>LR990946.1:5096051-7909904 GCA_905163415.1 Noctua fimbriata
ACGGAACACCTCAACCTTAGGCATTTTAAGTTCAACCTGACAAAAGTTATCTGTGATCTCATTTTAGTTTAGTAAAAAAAAACAATCGCCTAAATTAGTTACGTTTTAAGTGCAGCAGTAAAAGAAAAAAAAAAAACAATAGACTGAACAAACAAATGTCAAAATCGGGCGCGAAGGACCGTGAAGTTTGAATTTGGAAACAGACAAAATGGCGTTTCAGTGAGTGGTCATGGATGACAGATAGTGGATAGGTTGTGGTGTTAGAGGATGGGATAATGGAAGTTGGGGCGTTGGGTTCGTGAAGATGCCGCATGCTCATTCGAGTTCGGCGGCGAGCTCGGGCGGTGACGACCTGGGCTCCACTGATGAGGTCAAGGTCTTCAAAGACGAGGGCGACGGAGAAGACGAGAAGCGGAGCTCGGAGAATTTACTGGAGGAGAAGTCCAGTCTAATAGATTGGACTGAAAGTGAGGTGAGTGATTTTGAACTTCATTCCATAGAACTACATCATAGTTTTATTTGGCACTTAACGTACGCCTCACTGTTTTCAGGATCCAAATTCAAATAGGTCATTCGAATTTTGAAGCAAAGGTATAGTAACTAACCCAAAGAGACGAAATTCGAAATCGACAAAATTTGAATTTGGATCTAACTAACAGATTTGATTGGACGATCACGTCATAAGTCCGCTGATTGGGTAACATGCGGTAGGCACGTAATTCGGTCCTAGCACTTCATTATGGATGCACACGAGGCATTTATTCGACGATATCGCCATCGCTGAGCCATTGTAACCGTCATAGCGTACATTTACAAGAATAGTATTACAATACATTGTTAACTGACACTTTAGCTTGCTAAGCTGTATTTTCATAGCTGTCATAAATAGAAGGATATTTCGAAACGTGTTAGGTACTAATTAGTGTCAAATCAGGATTAGCCGATTTTTTTCCGGCTGATTGCATTACTGATAATATCTTTTTCCTCTTCAGCTTTTAACTTTCCTCTTCCGCGTGTTTCCTTCTAATAATGACGGTTACTGGCTGGCTGCCAGCCTATAAGGCCTTGATTATACAAGTACGCAGACTGTAACAGAATGGGTATAGTCATATGAAAGGATATACGGGAGACCATCAAACTGAACAACTTTCTCCTTGGGTCCAATATCGTAAATGCGAAAATATTATCAGCTATCCCATACATTTGGGTCGAGTAGTATTGAAATTTTGTACGACTACGGGACAACCTAATCTAATATAAATTGACATTTAATGCTCCTGTTACACTCTCTTCTTCGTCTGCTTTGCATTTTCCGAGCTTCATAAACTTTTCCAGTCATTCCACGTTTACGTTTTACGAGAAATTACTTCAAGCAATGGTGTTTACTATGAATCGCTCTCTGCTTCATCACCATCATCCACAGCCCGACTTCAACCACCGCTAGGCTCAGGTCTCCCAGCTTTGGTTGTGTCTGTCTCATGCAGGTTCACGCGATGACAGCAATGTCGCCCACCAATCTCTACCTAACCCATTTTAATTAGAACCCTATCTGCTTCATCACGATCATCCACAGCCCGACTTCAACCACCGCTAGGCTCAGGTCTCTCAGCTTTGGTTGTGTCTGTCTCATGCAGGTTCCCGCGATGACAGCAATGTCGCCCACCAATCTCTACCTAACCCATTTTAATTAGAACCGTGCCAACAATATCCAAATATTGACTCTTTCATATCTTCTTACGTGACAAAAGCAACCGGTTTACGACATTACGTCAACTAATACCAAGAATTTGGTAATGTAATCAAATCTTATTCGTATTACTTCACATAAAGATAGTGATCAAGATAAGCTTATTGTGTTACTATTTACTTCGGAATATTTATCTTTTTTTATACTGAGTGTAGTTCCGTGTGTGACTGACAACAGACACAACGTCAGCAGCTGAAGATAGAAAATTTTACTGAATTTTGGATTCTTCTCTAAGTAAATTTTCGCCCGCTTTTCTATCTGTAATTTCAAATGATTGTATTGGTCCACTCTTTCATATACTTTCCGCAATTGTGACGATGTCTTCAGCCCAACGCTGTCTCGGACTCCCGGCCTCCTAGGGTTTCTTCAAGCTGTCCTTGTATACTCTTTGGTGGGAACCTTACTTCATTGGCCATCTTCTTAGCCTCATGTCCTGACCAACTCCACAAGACTTCTGATTTCTGGTTTCAGTTCTGAATGAGTCAAATGGGGGTTCATTTGTAAGTTTGAGTAACAGCTTGCCATTTCGATTTATATCATATTTCACTGCAGTTAATTCCAAAGGCAAGTAATTAATCTAGTCCCGGCTTAAACTTATTAACTACGGGAGTTAACTACGGTTTATGCACCATTCCAACTCCGTATCAGTTTCTACTTCAAATGAAAACTCATTTAGATTAAATGTTAGTACAGATTTATGTTTCCCATTATCTTTATTCTTTACTACAATAATATTCTCAAGCTAATTTCAAATTAAAATATGCGGAACATGACTCCTATTCAAGACGTTCTTCGTGTATCATGGAATATATTTGTTTAAGCAACGGGTGTCTATTAGGTGGTCTTGGTAATACAATGATTGACCAAAGAGCTGTCGGTTTGAATAAATCGTTTGTCTTGAAATGCCGACTTCACGCGGCGCTTCGGTTTGTTCAACTTGTCCCCATATATTGGGCTAAACATTGTCGTACACGTTAACAGCAGGTGCCAAATTCAGGTAGATCTCTATTGAACATATTCCTCGTATTAGTACCACAATGCATTCAAATAGAATCACAATATATTCAACTGCACTGAATTCTATTCACGCAAACATATTGCCACTGCCCCCACTATTAATTCACAATGAAATATCGATCTTATTGTGCACGTTCAAAGTTTATAATGGCTCAATGAAAACTGTAAAGTTATGTTCGATTGAAGCGATACATTCTGCACTATTTGCGCTTTTACACGATTTCACACCTCCCAATATTTCCGATTTTATTGATACTCGGATCTCTGAATTGTGCAACGTTGAGTACATTTATTAATGTTTTAATGGAACGATTAAATATTTTAAGCGCTGGTGCACGCTTCTCCCTTAATAACGATGGTAGTATCACTCACGATAAGGTCCGCTTCACGCTATTAAATAGCATCGTAAAGCACGACTTTTTACACCTACGAAAATGTGGGATTCTTAAATATTCATAAGTTGACGGCGGTAAATGAACTCATTATTGTACAATTCGATGCGTAGATTAACATCGGCGGTTGTAATGAGTCAACCGCTCAATTACTGTACCGCTACCACAAATTATGTGAGATGCGTCGAGATGTACTGATAGACACGTCTTTATAATCGCAAATTGCCCGTAAAACAAACAAAAACAAGATGGAGGAGCGAGACGAAACAACATCCAAAACAACAATTGTTGAGGCGCCTTCAAAACCCATACAGGTACCGAACGTTTCCGAAAATCATAAAATATTGTATTCCACGACGACATAAATTACTTTATTCATTGTATTATTTCCGAAAACTCTATTATTCGCTAGACGGGGCCCGTACAATGACTTCTACCTGCGTTCAGGTATTTCTTATAATAAACACAGACTCCCACTGCTTTTGTCGAATTTACCTGTCGAGCGGTGAGGCGAGGGTGTGCAAACATGACCGAACACCTACGAACAGACGAAATACTTGATGCGCCGTCCCTTTCTATGTCATTCAATAAAGAAGTGGCGGAAGCGAGATGGGAGAATGATTTGTACAGGATTCCCAACGCCTTACAATCACGGTTGGTATAAATATTGGATTATACTTAGGTGCAATTCTCGTGTATGTCATAATAGCATCGATTATAGTACGTGATGCCATTACAATACACATTGTACGAACAATTTTCGTTCGACGTTTCGATTTCTTTTAGATTACAGTGTCTGTTGGTGAATTGGATTTGATGTGAGATTTTTTACGCCTGCTTACCTTTTGGAGATGTTTCTTTTAATGATTTTGTTGTTGCGTTTATTTGTTGTTTATTGTCCAATTTTGTTTGAATTGTTAGTCAAATATGTTGTGTTATGTACCTGCTGGGCAAAGCCCCCCCCCTCCCATAGCCTTCCACTCTCTCCGTGCGGTTTTCTCCGGACAATCTCTCACAAACGCTTCTAAGTCGCAAGTGCATTTTAACAAAACTGTATGATTGATTGTCCAACCTAGGTTGGTCTGTGGATGGGTGACCACCCATTACATAGCGAGTTTCCTCCGTGCTTCGGAAAACACGTTAAGCCGTTGGTCCGAGGTTGGTCCCTAAAAGGTTGACAACCAGACTTACCAAGGGACGCCTGACCTCCACAACCCAGTACTAACTGGGTTGTGGAGGTCAGATAGGCAGTCGCTCCATGTAAAATACTGGCTGGCCGGCAGCTGCATCTGGTTAGACTGGAAGCCGACCCCAAAAAAGTTGGGAAAAGGCTAGGCAGATGATGATGATTGATTCTCCATAGAGAATTTAATATAGAAAACTTTGTTCCACTATAAACAAGATTCCCTCTACAAACGCTTACACATGTAAAAGTTCTCAGATATTTACCTATAAGAGGCAGACTAATCCATTCCAGAAAATTGCTACCTTTTAACGACATCCAATATCTTAAATTGACCATTTAACCACTTTTTAGCCCTTTTAAAGAGTATGTAAGTTGATGAGGCTGTACATCGAGATGCCTTTCACTAGGGTCTAGAAAAAGTCAATGGCTTAGCGATTTCCGTTGTGGTCGGGGCTTGTATCAAATGGTCTGGGCAACATAGCTGACCATGTAGAGATGCGAAGCTTCCGTCGAGATTTACTCATGTATCTAATTTACTATGGTTTAGAATTTTGTTGCAAGTCAGGAAGATAATCAGCAGAAGAAAAACTAAAAGTATGACTTACCTGACGATTCGGTTTCTGTTGTCAAACAATTGGATAAAATCGACGGAGAATTTGCAAAGGATTTATTTGAAACAAACACACAATATACAATCGCTATTGAAATAGAAGATAGAAAGAAATCATAACTAATCGAACACAAATAAAAATAAGCCGCGAATAAATTGAAGAATTTAGAGACTTCGTTGATTCTAATAAAAATTCAATCCGTTCCAAAGATATTTTTCCTAATTAAGAATCTTCCGAAGATGTAGTAAGTATATTAAAGAACATTAATAAACCAAAGACTAGTAATAAATCAATGTAAACCAAGCCCAACCTACCCTCAAAATGAGATAGCTATCGCTTCATTCGCTACATAGTATCCAGTCTAAATATAGCAAACAACGCGTTCTTGTCCCGCTGTCCGCTTCCGGCCGGCATGCCTGCTCCTTACTCTCGGCCAGAATAGTGTTCCTGTGAATATTCCACATTTTATGGCCACACTTGTCGCCAAACCCGTTTTGCTGGCGAAGGTAGGACGCAGTTTCGAAGTTGACGGCCGAAGTGTGAGGTGAGGATTTAAATATGACTGGGCTAAAGATATGTCTAGAGAGATGATGAGTGAAAATTTGATGTCAAAAAACGTGCTTTTGATGAAAAAGATACGAATTAATGTGAATATGAAACATCTGGTGGATCAGTTAAAATAAAGGAGATTGATAAATAAAGAGTAGCTGCGAAATTCATCGCCGAAATTAATATTACATTTAATAATCCAGATACTGTAACCATACACCCTGCTTTTCCACTAAAGGGATACCCTGAACACGTACGTAAAACTGAATTTTCGTTGCGCAAAACTGCGCCCAGTCCCAGTTTTAATAACGAGTCCATTATAAATAATTTAATCAACGTATTGCCGATGGCATACACCACATGTGCCGGCAAATTAAAATTTATAACACTATAAACCGCTCTACAGTTTTAATGACTCCTTAACTCAACAAATCCTTATATTAATTCGGCCTTGTTGGTATATTTAGATGATTAGTGTTCATTAATACGTATGGAGTCGCCATTTGAATTTTTGATCGTACTAGATCTAAGTTTATTTAGAAATCATTCCTTGGCAAGCTTCATTCGGGGTATTGGGTCTTATTAGAACTTATTTGAAAGTTTTGAGCAAAGTTGGTGTGAGTGAATATCAAGAAAATTTCAAAAGAATCCCGAAAAAAGCAGCTTTAATAACCTTTTAAAACTTATGTATTCAAAAACACTTTCTAACTACAACAGAACTTCTCATACAGAATTTATATCTTGTAGCATTTAACGATCTGCGACTTTTAACTCCCAATATGACAGCTTAAATGAATAACCATGAAAGAAGCCTCAGGGAGCAAGTTTATTGAATTAACGATGCAGCATGCGGTCACCTGCCAGCAATAATCAAGAGATAAGACAAATAAAACATTTATGATGGATACCGTCACAATATTATGATTGAAACTCATCTACAACTCAATGACAATCTATCTTTGTAAGTAAGGCTTGTTTATAAGATATTACTTGTAACTCTAACTACGATAGACAAAGCTATTGATTGTATCAATTTCAGATTCTTCGATTTTCTCTATAATGGAATTCGATCTTCAAAAATCAAGTTTTGTACACTAGTAACGTTATTAAATGACTTCTATTATTATTTAGGCATATCATTTTCGATGATAATCGTTTCAAATTCAGCGAAATTTACAGATGCGTGAACGACGTATCAATTTACATCAGTCAACCGCGAACCGTATCGTTCAGTTTACATAATGTATCATCAATCTATGTTTATAAATTCAATATTATGTATTGGAGGAAGTTCGTATGATCATTCCATTCTTTCATTTCATTCATTGCTGCTCTAAATTCCTTCAAGTTAGTTTGGGGATGTTTGAAGATGTTCAAATCTAGTCAAAATCTTTGCAGCAACTCAGACTCGACTTCAGTTAGACCTACTATCATGTGCAGATCTTTTGACTTCTTAAGACATGGCTAATCTGAATGATCTTCTCGGTTTTCAACGCCTAAAAATCTTGCTCTATAGCTTATTTTTCCCATGATCCGTTTTTTGAACCGTTGGATCAGCTAGGACTAATCAGAACACCCTAAGAGACTTCTTGCTTTTTGACATTCACTTCACCACGGCCTGAATTATTTTACCCAATTTTGACTTCATCAAATCCATCATGTACAAAGCCTTATAAGTTATTAATTTCTTAAGCCATATCTGCACTAAGCGTGGGTTTCAAAATTGCCTACTTCCTAATTACGATCTGATGATAGGTGTTGGGCACGTGGGCAGTTGCATTGGCCTGCATAGCTCCTGCAGCTGTGAGGGTATGCTGCCTTGATTCATAAGTAATAGGGAAAACTTTTACTGTATCTGATTGATTCATTGGCATTTGCGCAAATGTGTTGTTGGCTGTTGGGAATATTACTGTACTAAGCGTTTAGACAAGTGCCAATTGGTTTCAAAGCCTCCAACGACTTTCAACAACCAGTAATACAAATTGCATGTATGTTTGTATTAACTATTCGCTAGTACATTTTTCAATTTTCTATCATCATTGTCGCTGGTTGAATGTCACTTGGTCTAGGTTCTCTTGTCATGCTTAGCATTTATTAGCCAGTAATTTTAGTATTTGATCTATTCTGGAACTGATTTTTGTTTTGATAAAATGACTTTAGTAATAACAGGACTAACCATAAGCCATGTTTAGTAGGGTTTAGTGTCCAATTTTTTTTAGATTTTCAAATCTGAAAAGTTCTGGAAAGTTGCATTTAATCATAAGGAACATGTAAACAAGAAAACATCTACTGCGCTGTCGTGCCGAGGCACGGTTATCACCTTGGTTGAGGGCTAAACGTAGGTTCGATGATTGTCATTATAATATTTTTCGTGTCCCTTATGACCAAATGCAACTTTTCGTAAGTAATTAGAGTCGAAATTCTAAAAAAAAATTGGCGCTGTTCCCTAATGTTTAGTAATGATGACTAGTATAGAATCATTGACAAGATGACATTCATTTTCCTCATTTTCGAATCTTTTGTGTATTTGATCAATTCATTAAGAACATCTCTCCTGAAAAGCTTAGTTCTTAGTTCTAACTTTTAGTTTGGTGTTGATTGTAAATCGACTTTGAAACTAGTTCCACAAACTACTAAGTTATTCAAGTGTTTAGCACTTGGAACCCATAACTTGACATGAACTAAGCGGGAATAGTTCAATGGCTAAAATGTTACTTAACGATTGGGAAATGTAATGAGGACATTTTCACAGCACTTTTCTATTATTTAGGTATACTCCTCCCAAAGACTTTTTTGCTATATCTTGCCTGAATAGTGTTTATTTGCATAGATTATGAAATGGTTTTGGTTAATTATTGTATGAAGCGTGGCCTGCCTAACTTTGGCCATTTTATTGATACCAGCTATCGATTAAAACAGGTTTTATGCATGGCCGATATTTCCAAAATAAAATAAAATGGCGGAAGTTAGCAGGCCAAATAATTCAACGCCCTTTTAAAATAATGCCCCAAGGGTAATGTCAAATCCTACTTTCCCATTTACTGTTCTGGATGCAGTTAGTTGTTAGTAAAACTACAATGTGGTACATTCCCAGCAAGGAGTAAAATCATCGAAAGGTCAACAAAACGCCAATAATCCCAAGACACATCTAGTGTGAACACGTCCGCTCCACACAACATCACCTTCGCGAATGCATTAGTTAAGCGAGTTTTGTGCATTTGTGCTCAACCATTTGTTGCTATTTACGATCGCGCCGTGTTTCCGCCTGCTTCTAACATTCAATATGGTAATGACGCGTCTGTGGGGTCTACGTCTCCCATACCTGCTTATGCAGCTATATCTACGTGTGTGAAGTGAACAAAAGTGACGTTAACTTCGATTAGATTATTATTTACAACACCCAATAAAACATCAGAAAAAAGCCCATAATATTCAAATAAAAATCTGCGCTTAGAAAGTAACCATCGTTATCAACGAATCAATAATGTACTGCCCAATATCCGTGATAACGTATCAGCTGCGCTCGTACAACCCTGAACAAAGACCACAGAATAAAATGTTACAGTAGCTTCGATTGTGCGTACTGGGCGAACGTCCGCGGGACGTGTGGACTTTAGCTTATCTGTGGCGTCCACAAATGTTTGGGCTGTCGCCTTATCAGTACACGGGTTGTCAGCCTTGCTCGGATTATTGGGGATAATGGCTCCGATGTTAATATATTGATAGTAGATAGTACAAATACGGACGCATGAGGCCGGGACGTCACTGAAATCAATCTTGGTCAGCTAAGCTGTAATACAGTACTTAGAAGAGTTTATTTTTGGGACGGTAGTTTTGAGAAATCCTTTGTCGTGTTGTGGGTATTCTGTAAAATTGCACGGTACATTTTGAATTATGCGTGCTGTTCGCTAACGGGTTTCAATAGTGTTTCCGCTCGATTCGTATTCTTAAATGCCCGTAATAAATGCAATTTCGGCTAAACCTGTTTCTATATGTTCCTGGCAGATTTGACCACCATGTTTCACATCTATTTCGTATTACAATGTAAATGCAGCATTAGCTTCACCTTCTGACCGCATCGGCGCACATTTGATCAGATCAGATCTTGTTTCTGATAAAATCAATCATATGCTCACCTCACTACACCTTCTGGTTAGGAACCGACCATTGATCTAAGATTTTAGTTACCTTTCACTGTTCGTAGAATATTCGATATTTTTTTACTAAGACTTTATAAATTCCGTTAAGTTCACGATAAAATTTGGATCGTCGATTCCCTAAAATATTCTTATGAGTCATGAGAACGTGAGGATTAGGAGGCTTAGGTACAAGTACCTACGTAGGAATCGAAGCTTCTGGAAACGAGTTCATGCGTAAATAAAGATTGCGTAGGTGTATATGGCGCGTCCCCGTCTGCCAGGCTTAGCCCATCTAGATCCTCGCAAACAAAGACTCCTTTGATCCTTCTCTTTTAATGCTCAGCCATCGTAAATACCAAAAATAATAACGATTAAAGAATTTTCTTAACGCTATCCCGAATCATAGTGTTTTCACAGTTAACTGTTGTCTATAATCATTATTCGGTTATTTTTAACCATTCTTTGTTCGACGGCAGTCATAAAATTCTGTACATTGTTTTACTAACGCGTAAAAACAGTTTTATTGTTCTCTAAAAGATGTTTTATATTGTCTAATGAAGCTTGGGCATTGTTCTTTTAAAAATAGTTGAGCCTATGTGAAATGCTTTGAAAACTTCCCAATTTATTGTCTTTAGTTCATCAGATGGATATAATCCTGTGAATATTCTATGGATTACTGATATATTCTCAAGCTCGTATAATAAATAGTTTTAGCCTGAAACAATGTTCAAAGTCCTCAACTATTAATTTGAAACGACTACGTCTGCACAGGAAATATAGGAAACCATAAAACGGACGGCAATTGAATGTCAACGTTCTGGCACAAGTCACAAAATTAACGGCTCTTCCTTTATATCTGACCTCAGAATAGTAAGGGATAAAGATAGAGAGATAAACAGTTAAAATATTCCAATAAAATAAATTGTGCAACATTTGGCGCCAAATTCTAAGAAAAAAAAACACCCCGGCAGCCATTAGCACCGCGCACAGACTATAAAACCGCGAAAAACAACAAATTTTCCTTCAATTAAGACGTAAAATCGATTTGTTAGACAGATAATCAAGTCAACGCTTAGTTCCGAAAAACATCCGATTAATGTAAATAAACTGTGTACAGTTAATTTAGTTTTACAATCGTTATAAAGTTTAACGATACGATACTGTTTTGTGAATGTATTTATTGTGATTGCGTACTTTTTTTTTGTCTGTTTTTACGTCATTTTGTAGGTTTAACTTGCTTCATCAGAACTAATTATTGGACATCTGTTTGACCACATGGCTTTATTTTCTTCTAGTTCTCCGAAAGCATCTTAACTGTTCCCAACATCAATACCAAGACTCAAAATGTCAAAGTTCACTTTCTTGTTTCAAAAAGCAGATCTAGACTCAGAGATAGGTCTAATTCGAGCTAATAAATCTAGGAAGCTGTATATGGAAGTCATTTAAGAGCCGTATATGGGTGTACAAACGCGCCCCCTGCTTGGAAAAAACAGAGTAATAAAACATCACGGTCCATAAAATCATTCCAAGTGTGTACATATGGATGATTTGAGATGGTATTTTGAGGATACCGGCTGTCTTATATCTCTGGAATGCACTAAAGATACTGGTAACATACAAAAAACGCAAAAATTTGTCGTAGAGTTGCCTGTGGCGAAATTTTCGGAAAGGTTAAATTTTGCCGTCACTTTTTTCAAGTTCTAATCATTGTTAGATCTACTTCTCAGTCCATTCATGGCCAGAAATGAGCAATCACAACCCAAATACGTCACCAACATACACCAGACAGAATTAAATTCCCTCGACATCACTCAGCTGAATAATCCCTCGGACTATCACTAGATCTTTCTCAGCAATTTCAATTCATCATTCCAAGAAATTGTAACGTTTCGTCGTCTGCCTAATATGTGGCCAAGTCTAGGGTTACCATGCGATAGGATTTGTTCGGACATGTCCGGCTTTTTGGCCCTCAATCCTGACTTTATCCGGTCTTGTCATTTGTCCGGACTTTTCAACTTATTTAAAAAATAAGAAAGTTAGTTAAAACTACCGAAAAAAAAAACATTAAATGCCCAGATTTTTTGCAAATGTCTGGATTTTTGTCTGGAGATTTCACATTTCGAACTGGTAACTATAGCCAAGTCCCTTATCTTCGGTACCGTATGCGCGGGAGTCGGGAGCATTAGTCGTGTTACTTTACGCTCACATAAATCGCCGGGGCTAGTCAATTATGCGTACTATAGTTATTTCGGGATGTTTAATTACCATTGCCCATGCGCAGTCGTCGCTTCACGAACCACGCCGTAGGGATTTTTAAATACCCACACCAATTACTGTTTATTTTACAATGAAAACTAAATCCGTTTAATTACTATGTTTCCTACTATTTGAAATTTATTTGACAGCTAATTTAAGATTGTGGAGCGATTGAATATTCATGGGAACAATGGATTCGGTCATGTATATTCATAAAGGTTTTTAAGTAAAGAAAGAAATAGTATTTTTTTTTTGTTTTGGTGTTTTAAGATGAATTTTGTGTCTTACTTAAGTTACTTATGGTAATAACCGTATCTTCCTTCGGATTGTTTTTTTTATCTAATTCTGAAGTAAAGAAATAATCAGACTGTTATTCGAAATAAAGCTTGATAATACATTATCATTAAACGATCATTCGGATTCGGAATGTCAAAGGTGATCGACAATATCGATGCGGCCAACGAAAATCCCGTTGTTTACATCTCGAATCATCACTCCATCTAAAACGCGGCATAAATCAGTCTTGATTTATGCCTGATAGACGGAAGGAACTTGGCTAGTCAGCTTTCTCTATTTTAAATTCAAGGATAAAAGATCTAGAGCTGCTGCATCATTACATCTCGATTCTCGTTTGATACATCCATTATCGATAACGTGTCGAATCGATTACAGTATGTCGATTTATTTAATTAATTTATCTCCACACGGTATTTAGTGTTCGAATTTCGAATACCAAGAATTCGATTCTGCGATGTAATAACGTGTTGTAAAAAATGTTTTTTTTTTGTTCGTGTCTTTGTTGCCAGTGAAAATAGGGAAAAAGAAAGCTCATTTAATGTGACAAAACAAAGGTTTTATCTAAATACGTTTATGAGCAAGCCGGCTTAGCGTAGCAAGAATTCCTCAAATATTAGCTCCTGCGAGTAATCTTTAAGCTTACGCGTTTTGGGTGTCGTCGGAACTAACAGTGGCATTTTTACGTCCAAATGCCGACGTTATCATACTTTTGTCAGCTCAAAATGTCGCCCTGAGATGGTCGAAAGTTACGCAATGTTTCTTGCATTGCAAAGGAATGTTAAGTTTAAATATGTCGAATATACATATGCACGGTTGTCTACTTTTACGTATCAGCTTTTATAACAATTCATAAAGTGTCATGTTTTATTCGCGGTTTAAATATGGGTCCCGTTTGTAAGATCCTTGTGAGCATTTTATTACGAGGGAAACAAGGGGTATACACGGGCTGGTGTGGTTTGCGATAATATCAATTGCTACATTTAGGTTAATTCACACTAACGAATTTAATATTCGCGGTCGAAAAAGCCAGCAAGAAAATTGAAGTTCATAAAAAACATGTTCCATTTCGGTCGCGCGCTTTTTTGCATTTTTTTTTGTAATATTTTCGGAATGGAACGCGATGGTCTCCGGATCCCGTATTCACTGGAATCACTGGCCTGCTGGCCATTTGTTCGAAACAATTTCAAATTTTGAACATGTATTTCCCGCCATGTAAACAGTCGACCCGACCCGTTGACTCATGGTCTCGAACAAATGTTATCTGTCTTCTTTTGTTTGTTTCTCGAATATCATACTCGTACTGGCCAGATAGTTTGACCTCCCCCGCCCCGCTGTGTCCCTGCACTATTGTACCGTTCAAGGGATGTCTCTTTAAGTTTACAGGGTTCATTGTAAACTGGATCATTTATTTCTGTTGTTATTAGTATTACGTCTCATGGTTTAGAAATGGAATGATTCTTTTCGTCGTGTTTTTATAGCTTGTAGCCGTTTTTAACCTTTACACCGAGGGTTCTTAGTTATTTAAGCGTCTTAAAACTACTTACTGTACTTGCCATGTCTTATCCGAATATTTATAGGAGTATTTTCTTTAATAAAATGCGCTATCAAACTTCTATAAGACGGTCTTAAAGTTATTTTTTCTTAGTAGCTGTATCACGTTGAAAAAACTGGATACTTAGTTGCAATTTTTATTCTATACTTAAACTAGTCTAGCTAATGGCATCGCGTAAATTTTCAGTCTAATCGCAGGTGAAGCATTTATCTAATAATTGGATGGGTGCTCATTTGTGATAACACACGTCTATTAGGCTATAAATCTTGGCTTTAGTGGGTAATTACTTTACCTATGTTATACGTTTTAGTAGTGTGTGTTGAAATTATGTTGGAGCAATTTTACTGGCTTCAGGAAGGTAACGGATAAAACACAAATCATGATCACGTCGTCTGACCTATGGAAAAGTAGAAAAAAACCTAAATTATCGGAAATAGTACAGGCAATTGGTCATAAGTCCGTTTTTTGAAAGAATAAGTACTTTTACTAGCATAGCTATGCTCATTCAAATTCCAGGCTAATTCTTTGCAAAATTATCATTTTTGAAGATTGATTAGAAATTCATAAATTTAAAAGACAGGCATTTGCATTTATGTGTGGCACGACTTGCACTTTTAAGTAGCTATATCAAAATGATTCATCAAACGTCGATAAAAAAAAAACAATTAAAATTAATGACATATCGAAAGATAGCTAAGTATGGAGAGAGCGTTCGGTAATGTCAAAAGATTCGTTATTCTATACAAGGGCTCTTTAAAAATGTCACCCATGAACCCCATTCAGTATTATCGTACTTTTTCACATTTTTATGTGAACGAGATAGTATACAAACAAACAACTCATTCATTGAATTGTAAGATAATTTATGAATAGAAATACGTCCTTTTTTTGAGAAATGTTTAGGGCAATCGATTAGACAAAGGATACAGTTGAATTGTTGTCTAACTATGTAAAATATTGAAGTTACAAATATACGGCGATCATGCAATCTATAGCTATAAAGCTTGACAGGTCCAGTTCAGCCCAACTACTATTGTGCTGACTGGCCATTTCTATTGCCATTGCTATTCTTAAAAAAAAATGGCGTCTATTGATTCAGACTGCCTTTTTCTAAAGTTCAGCAGTCGCTTTCTACACGCTGCGAAAACAAAAAATAAAATATAAAAGCTGCTTCGCATTATAGTGTTATCAAATGAATTTTTACAACTGTGAGGCTGACGCACTGACTGCCTGACGCACTTAGCATTTAATGGCCAATGACAATCACATGCCATTACCAGCTTGCCCGTTCTGTTGTGCATAAATTGAAAACGAATTAATTTACTATGTAAATACTTCGCAAAGGGCACTTTTGCACTTCATTTCACTATTATACTAATGTTTTGTGTTGTGTTTTTGCGTTTTGGAATGATAAATTCAAACTTTTTTTTAAGTTCTCTTTTTCTTTTCTGTCGCTTGTACTTTTTAGACTCTAAATATATGCTGGTTTAAATCACAATAAAAGCCTTAAAATACTAGCTAAAATTCCGATACTATTGCTTAAAATGACCATTGAATTTCATTGTATCAAAATTCCCAGCAGGGTGCCAACTTTCTACATTATTGTGTTTAAATTATTTGTGAACATTTAAGATGTCATCTCTTGAACTCACATTCTCGATATGTAACAAATGTGATTTTTATTTATTAAAAGTGGGGTTCAAATGGTCGTTTGTAGCTTAGTTCTTTTAACAGTCGAAGTTTCGGCAACGAAGATTGATTAGACCGATTAATACATGTCTATGAGTTATACAAGCACTTTCTCAGATGTACGTGTCGAAGCCGAGATATTTGATTGACTGATGCTCGTTTAAAAATATATTTCAGTTCAATTCATAGCTCATTTTTTTATCCACGAACACTACTTAACACCTCGTTACTTATCTGCAAACTTGCCAAGATAAAACTAAATGTAAACGAATCGAAAACTTTAACTCAGAATTCTGTATTAATTAACAATCTTTATCCAAAACCGAACGTAGTCTCATAAACATACGAGATACGATTGGTTTTTATAATATAAACGAGATTTTTATAATAAAAACCGAGAATAAACCGATATACACAACACCTGCTCCATCAAACACGAACGATGATCATTATGTTAATGCTCCTAAAATTCAAAATCGACCCACAAACGCAAAAGAAACCTTAACCGTAACGCAATTTGATCCATACTCGTTTAGACGAAGCGCAGTCAAGTAACAGAAAAAATTAACCGTGTCGAAACGAACAAGGTATCAAACAGGCGCCAATTATGCCAAATGAGCGCTTATTCCGTGCACCATAAATCGATATCACGCTATACTCCGAGTAACAGTTACGCCCTTAAAGGATTCGTCTCGATAAACTGTACACCGAATTGTATTTATACAATAAAGGACCTTGTTATGAAAGCTGAAAGTGTCAGAATTACGTAACGGTGGAAGCGTCTGTTACGCCCTGTTAAAACGCCCTTCGCACTAACAAGACGGACAGAGATGAATCGATGTGGTTTTTGTGAGAGCGAACAGGGTGGAAGATAAACAGAACTCTTGAAAAACACTTGTGAGATAACAAAGGCTGGCTTCCACGAAGACGTCCAATAATTTGTCTTTTTAATTTTACGGCGGACTGCCATAGCTTTTAAATATATATTTTTTTCTTTCTACTCGACCTCGGTCAGGTCCATTAGGTCGAGAGGCTGCGTATTGGGGAACTCATTATGACCACTCTTTCGCTGTGGAAATTCTTTTATGACTTATTGTTTCTATAGCCTTGCTCGGGAACGAACTACATACATATGTGTAATTTAAAAACCTGTAACCTCAGTTTTGTTCCTGCGGCTGTGTAAAGTTCAGTCGTTACCACAGTAAGTACCATGACGTTCTTCTTTTTCGTTCAGCTTGTAATAAAAAAACTTAAGAAATACTTTACAAATAAAACAAAAGTTTTGAAAAAACGTGTCGTAATATAATAAGTAATATGAAATAAAACCCGAACTAAGCACAATAAAAATGAAACGGACGTAAAAGGAATCGAAACCAGTTCTCGCGTACCATCGGTTTAGTTGTAAAAAAGCTCGTTCCATATAATATAACCCATTACAACCCCGAGAATCACTGTTCGGCCAATCGTCGTAAGGAATTCGAAAATGGAACGCAAGTTCGATTTTTAATTGTTTCGGATGAATTTTATGCCATTGCGGCCAGTGTTTTGTAACGAATTAAGCTGGTTTTATGTTCCAATTTGTATTCAAAATCCTTTTTTTTTGATGATCATAAAACTAAAATAGATGTCCAACTTTATTGTATATGAAGTTTTATGAATTTTTTTTCTTCGAAGCATCAAAAATACGAATACGAAATCAAAAAATATCGAACAAGATGAGTTCTTCTTTTAAATTCGTCATAATTTTGAACACCCACCATATCCCATGTTAAAAAAACATACATATTCGCACACTCAACAGAAACAGTACAACACTCATACTTAACCCGTAACCAACCGCTGGGAAAAAATCTGACATGGGGTATAAGTGGACCCCATTCGGAGCGTGGCCGGAACCTGTTAATGAGCGATTAGTACTGCCAGTTGCGGATAATACCGCACTAATAGTTGGGGCGTGCGTTTGAGGGTTAGAAATATTAGGGATGATTTGAGTATTGATATTTTTTGGGGTAAGGCGCGTGTTGACATCCTTATTAGTGTATTCGTACGTGGCGATTTAAAATTTATGGTAAGTATGGGGTATAAAAAATGGGGTACAATTTTTAGTTTTTTTTTTGTCGGACTGAATTCTCAGGATAAGAAATCTAAACCTGTCCTGTCAAAAATAACACCTTAAAAATATATAATTTACAACTCAAAACTGTCTCGTATCATATTTTACGTCCAATTTAAGGTTTTTTCATCTCTGCTGACTCCCCTATTGTATGAGGGAATCCCGTGGTTAGTTATCGCTCCCATATAGTAGATTCTCTGTGAAAAGACCACCCACGATCGGGGTTACTACAGGAACTCGAAACTCACTATTTATTAACACACATCCTTACTTTAGTAATGTATGGAGGAAACTCGTGATTTTATACTGACGTGATAAATTATCACTTAAGTGTGGTTGGTGTGAGTTTGTCGCCCGTAGTAGGGTTGTGGTTAAAATTATTTTTAATTTCATATTTAAGTGCTGTGGGTTTGTTTTATTGTGAGAAATAAAGCTGCAATTTTACTCGATACTTTTCTTGACGTAGAAACAAAAAATATGTTCCTTAACTTCTACTTAAGTAAATCGTCAACAGTATAAACACCCTGACTTAAAAATGTATGAGTCACCGCATGTCAAAAGAAATTCCGTTATTATATTTGCAAACTATGAAACTACCCTTTTTTTTTTAGAAACTCAAACAAAACCCTCAATACAGTAACAGAAAAAAACAGAACTTCTTACAAAAACAAAAAATATCCACAAGAACAAATATTTTAAACGTATTATCTTACATTACCCAGTAATTAATACTAATTAATCGTATTTCTAAGAGGAGGTCTAACATCTAATAACAAGAAACTCCGTACGGACAGTCGGGACTAACAAGTCGACTAACATGGAAAATAAAAGCTATGCGTGATGCACACACGGTCGGCGCACGCGCACGTACCGACAGCAGCCGCAGTAACTAAATAAACGTCGTTGTTTTTAGTCATTTATTTCAAGCCAATACTTGTATTAACATATGTATGTTCCTATATTTCAATACAACATCTTATTAGTGTATTTATGGCAAAAAGTTTAAAGGCCAAAATTCTGCTTCGCGAAGTCCGCTTATTGATGCAGTCAAAAAGGTCATCAATTGCTCAGGTGACAGGGCATGCGGTGCAAGGTGTGCATAGTCTGACATTGGAATACAATATTATAATGGGGACTGGTTTATGATGAAAAGCAGGAGATAATTTGATACATATCTGGTATCTGTCATCTCTATCATTAACATTACCAACTGATATAATGTCCCTGCCTGATATTAACTTGAAGAGTCATATTATTTTATCTGTACCTACTTGACTAATATAGAAACTATCAATTTCTGATCTCAAATCATAATATCGTACCCACAGAAATCCTTTACCAATAAATTTTAACGCTGACCCTACCCCAAAAATCCAGAGAAAAGAATATTTGCTCACAGGCGGCGGGTGACGGCGCAAACATGCGTGTGGGCAACACCGGTAGCGTCAGCAAACAACGCTGTTGACTGTACATTGTGGAGGAATTTCCACTGTTTGAGCTGCGTAAGGCACTGGCTACCTGTAATAGATCGGACGACATGGGACGAGGACTCTCTTCTATGATATTTCCGGTCTTCGAAAATTTGTGGGATCAGAAGTGGGCTTAAAATAATAGTGGTTGATTTTGGTGTTGATTGGAAAATTGTTGGTAATGAGAGAGTTCATTAGTCATCGTTACTATGATTTTTTATCGTCAGGTTGAATGTTAATGAAAACAAATTGATTTTGAAGGCACTATTTCATATTCTACATCACTATCATCCATAGCTTGCTTATCATTGACTAAAGCCACTGCTAATTGAAATAATTCCTTCGTAATTTTATCAAATTCAAGCTTGCTATAATTTTCATCGTCTGTTACGCCAATATCATTCATTACAATATCAAAATTCTTCGTAGCGATTTACAATCTCAGAAAGAATGATGTCATCGAACTATACCAAGCCGGGTCCTAATTCACCCATAGCTGAACCATCAAGGAGATGAACCGAATTCCTGACACATTAAAGATACAGGTTGGCGGTGACTTGCACAACTTATGTATGTATTTACTTATGTTATAATAGTCAGTCATTCTGTGGAAGATAATCCACGAAACGAATTGGATATGGCTTTACTTAAAGGTTTATAGCATTTTTTCAGAAGTTATTGAAGCTACAAGATATTTCAATCCGAATTAGTGTGTCCACTGTTCGTGTCTCCATAAATTAGTCTATAACAAGATAGCTTGTTAGTATTTTATGATAAAGTGAGATTTGGTGGTAATCTGTGACAGAATCGAGTTCGATTTTTTTACAAAAGGCATCAATCCTTTGATTGACTTAAACTTATCCAAAAATAAATTTCATCTTGAACAATCCTCTCATTCACTCAACCATCGTTCTTTATTTTAAATGTTCTTGCATAACGTATTCCGTCTTCATCTATCATGTATACACCGTCATATGTTTGAACTATTTCCAATTCTTCATCATCTCTATAAAACCAAAATCATTTTTTCCATCAGTTCCTCAACTGCCACATCCAAACGTTCAACTCAGTTCCTTGTCTATGGTATCCGCTCCAGTCATGCACCCTAACGAACAGACAACAGTCCCTCTTTTTATATACATAGCATACGTACGTACATTCATTTTGTTTGTTTTGTCCGCTGGCAACACTGTTTTGGTAGGAATTTATAGGTTTCCCTTTTATTGACAAAGTTTTCCTTACAATAATTGGACAAGGGACGCTTCTATGGTTTTTTCTGTTAATTGTTTTGGCGCGAACCGTTTTGTGTCAAAGTTTTTATTGTTCGTAGAATAATAGTGGTGTGGAGTTGGAAATTTGGTATTGTTATATTTTTGTTTTCGTTTAAATTGTAAGTACCTTTGTTTTTATGATTGTTACTGAAAAAAGGTATTTCAAAGGTTTTATAAGATTTTCTTTTCACCTCGTAAGCTTTAGTATAAAAATATAATTAACATCTGGTTCCGACTTGTGGCTTTATTGACTGTTGCAATAAAATGCGAGGTCACTGAACTCGAAACTATTTAGAAGCGAGTACTTAACTTTAGATCTTGATAAGCTCTATTTAAACTGCTTTTTATTACAGTCGAAAAAACAAACGTGTGAATGGTGAATGCGTTTAGCATTAAAAGGCAATGTTAAAACATTTATAATTTCGTCAAAATTAAAACTTCTGCTAAATATATTCAATATTTACAAAGCGACATAACACCTACTTACGTCGGTTCATCACATTTAATTAATATCACATATTAACATTTACAACCATCCTTATAAGGTTTCAACTGCATTTAAATCCGTATAAGTACATACCAAAATCGTGTACAATATGCATCCCACATATTAGTCCTTACATAATATTATAATAAATTCTGAACATGCTTTAATAAATGCTTTTAGGGCGCAAGTGGCGCCACCTCGCCGGTTGTCGAAGTAATTTCGATGCAATGGACACCAGGAATGCATCACACGGATCCTGATGATTGATAGTCTATCAGGTTACAGAATAATCGAGTTATGGTGGTCTGAAGACGAAGGCCGAAAGGATAATGGCTGATTATCATGATTTAGTAGTCCTTGTATGATGTCCCATTTAAGGCTTAGGTGCATACACTTGTCGGTGTACAATTCCCATCTCTTTAAACTGCTTAGCTTATATCTCTTTTTTCACCTATCTCAATATTAAGTAAAAGGATAAATACACAGAATGATCTGTGCTGCCCAAAATGCAATGCTAGAGAGCCGAAAGGCGTGCCCTGTCGGACACAGGACTAAATTTAAAAAATCTTCAGTTTGTGTTAATATTTAAACTTCCCAACAGAAATTCCCACCCAAAAGACCCTTTAATTGCAGTAATAATCATCCCGTATCATAAAACACATTTCCATACCAAGATTTCCTCCACAGACTTATACTTAGATGAACCCAACCAACAACTGCAATGCGACAGAATCAAAAGCTGCAGTTGAAACTACACTCACTCAGTCCCCAGTTTGTAAATGCAACTCTTTATTTCTTAAGGTTTTTAAAGATTAATTTCCACGTCTTCAAGGGTTAGTTTTTTTGTTCTCTACTCTGAGCAAAACCACAAGTGGCTTGGAGTGTGCTGTTAGTGAAATTACTGAAACTGCCACTTGAAGCACTCTGCGACTGAGGGCTGGATTCAATACTTGAACATTGTTTTTTATGAGTCGTGACTCTGGATTTATATTCTGAGATATTTTGTTTATGAGGACTGCTAACATTACTTTATGATCCTCACTCACTTTAAAATAGTCTTTCATTTCAGATTGAACATCGTTAAATATTTTATCCTAATTCCAAAGTTGACATATTCTCATCTTCTATCATTCGTCCATCTACGTCTTTCTCGTCTCGAATTTCATAATAAAAAAAAAAACCCAAATTATAAGAACTCATCATCTCACCTCAAACCATTCCTTTATCATATTTCCCAAAAACTTTTTGTGGCCATATCTGATGGTTCCCAAGTCTTAAGTCAGGATTAAGATAGCGCCAGTGTACGCCGGCGACAATCTGGTCGCAATAAGCGTTATCTCCACGTCTGCCCATCCTGTATCTTTTCAAAAGCATAATATTTGGGCACTTGGGATTTCGGGCGGTTGGTACTGATAGTGGGTTTTGTCAAATGCTTATGAAATATTGTGTTGATTTATTTTACCTGCGTTTGCGGCTTTGGATTATGGCAAGATTTGTTATGCTTTTCGGTAGGGTTATTTATTTTGTTGTTAGTAGTTTCATTGTTTGAACGTGAGAAGTTTTTAGGAGCTGACTCATGTCTCCTTTTAGCTTCCAAATCATTGTCAATGACCATCTATTTTAGGCTTTTAGTTTTCCTTCTTTGGTTATTCTAGTATTATGTTACAACACCTGCTCACGGATTTACTCAATTCAAAACCGGACCTTAAATTCATCAGCCTCTAAAACTTTTTGATATAGATCAAAATCACTTCATCCTTAAAATTTTACGCTTCTTATCTCCCCATCTTCTTTTTTGTGTATTATTTTGTCACAAATAAAGGTAAACAAAACGAAGTGTGGCCATCCGGTGTCTTTGTGGTATTATTTCACTATTGTGGGCAAATCACGGGAAATCTCCTGTTGAGATATGGGTATTGATTCTTATTCTATTGTTGGTATGTTTAAAGACAAGTGGAGGTCATTAGTTGGGGACTGGAATGTCTATTTTGACAAGGTTCTTATGTTTAATTTGTTTCTTTCAAAAATACACCTTTGTCAAAATGTCAAGTTCAAGTGAGGCAAAATTGTCAACTCATCGTCATTATCTTCATGCTCAACAGTATCTAGCTTGTGTCCAAAGATGCAAGATCTTTAAGCCACGTAAATGTTTTGTCTATTAAGTATTAGATACCTAGGGCATACGACCTTTACTACAATTTTTGATTTTCCCACTTCTGATCTCAGCATCATTACTAACCAATTCTATCCTCACCTATGCAAGGATAGCTTTTCAGCCTAACTGTAGTTAATATGAAATGACTATCTGACTTACAACCCAATTTCTTGGGTTATGAGTTGACATAAGAAACCTCTAAGCAAGACTCTCTGTCAGACCTCTTCAAAATCATCATCCAGATTTTAAGTGCTTCTAGTCCCATCGTAATAGCAGAAACGCTAAGGTCAATAACAGAGACGAAGCAGCCATCCTTGATCATTAAAGAAATATTAACAGTCAATTAGCAAGATAATTTACTTAGAACCGTGTGGTCGGCTGAGTCAATAAATCATTTACAAATTGACCAAGTTTCCTGTCCTTCTGATTTTTTGCTACGAATGGTTTTGTCTGGGTGTTCGCTTATTTCGTTTTTGTTTGTTTAAATGGTGTGTCTGTTAAGAATTAAAACTAGTGAGTTTGTTGGATTAAGTTTTGTAGGAAGTATTGTTCAGATTCTGTTCTTTTCTCAAGAGATTTTGGTTTAGAATGTAAAATGGGAAAGAATTTTGAACGCGGTCTGGTCTTGGATTTGAATTCACAGTTGGAATTTGAGCTATGTGGTCTAGGACTCCGAATGTTAAAAACAAAAAGTTAAAATGTGAGAACTATTCAGCTTTGTGTGACCTCATCGTTTAAAACACGTAATTATTCCTGATATTTTCAAATTAAACTTACTTTGAATTACCTTTAAGGTCCATTTTTGTTTTCGGATGCGGTTTTGGGTACTAAAAAACTTCTCTCAAGTTCTTTAGTCTGTTCAAAAAAAGATTTGAAGTAAAACCTCAAAATTGCTGCATGCTTATCTCTATTTTTTAAGGCTTTTGGTCACGGACACGAAGCAAATTCAACCGACCATAATGAGGGGAAACTAACAGTTAACCTAACAAGGTTTTTAATACCGAAACCATGTACCACGTGGTATCGGTTCCCGAACGGTGCACGAGCCAGGCGCCATAAATACAGGCCTCGTCTGCGCGGACGCAGGTACGCCCGCCAAACGAGATCGTTCCTTTTTTAAAAAAAGCGACACCTCCAGCATTGTATTTTCAACCTAATTTTTAACGCTTTAATGCCGCTTTTTGTGTGTGGGATGTTCGAAGTCATTTTCATAATTCACTTTGGGCTTTCTCGCTTCTGAAATAAAGCTCCTTTTTGGGAGTGTGCGTTGGAAACTATTCCGATATTCTTCGATGCGTTATGGATTCTAATTAGGTGGGAGTAAGGTCGTTTTTTCGTTGGAAGGTTGGGCGAGGTTTTTTCTCGCCATACAAGATTTTGGTTGTTTTAGGTTGTTTTTTGTGACAGCGCGAGAGGAACGGGCGCGCTACGGTGGGTGTTTTGCGGGGTCACCGAGGATAATAACTGTAAATTATCGTCTTTTGCTTTATTGAAATTCGTCCGGACGTTTTCTAATGGGAAAAAATTTAGTTCTATTGTTAATTTAATTGGAAAGTGAGCTTTATTCTTAGAAAGCCCATACATCCAAAATGCATTTAAAGTTATACCGTTTCTTCTTTAAATTACGTTTTCCAAAATGAGTTCTACGTTACGGAGATATTGGGGGTCAAAATTCCAACATTTTCCAAGGTTTTTTTTTAATATAAATTTTTAATGTTGTGACTTTACTTTAATTACCTCCACGACCTCCGTACTATGCAATGCACCCATCAGCACAATGTTTTGAGTGCGTTACATTGAGTCCTAACGTAAAACGATAATTTTTACCCCAAAAAAAAAGACGTCCCATCAATAATTTTTGCGTATAGTTACTTAGTTTGAATTACAGAATTACCTTGTTTTTACATACACGATCTATTCTACCCACACACGCCACATAACAGCAACATTAACTATCCACTAGCACTAAGGCCAGTAGACGACCACAAACGCAAGGCCTGCCGTCTGACATCAACGGCCTAACACCTCAAATTGCAGTCATTAGGATTAGCAGTGCAAACACTAACGGCTATCTGGTGGCACGTAATGAAATGGTGCTCAGATCCGGGCGTAAGCAGACAGTCTCAAACGGGGATAAGCAGAGAGTGTAGCTAAAGGGATGGAGAAAGATGGCGTTATGTAGACGATTATGTGCATTTGGTAATTAGTGGTTAAGCTGTTTGAGGGTCTTGTGATGTCTAGATCAGGATCTGGGTGTTATCACATCATCACGTCTGTAATCCCCGAAGGGTTAGACAGATGTGTACCTAATAGTACACCCATATACAAAGTGTATCATAATAAATACAAGACCTCCCGTGTGCAGTCTCGGACCCTGAAACTGAACAACTTTTGTTGTTTGAGTTCTTCAAATACGCAAAAAATAGATGACTTTCCTTAGGAATTGACGCGATCTGCTGATCAACATGTATACATATAGCCAGTTATATTTAGGTCCCAAAAAGTGGAAGGCAATCTTATTGCTATAAATCCAGACTTCGTGACTGCTACTGAGAAATTCCTAATGGAGGACCCAATAACCCTTTGCCCGACCTAGGAATCGAAGCCAGGAGGTTAGGAGTATAAGGATGGGTAATAATATAAAGACATGCTGCGCCGACCCCAAATGAATTGGGATAAGGGCAAAAGAATGATGATGAAGGATGGGTAATATCGTTAGTTAATACAGCATCCCAATTAGGTAGCACACTTCTCTATTAAAATCCGAAGGATTCTGAAAGACATTCGTATGTAGATCATATTAAAAAGTATCCTAATGCACTCTGTTACGAAACTAATGCTTCATAAGTTTCCATGCATAGAATTTTCTTGCGAAAAGTAGACGGTTTAGTTGCATAGCTGCATGAAGTTGGTCCTAAGGATAACAGCTGGCAAGAAAGTCCTTGGATACTCTTTTGAAAGTATATAAATCCTGGTAATGCAAAAGTTTAAGATAAGAAAGTTTGATGTATCTTAGATGGAGAATATGTGCATTAGAACAAGTTGAGTGTAGAGGTGACCGGAGCGGATAGTAATCTCGAAGAGTGCAAAAATTAAAGCCAAACTTAAGATATTTATTTTCTCATTGAAGGTGTACACAATTATGCGGTCTTAAAGCTAGTTTGGTCCATTTTCCACGGTATAATAGTAAAAAAGACAACGCAATACCTACTTGATGTCTTCCTTGAGAATTGGAAAGAAGTAGCACAGAATCGTGACCGTTGGAAGGAATGGAGGGAGGTCTTTGCCCAGCAGTGGGACAATATGCGCTAGTTATAACTATAATAAAAAAATACTTGGAGACTGAACTTAATATTTTGATAACATGCTTTGAAGATGACCTTTATTTGGATTTTTTTTTATCAAAGAGACATAACTACTTTATTATATTTATGAACTCCTTGTAACAGACATGACGAGTGTGTCTTAACGGTGGTTAATAGCAGATCATGCTGAATCTGATGTTACAACTATCGATGTCCGTGAAAATATCTTGATAATATTTATTTTCGAACTGAAATCCATCAAGATCACCTCAAAAATGTATAAGCGTTTAGAAAACACGGTTGCCAAAACATATTTTATCTTTCAATCTCTGGATACACCAATCCATATCAGTCTGAAATGTCCACTTCTGAAATGTTCTGACATAATTAAATACTTGGCAGTGTCACGGCTTGCCTTGATTTTATCTGTCTGGAGATCCATGCCAAATTATGACAAGGAGAAAAAAAAATACGATGACTCAAAACTTGGACCTCAAGATTTCTACCTGACGACCAATAAAACCACAGGATTTCACCAAAGACTTGTAATAACGACGTAAAACAGATATTTCTTCCAATTCTCAGAAAATCCAATACTAAAGTACACAACACGATCCTTTTATTAGATATAGATACTCGTCTATAGCTAAACGATATATTGGTAACAAGCCCCAATGGACAAACAGACAGAGTAAACTTTCAACACCAATCGTTTGATAGAAATCCGGAATCAAACGGCAGCTAGACAATCGAGATCCTCAATCAAACGGCTAGAGGGAGACGGCGTTGCTGACTCCATAGGTGTGAGCGAGACAGGTGACGTTTACTCAGCACGGCCTCGTATACCGGTGCTAATGATACGGGAGGGGTTCTAATTGCGTGTGAACAAACAAACGATGTGATAATACCTACTTTGTATTACGTTTTAAAGCTGCTTAAAACTCTTTTAGTGACACTCTTTCAATAACGCTTGCTACTCATTCAATAGTGATGGGATTAATAAGTTCTAAAAATCTGGTATCTAAAAATATTCGAGCGGTGACGTCATCATGAACGCTACTTCCACTATTTATCTTTCGAACAGATATTCGTGACCGAAAACGGAGGATGCGATTAAAAAAAAAGGCAAAGGCCCTCGTTCCAAGAAGTGGTCTTGTTAGTATCACCATTTATTACACCACGGGTACCAATGCAACGATATTAAATGGTACGAAATTGAAAAGTCAATTATTTGGTTATCATTATAAAACGTATCTGAATTTTTAATAAGAATATTAATTATTATAAGGCCATAAAACAACCGTTGGTCTGAATTGGATGTCCGTTCGGTTGATGTAAAAAATGTCCTTCTGGTGTCGCCAATTTATATTTATCATCAATAAAATATTATTGTTATGGCGTAACACTCTAATATGGTAAAAATTTAGTGGTCTTGTCAATGAAATCCTCGCATCCGGTACCAAAAATATTGAGCATTTAAAAAGGAAATAAAAAATTAGTCCGATCGGTCAACGTCGTTGGTCAATGAATCAGCTTGTATTTCAATGGAGCATGTTATTGTGACAAGTTCTTAAATAATTACTAATTACACAGCACAAGTCAGTGATGACAGGTTGACAGGTGGTTCTCAGCTGAGAAACGCACGTATTTTCGGTATCGGATCACTGACGGTGATTACTGCTGTCTTCATTCGTACATGTAATTAGGTACCGAGAATTTACCGATACCACATTTCGGTACCCAATTAACATAAGAGATAAACACCACTTGTTCGAAGCATTTTAATTTCATAACGAGAAATAGCTAGTGTTATTTACGTTTCGTTTTATTTTTAAATACTTGTTACACGATTTGATATTAAAATCGATTTCGTGATCAGATAAATTTGAATCGGAATCGTATTCATTTTTATGAGATTTCTCTTACGGACTATCTTTTCATCTTGATTTGAATTACGTCTAATATTTTAGATGTTAATGGACATTGATGATATGCGTTAATGTTTGATTTTAATTTAGCGTGTTTGTATGATTTGTGACTGTGGCTTTCCGACTAAAATCTATAGTTTTCGATGAAAACGGAATAAATGGACTTACGTAATCTGTATTGACTTTCCACGATGCACTAGATAATGACGCCTACATGTTGTGATAAGCAAAGTTATCAGTGTCAATGGATTTGTGTTGAGGCATAAAACTAGATAGCTCCCTATTTGTTATAGCATCGATCACTGCCGTCCAGGGATTAAGATATTGAGATTTACAGATTAATCCAACAATATAACTCAAGAAAATATTAATAAATATCCACCTTGCACCAGGTAGCGAGTATTACCGATTTCGCTAAAAGATTAAAAATGAATTACAAGCAAATGATTTTATTTTCAATCAGATATCCGTATGACATGTTAGATAATGATCGAAAGATCATAATCGTTTTAAAATTCATGTGAAAATCGATATTCTAGAACCTGGTATCGGTATCTGGTATCTATTTTGACGATGCCCTTCACTAACAGTAGCAAAGTTGAATATATTTTGTGATTCACTAATGACAAAAACTTGTTGATGATGGAGATTTGATTTACGTGTAGCTGACAAAATGTCGATGATTTATTATGTTTATGATTGATAGTTTTTGTTTTGACTCCTTGGCTTTTGTTTTTAACTAAATTAATGTCAAATTCCTTTTCATCTTTCAAACTATTTGCTTTTATTTCGGTTGTTCTTATGACCTATTTCTCCGTCAGTTTTGTTTCTTGAACTATTTCTATATTTTATTATTTGCAGTTACGTCCTATTTAGGTCAGATGTCTTAAAGGTCTTGAGATCCTGATTTGGTAGAAGATCTGCTGTTAAATTAATTGGGTGTAGTGACTAACGAGTTAGATCCAACTTCTCGATATGGTGGGTCGACAACCTGATTT
Organism: Noctua fimbriata; assembly: GCA_905163415.1. Taxonomy (NCBI): domain Eukaryota; kingdom Metazoa; phylum Arthropoda; class Insecta; order Lepidoptera; family Noctuidae; genus Noctua; species Noctua fimbriata. Next base: position 5,125,213 of record LR990946.1, read on the forward strand.
ACTTACTGGAGTCCTGATTACAGACAGATGGAAATCGAGCTCAGGACATCAGATATTTCTTTGGGATGGCTAATACAACTGCAGTGCTATAAGAATTTTTTCGCGCTCAAATGTTGTTGTCAAGGGGGGTTGAAAATGTTGTTAGTAAATGTTTGGTAGCTGTGATTTTTGTCATGCACTAGAAGTTTCACCATCATCATCATCATCTGCGTAGCCTTTTCCCAGCTATTTTGAGGTCGGCTTCCAGTATAACCGAATGCAGCTGAATACCAGTATTTTACATGGAGCGACTGCCTATCTGACCTCCACAACCCAGTTAGTAATGGCTAATACGATACCCCTTGGTAAGACTGGTTGAAGAAGTTTCTTATACAGCTTTAACAGATGTATTCACAAACGATACTAACTTGCCTTCTCTTCATGGTCGACCGACATTCTTAAGTTTTTCGTATTTAGAATCACATAAACGTCTTTTTCTTCGTGTAGCTGGCACGATGTAATTTACATTTTGTAGACCCCAAAATTCGCCAATTCCATAACGTCGTCTGTGGTAGAACAGAGGTCACTTTGACTGCATCTTTTGGGGCTCAGATAAGTTCTAGAAGTGACTCCATCATCATCATCTACCTAGCCTTTTCTCAAGTATGTTAGGGTCGGCTTCCAGTCTAACCGGATCCAGCTGAATACCAGTATTTTAAATGGAACGACTGCCTATCTGTTCTTTTCTAAAAGTGACTCCATGATACTTAAATTTGAGTTGTCGGTGGTTCCAACGGCAAGACAATTTTATAAACCGTTGTCCCTTGTAGTTTTATAAGAAGCCTTTACATTTCCATTAAAACCCTTAACAGCCATACTAACTAGCTATAAAGGTTACCCATAAAACATAGTAGACTACAGCCATTGAATATTAAATACCATGATTAATTCCCTTTATTAATTGACGACAAAATCGAAACTCCGACCTTATTTTAATGTTCAGGTAGCTATGTACCTACATGTGTAGCAAAGGTGCTTATTTTTTGCTATGTACAGTGTACACAAATGTCATTTGATAGTAGTAATTAAAAGTGACTCTTAAAAGCCCTTAATTGCATATTATCTAACATACAGCCACGACATGTGTCTCAAAAAAGAAAAAAAAGAAAACACGTTGACAGTTAAGGTACCGTCGCATGTCACAAATTTTTTTCTTCAGTTTGTTGTTCTTTATTTAAAATTATCTAACAGTTTCATTAGCATTATAAAACTCATTACAATTTTGTCTTATGTAGCGACAACCTTTTTTAAACCGAAAACGATGTTAACTAGCTACAATGCGCTTGCAATTTTTTTGCGCTCCATCTATCGACAGTTATACAAGTACAACATTCAGAAAACCGATTTACCGTTGACATATTTGTGAAAATTAATTCTGTCATACCAAAGTGGGAATTCTCCTTATTAATTAATCAACAGGGTACTTAAAAAATAAATGTTACATATATCAGTAGTATGTCAGACGTAATTAATAAAGGGTAGTTGTGTATTGAACTATTTTTTTTCTCGAGTCGTCGAACCTACCCCTTACGGCTGACTGTATAATACGTTGACCATCAATTACCTGCCTTTAAAAGGCCCTTAATTGCTTTTATCATTGCATCTAGACGTCGCTCCCGAGACGAATGTCAAACGAACCTGAATCGTTTCGTTGTTTTTATCTTTTTCTTCAAAGTAATGTAAGTAATATTTATTGATATTGTGAAATAGTTTCAATGGGACTGTATTTTTTTTTTTTCGCTGGAAAAGGCGATGTTTCTAACGAAGTTGGTGTTGCCTGTAATGGTGGTATTAAGTGTCGTAAAATATAGTGTATAACGTCTCCGGTGATGGGTTTTCTTGGTGCGTGAGCGGAACTCTAAACGGGTTTTATGTGAAGTCCTATTATAAACAAGTTTAGTATTCTATTACGATTTCATTTAATAACGCCAATTGTTTTTTTTTAAGGCTCCAATCTGTCTTTGATTATGGATTGTACGTGGTACTTAGAGGTTTCAATAAGTTAACGGCTATCTATGATTGCTTTAGGTTTAAAATTAGAAGTATAAGTTTCCATATTTCGAATCAAAAAATTTGTTTCATGATAATCACACATTACTAACTAAATACGTGTAAACGAGCCTAAACAAACCACACACAACAGTTTCATATCAATGATTAAACTTGTTTTGACACTTATTTGACAAGTCCCAGAAACAGGTTTGTAACAAGAATTTAATCAACACTTTGGGGCTTATAAAAAGTTCGAGCGTTCGTCCAAACTGGACTCGGGAGCTAGGGTTGCCATACGTCCGAAATGCGGAGGAATTTAAAAAAAAAAAGGAATTTAAATTTCCAAAAATGCGAAATCATCTAACACCACTCTGTAAAATAAAATGGTTATAGAATAGAATACAAAGTTTTTATTTCAGTTCGGAGTCCATAGGGTTAGTAATAATATTACTTAACTTTTAGAGTTAGTAGGTTACAGACACAGATGAAAATATACAATTAAAATTCAGCGTGGAGCCGCATCCACCTCCGCAACATCGGGGAATCCCACCGATCTGCAAATACACTGAGAATACTGTTAGTGCTGCCGGGAACACGAGTCATCAGGGATGCACATCTGTTCTTAATAATGGCGGCAAAACCATCAATATTATTATCAATTCTGCCGAAAGACCTCCACTGCTGGACATAGGCCTCCCGAAAGTGTCGCCACATTGACCGGTCCCTGCTCTCAGTGCATTATTATTTATTTAAGAGCGCAAAAATGATTACTTTTATTATAACGACAGTAAAATAATAATAATACCTACTGCACACTTCAAACATAACAAAATTCTTTCGGTTTTCCAAAAGTCCGATTTTGTCTCCAAATATATTGTATTTCGTTTTTTTTTAACTCTGGAAACCCTAGTCAGGGTTGGCACGCCTAAGTAATTGATATGAGGGAAATTCTTTGTAGGGTCAGTCGTAATTGGTCGCCCCGGGCAAGACAGCCCATCGGACGTTTAAAGTGTAAGGTTGTCAAACGCGTTAACTTATCTTGTTTATTTACAACAAGATGTAATAAGGTAGTTTAAAAAATTATAATTACGAGGTAATTTTTCTGCCTGAATTTTGCGACATCTAGCGTGTGGACAGTCAATATTTAGAGTTAATTGGTAGTCTATTAGTTGCAGTAATTAATGCAGTGCTGATTAGTGTTTATTAATACACTGTCATCACATTAATTAGGGTGTCAATTATTATCAATTAGAACTTTAATGAACTGTTTAAATAATTTAACATAAATAACAGTACCGAAAAACACGTTCAGCCCTAAAAATCAGTTCTCTTACCCAATAATTCTTTAACAAACAATTGTCTTATATTCTCTCAGTTGCCTTGACAACCATAACTACCGGCGTCCGAGAGTACAACCGGTTGCTTCGTACTTTCAACCTTAGTACTAAGCACATAAGGGCGATCAACCGTCAACTTTGCACAGAAATCGTAAGATTCATCGGTTGTCAGTGTGGTATCTTCACACTTAGTGACCCCCATTTCTTGAACGCCGTTTATAATATGTTCGTCACTTAGTAATTTTGTTTACTGGGTCAACTGAGGTTTTTATGTGTGCTTTAATTGATGAACTGCACTGTCTTCTGTTACAATATGCCTTTGCTCCTTTAGTTACGCATGCTGCATCATTGTCATCTGCCTAGCCTTTTCCCAACTATGTTGGGGTCGGGTTCCAGTCTAACCGGATGCAGCTCAATACCAGTATTTTACATGGAGCGACTGCCTATCTGACCTCCACAAGCCAGTTAGAACTGGGTAATTTTTTTCCGAGGCACGGCGGAAACTCTGTAAAGGGCGGTCACCCATCCATGGTCCATTGTGTAATCAGCTGTTATTATTTAGCCACGAGCTCCTGCGTGCAGCTATGCATGCTGTTTGCAGTTGTCATATTCTAGGTCAGAGGTGTCAGGCTCAGGAGTGATGCCCTGGAGGAGGAAGGAAGGATTCTCCAAGTTCCGATCAAATAATAGGATCATCAGATGTCATGTAAGGACCAAGGAATTTTATTTGAACACGATAGGAGTATAAGACATGAGGAGCTCGTAGCTAAATAATTACAGATGCTCGGGTCAGCCGCAGGTTAAGCTGCGCTTGCCTAGGTTGGTCCGTGGATGGGTGACCGGCCATTATATAGCGAGTTTCCTCCGTGCCTCGGAAAGCACGTTAAGCCGTTGGCCCCGGCTGTCATTTGTAGATCTTTGACAGTCGTTACAGGTAGTCAGTGGCTCAAAAAGTCTGACAACCAGTCTTAACAAGAGGTATCATATTACTTTAGTAGTGGAGGTCAGATAGGCAGCCGCTCCATGTAAAATACTGGTATTCAGCTGCATCTGGTTAAACTGGAAGCCGACCCCAACATAGTTGTGAAAAGGCTAGGCAGATGATGAGTATGGGACATCTCTTTCCTATAGCTAGCTTGGCTAACAACAAGACGTGATGAAAAAATTAACGACCAGCATGATGCAAGATGAATATCCACTTTGACAGTGCAAAAGGCGTCACCTCGTTCCAGGTTGACCTTTGACGTCACATTATTCATCTATTAACTGTCCATCTGTCTCTGTCTACTGTACCATACCATCCCAGACTTATCCATAATTCCAATATGACGCACTCATAATACATGAATCAAAATATGTAGTTTTTATTAAAATGCCTGAACAAAAGCTACGCGCAAAATATTTGCCGAAAATATTTTAACTGAAGCATTCCTGGTTAATGCCAGTGGCAGACGAGGGCCCATTTATTGCCTAAATAGTATTAGTCTATACGTGAATATCATATCGGCCATTTTATTTTGGGGATGTAAAGCTTTTTTCAGTTAGCAATATTTTGAAATGCCAATTAAATTGATACAGATAATTCACTCAGTCAAAGATAAAGATGAATCGTCTGCTTTCTTTTCTTTGGCTTTAAATGTTGATTTGTAAAACATGTTTTGTTACTTACACATAGATACCAGTGGCGAAGGTTCCATACAACTCGATTCCTACCGGCTTCCCTTTGAAAACGGGCGAAAACAGTATTCCATAGACTAATAATAAAATCACATTAAAGACATGAGTCCGGCTTACTGATTAAAAAAAATTAACTCTTTCGCTACTGATAAATACATATATCGCACATTGCTCGCAGAACGGATGGCCGATGGGGCCGAAAAGTTCTGGAGTGGCGACCGGGAACCAAAAGACGTTGCGTTGGAAGGCCTCCCACTAGGTGGACCGATGACCTGGTAAAGGTTGCAGGGATCCGATGGATGCGAGTCGCACGGGACCGGTCAATATGGCGACACTTGGGGGAGGCCTATGTCCAGCAGTGGACGTCTTTCGGCTGAAATTTTATTTATTTTATACTATTCGGGAAACTTACAGCTAATATAAACAATGTTCTTAAACAATAGGAATTCGATGATGATATGAATTGCAATGATAATGATGATGAGATACATATATTGGTTTTCACTTAGTACCCAGTCTGCTCTTTGACTTTGGGTCTCCTAAGTTTTTTTGCTACTGAAACCCTATTTAGTGTCCCTTCTCTTATTTCACTCAACTTGATCCTAAGCCAAAACGAAAACAGGAGTAACTACATACATAACATCACGCCTGTAATCTCCGAATGGTTAGACAGAGGTTTATCTAATAGTACACCCACGGCAGATTTGAGTCTCATGTACCTAATAGAGGGCGAGCCCATTGCCATTAACCGGTCACAAATCCAGCCTCCGTGGCTGCTACTGAGAAATTCCTGATGGAAAAGCCAATAACACTTTACCCAACCCGGGAATCGAACCCAGTATCTCATGTTCAGCAGTCGCGCTTGCGACCACTCGACCAACGAGCCAGGGAGTAACTACTTAAGTAAATAAAGTCACCCAACTATCAATAAAGTCCTACCTATTCAATCCTCCCCAATACTGACCGAGAATGAATGAATGAAATCAATACCTTCACCCCAATAGCCCTTCAACACTAAACAATCATTCTCTTACGTCAAACAGACAAATAGTTCCACACAAACATGTGTAATCTCATGTAAAAATTACCGGGGAATTGGGGAAATCTATTACCCTTGATTCGGGGTAAACACGTACTAGTGGGGTAAACTGATTCCGACTTATCCAATTATGACCCTCCGTTAACGGACGAACTTATTGGATGGGAAGTATTCTAGTGATTGAGCGATAATTTGGATGTCGAGTGATGTGTTAGTAACGATGAGATGAGGTTTGGAATCGGGGTATTCGCGATTGGCATTTGGGGTCAGCTTGCAGTTTTACCGGATTCGGCTGAAGATAGACAGTTGCTGCATGTGAAATACTGGTATGTATTTCACATGGAGCAACTGTCTATCTGTCCTCCACAACACAGTTAGTACTGGGTAATAAAATATACCTTGGTAAGACTGGTTATAACGACCTGTAACGACTGTCAAAGATCTACAAATGACAGCCGGGTCCAACGGCTTAACGTGACACAGTCACACAGCTATAAAACAATAAAATAAGTACATGGAATCGAAGTACCAAAAGAACTAAACCCGAGATTGACTCTCCTTGCAACCTGTAGATAACAGCTTCGCCAATTTCAAGTGTTCCTGTTTTAAACAAACTCCTTGTTTATAATTGTTTGCAACGCCCTTAAAGAAGGACTTGTTTTGTATAATCAGTTGGATTATTAAACTAACAGGACGACCATAATAACACAGAAATATAACAAGGCGCGCATTGAAAGATCTTTGATCAAAATGCGTCTGGCACACCAGCTATTCAAAAACATTGTTTTTTTTTAATCAGTTACTTAATAACACAAGTTACACGTACATACCATGGTAAATGCCCTTCTGTCAATGTAATTCAAGCTCCAAAACAGACTGGTAGCACTTCTTCTTCTTAGCGTGTCGATGGCAATCTAAATTGTGTCAGCCCAGAACTGAGCTACTAGTTTGGCGCTTTCGGTAGCGTCCATCAGTTCCTGCAGTGAACAAACAACAGGACACGCAGGACACGATATTAAGTGCCCCATCGTTTGTAGAACAGCACCACATTTACACTACGGTAGCACTGTAAATTAGAATGACCCAAGTGTCGATTTCAGATATGTCTATCATTCGACATTAGCCCAAGTCTCACGCTCCCAGAATACGCCACCAATATGGTACAAGGTGTAGTGATTTAAACGGTCTACTGGCTCCTAAACGAGAGAGGATATCATAGCATTCCTACCAATGCAAGCGGAAATACCTCCTGTTTTATTAGGAAAACGTGGGATTCTATCACATGATTGGATCTTTTTAGATATTTTGATTATCGTTTGATAGTTTTTATGTTGTGTTTTTTTTTGTAACACGTTTTTTAAGAGATTATGGGAGAGGTTTGTGAGACGGGTTTTGCTGAGTTCCTGGACTTTATAGCTATCAATTTTAGTGTTTCGTATTTTTACAATGACTTTAAGCTTTGTGTCCGGTTGATGGCAATAGGCTCGCCTCCTATTACATGGGACTTAAACATAACTGTACCATCGTAGTAGGGGAGCCCCCTTTAATTTTTTTTTTAATTTTTATTATTTGTTGTTATTTCAAAATTTCAACTGTCTACCTATTACGGATCATTAGATACAGCCCGCTGACAGACATACGGACAGCGGAGGCTGTCCTCCTGCAAATTGTGACGTTCAAAAAGTGCTGATAGCTGATGCTAGCCTAATTTTAATAAATGACTTTTGGATTTTAATGGTATTAAAATGGAGTATAACAGTGTGTTTGTATTTGTTTCAGGAGAAGTCCGGCGAGCACTATCCCGGTAAACTATCGGTTAAGTCGGACCTTAGTCCTGTATTTGGTGAGTACAACTATTTATCTATATATTTTAACACTGTTTTAAGCGTTCACGGTGTATAACTAAGCTTATACTGTCACTTACGGGATTTCTTCCGTGATTGAGCTTCCGATATTTCGAATCTGTTGCAAGCGCCTTGCTTGCGAGCTCAGAATGATCAAGTGACATTACAAGTTTATTTACTATTTAATAGATTCTTCTTATAAAATTACTGTGGTAGAAATTTCCTCTGAAGTTGCAAATTAACGATAAAACCAATGATGATTTTGATAACAAAAACGTCTTAGGTACAGTTGGTTGAACACAAGCCTATCTACGAACGATCATAAGTTCATGATATAGCCTTATTTTTGGCCTTACCCATCGATCTTCGGAGTGAGATTAGTAATCGCAGTATGTTGTTATTAGTAGAAAGACGACGTTTTCCAGTCACTCGATTAAAAAAAACAAATATCGTAATAATTTTAAAAGGATGATAACTCTTTTTAAAAACAAAAATCATAAAGAAGTAATCTGTGGTAGTTCTGGTGAGACTATTCAAAATATTTCTTTCATTGATAGAAAACCAGTACTGTGTCTCACAAGATATGTTAAAACAAGGAACTTCACGCGGACAAATCCGCAGGTAGAAGCTAGTAATAAATAAAAATTCCCCGTAAAAAGCAAATTTCAAAGTTTCACATGATATCGACGGCGACACTTCAGCTATAAATTTCCAGTATAACATGGCCTTGCTTTGTATAGATCTACAATACAATGAGAGATCTGCATAAACTGGTTTTGTATACCTCGATTGGTCACTGAGCGTACTGTAAGCATATCTAATCGAACACGCCTCTAACAGCCCACTGCCCAGTGCCTTACTAGTAATCTGTAACAGATTTAATTATAAGCTTTATCACCATACAGTTCCAACCCAATAAATCAGAATATCATTAATATTATTAGAATCTTCGTTGACCATGATTTACGATGAGAACCGAGACTTGAAAGAAGAGGTTTTTTTGTCGACATTAGTAGTCACAACACTTTTAGTTTTTGGCAGAACCTGATTTCTCGTCTATTTTTAACTTAAGCCCAACGGCTAAAGCATTGTATAATCTCGCAAGTTTAGACAATTTTGATTCAAGAATATTTTTAGGCTTCACCATATTGTCTTGTTTTATTTAAATACAGTAAAAGTGAAGGAAATGAACGTTTTGAAGAAATAGCCAAAGAAAAATGAGGAAACGTGGTGATCAATACTTATTTCTTACTTATATGAATGAAGAACTGATGGAGATAACCCTTTGTGCTACTCCCAGTTGCATAGCCCAACTCTCAAATCTGTCATCTTGACTTAAGCTTAAGTCAACTTCCTTACACATCATCATCTGCCTAGCCTTTTCCCAACTATGTTAGGGTCGGCTTCCAGTCTAACCGGATGCAGCTGAATACCCGTATTTTACATGGAGCGACTGTCTATCTCACCTCCACAACCCAGTTAGTACTAGGTAATACGATACCCCTTGGTAAGACTAGTTGTCAGACTTTTTGAGCCACTGACTACCTGTAACGACTGTCAAAGAAAGATCTACAAATGACAGTCGGGACCAATGGCTTAACGTGCTTTCCGAGGCACGGAGGAAACTCGGTATGTAATGGGTCACCTATCCACAGACTAACCTAGGCAAGCACGGCTTACCCTAAAGATCGATCCGAGCGGCTGTTATTATTTAGCCACGAGTCAACTCAACTTCCTTACACATCAGTTGTTAATTCTAGGTGACCATTGCCAGAAAATTCCTTTTCTATATGAATATACGCCTTTGTCCTGATATCGGTGGCATAGCTCACCCATAGGAGATCATACTATAGTCGCCTTTGGCAATATGTACATCAGATTCTAGGCTCAATTTCAATTCTCATAAAATGGCGTACAATTTAAATTCAGTCGAAAAGATTACCTAAAGCGTTAAAACTAAAATTCTCTTTTAACCGTTAAATTATCTTCATTAAACACTTTTTCCTCTACTTTGTACCATAAATAAGCCCATATTACACCCAAAACTCTCCCATGTACACGATAATCGATCTTATCCATAAATCGTTACGACTAGTGATGTGAAATTGATTTTATACCAACTGTAAGGCTGGTATTACGTGGACTTAATGCTGTATCTCGCCCGCGGCCATTAACTCGGAATTATGTATGTTTTATCGCCAGCTTATAATCATCTGTCACTATCGTTACAATATTTTCGTATAATTTCATCTTGCCCCACCTCTGTAGGGATGGGATTTTATCGATAATGATCGATTGATTTGGTATAGTGACCTAATGATGGACGTAAATTAGGTTCTGATTTATTTTGATAGCGGGACATTAAATGTGAATAAACAAATTAATGGTGTGACAAATAAGGTTTAAATTCATTCAATTTGAATGAATAACGAGCCCAACATAATTGGCAAAACCTACGCTTTGTACCTGTCCGTAATATAACGGTTTAAGTAACAATTTAATGACAGCGTAACAGACAGGTTGAAAGACATACATTGGGTTTGTCTTTCAACTTGTCTACCAAGATTAATACACGCACTTCAGAGGACCACACTTCAATTTAAAACTTGTTAACATCCATTGTAACATACAAACATAAAGATGTCTCAACTACTTGACGTACTATGTATATCTTGTCTCTCATCAGAAGATAACGGCACATTACCATCAATCATCCGAGTATAATCTCTGGACAAACTCAGTTTTATCGACAACTTTTCTCACGTGCATATCGACACCCGTCCATCACTAGCCGTACCTCGTTATTTGTTGTTATTAGTGTTGTTTTTTTCGTTATTTTTTCTTCGGGATGTTTTCAAGAAACCGGTTACAGGGCCTAATCTGATCAACTCGCCACGACCCTGCCGTCGAAGCCAGTAAAAAGAGCATAATGAAATGACTTACAATAAAAAATGTTGAATTGTTATCCTGTTTTTTTGAGTTTACTGCCTATTTTGTGGCCTTAGGTTTTAAGTTTAGTGTTGGGACTTGGATGAAATTAAATTTAGTTTTATTACTATTTGGAAAATCATGTAGATTTACAAAATCTCACAACCAGTCGGACATAGGGGTATAGTATTACCCAGTAATAGAGGTCTGATATGCGGTCCATCTAAATAAAATACTGTTATTCAGCTGCATCCGGTTAGACTGGAAACCGCAACATAGTCGTAAAAAGGCTAAGGAGACGATGTAGATTTACAAATTATTAGACTATTCACTTGGTAACTAATAAAGCGAACGAATTTTAGCTATGCTCGCTCAATATTTGTTAACTGGTGCAGCACGCGTAGCATGACCACCGTAGACACGGTTTTTGTCGACGGAAGAATCGACAAAATGACAGATTAACAAAAGTAATCTGTCGATTCTTCCGTCGACAAAAACTGTTTGTACGGTGGTTATGCTACGCGTGCAGAAAGGCATATCAAAGTCTATCCAAGACTGTTTTGACTCATATCATAAAACAACTAGTTCGGAGATTAGTTTTAATGATATATTTAGTAAGATTAAAGGAATCAGCAGATTATCGTAAGAATACAACATGGCTACCTGTTTACGAAACAATTTAAATACAAAGAACACCTTATAAACGAGTAATAAATTTGTAAATCGTAATTTATTATCAGAATCCCATGTTTAAATCACTTTAATTGAGCATAACGGTAACAAACACGGTCTTATCAGGTCTATGCATATTAATATAAGACTACAATATTATGTAAAATAGAAAATAATGCTAGATTTAGTAATGAAGTTAATGTACCGATAAATTAGGTTTTGAATTAAAAAGATGACTGACCATTTAGAGATCCGTAAGCCACGAAACAAAACTAAACGTGGAAATAATGAACTACAGCCAAAACATTATTTTTGTCAATCATCACTTCGTATTTGTAATAAAATTATAGTTTTGGCTCTCTTCGAAATAATTGGCAATTAAATAATGACGCTGTCTGATTATTGACAGCGTCATCAACTCATCATATTGTTAATTAAGAATAGTTAAATAGTTTAGATTGTCTGTTTGTCTGAAGATTTTATGCAAAAACTGCATAACATCGAATTCGAAGTAGTTTTAAATGTAAAAGTTAGGGACAGATAGAATGACATATTTTTACTACTAAGTATTGATCAACAATCAATTCAGTATTTTGCAGTCCACTTCTGAACATAGATCTCTTTTAAGATATAAATATAAAAAAAAAACTACGGAGTTTCTTGTCTATTCTTTATCATACAAAACTATCTTTGCGCATAGGCACTAGAAATTATATTTCCTTGTTAATTTTGATTGAAAAAAGCGAAATAACTTAGAAGATAAGCTAAAACGCACTAAAACGAAATACATGAAAATCTTGTTTCAAAAACTAAAACCAACACCGCATCCCAACACTATACCCACAATAATGTCAAAGTTGAGAATAGCAATACGCAGCCAACTATTACATGAAGAATGAGCGGCATACCCGACATCCATACCTCGCAAGCTGCGCATACGCCGCGCTCTGGCGCCGATTAAATCATCTTCAGCCCAACGTGAGCTAGGCTCACTGCCAGGGTGACATGCTGAAAAGAATTATAGACTTATTGATGGGTTAATGGGCTGGTAAGTCGTCAAAATAGGCGGGAAAATGGTAACAAGTTAGCAAGTGTCAATGTAAAATTAAAACAACGTCAAGCAAATAGCATATCGTACGTTAATCCGTATTGTGGCGCTAATTTTAATAATTAAAGTCAAACCGTACAAAAATGTAAGGTATTATTCATCTTTACCCGACTACATTATTTACTTACATTCATTATCAATAAAAGAATTCACCGTTATAAAAAATAAATATAAAAACCTACGGAATCCATAACACTTACACTACAAAGTCATCTTCAAACATACGTTGTCCAAATCAAATTTATAGCTCCAATTCTGATCATAAATTAACCCAAAAATATGCCAGAGATATTTAATTAAATGGCAACACCACAGAGGTTCAACTTGCCAGTAAATACGTCACATCCGCTCCAATAAACTTGTGTTCCATATTCAAAACAGGTGAAAATAAGCATGAAGTCTTGTTTGTCAGTCTGTCCTCGGCTCTCTCATAAAATGGTCGGTTTAAAGGGTTTCTACAAACAGTTCAGTGTAAGCAAGTTATAGATAATACTTTAATGCCTAGTAAAATAGAAGATCTTGGTAGTTTGTATTATGTTACGCTTTTTATTGGTCTAACCGTGGCATACTTGGCACTGCAGACTTCTGGGCGTAGCTTATGGCATTTGCAACTATTAAGATACTACATAGGTAGTATAGCTAGCCACTGAATTTCCCCTCTTTGATTGCATAAGTTTTTGTGCCTCTGCTAGCGAAATCAATCAGTCGAGTAAAAAATCATCAATCACTCTTGCTAAAGAGCGAAAACCCGATAAAACCTGCTATAACTTTAAAACTTTCAAGAGCTTTCTTGTGGGAATAGGCATTAAACTGTCTTAATAGAAATTACTTAAATAGATTTCCATTATTAAAATGAGCCACAATCGGTATCTTCCCACAAACAGCAAACACTAAAACGAAAAAAAAAACATCATAACACATTCGAAAACTAATAGTAACCAAGCCAGTTTTTCTCCAACTTATACCTTTGATACTCCATGGTTTCCCTCCATCCCTTTCTCTTCCACCCTCTTACCCACACTCCATCCCTTTCACACACTCAATTTGCGAGTACCCTCAGTCCTTATGTTAGTACCTGTATTTTGTGTCATTATATCCAAGATCTAATTGGAACTTGATATGCGTACACAATTAGAGTCTCGTCGTTTTGGATTAACGAGCTTTTTACACTTGCATCTGGCTGTGGTATCAGGCAAGAACTGAAGCGGAGCCACTACTTGTAATCTGTACAAACACTGTAATGAAAACGACGGAAATCAAGTTAGAAAGGACGTGATTGATGTAATCCAAGCGATTTATCAACCTTATTATCTGATAAAGAACTAAGTATGATGTAAAGGAGGATTTGGGAAAAAAATGTTGATGATCGATCGTTCGATATCTTGATAACATGCAGCTCCAGACTTTCCTTCGGCTGTCGTAAGAGGCGATATCAAGTACATTAAGAACTGCACTTCACTTATAGGCATAGATAACCACGCACAACAATAACAACATCGTCTATGTAGACAAACCAGAACTTTATCATAACAGATGAGTCTGACTATGACTTCGGTATATCTAAAAGTTTAAATACATCTGGTTATAAGTTAGATAAAGCTTTATTTTAATCCTGAAATTAAATGTTATAAGCTGCAATACATAAAAATAGGATAGCTCGGAGAATGTAGTTGAATTTGATAATATCCCGAACCGCTCTCTCTCTTGCTTTGCACATCAGTGTTGATGATATTAAAACACATTTAGAGTTCCTTAGCTGAGCTACAAAATTATAATTTGTTTCGCCGACACTTCATACTTATTATGACCGTGTTTGCTTCGATGTTCAGTTTTTTTTTATTCTGTATCACATTAACAGTCGCCATTTTTCTTTCTTTTGTAAACATACTGGTACGAAGTTTACCATGTATGATTCAACAATGTTACTATGTTCTTTGCAGTCATTACTTATTACACAATATTTTGCAGTCGATATTGAAAAAGCGGTATTTTGATAACCTATATTAGCAAGCTTGGCACTCAATCAAAATAATTCGATAAAAACAAGGTTGATGCGATCCAATCAACGTAATGTTTGTTTGGCATCACGGATCAAAATGTTTGTCAGTTTTTCAATAAAATAAGGATTATTGTTTGTAATGTCCTTTTTTGATTTTTCATAATACGAGGCTTCGCTTTGTCATTGATATTTTGTTAACGCCAATAAATGATATGTCAAAATGGCTTCCATTAACAACCATAATGTATTTTACCCACGATTTACGCTGACCTCACTTACTGTTATCAGTTCAATATGTCTCGCTCAAAATTATCAACAACAAAAGACAAGGTGTCCTTATTGGAATCATTACTTAATATCATACCATATTTATACTGAACCCAGGACACATTAACACCTACGTACATTATAAGTAAAACACGTTTTTTTCTCCACCCGTTTTTGTCCAACCAATCCGGTAATTGGTGAGTAGGTAAGTGCCCCAGATGTCATCAATCACTCTGAGGAAAAAGTTCGCTTTTGTTTTAAATTATGAATTAAAAAGTGAGATATTAAATTTAGTTTTTTTGTGATGTTGTTGATATGGGTCTGGTACTTGTACAACTTAATATGTAAGCAATTATCACATAGCTGGAGTGAGCTGCTCTTGCTCTACATTTTTGTTTAAATATGGCATTGATCCGATAAAGAACCAGTGTACTAGGAGTTGGTGTATAAATAGCTACACTTAATGATCCTTAACAAGTTTAGTAAAGCTACAAGAAGAGTCAACGAGCTACTGAAACTTAAAACATATCTTATTCAAGCAAATAATAATCTTATTACATATTCGCAGGACTTAATTTTAATAATAGCAATAATTATGATTCCTCTTTTGATTAAACACTATTTTGACCAAAAAAGTAATATTTGTATTAATCTCTTTTGCTGCCAGCTGAACTGAGAATTAGTGGTATGTATTAAATTAATTTTAAACCATAATAACAATTAATTTGTCGTAAACGAATGATTATTTACATATTTCATGTCGTTTTTGAGGTTAATCCCGAAAGCCGACACAAATTCGACCATTTAAATGCAGATTGTGATAAAATTGCTATGAGCTAACAGCACGCTGTCACTTGGTGACATGTTTTAAATAAAGGAAGTTGAAGATCTGTCCACAGGCCAGAGGGTAGACGACCAACGAGTGATGAAAGACGCTCAAAGATGGGTGAGATCAGGTTTAAGATTTAGCGTATTCTGACTCTGAAGATGCTAAGACCTTGTCTCCTAATTATCGACATTATCAGTCAATCTACTAACAGCTGAGGTTATAGTTGATCATAGTGAAGTTCCAAAAGCAATAGACATTACAGACTTGCATATTGATGAAGTAAAAACTTAAATAGGCGCAAAAAATGCGTGAAAAATCGCAACAATCATGTGTAAAGTTAAACACACCCTTGAACCGAGTGATTCATATATTGCCAACGTCAAAAATGACCACAATTACAGGTCTCCAGTTATGCAAGTTTATTATATTGTACGTTGGAGGTAAAATAAATACAGCACCTTATAATTTGAGACCACAGACCCTCTTATGGGCAGGTAGCCGAGTTTTTTTTTTACACTTGTCTAAGTCCGTGAATCATGGATGGGTGTGTATGAGTGTGTGATGGATGAATGGATTTATCATCGGGGTCTTCTGCTGTGTAGGTTTTAGAATGTAGCCTGGGATTTAAGTGGTCTGGAGTTTTTAAGGTAGTATTTGTATAGGTGGTAAACGGTAAAGGGATATCTGCGTGTTCTTGCATTTCTTTATTTGTTTTGATAATCTCATTAATAATAGTTTCTCCTTCAGTGTCGACAGGATTATATGAAAACATGGAATCCTCCGTAGCGTCTGGATTATAAAGTATTTACAAGGAGCTAGTGGCCCTTTAATGCGACCTTGTAAGAGAACAAATAGAAAGAAATAAACTTACAGTCGGAATGTCTTCTCACCTTCCCTTGGATTCCTTCACACTAACGGGAAATCTTCCGTGGTTTTCAATTATTGTGAGCTCCCGATATTTTGACGCTGTTGCAAGCGCCATGAACAATGAATGGTATAATAGACCAGATATCTGCAGCTGCAGTGCTGCCCATACTCTGGTTTACGTAAGTCACCTTATGTTCTATGTTAAGGATTTTGGTTTCCGCACTTAGTCCTTAAAGTGGACCAATGTGCGTGAGCCATGGTGGTCGTTACTCCAACCAGCCCACCTCCCTCCAGAAGTAGATCAAAGTTCCCGGTCTTCTCAGCACATCCGCAAGGGATCTTGGTTTGCCAAGAATCCCTTCGCCGGTACACTCGAGGAGCACGTAAGCTACCGTTTCCTCCGCCCCCATGCACAGGGTTTGTTCAGTGAGTAGTCTCCAGTGATGGTCCCCGCCACCAGTCGCAGGCTATCTCTGTCCATGCGCAGAAGGCGCTTGGTCAGCTTCCTATCCACCACCATAACCAAAAACCTGAAAGAGAATCCTTAGCATTAATATTACCCAAAATTATGCAAATAAATCCTATCTCTCCAATAAAAGTTACAACTGACGCAAACTTTGTATTGACGCTAAATCAGCTATGAATAAAATTATAACCAAAGATAAGATTCCTGCGATTATCATGAATGGATATGAACGATATTTATCATTATTTTCAGAAATCGATTGTTCGATCGGGACTTTATCGATGCCATTTGCATAAACATGGTCCGTATCGGTACCGATGAGATCTTTTTGCGATAAAAACCCAAAAATAAGTGACATTTTAGGTGGCAGTATTGGTATCTGTTCCCCCCCTTTTTTCCATACCCTTGTATTGCCACCTCGTTTGATATGAATTTTTCTAGGTCAGGCTTTATTAACTTCTAGTTACTGCGCAGTGATAAGGTGATTTGATTATACCTCATTATCGTTTCTGTCTGTATCGAGTTTCTATACTTCATCGTCATCATCGTCAGTTTCATGAGGGCTTTCAACAAAATATGTTGTTTAAATAATGTTCAGCCCCGTATCCTTAATTCTTAGTTATCAACCTTTTGATTCTTAGAAATATTAGACCCCTGATATGTTCCGAGAACTTAGAAGCTTTCTTAGCTGAATATCAATCAACCAAATAAAAATATTGGTCAGTCAGTTGGGCAGGCCTAGGATGAGTGGGTCACACAGGCCTGATTTTTCTAAAATGAGAAAACTATTTGAGGAAAAACTTAATGGGTGTAAAAATCCCCCTTAACAAAGCCGAAAGCCTCTTGTTTGCCCTGTAATTGCGATCATGTTTTTGTTCTGGAACATACATAGGAACGTTGTAGTTACGGAGATATTGGATGTCAAAGTACTAACTTTTTCACAAGTTAAAAAAAATATATATACTAGTTTTAATGTTATTATAACTTTAATTTAAATACCTCCTTGACCCCAATACTGTTCAATGCATTTACAGGCACAATGTTTTGAGTGCATTACGTTGAGTCTTACCGTAAAACGTGATTTTTCACCCCCTAAAAAAAAAAAAAACCTTTCCAGCAATAATTTTAGCGTAGAGTTACTTAATTTGAATGCTTGGTTGACGGCTTCGTGAAGGGTCCTTTTTACACCTTGTATAGCGGTTCGTCAGCTTTATATGTAAAGAGATCATAATTATCCTACTGTCTAGTCTTCAGATAAAACCTAAAATCTTTAAAATACCAGTAGCTTCAAACCCCAATACTTTCACTAATATGAAAACATAAAAAGCATGTATATTCTGTGTACTGTAGTCGTTACTACACATTACACGGCCATGCATCCGACTGACAATATTTGTATAGGCCGGACCCACCGCGGTACCACGGGATTCCTGGAAACATGCTCACACACTTTATATAATCAGGATGAGGTTGGGAGACGTATTCTATTTTATTTCTCGAATTTCGATTCTCGATCGTGTAAATCGAAAAGTTTTTTTTTGTGACAGATTAATTGAGGTATAATTTATTACATTTGTGTCGTTTTTTCGTTTTTTGTTTTGCGTTTTTTGAGGTGTCGTTCTGATAAAATATTTAGAGGTTTCTTATTGGTTTTGGTAATCTGTAAATCAATCAATAAACTATATCATTATCCGTTTTGATTATCACTGTCAAAAGTGATGTAATTTAATATATTATCACTTTAGGAAATCCCCTGAATTAGGTTACCTAGCATCATTTTACAACCAAATAATTTCCAAAATACTATAACAGGTAAATGTATACAGTATTTATTTAATACCTATTACTGCATATTTTTTATGTAATTTGTGTAGACTGGCAGCCAGCACATCAAGCTACCCGAAACTGTCAAATTTTCCCAATCAACCTTGAACTTACAATGCTTTAGTGATAAAGTTGAAAATCTATTAAAGAAATTTAACTTGATGTGTTGGCGTCTGTACAATAAAGTATATTCCTTCTATTCTATTACTTAACCTTAAAATATTATCAAATACCTTAAGCAATATTCGCTGAAAACCATATTCACAACGATATGATTTATAATCATAATTATCGGAATAAAATAAATACCAAATCCGTCTTTATCTCTAGATAACACCTCTTTTTAAATAAAAAACGACGCATTTATAAACTTGATTGACATTTGTTTAATTGGGAAGCCATATTTATTTTTAACTGACTTGGTAAAAAAGGAGGTTCTTGTTTTATAATTAGTTTGTGAGTAATGCACCGGTTCGTAGTAACGGTCACTTTTTAGTTTTTGTTTAAAGTTTTTTTTAAGAAAAAGCCAAAGGATGCTAAGGTTATATCTTCTGAGACTGAATTTATTAAATTAATAAATCTTTACAATTAATAGAAGAGTATACAGATGGAAAGAAATTACTTAAGCGGTAGGTATCCATTCACAATAAATAAATAGAAAAATCTAAAAAAATCATTTTTTTTTTTAAGTTGGGCAGTTACTTTTGAATAGTCGAAACAAAAACAACAATAAAATATAAAGCTTCAGTCCCAGTCATAATAACTGTGAAAGTACTGTAGTTGACCATTCCAAAGCGTAGATCTCTATGAAGAAGAACGGGCAAGAAACAACAGCTTTTCAATATATACAAGATAAACATCAATAATTACGCACCATATTACTCATTCTCTCCATATTATCTCAAGAACAGAAAAACTCACAAAATAACACTTCTAAATCTCTCAAAAGATGACGTGTAAAATAATCAGTAAAACAAGCAAGTGCAAACTATTACTGGCGCAAGTAACTATCCTACCACTCGCGCCAGTACGCCACTCATCAAAATAATTCCCTTAACTAAATTGCCTACAAATTGAAAAGGCGTGGGCTGCCCTTATTCTGTGAATAAAGCTTTATTATATGAGTGTGCGCGTGAGTTTATAGCGAGGTGAGATGCGAATGAGATTTTTGTAATTATTATTTGCGTTTTTTGTTTTGTTGTTATGATTGGTTAAGTAGGATTTTTATAAGTAATTTACAATCCTTATAGTAACGCCAATACATATAGTTTTAAAAATAATAGGTAATGCAAAAATCGTTAAGAACCCTTTCGTTTGACTTTGCCGTAAGTAGGTTCTTCTTCTTTATCGTGTGGTTAGTGCCTAACCTAGTTTTTATGCCGCCCATGGGCCTCTGACTTGGCTTTACTAGTAAGTAGGTACTTTCATAAAGTAAAAGATCAGGCCCATTTTGTACTAAAAAAAAATGTATGTTTGCTTTTATTTTTTTTGTGTTATTAGCAGTGATAGGAATAGGTAGTGCCTATTTGCCTATACTTCGAAGAACAGAGACAAGAAACGGAGACTTCCTTAGGATTAAATTTTTTCCGAGACATCTGTCCCGAAATTTTGAGACAACACATAAATACATTTAAAAAAATTGTTATTTGGAATAAGTAATTCGTCTATATTTATCTAATTAATCTTAATATTAAGATCATACCACTTTGTATGCCTACATTCTGGCAAATAAATGAATTATTTATTTATTTTAAATACCTTTTTTTTAATGATAAATTCTTTCTACTATAGAGAATGCTAAAATGATATAAGATAAGATATAAGGCAAAGTAGACAACAATTCGGAAATAAATCTAGAACTAGCTAGAATCAGTAGACTTATTTACATGACAACAACGACATAATCATTAACCATCACAACTGCAGAATATAACACACTATTATGAAATCGAAAATTTGTTAATAATTTTATAGGTGCAAGATAACTCGACTTTTACATAGGATTATATTATAAGATATTATCCTATAAGCTAAATAGTTTATTGCGATATTTGGCTCAGTTAATAACACTATATCATCAGCTGACTAGTTAAAATGGCGTCTGGCGTCCGTGGATACTTAGGGGGCTTACACACAGGTTCGGTTCGGCATTTTTCGAAATTGCCGAGCCGTGGGACAAAATCAAAAATTATTTAGATATACTTGGGCGTTCACCTACTCTTTTGTTAGACCAGATCAAGACGCCCATGGACTCACTGTTACCACTGCCCTAAGACGAGCAGAAGACAGAGTCGCCTAGATGTAGCTCGTTAGCAACTCTGTCAGTCTTTCAAGAAGGGTTCGATGACCTGCAATGATGAAAAAACGACTAAGAATACGTTCGGGAAAAAGCTGGTCAACTTTGCTCGTCTTGCGCCAAGCTGAACATGTTCAGCGATGGTAGATGTCAAACAGAGTTTGTTAATCGGCAAGAGCTGAATGAAAACTGAATATGCGAAGTTATTACTCGGGGCGCTGTTTGACAAACAATGAATTTGTCATGAAATCGTGTCCTGCGTGCCCTGTACACTACAGAAAGTGATAGATTCTTGTGACAGCGCTAAATTTTGTAGCTAAGTTCTGGGCCGACTCATTGCCATCGACAGGCTAAAAAGTCTTACGGGTCGGCTTTCTTACTTACCGAATCAAATGCCGAGCCGTACATGAAAAGCTTGTAACATCCCTAACAAGTCTGATAGCTAATGTGTAAAACTCTTCAACACACTGTGCTCGGGATGTGGTCGCATGTATGTTTTACTAGCTTATGCCCTCGGCTTCGTATTATTATATTATTAAAGCTAAGGTCTTCTAGAAAATTTGCTTGATAGAACAAAAACAAAAGTATTTCTTTAGAATTCCGTCTCTAAGGCAAAAGAATCTGACTTGACTTTAGTACTTATGAGAAAGATTAGAACAGAAATTGATTTTTAAATTGGACATTAATACCATAATAATCGTAAAAAGACAATCTTATCTATTATCATTAAATCCTAAAAAGGTTCACAAGTCACAACTTCGCACGTAAAGTGTTAAAACTTTGATATTTATCCGAATACGGACACGGAACAATGAAGTACAGTCAGTGAAAATATTATATGACACAATAAAAGTAATAAAATTTTGATTGCCCACATAATTGTTTTAGTATGGTGGATTGTAAACAGTGTAGTGTTAGAATCATGTTCGTCGGCCATTATGAAATTCTTTGAATTTTATTTTGCTACGTTGTTCGAACGAAATTATTTTTTTAATTCCACTGGTTTTCTGGAATGAGGTATTTAGGTGCAAGTGTTGGGTTCTTTCATGTTATTTGATTGAAATCGTTTGCACTTTACCAATTAAGTAATACTTTAGCAGAACGCAGAATAAACTTGTTTCTTTTATGCCCGTTTTCACTATCACTAGAGACCTAAAGATGCCTAAATAACATCGTAATCTTGCCCTTGTCCCATGTTATTTGGGGTTGGCGCAACACGTTTTTTTCTTCCATTCTCCCCTGTTATTCGTCACGCTATCATTTACTCCTTTTTTATTTTATTTATTTATCTTTTGCTATCTATTTTAAATAACAGCGCGTTGTTGGATGAAAAACTAACGCAGGACTAATCGCTGAAAGTTGAAAATTCAATCTATTACTTTTTTGCTGACTCTCCCATTACTCGAGGTTGGCCATGAATTTTCCAAAAATTCATAGTGTGATTTTAGTATGGTATTAATTTTGTTATCACTCCGTATTAATCAAGTTATTCCTCATCTAGTTTCTTTCAACAAAAAAAAAACGTATATTTGGCCGTCAAATCAAGCCCCTATCGAGTACAGCACCGTCAGGCGTCACTAGACGTCTGCAAGCGCAATTACGTTAGTAAATTACTTCTCGACGCGGTGTAATTTGTTCGTCTGCCACGCCCCGTGCCGTCTAGCGTACTGTTTTGCTGTCTGTACTTTAGGTTCCTTGAGTGAGAGTAGGTTTTTATTGATTGAACGGGAAACGCTTCAAGAGAACTGGATATGGAAGACTCTAGTTGTTGGGTTTCAAAGTTTTGAAAACTTTCTGTTGTAACCTCAACAGCATCATCTGCCTTTCTTCCTAACCGCATGCAGCTGAGTACCAGTATTTTACATGAAGCGACAGCCTATCTGACCGCCACAACCCAGTTAGTACTGGGTATAATACAATACCGCTTGGTAAGACTGTTTGTCAGACTGTCGGGCCACTGTATCCCTCAACAAAATACAATAAACCATATTCAAATTAAAGCAATAACAAGTATCTGTAAAATAATGATAGTCAAGTCAGTTTCCATTGTAGTCATTATCATACTTACCTATAGGTAATAATGTAAGACAGGGAGACGTCATATCTCCGAAACTGTTCACCGCTGCACTGGAGGATATCTTCAAGGTTCTGGACTGGAGAGGGCTAGGCATCAACGTCAATGGCGAGTACATCTCTCACCTTCGGTTTGCCGACGATATAGTGGTCATGGCTGAGACCATGGAGGACCTCAGTACAATGCTCGATGACCTTAGTAGAGCTTCCGAAAAAGTGGGTCTTAAAATGAACATGGACAAAACCAAAATTATGTTGAATACCCATGTAACACCCACTCCTATCAAGATCGGAGACTCTACACTCGAAGTTGTAGACGATTATGTCTACCTTGGACAAACGATCCAGTTAGGTAGGTCTAACTTCGAGAAAGAGGTCAATCGTCGAATCCGACTCGGCTGGGCAGCGTTCGGGAAGTTGCGGGGTATCTTCTCGTCCAACTTACCGCAGTGTCTCAAGACGAAGGTCTATGACCAGTGTGTGTTGCCAGTGATTACATACGGGACCGAAACGTGGTCGCTCACAATGGGCCTTATCAGAAGGCTTAAAGTCACCCAAAGGGCAATGGAGAGGGCTATGCTCGGAGTTTCCTTGCGTGATCGAATCAGAAATGAGGACATCCGCAAGAGAACCAAGGTAACCGACGTAGCCCGAAGAATAGCCAAACTGAAGTGGCAGTGGGCAGGGCACATTGCTCGCAGAACGGATGGCCGATGGGGCCGAAAAGTTCTGGAGTGGCGACCGCGAACCGGAAGACGCTGCGCGGGAAGGCCTCCCACTAGGTGGACCGATGACCTGGTGAAGGTTGCAGGGATCCGCTGGATGCGAATCGCACGGGACCGGTCAATGTGGCGACACTTGGGGGAGGCCTATGTCCAGCAGTGGACGTCTTTCGGCTGAAAAGATGATGATGATAGGTAATAATAACTCAAATCCTATGATACCATCAATGATTTTTTTCCAACACAAATCATCATCATTCTCCTGCCCTTATTCCAATCTATTTGGGATCGGCGCAGCATCTCTTCTTCTTCCATACTTCTCTATTACTCGTCATCTCAGCATTTTCCAACACACATTTAAACACAAAAAGCAAAACTCTGTGGTAAAAACACCAGTAACCGTCCATGCAAAAAAAAACCAACATTAAAAAGCCACAGCATACTTAAAACAAAATGCAACAATAACTGGAATTTAATTAAAATAAATCACGTTGATAGCGTCGAATTCAATAAGCACTTTGCATAACGCAAAACATTTTAATTTCTGCGTGTTATAATAAAAGGTTATCTGTATTAATTAAACGGGGTAGGACGGACCATGTTAAACAATCGCTTTATATCAAAACCACTAGACCGTTTATGGTGTTTCCTGGTACAGCAGTAAACTGAAATGAAATTGATTGCGGTTTTATGAGAAAGAAAGAGAAGAAATTGTGTGTGAATTTTTTGTATATCGCTTCTTTATCAAATTGTACGTAGTTTTGTTTGGAATAAAAGGGTGTAAAAAGACGAAACCGAAAAATAGTTTCCCAGCAATAATTTTTGCGTAGTTACTTAGTTTAATGTACAGAATGCTTAGATGGAGGCTTCGTGAAGGGTCTGTCTACACCCTGTAATTTCTTAGATAGGTACATCTTAATCGCACTGTAAGACTTTATTCAGTTAAACATTTAATATTCAAATGCATTACTCAAGAAAGGAAATGATATTTCTGTTACTATACTGCTAGTTATAATAATAGGTCACAAGATAGTCATGGGTGATGAGTAGATTGCTATTGTACCATAAAGCATAAAACTAGAACTTATTGTATTTCAGTTTTATTGAAACTGCAGGAAATGCAATTCTTTTATAATTCCAATTAAATTCTCTGTGATTTTTATTGTCTTGCTTTCATTCATATTTATTATTATACGTACCAGTAATCAGTATATCTATCATTTATTTGCAAAAATTAACGCCATGTTTTAATATTTCCAGGTAAATTTGAGCCGCATCCTGCTGCCAGCTTCAACATGGGATACCTCATGGCGCCGTACCCCTACCCCAACGGTGGGGCGCATCCCCTGCCCGTCTCAATGGTGAGTTTGTACGATTTCGCATTAACTAAATCGTTTTAGCGGAGTGACGAGAACTGGTGCCGTCACCCCTTGACTTCGTCGTTGATGCTTTTTTGTTAAAATTTTTATCGAAGGCTTTTCGAGGGCTTAAATATTTTGTTTTGGATGTTAGATTATTACAAATTCAGTTTTGCAAAAAAAGAACACGATTGGGTACACACGGCGATACATCAAGCTACGCATATCCACGCATAACCTGACCTCGTTTTGTATGAGCTTCCCGTACAATGAGAGATCAGTTTAATTTGGTTTTTTATAGCTTGATTGGTCGTCTTGCGTACCTTATAATCGTGGTTACTTATCTACTTACTTTACTGTATTGCAAAAGCTTGAACACCCAAAAATTCGTATCCTTGCATTAATTTCTGCGTAATGTGATTATGTGGCTTGGTTTCATGAGCAGAATGCATAGTGACATCTAGGATGAGTGTCTTTTTTTAATTTTACCTTTTTCCTTTCAAAAATTTTCAAATCAACCAAAATTTTCTCCAACCACAACGATACTAAGTGCCCACTACCCACCACCAGTACTATCATAGCCTTATCGGTAAAAAACTCTACTTATCGAGTTATCACTCCCAGATTGCAAGGGACACCAGCGAAATAGATACATATCGTAAGAATCCGCTTATCGCTCACATTATCGCTTGTCGACGCTTGTGATCGTGCTATAATTTCGCTTGTAATGCTGCTGGTTTTATAATTTGTAATTATTTTTTAAAGGGGTGTTTTTTAATGTGAGTGAAGTAGAGCAGCTTTGGTGTTGGTGCATTTTTAGAGTTTTAGTAGAGCATCTTTCGTGTCATTTGTGAGGACGACTTTTTCAGTGACTGAAAAAGCGTGATTAGTGATTTTTTTTAGTAATCATGATTTTCTTTGGATTTGTAGCAAATCTTGTAAATTCATAACATAACATAAAATCACGCCTGTAATCGCCGAAGGGTTAGGCAGAAGTGTACCTAATAATACGCTCACATTTCGCCAGTTATGTTTAAGTCCCATGTAACAGGGGACGAGCCTATTGCCATCAACCGGGCGCAAATCCAGAAAGTGGCTGCTACTAAGAAATTCCTGATGAAAAAATATTTTGTCCGACCCGGGAATCGAACCCAGAACCTCATGCTCAGCAGTCGTGCTTGCGACCACTAGACCACTAGTCTAGTCTAATAACTTCTAACTATCATTCAAAAACATATGACATCAACAGAATTAAATACTAAAATCTGTAATAAAACACCTTAACAGCACCCCATCCACAAATGCACCTTACATTAGCCGAAATAAGATAAACCCAGTATATTTACACAATCATCTCACAAACAAACATCAAAATGGTCTTCCACATCGTAATATAATCGTCCGTGATACTATTTTTATTGGATTATTTCCCCGTAATAACCGCACCACGTGTTCGGCCCGGCATCGAACCCGGGACGCGCCGGAAACGGTAACACAAACAGTTTTTATTTCTGACTCCATCCTGCTTCAGTTGTGTACTATCGAGGATATAACTTAATGAAATGTTCATATTTTATTGGTTTCCTTTGTTTAGTGAGATTTTAAATTTATAAATAAATTATATATTTTTTCTCCCTATGTATGTCCATAAGTCCGTAAACATCTCCCCGAAAGGTTGACAGTAAATTACGAATAGGTAGTTCCTTTTTTTTTTTGCCAGCCTAAATTTTGTCCCACTGCTGGACAAAGTGCTCCCCTTGCTCTAGAAGGAACCTTTGTTTGTTCCACAAATATGATCAGGTATTACTAGTCCCTTTAAAAGTATCCAACATGCAAAACCTCTTTAATAGACAAAATATCCAAATCCCAGCCAACCATAAATTGCAATCGAAAAAAAAACTAAAAAGTAATTCTCCAAAGAATTTATTCGAATCTAGAATGACCGAATGAAAGCTTTAAAAATCGTACGTAGAACGTCGGGCGTCGTACGTCAATATCGTTCAATACCTAAGTCTAGTACGCATGCACGGGCGCGCCATTCAAATCCTTTGGAACGCGGTAAGAAACGAAAAAAGAATCCGCCGCGAAAATATGAAACTCGAAACGCAACAGGTGGACATACAACCGTCTCATTCTTTTCTATGAGATTTTAAGTTTCGTCTCTGTTGTACGGAAGCCGCCCCTACAGTCGCCGCCCCCGCTCTGGGGCGGGAAATTTAAATGAAGGAGGGGTAGGGATGGAAATGCTTTTCTTTTTGCTCGCGGGGTGTATTTTAGGGCTTTTGTCTGGGTGAATGCGGCCGGCAATTTCGGGGTCGCTTGCGTTCGTTCCGTCTCGGGATTTGAAAATCGAATATTTTATTTTTTAAATTCAATTTAAACGTTCCTTTATTGGACGTGTTTGAATGAGGAATTTAGAATAGAAGGAAATAATGAATGAATGAGTTTTTCCTCAAAGTTATTTTAAACGGAATTTGAGGAGAATAAAATAAAAAGCTATTTTAAATCTTTGCGTCCATCATCTTCCGTCATCCTATTAAGATAACACAAATGCGCTTATATTTGAGTATTACTGTCACGTTTCTTACAAAAATAAAACATCATAATCGTCATCTTATCCGCCGGTAGACATCTGTTGTACATGGGGTTCCTAACAGTCCACAACAATGGGGATACTGCTATAATCACCACGCTTGGCAAACAGATAGTTGATCTCACTACTTTCATAGTTAAAAGCTCTGGAGAGTCAGCCATGCCACCCATCAGCTTTTTAAGATCGCCATAGAAAGTATTATGGATTTCAATAGTGAGTTTCAACAGAATTGACAGAAGCTTGTCACACTTTTCCATCATTCATTGTCGCTGATAGAATCATAGAATATCACTATGTTCTAATCCTCTGAACTGATCGAATGAGCCCTTTCCCCAGCTATGTCTGGGTCGGTTTCCAGTCCATCCGTATAAATCTAAATATTTTACACTAGCCTATGCATGCGGTTTCGCCTTCTTGGAGTTCGCTAATTGTCCCACTGGATGGTACTACCAGGATAAAAAGTATCCTATATGTTAATCCAGGTTATTAACTATCTGTGTGCCAAATTTCATCCAAATCCGGTCAGTACTTTTTGCGTGAACGAGTGACAAACATCCATACATCCTCATAAACTTTCGCATTTATAATATTGATTAGGATGAATCGACTGCATATCTGACCTTCACACCTTAGTTACCTGGTAATACCACTTGATAAGACTGGTAGTCAGACTGCACTCTCAGGTCCATAATCTTCAATTTCTACAAAACATAGGTCTATCTATCACCTGTCCCTTGACACTTGTTCCACTAAACAAAATTAATACAATAAACTACTAAAATCAATAATGGCGGCACAATTGTAACAATTGCAATTAATACGGTAATTTTCCGTGACGATTGAATTGCAGTATGATAAATGTTAATTAATAGCTCGTAATAATTATTGTGTGTTGTTGTCTGTGCTCTGTAAACAGCCTTATTGAAAGTTATCAAGGCAGTCCGTGTCATCATCATCTGCCTAGCCTTTTCCCAACTATATTGGGGTCGGCTTGAGTATGAATGTGGATGGGTATATGAGTAGAGGAAGACCAAAGAAACGATGGATGGACTGTGTAAAGAATGATATGGCAAGAAAGGAGGTGTCGGATGAGATGACGAGTAATAGAGAAGTATGGAAGAAGAAGACATGCTGCGCCGACCCCAAATGAATTGGGATAAGGGCAAGAGAATGATGATGATGATTGGGGTCGGCTTCCAGTCTAAGCGGATGCAGCTGAATACCAGTATTTTACATGGAGCGACTGCGTATCTGACCTCCACAACCCAGTTAATACTGGGTAATACGATACCCCTTGGTAAGACTGGTTGTCAGACTTTTTGGGCCTCTGACTTGTATTAGTCCGTGTAATTAAAAAAAAAAAAGTAGTTATGACACTGATGTCATTAAATAGGTTTTTCGACTAAAAATATATTTAAAAAAAGAACTAGAGAACCATCAGAGACCTCCCACAAATTTAGGATTATGGAGTATGCTGTACCATGTTCTTTCTTCTTTATCTTTACATATTATAAAACAAAGTCGCTCCCGCTACTTGCACGCACGACGGCCAATCAAGCTTTACAAAACCAGTTTACGCGGATCTCTCATTGTATAGGAAATCTATACAAAGCGAGGCCAAGTTATACTGGTAATGTACAGCTTCATGTGCCACCGTGTGTACGCTTAGATCTTTTAAACTACGCAACGGATTTTAATGCATTTACACACACATAGAGTGATTCAAGAGGAAGGTTTATATGTATATGTGTATCTACATTGCACCCGTGCGAAGCCGGGGCGGGTCGCTAGTCCTAATCCTAACTTAATATTATAAATGCGAAAGTAAGTTTGTTTATTACCTTTTCACGTCTAAACCACTGAACCGATCATCCTGAAATTTTGTATATACGTTGTCAGGTGTACAGAAACGGACATAGGGTACCTTTCATACTGAAAAAAGTACTGTTCCCGAAGAAAACAACAATAACGTTCTTATGATAATAGATGGCGCCACGTGTCTTTCGAATCATGATTGAATTATATTATTATAAGCAGAGTACAACCCGAATTGATTGTCAATGGCTAAAGCTAGTTTAATATAAAAGTGCTTGATGCTACTCTCATAGTTCACAGTACAAATCTCATAACATAATATCACGCTTGTTCCCCCGAACGGTTAAGCAGAAGTGTACCATAGTTCACCCACAGTTCATACAAACATGTTTGTGTGTGACCTTTGTGTGTATGTGTGTGACATTAACCGGAAGGGGTGAGGAAAGGCACTCTATTTTTAGAGGGCCGCCCGACATGACAGTTAGAATTATTATATGGTATTAATTATGATAAATGAGGTGTTGGTTTTTTCAATTTGTTGTGAGTTCTGTGAAAGCTTAATTAGAAGTTGCTCAATAATAAACACCATTCGAGTCGATCTTAAGGTTAAGCCGCCCTTGCCTAGGTTGGTCCGTGGATGGGTGATCACCCATTACATACCGAGTTTCCTCCGTGCCTCGGAGAGCACGCTAAGCCGTTGGTCCCGACTGTCATTTGTAGATCTTTGACAGTCGTTACAGGTAGTCAGTGGCCCCGAAAGTCTGACGACCAGTCTTACCAAGGGGTATTTATTTATTTATGTACACACAAAATACTTAACAGGACATTACATTATGATAGAAGAGCACAAAGGTACTGCTTATTTCATGAGAAATCTCTTCCAGCAGACCTGCGAGAGGAAAGTAGGATTAGAAATCGGGTTGGGTATCGTATTACCCAGTACTAACTGGGTTGTGGAGGTCAGATAGGCAGTCGCTCCATATAAAATACTGGTATTCAGCCGCATCCGGTTAGGCTGGAAGCCGACCCCAACATAGTTGGGAAAAGGCTAGACAGATACACATTCTGGGAAAATTTCAACTGTCTACCTATTACGGATCATGAGATACATCCCGCTGACAGACAGACGGACGGATAGCGGAGGCTTAGTAATAGGGTCCCGTTGGTTACTCTTCAGGTACGGAACTCTAAAAAAGGCCTAGCCAGCCACCATAAAACATAACTAAACTTGGTACAGTACGTTTATCAGTATAATATAATAGTCTTACGAGTGTATCTTCACGACTTATCGCGAACACGTCGTAGCGGCGTGAGCAGCCAGTCACCTAAGTCAGATTACAATTTGTGCAGTGCTATGCTTTTGTAAAACGTCGTTTGTGTAGTAACGGTATGCTGGCTCAGGAATTCAGGATGGAGAAGCGTCAAGGTTTTTGGTGATTTTTGGTTTCGGTGTTATTGGGTTTTTCCATCAGGAATTTACTCAGCGTAGCAAACTACGCTGACGCCGCTAGGGAGGTCGGCGCGCAGCACCCAGTCGTAACCGATGTTCCACAAAGCCGGCCCCAGAACCGATCCCTGTGGAACACCGCACGACATCTGTCGCCGGTTCCATTCTCCGCTCCGACCGGGGTAGATGCCGGCCCTATCCGTCAGTAGCAGCCATGGAGTCTGGATTTGTGCCCGGTTGTTGTCAATAGGCTCGCTCCTTAGTACATGGGACTTAAACATAACGACGAAATGTAGGTGTGCTATTAGGCACACCTCTGCCTAACCCTTCGGGGATTACAAGCGTGATGATATGATGAAAAATTATGATTTCACGATAATTTTTAATGTATGACTGGACCTAATTCAACTCTACATCACGTCGGTCGCCTATGAGTGGATTTTGTATGTATTGTATGAATGGCTTCAACACCATTCATAAAAGGTCCACCGACTTGTCCACGTTACGGGGTTAAATGGCACCATTCAATCATTCACTCAGTTCAATAATGTGATACGATTGATATTGAGCAGTGATAACTGATTCATGACGCTATCATATTGATGTGGTATTCAATTCGTTTGTCGATGATTTTGTTGAAGTGTCCTTTGGGTCCGATTTGATTGTGTTTGTGTATCAAGTGCTTTAGTTTTAGATGTTTTGCTATTATTTTAGGAAAAATCAATTCAATCAAATTCGATTTATATGGACTTGATGAATGTAGTTCGGACATCACTTACGTCGGTAAAGGAAAGCATCGTAAAAAAAAAAAATATTTTTTTGCTTTTATTTTACCCTTTTAGTTTAGTATAGTCATATATAATTTTCTCTTTGTAACTAGAAGATATTATGATATCATCATATCATCAACATTAGACGAATTATTCGATAATACGTATTATTAGATAACTCATAAACGACCCAAGTAAAACTAATAAAATTTATATGGAACCACCGCGCGAGCTTCCTCTACCAAATGAAAAAAGAATCACGAAAATCAGACCAGTAATCACAGAGAAATCGGTAATCATACATGAAAAGAAAAAGATGCTGGTGGAATACATAACCTTCTCGTTTTTTAGAAGTCGGTTAAAATTCGCAAATCCGCCTTATAAAAGCGAAGTGAATGATATAAATTGGCATTTAAAGACAAAAATATGTATTGTGTCCATCTAGCATTAAATATATTGTAAAGTATTGCATGCACAGGGTGCAAACAGACCCTTCACGAAGCCGTCAACCAAGCATTTTGTACATCAAACTAAGTAACTTTACGCAAAAATTATTGCTGGGAAACGACTTTTTTTTTTGGGTGAAAAAATCACGTTTTACGGTAGGACTCGATGACCAGCACTCGAATAATTGTGCTGATGGATGGATTGAATAGTACGGGGGTCGTGGAGGTCTTTAAAGAACTTACTTTAAAAACATGAATAAATAAAAAAAAAAAACTTGTGGAAAAGTTGGAACGTTGGCTCCCAATATCTCCGTAACTATAAGGTTCCCAGGTATGGTCAAGAACAAAAACATGATCGCAAAGCCTTTCGGCTTCCTTAAGGGTCTATTTACACCTTTATATGTCTGTCTGAATATACATATATTGGGAACCTTGACTACTGACTTTAAGACCAATACCGTGCCTTCTTCGTATGAGAAGAGACGAACAAATCGTCTCAGCTCATAACCCGTGGTTCCGTCGGATATCCCTTATCAAATATACCCGTAAGACCATTAAAAAGAACATCCCTGCCGGTCCCCAATCCGTCTCCGATACCGTCCATAATTCCACCCGGGAAAATCATTACACACGCCCCGCTAATTCGGGGTTCGAGCAACCACCCGACCCCCATCTCCCTACCCACACTGCATCTCATTTTCAAATACCATACTAAGGCACGATTTCTATACACCCGATCAGCTGCAAGCCGAACGAATATAAACTCTATATCTTACTTCCAAAGTGCATTTTCCTTAGTTAACAACACAAAGTAGTCACGCCAATTGTAACTTTGTTGACTGGGCGCTAGAGTTAGAATTTCTTTGTGTTTTCTTCGGTGCGCGCGTACGGGTTTTCGACTCAGATGCTCGGGGGTGGGATGGGGAGCGTTTTCCACTGAATAATGGAGGGGAGATTTCCTCTTATTTTTTCGTGAATTTTTTATTTAAGAAAGGGATAAGATTTTAATGTGGGCGCTCCGTGCTTTTATTACTTGCGATTGTGAGATATGTCGCTTTTGTTGTGAGTCTTGATGCGTATGGGGTTTCCGCTTAAAGTATTTTGTATGGCTGGAGGAGCGGAGTTGTGTCTTTAATGACGTTTCACTTGATATACTCTAGCAGTTTTTTATCCTCGGCCATTTTGTGGAGGCTCGCGGTTAGGTATTGTGCCCATTGTTCGGCTTTTTCCACTTATAAAGGTTTACATTTTCAAAAAACCTTTTTAGCGATTAGATGGATGGAATCAAATCTTACTCTGACTGTTTTTCGTTGGTCTAATGGTTCCAGGCAATCCTGCGCTAAGGTCATGGGTTCTATTACCAGGTCGATTCTTCCATCAAAAATTCCCAATAGCAAGATTTTGTGGCCGGTTGACGGCGATATACTAGCTCCTTATTACATTGCTGGCAAAATGTGGGTATACTTTACACCTCTGCCTAACCGTTCGGGGATTACAGGCGTGATGTTACATTAGATAAAATTTGCTACAACGTTTTCTACCGACGTCTATGGCCGCTCCTCCGATCGATCAAGCTGTCACTCATCTAATAAGTATGCCGTCCGCAGACGTTGCTTGCCGGAAGCTAGGACGCATTCCCCGGCGCCGCCTGCCCTTGAACCTATATAGCTCGATATTTGACAGCTAAGATTTTGGAGTGTAAGTGGCTCGACGAGATTTTAAAACTTTAGTTAGATAGTTTCTAGAAGACAAAGCTTTGAGTTTTAGTCAATTCTAACAAAGTTAGAAAAATGCAAATACCTTAAAAAAACCTGTAAAGATTAATTGCAGCTTTCAAAACTGCAATCGATCAGAACAAAAAATTATGTACTTACAATTTAAAATACACCGACACTTCTGTAACTCTGCTTGCCCCTTTGGCGAATAGACGCTTGATGTTATATTGTGAAAGTAAGACAAAATTTAAGAGAGCACCTGGATAAAAGAATCGATACCTAGTTTTTAGTTTTATCTGATGGAAAGTTCAATCTCATTTCTGAGAGCTCCAATCTTGCTCACAAATCAAAAACTCACATAATTTTCTCCCATAATTATTTTTTCTAATAAACCGGACATTCTACACCTCCCAACACATAACAGGATATTACATAAACTTCCTTCCTCGCTTAGCTCGTGGCTAAATAAATACAGCCGGTCCGTGGATGGGTGACCACCCATTACATACCGAGTTTCCTCCGTGCCTTGGAAAGCGGTTAAACCGTTAATCCCGGCTGTCATTTGTAGATCTTTGACAGTCGTTACAGGTAGTCAATGGCCCAATAGTCTTAACAAAGGGTATCGTATTACCCAGTACTAACTGGGATGTGGAGGTCAGATAGGCAGTCGCTCCATGTAAAATACTGGTATTCAGCTGCATCCGGTTAGACTGGAAGCCGACCCCAACAAAGTTGGGAAAAGGCAGGCAGATGGTGTCATAAAGTTCCTTTTTTTTGCTTCTTTCTTTACATACACAAAATCAAAAATATTCTTAACTCCGATTAGAATAATCGTCGGTACATTCAATGACGTGAGCCCCTTTGCTATTGCCGCCAAGATCGTTATCAATTCAATAACTGTTTATTGTTTCTACTGATTGATAAGGCGACACCTTGATGTGAATGATTGTTATGGATGTATTGAAATCGGTTGCAAGGTTAAGGATGTATTATTGTGATGATAATCGAGCGACTAAAATAAAATTTAGTGTTGATTCAATATCAAATGTTGTGATGCAAAACTTAGCTCATATCAAGTGGTCTTGGTAGATCAGTTATTCAATTATAAGATACTCAATAATATAATGATATCTTCTACTTGCGATGGGACCTCTGGTCTGGTCTGGACCATGAAACTGAACAACTTTTTTTCTACGAGTGCTTGAAATTCGCAAAAAAAAGTGGACTTTGTATAAGAACTGACGCGATCAGCTCATCAACATTTATGGTAAAACAAAAAAAAGTTGTGAATTTCCAAAAGTCTTATAAACAAAAGTTGATCAGTTTCATGGTATGAGACGTCTTGCATTTATTATGTTACACCCTGTAGAGGATCAGCAACAGAAAATATAAGTTTTATCAATTGACAAATTAGTCATATGTATTACTTAAAATTACCATTACATCCAACGCTCAAAGAATAACAATGTTTTGAACAAACAGCCAATTTAAATTGGTAGTCAATTTATTTCCCCGACTCGACAAACGCTTTTATGGAAAGATCAAAAGTCTCCCTACATAAGACATAAAAAAAACACGACTAATACAAACACTATTTATGTTAGTTACTGAAAATAAAAAAAACAAGTAAGTGTAAGTTCATGACCATAAACTAAACGGAGGACTCAAGTATTGAAAAAACTCAAAGCATTTATTACAATTAGACCATTTTAGGCACTTTTAAATGTCAGAAAAACAAAGAAAGTGAAGCTACAGTCACAGACACAAGGCATAATAACTTGTGAAAGTACTGTAGTTGCCCATTCCAAGGCGTAGATCTCTATGGAGAAGAATGGGCAAGAAACTCCATGGACACTCTTTTCAATCAAAATATTGTTGCAAAATCTTGGTTACACCATTCATGTGGAGACACATTTATGTGACAACGGTCTATAAAGAAATGCAAGGTAAGAGTGTCTAGAGTAAAAAGATATAATCAACTGTTTAAAAATAAACCATAGCAGCCAACAGATGACCAGTACGTAAACTTTAACCGATTATCCTAGCCTACGCCTAAAAGTAAGTTCTAAACTCAAACAAGTCCTGTATTTTGTTTCAAACCGTTCAGAGGCTGTTAAATGACTCAGCAATAGCTCGTAAAGTATTGCCAGTTAGCTTACTCGGCACTTCAAGTTTATGTTATGGCAACACCTACGAGCACATGTTGGTACTCGTTAGACTTAACGCTCTCGTAGAAAACTATGAGCAAAAAGTACCCTTAACACCATAGTACTAGGAAATCCTTTTAGGATAGCATAATAGCCTAATCAGCATAAAATGTTCCCACTACTGGGACACTGGCCTCCTCTCTATGAGAGGGATTGGGCTATCATCCTCTACGCGGCGCCCAGTGCGGGTTGGTAGATGTCACATCGTCGAATTTTTGGTTCTTGGACATGCCGGTTTCCTCACGATGTTTTCCTTCACCGTTTTGAGAGCAGTGGTGATGAAATAAATTACACAAAGGAATGTTCCTGTCTGGGTTCGAACCCACGACTTACTGCTCGTAAGTCGGAGCCATCACTGCTCAAATCCTTTTAAAACTTTAAAATAGATAGCTAGGTACACCACTACTTCCACCCAAGGGGATCGCTATTAGAACTCATACAAACAGTTTCTCATTGTAAATCCTCCCCGGTAGTTCAATATTCAACTACCCACTATAAAATAATCAAACACTACAAGGGTTGGGGTGTCATCACGCCGACTGGGGGCAGGGGGGTGGACAGTAATACTTTTAAAAGCGTCATCCCGTCGGCACCCTCTCTCTGAGAGCTTTGTCGGATATCTCATTGTGCGTACACTCGCACAGAGAAGTCGCTTCGTAACAACACGGTGCGCTGGATGTCTTTTTTCGTGGAAAAAAATGGTGTCAACTTTTTACTTCTGATTTTTTTTGTCGATTCGCAAAAGTCAAGTAACAAAATATTTTTTTTTTAATAAGCCTTTTTTCAATTTCAATTTCAATGCTGCTCTTTTATGGAAACCTTTTAGCATTGTATTGATATTTGCCAACTGATATTTTGAGCGTTTAATGAAACGTAAAATGATGATTAAATGATGTTTTGATTAGTAAACGTATTCTGGGCTACTTTCATTGTTGAATTAATATTTGTCGTATTTTGTACCAATAACGCAATGAATATTGTGAATATTTCACATGTACGATTGAATGAATGAATGAGCAAATATAACAAAGGAACTTAGCAATTATACCATCTCTTTACACAAAGCCGGTATAAAGGAGATGCATATAATATATTTTCAATAAGATCTAGATTCCAGCTATCCGAGTCCCAGTGGATGGTAATTGCCTAGAAAGTCCTATTTCCATCCCCCTTCGTCCCCACCTGTTTCGTTCGCCCCCTCTGCACCACCCCTTAGCTCCCAGTCTGGTCTAGATTTTAGATTCGAGACCTAATCTCGTTGCCAACGGAATTGCTAGAGAATGTGTACGTTTTCATTATTTCTTGGTGTTGCGCTGTTTAGTTTGTTTTGTTGCATGGGATCGCGCTTAGAGATTAGAAATGTAGTTTTAGTGAGATGGTTCTAGTTTTTGCAAATCGTAACGACGTTGACTGTTGAACTTAAGTTGAGTAAATTATCCAGAAAATGACTAAGTAAATGTCACTCAACTGTTTTAAACGCTTCACATAACAAAAAGCAATAATTTCGCAAACCAATTTGACCTTTGAACAACAAATATGACTTCAATACAAAAGCTTCCCATTTTAAAAGCCCAGCTAACCGTTGAAAGGTCACAAATAGCCACCGCTGGTCACTAGTGGTACCGTTTGCTATAAAATAAGACAAATGACTTTTAAATACCAGTTTCATGGGATATCGGGGTTTTCAAAGTCATGTCTACACATTTGCCTTTAGTACTCCCTTTGTCTCTGGTCTCTGCCTAAGTGTCATAAACTTTCATTAGTAATAAACATTAACATAGGAAATGTACTTTTGTTATGTTGGTACTGTGGCTTGTTTTAAAGGTTTTGCGTGGTGTTCTGTCAGTTGATATGCCTACCATTGCTTGCTGTTTTTGGTTGTCCAAGTTCAAAAACCTTTGTTTCTAAAAAAGCTAATAGCTTATCTGTTCGAGAAATGCAGTTATCTTCAAAACAAAATCGATAACGAAATCGAATTTTATAAATACCAATTTAACAGTAACAAGAGAAAACGCAATAATAATTATCCCCATTATCAATAACCACTCATGTCAGATTAACCCTGTACCAACCCTTAATAACTCTTAAGTGAGCGTCCAATTTCACACCGACTGTTACTAAAGATGTAAATATTAAATCCAATTTATAAACTTACCCTTCACCTAACCCCCTCGATTATCCATACAAAAAAAAAAAACCATGAATTATGACTATTATAACCTCTCCAAAACCATTGTGCGGTATTAATCGCCAATTCGTTATAAATACGCACAGTGAGCCACCCCGCCTATTTGCGCAGACAAAAAAAAAAATGTGAATATGATTTTATGGCAGGTTAAATCTATTTAAGGGGGATTAAGTTATGAGTAATATTTCTATTTGTGAGGGGCATTTAACGAGCTATTTGACGCCTTTTGGCATCGCGTGCGGTTCGCGGGGCGCCATTCAACGCGAGATAACCCGTAATTATGATCCATCTTACCACTATAGCGGTTTCATAAATGTTTGTTTTCATGACAGGTGAATTATAATCATTGGCGCGATGATTAAATGATCGCACGCTGTTTGATGCGGCTTTTTATTCGCCCGTGTTATTTATGCTAGTTATCGTGAAATGATTTCATGGAATCGCTTTACGTAGTTCCCTAACCGATCGGATGTTTTTATTTAAATTAAGTTTACACACACACACTGTGCCAATATTTTTAACTTCGCTTTAATGCCATTTTTCACATGAATATTTATGGAATCCTCTCCGCCAGCCTAGTCGATGTTGTTCTATGTACATTAAATATGTACCCTGTGTATGCGACGTATATTAATTTCCATCGAATCCGAAATCAAAGGCGCTCTCGTCCCAGAGGACAGCCCGCTGGTCTAATGTGCCCATTCTCTGGACAAAGCGGATTATTTTCGATGTTGTCATATCTCCAACCTATTAACATAATGTGGTGACGTGATTCCCTTGTTTAGGTTTTTTGTCTTGTTACTTTTTTCTCACTTGTCACACTGTGTGGTCTAATAGATATTATGTTTTGACGTACGTTGTTTCGTGCTTCCGAGAAGGCGTTGCTTCGTTAGCGTGTTGTGGGATTATTTTACGTCATGCGAGATAAAATGTGAAGTCATTTTTTCCAACAATATTGAATGGCATCATACCCTAGACTAAAGGTTGGAACTTAAAATTACTGTATCAATAAAAACACAAAGCTTGGCTAAAAGATGCAAACATTGTTTTCCACTTAAAGCGAAATTATTAAACCGATTACGGTCTCCCTTCGTTTGCCCACAAAATACTCAATTACGTAAACAAGGCAAAGAAAAATACAAGTAAAAAAATACTACCGTGTGGTGTGCCGGCAATACTGTAAAAGTGAAAGAAAACACAACACACCATTACGTGCGTCGCAGTTGCTAAACAAGCAAAGTTTTCCCACAAAACGTGGGTTTAGCGTTAATATTTCAAGTGTATTGTTTGAGTAATTGCTCGCCCCGCGAAATAACCTAATGGGCGTACTTTGAACGCAGTGAAAAAAAATCGATTCACCCATATTTGTTGTTAATTATAGTCGGTTGAGCCGTCTTTCCGCTTCTGCTGGTTCGAATACGATTTAAGACCCTCCCTGGTCCAATTACAGAGTTCTCAAAAGTCCCCCCTCTTACCCTCCCCCTCTCATTTTTAGATCGAGCCTCGTTTTAATGACCTCTCGAGTTCCCGATGTTCATTTGTCGCGAGGGTTTTTGCGTACGATTATTTCACTTTTTCTTTTTTGCCCCGTAACGATTGGAGAGTGAAGCACCGTGGTGGAACGCACTCGAGTCCTTAGAAATATTATAATATATTTCAGTTAATTTTTCGTCTAACGTTGGCAGAATATAATGTCGCCGTTTTATGTACGAGAAAACACAAGAAAACGGGGAAAATTCTTTGCAAACAGCTTACTGATGACCTATTTTAGCAAGGAATTTAGATTGCCATTGATTGGTAAAATGTAAAATAGTGATGACTGCAAATAAAACATTTTTTCGCTTAGTAATCCCTAAAAATATAAAACTTATCTCCAAATTCTTTGTAAGCAACAAGATAAAATCTCCCTCCAAAAAAATGATAACTCCATACATTTCACATCTAATTGTTTAAAACTCGCTCCCCAATTCCTCATATTAAAAATTTGTCCCCATTACTAGTTCCATAGAAAGCATTCGACTACACGAGGGGCCTTTGTCCTGCATGTTTGGAATCCTGTAATTTTCTATGATTCTGCAGTTTGCCCCAGTTTGCAGTAATTGTATAGGGAAGGATATTAATTCTGAATTACTCCCTTTGCAGCCCTTTGTGTGCGATTTTTAATCTTCGCTAATATAGTCGTTGATTGCACAAATGATTACTGATGGATCAAACGTATTGACTTTGTTTTTATTTGAAATTGGAATTTTTAGTTTTTGTCTGGCTTGATTACTGTTTTTGCCCACTGTGCAAAGTTTTACTGCGTTCGAAATATGAAATGGATTTCTTAGAAGTAGATTATGGATTTAAACGTAAAAAGTATTTGATTCGGTGTTTCTTTATTTATTTGTTTTCTTACAACTTCAGTGTCCGCTGACAAAATGAGTAGGTTTTGGAACATTTGTAAATTTTATTACGATATCTATTTACGTTTCATATTTAAGTAATCAAACACAAATGAATCTAAAACAAATACATGTTGGTAAAATTCGCTCACGTTTTACCAATTTAGTATTTTGTTTAGTTGATAAAACAGTTCATCGCCAAATTGCTGACAACGCAAATAGAAAAAATACTATTGATTACTGAGCAAACAAAATTCACTCTTGACACGAGATGAGTAAACACGGCCAGACATACAAATACTGATCTTCATAGACAAACAAAATCTACATTGTGAACCGTCCATACTGTACCTTCCCAGGCCCAACAAAATAACGAATGCGACTAAAATTAACAAAAATAAACCCTAACTCCTACAAAATTAGAGTGATTGCAACTGTTGTCACCCACGTCGTGCGCTAGACGGATTTTTAAAACGACATTTTAGAACACGACGACACGACATGTGTCATCACATCATGTCAATGCAGGGATTATGATAACCATCGTACGGATGCCATCTAGCTTGGGGAATCGCCCTTTGCGATCTCAACATCACATTCATAGTACGAACTAACCGAAGCGGACTCTCCAACCCATTCTCAACTCTAATTAACGACAATACAGTTGAAATTAAAGTGGGGGTGATTAATAAAAATCCACAAGGGTGATCCAGAAAAGACAATTTAACCCTAAAAAATGGTGCATGGACATTAATCCGCATGTAATATCGCAAATTTGTCATCGGTTCGTCGGGCCGGGTTGGGCCCATCTGTCAGTCAATACGCAATTCGATTTGGTGCTATTAGAGACGAGAGAGCAGAGTATTGCGCCACTTGATTGGATGGATAAAGACAATATCCCGCTGGAAATATCGTCTACCCAGCTCGAAGCTGGGTTTTGATTTGAAAATAGAATGTGAATTCTGGTTGGTTGATTGGATTTCCTAAAAATATTTTCATGTTACTACCAATCCAAGCTTACATCAGTCAGTATATTGAGTAAGTCATTCTTCTACCTCAGCCCTTCGTTCTAATATGCTGTATTAAAATTGATATTCAAAGGATTCATATTCATAAAGTTACCCCTTATCAAGTCAATAATAACACCCTAAATATGAAACGCTTAATAAAATCCGCATATACCATTTCGTTGAAGCGGTAATAAATTGCCCTTTTTGACGTCTTATTCAGAAAACTCAGCGACTCATGTGTCAGTGTCAGACAGGGGGGTAGCGCGGATAATAAAAAATGTATTCGGATATATCGGGTGCTCGACAGCGCCACGCGTTCGTCGTCTTCAGGTGACATCAACTGGGCCTTCCACCCTACTTTTTGGACGTTTGGTATTTTGTTGCATTATTATGTCAAATTAAGTCATTTACGTAGTTTGACATGGGCACTTGGACAGCATGTTTTTCATTCATGAGTATTTTGTAGTTATATCTTACTTTTCAATCGGCTTTCTGAAGACTCGAGGGTGGCTCGTAGCTTGAATCTCAATTTAAATAAAGCAATTATGAATACCATCACTGATATATTGGGATTCTTTTAAAAAAAATAAAGTTTTCAAAGCTCTGGCCGCATTGTAAACTTACATTTGACAGCAGTTTTCTTTTAATCATTAACCTGTAAAATTAATTCACTAAA
Organism: Noctua fimbriata; assembly: GCA_905163415.1. Taxonomy (NCBI): domain Eukaryota; kingdom Metazoa; phylum Arthropoda; class Insecta; order Lepidoptera; family Noctuidae; genus Noctua; species Noctua fimbriata. The sequence continues at coordinate 5,167,801 of LR990946.1, forward strand.
ATAATATATGCCAAATTACCTACAGAAAACATACTTAAAAATAATAATAAAAAAGAATATGACAGGAAAAAAATAAAGCCGTTCGCACACCGCGTCGCTTACAGACGCGTGCCGCAGACAGGCCCGATGGGCGTGAACGCATTGCGTCTAATAAGCCTGATACGGTTTAGATAGCAACGTATTTTGCGATGCGTTTTTTTTAAATATTATATGTCGTTTTTTTAACTTGTACCGATTACTTTCCAGCTTTAGTGGTAGAGTATAAAATATTGAAATTATCGCCGTATTAATAACTAGCGCTTCGCCCGAAAAAAATGTGGTAGCTCGGCTAATATGCGTTATATAAATATAATTTATAGCCTGTAGGAGCTACGAATAATGTAGCTTTCAGCCAGTGAAAACAGATTTATAAGAATTGGATTATTAGTTCACATACAAACTTAAACTCATCTTTATAATATTAGTATAGATTATTATCGTTTTGATTAGTTCATACAGATATGTGCTAGTTTTCTTATACTCGAAGCGAAGCTCGTGCTGTGCTGGCGCTGCCGCTGCGGCTGCAGATAACCTCAAGCTGCGTAAATAAATGTGAAACTTTTGTGGTAACTATATTTTCGAGCCGTTTGGGGTTGAAACTGGGGTCGTGGGGTCAGAAACGCCTAGTTGACGCTTCCCGTGACCCAAAGGCTGGCTTTTACTTTGGCCAGAGACTAAGTGTTGCCATACTACGTGGTAACGCCGCCAGTCTCTTGGGCACATTACCAGCTGACAGCGTTCAGGAGGAGTTTTTTGATGCCCTGCTATAGTTGTTAGTTTATTTATTTTAGGTTATTTGATAGTTTTTAATTAAAAATATATAACCAGAGTTGTCGACATAGCTCACAGAATAAGTAACCTGAAGTGGCAATGGCCGTCATATTTGCCGTAGAACCGATGACCGTTCGGGTAGACGTGTTCTTGAGTGGAGACCGCGAATCGGCAAACGTAAGGTGGGACGCCCTCAGGCTCGGTGGAGTGACGATCTTCGCAGGGTGGCTGGTAGCAACTGGATGAGAATTGCTGAAAGTCGAGTTAAATGGCGTGCGATTGAGGAGGCCTATGTCTAGCAGTGGACTGCTATAGGCTGATGATGATGATGATGAATTAAAAATATTATTACACTGTTGAATTACTCTCAGCAAAATCTAACAAAGTTTTTTTGTGCTTTTTCTTTCTTTTCTTTTTGTGTTGCTTGTCATCTAATGTTAATGAAAACGAACATTAATGATTGAAACTCCTGAATTTTTCGTCCTGTTTATATCTTGCTAAATGAACAGTATGCATGGAATTTAATCATGAGCACCGAATTCCCTCATTCCCTTCGGGTCCCAAACATTGCACCGGAATTCCGCACGAGTCTGAATTTCATATTTACAAAACTAGTCGTTTAATCCCGATAATAAATCCATATCCATCCAAGAGAATCTCGTCCAATACCTGTATGTTTTATATTCAGCGACGTGTTGGGAACTCGCGAGCCGCGAACAGCGTTGATGGTTGTGAACGCGCTTGACACGCGCTACAACGCACATGTCGGTTTTGATGTTTCGTTCACAGTTTATTATTTACTTACTGTAAGATATCGTAACAAAATATCGCGCTTGTAAGTCGCGAAAGGGTAGGCAGAGGTGTAATTTTAGTATACCTACCCTCATTTCGCCAGTTATAATTAAGTTCCATGTAATAAAGTAAGAGCCTATTGACATCAATCGGGCACAAAGTGGAGACTCGGGGCTAATACTGCGAAATTCCCAACCAATAAAACTTATATATGGTAGTTACTGTTTAAACAAAAATCTCTTCCAATACCTGTATAAAATTCAGCACCATGTTGGGTAGTCGCGTGCCGGTGACAGCTCGACCGGCGTGTGCGCATTGCTGGTTATGAACGCGCTACAACGCACTTGTCGGTTTTGATCAGTTGGTCACATTTTAATGTTGCTCTTCTTGTGTGAATAAAATTTATTTTTCGAAGATATTCGGCTTTTTAAATAAAAAATGTTATGATAATTATTAACACAACATAACATCACGCCTGTAATCCCCGAAGGGTTAGGCAGAGTTGTACCTATTGTATTGTATTTCGGCCGTCTCCTAATAGTTCAACCCACATTTCGCCAGTTATGTTTAAGTCCCATGTTATAGGGGGCGAGCTTATTGCCATCAACCGCCACTGAGGAATTCCTAATGGAAAAACCCAATAACACTTGATAATGATTGATTCTAAAATAATTTTTGAGAAGTAAAGAGGTGCACTTTTTTATACTTTGCACTGCACTGCGCAGTATATAGACTATACTAGTATACCAGACTTCAATTTAAATGCTTAAGTTTTTTTTTAAATGCAATGTGCAAAGTTACAAAATATAAAATAAACAAAACATAAAATAGCAACAACAGCATACTAACTTTTTTTTAGCACCGGAAAAGCTCTAAAAAATCCCGCCAATCGTTTAGTAGCGTGTCCCAGACAAGTTCGATAGGCGTGATCGAATCGCTTGCTTTACAAAACATGTCAGTCTAACTGCAATTGACATATTTCCATACAGTGTGGAAGGGACACCGACGTCACCAACGCACAAACTCAGTACATCATTCTGAATCCCTGGTAGTTTCAAAAGGCTATTTCCCATAAAAGTACAATCTACACGGACAAAATGTACGAAACGGCTTTTTTTTTTTTAAATTACCGATAAAAATTTCTATGGAGGCAGGGGGGAGGGTCGGAATGATGTACTGAACACTTGGTAAGCGTTTCCACCGTGTATAATAAATCTTTAGACAGAATATTTAGTTTTCTGATATTTACCAAAAAGTTTATAAGTGTGAAGTCAATGTGCGTGCAAGTTATTGGTAACTAGGTCTTTCCCGCGGCTTCGCCCGCGTGAATTTCGGTAACTGTCCCACAGGATCATACTACCGGGATAAAAAGTATTCTATATGTAAATCCAGGTTATAAACTTAGTATGTGCCAAATTTTATCCAAATCCGTTCAGTAGTTTTCGCGTGAAAGAGTAACAAACATTCATCCTCACAAACTTTTGCATTTATAATATTAGTAAGATTTGCCTGCTGAAATGTTAGGTTCTGAAAAGATTTTCTTTGCTGAAAGAAACGATAACGATGCAAATATTCACGCAGCACACAGATATTTTCATTGCTCCATGTTTGTAAAACAACACCGCATTTACACTCAATGGTTATCCCACCTGAGCATATTTTCCTTGCTTCAGCTAACGCGGGTCCAGTTTAAAGACTCCCATTTTATTATTCACATTATAATTATACCATTTGATATTTTCATCATCATCTGCCTAACCTTTTCCCAACTATGTTGAAGTTGACTTCCAGTCTTACCGGATGCAGCTATCTAACCTCCATAACCCAGTTAGTACTGGTTAATACGATACCCCTTGGTAAGACCGGTTGTCCGACTTGCGCACTACTGACTACCTGTAACGACTGTCAAAGATCTACAAATAACAGCCGGGACCAACGGCTTAACGTGCTTTCCGAAGCACGGAGGAAACTCAGCTCATTACATATGACATTGGATATTTTATTGGTTAATTTACTCATAACTTTATAGGATACCTAAATTGCAATGGAGATATCAAATTAAACATTAAACTCCCAAACAATAAAACGAATCGATCAAATAGCTGGATAGCGTGAAGGTATAGAGATAATCGATTAAGAACGCAAAACGACCGTAACCTCAAGTTATCTAATCGGTCTGAAGGAAGTTTACTTACAAGTTAGTTTAACAGTTCAATTACTAAACAAACAAGAGAAAATACGAGTATTTACTCTGAATACCTGTGATATTTTTGAAATTATTATGGATAGATTATCATCAATGCATTAACTGATAAGTAAAGATTGATAACGATAGCCAAGAACACCACTGCATACACATTGAACTGTCCTGACAGGCGGTAGATGAAATTTATTTTTTACTAACGATTTTCACTGCTGGAGGAACTGCATAGAATATCTTGTGTTTAGTTCATAAAATCTTTAAAGTAATGAAGTCGATATCCACTGGAAATAAGCAAATGCAAATATATAAAAAAAATACGATATTCTGTCGTATCATCATTCATCATCATTTCAGCCGAAAGACGTCCACTGCTGGACATAGGCCTCCCCAAGAGGGTTTTGCCATAATCGCCACGCATTCTGTCGTATAAGAAAATTAAAATCGAAGAAGATCATTAAAATGAGCTCATTACACGAGCGCACGAAGTCAATGAAAATGGGTCATTAAATGCCATGGTAAAAATATGAGCCAGTAGGTATGGAAGATGCTGAGTATATTTCTAAAAATCACTTTTGGAGGAGCTCGTGGCTAGTTCATGCAGTCGCTTGTCTAAGTTGGTCTGTGGACCTATTACACACCAAGTTTCCTCCGTGCCTGGGAAAGCACGTAAAGCCGTTGGTCCCGGCTGTCATTTGTAGATCTTCGACAGTCGTTGCAGGTAGTCAGTGGCCTGAAAGTCTGTCAACCAGTCATACCAAGGGGTATCGTATTACCCAGTACTAATTTAGTTGTGGAGGCCAGATAGGCAGTCGCTCCATGTAAAATACTGGTGTTCAGCTGCATCTGGTGACACTGGAAGCCGACCTCAACATACTACCTTTAACCTACGTCATCTCAGCACTGGCCAATCGCCTGAATGTTGATGATAGTTAAATCATCATTTTTCTACCCTTGTCCCGTTATACTTGGGGTCGGTAGGCTCATCGGAGCGCACAAGCTCCACCACGACGTCAACGTAGAAATACGGCGCCGGCGGCGGTGGGGTTTAGTTACGGATAAGCTAGGCAGATGATGATGACTTTTGGAGTCTATTTCATATCTCCTGCCATGGTATCCATAGATTAAACTACACTAAAACATAATAACCCCATGCTCCAATCTAATCGCTCCATCGGAAGTTTAGTAGGTAAGGCAATGTCTAGGCGGACATACGGACATACACATAGAACAGTCCCTGGTCGCGTCCGCTCGGCCAAAACTAGACTTTCGTTGATAGAATATTAAATACTTCCGTCTCAGAGTTCGGCACTTATTAATAGATTTTTTTGAGCGGTACAATCGGTTTGTGAGGTCTTATGATGCATTTAGTGGCAAGAACTTGTGTATTAAATTTGAATAGAAAGAGCAAAAAAAAATCTGAAAATCCTACGTCAAGTATAATGACAATCAGGGCTGCGGGACTGTTCGAAAGAGATACCGCGGCCCTAGAACACAAAGGGCAAAGAAGGACCCAGAGCGGTGAGGGGGTGTCATTTCATGAAATCCCATCCGAAAAAAAAAAAATATAATGACAAACTGCACGCGCACACATTGTTCGACTAGGAAGACACTTGCTCATCATCATCAGCATTTTCCTACCTTGAACTAAATATATTTGGGGTCGGCACAGCATGTCTTCTTCCATACTTCTACTATCTATCTGCTTCGTTATGCGGAATAATATCGAATGGAAAAATATAGAAATAGTGGAAAATATATCATACCCCAGTAGTATTTACTGTTTGTCTTTAATAACAATCTTTGCAGAAATCGCTACCGCTGATAATATTTAAAATGTTTTGATAATATCAATTAAAAGCTATAACGTGTTAAATTAATTTATCTGTTGATTAATCTATTGGCGATGTTATCTAGTACTTATAACATCAGACACACGGTCGCCACCATACCAAGTAAAAACGGTTTTTAAATTATCAAAAAAAAAAAAGTTTTTCTCTTGTTTCATGTATTTTCGCCATGCATATAAAATCACAGCCGGATCGGGTTTTACAACTTTTATATAGGTATTGAATATTTGCAAATTGCCACCTTTTTATTCATGGCAATTATTCGGATAAAGCCTGTTTCTCAACGGTTGAATTAACGCTAAAGCAATTATTTTGAGAAAAAAATCTTAATAAAGTGTAACGCAACGTAAGAAAACAATTATACTTTATAGCAAAAGTATTATCATCTGCCGAGCCTTTTCCCAACTATATTAGGGTCGGCTTCCAGTCCAATCGAATGCAACTGAATACCAGTATTTTACATGGAGCGACTGCCTATCTGACCTCCACAACCCAGTTAGTACTGGGTAATACGATACCCTTTGGTAAGACTGTTGGGGCATTGACTACCTGTAACGACTGTCAAAGATCTACAAATGACAGCCGAAACCAACGACTTAACGTGCTTTCCGAGGCACGGAGGAAACCCGGTATGTTATGGGTGGTCACCCATCCACAGAACCAACTAGGCAAGCACGACTTAACCTAAAGATCGATCCGAGCAGCTAAAGACGAGCTCGTGGCTAAATATTAACTATTTAGCCACGAGCTCGTCTTTATAGCAAAGAAAAAGCTAATTACGAAGAAAACGTTCACTTCAACAAAAGACGGTGCCATCTTTGTCTCTGAACATCAAAATACATTTTCAGTAAAGCAAAACCCCGTTCGCGTCCCCAGTTACCTACATTCGCATCAAAGACTCACCCAGTTCTTTTTACCTTGCGACTTATTACCTACATCTAGATTTAAGAACCTCAGTCTAGACTAAAGACTGAATTTTTGATGCCTACGCGCCGTCGACGGCTTTTAGCGCTCGGCTCGGGGATTTAGGCACGAAGCTAGATGTGAATTGTGAATGGAGTGAAGACTGTATCGAGAATTTTTTAGATAGCTTTAAAGCTCTGTGATGGTTCCGTCTTGGAGATTATTTTCTTACAGCTGTTTGTTATTTAACACTTCAAAAACACCTGCAAAAAAATTGGATGTTTGTTCGTTTGTGAGTTTGAATGTTTCTCTAGGATTCTATGAGAGTGATATTGCGGGCAAGAGCTTGTAGGTAAAGCTCATATATAGTTAATTGTAAGTGGATTCATTTTAACGTAAGTATTTATAGTAAAAACGTTCTGCACCACCCAGTAGAATCGATGAAAATTCATCGCGAATTACAATGAAAAATTAATAATTTAATAACAAAAAGTTTAACGCTCGATTAGCCGACGTTATCTTGCCGTTGTGCACCCACCCTTACAATAAAGTTGTGTACCGATCGCAAGTTACTCGTGCGTCAAAAAACCGCGCGATTATCGCTATCTTTACATTCAACACGTAGCCTTACATTAGCTAACTGTTATAGCGGCTCATTATGCGATAAATAATCATGATTAATATTCAGGCGGCCATATTGCGTATCGCGGTAGCATCGCCCCGCCCACTTTTGATATTAGAATTAATTTAATTCGCAAGAAACGACGCCTTAACGGACTCGCGGCACGAACAGCGCCACTAGATCTTCGTGTTAATGAATTGTAACCTTTATTTTCTGAGCATTAAAACTACACCAAAGTATCAATTTAAAATGGACGTATTGTACGGTAATTGAAAGTACGACCGATCATCGCCTTTTTAAACGAGTAAATAGAAATTAATAAATGGTAGTTTTTGCACAAAAGTTCTAGTTATAAATTGCAGTTGTCCGCCCCCTCGATGCCATAAAAGCTTACAACTGTTAACGCTCTGACATTTAATTCGCAAAAAATACAGACGAATCGAAAAGTGATTATCATTAATTTTATTTATAGGTTTATCGGGCCAGTTTAGTTGTTTTGGGTCATAAATGTCATAATCGTAAAATTTAAATGTCCAATAAAAGTCATTCTAATCGAAAATCAGTTCTCTCAAGTATAATTTTATTTTGTACAAAAACATTTAATATTGACATTTGGCCCGTTTAAAACTAGGGTGGCCAGAATTTACGTAACAGAAACACACAAATAAAAAATATCTAGATGTGTATAAATAAAAAAGAGGCTTGAAGCGAATGCTTTAAAAGTTATTGCACCCAAGTATGATAGCATCTTTCACGACCGACCGCAGTATCTGTCTGTATGAAACGTTTAAGTATGTATTAAAATATTATGTATGTAATTATTATGTAAATGTTTGGACTAAAAGAACATTATAAAATATTTATCACCTATTTTCCGTGGTGTTCTGTCAAAAATTCTACTAATAATGCGTTTAAAAAGAAATAATGAATACAGAAGTAATTTTGCATAATTATTACATACTATTAATTTTGTAATAAATCTGAGGTTACCTTGATGAACTAATAAACTAATATTAAAAGCGTATAATGACTTGAATAAATCTAGAAATGAAAAAAAACACACATTTTTCTTCTCTGATCCGTCGAAGCATCTGGAATATTTTATCTAAATGCCAGAACATTTAGAGGCTCTGATAGCAAAAAACCTGGTGAGCCTCTTATCACACGACGAGCTTCAGAGCTCAGCTTAGTGACACGAGAAAAAACAGAGATTATTATTCGAGATAAAACCTCGGATTTTTAAAGTCATTGTTGAAAAACAAACGCCATTTATGTAACTCTTGAGTTAGGGAGATAAACAATCTTTGTTTTAAGATTCTGTAGTGAGTTCAAGTTTTGTGGGTTTTTTATATTGACTAAGCTGTGTTATCGTGCTTTTGCCTCTGCACTCTTCTAAGCTAGTAATAATTTAGTTATTTGATTACACTTAGAAATCTTTAAATCCAGTCTTTTACTCGATTATTATCAACTATTTCTCCAAAATTTTTTCAAATATCTTTTCTCTCTCTATCTTTTCGTTTCGTTTTTCTATCTTTTGAAAGGACAGTCGCATCTATATTTTAGCCTATCGTGACATCTGAAACGTCTCCGTGACGAAGCGATTTCGCTTGTATTATAATGCACGTCAGTATACGAACCATTAAGTTTGGGATCTATTTTAATCTGTATTCTTATTTAGTCAAAGATATACTTGATTTATATTTCGTATATTTCCTAAATATACGAAATATAAATCAAGTTATGAAGAGCAACGATGATGACTTAGTATTACAGCATTGCTCTTATTCGTTCAGATCTAATGTATTTTCGCATTAACGTTTCCTGGCAGGAAAAGATGTAATAGGTCCTAATAACCTATCTTAGAGTACTCAAGCAGTGGCTCAAGTGGCCGAAGCTACGCATAGAAATAATGTATAGAATTAAAGAGATCAGTAGTACAAAATTGCTAAGAAGCTGTTTGCTTATCGCCTCAGCCATTTAAATACTAGTTTTCTGCACTAGTGTTTTAAAACGGGTACGCAAAGTTAAGCACCCTGTACTCTAAATTTCCTTCATCGCAAATATTTTCTCTTTACAAAACACTTTCGGTCAGAATGAGTGGTCGAATAAAACCGTTAATGTCGTGCGCTTAAAATTTCATATTTATCGAAAATATTTACTCTGCATAGCAATAAAAGTGAAAGCACAGAGTGTAAACCATTCAATTTATTGGATATAATACTTGAAATCCTTTTCGGCAATTTGTCGCATAACTGTTTTATTGCTGCCAGTGTGCAAGTTATTTTTTAATAGCGGTAACTTAACTTCAATTCATTATTTTAATAAACACAGATTACTTGACAAAGTGATAAGTAATGCGACAGCGAAATTAAATTAAAGCGTGCAAAATATTGTGACAGCATTTTTCGGCCTCTTATGACAGTTAGTGAAACACCTTTCGTTTCGACTGTACATTTCGGTTGTAATTCTTTTCTTAAGCTTTTCAATTTGCCCTCATGATAGAACCACGAATTGGACTATCACCTTACATTGCTACATGTGTATACATTTATTGGATTTCGAAATTTTCTCTACTACCATTTTTTTTCGAATCCTTATGAAATGCATATGATCTAAATTCTGGAATGTGTGAGACAGGATTTATGCATTAAAACAAAAATTCAAGAAGAATCTATTACAGCATTACTACTTTTATTTGCCACCAATATTTGACGTATAACTAACAAATTGTTTACTATTTGTTCCAGGTACGTATCCGACAAGCAAACAAACATGCAAACATAATTGTAAGTAGTGTGACCACAACTCCGCCTCTAAAGAGCCATGTACCGACTAATGCGTCCGCATTGCGATGCCCCTCGCGTCCAGTAGACGTGACGTTTTCGCGCCCACAGAGGGCGTTTGTGTGCAATCTCGGCTATGTAATCAAATTGCTAATGCTGGGCGCAGTTTTTGTTGGCGGCTTAGCTTCTTTCTTATATCTTGTTTTACATGTTCAGATGGTCGTTAAAATTTGAGTGTTTTCTATTTCTTGGCATTTTTGCGATGCCCACGCTTACGGGGCGTGTTTTACAAGCCATTTCCTTGTTATGTCTTGTTTTATAACGCAATTGCAATAAAACTGGTGGTAATAGGTTAGGCTCCGTTAGTGAATGGGAAAACCCGTTGGAAACTGCGTGTTAAAGTAACGATAGTTGCTTTTCTTGTATTTGCATTTCGCATATTCATATCAAAGTCTAGTTAAATAATATGGTCTAATAAAAATATCAGAAAAAGAGTCAAAGGTTAACATCAAAGAAAAACGTTGCTTTGAATAGATTACTAAAATGCAAATTGCTAGATAATGTCATAATGTGGTAGCTCGTAATACGTCGTTTCACATGACGCGGTCGCCGCGATGTTTTATTTATACTGTGAGGGGAAACTGGGGAATTATGATATGACCCTTAGGAATGGAAGGACGCTTTCCAATAACACACCATGTTGTTTCAAATATATTTAGTTGTTTGTAACGGAACGACGGCTAGATAAGTTTTTTACAATCTTTTGACGGTAGATAGAAAAAACTTAGGTTTTTTTAACGATATTTCGATTCTCTCGTCTAAATGCAGATCTTACAAACACAATTTCTAGGACTTATGACATAAAAATACTAAATAAGTGGTGATTCTAAAATTAACTGTTACTCATTCGATGCTTATATCTTTAGATATTCTCCAATTACAGGACACTCTAATTTTATTCCAGTGTTACCTTAATGAGAGAAATGTAGTACTTTTAAATTATTCAAAATAAATAAAAAGCTCCAACATACTCTGTGCACAACTGTGTCAACAGTGTTTAGTACAAAAACAGACAAAATATTAGGTGTGCATTAGCATGTCAAAGGGCGCGATTGGCCGGACCGTCCCGAAACCCTCGCCCACCTGAACACCCTAGCGTAACACTTTTGTCGCTCAGATTACTTTCAAAATTAAGTTAAAAACCAATTTAGTTTCGTTCAGTAATTTCTCGACAAAAATGTCCTACCCTCGGATCACGGCTCGCAAATTAAGATGTCTCGAACAGTAGTAATTTCTAAACGTCTATCATTTAACTAGAAAACAAAGCTAAGCGTCGGTTACCCAGCTTTCGCTTACAGACGCCGGCGGCAGCAACTTCAAAGGGATCCCGACCGCACCCCCTCCCCTGTCGCGCGCCCGCCACCCCCTGTGCCCGAGGCGCGCTGTTGACGACCGCGTTTGTTCATTGCGGTGGCACTATGTATTTGGGAAACGGATCAGTGTGTGTTAACCTTAAACCCGCGCGTTGCTTGTGACAATTTACGTAATCACATTTTTTGGCAGGCTTTTTACATTTCTCCTTATGGCGGTATTGCTAGGCGGATTTTTGTATTATTTTTTGTAATAATCTCGTGATATTTCGTGTTTTATGCTGTTTTTTAGTCCTGGAAAATGTGGAAACTCGTTCACAGTTTTCAGTCCAGCTTTTATTTTATATACTTTTCAAAGGAACTGTAAAAACATAAAAATTGTGTTCAATGGAACAACTCGTATCTCAAGTTTAAAATAACTTAGAATGAATATTTCTCATCATAAATAACTTAAAATGAGAAAGAAATGTGCACTCTCATGCAAAATCATAACAAGACTAACGAGATCGCTTGAAAAATAAAGTGTGTGCGACCAAGAGAGAGAAAAATCGAACTACCCCCCGTTTTGACACGTGTCCGTCACAGCCATGAATATTGATATGCCTCATTATACTAAGTTTATCTCAATGAGGACTTTTAAATATTAGACAGCAATTTGCTTTTGCTGAAATATTTTCAAGAGATACTTAAACATTTTGGTTTTCAATGGGTCCTTTGTTGATAACAGATTTTTAGATAGGGTGGGGGACTATATCCTGAAAGTAAAAACAAAGAAGAAACTAAACTAATGTAAAGTTTTAATATTAATAGACTATGGTTGATACTCAGTTAATTTTTTCAGTGTCATAACTGATCTTATCCACAAGATTTTCTTTAAATTTTTCATCATTTCACGAAGCTCAAACAATTATAAAACTCCAATTACCACAGTGTCTTAACTAACACCACTCAATTAAGCCCCAATTCACGGTAATTAGTGTGACATATTCAATATCACGCGTGGTCCCATGCTGGGCGCCATAATTGTTGGTTACATCATAATTGGACGAGTCGGTTAGAAGAATTATTACAGTAATCGTCGCGTGCGGTCGTCCTTTTGGTTAATGAGGCGAAACTTTTTCACAATAAAATGGGTATTGTTAAATTATTTTTGTGAAAATTGAGGGTAGGCGAACTTTTTTTAGTTTTCTCTACATAAATTGAGAAACATTCGTTTAGTTGTGTTTATTGTAACTAATTCACGAAATTGGAATATTTTCTGATCGTTATTTAGGAACTTCTACTTAAATCATCACAATTAATTTGATCTAATCGAAATAAAGTGGCTCGAGGCAAAATCTATGGAGGCATAAGGCAAATTAAAATGAGAGGGTATGACAAATGACATGAAACCCTTTTAATTAATACAGTGGTTATGCAAGGGGTAGTTGAAATAATTACTACCTATTTTGCAAAAGGTTTAAGATAATTTATAAAATTAAAAATAAGAGAGCGATAGAAAGTACGTTGCACACATGACGAGAATAGCGTTGTGAATGAAACGTACATTTGAGATAACATGCGACGGAAACCGCAACCCCATAGGACGAAACACAGACACAGCCATTAATTTTACAAGTTGAATTCATACCGCGCGATAGGAAATAAAAAATATAGTGAGTTTTCACTCAGAAAGAACTATTTTGACAGCGTAAATGTGTTTCTTACTACTGGTACCTTTTAATAAATTCATACAGGTACTCTTATGTTCCCCTAGTATACTTTGCCCTGTTGAAAAACTACGGTAGGGCGCAATAACAGTAGCAAAACGAAGAAAAATCTATTTGTAGCACAAAATGAGGGTAGTTTGTAGTGCGCAACACTCGTACTTGATGTAGTTAATTAATAAGACCAAATTCAAACAAATCGTGAGTATTATTGATACACTCAATGCTTAGGGACGCGGATTTATGATAGGGTTGCCAGTTTGAAATTTGCTTCTGTTGGTAGAATATCATATCTAGTAGTTTTTTTTAAATTGCAATATTACTATTGGCTGTGAAGACTTTTATACGTTTTTTAAACTTTACTTTAGTCAACGAAAATCAACATCATCTGCCTAGCCTTTTTCCAACTATGTTTGGGTCAGCTTCCAGTCTTACCGGTTTCAGCTGAATACCAGTATTTTATATGGAGCAACTGCCTATCTGACCTCCACATCCAGTTAGTACTGTAGTATAATCAACGATCAACATCACAATTATCATAAAAGTGTTAAATTTTATTTCATATACTAACATTTAAATTGAAATGTAAAAGTTAACTTTTACATTTCAATTTAAACGTTTCCAAACCAAACAAATACACCTACCATCATCCTGTCAGATTCATAGCCTCACCTCTGTTTAAAAAAAAAACATATTCAAAATATCATTTAAAATTCCATCCGTAAAACTAAAAGACAAAGTCAACATCAGAACAAATAAATAAAAATTCCGAATTCCGGTCACGCACAGCCCTGTCGAGTGGAGGGCCTGGGTTCGATTCCCCATTGTGTGATTCTCCACTTGTTTTTTAATACGAGGGTAGTTTCTATTATTCCCCATTGTGCCCACTTGGTGTTTTCGTTCCATGACATCCACTTGGCCATTGTGTGATTGCATGGGGATCGCTGGCTCGTGGCTTGTCAATGTTCTGTCATGGGATATTTTGGATTATTAATTCGCCATTTTTGAGGGTCAAGTGATTATGATATGGTAGTTTTTTGGAGGATTTGTTTATGGTTGTTATTATGGTAATGATGTTGTCTGGTTTTAAGTTGAATGGTTTTCTTTCCAATTTTAATAATTTCATACAAAACAGTGCAGGAAAAAATCGTTAGGAAACGTTCTGAAACCAAAAATTCGAAAACATGTGAGGTGGAGGCATTTCTAACATATCATCATAACATTATATTATGCTTATCGTTTCAAAGAATTCCTGAACAACAAGATTCTATAATTTGCAAGATGCTGATATCATGAATACATTGCTGCAGTATCTCCTTATCACCCAGTGATAGATACACGCGTCAATTACCGCGCACTCCGTAAATAATCTATCATACTGATACGCGCATTCTCATAAAATCTAATAAGACACCGACGTCTTGACCCCACACTATCTGAAGAACCAATATCTCGCTCCAACACCTATGTTTTGTATAAACAATCTTAAAACACAAACTAAACAGCACCCTAAAAGTTGCTTCTCAGAGTATCTTTTCGATTTTCTCAGTTTTCCCCCAGTTTCCTTACTTTATTTACCAAGTGTGGAAAGGAAAGGCTCTGAGATCTGACCCCTGGTCGACTTCCGCCAATGTCGCCATTACTCCACCCTCATTTCCGTTCTAAATCCGGAATTTTTGGCCCATTAGGCTTTTTGGGAGAACAACCTTATTGGTTCCTTAAATATTTGAACGGATCCGATTGATACTGTTGAGTCCGAGGGAAAATTTTGCTTTTAGATTTACCTCTATTCTTTCCAGTTGTGTTTGACCTAATTATTACGAAATTAAAAAACGCACAACACACGTCCTTCCCGACCGCGTCGCAAGCTTCAAGTGAGACGCATTTTTAATTAAACGCCACCGGAAGCCGCCATGTTTCCGCGCATCCGTACGGCCATCTTGCGGGACCCGTTTGACAAATTGGAACGCCAGAGTGACGCGCAATTTTCCCGCCTATTGTTCGCTTTTTACCGCGCAACAAAATGAAAAGTCGCGTTCCATTTCTAGTTTTTTTTTTTTTTTTTTTTCGAAAAAATGCGATGTTCCAGCAATGTAGTGCGGTTTATTTTCGTATTTCTGCGGGTGTTCGTTTCTCGCTATTGACTTTTATTTGAATTTAGATAGTGCGTGTCTGAATTGTGTGTTGGAATTACACGTGAAAAGGTTAGACGGCTGTGATTTCAAATTGTTGTGCAAAAAATGCCAGTGGAACGGTGTGGCTATCAAAACAGAACATTGTCACGCTTCTCTAGCGGCACAGCAGTGACCTAAGACCTTAAATTCGTGTATAGCATAACATCGTTGTGTTCTTCATTAGATCTTTAAAAAGTACTACTTATTATACCAAAATTACTGCCGCAAATCTTTTCAGTAAGTAGCAAAGGGGCACTTCCAAATCACAGACGATCGCATAACAAATTAAATTCCCAAAACTAGCAAGCCTTTTAAACAGCAATACGGATCGCACAATAAACAAACAGTTTCGCGGCCACCCATTACCGTACCATAAACAATTTAGTGAGAAAATTTAAAAGAGCACTATGTGAAAAGTTAACAAATCGTTATTCCTCTAACGTTGGACAGTGGACTAGGAACAATTCTAACTAGTTACCGTTTATATGCCCCGCCTCATTAAAGCCGGCGGCAAGATCAAAGGCGTCCGAAATACGCCCGCCACAGAGCTACGCGTCTTATAGAACCGGAATTTTTCATACATTTTCTTTGATGACAGAAATTGCGCGGTGAAAGAATGAATTTGATGAAAATTAGATGTGTGTGCTCAAGTATATTAGGATTCGTATATATAATTTGTGAAGTGTGAGAATAACTCTAAATTATACTAAATTAAGAGTAACATACAAGCGTTTAAATGATACAACAGTTGAAACATTTACGGCAACAAAAACCTGCAATTCCTCTATGTCAAACATTTTTTTTTATATACAACTAATGAATATGAGAAAAAACTTAGGAATTTGAAAATGAAAACATATTCTGGATATTTTGGTGTCGCGTCAACAAGCCATAGGAATGACACAAAAATGAATTTGTTCAGTGTAAAATAAAAACGAAGTCATGTAAAAAAAATTGGTCCATTTTCATGCAAGTGCTGTGTAACGGAATAGAAAATTTTAGTTATATCGTCCATCACTTTTACACTGAAAATATATTTTGTATATATTCATTTGATGATTGCTATTTTCAACTATTTGTTGGTAGTTTTTTTATTTACTTGTATAGTCCGACTGCTGGGGTAAGGTCTCCTTAGCGATCCATTTCTCCTTAGATGTGATCTTCTTCCGCCGATTTCCCATAAACGCCTCATTAGTCCTTTTAACTTCAGACATTTGGTAGTTTTTATTACTTTCTTGAAATTGCAAAAACTTGAAATATTTTTCATAGTCTTGTTCATCGTCATCATTCTTCAAGAGTCGGCGTTGCATTTCTTCTTGTTCCATACATCTCTTTCAATCATCATCTCATTGTACTCTTCGAGCCATATCAATATCCATACACACCCAGATTCACGATACTTGCTCATAACTCGAAATAAAACATCACTCTCTACAATTCTTGCTAACATGACATGTCTAATAGACAGATTACATATTTCAATGCCGTTTCCATTACATATTTCAATTCCGCATCTATTCGATTCCTAGGTCAAATCCGCCAGAAAACAGTATGGTCGTGAAAGAAGAGATTTATACCAGTGTCGACGCGTGCGCCGGTCGTGTTTTATTATCATATCGCCATTTTGGGGAGAGCCGTGTGCTCGGAATTTAATCGATGGACTTTCCATTTCTAATGCTAAAGTTTATCGGGAATGGTTGGATTGATGGTTTGTGATTGTTTGTGCTAAATTTGGCGGGAGAATCTGGATGAGGCTGGAATAGGAGCGATGGGTTTTGCACAAGCAAAGAAAAGTCTGGCAAGCGGTAAAGACAAAAATAAAAAATATTTATTTGTCGCAGGGACATGACGCATGCACGTATAAAATGACAAAAAATAAACAAATATTTATTAAAACAACAGGACGGAACAAAAAAGTTGACAGCAAAATAAAAAAAAGTTGACAGTTAAGGAATTCATGATGATGATGACGATGAAACTGCCAGGAATAATGTTTTATAGAAGTAATCAAAACTAGAAAAACTATTGCTGAAACAATAAATAATTACGTAGAAATCCTTTTCCCCCGTTACTCTATACAATCTCTAATCAGGGTTATCTAATGAAGTTCCCAAACCTTTCGAACTTAATCAATTCCTTTCCCCATATCTATTAACAGACAAAAATTAATTTCCCCTATCGATGCAATAAAAACATTTCCTATTCGATCACTTTATGACTATCATGTTACTATTAACTTGTTCGGCCGTAAATTCCGAAGTACTGTCATATATACGATAATATATTATGAACCGACAATGTTAATGCTATATCAGGGATTGATTGGACCTAATTGGGTCGTTACGTGGAAGAATAATGACCAATTAGTAAATTAAGCGGGCGGTTGAGGTCGAAACAACAAGGTTACAATGATTTTAATTTATTCGGGAGAACTGGTAGGTTAGAACGTTGCGGGCTAAGATGTGAACCTTGAGGAACACCCAAGTTTAGTGTGTCTTTGGAAAAACTTGTAGTAATAATAAATTGATTGTAGAATTGTAGTCAGTTGTTTATTTAAAATACTGCTTATGGGATTTAAAAAGCTGGATATAAACGAACCATTTTATGATTTCATAAAGTCAACTCTCTCAAACGAATTCGATGAATCCTTCTGCAACCAATCCTTATATAGCAATCAAGTACTTATTACTAATAAAAACACTTCAATATCTTTACTGTGGGCACCATCATGTGTAAAATTAATCTCCAGCAGTTACTAAAAGAAGCGGCTGGTTTCCCGTTTTTATGATGCGCCTATAAAACGGAGAGCTCGTAATCTCGTCCCATCTCAAACGAGACTTTGTTCTCCAGAACGATTTTACTTTCAACTTTTGCTAACTGGGTCGAATTGCTCAATTTTTGTAATTTAATATCCCTAAATCGATTCTGTTTGGAAAACAACTGATCATTAATTTTATATACCTACCATTACATATAATCTACTATTCTCTTGATTCAAGCTTGTTAGTGTCTTAGTTTTCTTCAGTGATCTTATCGTTATTATAATTAGCAGAATTTTAAAGTTCCTATAATTTAAAAAAGACATTATCAAAGCTAGTATTGTCGTCATAAAACTGTTTAATATCCTCCTCATTTCTTAGTAATTTAGTGGAATGGATCAAAACTAATACCGATGGGTTCTGTTCACACATTTTATTTTTACAAATGGTTTCAGCATCATTTATGTGTATATCATTCGTTGAAACACATTCCATGCTGCGTAGCGGTGGCCCATCAATTTCATAGTTTGACATTTTTATGCATATTTAAAAATTTGCTTTGAAGAGCATCGCTCTAGATTTATGTTAGGCATGGGACATAGAGACAGAACGTTCATCCAATAGAATAACTACCACCATTCAGTTCATAAATAATATAAGTTTATTAAAAGACTCGTAATAAAAGAAAAAGACAAAGTTGGATGTCAACCTCTTTTGACCAAAAACATTTTAAATTAAAATCTCAGAATCGTAAAAACTTAAGTTCATTATTACAAGAGGAGTAATAATTCACTCAGTTTCGACGGAAACCTGGTCTTTTTTAATTTATTTCCTCTGCCTCGACCATGAATTATATTTAAATATTAAACTACATACAATAGGCACTTCAGTTTTATTATATTGCGATGGATCTTGAATTTTAAGTAGATCTTTGTAAGTTTTGGTCGCCTTGCTCTAGTGATAACAAACATGGCTTTGAAATGCTTCTAGGACTTTCGATGACGACCTTAAACTAGGCAATGGCGTAAATTGGCCTTTCATTATAAACATGGTACAGACTGAATTTATTAGTTGGTTGACCGTAAATTCAACTGTGCTTGGCGTATAGCTTAGATCAGAAATATCTGGTGAGACGTGCCAATGATGTCAAATTATTTTTATTTTATAATGTTTTGTATTGGTCCTCTATCTCCTAAACTTTTTGTTTGATCTCCAAGACAACCGTGTGTCTCAAACGAACTTCTGTATAGCTCAATGATTTAGTATAGACACGACACAATTTGGCAATGTTGAGTGAATAGCTTATTTTTGCTCTTTCTAATAATCACATTTATTTGAAAGTTATAGTGGGCGGAGCGGTGGAAATTGTGATTTATTCAAATATATTCTCTTTGTGACTTTTTTCTGTGGCGGCCATTAAAGTTGATACATGGCCGGCTATCGGATGGACGAGAATGTGTTTGGCTTGACTGAATGAAATTAAGGATACTTGGATATTTGTCGTCTGTACTTCTTATTTCTACTATTATTAAGCTATTATCCACTTCAACTAACTTCGAATAATATTAGGGATGTCACATGTTATCATAGTTCTCACCTTTTCGAGTTTATTATAATCTCCATCATCATTATCAGTTCGAGCTTCTTAACTTGTAAGATTTTCTTGCTCATTTTCCAAATCAGTATCAAAGGAGAGCTATCAATTTTAATGTTTCTCTCCTAACTTCTCAAAACACGACTTTATCTCTTCTTTTGTAATTTATTCGTTTTGAGGTACAAACCAATTGATCGGGGTTATCGCAGCGCCTAGTCAGGGTTTACGCCATTTAGATATAGGATAATCTATTGTATTTTTTATTTACGATGGAAAATCTCTTTCTTGATTTCGTTCTGGGATTATACTTGCTGCAATTATCGTGACCGTACCAATAATGATATTATTTCTAATAATTACTTCATAAAATTGTTTTCAAATATCCATCATCTTGTTTTTCAGGACTAGATCAATCGTAAAAGCCGATTGAATGACTACGTTATTAAATTGACTATTGATGATAATATATGCACTGATAAAAGTAACAAGCGAGTAGCGCCGACTCCTAGTAATATGGACAAGGGCAGAAAAGTGATGTGAGATAGAAGTAATAGTAGTAGTAGTATCATATTAGCAAAACAAGAAGCAAGTCAACAAAACAAACAGTACAAGCAATTCCATTGTCAATTTAGACAGCTTTCTAAAGAACAATATCATGATATGACCATTGCATATTAGCTACTCCAGGACCCAAGATATCTGAGTCAGCCCGCTCACCTGACCCTTTGTTCCCTATAAGGCCAGCAGGGTCTAGTTACAACGCACTACTCAAAACCATGTTTAACGTAATCATGATAGATTTAAGCGATATACTCAAGTTGGGTGACGCATTAGCTATAAATCTAATTCATCGCAAACAATATTGGAACAATAGGACATGAAATGTATATCGCATGGGTTGAGGCAAAAGCGGTCTACGGAATGTCATGTTTTGTCATGTTACTAATGAATTCAATAATGAACCGTCAAAGGATATAAAGAATAAAATGATAACAAACAAAAAAGAAGATGGAATAATTAACAAGAACATGTTAGGTAATCAACTTATGAGATGAAAAGTGATAACATTACCTAAGTTTGCAAAAAGTGATATTGATATCGACAATGTGATGGTCGGTACCAGCTGCGTCACAGGGTTTTCCGGCGGATCTAGTCAAGTATCTGACGAAATCCTCAGATTACTGTCGATACTACTATTAGTTCCCGATAGCATTTATTGACTTTTTAATAAGCTTTTTGCTCGTGGTTATCTCTAATTCAGAATAGCTTGATAATAATAAGTTTTTTGGTTCCTGTTTAAAACACGTTTGTCTTTTGTTTTTATGCATTAAAATTCTTATTTCTGTTAGCTACTATTGAAACGTCTTGATGTTAATTGGATTTACATTTCATCATTATGTTACTGACGAATCTCACACATCTTTCCCTATTTTAAAAGCTCTTACCTTATGTCTGTTCCAATCTATTATTTTCTTATACTTCGATGACTTATTGTGCTTTTACAAAGCCAAAAATCACGTTGTTATTTTGACTCAGTCAACCAAGAAATTAGTGGAGACGTTGTGTGATATGTGTAGAGAGTCTTATTGAAGTTCTGGAAAATAGATGTCTCATTGTTTTAGTGAGGCATTTGTTAGACCTATGTTAGGACTTCTAAAGTCTAGTACTTATCTATATCTTTTTCGTTGAAATATATCTGCCATTGAGTCCATTCCGCTGGTTTAGCGTTTAGTCAGGTACAGACAAAGTCAAAGTAATTATTTGCCAGAAGCACTGCACATGAGATGTTCAGATATTTGAGAGTAGATCTATCATCATCATCATTCTCTTGCCCTTATCCCAATTCATTTACGCAGCATGTCTTCTTCCATACTTCTTTATTACTCGTCATATCATCAGACACCTCCTTTCGTGCCATATCATCCTTCACACATTCCATCTTTTGTTACGTTGGTCTTCCTATACTCTTATACCCACATTCATACTCAAAACTTTCCTCACGACATTTTCTTCATTTCTCCGCATCACATGCCGCCCATACCACGTTCACCGATTACCACATAACTTTTCAGGCAATTTATGACCACACGTAGATCTACTCTAAATATAAATTGCGCGCAAAAAACGAAGCTCGAATGATGATGCAAAAGAAAGACATTGGATAATCAATACGCCGAAGCAGAAATGAGAAAAGATGTTCCATTTCAATTTTCGAGTCGAAATTACATACGAAATCGTTATTTATTTTACTAACGAGGAACACTAGTAAGCGAATCGTGTTTACGTTATACAATACGAACGTGACGCAATTTGTAACACCCTGTAGCTGGGGGGAGGGGGGAGAGACTTCAAAGGGCCCGCCGACAAAGCGCTAAATAAGATGAAAAAAAAATATATACATAGAAACGACAATGGACAGGGAAATCGGGCCTTTACGAATTTTTCGCGTTTTTCTTTTAGTTTTTGGCGGAATTGCGTTTGGTGCAGAGCTTGCTGTTTCGATTCTTTTGTCGTTGATTTACCGGTATTCGGCGAAAAGCCCCGCTTTGTTATTGAACCACGTGTTTTTGTAGATGCTGGCACAGCGTTATGAAAAGAGGTTTTGTTTACAAGATATGCCTTTATGTTTGACATTTAGGCTTTTTGATATTGGAATATTGTAGCATCAAACGTTCTAAACTAAATTGGATAGCGGAGCTTTAGGAATTCTAGTGGAAATGTTTCCATCCTCATAGTAACTTTTACTTTGTTGTACAGAGGCAATATTCTTTTGTTTTTCTTTTATATTGGTCGGATCTTTTACAATACCCTGGTCTATTGCTACAGATATATTTGAGCTAGTTTTTAATTGAATTCTCTTATTGCAATAGGACTTATTTCTAGTTTTCCCATTGCACTTGTGTTTCTTACTTTACCTACATTCTTCATTGCCATATCTACCTGTAGCGAAGTTTCAATTTTTGAAAGAGGTAAGCCGGAGTACAAATATTATTTGTCTATAGAATACTGACTGTGCCATTTGTCAAAGGGAATGCGGTCGGAATCGAGTTGTATGGAACCTTCGCCACTGATATCTACTTTTTTTGATTATATGACTAATTGAACA
Organism: Noctua fimbriata; assembly: GCA_905163415.1. NCBI lineage: Eukaryota > Metazoa > Arthropoda > Insecta > Lepidoptera > Noctuidae > Noctua > Noctua fimbriata. Next base: position 5,190,470 of record LR990946.1, read on the forward strand.
GCTACAACAATTTGTCTTTCATTCTCCATCTTTATTATTTATCGTGATATCAAGTTATCTAGTGATAATACACGAATAACAATTTTCTTCAGAAACCTTCTGTTTACATCATTAGTGTTATCTTTTAATTCGGTAATTATCAAACGTCCGTAATGGAGGAAGCAGAAGTTAATTAAAATTTCGTGTTTAGATCATAATCGTGGTATATTATGATTTATCGGATTTTCTTATCGAAATGCTACTAATGACAAAAAAACAGAAATTCACGATGAATACTAGATCCGATATGTGTTTCAAGTCCGAAACACTAAACACATTAAAGCTATAATAAAGAATATGAGGAATATGATTTAGATCCATTTACAATTAGTGTGAATTCGGCCAGAAGGTGCTTAAGCCTCAAATTTTTCAAGTAGCGGTAGGTTATATTATTTGTTTTTTATTATTTTCTCTATTATTTCAGTCATATATAATTGCAAACCAAGTAGTTTTATTGCTTTACTTTCATTAAAGCGGTGTGTTTTTGGTTTTTGTGCTCACACCATAAATTGCCAAAAAGCAAAGCCTATAACATGAGGATTTGTAATTGGCTTTCTGGTGACTATGGTTTCCTTTTTTGTTTGTTTTTATTAGCTGTAAGTCCTCAATGTACGAAAATAAATAACTGATTCAGTGTATGATGTCTTTCGGCTATTCCAAAGCAAGAGTGCTACAGCATTTCTCACTTTATTTCATAGTTATCTCGACCGTAGACAGAATCAACTTTTCTTCAACCAAAAGCAGTATAATGATAACCACTCATACACTCCACAGATCATGAGCCTTCCCCAAGAACCGCCACAATGTCTTCACCGACTTTCTAGTTTTGTATTAACACATTTAAAATACCAATTTCATCTAAACATTCCATGATTTCCTCCAACATAACATCCACTTGCCCACAACTACAACATGACTCAAGCTCAACACAATACATATATGAGCACATATTCAATAACATCGATATGCGCGTGAGTGCCACTCCAAGTCATAGCGGACGGATTACCTGTTATCAGCTGTTATCAGTTAATCCAACGCACCGACAGACTCATTACACCTGCATTAGTACCTATGTGGTGCTAATGTGGCGTGTTTTGATACGAGTCTGACACCTTTTTGTTTTTGGAGTCTCGTTTGTTTTTATGGTGGTTTTTTCGTTGACCAATCGCAAAGAGATTTAATTTATTTAAACATAAAATCCAATTCTGCTTTAAGCTAGCTTGTTTACAAATAAATAAGCTAGAATATTAATGCAATTTATATGTAATTTGGGGGAGTTTTGCCATAATCGCCAAGCTTGGCAGGCGGGTTGGCGATCGCAGTATGGTTGCTATACAATCACAGAGAACGTGATTTATCTTCTTCTTTATCGTGTGGTTAGTGCCTAACCTGGTGTCAGATTTTTATACCGCCCATGGGCCTCTGACTTGGGTTTACATGCCGTCTAGAAATATCTCAGGCGCATATGCTGGTTTGGTTTCCGCAAGATTTTTCCCTTCACCCAAACAAATGAAACGCACATGAATCCGAAAAATCGGAGGTCTTGTCGTGTTTTGGGTTCGAACTGGAGACCTATGACTTGGCAGTCCGACGGCCACACCACTAGGCTATCACTGCTTGTAATTTTGTGTAAACAATAAAGAATTATGAATAATAACTGCTTGCATTTGGATTTTTGGTCAAAGACAAATTGAATTTCTGAAATTGTAGGAATTGTTCAATATGGGAATCGGGACTTGATTGCATTCTAGTAGTTGTAACTGAATTCCATCTCTTTCTGTCCTTTTGTTCGGACTGATCGTCAAAGGGACAATGTCTCTCTCTCGCCTCTCCTAGAAAGAGATGTTCGACAGAAATGGGCGAAAATGTCACTGTAGTAGAGATTCAACAGACATTTTCATCGGAAATAAATAGATAAGTACACATTTCTATGTAACTGTATCTGTATACTTGGTTATCGGAAAATTGTGAACGTCAGAAGCATATAAGGTTGAAGCTTTTCTTGGAATCTCAAAGCAGATATACAGATGCTTCAGCAAACTATTTAATCTTTAAAACACCTCATCATCATTCTCCTGCCCTTATCCTAATTTATTTGGGGTCGGCGCTCCATGTCTTCTTCTTCCACACTTCTCTATCACTCGTCATCTCATCAGACACCTCCTTTTTTGCCATATCATCCTTCACACAGTCAATCCATCGTTTCTTTGAGACCACTACTCTTATACCCATCCACATACACAAAACATCATACTCAAAACTTTCGTCACGTCTTTAAAATACCAAAAGAAGAACATATTTCCATTTGCCGCTAGGTTTCTTCAAAAACCTGTAAAATAATACCACACATAGCTAAAATTACCATACCAGTAGCTCCGTCCAATATTCCACATTCACCTCTATCAATAAAATAAAGTAAAACCAATAAATTTACCTCGTCTATGGTCTGAACACATACAGTTTTAGTATTATCTGTCATTATCATCTATTCATCAAGTGACCATGTGTTTTATTGGTCTAATATGCTAATTATTTTGTGGGTATTGTAAAATATTATTTATTGATTCTAGTCTTTTGTTTAATATGTTGTTTATATTTGAAAAGTCAGGAGCTCGTGGCTAATTAAAAACAGCCACTCGTGTCGATCGTTAGGTTAAGCCGCACTTGCCTAGGTTGGTTTATGGATGGGTGACCACCCATTACATACCGAGTTTCCTCGGTGCCTCGGAAAACATTTTAAGCCTTTGGTCCCGGGTGTCATTTGTAGATGTTTGAGTCGTTACAGGTAGTCAGTGACCCGAAAGTCTGAAAACCAGTCTTACCATAGGGTATCGGGTGTCATGAGGGAAAGAGCCTCACGTCCCAGCCGCCGCGGGAGACGCCCTGGGCGTCGGGGGTCACGTGGTGGCCCCCGGCCACCGTAGGCGCGGGCCTGTGGACGGCGAGTTATGGGCTAGCTCGCCGTCCGGCCGTCTTATGACGACAGGCCGTGTCGACGGCGCGTTCGTGTTCCACGCGCGCCTCAAAGAGATGTCAGCAACCACGCAGGGGTCCGCACGGGCCGATGCCTGCCAGGGCTGCGGGACTGTTCGAAAGAGATACCGCGGCCCTGGAACACAAAGGGCAAAGAAGGAACATGGATGGGTTTTAGTCAGTACAAGTCTGACACTCCCTTCCGCTCCGCCCAGAGCGGGGGGGGTCATTCGATGATTTCCCATCCTAAAAAAAAAAAAAAAAAAAAAAAAAAAAGGGTATCGGGTGTCATAGGGTATCGTATTACTCAGTACTAACTGGGTTCTGGAGACAGTCGCTCCTCTGAAATACGGTTATTCAGCTGCATCCGGTTACTGGTTGGAACTGGAAGCCGACCCCAATTAAAATTAAAATTTATAAAGTCTATGATATTATTTACTCTCTATAAACATGAATTATTTTTTTCTAACTATGGGCCTAGAAAAGTAGCGAAGTAATAAAGCTTTCAAACCGTTATATATTTCTACAAAAATTTAACAGAATTTATTCAAGTGTAAGTAGACTGCGTCGTTGCAGTTGGTCTAGTGGTCGTAAGCGCGACTGCTGTGCATAAGTTCCTGGATGCGATTCCCAGGTCGGGCTAACTGTTATTGCGTTTTTCCATCAGGAGTTTATCTGTAGCAGCCACGGAGTCTGGATTTGTGCTAAGATGGCAACAGGCCCGCCCTCTATCACATGGGGACTTAAATATAACTGGCGAAATGTGGGTGTTACTATTAGGTACACCTCTGCCTAACCCTTCGGGGATTACAAGCGTGATGTTATGATACAACTTTTTCGGTAGTTTATGTCAATCCATTACATTATTTACTTTGCTATCTTCGTATCGCTTCTTCTTCTTCTTTATCGTGTGGTTAGTGCCTAACCTAGTGTCAGAGTTTTTATGCCGCCCAAGCGCCTCTGACTTGGCTTTACATGCCGTCAAGAAATATCTCTCAGGCATGCTGGGTTCCTCACGATGTTTTCCATCACCAAAGCAAGTAATCATTATACGCACATGAATCCGAAAAATCAGAGGTGTGGACTGCCAAGTCATAGGTCTCGAGTTCGTATCGCTGATAGAATGTCTTTGTTTAGACTCTAAATGTATGATAGGGGATCTATTTATCTAATTTATATTTAACTATCTCAGAGTAGATTTCTCAATATGGTCGTTTCCCAGATAAGGCAAATACTAAATGCAGCACTAACCTGCTTGCAACTTATTTACTACTACTTATTATTGCTGCTTGTAACTTATTTACAATATTTGTAGCTATGACTTGCCACTTGTTTCTTTCCTCGAGTTACAAATCTAAAACACAAAGGCACAAATAAATGTTTACCGAATATAATTCCATTGCAAAATTAATCACCATCACCATAACAATAAGTCTCATAATCAAACAGCCTCAAATAATTAATAATACCCCAAAAATAGCGTCCATTATTAATTAACTAATACGCAAAACGTCACAGTGAGGAAACAACATAAATCTTTGCAATTATCAAATTCTCGGTGCCGTTCTCATCTGCATACACACACACATAGACATAGATCCGTACGCACGCGCGTCGGCAAGATCAAAGAGACGCGACCCCTTTGTAGGTGCCGCGGTCGCGTGCTGTCTTTTTCCCCGGGCCGGTAGGTGGCGCTTGGGTGCACGGGTGCGAGCGAGACGGCTATCAGCTGATTACAACGCTTACTACGTGAATATTTCACCTCGTTATCCAGTCTTGTTTGTGTTAGAAATAGTGTTGGGAACCAGAGTATCGATATTCTTGTGGTTCATCTCGGGAGATGTGATTAATTGTAGTTTGTTATGCAATGATTAGGAATAAGTAATTTGACGATTATGTGGTTTTAGAATTAAGATTATTTTAAGGCTGTTGATTTTTTAATGTAACCTTGTGAATCGGATTATTTGATTTTCTCACATAAATTAATTTATTACCAGAATATTGGCAGTTGATTGATGCTTATCGATGAATCCTTAGCATGAGAATTTGCAAGTCATCGATCGAATGATATTTATTGTGAGAACTAAAATTTAAGATGCCTATTTGGCACTTCCTTGATTTTTTAATCCAGTTTTCTAGATAAGTAAAATAAAAAGTCACACATAAATTTATGACTACGTCTAGTTTATAAGTTTAGTCTTATCTATTTTAGAAACTTTTAAAAATCTTAACTTAATCTAAATGTGTATTGGTTTTTAAATGTTGATGTTTGACTCCATAAATAATCAGGGTTCGAAATTATCCAAAAAAAAAAAACTTTGAACCCTTTAAATAATGAGGTTCAATCAAAATGTATATACTTTCTTTAGATTGTTTTATATTTTATTGTAAGACTTCTAATAAAAAAATGCTCTCTTGTTTCCCCGCATCTAAAATTCCAAACATAAAATAACACGTACTTTTCTTTATTCAACAGTTTATCGACAGCGGCATCGACCGTGTCCCATCACTACAGGTACAGCCCAGCTCCCGCGTAGGCAAGACGGGGATCTACCGATATCGATACTAGTAATTAAAATAGACTTACTGCGTCTCAACTATGTGTGCCACGCCATAGCTCATTTATGGGGAAACTGACGTGGGAAACATACCTTGGATGAGTCATGGTGGTTTGTGCCTAGGCTACTTAGGAGGCAGCTAGATTAATGGGTAGTGGAAAAGGCTAGGCAGCTGTAGAAGTAATGTAGGGTAGTTAGACTGGAATGTTTGAAGTTTTTGCTTAAATCAGTAAGACTGCTTGTAGATAGTCGATCTAAGAAGTAGACTGTCAGTTGTTTTATCTATTTAGCAAGCTTCTGTACCTATTTAAGAAATCTTAATACATAACAGATTTTTGTTTGGATTTTGATCATTGACTCGCATAAACAGCCCTGTGAAAAGTAGTACACACGGCGGCACATGAAGCTGTACATTTCCAGTATAACTTGGCCTCGCTTTGTATAGATTTCCTATACAATGAGAGATCCGCATAAACTGGTTTTGCATAGCTTGATTGGCCGTCTTGTGTACAAGTATGTAAGCTAGTATACTGAGGGGTAGAGTGTCCTATGAACAAAGTACCTACTACTATTGCATCAAAGGAGACAAGAAATTAACGAAGACAGCGAGTAGAATTTGTAGAAATGATTTTATGTTTCAGAATTTTGTAACATGGAAACAAAATATTTTGATTCTAAAATTAAGAAGTAAGCCTTTTAATAAAGAAACCCACAATAAAAAGGCACAGTATTGTCGAACAAACGTCTTTAATACTAGCTTACTCAGCAATTGAATACAGAATGAATAGGAAAAAAAAACGAAATACAAAAATACCTGCGAATCTAAAAAGAAAACGTACTCGTTAAGACGGATAATTCCGTACAATCGTATAGAATAAAGAGAATACCGGTATTAACCAGTATTAACCCTGAAATGACAGGGTGCGGTCCCAGCGACCCCACTTTAATATTTTACAGGGAAATGACATCGTCAACCCGGCTCTGCGCATTACTTTTTCCTTTTGATGTTCGCTCATGTCTGAAGGCAATATAATTTTGTTTATTTCCATTTAAACTGGGCGGTTTTGGTTCGATTTGATGTTACGCTTGTAATTTCTTCTTTTTTTTTGTTTAGTGATGTTTACTGAGTTTTGAGGGTTAGGTTATTTTTTGAATTATATTAATGAATGCGAGGTTATATTGGGTATTTTTTTAAATGACAAAAAAAATTGTTCAAAAATTTAATGTTTGATTTGTTAATAGCTAACCGTCTAACTATCAACTTATTAAGATTATTCAAAGATACTAACAATTGTGATGTGGAGGGACAAATCGCATGTGATTAAAAGAGTGATTAATACAAATGTTAATGAATGCAGACGGAGAGGAAGACCAAGGAAACGAAAGATAGATTGTGTAGGAATGATATAAAAGAAAAAGGAGTAAATGATAGCATGACGTTTGACAGGGGAGAATGGAACAAAAAGCTTGTTGAACCGTCCCCAAGTAACATGGGACAAGGACAGGAAGATGATGAGTAACAATTCTTGCATAAGTAAAAAAAACTCGACAGCATTAAAATATACAGTGGCATTTCGAAAAAACCAGAAAAAAAATCCACTGCTCATTTAAAATTGTACAGTCTACCTGTCACGCGTGATTGGGCTGATCAGGATGACTAGCTATCAACCTGTCAGTGACCGATGTGAGCTAGCGTAATGATAACGTGCACAACTGATTACCTGACAACGTGCCATCAACTTATCGTGTTTCTTACATTATTAAGCCATAAGAGGGGTTGCTAATCAGGGTAGTATTTTTTGCTTTGAACTTTGATCTTTTTGAAATAATGACATTTTAATGTTTAGTAGGATTTTTTAAACGTAACGAATACTGTAAATTATTTAAAAAGAAAATTGGTTTTTCATTTTTCATTTCGATTAAGGTTGTATAAAATGAGGCATCACTATCCTATCGTATTACTAATATTATAAATGCAAAAGATTGTGAGGATGGATGGATGGATGTTTGTTACTCTTTCATGCAAAAACGACTGAACGGATTTGGATGAAATTTGCACACAGATAGTTTATAACCGGATGGATTAACACATAGAATAATTTTTATCCCGGTATCATGATCCTGTGGGCCAATTATCGAACTCCACGCGGGCGAAGCCGCGGGCTTAAGCTAGTAATTCAACAGTAGATATTATCAAATTAAATCCATAGCTCACAGAATTATGCATGCTACGGTATAACTCTTGTTGACAGCACTTACTCTCAGCAATTCTTGGGAAATTGCATTAAATATTTTATTGCCATTCAAAGCTTAAACCGTTATGAATTTCCTGAAAAATACTTAAAAGCGTTACGACTTACAGCCAGGTAAAAATACATTAAATACACTTTCAACCCCCACATTGCCGGTGTAAGGTCTGAAAGACCCCGCGGGTGGATTTTCGCTAAACAATGCATACATTTATATTTCCTTTGAAGTGGCGCCGCGGGGCTCGCGTCATCCGCAGGGTTAACCAGCAAACTGTTTATTACACGTAGAAAATTGAATCCTAATGTTTTTACAATTTCAATACTGTTTTATGGTCACGTAATTAATTTTCTAGTGTTTTTTGTTTTTTAAGTCGAAGCTTTAAGATTATAGAAGGTAATAGTAAAAAGTACTAAGTAGTAAAAAAACAATGAAAAATTTTCTTCGCAGACAAATTTTCTCTCTTGTAATTTTTCAACTTATTTATTGAAAACTAAAATGATTTTCTTCCAACAAATGATGATTAAACTCTATTTCTAAAAAACTCTTCAATGGAATTCACCCTTCATAATCATTTTAAGTGCTTCAAGATTAAAAACCATGACATTTACAGTTAAACTAAGGACCATGGTTTTATTATGGTACTTGTTGATAAGCGACCAACCTGCGTGTCTGCTCAAGTATGATTGTGATCTTTGACCCCAACGCATCTTTTGAACGTGGCTTTTGAGACCCTACTTAATTCTGCCTAAAAAAAATTGTAGAGATACGTTTATAAGATGATTCTCAATTCAAAGCAGTATTAGAAGCTTGTCATAATCACCAACTTCAGCGTTCTGGTTGGTGATGAGAATGATCCCTAAAATCATAAAATGCTCAACCAGAGAAAACGTTGTTAATTCCTGTAAATCTAGACTGGTTGTTGATTAGATCACTTCATCATTCACAGATCTTCTCCTCTTCTTTTTCGTGTGGTTACTGCCTAACCTGGTGTCAGAGTTTTTATGCCGCCCTAGTCCTCTGACTTGGCTTTATATGCCGTCGAGAAACACACACACAGATATATATCATATTTTCACCCGGAATTCCTCTTGTTACCTAAAGACACCCACCCAGTAACGGTTTTCTCATTCATTATCAAAGAAACACTCGACATAAAACCCATCTCAGATTGACACATCACAGATGTGCTTCTAAAATAATCATACAAATTACTGTATCACAAAATCTATAAAAGCAACACTTAAAAATTCAACCCTCCCTCTGGCGGGCCCAATCGACCCCCGGTACAAACGAGCCGACAACCTAGTATTAACCCTTTGACGTGTCGTGGGGATTAATTGCCCCCTTTGCCGTGTTTATTAAACGGCGTCTCGGACAACACTATTTGTCATGTTAGCTGGTTCCCATGGCCTTATTCCGAGGTAACGTGAAGTAAAAAAATACTTGATTATTTTTGGGATGTTAATGCGCAAAGTGTATGACAATCGAAAAAAAATGATGTTGTTTTATTAGTTTTTGTTTCTTTGGCTCAATAATAAATATCAATAAGTATGTGGTATTGATACGATGATATCATAGCTCTTAAATCATTTAACTTAATAGGTTCAAAGTTCAGTTTAAATATGACTTACGCAAACGTTTATCTCTGTTAAATAGCATTGAATTTCCGTGAATTATTTCTAAATAATGAGTTTACGTGTACTTAAGAAGCTGAATTCCTGAACGAAAGTGAACACTTGCAACTATTGGATTGACATACCTACATTAAGATAGTTTGATGCCCATAAAATGTCTATCTTTATTTTTTTTATATTCCGTCCCCCTGCTGGGAAAAGTCCTCCCCCATTCCTTTCCAACTCTCGCGGTGTTTTACCGTCTCTGGCCAATTACTCAGGAGTGAGTCCAAAATTTCAAATCGTCACGCCAGCGATTTCTTGGGCCTGCCTTTCAGTGACGACAATCGTCTTCAAGCAAAACCATCCTGGAAATGTGATTCTTTTAATGTAAAAAGAGTTAAAGATTTCACATAATTTCCTAGACTCAACCACGACCACCCCTTTCTTCTTCACAATAGAAAAGTCCTGGTTAATAACATATTAATATTCTAATTCCTAACCTATGACCCCCGAGATAATTATCTGGTAATTCCGGAATACTGCCAGTAGCCACTAATTTGACGACACTTTTCATAATCATACGTGTTCCGATTAGAGCGGTTAACCCCCCCACTGGCGCTTCACCCCCTAGTGCAGCGGTATTAACGACTCTGTTATTATATCTAATAGGCGCTTCAAGCGTTTTGCCGGACATTTGTCTTTTAATATGTTCTAAGGCTTTGTTTTGTGTTAGGTTTCTTAGAAGTATTTTGTTTGAAGTTGTGTAATTGATCAATTATTTTATTGGTTTAATTGCTTTAAATTTACAGGGTGAACTTTTCAAGTGGGCGTGGATGGCCAAATCACAAACTATGAGGAATAGCGAAAAATACTCAAAGGCCTCTCGGCCCCGATTTTGACGAAAACTTAAACAGTATCATTGGATTTTTGAAAAATCAATATACAACATTAGTTTTAGTATATGCGAAACCTGATACACGTGTATTTTTATGTAAGGAATCTATGTACTAATGTAATTTCTAAACTGTATCATGAAAAATCTCAAAGTTATAAGCTTGTTCTGTTACCTAGTTGTCCGCACAAAAACGTTGTCACCACGCAGCGCGCGCCTCCAGTTTCGTCTTGAGCTCATTGATAATAATAATTTGGCAGTAGGTACCTAAATTATTGCGATAGGTACTCAAAGTCGCTCAGTGTCCAACTTTTAACTTTTTTAAATATTTTTGGGAAAAAATATAACATGGTTTAGAAATTATGCGAATCGATTCAGTCGCTTATTCTGAAAAAAGTATATTCAGGTTTCTCATACTAAAAATAATGTTGTATATATTTTTATTTTTTATTGTTACGTTTTATTTTTACACTATTGGATAGTGTCGCTAATAAGGATACAATTCTGGGAAGTAATGAAATACGACAAACTTAAGGAAAACATTTTTTAGTAAACTGATTCACATTTTAAATTAACGTCCTTGACTGATGACATCCGCAGCGCAAGATACCTTAACAACATTATGTTCTAATTTCAATTTTTATCATCAACACATTTTAAAAACAGGAGGAGCTCGTGCTCGCTCGGATCGATCGTTAGATTAAGCCGTGCGTGCCTAGGTTGGTCTGTGGATGGGTGACCACCCATTACATACCGAGTTTCCTCCGTGCCTCGGAAAGTACGTTAAGCCATTGCTCCCGCCTGTCGTTTTTAGATCTTTGACAGTCGTTACAGGTAGTCTGTGGCTCAAAAAGTCTGACAACCAGTCTTACCAAGGGGTTTCGTATTACCGAGTACTAACTGGGTTGTGGAGGTCAGATAGGCAGTCGCTCCATGTTAAATACGGGTATTCAGCTGCATTCGGTTAGACCTAACATAGTTGGGAAAAGGCTAGGCATATGATGACATTTTAAAACAATGGCCACTAACTTATCCAATTCATTCAAAGATCAGTCGACACCTCATCGTGGTGAATAAACCATTATCTTGTAACTCAAGTCATTACAAACAAGGTGTTTATCTCTCATCGTCCGAAATTCGCGCCCACAACGGAAATACTCGGCATATCTCGTCATTTAGAAAGAGACAAAACATACGCGAATCTTACAAGTGCGAGATAGACAACGATATTGTAACCGCAATTTTTCCTTCAGAATTTTGAATCGTTCCAGTTTGGTTACTTTCGTCGTGGTCTGGTGATTGGTTATCTTGTGAAATTACTGCATAATTTACCTGATAGTATCATTATTAAGTAATTTTGGACAGCTTTTGAGGAAAATCATGTTTTAAAGTTGAGAATTCTAGATCGAATTATTAATCTAAAATTGATTTCAGACAATATACGCTTTTATAGAAAATAACTTGAAGCTGAGATTGGTTAGATTAGTTCTTTTTAAAGATATATCCTTAGTTTACGTTCCTAGTAAATATTTTTACTTTTACTGAAAAATGACTTCCACTATTTGCATCAATTACTTATTATTAGACAACTTCAGGTTGCTAAGACTAATTTTAACTCCAATTCAACAACAACCCACAAATAAAACATCCTTAACGGGAATAACAAAAAATACGATTAGCGTGGAGACAATCGCTGAAGCCGATTTAATTTTAAACCTCTTACCTTCATTTAACTTTCTACTTTATGTCCTTGAACTTAAAGTCCAAAATAAAACTGTAAATTCATCCCTGGATTTCAATGCACGCACATCAAAATGTTTTACATAGTGAAAGCTTGCAATGAGAGATAAACAAAATGCGAATGTGGCACTGTGACCCGTCACCGACATTATTGCCGATCCGAACCGTTCCGGATTGTGCCGAACCGTGCCGAGCGGTATATGTCTTTTTTTGGAGGCGGCGCATGAGAGTTAGGTGGATCTTGGGAATATTAGTTCTGTAGAGTCGATGAGTTTTATATACTTGTACAAAAGCTGTGTTTTCAGGAAATAACTGTCAAAATAGTGATATAAATCTAACTAAAATATGAAAGTACTAGCTTAAGCTCACGGCTTTGGCCTCGTGGAATTCGGTAATTGTCCTACGGGATCGTACTATCGACGTTATAAACTACATGTGTGCCAAATTTCATCCAAATCCGTTCAGTAGTTTTTGCGTGACAGAGCACCAAACATCCATCATCAAGTCACAAACTTTCGCATTTATAATAGTAGTAAGATTATAAATCTCAATGGATCGCTATTATTATTTCTGTTAGGCTTTATTAAAAGTCAAGCACCCTCTTCGGGAAGGTCAAGTCTTTTCAAGACTTAAGCAAGATTATAAGCATCTTTGCCATTATTATTTTCCCCAAAATAATTCATGAAGGAACTTCAACTTTTTTTCCACTTTTCTCAGAAAATTTATGACAAAATCTTAAGTTTTTTTCCTTAAAAAATTCACGAGTAAATCTTCAACATTCTATTTTTAATCCTCTTAGAAAATGTTCAACTTTTCTCCCAAAAATCTTGCATAATAATTTTATTATGCAAGATTTTGTTTTATTTCTGAGATTTTCGAATAGCTTTGCACAGCTTAGTTATTTGAAAAGGGACTATTATTGAACATCTAATTTTGTTGGACAAAGTTGGTTTCATGTTTGTCCTGCAAACCCACACGTGATTCGGAACAGTTTATTTTAGAAGTTCAAAACGAAACGTGGGTTCAGAAAAGTAGTTTTCTCAATTAATATCATCATTGAGTTAAGTTTTGATTGGGGCCTGCCTCGTAAGTCTAGTGCTAACATGAGGTTTCGGGTTCGATTCCCGAGTCAGGCAGAGTGTTTTTGCGTTTTTCCATCAGGAATTTCCCAGTAGCAGCCAAGGAGTCTGGATTTGTGGCCGGTTTTTGGCAATAGGCTTTCCCCCTATTACATGGGACTCAAACATAACTGGCGAAATGTGAGTGTACTATTAGGTATCAATCTGCCTAATACTTCGGGGATTACAGGCATGATTTTATGTTATGTAATATCATGATTGAAACTTGAAAGCACAGGTTGTGGGTTTTCTGAAAGATCGTGGAAAATATCAAGAGGAAAAACCAGTCCTTAAGAAAATATTTTAGAAAAAAAAATCTTTTTGCCCATTGTTATATCTAACAGAGGGCCGTAAATATAAAAGCTTAACTCTGTTCAAGGGTAAATCCGGCATTGTGCTTTGCTCCTAGGTACCTACTTACATACTTATTTTATTAAGTGAATCAAAACATAGTGGGTGTTTTTCTTTATCATGCCTATCCTAGTGTCAGAGTTTTTATGCCGCCTAACGGCCTCTGACGTGGCTTTACATACGACGATTTCCCCTTCAAGAAAAATCTCTCAGGCCTGCTGCTTTCCTCACGATGTTTTTCTTTACCGAAGCAAGTTATAATTATACAATACGCACATGAATTCGAAAAATCAGAGGTGCATGTCTTGCAGTAGCGAAGGGTCAATTTTTGTAAGAGGTAAGCCGGAGTACATATCTTTTCAAAGGGAAACCGGTAGGAATCGAGTTGTATGTAACCTTCGCCACTGATGTCTTGGGTTCGAACTTGAGACCTATGAATTGGCCTGCTTGACCTCTGTTGTATAAGTAGTAAATAAACGGGTATAAAATACAACGCAAGATATTTTCACCAATTTCTAATTCCAAAATCGATACCATCTAAAAACAAAAGTGTAGCTTCCATTCCCCTACTAGCAACATACCCCTACATATACATACCATAGTGCTACCCCTTGTAAATATTCGCTAGGAAAACAGCGGCTATTTCAATTTACTAGTGAAAGCCTGCCTCCTACGTCAAAAACATAATTGGCGTGCCCTTCACTGCCGATGAGCAGAGAATTGTGAGTGCTAGATGTGGCTCGGTGGGCGTGGTTGAATTGACTATTTTTGTTTTGTCGTGGATCCGGTGGATTGTAGTTCTTCTCCTTGTCTTTTTTTATCGAGTGTAGTTTTTCGTGTTGTGGGAAATTATACAATAGGAATTTTGGAATAATGATCTTTATTGTTTGCTAGCTTTAGAAATGAATATATTTCTACACTTGAAGTAGAATCTTTTATTAGAAATTTTCCTTTGTTAGTTTCTTTATTAAAATGCTAAAAATTTATGAATTCAGTCCATGTATTTCGAAATTTTAGGTATTGCACTCTTGTATTGTAATATCGGGCAAAGGGCACTTCTCAAACAGAGGAGAAGGCAGGATGTCTTTTTTTTAATAATCTGCGATTATAATTTAGTAATTTATGTCTCATAGAGAGGAGGCCTGTGTCCTAGCAGTGGGAACATTATAGGCTGATTATGTCTAGACAAGAACCCATAGTAACAGTTAATGAAACGATGCATTTCAACCGTGTATTCAATTGCAATAGAATCGTTTTTCTTTCAAGTATTTTTTTCCATATTCTGATAATAAAACCGTGCTTATGATATAATACCAGTTATTTAACCTTCCCATAAAAAGAGGCTATAAATCTGCGAAGGTATTAACCTGAAGTTAAATAATAAGCTCGCTTTTAACTGCATATAAAACTATACCATTTATTATTTGTAAATGAGCAAATATACATCAAAACCAAGATAATTGACGTCATATGTTAAACGAGGTATAAAACAAATGTGCTATCAGTTATTTCTAAAAATAAACGAATAAATTGCATCATATTTTATACCTTTTATTACACACCTTACTCAATGTTATTTAAATAGAACGTTTTTAGATTAATGAAGGACAATTTGCATTTGTAATGTATGGTTGGTTAGCCTTCATCAATTATTTATTTATTAGAATTCAATAGAAATATGTATTTTTACGAGTCTTAGAGCATTTTTTTCAAATAAAATAGTTTTTGTTAGAACACATTTACTGGCCAATTAAAAGGTCAAGTTTTAGTTACGTTACTTCATTACTATTCAATAAAAAAAAAACGGCTGTCAATATACTTTTTATTTTAAACAAAACATTTTTTTTACGCTACATTTTTGCTTCCCCTTACTTTTTAATAGTTGCCACTTCCAGTAACATTTTAATCCACCTATACATAGGTTCGTCGGAAAAGGTCAATAACCCCTCAGCCTCCCAAGCTACCCTCCGATACTCAGATTTGAATATCGTGCCACCCTCCCAAAATTTCACCATTAGATTTTCTTGAAACGACTCGCCGTAGAAAAGAAATGTTTAGAAAAAGTTTTCACCGATTATATTTCTTTTTGTTATAAGAATTTTATTGTGAAGACTGAAAAGGGAGCTTTGTCGATTATGCTTTAATCATTTGTTTCCTTGGTTTACTTGTTATTTTTACATGGCTTCGGTTAGCTGAATGTCCAGCTTTTTTTTTACTTTTATTTTACATAGACAAAATTGTGTTTGTTGTGTGATGTTATGCCATGTATTACTAAGTGGTTATTTATTGACGTATTATATTATCAGTCACTATTAATAAAAAAAAAAACATCTTAATGAACGAATATACGAATATACTATACTGCGACTTTTATCTTTTCAATTTGTCGACCGTGGGAAACATGATAATGTTGAAACCACTGCAGCAATCGAATCTTTCATTATTAAAATACATTATTTAAACTTTATAATTTTTAAGTCTGTTTTTATTCTGTATATCATATTTTCAAATTAATAATAATTTTATCTTAATCTACCACCCTCCAATAATAAAAATACCGTCGATATATTTTTCAAACACAATGCAATCATAACCCTACTTTTCTTTAGATAATCTTCCCTTTATATGAATTTGTATGCAAAAGTAGATAGATATGTAAATCCGTGTGTATAGCGCAGCCTCCCTCGTTATATGGATCCGCCGGGATCGCATCCGGCTCGAAGGACCAATGCCGGAAATGGATAAGGAATAACGTCAAATCCGTATAGGTGATTTCGTTTTTAGCTTGCAAAATACTATATGCAGAAAGTTCATTACCAAGCTTTAACAATGTTTTTATTTGAATAGTAGGTAGTTTTATAATTGCACAGCTTTTGTTCTCTTAACAATAAAAACTTAACAAAACATTCTGCACTCTTTGTTTTAAGCAAAAACATTCTTTATTCTAACAAAAGTTATTTGCAAAAAGTTAAATAGCTGAGATCTGAAACTAGACCAAAACTTCCAAGGTCGGTGCTCGGCATCCCACGCACACAGGGAAGAGTGCCACCCCTCACCCACACAAGCACAAGACACGTGTACGAATCACCCCTACACATGGTTGCCATAGCAACACAGCATCCTACTTCCACGCCCACTACCCCGGGGGCGAACTCTCAAGATATTACGCCCTACTTCGTTCGCATTGGTGAACTAAAGGGGTGTAGGAAGAGTGCGCTTGTGTGCGTCAGTTAGGTTACCGTTGTGACCTGACGGAATTCGCCAATTCCATTTTCAAACCGTGACATCTACATTTCTTCCGAACAGCTTTTCGATAGAAGTACCGAATTAAAAGTTAACTAGCAAAACTCGCGTGTATACCAACTCTGTTACTGAATGCAAACCGAGCACTCAACGTTATTCGCAACATTCACCGTCCGCTCGTTAACAAACCTATTCAAATTTGAAGTATTAGTCGATTGAGGCAACATTTCTCGCGTCCTATCGCCACGAGTTCCAATTAGCGACTGCGGCTTGTCGCTCAAGTGGCGGTGACGTCACGCGGAGCTTTCATGCGGCTTCAATAACTACCCTCTCAGCGATTTCTTCAATAGCCGGCCACTCCACCTGGCCTTCATTAGGGACCTTCTCTATGTACACGCAAAGCTGAAAAGATGCCTACTAATTTAAAAAAATGCAAGTTTTAACGAGAAAAGTTGTTTAGCTAATAAACCAGCGCGGCTGACGCTCAGCGTTAAGTATTTAATAGCGCTATCTAATTGCGTGATATAATTTTGAATTATTACCGTCTGTCAACGGAACAAAGCGCGCTCAACTCTTTTGTTTCTACCGGTCGCGCCATAGACAAATCTTATTATGGAAATATTTTCAAATTAAGAACGCGCTGCTCCCGCATTATGCGTCTCTACTGTCATCATTGTCTATGGCTTCTTTTTGTTCGTTGCTCGCATGTCGAGGTTTTTCGACCACCGTTTCGGTTATTTTTTTCTTTTTTAAACTGTCCCGAGCGTGAATGGAGGTCTTTGTTTGTTCGTGTTTTATTATTAATTAGTGGGGCTTCTTTGTTCGTGGTAATTATTGTCTTAATAAGCAGTTCCTGCTCTTCGACTATAGACGGGCGGAGCGGGCGGGGGATTGTCAGCCCTTTTACTTTTAAATTGCTTGGAATTATGATTTTGGAGCACGTTTTTGGTCAGTGCTGCTTACCAAGCTTTTGAATAAGTAATCTCAATGAGGTTTGAAATATTTTTGTCACCGACTACACTGATTGACTGTACGTATGTATGAGTTTTTTTTAATAAAAATAAAATTCTCATAACACACCTACAATGTTCGAAAAAAAATAGATGGATGCCGTTGGTTAGCAAAAAAATGCATCTCTATTCAAAATCAGCACTGGCATTTTAGTATCTTAGTTTTGAAACCCCATAAGAGAAGACGAAAGAAATGTAACAAAATCAAAATCAAAATATTTTATTTCACCTAAAATATTTTATTTTGCCTAGATGGGCACTTATAATACGTCGACAAAAAGGTGTACGGTTCGGGTTGGTCGTTTCCTATGGAGAAGAACCGGCAAACTGGAGAACGGAAACTACATGGTTACCCTTTTAACGACCAGAGTCATCCATTCTTATTCATTCCGTCTTCCTTTTTACAAAACGTCTTACAATAACAACTAACACAACAGAAACAAATAACTTCAAAATTAAATAATGTCTACGTGTACTGTCGTTTATATCGCATAATAAAGTGGTGAAAAGAATTCCCAGTTTAATTAGAGGTGAGATACTCTGGCTCGGAAGTGCGACGCGCCTGAATGGCCCTCGTTGGGCGCCATTTTGCATAATTGGGCGACGGCGAGGGTAGAACGAAATTTATACGTTCCAGGCGCCAATTTACTTGCTAATGACGCTTCGTCTTCCCATAGAGTAGTTGTCGGGTTTTTGTTGGGCTCGGAACTTTGTTTTTTTTAGGGTTGTGTGTTTATTCTGTTGCTTTTTCTTTCGTTTTTTTTTTTGTTAAAAATATTGTTGAGGTTTTCGGGTTGTGGAGACATGACGCCGGTACCGTTAGTTTTGTGTCCACTCATTTGAAACTCTGAACCCTGAAGATATAATGATGGTTATTTTTTTGTGTCTGGAGTTACTTTTTTATAAGATTATACTTGTAATATTTTTACAGATTCATATAGATTCTGAAAATTATTTTTAATATTCATTATATTTTAACGTACTTTTCACAATGTTATCATTTATTAGGTGTTTTTTTTATGTCTTATCCCTTGCTTTAAAGAGAGTCTTGGTCCGTATTATTAATCTTTTGTTTCGTTTTGTTTCAGACGGGTAAGATGGGCCTGCCAGCGGGAGGAAGCTTGTCGCTGTTCTGTCCTGGCGGAGAGCTGGGGCAGCCTCCTCCGGCCCATATGGGCATCCCTCCGCCTTATCAGCTCGACTCTAAATTAGGTAAGTTTGAAAAGAAGCTTAAGTACCCTTTTGAGGACCTAATGAACGCGTCATACTGGACTGAAATCAAGAAAAAATACTATTTACTATTGAATTTTAGAAAAAAAATGCTCTGATGTTAGATCCTTTGGTTGATTATAAGGCAAACAATACTTATTGACTATAGTTTGCATCTTTTATCTGTATTCAAGTGTAAACAATCTCAGTTTAATAACAAAAAATACTTTAATTTTCTCCCAACCAACAATCGATACCTTCGAGCCGGATCTAAACAACATGTCAACTGAAACTAAGTCTAGTCTAGACTAACTAGCTATATGTTACAGCGGCCGGGCTGGCGAGGACACCCATGTACCCCTTCCCCGGGGGTACGTACCCCTACCCCATGCTGAGTCCGGAGATGTCGCAAGTCGCAGCTTCATGGTGAGTTTTATTCTATGTATTTTGGGTGTTGTCCTTTTTGAAGTATGAAATGGTGTTTGTTCTTTTGGAAAGATAGTTTTGAATAATAATGATTTTACTGATACTTAATTAGTATTAAAAGTAAGAAAGTTTATAGTGAATACGATTTTGCTGATTGATTTCTCATCACTTCTGAGTCCAAATATTGGCATATCGTTATTTCTTTATTCCGTGTTTGGTCAAGAAGGATAAATTATTATGGGACAGCTTTTGTCTACTTAATCATACGACTTACTAACAACTTAATAAGTAATAATCTGTCATACATAAAAAAGACAATAAATTGGTTCTACTTACCTAACCTTCAGTTTATCGATTTTAAAGAGGCCAATCAGCATGGGACTTGCATGATAAATCATATGGCTCACTCCCTTTCAGAAATAAATACTTGTGTCATGTAAGTTACGAATGTACGTTTTAAGTGGAGGGTCTTGAATCTCGAAAGTCCAGAACCTTGCAAAACTGCTTCAAATCGTAATTTTTGCCACCAAAAGCCGATTCCTGAGCAAAAGCTACCGGTGAATAAGACCTTCTTCTTCCAGGCATACCCCAAGCATGTACCCCATATCGTCAGCGGCGAGCGGCTTCCGGAGTCCGTACCCCACGTCGTTGCCAATCTCAAGTTCTAGTCTATCGAGGTATGGTATCCCTAGGTACATACATTACTTGTTTTATCTTAGTACAGGCTCATTATTTAACTATGGCAACAAAAATACTCTTTTTGCAGACCGTTGAACTTTTCCCCCGGGTCGAGTTCTATACTGGGTGTAACAGAAAGGTTATAGTCATATGAAAGGATATGCTGCAGATCATCAAACTGGACAACTTTCTCGTTGGGTCCAATATCGCAAATGCGAAAAAATTATCAGCTGTCCCATACATTAGGGTCGATTAACCATTGAAATTTTGTATGGGACAGTTGATATTTTTTTCGCATTTACGATATTGGACCCAAGGTGAAAGCTGTTCAGTTTGATGGTCTGCAGCATATCCTTTCATATGACTATACCCTTTCTGTTACACCCAGTATTTGACTTGTGTGATCAAATTCCGACTAAGTATAAAGTTTGCTATCGCTAAATAATCTGCCTGCACTTTCAAATAATCATGATAGTTACTACTTCAATCTTTGTTATAACACATTTCCTTGACTGTACGTCAGTTTTACAAAAACTGTCCCTTAGTTTGTGCAATTTGGTAACAATTAGTGGTCACGGTATGTTATCTTATGCAGTCAGTTTAGGTAGTCAGTGACCCAAAAATTTGACAACCAGTCTTACCAAAGGGTATCGTATTACCCAGTACTAACTGGGTTGAGGAGGTCAGATAGGCGACTGCCTATCTGATCTGGAGCGACTGCTCCATATAAAATACTGGTATTCATCTGCATCCGGTTAGACTGGAAGCCGACCCAAACATAGTTGGGAAAAGGCTAGGCAGATGATGGTATGTTATCATATGCACCCTAGGAAGGTACATACCTGAGATAATCAATTGGTCTCCTTAATCAGTAGCCCGGAGATCAATGGGATGGCATGGTCTTTGCCAAGAATAACAAAGCAATAGAGATATCTCTTAGTTGCTTCATTCTTTATCACAGAAAAAGCGCTTCCTCCCTCTAAAGAACTGATGAAAATTCAACAAAGAAGTAGTAACTATATTTCTACAAAGAGTCAATTTACTCATACTTGCCTTATTCTGCAGTGAATTATACCGGTTCTCCCCAACGCTGGGCGGAGGCCTAGGGCTGGGCTTAGGGCCCGCGCTCGTGCCTCCTCCCCCCTCCAAGTCAGACCTCGACTCACACCATTCAAGATATGCAAGGTAAGAAGAACTACACACCATTTCTATGATTCCTAGAACTGGTCTTAAGTACCACATTTGTCGTAAAACTGGTCCTTCTGTTAATGTGGATAAGAGTTCTGTAAAGATGACCCAGATTTTGTGAAAATGCCAGCACGCGTAGCATGACCACCGTAGAAATGAGTTTTCTCGACAGAAGAATCGACAAAATCACAGATCAACAGAAGAAATCTGTCATTTTGTCGATACTTCAGTCGACAAAACCCGTTTTTACGGTGGTCATGCTACACGTGCTGGATTTTTATTAACAAACCCAGGATTTTGTTAAGAAAGGTCAGAGTGTTAAGCTGGACTCCGTTCAATTCTGTTAAGATGATTTCAAACGCTGTTCACCAGGTCCAGAGTTTTGTCAAAATGGATCAGAATCACGTCCAGGTGTACCAGGATTCGGTTAATAAAACTTAGTATTTAAATTAACATGCCAGTTATGTCACTTAATAAAATTGCATCTTTCTTCAAACAAAAAAACTAAAGGGGGTATCCCAAATTCCGTGTGAAATATCCCACCATATTGTCAATTCAAGTTGATATTTATGGCATGCCGAGGTGCAACAATCATGTATGTTTCATGACACACCTTCCCCACAAATTGTTTACACAATTTCTCACCGATTTGTCTTATAGTTTATGACCAGTGGTACTGCATACAGATGTGTGATTAGAGCTTATATTTTGGAGTTAGTGACGGGCGTATTACTTCGAAGAATAAATTCTTTTAGAGGGCTTTAAACAATGTGAATTATATTAATAACCATGAATTGTGTATTTTACTGTTATTGAGTAAGAAATCTGGACACAAGGAACTCGTGGCCAAATAATAACAGCCGCTCGAGTCGATCGTTAGGTTGAGCCGCGCTTGCCTAGGTTGGTCCGTAGATGGGCGGTCCCATTACATACCGACTGTCTCCTGTGTCTCGGAAAGTATGGAAAGCCGTTGGTTCAGGCTGTCATTTGTAGGTTAGCTAGTGGCTCGAAAATCAGACAACCAGTCTTACCAAAGGGGCATATTAGTCACCCAGTACTAACTGGGTTGTGGAGGTCAGATAGGCAGTCGCTCCATGTACTACAATACTGGTATTGGAAGCCAACCCCAACATAGGTGGGACAAGGCTAGGCAGATGATAATGAATAAGGAAACTGAGTCTGTTCGTTGACAAGATTTGTAACTGGTTGATAGCAATATGTTCACCCCCTACATGCGACTTAAACTATAATTGGTAAAATCTGGGTGTCTGTTTACACCCTGTACATATACAATGGGTGTAAACAGACCGTTCATATAGCCGTCAACCAAGCATTCTGTACATCAAACTAAGTAACTTTACGCAAAAATTATTGCTGGGAATCGACTTTTTTTTTGGGGTGAAAAATCACGGTTTACGGTAGGACTCGAAAAGCACTCAAAGCATTGTGCTGATGGATGGATTGAATAGTACGGGGGTCGTGGAGGTGTGTAAAGTAAAAATCTTACATTAAAAACATGTATTTAAAAAAAACTTGTGAAAAAGTTTGAACTTTGACCCCTAATATCTCCGTAACTAGAAGGTTACCAGGTATGGTCTAGAATAAAAAAATGGGAATGTTGCTGGGTTTTATTTTTCGACAAAAAATTATACCGTTCAACAAAATACCTAAAACAATTGAATTCAGCATGACGAACATTTACCGTCACACAATACAAACTCAAATAAATATTTTTCATTCGCACCACGAGTGGATCAATTTATACAGTACACATTGAATTTAAAACAATTATAATAACAGTGTAACAAAACGTTTCAATCAGCTGCACGCGAACAACGCTTTTGTCACAACTCACACCCTTTCTGCTTATCTCTGATCATATCATAGCGTGATGGTATCGCTCCGGCTATTATGCGAGTTATACGACTAAACTGCCCGCCCTCTTGTTCCATAGATTGAAGATAACGGACGTAGGGGTGGGTTGGACACATGTCTATGTTTTTGAAAAGTTGTTTGTATGTTGATGTTAGCTAAAATGTTAGGAAACGGCTAGATTGGTTATGATTTATTTCATAATTTAAATATAAGTGACCATCTATTACACACCGTGTCTCGAAAAGCACGTTAAGCCGTTGGTCCCGGCTGTCATTTGTGGTGTGGCCCGAAAAGTCTGACAACCAGTCTTACGAAAGGGCAATAGTCGTATTACCCAGTACTAACTGGGTTGTGGAGGTCAGATAGGCAGTCGCTCCATATAAAATACTGGTATTCATCTGCATCCGGTTAGACTGAAAGCCGACCCCAACATAGTTGGGAAAAGGCTAGGCAGATGATGAACTATAGGACAAACGCACAATCTGTAAGTAATTAAGCCAAGATCAGAAAGTAAACAAAATTGATCTTTGTGGTCTTTAATTAGGGTCATAAGTTAATTATAGGTCATCCAGCTTATCATATAGTTATTATATCTCCCTCATTACCTATCATTCTTGATCTGAAGGTCTAGATAAAGTGACAATTATCAGCAATGAAGATGATGAAGAAAAAAAATCAAAAAACAGACTACCAGAAACCAGAAAGGAACTTCTCAGTAGCGGCCCCGGAGTCTGCCCGGTTGATGGCAATAGGCTCGCCCCCTATTACACGAAACTTAAACATAGCTGGTGAATCTAGTTACGGAGATATTGGGGGTCAAAGTTCCAACTTTTTCACATGCTTTTTGTAAATATATTGCCTCCATGACCCGTTTACTATTAAATACATTCAATGTTTTAAGCGCTTTACATTGATTTTTACCGTAAAAAGTTATTTTCCACTCCAAAAAAAAACAAGTCTTTTCCCAGCAATACTTTTTGCGTAGGGTTACATAGTTTGATGGACATAATGCTTGATTGACGGCTTCGTGAAGAGTCCATTTACACTTTGTATGCTGTTATGCTTTCCTTACATACTCCTTTTGCCTCGTCACCGGTCATACATCTGGTCATCGAAATAATAAATCAGAAATTTTTGTCCGTGTTACCTACATTTTTTAAATTTGCATAACATCCTCATGCGAGTACCAAAAGAGCTCGGCAATTAATTATGCTACCGTATAAAATTATGGAAGTTTTAAATAAATTGTCAACAGGATTGACTGATCTGGTAACAAGAGAAGAAAGCTGATGCTTCACGACAAGTTACCAGCTCCAATACAATCTGCATCAGTCAAAATGTATAATCAAAATTGCGAGGTTCCACTGTTCGCGTTATACAAAATCATAAGAATATTTTAAGTTACGATACTATTATTAGGGGAAAAAAAATAATAAGTCAATTATTCGCTTAAATTCAATCACAAAGGGTGTAAATAGACCCTTAACGAAGCCGAATGGCACTTGTTCCCCCCGTCATTGCGATATTTTTTGTTCTAGACCGTACCTGGGAACCTTCTAGTTACGGAGATATTGGAGGAGTCAAACTTCCAACTTTTTCACAAGTTGTTTTTTAATACAATTTTTTTTAAATACCTCCATGACCCGTTTACTATTCAATGCATCCATCAGCACCAGCAGCATCAGCAGTTTTACCGTAAAACGTGATTTTACACCCCAAAAATTTTCCAGCAATCATTTTTGCGGAGGGATTTAGTTTTATGTACAGAATACTTGGTTGACGGCTTCTTGAAGTGTCCGTTTACACCTTGTATAATAAACCGTATTCCAGATAGTTCTTTGAAATGCTAAAAACGGACTTATTAAGAAAACGACATCATCTTCTACTGAAGATGATGTCGTTTTCTTCAAGCGTATGTCCGTCGAGTGTCAAAAATAATACTCTGATTATAAAATAAAGTATTTGCCTAATTTTTAATATTAAAGCGGCGTTGTCACTGTCCATTAGTATATTCACATGAAAAAATAAATGAACAATATTATGTCAACATATCAAAATGACTAAATACGAGAATTCGCCATTGTTCTTTTTTAACAACACGACAATATCTGATTATAATTTCTTACAAAACCATCGCTTCTCGCTCACAATGCCACCTCATAACCACATACATAAAAATCCAGGTACAATCATGTAAATAAGTCCCTGGAGGAGAAATTTAATTAAGATGATATATGAGCAGCCTGGCTAACGGGCCGCGTCACCCGGTAGGTACAGTCGCCGAAACAAATGCAAGAGATTTTTGGTAAAGATTAACATGCTTATGATGGTATAAAAAAGTGCTTCTTGAATTAATGTTGTGAGTTTCTTGAACTAGGTCTTTAAGTTCAAACTCCAAATGTATATTAATAATATAAAGAGGTAAAAATCGATTGTAAGTTTGTATGTAAGGGGGTAATCTTCAGAACTACTGATCCGATTTCGAAAATTCTTCCATTAACGGGAAGCTACATTGTCCCCGAGTGTCGTAGGCTACATTTAACGACGTTCTCGTGGGTTTTGTTCCGTACATAACTGGAGCGTAAACGAGCAAAAGCTAGTAAGGTATATTTTAACTTTGATAGCAGGAATAATAGGTGGCACAAAAGCCTACACATAAGAAAACAATACTTGGCGTTTGGTTCATACATCATAGCTTTCCTACCCTTATCACAATTTATTTGTGATGGCCGCAGCAAGTCTTCTTCTTCCATACTTCTCTATTAATTGTCTTCTCAGTTGTTGCCTCCTTTCTTTGTTTTTTTCTTTTTTTCTGTTTTTCTTTCTTTGTTTTTTTTTTGTTTTTCCTATCGTTTGCCTTTTTTTTATATCGTCTTTTGAATTTGGTCCTGAGAAAGAACGAAATCTTTTAAAAGGGCTATTTTAATCGTCACCGCTATTAGCAAACGGATTATCGATTGCAGTTGGTTGCTATAAAAAGATACCCAGAGCAGCTTGCTGGAAGCAAGTAATAGCTTTGAGCTAATCCTGCAAAAAAACATCAAATAAGGAATAATGATGAGCGAAAATAAACGTTAATTTTAAATTAACATATTCCAAAGAAGAAAAAAAAAAAACACATAGGTTCATTAAGTCTACAATAATCTACATTTTTATCGTATAATTATAAAATGTAATTAACATGTGAGATCTAAATAGTTAATAGTTATTTTATTGTTTTGTCGCATTCGTTAACCTCTTGATATGCGATCTACACATTTTTTTTTAATTAAAACATTTTTATGTACTTCCGTTTTTGTCTTGTAATTATTTTTTTAATGGAAATTCTTTAACAACGATTAGAAATTTTAAAATATATTTATTGCCTGTGTTTTTGCAGTAAGTGCTTCATAAAGGTGAAGCGATAGATAGAAAGAAGAAATATAGCTGTTTATTGCTCCCCATGTTCCTATCTACAGGAAATAAAAATAACACTGTTTTAAGCTTTCACGGTTTACAACTAAACTTGTACTGTCACTTACGGGATATCTTCCGTGATTGTTCATTGTTTTGAGCTCCCGATATTTCGGCGCTGTTGCAAGCGCCATGATCGTCGAAGCGCCGAAATATCGGGAGCTCAAAACAATGAACAATCACGGAAGATATCCCGTAAGTGACAGTACAAGTTTAATAAAAATAACAAAGAAAATGGCCCTAAGATCCAATGGTCCCAATGGAGTGGTCGTATATAATTCCTCTTCTTCTTCTATTGATGCATCTCTAATTATTTGAAGTTGGCCTCCACTTCGAATATCTCTCCTTGTCCTTTGCGAGGTGGAACAGCTCAGAAGCACTGCTGAATGTGGCCCAATCGTGAAAGTGTTTCCTATAAAATTATAATCAGAAAACGCACATTTAATATTTACCTATTGTTTGCAAAAGTCACGTCTTACCAAATAAACCATTACATTAACAAAAAACATTTCGCGAAAGTAATATTGACATCACATAAACTTGTCCTGCTGACCGTACTTAACACATGATTACGACGTGCGCGCCGAATACCTCGTTTGGGCGCGCACACGCATTGTGCCCGGATTTTCTTTCTCTTTTTATATCTTTTCCCATTTTTAAAACGTCCGTAGGAAGTCGTATATCCCAAGCTAGTTTGGTTATATTCGGAACTAATTTGGTGCATAAAACTTTTATATTGGACATATTAAACCAACAGTTATATGTCACTGACAATGTATTTTATTATCTCTATTTATACAGTTTTAGAATTTTCAACTCAGGAAGTCATTTTTTAGTAGTTTTGCTTTTCTTTTTCGATTAACAGATTCAGGGCTATTACGGATTGTGTTTTACACTTCTAAATTGATTCAAGCGATTCGGATGTTGTGTGTGAGTTCAGCTATTCTTTTGCTTGTACTGATCCCTCAGTCTTCTTCTTAACGTGTCGATGCCAATCTAAATTGGCCAGAAATGAGCCATTAGGGCAGGGTCATTAATGAATCTCCGGCTGAGCATGCCCTTGCTGCGATCAACCTAGGTCCGGAGACTTGCAGTATGGTTTTCCATTCTCCCGTGTCAGCCGTCACATTATCATCATCAACCACTTCTTCTTCTTCATCACTATCTGTAAAATGAAATCTTTACAAGGCAACTTCATCAAAAAAAATCTAGTTCACCAAAGTCTAAATAACCTATTTTAGCTTTTTTTGAACTTAGTCGGTTGTCTTTTAAGAAACAGTTACTTCTTTTATCAGCTGACTCATCTGCTTAAGAGCTATCTCTGACATTACGCGTCTATTTTTGGAAAATCACGAGAATGGTTGTGAGTACCGTTGGTCTGGCTTGTGGTGACACAGTGACTAATTTGTTTGTTTTAACTTGGCTTAGGATAATTTGTTTGAGATAAGGATCTGCTAATGTGACTTTTTAAATAGTTTGTGGAAAGAATTCTTCTCTGGATTAGCTTATCTTGATGAGATAATGCATCAAATCGGAATTAATTACTGATCTTTCTTCGTAGCCTAGTTTTGGATTGTCCTCTGCAGTCTAGTCCTTATATTACAACCGGTTCCGGGTAAAACATTATTCATCATCATCTGGCTAGCCTTTTCCCAACTATGTCGGGGTCGGCTTCCAGTCTTACAGGATTTTGCTGAATAGTTTACATGAAGCAACTGCCTATCTTACCTCCACAACCTAGTTAGAACTTGGTAATACGATACCCCTTGGTAAGACTGGTTGTAAGAATTTCGGGCCACTGATTACCTGTAACGACTGTCAAAGATCTACAAATGACAGCCGGGACCAACGGCTTAACTAAACTAGCACAGCAATGAGTACATTCAGAAAAATAAACTGTTTTATTCATAGTTCCGTTCCAGGAATGCACCTCGCTCTATGTTTAATTAATTAGAAACGTGTCTTATGTCAGCGAAATCGAATACCTGAGAGCTGTCTAAGTTCAACTATGCTTCGTTATCACGTCTTGGTACACTTCTGCCTCAAACTGACATCTGGTCATATCCTCACCTTGTCACCTTCTCCCATCTAAGTTCCGGTTTCCAAATTTTGGACCTTCCAGTCGAACAACTTTAGTTCAAGCGTCTGTTTCTTGATTCTGCAGTTTCCTCAATCCATTAAAAACTTTTCTTATGATAGCGATTGGCGACGTCTGATAATGCTATTGTCCAACTGTGGTAGACACTTTTCGCTCTGTCCACTTCTGCCTTAAATTGCAATCTGGTTATAGCCGGTTTCCAGATTTTATCAAAGTTTCTTAATCTTATCAGAACTTGCCACCCGCTTTACTTCAAACACATCTAATACCACAATCCAATATCTCAACAAACATTTTAAAAAAATCAGTATTCTCGCCATAATTACGAAGCTACTCGGGCGCGCTCGTGTATGATCGGGTGCGCCCGCGCCGGAAACACCGCGTCTATTTCCAACCGGACGCACACTGTTTATTGTCGTCTGTCTGGACGGGTGTCGTTAACACCTAAACTAGTTATTAACATATTGATCCCATACAACTGTTGGTGAATGTATGGCTATGGCTTTCCGAATGGGTTGGGTATGGTTGGGAAAATAAATGGGGATTGATGATTTTTTGGAGTTGTCAATTAAGGCTGCAATTTTTATAACGTGATTTAGGTTTTTTTCTTGATTTATATTGAACCCAGATGATAAAGTTAAGAAAGATGCAATTTTTTTTTTATCGCACGTGCCATTTGGAGAATCTCCTTATCAGTGTTACGAGATGAGATGTAATCTATGTATGTTTTGATATAAAATGACAACTCTTATGATAAAATCATAAGACGTGACCGAATCTCAAATATTTCTCTAAATTCCAAATCTTTCAATGATTGGAAACCCATTTTGGCATATATACCATCGAATTGCATGTCTATTCTTCGGATTCTCTGCTGTATAACCATCGATTAAGCTAAACAATTCCGCTGTATTTTCCAGGTCGTTAGAGAAAGGCAGCAGCAGCTCCTCAAGCGATAAGCCTTCAGACAGCTCAGCCAACTCGAACAACAAGGAACAGAACAAGAAACCACACATAAAGAAACCTCTGAACGCTTTCATGCTTTACATGAAAGAAATGAGGGCGAAAGTAGTGGCCGAGTGCACCCTAAAAGAATCAGCAGCTATCAATCAAATACTTGGCAGACGGGTGAGTTTAAATTTCGATCGTTAATTCTAAAAATAACTGTCTATATTCAAATTCGAATAATTATATTTCCAAAATTCAAAATCGTTACATTTCTAATTCAATTTTTCAAACACATTATGTCTCATTCTAGAACTGTCAGAATTCGAAATTCTAAAATTGAATTTGTTTTTTTTTCTTTTCTTAATTTACTTTTTTTAATATAGAGTGATGTATTAGGTTGACGTTACTTCAGTCCCGATGTAGTATACTGTCGGATGAGGTTAAATATCCGTTTTAGAGAATTTACTGTGCCACATTTTATGACCAACTTATGGATAGTTATTCCTACTGTATAAGTTTATATTTCACATACAAACATTCTGCAAGTAGTCCTTACATACCAGAATAATTCTTATCAGTAAATAATCTTAGACCAGTCCTTTCAAAATCAATCAGAGTCGACATCAATACCAAAGCCACTGTATAAAGATTTATTCAACAGTGCTTAAGCATCTTGCATCATATTGACTGTCAATCAACCCGGTCTGAAGTCTTTAATTAATCAATTAAGTATGTATTTAACCGGCACTTGTAACTAGTGTCTATTCAGCAGTAGAATACATCGGGATTGTATAAGATTGCTAACATGACATCAGCTAATCGCAATTGACGAAGATTCAACTAATCGATGTCAACAACCTCATTTTAGACAGACGAACTTAGCCAACGTAATGTAAGCAATCATTTCGATTGTGTCCGTATTTAATATTAATATTTCTCTCAACATATTGGATTGAGCCTTTGTTAATCTTGTTAGGAATACGGTTCGTCACCGCACGTCTAGCTTAGCCTGCATTATACAGACAATGCGGCCGCGCTATCAGCCATCTCATAGATGTATTGAATAATAACTAGCTGACCGTACCGCTACCGAGAAACGAGCCCGTGCACTCTAGTTCCCGGAACGATCTCATTCCTAACAAGAGTAACAATGTCTTTATACAAAAAATGAGTCGAGGCACATGTCGGCGACTGGTAACACAATATCCTGGTATCATAATACGCAGTGGCACTCGTTGAGCCGCGAGGAACAAGCAAAGTACTATGAGAAAGCGAGACAAGAGAGACAGCTTCATATGCAGCTGTACCCCGGGTGGAGCGCAAGAGACAACTACGGTTACGGCTCCAAAAAGAAAAAGCGGAAAAAGGACCGCAGTCCCGCAGAGCTGGGAGGTATTGGAGCTAGCAGCGTCGTCGGGGTTCTGTCACGGACGCTTGACACCGCTTACCCTCCCTGACGAGTCCTCTCCCCACTAACACTGGAGACTTGCTTGTTGTCCGGTGCCCACGTGCCCACGTGTAACCGCGCGGCTTGGCCCCACTAACGTCAGCATCCGTACCCCCCCCCGTGTGTGTGTGTGTATGTGAGCGGTAGTGTCGCGAGGTGTACTGCCTGTGCTAGAAAAGCGGCTGGGCCGTCCTTACTGTTACGTGTTCTGTGTACTGTAGTCGTCCAGTGAACGTAAACTGTACACCCAAACCCTCCGGAAACTATATTGGTTTGTTATATGTCTAGTCGAGACGCGTGAACCGACCGCAGAATAGGTTCTGGGAGGAACATCACAATTGGCCATTCTCATTCTGTAGGGGACAAAATTTTGTGATTAGCTACCACCGCCGCTCGCTGCGGCTGTTTTTCTAGCACGCGTTAGGTCGCGGACGTACAGACGTACGGACGGATACGGTCGCAGGTCGAGTCCACCGTCCAAGTGCATTTCTCTGTTTTGTTTCCATATTCGGCGCGTTCACGATACAGTGGCATGCGCTCGGCCGCGAGGAGCAAGCCAAGTATTACGAGCTGGCGCGCCGAGAGCGGCAGCTGCACATGCAACTCTATCCCGATTGGTCGTCTAGGGCTAATACGCAAAGGGGCAAGAAGAGGAAACGAAAACAGGAGACAACCGATGGAGGTACTGCCTTTCACTCCGTCGACGAGCGTCCCCCGCCCTCCCCCTCCCGTCCCCTCCCGTCCCATGGCGTGGACATGCGTGGCCGGCTGCTGAGCAGGCTCGGCGAGCGTAGTCGTAAGTCGGTCACGAAGCGAACACATGTCCCGGAGCGGCCGACGTCCCGTCGTTTGAATGCGATACTCGCATCGGCTCATTAAAAAAATGAGGTCAATTAACGAAGGATTAAGCCCGGAGACGTTGGCAGCTCCGCTCCTCGCCCCCCTCCCCGCGCATATCGCTGAAGCTCCCCCCCGCTCCCCTGTCCCGCGAGAGTTCAATTGCTTTGAACTTCGCTCCGAACGGACCGAGTGACATAGTAATATTGTCTTGGTTGAAGGGGTACGAGGTTGTAGACATACATACATATAATATACAAGTATTTTTGTTTATTTAATATTTATCGCATTTATTTATTTGATTTGAACGCTATATTATGAGAGAGACCCTCACGCAAGTCCTTCGAAGGTTGTCCCGGTTTTATGCTTTCCGTTTTGCTCCTGAGTGCGAGTGGGAGCGTGCATGTTAAAGCAAGTCAATATTTGAATACTTGAGTAATTGCTTTGCAGGGAGAGTAGTTTGATGTCGGAAAAGGCTGGGACAGCCTTCTCTTGGTACATAAGTAATGGAGTAGTGGACCAGAGCAACATGCGAGACCGCCGAGGACTAGTTATACACAGCTGCTGATGCTTATGTGTCTGCGGTGCAATGATACTGGCCAAATAAAGTCACAAATATTTATTTTGATTCCGGAGAACCTATTCTGCTTCAATTTGCTTATAGACGTCATGTTTATTTGTTATTTTTTCGACAATAGCGTAGTTTTTAGCATTTATTTTGTTCAAAGTTTATGCGTGTAGTATGTTATTTTTTAAAACCAATGTTTTTTCCGTTGTTCCCGTTCATTTGTCCCATCCCACCCTGCATGGACTAACAAATGGGGATTGCATGCGAGCTTGTAGTGAGTAGTTCTTAGCTGACATGTCTTGAGATGCTTCAAATATGATTTCCGGTAAATTACCTATAATTTTTGCATCAACATATTCAAGCTCCCTTTTCATTTAACCAAAGAATTTATCAATTTACTCGACATCATATTTTTTTGAGAATAATTTGCAATTTAAAAGTCACTTTGTTTTGCATTACATTTTGTATGAGTTCGGTGTCAGAGTGAATATCTTAGTGGAACTAAAGGATGTACACTAAAACATGTTATGTGATACTTTCAGGAAATAATTTGAAGAAATGTCGAGCGAGATACGGACTCGACCAGCAGAACCAATGGTGCAAACCTTGCAGGTAGGTTAAAACCTTTATTTTTCTTATTTTTTTTTTCTTTTCGCTTGTGCAAAATTAAGTCTTGATTAGCCGATGGTTTTATACCATCAGTTAATTTAAATTATTGGTTCTCTGTGGAAAGACTTGGCTGTCTTACCTGACACACCAAGAGTAGTCCGGTCATTTTACTTTGGCATTTTTATAATTTAAGAAAAATCTATACAAAAACTCTGTAGTTATTTTATAATTTATGTTTTATATTACAATATTGTAAATTAAGGATATATTTTACGGCGAAGCAGTTAATTCAGAAAATGTGTCTTTTCACAAAGAAATCAATTGTTTAGCACACAAGGAATAGATTTTTTTGAAAGTAGCCGAAGTTTTGGAAGTAGAAACTATAGGGGATTAGTCAAAATGGCGGCAATGGAGAAAGGGCAATCATATGTCGAAAGCTTTCAAAAAAATCTGGACACATTTTCTGAATTGGCTCGCTTGGTTGTTATTATTGGTTGTCAAGGTTCATGTTTACTTATACAAATGTTTTTTCCACTCATGATTGCCGCTTCTCATGGACCCTGGATATGCTGGCACTATTGGTGACTCGTTCTGATCATTTTTACGTTTTTTTTTCTATTATTTTTGATCATTTTATTTTCGCCTCACGCCACTTGACTCGTTGTTTTTTTTTTACTTTTATTTTTATTGTATTATTTTATTTATTGCTATTGTCATCGTTTTTCATCCTTTTGTTTATTCTATTTATTTGTACTCACACTATATTTTTATACCTATGTTCTTTATCTAATAATACGTTCATTTTATGTAACAATTTCATAAACACCTCAATATTTTTCACATCCCAATCATTAAATCTCTTCATCATTCCGTTGTCCAAAATCTATACACCATCATCCTTCTGTCCACTAACATCTTTTTGTACTCATACAACTACTCACCCAATCCTAACCTAACCCATCACATTCCCATCATTCATATGTCCATTTCAATGTTCTCCATAATTCTTCGGCCCTACATCATTTCCTCTGCTATCATACTTGTGTCCGGTATGATTCTTCTGTGACGATAACTATTGCTTTGTCCACACTTATTATTTTGTCCGTTTTCATTCCTGTATCTTTAATTATTTCTCTGTCCAACATCATTACCCTGTCATCTATCGTTCCAATTCTTCATCCCGTTACTTTCATTAATAACTCCATTATCATAATTCCTCTGCCACCCCTCATTACCGGGCACAGCCCCGAGTCAAGTAGCGTGATGGTGTCGGGAGGCCTGGGCCTCCTCCGGCCGGAGCCGGCGACCTCGCTGCCGGCCTCCAGCCTGGTCAGCCCGCAGGAACCTACCTACGTTAACCTCTAGTGTCGGCGCCGCCCCGCCGACGGCCACGCAACGGTTGGTGATGAATTCACAGACGGGAATGACCTGTGTGTTGTAGTAGACAGACTTACAGTTAAACCAGGAAATGTATGCGCTTCGGTAAACTTCGGACCTTCAAACACGAACGTCGCGCTTCACAATAAACGACAAAATTAAAGCTTTTATTGCTTTGGGGATCTACCTTTTTAAGTAATATTATTTTAATCATAGTGTGATAAAGAGAGACACAAGACGTACGTATAGCTTTTTCTCTTCCTCTCACTAAAGTAATATTCAAGTAATACTCCTATAAAAGGTATCCGTATAGGGCCTGGTCGCAGATCGTCATCTGCCACTTGATGAAACTTTTGGAATTGCATCGTTTTGTAAATCTTTAAATTAGTAATCATGGTAACATAGAATATGCCATTTCTTCAATAGTTGCAAGAGCTCATCATCGAGCGTTCGTATTTCCGAAGATTCCCGAAGCGCATACTTTTCCTTAGAGATCTGTAGATTGTTTTTGACTTTTTATTTTCGATTGTATTGGCTCAAAAATTTAAAGAAATTTTTAATGTTGTCTTTACTATTTATACTGTCATAAAATTGCATAAGCTGCATCTGGTTAGGATGCGTTTTCACTGAAGGATCAGTCAAACTGATAGGGAAATGATGCGGACCGGCTGTGGACACCGGACACTCCGGACAGTGACAGATATTTCAGCATAATACATGTCAGAGACTGGTGTCCGGAGCCAAGCCCATAACATGTCCGTACTGGTTTGACGGACTCTTGAGGCGGGAGTACGAGTCAGAATACTGATAATTCAGTTCTTTTTTTGTTAATAGATAGATTGCATAATACAGAATTTATTTAACTTTGAAGACGAAGCCTGAATGTTTTGTGTACAAAGGAATGGTGTTTTATATGTTGTCGTAGGTAGTCGTATGCTTATTTTTCGTTCAATTTATAACGAATTATTTAACAGTTATTTTTAGCATGGGTGTTCGATGTTCTTCGTGTGTTTTTTCAGTTAATTTAACACGTTTTCAGCATGTTACTGTTAATATTATGATTTATGTGTTACGTGTCATGTAGGTTAGATTAGCTTTTAATGTGGGTAGGACTGTTTTGTAACCTTTTTGACCCTACTACAAGGATTGCTCAGGGAGTCTCTTGCGTGTTCTTTTCCATGATGTAACACGGGCAAATAGCTTTAACTTTCTGACCAACTCACCGATCCCTTGACGAGGCACATGTGCCAGTAAATAGTTTCATTTAAAAAAATGCTAGAATGGTTAGCTGTGCTTTCATTATTTGTTTTAATAATGGCACATTGAGCTTTCGAAAAGATTGTAGCTTTCTTTTTCGCCAAAACTCCGGTCATGTGCTATATTAACGCTGCTCAGATTTTTCGTCATTATCAGAATCTAAATACGAGTTACAAAACGGTCCTCAAAATCGTACCCTCCCCGAAACAATACTAAGCTTCATCTCTTTCTAGGCGGAAGAAGAAGTGCGTTCGCTACATGGAAGCCCTAGCCGCCGCGTCGGGGACCGTGCCGATGCCGCTGGCGACGCCGCAGTCGCCCTGCTCTGAAGAGGACGTGAAGCTCGAGGAGCTGTCGGACGCGTCCAGCGACGGCGACGCCGACACGCCGCTGAACTCGGCGTCCAGCCCCGGCGGGCTCAGCGCGCTGTCGTCGCTGGCGTCGCCCGCGTCCGACCCGCCGCCCGCGCCTCCGCGCAACCCTGTGGGCACCAACCCGCGCGACGCCAACAACCCGCTGTCGGTGGGGCAGCTGACGTCACAGTCGTGGCCCCGCGCCGCGCCCCGGCCGGGCCACGAGGTCATCTCGGTGTCATAGTGGCGCCCCACGACCCCACGAGCGGGCTCTGTCGCCGTTCTAGCTCGATGGACGTTCCGCGATTGTACCGAGCTAAAATGTTTACAGAGCCGCGTAGTGATACGAACAGTGCGATGTCAACTATTCGTTCTTTTCCCCGCTCGAGAACCGAACTTTGAACCCCGCGGAGGATGGAGCGAATAGTTAACGTGAGACGTGTGTCGCCACCTGTCGGGCAGTGAGTGAACGTTGACCAGCGCCACCTAGCGGCCGCGGCGTAAGCGAGTCGTGTCGGTTGTGATATGAACTAAGGATAAGTACCGATTGTTGCTGCTGTTCTCATAGTACTTGGAACAGACCGTAGTGACTAACCTACCTCTATTCGGCTTTTAGACGAGTTTTGACTTTTAGGAATACCGGCACTTTCGTGAACTATTGTAATTTCGCTGATTGTATAGCGAAGTAAGAATATATTCATAACCTAAAAAATACCGTTTTTTCATGTAATAAAGTAAAAGGGCCTAATATTTAACTTGTAATTATCGACACCAAGTGCTCGGTATTTCTACAACTCGACGTCGTTCAACTCGAGATTGGCTACTACATGTCCTGCCTAACAGTAACGATGCTACAAAGTAGGCCATTCTTCAGTCGAAATGATCTCAAAATTGTGAGCCCGAATCGAGTCATTTATAGTGCATTTTTATAACAAATCCATACTTTTAGTTGCCAAATATTATCTACATCCAGTTATATACTAGTCACATATTTATGTGCCATGTTTAGTTATGAATATCTTTTTGTGAACATCTTTCTTTCTTTAGTCGAAGAACCTGTTAATTTTCAATTCTTAATTCTGCTAAGTAAAGTTTTATTACCCAAATAACAACAGAAGTAAGAAATTAAATACAAATCGAAACATTGTCATCAGTCAAAACAATTCAGTCAATAATTATTTATTTTTCGATTCGTAATTAATTTTATACTTTTTTACTACAAGATAATTTCTTTCAAACTAATTTGGGCTATAAGTCTATGTTCTAAAATCTTTAAAGAATAATATTTGGTAAATAAAAGTGTGGGTTCTTTTACCATCTGTACCTTGAGTAGTCAACGATATTTTTAGCCATTTTAATTAAACACCATTGATTTCAATCAACTAAACTAAAGAATTCATGGAAGCAACTTTTAAAAATTCACTGCTGTTTTAAATATTCGGCAATCTATATCTAATATTACATCGAAACAAAAATGTATGCACGATTTTTTCATCCGTTTTTTAATTTAATTTCTTAATATTGTGACGAACAATTTTCACCACTATTGCTCTCTTGATACGGACGATTTTGTTTATAACAGGCCTCTCTTGCTTGACGATTGGGCATTCGCCTAAATCTTGACGAAGTGATTGGTTGTTTACTGGTCGGACCTAATTTTTAATATTGTAATGCAGAAACATACTTAGCTCATGCTCCATGACGAGAAACCCAGAGAAAATACACTTTGAATTTTAGGACACTTTCTAAAGTTTCTTACCTTATATTTTAGACAGTGTTGTTCAATATAAAGAGTACATTAACAATAAAATACTAATGCTAAGTCAAGGTATGTTTCTGCATGAAAATCATGACCCAATGTGATTGTAAAATGCTTTCTCGTCAGTCGCGAATAAGGCCTGGTGTTCTTAAAACTTCCTACCTATGGCCTGCACCAGATGAAGGTTCCATGTAGAGTTAGAGATTTTGAATTTAGTTGTTAAAATGTTTTCCCTTCGCGGTATGCTTGTGTATAAAGTTATTGTTAAGGCGAACGGAGGGAAAAATGTTTTTCCGTTGTACGGAACTTGTTAGACTGTCGTAGATTAGACTAGGCACGTTGTATGAGTGAAGTATATCATAAGGTGTTGTGCCGAATGCCCTTTGGAACGTAAGGTAAGAAAAACATTAAAAAAAAAATAGTGAAATAAAAATTGGAGTCGCAAAAACACATCACTGGTGTTAACGTAAACTAAATGTGTTTAGAAAAATTGATATTTATTTTATTGTTAAATATTGGAATAATGTGTCTTTATCTGTCGTAAAGATAGCATATTGAATGTATTGTTATAATTTAGATTGATGAGTTTATTTTTGTCATGAAAACATGAGATTTCCTAGTACAATTTAAAACAACGCCATCTATCTTCTGCTGCATGCAATTTACATCTCTATAGTTCTAGTATTTTCCGCGAGATGGCCGACTAGTGTAAGCATGTCGAATGGCATTTCGGGACAACACCACACTGTATATGTGTAAGTACATACATGATGTAAAAATATAGCTATAATCTAACTGTGTCATATTAGTATATAAGTGTACTATGCTACTTACATATGTATACATTATTATTATATAAAGAAAAGAAGTTTAAAAGAAAAATATTAGTTAAATACTGACTCGAAACTGAAAATGTTTGGTACATACGAAGACACAAGATATTTTATAATTGGCAACCCCTAGGAGTCAAATTTGTAAATAAATTTGTAATTCACAAATTAGGACATTTTGGTATAAAAATATTGCATTTATATTATTATTAAAAAGCGATTAGTGCCCTCGGAATGTTCTCGGATGGTTTGTTTTTATCCAGCAAATGATTTTTGTTAATTACTTTTTATTGTTATTATTAAGAATTTTAACGTTGTTACTTGAAATACCAACCCCACATTGATTTATAAATTACTCTCGGTGATTGAAAATTGAATTTTAATCGGTTATATAAGACGAAAGCAAAATGCAACTTACATACATATATTAGCTGACAAAATGTTATCAACTATGTTTACTATTTGACCGAATTATGAACGTTGAAATTATAATATTGATCATTCGTACGATTTTGCATGATATCCGACTTTGTGCAATACTAAATAAAAAATGGGTACTGTATAGTTTTCTAAATATTAAATTAGATTTTCTTAAAATTAATTAGTAAGGTCTATTTTTGAGTTTTATAGAGAATGATGGATTTGATTTTTTATTTCGAAATGGAGGTTTTTATTTTAATAATAATTTTATATCCGGTGCCAAAACCATCTAGAACTGTTTAATGCCAGGGAATTACGACCAGTTATGACGATAATATATCAAAAGTCTGTGCCAAATTGATGTTTGAAACCACAGGTATTAAGATACCTTCACTTGTCTTTATGTTGATAGATTTTATAGGTTGTTTTTTATTGTTAGGAGGGTAAAGACACGGCTCTTACTTTGGGCCAGTTATTTTTTTTTTTTTCGTAGAGAAATTTGACAAATTAGTAAACTCAATTATTAGGTCTGGTCCCATGTCTTGTGTTCAGTTGAACGAATATTATTTTAATAAACAACTTAAAAATTGTATTTGTGCTGTTTTATTTATTTGTACCACTTCAATCGACTCGGCGTATCACAGTTCGCTGTTGTCTCAAATTATGCCAAACACCCTGATCTCAGCCTTCTGCAGCCAGTCTGTGCATTACATAACATCACGCCTGTGATCCCCGAAGGCTAAGATGTGTACCTTACAGTAATACCCACATTTCACCCGTTATCTAAGTCCCATATAATAGAGGGCGAGGCGTGCCTATTACCATTAACCGGGCACAAATTCAGACTCAGTGGTTGCTACTGAAAAAATCCTAGAAAAATCCAATAACACTTGGTCCGACCTGGAAATGTAACCAAGGACTTGCGCGCTTGCGACCACTAGACCAACGAGGCAGTCAGTTATATTTAAGCCTATGTAATAGGGTGCGAGCATATTGCCGACAACCGGGCACAAATCCAGAGTCCGTGGCTGCTTCTGAGAAATTCCGGATGAAAAAACCCAACTTCTTTTTTTTTCTTGTCCGACCTGGGAATCGAACCCAGAACAAAGACGCAGTCTAAAAGAAAAGGAGGATGGATAAGAAATAAAACAAAATCCATGAGATTACATTGTTTATTCGTGACAATGCATAATAGAGAATATACATTTAGAAATTATGTAAAACGCTATAAAAATTGTGACGCCGTTGCAAGACTAGTACTATACGGAGAGATTAAAGGATTATTTTAAGGTTTTTGTACTGCGATCTTACGATATTTTGGCCCCTACACTGACCAATTACATCCCAGTTTTTATGGAAGCTAGAAGCATTGAAGTCGAAAATTATTTGATTCATTCGATTCACAAACTTATGTGAAACATAAGATTTTTCATGAAAAATGTAATAATTAAATTATTTTGTAGATTTCTATGCTTAGAAATGGACTACAATAGACAGGAAGAACATCGTTAATACCCTATTTCGAGACCTAACTGAACTTATGTTACACCTGGTCTTCTGTTGGAATTTCCACTCTGGTTGCTGAGCCGAGGGATCAAAATCGTACAGTGATTATGAAGGCTGTCTTTAGATCTTCTTCTTTAGTAGTGCCTAACCTGGTGTCAGTTTTATGCCACCCATGGGCCTCTGACTTGGCTTTACATGCCATCGAGAAATATCTCTCAGGCATGCTGGTTTCCTCACGATGTTTTCCATCACCGATGTCTTTAGGTGTAATGTATAGGCATAAATTGTAGAATTTCAAAAGATTTTCGACTCCAATACTAAATAAAACCTAAGTGACAGTACACAGGTGACAGAATCGTTATAAAAAGTGTTTGTAAAACAATTGGACCTAACACTAAACATACAAACTTTTGATTCTTGTTAGGCTATGTTCACACAGCGCTGTATTGTAAGATATTTTAAAGTGTGTAGACATCGCGCCTATTTTCAACGAGGTTTAGGCAGAAGCATATTTTTAAGAGACCCAGGTTTTAGAGACAACAGGACACAAACCCTGCTGATTGCTACTGGCAAATTCCAGGTGGAAAAACTCGCTGTTCAAACGGTAAAAAAAATTGTTTCCGTCTGTCAGTGTCTTGTAAACTGCACAATATCTTTCATCATTATTAAGATAGTTTATGTATAAAATACATTAATGTTTAACTTAGACGTTCGAGATCTCGATGATTTGATATCATTGAATCCCTGCAAAGCATTGTGGATCGCTAGATTGTATTTTCTGACGATGTTTCCTTCTAATGATGTTATTACTAACATCGGTAGAAGGAAAGCATCGTGACAAAATACAAAACTAGCGACCCACCATGATTTGTCTAAAACAAACTTAGAAAGTACTTATACCTTGGGAAAGACACATTGGAACTTGACCAGTATTTAAACCACATCCTCGTGCAACAGAGGCGAGGCTTCAACAACAGGACCATGACGACTTTCCAATCCCGTATGATCCCATTTTACTGTAAAATATCGTAAAATACAGCCCAGTCTGAACATATTCGCAAGAATCTTATGATACACAGTAAGACATCACGAAAGCACAACGTACAGCTAGCGATCCATTCGCTCTTCACCTAATTATATAAATGATGATTATGAGTTTATGACTTATGTGTGACAGAAATTTTAATCGTTAAAATTCTAAATTATTATAAATTAATGGTTGATGGTATACAGTGAATGTTAGAAGCGAAGTATTGAAATATACAGAGTTTTTGAAATATTACTGGCAAGCGCATTTTTAGATATTTTTTTAAAGTTTTCATCTTGTTTATGTTAGTTTTAATGACAACAAAATCTTACCTAAGAGCTTGCCAATATTTTTGAAATAATCCTGTATATTTCAAAAATGATTTATGTATGTTTTAAATTTAAAGTAATAAGTGAAATTGAAAATCTTAAAAGTTCTATTGATTGGAATCAATACACTCTAAGACGACGAAGTACAGAACAATTTTAATACAAATGAATTAACAGATTAAAATATAAATGCATTTTTGTTAAAATCAACATTTTTGGCCCATTTTAGCAACAATGGATTTGGAAGTCTAATATTGGGTACTAAAAAACTAACAATTAAAGTGAATACAAGAAAACATTCTAAAACGTTAATGTAAAACCTATAATAATATAATTATAACCAGTTAACATTGAAAATTTAAACAAATAATCAATATAAGACAATTATTAACCTGAACATACAAAGATAATAGGTACCTATTTCTAATTTGTAGCCAATTTCTACAATTTTAAATAGTTTTTTAATTACTCGTACATTTTACCTTTGAAATAAACTAGCGTGCCGTGCTTTGTGCCAAAATACTTTAGAAAATGATCTGCAGAAAAATTCAATGACGAAAATCGTCCATTGATTTTTCATACAGCTCCTTTTCACGAATCTCTTCATACTTTAAATGTTTTCCTACAATCATTGCCTCAAACTGTTCTAGCGATTTCAGCTTAGATTTCAATATTTAAAACACGCAAAAATAGAAAAAAATCCTTCGCATTTTTAGTCAAAAAGTTATTCATAACTCAAAATGCAAGCTGAAATCGCTACATAATTTAAGGACCATACCTTATACCTACATAAATTCAGGAAAACAATGAAATTCAATATTTGTATACAAGCATAATCAATAAACAGTAATTATCAGCGTATTCGTCTACAAAATGTTACATTAATTGTTATAAAAATCTTTAAACAATACGCCGGTTGTCAGTCTACGTAAGGCTTCGCAAACGGACCAATCTAGACCCACTAGTGGTCAGAAACAGTGTAGTTTACC
The DNA here is from genome assembly GCA_905163415.1 of Noctua fimbriata. Classification (NCBI taxonomy): domain Eukaryota; kingdom Metazoa; phylum Arthropoda; class Insecta; order Lepidoptera; family Noctuidae; genus Noctua; species Noctua fimbriata. The sequence continues at coordinate 5,233,443 of LR990946.1, forward strand.
TTACATGGTTAAGCAGCGCTGGCCGAGGTCGCTTCGTGGATGGATGACCATCCATTGCGAGTAATCAGAAGCTTGAAAGTCTGAACCAGTCTTACCAGGTTGTGTTACCAAGCGACTGGTCTGATTGGCAGTCACTTCATGTATGATACTAGGCGCCTAAAATGGGCGCTTTAGCAGAATCGTAAAAGGATAATAATACGAATCACGTGACCCACGACCTTTAAATAAGACAGGCTCTTTTCTTAGTACTGGGCCATCATCAATTTACACAATGTCTGTTGCTGGCCACTAGTGGCGACTAGTGTCCCATTATACGAGTGCCTTAACTGAATAAATAACATAATTTTATAACTGTTGTTATTATGTCATGTCCTAATTAACAGTCTAACATATACTAATGCTTAAGCTTTGGGTTAATGTCGAGTAGCTTCACAATTGGTTCTTAGCTGCCTCAAGCCCTGGACACTATTACTTGTGAAGAGTCACCAAAAACAAAATTGATTTTTAAATACCTAATTTTAGGTACAATGTGTATAACAAAATTCTAAATGTAAAATAAGTTCTCTCAATATGGAGCTTGACATCCGATTTCTTTTGTAATGTCAATTCTAATGATTTTTTCTATACAACGAAAGATATGGTAGTGTGTTAAAGTCGGAAAAGACACACCCATGTGTTATCTTATTAATTTTAGCATCACCATGTCATCAAGCAAAATCACACGTATTGTAAACCCATTTAAGGCTTACAAATCCAAATTTTCATTAAAAAATCGACTTTAAAACCTCTCATTTCTCAAAATCAATGATAATTTTAACTAAACAAAAAATTAAAGTAAAAATTATCACAACTGTTCACAAGTATCAGTATCGTGTCAATGCCGCAAGCTCGCCGGTACCGGTCTCGGTATCGGTATCGGTACCGGTTTACCACAGGCCCGAGGACTGGCCGCCAGGGGGGTTCCTCACGCGGACTGAGGTCTTGGTGTCCAGACCCCCGATCTCTTCTGCAATTTAAAAATGATTCTGATTAGAAAAAGTAATTAAAAAATTAGTACATTTTGATTTAAGTGGGGAAACTTTGGTATTGCATTTGAGGCGGAATTAACACCCGAGCGGCAGGCGAAGCTGTTATGGAGCCAAGAACTGCAGTAACAAACCCCACGCGTCTCAAAAAGCTCAAAAAGTCTGACAACCAGTCTTACCAAGGGGTATCGTATTACCCAGTACTAACTGGGTTGTGGAGGTCAGATCGGCAGTTGCTACATGTAAAATACTGGTATTCAGCTGCATCCGGTTAGACTGGAAGCCGACCCCAACCCAACACAGTGGGGAAAAGGCTAGGCAGATGATGTTCAGTAACTTAAGATTATTTAAAAATTAACAACTTACTGCTAATAGAGAACGTAGAAGTCTGCAGGTTCCTGGCCCCAGGCTCCCTCATCTTCCGTCCAGTCGGAGTGCTGCATCCTGACACCGACAGACTCTCCACGCTTTTGTTCATGCTACCTAGATCTGTAAGGGGGGGGAGGGAGGTTAGGTCGACAGTTAGACGTCTAGATGGTCTAGAAGCAACGTACATGTTATTCGGTTCATTGTTCCAATGGTGTAAACAATTTGGCTTTATGTTATATTTATTGTGACTCGTGGACCCCCGGAAGTCGTGGGATCCCCCGTGCAAGAATAAAAAGTTAATTGTGGCTCATTGGTTTCCTCAGTAAGTAAAAACGGTTCAATTACCGAGAATAGGGAATATGCAAGAAATACAAAACATTTTTTATTAAAAAAAAAATGCACATTGTGGTACACTTGTTTAATTTTTTAATAATCAAAACGCACCGCCCTCGATTATGCTAGTAGTGACGTCAAAAGCCAACGAAACACTTTTATTTAAGAAGTACTTATAATTTGACTAAGATTTTATTAAAATATTATCATTGCAATTTTTGCTTGAACAAAGCACATCCAATTTGTTAAAAACAAGTCAGATTGAAGGAAATGGCGCCACATCATGGCCGCGACTGTCACGGACGTTTGAACTGTCGTAGACAATTGTTGTAGTGTGTGTGTTGGAGTAAGTGAAGAAAAAATACATGCATATTCCCTATTGAGGACATTACATAGACCATATGGACAAAGTTGTAACGTTCATTTTTATTTTAGAAATATTTTGGCGCTAGCTAAGTTCCAACGCAGCTCTATTGAAAACTTTCCTGGTGGGGAGGGCCAAGTAGATCGCGCGAACTTTGGCTAGCTAACCCCAGATACCAGCCTTCCTATGACGACATGAGCTATTTTTTACCAACCAACCCGCACGGGGCCCACGAGTAGCTGGTCTGTGACCTAGTAGGGCGAACTTTAAGGCGTGAATTACGCAGAAACGGCGTAAGGTGAAGGCGCGGCGCAGGCATTCATTCATTCATTCCGCTTCAAAATGTTTGTATACAAAATGTACGAAGGCGACATGAATTACACTCAAGTGGCGCAGCGCAGGCACGCCGTTCTTTTGTTTCGTAATAAATTCCACTCCTGCGCTGTGCCTGCACCTTATGACCTATTTTTTATGGGTCGTGTTAACACAATAGAAATGTAAGAACTCTCTAATCTATTGTTACTTTACTGGACTCCGGCGTAGCCTTAAAAGAGGATTTTTATTTTTCTTGTTCACATAATTGGAATCAATGAAAGTGGTAGTGTACGTCAGCAGACCTTGTGGCCTTGTGGGTTCCCAGGTCGGGCAGCAACTAAACATGACATTGTCTGCAAGAGAAATAGTACGTTAGATCGGAATCGTGCCGGAGGAGGCAATAAGCTTAAATAGCTCGGATTCCAATAGAGTAGCTTTTTAAATAGCGACAAGCTAGCTTACTTTTTGATTTATATAACCAGCTTGGGTTTCGAATAGATTAATACTTATCTGTAACAAAAGCACGAACATATTGTCATCAAAAAGTGAAGTTTATGTAACGTTTTTGTAACATTTCAATTTTCCGACATACAAGCTAAGGTTTTGTTTAGTTTAAACCTCATGGTCACTCTTTTTAGCGTATCAATAGCAAATATACGATAACGATAGAGTTTTGGGCCAAACATATAGAAATTTCAAATATGTTTGGCCCAAAATTCAAGGGTCTCATCATTAAAATATCATCTTTTACCACCCCCCCTTGGTCTCGTACCAACCAAACGAAATCGCGAAACAAAATGATTTCCTTTCGCAATTTCAGTATTCATTCCATAGTCAGTGTCGTTCATAATTATGAGTACAATGACTCGATAAGAGGTTTAGTGTCAACAAAAACTAAGGTTTTTATACCTCATATTTATTCCGATGTGTCACTATAGAAACCAGCTTTCTGACACAGTCGGGTAAAACTCGTCGATAAGAATACGTTTGCCAAATAAATGTTCGTGCTTTTATTTGAAAATACTCTCATAGCTCTACATAATATATATACAAAAATATAGTCATTGGTTTGCTGCCCGGCCCCTAACCACAAATATATTAAATAATAATAAACTAGCTTAGCTTAGAAAATTGTGCTAATTTTAAAGCTTGCTGCGTGTGCTTGGCTGATATAGTTTGCAAATTAGCATCACAAGTTTTAGAAATACTTGACTTGATTGGTTTTGTATGCGTACAGCGTCGGAGTTGAACAGAAGTTCTTTCACGAGACAATGAACACTTTAACAGTAGATCTATTGCCACTATAGATTTAGAACATACTTTATTTATTTAAAATAGGTACGCCAACAGTACTTACATTTTACCTTCAACAATAAAAGTATACAGGATAGGGCCATGCCATCCATAAATTACGTCAAACGAATTTCATGATTTTTTTACCCCTCCCTCCGTCCTTGTCACAGCTGGTCACATTTGTGAGACTCTCCCCTCCCTAGTGTGACATCACATATTTTGCAAATTTTACATGTTCATACAGATGAAGTTTAAATATTTGAGTTTTTCGTTAATAGTTTTTTTGTTTTAATACTTATAAATATGTTAGATTTTGACACAAAATTTAGGAGTCCTGAACCCCTTGTCACACTTCGTCGACCCCCCCCCCCCCCTTAACGTGTGACGTAATTTATGGATGGCCCCTTAGGGTTCTTATGTAGGTACCTATTATAGGCCCGATCAAACCAAATATTTCGGACACGGCTACGGACATAAAGTGTACTGAAGTATATGTCAGTTTCCGGTGTCTGCAATCTGTCGGTACCGGTTTGATAGGACCCGGGGGGTTACTATGATGTCTTAAAGCAGGAGTAATTCCGGTGTGGGAAAGAGACAGAGCTATACAGGTCGTGTAGCGCCATCTCTTTCCCACACTGGAATTATTCTTGCTTTAAGACGTCATGGTAGGCCCCCTGTACACCTAGTGTGTAAAAAAAACGTCTTTTGCTAAAGCAAGCGTGGCAGCTCCGCTCATGGCGTGTGCTCGAACTTACCGTCGTGTGGGTCCATGAACATACCGGCCGACGGCGTACCGTTGGTGGCGTGCGCGTGCGGCGCGTCGGGCGCGTGCGCGGCGTGCAGCGCGTGCAGCGCGTGCAGCGACTCGGGCCGGTGCGGCGCCTGCTCGTGGTCGTGCGCCACGTCGTACACCAGCGGGGAGTCCACGGGGGTCTTCAGGAATTTGCCAAAACCTGCAGGTGGAAATAAGAATAGAGTAAAGTGATGTAAACTCGATGTTGTAGACGATTATGTCTACCTGGGACAAACGGTCGAGTTAGGTAGATCTAACTTCGAGAAAGTGGTCAATTATCGAATCCGACTCGGCTGTGCAGCGTTCGGAAAGTTGCGCGGTATCTTCTTATCCAACTTACCTCAGTGTCTCAAGACGATAGTGTATGATCAGTGTGTATTGCCAGTGTTTATATTCGGGACCGAAACGTGGTCGCTCACAACGGGCTTCGTCAGAAGGCTTAAAGTCACTCAAAGGGCAATGGAGAGGGCTATGCTCCAAGTTTCCTTGAGTCATCGAATCAGAAATGAAGATATCGGCAAGAGAACCAAGGTTACCGACGTAACCCGAAGAATTGCCGCATTGCTCGCAGAACGGATGGCCGATGGGGCCGAAAAGTTCTGGAGTGGCGACCGCGGACCGGAAGACGTTACTTTGGAAAGCCTCCCACTAGGTGGACTGAAGACCTGGTGAAGGTTGCGGGGATCCGCTGGATGCGAGTCGTACGGGACCGGTCAATGTGGCGACACTTGGGGGAGGCCTATGTCCAATAGTGGACGTCTTTCTTCTGAAATGATGATGATGATGACGTAAGCAGTAGATTGTGGATTCCTGCTTACAAAGAAAAAGTCAATCATTCAAATCAGCCTAACGACGTTCACCGCTGGATTTCTTTAAAGCCAGATATAGAGATTCTTTAAAGCTAGATAGATTTGTGCATCCAATCCGTCCTAGCCACCTTTTGTACAGACGCCATCACATCAAGCACTACAATTTGTCAAATTTATTTAATAGATTTTGACCTTTACAGCTAAAGAATTAGGTTCAAGGTTGATTGGGAAAATTTGACAGTTCCGGGTAGCTTGATGTTCCGGGTTCTGTTTATCTAACTGCTGAGGCTATCGTGGGCTTTACACACTACACAATTTGAGATTTTTTTTAAGTGATAATTAAGTATGTGTGGTTGTCCTCCAGCTAAATGAACTTGGAGAAGAAAGCAAAGTTAATAGTGATGTGATAAGTATGATAGTTATAAAAAAAAAAATGATTACCTTCAACAACTCGCAGTTGTCCGTCATCAAAGCAGACGCGACCGTTCACGATTACGTATTGGGGACTACCCACTACGTTTTGGCCCTGTAATTTGAGCAAACAAAAATGTTATACATATAATTATGTAAATTACCTAATAATTATTAGAGTCACACAGAATTAAGTAGTGACTCACGAAGCAAAAAGGATACAATCATTATTTTACTACTATTCTCGTAATTTCACGCGCTAAACGCTCGCTCGTATTTATAGTTATATTTTTGTTTTTGTTTTTATTATCATTTGTGTGTTGTCTGTATTTGTGTGTACTCCAAATATGAGTTAAGGTTGCTCGAAATAAATGTATACTATTTTATTTTTTATTTATTTTAAACTAAAAAATACTTATTTTTTACTCGACTGCGGCAAAACCCAAAATGAGGATCATATTTTTGGATCATTTTAAAATAGTCTAACCATGTGCATAAGTAGTATTTCTGTGATATCAATTCATTAGTTCATGTAAAAAAAGAAAGCAGTTAGATCTCACTATTACATATTTATAAGAAAAAAAAACACCTATGTATAAAAGCATATCAGTTACTATAGATACACGTCAGTTTGTGGAGTTCTTATTTTGAATCATATTCCACCGGAATTTTTCTCCGGATTTTTTTTTTAATTTTTTTTTCGGTTGCTATTCCTTTATTTCAATGTAAAATTACATTCCCTGTACGCAGCACTCCATTTATGTAAATAATACGGCTAAAATAAAAAAAAAACAATAATGGATGTTGAAATACTCTAAGGAACGACGCGTGAAATCAGCTGTTCACTTCCTGCCTAGCTGCAGAAACGACGGTTCATCGAACTCGTCGTCACGCTTGCCGTTCGCTACGTGCGTTTTGCCACGGTAACGATATAATGCGTATGAGGAAATAAAACAAATCAAATTTATTGGATTCCCATAACATTCCCGAAATAATTTCTTGTACCGGTCATCTAAGATGGCTCATCTTAGTATGATACACTGAATTCACAGCATCAGTTGGTGGAGGGTTGTCCCTTACACCCTGTATTTATGGCTCGGTCAAACCGGTACGGACTTATTGCGGACATTCGACACTGACTCTCGCATCACTCGACACATTTCAGTACAGTATCTGCTGATTTGCTTTGGTACGATCGGCGCTTACCTCAAAAATATTAAAATCGACCGCATGCTTATGAGTAGCAGCAGAGATGGTCCTCTCGAGCTTGGGGTCCCACACCACGATGTCGGCGTCGCAGCTGACGGCCACGCGCCCCTTCTGCGGCCAGATGTTGAAGATCTTCGCCGCGTTCGCGCTCGTCACCGCCACGAAGCGGCAGGGGTCCATTAAACCTGGACGAATTAACGATACGTTGCTGAATTAGGCGTTGCCGTTAGATGGAACAAGGTTATATGATAATTGCTAATGATTTGGTGCTGCCCAAATTCAAAATCAAAATATTTTATTTCACATAGGCCTAGATGGGCACTTATAAAACGTTGAAAAAAAGGTGCACGGTTCGGGTTGGTCGTTTCCTATGGAGAAGAACCAGCAAGAAACTCCATGGTTACTCTTTTCAAATCATTTGGTGTTACAATTTTACATGGATACAGCATTTGTACTTAAGTATGGGGGGACATCCCTTAGGCAGATCTGCCTAAGGGATGGAGGAATACAGCGAGGGATCGACAAATTTGGAGGGAACTAGAGGAGGCCTATGTCGCAAGACAGCCTGACCTGGTAGCTGATAAGATAAATAAATGAATGAAATATGTATAATCTAAGGTTAGTTAAGATATAATTTAAGTTTAGTTAATCTTATAATTTAAGTTTAGATGTAGAAAACAAATAAGTGTAGTTTATATTTTTAGTTTCAAAATTACTATATATTGTGTATACGAAGGTCAGAGTAAATAAAGGCTATTTTTATTTTATTTATTTTTATTTATGGGGGGACAGCGTAGGCCCGACAATAAGTCGTTGCAATTAAATTGATACTTTCCTGATCTCCTTTCAAATATTTCGATTGGAATAATGGCCGGCTCGGCTGGCAAAGTAGGATATGATGATGATGATGATTCGAACAAACAACTGATTTTAATGTAGTTTTCAGCAATAGATATAGTGATTCAAGAGGAAGGTTGAATGTATACAGGGTGTAAACAGACCCTTCACAGAGCCGTCAACCAAGCATTCTGTACATCAAATTAAGTAACTTTACGCAAAAATTATTGCAGGGAATTTTTTTTTTGGGGTGGAAAATTACGTTTTACGGTAGAGCTGATGGATAGATTGTATAGTACGGGGGTCGTGGAGGTGTGTAAAGTAAAAATCTTACATTTAAATCATATTCTGATTTTTGACATTTGTATGGAAATTAGTATCATTTTTAAATAAAAATAGGGGAATTGCAAATGTTTTAGTTTTTTTTTTGGTTACTGTTACAATAATGATTGCTACTGTATTTTTATTTTATTTTATAATTTTGTGAAACATTTCGGTACAATGTAAAAATTGTTACATGAAATAAATAAAATGAAAAAATGAAATGTATTTAAAAAAAACTTGTGAAAAAGTTGGAACTTTGAACCCCAATATCTCCGTAACTAGAAGGTTCCCAGGTATGGTCTAGAACAAAAAAAATGATCGCAAAGACGGGGAGAACAAGTTCCTTTCGGCTATGGTAAGGGTCTATTTACACCCTTTATGTATGTTGTCTACATTGCACCCGAGCAAAGCCGGGGCGCATCGCTAGTAATAAAATAAAACACTAACCAGTATTAACCGCCTTCTGCCACAGGATAGCCATGCGGTCCTCTACACCGTTGACGCCGTTGGGGATCTTGGAGAAGTTGTCCTTGCCGATCTCCTTGTCCTTCTCGTGGAACGTGCAGTTGTCGCTGCCGATCAGCTGCAGGTGGTCACTGGGAAAAGGTAGCGAATAATTGGGATGGCTTTCAATAAAAAAATCTTTGAGATGATTAAGTTAATACGAACATCGTACGCCGAAACAACTCAAAACTCACTCGATTAAAACATAGAAATGTGAGCTTTAGGTAGATCGTCTGACGGTCCATTTATCGTCAACTGCAGTCACTTCATTTTGGGAGTTGCTCTGCATGTGATACGTGATATAAAAAGCTCTCATTTCAATGCTTTAGTTTGAGACAAGTTTATGTAGTATCGTGTTGTCCATAAATTATTATCGATGGTGGAAAGAATTATGTAAGGAATATTCGATAAGCCGGACGTTACAAATTCAACATCAGCGCCGATATCGTTATTTTGTAGCAGACAGAGGGACACTACTGTTTATTATAGACCGACCGCTTTAATGAGTCCTCCGCTTTGCCCCATCAAAGGCATATTAAACGTCCACAAAGTCCTAACAATATCCCACAGGTTATTTGCTTTAAAATAACCATAATCCACGTAGGTATTTCGATACTAATTGAAACAATACGTGATCGACCTTCAGAATATTCCATTTAAATTGATACCTTCGCGAGGACTCATTAAAGCGGTCGGTCTATAGTGCCTACATTTTTTTAAATACCTCCCTGTCGTATAAAGTTATGGACAGTCACAGGTATTAAACTACTAGTAAATACTGTATGACTGTGTATACTCACTCAGCCAGCGCCTCGCACATGGCCTGCGGGGTGGAGGGGTCGGGGCGCAGGGGGGGCGACAGTACGTGCGCCGCCGCGTGACGGAAGCACGCGTTCCTGTAGTGGGAGCCTGCAACGTTACAATACAACGCGTTACATCTGTATCAGATATAACTCTGCTAACCCCAACAACCAATATAACATTTTGCATGGCAAGACAAAAGCCAGCGCCTGTGGCAGTTGACGAGGATCCTTGCTATCAAATAGCCGGAGTCAAAAGGAGTACCTACCAGTACCATCTTCTTCTTCTTTCGTGTAGTTAGTGCCTAACCTGGCTAAAGAGTTTTTATGCCGCCCATGGGCCTCTAACTTGGCACGCCATCGAGAAATATCTCTCAGGCATGCTGGTTTCCTCGCGGTGATTTCCTTCATCGAAGCGAGTGATAATTAATACGCACATGAATCCGAAAAATCAGAGGTCTTGGGTTCGAGACCTTATGACTTGGCAGTCCGAGGGTCACACGACTAGGTTAACACTGATACTATCAAACTACAAGATAAACTGATGACCTGGTGATTAGCGTCACACAGGTCCTGACGATGTGGCGATGCCCGTTGGTGGCCTAAGTCTGGCAAGAGACTTCCAGCTGAATGATGGAGACTTACCATCAGTGCCGACGGTGGCGGCTAGGGTCTCTCCGAACAGTGCCTGTCGCTGTCTAGTGCGAGCCAGCTGAAGAGCTCGCACTGCACTCTTGGACATCATGTGGACGATGTAGAGGGGTGAGTTGGCCTGGGAGTGTAGACAAAATGGCGTTAGCTAGGTGAATGTATAAATGTAAAATTGGCACTCAAATATTGACAATATTTGTGAATAAAAATACTCCGATTCAGAATTTTACTACTATTATACATGCGAAGATGAAGAATAAAGAAGACCATACATCCGAAAGTTTGGATGGATGGATGTTTGTTATTCAATCACGCCAGAACGGCTGAACGGATCTGAATGGCATTTGGCACAGAGATAGATTATGGTCTGGAATTGCACATAGGCTACTTTTCACAGCATGGAGGGTACTGACCTGGTTGGCGATGACACAGGCCCTGTTGACGGCCTCGGCCTCTACCTCCTCATCTCGGGACAGCTGATGAGCCTCGGGGCCGGTGATGCCCTTAGCGAGGAGTTTCTCAGTGTTGCGAGCGATGATGTGACCGTTTTCGGCGTGCACCTGAAATTAATTGAGAGGGTTCGTTTAACATGAGTTAATTCAATTTTAATGAAATACCGATAAAACTACAGACAAACAGACAGGAGATAAACTTTTTATTATTTGATAAATAAAATTGAAGTCTGTTTGTAATTTCAAAATAACAGCTTTTACTGAATGCTTATAGAAGTATGTCTATATGGTACTTATAACGAAAAAAAAAACAGTTTTTTTATTCTTTGTCTTTCTGTCTGTTTGTTTGTTCCGGCTAATCTCCGAAACGGCTGGACCGATTTTGACGAGACTTATTGCCAGATAGCTGATGTTATAGGCGAGCGCGTCCTTCAAACGATACTATGCATTTCCTAATGGAGATAAAGAATAAAATGGCTTGAGAATGCACGCCGCGTCGCGTCACGTCTCGGTGTGAACTGACCCTTAGCGTGTCGATGCCAATTTAAATAGACTCAGCCCAAAATTTGGCGATGAGTTTGGCACTTTCAGTAGCGTCCATCAGCTTCTGTGTTGTGCAAACAGCAGGGCAGGCATCTCTTAGTGCCATCTCTTTCCCACACTGGAGTTACTCCTGCTTAAAGACGTCATACCTATGCATGCGTCTGCCACCTGGGCAGAGTCATCTATGAGGCTAAGTTCCCATGTAACGCGCGTTAACGCACGATCAAATTTAAAGAGAGTTCAGATGATGAGCGCTAACGCGCGTTGCGAGAGTACTCGTCACTACTCGTCAGTCTAGTTCAGTATTATCAAAATTTCAAAAGAAGTACGTGCGATCGCGATAAAAGAGCGCGCTCAACTGAACAGCAAACGGACGTTACATTAATATCAAAGCGCGAGTCAACGCGCGATCATCTGCGTCTAGAAACTTTTTCTCTGAGCGCTGTGTTGACGCTCGCAGACGCGCGTTAACGCGCGCGCTTGTGATCGGTTGTTAGGTATATATTAGGATGTCTAAACGCGCGATTTGAAAACGCGCGTCAAAATTTTGCCATCTGAACATAGCCTGAATCTCCACCTGAATAGGTTTTCCTTGCATCGGCTAACATCACATTTCTATTGTATAGCCATTTTGTTGACAAACACTAGCCATTTTGTTGACAATCTAATTCTAACACAATGAACATCGTCACATGTCCTTGTATGGTCACAAATAAATCACATATGAAATCATCTTGATCACCAGATAGGTACCAGCCCATACTATTGTGGTTAGCTAGCTATTGTGTTCAGTATGCCATACGACAGGTGTTATGTTGACCGTGGTAACATAATATCACGCCTGTGTCTAGAAGGGGTTAGCAGGTATTTACTCACTCACAGTTTTTAACTAAAATTGAAAACAGTATGTTGGATGCGAAACGCACGGAACGGGTCAATGTGGCGACACTTGGGGGAGGTCTATGTCCAGTAGTGGACGTCTTTCGGCTGAAATGATGATGATGATGTTGGATGGTTTGGTCATGTGGAGATGATAAGTGCAAGGCGACTTGTGATGTTGCTGTAGTACTTTTTGTTTGGCGCTACACGGGGAAGTATTGCCTACACACCTGCTCAGCTGTCATGCGGCCACTGACAGGCGTCTCCTACGTCCCTCCCGTACCGCGGAGCTACGTTAGACACCATCCCAGTTAATGATATTAACTTCAACACACCTGGGGCAAAGCTCGAAGTTCAGAACAGGCCTCCATAGCGCAATACAGCTCATAATCGTCCAGCATCCAAGCATCCTTGTACGCCATGAACATCTTGAAGGAGTTGACGCCATATTGTTCTGTGGTCAGCTGTTGCATCTCCTTCTTCACTGCTGGCGACCACCAGGTTACTCCCACGTGGAGTGCATAGTCGCAGCATACCTGGAACGGCATAATGTTTTATAATTATATCTTTCTTTTGAGAAAAACACATGAGATTCAAACATAAATGGCCTAAGCCTTTTGGGATTACGTCACAGGCGTGTTAATACAGATAAAACACATCATCACGACTGTTTTTTTTCCAATATGGTGGACAGATACACCCATATGTCACAAGTTTATTTTGTTACGTAAGTCCCATGCGAACTTGGGACCTCAAAAGATCACTTTAGCAGAATCATAAATAGGATGATATTAAACTACGTCTGTGCCCATTTTACAAATTGTAATGTAATTCATATTATTATCCTATTATGATTCTGCTAAAGCCATTTTTATCCTTGCTGGACTGCCTAGGACTGATTCGAGTCTATTTTTATTTTATTTCTGTTATATCCCGGAGCCAAGATTTACTCTTGGTTGCTTGCAAATAGCATTAGGCTTGCCCAATATAAATATGACTGCCAATCCTAGATGCATCTCTGCCCTTGTTTTGCCTTTAGCAGCAGCTTTGGCGCAGAATCGCACTGTTCTAAGACACTGGTTAACAATGTATTTTAGTAAGGGTGTGATTGTACCTTGCCATCGGCTTTTTCTCTCCAGTTATTGTAAGCGTCCACCAAGGACTGTCCTTTCTGCGGCAGCACGAAGTCAACTGCAAAGTTAAAACAATAGTGTTTAAAAGAAGTCTATGTAAAGAGAGTCATCATCTGCCTAGCCTTTTCCCAACTATGTTGGGGTCGGCTTCCAGTCTAACCAGATTCAGCTCAATACCAGTATTTTACATGGAGCGACTGCCTATCTGACATCCACAACCCAGTTCGTACTGGGTAATACGGTACCCCTTGGTAAGACTAGTTGTCAGACTTTTGGGGCCACTGACTGTCAAAGATCTACAAATTACAGCCGGGTCCAACGGCTTTCCGAGACACGGAGGTAACTCGGTATGTAATGGATGGTCCCCCATCCACGGACAAACCTAAGCAATTGTGGCTTAGCCTAAAGATCGACCTGAGCGGCTGTTATTATTTAGACATGAGTTATGTAAAGAGAGTATTGTTAAAAATTATCACTTCGAGATGAATCATGAGGAAAATACTTAAAACAAATTCTGTGATAATAAATGATGATGCTCTGATAATATTATTATCATCATTGAACAAAGATTAGGACTCAATTGCCATCATAACTAAACTGGATGGGCGAAAAACTTGCTTGCATTCATTCAGAATTGAATTAACTCAAATATTGGATAGGACCAGGGTCGCCAACCAGTCATACCGGTATCGTCTTACCCAGTGACTAAGTTGTGGAGGTCAGATAGGCAGTCGCTCCATATAAAATGCTGTTTTTTACTGCACCTGGTTAGACTGGATGCCGACCTCAACATTCTTGGGCAAAACAGCTAGGCAAATGATGATGACAGGGGACGGCAAGGAACTCGGAAGCCTCTCTCTAAAAGAGCGTTGATGGAACTCCTAGCCTATTTTCTCTATAGAGATCTACGCTTTGGAACGGCCACACTTTTTGTGCCTTGAGGCTGGACAGGGACTGTAGCTTAATCCCTGTAAGTGGTCTATTTGAAATAAATGCTTTGAGTTTGAGTTCTTACATGAGGGAAGAGAACCTTCACAACATATTCTTCCCAATACTCACTGACACACGTAGTTCCTCCAGCGATTGCCGCCCTGGTACCCTTGTAGAAGTCATCAGCAGATTTGGCAGCCATCATCTCGAGCTCGAAGTGGGTGTGAGGGTCAATACCTCCTGGCATGACCAGCTTGCCCGTGGCATCGATGGTCCTGGTGCCTCCGGGGATGATGAGGTTGCGGCCCACTTGTCTGGAAAGAGGAGAGAGGATATATTAGTACAGCAAAGAAGAGTAATGTTACTATTAAGATGTATTGCGAAAGCCAGCCGGTAGGTGGCATCAGCGGTACGCATACAACTTGATGTAAAGACACCCAGAATGCAGTTTCTTTTACGAGGTAGTAAATTTCTTGATCTTTACGAATAATCAGGGCTGAAGAAATAACTATGAATTTAAACTTATAAAAGCAGTAATATTCACAGCAAACGGAGGTAACCGTTGCACCATTCAGCAGGTAGCCATTTTTTTCACCGCCAAACCAAAATCGCCAAATATCCAGAAACTAACAAAAGAATCGATTAGAAAACCATCTCGCTGACTCATTCAATAAACTGATTTAACCATTTAAATCCTATTGGTAGCACAAAGCAATCTAATTGCATTTAACTATATTGCGTTAAATAAGGTTAAGAATCTATTGACCTGATGTTTTCAATTGATGCGGGAACCGTTTGGTATTCTGTTCCGTTTATTAATTTTGATCTAGTTAATCAAAATATTGGAGTGAGTGATTTATGGTGAGTATTTTTTTAAACTAGGAATATTGATATGGACCGTTATTTTTTATGACGTCCATTTTGTTTGCTATAGAACTATTGTATCCTTATTTTTATCCACTAACTGTTGTCGATAGAAATAAAGAGAAGAGAAGGAGTGTATTTTTTTTCTGTTAGTCACTAACAGAAGAGATTACACTCGTCTACCCAAGGTGGTCGTCAAAGTATTTGTTAAATTATGTCTAGAGGTGAAAGCATCCTCCTATGACTTTTCCGACCGTGGAGACATTTTGTACCGTGATTCTAATCCCACTTATATAATACTTGGGTACTGTAGTGGCCACTGGGAGGCTGTGGGGGGACCCAATTATAACAGTGGACAATTCACATTTTGGGCCATGACGTCTCTGAAATTGCTGATCGAAAAAAGACCTGCAGCCGTATTATAACAATCCTGTTCTGCTCAATATTTTTCTTTGAATAACAAAAATCCAAGAAACATAATAGTTTTTTCTAAATAATTTAAAAGCCTTTTTATTAAATGTGTTTACAACAGTTTCCAATCAAAGCTTCTTGTGTGGCCTCGACTATGAATAGAGCGAGTCATCACTTGGGTGCCGTAATGGCTGGTCCATATCGTTCTATTCTGGTCAATGGCAATTGATGTATGTGCATCATAGGCGGTTCTTATTTGTGTCAATATAATAAACATGATGGACAGCTGAGTCAGACGAATATTTAACAAGGATTTCTGCAATTTAACATTTTTTATTTGAACATAATCACGTCTGTTTTAGGCAGAGGTGTACTTATAGTGCACCCTCATTTCGTCGGATATGGTTTAGTCTAATGTAATAACGGGCGAGCCTATTGCCAGCAGCCGGGCAAAACTCCTAACACTAATTTCTCCTGCTATTGAGAAATTCGTGAGCTGAAAGACTTTATCCGACATGGGAATCGAAACCTCATGCACAGCAGTGCAGTTGCGCCCACAAGATCAACGATGCAGTCAGCAAGTTGGTACATTTAATAATCAAATTATAATTGTCAATCCTCGAATACAAATGTCTCAAGTTTAAACAGTAGATGTTCATAATGGAGGACATGAATGAAATACCAAACGATGCCTGCGTCCAACATTATAAATCAGCCAACATAACCTTGCCATGACTTCTAAAAAAAAACAATTTAAAATTCCGCACCATTCTTTCTACACGTCACCATCATTACCATATTTTACAAAGTATATAAATCATTCAACATTCATTCATGTATGTAAATAAAGTTTGTTATGTAACAAATTAAGATAGGACTTCGCCACCCAATATGGTGGTGTCGCGGATGTCGGCTCGTTACCGCATTAGTGACTTCCTGAGTGCTCACACGCATTTGAATGTAGCCAACGGAACGCGTCTGCGTTCGCAATTCAAACGTTCGAATTTGACACTTCCCTAACGGCTTTCAACTGTTTTTGTTGCCGGCGGTAGTTGGTGGTTCCATATTTGATTGGTTGTTGACGTTTGAAATTGCTTATTTATTTTAATATTGAAATGCTTATTTTTTTCATTGTTAAAGATCTTTCTACAGCTTTTACATCTCCAGCGAGCGCTACGTTCAAATTGGTCGGAGTTACTTGCATATTCCATATATTAGGACACCAAAATGGAAAGTTTTTGAGTCTCACAAGAGAGGTACACATCTGTACTAATATGTTAAAAGATGTAAAGTTTGTGTGTTGGGAACTACTGATCTGATTCTGAAAATATTTTCACTAATGGGAAGCTACATTATACCCAAGTATCTTAAGCTACAATTAAAATATTCACGAGGAATAATTTCCGACTATAACCCGAGTGAAGCCGCGAGTAAAAACTAATTTATTAAATTCTTTCTAATTTAGTAATATTTTTAGGAAAATGGAAACTATTTGGGGTTCGATAAAATCCATGCCATTTATAATTAGACCATCCTTCTCTTTTTGATCTTGGCATAAAATATTATTTAAAAACGTCTTAGCCTATGGGGCACGGACTTGGTCATTGACTAACATCCAGGACTCCAAACTCAAGGTTTGCCAACGAGCAATGGAGCGCAGTTTACTAGGTGATAAATTAAAGGATCGTGTTCGAAATTAACGGATTTAAAAAAGGTTTTTTTCTATTAAATGAACCAGTGATGAGAAACTACTACCTGTCATGGCGTAGCACGATATATTCCATTAAACTAACTCAATTTCACGGACCATTAGTTCCGATCTTATTTAGAGCAGCTTCAGATTAAGGTAAATATTTAAAGGCAAAAAAATGCACTTTTCATTGGAAATAAGAATGGATTAAAAAAACTCGATTACGATTTTCAAGTCTTCTTCTAAAAGAGCATTACAGATCTGAAAAAGCATGTAACTAGAAGAGTGATGAATATTAATATTGATGGATAGAGAGGAAAGAAATGAGGAACGGATGGTGTGAGGAATGTCAAAAAGAAAGTGAGTGATGACAGCGTCAAGATTAACAGCAGAATATTAAATAAGAAAACGTGCTGCGCCAAACCCATGTAACATGGGGCAATGACAGGAAGATGATGTTGGAAAACCTAAAACCAGGTGATCATTTGAGAGGTTACAACATAACATAACATCACGCCTGTAATCCCAGAAGGGTTAGGCAGAGGTGTACCTACTAGTACACTCACATTTCGCCAGTTATGTTTTAAGTTCCATGTAAAAGGAGGTGAGTCTATTGCAATCAGCCGGGAACAAATCCAGACTCCGTAGCTGCTACTGAGAAATTCCTCTTGGAAAAGCCCAATATCACTTTGCCCGACACGGGTATCTAACCAAGGACCTCATGCTCAGCAGTCGCGCTTGCGGCCACTAGACCAACGAGGCAGTCACAACAAGAATCAAATAATTTCCAAGTGGTGTCCTAGGGCTACAGGTTGATGTTCTAATACTTAATTATTTTGATTGGAGCCAGCAAATCTTATAAATGAACTGCTTTCGCTGTTCAATATGAACAAGGATGCTGTGAAATGACCTTTTTAATGAAGTAAAAAGGACTGCTCAAGAAAGAAAAAAAAAGTATTTATTTGTCGCGGGGACATGACGTCCATCATACAAAATCACAAAAAAGATGAGAGAGGATAAGAAATAACTGAACCTCAGAAGTCAGAATCCTGATAAGGTCTAAAAATATACTGCGATCACTAATAACCAATATCCTAATGTTTACTAAACAAAATGAATTCGTTAACATTACCAACTGAATTGTGGGTTTCATTTTCAGTAGTTAATATTATGGGGAAAAGTTAATAGTCCATGATGGCAAGATTGCCAAGGTGTATGTTTACCGGCAGTTACCTACTTTTACTATGTTTAGTAAACTAAAACTTTTTATAGAACACCAATTTTCTGCACACAATGGACGCCATTAATGAGGTTGAAAAGAAAAATGACTTTTACCTTCAAAACTACACCGTATTGTGGAAATAATAAAAAGATTTATAACTTCTCACGGGAATGTTGCTGTATTTTTTATTTCATAGCAATTAAAACACTTTCATTCCTATTGTTATGATGACACGTAATGGTTCATCATTGTGATCTCAATCTTCAAACTTATCTCTAAAAGAATACGGTGTAAAATCGCGTGGTGTGCTAAATATAGTGTGTAAAGAAAATAATGGCCTGAAAATGCACAAAGATATGATCGTTGAGATGAAATAGCTGGCAGGCATTTTGTTTGAGATAAAGTAACCGCTGGCACAGTTTCATATTTACAAACATTGCTGTCTATGACGTAATGATGATGTGAGAAGTGTCGATTGCTCATCTTTTTCGGAGAAATTGCAGTCATAACAAATATTGCAGTTTGGAAAAATATAATGAAGAGTGTACTTCATTTTGTGTTTTATTTGTGCACTAGCTTATGCCCACGACTTCGCACGGGTCTAGTTCGATAATTATCCCACAGGATCAAAGTATGCGATGTGCATCCTGCTTTATTTTCATTCAGATATGCAGTTCCATTGTGCCTGCATTTCCCTTGAACTGTTATCCAACAGCATACATATATCTTCTGTCAGTAGCTACAGCTCGCCGGATAAGAGCAATTCAACCAATGAATTTTTATTTAAACTACTTCGTTGGGACTCCCTGTAAACACTTCGATGGCATACTGCTGGGAGTTCAACACCCCAGTTTAATAATTATTACTAGTTTACTATGACGGGAAGCTGGTGTCCAGTGTCCATCCTTCCTTGCGTAAAACATGAGATTTTGAGCCTGACAACCAGTCTTACCAAGGGGTATCGTATTATCCAGTACTAACTGGATTGTGGGGGTCGGATAGGCAGTCGCTCCATGTAAAATACTGGTATTCAGCTGCTCTGGTTAGACTGGAAGCCGATCCCAACGCAGTTGGGAAAAGGCTAGGCAGATGATGATGGTTTCCAATGCCACCTTAGCAATTAATTCTTGACACTTAAAGAAACATTGAAGGAGTAAGGTACATACAACTGGAAAAGTTGAAACGTTTATAGAACAGCACCATATTTACACTGCAGGGCAGAGTCATTAATGAATCTCCACCTGAGCAGGTTTTCCTTGCTGCGACCAACCTGGTTCCGGAGTCTATTTAAAGACTTCCAGGTCAGCTATGGCAACTCATGTCCAGGTGGGAGATTTTCAGCAGGTGGAACGAATGGGTTAGGTAAGGATGCACTACCTCGCCACAGCTTTAGTCTTGAATTTGGAAGTAGAATTTGGGTCTCGTTTTTTTTTTAAATGTGCGAGGAGAATGCATAAGGTGCCTCTCGGAATTAAGTATATTTTCTCTTGTCTCATAAGTTTACAGCTAAATTCTACTGCTCCAAATGCTACAATCGAGTACACCACTCGTGGAGGCGGTTTTCATTATCAGATGACTTCGATTCCTATTTATTTATTGCAAAGGCATATAGGCGGACTTAAACAAGGTTGATGAAGTGATAACAACGCAGTAAGTGCGTACATTTACATTCTTCTTTTTCATAACCCTTATTAGGGTATCGTAGTCGAATGGCGAAAAACGGAACCTTTACAGATTCGTCATGTCTGTCTGTCTGTCCATGTGTGTCACAGCCACTTTATTCCGAAACTATGTATTAGGACTTCACAGTTGAAACTTAGTAGGTAGATGTATTCTGTGAACCGCTTTATGATTTTTATACAAAAAAAATAAAAAATAAAGATTAAGGGGGGCTCCCCATACATCGAAATGAAACTAAAAAAAAAATTCATCAAACCTATACGTGCGGGATGTTTTTATAATAAGGTCTATCTTTTCATACACGAAATATTTTAAGAGTAACTTCTATAAGTCCTAAAGTCGCACTAGCAACGGAAAAAAAAATATCTGAGTGTTTTTTTTTACGAAATTATTATAGTTCTAAATTTTTTTAGACTTTTGCATAAAATTTTTACTCCCATATTCTAACAATGACAGTAAGTAAATACGACGTAATAAACTAGCGTAATGGATGTTCAAAAATAAGGAGCTAGTATTTATTTTTTGGGTCAAGTAATTTTAAATTATTCATTTTATATAAAAATATACTCAGATAAAATAAAAAATTCCTTGAAATGACATTGTTATAGCCGTTAGATGATTCCCTGAAAATATTTCGTGTATGAATAGTTAGACCTTATAGATAGGTCTTTAAAAATGACATTTAGGTTCCTTTTATTTATTCCTTTTTATTTATTTTTTCAAAGTCAATCGTTTAAAAGATAAAAATTCAAAAAAAGAAATGTAGGATTGTAGAAGTAAAAAAAAACTGGTTTGAATAGATTTGATGTATAGTTTTTGAGATATGGGACTTTTTCATCAAACTGCAGTAGTAACTTTGTTTTTATTAACATACTATGAAAATCAAATTTAGTTTTGCTGTTGAATGTAATACAATACAATATATGAATGAGCCTTCAAAATATTTTTATTAAATTGTTTGGTGCTGCGGGACCCTGTGTGCGTGTGAGTACGACACGCACTTAGCCGGTTTTTAATGCCAGTAACGTTATAATTTTGTTTTATTGCCAGGTTGAAGTTACAGATCAAGTTATGCCAAGTATGCAAATGTCAAGGGCAAGGATATTTGTATTCATTGCATTTTAATGATGATCGAGTGCCGTTAATGGTGGAACTTAATCATCTTTATGTTGTATAGTAGATCTTTCCATAATATTATTGTTGATGCATGAACGTGGACGAGGAAGTCTGAAAATGGCTGAAAAGTTGTGTGGTAATCGGTTGGCTTGGTATGAGCATGTGATGCGGAGGAATGAGGAAAATGTCGTGAGGAAAGTTTTGAGAATGAATGTGGATGGGTATAAGAGTAGAGGAAGACCAAAGAAACGATGGATGGACTGTGTGAAGGATGATATGGCAAAAAAGGTGTCTGATGAGATGGCGAGTAATAGAGAAGTATGGAAGAAGAAGACATGCTGCGCCGACCCCACATTAATTGGGATATGGGCAGGAGAATGATGATGATGATAATGTATCAACGTGGACAAAGCAAAGGCAGAAAGGAGTATGTAAGGATCGTGGCAGGTATCCCTATTGGTAAAAGTAGGTTTATGTATGTATTTTTTTAGACTTGACGAAAGACTAGTTGAACTTATGTATTGTTCAGTGCTTTAGTGCGAATACTAACATAGTTTGATGGCGAGTTTTTGTATGATGGCCCAACTAATCTAATAAGTTATCTTGCTGCGCCCTAACAACCTGTAAAATTGGTTGTGTACATTGTGCATTAAATAAATAATCTTCCCAATTGTTGGTGGAAGAGGAGGACCATATACTCACGTTAGACAGTAGTACTTATTTATATATTTAGGACTAACAAACAGTACCGCAGTATATTAGTCTTATCATACGTCTTGTCATAGCTGTGTAACAGGAAAACTCACATCAACCGGTCTCCCCCTTTTCCCAGCTTTTAGGGTGATTGGGCGCGGCCGAATGAAGTAAATATTTAACGAATCTGGTACCCTTATCTGACCTGCGCAACCCAACAATTGGGAGTGAGGGAATTTCAGCCATATTTGGTCAATCAATTAATATCGGCAATGGTTTTGCCTCACCCATTTGCAAATATACAAGTGTCCATGTGAACTTAGGGTTGTCACACGCGTATTTGAGCTGGCATGATTCAGACGGGCGGAAAAATCGAATAAAATACGAATAGCAATGTACTGCCTCGTTGGTCTAGTGGTCGCTAGCACTACTGCTGAGTAAGAGGTCCTTGGTTCGATTCCCGGGTCGGGCATTGAGATATTGGGTTTTTCCATCAAAAATGTTGCGCCCGGTTGATGGCAATAGGCTGCCCCCTAATACATGGGACTTAAATATAACTGGCGAAATGTGGTTGTACTATTAGGTACACCCTTGCCTAACCCTTCGGGGATTGCAGGTGTGATGTTATAATGTTAGTATAATGTATTTAATATAGATATACGTTCGGGAGGAAGCTACTCGGCTTAACCCGATATTGTGCCGAGCCGACCCGACCTTGATTCAGCCGGCAGATGCCGAACTGAATTTACCGATCGGCCCGCGTCTAAAGAAAGCCCAATATAAGTATGTATCTGATTGCTTCGGGTCTGTTAGTATTTAAAAATCACCATCATTCTCTTGCCCTTATCCCAATTCATTTGAGGTCGGCGCAGCATGTCTTCTTCTTACATATTTTCTCTATTACTCGTCATATCATCAGAAACCTCCTTTCTTGTCATACCCACACACACAGTCCATCCATCGTTCCTTTGGTCTTCCTCTACTCTTATACCCATCCACATTCATACTCAAAACTTTCCTCACGACATTTTCCTCGTTCCTCCGCACCACATGACCATACCACGACAACCAATTACCACACAAAGAACGCAATGTTCAGACTTTTATTTTTGCCGCTAGAGGCGCGTTCGTCTTGTCAACCGTCTCTGAATTATACTTCAGGGTGAGATTTGTGTTCAACAAATACTAACGAGTCAAATGTATACGGGGTGGAAGGGACTACGGTGCTGAAACGGTTACCATGTATTCAGTACCATTCATCATCATTCTAACCAAAAAAATCAGCCGAAATCTCTGAATAGACTCCGAACCCAAGTCGGCCGTAGCAAAGATAATCTGTTCAGATGGGGGTTCATGGACGGCTCAGATCTCAAATGTGTATGCGGCGTGTCTCCACAGACAATGGCCCATCTTCCATCTTGCGCTGCATGCCCTAACACCTGCGCACTTGACGATCTTATGACTGCTACAGCGAGCGGAGTTCGCATAGCTGAATTTTGGGCCAAACATATTTAATTAAAAATTTGCCATCGACACGCTAAGAAGAAGCCGTTGCATAAATTTTGTATTTGTTTTTTTTTGTAGGAATCAGCTGTATTTTTTTTTTAACCGGTGTCCCTTCCACCTCATATGTAGCACCCCTGAGCCATTCAGAAATAGACATTAGGCGTGAAATTAACACGGCCCAGTCTGTGTGACCTAATTAGCAGTAATGTAATTAGGGAAATTAAATGGAACACGTTTCTAGGAGTGGTGTCTGCATGTCAAGTCGACCTGTCGACTAATATAGGGCTACAAAATATACTATATGAAATATATTAGGATTTCAGGTTAGTTAACTTTAGTTTTGGCTGGTTTGGATTCTTTAGGTACCTATTAGGTTCATAGCCCATGGCAATAAAAATCGCCTAAAGCAAGCTTTAAACTCAGTTCCTGCTCCGAACTTGCTAATTTCTTGATCATTTGATTGGAGTTGTCAGTCAGTTCATCAGTTAAGAGTAGATATTATAACTAATTGAAGAAAAATCGAAATAGGGTTTCAATTTCATATAGATAGTTATATTTCACAAATAACCAGAATCAGTCGGTTCACATTCAAATTGAAAACTTAAGAACACATACACAAAATGTCGTTGATTAATCTCAGAATTAAGTTTTAGTAGTTTTTTGTTTATCTCTCTTTACTTTATATATTTTGTTTTATGTGTGTAATATGTACAGATGTATTTATTCTTATATTTTATACATTTATAAATTAAAATAACCCATATTAACTAACTTAAAAATGGCGTCAAAAAACTCCTCAACGCTGTCAACTGGTAATGTACCCAAGAGACTGGCGGCGTTGCCACGTTGCATGGCAACGCTAAGCCTTTGACCAAGGTAAAGGCCAGCCCTCGGGTCACGGGAAGTATCAACTAAGCGTTTTGAAATGTCTTTGTCCTTCTTATAATTTAGTTACAAATATTTTCTAGTTTTTTTTTCCATATTTACTCCTGCTGTGTATGGTCTCTGCATCACCCTAAGGTAGACTGGTAGAAAATGTCCAAGGTATTAAATCCACCTTTATACACTTTTTTCTTGTGTATAAAGTTATGATAAATAAACGAAAATCGTCTAAATTATAATGAGTCGAATATAAAGTTCATTCAACCTTTAGAAGAGAGAAAAAGTCAATGAACCTCGACCATGGTGGCCTTTCCAGACAAGTTCATTGCATTGGCCAGACACTGTAACACCCCCATAATAAATCTAAAGCGGCCATGGGGTTTCAGATGACGTCACTTCGCAGACTGTTGGAAATATTCACCCCACTGAATTAGTCATGTTTTTTATTAAAGTTAACCCTGATAAAAGTCCGATCGATTTTTAAAGTTCCTTCGTTTCTGGCAAAAATATTTTCATTTGGAGTTTTATACGTAACCATATACAACATTAGTTTTAGTATATGCGAAACCTGATACACGTGTCTTGTATTTTTATGTAAAGAATCTATGTAGAAAATTTCAAAACTGTATCATGAAAAATCACAAAGTTATTAGCTTGTTCTGTTACCGGGTTGTAAGCGTAAAAACGTGGTCACCACGCAGCGAGCCCGCACGCGCGCCGCCAGCGTCGTCTTGAGCTCATTGATAATTATAATTTGGCAGTAGGTACCTAAATGATTGCGACAGGTACTTAATGTCGCTCGGTGTCCAACTTGTGACTTTAAAAAAATATTTTTGGGACAAAATATAACATGGTTTAAAAATTATTGGAATCGATTCAGTTACTTATTCAGGTTTCGCATATACTAAAAATAATATTGTATATATTTGTTTTATACCTCTGATTCGGAACCTCACAATCCTTAGTTCCTTACTAATATTATAAATGCGAAAGTAAGTTTGTTTTTTTTTTTGTTACCTTTTCACGCCTAAACCACTGAAAAATTTTGCCTATACGTTGTCAGGTGTACAGAAGCGGACATAGGGTATCTTTCATACCGAAAAAAAGTACTGTTCCCGAGGTAAACAACAATAACGTTCTTATGGTAATAGATGGCGTCACGTGTCTTTCGAATCATGATTGAATTATATTATTACAAGTAAGAGTTTAACCCGAATTGATTGTCAAATTATAAATTAACGCGAGCGAAGCCGCGGGCAAAAATTAGTACAATCATAAACTCAAGCACTTTTTCAATGGGGGTAGGCAGAAACTGCTAGGATCCTTCCACGATACTTCTTTAGCTTCAGACACGTTCATACATCTGGTCATACACGCACGCTGGTTGTGAGTACTACGCACCTGACCAGCACTCCCATCTTAGTTATAATCTTCAGAAAAGAATCATACAGAAGTCATGTTAAATCTAAGTACGAGGGCTGAATGGTTCGCTATAGATACTAGCAGACTGTGATTCTGAAATAGCGTTCCATCAACTGCCTAGCCTTTTCCTAACTATTTTAGGGTCGGCTTCCAGCTGAATACCAGTATTCTACATGAAGCGACTGCGATTCTGACCACAATCCAGTTAGTACTAGGTAAATACTATACCCCTTGGTAAGACTGGTTATCAGACTTTTTGGCCACCGTAACAACTGTCAAAGATCTACAAATGACAGCCGGGATCAACGGCTTAACGTATTTTCCGCGGCACGGAGGGAACTCGGTATGTAATGGGTGTTCACCCATCCACAGACCAACCTAGGCAAGCGCGGATTGATCTGAGCGACTGTTAATATTTAGCGACGAGCTCCTCAATTCTGAAATGGCGTTACATTATCCAATAAAGTGTTCTAAAGTTACCGCCCAAAACGAAAACAGCATAGCTGATACTTACTCGAAGTTATAGACCTATTACAAACTTTCATACCGTCCATGTCATGTTTATGCATCACCAGCAATTGTGGCGACAATATCAATTATTTTCTATGACATCTAGAAAGACTGGACAATAGACCCTAAAAGAGCTTTCACATTGTTTATAGTCAGAAAGGAATAATTACTGTATATGAATTTATGATGAAGACTGAACGTTAAGAACCTATTCGGAAACAATGGACATTGTTGTCCAGATGGCTTTCGTTAAGTTCTGTTGAGAACACCGTCCTCAGTCATTTGAAATTCTTTGACAGTCGTTACAGCAGTAGCGAAGGGTAAATTTTTGTAAGGGGTAAGCCGGATTTCATATCTTTTTTTTTTTGTTAACCTGTTTGAGTGTCCCACAGCTGGACAAAGGCCTCCCCTTTCTCTTTCCAAACCTCTCTGTCCTGTGCGATATCAGGCCATGGTTGCCCCGCAAACGAGATCAGATCGTCACACCACCTTCGCCGTGGTCTACATATCTTTAATGTGATTATATTATTTGTCTATAGAATACTAACTGTGCCATTTTTCAAAGGGAGGCTGGTCGGAATCGAGTTGTATGGAACCTTCGCCACTGCGTTACAGTAGTCAGTGGCCCGAAAGTCTGACAACCAGTCTTACCAAGGGGTATCATATTGCCCAGTACTAACTGGGTTGTGGAAGTCAGATAGGCAGTCGCTCTATGTAAAATCCGGTTAGACTGGAAGCCGATCCCAACATAGTTGGTAAAAGGCTGAGTACCAGAAATAAGTTTTACAGTCTTTCATTGTAGTTAACCTTTTGAACGCCAGAGCATAAAGACACGCGCGTGCCCTCCACTCCAAGTCACAATTTTACCTACCATTTTGTCACATATTTGTGTCGTTTCGCGTACAACATTGCACGCGCTTGCTTGTCACGTATATGTGACAATGGCGTTCAAAAGATTAAATAAACTACTGTGGTACTCAACCGTCGTTATCAATTTCGTTGACAAATGACGCATCACCAGTTCATCAACAAACCATCCTGCGAACCCCCATAAGGCGTTGATAAATGACGTCACCATAATATTTTCGTTGATAGATGCGCGCCCGCATATGTCCTGCCGATCTATTGTCAAGTTCAATGTATCGCGTTCAATTGATGGAGCACGTTCATCTTTGTCAGACAAATATATATGAGTAGATGGTAATAATTTTAGTGATGATGGAAGTGCTTACGGCTGGTTATTAATAAAATAGGTTGATTGACGCTTGACAGATGGGCTCATATATGTCTTGGACAATTTGACTGTTTTTGTCGTAAGGCTTAAAAGAAATATCTTCATCATCTGCCTAGGGGCCGTTGTTACTTACAGATTGCCATCGACGCAAGAAGTAGAAAGTAGGAAGAAAATACTAAGAGAACATAACATCAAGCCTGTAATCCCCGAAGGATTAGGCAGAGATGTACTTAATAGTACACCCACATTTCGCCAGTTATGTTTTAAGTCCCATGTAATAGGGGGCAGCCTATTGCCATCAACCGGGCACAAATCCAAACTCCGTGGCTGCTATTGAGAAATTCCTGATGGAAAAACCCAATAACACTATGCTCGATCCGGGAATCGTACCCAGGACATTCTCAACAGTCGCGTTTGCGATGTTTCGACCAACGAGGCAGGTCCTTCCAGTAAATCTCCTATATTCTATTTACCCAACATCCTGTATAACGTATGTCCTCCTAGTACTTCAACTTTTTAATTACTACCTACTGATGCAGTCTAATCTTCTAGTTAACCCTTCAGCTAAGCTAGGTGAAGGCTAAGTTCACCTCCATGGATCAGCGGCACAATAATTCACAATTAGAGCCCCTTGATTGCCTATCAACGCAATTGTAAGCTATATTACAGCCGTTTTATATCTGCGTAGTTTACAGGAGCGATTGAAAACGTTGATTAATCCGTTGGAAGTAGTTAATATTGGTTTACATCCACTATTAAAGGCCACTTGGGTCGCAAGTCACAAAATTCGTACATAACGACTCCTTGCATAGATTAAACTATAGAACATTCGATATTTTACTGCACCTAATATCTAGCTGCAAGGGAGCAGCCATCATCATACAGTTTTCGGATAGGGGTTGAAGCAGAAGAAACCGCTATGTCTTTCATCATCAACATCATCCACAGCCCGATTTCACCCACTGCTGGCTATAGGTCTTTGCTAGCTCTTTGCTTGTGCCAAGCTCCACGTGCTTCGCGTCTTGTGCCAGCCTCATCCAGGATATTCCCGCTATGGCAACAATGTCATCTGCCCATTTCGCCGCCGGAAGACCAACAACCAACTCTGTGTATTACCTTTGGGGAATACAGATGTCCCCGTGTCTGTGTACATGAAATGCTATACTTTGTTTTTTACTACTTTTGGCTTACTAACTTTACTATTGGCTAAAAACATAACATGCATTACACACGTAAGGATTGAAATCTGTCGCCATACAATATTCGCAAATAAGACCAAAAACGATTACGCAGAAACTTTTGTCATACTTGCAAATAAAGGCACATGCGGCAACCCGCAACATTCATTATTTATATTCATCTCGATCCGCAAACAACTGTATTGCGGTCTGTATTGACCGACACACACTCAATCGCAGACAACCAGACGACAGCGATATTACTCCCGGAAAATAATATATTTATTTAACACTGCATGAATTTATTTTTCCCGGAAATCCTGCCAGAGATGGGCAGGGTGTTCCGTAAACTATGGACCACTTTAAGTCATGAGCGTCATGGCTAACAGCCGCTTGGGTCGATCTTAAGGTTAAGCCACGCTTGCATACCGAGTTTCCTCCGTGCCTCGGAAAACACGTCAAGCCGTTGGTCCCGGCAGTCATTTGTAGATCATTGATAGTCGTTACAGGTAGTCAGTGGCCCGAAAGTCTGACAACCAGTCTTGCAAAGGAGTATCGTGTTATCCAGTACGAACTGGGTTCTGGAGGTCAGATAGGACATCAGTAGACAGTCAGACATCCCTAAATACGCTACTCACGTTGCTGCTAACAACGCTGAACTCGAATGTTTCAAATTCTTAGCTAACACAATTTAAATTGCCGACTAAACATTCAAAGAAGAGATGACACATGACCGGAAATATTCTTCAGAAAATATCACGTAATAAAAACTACTGCTACTAGCTACTTTTTATTTCACCACAGCAAACTTTACACATTCGTTACGAAGTTTAATCATTACAGACAGACATTACCACATCTGAACATTACGTATACTGTAAATAACCGGCTACTGCTGAACTTTCTCTAAAATGGCGGAAATTTCAAGATATGCCGCAGTGTCTATCTCCATAAAGCAGTGTCTGGAAGGCAACGCACATCATAACTAAACGAATCAAGATAAAGCATGTGTGGGAGATAGCTATAATACGACCGGATTTACAAATAAACATAACATAACATCACCTCTTATCCACGAAGGGTTAGGCAGAGATGTACTTAATAGTACACCCACATTTCGTCAGTTATGTTTAAGTTCCATGTAATAGGGGGTGAGCCTATTGCCATCAACCGGGCGCGAATCCAGACTCCGTGGCTGCTACTGAGAAATTTCTGATGGAAAAACCCAATGACATTTTGCCCGACCCGGAGGTTCAACCCAGGACTTCATGCTCAGCAGTCGTTCTTGCGACCATTAGGCCAAAAAGACAGTCTAAAATCACCGTTCAGTGTCATCATGATACTGAACGGCGATTTGAAACTCATAGTCACTATGAAGTGTATGGATTCTTACATCATCTGCCTAGCCTTTTCCCAACTATGTTAGGGTCGGCTTCCAGTCTAACCGGATGCAGCTGAATACCAGTATTTTACATGCAGCGACTGCCTATCTGACCTGCACAACCCAGTTAGTATTGGGTAATACAAAAACAACGTCCCCTTGTTAAGACCATTTTGGACCATTGACTACCAGTAACGACTTTCAAAGATCTACAAATGACAGCCGGGACCAACGGCTTAACGTAATGTGTGGTCACCCATTCACAGACCAACCTAGGCATGCACGGCTTAACGTAAAGATCGATCCGAGCGGCTGTTATTATTTAGCCACGAGCTCATCTCCTCTACGGAAATTCTTACAAAAGAAGAAAAATCGCGGCAAAGGCTGCTTCACTCAAAAAATCAAAAGCCAAGGGATAGATCGTTTCCAGTACGAGTAAAAGCATGTGTATTTACTTCAAGACTGCACCAAAAACACTGCATACTAACTCTAGAAGATTATGCAGTAACTCTGCAGGTATAAACATAAAATCTTTGGGGAACAGCAATGACTCACTGGACTTGGCACCTAAACCGCTAATATCAGTAAAATTTACCGATGTTACGAATGTGCATTTGCCAGCCATTGCCAATTTTTCGCCAGTAGCACCAGCCGAATTAGAGGATTTTGACCTCAAGCTAAAATTAGGCACAGTGTATTTTTATCTTCATTTTTCCAAGAATTGAAACTTTCTCGATTCACAAGATGTGAATTGTTTGTGATTTTAATTAGAGTGCCTATGTAAATAAGATCTAAGAATATTTTTACTTTCATCTCTCGTCTCGGTATGGACTGAATGAGAATCGTTCATGCCATGGAAAAATTTTAGCCGGCCAGCAAAGTGGTAGCGGAGTTGGAACTAATGGACGTACATTTAAGTAAAAAGCATAATCATCCTTTATCGTTCCCACTGTTGGGACACAGGCCTCCTCTCTATGAGAGGGAGTAAACTATAATCCACCACGCGGGCCCAGTTGGTAGAAGTCACATGTCTTCAAATTTTTGGTTGCCGGTTATCTCACGATGTTTTCCTTCACCATTTTGAGAGCCTGCCTGGGCTCGAACCCACGACTTACTGCTCGTAAGTCGGGGCCACCACCACTGGGCCACCGCTGCTCTTCCACCATCGCATCGCATCGATGGACGTACATATAATTCTTCTAAAAGCCTGTAAGATTAAATTAATTGTCAAATATGATCTGATCACAACTTTATGATTTGTTCTGACCATTTAAAATCGATCAAATCAAGTCAGTTATTCAAACTAGGCTGAGAATCAAGACTACAAATACTAAAAACAGTCCCCCAAAAAGCCCGACTTTCGCCGTTATTTGATCAACCTTCCAGAAGCCAGGCTTAAATATTATCACGCGTGAAAGCAATTTCTTACGCCATTTCTACATTAACTTCTATGTCATGTTTACATCCAAGCAAGGGGCAGACAGATTACCCCCGTTAGACGTAATCAGAATCAATCAATGCCTATTACAAAACAAACAAATGGAAATGCAGCGTAAACAGACTATAAATAAATGTATGACACAACGGCTACCATGACTGCATTAGGCTCATTTACACGAGTCGAGTTTCTCGACAAGAGGTGATCAGGCGAGCTTCTCGGCGGGAAGCTAGATGCTATGGAGGCGAGATTTGTGATTATTGCCATCAAGTTATACCACATTTATGCGAGAAACGAAATTAGCAGGTTGAGGACGTTTCCCGGCTCTGTGGGCTGAAAAAAAGGTGGTTTGGCGATACTCTGCTGAACGATGCTAGCACAACTCAGGAGAGGTGTAATGTCTATTTTTTCAGCAGTGGACTATGTCCTTCGATATTTCCTTGGCAGTTCTGGAGCTCTGATTTGACAACTCCAAATCTTACTGCTATTATAAAAGCGAAAGTTTGGATGGATGGATCTTTGTTACTCAATCGCTCCAGAACGGCTGAAGGATCTAAATGACATTTGGCACAGAGATTGAGATTTGGCGTTTGGCATTTGGTCTGGAATAGCACTTCAGCCACTTTTTATCCCGGTATTACGATCCCCTGGGACAATTACCGAACTCGCCGCGAGCAATAGCTAGTACGACATAACTGTATAATTTACATATTAACACGAGCGCCGTATATTTTGGAAGACGAATCCATTCTCGTTATTCTATATCCTCCTAGGTATTGTTTATATGAACTACAGTTTTATTTCATCTCTTTTCGATGCGAGAAACTGTTTACGAATAAACAGTGCTATTACGGAATCGTCTTTGATTTTTAATAGGTTTACTGCCAGTTCGCCCACATGGGTTTATTTCTTGCCAATGCATGTTTCCTGTTATAATACAATTATTATATTCCGCCACAGCACATAAAACTTCTGTGTATATTCTGCGTATCGTTCAGTTTTATGGTACTACGCCGAAGCTCAATATCCTTCCGACTGAAGTTGGTCACGGTGGCCAATCTTCACGCCGATTAGCCAAGGGAGGCAGGAAATTTTATTAATAACTCGTAGCAAGTATTTTCGCTAACACTGGTACACTCTCTGTCCCTATAGTCTCCTAGTCCGACGGGACGACAAACGAAATCAAAATATTTTATTTCACATAGGCCTATATGGGCACTTAACATCGAGAAAAGGTGCACGGTTCAGGTTGGTCGTTTCCTATGGAGAAGAACCGGCAAGAAACTCTATGGTTACTTTTTTTAAAATCTTATGGTTTTACGATATTTTTATGTTACAGCGTTATGCTTAAGTATGGGAGGACAGCGTAGGGCCGACAATAAGTCGTTGCTTTATCAGAGTCAATCCGAGGAAACTGAGGACTACTCGCACCTGTCAAAAACTGTGAAACGTCAAACATCGTTCTGCGTGATTTAATTCATAAATAATAATATTATCCCAATATAAGTGGCCTAAAACTACAGTAATACACTCTAAATAAGTTGTAACTTCAGTGACAGTGTTATCAAGGCTAGAAGCTGCAAATACACGTTGAAGAAGGTGATAACAGTGCATTTCGCTTAACAACACAACAACACCATAAAAACAGGTTTGGCTGTAAATTATTTAAAACGATAAGTCTACGCACGGAATACTGGGTCATACTAACGACAAACATCAACAAGACACAGTCGCAGATACTTATAATAACGTAAACAAAGAACAGATGACTCATTAACGGTGCATTTAAACGAAATGACAAATCATTGACCAATCAGGACCAATCACACATAGTTGACAGTGACTTGTCATTTTAATCTACGTTCGAAAACCTGACTTTACTGTATTGAATACCAGCTTTTTGAGACGACGTTCCATTACACGTAGATTTATAAAATTTAGAATATTGTTATTGTTATCGAGGTATAAAATGGAGGTATGCAACAATATAACATATCGTAAAATTCAAAGAACCAGCTCTTTAAATGACATCAGCAGAGACAGTTCAACACTATTCGATGCGACCATGACCAGCTTGCCAAACACCTCATTAAATACTAGTCAAACTGTAATGGACTTAAACGAAAAAGTTAAGCAACTCTCGGACGATTTATTAATAGCTCACCACGAAATTGAGAACCTTAACTCTGAAAACTTTCGTTTAAAATCTGACCTTCAGAAATATTTTAAAGTTATAGATGCATATAAAACTGTAAATCTAATGGACAAAAATAAGGCTACACCTCGATCTGGCCAAAAAAATAAAATTAAACAAAAGACTGTCAGAACACCGAGACTAAAGAAAGTTCCATATGACGATGAAAAGGCTACGCCCGTTATGACAGAATGTAACCAGACTTCAAGGGCTGAATCAAATTCAATAAACCACGACATAGCCACCAATTCGACGCCGCAAAACGAAATTATACCTCTAAACACCAAACAGACAATGCCGAAAGATATCAAGCATAGAAAATTGTGTGTGCTGAGTAACAGCTCAGAAAGGGGGAGGTTGCAAAGTGTAGAAGATAATTTCGCCAGCGACTTTAATTATTGTAGTTACTCCTTACCTAATTGTAATATAAAGCACCTTTTAGCCGGCATAGAATCAAAATTAAGAGATTTTACCCTAAATGACTACTGTATAATTGTATTAGGAGAAACTGACATCAGAGACAATGATAACTTCATTGATGTAGTGAGAGAAATCAATGAAGGTCTAGCAAATTTAACTCACACTAATATAATTGTCACCGCGCCCACATACATACGGGGGGCACTCATTTATAATTACAAGGTGGAACTATTCAATAACCTCCTTTGCATGGACATACAATATAATAAATACGCACATTTTTTCGACTCCAACTATGGTTTAACATTTGACATGTTTTCTAACACATCTGGGAAATTAAATAAAGCTGGAACACTACAGATGTTTAAAAACATAATGAATAGAATTAAAATTGACATGAACTTATTCCCAGTGGAACACCCACCAAATGGTCAGAATAATAGTATCATAAACGACAAAAAGTGTTTTGAAAATAAATACGTGCAAGTTAATTTAAATCTGAACCAAAGTGTAATAAATAGAATCAATACAGACTGTATAAATGAAACAATCAACGAGCACGGTGAATCGGAATGTAGCAAAATTGAAAATCCTAACTCTAATGATTTATTTCGTTCATAAATTTGTAACTATCCTACATCAAAACATTAACGGATTGCTCAATAAATCTGATATGCTTTCTGTTTGTATTAACGATTTGGCTGTCCAGAACAATCCTGTTGACATACTTTGTATCACTGAACACAACATGACGGACGGTGACGAAGTGTATCTAACAATACCAAATTATAAACTTGCGTCCTATTATATGAGAGATAGCAGGCACGGAGGCTCCTGTATATTAATTAAAAACAACTTGAAATACAGAATTCTTAATGACATCACAAAACTTTCCATATGTAAAACGATAGAATGTTCTGCAATTGAGCTGATGGAACATCAAATAGTTGTTCTATGCATTTACAGGCCACCTAATAACTCCGCAGGCACTATAGACAGCTTTTTCACCACTCTAAATAAAATATTAAATAACGTTTGCTCACACGGTAGGAAGATCGTTATGTCCGGAGATTTCAACATAGATACTTTGAAGCATACAAAACTGTCCATCGAATTTACAGAAATCTTAACCAGATATAATCTAAAACTAAAATTCAATCAAATAACGCGATTTGCTAGTAAAACGTGCATAGACAACATAGCCCATAACATAAGAGCTTGTAAAGGCACTATGAAGGAATTAGCGCTATCAGACCATAATGCGCAAATAGTAAAGGTTCCAGTTAAAAAGACCTGCAACATAAAATACTGGTATATATTAAAACGGGATTACTCTCAAGGCAACAGAGCAATATTTATAAAATATTTAAATCAGCTAACCAATAATGACGTCTATAGTTGCTCGGATACGAATACTGCCTACAACATATTTCATGATAATTTCGTTATGCTATACAATCTCTGTTTTCCTATTAAGAAAGTCAAGATACATAACAGATCTAGACCGAAATGGATTTCACGTGGATTAAAAATATGTAGCAAACGTAAATGTCAACTATTGTGGCAATATAGGATTAATCCAAATCAAACCACTAAAACTGCTTTTAAAGCATATGCAAAGAGGTATAAAACTATAATTAGACTGACTAAAAAATCTCAAAACGATTACTTTATTAAATCTGCAATAAATAAGAACAAAGCTACTTGGAAAGTAATAAATGACATCAAAAGTAAGTTTCCAAATGAGGGTGTGGCTCAATTAATTACAAATGGCGTAGCCATAAATAATCCTCAAGACATTGCTAATTCGTTTAATGACTTTTTTCTTGACATCAGCAATAACAATACTAGTGTACCCCAGGAATCATTCAATAAATTGACATATAATTCTAATTCAATCTTTATGACACCGACGATCCCTGATGACATTAATAAAATAATAATTGCTCTAAAAAATAAAAACAGTGCCGGTTATGATAACATTATGACAAATATTGTTAAAGATGTAGCCCATATTATATCAAAGCCACTTAGCTTCATTGTCAATTTATCTATAGAAGAAGGCACTTTCCCAGAAAAACTAAAAATATCGGTTATAAAGCCAGTGTTTAAAAAAGGAGACAAAACCAACATGAGTAAT
This sequence comes from Noctua fimbriata, assembly GCA_905163415.1. Classification (NCBI taxonomy): domain Eukaryota; kingdom Metazoa; phylum Arthropoda; class Insecta; order Lepidoptera; family Noctuidae; genus Noctua; species Noctua fimbriata. Next base: position 5,269,398 of record LR990946.1, read on the forward strand.
TACAGGCCCATTGCATTAATACCTATTTTTGGGAAAATCTTTGAAAAGGTTATCTTCAACTGTCTTTATAATTTCTTTGAGGCAAAAAACATCCTAACGCCCAATCAATATGGTTTCAGAAAAAACAAATCCATAAACGTAGCAGTTTATAACTTCTTACATAAGGTAATGATTAACTTGGATAAAGGGTTGTCAGCTGTCGCATTATACATGGACATGTCGAAAGCTTTCGATCGTGTCGATCACAAAATCCTCTTAAGAAAGTTGGATGCATATGGTGTAAGAGGAAATGTGTACAAACTCATAGAATCGTACCTTAACAACAGGCAACAATTCACAGAAGTAAGGAGGATAAATTTTAGTACTAAAACAGAAGAACTATATGTATCTGAATATAGAACAGTTAGATTCGGCGTTCCTCAAGGGAGTATTATCGGCCCACTATTCTTTCTGATCTATATAAATGACATGCCTTCGGTAACTATTCATGACGTTACACTGTTTGCTGATGATAGTACCGTTTTATTTGCTAATGATAATTCAATTAATTTAGAATCTGACATTAACCAAACAATACTATTGATTATAGATTGGCTTAAAATGAATAATTTAATGATTAATATTGATAAAACTAAAATAATGAATTTTAAAATAAGAACTCGACGTACAGGTGCTTTAAAAATTCATTACCTAGATAGTGACATTGAGGAAACGGAAGTAACGAAATTTCTAGGGCTACATATTGACCACAAACTTAATTGGAAATTTCATATTGAGCATGTTTGCAAAAAGCTGGGACAATTTTCATATGCACTATATAGATTAAGGAAAATAGCGAATCAGAGTACTTTGCTAACAGCTTACCATGGTTACGTTGGCTCTATTCTCAGATACGGTGTAATATTTTGGGGCAACAGTACGGAAAAAGAGCGCGCTTTCATTGCTCAAAAACGCTGCATCAGAGCTATATTTAATTTATGCGGAACTGACTCCTGTAAACCATTTTTTAAAAACAATAAATTATTAACACTGCCATGTATCTATATACTGGAGGCTGCAGTATTTGTTAAAAACAATATCCACATGTTTAGCTATTACACGCGTATACGGCGTAAGGACAAATTATGTACAGTAGCCAGTAAAACTCATCTAATGCATGAGAGCATCTTTTGTTCAGCTTCTCGCATCTTTAATAATATACCGGGGCCTATTAGAACAATTATGGAAAAGGAAAATTTTAAAAGGACTCTCCATGATCTGTTAGTAGACAAAAGTTACTACTCTGTAAAAGAATTTCTGTCCGACAAGTCTTTGCCTAAATATAGTCCCACCCAGTCATGATGTGTTCGATGACCTACAGACTTTAATTAATTTTGTTCTCTTCAATATTCTATTTTTTTTTAATTTTATGTATGATTTTTACAATTTGACATTTTAATTTGTTATGAATAATTTAATTTTTTTTTTGAATTTTATGTGTATAATTTGACATGTTCCTATCTTAATTTGTTATGTTTGACTTTATCTTTTTATCTTTTGAGTGATAAATGTAATTTGATTTTCTATATAATTTGAATTTGACATTTCTCTTAATTTGTGCCCTTTTGGTTTTTGTTTTTATTTTTTATTTATTGTGCTAGAGGGAAAATAATAATAATTAGTAATAATGTTAATTTTATCGAACAGTCAATTTCTGTGTGATTATTGTATGCCCTACGGGCGGGACATAGCGGATCAAAATTTTCAACTGTTAAGAACTGTACCTACCTATGATCCACAATAAAATATTTTGAATTTGAATTTGAATTTGAGGAGAGATCAGACGCAGGACCAAGCTGGATCTGGAAGACCACACTCATGTCCCTTCATATTGATTTGCCAAAAAAGACTAGCATTGCTTTAATGAAGAAGAATGGAAACACTATCCTCGTTTTGGCCTCCATCACAGTCGGGTAAAAACAAATAAATTTTGTGAATCATCATCTGCCAACCCTGTTTCCAACTATGTTAGGATTGGCTTCCAGTCTAACCGAACGCAGCTGAATAACTTATTTTACACGGAACGACTGCCTATCTGACCTCCACAACCCAGATAGTTCTGGGTTATAATTATGATACCCCTTGGTAATACTGGTTGTCAGACTTTCGAGCCACTGACTATTTGTAACGACTGTAAAAGATCTACAAATGACAACCGGGACCAACGGCTAGAAGGAATAAGCTCTGTGGATATCTATGATAAATAATCCGCGCGTTTGATGCGTCAGCGCAACTCGACATTAATCCCTGTGATTGAAGCTAACGACGTAATGAAACTAAACGGTCTGCTACCCTGCTATATACTTATACGGGTTTAAAGATACAAAGTACAACGGTACGGTCTTGGGTATGATTATCAGGTTAGGTAATGTGTTATTGGGTATTTGTATTAATAGTTTCTTCAGTACCGGCTCGGAGTGTAGATTTGATCCCAGTTGATGGAAACAGACTTACATCACTCCTTATAATGTGGGTGTCTCTGCTTAGCACTTCGGGGAAACTCGTCGTGGTGTCATGTTATTTAATTATGAAATAAATTATTATATTCTCACTTTAATTACCTATGTACGTGCTCATTTTGTATTCAACGACCAAGTAATTAGATTGGTAAGCTATCGTAAATATCAGCTATAAATATTTGCAGTTTTTAATGTGCACAGATCAAAATAGCCTACTATCTATTTTTGTTGTAAAAATAATAATCGAAGAACTACATATTATTACCTACAGATATTGTTTTAATTTTTATTTGTTTTACGATGGGAAATCATCAAATGACCCCCCCCCCCCCCCGCTCTGGGCGGAGCGGAAGGGAGTGTCAGACTTGTACTGACTAAAACCCATCCATGTTCCTTCTTTGCCCTTTGTTTTTCAGGGCCGCGGTATCTCTTTCGAACAGTCCCGCAGCCCTGGCAGGACAGATATAATGATTTCGACTTTCGGTATTTGCAAAGAAATCTGATTTCATGTAAATACTGTAAAATCATACAAAACCAACGCGAAATGTGGGTGTAGTGTAGGTACACCTCTGCCTAGCCTTTCGGACAAACAGGCGTGATGTCATGCTAAAAACCTAAACTTTGATTTGATTATCCTGTATTCAATAGGCAATCCGAATAGCCGAATTCGGTATAAATAAATATAGAGAAACGTGACAGAAACCAATGCGAATAATTTATTTTCCTCGTCTCTATAAAAAAATGGATTACTGTGTACTAGTGATGGGACATCTCAGAGAATTTGTTGAACCATTCTATCGATGGTGAATTGACTTTTACTTTTATTTAACTAAGTTGTTCTTATTCAAGCAGATATTTTAATGAAGACGATTGTAATTAAACGATCAGCAGCGAGAAGCGAAACAATTCGCATGAAATGAAATTAATCCACGAAGTTATGGGCAATTTTTGTATTTGTAAATCCATCGAAATTGCTAAAGTAAAATTCCATGGCACTCAAAATCCACACTGCATTTAACTTAAGCTTATCGGGTTCCATTCTCGAGGTTAACCTTCAAGTTTCTTCGTTTGGAAGTCTATACCGTGTCCATCACTGGATGCGTGCGCATATTTTCTCAAATTGACGTAATAATATAAGTAGCAAATGTCACGCAACGTTTTGTCACGAAAGCTCCGTAAGATTGACATGCTCCGAAAAACGATCAAAGTGCTGCGTTATTGAGGAAATCAGTTATTTATAATTTTATGAGCAAACGGCTTTGGATGTAGGTCATTGTGGTTCTTAGTAAAAATGGAAAGTACGTGGGATGTTCTTATGTGTGGGATAAAGAAAGATTGAGTGTTTACTAGTTGCTCGTCCGAGCGAGACTAACAAACAGAATTAGCCCAATTTGCCGCTTCAATGGTCGTAATGAGCTATTCATTATGTAATCTTTACATCTAATAAGCTATTGCTTTACACGTATGAAAGGGCATCGACTTCCTATGTGGTTACGGCGTTACGCTCATGAATATCTGTCTTCATTAATTTGTAGTTAAAACAAACAAGCTATTTGTACTATGAAACTGAGCAAATTAAAAAGGATAATATCGATAAAATGAAAAGGTCTTATAATAAAAGGTACAACACTAGGTGATGAGGACAACATTATGATAAAAATAAAGCAATTAAAACAAAAATATTGAAAAGAGAATGACAAAAAGACTCGCATTAACATTCCATTCCAAAATTAAATGTCAAATTCCATCACATGACGCAATCGAAAAAAAAGCAAAAAGATAATCATAACAAAAACAAAAATTCAAATTAAAAAGAGAACAATACAAAATAACGGCCCCTCGAAACTCGCTTTCAATGCAGCTTCGCACTGGCTGGCATAAAGACCTCGGTAACCTTACTAATTGGACCGCTCAGGTGTTTGACCCAACACTATTGTATGCAGTTTAGCGCCAGCAGGGTTGCCAGATTGGATCGTTGTCATCATTTCCGCCCGGAATTACCCAGATCTCCCTTTTCTTCTGCCATAATTCGGTTCTGTTGTTTCCCGCGAATTTGGCGATCTCATCGACCCAACGAACTTTTGGACGGCTCCGGTTTCTTTGGCCACCAATCGGTCGAAGCTTTGTTCTCGGCCATTTGGATTTGAGGAACCTCGCAGTATAATACAAGTTAGCTTCTATTCGCAGCCCTACTCTGTCAGTGAGAATAACGCGAATTCATACAATGACAATACGTGCATTTTCTAACGCACAAAAACATCACGCGACCATTTATGTAATTACTGTTTTGTTAACTGTTGCGTTCATTCATAGTGAAGATTTTTCATGTTTTCATTTGCTTGTTGAATAGATTGGCATCTTTTCTCATAATTGTTTTGCTTTTGATGCGTAAGTTTTTTTCGCACGACTGCTGTCGACAGCATAAGCATAATCAGCATATAATGTTCCTAGTGCTGAGATACAGGCCTTGTCTCTTCGAGAGGGAGCGGGCCATTAGCTCATTATCCACCACGCGGGCCTAGCCGGGGTTGGTGGATGTTATATGTCTTCGAATTTTTGGTTCTAGGACATGCCACTTTCCTCACGATTGTATTCCTTCACCGGTTTGAGAGTAGTGGTGAAGATATAAATTACATTTGCTTCCATCTTCAATACATATTATCTTATTTGCTGAGCTGTCGTTTTCGAACTATTTTCGAGTTTTAAGCAGGGATTTCTGCGGACGAAATCTAGGGCAAAACTGGATTTTCAGCACTATGCAGATGATCTCAGTGACTTCGATAGACCTCGTGTTAATGCCACTTAACCTAGACAGAACCGTGCTTAAGTGCAAGAACTAGTTTAATTTAAAAACTAGGTCCCCTCTGATCTTATAACTGGCTATTAGTCGGGAGAACAAATAGTCCTACGCAAATACTAGGTCTAGGGTATGTCTGTATAATAGGTTTATTTGCAAAAAAGGCATTGGTATATGCAAAAGACTATTTGTAGATCTAGGGATATACTAAGGTTATATTAATTCGGTATTTCATCCCAAATGCTAGTATCAAGTCTGATTTTATAGTCGTTCTAGATCTTACTTTTCTGTCGATTGCTTTAACACCAACACCGTCGTGGCGATGATCGCCGACAGACTGGATTTCCCTTATATTCGGCAATGCAGCAGCAGACATATTGTGAATGTTCGTTTTTGTCTGTGCTTGTTATCTTGTCTATATCTATTTATGTATCTGTTTGTATATGAGTCTTGTTACTTGAATTAATCTAAGTTTAATCTTCAAATGACACCACAATCCAAGTAGCAGACAAAAGGGCAGGTACTTGCCAAATATGATCATGAATAAAGTCACGTTTTCCCCTCTTGAGGGAAAGTGGTCACTAATCGATTCTTTACCAAGAAATACACGGTTCCTTAAACTTTCTTTTACTTCCATGGCTTCAACCTCTTCCCGATTGGTTATTGCACCAGGAATTCCAAGAAATTATTTTCTTGCGTCTGTTTTTGTCCCGACAGGAACCCTGGCTATAAGTGGTCTACTTCCAACAGTACGTATGTGTCTATGTGTCGTGGAAATGCATTGTTTAACCATAACTAATGTATAAGTGGCAAGCTGTATAACTGTCGGTGACCTGGTTTGTAACGTCGACTATATTTTATGATGTGGGTGGCAGCAGTGGCGAGTCGTACGGTCTACCGCACACCAGTAGACTTAGGAAAACTGGCCCTTATTGCTATGAAATGAAGGCTCGTCTATGTCGAATGGTTACTAAAGACGTGTGACTGTATTTACGTAAGCAATGTGTGAAGTTGTGGACTACCCACGTTACTAGGTACCTACATATGTCCGAGGTTTCGTGGGGATTTTTTTATCACTTATTGGGTAAGGTGGATATTCTACTAGTATTAATAAAATCTCAGTTTTGTAGCTTCCATATAAAATACCCAGGAAGCTCGATTTGAAGGCCTGTCCCGCACTGGGGAGCCGCGCTGGTGGATCGATTTATCGCGTGAAAGTCGCGGAAACAGCTAGATGCAGGCAGTTCAGGACTGGTGGTTCTGGCGATGCCCGGACGAGGCTTATGTCAAGAATTAGACGTCTTTCAGATGAATGAGGTTGATAAGGAATCTTTTTCAGAATATAATGGTGCACCTGGTCTCATAAAATATATCATGAGGTATGGTTATTTATCCCCAAAACTCCAAAAGAAGGCTGTATCCGACTGATAAGGAACAGCGAAACACGAACGGAGCCATGCCAGCCTTTAGTATCCATAAATCTTTTTTGCAAATTCAATCGTGAACGTCGATCGAGTGCTTTTACACGCATGCTGGGAAACCACAGGGTGGGCTATTCTCAAAGCGGTTCCCTTTGAGCCGATGCGTGCAATCACAATGCATAAATACATAACCAATACGAGATAAAAACATTCGCGTAATGGCAGGTTATCAGCCCATCATTTAAGTACTGCGCTCGTGCGTAACTGCCATAACGGACGATATCACACGCTTCGCTTTTTGTTCATTTGAGGGGTATCTTTCACTCGTGATACGTAATGAAAAGTGAAATATGAATTCATTCATTCAGAGAACCATTCTAACGATGTTGGATTTCGGTTTTCGGCGTCTTTCACTCGCGATCTGAATGATCGAAAATGAAATCTTCTTCTTTTTCTTCTCAAATCGATGACTCAGATGGTCACCTGGACAACGTTTGCCTCTTCAAGTCCTGGAGGTTGCAGTTGTGCAGGACGAGCTGGCATGTGAGGTGTGGCATGGAAATCTTCCTAGCATGTCGATGGCAAATCCCAAAAGTCAGCAATGCGAACACCGCTCCCTGATGCAGTCATAAGATCAAGTGAGCGTGTCAGAGCAAGCAGCACAAGATGGAAGGTGGGCCATTGTCTTTGACATGAAAAGGAAATGAGGAGATGACCATTCCTTTTTTTAAATTCGATCTGTACCGTGTCTGAACGCGAAATAAAACAAAAATGAACACCCACTTGAGTGCAGCGCCAGATATCAGTATAACAGTCTATGCACGTACGAGCGTGTTATCGTGAGTGCAAGTACCTTGCGAAGTGGCCTGAAGTGGGTAATTGAAGATAAGAGTTAATATCCAAGGATACCCCTTCTTTTCGATAAGATAATATCCCCTCATATACCCTCTTTGCAGCGAAAGTGATGTTTAGACAGTGTTAATACATCATCGTCTCAAATATCACCCTCCCTATCTTTCTCAAATATTATATTTTCGCCGCCCCTGTATCTCGTAGTTCTGTTCTGATGGCAGAAATAGGGGGTGTATCCGTGAATGTATGTAAATATCTAAATTCATACGCAAAATTTTCCGAACAATAGTTTCCTCATTTCTCTGCATCAAATGCCAAAGACCTCAATGATATTATAAATAAAAAGAGGTAGATGTCGCATTAGTGCGCGCTAATTGTTGCAGACAAGTTCCGACAATTGTTGTAATTTAAGTACTTCAAGCGCAATAGCTATCTCTTTCACGATTGGAACGTATGATACATCATACGTTCCGTATTATCTATCGCAGTCGTAACAATGCAACGATAATAATTGAACGCCGCTCAGTATGAACGTAACGTATCTTTCTTTATAATATCATTGCCAGACTTGCTAATGATCCTATTTATATTCAAGCCCAAAAACCCAACGAATCTTCAAAAGATCTATTTATAAACACTAACGGATACAAAACGAGGTTATCGTCAATAATAAAAAGGACAATTATCTTCATCGGGCATATGCCCTTGACCGTGTATCGCTTGACGCTCATACGTTCAAGGCTTCTTGGGAAGTGTGATCGTGTTAACGACCTGACTTCACATTTGGCAGCGCACCCCCGGGCGTGATTTAAAAATAGTTTTTTTTATTTAGTGCTCCGGGTCAACAGTTTACAAACTCGAAATTGGAGCAAGAGATCTAGAGTAGAATTTAGAGTGTCAGAATTTAAGAATGCATTTTTTTTTAGAATCGCTCTCATTGCGCCATTCAAGTTTTCGATTGGATAGCCAGTCTCTCATGTTAGGGTGCATAAAAGAGGGAAAGACCTGCACTCATCTTTAAACAGATCGATACACCAATCCTACTATCCTAGTAAATGAGAAAGTTTATGAGGATGGATGGATTGATGGCTGTTTGTTACTCTTTCACGCAAAAACTACTGACCGGATTTGGATGAAATTAGGCACACTTATAGTTTATAACCTGGATTAACACAAATTATACTTTTTATCTCGGTAGTACGGCCCCGTGGGATAATTACCGAACTCCAAGCGGGCGAAGCACGGGCTAGTGTCGCATAATTATACCCAATGTGTGACTCAGCCAGGATTTGGGAAGCATTTCCATGCTCTTGGCACTGTACAGTTACTTTTTAAAGCGTATTAAAGCGTATATCTGCGACTGGAATAGCAGCTGCAAAAAGAGATATGCGAGGCTACTAACGCTATCGAATGGGGCTAAGTTCTAGTCGACGCAAGAATAGATAATCTATAAAATCATTTACGCGATAACATCGAAGATTCATCAGGATAAGCCAAAAGCAGAAGAAATAGAAAGAAGTCAGCTTCCGTTCCAGAACTTCAGAGGCACTAGCGGTGTACAAATAATAACATCCGCGTAACCTACAATCCTCAACACACCATATTACACAACCAAACAATATAAAAACTACTATTTAAAGATTCCAATAAACCCATTTTGATCGACAAACGTTTGCGTGTAGCGTAAACAAGTTCGACGTCGATGTGTAGGAACGAAAGTGAAAAATTATCTGATCGTGATTACGTTACACCACTTTTACTTATAGACGTCGCATGTTTCCTTCTACATTTGCATGAATAATAGCCATTAAAGAAGTTTTTACTGTTATATCGACCTTGGGACTTGGAGCTGATGTAAGAATGTTATTATCTACACAACATAACTCCTGTAAATTCTGAAGGAGGCAGATGAGTACCTTGAGTGCAGTCTAATTTTGCCAGTCATGTATAAGGCCATGTAATAGGGTGCGAGCCTATTGCCATCAATCGGGTACAGCAATCCGAGAGGCTAATGAGACATTTCTGGTGTAAAATCCAATATCTTTTGCTCGGCAGTAAATCTTCCGGCCATTAAACCAACGAGGTTAGCTAATGTTATTTTAACTACTGACGATAAAGACCTATAAGTGTTTCTGGAACGCCCTAAGGCTTCTTAATCTGATTCTAAATCTAAAACAAATCCTAGACTTCCAATCCATTATGGATCATGCTAAGGTATATTTAGTATCGACTACATGAGCTAAAGCTGTCACCGAATGGCGTCCAAGAACGGGAAAAAGAAATGTGGGTCGTCCGGCGGCGAGGTGGGCAGACGACATCGTTGCCATCGGGAGAAAAACCTGGATGAGACTGGCACAGGAACGTGGAGATTGGCACAAGAAAAGAGAGGCCCAGAGACCCAGAGACCCAGCAGTCGGTGAATTCAGGCTGTGAACGATGATGACAGGATCTAATGATGATGATGCCATCTAGCCGATTTCGGTGTAGCTGAAATGGGCTAGATGGCAGTTAGCAATCGATGACTTTTCGAAGTGGTTGAGAGCTTTCGTGTGCTGCTCTTTCATGTGTCCAGCATAATATCCTACTTTAGCAAAAACTCCGAGTGAAAAGCGGAGTAAAGCGGGAATCTAATAATACAATATCGCTCGATAAAGCAGAAAATGCGAAGCCGTCAAGCCGTAAAGGGCTATCTGCAATGTCGCCGGAAAAAAGGTCGACTATGTCCGCAGTTCCGCCTCATCAATGTTGTTTAGAGGTAAGTACATTACATATAGTCATTTCCAGGGTGAAAATGCTTTTGGAAATAAAAGCTTTTTGGACCAATTACATTATCTTGATAATTTTCCCAAATTTACAGTTTTTGAGATTTTACACTAAAGTAAGTCGATGTTATACAGGGTGTAAACAGACCCTTCACTTAGCCGACAACCAAGCATTTTTTACATCAAACTAAGTAACTTTACGCAAAAATTATTGCTGGGTATCGACTTTTTTTTTTGGGGTGAAAAATCACGTTTTAAGGTACGACTCGATGGAAAGCACTCATAGCATTGTGCTGATGAATGGATTGAATAGTACGGGGGTCGGGGAGGTGTGTAAAGTAAAAATAGTACAGTTAAAAAATAGTAAATCTTGTGAAAAAGTTGGAACTTTGTCCCCCAATATCTCCGTAACTAGAAGGTTCCCAGGTATGGTCTAGAACAAAAAAAATATCGCAAAGACGGGGAGAACAAGTGTCTTTCGGATGTGTTAAGGATCTATTTACACCCTTTATCTGACTCATATACTTTAGTGCAATAGATATTGACATAAGTGATATTTATTCTGTGTAAATATTTCATTTTCTTATTATTTCTAACAGCTTTGGTTCCGGCGTTACAAACAAGATCTTAAATATTTTCCGCATAAAATAAAATTGTCATTGTTTTAGCCTAGACTTCCTTGTTCAGTTTCCTTTTCAAATCATAGTTTTTCAATACGACTAATATTGACAAAGAGGAACTGCCTGTTGCCATTAAACGCTTCCATCGCATCCTGTATACATAAGACGCAGCTATACATATACATACACCCGTCACCGTCTGCGAAGATGGGACAGCCCACAAGATCGATACGCACCGTCTTGGGGGAATGGAAGACTTGAGTAATCCATTTTGGCCCTCGGATTCAATTCAAAACAGACAGACAGACTAGCAATTTGCACGGGTGTGGCAATTTGTTAATTTCGAGGAAATAATATAAATGACTTTCACACTCTTGTAGTCGAAATCCATCAAGTAGTTTTGTAGTACTAAGGATATACTCAGATAAACAGCTTTTTTTACTAGCTGTGGCTCGCGGCTTCGTCCGCGTGAAGTTCGGTAACTGTCCCACGGAATCATACTACCGGGATAAAAAGTATCCTATATGTTAATCCAGGTTATTAACTATCTCTGTGCCAAATTTCATCTAAATCCGTTCAGCAGTTTTCGCGTGAAAGAGTAACAAACATCTTATAATATTAGTAAGATTTAGTGTAGTGACAAGTACTATTTACTGTGTTTTTAGTTAAGAGGACAGTATTACTGTTGGAGATTTCAGTCAAATGTAAAAAATGACGACGACGATACTGAATCATAACATAATTTATTATCATCATAAAGTCTCATTAAATAATCTGAAATATAAGAGAAATGAAGACTTATAGAAGAGAGCCTTCCCGTGGAAGTTAGAAAGCTAAATCGAGATATGGGTCACCCAACGATGTGAGTAAGCTATGCCTGCAACCTGTCAATTCTAACAGGTTGAACATGTTCTAACTCATATTGTATTTAGATTATCTCTGTCTAAATAGTTTTGATAGCTATAATGGATGGCGGATGCTCATATGCTCTCCTTTCTCATTTGACGATAACACTATAAAATCATCGAGGTATGCATAATTTGGCAGTGATCAGGGTGTAACAAGCCAAGTCATCTAAAAATGTGTAGTAACGTAATATTGTAATAAAGTATCTAGTAGACAGGATGGCTAGGTGGAGATGCCAAGAAACTTAGCTTAATGCATCCATTGCAGATTGTGGATATATTGCAGATATTTTTCTTTGCCCACGGCCATTGGATGGTTGATTAATTAATCTAGAAAGCCAAAAACTCAGATCTGATTACAAATATGTGTATTATCATTCAAACTATCTTAAATAAAGGTGGCAAGTACTTACTTGATGATGCCATCTTCAATGTAGACATCCAAGTCTTCCATTCCGTCATCGTTGACGACACGTCCATTTTTGATCAGCAGGCGGTTTTGCGAGCTCTGGAAAGAACAAAAGAAATAGTTGTTAGTACCAAATTATCTATTCTTAGGACTTCCTTACAATATAAAGGAGATGGATGAATCCATTACTTCTGAAGTCAAATAAATCAGTTCATTAATATTGATATTAATCGCTACGAATGAAAATATTAGACAGTTCGGAACAATAACCGCGTGTTTCATATCGTAACCAACCCTGTCTGACTATAAATCATCTGCAAAGCGAACATTATTTATTCAGACAGATATGAACCCTAAGAATGTGACTATTCGTGCCATAAATTTATGACACGTCTCGTATGACAAGATGACAGCTCATCCCCTATACGAAGCTCAATAGAGCTTCTATACAAAGGAATGATCTACAATAGTCCGTGATTAGAAAACTCTAGGAGGGTTGAAACCTTTTCACTACAGAATCCCATTTTCTACTATAGCTACGAACTTATCTACATTTTTTCGCAATGCTAGGTTACTAAGCAAGATGATAAAACAACTGAAGAACCCCTTTATTGGTTTATTATCTGTAACTATGTACTTCTATACCTAGTTGCTTTATCTTGTACAAATATTACTAATCCGTGGTAAGGTTCTGACTAGGTGTATGCTGTGCCTCATTACCAGTATTTACTGTAGGTTGTAGCCCTTGAAGCAAGAAATTTGATAAAGAAAATGCGTAGTACCGCTTCAAGCAATAAAGACGCGAAGAAAAAGGACTTAAAAATCTTCAGAAATAAGATTCCAAAGTTAGTCACGTTCTAAACAAAGGATTAGAAAATGAAAACACCAAGAAATGTTAGACCGCAATGCATGGAGAAATAACGGCATAATATGCACTGTCATACAAAAGGAAATTCATTGCGAATTCTAGTCAGACTAACTTGAACGTCCTATGAATATCTCAGAGACTGCCAAGCTGTACTTAAAATATAACTCAACTCGAACAAGGATGTGGACAAATTCTTAAACGAAGTCAAAAATGGACTCACTTTAATATTAATCCCAGAAACCGACGTAGGAGTTGAATCAACCGTCATTTTTCAAATTTGGATTATAAAACTGGCCAATAAGCAAGCAGAAACGGTAATAATTCGCGTTTTAATGTGTATGTTACGCCGAGAAACGCGACCGGCGCGCCTTACGCGAGTCCAACTGAAACTGAAAATGCGATACCGAAAATAGACGGTGGTCGTCCCCTCGCTCCACGATGCGTATATGTATAACTATATGTGTATACATCAAATAGAAAGTGATAAAAGATGTGCAGATAATATAGCTAACAATACTGAAGAAGAAAACACGATAGACTAAAATTACCACGTCGAATGAATTGATGTCGATTGGTTAAAATTCTACGAGTAGTTTAATAGTTTCCAAAACATTTGTGTGGTTTGTAGGATTTATGAGTTCGTTTGTAGTCAAAACAACAACGGAGATTAGGATGATTGGTTTCACGAACGGGAAGTATTTCTAAATCGAGTTCTTTCTAGTAATTAAGGGCAGAATGACGATTAGTCTAATTGCGATCCTGAGTCATGGGACGCTAGTTTGTTTAATGAAAACACTTCCAACGAAAAGGGTCTTGTGAAGAACAATCAAGGAGAAGGGAGTCGTGTGTATGATTAGCTATATGGATGTGGATGAAGTAAAAAGGAGTGTGTAAGGATCATAGCAGGTGGCGTTCTGTGGTTAATGGATTCCCATCATGTGAAAAAGGCGTGAGCTTTGGTATCTAAGTCTATACTAATATTATAAAGATGTTAAATTTGTTTGTAAGTTTGTATGTTGTAGGGGGTAATCTCCGGAACTAATTATCCAATTCTAAAAATTCTTTCATTGGAAGAAAGCTACATTATTCGTGAGTGATAGAGGCTATAAATTATATTTATACCATGCCTATTAGCCGAACTATCACATTTTTTGCGGACAAAGTTGCGGGCGAAGAGCTAGTATGTAATAAAGTCGAGTTCAGTGAAATCAAACATGGAAACGTATAGCGAATGGTGGAGTGACAGATTAGAAAATAAATGGCACTAAATGAAAAAGAAAAAATCGAAGTCGTTTATCACTTCTGTGTGACTTTAAAAGACAGAATAGACACTTTAAGTGTACTCATTATCGATTTAAGAACAATACGACCATAAAAAACTTTTTCCTATTACGGTAACAGTGTAAGTGCCAGAAAAATCAGGTTGCGGGAAAAGCGCGCGAAACTGAGACGGCCATCTTGAATTAACTTTCCACGTCAATAAAACACGTTTCTTTCTATTGAATGACATTGAACTGTTACAGTATAAGGCAATTTTAATTGTAATCGTAATTGCTAATTAGTAATTACATAATGATCATTACGTTTTTGTTGTAAATCGCTGTATTTGCATATTTGTTGTTTTGTGGCAGTCACTAGAAACATGCGATACACAGATGGCAACTATTATAAGTAGATGCACATACCATAAGTTTCATGGTTGTTTGTACGACTGTAGTAAATTATTTACCTTAAAATAATGAATGGTTCAAGGTAAAACTTATTGAGAGATCTGTAAATTATACTGAAACTACTTTACTTAAGTATTTTATGTGTTGCTACGACCAGACCAGCTTCCTTTAAACAGTGTATTTTATTTTAAACGATAAATCTCTAGTTTTATGGGTTTCTATAGTATTTACTAGATTTTGTCCTCGTGGATATCGGAAATTATCCCACGAGAACTTACCACCAGGCTAAGAAGTCGCCTATGTTCTTCTTCCAGTTCCAAGATGTCAATCTGTTAATGTAATTGGTATCCAGTTTAGTAGTTTGAGCGTAAAAGCTAACAGACAGACAGGATTTTAGATAGTAGTATGGATATCAGAACAGTATTTGGAATTATCTGGTCCTGTATTATAAACGGATGCCTTCCTAGTCATTGGTTGTTTTCCAATGTTTCTAAAAGAAATTATTCTATTCCATAACTAACCAATCTTAGTCCTTTGTTAGGGCTGGAAACCTATCCCCATCACCCAGTTGAACAAGGTAAAATTAGCAGCTGGCTATGCGCTTATAGTTGCCGTATAAGGCATTTTTCTAGAAAGAATGCCTATAATTTGTAGAAACATCAGTCATAGCTGAGTGACTTGCACTCTTGGGTACGCCCAATAGTTAGTAGCCATGGGCCGTGAGTCGATATAGTTAATATAGAATATTATGCAGTGTGAGAAAGCCCTAGAAAGTTAGCCAGATTATATAGTCGGCTAGGGACAAGTCTGAGCAGTAAAATGTGTAAAAATTTCACAGCTGTCATTTCGCTCCAACATGAGTTGGACATTTTTAAAGGATTGGCCTAAAATCGCGAAAAGTGGAAAGAGGGAAGGGAGGGCTTTGCCCTGGACAATATAGGATCATAATAAAAATGACATAGCAGAACACCTGTGATCTCTGCGTGAGGAAAACCCTAAAACATAGTGTAATATTATTACTTAGACAGGAAACGGGATATTTACCATGTTTACTGTTTTTGTCGAGTTCCCGATATTTCGGCGCTGTTGCAAGCACCATGATCACGGATAAACTGAAGTTATTGCGGGTGGGTGTTACATGGTAAACATCTCGTTTCCTGTCTAAGTAATAATGTTAGTGACCATGATAGTTTAAAATCTTATATCATAGTGTAATAGTACACTATGTTTTAAGTTCCAGGTTTTACCTTCATTTTCTGAAAATGCCAAATATCTGCGCGGAAGAAAACGGTTCTCTGCAATGCAACGTTACCACGATCGTTGGATTTTCGTTTTTCGCCCACATTTTTTCCAAGCTTAACTGAACTACAGTTGTCTGCTACTCTCTACACTTTTATTCTCCCCATCCCCCCTTTTCCGTCAACTGCTAGACTTAAAACGAAAAGCTTGTTTAAAACCCGCAAAGTTTAACCGGCTTTGCGGCCATCCCGTCCTCGCCCGCATTGTAATTGACAAAAAGTCTGTCTACCAACGAAATAAACATACAAATGTAGGTCCATTTAATCAACTTTGCTTTCATTGTACGCATACACATGAACCTACAAACAGTGATATTGTTAGCGGTACTATAGGTAAAAGAACTGTTTTATCAAAGGCATAACTGGCTATAAGGTACATGTCCCACCGTCGACGCGATTTTCTCACTCACGAAACGTAAAATATTAGATCCTGTATCAGTAAAGGAGATACATAAATATTTTAATAGTTCATTGTTGGCTGAGGAGCTCGTGGGTAAATATTAACACGGGTCGATTTTCAGTGCTAAGCCGCGCTTGTCAAGGTCGGTCTGTGGATGGTTGACCATCATTAATATACGATGTTTCCTAAGTGCCTCGGAAAGCACGTTAAGCCGATGGTCCCGGCTGTCATTTGAAGATCGTTACAGGTAGTCAGAGGCCCGAAAGTCTGACAACTAACCTTATCTCCATAACCCAGTTAGTACCGGATAATACGTTATCGTATTACCCGGTACTAACTGGGTTGTGGAGGTCAGATAGGCAGTCACTCCATGTAAAATACTGGTATTCCGCTGCATCCGGTTAGACTGGAAGCCGACCCCAACATAGTCGGGAAAATGCTATCAGAGAAAAAGGTCACCCAGGTCGGCAGAAAACCCGCTAAGAGGCTCTCGCTTGGTACACACCTACAAATACCAGCAAGTAACTGGACGCTAGTAATCGCCCATCGCACTCACTCATAGTCCAGAAACCAAACTAACCAAAGTACACACTCGTTGCTCGCCAACTTGTGTCTAGCGTCTAGTCGCTTGTCGCTGATCGTCGGCGGTGGGACCAATGGCTAACCATGGCGTGACGTAACGTGATGATGTCAGCAGAAAAAAAGTAATTAATTAAAAGCACATGCGAAGCTTGAGCACTTAGTGCTCACGGAAACTTTGAAAGGTGTAATAACTCTATTTAGCATTATACTTGCCCTTTGTGTGAATTAGGTTGATCTACATTTTACTATAGGGGTTGGGTGTTGAACTGCGGCAATAGGTTCAATAGAATCTAAAGTCTAGTATAGTCTACTAGCCGCATCATCATCATCATCATTTCAGCCGAAAGACGTCCACTGCTGGACATAAGCCTCCACCAAGTGTCGCCACATTGACCGGTCCCGTGTGATTCGCATCCAGCGGATCCCTGCAACCTTCACCAGGTCATCGGTCCACCTAGTGGAAGGCCTTCCAACGCAGCGCCTTCCGGTTCGCGGTCGCCACTCCAGAACTTTTCGGCCCCATCGGCCATCCGTTCTGCGAGCTATTCTTAGGGCTACGTCGGTTACCTTGGTTCTCTTGCGGATGTCCTCATTTCTGATTCGATCACGCAAGGAAACTCCGAGCATAGCCCTCTCCATTGCCCTTTGGGTGACTTTAAGCCTTCTGATAAGGCCCATTGTGAGAGACCACGTTTCGGTCCCGTATGTAATCACTGGCAACACACACTGGTCATAGACTTTCGTGTTGGGACACTGCGGTAAGTTGTACGAGAAGATACCACGCAACTTCCCGAACGCTGCCCAGCCGAGTGGGATTCGACGATTGACCTCTTTCTCGAAGTTAGACCTACCTAACTGGATCGTTTGTCCCAAAACTACTACTAAACTTCGAGTGCAGAGTCTCCGATCTTGATAGGAGTGGGTGTTACATGGGTATTCAACATGATTTTGGTTTTGTCCATGTTCATTTTAAGACCCACTCTTTCGGAAGCTCTACTAAGGTCATCGAGCATTGTACCGAGGTCCTCCATAGTCTCAGCCATGACCACTACATCGTCGGCAAATCGAAGGTGAGAGATGTACTCGCCATTGACGTTGACTAGCCGCATGTCATGAAGCAAATGACTTTTTTTTCAGAAACAAACATTATAAGCTCTCTCAGTTCCTCTCATTGAATATACGAACTGAAAATATCCCAAACAAAGCAGCGAGGACGAAGTTCTCCGTAAAACTAATCTCTGGAATGAGAGAAAAGCGTGTGTGAAAAGATCTAATTAAGAGTCAGTCGGTCAGGACTTTGAATTTTATATTGGGGGATGATTTTGGAAATACACGTTGCTCATAATTTTAACTGAAGATATAATAAAATGTACACAAATTTTCACAGAAAATTCAACTCCCCATTTCACCCTCTTAGGGGTGGAATTTCGAAAAACACTTTCTTAGTGAATACCTACTCTTCACAAAGAATACAGCCTCCAAATTTCATGTCGTCGTATCAGTCAGTCATTGACTTTTATATGTTTAGAAGATTGACTATATCAATGAACGACGAAGACTACTCCACCGCTATCCTCCTGTTCTTATACTGATTGGTTTGGGTTCAGGACAGCAGTTCTATTTCTTTTATAATCTCTTTCAGCTATTACATTTTTTTGGCTATATCGTCTTTCACACGTTGTCCTAGTTCCTCTTTAATACTTTCTTTTATATTATATTATATTTGTTTGCAACTCGTGTTTACTACTTTTTTAATTCAACCTTTCTTGTTAGATTTTAGCATATTAGTAAAGTACCTATGACATCTTCAGCTACATACAGACCCTAAATAGGTACTCGTACCTACTTATGTATGATAAGTGCTAGATAAAAGGACAGAGGAGTTTAAGTACAGACGCCAGCACATCAAGCTACCCGAAACTGTCAAATTTTCCCAATCAACCTCGAACCTAATTCTATAGCAATAAAGTTGAAAATCTGTTAAAGAAATTTGACAGATAGTAGTAGCTTGATGTGCTGTATTTATATCTGAACAATTAGTCAGTTTTATTCGATCTTTAGATTAAGCCGTGCTTGCCTAGGTTGGTCTGTGGATGGGTGACCACTCATTACGTACCGAGTTTCCTCCGTGCCTCTGAAAGCACGTTAAGCCGTTGGTCACGGCTGTCATTTTTAGATCTCTGACAGTCGTTATAGGTAGTCAGTGGCCTAAAAAGTCTAAAAACAGTCTTACCAAGGGGTGTCGTATTACCCAGTACTAACTGGGTTGTAGAGGTCAGATAGGCAGTCGCTCCATGTAAAATACTGGTATTCAATTGCATTCGGTAAGACTGGAAGCCGACCTTAACATAGTTGGGAAAAGGCTAGGCAGATGATGATGATAGTCAGTTTTATGACCTAGTTATAACTCGATTCCGCTTGCTAGATAATGGGTTATCGTTTACTTAAACAAAACATAAACTAAAGTGTGTGTTTATCAGGAATCGTTTAAATATTACACATTTTTACGAGAACAATATCAGTCATATTAACTGATAAGTAAGTACAACTATAAACTTAATTAGGTCCACATTTTGAAGGCCATTTAATTACACGACAAAGTAGGAGGACGCTAAGAAAATGAAGAAGTTCACCGATCACTCAACAAAATCAAGAATACGCCACATAGCCATGATACCATAATTTAATATTCCTGAATTTACACACGACAAGACAAGACAAGACAAGATTGAAAAAAGCGAAGAAAACATCGCGGGAAATCCTGAATTTAAATCAGTTTGAGAAGCAAGCTTGCGTTTTTTTACACAATTACCGTAATTATGTGATTACGATTAATCATACTATCAAACATTATTTTAACGTTTTTCTCATGCTTAGTAATCGCACTCCTAAGATCTTGCGCATGTAAGTAACAAAAAGTACTAATGATGTCCGTTTCAAACGGAAATCGGTTATTTCGAATTAAGATAACGTTACTATGTAACAACGTATTTTTAATTATACAATTAAAGCGCGTTGATACTGGCCGTTTGTTTAGAAATTGATAAAATTATTATTTTTTTGTGTTTAAATTACTAATATCAAACATAGCCGTTATTAGCATGCTAACATAACATCACGCCTGTAATCCACGAAGGGATAGGCAGAGGTGGTACCGAATAGTATACCCACATTTCGCCAGTTATGTTTTAAAGCCCATGTAATAGGAGGCGAGGCGGGGGCGGGGTTATTGCCATGAACCGGCCACAAATCCAGTCTTCGTGGCTGCTACTGAGAAATTCCTGATGAAAAAACCCATTAACACTTTGCACGACCCGGGAACTCAGGACCTCATGTTCAGCAGTCGCGCTTGCGACGACTCGACCATCGAGGCAGTTTAGCATTCTACTTCTAATCAAAGGTCACATAAACTCAGATCAGACGGCCCTAAAGTTAAAGACTTGTTTTCACTAGACACTTAGACAGCTTGGCTCCTACTTTAGGCACTGACCCACATAAGCAGTAAACAGAAGCAAATTCAAATAAAGACTTTTTGGCAAAAAAAGTAACCGACTTCCAAAAAAACAAAAAAATTGGAAAATTACTTTCGAAAGTCAGTGACAAACAAAAGTCACCGACTTCTGAAAGTAAAGTTATTTTCCAGTTTTTAGTGTTTTTTTTTTGTTTGTAAAAACGATTTTATTTTATCTTTTTTAGTTGTCTACGTTGTTGCTCACACAAATCCTTGTCAAGTATGAATTTTACATTGTAACAAGAAGTTATTAGCAAATCTTTCACATAGACGAAGAAGAAAAAATGCATATTATAGAGGATACCATAAAGTACCGAAACAAAGTTAATAACTTTTTTATGGAACCGGCGCGCAAGCTTCCTCACTCAAATGAACAAAGAATTACTTAAATCGGATCGGTAATCACGGAGAAATCGGTGAAAATACATGAAAAAAAAGATGCTGGTAGAATACATAACCTCCTCCTTTTTTAGAAGTCGATTATTAATAATCAAATTTGCAACGAAACAAACAAATATAGATAAAATAACACTCGTTATTCGCAAGAATCGTAAGTGCATTGCCACACCAACGGTATAATTATAACTATACTCATCTGGCCGTCTCGTAACGCAATGTTTACATTACTAAAAGGAAAACCCGGAGAATATCGTGTTACTGAGTATATTGATCGCTTTCACCGCAGCTACTTCATACAGGATTAGGTTGAACGCACATTGGATGCGTTTCTGTACGAATGAACACGACGATGCGCGAAAAATCCCGAGGCCGGTTCTCGAAGTGCTATTGGAGCATGTGGTTTGACTGAGCATTATTTCTGTCCCTGTCGCACGACTTTCAAACTACAGGTGCAAGATAGAGACGGGAAAGTACGTGATAAGTCATGTTTACTAAAAGGGTAGCCCGCGAAATTCTTTCCAATTTGCAGGTCTGTGTCAGGCTTTTTTTTTTTTTTTAGGATGGGAAATCATCAAATGACCCCCCCCCCCGCTCTGGGCGGAGCGGAAGGGAGTGTCAGACTTGTACTGACTAAAACCCATCCATGTTCCTTCTTTGCCAGGCATCGGCCCATGCGGACCCCTACGTGGTTGTTGACATCTCTTTGAGGCGCGCGTGGAACACGAACGCGCCGTCGACACGGCCTGTCGTCATAAGACGGCCGGACGGCGAGTTAGCCCATAACTCGCCGTCCACAGGCCCGCGCCTACGGTGGCCGGGGGTCACCACGTGACCCCCGACGCCCAGGGCGTCTCCCGCGGCGGCTGTGGGGAGGCTCTTTCCCTCAAGGTCTGTGTAAGGCTGCATGTTGACCAAAATATGATTCGCGACCGTAACACGTATGTATTTACAGAATTATAATCATTAAAATCATCAATTAAATGAACTTAGAACTTAGCCTCTCAAGTTCATGTAGTCCCATTCAATGACTATTTCATGAAAAAGTCATTATTTTGTGGGAACATTTTGCGTTACCTTTGACGGACAAAACGAATCAATGCAGTATGTAACATTTTTTTTTCATATTCTTACGAGTGGCTTATGTTCTAACAAAGTTACCGATGTGCGACTAGCTTTACGTTTAAAATATGCAGTATGCCATGCCTGGCCATGTAAGTCTGGATGAAAAAGGCTATGGAATTCAGGAATCAGTTTTAAATCATCTCTTGGTTGGAAAAGCTGGTTGAAGAAATGTTAAGTATCCATTAATGGATTGGGTAGTTAGTGAAGGTAGTCTATCAACATCTAAATAGGCAGCGCCATCAATTAAAACTTGTTTTATTTAGTAACATTATAATTCTATCCAAGACAAAACCAATAGGTATTCGAAGCTATTAAATATTAATACTTTACAAAGGTCACAATAATGGAATGCAGATACACGGCTATAAAACTTATTATTATTTGATTAAAATTTCTTTAGTTAGAGACATTAGGAAAAGACGTTAGAAAAGCACTTGAATTACCGACATAGCTTAGAGAGCAAGCAGAAATGGCAGTAGACCGGCCATGTCAGGACCATTGGAGCAGACGATATCATTGATTGGACTGACTGAGAATCAGAAAACGTAGCCTGAGACACTAAAGGGACCAAAGACTCTATAATGGACCGTGGGTCAACTTGGGGAGGACAATATTCAGATGTAGACTGCAATAGACTGAGCTGATGAGGTACCGAGGTAAGTTGCTTCTTCTGAAGAAACAACAGTAGACATGATAGAAACCGATACGCTAAAATCAAATGCCAAGTGAAATAGGTATACACCAAGTAAACTGCGTTCGCCTGAGTTGATTGATTAAAGAACTCAACGCATGAATGTTAATCAATTAACTACTGTATGTGACTGACAAGTCAATTTACTACCCATGACGAATAAGGAGAAAAGATTTACAGCACTCGTTTTCCATGACAGAGACAAGAAGCGCTTTCTGCCCTTCAGCAGATAGACTCGGATAATACATAGCAGGAGTTTTTTAGGATCCCAGAACTGCCACACTTCATATAGCAGTCATAGCCGTATCTATCAGTTCGGGTATTTCCCATACAAGTTTTCGTTTGTTTATATTTCCTTTCTGCTTTTAAGTTACAATATTTAACTTGTCACATTGTCCTAAGACAGGAAGAACGACCTTCGGCCATATATACATTTTTCTAAAACGAAGAAAATTATGCGGGAATCGTTGCACTTTTTAATGTAAACAGTTTTAAGTGTATACTCCAAATAGTAGAATACTTATACCAAACGTGTATACTCTCTGACAAACATTTGACATTTTAGCATCTTACCATTCATAACCATAAACAAAACATCTTCTTCAATCAGCACAGAGTAGCAGCAAAGAATTGGAAACTTTTAGACAGAGTTGAAAACACAATAACTGAAGTTACTTTGAAGTTTTCAATTATAAGGGCAGAATTTCTTCACTCATATTGATTTTCGACAAGCGGAAGTATCGCCGCCTGCTTACACAATACATATACAAACAATAACTTCACAAAAGTAAAGGTATCGAGGTTACAGAGGTTAAAGTAAAAATGAAATTACAAATGCAAATGGCGACAAGGGAAATCGCAGTGATTCAGCGTAACTGAAAACATACAAGCAAAAACCTCAGTGTTTAGGAAATGAGTTCATTTGGTATGGCGAATTCAAAGTTGTGTGCCATGCGAAGTAGTAGTTAGGAAGGCCATGTCGCCACAATGCAGGCTGGCTGAATTATGCTGGACTATATTCAAGTGGTACAATAGGATGGCTTTTACGACTTGTATGATTAAAATGTTTGTTGCGCAGTTAGGGGAATCCTTGGGAATGCTACTTATACCATACATACTGTGCTGGGTACCGACTTGTAGGTTAACAATGTATACAGCCACTTCTGAAGATATTATAGTGATAAGAAATGATAAGACAAATGTCAACAAGGTGAATGGCATACAGCATTATCTTGGTAAAAATCTAGTTTCTTTGAATTCTCTTATCGATGAACTGAAAATTTGTTTAGACAATAATGAAGAAACTGGTAAACTTGATGATAAGCATCTTATTGTTGTTTTAATTAACGAAGACGTTGACAATAAACCAGGAAATGAAAACTCAGAAAACATCACTAAAATATTTACGGATTCAATAAACAATCACATTAGTGTACTTACAGATAATCTTCATCTATCTAATAGAAATCTCAGCAGCCATATATCTAAAATTGAACTGCAGCCACCGTAAAACGATCAAAGATATAAAACCGCTACATTTGACAGCAAAGTTAATCTAAAAAGAAAGTGAATGGACGAGACAATTTTAATAGGAACCAATATAATTTTGATTGATACTTTTGATGAAAGTTTACTTATTTGGTAGTGGGTTATAAATAAACATTATTATCATCTCTAGTAACGTGTTTCATTAAACATGGTTGATGTTGTTGATTTCTTTTCATTATCTCTACAAGTTTCTTGCTGGTTCTTATTTAAAACATAATCTTTTTTCTAAAAACCACTTTTCATACGTTAATAGTTTAGTACAGTCATTTGGTTCGAAAAATAGAGGTTACCTGGAAAGTTTTCCGGTAGTTTTGAAAATGAGTAATTTTATAGATTTCGATGTGCTCTATTGGAATATCTAAATTAAATGAAGGGTGTAAATAGACCCTTAACATTTCCGAATGGCACTTGTTCTCCCTGTCTTTGTGATCATTTTTTTGTTCTAGACCATACCTGGGAACCTTCTAGTTACGGAGATATTGGGGGTCAAAGTTCCAACTTTTTCACAAGTTTTTTTTTAAATACGTGTTTTTAATGTAAGATTTTTACTTTACACACCTCCACGACCCCCGTACTATTCAATCCATCCATCAGCACAATGCTTTGATTGCTTTCCATCGAGTCCTACCGTAAAACATGATTTTTCACCCCAAAATAAAAATTCGATTCCCAGCAATAATTTTTGCGAAAAGTTACTTAGTTTGATGTACATAATGCTTGGTTGACGGCTATGTGAAGGGTTTGTTTACATCCTGTATAGTGATTTTATCGCCGCCATATTGGAAAACTGGCGTCTAGAAGCAGTTTTTTGACAATATCTCCTTTCAGACTCTTTTAACGATAAAATCATTTACATGAAATTAAGACTAGACTTACAATTTTTCCCATAACCTTTTTTTTCGTAAAATCGATAGTTTTGGCGTTCGAGTGCCGCAAAGTGTACTTCAAAAGACGTTTTGGCCAAAAAACTTATTACCACACCTCCTTGACGTAGTGTCAGCGATGTGGCTATACAACGTTATGTCAGATCTCAACTAGTCACAGTAACACGTCATCATAACAAGTTTTCCTTCACTCACAAATCCAGCGCAGGCGCATTTAATATTCACAGAAAATAGAAACAATATCAGAACAACTCACCATTTCTGTGTTCCGTATCACAACAATAACGCGAGTTGACTGAACATAAATATTACTACAGAAGCAATAAAGATATTTTTTGCGATAACAATATCGTTTTCTTGTGGGTTCAATTCGGTATAAGTAAGTATAATAGTAGTAGTAAGTAGGTATAATACCAATCAATTGACATACTTTTTAAGAGCTGTCAAAACGTGATTCCCCCTTAAATTTTGAATGGCAATAGCACGCTATGACGTCACTATTTAATCAACTCAAAGACTCAACTATTTATTGATTTCAAAGCAACTAAAAATCCAATTTATTGAAAATTATCGGGTTTTCAGGTCTAAAATGAAGTATTTCTTAGAGAAGTTGTGTCTTGGAATTATTGTTTAATGGTGTCAACTACCCTATTGTAAAGATGAAAAATTGTTTTGAGAAGAAAACCATTGTTGATCATGGGGATAAACCTTCGGTAGATGTAGTTGAATTCTAAACCAATTTTGAGGCAGATGAAGGTACAGTCGGCTTTACGTCATCAACGGCAACAACGTTTGACCTTGAGCAGGCCTAGCGTAGTATGGAGTTTTAATAGAATAACAGACAAATTTAATACTGGTTTAATACTCACTGAATATTAAAACAGATGTAATGAAGCACTGGCTTTTCACAAAAGTAAATCAAACATCGTTAGCGTTGTATTCATGGACCTATATTCATGTTCTCCACAATAACGCTAACTGGATTACATTTGAACTTGAATAGGTTAGTTTACATAAGTATACGTACAGTGCGGCTGTAGTACGTAATCATGACAATGGTGTCATGCAGTCATGGTCATAATTCAGATAAGAAATCCTTTTTTAGTATGTATTCCACCAGCATCTTTATTTTATCATGTATGTTCTTACCAGTCCGATTTAAGTGATTTTTTCACTTGTAGAAGAAGAAGCGCAGTCATCATCTGCCTAGCCTTTTCCCAACTAAGTTAGGGTCAGCTTCCAGTCTAACCAGATGCAGCTGAATACTAGTATTTTATTGAGCCACTCACTACCTGTAACGACTGTCAAAGATCTACAAATGACAGCCGGGACCAACTGCTTAACGTGCTTTCCGAGGCACGGAGGAAACGCGGTATGTAATGGGTGGTCACCTTTCCACAGACCAACGTAGAAAAGCACGGCTTAACTGAAAGATCGATCCGAGTGGCTGTTATTATTTAGCACGAGCGGAGAAGAAGCGCGTTCAATGGTCGCATATAAAATTGATTAACTTTGGGTTTGGTACTTTATGAGTTATAGTCTGTAATATACATTTTTCTTCTTTGTCGACTATGTGGATGCCGTTCTTATAATTTCTAGTTTCAATATAAATTGATACTTGACAAGGATTTGTGTTAGATAAGAGTCGTTGACTTTTGTTTGTTACATTGACTTTTTTGCCACCGACTTCCACAAGTTATTTTGCACCTTTTAGTGTTTTTTTTTGGAAGTCGTTTATTTTTTTGCAAAAAAGTTTTGATCTAAATAATTCCGCTGTTAGATTGACATGAAATTGACTCGTTAGATGTTCAATGATATTATATTCCTAAATTCTTGACAATGGTAAACGAATTGAAAATCATGAACAACTTATTAATAAAAATTTACCTTCTACCCATTTCATGTTTACGAAGAGAGAACACAACCATTAAGCAATGAATGGACAATAATCTCCACTTAACACCATTTAACTTGTGCTTTTCACTCTTAATAGTTATAAGCAAATAAAACTTGTGTACATCTACTTAATAGAATTTGACAGCATCACCAATCGCTATATTAATAATGACAACTACATAACATATGACGTAAACTCCATTCAAGCACACTTCTGTAGAATCAATTAACATTGTCCAATGCAAACACGGTTACGAAGACATGGACAAAGAGTAGTTAAGTACAGAAGGCTAAGCTCCATACAAAGAGAGAAAACATGCACACACACATATACAGGGTGTAACAGAAAGGGTATAGTCATATAAAAGGATATGCTACAGACCATCAAACTGAACAATTTCCTCTATGGGTCCAATATCGTAAATACGAAAATAATATCAGCTGTTTGATGGGGTGCAGCATATCCTTTCATATGACTATACCCTTTCTATTACACCCTGTATACGGGTATGTATGACGATATTAAACAAATGGCAGTCGCGAGTGCGCTTGTAATCGCTTATACTTCATCTGTCTAGCCTTTTCCCAACTATATTAGGGTCGGTTTCCAGTCAAACTGGATGCAGCTGAATACCAGTATTTTACATGGAGCAACTGCCTATCTGACCTCCACAGCCCAGTTACTGGGTAATACAATACCCCTTGTTAAGACTGTTTGTCAGACTTTCGGGTCAATGAATACCTGTAACGACTGTCAAAGATCTATCTACTGAACTCGTCAAGCGTAGATTAATCATCTATCTAACCGTTTGGCTGTTATCATTTAGCAAATAGAAGTACGTAATTTGTCTATGAGTGCGTGCGTTTTCGATTGTTGTTAGAAATCAACCTTTTGTTCTACTCTGTGACGTAGTTGCATAATCGTCACAACGACAGTCTAAAAATACACCAAACATTGTGTCATCTAACCGACTGACCTATTTCTCATCGCATTCAGATAATCTTAACGTTAGTTTAAGATAAGATTCATCTGTGAGCTGTTATATTGCTGGTTTAGTTAGTGTTCGTCCGTTAGTTTGTCTGTTTATGCGTTAACTTTATGGAGTGGAAATCCTGTTGCTTGAGTCTAGTTGATAACTATCTTTAACACAGTTTGTGATGTGTGTAAAGGAAAACTAATATTTTTACTGAGATACCTAATGAGATGACGGCTGTTAGAGATGCAAGGAAGAGATGCTAGACTGGCATCAATTAAATTAGAATAACGGAAGGAGCATGATCATTATGATGATGATGTGTAAAAACCACCAGATGCAGGGTTAAACTATCACGTACTGAGAAAGACTACAAGAGTTAGTGCAATCATCATCATCATTTCTGCCGAAAGACGTGCACTGCTGGATTTAGGCCTTCACCAAGTGTCGCCATATTGACCGCTCCCCTACGACTCGCAACCAGCGGATACCTGCAACCTTCACCAGGGCATCGGTCCACCTAGTGGGAGGCCTTCCAACGCTACGTCTTCCGGAAGTGCAATAACAAAAAGTAACTAAAATTTCGATTATAGATTGCACAATCGCTGCAGCAATTGTAGATAGGCTAATGCCTATCTCCAGATATCACAGATCGTTTTGCCATAGATAAGATGCAAGATAAACTTTAGCGTATAGGATTCAAAAATGCTATCACAGGCGAGGTTCAAGAGCCCATCATCGTTGGCCTCAGAAAGACACTAATTTATAAAATGCAGGCGCGGCCTACAAACTGCGTTCTTCAAAAGCCCATAAGGTTGCTTTTCCAAAAGAAATGAGCGAGGATGCGAAGCGAGAGATATGTGTGGAACTAACCAATCACATAGCTAGCAGTGGCGAAGGTTCCATATTACTCGATTCCTACCGGCTTCCCTTTGAAAAAAGGCACAGTTAGTATG
This sequence comes from Noctua fimbriata, assembly GCA_905163415.1. NCBI lineage: Eukaryota > Metazoa > Arthropoda > Insecta > Lepidoptera > Noctuidae > Noctua > Noctua fimbriata. The sequence continues at coordinate 5,298,461 of LR990946.1, forward strand.
CTATAGATAAATAATATAATCACATTAAAAATATGTACTCCGGTTTACCTCTTACAAAAATTGACCCTTCGCTACTGATAGCTAGAATACCCAAAGCTGTGATAAAGAAGCGATATTATTGGTTAGTTTCACACACATCCCTACGCTACGCATCGTGTCGCTCATTTCTGGTAGAAACGCAGCCTGGAAATTCTCAGACAGACAATTCAAATATTTGTCTAATCGATTAGTGTCATTGATATATTGATGGCATCTAGAACTTCTAGATCAAGTTTCTATTCAATTTCTATTTACCTGTCTGCCCTCATACTTCGCAGTCCGATACAGTTTCTTTCTTAATAAACCTATATGGATTACTGAATGAAAAACTGACTGGATTATACACCATAGATCTTAATTAAATAATGAAAGTTTCCTGTTGAAGTCTGAATGCATTTTACGGTGTTTGCTTCGTCACTGGCTTTAAGTAATAAGGCTTCTCATCAGTCGGATTATGAAAAAGTATGAGATCAATAAAATTGTTGATTCATAGATTTATACTAAGCTTTTGGCTTTAGTATTCCAGTGTAAAACGTTTCTAGTGCATTTTTAGGGTTTCGTAACTTGGTCGGCAAATCGGGAACCCTTATAGGATCATCTGCCGGTCTGTCCGTCTGTCAACACCCCTTTTCTCAGGAACGCGTGGAGGTATCAAGCTAAAATTAATATCAAATACTCAGGTGTGCTACCCCTTGGAGCAGTGAATAAATAAAACTTGTAAGTCAACGCGATCAAAAGATATCGCCGTTTATGTCGTATATTTTGTTATTTGAAAAAGGAATCAAAACGTATTCCTATAAGGTACTTTCCGTTGACCTAGAGTCATGAAATTTGGCAAGAAGCAATGTCTTACAGCACATGTAAAGAAAAAAAAACTCTAAATATGTAGTTTTATAACAAAATACCTACAAGTATATACGGACCAAAAAAACGATGGATGGACTGTGTAAAGAATGATATGGCAAGAAAGGTGTCTGATGAGATGACGAGTAATAGAGAAGTATGGAAGAAGATGACATGCTGCGCCGACCCCAAATGAATTGGGATAAGGGCAAGAGAATGATGATGATGACCTACAAGTATATACGGAACTCTCGGTGCGCGAGTCCACCACGCACTTGGCCGGTTTTTTTTGTGCAGAATAATCTATTTACTTTCCACTCATGGTTAACCTTCACAGACTTTCAATCACTCACACTTCTCATCAATTCTCACCACACTCAATCTGAAATCTTTCATAGCATTTCAGCCATCCATTTGATCCCCCCTTTCCTGAGTCATAACGAGCTGTCTAGCCCCAATCGTATTAGAGGGGGACACGCGAACCACTTTATGTTAAGGCCTATGCTTTGGGAGCCATGGAATTCAGTCTGTAGTGTGCGAGTGTAGTTTTGTAGTAAAAATTTCAGTCTGGCTGGGATGATGGTGTCAGAGCTTTTACGGCGCCCTTGGGCCTCAGACTCGGCTTTACATGCCGTCGAGAAATATCTCTCAGGCATGCTGGTTTCCTCACGATGTTTTCCTTCACCGAAGCAAGTGATAAAAATTTATAATACGCACATGAATCCGAAAAATTAGAGGTGCGTGTCTTGGGTTCGAATTTGAGACCTATGACTTGGCAGTCCGAATAATGCTTAGAATGAGTAAATGAAAATTCGTTTTGAAACGTCATCGAGCACATTTTTTTTTTCAAGTATTGCGAATTTCCTTCAAAGTTTAGTTTAGTTTAGTCAGTGTGCGATGGAAAAATGTGTTACGAAATTGGGGTGCGGTTAGGGTTACCATCAGTCCGGATTTGTCCCAACATGTCCGGACTTCTAGGCATTTGTCCGGACTTGTCCGGTTCTTTAATTTGGCCAGATTTTTTGGCTTAGATGGAATACGAATAATAAAACTTATATAAGTAATATAAGTCTTTAATCTGTATTAACTTCTCATTCATCTAATCTAAAAACAAAATATAAATCTTCTTTAACAATCAACTTAACGAGATCAAACAATAAATCTTCTATTGCAAACAATCAACTAGTTCAAACATAAAATATTTTCTTCAAAACAAAAATAATTTTGCGTAAAATAATCAAACTTAACGCTAGTTTTCGGTATATTATTTTTTTAAATGACTTTTATTGAAATGTCAGGTTTGTTGTCAGGACTTTTCAGATTTCTAAATTTATGGTAACCACCTAGGGTTACCAGTTTTGTATTGATAAAAAGTGTTTTTTTTTTAGTTTGTAATGAGTGCCGTCAGTTGTTCAGTCTAAAGAACACGTGTTCAACTTACCTACTCTTCTATAGAATAGACGAATAGATGTTTATTCGAGTATAGAGAAATGACGACTATTATCCCTATACCCTTCATTATTTCTGCACGTGAAGGGATAACGAGGGTAGCAGTGAAATTATGTTACGTGTTTTTCCCAGAAAATTTTGTGGGTTTTTCCAAGATAGTCGTGTTCGTGCGTGTTTCAGTTTTTAAGGGGTTTCATTATTGTACAGTCGACAAACAAAATACAATACTGGAAGATTCAGAAACAGGTTATTGCTCTGAATGGGAATCAGCTAATTGTAATTTAAATAACATTTTCAGTTTAAATCGCAACTCAAACGTCAATAACCTGACAAGCAATAAGTGATCTAATGAGCGCTGTGTTTACTAATACTATAAACAGAATCGCATGCACACGCAAAACTACCGATTTTCGCTGAATATTTTGCATCTTCGTATTGTTCTTTATGATTTGAAAGCTGAATTCTAAGATCTAAAAAGGCGCTTTTTAACCGGTACTGACAGATTGCTGACTGGCTGCAGACAACGGACAGTCATATACAACATTATTTTTAGTATATGCTAAACCTGAATATTGTTCAAAATAAGTAACTTAATCGATTCCAATAATTTTTAAACTATGTTATATTTTGTCCCAAATTAATTTAAAAAAAGGTTACAAGTTGGACACCGAGCGACACTAAGCACCTCGCAATCATTAATGTATCTACTGCCAAATTATTATTGTCAATGAGCGCAAGACGACGCTGGAGGCGCGCGCGTGGCGGCGCCGCGTGGTGACCACGTTTTTGTGTCGGACAACCAGGTAACAGAACAAGCCCATAACTTTGTGATTTTTCATGATACAGTTTTGAAACTTTGTACATAATTTTTTTACATAAAAATACTAGACACGTGTTTCAGGTTTCGCATATACTAAAACTAATGTTGTATACTTCAGTACATTATTAGTCCGTGTCCGATGTCCGGAGTTGCAACCGAAAATTTATCCTAACCGGTTTCGAACCTTTTTTATTACAAGCTTTTATTTAACTTGCAATGTTTGTATGTTTGTTTGCGTCAAATATTGCTACTAAATTTTAAAACAATTGTCCACCGAATTGTAAACCGATTAAGCTGAAATTTTGCATACACGTTTAGTTTGGAAGACAATGCATCGTTAACTAAGTGACGTCTTTCTAAATCCAAAATGGCGAACTCCCAAAGACGGCGGACTAGTTATTTTTTATGCACCCCCATGGTATGGGCATCAATTAAAAGGGATTGCTGATAAGAAAAAGAAATTTACGTCTTACTACATATTTAAAAGCTTGATTTTTAAAATATTTTTATATTTAAAGAAATATCAGCGATAAGTATTTCTAAGAGTTACTGGACCAATACGTTTTTATTTTTTTAATTGAGGGTTATCTTGCAGCTTAGTTAAAACTGCTATCAGTTAACGTGCTAATGGATCGCGGACACAGTCTAATCCAAGTCCGGTACATACCACTCAACGATTAACGAGTCACGCTGATAGGTTTATGTCAGCTGACCATCAAAATAACAACCCACTTCACTTGTGGATGTTATTTAATACAAGAGTAGATAGTAAAACAGAGATCAAACTTCATGTACTCGCTTCATCTGCAATGTTGCGTGGCTTGCTAGCATTTCTAGTTCTGTATGCCGGACATTTATTAAATTGTTGACTGTCTGGGCTGGACGTCGAAGGCGTCGATGCTATTTACCGACAACCATACTTTCATGGTAACAGTTCGATTTTAACAGCTTTTTCAGCAATAAGGCTTTATTCATTCCAGTGTCCCCAGTGTGTGGCCAGACAAAGTTACATTCCATTTGCGCTAAAGATGATAGAAAACTCAGAAATACATGGGATTGACATAAGCCACAGAAAAGATTATGTCAAAGCCGTAAAAATACCAAACGCTTTGAAAGCGATTGCCACTTGTCTAGGCTCCGTGCAGCGAAAACATGTAGAAGTAAGACGTTTTTTAAATAATAATAAAGCGTGCGAATCGAACTTTAAAGAAATCCACGCAGTCCGTGAAAATTTTCAACACTAAAGGAGCCGTATACTTACGATATTGAAGCTTGCAAGACAGTGATTGTGTTCGCAGTCACCATATCGTAGACACGTGATCGGATACACTCTTGGTCTCTGTTCGCTATTTACTCATGTGCTCGCCATGTGTCTGACGCACAGACATACTCGCATCCGTTGATGTATTGATTTTTGTTGGAAGTACTTCTGTTAGCTTGTTTATGTAGTACATGGACTGAGTGTCTGTATGTATGTAACATGTATACGAATGTATGTGGTGGGAAATCCCGTGAGATGTGCGTATGAAGTAAACTGTCTGTCTTGTGTCATTTCCCGTGTGTGTCGTAGAAAGTGTAGTATTACAGTTATTGAAGTACTTAATTCTAGCAAAGGGTTTTTTTTATAAATGTTGAAGTTGTTACTATGTTATCAGTAAGACATTGTGCGCTGACCCCGAATAAATTGGGATAAATGCAGGAGAATGATGATAATGATGATGAAGTTGAACTTGTAATAGGATCTTAGATGGCTTGCGGTCTTCCATCTTCCAAATGACTGAGTGACTTCACGAAATCGAGTTAAAAAAGCACTTTTTGAAGAAATCCTAGATTAGCAAGAAGACAATAGCCTAGATACATTATTCTATGATAATGGGATAATAGTAAGTCTTTCTATAGACACGAATTAAGAAGAAACCACACGTGACCCACCAGTTAAATTATTACAAACACTGAATAGAAAACTAGCTTAACAATTTGCACATTAGGACTAAATACTACGCCGTATGAAAATATGAATTATCAGTATGAATAAGTTAAATAACTACCGGAGATTTATTGTGAAGGACGGTACGGTTGACATATGTCGGGCATGCCACCGTCCAGGCGAATCAATCCGTCACATTATCTCCGGGTGTTCTCGTCTGGCTAACGGAGAGTACTTGCATAGACACAACCTTGTAGCCAGGATTATCCATCAGCAACTTGCTCTAAAATACAACCTTGTGGAATCGGAAGTGCCGTACTATAAGTATGTGCCCGACCCAGTTCTCGAAAATGGCAGTATCACATTGTACTGGGATCAATCCATCATCACTGACAGGACTATTGTAGCCAATAAGCCTGATATAGTGGTGGTGGATCGATCAGAGCGGCGCACAATGATTGTTGACATAACGGTCCCGCATGATGAGAACCTCGTGAAAGCCGAGAAAGATAAGAAAATCAAGTATCTTGACTTGGCTCGCGAGGTTGTCGACATGTGGGATGTGGACTCAGCGATCACTGTGCCGATAGTCGTATCAGGTCATGGCTTAATTGCCAAGAGCCTCGACCAATACCTGAGGAGGCCCTCGTTAGGCAGCTGGATCAAGGGCTTGATTCAGAAAGCGGTACTCCTAGACACGGCTCGTATTGTTAGGAGGTTCCTCTCTCTGGAGCCCTGACCGCCGGTAGCTTGGACCCTGTTCCCGATACCGGTGGGCAACTATTTTTTATATTTTTAAATGTTTTTTTATATGGTTTTTGTTAAGAAATATTTAAAAATGTAATTAGTGAGTAAAAAAATAAATAAAGGAAGTTAAATAATAATACTGCCGTCAATAGCATAGTTACAGTAAGTCAGTTTTTTGTCAAAAATGAGTTAGATATACAGCCGTGATCACGATAACGAGATCTACAATTTTATCTTACCCATTCGTTTGTATCACTTTTAAACCAAATTTAACAATCAAAAAATTGCAGTAAGTCAAGCATTTTTTTTACATCACAAAGCATGATTACAGTGGGTACACTTACTGCAATTACTCAGTATTGGTTTCCAAATAAGTAATAGATAGGTGCTGAAGTCATCTTTCATTTAAGATATCAACCATCATGATCTGATTACAAACAAAGGATTTATGGAAGATTTTCGCACCAAAACTTTAACCGCGTTTTTCTCGAAACTGTCTAGAGCATACTTACTGCAACTATGCTATTGACGGCAGAATATATTCGACGTTGGCGCCAGCAGCGAGACAATGTGGCGACATTTTGAATGGGAAATATGTACTTTTACAGAAACGCAATATAAAGTTACTCAGTCCTTCCGTCAGTCACATTTTAGCATCTAAGCCCTGGGCTTTTCATGTTGGATATTTGTGTCTAAAATCTTACTGCAATTTTATTTAGTTTTAACGTAATCAAAACTGAATATTAAAATTGGATAACATTTTATCGTCATGGATTTCCGCAGTGTCGCCTGATTTCATACATTATCTGGTTATTTTTGTACGCTGATGAAATAAGTAACCTAAAGGAGGTTACTTATTTGAAGTCGGTTAAAATGCACGCAGATAAAGGCACGAGCAACAACTACTTAGTAAAAACAATGAATAGTTAGCATAGACAATGCTGACGTGTTGACTTATAAAAGTTATAAACTTTTATATTGAGACTGGCATAAAAAGACGATGTACAGGGAACATTGGAACTTGGAAGGCTGTGAAGTGAATTTTGTCCAGCAGTGGGACATGTTGAAAAGCAGAAGATCGTCTGAATATTCCTAATGTACACACGGCGACATATATAAAACCAGTATAACCTGACCGTGCTTTGTATAAGCTTTCTAGACGATGGGAGATCAGCTTATACTGGTTTTGCATAGCTTGATTGGTAATAACTAATATACTTTCCTCAATAATATAAACAAGCAATTTCTTAGTCCCCTAACTAATAATAATAAAAGAAGTTTTTTTTTAGATAACGGTAGTAGTAAAGTAATAAGAATAACCCATCAATATCACCATTCTCTTGCCCTTATCTCAATTCATTTAGGGTCGGCGCAGCATGTCTTCTTCTTCCATACTTCTCTATTACTCGTCATCTCATCAGACACCTCCTTTCTTTCCTTATCATCCTTTACGCAGTCCAACCATCGTTTATTTGGTCTTCCTCTGCTCTTATACCCATCAATAAAATGGATGAATAATAACTCCCATAAATCTTTTGATGTGAAAGTATTAAAATAAATACTAAAAATATCGTAACCACATCAGAAGCAGTTTTCTTTCTACTCATGTGGTCTGACATCGGAAGTGAATCTCCTTTTACAGAGCAATACATTACCAGGATATAATCTGTTCGTGACATTGGCTATTTTGGTTCTCAGGAAATGGAGTCACTAAACTCTAGTACAAACAATCGTTATAACTGGGGGATGTACAATTGTATTAATATTTACCAGATTTAGAATTGTGGTAAATATACAATATCTAGGTAGATATTTGGTTCTTTCCTCTATCTCGCTCCTAATTTGCTGTGCCCTAGATTGGGTCTATGATAATCATGTCTTCATGTCTTTGTAAATAAGTCATCATTCATCATTTTCTTGCCCTTATCCCATTTGGGTCGGCGCAGCATGTCTTCTTTTTCCATACTTTTCTATTCCTCGTCATCTTATCAGGCATCTCCTTTCTTGCCATATCATTCTTTACACAGTCCATCAACTCATATATCCATCCACATTCATAATCAAAACTTTCCTCAGGACATTTTCCCCATTCCTCCGCATCAAATGTCCGTACCACGACGAACGATTACCACACAAAGTTTCAGTCACCGGCGTCACTTTCAGACTTCCTCTTATGTACTCATTACTTCGACCTACATAATATCCCCCTTAGCATTCTCATCTCAGTCACATACAAATGCCTTTTATTCATCCCTTTTGTGGCCAACATTCTGATCCATACAAGACTCTTTGTAAATTATAAGTAGGTAAGTATCAAGTATCAACTACTGTCAAGTCAGAGAATTGTTTGATTCTCTTCAACAGCAACAAAAAACAAATTGAAGTGCTGCAGTTATACATTAACATAGCGAAGCCTTGCTACAAAGAGATAACCAAGTCTTGCAGAGGTTGTTTCAGGTGGACCGCGAAAGTGATGGCGGGACAAGATAGACAAATGTCAACTGGGCCATCGTTCAACGCAGCCATTGAGCCATGCCGTTTGAAAATCAAGCAAAGCGTTCGCTCAACTGTAGTTTGTTTATTGATCGGCTCTTTACGAACTTTTTACAAAAATATTCTTGTTTTCGTCTTTGTATTACCCGCATAGTAACTCTTAAGTGCAAACCATAATTCCGGCCTTTATTTAACAGACCGACAATGTGCAAAAACGTCCGCGTCTTTAGCTACACTAAACTCATTAGTCTACAGGTCTACTCATTAGCGGTGTGCGGTCACGGCTTCGGGAGATGCGACTTACGACATTACTTGTGAAAAGCGACAAGCGCGTGCGTGCTTGTTTCCTTCTCGTGAGTATCATCGTGGATCAGCGTATTTTCGCGTGTGTAGGCACGTATTGTATTGTAGGCCCTTTTGCTAAACGCGGAACTCGTACGACCGTCGTCGTTGACGCGCGTATAAGCACGTACAAGAGTGAGACGCAAGATAAGTCGTCACTTTTGCATTTCCAGCTGACAGCTCAGCTGTCATTTTAATCAAGGGAACACGCCGGAATAAGCGCGTGTACGCGCGAAAGCCAGTACGAGCTTATACGAGCTACAAAATAAGTTAGTCTGAAATGGCTCTAAGCCGCGCTGTGGTGACTTGTTCTAAAGAATTTCTCTCAAACGTTTTCTCCGCAGTCGAAGGTCGCTTAAACGCGTAGCTCGTGGCCAAGCAGTACGCCGCACTAAACTCATTAGTCTACAGCCCACTCATAAAACAGTTGACATTACTGTTTTCCATACATTTCCTGATGCTTAAGTTAAAGTGAAAACGACTGGTTGCCGAGAATGCGCGAACGCATTGTTAGACATTGTAGCCGATTGCTAGAAAACTAGTTAACAGTTTAAGTTTTATTTCTATAGTACTGGAAACTTTAGTGTTATGGATTGGTTCTCGTTAGACATGTTTTGAAGCAGGATGTAGGCAGGAGAGCAATAACAGTAAAATATCATAACGTAGAAGGATTGATGCATTCTTGGAAACGAAAGAGAGTGGATAAATATTGCTGAAAAGTTATGAGGAAATCGTTTGTCATGGAATGTGCATGTGATGTGGAGGAATGAGGAAGATGTTGTTGGGAAAGTTTTGAGTATGAATACGAATGGCTAAGAGTTATGGAAGACCAGAGAAACGATGTGTCTACGTTTCTTGTCTATTTCTTCTATTGCAGTTTAGCTGGATTTCTTAATGAAATAAGCGATATCTTTGTGTTCTTTTGTCAGTTATTTCTTGTATAATTAAGTGTTTTGTGTGTCTAGTTGTCGCAACTGCGACTGCTGAGCATGAGGTCCTGGGTACGATTCCCAGGTCGGGAAAAGTGTTATTGGGTTTTTTTAATCAGGAATTTCTCAGTAGCATTTAAACATAACTGGCGAAATGTTGGTGTACTGTTCGGTACACCTCTGCCTAACCCTTCGGGATTTTAGGCGTAATGTTATGTTATGTTATAAATAAATGAACTGTGTGAAAGAGAATGTAGCAAAAATGGAGGTAAGTAATTTCTGAAATGATACTAATATTGAGAAGTATGGAGCAGAAGACCTGCTGCGCCGACCACAAATAAATTGAGATCTTTTCTTACTTTATAAAACCCTTTTATTCTGAATTGTTTTCTCTGTTTTTGTAAGTTGTTAAAGTATGTCTCTTAATTCAGCGTGCCTCTTGGCAATGGCCTCCTCTAGCTGTTTCCATTGTATTCTATCCCGAGCCACTCTCTTCCAGTTAGGGCCCGCAGTAAGTCTTAACTCGTCCTCCCATCTCCTTTTTTGTTTACCCTTGCTTCGTTTATTTTTCTAGGATACCAATCTGTTACTAGTTTGCTCTACTTTTCCTGTTTTGTTCTAATCATGTGGCCAGTCCACCACCACTTTTGCTGGTCAAGATGTCTGTCACTTTTGTTTTGGCTCTTAGCTCCTCATTTCTTATATGGTCCATTTTACATGTTCCTGACATACTTCGTTCCATGGATCTATGGCAGTATTGTAGTTTATTTATATGTTGTTTTGTTAGTGCCCATGTTTCGCATCTATCTATACTTCTATACTAATATTATAAAGGTAAAGAGTTTGTTTGTTTGGTTGAACGCGCTAATCTCAGGAACTAGTGGTTTGAATTGAAAAAATATTTTAGTATTGGATAGTCCAATTATCGAGGAATGCTGTAGGCTATATAACATAACGCTAAGACCAATAGGGGCCAAGCAAAAAAAACAAGTCAGAAGCGGCGGGTGACACCGCGGAGCACAGCTAGTATGTAATACAAGGCAAAATACAGGTGTTGAAGACTTTTCTTTTTATATCAATGCCTAGGTCTCTAGATTCCAAATTGAGATAATGATGACATAAAGTTGATAAACAATTAAACACAACAAGCATAAATAGAAATATTATCATATGAAATAGCTGAATAAACAAGACTGAATGTCGGTCAGCGTCGAGTCTATTGTAAATGAACATAATGCGCATAACAATGATGTCATTTAAATAAATTACAGTCCCAAACAAAAGGCGATTTAATCATCATCATTTCAGCCGAAAGACGTCCACTGCTGGATACAGGCCTCCCCCAAGTGTTGCCACATTGACCGGTCCCGTGCGTCTCGCATCCAGCGGATCCCTGCATCCTTCACCAGGTCATCGGTCCACCTAGTGGGAGGCCTTCCAACGGAACGTCTTCCGGTTCGCGGTTGCCAATCCAGAACTTTTCGGCCCCATCGGCCATCATTTCTTTGAGCGATGTGCCCTGCCCGTGCGTGGAGATTATGGTAGAACCCCCGGAATGGCGAGCGCAACACAATTACCAGGTTAAAAATCCTTGACTAATGACATCCGAAAGCAGAGCATTATAGGCCTTATGGTTCTAATGTACCAAATCGAATCAGAATTGCCAAATTGACTGAGATTGGATCATTTGGTTACTTTGCATGCTCCGGAGTCGTTAATTGTGTTTTCGACGACCTTATAGGCCTATAAATTATTCGGTTATGTAATATAATTGTTTTTATGTATGACATAAGACCTATTGTTATGTATAGTGCAACGAATCGATGAAATAGAAGGTGAGACGAGGCTCTTTACATTTTTAATGAGTGATAGAACTATCATTTATACAGAAAGTGGGCAACGTCGCAAATAGCTGTCAAATATTTCGCTGTTTTTATTATTTTGGCAATATTACTGTATGGAAGTAATAAATATGGCTAACTAGTGATTATGAAATGCAATAATTAATATCGTAACACCAAATATTTAGTTTTAGATGTAAAAAAAGTATTTGAAAACATTCCAAATGCCTTTTTTGCACCAAAAACGGTTACAACATTATTTTTTTTTTTTTAATTGCAATTCATTATTCATATTCTAGCTCACTAGTTAGCCATATATTTTATTCCAATACAGTAATATTGATAAATTAATTAAAACAGGTAAATATTTGAGAGATTTTTGCGACGTTGCCAACTTTTTGTATGAACGCTTTTAAGTAAGAATGTCACAAGTTTAGTGTTAAAAATTTACTATCCATGTATATTGCATCGATATTTTTTTTAAATGCATCGTTATCGTTTCCTGATATTCCAAAAAAACTAACATCACCTTCCTGCCCTTGCCCCATTCTACTCGGGGTCTTCTTTCAGTCCCCCTGTCAGACGTCACGGCATCATTTTACTCCTTTCTCTTTCATATCATTCATAACTCAAAGCGTCACAAAAAAACACTCGATATTTTTTTTTTTTTTTTTGCGCGTATTGCCCCCGTAGCATGACCACCGGAGATAAGGATTTCTTTGACGGAAGAATCGACAAAATTACAGATAGTGCAAAGAAATCTGTAATTGTGTCGACACAATCTGTCATTTTGTCGATTCCTATGCTATGGGGGTTGGCGTTCTTACCGACTTATAAAAAGGAAGGAGTTCCCAATTTAAAAAGTCTACGAAGTCGAAGTACTAAGTCGACTGTTAAAGACAAGCTGGAGATGCGAAGTACGGGCTAAATTCTTATTACCCGACTGCGGCGAAGCCCAAAAGGAGGGTTATTATTTCAGCCTTTCGAGTTAACGTTATATTTTTAATATATCGGTTTGGAATCCGTCATTGATAATTGGTATGATTCAAAAATATATAACAATAAATACAAAAGTTTTTAATATCGACAAAATTTCGATATACCGGTTATTTTCGAAAACCTTATCGAATGGAATCGATTGAATTGGAATAATCCAGTTAAGTTTAACGATGAAACCATACAATTCACTGTAATCATTTGATTGAATCAAGTATAGTAAAATAAAAGTATTCTAGAAACGAACAAGGAGTTTCTAAGACCGTATCGCACAGGCCAAGATTGTATCAAGGAGGTTGGCCCCCAAAAATTACGTCATGTTTGTATTTGTAACCGTTTCACAATAATGGAACTCTTGACAGGGGTTATTTATTTACAATATCAAGCCTAGGGCAAGGTCATCGCAATAAAAACTAGTAATATAAGCCAAAACGCGAAGCACGAAAGAAAATTCTTCAAATTCTAGACGTTCACACGTAAATACTTAGAATTTCTCCGTTTTAGAGCATGCTATATTTTCCACACTAAACCCGAATAACCCGTTTTACAATTTCAGCGAAGTATTTTACGAGTTTTCTTTGAAAGATTTAACGCACGGCCATGTTTTAACCGCACGTTTAAAATCCAGCACGCATTCTCGCTTTCACGAACGCCAAGCGACACCTAAGTGAGCGCCTAAATGTTTTTCTACCGCTGGATTTTGAACTCTCAGAGCGAAGCCGAGGGTTGAAAATTCAACCGGGTAGTATGCTTTAATTTAGGTGACCACTAAAATGACTGGAAACGTGCATAAGATTAACTGTTTTAACGCATTCGTAAATCATTGTTTATGGCCCTTTGTATGGGAAGAAGGGGAGGATCCCCTATACCATGGCAAGAATAGCTTACTCCAGAACCCATAGTCACCACAAAAGCAACCCTAAACCTTATTATCAAGACAGTAAGGTCGATTTTTTTAATGGAAGGAGTAATCGAAAACTGTCTTGCAATAGAGAAGTCCGGCAACTTAAAACTTAAGGTTAAGACCGTAAGGTCGATAGTTTTTAAGCAGGAGATATCGGAAGTTGTCTTGCAATAGAAAATGAATACTCCGGACGTTGACGCCGTTAATTTTGCTAACTGTAATAGTTGGCTTTCGGTTTGAATATTTACATGTTAATTAGTTAACTGCTGGTTAGTGTAGTGGACGGGAATAAAGTTAACTTGTCGGAAATGCAATGCGATACCGTCGCGGTTAATGTCAAGGTGAAATGTGCGGACGATTTCTCTGATTTCTGAGGCTAAGGCCCGTTTGCACTACGAATCGCTAAACGCATTTAAAACAATACATTCGTTCTGTTTCTTTCAATCGTTTAAAGATGACAGAGACAGAATTATGTTTTAAATATGTTTAGCGTTAAACGCGTTTAGCGATTCGTGGTGCAAGCGGGCCTAAATGTTGGTTCGTGTACTATTATGGACATTTTACAGACGGCATTGGAATAAAAACTAAACAAAATAAAAAAAGGTCTCACTGAAACTTCATTTCGATACCAATGATCACTATTACTGGCGTACTGTGCACTTTTATGTAAAGTGGCCACTGCAGTGGCACAAGGCATCTTCGTAGGGGCAGTCCCCTTGGAACCTGGAACACCAACATATCCAACATAGTTGGGTGTGTTGGGGTGGGCTTCCAGTCACACCACTGTACTGACCCAAAATTGACCCTTCGCTACTGTATACCAGTAGCGAAGGGTCAATTTTGTAAGAGGTAAGCCGAAGTACATATCTTTAATGTGATTATATTATTTGTCTATAGAATACTGACTGTGTCATTTTTCAAAGGGAAGCCAGTAGGAATCAAGTTCTATAGAATCTTCGCCAGTGAGGTAGGTATACCAGTATCTTTACATAGTATAAAACAAAATCGCTCCCGCTGTTTGTATGCTTAGATCTTTTAAACTACGCAACGGATTTTGATGCAGTTTTCAGCAATAGATAGATTGATTTAAGAGGAAGGTTTAATGTATATTGCACCCATGCGAAGCTGGGCCGGGTAGCTTGATTAACATATAGCGACTGCCTGTCTGACCTTCATAACCCAGTCACAAGGTAATACAAAACCCTAGGCAAGACTAGTTGTCAGAATTTCAGCCTTTTGACAACCCGTAACGACTGTCAAAGATCTACGAATGACAGCCGGTACCATCGCCACAGAGGGATCTCCATATGACGGTAAATTTACCCCTTGTTGTTAGTCGAAACACTCTTGTCAGAGAGGTCGTGACGTCGTCATTGACGTCCCCGAGGATTGCTCTTTCAGCGATGTGCTTCCATTTCTGCCGGTTGGAGACGTTGCGAGTACACTGGACCATGGTGGACTCAGTAACTTTCATGATCAGGTCAGTCCAGCGAATTGGTGATCGGCCGCGCGATCTCCTGCCCTCCACCTGGCCCTGAACCACCAGTCTCTCCCCCGAACTTTAATATTTGTAGTTGCACAGTAGACGGCAGCCATCCACAGGCATATTCGATGATTGAACTGCCTATGATGTAAGCTCATATAGGTACACATTACCAATTTCTGACTAACAAAGTGAGTCATTTTATCGCAAAAATTGAGTGTTACTTCAATAAGAGCTATTGGCGAATGGCGATTCATGCCATTGTTCGACAACAGAATGAAAAACAATAATAACTATTTATGCTTTGATTAACGTATATCAGCACGCGAGTTAAACAAACATGGTGATATATATCTTGAAAGATTACAATTTATGTGTGAGTAAACTACATGTCAGGATTCCGAACCGAAAGTAACCAACGGGATCCTATTAGTAAGCCTCCGCGGCTGTCCGTCTGTCCGTCTATCTGTCAGCGGGCTATATCTCATGATCCGTAATAGGTAGACAGCTGAAATTTTCACAGAACCTGTATTTCTGTTGCTGTTATACGGACGGATATAAAATAATACGATGGTAAGGAACCCTACATGCACGAGTTTGACTCGCACTTGACCGGTTTTTTACTATTCTCGCTCAAGAAACGTACAAAACCTTGTAGGTCCCGTGTCAGTAACAGAGATTGACAAATTGCTCGCTGACTGACCACACCGCCCAACAAGAAGCCTGTGAAACGAACAACTCACTTTTAGCTCTAATCGCTCCTCGCTAATCGCTGGCGGTGAGACATGTGCGTTTTTATTGATAATAAGAACGTATCAGCTAGCTGTATAAGTGTAAACTGCATAAGAACTGATTGGCTGGGACTGTCCCTGGTCCCTGCCATATAATCAATACATTTAACTAACTGTGGTGGGTGTTTTGAAAGAAATACCAAAGCAACGATGGAAGGATTGACGAGAAAGAAGAAATAACTAGAAAAGGAATTGACTAATAATACTAATGATATGACGTTTGATAGGGATGTAGTTATGGAAGAAGAACATGCTGTGCCGACTTTTGTGCATTGCGACAGGGGCAGAAAGACGTCGAAGGCGATAATACTATTAAAACAAAATCTTCCGAGTTATGGGAGTATTTACGCCATGTGGAGGCCAGCTAAGAATAGATACCGTACCGGCCACCGTATGGCACCGATTGACAGGAGACTATTGCTGTCAATCTGTCAAGAGCTTCAAAGGGATTGTATTAGGCACTTAACTAAGCAGCTAAGCATCCAGCTGCGAAGACTGTGCTGACAACCATTAAGTGGTTGCTAATATTTACGACGTTGTTACTTTTTCATGGAACGGACTCAAGAGCTTCAAAGGGATTTTTTTTAAAAGTACTATTGACTTAGCTTAGCATCCAGCAGATGACCGAGGACAAAAGCCTGGGTAACTTTGGTCCTTTACCTAATTTAAAGTTTTAAATTCTCTAAATGTGGATGTGTGTGTGTTCTCTAATGTGGTTTGTGGTTCTCTATGTGTGTGTGTCATTGAGGAGGAGCGAGTAGCGACTTTAAAATGGAAAAGAGAACAACGGAGCATTTAGTCTTTCTTTAATGTGTGGTTAGTAACTAACCTGGTGTCAGAGTTTTTATGCCGCCCAAGCGCCACTGACTTGGCTTTACATGCCGTCAAGAAATATCTCTCAGGCATGCTGGTTTCCTCACGAAACGAATTCTCTATTGCTAGCTATATTCTTGAAGTATTTAACTAGAGAAGAACTATTTTCAGCCAGTCTGAATAAGAGTAAAACTCTGCCCTGGAGTGAAAATGAGGTGTTTTTCAACAAACGACAGGACAAGTAATATCGTATCCTGCCTGTACTGTTGTCTGCACATTACAGGAGCTGATCGTTGATACTGAAGATGCTGAACGCCAAGTTTGGGGCTGATTTCACACGCAAATGTAGAAGTAAAACTCTTTAGAATAGAACCAAAGCAATAGGCCAAGATAGCGTTACAGACTAACGTGAAGTGATGGATACGATAACAGATAAAGTTTAAACAGATGTGGTGGATACTAGATTCGATTACTCATTCGGCAAACATTGAGTACGTAATGAAGTAATTATAAAACGCCTTCTGTAAGTAATAAAATGAAGTAGATATCAGTTAAAGACTTCCCACGGCCGCCAAGAAACTTTTGATCTTCTGTTTTTCTGAAGTCGATTAGTCGTTTTGCATCTCTTCACCCTCTGAGGGTCAAGGCTTCCATGTTTTTATCTTTAGTGGTCAAGTTAGACGATATTATGGTAAGTAGCTAAATAGGTGTGAAGGAACTATGGTGCTTTCCAAAGAAAGACCATCAAAAATTACAAATACGATAAGCCACAAAGCAACTAGGTGTGTTGGTACTTTCGTAATATACAGTCCGTGAACGAAAACCTGATAAATTTAAATAAAACAAACACGTAATTTGGTCAAGTAATTCTTGAGTTGCTTCAAAGAATATTACAGATAGAGAAGTAGCGTTACATAATATGTAAATAAGGATAATGATTATGTCATAGAAGACCACACAAATAACACTAACAAAAATACCACGTACATCTACAGATGGCATAGACAATGGCGTTCTTCCGTGCGCATAAAAACACAGAATACGGGATATTATGGTGGTGGTAAATGAGGCGTTAGTAAACCTATTAATATAAGTAAGTTCTCAGTCACGGTCCATGGATGCTACAGGCTATACATCAATCAAATAATATCTATCTATATCATCATCTGCCTAGCCTTTTCCAACTATGTTGGGGTCGGCTTCCAGTCCAACCGCATGCAGCTGAATATCTGACTGCCTATCTGACTGCCTATCTGACCTCCACAACCCAGTTGTACAGACGATACTCTTGACAAGCTTGTCAGATCATCGGGCCGCTGACTGTCCGTAATGACTGTCAAAGATCTACAACTGACGCCCGGGTGCATTCAGAAACACGGAGGAGTCTCAATATGTAGTGAAAGGTCACCCATCCACGGATCGACCTCGATATTGTAGTCATGAGCCCCACCAACTAGGTTTTTTTTCATTAAACGGTCTGTTAATTCCGATAGTACTTATAATAATGTCTAAGTAGATAATTAATAACTTGGATGAGACTACTAGTTCAACGCACTTTGTGTGTAAAACAATTTACAGCTAGATATTGTACTTATGTATAGTAAATGTGTTTATCATGTGAATCAAGACGTTGTGTATATCATATGATACCCGTTTAGATTTAAACTTGTGCTGTCACTTACGGGATATCTTCCGTGATTGTTCATTGTTTTGAGCTCCCGATATTTCGGCGCTGTTGCAAGCGCCATGATCGCGGGTTGACTGGAGAATGCGGGTGGATGGAAAATAAATTGTTAAGAGCAGACAAATGTATCTACCCTCTTTCTTTGTCTTTTGCTACGCGCACTGCTGGAACTCGACACTAAGTCACGGCAAAACACACTCACAGTATCACCAGGTTTTTTGGAGTCCTTATTGCGATGCCGGCAACCGGATGCCGGATGTGCTTTTGGTTGTTTAGTCGTAAACCGTGAAAGCTTAAAACACCGTTTAGATTTGTTTTCTACAGTCAAAGCATTACAGTTTTTGAAGACAAACACAAACTAAGGTGCTAGTTGCCGTTGCAGAGATGGTCTAATTAACTTGAGGAAAAACTCTCGTTGTTCGTCTAAATGGTCTAATTTAGTTAGTGGAAAAAATAATCTTCCGAATTCATTTAAATCTTAATCAACGTCATCTCGTTCACAGAGAACCAAAGTAAATGCCTTGTCGGAGCCCTGAGAGAAAAGTAAAGCTGAATCTAGGGATTAGGTTTATTTTCGAGAAAATAAGCAACGGTGTTAAATACTAAATGAGATTCTACGACCAACATGGGCCAGACCAGACTGGAGCAGTGCTTCTGCATAATCAGCCTACAATGTTCTCACTGCTGGAACACAAGAATCCTCTCTATAAGAGGGAGTAGGCTGTAATCTGTAATCCACCACGCCAATATGGATTTGTTGAAGTCACATGTCTCCTTATTTTTGGTTCTAGGACATGCAGGTTTACTCACGATGTTATACTTCGGCGTGCTTGTGCCTGCCACCTAACAATATAGGGGACCTGTGTCACAGCAGTAGGAACATGATAGGATGATTTTGCTATGATAAATAGGAGGCGTCATGTTTCTAGGATGTAGCCGGAAAGATGTGCGAAGATAGTCACACAGTGGGTGCCTGAAGACGGCCGCCGTAGCCGAAGCAAGCCTAAGAAACGCTGTCGTAGCATGACCACCGTAGAAACTGGTTTTGTCGACAGAAGAATCGACAAACTGACCGATTTCTCTTGATGATCTACCATGACAAAATCCTAAGTGTAGAAACTTAGGTGGTCATACTAAGCGTGCTGAACTCATTCTTAACGGATTGGTCGGAGAGTTTTGTTAAAGAAAATTGGAAAGCCATGGGGGAGGCCTTAGCCCAGCAGTAGGACAGAGTAGGCTGACATAAACACAAACAAATAGGATAAGGGGTAGAGAATGATGAAGGAAATGATGGGCCATCTTTTCTTCATTAAAATCGGGAACAAATTAAAATAAAAACAATTAGCGACCAGCATACCACCATTCTCTTCAATCATAGAGAAGAGACGAAAATAGATTGACATGTTAATTAATTAATGGCTTGGTCGACCGGTTTTTTTCTATTCTGTGGTCACTTGAATATGAAGGTGCTTAAGAATTAAAGATGTTAACGAAACTAACCTTGAATTTAAACAGTAACAAAGTTACGCTATTACGATTTCTCTGTTTCTTCAATTGAAGCAGACGTGTGTATGAATAATTTGGATTATTAAGTGAATAATGTGCCTTATGGTGAAAAACTGCAGTTATTTGGTCTGAAGAACAATGATACTCGTCTTACGAAAATCCTTCATAAAGATCTTTACAACTTGCATAAGTCATTATCTATCTAGCATTTTCACAGCTATGTTTCCACTCTAACTGGATGCAGTTAATGCCAGCAGTTTACAAGAAGCATGCAACAGCCTGTCTAATCTCCAAAATCCAGTTCTCGTAACACCTTTCTTCTTGGCTAACTGGTTGTCCCGCCTCCTATGAAGACTACGAATAACAGCCGGGACCAACTTTGCATGTAATGGATGGTCACCCATCCACAGACCGACCTTGGCAAATGTTGCTGAACCTTGAAGATGGATGCGGCTGTTATTATTTAGCCATGAACTCGTCTTTACTCAGTTAGGTATAAAAGTCATCGGTAGTTTTGATCTCGACCAAGATGCAGTTGAACAAGTTAATTCTCCAATTTCGCTAATCTGCCGTTGTCAATGATAAACTTCTTTTTCCTTTCTTGCGTTTTCCCGGATTGCCAGTATCCGTTCTGATTGAAGAAACAAGTGCCGTCCGCCTATTTGGATGTCATCCTTCATCTATGAAATTGTAATTTTGAAATTAGAGCACAGATAGATTCCGACAAGTTTAATTTTTTTTTGTAATTTTGAAATTAGAACAGATTCCGACAAGCTTAATTTTTTTGTAATTTTGAAATTAGAACACAGATAGATTCCGACAAACTTCATTTTTTTTGTAATTTTGAAATTAGAATACAGATAGATTTCGACAAAATTCGTTGTTTTTTTTGTAATTTTCAAATTAGAACATGGACTCCAGCAAACTTCATTTTTTTTCGAAGTTAGGACAAGACACGAAACATATTTCGACGATAAATAGAGGAAGACACGCAGTGTCATAAAATAGCTTGCTGCCCTTTTCCTTGACCAAGAACCACCTTTTTGCGAATAGCAGTAGAATACGGCCATAGGTTTTTAAACATACATAACATCACGTCTGTAATCCCCGAAGGGGAGGTAGATAGGTGTACACCCGAATAGTACACCAACATTTCGCCAGTTATGTTTAAGTCCTAAGCTTAAGTCCATTAACCGGGCACAAATCCAGACTCTAGCTGCTACTGAGAAATTCCTGATGAACTGAAAACCGCCTGAAACCCCGGACCTCATGCTCAGCAGTCGCAATTGCGACATAGACTAAAGAGGCAGTCAGGCTTTTAAAATTCAAGTAAATTACATGTAACTATAAAATGATGTCTTCAGTCAGTAAAATTAGGTACCAAGAATAAGAAGCACAATTAAACGCATTGCCTGATGGTGAAACCTACGTCAATAAGTAGGTAGGCAACTAGGAACCAAATTAAATGGCCGAAAAGTTGGCAATCGCACTTAGAGGTTGTTGACTTTGGGCGTAACGTAATCTATGCTTTACAACGGTGAAAATCTGTCGATCATTTAACCCCAGTCTATCCCAATATGCACCACAAATCAATGTCGCACAATTTGTCGTATTAAAAACCCTTTACAAAAGTAACAATGGTCTCACCTAGCAACAAAAAAATCCGCAATACAAGATTTGCCATGCCTTTTCATCTCAAATCCCGTAGCTACTGCGCATGTCACGTAGTCCTGCCAACCGAACGGCAAAGGTCCCTAGAAACTTGAAGCCCGAAGGGCTCCATAAATGGGGTCATTCACCGGGACGAAGGCTACAACATTACAATTTTATTGCCATTTTTTTTTGACATTGCGTGTCTTGGTATAAAGGGAATTAAATTATTTTTATATCTGCGGAGAATATGGTTGGCCTGTTTTCATTTATAGTTCCTTAATTAGAATAAATATAGTATGACAAATTGTCGCAAAAAAAAAAAACAATAGCTGTAGGTACCTACTTACTTAATACGTTATCGTAAATATGTGTATAAAGTAGCTAAGTAGGTACTTAGCCATTCTGCTGGTAGGTACAACTACGATGTAAATGACGGTTAATAAATTCTTGATTTAACTAGTTAATTAACTAGTAGGTATGCCAAACGTATAAAACTACAGAGAACGATAAAAATAGCAAAACATTCGATAATGTTATCGCCGCGATAAATTCGTTTTAAAACCGAAATGTGTCAAAAGATTTTTCTCCTACCTTACGAGTTATGATGTTTTATCATTTTACTCATTATGTATCAAAAAATACGTTTATTATTTTGCAAACACTGGAATGATTATTTTAACTGTCAGAACTATTTTTTAATTGACTACGTTTTCACAAAATAACGCCGGGAAGCTAAATTTTGAATGAAAATCGGGTCAGACTATTCTCAGGCATAGATTTTGGCAAAGGAAACGACGCAGTGGCAATTTTGCAATGTTTTGAATAACCTAGAACACACCACGAGAGAGATTTCTTTAAGAAAAACTGCTTTAATAATTTCTTACTCGCAAATTTAAGCGAAAACAACAGGTGCGAATAAAAATTTCTTACCTGCAAGTGAATGGGGACCTTTTTCACTGGTGCGTTCGACATTTTCCACAAAATCCAGTCACTATGCACTAAACACAAAGTTTATTTATAAATCGGGTGTAGGCGTTACCGCGATTTTAAATTTTCGCAAATCTCTAGCACGTACGACCCGGCGCAGCGGATATACACTATCGACAAATGCCTACTGATTATATTCATTGAGTGAGTTTACTATGCTCCCCTCCATTGCGCACGCGTAAAATTCGCCCTTCGTTTTGGTTGGTTGATACGGGTTTTGTGAAACCATTCACTATGGATCGTCGTAGTTTTCTTATGAAATGAAAGATGGCGCTTACAAAAGCATACGATTGGTTTTACTTTTTGTTTGTGATCTGAAATACTACTTTAAAGTAATATAAAAAATTCGCTTTGTTAATAATATTAATACGATTATTAACGAAGCAATTATTAATGCTAAGTTTATAAAAACAAATCAATAAAAGGAAGTTAATGGGTAACACCGTTCCAGTCCGTTCAAATTTTGAAGGAGCTTCAAAGCGCTGCAATAGATGGCGCTGTTACCAACAGTGGGAACCCGATCATTACATTGGACTCGAACTGAACCCGTCGCAAACCAAAACATTCAATCGAACATGAGTCGGGCGCCTGTAGTATTTCGCGCCCGAATTATTCGCGGTTATTAGAAAAAATACAAAAAAAAATCATAAACAGTAAATGTGGAGTGAAGTGATTTTATAAGTGGTATTATTTGGACCCATGCCCTCACTACACTTGAAGCCTGGAATCACGGTAAATATTTTTTATGTGTTCCCGAAAATTTCGAATATTTTTTAAGCTTTGCTGTATTATTAATAGCCGTGAATTGGAGTTTAGTTAAAAATATACTACGTGAGAGGTTATTCATTGCCGTGCCATAGATTTAAGACACCATTAATCTCTCTTAAACTCAAACATCGTAAATTATTTTCACTCTTCGTTAGAAATCCGCTACTCCAAAGGTCGATAAAATATTTAGGGACGTGGAATCTTTCAAAACCTTACGCGCGATAATTGTTTTAATATTTTTGCAGCTTTATCTTTACTTCGTAAAGTTATTATTTTATTTTGAGGCTAAAAGTTTTCTCGATGTGAAAATATGTCGCTGACTCGTAGTCGAAGTGCCTCACGTAAATTCACAGGTGGTAGTCTCTAATTTGAATATTAGTCTTACAAAGGCTTTTAATATTTCAGTTCGAACCTTGAAAATTTAATTTATGATTAGGTACGTAATTTGTTTTTTCAAAGCAATGGAGTTTGGACCGAAAATATTGAGTTGAGAAACTCTTTCATGCAACCGGGTCTCTGGCGAGTTAGGAGAGGTAAGTAGGTACTTGGACTTAACTTAGGCAAAAGAAGATAGCTATTAGGATTAGGATCTATAGCTGTACCTACTTAAAATATTCAGGGATTTACCGCCAGTCAGTTCTTTTGTTACTTCGACGGCCGACAGTGACTTTTTGTTTTTTCTTTTTATCAATGTATTTAATGCCATATCAATTATTATGTCATAAAACATAATCAGTCAGTGCAATATTGCCAAACAGTAGGTACGTACCTACTACCTACCCATAAATAAATTAGATCGCTAGCATAGCAACTAGCAAAAATTGTTGCCATGCGTAAGTAGGTACAATGTGCGACTTTTTTTACATAAAAATGTACATAGGTAAATAAAATAGGCAGGTAAGAAGTACCTAGGTACCAGTAGCGAAGGGTAAATTTTTGTAAGAAGCAAGCCGGAGTACATATCTTTAATGTGATTATATTTTATTTGACTGTAGAATACTGACTGTGCCATTTTTCAAAGGGAAGCCGGTAGGAATCGAGTTTTATGGAACCTTCGCCACCGGCAGGTATAGTTTTTCACTATATTTTCACTCTTAGTTTACCTACGTTACAATGCGTTCCAACTCCAAGGTTCGATAAAATATAAGGGGATGGAAAACCATTTTTATATTTGCACTCCGAAATTAAAGGCAGAATAAGAGGACAATTCCGTACATTTTACCAACCTGCTGTACCTTATTTATGTAAATAAATGATTATATTATATAATAATGATTTACTAAAACAATCTGAACCGGAGAGGTGATCTGTACCTCAGGACATACCTACTTCAGACACCTTTCTCTATTTAAGATTGTGCATATACCAGTACCTGTTACTTCTGATCTTGAGATAAATAAAGATTTATGATTATGATTATTTAGATTTTTGATTTTCTCCCGGGTGTAGACCTAGGTGACTATGAGGTCAGGTACTTGTATAAAGTTCGCAGCCTCCGTATATAGAACATAAAAAGTTGTGTCCATACTATGTAGTACAGACCTACACTTACGTATCTGAAGATAAAGCTCTGGAAAGTTCAAGATTTTAATTTGAGTTGGTCGCCGACAACTTGTAGATCTAGAAAGAGACGGCAGTGCTAACAAAATTCATGGCACTGAACGAGAATGATTGTCATATTCGCCATTCAAAGCCGTCAGTTTCTGTACGTCAGTTGCGAGTGGAGACACGCTTGGTTTATGTGGTAAGTGTCAGTGCCGACAGCTGCCGCTAGCATCTGCTGCCGAAGCGCCTTCGTACGCTTGTCTACCCACCCGGGATGTAGGTTGGGAACCTATAATAGCTACTCATGCAGCTGTAGAATTCGTTGGCTGAAATATTGACGATGACAAGCTCATCGTCAATGTTTCAGCCAAAATAATTCTACAGCGAATAATCAATACTTTGTCACCCTGTAAAATATTTACTTTCCATAGTGTCAAAGTCGAGGCAAGCTCATCGGAATCATCAAATCATATAAACTAATTCTGAGTGCACGATAAAAAATATGAAATATAATGAACACGAGTCCCATCAGATCCTACCAAAATCGCAATAACGCTAAGAATAAGCTGCTTTCTAGTAAATCAAAACCAATAAGGGACAGTTTATTGGCTCAGACATACAGAGTCTTTATTTATCTAATAGGTATTTTAATAAAGATACTCGCGGATCTAGATAATCTAAATATAGCAGGATGGACTTTAGAGCAACGACCATTAATTGTATCGATGTCGCCCAACAGATATTGAAAAGTGATCAGTTCGAAAAAGACTATTGACGGTCTATGTTCATGATTCTTTCACTTCTAGATCGTCAATTGTGGAATAGAGCATCTAAAGAAAATGACACTCTATAATCAATAAGGAAGATTAGAAAATTATAAATCTTTTCTCAAAAACATCAGTGTAGATATTCATCAGTGTAGGTACTGTATGGTGTCGGACGTAAAGAATAGCACCATCCCATATCTTCTCGTGGGTGTCGTAAGAGGCGACTAAGGGACTTACCAGAGAATGGGCAGCGGCGTTCTCTGTGCTTTTTTAACAACCGTACTGCGATTGCCAACTCGCCTGCCAAGCGTGGCGATTATGGCAAAGCCCTCCCTTTAGGGGAGGCCTATGTCCAGCAGTGGACGTCTTTCGGCTGAAATGATTATGATGATCAGTGTAAAAAGAAAAGAAAAAGCAAAAAAGAAAAGAAGAAGATGCAAAAGTCAAAAAAATATTGCCTTGACATATTCTAGGTAGCCCATATTGTCCCACTGCTGGGCAAAGGCCTCACTCCATTCCTTCCAACGGTCACGATTCTGTGCTACTTCTTTCCAATCCTCATGGAAGACTTCTAGTTCGTCCCGGTATCTCCTTCGTAGTCTGCCTTGACATAAACTACCAAAAAGCTTCCGCAAATTTGTAGGGAGTCTTTGCAGAGATACGAAAAACAAAAAGCGATTTCCTTCTCTGGGTGGGCCCTAGATGCTGGAGCAGCTGTAATTCAGGCTAAAAACTGGTGGACTAACGAAATAGTCGTAATGTAACATGCTTCTGTACGAAAAATCCTGTTAAAACACCTACCCCCCCTCCCTACCTCCTCCTTTATTCAGATTATAATATTATCTGAAAGGGCCTTCCTGAGGCCCAGCGAGCTATCGAAACAAACAACGTGTTTCTTCGCAGGCAATTAATTAAACATCATTAATCACCGAAAAGAGCAATATGTTGCTGTACACGAGGCCATTGCTCTTGTTATTTTTGATATAACTCATAACGATTGATATCGATGGAAGAATCCGGTTTTTCCATCTGGGAATTTTAATCGTTTGAGCAAAAACAATATTTTGGTCATGATACGACTGATGCGAACGAATACCCACATATGGCCAAGTCTCCCTATCAATAAATAATACTGTACTAATGTCAGCATCAGCTGCCTTTTGCCAAACTATGTTGGGGTCAACTTCCAGTCTAACCGGATGCAGCTGAGTATTAGTATTTTACATGGAGATACTGTCTATCTGACTCCTACAACCCAGTAACACGGTGATAATGATAGTCTTGGTAAGACTAGTTGCTTCTGACTACTGGTTAAACGACTGTCAAAGACCTACATATTACAGCCGGGACCAACGGCTTAACGTGCTTTCCGAGGCATGGACCAACTTAGGCAAACATTGCTTTACCTTGGAGATCGACCCGTGCGCACAGCCCTACCGGCTGTTATATTTTAGCCACGAGCTGCTCTACTAATACTGCACAAGTGTATGGATGCTGTATGGTTATTTTGGCACGTGGCCTTAATCAAAACTAATACCGCCATTAGCCGCCATCTTGTTTTGCCAATAAAATTTCCACAGACAAATTCATAAATGTTCACCAAGTATCATGCTGAACTGTAATGGAAAACCTTTTGTTACACTTCAACCAACTTATCTTTGCAGTCGGGAAAACACCGAACTGAAATGAATGTACCAAAGTTTGATATATCGATGAAAATTTTCGTGACAAGCAACGCCACCTTGAACTGCACACTTAAAGTGGTCATACTATACTACGGTTTTGAATTTCAGAATCGGACAAGCTGTAGGTAAACGAAAGAAAATCAATAGTAATCCATTTAAAAAACCAGAGACAGACACTTTATTTTTATTTTCTTGGGAATGAGGTCTTTAAACTTGAGAGCGTCATACAATAAGTATGCTAATTTTATAGATTGAAATTCTGCTGAATAGAAGTTTAAAGAAAATCTTCTCGTTATAGAAAGTATACAAACCCTAACAGACGATTAAAAAAGGGTGATACTGTGTTTAAAGCTGATTCAGATTCATGAAAAAAGAACACGAGTTAGGTCCAAAAAAAATGGTGTAAGTGATGTGACTAAAAGAATGATCGACATTAATGTTGAAGGATGGAGAGGGAGGGGAAGGCCAAAGAAGAGATGGATGGATTGTGTGAGGAAGTTATGAAAGAGAAAGGAGTAAATGATGCTGTGACGTCTGACAGGATAGAATGGAAAAAGAAAACGTGTTGCGCTGACCCTAAACAGAATGGGATAAGGGCAGGAAGATGCTAAAGAGCAACAAAGTAAGGGTAAAAGAACGATGATAATTTGAGCAGTGATTCAGCCGCTGACCTTTACCAAAGAATTAGTATTATACTTCTACCTACACCATATAAGCAAATATTCATCAATTTGGCAAACATACGAGAAGGTACCTGATACGATACATTGAGAATATCCTAGAAGACCTTTGTAAATGCGTTCGATCGTTTATCACAATTAATCCCGAATTGAAGTCAAGATTCCGATCGAAGATTTGTTTTTGTCGCTTCCGATTGGGTATAGTAAGCCCTCGGCTTACTTATGGGAGATCTAAATGTGGTTCTTAAGCACCGTTTCGATCTAAGGCTGTCACTCCATTGATCAGGAGCGAGTAGCGACTTTAAAATGGAAAAGAGAACAACGGAGCATTTAGTCTTTCTTTCTTCATTGTGTAGGTAGTCCCCAAACCTGGTGTCGAGAGTTTTTATGCCGCCCATGGGCCTCTGATTTGGCTTTACATGTCGTCGAGAATCTCTCAGGCATGCTGATTTCCTCACGATGTTTTCCTTCACCGAAGCAAGTGATAATTGTACAATACGCACATGAATTTGGAGGATATCATCGGTTAAACTGCTGGTTTGACAATTGAATGACATCAAGTCCAATTCCAGGCCACTCGTATAAATGCTACCAACTACCTCGCAAAGATCATAACTCCACATAGCCTGAGGGCATCCAATGCTTACTGATCCACGGTCACCACTCCAGAACTCGTCTACACCAACAGGCATCGTGTTATGCATTATGCATATTTCGCGATGGAAATGCGCCTAAAAGACTAAGTTCCGCAGTCATTTCGCCTCTGTGTGTGCAAAGAATTGGAGGGAACTCGAAACTTTGTGAAAAATTCTATAATTTGAAGTTTTCTTAGCTCTATATACCTATCCAAATGGACAGGTAACCTTAAGGAACGACCTAAATAAATATGGCGTCTTCAACAAACACTATAAAGTCAACAACCTTGATTGTTTTAAGAATCTTGAACCTCGCTGATAAAGTTATCTGCTATTTGCATTAGCTAGAATCTATTTTGATGCGCAGCTTCTTGTTATATATCAAATATTGCTCTTATCTTGGGTATAGTCTCTGTAGCCAATATTAAATAGATATTTGGTGAATTGTGCTATTTATAAATAAGGCAAATAGAACATCATAACACTTGATGAGCTGGCTTCATAAATTGATGTTTATAGCGAATGTCTTTTAATTGATTGCTTATATCCAAGCAAAAGAAAAGATAAGTACCAGTAACATAACTTTAAGAACAAAGGCACCAACATATTATTAATCAAATGCAAAATAATTCAAGTGTTTCCAAAGGGCAATAGAAGTACAAATAGAATACTTGCGAACTAAACTAAAGTCATCTAAAAAAAAATGCGTGATGTCGTAATGTCGTGGATCCAGGTGAATAATTAAAGAATTATCATCATCATTCACCGGCCCTCATTCCAATTTATTTAAGAAGCAGTATGCCTTCTTCTTCCATACTTCTCCATTAGATCTGTACAGTTGTCTCCACTTCCTAGCCATATATTATTTCACACAGTCCATCCATCACTTCTTAGATCATCACCTACTCTTACAACAATCCACTTTCATACTCAAATCTTTCTCTCAACATTTTTCCCAAAAATGTCGTATCGTAGCCATGTTTAATCAGAAAGGAAAATAAAGCTCCATACCAACAAACATGGCGATATTAATTCAGCAAAACCAATCTAAATATAGTTGACAGAAAGTTATACGCGTGCCCAGCAACAAGGGTGTGCCTGTTTACTTTCATACCGATGCAACACACATTATTGATGAGAAGGCAGGCGCCATTGAACTTCGCCTTGAGTGAAAGTCAAATGAAAATCAATATATTGCACATGTTTATTGAAATCGATGGGAAGTAAGCAGGCTTGAAATGGTATCTTCAGCAAAGGAGGAAACAAGGTAGGAGTCTTTGCCCCACTGTGGCGTAGCCCAAAAGAAGGGTTATGTGTTTGACCTGTATGTATGTCTGTTTTTAAGAAATCTTTCCGATTTTAGATCGTAAAACTAGGAAAACAAATAGTAGTACATGCTGCGCCGGCCATTGAATAGATGAGAACAGGAGAATGATGAGCATGTATTGAAACGTTTTTAATGACAAATCCCAAATCCCAGTGTCCAGTGTCCATCGAATTGTAAAACCTTTAATATAACGAACTATTGGAATGAAACAATGTAAAATTAAAGCGCCAATGCGTGGACGATTGAATTAAAATTTGCTGTTAATTATTCACGCGGAGGTGTCAAACAAAATGTTTGCCTAATTAATTAATCTCATTGTTTAAATGTTATAGTTCATTCACCGCTATGAATGGTGCGCAAAATAATCTGACATTGATGAACTACTAGGCTTTGTAATGCCGGTTAATTTTGGAGTTAAACATCGCTTCTATTTTGACTTGGTCTTCCAGTCCTGCCTTTGTCTATACAAATCAAATCATCAGCATCAAATGCTTTTTAATAATTATTCTGGTTTTTATTATGTAATATTTTCATTGTTTTATATTTTATGTGTTAAAACCTAGTTTTATGGGCATGCTGTGGTCTCCTATAATTGAAGGAACACACCTAAAAGAACATTTGTTTTACTGTGTTCTATACTGTGTGTGTGTGTAGTCTTTGTTAGAGATCCAAATAAATAAATAAAATTGTGGTGTCTGTTTGTAATTTCAAAATAACAGCTTTTTACTGAATAAGTTTTTATAAAAAATACATTATTTTAAATTTTTGGCTGTGTTTGTTCCGGCTCATCTCCGAAACGGCTAAACCGATTTTGACAGATAAGGAGTAACTTGACTACTTTTATTTAAAAAAAAACAATTAGTGTTCCGTGCAAAAAATAATTAAAATCCTAAATAAATGTTAAAAAGATCCGATTTAAATAGAGAAGTAATATTTTTATAAAATTTCACTCGGACAAAGGTCTTAACAACAGCTAGCCCCAATATTTCTGGTCAGCATCGTCTTTTCATCACAGCACTACTTCTTCTTCCATACTTCTCTCTCTCCTCCAGGGCTGGACTGTTCGAAAGAGATACCGCGGCCCTGGAACGCAAAAGGCAAAGAAGGAACATGGATGGGTTTTAGTCAGTACAAGTCTGACATTCCCTTCCACACCGCCCAGAGCGGGGAGGGGGGGGGGGGAAGGGGGGTCATTTGATGATTTCCAATCCTAAAAAAAAAAAATACTTCTCTCTCTACAAATAACCATCCGATGGAATACAAATTCATCCATTATTGATTTGATATTCCCTTTCTCTTGTGTTGTTTGTATTGTATTTTAATGGTTAAGTGAATTTCTCGCGAAAATTATTGCTAGAAAATATTTTTTTTTATGGGGTATAATCACGTTTTACTATAGGACTCAATGTAACTCACTCAAAACATTGTGCTGATGGATGCATTGAATAGTAACGGGGTAAGGGGTTATGAAGGGTGTTTAACGTTAAGTTATAAAATAAAAACTATTTTTTTTTTTAAACTTGTGGAATTTTTGGAAATTGCCTTCAGTATGTCCGTAATTAAAAGGTTCCCGTGGTTTCGCCTAGAACAAAAAATATATCGCAATGACGGGAATACCAAGGTGCCTTTCGGCTTCGTGATTTTACATCCGCTATACTGACTCCGTAGGAACAAGGCGAATGATAATTACGAAGATGAAAATAAAGGTAGAGACAAAATTTTACCATCTCGTGATAGTAAAAACGTAATTTATTAATGTTTCACTACCGCCATTTTGACAAAAGTAGATAATAATCAAAATAGGTCGAGACAGTGACAAGTTCCGTTCATACTATTGAGCAAAATGGCATAGAAATTAATCCGAACTAATATTATAAATGCGTAAGTAACTCTGTCGGTTTTTTGAGTCTTTTGACTGACTGAGGAGGGTAATGTGTTTAAAATGATCAGCCTATATGTATGTTTGTTCCTTTGTAGTGTTTTAGACACCGAATTCTTACGTTAATCGATTTGGAGTGTGACTGAAACATGACAGTGATCAAAATTCAATATGGCGACAACCAGACGCCATACTGTGAAAAAAAATGCAAGTCGACGAACTATGCTAAGTGGGGTATCATTGAATGGGTATTTGAAAGTCATTTTAGATTTAACATATCATTTTAATTTCGAATGCCCTTTTAGGATTTATAACGATTTAAAGTTGGTTATTCGAAATGACAAATCATATAAAACTGAAAAAATCTAAAACTTAAATCGTCTGTAAAATCTATCACATTATTAAACTGACAAATAAAAAAATTGTAATATAAACTAATAAACTCAACTAAAACTGAACCAATTTCGAAGAAATTTGGCTCTAAGATAGAACTGGGGACCTGGATCTTCTTCCTCATCTTGTCGATGATTCTTTTATTTGTTACATATTAACTACGACCAGAACTCTTCCACACCTGGATTAGGACTACTTAGGACATAGGATAGGATCCCTTTTATCCCAGTAGTTCGTTCCTGTCTGATAATTTCCGTGGATGTTTCCGTGGGACATAGTTGCAGGTGAACCCCCGCGCAAAACTTACTAACGCACGCACGCTTATTACTGTTAAGCAAAAACATGTATGCTCTTTCGTTTTTGTATTTTACCATCTTTTTATACCATGTTTTTAATCATAATAAGCATAATCTAGCCTATAATGTTCCCACTGCTGGGACACAGGCCTCCTCTCTATGAGAGGGAATGGGCTATAATCCACCACGCGGGCCCAGTGCGGGTTGGTAGATGTCACATGTCTTCAAATTTTTGGTTCTACGACATGCCGGTTTCCTCACGATGTTTTCCTTCACCGTTTTGAGAGCAGTGGTGATGAAATAAACATAAATAAATTACACAAAGTAATACGCCTGCCTGGGTTCGAACCCACGACTTACTGCTCGTAAGTCGGGACCGCCACCACTGGGCCACCGCTGCTCAAATTAATCAATCAAATAAATATTATTCTATTCTTTTCTATTCTAAATTATACGGAGAACATATTAGATTCTGTTAGTGAATCACTTTGTTCCTAAGTTCAGTATCGATCGGTGTTATCGTATCGTAATCTCTATCAGTAAAAGCTTTCAATGTCAATTGCTTTGGCGTTCAGTCCGTTTATTTACTCTTTCGTGGTATATTTTGTTGGTGTATTAAATCCTCGTATGTGTGATCAGACTGATCAGTGTGATGAGCCGACTGAAAGTGCTAAAGAAACGGATGCTGTTAAGCTCAATGGAGTTATATGTGTAAGTGTTTACAACATTATTTTTAGTATATATGCGAAACCTGAATATAGTTTGTTCAGAATGAGTCACTGAATTGATTCTAATAAATTTTAAACCATGTTATATTTTGTTCTCAAAATATTTAAAAAAAGTTACAAATTGGACACCGAACGACATAAAGTACCTATCGCAATAATTTAGGTACCTACTGCCAAATTATTATTATCAATGAGCTGAAGACGACGTTGCAGGCGCGCGCGCGGGCCCGCTGCGTGGTAACCATGGTTTTTGTGCGGACAACTAGGTAACAGAGCTAGGGTAAGCTTATAACTTTGTGATTTTTCATGATACAGTTTTGAAATTTTGTACATAGATTCTTTACATAAAAATACTAGACACGTGTTTCAGGTTTCGCATATACTAAAACTAATTTTGTACGTAGGGGAGGCCTATGTCCAGCAGTGGACGTCTTGCGGCTGAAATGATATTGATGATGATGATGATGTAGGTAAATAACGTTATCGATAATAATTAAATTCAACAACAAAAAACAACAAACAAAACAACAACAACAAAATATAAAAAACAACAACAAAAACAACTCAACAACAACAACAACAAAAAACTCAACAACTCAACTTAATTCAACAACTTCTTCATGATTTCAATGATGACGGTCGGATTCTCGAAGAGAAATCTTACGAAGATGTACTGATTACTAAATCAATGAGGAAATTTTAAACGGTAGTAAATATACTTGAGAATTGGAAATAAGTAGCTCGTAATCGTGACCGTTGGAAGGAGTGGAGGGAGGCTTTTGCATAGCTGTGGGACAATATGGGCTAGCTATAATAATAATATAGTAAAAAATTGATTAAAATGATTATTGAGATTTGTTGGGGATCAACACAGGCAGCATTAAAACCATATACCAAAATCCTAACCAAGGATTTTATTTCGATAACCCTAAGCTCAACACAAACATTTCACTCCTTCTCACGTACTTTACACTCACACCAAACAGACACACACACCGTTTCACAACACACTATCATTCGCTTCATATTTCCAATGATTGTGATTTGGTACTAATTAATCTATTCAAGCTATTGCTTTTTTTTTTGCTACATTTTTGGTCGCCTATGAGGCTATGACACACAATAATGACTTTTTTAATTAAGAAACACTGTCTCCCAAGTCCTTGGTGAAAACCTAGTTTGGGAGCGAGGAAACCTATCTGTGGGAGGGACATCATTTATTTATTTAAATGCCTTTAATTTTTTTTATTTATTTAAATCGTATCTGTATGTTGTATTTTAAGATGTTTGTAACAATGTTGTCACTTTACTGAAATAAAAAAAATATTTATTTATTTACCTAAGAAAGTTTCCAAAGAAGGCCTCCCACTAGGTGGACCGATGACCTGGTGAAGGTTGCAGGGATCGGCTGGATACGAGTCACACGGGACCGGTCAATGTGGCGACACTTGGGGGAGGCCTATGTCCAGCAGTGGACGTCTTTCGGCTGACATAATGATGATGATGATGATGAAGAAAGTTTTCAAACCGATAGAAAAAATCAAACCAACAATCTGAAAAGCGACACTGACCTAAATACCAAAGAACAAACAAGAAGAAAATTAATTGAAACTGTTAAACTAAACCAGTAAAGCTCTCTTTCCATAAAATATGTCGAAAGCACAATTTTCAAGGTAAATACGACATTGACGGTCAACTTGTGTCAAAGTCAATGACAATCGATTTTCCGATGGACATCTATTAATATACGTACACGACGTCAATGTCAAGTTACAAGAAGTTACCCAACTCTTTAGAAAGTTTCATGATTTCAGTAATGTTTACAAGACAGGTCGCAAATGCGACTATTGAGCTTGTGATCCTGGGATGGATCCCTGGAATGGGGATAGGAATCTAATTCAATAGGAATTTCTGAGATTGGATTCGTGCCGGTTGGTGCCAACATTGTCGCCAATGTAACATGGGATGAAAGGACTTACAGCGAAATAAAAAGTTGTTAACTCTTTGAATGGAATTTAATATATTAAGTAATAGCATAAATAAAAAGGTTTTTTGGCCAAAGATTGCCAGCTTTCTCGGCACTTGTCCTATAGACAGCAGTGTGAACGAATTTTTTTGACGCCCCGTAATCATTTTCTCATTTTGATACTTGAATATATTTTTCTTTTTGATCTAATTGTAGTTTGTAAATAATGTACTTACTTAGATGTTCCTTATGTTAAAGCTCCCCGTGACCCAAGAGCTGGCTTAACCCTGGCCAGAGGGTAAGCATTGCCATACAATGTGGCAATGCCGCTAGTCTCCTGGGGCACATTTTACCGGTTGTCAGCGTTGGATTTTTGATGCTAAATTAAAGTTTATTATTCGTTTTGAATATTTTGATATTTCATTTTATTTTTAAGTACTTGTTTATAGTTAGAGAAATAACATTTTATTTTGTATCAACACCAAATGTATTAGATTACGTGACACAATAGGAGGTCTTATCGCTAAAATTTTAATGCTTAAAAGATTTACTACCCTAGTTCTCAACTCCAAACTATTCATGCCAATTTATGGATTCATTAAAGTTTTCATGACGTATTTAAAGTCTTGTAATAATTTATGTATAACGATAAAAAGCAACGCACAATAGTATTTACGCAAAATCGATACAAAGTACCCTAACATCGTCAGATTTGTCTGTAAAATAGCTTTAGTATTTCCATGTAAAAGCATTTCACCCCTGGTAGACAGAAATTCTAAAATATGTGTATGTTAGAAGCACGTATTCTATGTATAGTATATATATACAGTGTATTCTCTGCTAGAACACGAATCACGTCTAGTTTTTGCAAAGGAGAATTTATAAAATCCTTTATAAAAGGTAGGTCTTTTTGCTATCTTTGGCATACTTGGTTGTTTTAAAGCATAATGTTTCTACTGCTCAGACAGAGACTTTCTCTGTTTGAGAGCGAATGGGCCACCACACTAGTCTAGTGTTGGTTGGCGGCTAAATGAATTCCTTGTATTTTTTGGTTCCAAGAGTTTTCTCCCTATAACAGTTCTAACAGTTGCTTCTAGAACTGTTATTTATTCCGTTCCTAAAGGAACTTTAAATACTTCATAGAAAT
This sequence comes from Noctua fimbriata, assembly GCA_905163415.1. Lineage (NCBI taxonomy): Eukaryota > Metazoa > Arthropoda > Insecta > Lepidoptera > Noctuidae > Noctua > Noctua fimbriata. The sequence continues at coordinate 5,334,524 of LR990946.1, forward strand.
CTAACGTTGTATAGTTGGAATCAGGGATTGCCATTCAAAATTCAGTTAGGTACAGTTACATAGAACGAGCAAACTGACTCTTGAATGCTGGCCGCCTGGTCCGGCTCTGTGTACTTAGTAAATTCAATATTGAAGATAAACTTACTTTGGAATTCAATACAATTGAAAGCTTCGATCAACATGGCATTTAATTTTAATTCACTGCGGAAGACGGTAGGCTTTTTTATGGAGTTGTGTGGCAAAATTTACAATGTAAAAGATTTTCTGGAAGATATTGCTATTAGCTATGAGACGCCATTTTACTCATAGATTAAACAATATTGTAAAACAGCTGTGTTACTATTTTGGTGTACAATAAAGTATAATTCCATCTATCTTAAAACAAACGGTTGGTATGGATGGTGGTCCTGCTAATGATGGGAAGTCACCATCGCACAATATATCTGCAATACCAGTTGCACCACAGACACATGACAAAGACAAAGCTAAAATAGATGTAATCTGTAATTACGAGGCAATCATAGCCTGCAAACCACTACAAAATTTTACAGACAATGCTGAAGTATCGTATGTAGCTGTAATTATACCATCAACAATAAGTATATTGCAAATGGAACGCAGCAACGCTGCTTGGCGGGGAAAAAAGCTAGAATTCGTCTATCCCCCTTTATGAGCCCCGTAAATGATTGTCACAAACCATTACCATCGTAGATTACTCATAGATTATAGATACTAGCGGCTTGCGTGATTAGCTATCATCAAAAGAATCTAACCAACTTACAAAGTAAATAAATCGAAATAAGTTTAACAATCAGGTTTATGGGAAGCAAGACTTCACCCTCATTGTCTAGGTGCACGATAACTACAGTTTGGCGTTTCTGTTAGGATCCGCATTGCAGGTCTAAAAGAAACTTGTAGTTGGGGCTTCTGAAACTAGCTTAAAACAAAATACAACGACAGTAATGGCTGCTGCACACCAACACACTCCCCAAACTCGTTTTAAAGTAAAGCACTGATAAAACATATCCAACGCGAAGTGAATGTTGATGACAACGTGGACAAGGGTGAACTGATGACTTGAAGGGGCAGGACCCTTGTCAACGTGACACCCTGACATTCTATCAGCGTTAACAGTGAAGTAAAAGTATTGGATTGACATAAGCTAGATAGCGAAAAGCTCACAGGATTGACCTGTTGAAAGTACTCGTTAAAAACTTATTTTATTTTGTATACATAACCCTTTGAAAGAAAGCGAGGATCCGCTGGATGCGAGTAGGTCAGGACCGGTCGATGTGGTGACTTTTGGGAGTGGTCCATGTCCAGCAATGGACGCCTGTCGGTTGAATGATGATGATGATAAAGGGCGGGTGACAAATTACCGATGTATCGTTGCACAGTTAACGTTACAGTATGTAAGAGTTGGTGATAAGTCGGCCATTTTATTGTCAGATATCATTTAAACATCCACAGTCGTAACAATACGAATGCAAATACAGAACTGGCATACTTTAAGAAAATATTTAAAAGTCACCCCCAAGAACACCACAGCTTACTGCCCATCCCCTTGAAACCTCTTAAAAAAAGCCTAACTCAGGCTTTGATGTCGCAGAATCATTAAGTAGGTCTTAAAAAATGCTTCAGTTGAACGGACCCTCGACTATCGGTTTTCCATCGCGTTACTGAGCTTGCAAATTTCGATGTCTGCAATTTGCAATCTTATAGCGCAGAATCGCAGATAGATTTTTCTGGAAACTTTCCTTCAGGAAAATAGAAACATAGTTTTTGAGGATAGATTTATCTCGAAGCAAACAAATTGATTCTCATAAGAAAATTCCGAATTTCTGCCAAAGTATAACAAGTAAATTACATGAAAGACGTGAAAATGGAATTCACAAAGTAATTTCGTGTTTAAATTGTACCTAGAGTAAAAGGGTTTGACATTATTTAAGAATTTAACAGTACCTATTGAAATTATACGGCCTTGAGTGAGTTTCGGCTTCAACCTCGGCATAGAATAAAATATAAGCTACTACTTACCGTGCTGCTGCTGCTGCTTATACAATGAGGTTTTACTTGAAGGTTGTGGTTTAAATGAAGATGTAGTAACAAAAATTTTAAACTAAATGCTTAGATGGTGTGCTCATGTGGAGAGGATGAGTGAAAGGCGGCCAACAAAAGGTATTTACAAGGCAGATGTGAGTGGCAACGCCGGGAGGACATACACTGACCATATTGGTGAGGTTCTTCAGAAAGGTTAGGTGCGTAGTACTCGCAACCGGCGTGCTTGTATGACCAGATATGTATGTCGGATATGTCAGGATTTATTCCGTAAGGCTCGTACATCAAGTGAGCACACCATGGGTTTCCTCCGCCGCGATCAGGCATTGACTATCGCCCTCGCCTCGAGCTGGGCATCAGGGCTCTGTAGAAGCACGCTGTGTTGTGACTGGTTAGTAGGTCGCCTGATGTCACCACTACACACTGGCGCGCTTTCCAATGCATTTAATGTCCGTACTAATGACCGGATCCAACAGGTACATTAAAGAGTATGAACGAGGACGAGGCAAAAGGAGTATGTAAGGATCATAGCAGGTGTTAGCTCTCCCTCTTTTATTTTAGGCTTAAACATTTCTGGCGAAATGGAGAAATTATATTAACATTAATGCCCTGCCCGTCAGCTTCAGCACTTTAGGGAATACAGCCGCGATGTAATGTAATATTAAATTAGTTTCAGTCATAACTGCGCCATTTTCATATCAAACATAGATTTTGGTAGACCAGCTTGAATAAATTGATGTTGTTACTACTTTTAGGACAAATTCAATTGAAACTGTCGTTTTACCTCACTATTTCAAAATTATAGTGTCCACAGTTCAGTTGGCTATCAGGTAATTGAATCTTGGACGCCTTAGTTGACTTTAGTTAGTTATGTGAACCGTACTGTCGTCGCCTCGGTTCAATTACAGTTAATTTATGGGACTGTTTCGTTGCCAAGTTCGAGGTTAACACTTCAGTGGCTTCGGGTTTTATGTGGGGCAAAATTGTCGATGTAACATCGATTGTGGTTTGAAATGTCGTAAGGGTTTGATCGTCCAGTAGGATTTTCAACTATCAGCGCTGAGCAGAACGTTGCAAATCGACAGTACGGTTAATGTCTTTTATGGCATTTTTAATTTCTACCCTCGGTTTATTGAGGAAAACGGTAATTGACTAGTGATAGATAATAATATGGATTATAATGTGTTTAGTAATTTTGTAGTTGAAAGAGAAGATATAGAAGGAAAGCAAGAAATGGAAGTATAGAGAAAAATAGGAAAGGAGAGGACGGGAAGGGAAGGGCAAGGACTGAAGAAAAAAAGAGGAATCTCGGTTGAATCATAGCTTTGCGTTTGTTAGGTGGCAGAAGAGATGAATTAGTAACACCTAGTAAATTGTTTGCTATTTCTTGTGAAGGTTAGTACATTTCTATAGGTGATAAAATGTTTATTTTATTAACTAAAAATTATATTATATGTATTTAAAACGGGTGTAAACAGACCCTTGACGAAGCCGAAAGGCATTTGCTCTCCCGTCATTGCGATCATTTTTTTTTGTTCTAGACCATACCTTGCTTACTGGGAACCTTCAAGTTACGTGGTCAAAGTTCCAACTTTTTCACAAGTTTTTTTTTAAATACTTGTTTTTAGATTATAACTTTACTTTAAATACCTCCATGACCCGTTTACTATTCAATGCATCCATCAGCACAATGTTTGAGTGCGTTACATTGAGTCCTACTGTAAAAGATGACTTTTCACCCCAAAAAAAAGAGTCGTTTCCCAGCAATAATTTTTGCGTAGGGTTACTTAGTTTAATGTAAAGAATGCTTGGTTGATGGCTTCGTGAAGAATCTGTTTACACCTTGTCTATACTATATAATATTATAAAGCTGAAGAGTTTGTTTGTTTGTTTGTTTGCTTGAACGCGCTAATCTCAGAAACTACTGGTCCGAATTGAAATATTCTTTTAGTGTTGGATAGCTCATTTATCGAGGAAGGCTATAGGCTATAACATCACGCTACGACCAAAACGAGCGGAGCATTCATGAAAAATATTGCAAAAACGGGGAAAAATCCAAAAGCAAGCGAAGTTGCGCGGGTCAGCTAGTATAATATAATTTTTGACACCTAAAAACACGATAGTTCTTTCCAAGTTGACTGTTTTTATACTATTTATCGATTGTGTTTTATCATAGTATCGCTCGGCTTGTGTTTTAATTCAAGGTTGTTTTATTTACATAATGTATTCACCTACTATAAGATATATAGGACTTGTCGCTCTTTATTGTCTGCACATGCCTATATGTTCCTATATGCTTAAATATGCACAAAGTGTAGAATAAGTTACCAGGGTTTAACTACTATTCTGGACACAGTGTGATTGGTAATTAGAAGTCTTCAACAATTTTGATCCCGATAACATGGTCCAAACTGTGTTGTTTTGAACCAATAGAACTTTAAATGTTTAGATTTGGAAATTTTCCACCTCTCCACCATGAACTTCTGATTGTACGAAAGCTTCGACATTCAGGACGTTAAACTGATACTTTTCTGATAGCTCATGAACGAAAGAAACCTAGTTTCGACCCCAAGCTATCGGGGTCAACATTGTTACAAATTAGGTCGCTAGTAACACTCATTTCAAGAGATGTACTAAATTATCAAACAGCCTGTAGACCAAGAAACCAGTCTTGTAGCTGCGGTCTGACTTTGCGATTTAGCAGTCTTGCTGCTACGGTTTGCGGTTAGGATCAGAATCAGGATCGGCTTCAGAATATTGTACATTTATGATACCTCTTGCTACACCTTATTCATGGCGTGTACTACGATAAACAGTGATATATCCTATAAATCTTGTAGTATCGTCATAACCATCCACACGAGCTCGTGGCAAAAAAATAACAGACGCTTGGGTTGATCTTCAGGTTAAGCCGCGCTTGCCTAGTTTGGTCCGTGGATAGCTGACCACCCATGACATACTGAGTTTCCTCCTTCCCTCGGAAAGCACGTTAAGCCGTTGGTTACGGCTGTCAACTGTAGATCTTTGACTGCCGTTACAGGTAGTCAGTGAGCCGAAAGTATGACAACCAGTCTTACCAAGGGATATGACGGCACGGTTGGCGCAGTGGCTTAGCGATCGGCTGCTGCGCTGCGTGTCGCGGGTTCGATTCCCGCACGGAACAAATATTTGTATGATCTACAGGTAGTTGTTCCGGGTCTGGCTGTTTATGTATGTGAGTTTAAATGTTTGTAAACGCACCCACGATACAGGAGAAATTCCTAGTGTGGGGCAAAGTTTTAAAAAAAACATCGTATTATCCAGTACTAACTGGGTTGAGGTCAGATAGGTAGTCGTTCCATGTAATACTGGTATTCAGCTGCATCCGGTTAGACTGGAAACCGACCTCAATATATTTGGCAAAAGCTAGGCAGATGATGATGATTGTCATAACCATCCACGTCACAACTCCGTTCTATAAATACTAACACAATAATGACAGTATTGTGTCTTTTTATAAAGTACTGATAAGCATCTGTGTTAGTCCTTACACTGTCATAATCAGACACCGATTTGCACTGAATGTTATCTATCATGACAACAAGAGATTATTGTGTTGAATGCAGTTGCATCCTTTTATTAAGTTCTACTATAATGCACGTATTTAAATTTGTATTGTTTTACTTATAACTCATCATTGTTACTTCAGCCCATAAAAGAGCCACTCTGACCATGAGCTTCAAAAACAGGCTAAATTTTTAAAAACCACTCGCGTGTGAAGGCTTCCGTACCATCGTAGTAGATGAGCCCGCTATAATTATTAATTTATTTTAATTATTTGTTGTTATAGCGGCAACAGAAATACACATTCTGTGAAAATTTCAACTGTCTACCTATTACGGATCATGAGATACAGCCCGCTGACAGACAGACGGACGGATAGCGGAGGCTTAGAAATAGGGTCCCGTTGGTTACCTTTCGGTTACGGAACCCTAAAAAGAAATCCCATGATCAATAAACCCCTTATCTATGGTTGGTACTTACCACCCACTTAGGTGAGACTGCTGAAAGTGAGGTCCTATTTTCGACTCCTAATACGGGCGAAGCGTTTTTCCATCAGAGATTTCTCTGGATTCTGATTCTGTGCCCGGTCAATGGCTTGCCCTCTGTTAATAGGGCTTAAACATTTAGCCCTCATTGTTCCACTCCCCCCATTCCTTCCAATTTATCACGATGGTATGCTTCTTCTCGCCAATTCGCGAGGAAGCCATCCAAGACGTCTCACCATCTTCTCTTCGGTCTACCGCGGTCCCGTCTAGCTGTTTCAGGGCTCCAGTCTTGAGATATTCGGGACTTAAATATAACTAAACAAAATGTGGCTGTACACCTCTACGTATAGGTACACCTCTGCCTAAGCCTTCGTGGATTACAGCCATGATGTCATGTTGTTTTACTAGTAAACCATCACTATTTTATCAGCCGATAGATGGGTCACGCTGACCATGAGCTTAATTATATACTAGCCATAAAAGTTAGGTTTTAACCCCACTATCAGCACTTGACTATTAGGATTTGTGATCACAATAGTATGCTTATGAAAGCAGAATTATGATGGCCTATAAAAATAAACGCCAGTACTAGCTACGTCTATAAAACTGTGTCCTTTTCTATTGTCCGACCTATATTAACAAGGATCTGGAAAAATACTGTAGCTGTCCCTTTTTGGCCATTACGAATAGGGTTTCCTCTTAAGCCTCGTTCAATATCATACATTACCGTTTCGTTTATGATACCCTGAGGGTTCAGAGCAAATGGTTTTCCTATAGACCTCAACCCTAACTTGTTACCGATAAGATCAACTGTCTCGATGTTACTAGAATCGATGGAAGTAGACCGTAAATCTTCATTTCACGTCTCCCTGAAGCCAAAATCAACATCTATGAGCAGAAAAAGGATAGCTTGACTAAGGACTACATTCTAAACGATAGTCCCGGAGGAATTAAAGTTATATAGCTCATGAAGAGGAATCGCCGAGCAATAATGTTGCTCAGCCATTGGCAGTTCAACTTCACCCATGTCCAGGCAAGCGTAATGGATGTTTCTCGAAGAAAGAACGGCTATTTGTTTAAACTGGCAGAGATTGAACACGGAAAATAAAATCTTTGCATATTGAGTAATGGAGGGAGCTCTGGCTTTCGGTATCAACACCATTTTTCATAATAAATGCTTTGATGAAATGTTTATCGCTTGTGACGTGATGGCTGAAAATCTGGCCATAATTTACACCTAAAAATGGCGAGCCATTTTCATAAAAAGTTAATGAAACAAGCCTGTGTTTTAACCCTGTAGTCAAACCCAACATCGTTGCAACGTTTTGAAATCAACTAGGAATAACAACTATCAAAACTGTGTCAGCAGTTTCATATTCAGCGTTAGTTTTTGTTTTATCCTCATCCTTTTCCATTTCTCTGTCGTTATGCAACAAATATCTAGCCAAAGCCCCAGCAACATTTTCAATTCCCCCATCTTTGAATCTACTAATTCAATATCTCCCTGCCAAATATTTGCCTTGTATATAGTACTATAGTTTTTGCCAGGGGTTTCGCCCGCGTGGGGTGTCAAAATTTTTCTATGGGAAAGTAGTACCCGGATAATAAGTATAATTTATGTCTTAAGAGTCTTATCCCTAGTCATGGTAAAGTCGTTCAGGTATTATACATACATGGCGTCACAAGAATTGACGTCCAAAATAAATTTTAGAAACCCCTCCAAGGTCTTCCCGAAACAGTCCATGCACGTTCTGCGATTGTTTTAGATTGCGGGCTAGACTGTTTAATAATATTTTGTGAGAAATTCCCATCAGACTTTTTTGGAAATATTTTTTCCTGGTAATAAGTCCCTAAAATATGATCTACGATTCGTTGGACGTCAATAACAGTTCTTTGGCCAGCCTGTTTAAGACATGAAAAAGTAACAGACAGACAGTTCCGTTCGTATTTATATTTTAGTGTGGATTTTCCACTCCGTTTCGTTTTCCTTCAGTAATCGTCTTAACCCGGCCTTTATCTTAGGCCCAAGGTCAGGCCTTGTATCCAGTGTATTGTATAATTTTATTGTCTCCCGCCTCCATGAAGGTCGGCGGCTACTGTTACTTCTTGGCCACGAGCTTCACGCTAGCGACGACGGTACCTTACGTACTTAGAGCGGTTTCAGACTAGCGTATTATGTAGCGCGTATAAGCTCGTACCGACTTGCGCGCGTGCACGCGCTTATACCGGCGGTGTTCGCGAGGGGTGAGTGGGGGCGCGCGGAGTCGTCTCTTTCGGCTCACGCTTATAAGCGCGTCAACGCTCGTATGAGTGACTCTTGAAACAAAAACGAGCTTATACGCGCTATAAATACGCTAATCTTAAACTAAGGAAAAAAGTGACGCGCGTGCTTATGCTTGATGCGAGTCGCATCACCCGAGGCCGTGAATAAGGTCTTATGGTATAATACCTCTATTGACTGAAAGTAAAACGTTTTCTGGAGTTTTAACTGTTGTCCTGGGAGGTATGAAGGAGAGTTATGTATGCTGATGCGGGCGTTTTAGCGATGGTTGGGGATTGGGGAACGGATGAAAATTGCTGTTTTTTGTTGGGTAATTTTGTTGGAATACGGGTCATTGGAGGTCGGGTATAATCAACAGTTTTTTAGCTGGGTATAATATGATTTTTTTTTGGAAAGATACAATAGATTAATGTGGCGACACTCGGGGGAGGCCTATGTCCAGCGGTGGACGTCTTTCGCTCACCTGAAATGATGATGATACAATATTGTTGTATTTTGTTTTACGTAGTAAATACTGGTAACTAAGAAATAGTTTTAAATGAGTAAATCAAACAATCAGTCAGGTCGGTCAGTTTCAGTAATCATTAATTTAAGGCGTTGAAATAATGAAACGAGGTCTCTTACACCGAGTGAACAGTCCCACTGCTAGGAAAAGGTCGCCCCCACAATTTTACATTCATCTTCATCTACCTTTACCATTTGAAATTCCAAGAAGATAGAATACGAAGTATCTTTACAAAAACTAGTTGATCTCGGAAAGTAAAACATGTCATTAGTAGGAAAATATAAAAGAAATTCAATTTCTTTGAATCTGACACAGAATCTCTTTGATATAGAGAAGAATATTCATCGGAACTAGGTCGACATTAATATCCGTTTTTCTACGGAAACTGAATCGATGGAGCATTGTTATCTGGCGGAGATTCGAAGGAAACAGGATAAAAGACTATTGACTGAAGTTTTCTTTTGTCGTATTTGTACTGAAAACTATCTTGACGGGTCTGTTTGTAAATGCTTTTCAAGGAGGAAAATGTTGGAAAAAAACACGATGAATAAAGTAATTAATGTATGTGTCTTGAAAGCACGGACTCCTCCAAAGGAGTGAGCGGACTGGAGAAGAGATATGCAATATTCGACCAATCACAGGAGACGATGTTGATTTTAACTAATGTTATTGGTTGGTTTGCGCACGGGTCCTCTCCGCTCCACTGGTCTTTGCTTTGGTGGAGTCGGATCTAAAGGTCTGAACTGAGAATGAGAAATTATGAAAGAATTACGCGAGAGATGGAAGGAAGGATATATAAGGTGTAACTATTCATACACGAAATATTTTCAGCGAATCATCTAACGGCTATAACGAAGCCATTTCAAGGGATTTTTTTTTATCTGAGTATATTTTTATAAAAAATAAATAATTTAATATTACTTGACCCACACAATTAATACTAGCTCCTTATTTTTGAACATTCATTACACTAGTTTACTATGTCGTATTTACCTACTGTCATTGTTAGAATATGGGAGTAAAGGTTTTATGCAAAGTCTCAAAAATTTTTGAATTATAATAATTTCGTAAAAAAAAACACTCGGATAATTTTTTTTTTTCATTGCTATGGCGACTTTACAACTTATAGAAGTTACTCTTAAAATAGGTATTTCGTGTATGAAAAAGTAGACCTTATATAAGTTAAGATGATGCAGAACATTCATAGAGTATATGGAAGTAGGAAATTCCGACACTGACTCCAAAAAACTTAGATCTGGAATGAAAAGACTTGCGCAATTTTTGCAAATATATTCACAGTACATGATGAAGATTGGCGCACAAATATTTAATGTTAAAATATTAGTCTTCCGCGTGATAATTTAATTTGCTCTGCTATCATTGTGGACTTCCGAAATTCCGGCGTTCTTATCTCTAAACAGACATTCAACATGATTTGTTAATTTGTAGTTACTATTAATAGTTTACGGAATGCCATCTCAAACAAAGCTTAGCTTGTCATTTTCTGAGAATTGTTACGCCAAACCAAGATGCCTAACATCATGTCACACCTTCTGTAATCCTCGCAGGATGAGACAGGGGTATGTATGACGCGCACATACATATTTTATTTATAAGCATAAATCCCATGTAATAGGGACGAGTCTATTGCCATCAACCAGGAACAGATCCAGAATCCAGGCTGTTACTAAGAAATTCTTGATGGAAAAACTCAATAACACTTATCCGAAGCTAAGACATCATGGCCAGCAGTAGTGTTTGCGACCACTAGACCAACGAGCAGGGACCGAATTACCGTTACTTTTTACTTAACGTTACCGATTACCGTTATGTTAACGTTAAAAAAGTAACGATATTTATAACGTTACCCGTAAGTCCGTTAACGTTATCTAGTAACTAATATTAGTATCGGTAAAAGTAACAATACTTATACCGGTAATTTATTCGCCTATCTCTTTCTAACGATGTCGATGGGGAGTCTAGCGTCTTACGATGTTAGTACACACGGCCGCTCATCAAGGTCGACTGTTTGGACCTTGAACTATTAGAAGTTGAAGGGTCCGATATGTTGTTTTTATTTCGTCTCTCTCACGCGCAGACCGTATGGTATGGAAGCGCCGCGCCGCATTCTAACCGTACCTATACGTAGATATCATGTAGGCATTTTAAAAATATTATTTTGTAAGCGAGTTAAGTTCGTTGCATAATGATTGTTATGGGTAGATTGTTTTTTCTATTTGCGCTACAGCTGTGCACTAATAGGTTTATTATTAAAAGTTATTATTTTATTACCGTTTTTAACAACGATAACTTTTGAAGAAAATGTTTGTTTAAGAGTATAAAAGTATTTATGTCTTAGATTTTATTCATAAAATAAAATAAAAAGTTGAAGATAGGTAATTATGAAAAAAAAAATTAAACCATAAATGTTTTTCTTTTCCATTCGCACTGGCATATAAGTGTCTATGAAATTTAATCATATTACTATTAGGTATGGTTTTTGACAAAATAGCAAAAGGCATTTCAGTTTTACAATTTCGTGAGGCACATTGATTGGTGCCAAGCAGCTTAGACGAAATAGATAGCTAGAGCTACCTATAAACTGGATAGCTACCTATTAACTGGATGAAAAGACGGCAAGGTTGATGGCGCAGTGGCTAAGCGATAGGTTGCTGCGCTATGTGTCGCGGGTTCGTTCCTGTAGAGAACAAATATTTGACCAACTCCGGGTCTTGGCCTACAATCGCACTAGACCGCGAAATGTGGAATAATATATGATATAATGTTCCGGGTCTGGCTGCTTGTGTATGTAAGATTTAAGTTAGTAAACGCACGCATCATCCAGGAGAATTCCTAATTGTCCTTTTCGTCACAACAATCGACGTGATTATTCGTAATGACCGTGAATCCCGTGTACGTCAGAATGGCTGACTGGCTGTCTGTATCAGTTCACGTCTGGCTGGTGACCAAAAATTGCTACTATTTGCTATTTTTTAGTAACTACATCAATTAATTGCTACATAACTTGGAAAATAAAGGGACTTCAAAATGACCAGCCATTCTGATATTAGGATGGCTGGTCAACTCTCCGTTTGTGTAGACTATTTAAATTCATGTTATTATTTTTACTTGAGTGATTGCTACCCTCACATCCTTCAATGCCCACCTTGTAGCTTTAACAAGTAAAAAGTTATGAACATTTGAATTTTTACAGGGAATGGATTAAGGTTATTGAATAAAGCAGTTTAAAACGATTACAACAATGTTTCTTTTTATTCGTCATTTTGAAGTCCCTTCATTTTGTTTCCAAGTTAGATAGCAATTAATTGACTATAGGTGTAAGGTAGCAGTGGAGAAGGTTCCATACAACCCGATTCCTGCCGGGAGAAGGGAAGCCCTTTGAAAAAAGGCACATTCAGTATTCTCCAGCCAATCATATTCTATACAGTCAAGATATGTACTCCGCCTTACGTTTTACAAAAAATGGCCCTTCGCTACTGATAGGTAGTAAAAAGTAGCAAATAGATAGCAATTTTTGGTCTCAACAACCAGCCATTCTGACGCACACTGAATTTCAGTCGCGCGATATTTGGGAAGTGTTGACTTGAAATGGTTGACGGACGACACGACACGATGCAAAAAAGTGCAACTGTGTGTCTAAGTGCAAAGCATTAAACGCTACCGCACTGTGATTGGCCGATGCCTCGATGCTTAGTTCCTTTCCGACGATTCTCTATATTGAATGTAGCGTAGTTATAGTTGAGTTCCTGAGAACCGTGGGTCTTGACTTTCGGAATTTTGACCTTGACCTCAAGGTCAATGCCCAAGAGGTGTCCCATGGTGTTCCCCCACCCTACTACTCCCGCATCCCACCGGGTCCCGAAGGCTCTTATTTTCATAGTGCCCCGTTTCGTATGATCCACATTAATTTTTCTTTAAATTTTTTAAAATACTGATATAATGTATCAGTATTTTAAACAAACAAAACAAACAAATTTTAAACATTATATACTTTGTTGCACTTCTTTCGGCCCATAATTAAATTTTTTACAAAAAAAAAGTAATAATTAGAACAACAAAACAAATAGTTGTATCTTGTCCTATAAAATGAAAAACGTGCGAGTCGTCGCGTTTTCGTAGGTATTTGTCCGATCGTCGTAAAATGCTATGTGTCGTAGTTGCCGCTCCGATTTGAAGAGCCGAACGCGGCGCGCGTTCGGTTTGGCAACGTCGCGCCAGATATTGTTAGTTTTTAGCGAAGTAACGCTACTGGTAACGCTATTTAAATACCGGTAAATCCTATGATTTAACGATATTTTTAACGTTACTAGTTAACGTAGCATAACGTTAAGGTTTTGGTAATTTTACCGGTATTTTTGTGGTAACGGTAACCGTCCCTGCCAACGAGGCAAACAGTATCTCATCCATACAAATAAAAGAATTTAAATGTCCGTTTGTGATTACAAAATCACAGCTTTTTAATGAATGCTTATGAAAGTATATATGGTAGGTACTTATAACAAAAAAAAAACAATATTTAATTTTTTTGTCTGTTTGTTTGTTCCGGCCAAACTCCGAAACTACTGTAACGATTTCGACGAGACTTTCACTGGCAGATAGCTGATGTTATAAGGATTACCTACTTGGGCTACTTTTATTTAGATAAAGAATTTAAGGATCCGTGCAAAACAAAATACCATGAAATTTTAACAAAATCTGATTCACACAGGGAAGTAATATTGTTATAATAATTTCACGCGGACAAGGGTCTTGGGCATCAGCTAGTATTTTATATTTTATGTCCATTCTCGTGCCAAACCAAGATACAATCTTATACCAAATATACCAGCTATCATAGAATCGTTAGTATTATTTTATGATATCTGCGTTCTGAGGCTCACTCAGGAATTCAGTGAGTGAACAAGACTCCTGAACAAGGTCGAATGAACAATTTCATGATAACCTGTCTTCCATATTTGATGTTCAATCTTTTCTAGTGCTTCAGGGGAAATGCTGGGAAAGCTGTGCGTGGAAAAGAAAAAGTTATTTCGTTGATAGATGAAGTCTTTTTAGGATTCTGTACCAGAAGGGAAACCAACGGGAACCTATTACTAAACCTCCGCTGTCCGTCCGTTCATCCGTCCGTCCGTCCGTCCGTCTGTGTTTTTCTGTTGCCACTATTACAACAAATAAATTAAAAATTAAAGGAGGCTCCCCTACTAAGATAGTACGGAAGCCTTCATTCACAAGGCCGACTCACACTTGGCCGGTTTTTTGTATCTAAGCCGTTAGGTAAGAGCTAGGAAAGCTAGGGCAGCCTGAAATTATTACCTATCAAAAAACTGCAACTTGTAAGACGAAGAAAAAGATGTTTGGCGAGTCATATCATTTAATCTGTCTGAATATCTGCACCTACCTTCATATTCTTGACAGTTTATAAAAACAAAATGGCGTACAGACCGACCGCTTTAATGAGGCCTCCGCCTCCTAACAATATCCCACAGGTTATTTGCTTTAAAATAACCATAATCCACGTAGATATTACGATACTAATTGAACCAATACTTGATCAAACTTCAGAATATTCCATTTAAATTGTTCCTCCGCGAGGACTCATTAAAGCGGTCGGTCTATAAACAATAAACAATTTGGTGTTTATAAAGCAAAAATGAGGTTGGCAACTATGTTAAACTGAAGCCGACTGGATCCAGTTTCGGTCCTCAACGTTCCAGCTTTGCCTGTGAACAATAGCACTTGTGTCCAAAGAGTTTTTTGAACAATAAAACGCGTTTAAGTTCAAGTTAAAGTAGAACAAAGGTAGAGGAAGTTTCTAAATGTAGACTACCATTTTTTTTACGATACTTTTTTTTAGATATACCTAAGTACATTTTCTTACGAACATACTAAGGTAGGCAGTATAGACGTTACTAGGTTCCACTCCAGTAGGATACACCAAACTGTAAATCATCTTGGGGACGCTCTTTATTTTCAATCAGTGTGCATAGCATAATCAGCCTATAATGTTCCCACTGCTGAGACACAGTCCTCTCTAGAGAGGGAATGGGCTATAATCCACCACGCGGGTCCAGTGCGGGTTGGTAGATGTCACATGTCTTCGAATTTTTGGTTCTAGGACATGCCGGTTTCCTCACGATGTTTTCCTTCACCGTTTTGAGAGCAGTGGTGATGAAATAAATTACACAAAGTAATGCGCCTGCCTAGGTTCGAACCCACGACTTACTGCTCGTAAGTCGGGACCCCCACCACTGGGCCACCGCTGCTCTAATCAGTGTGCGCTTTTCATTAATTTCAGTGCCATAGTCTACAATTCCCTCTCATGGTGAATATTTTGATGATAATGCTACTTTTCATTGCTAGTAGGAACAGTATTTTATGTCTCAACTTTGTATTTGATAGCTTTTGGCGTGAGACATTCTGACGGTTTAATGCGTGTTTTACTACTTGAGGCAACATCTAAACAACATCAACGCCCAGATTCGTCTTCCTTGTGAATTTACAGCACTGGCAAGGCTGGAGAAAGAAAATATATTTATTTGCCGCAGGGACATGACGTGCATCATACAAAATTACAAAAAAAATAACAACAAAACACAAATAAAACAATAAACTATAAATTCAACAGCAAGGAACAAAAAAAGAAAAAAAATAACAGCTTGCACGTCGTGACTGCGACAAGCAGGTTACCACTCAGCATGATGCTGTGGGCCCACAACACAACGCTGGTTTTCAGAGAGAGAGAGAGTGGAGAGTTTTGTTGTTGACAAATTCGCGGTATCACTTAAAAGAAGAAAACAAAGGTTTTAGACCAGGGTATATTGGCACATAAAAGGGGAGGCCTATGCACAGCTGTGAGTGGAGCCGGTGTTAATGAAGATGAGGATTTAAAAAAGGAAATCATTGAAACCACCACAAAGGAAAGAATACTTTTTGGATCGGATTGACCGTAAATAATAAACTTTTGGCTAAGAATAGGGCTTCTCTTTCTGCACAGTCATTATTTGTTATATGACGTTTCGCCATCTGCGCTCATCATTGTAAAGTGCGTCGTAAAGTTTCGAGTCCAGCGATGAGCAAATTTGATCTAAAAATCTAAGTGGACTGCGAGACCGCAGATGTTTGCCATTCAGCTTGCCGACACTGTTCTTCCATGTAATGTCTTTTCTCAGAAAAGGATTAGATCTGAAACTTGTACTTAACCAGTTGGAGATGAAAACCAAAAAACCTCACGCGACCATGTTCTTATAAATTAAAGTTGACAACTTGTTTTCCTCCGTACCCTACCTATTTACCTTTTTCTAAATGTACCTTATATTTTCTTATGAAGTGGCTAACTAAGAGCTTTTTCCGTACTATCCTGACATTTGTGTCGTTCACCAAATCGCAGTGCGCCTGCGTGATTACGATCAGTCTCTGTCATACAGAGAAGAGGGCCATGCTTACCAACTATCAACCGAATATTATTTAAATGGCTTCCTATATCAAAGCTTTACAAGTACTGCAATCAGGAACAACGAACCAATTCAGATCACAAGTTGTTTACTATACAACGTGTTCCCATTTCACCATAACACGCTTATGTTTACATTACTGTTCAACTCAGCTTTTAAGAGCGTTTGAACTCATTTCAAATGAATCGTGAATGAGATGACGCCAACTTGCAGCCATATGGAGAACTTTATAATTATGTAGCTGATGAGAATTTATAAATCACATAACAAATTAAGTTATGATATTACCATTGTAACGGGCTAAGATGAACAAGAAATGCTTTTTGTTCACTGAAGGAAGAACATATTAGATACACATAGCATACAAGTTTTTAATTTTAATGATGATACAATGGATATAAAGGATATATATGGGTGTAAATAGACCATAGCTGAAATTAAATTATCATAGCCGAAAGGCACTTGTTCTCTCCGTCTTTGCGATCATTTTTTTGTTCTAGACCATACCTGGGAACCTTCTAGTTACGGAGATATGGGGGGTCAAAGTTCCAGCTTTTTCACAAGTTTTTTTTTAAATACATGTTTTTAATGTAAAATTTTTACTTTACACACCTCCACGACCACCGTACTATTCAATCTATCCATCAGCACAATGCGTTGAGTGCTTTCCATCGAGTCCTACCGTAAAACGTGATTTATCACCGCAAAAAAAAGTCGTTTCCCAGCAATAATTTTTGCGTAAAGTTACTCAATTTGATGTACAGCATGCTTGGTTGACGGCTATGTGAAGGGTCTGTTTACACCCTGTATAGGAGGAGCTTACCTAGGGGTATCGTATTACCCAGTACTAACTGGGTTGTGGAGGTCAGATAAGCAGTCGCTCCAAGTAAAATACAGGTATTCAGCTGAATCCGGTAAGACTGGAAGCCGTCCTCAACATAGTTGAGAAAAGGCTAGGCAGATGATGTTGACAATGGATATATATAACAATCAGCGATCTCGACAACGTTAGCTAGGACTTTCTTCAGTCATTAGCTGCAGTAGATAACATTCATAAGAACGGGTAAGTCCTGAGTGAGACTCGTGCAGATCAGGGAAGCATAGCCAAAAGGGACGAGGTCTATACCCAGCGGTAGGAATTAGAGAAAAAAGCATCCAAAGTGGCATGCCATAGGAGTCAAACAAGTAACCACTGGAGAGCCTGGCAAAGTTCTCACCTTACCTGCAATGGACGATAAATCCATGAAAATTTTCACACAGTAAAAACCGCTATTAAAAGCCTCCAGCGAAATTGATCGGAGGACTGACTGTAGAAAAGACACTGTGACTGCGCCACTATTTTCCAAATAAACTGAAAAGTAATCTAAAACGGAGGCAGATAAGAGGGAAATAAATCAGAAAATACGACTTAGAGATGAGGCACAAGATACGTGTAGCATAAAACATTTAGTGTGGCTGTTCTGAATGCTAATGCGAACACGGCAATTTCCTTTAGACAAAGCCAATCTCGCAAATAGGTCAGGAAAACTCTGTATACGAGAGATAAATACTAAGTTGTGTGTATGTTACCTTCTCTGTAATCCATGTTTTAACACAGATGATATTTATTGTAAGTGTTTCAATACTGTATTTAGAAAAGTCAGGTGTGTAGTACTCGCAACCGGCATGCGTGTATGACCAGATGTATGAACGTGGACGAGGCAAAAGCAGTATCCATGGTGTAAATAGACCCTTCACGAAACCGTCAACCAAGCATTCTGTACATCAAACTAAGTAACTTTACGCTAAAATTATTGCTGGGAAACGACTTTTTTTGTGGGGTAAAAAATCACGTTTTACGGTAGGACTCGATGGAACGCACTCAAAGCACTGTACTGATGGATGGATTGAATAGTACGGGGGTCGTGGAGTTGTTAAGGTGCAAGGTATGGTCTAGAACAAAAACATGATCGCAAAGACGGGGAGAACAAGTGCCTTTCAGCTTCGTTAAGGGTCTATTTACACCCTTTATGTAAGGATCGTAGCTGGTGGCGTTCTGTGGTTTCCGCCTACCCTAATGGGAAAAAGGCGTGAGTTTATGTACGTATGAATACTGGGTTGACGGCTCATAGAGAATTTTGATAAAAAGGTATGCTGCTTAAGAATTTGAAGAATAATGTTACAAGGAACGCTAGAACTGGAATGGCAGGGCATGCCTTGCGCCATTTAGTCTACATGTATCTCTGCCTACTGTACAAATTAATTAATAAAAACTGATGTTTTATGGTTATCGGAAAACAGACAGAACAAAGAAAAGATTTGTGATAAGATTCTACTTCATCGAGATGTCTCTTTATCTGCGTCGACCTTGACCTTGTAGGCGCGCTTCAGTCCATCAAACGGCACCAGGCAAGATAGCAACACCTTTGGCAGGATCTCTTCGACGTTCGGCTTTTGTGGGCCCATTGCTTAACAACATGCAAATACCGAGAACGCACATTTTCCAATCTGGAAAAGAGAAATAACATTGTGTTAATTCAATGCCAGAAATCATACACTGCTTTAAGGCTTAATAAATTGCGATAGATAAACATAGATTTGTCATTCAACACATTTGGCCAGACCGGCCATGTTCTGCATATTTCAGAAGCCCTTCATAGTCCATATCTAATTGAGAACTTCCGTTGAAAAAATGAGCTAAATAGGGTCATCCGTTGTGCGTACAAAATAATTATATCGCTATACTAATGATAAAGCAATTATCCTACATTTCAAGGCCGTTAGCTCAGAAAAAAAACTGGCAAAGTATAAGTCGGACTTGGATACGTAGGTGTTTTTTGCATCATCATCATCATCATCATCAGCCTATAGCAGTCCACTGCTGGACATAGGCCTCCTCAATCGCACGCCATTCAACTCGATTTTCAGCAATTCTCATCCAGTTGCTACTAGCCACCCTGCGAAGATCGTCACTCCACCGAGCCTGAGGGCGTCCCACCTTACGTTTGCCGATTCGCGGTCTCCACTCAAGAACACGTCTACCCCAACGATCATCGGTTCTACGGCTAATATGACCGGCCCATTGCCACTTCAGCTTACCTATTCTGTGTGTGTCTATAGTTTTTTGCATATTAATTTTAAATTTATTTTTATAACAACGGCCATAGGCACTCTGTGATAATATCAAGTGTCTATCTATTACGGTTTAAAAGAAACAACCTTGTGACTGCCGGACGGACGAACAGACGAGCCAGAATATGTAATAAGGACCCGTTGACATCCTTTGGGTACCCTAAAAACATAATACAGAATCGTTCTTGTTTACCATGTCGAGATAATATTACAGTCTAGGACAGTAATTGCCTACTTATCGGCTTAAAATGTTTTTGAAGCGAAAATGACAAGAACATTAACCAGAGCGGTGCGTGACTTTTAAACTTTTCTGTATAATGATGTTTTGTCTAAAAGTTTCGCCATAAAAACTACGTCTCCTGAATTTTTGAAAGAGCAGCGTGTGGATACCTAGTTGCTGTAGGACGAAGAACCTTAGTTTAGGCTTCTTGAACACCTTTCTCTTCCCTAACGCATACCAAGAAAAAAAATATGTTTAATCGGAACAACATGAACTCACGCCTGTAATCCTCTGAGAGTTAGGCAGAGGTATACCTAACAGTACATCCAAATTTCGCCAGTTATGTTTAAGTCCCATGTAATAGGGGGCGAGCCTATTGCCATCAACCGGGCGCAAATCTAGGCTCCGTGGCTGCTACTGAGAATTTCCTGATTGAAAAACCCAATAACACTTTGCCCGACCTGTGAATCGAATTCAGGACCTCATGCTCAGTAGTCGCGCTTACGACCACTAGACCAACGAGGCAGTCAGGCACGTGGAGATGTTTGTACTAAAAAGAAGTTACTGCTCGAAGACTAACTGCGGTGCCAAACAGCACTGGGCCCGCATGGTGATACCCTCACAGAGAGGCACACAGGGAGGTGGCCTGTGTCACAGAAACGGATGCTACAGGCTGATTGTACAAGGAGACATCATGCTAGGCAAGCAACGTACCTAACACAACAACAGCACCAGCGGCGAGCTGATGATAGCAAATTCATTTAGCTCTATTGCTACGGGAATCCCAACTTACATACCTCCGCGTAAGGTTTTTCTTTCTTAACCAAAGCTGTTCTTTGCCTTGTTGCAGATGGCACGTTATAAGAAGACGGGTTTCATGGACGACGACGCCGGCAGCGTGAGCTCCATACAGCTGAACGAGGGCGTCCGGTCCGGGGGTACCCATATACGGTACCATATGGTGAGTGCAGTTTTATTCTTCTCCATCTTTCTGAAGGTCTATCAAAGATAGACTCGGTTCGTCCTGATTGGAACGCAACTGCTAAACAATGTAGGTGGTCTGACATTCCTTTCGTTAGGGCGCGATTACACTTGGTCGTTAGACCATAATCTGGTGTGCGAATGACTTTACTCGAGTTTAGGCCTATGAGAAGTTTGAACTTTGAATGAAGTCGAACCATAAAACCCGACAAGATTCTCTGAAGACAAGAAGAAGTAGTCGGCACAACAACCTCGGCCCCGTTCTTTTACACTTAATCAGATCTATCTGTCTAGACTTTTCCCAACTATGCTGGGGTGGCTTCCAGTATAACCGAATGCAGCTGAATACCAGTACTTTACATGGAGCGACTGCCTATCTGACCTCCACAACCCAATTAGGAAGCCCTTGGGAAGAATGGTTGTCAGACTTTGACCGAAACCTGTAACGACTGTCAAAGATCTACAAATGGCACCCAGGACCAACCGCTTTACGTGCTCTCCGAGGCACGGAGACGATTCGGTGTTAACGGGTGATCCATCCACATACCAACCTGAACCAAGACTGATCCGAGCGGCTGTTATTATTAAGCCACGAGCTCTCCTCTTTAGCCATGAGCTGCTCGTGTGAAAAGTAAGTTGTGAAAAGGCTAGGCAGATGATGATGACATAAACACGTGATTGTATTCTAAAACAACTTTAACTGCGAAATCCTGAGTATTCTCATTTTGGCTAGTTCCAAATGGCCACTGCAGTGCATGCGTTTAATCGTGCAGTAATATTCAACCGGGAAATCATACATACAGTTACTTACATAATTTCTAGCTGCAGTCTCCACGCATGGCTTAACCCTTTGTTCTAAAGATCGTCACATGAATTAGCAGTCGTATGAATTAGCATTTTGTTTTTTCAGTAAAAGGAACATACTAAATAGCCTTGAAAGAGTCATTCTTATCAGGTGTACTTTCATAGTATTTTATCTTTCTATTTGTTTAGTCTATCAGGGTCCACTGTTAGATTATTAGCTTTGGTTTCCAAACAAAATAATGCAATATGTTTGTCATTTTTATTTAGCTGTGTGCTTTAATTAGCTGTACCGCATGCGTTGCAATAGCAAAGCAGCTTTTTACCTACTGCCTACCTACTGCCTACCGACTGCCTACCTACTGCCTACCTACTGCCTACCTACTGCCTACCTACTGCCTACCTACTGCCTACCTACTGCCTACCTACTGCCTACCTACTGCCTACCTACTGCCTACTTACTGCCTACCTACTGCCTACCTACTGCCTACCTACTGCCTACCTACTGCCTACCTACTGCCTACCTACTGCCTACCTACTGCCTACCTACTATCTACCTACTACCTAACCCACTACCTACCAGCTACCTACCTACTATTTCCGGAATCAAAAGTAGCCTATGTGTTAATCCAGAATATAAGCTATATTGATACCAAACTTGATCCAAACCCGTTAAGCCATTTCAGCGTGAAGGAGCAACAAACATACACACATACAGCCTTTATAATATTAGTGTGATAAATAAAATGTAACTGATCTACTCCCAAATGAATTGGGATAAGGGCACCAAAATTATGATGATGAAATAAAATCTAACTGTTCCTGTGTCTGTAAACAACTGTCTTCTTCTTCATCATGTTGAAGCTTATGAGCTTCGTAATCACCCCCTTTTAGAGCAAATGCTTCTTTACTTCACATAACATCACACCTGTAATCCCCGAAGGGTTATTCAGACCCCACACTTCACCAGTCATGTTTAAGTCCCGTGTAATGAGGGGCGACCTTTTTGCCATCAACCGGACGTAAATCCAGACCTCGTAGCTTCTACTGAGAAATTCCTGATGGAAAATCCCAATAACAATTTGCCCGACCTGGGAATCGGACCAAGGATCTTATGCTCAGCAGTCGCGATTGCGACCACTGGACCAACGTGGTAGGCTTCTTTACTTCACATACAGAAAAGACATTGATCACCACGGTTGCTAATTGCTTTCTGGCTTCTAATCTGTATCAGAAAGAACCAAAATTATGAGTATACAGGGTGTAAACGAACGCTTCACATAGCCGTCAACCAAGCATTCTATACATCAAACTAAGTAACTTTACGCAAAAATTATTGCTGGGAATCGACTTGTTTTTTTGGGTGAAAAATTACGTTTTACGGTAGGAATCAATATAACGCACTCAAAACATTGTGCTGATGGATGGATTGAATAGTACGGGGGTCGTGGAGGTGTGTAAAGTAAAAATCTTACATTAAACAAATGTATTTAAAAAAATAATTGGAACTTTAACCCCCAATATCTCCTTAACTAGAAGGTTCCCAGGTATGATCTAGAACAAAAAAAAGATCGCAACGACGGGGACAACAGGTACCTTTTAGCTTGGTTAAAGGTACTCTTTATGTATGTTAGTCAGCAAGGTGGAAGTGAGGCAGTCTGCCCTGAAGTGCCCTGAACACGACAGACGTGCATTTACTTTTGCGGATGCCTTTTTACTGCCTAAGGTAGCTGTGGACCAAAGAACCGATGTGGTATACAGATTGTTTGAAAGATCATAACTATTGCTAGAAAAAAGTAGGTAACTTCCGAGATAATGGCGAATAGGGATGTACCTATGGAAGAGGAAGACATTCTGAGCGGAAACCAGATATATTGAAATAAGGGCAGAAGGCTGCTGACGTGATGAGATTATAAATAAATACTCCCAATTTTGACGCACTTTATTATGCGCAAAACAATCTGTTGGCGACGCATATATTGGCTGTAATTAACTTAATTACTGGGTATTGGAGTTTCGAGTGGTCTCGATTGATATTGCGTCGCTAAAAGCCGTCGATGGACTATGCTAAAAGCTTTCCATCATTTGCCATGGTTACGAGGTTTTTACTTCATTGTAATCTATAGTGCAAAAGGTTTTATTACTTGCACAAGCAGACCGTTTTATCAGTCATATTATTATCTGCCTCTGGCCTTCTCCCAACTATGTTGGGATTGGCCTGCAGTCTAACCGGATACAGTTGAATACCAGTATTTTACATGGAGCGACTGACCTCAAAAACCCATTGAGTTCTGGGTAATACGATACCCCTTGGTAAGCTACATACGAGGATTTTACACGGAGCGACTGCCTCCATATGACCTCCACAAATCTTTGCAACAGGATATTATACCCCTAGATGAGACCAGTTGTCAGACTTTCAGGCTTCTTACGACCTGTAACGACTGTCAAAAATTCACGACTGCTGGCCAACTGTCTTAACTAGCTTTCCAAGGCACGAAGGCAACTCCCTAGTACTCTATCGTTGATCAGATCAGACCAGGCAGAGGTCCATCCTGACTTGTAACATAACATAACATCACGCCTGGAATCACCGAAGGGTTAGACAGATAAGTACCTTATAGTACACCCACATTTCGCCAATTATAATAGGGGGCGAGCCTTTTGCCACCAACCGGGCACAAATCCAGACTCCGAGGCTGCTACTAAGAAATTCCTGATTGAAAAACCGAATATCAATTTGCCCGACCCAGGAATCGAACCCAGGACCTCATGCTCAACAGTCGCGATTGTGACTACTAGACCAACGAGGAAGTATTCTGACTTGTATGTTACTGGAATTCCACTAGCCTGTAAATTAAATGAAACCCATTAATATTGTATGATTAAGTAGTGACCGAACAAAACATTGAACTAATTACCAAGCCTTTATTGTATACTACAATAGTTTTATTACAATAAGGGCCTAGTTTAGCACAAACGAAGCTATTTCAAAAGCAGAGCCCACAAGAGCCATTTTGTATGATTCCTCGAGTGCGGTCCTTGTGTTGTGTAACTGGTGTATTTATAAGTGAAATACCAGGGGCTTATGTAGAGAGAAAAAAGTCGGACAAATTGAGAATTTCCTCCTTTTTGTAAGAAGTCTGTATAAAAAATGGACAGATTTTTTTTAAGTATTCGAGACTCTTGAAAGCCTTTAAAATAACATAGTCAATTAGATTTATTAAATTAATAACTGAAAATAAACCTTACTTTTAAGGTGGAAGCGCCGGGGTAGACCGTGAATTTCATTTTTCTTGTTTTTTTTTCTATTTTTTTTAGATTCGCGCCAGTAACACGTATGTATTTACAGAATTATAATCATTAAAATCATTAATACAACCCGCTAAGTTTATTTAATCCCATTGAATGACTATTTCATGAAAGAGTCATTCAATGGGGTTAAATGAACTTGA
The DNA here is from genome assembly GCA_905163415.1 of Noctua fimbriata. Classification (NCBI taxonomy): domain Eukaryota; kingdom Metazoa; phylum Arthropoda; class Insecta; order Lepidoptera; family Noctuidae; genus Noctua; species Noctua fimbriata. The sequence goes on from LR990946.1 coordinate 5,359,433, forward strand.
GTTTTTCTTGGTTTAATTATTTCTTCCTAATGTTCCGTATACACGCAACACCCGTCTGCTCGGAGGATCCTTCCTTTACAACGGGGATGAGCAACTTTAATTATAATACTACATAAGATTTTCATTAATTTATACGAGGTACACACGTTTACATAGTTACAATATTAGTATAATCATTCAAATTCGTAACTTAGCAATACGCTAAAGAAAACAATTGAAATCGTTTGAAGAGCCGCGCACACGTGTACTGGAGTGTCTATGACGTGTAAAAGCCATCTTTGTTTCTGTACTAGACAGAGATGAAGTTATACAAAACGTAGAGCACCATCTCTTTCACTATGTTATGGCGCTGACAGTGTCAGATTTGACGGGTACTGAACGTGTTCAATTATAATGGTGAATTCCCTTTGAAACTCAATGTCTTTTATGTTGACGTATTATGCCAATCATTTTATGAAATTAATGCTATATTTTACGACAAAAAGCTGAGTATTTAAGATTCCGTACGGGAACCTATTACTAAGGCACCGCTGTCAGTCTGTCTGCCACAGGCCTTTATCGTTTGAACCGTAAAAGGTAGGTGTGAAAAACAGTGTATAACTATGTCTATGGCTGCTATAAAAAAGCATAAGCATTATCAGCCTATAATGTTCCCACTACTGGGATACAGCCTCCTCTCTATGAGAGGGAATGGGCTATAATCCACCACGCGGGCCCAGTGCGGGTTGGTAGATGTCACATGGCTTCGAATTTTTGGTTCTGGGACATGCCGGTTTCCTCACGATGTTTTCCTTCATTAAAATATTGATTATAAATAAAAGTTGATCCTGATACAACATGTGTGTTATTTTTTGTGTGTTTTACTCGATCCTAATATCGTTGCCAGTCCGGACCCCTTCGAGTACGAATGCGACTCGCACTTGGATGGTTTTTTATTCTTTGTGGAAATAAATGATGACCTGTTTTTAACAGGGAAAAACAACTAGAGCTTTCTTTCTCAGCATTATGTACTTAAAAAGAGGAAAGTAAAGTTTTGCATATTGTATTCTATGTCGTGACAAGTAACAAAGTGCTATCTGTCAAGGAATGTTTTAAACTGTAATTAGTTTTAACTGAAATATTGCCAGAGTTTAGTTAAAATACAACAATTTATATTTTACTGAGTGGTCGAACAATAGTATTTGGGGCCTTTGAGAATTAGGGTAAAAGTTTTAAGCAGTTACTTACTATCCTTACTAAAACAATAAAAAAATGCGAAAGTAAGTTTGTTTGTTACCTTTTCACGCCTAAACCACTGAACCGATCATCCTGAAATTTTGAACAGAAACGGACATAGACCTTTCATCCTGAAAAAAAGTACTGTTCCCGAGGAACTCAACAATAACGTTCTTATGATAATAGATGGCGCCACGTGTCTTTCGAATCATGATTGAATTATATTATTACAAGCAGAGTAAAACCCGAATTGATTGTCAAATTCTAAATTAAGGTGAGCGAAGCCGCGGGCAAAAACTAGTAAAATATTGCTAAGTAATTGTCTTAACTATATGTAGATCTACCTGTTATTTTTAAGACCTTGCACATATTATTTGATGTATACTCATGTTTTACAATAAAATATATTCTATTTTATTCTATTCTATTTATCAATAAAGTATTATACAGGGTGGAAGGGACATCGACACGGTTACCACGTGATCAGGACATCATTCCAAACCCTTATGTCCTCGGCTGTTTGGTTTGGGCTTTTGTATTTGTATACCACAGCAACATAGAACAAAAAGTACAACAGCGCCATCTATGACACAGACGATGAACTAAACATCGAAATATACCTAAATCCTACATCGCGCAAGTTATCCACGACTTAGGACTATATAGACAACAACTGTCGGGCAGTAGCCCACCAGACACAACACCCGTCTGTTCGGAGGATCCTACCTTTTCTATGGGGGATGAAGAACTTTACACCCTGTTCTCCATATCCCCAAATATTGATATTGTTTTATCCATTCGCGTCATATGCACTTTCAGTGAAACTACGTTTTATCTAGCTAAGTGACAATCGAATCTATTTTCATTACCCAACAATACGTTTGCCCTCCCATATTGAACACAATAATCAAGTTATTTTACCATACAATAGTCTTCAGCCAAACAAATGAAACCATTTGCAAAGGCGATCGTATAACGATTACTAGAGCGTGCCTTAGGGCTGTCAGAAACATACAAACGTTACTGAATACACGTGACAACATGGCTGTATTTTCCGAAGGGATTCGCAGAGGTGTTTAGAACCCCCATATTAGGTAGTCTTCTTTATCGTGTGGTTAGTCCGTAACCTCTGACTTGGCTTTACATGCCGTCGAGAAATATCTATGTTTTTGTGATTAGGTAGTTATTCTTAGCAGTTGGTCTTGCAATCGCAAATTCAACTGCTGAGCGTGGAGTTCTGGGTTTGATTCCCGGATCGGTCAAGTGTTATTCAGTTTCTAAGAATTTCTCATTAACATCCAGGAGTTTCAAAGTTGGCGGTATGATACCCCCGTGCTTCGGAAAGGACGTTAATCTGTTTGTCCTGCGTCTGATGTCTCTCCGGTCGTGTCAGATTGCCGTCCCATCGTACTATAAGGGTGAAGGATCAGAGAGTGCACCTGTGCCTGCGCACACTCTTGTGCACTATAATATCTCCCGCGCCGATGGCTAATCTCCGCTGATTGGCAGCCGTGGCCGAAAACGGACAGTAGGAATATTATAAGCAAAGTCAGTCGTAATGTATTACTGGAACACAGGCCTCCTATTTGTAAGAGTGAGTGGGTCGAAATCCACGACATGGAACCTGTGAGAGACGGTAGAAGACACATTATACATTCGAGAAATGGAAAAATATGCTGAAGTCCCATTTTATAGGGAGCTACGGTATTGCCATCACTACTTAAAAATGTGTTGGAAAAACATCAGTAGTACTGACTTTTTCTGAGGATCAGACACAGGGCCTCGTGCTGAATAGTTGCGCTTACAACCACGATTCCAAAGAGGCTGTGAAATATCTATGACTTTGTGGTTGAGACAAAGGGATTTGAAATACGCTTGGATATGCTTTACATATTTTAGGTACTTACGACCAAATTCTCGCGAAAATGGTTGGTGAATTCTAACTGGAATATTACTATAATAAAATTATGCAAAAGCTGAATTTCTGGTGTTGATATGAGCTGTGCCAGGGAATTCAGAACATTTAAACCGTCGTACTTTCTATTCGTACAATAAGATTTTTCATAGTTCTTGAGTTCAAACCCGAGACACCAACCTCTGATTTTTCGGATTCATATGCGTATTGTATAATTATCACTTGCCCGAAGCAAGTGAAGGAAAACATCGTGAAGAAACAACATGCCTGAGAGATATTTGTCGACGGCATGTAAAGCCAAGTCAGAGGCCCAAGGGCGGCTTAAAAACTCTGACACCGGGTTAGGCACTAACCACACGATAAAGAAAGAATAATAAAATGTGACCGAAGCACGAATAGGTACTATACATTAGTTACACAACCTTTCCACCAAAAACAGTTATTACAATTTAAACCACAATTAATAATAAATAAGTTTCTAAATTGCGTGACTGTACCCTGGGATTGGTAAGTTACCACGATTATAATCTTTACAGGTAATAAAACTCAAGTTATGCCTTCAGTAAGTTTCCATTTTATCTACAAGCACATTCGTGAGCATTGAACGAGTGAGCAGTGAACGAATGAACGTAAATGTGCAGTGAGATGGGGACGCCATTTTTTGAAACATTAAGTTTTATTGACTAAGCTTGAATTGAAAGTCGAGAGTTAAAGGAAGAAATTGCTGTGTGCAAGAAGACATTTGTTTGAAAATTTACGAAATTTTAGTGTTAATCATAAACCTTGGGCTTGTTTTAACTGATGTTCGTCATCATCTACCCTTGGCATAATTTATTTACAACGTTCCCACTGTCAAATGTGTGAATTTTCACCGTTTTGAGAGAGTAGTAATGAAATAAAAAACACATTGCAAACAATTGCCAGGCTGAGGCCTTTCTCTACTCTTACAATATGATAGCCATCCACGTTGATCATGTTCATAGTCGCTACTAGGTAATGTTTGGGACTAAAATACAAAATATTTAAACTTTGTTCCAATAGTTTGTGTTTTTATCTTAGTTCATACTAGCGTACATCTACATCAGATTCTCAACATCTGCCTAGCCTTTTCCCAACTATGTTGGGGTCGGCTTCCAGTCCAACCGGATGCAGCTGTATAATAGTATTTTACATGGAGCGACTGCCTATCTGACCTCCACAAACAGTTGGTACTGCGTAAAACTATACCCCTTGGTAAGATTGGTTGTCAAATTTTTTTGGGCCACTGACTGCCTGTAACGACTGTCAAAGATCTAGAAATATCAGCCGGGACCAACCGCTTACCGTGCTTTCCGAGGCTCGAAGGAAAAACAGATCTACATCAAATTCTACTCCATTCCTATTCTAGTAAACTCATTCAAGTCCAACAAATTCACACCATTCAGATACTGACATATCGTAACATGCCGGAAATTGGGCCAAGCTCCAATTTGTACCGGCACGATATATGGGACAGCCCTATTACGGGTAACAACGGAAACAATATGAGCGCCTGGACTACGATGATAGGCAATATGTCGCTGTCGTGTTATAAGCGGTCTTTTATTTACCTCTAGGCGTTTGGATATGTGAGGATGATGTAAATAATATGGGATTATGAATATGTGGGTTTTTTATTGTGATGAGTATAATAAGTTGTATCGTAACTAGGCGAGAGAGCAATGGCATGTATCGATTATTTTAATTAACTGTGCTGATAATAGATGCTACGTATTTTAACTGACTTGAAACCTCATTTGGATGAAATTTGCAAGCGATTAAGTAAATCAGCATATTTGTTATCTAAACTTGCAAAGAAAGTAAATACTGATACACTTTTAACGGCATATCATGGACTAATTGCATCAGTTCTGCGGTATGGTGTTATGTTTTGGGGACAATCAACAAATAGGGAACTTGTTTTCAGGATGCAGAAAAGATATAAGATTTTAAACTATCATGGTCACTAAAATTATTACTTAGACAGGAAACGGGATATTTACCATGTTTACTGTTTTTGTCGAGTTCCCGATATTTCGGCGCTGTTGCAAGCACCATGATCACGGATAAACTGAAGTTATTGCGGGTGGGTGTTTATGAGCAGACAAATCGGTCTACCCTCTTTCTCTTTCTTTTTTTTTTTAGCCCGTTTCCTGTCTAAGTAATAATGCAGAAAAGATGTTTGCGATGTACGTGTGGTTTAGAAACAACTGATAGTTGCATTCCATATTTTAAAAAGTTAAAAATATTACCTCTACCGGCTTTGTACATCCTGGAAACGGCATTGTTTGTAAAAATAAATACACATTTATTCAAAAAACTATGTTCTGTTAAGAAAACTGCGTGCTCAATATATTAATGAACTATGCCAATGTCAAATGTAAACCTTCTCTAATGAAGAAAAGTTTGTTTGGTGTTACACCACAAATATACAATAAGATAGGTACCCCATGAAATAAAACGCTTAAAGGGTTGACTCAAGTCAAAATGTTATTATACTCTAGATGAGTTTCTTAATGATGAATCTCTATAACTGACGAACCTCTATAATGTTGACATCCATTTCAATATTTGACATTAATATCTTTAATTAATCTTTTGTTCTTTCAAATTGAATTGACTTTAAATTTTGACATGAAATGACATTGATAACTAATATTTCAATTTAATAGTAGGTACCCACTAGTTAAATCGTTTTTTTTTAATAATTTGTAACATGTCAATTGGCAAAACGCTATGTTTTGGCACAACCAAATTTTCTAAGATATTGTATGTAATTATTACCTATGTTTATGAATAAATGATTCTGATTCTTTAACTACATATTTTATACAGGTTGGAAGGGACACCAACGCGAAAACGGTTACCACGTATTCAGTACATCATTCTGAGCCAGGCATAGAAATTTAAAAAAAAAATCTGCTGTTTCCTACAAAAGTGCAATATTTACACGGTCTAAATATATAGACCAGCTGATTTCTTTTTAAATAACCGATGAAAAATTTCTATGTAGGGGGCTCAGAATGATGTACTGAATACGTGGTAACCGTTTTCGCGTTGGTGTCCCTTCCACCTTGTATTTTTGGATAAGACATTTAACCTTTACCTAATTTTCCGTTTTCGTCTGGGGTGACCCAGACTGTAACTAAATCTAGCCCCAATCGGCTTAGTAACTGCCTACCCATCAAGCCTTATTGATCCGTAGTAAATTGTAATCCGTTTTAGAGACCTTGCAGCGACTATAAAATTAAAATTGAATCAATGTTCTTAAACAATACGAATTAGAATGCCATTTACAAATTTCCACATATAATTATTCGTTGTTCTATTGATGAATTTATAAATAATGTAAATGATTAATATTTTTAAAAATAATGTACATAAAATGAACGTTTAATGTTTTGTTATAATAATGAGTGATAGAAAAATTACGTTTGGCTTGCGCTTACATTAAAATATTGTAAAATTTTGCAGGTCATCTATATCTGACTATGTATTAGAAACCTCAACTGATTTAAGACCAAAATGTACCTATACTTATTGCAAATAAAATGATTATGATTATGAAGAACTGCTTAGAAATCTTTCAAGACCGATTTCAACTAAAATAGCTAGGAACATTGAGGAGTGGGAGGAGGGAAGAGGAACAGGAAAGCCAAAGAAAAATGAATGGATTGTGTGAAGAATGATATGAAAGAGAAAGGAGTAAATTATGCCGTGACGTCTGACAGTGGAGAATGGAAGAAGAAAACGTGTTGCGCCGACCCCAAGTAGAATGCGACAAGGGCAGGTAGATGATGATGATTGACGACTGCATGAGTACCTACTTAATTTGAGAACTATCATCATAACCGTCATTAAAAACTCAACCTGTACCGAAGGAAAATTTTTCAAAGAATTCCTCAGGCGACATTTCCCAATAATTTATACCAGGCGTCTTGAAACTTCAGCCGTTTCATAACAAGTTTCTACCTTAAGAAATTCAGTTTAATAAGAGGGCTTGACGTTGCCAAGTGACTTACGTAAGTCAGAGGGATAAATTCTGAAGGAATCCTTATAAAGTTACCAAGTTATTGGTTGGAGACTTGAAATTGTTTAAGTTTTGAAGGGCGATTGGTACTACCGAGTTCACAGTGAGGGTCGACCACTTTTCAACCATATAACTTAGGGCATAAGGGTGAAAACTGGCAGACCGTCTGTTAACTTTGGAGTACCTTGCAACGTAATAGGTGTTGAAATTCTCTGTCAATTGTTAAGGTATGACTTCCACCAAACGGCTCGCATCACATCGGATCGGAACGGATTTTACAATCTTTAAACGATATTAAATCGTGTACACAGCGTTTAAAGTCCATATTACCAAACCACAGCAGCTTGACCGCGGGCATCTTCTAAAATACTGGTATTCAGCTGGATCCAGTTAGACTGGAAGCCGACACTAACATAGTTGGAAAAGGCTAGGCAGATGCTGTATTTTGCAAGTGTCAGCGCTGCGGTAACGATGGAGCTGGATAAAGCAAACTTAATATAGTCAACAAGTGCTGTGTTTTCTTTCTTTAATCAACCTGTTTTGTCACACAGCTGGGCAAAGGTCTCCATAACTTTCAGCTTCATCCAGTCCGTGACAATCTCCGGCTAATCCCACATTTGCCTCTAAGGTCATCACTCCAGCGTTTTTTAAACGTCCATCGGCCTTCCTAGAATTGTGGTTCAGGCTCGTTTACTTGTCAATTCTTCTAGACTTTCGTAATTTCCTCGTGGAATCCAGTGTTGAGTATGCTCAAAAGTAGCAGCCGGCAATAAGGACTCCACAAAACCTGGTGATACTGTGGGTGAGTTTTGCCGCGACTTAGTGTCGATTTCCAGCAGTGCGCGTAGCAAAAGACAAAGAAAGAGGGTAGACAGTTTTGTCTGCTCCTAACATTTTATTTTCCATCCATCCCCATTCTCCTCTCAACCCGCGATCATGGCGAAAGCAACAGCGTCGAAATGTCGGGAGCTCAAAATTAGGGTGCTTACTCAAAGGAGGTTTCCGGTACGGGCGGGTCGGTACCGATCGGTGCAGGTATTCATTCCTTTATTATCTTATGCGCTCACTTATAAAGAAACAGGTTTAAACTTGTCGGTGCCGAATATCGAACGGATTCAAGCGCAGCCGGTGTAGGTTGTGTATGTTTACTTATGAAAATGGGACTAGGACTCTTTTTTCGGGTGAAATGGGTTGAACATGCCAGTTACACCATCGCTTAACTAAGCGATGTTCGATTTATATAATTTGTAGTTAAGTGTTTCTCGTGTCATACTCGTATAATCATAAAACTTGTGTTCATCAAACTTTTTAGAAATAAATGACAAAATGATCCATATTGTGTTCTTCTCCTGTTAATATTAGAGACACAAATTGTTATTTTATTTCTACATTTAAAATAAACATTTTCCAAAAGTAAAAAAAATCGTCATCCGACGAAGTGGATGACATGATGGTCAATCTGTACAAATTTACTTGTTTCTATATGTAAGTTAACCCTGCACCGATCGGTACCGACCCGCACGGATTTTTCTGTACCGGAAACTTGCTTCTTTATGTAAGCACCCTTATGAACAATCACGGAAGATATCCCGTAAGTGACAGTATTAGTTTCGTAACTTCTTGTTGACATTAGGTTCAAGGGTGATTGGGAAAATTTGACAGTTTCGGGTTGCTTGATGTGCTGGCATCTGTACAAGTTCCTTGGTACATTGACCTAAGGCCATAGACGTTATATAAAATTGGTTCATTCACCGACAGACTCCATTGTGTATCGTTTTATGTCGGTGTAAGCCCAGCTATGCCGTCTCTAGAGCTTATTTCTCTATGTGTATTTTAATGAGCATCTTGTGCGAATGAGTACAAGTCAGCGAACCTTATCCACAAACTTGCTGGTTTACTCCATCATTATTTTATCACCAGTCACCACCAGGATAACACACAACGATATTATTTACATACAAAATAATAAATTCACATGCAAATGTTGACGGTTCTAATGTAGGCGAACAGGCAGACGGATTCGCAACTGTCCTATTAGCGAGGTCTGTTTGTTTAAAGTTTTAGTACTGGAACGAAACGTATTGTTTCTGTGGTACATTTCCATTCAGTTTAATTAGATAGCTTAGTTGGAGGTGTGGAAATAGGACGAGAAAACGTTGCATGTTACTAGTTTTACTACTTACTCAAGTATGATTTACTATACAACATTATTTTTAGTATATGCGAAACCTGAATATAGTTTGTTCAGAATAAGTAACTGAATCGGTTCCAATAATTTTTAAACCATGTTTTATTTTGTCCCAAAAATATTTAAAAAAGGTTACAAGTTGGACACCGAGCGACACTAAGTACCTATCGCAATAATTTAGGTACCTACTGCCAAATTATTGTTATCAATGAGCTCAAGAACGCGCCGCGTGGTGACCACGTTTTTGTGCGGACAACTTGATAACAGAACAAGCTTATAACTTTGTGATTTTTTGTGGCACAGTTTTGAAATTTTGTACATAGAATCTTTACATAAAAATACTAGACACGTGTATCAGGTTTCGCATATACTAAAACTAATGTTGTAAAGGAAAGAAAGAAAAAGCATTTATTTGTTTCGCATAACAAAACAAAAAAAGCGTCTATGTTCAAGGATAGGGATATAGGAGTATTCATCATACTCCTGCCGTTATTCTAACTTTATTGGGGGTCGCCCTGCCTCGTTGGTCTGGTGGTCGCAAGCACGACTGCTGAGGATGAGTCCTGGGTTCGATTCCCGGGTTTTGGAAAGTGTTATTGGGTTTTTCCATCAAGAATTTCTCAGTAGCAGCCACGGAGTCTGGGTTTATGCCCGTTTGATGGCAATAGGCTTACCCCCTATTACACGGGACTTAAACATAACTGGCGAAATTTAGGTGTACTTGTTAGGTACAACTCTGCCTAATCCTTCGGGGATTACAAGGCGTGATGTTATGTTGGGGTCGGCGTAGCAATTTTTTATCTTCCATACATTGTATTGTATTGTATTGTATGACGGGCTGGTGTCCGCAACTCCACGTCGAGGCGCGTATTTTGCGTGCGGGTGGGAAATTTATTCGATCCACCCCAACTCCCCGAGAAAAGCCAGCAGCGCCTTGATGTTGCTGATAATCTCGCGGAGAGTACCTGGGTTACCGAAGTACTTTGCCCTGTATGTTGCAACCACTGGGCAATGAAGAAGCACGTGGGCTGCTGTTTCGTCTTCCTCCATGCAGGCTCGGCATAGGGGGCTGTCTGTGACACCTATGACAAAGAGGTGTTTATTAAAAGAGCCGTGACCAGTGATGGCGGCTGTTAGTGTGCGTAACTGTAATTTGGTCAGCCGAAGCGCCCGTTTGGTCAGGCGGCCATCGATAGTGGGAAGTGCTTCCTTGGCCTGCCTGCACTTACCAGTATCTTCCATACATATCAGAGACCACTTTCTTCCTGATTATAAGATCTTCTCTACAACCAATCTTTTGTTTGGTCCTGCTTCATAAATAAAGAATTGGCATTTGAAACCAATTTCTAACGTTAGACTCTGTTTTTCGACGGCAAAAATAATATTTTTATAAGGCGTTAGATATCGGTGTGTGGGAACTGTATTGATTTCCATCTAAACATGAAAAAGGTCTCTTCTATAAGGTCAAAGGTATCTTATTACAAATTGGCTGTTACTGTGATATACGGGCAGCCAATAAATCTAGGAATTGGACGCGACCCATCTGTTGATCTTTTGATATGTTTAAAAGCTCTCATATTTACTCTCTGATAAGATAACTAATTGGGTACCTTGGCCAAAGGCTTAGCGTTGCCATACAACGTGGCAACGCCGTCAGTCTTTTGGGTACATTACCAGTTGACTACGTTGAGGAGGAGTTTTTTGACGCCTTTTTTTAAGTTTATTTTTAAGTTAGTTAGTTAATATAGGTTATTTTAATTTATTAATATACAATAAACAATCATTGGGTACCATATTTAGACTTGGGAAACGTGGACACTCACGGTACGGCTTTTCCATAAATTCAAGGTCGCTCAGCGAGCTATGCTTGGAGTCTCTCTGAGGGATCGCATCCGAAACGAGGTGATACGACAGAGAACCTGAGTTGTCGACTTAGCTCTCAGAATAAGTAAGCTGAAGTGACAATGGGCCGGTCATATTAGCCGTAGAACTGGTGACCATTGGGGTAGACGTGTTCTTGAGTGGAGACCACGAATCGGTGAACGTAAGGTGTGACGCCCTCAGGCTCGGTGGAGCGACGATCTTCGCAGGGTGGATGAGAGCTGCTAAGAATCGAGTTGAGTGGCGTGCGATTGAGGAGGCCTCGCAACATTCGCAAATTCGATCGGATCTGGTTGAAATTTGGCACAAAGATGGATTATAGTCTGGAGCAGCACATAGGCTTATTTTTTTACTTTTTTTTCTATCCGGGATCTTGTGGGCAATTCCCGAACTCCACGCGAGCGAAGCCGCTGACAAAATCTAGTAGTATATAAGTTAGATAAGATTCATCCACACCGACACAAAAACGTAAAAAACTAAACCGCCAAAGAGGTGCTAAACTGATAACTACTGGCGTTAGTATTGATTCTGGTTAGCCAGAAAAATCGTGAACCATCGAATATTAATGCTAATTGTGTTACCAGGTAAACTGGTGTTTACCACATAGTAAACAAAACAATCGTTGCAAAATTTGCAATCAAAGTTATATTTTCCTGAACTGATTTAGACCACTTCAATAGTATTTAGTACTTATGTATACAGGGTGTAACAAGACCCTTGACGAAGCCGTCAACCAACCCATCTGTACATCAAACAAAGTAACTTTACGCAAAAATTATTGCTGGAAAATGACTTTTTTTCTGGGGTGAAAAATCACGTTTTACAGTAGGACTCAATGTAACGCAATCAAAACATTGTGCTGATGGATGCATTGAATAGTATGGAGGTCGTGGAGGAATTTAAAGTAAAGTTAAAACATTAAAAAGCTGTATGAAAAAAAAATGCGACCGTTGTATATTGTCAAGTTGGTACTCTTTGTTTCGTTCTTTTCAGCGCGCCATTTTTGCGTAATCGGGTTTTAGTTCTTAATATTATACTTGGGTGTCATTACGTAAAACACCGACTTTTATTCGACTCTGAAAGTAGACACTGACTGAAAATGAAACCCTGTTATCAACTAAATAGCCTTCATAATTCCCTGAGGGTGGTCTGTCTGGCCTTGTATGTGTCGCAGGATAATTGGAAATAACGTCTTGCGAAAATCCAGAATTTTTGCAATGGTTTTTAAAATATCTTGCTGTTAAACATAAAGGGTGTAAATAGACAAGTAATTCTCCCCTTCTTTGCGATAATTTTGAGACCATATCTGGGAACCTTCTAGTTACGGAGATATTGGCGGTCAAAGTTCCAACTTTTTCACAAGTTTTTTTTTTTAAATTCATATTATTAATGTAAGATTTTTGCTTTAAGCACCTCCATGACCCCCGTACTATACAATGCATCCATCAGCACAATGTTTTGAGTGCGTTCCATCGAGTCCTACCGTAAAACGTGATTTTTCACCCTAAAAAAAAAAGTCGTTTCGCAGCAATAATTTTTGCGTAAAGTTTGATGTACAGAAGGCTTGGTTGACGGCTTCGTGAAGGGTCCGTTTATACCCTGTATTTCGAGGTTATATCAGTTTTTTTTGCGCAAAAGCCAGTTTGTTTAGGACTGTTAGAAACTAATTTGCTGGTTGGCTAATTAAAGGTCAATTCATTTAATTTGTTTTTTTTATATATATATTAAATAGGCCTACTCTTGACTTCAATCTAGTCCTGAGGACAGAGATGAGGTCGATGAAGAGTATTACACCGACGCAGGCAGGGAATTCCACTCCTTGGCTGTGCTCATAATAAAAGATGTAGCAAAGCGCTTCGTGCGAATGTGTGGAACATTGACAAGGTATAGATACCTGCAGTACGTCTAGACTCTCGATGGAAGAAGGGAGATGGTGGAATGAGCTCGTGGAGCTCTTGGGCACACTCACCGAAGTACAGTCTGTGAAAGACAGACAAACATGCAACATTGTGGCGGCGGGCCAGGCTATGAAGCTTGGTACCCACAAAACAAGCTTGGTTGGTCAAAACAACCGTCAAATGTTGCTGTTTGCTAGAGATTGGCCGACTAGCTGGTTGCAAAAAGGACGACTGCAATAAGGTACGGCAGGATAGTCAGCTTTCTCGATTATTCGGTACATCCCTACTGTTTACGAATCATGGCATCCGTCTGTGTTTAAAGTTCTCATCAGAGTTCTAAATTAAAGTTGTTGTTCGCAATTTGCCATCTTAGACGAATGGATTATTGAGAAAATGTTTCTTCAGTTTCAAAACCGATCTTGTGCAAAGATTCTAGGATTTCCACAGAAAGAAACCGTTTTCCAATTATCGTGCGACATATACATACATCCTAGTAGCGAAGGGTCAATACATATCTTTAATGGGATTATATTATTACTTGTTTATAGAATACTGACTGTGCCATTTTTCAAAGGGAAGCCGGTAGGAATTGAGTTCTATGGAACCTTAGCCACTGATACATTCTAAGAGAAAGTACAGTAGAGCTTCGACATCTAATTCGATATTTTGATTAGAAAAGGATGGTACGCTTATTAGGTTAGGGACACCTTATACATAATTCATAGACGAGAATTGGTAGTAATTTTCAGATAGCTCTTCCAAGGATCAAGGTCATCGTGCCCTTATCTATCGTATTATTTGAACTGTAGAGGTCAAAATCATAAACTAAGTTTTCCATTTTCTATATGATGTGGAGAAATGAGGAGCCCGTGGCTAAAATAACAGCCGCTCGGATCAATCTCCAGGTTAAGCCGCGCTTGCCTAGGTTGGTTTGTAGATGGGTGACCACCTACATACACATACCGAGTTTCCACCGTACCTCGGAAAGCATGTTAAGCCGTTGGTCCCGGCTGTCATTTGTAGATCTTTGATAGTCGATACAGGTAGTCAGTGTCCCGAAAGTCTGATAACCAGTCTTGCCAAAGGTCTTATCGTTTACCCAGTACTAACTGTGTTGTGGAGGTCAGATAGGCAGTTACTCTATGTAAAATACTGGTATTCAGCTGCATCTGGTTAGACTGGAAGCCGACCCCAACATAATTGGGAAAAGGCTAGGCAGATGATGATGGAGAAATGAGGAAAATGTCTTGGAAAACAGGAGAAGATCAAAGAAAGATGGATGGACTGTTTGGAAGATGATATGGCTAGATTGGCTAGGATGGGGTGATTACTGAGATGTCGAGTAACAGAGAATTATGGAGGAAGAAGACATGCTGCGCCGACCGTATATAAATTCGGATAAGGGTTGCAGAATGATCTGTGACTCTCTAGTATAGAATAGAATCCTAACTAAAAATTATAAATGCGAAAGAAAGTTTGTTTGTTTTTTTGTTACCTTTTCACGTCTAAACCGCCGCTCATCCTGAAATTTGCATATAAATTATAAGGTGTATACAGAAACGGACATAGGGTACCTTTCATCCCAAAAAAGTACTGTTCCCGAGGAAAACAACAGTAACGTTCTTATGATAATAGATGGCGCCACGTGTCTTTAGAATCATGATCGAATTACAAGTAGCGTTCAACCCGAATTGATTGCCAAATTCTAAATTAACGCGAGCGAAGCCGCGGGCACGGGGCAAAAGCTAGTAATCATATTTCGTAAACTTTCACCGACCACCTGTCCTGGTCCACGTTTCTCATAATTATTTCGGTTAAGCCTTTGAAAAGTCTATAAACTTCCAAATTGCCATAAGTTGTTTAGTTATTGTTCCTTCGCTTACCAGCAATAAAGTTTAACTTCTAACCGGTAACAGCTGTGGCCTTATTTTTCTTTTACCCTTAGATCATTAAGTAGGGTTACGTAAGATAAAGTAGCAACACAAACCCCATTTTTACAAGGAACCCTTATAGTTTCGCCTTGTCCGTCTGCCTGTCTGCAGCTTAGTTCAAAGACTCTTAGTTCTAGAAAGCTGTAATTTGGCATGAATATACAGACTTCTAAGTCTTATTTAAGGAGTCTTCACACCAAAGCTGCGGACTCGGTGACACACTGTTGCCAAATAAAGAAAAAGAATGAAAGAAAACAATAAAACAAAATTTATCATCATCATTTCAGCCGAAAGGCGTCCATTGCTGGACACAGGCCTCCCCCAAGAGTCGCCACATTGACCGGTCCGATGCGTCTCGCATCCAGTGGATCCACGCAACCTTCACCAGGTCATCGGTCCACCTAGTGGGAGGCCTTCCAACGCAACGTCTTCCAGTTCGCGGTCACCACTCCAGAACTTTTCGGCCCCATCGGCCATCCGTTCTGCGAGCAATGTGCCCTGCCCACTGCCACTTAAGCTTGGTAATTATTCGGGCTACGTCGGTAACCTTGGTAAAACAAAATTAAATTAAAAGAAAACAAGAAAAAAAACATACATTTAACTAAATTGGTCCTTCACGAGGCCAAAATCAGGAAGTTCATCATCACAAGTTGATACCACGGAACAGCAAAAAAAAACTGTTTTTTCTGTTCCATGGTTGATATGTCTTCTTCAAAACGTGTTTCTTTTTTACTCCAACAACCTGTACACGTGTAGTGACGTAGCTATTGAGGTTAATATCAAGTTTTTTTACTTCTTTTTATTATTGTTTTATTTAATTGCCAGTGATCATCGTGCTCAACGTCATAACTCCCGGAACTGCGTCAGCCATCATCATAACCAAGGCCTTTTATCACTGTTTGTTATTACAACATGGAAATTAATAACAGATCCAAATATAGGAACTGTGGTCCTTCCGCTTTTAAGGCGATTTCTTGGCCAATGGCCGCCACATTGTTTGAGCTCTGATTAGGAAGCACTTATGGCGTCCGCGAATTTATAGTTTACTGCTGAGTAATTGCAGAATAGTTTACTGCGTCGTTGATCTAGTGGTGGCAAGCGCGATTGCTGAGCATGAGGTCCTGGATTCGTTTCTTAGGTCGAGCAGGAATCAGGAATTTCTCAATAGCAGTCACGGTGTCTGGATGTGTGCTCGGTTGATGGCAACAGGCTCGCTCCCTATTACATAGGACTTAAACATAACATGCGAGATGAGAAATGGGTGTACTCTTAGACACATCTTTGCCTAACCCTTTCGGGGAGCTATCCTCGAAACTAACATAAAATAACATCACGTCTATTATGGCGTGATGTTATTTTATGTTAATCGCAGAATAACGGTCCTAAAATTCGCGTAGAAGATGGTGTTTCATGCGAATGGTAAGAATGAGGAAAATGTCGTGATAAAAGCTTTGAGCTTAAATGATGTATGTTTATGTGTTGCTAGGAAGTCTATCTTACTAATTCTAGCCTTCCCCGTAAGAGCTATTCCATCATGGAGTTATATTTTGACTTAAAACTTCAGCATCCGAGATTTTTGCTTGTCTTCTTTCTTTTTCGTGTCGCTTGTCCCAAACCTGGTGTCTAGAGTTTTTATGCCGCCCATGGGCCTCTGATTTGGTTTTACATGCCGTCGAGAAATATCTCTCAGGCATCCTGGTTTGGTTTCCTCATGCTGTTTTCCTTCACCGAAGCAATTGCTAATTATACAATACCCACATGAATCCGAAAAATTAGATCTTTTCGGTATCTTTACGTCAATTCAATACTTTTTATATTTTTCTCACCATCATCGCTGTCATTTTGTCTCCGCTCTGTGGGAACCGGTTACATTGCCCACGTCATGCCTTTCGTTATAATCATCTCATCTGCCTAGCCTTTTCCTATGTTGGGGTCAGCTTCCACCCTAACCGGATGCGGCTGAATACCAGAATTTTATATGGAGCGACTGCCTATCTGACCTCCACAACCAAGTTAGTACTGGGTAATACGATACCCCTTAGTAAGACTGATTATCAGACTTTCGTGCCACTGACTACCTGTAACGACTTTCAAAAGATCTACAAATGACAGCCGGGATCAACGGCTTAACGTGCTTTGCGAGGCACGGAGGAAACTCGGTATATTATGGGTTACCCATCCACGGACCTAATCCGAGCGGCTGTTATTATTTAGCCACGAGCTCCTCCGAGTCAACGAGTCGTGTTCCTTCGTCATGCATGTCTTACGGTAACTAGAAAGTAAACTATGACTATGACGACCCTTGGATATGTGTCTATTAAACAATGTATTTACTACAACAATACCAATCAGTTTACAAACGATGAGTGTTAGTTAATAGGAGGCTAATAATTGTATGAAGTCAGGGCAAGTCATCATTCGGTTTTGTGTCATCAGGTTCAAATAAAGTGATGTAATGTCCACATTCAATTCTTCGCTTCTCTAATAGCACCAACGAACATCGTTTTTCTATTTTCTGAAAATATTACGAACACAGCTTTGAATAAGGAGGACAGCAAGTACGAAATTGGCGAAATCGGGGATTATATACCTACCAGTCCGACACACAATGTTAGCGCGGTGCTGTTATAGTGGGTGTAAACAGACCCTTCACGAAGCCGGCAATCAAGCATTCTGTACATCAAACTAAATAACTTTACGCAAAAATTATTGCTGTGAAACGATTTTTTTTTTGAGATGGAAAATCACGTTTTACGGTAGGACTCGATGGAAAGCACTCAAACCATGATGGATGGATTGAATAGTACGGGGGTCGTGGAGGTGTTTAAATTAAAAAACTAACATTAAAAACATGTATTTAAAAATCAAAACTTGTAAAAAAGTTGGAACTTTGACCCCCAATATCTCCGTAACTAGAAGGTTCTCAGGTATGGTCTAGAACAAAAAAAATATCTTCTAAAAATTCTTCAGGCTTCGCTAAAGGTGTATTTACACCCTTTAGATGACCACTGACACTTAAGTGTTCAGTTCAAGGTGCGTTGCTTGTCAAGCAAAAATGCATCGATATGCGGTTTTTCCTCCTGGCACAGATAAGTTGGTTGAAGTGTACTAGATTGTCCTTAGAAAGAATGTCATTCTTCTTCTTGTTCTCATCGAATCGATGACTCAGACTTTGTCCGACCTGGACTGCGCCGTCCTTTGTCTCATTCAAATCCTGGACGGTGCAATTAGTGGTGCACGACGGGCAGGAGAGAAGGTGTGGCATTCATTATGAGAACCCTAATGCCACTTACTTGGCCCAATGGCTTGACGACACGGTTAGCGCAGTGGCTGTTGCGCTGCGTGTCGCGGGTTCAATCCCCGCACGGAACAAAAATTTGTATGATCCACAGGTAGTTGTTGCGGGTCTGCCTGTTTGTGTATGTGAGTTTTAAATGTTTGTAAACCCACCCACGATACAGGAGAAATTCCTAGTGTGGGGCAAAGATGAAAAAAAAATTGATAAAAAGAAAAACGAAAAGAAGAAGACTACGGAAGTTTCTTCTTACGCCGATAGCTTCGTACAGTAAAAAAAGAAATACATTTAAGTAAATTTTACTTAAACGTATTTCTTTGAACCAAAGTAATGACGTCAAATACTACAACGACCAAAACGTCGCGTGCGTAGTAAACGAACAGTAAATATCCCATAAACACGTAATACGCAAGTAAATCTAAAGATCTGGACGAGATATGACATGGAATGTGTACGCAGCTTATCAGGCTAAGTAGAATATGAATTAGTAGGAAGTGGGGTATAGAATGATAATGATAATTACCATAATATCACCCCTAGCACTTTCACTAACTGCTTCGTTGGTCTAGTGGTCGCAAGCGCGACTGCTGAGCAGGCGGTCCTGGGTTCAATTCCCAGGTTGGGCAAAATATTACTAGGATTATCCATCAGGAAATTCTCAGTAGCAGCCAGGGAGCCTGGATTTGTGCCCAATTGATGGCAATAGGCTCACCCTTTATTACATGGGACTTAAAACAACTGCCGAAATGTGGGTCTACTATTAGGTACACCTCTGCCTAATCATTCGAGGTTTACAGGCGTGATGTTATGTCTTCTGTTTAGCAAAGCTAACAGGACTAGCTTTATATTATTTATTTGAAGGACCTTTCCGAAGCCACTACCAACGCCTTCGATGTGGCAGAGATCTGATCATCATCATCTATTTGCCTAGCCTTTTCCCAACTAAGTTAGGGTCGCCTTTCAGTCCATCTGGTTGCAGCTAAACACTAGTATTTTACATGGAACGTTGCCTATCTGACCTGCACAACCCAGTTAGTACTGGGTAATATAATACCCCTTGGTAGGAATGGTTCTGTATGGTGTCCGGACGTAAAGAATAGCACCATCCCATATCTTCCCGTGGGTGTCGTAAGAGGCGACTAAGGGACTTACCAGAGAATGGGCAGCAGCGTTCTCTGATTCTACAACAACCATACTGCGATCGCCAACCCGCCTGCCAAGCGTGGTGATTATGGCAAAACCCCCCTTCTTGGGGGAGGCCTATGTCCAGCAGTGGACTTTTCGGCTGAGATGATGGTAGGAATGGTTGTCAAACTTTCGGACCACTGACTACCTGTGACGACTGCCAAAGATCTACAAATGACAACCAAGACCAACGGCTTAACATGCTTTCCGAGGCACGGAGGAAACTCGGTATGTAAAGGGAGGTCACACATCTACGGATCAAACTAGGCAAGCGCGGCTTAACCTGAAGATCAACCCGAACAGCTGTTATTACTTAGCCTCGAGCTCCAATAAATAATAATGAGAATTATAGACACGAACAAGAAAAATAATGTATTGAAGCTAAGCTCAGTGCTAAGGGCTTTAGTGGTCCTGCCTCCGTAGCATGACCACCGTAGACAAGGATTTCTTTGACGGAAGAATCGACAAAATGACAGATTGTGTCGACACAATGACAGATTTCTTTGCACTATCTGTCATTTTGTCGATTCTTCCGTCAAAAAAATCCTTGTCTACGGTGGTCATGCTACGGGGGCTGTTGTGATATTCTGTGAATTTAGTTTGAACCTCATTCAAGTGACCGCACATAATTGTTTGGAAGCGAATTCATTTGTTTTTAACAGACTTAATAAAAGAAGGTTACCAATTCGACCCGTAAGTATTTAAAGACAAGGTCGCCGAGGGTGGCCTAGAAAACGCTGGCATGACGACTTAGAGGCCTTTGTGAGAGATCAGTCAGAGAAAACCGTACGGAGAGAAGACCGGAAGACTATAGGGTAGCCTTTTGACCAGCAGTGGGACAATATAAGGTCTAACTATTCATACACGAAATATTTTCAGGGAATCATCTAACGGCTATAACGAAGCCATTTCAAGGGACTATTTTTTTATCTGAAGTTATTTTCATAAAAAATAAATAATTAAAAATGACTTGACCCACAAAGTAAATACTAGCTTCTTATTTTTGAACATCCATTACGCTAGTTTACTACGTCGTATTTACCTACTGTCACTGTTAGAATATGGGAGTAAAGGTTTTATGCAAAAAGTCTCAAAAAATTTTAGAATTATAATAATTTCGTAAAAAAAAACACACAGATATTTTTTTTTTGTTGCTATGGCGACTTTAAGACCTATAGAAGTTACTCTTAAAATATTTCGTATATGAATAGTTAGACCTTATATAGGCTAAGAAAAAAAGAAGGTCAACACAATTATAAGCACTGCACGGAAACAGCATGTCGTCATACCAAACCGTTCGGGATTCTTTCTATGCTACAACTTACTGCAACTTAAAGGAGCTCAGGTCGATCTTCAGGTTAAGCCGCGCCTGCCTAGGTTGGTCCGTGGATGGGTGAACACCCATTACACCGGGTTTCCTCCGTGCCTTGGAAAGTACGTTAAGCCATTGGTCCCGGCTGTTATTTGTGGATCTTTGACAGTCGTTACAGGTAGTCAGTGCCCCAAAAGTCTGATAACCAGTCTTACCAAGGGGTATCATATTAACCAGTACCAACTGAGTTGTGGAGGTCACATAGGCAGTCGCTCCCTGTAAAATACAGGTATTCAGCTGCATCCGGTTAGACTGGAAGCCGACCCCAACATAGTTGGGAAAAGGCTAGGCAGATGATGTACTTATAAGTCCCCGATCCCAAAAAATACTGCAGTTACCATTGAAATCGAAAGTTGAAGACAGACCTATAAGCTAAAAAAAAACGCGGCTGTTTTTCTGAAACCGCTATCGAATAGATTATAAAATGTTATAAACGGGTAATTCGACTCACACGAAGCCTTTCCTCACGTGAAGGTTTCTGATAATCCGTTTACATGTTCATGTACAACCCTGGAAGTAATTTATTGAAATCTAATTTTGTTCTTATCGATGAACTGAGTGATAAATAAGGGATAGGATCGCTCCCTTTGGACTTGGCTTTTGGGTGTCATTAAAGTGACTGAGGATTTAACTGCTAATTACATCTAACTGTGATCGATTACTTCGTTCAAGGAGAACCTGTAATTGGCATTTACATAAGAACCTAAATCTGTATACTGCTGTTATTCATCATACATTATTCTCCTGCCCTTATCCCAATTTATATGCGGTCGGCGCAGCATGTCTTCTTCTTCCAGACTTCTCTATTACTCGTTATCTCATCAGACATCTCCTTTCTTGCCATATCATCCTTTACACAGTCCATCCATCGTTTCGTTGGTCTTCCTCTACTCTTATACGCATTCACATTCATAGTACTCCTCCGTATCATATGCCCATACCAAGCCAACCGATTACAACGCAACGTTTCAGTCACCGGCACAGTTTTCAGACTTCCTCTTATGTACTCATTTCTTATTTTATCCATGCATGTAACACATTCCCCTTTAGCATTCGCATCTCAGCCACATGCAAATGCCTTTCATTCATACCTTTTGTGGCCCAACATTCTGAACCCACCTAAACAACATTATTTTTAGTATATGCGAAACCTGAATATAGTTTGTTCAGAATAAGTCACTGAATCGATTCCAATAATTTTTAAACCATGTTATATTTTTTCCCAAAAATATTTAAAATAGTTAAAAGTTGGAAACCGAGCGACTTTGAGTACCTATCGCAATAATTTAGGTACCTACTGCCAAATTATTATTATTATAGACGTCGCTGGAGGCGCGCGCTGCGTGGTGACCGCGTTTTTGTGCGGACAACTAGGTAACAGAACAAGCTTATAACTTTGTGATTTTTCATGATACAGTTTTGAAATTTTGTACATAGATTCTTTACATAAAATACTAGACACGTGTATCAGGTTTCGCATATACTAAAACTAATGTTGTATAGGTGGCGCATTTTTCTGCATTTACAGCGTTTATTTATTACTTTTATCGGTAATAAGGTTACATTATTAATAATCACCGGTAAACCTCGACTTTCGGTAATTATTAATAATGTTGTTGTTGTTATCGTGTGGTTAGTTCCTAACCTGGTGTCAGAGTTTTTATGCCGCCCATGGGCCTCTGACTTGGCTTTACATACCGTCAAGATATATCTCTCAGACATGCTGGTTTCCTCACGATGTTTTCCTTCATCCTTTCCTCATAATTATCCATCATTATTAATAATGATGGATAATTATTAATAATTTTCAATTAATCATACTTCATCATCATCATCTCAGCCGAAAAGTCCACTGCTGGACATAGGCCTCCCCCAAGAAGGGGGGTTTTGCCATAATCGCCACGCTTGGCAGGCGGGTTGGCGATCGCAGTATGGTTGTTGTAGAATCAGAGAACGCTGCTGCCCATTCTCTGGTAAGTCCCTTAGTCGCCTCTTACGACACCCACGGGAAGATATGGGATGGTGCTATTCTTTACGTCCGGACACCATACAATCATACTTACCGTAACATATATACTTTTGGCTTAATGACCTATTAAAAAAGTAGGATCAATAATTATGTTACAATATTATTCTGCCTAGCAGACTCAAAAGACCAAGTTAAAAGACCTGTTGCTTTTGGCAAGTCTGTTGCTTCGTATTTGGGTATTATATTTACTGAGAATAAGGTGCTAATTTGTTTAAACAAATTTATCTAAAATTGTCCTTTAGGTTTAACGTTATAACCATTTATAGTAAAACAACGTCGACGTGTAAGAATTCTCAGAAAACATTCATGTCAAATGGAACCTCTTAGTTTTAACCGACACAACGAAGTGTCTATTATCACCAAGTTAAGAATGAACTGAGACAACAGTAATTAAAGTTCAATTTGCAGTAAAATGATGTAATCTACTAATTGACGGCGCCGTCGTCGCGTCGCGACTAGGGTTACCATTTTAAAACTTAAAAACCGACCAAGTGCGAGTTGGACTCGCGCACCGAGGGTTCCGTATAAACTTGTAGGTATTTTGTTATTAATTTACATATTTACCGTTTTCAGATTTGTTCCTTTACATGTGCTATAAGACATTGTTTCTTCTGCATTCATTCTAGGTCATCGGGAAGTACCCTATAGATTTTGATTCCCTTTTGTAGTTTGCGTTTTACAATATCAGAGCTTGTATAACATTTAAGAAGTTTTTAAATAGTGTTCGCACATTTCATTCGTAATGTCAAATTGAAAAAAATTATTTGAATTAAAATTCACCCGCCAACCTGACATCAAGATGGCGGCTCACTTTAAAATGATTTTTGCTACTTATACAGACATGTACATTTATACTTATTTTAGTATAAAAACAAACATTTTACGAACATTTATATAGTTTATTTGTGATCTATTTGGAAGTTATTTTTAGCCACGATTCAGACAGATACGACAAATCAATCTAGCTAAGTCTCATGTCTGGGAAAATTCGTTGTCGCTATCACCCGAGCAGAGCTTGTTCGTATATTATTTTATGAGACGCGTTCCCATATCTTGGATGTTGGTTTCGGACATGACTACCGTATTTTTTTAAAATAATTTTCATTTTCTTGTACTACAAATATTTGTTAGATCCTTTATACTTATATAAAGATCCTTTATACTTACCGGCGGGAATTGCATGTTTCGGAAGTCGGATGACATAATCTATACTAATATTATAAAGCTGAAGAGTTTGTTTGTTTGTTTGCTTGAACGTGCTAATCTCAAGAACTACTGGTTCGATTTGAAAAATTCTTTTAGTGTTGGATAGCCCATTTATCGAGGAAGGTTATAAGCTATAAAATTTTACGCGGACGAAGGTCGCGGGCAACAGCTAGTTACGAATAACCAGAGAGATAATATAAGTTTGAGGGTTCTCCTTAAACTGAACCACTTAACAATCAAGGAATAAGTGAGAACGATAAACTAACCGAGCGTTGTAATAAGTAGTTAATAAATCTATTTACAAGTAAGTAGGTACTACAAACATTGTGATTACCTGGGGTTTAGATATCTGTGGCGAAGGTTCCATAGAACTCGATTCCGACCGGCTTCCCTTTAAAAAATGGCACAGTCAGTATTCTATAGACAAATAATTTAATCACATTAAAGATATGTACTCCGGCTTACCTCTTACAAAAATTGACCCTTCGCTACTGGTAGATATACTTATTATATTTTTAGTCTTCTTAAGTTCGTATTTTTTTTTGTTTTGTCCTGTGTGAATACATACTTTTTCTTTCTTTCTTACTTACAAAAAAACCTTACAAAAGAAAACTCCCTAGAAATACGAGAAAAGTTTCGTTATATAAATTAATTTTCATATCTGAAGCAGTTGGCTTGGTGACAACAAAATGTTAATTGCGAAGCCAGACAGTTACTTGAAGAACTCACGGAAAAGACGACCAAATTACTTTTAAAGAAAGAAAATAACTTAGGGCCATTACAGAGGATTCTTTCAGCTTCGACCTTTTTCTTTAACCGCTAACAGGCTGCCTATTTGACCTCCACAACCCAGTTAGTACTGGGTAATACGATACGTCTCGGTAAGACTGATTATCAGACTTTTCAGGCCACTGACTACCTGTAACGACTGTCAAAGATCTACAAATGACAGCCGGGACTAACGGCTTAACGTGCTTTCCGAGGCAGGGAGGAAACTCGAAACCCATCCACAGACCAACCTAGGCAAGAACGGCTTAACCTAAAGATCGACCCGAGCGGCTGTTATTATTTAGCCACGAGCTCCTCGATAATAATCGATATATTTTGGTGATATTTAATATTTCAGTGTATAGATATAAAATTAGAATCGAATGTATGGAAAATAATATGTTATATTTTACATCTATCCAAACCGCCCTAGCTCGACAGATGACTACAGATCCGCAAAAATCTTGTCTGTCATAGTTGAGTCGACTTTGAGAAATTCTACCTTTTTTAAAGTAAAAAAAAAAACCATTATATTAATCATTTTTTAGAATATGTCGTAATCGATATCGCAACATGTCAAAATTATAGAAAAGAGCTCTGAAAATCTATACTTTTTTACACTTCCCAGTCTGCTTTGGCCCTTAAACGGACTTGTTCAAGAGACAAGAGGGATCAAGTTGACAACCATCATGGAGGAACGGAAGTCGCAGTGCAATTGAATAATTTTTGTCAATTGCGGATGCGGCAACCCAAATGTAAGGACAGAATTCTTAATCTAACGGATGATTGTAAAACATGTTTGAAATTTTTGCAAGAAATATTAATTAATATAGTTCTGTTCAAACTTTATGGCGGCTCGGAAGTTAGCTGCGAGTGACGGTCTGCGCATTATACAACATTAGTTTTAGTATATGCGAAACATGATACATGTGTCTAGTATTTTTATGTAAAAAATCTATGTACAAAATTTCAAAACTGTATCATGAAAAATCACAAAGTTATAAGCTTGTTCTGTTACCTAGTTGTCCGCACAAAATCGTGGTCACCACGCAGCGCGCGTCTCCAGCGTCATCTTGAGCTCATTGATAATAATAATTTGGCACTAGGTACCTAAATTATTGCGATAGGTACTTAAAGTCGCTCGGTGCCCAACTTTTAACTTTTTTAAATATTTTTGGGAAAAAATATAACATGGTTTAAAAATTATTGGAATCGATTCAGTTACTTACTCTGAACAAACTATATTCAGGTTTCGCATATACTAAAACTAATGTTGTATAATCAAGACGATGCGTCCTCTGCGCACCGCTGATACCTAAAACTGTGTCCTGCGCAGACCGTCCGCAGCTAACATCCGAGCCGCCATAAACTTTGAACTGAACTATACGAACCTAAGTATTTTAATATTAAGAGAAATGGTTGAGCAAAAACTAAAAAGGGGCTAACCTAAGCGTGAACAATAATGCGTAGGGCATTTTTGGCAATTTTGGTCTAGCCCAATGCCACCAATCGGACACAAACTCTGATTCCGGGCTACTTTTGAAAAACTCCTCATGAAAAACCCCAATAACATTTACTCGATATGGGAATCGAACACAAGACACCATGTTCAGCAGTAACGCTTGCCTTGTAACCACCCAGATCAACGAAGCAGGCATAAAAGAAAATAAGTATCTGAACTTATACATCGTCATAGTTATTTTTCCAATGACTTTCCACGGAAAAAACAACAGCCGAAACATGTTCACCTTCAAAGTACCATTAAAAATCTTCAAGTTCAATGCTACGCTGTAAACATTTCAAATATCGGACGTCATAGACTGAAAATGTTCTTGCGGCCTTTAAAATGATTTAATACGCATACAAAAAGGACTGAAAAACATGATAAAGTTCTGAAATCTAAATTCGGATTTAATTCGCTAGCGAGACTCCGCAGACGTAATGAAATTGATATCTACATAACATCATGCCTTGAATCCCTAACCTAGGTGTAGCTAATAGTACACCTACATTTCGCCAGTTATGTTTTTTTAAGTCCCATGTAATAGGGGGCGAGCCTATTGCATCAATCGGGTTCAATTCCAGACTCCGTGGCTGCTACTGAGAAAATTCCTGATGGAAAACCCAATAACACTACCCGATCCGAGAATCAAACCCAGGACCTCATGCTCAGAAGTCGCGCTTGCTACCACTCTACCAACGAGTAAGTCATTGATATCTATACACGACAGAACAAACAAAATTGTTTATAATATTTTTTGGGGTCATTCGCAGCTTGTTTTGTAATTACTTAAATCAGGTTTTTTTTTGTTTTATCGTGATAATTTGACACAAAAAAGAAATGATAATTACAGTAAAAATCCGGCCCCTTCTTCTTAGCGTATCGATGGCAATCTAAATTGAATCTGCCCAAAATTTGGCGATGACTTTGGCACTTTCAGTAGCGTCCATCAGCTCCAGTGTTGTGCAAACAGCAGGACAGGCAGGACACGATATCAAGTGTCCTAAGGTTTATGGAACAACACCATATTTACACTCCAAGGCAGAGTCATCTATGAGTCTCCACCTGAACAGGTTTTCCTTTTCTGTCCTTGCACTACCAACAGAAATGGTCGCTGAAAAATATTTTCATAGTTTTTTTTTTTGTTTAATCTTTTTAGGTAGTCATATCTACCAATTGTGCCTATCGAGTATCGCTAGCTAATTTAAATTGACCCTGTATAACAAAGCGATCTTGTGAACGATTGTATAGATACGCTGCGCAAGAGTCGGATACGCAAACTATTACAGTCGCGCGCGGTGCCCTAACGAATATAGACGTGCCTATTGATATAATTGCCATATCTAAATTTATCCACTGCATACATGTTAGATGTTTAGAAAACTACGTTGTACATGAATGGAGAATTGATTTAGCGCTTTATAATGCCCGGTTCAAGAATTCGTGTGAAAATTGCTAACAAATAGCCGTGTAAAGTGAAGTGTAATATGCTAGAATATTTTTGTTTATCAAGTGTTAAAACATAATCTAAATTAAACAATTTTCGGGTGTCTAAACAGCAAGAACTTCTCATCTAAATAATTAAAAAAAAAACCAGCAATAGCTGTCAAAACAAAAGTGTTGTTTCGAATTCAAAATATAAACAATTGACAAGCAATGGCGTCTACCCCAGACACGCCAACCCCTAGTGATACCCCTGAGGATACGCCAACACCCTCTCCAGCTCCTCAAGATGTAAACAAGTTCAACTGGTTGAAGAGAGCCCAAGCTGCCAGGAACAATCCCTTTGTGAAAGCAAGACCTTCCTTAAACCGAGAGAGCTCGACTGCAGAGCTGTTCTCCAGGGAGAATTCCAGTCCAGACCTGTTCCAGAGTTCCAGATTGAATCTTTTTGACACCGATAGAACACCAAAACCCGATGTTAATGCTAATGGATATGGAAAGGTAAGAAATTCTTATAACTTTAATATGTGTGAAAATTTGATGTCAAATTCTTTCCTAAAACATCAAATGACCATGAGGATGAGAAAAAGCGAGTATTTCGCGGATTAACTGATAATAATCTAAAGAATGACATACTTATAAAGTAAACAGCCCCTGTTTACAGCTCTCTCTAGTAATCTAGATTACATATTACATCTTTTCATCTCCATACCATAATAAAATCATAACATACGTGAAGATCAATTTCACACTGAACAATTTAATCGCCGAAACGTTTGATGAAATGATTAGCTCTGCTTCAGCAAATTTGATAAACAAATATTATACTTCTATAACGTTAGTAGCCAATCTTTTCGTCTATTTAGACTGAAACATCTAAGTTTTGGGCCAATTAACACCGCACTGTTAAACTTTGCTTCAAAATTGGGGAATAACAATTGAATTAGAATGGGGATCGATGGCTCGAGAAAGATTTGAAGCCGGTTTGAAAGTAGTCTGATTTACAAGATTCTCTTGACCGTATCTTAGCCTTTTAAGGTACAATGATAAGGGCATCAATCCTTCCATTAACGCTAACGGAGAGATGCATAGCAGATAATTCACCTGTTACATCAGTCGTCACAAAAGTAGCCCAAATGTCTGACAACCAGTCTTTACCAAGGTGTTATCGTAACTTGGTTGTGGGGAGTTGCTCCCCATAACCAAGGCAAGACATGTAAAATACTGGTATTCAGCAGCCCCCGGTCAGAATGGAAACCGACTCCAACGTAGTCGGGAAAAGTCTAGACGGCTAGGTGGTGGTCGATCTCCAATAATCTTTCGACAAAATCACCCTTAAAGGGTTCAACTTTATATTTATAAAGTTTACTTTACTCGTTGTTGACATCAAAATAATAATGACTAAATCATTCGTTTTATACACATCACACGATGCATACATTAATTGTGATCTCGTTGATGATTCTCATTATAATTATGTAACTGGAGACGGTGACGCCATATCATCTGTCTATCAGACAAGTTTACAGCGAAACGCTATGTACATACAATCTAATTCTACTTATCTTACATACAAATTAGCCTCGACAAACCTTAGTCTGCCTCATCTTGTCTCGGAGGACTAATTTCCATAAATTTTAAACCGATTAGGATCAAACTTGCGAACAATCTGAGTTTCAAACAGGACGGTTTGATTTAAATGTCTGATTTGAATGCTTTTGAGTTCGGCAGTCTACCGATGAAATCTCATTTACAAGCAGAAATCAGCATTTTCTTGTGTCTTTGTCACTTAGAATTGCAGCTCACTATAGTGAGAGGTCCAATCGCATGAGTGCTTCCGATGCTCGCTCTACCTGATGACGCTTTACGTTGCAGAATGAGACAAAGATCCTCAAAAACGCAGATCCGTGCGTGCTCATGCGAGTTCATCCTAACACTGATAGCCGTTATGGTTTGGTTGAACTTGGCCCCTTTGAAACTAGGTTTGATTAAGATAGAGATGGATGGGCTTAAGAACAGGTGAGGGTCTAG
Source organism: Noctua fimbriata (assembly GCA_905163415.1). Classification (NCBI taxonomy): domain Eukaryota; kingdom Metazoa; phylum Arthropoda; class Insecta; order Lepidoptera; family Noctuidae; genus Noctua; species Noctua fimbriata. Next base: position 5,389,339 of record LR990946.1, read on the forward strand.
ACAAATGGTCAATTGCTTTAACTATTTCTGCAACGACTACCAATAGGATTGATTTTTCGGAAATAGATGTCAATTAAAATAAGTTACGATTTTTCCTGGATCGTTATTTACGATAGAATGTCACTAATTAATGATGTCATGTCAATTTTCGGAATCGGATGAGATGTTTCCAAGCTTACCCCCATTATAACTACAGTCAAACTTTACCTCTACATGATATTGTAGTATAGTCAAATAAATAAACTGTTTGTGTTAGTGTCAGCGGTATACTATAGACCGACACAGCTTTAATGAGTCCTCCGCCTTGCCCCATCAATGGCACATTAAGCGTCCACAAAATACTAACAATATCCCATAGGTTATTTGCTTTAAAATAACCATAATCCACGTAGGTATTACAATACTAATGAACCAATACGTGATCAACTTTTAGAATGTTCCATTTAAATTGACACCTTCGCGAGGATTCATTAAAGCGGTCGGTCTATACTTTACTATTGTTTGTGTTACAATTGATTGATGTTCAATAAAGTAAAATAATCTATCTATGTTTCAAACTTTCGCGCTGTCGGTGGTTGTTGGTCGTCTTTAAATGTGAAAACGGGTATTCTAAAGCCTAGGCATAGTGGCGATAACGTTGATGGTATAGTTAAAGATGGATTGATATGACATCATCATCATATTCATTCTCCTACCTTAATCCCAGTGTATTTGGGGTCGCGCAGCATGTCTTCTTCTACCATTAATCTCTATTACGCGCTATCTCAGCCGCCTTTCTATTATTTTGACTTATGCTATCGAAAAGTTTATGTCAGGCCTGTCAAAAGTCGCTATATGAATTCGAAACGCTATGGAAGCGATTGGCACTTGTTTTAGGCCCCTTGATGTGGATCTATAATGATAAGCTTAGAGTGTATTAAAATCTTGTCTTGAGTCTTGTCTTGTTCTTGATTGAGTCTTGAGTCTTGTCTTGTCTTTCGTGTTGAATATTATCTATACTAATATTATAAAACTGAAGAGTTTGTTTGTTTGTTTGTTTGAACGCGCTAATCTCAGGAACTACTGGTTCGATTTGAAAAATTCTTTTAGTGTTGGATAGCCCATTTATCGAGGAAGGCTTTAGGCTATATAACATCACGCTACGACCAATAGGAGCGGAGCAGCAATGAAAAATGTTGCAAAAACGGGGAAAATTATGTTTTTTATAATAATTTCACGCGGACGTAGGTCGCGGGCGACAGCTAGTAAAGACTAAAGAGGTAAAGTTTAAATGGTTAAATCTCTGACACTAATATTCCGATTTAAAAAATGATTTGACTGATGGAAAGCCACACTATTGTCGAATGCCATAGATGTAGTTTTTCACGCGGGCAAAGTCGCAGGTAGAAGCTATAATATACAGGATGGAAGGTACATCGACACACAAACAATTTCTACATATTCAGTGTATCATTCCGAACCCCCTCTAGAAAATTTACAATGGTTACTTAAAAAAAACAACAGTTTCCTACAAAAGTGCAATACGTACACGCTCAAAATGTACAATCAATCAATCAATCATTTTATTATCAGGCAACTGAGGCCCATAGATAAAAATACACAAAATAATCTTATAAAATAATAAACTAATACATATAAAAAACAACCTTATTTAACTAAAACTAGACACGAATCGTTGACGGCGTCGTGTTCTGCTGCGTGGTGTCGAGTAACCGTACAAAACAGCAGTTTTTTTTTAAATTACCTATGAAAAATTTCTGTGTGTCGTCTGTGGCTTAGGGCATGCGGGACCAGGTTTCGCATGCCCCTATGCGTCGTTGTCCCTTCCACCCTGTCTTCTAGTTAAATACTTTCATCATAATCTGACCCGAACACAACTTTTTTAATCTCAGCTTCATACAAAATTCATGTTCTATTCAGACTCTTTACTATAAACATCATTATAAAATTCCGGAGCGTGCCAAACACTTCAATGCCTTGTTAGTTTACCTCGTAGCGAATATTTTTAGATTTTAGGGATATACCTGCAAGGTTGGGTATTACAATAGTTGCTGATAATGTTGCAACAGATTGTGGTGCTTCGGGTTTTTCTATCGCTTCATAGAACTGATATTGTTGGGTTCATTTTCCGTTCTACGGGATTTGTTTTCTTATGGGACACTTATGGGATATCTTCCGTGATTGTTCATTGTTTTGAGCTCCCGATATTTCGGCGCTGTTGCAAGCGCCATGATCGCGGGTTGACTCCAAAACTGTGTTTGTTCTATGGGAGAAAGACCAAGAAAACAATGGGTTGATTGGATTAAAGATGATATTAGTAAAAAGAAAGTGAAAACTGACATAGCGATGTAAAATAGATGTCTTATAATGGGTGTCAAAGAGCCCTTGACGAAGCCGAGACCCACTTGTTCTCCCCGTCATTGCGATATTTTTTTTTACGTCTGGGCAACCTTCTAGTTAGAGGAGGATAGAGATATTGGAGGTCAAAGATACAACTTTTTCACATTTTTTTTAAATTTCTTATTTTAACTTTACTTTAAATGCCTCCATGGCCTCTGTACTATTCAATGCATCTATCAGCACAATGTTTTGAGTGCGTTACATCGCATTACACAACGTAAGACGTGATTTATCACCCAAAAAAAAAACTAATTTTCCAGCAATAATTTTTGCGTACAGTTACTTAGTTTGATCTACAGAATGCTTGGTTGACGGCTTCGTTGAAGGGTCCGTTTACATCTGGTATTTTGAAAAGAAATTAGCAAGCTGCAACAACTGCAAATGTATTAAAATGAGCCAGGAGGATGAGGCTTTCACTCTTCATATCTTCTAAGCGAACACTTTCTAGTTTGTAGCGACCCTACAAAGAGTACTACAGCAACATAGAACAAAAAGTACTACAGCGCCATCTATGACACATATGATGAACTAAAAATCGAAATGCAACTAAATCCTACATCGCGCAAGCAAAGTTATCCGCGATTCCTGCCCCATCCCTTTCCTATGGGGAATGAAGAACTTTACACCCTGTTCTTTATACCCACAAAAGTTTAATTATATTATTCGTATCCGTAAAAGTTGTGTCATGAAATGTCTGTATATCTTAATAAAATGAACTATAAATTTCACTTATCTCACGTTTCATTATCTCTCCTGCTAACGTTACGGTCTGGATAAAAAAAACAAGGTTTTTTCTGGGATAAACCTAGCATTGTTTTGTTATTCTTTCCTTAATAATCAAAGTATTGGCTTTGTGGTACCCCGACTTACTTTTTGTGTGGTGTCACGTGCCGTCGCTTGTTGGTCGTGATTCTGGGGCCCTAGTACGAGTGCGGTGTAAACTTAACGAGTGTAAAAAGACCCTTAACGAAGCCGAAAGGCACTTGTTCTCCCCGTCATTGTGATATTTATTTGGTTCTGAATCATACCTGGAAACCTTCTAGTTCCGGAGATATAGGGGGTCAAAGTTCAAACTTTTTTACAAGTTTTTGTTGTGTGTTACTGGCGTCCTACCGTAAAACGTGAATTTTCACTCCAAAATAAAAGTCGTTTCCCAGCAATAATTTTTACGTTTTATACTTTGATGTTCAGATTGCTCAGTTGACGGCTTTGTGAAGGGTCCGTTTACACCTTGTATTATGTCGATATTACTCGTTTCACTCCACTCATTTTCTTTTTTTGAAATTTGCAGGTCAGCCTGCAAAACGTAAGTTTAAATTTCGCGGGCTACCCTGGCAAATATAACTATGACTAGTCTTTTAGAAATGCGCAATAAAGTTTAAATTATAACGGATTATACGTACCTACCATGCCAAACACTTCAATGCTTTGTTAGACGAACTCACAAAGACTATTTCTGGACGAAACCTAACCACGTGATCCAGTTTCATGTAAATTTGTACACGCGGTCATTAGTTAGGAAATGTTAATGGATTTTTGTATTTTTAGACGACAAACGTGGCTTTTGTGGTATAAGGTCAACTGTTCTAATTTATTCATGTTTATATAAGTTTTCTTTAACTCTCACTTTATTCGTTGTTTTACATAACATAATATAGCATTGTCTTTAGACGCGCATCACGGAGGCTGGTTCGAGGTGGTGCAGGAGAAGAGTACCTGGAAGGATATGGGGGAGGCCTTTGCCCAGCAGTGGGACATACAAAGTTTAAAAAAAAAACACCGTCTGCAATCTCCAAAGGGTTAGGCAGAGGTGTACACCCACATGTCGCCAGTTATGTTTAAGCCCTATGTAATAAGGCGAGCCTATTGCCAGCACCAGGCACAAATTCAAACTCCGTGGCTGCTGCGGAGAAATTCCAAATGGAAAAACCCAACAACGTGCCCGACCTAGATCGAACCCAGGACCTGATGCTCAGCAGTCGTTCTTGTTTTACTTGCTTGCTCAATCTATAACATTTCTACTGATAGGGTACAGTCCTCTCTGTGAGAGGGAATGGGTCGATATACAACATTATTTTTAGTATACGCGAAACCTGAATATAGTTTGTTCAGAATAAGTAACTGAATCGATTCCAATCATTTTTAACCAATGTTATATTTTGTCCCAAAAATATTTCAAAAAAGTTACTAGTTGGATACCGAGCGACACTAAGTACCTATCGCAATCATTTGGGTACCTAACGCCAAATTATTATTATCAATGAGCTCAAGACGACACTGGAGGCGCGCGCGGCGGCGCCGCGTGTTGACCACGTTTTTGTGCGGACAACCAGGTAACAGAACAAGCTTATAACTTTGTCATTTTTCATGATACAGTTTTGATATTTTGTACATAGATTCTTTACATAAAAATACTAGACACGTGTTTCAGGTTTCGCATATACTAAAACTAATGTTGTACATCACGTGCAATTTTGTATGCACGTGTTCTCAATCATGATTTAAGTTAGGCCAGAATACCTTTAATTTCGGTAATACGTTTCCGTTATTTTCGACTACCACGCGGGACAAGTCGCGGGCAAAGCTATTAGTCTATGAACAATCAAACAAACACATGTAAATAACACTATCCTTCCTCATTATGCCACGCACGACGGAGCCGGAACAATGGACGACAATCGTGTATAGATATAAGCAAATACTGACTACATCTGTTGAATGTTAGAGGGATAAAGTTTCGGATATATGTGACTCTGTTGTGGATAGATCTCTCATGTTGTTCATTTTTAGTTTCTTTTAAAAGGCCTATATTGGCAAAACCCAACCAATTCAATAAATTCGAAAAAAAAATTTGATTCAGACTCGTGCATGAAGGGTTACAGAACCCTCATAGTAGGGGAGCCCCCTTTAATTTTTTAAATTTATTATCATTTGTTGTTATAGCAACAACAGAAATACAATACTGATACTGTTAGCCGGCGTCATCCCACTGCTGGGCTAAGGCCTCTCTCCATGACTTTCAAAATTCTTCGATCCAGGGCCAATGTAGACCACTGGTCGTTAGTTTTGTCCAACTCGTCCCGCCATCTCCTGCGAGGGCTACCGCGTCGCCTTCTGGCTGTGTCAGGGCTCAGAAATACACATTCTGTGAAAATTACGGATACAAAAATACGGATCATGAGATACAACCCGCTGACAGACAGACAGAAGGACAGCGGAGGCTTAGTAATGGGGTCCCGTCGGGTACGGAACCGTAAAAAGAATTACGGAACCCTCTTGGATCTCCTGTGTCGTTTTCCTGGTAGTAAAAACTAACTTATTAACCTGGTATTTAAACGCGGATGATGTCAATTTTTCCATAAAATTGAACATCCTATGGAACTCTGTAACAGTGAAGGTTTCTATCAGCAAAAGAATCTGATCTTCTTTTTCTTTATAGAAAGAAAGAAAATATATTTATTTGCCGCAGGTACAAGACGTGCATCACACAAAATTAAAAAAAAAAAACATAACTAACGTAATAACGTCATAACTTTATCATGTGGTTAGTGCCTAAACTGGTGTCAGAGTTTTTATGGCCCTCTGACTTGGCTTTACATGCGGCAAGAAATGCCTGTCAGGCATGCTGGTTTCCTCACGATGTTTTCCTTCACCGCCGAAGCAAGTGATATCTGATCAACAGTTCCAGAGAATAACTCTGCAAACGAACAATGTAGTCTGTTTATAAAAGTAGTTTAGAATAGTTTAATGTGATGTGTTTATGTGTATGTGGCAGGGCTAATGTGAATCTTTTACGAGGTCTACCGCAACGCCTTTTGGCTACTAGTCTTACTACTTCTTATAGTAGATGGATGTCTACTATGGTAGTGAATGGTTAGATGTAGGTGGCTGGATGGTGTCTCATTTAAAAGAGTGTCCATGGAGTTTCTTGCCCGTTCTTCTCCATAGAGATCTACGCTTTGGAATGGGCAACTACAGTACTTTCACAGTTTTTATGCCTTTTTTTTTTAGGACGGGAAATCATCAAATGACCGCCCCCGCTCTGGGCGGAGCGGAAGGGAGTGTCAGACTTGTACTGACTAAAACCCCTCCATGTTCCTTCTTTTCCCTTTGTGTTCCAGAGCCGCGGTGTCTCTTTCGAACAGTCCCGCAGCCCTGGCAGGAGTTTCTATGCCTTGTGTCTGGGACGGTAGCTACATTTCATTGTTGTCTTTGTTTCGACAATTAGAAGTGCCTGGAACTGGCCTACTTGAAATAAATGCTTTGATTTTGACCTACCTAATCCCAATATCCACCTACCTAGTATTCTACTAGAAGAGTTTCTAGTATTCTAGTTTCTGTTGTTAAATTCTACCTAGCAAGGAAATAAGTGGATAATTCACATAACACACACAACTTACTGTATACCTATGCATCTTATTCAAAGTGTCTTTCCGTCATCGGTTACGAATATCAACGTGAAGAAAATGCATGGAATTGTCATGTAAATGGCGTTAGTGGAGCCATAACACATGCTTATGTCTTTATTTAAATTCCTATTTGTTAACAGTTGCAATAAGGAAGCTTTGATTACGAGGACCATCCAAGTTATTTCGTAATTTCTAGTGATCAAGTCACAACCGAAATTATGTAAGGACTTTTCAAGTTAATCAGCGCTTACTCAGGTCGGTCCTTGAGTGGGTGACCATCAATTACATACCAAGTTTCCTCCGCGCATCGGAAAGTAGGATAAGCCGTTGGTCCCGGCTGTCATTTGTGGATCTTTGACAGTCGTTACGGTAGTCAGTGGCCCGAAAGTGACAACCAGTCTTACCAAGGGGTATCGTGTTACCCAGTACTAATTGGGTTGTTGAAGTCAGATAGGCGTTACTCCATGTAAAATACTAGTCAGGCTGGACGCAGACCCCAACATAATTGAGAAAAGGCAGATGAAAAGCTTTATCTAAGAAAATATCCCAAGACAACAAGGAAATAGAGTGCGAACTATCGTTTCCTACAAAAACAGTCCCCACATTAACCTAACCTTTGGAAGACTAAACAATCATTTAATTAATTAATTGTATCTATATGCAACATATTGGATGTCTATAGATTAAGCTGTGGCTACATTGACGCGAGTCGCGTGTCTATGGCAACACAGCCACGTGTTTACTGAACTTAAGTTGAGCGTCCACTGCTAAGTAGGATATGCATGAAGAGGTTAGCCATGTTAGCTAGCTCATTTGTTTTCCAGCTACGCATTCGTGTGTTCAGTCTGTTCACTGTTACCTCAGACTAAACCTTATGTCTACGAGTATAAAGGTGAAATGTCAGTAGCGTGGCCGTGGATAATCCCGGCTACATTTTTAACCGAGTTCCCATATAAAGCGATACATAGTACATGTGTAGCTTAGTCGTCTACGTGGAATGTGCAAGTAGAGATTTGCCACGTTTCATTTGTCTGCCAGCATTATATTTCTTGCATTGCGAGACCGTTGGGTCACATAGTGGACTATTCCACCTACATTTTTAATACAAACCATAGAAAAGGACATGGCAGAGCTTAGTCGTCCACCACTGCTACGTAGGATGTACAGTCGCCACCGCATCAAGTTACCATAAACTGTCAAATTTTCTCATTCGATTTACATATAATTTAAAACCTTTTGGAGAAATTTGACAGTTCGGTTCGTTGATGTGCTGGCGACTGTACATGAAGAGATTCGCTGCGTTTTATTTGTCAGTTTCGCATTTGTGCGTGACATTGTTGTGGGTCCATCTCGCAAAGAGGAGGCCTGTGTCCCAGGCATTAGTAACATTATAGGCTATGTTTGTGTATGCTCGCAGTGGATGAGCTCACCTACACTTTCATAGCGAAGCTAACTTTCTGCGTAGCTTAGCCTCGGACTGCAGTGGAGCGATGCCTTATCCTAGCGACTGTTTCTGATTACTATCTTCCACATACGTGTTTATTTATCTACGCTCACTGGGAATGACAGGCGGGCCTTGTTTGTTGAGCCAAGGGAATGAATGGAGGGATTGAGGTTAGATTTAATGTGGCAGAATTTACAGATATAGCTATGACCTGATTTGTAAATAGATTGTACAAGAAAGTTAGTTTTTTTAATCTCTAAGGATGAAGCGCACAGAGAATCATAACCAATTTTTGGTTCTCACTGTCGGAGAACTTATTTTTGAGCAGGCTAACTCACAACTGCGGGACTGTTCGAAAGAGATACCGCGGCCCTGGAACACAAAGGGCAAAGAAGGAACATGGATGGGTTTTAGTCAGTACAAGTCTGACACTCCCTTCCGCTCCGCCCAGAGCGGGGGGGGGGGGTCATTTGATGATTTCATATTCTAAAAAAAACAAAAATAGGCTAACTCACTTAGTCAATTTGCTGTTTCTTCCGATTGAAAAAGAATCACAAAAGATTTGAATTTACGGGCAATTTAAGTTGATAGTCAATTTTGTTATCAAGGTAATTCCTTGGCATTACATACAATTTCTAACTACATCGTTGCAACAAAGCGGGGAGATCCCCAACCACAGAACTGGGCTTGCAGATATATCAGAATTTAGAATGTCTGCTGGTATTAGAGTTTCTTCCATTAATTCAAGTGAATAATGTTACGAATATTATCTAGTTCAATCTAAAGTCTAAACATAGCTCAGTGACACCACAATGAACAGATAAAGGGTAATAGACATGTGTCTATACAAGTACATGTAACTAGGCGCCTGCCAGATGTTTCGAACATGCCTATGTCATGTCATTGCGCGACAATTAACGTACTTAATTGTTTGTTAATTAGTAGAATACTATTTATCTTATCTGTATATATGAAATGGTAAAAACTGTCTGACTGACTGGGTGATATATCAACACACAGCCCAAACCGCTGGTCCTAGAGACATGAAACTTGGAGGGTGTGTTCTTTGTGAAGAGTAAGTATCCACTAAGAAAGGATTTTTGGGAAATCCACCTCTAAAGGGGTAAAATAGGGGATGGAAGTTTATATGAAAGTCCGTTAGTTTTGAAGTAAGGATCTTTAAATTTCGTGTTTAAGCTGAGGATTGTAAATCCATGGAGTTTCCATGAAGTTTCTTGCCCGTTCTTCTCCATAGAGATCTACGTTAGGGAATGGGCAACTACAGTGCTTTCACAGTTTTTATGCCTTGTGACTGGGACTGTAGCTATTTTTCATTGTTGTCTTTGTTTCGACAATTCAAAAGTGCCTGTAATTGGCCTATTTGAAATATGCGTTTTTGATAATTCTACCTCCGAAGGGTTAAAAACTGGGGTGAATACCTTCACCCCAGTTTATGTTTGTTCGGGATATTCCCGTCGGATATTTTTCGTCATCCACGCGGGCGAGGCCGCGAGCAGAAGCTAGTTAAATATAATCAGTAGCTATATACATATATATCACTGCGTATGTTGGCGTCTTTACTTAAATTGGTAACTACGTGGTAACCTGTAATATTCTTCAATGATGATACATTATTTCTTCTTCTCGTGTCGATGATTCATACTTCGTCCGACCAGCAGATACGTAGCGACCTGAACTGCAGTTCTATCGTTGGCCTCATGTATGTTCTGGTGTAGCAAGTTATCACGACTTGAAGGACAAAATATACGGCATATGCTATGACAGAGCTCCTCACTGACACTATTTGGGAAGAGTTGATGATACTAATTTGGCCAGATTAGAGCTACAGGGACCATTCCGTGCCTTGCTCTGTCTATGAAATTGTATTTGGATGGTCTGCCGGATTCGAATATCTTAGAAGTATCCCAGCGATTCTGTTGTAATCACATTTCAGTTTTTGTTTCAATCTCAAAGCATTTATTTCAATTAGACCATCACAGGCACTTTTGAATGTCAAAAAAAAAAAAGAAACGAAGCTACAGCCACAGTCAGAAGGCATAATAACTTGAGAAAGTACTGTAGTTGCACATTCCAAAGCGTAGATCTCTATGGAGAAGAATGGGCAAGAAACTCCATGGACACTCTTTTAAGTCAAAATATTGTTACAAAATCTTGGTTACATCATTCATGTTGAGATTATACATATTATTTGATTGATGGTCTGCAGAACTAGCAAATAACTTAATATTAACTTCGCCTTACATTAATAGAATGCCTAGGTTTCTCACCTTCTTTGCATTGTATGTAAGGTTACCAAATAGGCGCTCCACTATATGTATATGTAAGAAAAATGTAGAAAGACGTCCACATTAAGAGCGTTTGCATGTCGTGGTCCTATTGTGCTTCCTCCATTGTACCGATATCTCGTAACTTATCAGAAAACTCGTTTGTATTTTTCTTTTAATCCGCTATTGAACTTTACTCTCATGTTCTGTTACAATATTACAACCATCCTTTCTGAAGAACCCCACCTCCAATAGGTCAGCGTATGTTCTTCTAAGGCGTTCCCTCCTGGCGTTGCCACACACATCAGCCTTTTTTTTTAGTTTTCTCATCAAATGACCAGACTTGCACTGACTAAAGTCCATCCAGGTTCCTTCTTTGCCTTTGTGTTCCAGGGCCGCGGTATCTCTTTCGAACAGTCCCGCAGCCCCACTCACATCTGCCTTGTAAATACCTTTTGTAGTTGCCTTTCCCTCATCCTCACCCTCATCTAAACGTACTCTTTTCAGTATTTGTCACTGTATCTTCTTTTGAACTGCAACGTTCTCGTATGACATGAATACGTACGCTATTCATTTTGTATTCCTTGTCACTGCCTACATATAATTATGCAGTCATTACAAATTTTCTTACACAGATCATGTAATTGTTATGTTAAAGCAACCTCTACAAGGTCGTCTTGCACGCTTAGTCGAGCATTATTAGCGGTAAATACTGCCATTAGTACTACTATTATCTTATTTAGATCAGAATCTGCAGTACCAGCTTCCTATAGTAAACGATAGGTTAGATAAGTTCCCAGAAACAAAGTGGGGGGATGGAGAATTATTAATACGTACATAGTGTTGGTAGGTGTATAAAATGAATTGCCGTGCAATTTGGAAGTAGCTTGTACTTAAAGATAAAGATATATTTATTTCTAAGTATATGGTACATTGAGATCTTACATTATACATTGTTTCACATATACTACCATAGCTGGTGTAGAAATATTAAATTAACTGAGTACATGCAAATAATAGTCACTAGAAGAATTTTAATAACTTAATAAAATTGTGCAATAACATTGATTTAGATTAATTGGTTATGATTATCATTAATGCAAAAATAGTAATTATTATATATAAAAAAAGAAAATTACTATCATTATGCCCAAAAAATAATGTTATGTCAAAAATATAAGTTTTAATGTCAAAATATAAATTATAATTGCAAAATACTAATAGAATAATGTCAGAAAGTATGATTTAAAAATTCATTTACCGAATAAAAACACATGTCTAAGAGCCAAGCAAACATTTTAAATTTAAATTTGTTAATTGGTAATGTTCTCAGTGCAGGTGGTAATTTATTATAAATTTTAATTATTATACTTCCTACGTTCCAGTAATTTACATAGGTACTAAAGGAACATCTTAACAGAGATAATCAGAGTTCTGACAAAAATATCAGCAGCTGCACATAAAACCATTTACATATGATGATACTGAGCCGCTCTTACAACACATAGTTTAATTCACCCATTTCTCCCTACACACACACTCAGCCACACACACACACACACACTAAGCACACACAACCCCCCCACCCCATACACTATACTACACGTGAATAATGTAAAATGTTATATACTTTTTCTGTTCTGTTGCAAAATTGTCTAGCTATGAAAGAGCGGAGTCTCCTAATACAGGCTTTTTCTTTGCTTAAAATGAGGCTCCAATCATTAACTTGTTGTTCTGATTTTGGTTATGAAATAAACAATTTTATTTATTATTTATATGAGTATGAATTCTAAACGAGACTCGCTCATCCTTCCTTTCCTTGTCTCATGTTACTTGGAGTCAGCGTAACACGTTCGACTGGAGATCCATCCCAAACTCAATTCGGAAAGACTACGATCAGAGCAAAGTTATCAATGTTGTTAAAAAACGCGACGCATGTGTGACGTAGGCATCAAGATTCATTAATGGGAAGCAATAAACTTAACGTTATTGAATCCATTCACAAACAGTCATCATCAATCTCGTCCATAATTGTACACGTGGCCCTTGAATTGTATCTATAAAGACAATGTTGTGACGTCACAAAGGAGATAGATTTAGATGTAGACGTGAACGAAACGATGATAATAATTACATAACATCACGCCTGTAACCTCCGAAGGGTTAGGCAGATGTGTACTTATAGAACACTTAAATTTCGCCAGTTTCATTTAATAAGGGGAGCGCCTATTGCCATCAACAGGACACACCAACAGCCGCTACTGAAAAAGTCCTGATGGAAACGGCAAATAACACTTTGTCTGACCTAGAGATTGAACCCAAGGCCTCATGCTCAGCAGTATAGCTCTGCGACTACTAGACACACAATACAGTTCAGTGGTTAAAATCTAAATGTATGTCCAAAGGACAAGGGCCAAGATTTCCTTCCCGCCAAGGTCCACAGAACCAAAGACTTTTTCAAAATCTGCACCATAGTTGAAGAAGACATGATGCGCCGGGCCTAAATAAATTGGGATAAGGACAGGAGAATGATGAGTCTTACAAGGAGAAAAGTAGAAAATTCGCATAATGGTCAGAATCTTTCGTTGACCAACATCCAGACTGCAGATGAAACATCCACAGAACTTGAGATGTTGTCTTCACCATTTCTTAATCTTTCTGCGACAGACACTGAACTCACCTTCAACCCATTAAATTGGCGACTGAACGTGATCCCCGAAGTTGATTCATGTCGCATCACAATTGATTTACTGTACAAGTGACTGGTACGCAGGGTACTGTTAGGTTTAGTGTCGCTTATTGTGGTACAATGCACTAGTCATTGTCCAGTTTATCATGAGGAGCAGTTTTAGTTTGTTTGTGACTGTAGACTGAGGTGGACGATGGTGAAACAGGTGAGTATGTTATGTATCTTCACTTCTTCAGCGTTGTTATCATTAGGACTTCGATTTCCGCTGGCGCATGTGTTTTTCAAATAGTTCTCACCTTGTTTATTTCAACTTTGTTATTATTTATTTTTAAAGGGTTAAGGGATTGTGGATTGTGTGTTGTCTCTCGATTGTTATTAATTTTTCCGCTTGCTTGTCTATTGTCTTCGTTAGTGCCTGTTTCGTCGTTTTCTTTGTTTGTAACTGCTGTGAATGTAAATGAGTGTACTTAATCGTTTTTACATTCTTCTTTTGGGTCTGAATACTTTAGAACCTTATGGTATCTTGTTGGTATTCCGTCATGTACTTATTCTTTTAAGTGCCACTGGTTACCTTACCTTATAAAAAAGAAAAAAAAGAATTGAGAATTACGATTCTCAATCCTTTTTTTTTTTAAACGTTGCCCCACACTAGGATTTATTCCTGTATCGTGGGTGCGTTTGAAAACATTTTAAATTCACATATACAAACAGTAAGACCCGGAACAACTGCCTGTAGGACATACAAATATTTTTTCCGTGCAGGAATCAAACCAGCGACACGCAGCGCAGAAGCCTATCACTCGACCTCTGCGTCAAGCGTGCCGACAGCAAAGCAAAACATAGCAAAGGTGGACTGTCTCGTTGTTCTAGTGGTCGCAAGCGTTACTGCTGAGCATGGGGTATTGGGTTCGATTCCTAGGATGGAGAAAGTTTCACTATAGAAATCCATTCTTATATCTATGGGTTTCGCCATTAGGAAATTCTCGAAAGCAGTTCAGAATTTTGCCTTGTGGTTGGTTGGTGGCAGTAGGTTCGCCCCATATTCATCATGGGACTTGCTGGCGAAATATGGGTGTCTGTCTAAATCTTCGGAATATACAGGCGTGATGTAGATACATAGTCTCAGATTCAATGCAACCAACCTGACTACGATAACTCTTAACACATACCTACTTATGCGTATCTTAAGTGTGTATGCAGCGTCTCCCTACAGATAATGGCCCACCTTCCGTTTTACATCGCATGCCCTGATACCGGCGCAATTGATGGTTTTAGGGCCTGTGCAGACGAGGGACTTTTGTCCGCCGGATAGAAATGACGGTTCCTGTTCATTGGTTGTTTTTTTGATCTCTTAGTTCGCTTCCATTGTTTGTTGCAAATTGTTCCTCGTTTGTGCAGGCCTTTATGAATGCAGCAATGAGCGGAGCTCGCGTAGCTGAATTTTGGGTTGAACATATTTCAACTTTTTTTGCCATCGACTCGCTAAGAAGAAGATTAGATATGTTCTTAGCGGGATATCCTTTACCCTATTTTGTATCACATCTACAACACAATGGATTTTATTGCATTTCTTACGAAATTTACCCGACACATTGGAGCGTTCATCTGTATCCAATTCGATATCCACTGGCCCATATGTACGTACATTCGAAGACATATCAAACTATACTTCTCCAGTATAAGCTGGTCTATCATTGTATGCGAAGTCTACAAAAAGCGAGGTCAACTTTTTCTGGATAACCAACGAAACAGAAATGCTCTAGTATAAGCTGGTCTCTTATCGTACGGAAAGTCTATACAAAGCCAGTTCAGCTTATTCTGGAAACCCACGAATCAGGATCTCGTCTTGTTCCGCGTTGCGAACGATTGCTATTTGGAGCCGAGAGTAGGAATACCATTACGAAAGAAAAAAAGCCGGACATTTGCAAAAAAGTCTTGACATTTTGCTTTTTCCAATCTTTACATTTTCAGTTTCCATTATACTTTTTATTTTAATAAAAGTCGCACGATTCGATCGAAGGTTAAGCTACGCTAGCCGAGGTCGGTCTGTGGATGGGTGACCAGCACGGAATACGTTGGTCCCGGCTGTCATTTGTTGATCTTCGACAGTCGTTGCAGTCTTACCAAGGGGCATCGTATTACCCAGTACTAACTGGGTTGTGGAGGTCGAATAAGTAGTCGCTCCATGTCAAATACTGGCATTCAGCTGCATCCGCTTGCAAAGGTAATCGACCTCAACATAGTTGGGAAAAGGCTAGACAGATGATCATTAAACTTTGTTTTCCTTAACAGTAGTGCTTATGTCGAAAAGTCTGGACAAATGACAAGGCCGGACAAGAAGCCAAATATTCAGACATGTCCAAACAAATTCGGACGAATGGTAACCCTAGCCGAGAAAGATTGGCCCTTGCGAATAAGAAAATATTTGGAATGTGTACTGCATTACTAAGCGAGTATTTCTGGGCAGAGAGGAATTTCCACAATGTTATTTTGTTTTTTTTTTGGGCTGATTTTGAAATGGGTCAAGATATTATTTATTGTCTGGCTTTGAGAGATTTAATGGCGGTGGGTATTTTATTTTAACGGCTGAACAGATTTTCTGTTTTTAGTCCATACCATATTTTTGGAGGGGGTTAGACATCACGCTTGTCTAAAAGTTGATGGGTGAACAGTGATCCTGTTCACTCGGTTCGTGGGTGCTGCGTTTATATTAAGATTAATAATCGCCGTCATCACCCTAAATCATTGTCCTGTTTTAACGCCAATTATCTAACTTAGGCCATTTGCATATGTGGCAGTTCCCATGCCCCGGTAAGTAAGTAAAATTTTATTTGTTTAAACATGGTTTACATACATTGCATGCAAGATAACAATAAGAAACAGAAAGTTTTAACATGTTTAGCCGCATATCGTGGCGTACAAATTGGTAGGAAGAGATGGTGCATACACCGTGATAACATTCATCAAAATTAACATTTGTATAAATTATGTTAGTACTTATTCAAACATCATTATTAATTAAAGATTAGGTATTACAAATCAGCAACCATATTGTCAGATAAAATTAAATGTATAAGATTTTAAACTATCATGGTCACTAACATTATTATTCACACTAGAAACGGGATATTTACCATGTTTACTGTTTCTATTGAGTTCCCGATATTTCGGCGCTGTTGCAAGCATCATGATCACAGATAAACTGAAGTTATTGCGGGTGGGTGTTTACGCGCTGACAAATCGGTCTACCCTCTTTCGTGTTCGTTTTAACACACACACACACAACTTCAGTTTATCCGTGATCATGGTGCTTGCAACAGCGCCAAAATATCGGGAACACAATGAAAACAGTAAACATGGTGAATATCCCGTTTCTAGTGTAAATAATAATGTCAAAGTAGTTAAGCCTAAGTGCCTAAGTTGTGTACTAGAAGATGTAGAAGTAAACGATCCTTTAGTCGACTTTCACGACATGCGCGGGATCATAAGCAGCTGACACATTCGTTTTTCTATTGCTCCCAGATCAGCATGAGAGCTGAAATATACGGAAAGAGTGGAGGGAGGCCTTTGTCCAAGAGTGGGACAGAGCAGGCTAGGGAAAAAAATAGTACTTCTGGTTAAAGACATTTAATTCTCATAAAGAAATAACATTTCACTTACATGAGAACAAATTTAAATATACATTAATCATTGTCCTTCGACACTCGGACTTACAATTAATCTGACGTAATTAATATTATTTACTTACATTATTATATTATTATAATTTTATTATTATAAGCTTATTTTGCCCCATTGCAGGGCAAAGGCCTCCCTTTTTACATTTAACAAATTATTTTAGTGTTACAAATTATTAAGTTTGTGGGTACTATTACAAAATCCAAGTTGTGACACTATGCGTAACTACCCCTCGCTTGAGATAAAGAGCGCGGTCCCGTTGTCACAATGCAGATAAATCAGTCAGTAGTACAACGTTTGTTTACAGCTGTTATTTTTAAGTTTTTTATTTAGAAGTTGTTTTTGGTTAGGTTAAGTTAGTAGCATAATCTTTTAAGGTTAATTGATATTGAAGTTTTGAGAAACATATTTTTTTAGTTTGGTCTTAAAAATATTGATCGAATTCGCACTCTTTATCTCATCTGGTAGTTTATTGTAAAGTTGCACTCCCTCATAAACAAGTGATCTTTTACCTTGAGTGGTTCGCACTCGAGGAAGTACGATGTGATCTTTTCTACGACTGCTACGGTTATGTAGTTGATGTGTTTTGGCGAATGAAATTTGTGTATGTATGGTTTTATTAAGTATTTTATGAATGAGTATGCAGGTGGAGTATGCGTGAAGTTGTTTGATGTTCAAGAGTTTTGTGTCTTTGTATATTTTAATTGTTGGTGTTAGGTAGTCGTAATGAAATAGCATTTTAATTATTTTATTTTGTGCAATTTGTAGGTCTTTTAAGTTTGTTTTAGGTGCATTGCCCCAGATTTCGATTAGGTACAGTATGTGTGGCTTTACTAGAGAGTTGTATATTGTCTGGCGTACATTATATGGTAGAAAGTGTACGATGTTCCGTAGTGAGCCCAATAAAGATGTCATTTTGGATCTGATGTAGTCAATTTGAACCTTCCAATTCAAATGGCAGTCTAGTCTTAACCCAAGGTACTTCTCGTGTTGTTTGAGTTCGAGTATTTGGTTTTCGATTGTAAGAGGTGGATGAGGTGGTATTTTTTTATTTTTGGCTTTAAATATGACGTAGCTGGTCTTGGATGCATTGATTGTTAGAAGATTTTGTTGAAACCAGATGGACAATGAGTTTAGGTCTTGTTGGGCTTGATTTATCATGTCAGGTATAGAACCACCAAAATAAAAAAGGCAGGTATCGTCCGCATATAGCGAAATATGCCCGTGTATTGGAATTACCTATGAATTACTTCGTTAAGTAGTGGTCGCTTCGTTTGGTCACGTGGTGACCCCCGGCCACCGTAGGCGCTGGCCTGTGGACGGCGAGTTATGGGCTAGCTCGCCGTCCGGCCGTCTTATGACGACAGGCCGTGTCGCCGGCGCGTTCGTGTTCCACGCGCGCCTCAAAGAGATGTCAGCAACCACGTCGGGGTCCGCATGGGCCGATGCCTGCCAGGGCTGCGGGACTGTTCGAAAGAGATACCGCGGCCCTGGAACACAAAGGGCAAAGAAGGAACATGGATGGGTTTTAGTCAGTACAAGTCTGACACTCCCTTCCAAAAGTAGTGGTCGTTCTTGCTTATTAAGTGATCGGTTTTTTAATTTATCCATCAGGATTTTCACAGTAGCAGTCTGGATTGGGTGCCCAGTTGATGTCAATAAACAAGGCATCTATCCTCTATTGCATCTTCACATATACACCACTACTTTAATTAGTACAAATACTTAAAGGGCTTATTACAGAAGGTCTTGTTATTATATATGTAAAGTCTCAATAAATAATATTCATAAACAGCAAAGTTATAAGCGTTTGTTTATATCTCAAAATGTCACTCAATTTATGGAAATATAGTTTGCCGGGACCTATGAATGGCGACAGGAATGGAAAAGCACTGCGCGTAGTATTTTCTAGTGGTAATTTTTATAAATAATTGATTCAATTATGAATTTACCAGTTATGACAAATTTTCGTGGACAATTTTGGGATTTCGTTTTTTTGACTTTTGATTATACAAATATGATCAGTAACGGGTACGGATAGTGCTCCATTTTTTTTTGTACTAATTAATAAATAGTGGTGTATTTATATTTGCATATCCTCCTTTGTATCTTTAAATAGTTCGCGAAGTGTGTTATAGGTTACCTCTGTGAAACCCTCCTGGGATTACACGCGTGATGTTATGTTAGTTTAATATACTGTATACATTGCAATACATCTTTAAATAAATCGTCAAGAGAAAACAAAGACTGTATGCACAAGCAATCTAGTTCTAACTATCTTTTCAAATATAACTTCTGCTCATACCGTATTGTTTTACTTTGACTGAAGCACGTAAAACTGTTTAAGACTCTTATAGATTTCTGAATATACCCTCTTCAGCAAATCAATTGTAACAGCTATTCAATAAAGGCTTAAGAGTTTATTTAAATGAAGATTCATTCATCTTCTTCTTCGTCGATGGCAAATTTTTCATATATGTTTGGCCAAAATTCAGCTATGCGAACTCCGCTCGCTGTAGCAGTCATAAGATCGTCAAGTGCGCAGGTGTTAGGGCATGCAGCGCAAGATGGAATATGGGCCATTGTCTGTGGAGACACGCCGCATACATATTTGAGATCTGAGCCGTCCATGAAACCCCATCTGAAGAGATTATCTTTGCTACGGCCAACTTGGGTTCGAAAAAAGTTATTTACTTCACTAATGGCGACACTGATGTACTTCCGATGCATCCAACGCACTTTTGGGCGCAAATACACAGTCTATCACAGAAAACGATTATGGCAATGTTAAAAATTTAATAGACAATCCAATGAAATATGCTATAGAATAGCTTATTATCACAGTCCAGTCGTAAAAGTAGAAAAAGCTTTGAAAGCGACTGTCTATTGTTAAGACCCTATAACAATAGTTCTAAAAAAATATCTTGATTAAAATGACAGCTGTCAGGATGATAATTAAACCGATTAACTTTATTAAGATTATAATTTTAATAGTTTAATTCAATTGGCCATAATTCCTACCTATATTTACATTAAGTCTGAAAGTGGCGCCGGTGACTGAAAAGTTGTGTGGTAATCGGTTTTCGTGGTATGGGCATGTGATGCGGAGGAATGAGGAAAATGTTGTGAGGAAAGCTTTGAGTATGAATGTGGATGGGTATATGAGTAGAGGAAGACCAAAGAAACGATGGATGGACTGTGTAAAGAATGATATGGCAAGAAAGGAGGTGTCGGATGAGATGACGAGTAATAGAGAAGTATGGAAGAAGAAGACATGCTGCGCCGACCCCAAATGAATTGGGATAAGGGCAAGAGAATGATGATTAACATTACATCGTAAAATACTGACTGTATAAATACGCATTTGTAATTATTTGTTTCGATATGACTAAATGTACTAGTCCCTTTATTTACGCAGCCGTAATTTTATTCAAGTTAGATTTTATGGAATCCTCTGTCTCGTTGTCGTAAGCGCGACTGCTGAGCATTAAGTCCTGGATTCGATTCCCAGATCGGGAAAAGTGTTATTGGGTTTTTCCCTCAGGAATTTCTCTGTAGCTGCTACGGAGTCTGGATTTATGTCCTGTGGATGGGACCCTATTACATGGGACTTAAATATAACTGGCGAAATGTGGGTGTAGTTATTAAGTACCTACACCTATGTCTAACCCTTCGGGGATTACAAAGTGTGATGTTAAGATTTTATGGACTATTACCCCTCTGCCATACCTCTCTGCCCTCCGAACGCAAAATACGCGCTTTGACGTGGAGTTGCGGACACCAGCCCGTTATACAATACAATACCCCTCTGCCATTTGTCGACTGGATAATGTTTTTACCATAGCCCCAGATATTTACGTATCATACCGATATGAAAGAAAACAGTTCCCAAACTTATCTCCAGTCCAAGAGAGAAGATATCTCAGATACTCTTTCTTCACATTGTCAGACAGATTCGGTCGTAAGCCGTAAACTGTAACCACTTTAACTAAATAATCGCCCATCCGGATTGCGACCGTGCCATTGGCCGGTCGGCCATCACTCGCTATCAGGTCAAAGATTACGACTTCGGGACTCCCGATTACATTTATATTTTAGCGTCGGCAAAATTGTCAACATGACCCTGTTTAGCTTCGGATATGTGTTTATCTGCAGTTTTGAGAAATGTTCTAGTGAGATAAGGTATTCGGTTATACGAGTTATGATAATAACATGTTTCTTAAACATCTTTTTAGGGTTCTGTACCTCAAAAGGAAACAACGGAACCCGTAGGATCACTCGCGTGTCTGTCCGTTCGTCTGTCACAGCCAATTTACTCCGAAACTACTGGAGCGATTGAGTTGAAATTTGGTACACTTATGTAAGTCGGTTCCCCAAAGACGTATAACGTAAAATTAATGAATTTTAAACATGGGGGCCACTTGGGGGTAAATTAGAAAATGAAAAAGAAAGTTTTTCAAACTATATCGTGTTACATATCAAATGAAAGGGCTCATTTTGAGCATCTCAAATATATTTTTTTAAATTTTAGGCAAATAGTTTTGAAGTTATTTAAGAAAATAGGCGAAAATTAAGCCCCTTAACTCCAAAACCATAGAGCCGACCATTTTGAAAAAAATGCAAAAAAAAAGTTCTTTGCCTATAGATTACAGGAACACCTATAAGAAATCTATGAACGTACGGAACCCTCTCCACGCGAGTCGAACTGGCACTTGTCCGGTTTTTTTTAGCTTATATCAGTCCACTGAGTATAGGCCTGTTCAATCGCACGACATTCAACTCGATTCATTTTGTTAAGGGCTATTTAGAAAATGCATATTAGGTGCCGAAAAGTGGCGACCGCGAACCGGAAGACGCTGCGTTGGAAGGCCTCCCACTAGGTGGACCGATGACCTGGTGAAGGTTGCAGGGATCCGCTGGATGCGAGTCGCACGGGACCGGTCAATGTGGCGACACTTGGGGGAGGCCTATGTCCAGCAGTGGACGTCTTTCGGCTGAAATGATGATGATGATGATATTAGGTGCCTCCTCGGTCTAGTCCTGGGTTGAATTCCCAGGTCGGTAGCCCACCGTGACCATGCGCCATCCAACCACCTGAGCTTGGTCCGTCCTCGACTTCTCCGGCCTTCTGGTTTACTATACAACATTATTTTTAGTAAAAGCGAAACCTGAAACACGTGTCTAGTATTTTTATGTAAAGAATCCATGTACAAAATTTCAAAACTGTATCATGAAAAATCACAAAGTTATAAGCTTGTTCTGTTACCTGGTTGACCGCATAAAATCGTGGTCACCACGCAGCCCGCGCGCGCGCCTCCAGCGTAGTCTTGAGCTCATTGATAATAATAATTTGGCGGTAGGTACCTAAATTATTGCGATAGGTACTTAGTGTCGCTCGGTGTTCAACTTGTAATTTTTTTTAAATATTTTTGGGACAAAATATAACATGGTTTAAAAATGATTGGAATCCATTCAGTTACTCATTCTAAACAAACTATATTCAGGTTTCGCATATACTAAAAATAATGTTGTAGATCTAGTAAACGTTTGAGTGTTCTGGTCTCGTCCATCATATCGTCCTTGCGACATGTCCTGCCCATCGTCTAAGTCCCGCTGAAAATAAAAACGTTACTTTTTAGCTTTTATACAAAGACAGAGAGGCAATAAAACTTATTCACATTTTTCCATATATTTTACCTTTGATGTTCATTACAAAAATAACAATAACATTTATATAGCCGACTTTACGATCTATAAAAGCTGTAATGACCTGATTTTTTTTACCTTTTACGTGTGCCTCTGTGTGTAATGTGAACTTCAATCAGACTCAGAGCAAACGAGTAGTTGGGAGTGCTGGAAATCTGACCCAACTAATTTGGTCCAGAGAGTGTTGCCATTAATTTCGACATTGTTATCACGTAACTACCTAGGCCAATCTGGATAACTTCATTGGAATTCGAATCATAAACCAAAATGCAATAAAAAACCTTCTGATTAAATCATAAATCATATTTATTTCTGTAAATTGGTTTACAAAACTCTTTTACATGTCACAACATGTTGTTTTAAAACTAGATGGGGCCGGTGTTTCGTACCTGACTACTCTGAGAAGAAACATTCGAAACAAACTCAGAGGTCTGACTCTGGACTGAAACTGGAGGATTGATTTTTTTGTTCTATTTGGGTTTTGACACGGTTTTTTTTTTAATTTCAGAACAAGTCGATTTGCCAAAATGTCAACTCCATTGGCACAAAAGCCTTTTCGAGCAAGTGGAGATGCGGGAATTCAAAGATTCGGTTTAGTCCCATCTCGGCCATGAATTTATTTATCATACCCATGAAACATTCCCATCTCGGCATCCTGTCATTAATCATTGTTAGGTACACAGTCATCAAAAATGGATACACAGTATCAGTACAATGAGTAAATCAACTTGATTCATTGACTGTCTCTTTAGTTGTCGCTGCTTTTTTTTCAATTCCAAATACAAAATTTTCCTGTTTTAATAGTGTATTATTACGCCGTTACGTTTCAGTTTTAGACTGGATGATAGAGACCAGTGCAATCACTTTTATCCTATTGCTTTGGAGAGTAAGATACGTCACTTTTGAATCTAAAAACAAAAAAAAAACAAAAAAGTAAAAAATAAGTTTTATTTAATTTTCTACACCATTAACCAGTATGCCATCGTTTTAATCGGAAAATATTTACCGCATACGTTCGCCCCTTCGATAATCTCATAACAGGCATCGCTGTCTTGGGGGGCTATTATCATAATCACATTACCTCTACGGAAGGGGGAGTATACAGCCCTTACCACAGTCGACAACATACAGTAATTCAACTAGGAAGGTGCTTTTTAGGTAAATCAATTATCTGGGGGCTATACATGCATATAAATAAAATTGAAGTGTCTGTTTGTAATTTCAAAATTATTGATTTTTATTGAATGCATTTGAAAGTATATGGGGTGGAAGGGACACCGACGCGAAAACTGTTACCACGTATTCAGTACATCATTCTGAGCCCCTCTACATAGAAGTTTTTCATTGGTTATTAAAAAAAAACAGCAGCCGGCCCGCTTGTCCGCCCTCTGCCGACACCCGGTGCGTCTGCTGCGGGATGGGCGAGAGCTCGTCATCTCAGATGGCTACATACTGGTCTTACACAATTCTAGTTTCATCGACACGCAAAGAAGAACATAACAAAAAGTTTACTTGACAAC
Source organism: Noctua fimbriata (assembly GCA_905163415.1). Lineage (NCBI taxonomy): Eukaryota > Metazoa > Arthropoda > Insecta > Lepidoptera > Noctuidae > Noctua > Noctua fimbriata. The sequence goes on from LR990946.1 coordinate 5,413,470, forward strand.
CGTAACACCCTCTTTTGTTTTCACACACGGGTCTAGTTGCTTTACTGATTATTCTTATACTGTGCCCTTACCTAAATAGATAGGTGGAAACCGGATTAAGGCTGGTTTTAATCGTTTAAGTACGTAGGAATGGAATTAATTATGCAAAATGTAAATCTGTAGATAGAATACCCGTGTTTGGGATTAAACGGACAATGATTATATTACTTACTAGCTATTGCTGGCGGCTTCGTTGCTATGGAGACTGGAAATGATCTCAAGCGAATATGCTACAAGACTTTAGGGATCATAAGTAGATATTACAAATAACAAATTAATTTAATTCCACAAATTATTTGATTTTGTTCCGAGCGGAGACACTTGGCGCGAAAAAATACGTGCTTACATTCTTGCTCCGTCACAGATGAGATTCGAAGATATGTGCCGTCTAGCAACTGCATTGGTTCCGCGTTCCCTTTCACCGAGAAGGGGCCTGTGTACCAGCAGTGGTACTTATTCTACTGGTGGGACATGGGAAGCGTAGTTATGTAGACATGTGTCTTGCAATAAACGTTTCATTGACATTACTAACATACATAACATAACATCACGCCTGTAAACCCCGAAGGGTTAGGCAGAGGTGTACCTAACAGTACACCCACATTTCGCCAGTTATGTTTAAGTCCCATGTAATAGAGGGCGAGCCTATGGCCATCAACCAGGCGCAAATCCAGACTACGTAGCTGCTGCTGAGAAATTCCTGATGGAATAACCCAATAACACTTTGCCCGACCTGGGAATCGAACCCAAGACCTCATGCTCAGCAGTTACGCTTGCGACCACTAGATCGAGGCAGTCTTGAACCTTAATATGTATAAAGAAATTAACATTAGGTACCTATACGTGTGTAATAAAATAATCTCAAAGAGAGAATGCATTAATATGGATGCATACATACTTATGCATGCTACGTCATAAGTGGTTAACAAACAAGTCAACAATTTTGAAAGTAATTACAAAGCAAAGACGTTAGGGTAGACAATAATGTGACTGCAAAACCTAATCAATGTTACTTTAAACTGTAATTGGTAGCAATAAAGTCAACTTTACCTCAGCAATTTCAATAAAATTTAATATTACTTCTTTTACGAAGAAAACCTAAACAGAATCGTGTTATCTGTTTACAGTTTAACAAGTTAATTTATGTTTTACGTAAATACGAACCGTCTTCCAAGAAAAACTCTGGAAAATCGCGAAGAGTTTCACATCTGGGATGTATCTTGATTACTTTTTTTTGGGTATTTGATTGATCTATGTATTTAAATTAAATAAGATTGCTTTTAAACTTTTACTGTTGCTTCTAATTCGTTCGTTGTAAGTAATGTTTTCGTTGAAGGATCATTATCATCATCTGCCTGATCTTTTCCCAACTTTATTAGGGTCGGCTTCCAGTCTAACCGGATGCACTGTTTTAAGCTTTCACGGTTTACAACTAAACTGATACGGAAGATATCCCGTAAGTGACAGTTCACTTACGGGATATCTTCCGTGATTGTTCATTATTTTGAGCTCCCGATATTTCGGCGCTGTTGCAAGCGCCATGATCGCGGGTTGACTGGAGAATGCGGGTGGATGGAAAATAAATAGCAAGCAAGCAAGAGCAGACAAATCTATCTACCCTCTTTCTTTGTCTTTTGCTACGCGCACTACTGGAACTCGACACTAAGTCACGGCAAAACTCACCCACAGTATCACCAGGTTTTGTGGAGTTCTTATTACGATGCCGCCTGCTACTTTTGAGAGTACTTAAAAAGTGGTTTCCACAAATATCGGGAGCTCAAAATAATGAATAATCACGGAAGATATCCCGTAAGTGACAGTATAAGTTTAATCGGATGCAGCTGAATAGCAGTACTTTACATGGAGTGACTGTCTGGGTAATACAATACCACTTCTTATGACTAGTTGTCAGACTTTAAGGCCACTATCTTTTGTTATGTAATGGATTCTTTGTTTATTTTGTTTTGTTTTTATTCCTTTGTTTTCTAACTTACACACTTTTGTATAAAATCTGGTTCGTCTAACCTAACAGATAGATGTGTTGTTGGAGAGTTTCCTCCACCGCTTCTTTTTCTTAGCTAAAACGGAAGCTAGGAAGTGGCGAAGGGGGGGGCGTTTTGGGGGACTATCTCATGTAACCGTTGACGTTTAAAAAGTGCTGATTATAAGCCTAATATGACTTTGATTTTGATTTTTTGTTGAAGAATATCTCAATATATTTATTAGCTCGTGGCTAACAGCCGCTCGGGTCTATCTTTAGGTTAAGCCGTGCTTGCCTAGGCTGGTCTATGGATGGGTGACCATTCATTACATACCGAGTTTCTTCCGTGCTTAGTCCCGGGTGTCATTTGTAGATCTTTGACAGTCGTTAGATTAGGTTAGTCAGTTGCCCAAAAAGTCTGACAACCAGTCTTACCAAGGGGTATTGTATTACGCAGTATTAACTGGGTTGTGGGGGTCAGATAGGCAGTCGCTCCATGTAAAATACTGGTATTCAGCTGCATCCGGTTAGACTGGAAGCCGACCCAACATAGTTGGGAAAAGGCTAGGCAGATGATTATGATGATGATCTCAATAAATTTCTTGTCTTTACTGTCTTGATCATATTATGTTATAATAACGAGTTATCGCTGATTTCAAGTACCTACCTATTTATAGGCCAGGTTATCAGTGGTGTACAGGAGACTTAGATACCGATAACTCTATTAATAATAAACTAAACTAGGTAATAAAATAAGGTACCTTTAGCAGGTGTTAACCCAAAACAGCTACTGGGGTAATCAATACTTGATTGGCAGCTGGATCAAGGGTTAGATTCAGGCTGCAGGACTGTTCGAAAGAGATACCGCGGCCCTGGAACACAAAGGGCAAAGAAGGAACATGAATGGGTTTTAGTCAGTACAAGTCTGACAGTCCCTTCTACTCCGCCCAGCTCGGGGGGGGGGGGGGGGGGGTCATTTGACTATTTCCCACCCGAAGAATAAAAAAACAAGTGTAGTTCAATCTGAATTTGATACAACAAATAATTATGGCAAAAAACTTGGCCGTAATCCATTCAATTTTTGTTTTTTTATAAACTTTCTCCTTTTATGTTAAAATAATAAATAGCGGGGGGGGGGGAGGGGGCCATTTGACGATTTCTCAACCGACAAAAAAAGGGTTAGATTCAGAAAGCAATGCGTCAATGCAAATTCAAATTTATTGTCTAATTCGTAATTATTAAGAGGTTAGTGATGTAAGCTTTGTTTTTGTAAAAACATATTTGTACGCGATATTATGGCAGGATATTTGTAAAACCTTCTGACAAATAAACATTTTTGATTTGATTTGATTTGCAATCATATTTTAATCAACACACAACCTGACACTGACCTGCGAATTGCAAAAAACGTAAGAAAATTTTAATTTTATAAAAATAAGCAAATAATTACCTAGGTTAAGACGCACAATATGATGACGGGCTATATGTACTATAAAGGGTGTAAAAAGACCCTTAACAAAGCCAAAAGGCACTTGTTCTCCCCGTCATTGCGATCATTTTTTTGTTCTAGACCATACCTGGGTACCTTCTAGTTACGGAGATATTGGGGGTCAAAGTTCCAGTTTTTCTTTTTTTAAATACATGTTTTTAATGTATTTTTTTTTACTTCAAACGCCTCCATGGCCCCCGTACTATTCAATCCATCCATCAGCACAGTGTTTTGAGTGCTTCACATCGAGTCCTACCGTAAAACGTGATTTTTCACCCCGAAAAAAAAGTCGTTTTCCAGCAATAATTTTTGCGTAAAGTTACTTAGTTTGATGTACAGAATGCTTGGTTGACGGCTTCGTGAGAGGCTTTGGAGATAGTAATGAACACAGATTATTCCGATAACCGAATTATTTTAGGTCTCGTACCACCGAGTTTTCCTATCGCTGAAACTAAGTTCTAGCGCAGATTTTATTATGTACTCATCGTTAAATTGATGCCCTTCCTGACCGCCTTACGATATGATCTGGAAAAATATTACGTTGCAAATACTTAGATGTTTTTGGAGGTAAATGGATTCACACAGCTAAACTACAGCTAACCACATAACATAACCTCGAAGGGCTATGGCCGACGTGAACCTAAGAGGACACCCACATTTCGCCAGTTATGTTTCAGTCCCATGTGATATGGGGCGAGCTTATTGCCATCAACCAAATCCATACTGCTACTGAGAAATTCGTGATGGAAAAATCCAATAACCTTTTGCCTGACTAGCCCCAGTAGCATGACCACCATAGACAAGGATTTCTTTGACGGAAGAATCGACAAAATGACAGATTGTGTCGACACAATGACAGATTTCTATGCACTATCTGTCATTTTGTCGATTCTTCCATCAAAGAAATCCTTGTCTATGGTGGTCATGCTACGGGGCTGGAAATTGAACCCAGGACCTCAAGTTCAGAAGTCTTGCTTGGGACTACTAGATCAACGAGACAGTCAAAGATAAGTCAGAGGTGACTTATCCCAACAGATATCGACAAGAGAGACTTTAGCGGCGAAAAGTCTTCCATATCTTTGTATAACTTACGTTTATATCCTATGCAAAGAATTAGGTCGGTAATCAAAGGGATTTCATCTCATCTTTGTTTGATTACGTCGTAAGGGGTGATTAAAGGATTTGCTTGTGCTGTCCGGGGATCCATCCTTTCGAACAAAAGGACCAGCTCAAACAAAATGATCCTCACTGAATCCTTCGAAGTTTTTAAACCACAAATATAGGATAAATTCGACAAAGCTTAGAGACTTAGAGCGGATTTCACCAATTAAACTGTACGCCATCGACACATTTAAACGGCGTTCAAGAGCTCTCAGGTTTAATACTCTACAAGGTGTAAACGGACCCTTCATAAAGCCGTCAATCAAGCGTTCTGTTCATCAAACTAAGTCTACGCAAAAATGATTGCTGGGAAACGACTTTTTCTTTGGAGTGAAAAAATCACGTTTTACGGTAGGAATCAATGTAAAGCACTCAAAACATTGTGCTGATGGATGCATTTAATAGTAAGGGGGTCGTGAAATTATTTAAAGTAAAGTAAAAACATTAAAAAAAAACACAATTGGAACTTTGACCCCCAATATCTGCGTAACTAGAAGACCTATAAAGATTTTTTGTTCTAGCTAGAATCTGGCCAAAAAAAATGACGGGGAGAACAAGTGCCTTTTGGCTTATAGCAATTATATTATGACACTGTTTTACATGACGTGCTCGTGTTTATTTTCATTATTTCATTAAGGGCCAATTCCACAATTGATTCTTATGAAAAACTTCATTATCATCTTGCTAGTGCACTCCTAGAAGAATCAGCTTCACATCGTGATCCATATTCTTATATTTTATTGCACGCAAAATTAAAAAAAAATCACACTATGTTGCAATAATAAATAAAGCTTCTGAACAACGGCGAGCTTAACGAGTTACTTTTTGTAGATAAATATATTGCAACATTAAGTTATTTTAACTTTTGTGGCATTTGCTATACGTTTTTATTTTCCGATGTACCCTAACTCCAAACGTTGCTCCTCAATAAGTAACGGTTCGGTGTGGATGCACCTTAAAACGCCATGACAGTTAGATATGTAATTCCAAACTACGAGCCTTTTACGAAAAAGTGGTAAGACAATTACGATGCCGATTACACCTTAGTTTCAGAAAAACGATTACTTTTAGACAGGGTTACCAACTCCCAAAAATATTTACCCCTACAATTGCCAGAGTAACTTGAAAATTCCCCTAAATATTTTGTGACATTCTTCATATATGAGTTCTTTAATACTTGAATATAAAATATCATCATTCTCTTGCCCTTATCCCAATTCAATTCATTTGGGGTCGGCGCAGCATGTCTTCTTCTTCCATACTTCTCTATTACTCGTCATCTCATCATACACCTCCTTTCTTGCCATATCATTCTTTACACAGTTCTTTGGTCTTCCTCTACTCATATACCCATCCACATTCATACTCAAAACTTTCCTCACAACATTTTCCTCATTCCTCCGCATCACATGCCCATACCACGACAACCGATTACCACACAACTTTTCAGTCAAAATATAGAGCCCCTAAATACATCCCAACTCACTTATTTACCTCTCAATTTTGGGCGGGAAACTGCTAAGTTGGGAACTTTGCTTTTAGAACGCAATCTACCTTTTTAAATTCAACTAAGCTTAACCTAAAACACTTTCTCGATAAGGCCGCGTCCTTCATTACGTCTTCAAGATTAAGGGGACGGTGTTTATCTCTTTGAAAATGGCGTTTCTCATTAGGAGAGACCATTGGACGTCCCGGGTGACGTCAAAACGGGCTTGGCCGTAATACTCTGACAGTTGATTAGGAGACAATGTTTTAAAAACAAAATGCTGTGTCTTAGAAACATTGTTGCGCAAGACTTACCTTGGGGAACACTGGCTGTTTTTTGGTATTATGCTTGAAATAAACACTCAAATCTTATTTTTTCTTAATAACATTTAAAGGTTTGAAGATTATCGAGAAAAGTTTACCTGTTTATTTATTTGGTCAATGGCGACTAAGTATACAGGGTGTAACAGAAAGGGTATAGTCATATGAAAGGATATGCTGCAGACCATCAAACTGAACAACTTCCTCCATGGGTTCAATATCGTAATTGCGAAAAAATTATCAGCTCTAAATTTCAATACCTACTCGACCCAAATGTATGGGACAGCTGATAATATTTTTTTCGCATTTATGATCTTGGACCCATGGAGGAAGTTGCTCAGTTTGATGGTCTGCTGCATATCCTTTCATATGACTATACCCTTTCCGTTACAACCACTATAACTTTAACTATTTGGTTCAACGTGCGATCAGATTATCAACCACCACACTGGCATACGCTATGCGTAAAGCCGGTAAAAAAAGAAAAAGAAAAATAATGAACCGAAGACCGCGTAAAATTCGCGAGAATCCGCTGTCAGTGGAAAGCGCAGGAGTTGTTATTGTGGAGATGGTTGGGGCAGACCAATGTCCAGCAGTAGACGTGTTTCAGATGACATGATCATCATCTGCCTAGCCTTTTCCCAAGTACGTTTACTGCAAGGTTGGCTTCCAGTGTAACTGTATAAGAGTACATGTGAATATCAGTATTTTACATGGAGCGACTGCCTATCTGACCTCCACAACCAAGTCAGTACTGAGTAATACGGTGTCCCTTGGAAAAACTGGTTTTCAGACTTTCGGACCTCTGACTACCTGTAACGACTGTCAGAGATCTACAAATGTCAGCCGGGACCAGCGGTTTAACGTGCTTTTTGAGGCGCGGAGTAAATTCGGTATGTAATGGATGGTCACTCGTCACCCATCCACGGACCGACCTTGGAAAGGGATAGGGCTTAAAGATGATATGAGAATGATCAGAATTATAATCAACACCGACTAAACAATGATCGAAACCAGTCCTACGGATTACAAATTCCATTATGTTGTTATTAGTGGTTATAAATATGGAGCATAACCGAAACGAAGCTCGTTGCATATTATCTAATTAGTTCACTACCGCGTCACTTAATCCTGATAAGTAATTAACTTCCCACACTTCACGTTCTCAAGAGCACCACATGTAAGAATGAGTAACAATCAAGTAACATGTACTTAGGGACATGAATCACTTGATTGAGATCGGTATTAGACCGATGGGATCGTTTACTGATGATGTTTTGATTAAGGTCATATGCGCGCTGACAAGCCTATTAATAGAAGACTAGAACAGAGAAAAATGGGTAGCAGGCTGATATATAAACTGGTCGAGGTATAGTTCTGTTCAAACTTTAAAGTTGGCTCGGAAGTTAGCTGCGAGTGACGGTCTGCGCTTTATACAGTCAAGACGATGAGTTCTCTGCGCCCCGCTGATACCTAAAATTATATTCTGCGCAGCTTTACGTTAGATGTTCCGAGCCGCCATTAAGTTTGGACAGTACTATAAAGACTATTAAACTGAACCACTTTCTTCAGAGGACCAACATCATTATCGCGAAAAAAATATAAGCTGTTCCGTACAATACTTCAATGTCATATTGGTCCCATGCAGAAAGTTGTTCAGATTGATGATCTGTACCACAACCTTAAATATGACCACACCGTTCTGAGACACGCTGTATAAGTACCTACCTACTTACTGATGAATGCGCAAGGTATTCTTCTCTTTCAACCAATGGGAGCTGGAAAAAATACACGAGGTTTTCGCCTATTCCAGGCGAAAGATACTATGTCAACAACTCAGATGGAGCAGATGAACACTGTTCCATTGATTTTAACAAAGGATTATGTTAGGATCTTAGCTGGTGGCGTTCTGCCGCCATAGGAAAAACTTAAGTGTTTCCTCACTATCATCCACTTCCACCATGACTTAAGATTTTTAAATAGTTCAAGAACATAAGCAATAGAGTTAACAGAAACCTTGTCTCTTCCAGGGCGTCTCCTTCATCGGCTGGCATCAGCGAACCCGGCTGGAGCGGGTGCTGATGGTGGTAGCTGCCGTGCTGTTCGTGGCTGTACTTCTGACTACCACCCTCCTGCTGACCATGAGGGGACCCACCTACCTGCCCGTGCCACCGTGCTATCAGCCTGAGAGCAAAGGTAACTTTCTTACAATCATCATCATCCGATGATGGCCGACGTATGTTGACGTTGGCTTCCAGTCTAACCGAATGCAGCTGATTACCAGTATTTTACATACGAGCGACTGCCTATCTGACCTACACAACCCACTGACATCCGCACTAGTTTATATAATTACAACGAAAATAAGTCTTTCCATCTTCTAAGTCTTCTATATTGACATAGGGATCGACCATGAGCTGCTTTAGGATATAGGAGTATTTTACCCCAATAGTACTTTTCCGTGGTATAAGGGACATGACGCAGCGGTCGTGGTCGTGGCAGCATTCTGGGCAGCAGAAGCTTCGACCAAAAAACCGTCGTTCATACTAAATTACACAAGTTTCTTCTGAACTGGTCGGTCGACCGGTCATGCGATGAGGTCTTCGTTGCAGCCATATGCGCGATGGGTATTATATTTCTATAGTTGAACCTGAGAGCCTAGAAAAGTGGTGATCGCTTTCAAAGCGTTTCAGATTCTTGCAATCACTTTCTACAAGCTCTTCGATAGCATAAGTCTAACACATATTTCACTTTTCCAACATTATTATTGCGGATAAATGACACTCGTCTACGCCCTCTGCCCCCGTAGCATGACCACCGTAGACAAGGATTTCTTTGACGGAAGAATCGACAAAATGACAGATAGTGCAAAGAAATCTGTCATTTTGTCGGGGGGGCAGGTCACTATATGTGGCCATGATCGCATACTAAACGAGATCTAATATACTATCTCTTTTTATATGTATTTGACTATCAAAGCCTTATTGCATGGCGCATTTCACATAAAGGAGAAACATAGTCCCCATCATAATCAATTTTATGATCCATAAATAAATACTATGTTCCAGACAATAACTATCTATTCATCAAGGCACTCCTTTCTTTGTTTATTTGTAAACGTATATTTATTTTAACTCCGTAGGCTAAATAATAACAGCCACTCGGGTCGATCTTAAGGTTAAGCCGCGCTTGCCTAGGTTGGTCCGTGGATGGGAGACCGCCAATTACATATCGAGTTTCCTCCGTGCCTCGTTAAGCCGTTGGTCCCGGCTGTCATTTGTAGATCTTTGACAGTCGTTACAGGTAGTCAGTGGTCTGAAAGTCTGACAACCAGTCTTAGCAAATGGTATCGTATTACCCAGTACTAACTGGGTTTTGGAGGTCAAATAGGCAGTTACTTCATGTAAAATACTGGTATTCAGCTGCATCCGGTTAGACTGGAAGCCGACCCCAACATAGTTGGGAAAGGTAAGACAGATGATGACTGTCTCGAACACCACATTGGTCCCGGCTATGATTTGTAGATTTTTGACAGTCGTTACGGGTAGTCAAAACCATAAAGTCTGACAATGAGTCTTACCGAAGAGTATTCAGTTACCCTGGGTTGTGGAGAAAAATAGCAGCTGCATCCAGTTAGAATGGAAGTCAAAACCAATACAAATATGTAGTTTTTACAAGGTGTAAGTTTCAAGTTACTAACTTTTACATAGTACTGCATCATTTCAGGTGGCCTACCATCACGCTGGAGTAATTCCAGTGTGGGAAAGAGACAGAGCTATATAAGTCGTCTAGCGCCATCTCTTTCCTACACTGTAATTAATCCTGCTTTAAGACGTAATAGGTCACAATTCCTCCCAATACATGCTTAAGTTAACTTCTTCTACCTTCTCTTTCAGACCAGGTGTGCCTACAAGGATCCTGCATATACACCGCGAGCGAAGTGATAAGGGCGCTGGATGAAACCCAGGATCCTTGTGATGACTTCTACGAGTTCGCCTGTGGAGGCTGGATCAAGAACAATCCTATTCCAGAGGGCAAATCCAGCTGGGGTATCTTCAGCAAGATTGAGCTGCAGAATCAGTTGATCATCAGATATGCGCTTGGTACGTTAACTTTATTTTTGTGTTAGGAATGATGGAAGAATGAGAAGCAACTAGGAAGAAAGTTTGGTCGTACGACCGGCGTCCGACTAGTTTTGTTCAAGACAGCGGCCGATCATGCGACATGTCGTGGTCGTCGGCGCATAGTGCGGAGGTCCACGACTCCTTAGATTATCTTGGCTTAGGTGCAGATCCTTCGTCCGTTGAGGTCACCTTTGTTTATACAGGGTGTAAACGGACATTTCACGAAGCCGTCAACCAAGCATTCTGTACATCAATCTAAGTAACTTTACGCAAAATTATTGCTGGGAAACGATTTTATTTTTGGGGTGATAAATGCCGTTTTATGGTAGGACGCAATGTAACGTACTCAAAACATTGTGCTGATGGATGGATTGAATAGTACGGGGGTCGTGGAGGTGTTTAAAGTAAAAATCTTCACAAGTATTTAAAAAAGTTGAAAAAGTTGGAACTTTGACCCCTAATATATCTCCGTAACTAGAAGGTTCCCAGGTGTGGTCTACAACAAAAAAAATATCGCAATGACGGGGAGAACCAGTGCCTTTCGGCTTCGCTAAGGGTCTTGTTACACCCTTTAGATATTATGACCTTCGTAAATGTTGGTCTGATCAATAAGAAAAGATATGACGTCTATTAAGTAATACAAAATGTGCAGAATTGCCCTGAGTCCGTATCCGATGAACACGGATCATAAAATACCTCATAGTGACAATTAATGACAACCACAAGTCATTCTCTTGACTCCTAATTATCAGGAAATTTCTCAAAACGATAAGGAAACGTTAATAGACATTCGAGGCTGTGCCAAAGGGCTGGTAGCATTGCCAACCAACGTGACAATGCTGCCTTCTGCCCCCGTAACATGACCACCGTAGACAAGGATTTCTTTGACGGAAGAATCGACAAAATAAATCCTTGTCTACGGTGGTCATGCTTCGGGGGCTGGACACTTTTCTACTTGACAGCGATGATAACGAATTTTTTGATGCCCTATAATTATTTTTCCCTTTTGATAAGAGTAAATATTTTTTTAACGACTGCAACGATTTTGTCTATGATACTATACTATGACGGGGTTATGACATCAAGATTTTCATTGTCGTCATACAATATTTTCAATTGCAAAAGGTGTTGCGTCACCGTAGAATAAATGAAGGAAAATACCTATGTAAACGTATTGTGAAAAATGGACGTATAGGTTCCTGTCATGTTTCGTAGACATAGCCTTATGAAGATGTATTACAGTGGCGAAGGGTCAATTTTTTAAGAGGTAAGCCGGAATAAGATTTTAAACTATCATGGTCACTAACATTATTACTTAAACAGGAAACGGGATATTTATCATGTTTACTATTTTTGACGAGTTCCCGATATTTCCGACCGAAACCCGTTTTCCGTTTTTTGACCGATTTGTCTGCTCATAAACACCCACCCGCAATAACTTCAGTTTATCCGTGATCATGGTGCTTGCAACAGCGCCGAAATATCGGGAACTCGTCAAAAATAGTAAACATGGTAAATATCCCGTTTCCTGTTTAAGTAATAAGGTAAGCCGGAGTACATATCTTTAATGTGATTTTATTATTTGTCTAAGGATTATTGATTGTGCCCGTTTTCAAAGGGAAGCTGGTAGGAATCGAGTTGTATGGAACCTTCGCCACTGATGTATTATATTATAGCGTACATTATTAATTATACAAGGTGGAAGGAACTGTGACACTAAAACGGTTATTTGTATTAAATTATTTTTGACATTAAAATTATAAGAAAGAGTATGTCAAGGTTCCTGTCAAATTCATTCAATATTTTGAGCTCCCGATATTTCGGCGCTGTTGCAAGCGCCATCACGGAATATATGGCGTAAGTGACAGTATAAGTTTAGTTGTAAACCGTGAAAGCTTAAAACAGTGTTTAAAAAAAACAAGTTGTAAACATAAAACTTATGTAAAACAAGAAGGAACAGAGGCTGCGATTCTCCATACAAATTTTTATATTAAAAACTTTTCGAATTTTGTAGTCCTCTACTCACGGCCGTAAAAATAAGGCATTTTTTGTTAATTTTGAAGGGTGTATTTTTTTACTAATTAGTTGCTGAAAAAAAGAATTGCTCTAGAGGCATTATTCAGGAAGAAAAAAAATGAATAGGAAACGTCGTTTTCGTCAAAATTTGTATGGAGAATCGCAGCCTCTGTTCCTTCATGTTTTACATAAGTTTTATGTTTACAACTTGTTTTTTTTTTAAACACTGTTTTAAGCATTCTCGGTATGCAACTAAACTTATACTGTCACTTACGGCATATCTTCCGTGATTGATCGCGGCTTGACAGCCCGCAATCATGGCGCTTGCAACGGCGCCGAAATATCGGGAGCTCAAAATAATGAACAATCACGGAAGACATCCCGTAAGTGACAGTATGAGTTTTGTTTTTTTTTATATTCTTTGAGATATCCATTGTTCATTGTACCTTTGTTCATTTTCAATACCAATACGACTACTACTAAGGTGTCAATTTTTTTAAAGTTTTTTTTAAAGTCATTGCCTGAAAACATGATGATTTCATAGCTCTTTTATGGTAACAATACAAATTAAATGCAACTTAACACACAAACTACAATTTTAAATAGAACCATCTAACAAATATGCACTAAAACAGTGCGAACCCATATAAAAACAGTTTTATGCTTTATTATGTACTAGCACTTCGCCCGCGTCTTCGTCCGCAAAAATTGTGATAGCTTGGCTAATATGCATGATATAAATATAATTTATAGCCTATAGCACCCACGAATAATGTATCTTTCTACCAGTGAAACTATTTTTTTGATTTAAACCGTCACTTCGGGACATCTTCCGTGATTATTCATTATTTTGAGCTCCCGTATTCTCCAGTCAACCCGCGATCATGGCGCTTGCAACAGCGTCGAAATATCGGAAGCCCAAAATAATGAACAATCACGGAAGATATCCCGTAAGTGACAGTATTAGTTAGTTGTAAACCGTGAAAGGTTAAAAAAGTATTCAATTTTTTTTCACTAGTTCCATAGATTACCCCTCTACATACAAACTTACAAACAAATGGTACCTCTTCATAATATTAGGTATTAAACTGTAGGTGCCATGTTTCGGCATTTTGTTTCATTTATATTCACAAGAAATTAGTAAACTATTGTAAATTATAATCGAGTTTTGTCGTTTATCGCTCTTTATACGTATGTATGAAAAATTAGATGTTATATATTATAACTTTGTGCTGCCATAGCAAAGTAAATAGCAGAAGTATTAGTCCACTGAGGGTCATTTATGCTCGGTTCTGCTTGGCTTCTGAAAATATAACTGATACTGATACTCTGCTGAGCAAAGGCCTCTCTCCATGACTTCCAAATTCTTCGATCCAGGGCCAATGTGGACCACTGGTCGTTAGTATTGTCCAGCTCGTCCCGCCATCTCCTGCGAGGTCTACCGCGTCGCCTTCTGGCTGTGTCAGGGCTCATTCAAATATAACGTTTTTTAAAAAAAACTTTGTCCCTGACTAGGAACTTCTCCTGTATCGTGGGCGTGTTTACAAACATTTAAACTCACATACACAAACTGCCAGACCCGGAACAACTATCTGTAGGCCATACACATATTTGTTCCGTGCGGGGATTGAAACCGCGACACGCAGCGCAGGAGCCAATCGCTCAGCCATTTCGCCGTGCCGACATTAATTCGAGAACTTTGATTACAATGTCGATTGATTATAATTTGATTGCTGTTGTTAATTCAGGTTGCCAATCATACTATCAAATAGCCGTAGTTTGACAACTTGTTAGCTTATTTATTTTTGTTTGGATTTCTGTGCTATAGCGATAATTATTTTTATACAAGGTCAAATTCAATTAGCTAACAACACTTCGTAGACGTCATGGGTAACGATATTGACGATTAAATCATTAATTTGTGGGGTCACCGACCGCAGCTAGCATCGTTACTTCAAGTATATGTTTAGAAAATATAATTTGATTTGACCATAAGTTAGTGACGGCATGGTTAGCGCAGTGGCTGAGCGATCGGCTGCTGCGGTGCGAGTCGCGGGTTCGATCCCTGCACGGAACAAACTTTTGTATGATCTACAGGTAGTTGTTCCGGTCCTGGCTGTTTGTGTACGTGAGTTTTAAATATTTGTAAACGCACCCACGATACAGGAGAAATTCCTAGTGTGGGGCAACGTTTTTTTTAAAGAAAGATAAGTGTATGACCTTTACAGGGTTTTTGTGTATACACGGTGTAACATAATAAATGCAAAACATCCCGTGTGGTCTCTCGGACCATGAAACTGAACAACTTTTGTTTTACGGGTTCAGGAAATTCGCTAAAAAAAAATGAACTTTCCATAGGAACTGACGCGATTAGCTGATCAACATATTCAACATGTATGGTAAAGGTATAAAAAAGTTATAAATTCCTAAAATTCGAAGAACAAAAAGTTTTTCAGATTCATGGTCTTGTGTTTATAAAAATAAAATAAAAATTCGTTTATTTCAGGTTCTCCCATATTAAAATCACAAGTTACGTTACAAATGCATACTAATCACAATATAAAAATAAATACAATGTCATCAAATCAGAAATACAGTGTCAAGAAAATCAAATCAATGTCAAATAAAAAAAAAGACAAAATCATCATCATTCTCCTGCCCTTATCCCAATTCATTTGGGGTCGGCGCAGCATGTCTTCTTCTTCCATACTTCTCTATTACTCGTCATCTCATCCACACCAAAAAAAGACAAAATTAATTTTAAAAAAGTCAATCAGTCTAAATGATTATGTTATGTATGTGCCTTGTTTACACAAATACCTGAGATTTTGTAAAGGAACTCTGTACAACCAACGGAATCATTTTAATCGTTACCCTTCTGCATATATTTTACAATCATACCTAACTTCCTCTATTAGCAACGCAAACTTCACCGAAAACGCTTCAGTAATAAATACAAGTGCGAATATTTGTATAGTTCGTTATGTTGTTATTATGTGCCTTCATGGGTTTTGACGTCTTTTCATACGTAATCATGTTATATGGTTAGTTCAATAATAAATTCGATTGTGGCATTGTTCTCGTGAACAAATATGGGTATAATGCTGTAGGTGAACTTTAAAAATGGTTTGTGTGTTACATATATAAATATTTGTATAGGAAGGTATTATACTTACGATATTTATGTAAATATTGACAAACGCAAAACGCACTATAATGTGAAAAATCAATGATGTCATAAGGAAAATTTATTTTAAAAATCTGTCTTCAAATAACAACGGTTTCTTTTACTTTTATGTCTATTGAGTATGTATACATATACATACTCAATAGAACCATAAAATCAGCTTATGGTTCTAGACCTCTCAGCGTAGAAAGCTATTAATATAATTTGAATATGAAATTATTGAAAAAATAATCACTACGGCACGGTTGTCGCAGTAGCTGAACGATTGGCTGCTGCGTGCCGCGGGTTCGATTTCCGCACGGAACAAATATTTGTATGGCTTCAGATACTTGTTCCGGGTCTTTCTGTTTGTGTATGTAAGTATAAATGTTTGTAAGCGCACCCACGATACAGGAGAAATACGTAGTGTGGGGCAACCTTTCAATAAAAATAAAAAAATCCAGTTGTTCCATACATCTTGACCGTGCGTGGTGTGGGTTGCTCACTTTTATATGATTCAGCAGATGTTTTAATGAGTTCATGGTAATAATTTGCATGTTGATGTCCCTTACACTCTCTAAAGTCTCCGATTCATCATAATTAAGACTTACTACTGTTGATAACTTACTTTACTTGTCCCAGCCCACCCCTTGAGAATAAAGGTGTGAAGTCTAATTATATCTACTCAAATTTCCTTATCTCTTCTCCAGAAAAAGTAAACATCTCAAATACAGCCGACGCAGAAGCCAAAGCCCGCATCTATTACGACGCGTGCATAGACACCAATGAGACCATCGAGAAACTTGGCGAGAAACCCCTAGTGGCCGTCATCAAGCAACTTGGCGGATGGCACATACTACCATCTACTATGACCAAGCAGAAGTGGGACCTGCAGAAGTTGGTACAGGATGTACAGAACACGTAAGTCAAAGTTAGAGTGGCCAAAGTTAAAGTCAACTCGGCTAAAGTCAAAGTGAGCTTGGCCAAATTCAAAGTTAGTTTAGCGAATGACGAAGTTAGCTTGGTCTAAGTTAAAAGTAGCCTGGCCAAAACTAAAGTAGTCAAGTTTATTGTAGTTTTGGCCAAGCTGTAGACAGATTCATCTTGGTCAAAGACACCTTGGCCTAAACCAAAGTCAACTTGGCCAAAACCAAAGTCAACTTTGTTTAATTCACTACTTTTGGCGGTTTAGCAAATACATTTTCGTCGTAAGAAAATTGTTGCAGGATTGTTATGTTTCAAATAGATTATATTTATTTCAGATTCAACCTCGGCGGATTATTCAACTGGGCAGTAACGGAAGACGACCGCAACTCGTCGAAACATGTCATTGTGGTTAGTATCACCTACGTGTTAGACACATGCCTGAATATTCTCATATAGCTACAGGTAGTCTAGTCTATCTTCAGATAGTGTGTGCCAAAGGACGATGCTAGATTCCACTGAATGCGCTCCAGTGTAGATATGTCGTAACATACCTTTGTGTGCGTAATCATAGGCTGATCATGATCATGAAGTTACAAATATAGAATTTAAACTAGGTCCTACATTTCAAAAACCTTTCTCGTTGTCTGAAAGTATTTTAGGTGGAAGCGAAATTCAAATTTTCTTGAAAAAGTCTTTCAATTGGATTATATGCACTTAGAGGGTTGTATTGATGATTTTAATGATTATAATTTTGTTAATACATACGTTTTACTGTCGCAAATCATATTCTATTCAACATACAGCTTGACACTGGCCGACAAATTATAAAAAAAAAGAAAATTTGAATTTCGCGGGCTATCCTGGCGCTTCCACGTTAAAGGATAATCGATTAAATTCGAATCGAAGTCGAATTTGCTTGCTTTCAATTTCAATGAACTTATTCAATAACAATGTACATTGTGTGTGAGAGCAGCGGTGGCCCAGTGGTGGCGGTCCCGACTTACGAGCAGTAAGTCGTGGTTCGAAACCCGGCAGGCGCATTACTTTGTGTAATTTATTTCATCACCACTGCTCTCAAAACGGTGAAGGAAAACATCGTGAGGAAACCGGCATGTCCTAGAACCAAAAATTTGGAGACAAGTGACATCTACCAACCCGCACTGAGCCCGCGTGGTGGATTATAGCCCATAGAGAGGAGGCCTGTGTCCCAGTAGGAACATTATAGGCTGACTATGCTATTGTGTACAAAGCTTTAATGCTGTGTTACCCACTTTTTTTACCTTCCATTTTTTTTTTTCAGCTGGACCAAGGCGGCCTAAACCTCCCAACACGAGACAACTACCTCAACAGAACAGCTCACAAAAAGGTCCTAGACGCCTACCTCGACTACATGACACGAATATGCGTCCTCCTAGGAGCGAACAAGACCGATGCTAGAGCTCAAATGAACAAAGTGATCCTGTTTGAGACGGAACTGGCGAATATAACAACCCCCTCGGAGGATCGGAGGGATGAAGAGGGGTTGTACAACCCGTATACGATAAGACAGTGGCAGAAAGAGGTGCCTTTTGTTAATTGGACTATGTTCTTTAATGACGCTTTTAAGTTGGTGAATCGGACTGTGAGTATGTTTTCAATGTGAACTTTCTTTTTATGCTTGTTTAAGATAGTGCAGTGGTTGACCACTTAGCTGATACTCATTGTGTCCTGGGTTTGAACCCCGTACAAAACACGATCCTCCAACACATCATCATTCTTTGAATGGCCATCAGAAAGGGACAAATTATCAGTTACTGGATCATCATCTGCCTAGCCTTTTCCCAACTACTTTTGGGTCGATGTCCAGTCTAAAGGGATGCAGCTGAATACCAGTATTTTAGATGGAGCGACTGCCTATCTGACCACCACAACCAAGTTAGTACTTGGCTATACGATGCCCTTTGGTAAGACTGGTTGTTAGACTTTTTGGGCCAATGACTAGCTGAAACTACTTTCAAAGATCCACAAACCACAGCCGGGACCAACGGCTTAACGTGGTTTCCGAGGCACGGAGGAAACACCTCATGGAGTGGGTGGTCACCCATCCACTGACCAACCGGCTAAGCGCGGCTTAACCTGAATATTGACCCGAGCGGCTGTTATTATTTAGCCCCGAGCTCTAACCTTCGGCTCAAAACTATCAGTTATAATTGCCCCTTTATGTTTTAGTGGCCTTTCGTAATAATTTAGTGTTTTATAATTGTTTAAATGTTATTTTCAGATACCGGACACTGAACGAATAGTGGTATACGCTCCGGAATACTTCAAGAATCTCACGAAAGTTATAAAAAAATATAGTAAAACTGAAGAAGACCAAAGGTACGTTTTCCGTTTAATATATGACCAAATGTGAAAGATTAGGGTCTGCCCATGCCCAATATGATTCCTGAGTTGTCCCACGACTGCTCAGCTTGTGCTCATGGGTTCGATTCCCGCGGCAAAGTACTTTTAGGGTAACCACATAACATATTACATAACATTACGCCTGTAATCCCCGAAGGGTTAGGCAGAGGTATACCAAATAGTACACCCACGTTTCGCCGGTTATGTTTAAGTCCCATGTAATATGGGGCGAGTTTAAATCGAGACGCCGTGACTGCTACTAAGAAATTCCTGATAGAAAAAACCCAATATCACTGCCCGACCTGGTAATCGGATCCAGGACCTCCTGCTCAGCAGTTGCGCTTACGACCACTAGACCAGCAAGGTAACCTAACTGTGCTTCAGAAAGTACATCAATTCTGTTGGTCCCGGCTGCCATTTGTCAGTAGTCAGACAATCTGTCTTAACAAGAGACCATGTTACCCAGTAATTTGGTTCTGGAAGTCAGATAAGCAGTCACTCCATGAAAAAATCAGGTATTCAGCTGCATCCGTGTAGACTGGAAGCTAGTAGCGACCCCAAAATAGTTGAAAAGGCTAGTCATATCATGACATGTAATGCAATCCACTTCTTTCATTCCAGAACTCTAACCAGCTACATGATGTGGCAAGTCTCCCGCTCCCTATCGACCTACCTCTCTAAATCCTTCCGTGACGCCACCAAAATCCTGAGGAAGGCTCTCTTCGGTTCTGAGGGCACTGAGGAGTCTTGGAGATACTGCGTCACTGATACTAATAATGCTGTTGGTAAGTTCTCCACTTTTATGTATAGAATATACAGGGTGTCACAAGACCCTTAACGAAGCCGTCAACCAAGCATTATGTACATCACACTAAGTATCTTTATGCAAAAGTTATTGCTGGGAAACGACTTTTTTTTGGGGTGAATAATCATGTTTTACGGTATGACTCAATGTAACGTGCTCAAAACATTATGCTGATGGATGGATTGAAAAGTACGGGGGTCGTGGAGGTGTTTACAGTAAAAATCTTACATTAAAACCATGTATCACTACATAGTATAAAACAAAGTCGCTTCCCGCTGTCTGTCCCTATGTATGCTTAGATCTTTAAAACTACGCAACGGATTTTGATGTAGGTTTTTTTAATAGAAATAATGATTTAAGAGGAAGGTTTATATGTTTATATTGCACCCGTGCGAAGCCGGGGCGGGTCGCTAGTGTATTTATAAAAAACTTGTGAAAAAGTTGGAACTTTGACCCCCAATATCTCCATAACTAGAAGGGATGGTCTATACCATGCCTTAACTAGAAGGTATGATTTAGACCATACCTTCCCATACAAAAAAATGATCGCAATGCCGGGGAGAACAAGTGCCTTTCGGCTTCGTTAAGGGTCTTGTTACACTCTTTGTACGAGATCGACCTGTTGATTTTGGGCGCAACAAGTGATGTGGGAAGATTTCTTCACCACTGGCATTAACGCAACCGCTGGTTCAGCCCCTATTTTAACTTACAATCTCATTTTCCCCCAGGCTTTGCAGTAGGAGCCATGTTCGTCCGCGAAGTATTCCACGGCGAAGCGAAGACCCAAGGAGAAATCATGATCAACAACATCAGGAATGCGTTCAAGAGAAACCTCAAGAATCTGGACTGGATGGATGCGGAGACCAGGAAGGCTGCCGAGATCAAGGCTGATGCTATTACCGATATGATTGGTAGGTTTTGGGGTAAGCAAGTCTGCAGGTTTCCAGGGTGATGGGACTTTGCTTCAAAACGCTTCTCTTGAAAATTTTGCGAAACCTGGTGCATTAGAAACAGAAATGAGATTTCGGAATAGGTACACTTTATTTGCAAAACCTTCATGGACTGCCTCGGTGGTAAGCACGACTGCTGAGCAAGAGGTCTTGGGTCGATTCCCGGGTCGGGCAAAGTGTTATTAGGTTTTTTCATCAGGAATTTCTCCATAGCAGTCACGTAGTCTGGATTTGTGCCTGGTTGATGGCAATAGGCTTGCCTCCTATTACATGGGACTTATACATAACTGGCGAAATGTGGGTGTGACTACAGGCGTGATTTTATTATGTTTTGTTAGTTCAAGTAAGGAACTGACATGTCTAATTTAACAGCTTTATTTCGGAACTTAAAACTTATTCCGAGATTTTATAGGAAAGTTTTATCCACATGTAACTTACTTCATCGCAGTTTAGGCAAATAAACTCTACGTATTCCGATATCTGGTTATAAATGTTCTCAAGTGGCCATTTTTGGGGAATCTTTCTACAATCTTTTTGGGAAAACGTGACATGCAGAAGTTGCTTCTATTTGTTTATGCTTAAGGCTTATGCTAGTACATCTTTAAGTGGGCAGGCCTCATTGCTCGCAGAACAGATGACTGTTGGAGTCAAAAGGTTCTGGAGTAGCGAGAAGTACCGGAAGGCACAGCGTTAGAAGACCTCGCACAAGATGGACTGATGATCTGGTTCTGGTTAATACCACGGGTATCAGATGGATGCGTCAAGCAGGACCGGGGGTTATAGCTATGGGATGTCCAGGAGACATCCCTCGCCTCCCATCACACTGGACCCGAGAAAACGGCGCGTAGTGTTTTAAGTGTAACCGGAGAGAGGGGGAGTTCTACACCTCACTTCCCTCAAGGAACGAGGCCCGGTCAAGCCAACCACTCCGGGGAAGCGGAAGTCGGATCAGAACCCGCTGCCCTTCAACGCAAATGTGCGAGCGCATGTGTATGAGTCTGACAGGCCTCTCTGCTCTCAGGACATCCATTGAAGAGTTCCACGTTGAGAAACAAAAAAACCTATGTCCAGCAGTGGACCTCTTTCGGCTGATAAGATGAACGCCACTCCTTAATCCCATCGACCATCCCTTCTGACCTAAACACAGCTACCTGCAACTGCTCATTCCCAACCTTATGACACTAAACTATTAGGTTCAAATCTTTTTTCTCCTTCAGGTTTTCCCGACTACATCCTCCACAAGGATGAGCTGGACAAGCAGTACGAGGAACTGGAGGTGAAGCCCAACGAGTATTTCGAGAACAACATAGCCTTCAACGTGTTCAGTCTTAAGAACGACCTTGGAAAACTGGATAAGCCTGTCAACAAGACTAAGTGGGGTGAGTAGTCAGAAAATTGAGTATCTATGTGGAGACCTGGTACATCCAGAAGATGACAGGCCGAGCTGGACTAAACAAACAACCTTTGGTCAACATTCGACCAGCCCCCGTAGCATGACCACCGTAGACAAGGATTTCTTTGACGGAAGAATCGACAAAATGACAGATAGTGCAAAGAAATCTGTCATTGTGTCGACACAATCTGTCATTTTTTCAATTCTTCCATCAAAGAAATCCTTGTCTACGGTGGTCATGCTACGGGGGCTGGATTGAAAAGGAATTAAACTCACGGGAAGAGACTGGCACTGAAACATATACGCAAGTAATTTCACAGCAGTTTTGTGCAATAACGAATTGCACAAAATTCTCAACTCTCAAAGAATGTCTTTACTAATATTATAAAGAGCTAAAATTTGTTTTTTGTATGTAGGGGGAAATCTCCAGAATTAATGATACAATTCTAAAAAATATTTCACTGGCTACAAAGCTACAATATTGGTGGGTGCTATAGGCTATACATTATATTTATTTCATGCATTTTAGCCGAGCTATCATAATTTTCGCGGACGAAGTCACGGGCGAAGTGCTAGTCCATGATATGAAGATATATATGATATGAATATTAATCTCCTAAAATATATTTGTTTTTTTCGCCACTCCTTATTACCAACTACGGCAAAGTCAAAAGAAAGTGTTATAATTTTAGCTGTTAATTTACGTTTGTAATATTATTGTGTTCTACCATAGCGCCTAAACTACTCAGCCGAATTTTTAGCTTAAGCTTTGACGATTTTTTTCTAATCAAAATTTTGCTTTTTCTCCAG
Organism: Noctua fimbriata; assembly: GCA_905163415.1. Classification (NCBI taxonomy): domain Eukaryota; kingdom Metazoa; phylum Arthropoda; class Insecta; order Lepidoptera; family Noctuidae; genus Noctua; species Noctua fimbriata. The sequence continues at coordinate 5,436,519 of LR990946.1, forward strand.
GCATGACACCATCTACAGTGAACGCATACTACACCCCCACCAAGAACCAGATAGTGTTCCCCGCCGGCATACTGCAGCTACCTTTCTACGATGGAGACAACCCTAAGGGGGTCAACTATGGCGCCATGGGAGTGGTGATGGGGCACGAGCTGACGCATGCGTTTGATGATCAGGGGAGGGAGTATGACAGGTAAGATAAATTTGTCTGGTTTAGTAAAATTGCCAGATGTAGGAAATATTGCTGAGTGAAACTAACATTGCCAAGTATATTGCCAAATGAAGCTAATATTAGGTACTTAGTTAAGCTAATATTATTGCCAGCTGCAGGTTATATTGCCTTAAGACCAACGTTGATAATTTGGTCACATTCAGGGAATAATGCCACCTAAGGGTAATATCGCCACTTGCTCATAAAATCGTCAACTATAGTTTATGCAGACTATTGATTTTATTGTCTCATAAGGTTGATATCGATAACCAACGATAATAATATATACATTGCCATCCAAAGATGCCTGACAATTATATTTTCCCTTACTAACAGGTTCGGTAACCTAAACCAGTGGTGGAACAACGCAACGATAGCCAGATTTAAGACGCGAGCCAGGTGTATCCAGCAGCAGTACTCCAACTACTCCGTGGAGGGACAGCATCTCAACGGGAAACAGACACTCGGTAAGACTTCGTCATCATCTGCCTTGCCTTTTCCCAACTATGTCGGGTTCGGCTCCCAGTATAACCGGATGCAGCTGAATACCAATATTTTATATGGAGCGACTGCCTATCTGACCTCCACAACCCATTGAATCGGTAATAATATATCCCTTAGTAAGTGGTTGGCAGTCTTCGGGCCACTGGGTTCTCAACATCGCCATAGATTGAAAATCTGTTAAAGTAATTTTATATTTCAAAATAGCTTGACCTCATTGGATCTAGCTATGGACACGCCATCTATAATGAACCTTCACTGACCTTTCCCCATAGACAATCGAGGACTAGACAACTGGTATTGTTGCCATATAGAAAAATAAAATAGCCAGTTGGGGTTGAGATTGGATCTAGCATACAGTGGTATACGGATTTTCCGATCACGGTACCTGTAGCTAACTTATTTTTCTGAAAATCTACACGATATCTCCTATCGCTTATAAGTAAGCTGAAGTGGCAATGAGCCGGCCGTATTAGCCGTAGAACCGATGACTGTTGGGGTAGACGTATTCTTGAGTCGAGACCACGAATCGGCAAGCGTAAGGTGGGACACCCTCAGGCAAGCGTGGAGCGACGATACGAGCAGGTTGGCTGGTAGCAACTGGATCAGTTGCTAAGAATCGAGTTGAGTAGCGTGGGATTGAGGAGGCCTAGGTTCAGCATTGAACTGCTGTAGGCTGATGATGACCTCCTTTCGCAAGCCGGACTATTTTTTTGACACAGACAGTTAACAATAATATGCCATCGACGTTTTTATTTCAGGTGAGAACATAGCCGACAACGGAGGCCTGAAAGCATCATTCCACGCGTATTTGGACCACGCCAAGACTGCCAAAGTGAACCTTACACTGCCAGGATTGAAATATAATGATCGGCAACTGTTCTTCATTTCTTTTGCTCAGGTAAGTTCTCATTTTCAATCAACCAACTCTTTTTCAAGAGGCCTCAAAACGTCCGCCCCTCGCCACTTGAGATAAAAAATGGCGGAACAGCAAACAGCAACACATCTGTCTCTTTAAGATGGAAGAACTTGGTGAAGAAGATTTAGGTACCTTTCCTAAGTTTTTCTTCATTCTTCATATTCAACATAATATTTAAAGCTACTTGCCCAGCAAATTAATAAAAACTGATAAGAAAATATAATCGTTGAAATACGGTCTTTATTTTTTTGACGTGGCAATATTTGCATGAAATATGATTCTGTATGAAATGAATTGTATATGATTCAGCTAATTTGTGTTACCACATACCATAAATATACGAATATTATAAGAATTATTGCTAATGGCCTGCTGGAAACTCGGGAAATGAATCGCTTTTAGAGGAATTGCTTAAAGTGGCCTTTTGAGACCCCCAGATCTGCTATAAAGCAAAGTTTTGAATTCGATCCCCGGCTCGTGCAGTGCCATTTGGTTTTGGATATAATTTGGTGTTTCGGGTGTGGACTTATAACTATAAGAATATTCTCATAAAGATGAAATGCTGTTTTCCAGGTATGGTGTTCAGCAATGACCAAAGAATCAACGAAAATGCAAATAGAAAAGGATGACCACACGATCGCGAAGTACCGAGTCATAGGCCCCATAGCTAACTTGAGGGAGTTTTCCGAAGAGTTCCACTGCCCCATCGGGTCTAAAATGAACCCTGAAGACAAGTGTGAGGTCTGGTAGAGGGTCTGAAGGGAGATTCAGCAGGTTCATACGTTTTGGCGGTAAATGGGACGGACTGGAAAAGTATAATACGGTAGTTCATGTTTGGAAGGAAAATGCGCCCAGCACACGCGCTAATTAGTTAGGACACACGGTGTAAGGGACAATCTTGACACAAACTTTTACCGAACCAATCAAACTATGCAAAACCAAGCTGATCTCTAATTGTACAGGAAGCTCCGTCAAAGTGAGGTCAGGTTATACTGGATATATATAGCTTGACGTGTTTCCGTGTGTACATGACCAGTAATTAAAAAAAAATACTATGATGAAGTGCAGAATCTTGTTTTGAATTTTTGGTAAAAGTTTTTGACACAAGGAATGTTTAATGGGTGTACACCGTGTAGATAGAGGGTATAATATGGTGTATCTGTTTCATTTACCTAACTAGTATTTATTGAGCACGAATAATAAGAATGGATTTTAATAAGAAAGGAAAACTGACAAATTAGTTGCGCGTAGACGGCGCTAGGTGTTTGTATTATGGAATGGAAAATTGACAAATCTGGTGTGTTTCATTCAACTGTCAAGGAGTTCATTGCTGTTTTCTTTTACCGAAAGATGGCCGTCTTTCGTTTTATTCTGTTACCGATTGGTCGCTTTTCATTCAAGATGACGTTGACAAGTGACAAACACGCAGCGTTCTCTCGCGGCGCAACTTTAAAAAAACAATCCTATTGAACAGTTACTGAAAGGTCATTTTCGACTGGCCCATCCATTCTTAATTCTTCGTAATATTTAGGGTTGCCATACCCAAAACATTTTGATATTTATACTGTATGTATATATGAGCTTAGCTGTTGTGTAACACGGGTATATGAGTTATAGTACCAAACGCGTTTATATAGAACTAAATGATTTTGTACAAATTGGATACTAGTGCGGGGGTTAGTTAGAATTAACTGTTAAAGCCTTGTCCGCACTATACAAAAGTCGAATCAAAAATGTACATTTTGAAACAAAAAATGTATACATTGGAAAAAAGATGAATACATTTGGAATTTAAAATGTACACATTGAAAAAAAGTATACATTTTGAATATATGAATGTACATTAATGTAGACAAGGCTTACAACATCATAGATACAATTTAGCCAAACAAAATAGTTAATATAAGTTGATAAGCAGCAGTTACTTGGTGATATCAAGTGCCAAACGTCCACCATGGTATTCACTGTAGTTTCTGCGTAGAGTGCTTTCTTCTTTGGGGAATGTTGCAACGCGGTCATAAATTAATAAATAATCTATAAAATCGAGCCTTTGAAAAAGAATTCAAAAAAAAATTGTGCGAGTACTTGAAGGTACAGTCGGTATCAGAAATAAGTGTCATTATTTTCAAATACCTGCTTTATAGGTGCAGTCAAACTGGTACAGTCAGATTGCAGACTTTGAAAGATATTTTTTATCAAAGTTCGATGTCCGGAGTCCGGCCCACTATCTATCCGATATGGCGGCACCAAAGTAGAAGAAAAAATACTTTATTGAGTGGGCAGATGAACTTCATCGAAAGTGAAGTTCTAGAAGACTTTTTCGAGCGCCAATTAAGCCATCGAGCCGCTGACTAGCCCTGCAGCATTTCTTTTATTTAAAGCACTCTAAAACCGCAGGGAATTAGTATGAAGATAGCTGTTAGTAGGTGCCTGAATGCTTTGATAACAGATTGCGAAATAGAACGACGTATTTTATAAATTACAAAACTGTTTGCGATGATATTTTTAATTAAAGTAATGATAAGTTAATTTTAAATTTATCGATACTTTAATTAAAATTGAGAGGTCTTGGGCAATTCTCACTCTCAGTTGCAGTCCCAGATAAATATTATATTTCGGTAAATAAACTAATAATAAGTTCCCCATTTCCTCATTGACTTTCGTATTTTCGAGGTGTGTTCAAAAATACACCTTATCTTTCTGATTTTAGGATAGTTTTACATACAAGATCTAATTAAATCTCGCATTGTATTCTCTATATTCCTTGATAACCTAGTTATTTAAGTGTAAAATTATACCTACTATTTATTGCTTGTGTGTGTCATACGAGTTTAAAGACCGCCTAAATAAATAATTTGGGTTTTTTAATGAAAATATGCCTTTAATCGAGGCATATTTTCATTTATGTTTTCTTAATTTTTAATGTAGTTTTTTTCGTCCATTTAATTATTTTAAACGCCATCGTGAACAAAATGATGTTTGTTTCTTTAGCCTTCTTTTTGTACTTTTTCATGTTAACATTTAGGCGGTTTCTATCTATAAATCTATCAATTATTTTATCCTGTACATAAATTTAATTTAAGTTTAAGTTGAATGTATAAAAAACGTGCAATGTGTAGACATAATGTACTTATTAAGTAAAATGGAACGTAATTTTAATAGTGCCATCTATTAGTTTCAAACGTCAACTAAAGTGTCGTATTTGCTAGGCGACTGTGCGGGGGTGTTGTCAGCAACTAACTACAAAGTTAGAAACATTGCCCAACGTTATTACATTTCTCGATGATAGTTGCGGGGACGTATTTTATATATTTTAAGTTCTTAAACGTGTATATATATATATACTCCCTGATTTAAATGCTGGTTTCACGGCTATTGTTGATTATATTGCAGGTTAGAAAATTCCCAGGGCATTTAATCGTCGTCTAGCGGAAACGAGTCTTAGTTAGTTCTGTAGACAGTTTTACAAAAAGATGCTGGTCATTTTTAAAGTTTGATGCATAATAATCATGCTTTATTTTTATCTTTTTAGAGATATTTGTGTGATATATAAGATAATGTGCGTGTCAGTGTTTTCTTAGGTACAGTCAGCCTCAAAAATATGTGTACGGTGCACTTATGAAAAAAAAACAATAGTTTTATTTTTGTTTTCTGTTTTATAATTTGTGCGCGTGCACAGGTTTTCGAGCGGACTGTACGAAATACATATTTTTGTATACTTTACATAATCGAATTTTTATTTTATCGATGTTTTGCTTTAAAATGTATGTTAACCGGTAGATAGCTGTTTGTGTGTATTTTAAGAGCGGGAGTACAAATATGTGTGAGTTTTCCGATGTTATTCAGTGCTGTGTTTGCTTAGCTAAATGAATTATCCACGATTTAGAAATGTGGACTATAAGCAAAGTTAATCTAGGTATACATTTTTTCCTATTAATCCAATCAATCTAAATTAAATAAGTATTACAATATTCGGCTTTGAACTATTTGATATAACTCCATAATGGGATATATTATAGTCATTTAATATAGAATCATAGCCAACTGGTAAAAGGATGATATTGAAAATGGCGACAAAATATAAATAACGTAAGATGACAATAAACTTCTTGTCTCTCGATGTCCCTTTTTTGTAAGAAACGGTAAAGTAAATAACTTTTATATTTGAAATCATACATAATTCCATGCAATCGCCATTCACAAACCTATACTTCATAAAAAATCACATATCTATAATATAAACTCAAACCACGTTGCTATAAATCAATATGTAAGATTAATATAATATTTTGACTGTAAAATCAATTGCAAAATATTTATAAACTACCATATAGGGTGCTTTTAAACGAAACGATATGCTTAGGCTAAAAAATTTAAACTGATCGGTTACAACATTAAGATTTAAAAAAATTAAGAAAGAAATAGAGACTAAAGGCCCAACTATATCGTTTCTTCTAAAAGTACTTTAGATAACAATTCCATATCATTAGAATTTCTTAGATTGAGACCAAAATAGTTTTAGCTATTTATAATTATGCCCATATAGACCTGAAATAATTTAGTTTTTTAGTGTCAATATTACACGAAATAACTTCCAAGTAACCAAAAATGTTGCAACAGTATTAAAATGATAATTTAAATACAATTTTAATAGCTGTGGTGCGCAATGGCTTATTAAGGTACAATTCCGATAGCGAACTCAAACCATAACGACATTTTGGTTGACCATAACCGCAAGAAAATACGCAACAACAGCTTCGACGGCAGCGGCATTTCCCTTCAGTGTCACGATAGTCATTTGTCAAATAAAAAATACGTGTTTTTGCTCTGTTAGTGACATTCACTGACCGCACTACTGGTATCTGCGATTACCGCAGACAGCATTACAGAGTTACATAGCAACCAAACGTGTTGCTATGTAAGTACAGTATGACCAGTTTAAGTGCGCAGTTAAAGGAGGCGTTGCTTGTCAAAAAAGTATTTTCCAAATCTTTTAAATCAATCACAGGCCCACCCAAGAATCGAGTTGCTAAAGTATCTGTCCACTATAACTCAACTTCTGGCAGTATTTGGACCATTTAGAGCCTACAGTTTTAAGTGGCTGGTATGACGTCAAAAAAAATGCATTTAATTTGCTTCTCAGACCATTGCGTACCAGAGCATAACAAATAAGCAGTATTATAAGCAGAAATACATTTTACGCAGCTACATGAATAATAAGATTGCCAAAGTATATATTAATGACTTAGATCTTCGTTTAATTTTAAACATAGTCACAAAACACTTACATTCGAACGAACAATAATGATTTTATGTGTTAATGACTGATTTATATTTATTTTATTTGTCGAATGTTCTTGAAAATAAAGTTGTGTTTTCAAACTTTCCAACAGAGTGTTTTATTTTAACCGTACATTAACCTTTATATTTCAGATTTACCCAAATAAAGTTACGCCTCATAATCGTTTATTGCAAACTTACATAGAAAGTGATGTGTTCAACGTGGATTATGGATACATTTTGTAGTTTCCCAAAAATAAATAGGCACTTGTACAACTATGTACAGACGCCAGCACATCAAGCTACCCGCGATTGTCAAATTCTCTCAATCAACCTTGAACCTAATGCTTTAGCGATAAAGTTGAAAATTTAGTAAAGAAATTTGTCAGATTTTGGTTGCTTGATGTGCTGGCGTCTGTACCTAGTTCACGCACGCTGACACAGCAAGCCCTACAAGTCTGTCTAGACAGGGTCAAATTAAATAAGCTAAGGAAACTCGGCAGATGTAATGGGTGTAGTCTACACTCTACAGGGTTACTGGTAACTCTACGATAAAACCAAAAATCAATGTTTTTCTTTTTGTCTGCAAATTATTTAAAATATTACGACGAAATAAGAAATGATTTTTCTTAAATCATACTGAAAGCACTACCTGTTGTCATCGACCTCAAAAAATCATCAATACATTTTTTTAATATCAGGTGGTCTACAATTACGTCTTAAAGCAGGAGTAATTGTGTGGGAAAGAGATGGCACTAGACGACATGTATAGCTCTGTCTCTTTCCCACACTGAAATTACTCCTGGTTTAAGACGTCATAGTAGCAAACCCAACCCATTACGACAACCACGAACCCATACGTCCATCTAACGTTAAACCATTACGTCTGTGGAGTTCGCTAGCTAATTAAATTTGACTTCTCAAGATCATCCTTCTCAAGCACTATCGACACATACAGGCTGAAATGTGACACTGGACAACAGTGATTTTGTTGTTCTTGATATGAGAGTGGTTTTAGGTTGACCTTAAACCCAGGAATAACGAAAAATAACAGTTTTTGGAGATCAGCTCCAGTGTTTTTTATTTTTGAAAGGACATGTCCGGAAATGGTTTTTTTATTATTTAATAATTCTAACCAGGGTATTTGGAAAGACATCTCAAAACCTAGTGCTTCTAACCATATCATACATTTTTAAAGTCCTCCAATTTTTTGAAAAATTGTTTTTTTTATTTTAGTGAGAATTTACTTCTAAAACGAACAAACCTTTCTAATTTTCTAGGTTAATAAAGTGAACACACCCAAAAAAAAGGGGAACTGTCATTACTGTCAGTGTCAATCAATATTTGATTTAGTATGTCATCAATGTAAATAAAACAATAATACAATAGCTATTACATTATTTTTAGTCAAAAATGTGTAGCATTATCCTTCAAGATCTGAGACCACACTTTTTAATTATGGTGACTTCACTGAATCTGAATGTTCACGTGTAAATTACATTATTTAACTAAGACCCCGGTTAAGAGGGGTGTGTATGTTTTTCGTTCGTTGCTTGAAATAACAATTATTTTTTAAAGATAGGTCGTTATCTCTACTACAGTTATATCAAAGCAAATTTTTAATTTTTATTTAAATAACTTTTTTATTTATTTAGTAATCATCATTCTCCCGATGCATGTTTAGGCAAAAACTCACGGAGACCTGATTTTTGGGCTCTAATGTAGATCCTATTGAATGTAGACCACCAAAAAATTTTTTTTCGTCTCACTTATATCCTATACTTTAATATTACTAGAATACATTTTCGTTATATGCCTCAAATGTAAAGAAAAAAAAACTGGATCTAATTCAATTATCGACCCAAAAGGCTTCGAAACATGCCGCGATATCTCCGAAGTTGTGCATCATTTTGACGTAATATTTATACCAAAATATTCTTCAATATTTGCTTGAACTATATTATTATTTTTATTATATAAACAGCTACTATTATTTTTTAATTAATTAATTAAAAGTACTATATATTTCACTGTGCCGGCGATCTGCGCTCAGAACAGCGCGAGCGCATGACTAGGGCGGATCTAAGTCGGATAATTTCGCGCGCTTCGTCCAGTCGATACTATCGTGGTGTGCATCGATTGCCGTATAGACTCTGCTTTTGTGTGCATTCTCGAACTTCGTAAACTACGACCGCAGTTTTTGATCGTTTTAAATAAAAATATTTAAAAAAATATTTTTCTAATAAAAAATATGGTAATTGACTGTACCAAATAAAAGAAATTACGTTGATGTGTTTTATTTATTTAAACATGTTGCAACCGTACTATTTATTTATTTACGTACATATAAAAGATATTGAACAGACATATTTGTCTGTGTAATATCTCTATATAATTCGATGGTCTAAAGATATTGTTTACTTTTCAAATAAATCTGTTCACCAGAAACCTATGTGTTTACGAGTATTGTGGTCGGCTTTTACTTTGTAATGATGCATCTTTAGTAAATGCGCTGGTATACATTGTTTTACACTTGAGACTTACACCTGGAACCAAAAATTCTAAAGTGAACAATAAGCAGAAAGTTCTGATGCTAATTATCCTTTTACCTATTGTAATACTTGATTGGCTGTAAAACACGTGCGTTCGGCTTTGACCGCGTAAGGAAATCAATGTCAAAAATTACCTGAATGAATTTAAAAATATAACAGTGTAGTGACACAGTACCTGTCACACAGTCACAACCTGTTACCACATACCACAGAACCAGTTACCTCATGCCACAGAACCAGTTACCACATACCACCGAACCAGTTACCTTACCACGTTTTAGACAAGCCTGCAAGAAACAGTGAAGCAATCATCTTGAAAAAGACGAATAAGTAACGAGTTCGTGAATAAAGAAATAAGATGCGACACGAGCGTCATCACAACACCGTGCCGCATACGTTCGCTTCGAAAGAAGCGGTTTTTAAGCGCAAGCGCAAGCAAAGCAAGCAGAAGCACCAGCACCCTCCGTATCTTCATCTGCACGCGACGACGGCGCTCGGTGAAAAGGATCGCGCCCGGCGCGCGACTCCTATTTATGCCTTCGCGGCGAATAGTGCCGTGTGCAACACAGCGCCCCGCGCCCCGCGCGCGGCCCGCCCAACGGCGCGTCGCTATTGGTCAATTGGAATTATAACAGCAACATGCCAAGCCTAACTGTACTATTGTTATAATATATATAAAATGTCGATGCTCGAAAATAAATTAGTCAGAATTACCAATCGACTAGTTACTCTTCCCAAGTACCTATCGTCACACTGTGCCCAACGCCTAAATTGGTGACCCCGTGAAACCGAACACGTGCCTGAAGCGAAGCCCGAATCCCTGCAACATCGACCTTCTACAAGATCCACCTCCACCATGAAGAACGACGAGTTTAGCGATGCTCAGGGCATCACAACAGAGAAGAGCGACGTGGCAACAATCTCACTTCCGGCACGACTACCACCATTTTGGCGCCAAAACCCGCGCTTGTGGTTCGCGCAATTTGAAGCCGCCGTTGCTGCCAGCAAGATAGGTGAGGAGCAGAAATTCAATCTCGTCGTCCCGCTACTCGGCAAAAGCGACCTAGAACAAATCGGAGACATCATCTTACACCCACCAACCACCGGCAAGTACAGCACGCTCAAGGACAGACTCATCTCAACGTACCAAGAGTCAGACCACCGGCAGTTACAGAAGCTACTCAGCGGCCTCGAACTCGGCGACAACAAGCCAAGCCAGCTGCTGCGTAAAATGCGAGACCTCAGTGGCAAGCTACTATCTGATGAAGCGCTGAAAGTTATGTGGCTCAACCAACTGCCCACACAAGTTCGCGCCGTGCTCTCCGTCAACACCGAGTCATCGCTCGAAGTGCTAGCCGCAATGGCAGACAAAATGATGGAGCATTTTGAACCCGCTACAGTCGCCGCAGTCTCCACAACAAACCCTTCGACAACAAGCCCAGCAGGCAATGAGGCACAGTTGAACGCAATAACAACCCTACAAATCAACATGCTTTCGAAACAAATAGAGAAATTGTCACTCGAAGTCGCTGAACTCCGCAACCATCAACATTCGTCGTATCGCCTTTCCCGCCAAAACTCCGCACATCGTAGCCGCTCACGCTCACATTCAAGACAGCGCCCTGATAACGCCCGCAAGCCCGGCGATCCCGACTGGATGTGCCGTTTCCACTATCGGTTCGGCAACAGGGCACGGAAATGTGAACCACCATGTTCTTTAGCAGCAAAGCGGGAAAACTAGAAAGAACATCGACAGTGGCGGGCGTCGATGTTAACCAACCCAGCCGCCGCTTATGCGTGATCGACATAAATAACAGAGAAAAGTTCCTTGTCGACACGGGGGCCGACATATCAGTATTAGCCGCTCGAAACCAGAAATATTCAAAACCGGCGGAGAATGCAGGCTACAAACTTTACGCGGCAAACGGAACGGAAATTAGTACCTACGGAGAGCGCACACTCGAGCTCAACCTAGGCCTACGAAGAAGTTTCAAGTGGACTTTCGTCGTCGCCAATGTGAAGACATCGTTACTGGGTGCCGACTTCTTAGTGCATCACAAACTTTTAGTCGACTTGCACCAAAGAAAACTCATCGATCGAGTAACCGAGCTCAGCGTAAACGCCGTGAAAGTAAACAGCCAAGAAGAAACAATCTACATTGTCAACCGCGACCACACTCATCACGACCTGCTAAAGAAATATCCAGATGTACTTCGACCAATGACACTCAAAACTCCAGCCAAGCATGACGTCACGCATCACATCGAGACGACTGGGCCGCCGATCTACTCACGGCCGCGCCCTCTACCGCCCGACAAATATAAGGCGGCAAAACTCGAATTCCAGCGCATGATCGAGATGGGAATATGCAAACCGTCAAACAGTCCGTGGGCGAGTCCACTTCACATCGTGAAGAAGAAGGACGGATCACTTCGAGTATGCGGCGATTACAGAAGACTTAACGCCGTCACCGTTCCCGACCGATACCCTATTCCACGAATTCAAGATTTTACATACCAACTCCACGGAAAGAAAATATTCACAAAACTCGATTTGAAAATGGCCTACTTCTGGATACCTATCGCAAAAGAAGACGCTCAAAAAACAGCAATAATAACACCATTTGGGCTTTTCGAATTTACTTGCATGACGTTCGGTTTAAGAAACTCCGGACAAACTTTTCAACGTTTCATGCACGAGGTACTACGAGGACTAGACGACAACGTATTCTGTTTCGTCGACGATCTGCTCGTACACTCAAGAAATAAGGAAGAACACCGCCGCCACTTGGAACTAGTACTCGAACGCCTAAATACCTACGGCGTCAGTCTTAATATCGACAAGTGCGAGTTTGACAAGGAAAACCTCGAGTTCCTCGGATACGAAGTGTCATCAGAGGGAATCAAACCCACTCAAGAACGAATACAAGCCATAGTCAACTATCCGAAACCACAAACAGTTCAAGAACTAAGAAGATTCTTAGGAATGATAAATTTCTACCGTAGTTGTTTACCTCATCAAGCCGAGTACCAACACGAGTTAAATAAATACCTTCACAATAGTAAGAAGAACGACAAAACTCCGATACAATGGTCTCAAGTAGCAGAACAAGCTTTTGAGAAATGCCGACAAAGCATACTCGAGGCAACGACGCTGACTCACCCGATACCAAACGCGCCACTATGTTTATTTACCGACGCATCAAATACTAGCATCGGCGCCGTTTTACAACAAAAAGTGGACAACGATTGGAGACCACTGGCATTCTATTCAAAAAGTATGAGTGAGACGCAGCGACGCTACAGCGTGTACGATCGCGAATTATTAGCGATGTACACCGCAGTGCAACACCTACGACGACTGATAGAGGGCAGTGACCTAATAATATTCACCGATCACAAACCTCTAACTTACGCGCTGACAAGAACACCGAGTAGCAGCGATACACCACGAAGAGAACGCCAGCTGCACTACATTAGTCAGTTCTGTGCGAAGATCAAATACATTCACGGTGACAAGAACGAAGCAGCGGACGCCTTATCACGCATCGAAGAAATCAACTTGTCACATTCCACGATCGACTACAACCAACTCGCTCGAGATCAAGAAAACGATGAAGAACTGAAGAGCTGCATGTCCAACCCAAGTCTAAAGTTTGCGCCTATCACATTGCCCGGAGGTCAACGACCCATCATATGCGAAACATCAACCGGGAACGTTCGTCCATACCTACCAGCGACTTATCGTATAGTAGCATTCAAAGCGCAACACGAACTAAGTCACCCTGGTGTGCGAACAACAAGAAGAATAATGACAACAAAGTTTTTTTGGCCAAGTATGAACAGAGAAGTTGGTTTGTGGGCGAAATCATGCATCGGTTGCCAGCGCGGGAAAGTCCAACGACACGTGGTCAGCCCACTCGGCAAGTTTCAAAAATCATCGCGTTTCGAACACGTTCACGTTGACATCGTGGGACCACTAACGCCATCTAACGACTACAGATATTTAGTAACAATGATCGACCGCTGCACTAAATGGCCGGAGGCAGTACCAATTCGTGACGTCACCGCCGACACTGTTGCTAAGGCGATGTACGAGGGATGGATATCGCGATTTGGCTGTCCTTTACGCGTAACGACGGATCAAGGAAGGCAATTTGAATCATCGTTATTCAATGCACTGATGAAGAAATTCGGCATCGCCAGGATACGAACTACTGCATACCACCCGCAAGCAAATGGTCAAGTCGAACGTTGGCATCGAACCTTGAAGGCCGCGCTCATGGCAAGAGGCGCTGGCACACACTGGAGCGAGGACTTACCGACTGTGCTGCTTGGACTACGTACAGCGCTTCGTGAAGACACACAAGTCAGCCCGGCCCTGATGACCTACGGATCTACGCTGAGAATACCGTCAGATTTCTTCGTGCCTACACAGCCGAAAAATGAAGACGCAGAATTCGTACGCCAGCTGACCGAAACAATGGCATCACTCGCACCAAGCAGCAAGTCACGTAGCAACAACAGGAGCACGTTTGTATACAAGGACCTAACGACATGTACTCATGTTTTCGTGCGCAATGATACCGTGCGAAGTCCATTGACCCCTCCTTACGACGGCCCGTTCAAGGTGATACAACGTGATAGCAAACATTTCACCATACAGATGCCACTTAGAACTACAGTTGTCTCAATAGACAGACTTAAGCCAGCGCACCTACTCAACGAAGAAGAGTTTACCACCTCAACACGCGCGCAACAAGCATCGCGCACAAACAGCTCAACTACGACCGTCGATCCGCGGTCATCGACCCCCAGCGCACCGCGCGACACATACGTCACTCGATCCGGCCGCGCGGTAAAACACAACGTACGCTTCGCTTAGGGGGGAGTGATGTAGTGACACAGTACCTGTCACACAGTCACAACCTGTTACCACATACCACAGAACCAGTTACCTCATGCCACAGAACCAGTTACCACATACCACCGAACCAGTTACCTTACCACGTTTTAGACAAGCCTGCAAGAAACAGTGAAGCAATCATCTTGAAAAAGACGAATAAGTAACGAGTTCGTGAATAAAGAAATAAGATGCGACACGAGCGTCATCACAACACCGTGCCGCATACGTTCGCTTCGAAAGAAGCGGTTTTTAAGCGCAAGCGCAAGCAAAGCAAGCAGAAGCACCAGCACCCTCCGTATCTTCATCTGCACGCGACGACGGCGCTCGGTGAAAAGGATCGCGCCCGGCGCGCGACTCCTATTTATGCCTTCGCGGCGAATAGTGCCGTGTGCAACACAGCGCCCCGCGCCCCGCGCGCGGCCCGCCCAACGGCGCGTCGCTATTGGTCAATTGGAATTATAACAGCAACATGCCAAGCCTAACTGTACTATTGTTATAATATATATAAAATGTCGATGCTCGAAAATAAATTAGTCAGAATTACCAATCGACTAGTTACTCTTCCCAAGTACCTATCGTCACACTGTGCCCAACGCCTAAAACAGCAAATGAAACGTTTAAATAATACGAATAGAGCGGACTACCTTTAAAATATCTAACAAAAGTACTTTCGTGGTATCGATAGTACCAATTATTTCGATTTCTATGAGTATAGAGCACGATTCAGACTACTATGCTACGGAGGTCGATTATCAAGGTTCGGTTACTGAGTAAAATTTTTAATGTTTATGTATATCTGCTTAATTTAACACTAAGATTCTTAATATATAAATAATGAAAAATATATTAAAATAAATCTTAAAACGAATTAAATATCATTAAAATGTCACATCAAAAGTTTTTCCGTCCACCGAAGTACCACCGTAACTTTATCCTAAGAAAACTTGTGTTACGTTGGATCAAGATCGTTTAGTCGCCATACTCACAATATCATTGTGCGAGCAAGTGTACAGATATGAAAGAAAGAATCGGTCGCGTGGCTCGTCGACCGCTCGGTGCGTAAAATACCTAAATTCGCGTAGCGCCGAAATGTAAGAGCGCTCTTAACAAGAAGTGCATTTTTCAGCGTATTACACAAGAGCTTATAATCAGCAGAAGATGATGAATAATGCAAAACGAGATCGGTGTGGATGAAAACCCTTCGAAAATTATGCTATTTAAAAATTGATTAATACCAATTTATCATCATCATCAGCCTATAGCAGTCCACTTCTGGACATAGGTCTCCTCAATCGCACGCCATTCAACTCGATTTTCAGCAACTCTCATCCAGTTGCTACCAGCCACGCTTTGAGCCGATAGGGGTGAGATCTAAAATCAATTTAAAAAAAATAATTTATCCTAGAAACTAGAGAACTTTTATGCTATAACTATTTTCTAATTTAAAATACATTTATAAAATAAATGTCTTCTTATATACCAGATATTTTGATATATGGTAATAAAATAATTGCATTATAGTACTATATTATCGAGCTCCCGAATCACATGAATTTCAATTCGAGTTAACTTGAACCGTGTCTTAACCAGGGGGGGCACACTTAGTACTGTCATCAATTTACAGAGACGAAAGCGACATCTGGAGTTTGGTGGGATAAAAAACTTGGCAGCCATCTTGTCTTGTTTGTCAAATTGTCAAACAAATGTCATAGTCGCCATTCGGCAATGTCATTGTCGATCAACGCCGGCTTTCCCGCGTCTTGATGCGCTTTCCGAGTTTAAATCAGCTAATTGTGTTCTGTATGGTGTCCGGACGAAAAGAATAGCACCATCCCATATCTTCCCTTGGGTGTCGTAAAAGGCGACTAAGGGACTTACCAGAGAATGGGCAGCAGCGTTCTCTGATTCTACAACAACCATACTGCGATCGCCAACCCGCCTGCCAAGCGTGGCGATTATGGCAAAACCCCCCCTTCTTGGGGGAGGCCTATGTCCAGCAGTGGACTTTTCGGCTGAAATGATGAATTGTGTTCAAATTGTTACTTGTTATTGTTATTTTTTTGTTAATTTTTGTTTTTATTTCATAATATTGTTATCACTTTGTTTTTCGTTGGTAATTTTTGTTGTTTTGTTATGATGAGTGAAATCCGAAGAAATAGCAGCTCAAATAAAACGTTTATAAGGAATAAATATTCATTTCTTTTTGATAATAAATAAAAGGACAGTAGTTTGAACTTCATACGTTTTGTTTTTAGTTGAGATGTGAGAGTGAGATGTCTGTAAATTGAATAGGATTATTAAATTAAATCCTCATAGTATCTAAAGTATGAATACCTATAAGGTCTAACTATTCGTACACGAAATATTTTCAGGGAATCATCTAACAGCTATAACGAAGCCATTTCAAGGGATTATTTTTTTTATCTGAGTATATTTTTATAAAAAATAAATAATTTAAAATTACTTGACCCTCAAAATAAATACTAGCTCCTTATTTTTGAACATCCATTACGCTAGTCTACTACGTCGTATTTACCTACTGTCATTGTTAGAATACGGGAATAAGGTTTTATGCAAAATGTCTCAAAAAATTTTTAAAAATTTTTTGGGTAGCTTTAGTTCACTCACCAAACTCAAGGCAGCAGCACTTTCCATACATGCAAATTTTACCACAGAGTTGTTACTCTTTCCCTCTATACTTACTTTACTCTTTGGTCTTAACCTAAGTTGGCACATCTCTAACGCCAGTGTCAGATGAATAATCATCTGTCAAAAAAGACATTGGCATAGAGTGGCGGAGCTTTTTTCATTGAAAATACTGGCACAAACATAAAAAGACAAAAATAATAAAACACCGCGAATTTATGTTTTAAAAAACATCAATTGGAAGCATCCAGAAAAGTTAAAAAAAGTTTTGATTATTATTTCCAATTAATATTTATGTGAAACTTATCTAATTTATTTAGACTGTATTCATCTGCCTTAGTTTCTTATTTACACTCAACTTGTAATACCCAACAAGCACAAATATCATCATTCATCATTTCAGCCGAAAGACGTCCACTGCTGGACATAGGCCTCCCCCAAGTGTCGCCACATTGACCGGTCCCGTGCGATTCGCATCCAGCGGATCCCTGCAACCTTCACCAGGTCATCGGTCCACCTAGTCGGAGGCCTTTCAACGCAGCGTCTTCCGGTTCGCGGTCGCCACTCCAGAACTTTTCGGCCCCATCGGCCATCCGTTCTGCGAGCAATGTGCCCTGCCCACTGCCACTTTAGTTTGGCTATTCTTCGGGCTACGTCGGTTACCTTGGTTCTCTTGCGGATGTCCTCATTTCTGATTCGATCACGCAAGGAAACTCCGAGCATAGCCCTCTCCATTGCCCTTTGGGTGACTCTAATCCTTCTGATAAGGCCCATTGTGAGCGGCCACGTTTCGGTCCCGTATGTAATCACTGGCAACACACACTGGTCATAGACCTTCGTCTTGAGACACTGCGGTAAGTTCGACGAGAAGATACCCCGCAACTTCCCGAACGCTGCCCAGCCGAGTCGGATTCGACGATTGACCTCTTTCTCGAAGTTAGACCTACCTAACTGGATCGTTTGTCCAAGGTAGACATAATCGTCTACAACTTCGAGTGTAGAGTCTCCGATCTTGAGCACAAATATACCATACACAAACCCTAATAAGTAATAAGTAAAAAGCACACTTTATTTTTTTTTTGTAGATCTCTTTGATGGATGTCTGGATAGTAATGCTCATGCATGACCCTCACACTCAATCAGCCTAAAAACACGTAAAAGGTAAAAAGACGGACTTAATGCCTTCAGCATACAAACAGTCGATACATATTTTTGAGGCCGACTGTACTGCGTATTGCTATTTGAGTTTAGTACTTACTTAAACCTTAGACTATAAAATGGAAAAACACTGAAGAACATGTAAGGCACCATGAAAAATGGATTTACTGAATGAGTGGACAAGTATTCTCTTGTAGTCTGATTTCTTATAGTGGTAGGTAGGCATCAAAATGATTATAAAATATTTTATAATAGGAAAAGTAAAATGAAGTACACCTAAAACGGTTGAAGCAGAAAAAACATGACGCGTGTGGATAGTGTGCACCGCCCTTATCTGAGTTGAAGTGGTTCAAAAATCAAAATGGCGGTCCGATACGCTTCTTGATACGTAGATACCGCATTGCTGCGCTTCTTTTGACTATATTGTTTTGATTTCCGATCAGCATTCTGTGTTTTGGCCGCCAATGTCAAATTGGATCAAAATAAATTGTTTTGGTATATATTGATGGTAAGTAATTCTACAAAATTCATCTTGAGACTTATTATTTATGCGTTCCGTATTTAATTTAAAACAACGCAGCGGTGCTCTTATTTTGTTTGAAGTTCTTTATTGTAGGTCTTCTTGTGAACTTACTCAAAACTTGGCAATAGACCTCGAAAACTATTATTTTCAATGCTGTACGGGGTTATTTCATTGCCACCTGAATGAATTATAGGCCTCCAATGTGAAGCGATCATATTCGATGACCTGTCAAAACTAGGACATAATCAATTTATCGTCACCGGCGTTTTACGTGAACCAAGTTACCTGGTCTAAGAATATACCTGAAAGGTAAAATATTTAGTTCAGTATTATGATCTTCATATGAGGAGATTAGTGTAGAAACATGGTTTTTATTGCTCGACCTCTAACCATGACCCTTGAGAGTGTTCTCAGTTTTAAACATTCTGAATATAATGTTTTGTTAAGCATTGCACCCAAAGTGAACTCATATAATACACACAAAGTATGGTTAGACAGTCTTCTGGGTAACTTTGTTTTTTTTTTTTTTATCCCCTTCATTACAACTATTGATGCAAAAATTATAGATTGTTCAACAGATGTTACTAGAATAGCATAGAATATATTCACACACATTTTAGCTTAGAAATACTTAACTAAATACTAGAGCTAGAAAAGAAAAAGTGAAATTAATAAAATGGTAAAATTTTTGGTGGTTAGGAAGAGATTGGAATAGTTTATTTACCCAAACTTCAAGTAACATGTGGATAATACCTTTCTCTAATTTAACAGCTTTATTTCTGAACTTACAAATCATTTTTGGATTTTAAACAGATCTATTATTCTTGGCTCGGGCAAAGTGTTATTGGGTTTGGACCGGGTTGATGGCAATAGGCTCGCCTCCTATTACATGGGACTTAAACATAACTGGCGAAATGTTGGTGTACTATTAGTTACACCTCTGCCTAACCTAACCCTTCAGGTATTACAGGCTTGATGTTATGTTATATATTTAGGTCACTATTGAAAATTACTAGGAAGTAGTGTTTAGATAACATTAGAACATGACTTACTTTTTAAAAACTTGTAGAATTTTATATTTTATTTTTCAGGAGGTGTGCAAAATACTAGATAATATATGATGGAGGGCTCAATAGTGGTGAAAACTGAGATGGGGTCCAATGGAGAAATACTGCTTTTCTATGTTGATGGTTTGTTTTGATGAAATTATTTAAATTATCTGTCATTTAATTTAAGATGCCTAAGTCCAGGCGTGGACTAATAAAAGTTAACAATGACTAATTCTTTAGAGGAAGTTCATAATGACATTTAATATACTTAAACATCTAATTTTGAGATCAGTTTTTCATTTTAATACAGGTCCCTACAAGTCTAAAACTAAGTGGATTTTAGAAACCTAGGTTTTTATTCATTCTCCTGGAGTTAAACTAATAACAAAAATATTCTATTACAGAAAACGGTGGTAATGAAGAAGGAGTATTAACAACAGTTGAAAGTATAGAAGACCAAGCCATACAACTGCAACAAGATAACTCCTATATCATCCAAGATGATGGAGATGATTCAAATGAAATAAGGATTGATCAAGCCAACCTAAGAGAAAAGTGGACTGAGGACGACACCAAAAGACTACTTGTATTCTACAATGATAACAAACAGGCTTTTATATCCGGAGCAACGAAAAAGAAACATCTCTGGACCGTAGCATGCAAGACCATGCTTGTCGGAAAAAATCCAAATTCATGCGAATCAAAACTCAACAGCTTACAAGAAAAATACAATGAAATCTGTGGTCACATACAGAAAGGAGTCTACGTGAAGTGGCCATACTTTGAACTATGCCACCAAATATTCCATGATGAAACCCCAATGATTACCGTTGAAACCTTAAACACCTTGGAACCACAGATAATCAAAGTTCCAGCTCTGAAACAGAATTATGAAAATGTAATGATGGTCAAAAAGGTGAATAATCGGTCAAATGTTGATGAAAAAGTGGAAATGATGCTACAATTGTATTTGAAATACAAGAAAAACTTTCAAGCAGAGTACTGGAGACGGGGCATTTGGGAGACCATTGCTTTAGAGATAGGAGAAGATGATGGAGAATACTGGCAGAAACGGTTCTTAAACTACAAGCAACATTACCTAAGACTGATTGACAAAAGACGAGAAAGCGGCTCAGAAGGCATCAACTGGCCTTACCTGGAACTATTTGACAAAATCTTCGAAGGTGACGAGGACTTCCACAGAAAATATCTGACCGATGAGTACAGATTGATTGAAAAACAGGCGATAGCTGAAGTTGAAGAGCCGCCTCCTAAAGTCGAAGATTGGGACACAACAGAAATGACAGTATTAGTAAAATACTGTTTTGATTGCTTTGATGAATTTCAAGACAAAACCATTCCCAACAATTTCCTTTGGAACGAAATTGGCCGTTTACTTGACAAGACAGCTGAAACATGTAAAACTAAATATGAAGAACTGAAGAACACACATTTAGACAAATACATTGAAGGTGGTTATGACTTAAGAAACAGAAAACCCATTGCAATTCTATTTGACAATATAATATCTAAAGAAATTGAGAATAAAATAATAAAAAGTGGCCGAAAGCCTGAGCCACTGGAGATTTGGAAGACGGAGGAATTGGATGAGCTAGTACAGTTTTTTTATGACAACATAGAAATGTATAAAGATATGATATGCCACTTTGTATGCTGGGCAGGGGTTACCAGAAAGCTGAACAGAAGTCTTCCAAGTTGCAGAAGTCAATGGGAAGACCTATTAAGTCTTTACAAGACAATATTGAATGATAAGAAAGAAAATCCTGATATGCAAATAGATTGGAGATACATTGAAGTCTTTGATAGAATATTTGACTATGGCATGGATACTAGCTTGCTTTCTGGGTATGAAACCTTGAAAGGTTTTGTACAGAATCAGAAAAATGATACAAAAATTGGTGGTAAGTTAAGTTTTGTTCAAATTATTGTTGTAAATATGCCTCATTGGTCTAGTGGCCGTAAGTGCTACTGCAGAGCATACGTTCCTGGTTTTGATTCCCAGGGGTTTTTGCAACAGGAATTTCTCAGTAGCAGCCCTTGTACCTGGTTGACGGCAATAGGCTTGCCTCCTATGACTCCTCTGCCCAACCTTGCGGGGATTTCAGTTGTGTAGTTATGTTAATGTAGAAGAAAAAAATACTTTTTCGTTATAAACCAAGACCTTTTCCTAACTATGTTGGGATCGGCTTCCAGTCTAACCGGATGCAGCTGAATACCTGTATTTTACATGGAGCGACTGCCTATCTGACCTCCACAACCCAGTTAGTACTGGTTAATATGATACCCCTTGGTAAGACTGGTTGTCAGACTTTTTGGGCCACTGACTACCTAATGACTGTCAAAGATCTACAAATGACACCTGGGGCTAAGGCTTAACGTGCTTTCCGAGGCACAGAGGAAACTCTGTATGTAATGGGTGGTCACCCATCCACAGTCCAACCTAGGCAAGCACTGTTTAACCTAAAGATCGACCCGAGCGGCTGTTATTATTTAGCCACGAGCTCCTTACATTATTACTCATTGATTTGTATTAAATAATTTTTACTTTGTATTTCCAGTAAAGAAAGTAAACATCAAATTAGACGAGGATATGGAAGAATTTACTGACGATGAAGAATCATACGACGAACGAGGCTTCACAAAGCGCACAAAACGCCGCTCGGGAGACTCTAAAGCGTTCAAAATCCTCGAATACTACCAGAAAAATAAAGATAAGTTCTCCACAACCACAAATAGAAACAAACATTCTCTATGGGACATACTCGCTAAACAAATAGGCATATCTGCCACTCAATGCGCACATCGATTCAGAAATTTAAAGCAAGTGTACACTGCTTACGTCCAAAGAGAAATCAGTAAACCAGAAATGCCAATCCTTTGGCCTTACTATGCTCTATGCAAAAAAGTATTTGGCTACAGAGCAATAAAATCTAAACTAAAGAATGGAAAATTGGACTCCGATGACAGCGAAGACTGGTCAGCGAAAGAAATAAAACAATTAATAAACTATTTTGCTCAAAATTTCGATGATATCAACAGTAATATTGAAGACAAAACCAAATGGACGGACTTAGCAGGCGAAATTGGCAAAGGTGAGAATTCTTGCAAGGAAAAGTTCATAGAACTGAGAAAGTCTTACAGAAAATTGAAAACTATGAGGAGTAGGAACCCTGAAACAAAGATATCTTGGAAATATTTCAATATGTTTGAAGATATTTTTAATGCGAGGGAGAATGGTGTGGAGACAATGGAAGTGGATGAGATGACGTATATGGAGATACCTGCGGCTTCTGACGAAAAGATTGAGCAAGAAGGTTAGTACATACTTTTACTTACGCTTTTTTCCCATAGGGGTAGACGGATATTGCAGTGTAGGTTATGGGTCTCCATTAATCACGTGATGTTTTTTAGCAACTTTTTAACCACCCACCTCCCCCATGGTGATACGTGGTGAGGTTTTAGACTACCCCTCCCTCCCTACACAAAATCACGTGTATTTTTTTGTGAACAAAGTATCTTAACAGGTATAATCTAATTTAATTTTGGAAAATTAAGCACCGTGATAAAAATGTTAAGGTCACGCACCGCTTTTCGGTTTAGAAATAGCGCGTTCAAAGAACTCTCCCTACCCCTAGTGATATTTCGTGATTTTTTCCGAACACCCTCCCCCATTTCGAGCCTCACGTGATTAATGGACGACCCCTTATATCAAAATATAATGAGATGGTTCACCTGTTGTAATTTATACCAAAATGCGTCTACTACCGTCATCTATGTTATGGAATGTATGACCAAACAGCATAGAACAAGATGTATGACATCTTAACTATGAAAATACTAAGCTGATGTAGGTTACACAGGATCGTATGTACCTTGAAAAGGTAGAATGAAAATAAAATGAGTCTGCACTGAATGACCGACGCGTTTACCCCTATATAAGTACCAGTTAGCTTTTGGCTGGATTATTTCATATTACACAGGTTTATTTGCATTCCACATAAAATAAAAAAACCGTTTTATATTGGAATTGTACTCAAGGATTGTGCCAGTTAATCCTGACATCATTTTGAGAGATGATATTCACCGATTCATGAGATGAAGTGGACTTTTTTAAACAAGCATCGTGTGAGTTGATTATTAAGGAAAATGCTTTAAATACCAGACAGCAAGCTGGTGCTGTATAATAACTCAAAACTTAGCTGTTGAAGCTCTGAATATAGCCATAATTTGTCATTGAAAAACATCTTCCCTGCTCAAATTCCTTACTTTAGTTGGTAATTCCACCAAGTCAAGTTATTTTACTATACTCATCTCTAACATCTATTACAGAAGACCAAGACGACTACCAATGCATCATCGTTATCCCAGAGGGTCAAGATATATCCCAGATCGAGAACGCCCGAATCATTATACAAGAAAATCCAATGGCCCAAGAAGAAACCGTCACCACAGAACCACCAAAGGAGACACTCAAACCACTCGTCAAATGGACGAAGAGAACCAAAAAGAAGTTACTTATCTTCTACATAAACTATATCAGAACACATAAGGGTAAAGAAATTAATGCCAAAGATATGTGGGCAGAAATAGCTTCAAAATTACCCAATAAGACACCATTGTCTTGTAGAAAAATGTTTGCCAAACTGAAGGCAAATCATAAGCAAATTGATGTACTAGACCCTAATATGAAGAAAACACCGTATTTCGTGTTAATGGAGAAAGTAATGCGTTTAAAGCCCAAATTCACTAAAACCGAGCAAAATAAGGCTTTAAAGGATGGAAAAGTGTACAAAGATGTACTTCTACCTGACGATAAAGTGGTCCAAGCATTGCAGTACTATTTAGAAAATATTGAAGACTTTGTCAGCCCAAGATTCGAGAAGAAATACCTTTGGACTGAACTTGCCAATTATGTTTGCGAACCAATTACTAAAGTGTTCAACAAAATCAACTATTTAAAACAGGCTTATAACATTGATACGGATGAAGTCGCAGGCGTAAAGACGCCATTTGCAGAATTTTTAAAAGAAATCTTCGCTAAGGAAATAGCAATAAAGCTTGTCTTAGAAAATCAGCCAAAACCAGTGATTGAAGAACCAGGAGTTGAAGAAACCTGGTCTGATGAAGAGACAGAACAGTTATTGGAATGGTATCTAAGTAATTTAGATAAATTCAAGAACCCTAAATTCGTCAGATCCTATCTATGGATGGAAGTTTCAGGCATGCTACATAAAAGCGCCATTACTTGCTCAAAGAAAATGTCGGAAATTCGTACTCAGTATAGAAATATGGTCAGAGAAAGACCTGAGGAGTTGAATGAGTGGAGATTCCTAGATCTTTGTCAGAAAATTTATGGGACGGGCAAGAAAGGTACTCCGATGAATCCTGATAATTAAATTTTTAGTTTATTAGTAGTTAGTCTAGTCTTAGGTAAGGCCTTAAACATATTTGGCTAATTAATGGTAGTTATTTGAATACAAATTGATAGATATACAGGGTGTAAACAGACCCTTCACGAAGCCGTCAACCAAGCTTTATGTACATCAAACTAAGTAACTTTACGCAAAAGTTATTGCTGGGAAATGACTTTTTACCATTGGACTTGATGGAACGCACTCAAAGCATTGTGCTGATGGATGGATTGAATAGCGTACTATTCAATCCATCCATCAGCACAATGCTGGGGGATCGTGGATGTGTTTAAAGTAAAAATCTCACATTAAAAACAAGTATTTAAAAAAAAAACTTGAAACTTTGGTTGAAAGTTAAAAGTTGAACCTTTGACCTCCAATATCTCCGTAGCTAGAAGGTTCCTAGGTATGGTCTGGAACAAAAAAAATGATCGCAAAGACGGGTTCGTTAAGAGTCTTACACCCTTTATTTACACCCTTTTTACCCAGAGTATTTACACCCTTTATTAGTAAATCATAATACGCATTTGGGGTCAAATCAGCTTTCAAGTTGGGCAAATGTTTGCAATTGTGACTTGTTGTTGAAATAGAAATGGCGCGGAAAATAGACAATTAATTAACAGAAGCAATACTATAAACAGTACCCACTTTCAAATATTTAATGTTGGGTAATAAGTTTTCCCAATGCTTGAATTTAGGGCCTGGGTATCGATTCCTAGGTCAGCCGAAGTGGTGTTAGGTTTTTCGATCAGTAAGTTATTAGTACCTGTCTGGATTTGTGCCAATTTGATGGCAATATTCTCACCTGTTACAGGTACACCTCTGCCTAACCCTTCGAGGATTACAGACGTGATATTATGTTAACGTCGGACATTTTTTTCCTATCAAATAACAAAATGTTTGAAATGTGGGTAGTTGTTTATTCATAGTTTAGTCTTGCGTTCCTAAAGGTGCCTTTCCATCAGCTTTTAAATTCGATGAAAATAAAATGATTTACAGATAATAATATTGATCTTTTAAAATATTGCATAGTTATAATATTATTAATATACCCAGATAACTATCGAAATCGGACTGTAAATAATTATGAAATTATGTTTTAACGTTATTTTAGTGTAAAGTAATATTATTGGTCTTTAATAAAATAGTATGCAGTTATTTATGTTTTTATTTTTTAAAGTTCAACTGGCAACTGTGGCCAGAAATTGCACAGAACAGAGAGTTTTGGAGACCCTGGACCCTGGCCTTTGCCCAGCAGTGGGACAAAATGTAGGATATAAATAAAAAAAGTTCTGGCACGGTGCTGGTACGTAGATCTGACTGTTTTTCTGTCTCTAATCTTGTCGCGTAATACCAATATGGTCTACAGTTCTACACATTTATGACCTTGCAAATACTTTACACCGTCCGGTCAGCCATGGGTATCGTGTTCCCCAAGATCTGGATTGAGGGGGTTATATAGCCAGTTGTTCCATGTAAAATACTGGTATTCAGCTGCATCTAGTTAGCCTGTAAGCCGACAAAAAAGGAAGCAGATGATGAAACATCATTTGTAGGTACCTACACATTTGACCGAAGATTATTTTACGAACCGATTACGCGGCACCAACTAGTGCTACAACAGCTTAGCTATGAATGGGCTTAGCAGAAGATGATAAACCGACTATTAATTCCCCAAGCCCCCCGGGGCAATGAGGGATATCGTTTTTGAGCTCACCAGATGGCGCAACTGGCAAGTAAGGTCCTGTCATTCATTCTACTTTATACTTTAAATTACCAATAACTTCATAAAAAGTTTATTGTATTACGTACAACAACATATTGTAAACAGTAGTTCAGATACATATATTTACAATATTAGCAAGCATTTAAAAATAATTCTTTCTCCAAGTACTAACAAATTCGATCCTAACTTGCTACTTGAAATCTTCAAGTCATAATTAATCAGGAATGGTTCAATCTTGACCACAATGGTAAATATTAGTAAAAAAAAGCGTACACTATGCCATCTGACATTTATGAAGACCTTACTCTACATGAACGCCTCTAGTGGCGAATTCATGCGCGTTAGCTCTCTTTGATAGCCGCTTAAAAAATTAGAAAATCCTCGGTTTTCAAGTTGATAAAAAATCGATCAGCATCAATAAAGTGTGGTGTGTCAAATAGCAACAAGTGACAAGGCCGTTCGCGTTTGAGTCGGCCGCGGTGGCGCTAATCCTGTTATGGAAACCGGGCGTAGGCTGCTGGTATATTGACGATGTTCAGCTATGTTAAAATAAGAAATGAGTACACAAGAGGAAGTCTGTCAGTGGCGTCAGTCACTGAAAAATAGTATGGTAATCGGTTGTTATGGTATGGGCATGTGATGCGGAGGAATAAGGAAATTGTGAGGAAAATTTTGAGTATGAATGCCGATCTATACGAGTAGAGGAAGACCAAAGAATCGATGGATGGACTGTGTGAAGGATGATATGGCTAGAAAGTAGTAATGAAGTATGGAAGAAGAAGAAGACATGATGTGTAGACCCCAAATAAAGTAGGATAAGGGCAGGAGAATGATGATGTTTTGATATGCTAGTCATAGTAGCGAGACATGATAAATATTGGAAGATTGATGATAGACTTTTACATATTGCTTTTTGACATGGGCGAATGCAGTGGTCAGCTATGGTGGCTCGACAAACCTGGACAGGCAGGCAGACTTAGTGTAATTTATTTTTTCACCTCTCTCTCTCAAAACGGTGAAGGATCATCGAGAGGAAATCGGCATGTGCTAGAACCTAAAATTCGAATACATGTGATACCCACCAACCCGCGCCTTGGACCCGTGTTAGAGTATTATAGCTCTCTTTCTCAGACAGGTGAGGCCTGTGTGGAAACGTTAACGGTGGGTTCATCTAAATAAGTAAAATCTTATTTCAACACTATAGTTTCCTTGAAATCGTTCTCTTTTTATAGAGTTCTCTACTAATTTTCTTCCACGTGTGTAGTTACCCCTAAATCGCTTCCGCTTTCCGCTCTCAATGAACCCACAGCCTATCTGCTTTTCACACTTCAGCAAAATTGGCTTCGATACTGCTGAAGGCAGTCGCGTTTGCTCGACTTAGTGAAAAAATGTCAAACGTTTATGAAAACAGTGTTCAAAGTTTTCGGTCAAAAACATTTTTGTGATAGTGAATTTTTGAAGTGATTAAAATGGAAATCAATCATTTTGTGTTAAAACTATGAAACTTTAAGATTATAGACTGAAAAGTCGGTAAAAATAGTGATTAATTTGATTAAATAGTGTTGGGTGTTAACATAGTCTACTAATGACATAGAAATTGTGATAATTCTTTATCTTTGTCATTATCTTAGGCTCTGGAAGCCCATTTCTGAACAAGAGTTTCCTTAGAGGGTTGTGGCGTAGATACCTACCCATATTTGTTTGTGTCGTCAAAATGTTGATATGATCAATGATAGTAACGAATTTGGCGACAACCGTCAGTCCATCTGCTTTGAAAAGCACTACGCACACTGTTATTTGTACTGAGCTTCCATTATTTTAATAAAACAATCTAAAAGTCTTCGAAAGAGCTGTGCTGTGCGATCTGCGCCCAATCCACCAAAAAGTGAAACCATAACTTACCTTTGTCAAAAATTACGAAAGGAATGATCAATTTATACCTAAGTTTAAATTCAGTATTCCATAAATGGTAGCTATAAAAATTATGTCATATGTACAGTATTCCCAACCAATAGACATTAGCTACACACGAGTGGAGGCCGACATTCACACTATATTGAATTGTGGGACATTAGATAATGAAGCCCTACGTCGATATATCCACATACGTACGATGCAGTCTTCTGCTTTGGATTACTTATACTTAGTTTAGTATATCGTATTCACAAACTATTAACTAATCTACTATTCAGGTTTTTATATCAAGTTCAATTGCAAATTGGGGTGACTTTAATTATGCGGATTGTATTTATCGGGGACTCGTTGATCGAGTGGTCTCAAGCGCGACTGCCGAGCATGAGGTCCTGGGTTCGATTTCCGGGTCGGGCAAAGTGTTATTGGGTTTTTCCATCAGGAATTTCTCAATGGCAGCCACGGAGTCCGGATTGGTGCCTTGTTGATGGCAATAGGGCGGTAAAATCTAATACAGGGTGTTAATGGAGGGTCCATTAACACCCTGTATTAGATTTAGCCGCGCAGAATCGATCAATCGAGAAGTACCTACCTACCTAAGTAAGAATTATTGCATGGAAGGCTTTAAAATAGCCACACTATGAAATAGTTGGCACCTGCAGCGCTTGTAACCGGATTACACTTGTACTACGTAAGTCTTCAATTATAATAAAATAACACGACATTGTTGTGTAGTTTATAACATCAAGGGCGGGTGTATGTAAGCCTTCAGGCGAGGTTAGCTACACTGAGGTGTAGGATATTGACTGAAAAACTATTACTTATGATAATAGTTTTAATCTTGGAGGTGCTCGTGGCTGAATAGTAACAGCCGCTCGGGTCTATTTTTAGGTTAAACCACGCTTACCTAGGTTGAGCCGTGGATGGGGACCAATTACATACCGAGTTTCCTCCGTGCCTCGAAAAGCACGTTGAGCCGTTGGTCTCGGCTGTCAATTGTAGATCTTAGACAGTCGTTACAGGTAGTCTGTGGCCCGAAAGTCTGACAAACAGTCTTACCAATGGGTATCGCATTACTCAGTACTCTAACTGGGTTGTGGGGGCCAGATATGCAGTCGCTCCATGTAAAAAACTGGTATTAAGCTGCATCCGGTTAGACCGGAAGCCGACTTCAAAATTACTGGGAAATGGCTCAGCAGATGATGATGAGTTTTTATCCGTAAGATAGACTAGTTGAGATGAGTGGAGTGGTACGGAGTGGAGTGGTATCGAAGTAGCGAAGAGACACGTTGTGGATTTCAACCAGTGTGGTTGGTCGATTTCCGCATGTCTCCTCTTCTCTCCGCTCATCTCTGTTTTGGTGGAAATCTGGCCTGACCACGACGTCAGCTCTTGAAAAGGGGCTCTGTTAGAGTTCTCAACTCCGAAAAAATCGGGCAGATTGGAAACCTGGGTATGTTAAATCAAAAACAGCCTTGTTAATTCTGTGGCTCTCATTCCATCACGAAGGTACCGGCGGCATCTCCTAATGAATGAATAAGTAACATCCTAGCTTAGTACAAAGGAGGTGACAATCCATCCAGATTAACCCAGAGTCCCCTATTTCTTAATGAGCATAGACACCCATTTATACAAATTACGAGTGATTCTGGGCGAGGTGACTGCGTTGTTGGTTTTTAGAATTTTATCCAGAATCGCCCTAATGACGCTCCCTCATCGGAGCATTCAACTGTAATGTAATAATCGAAGATTTGATTTACAGCATGGTACGTTACAAATAGATGCCCCCGGTGAAGAAGCATTCGCCTGTAATGTAACAATCCAAGATCGATTTGTACATAAACAAGTGATTGTTACAAATTGTATCGTTACAGGTTGCGCACTGTAATGCTCGGTTGCCACACTCATTGATGGACCTAATGCTTGAATCTGAACTGTTAGATTACAAGCGAATGCTCCCAATAAGGAAGCGCCTCAATCGCCATTTTGTACCGTCAAAGATAGATATAAAAATGTTCCTCTAAAAGTCTAAATAAAGAAACAAATGACAATTTTAACATGTGCACTTTTAAAATATTGCTCAAATTAATGAACTAAAGTGAAGTGTTAAAATTCAAGATGAAGGTGCATGTGAATATTTTAGTGACTGTTCTAATGACTATGTTAAAATCTTGTGAGGCGGGCAGAGTCCAAGCTGCTGTTAGTTTTCTGTAAGTATCAACTTTAAAATAACTACGTTGTTTCTATTGAGGGATTTGACTATCTATCTTCTTGATCGAGGCTCTTTTTTAAGTTCAATTTCTCGAATTTGGGCTTAGCTATAGCTACCGCAGTTAGCGAGACGGCTATGTGTAAGTACAGTGGCCCTTTAAAATAAAGCTTGTTAATTGATTTTATTTGATTGGTCAGAGAGGGCAAATTGTAAGCAGGATTGGAAAGCCATGGGGGAGGCCTTTGCCCAGCAGTGGGACAGAGCAGGCTGATATAAAAAAAAATGATTTTATAAACTTTTAAGACCAAATTAGGGGTAGCATTAATGTAACGTAAAGCTTTCATATGAGCAAACTCTGTCTTTACACCCTGCGGAAATCTCTTTCTTGTAAGAAAATGGGGGGACATTTACTTTGATAAGATCCTTTCATTCTACAATCAGCTGTTACAGCAAATTGTTTGCTTTCTAAATAGATCCCTGGAAAGGTAAGCAGCGGCCGCAAATTGGTGGCAACACTTCCACGTTGACCTGGCCTAGTATAGTCTGAAGTTTTATTAGAATAATTAATAAATTTGTACCGACAAGCGACAAACTTACGTAAATGAACAAAGAAGAAGATTAAAAAAAAATCTAATCAACCGTTTCCAGAACAAACGCCACCTACCAAGAGATAGAACTGAAGGGCGAATCCAGTCTGTCACTACGGGACATCCTACCAGAGAAGGCGAAGTTCTACGACAAGAACCGCGCCCCCAAGCTTCAGGGGCAGCCCACCATTGTGTACTTCCACGTCACTGTGCTGTCGCTAGACTCTATCAATGAGGAGAGTATGGTAAGCATACTTTATAGCCTTAGGGTTACAGTAAGCTGAATATAGACACGCCAGAGTGTGCTACAAATAGATTTATATCACATACATGGAACTGAAACATTTTTTTTTTCCATCAAACTTATACGTCTGGGGTGTCTGTCTATAAAAATGACATTGAGGTTCCTAAAACCATTTTTTCTCCCCCCGTCTAATTTCTAAAGTAAGAGGAGAAAAATTCTGAAAAAATTTAGGATTGTAGAACGTTAAAAAAACTTGCAACGAAAATCGAATAGAATAAGATTTGATGTTTAGTTTTTGAGATATGGGACTTTTTCATCAAATTGCAGCAGTAACTTTTAACATACTATGAAAAACAAATTTAGTTTTGCTGTTGAATGTAATACAATACAACATAGGAATGAGCCTTCAAAATATTTTAATTTTATTGTTTGGTGCTACGGAACCCTGTGTGCGTGTACTTACACGACTCTCACTTGGCCGGTTTTTTCTACATACTTTGGCCAGTTAAAAATGGCGCACATATTGACAGCAACGGGTTATTAACGGCCATAAATAAAAAATATGGTAGTACGTAACATTGTACCTGTCATCCAATACATCATTGCTGTGGTGGGGCTGTGATCTCTTCCCTTTTGAACTTTCTTTCCAAAGACTGAAACCTGGAGTTCAAATTCAAACCTGCCTATAGCCTGTATTTCAACGGCTTAGCTGAAGGCGCAGGTAAGTCAGTTAAACTTCTTCTTAAAGGTGTAAGATTTTATACTATCATGGTCACTAACATTATTATTTACACTAGAAACGGGATATTTACCATGTTTACTGTTTTCATCGAGTTCCCGATATTTCGGCGCTGTTGCAAGCAATCAAAACCTTCTTAAAGGGATTCTATCCCTAGCCCATTTAACTTAGGAAGAGTTAAACACAATATTAATCCGGCTCGAAGGACCGCTGTTGGGGCCGAGGTCACTACCCCAATAGCTGTCATGAAAACTTGAATACCCCTGTAGATATAAAATAGTACTTACTTTGTAATCGCACTATATCATGTCAAATATCGTAATTATATTCGTTTAGCAATTAGAACTTATTTTAAAAGCTTTCGTGAAATACTTGAGACTGTTTTCTCAGGAAATTCAAGGCCAAAAAGCAAAGCATGGATCATATCCCTATGAAGTGTAATGCAAGAAATAAGTACAAGTTACATAAGCTTCTATAGACCGACCGCTTTAATGAGTCCTTATTGCGAAGGAATCAATTTAAATGAGATATTCTGAAGGTTGATCACGTATTGGTTCAATTAGTAGCGTTATACCTACGTGCATTATGGTTATTTTAAAGCACATAACCTGTGGGATATTGTTAGGACTTTGTGAACGCTTAATGTGCCTTTGATGGGACAAGGCGGCGGACTCATTAAAGCGGTCGGTCTACAGAAGCTTATGTAACTTGTACTTATTTATGAAGTACAGCTTAGTTCTCAAGACTTAAGCTTCTATTTATTTGGAAATTCCAGACCTATGTAGCCGACATATTCTTGGCCCAATCTTGGCGGGACCCTCGACTGCGTCTCCCGGAGAACATGCACGAGGAATACAGGATCCTCGATGTAGACTGGCTGAACAAGATCTGGAGGCCCGACTGCTTCTTCAAGAACGCCAAGAAAGTGACATTTCATGAGATGAGCATACCTAATCATTACCTGTGGCTGTACCATGATAAGACGCTGCTTTATATGTCCAAGTAAGTTATCATCCCTTCTGTACATAACATAACATCACGCCTGTAATCCCCGAAGGGATAATCAGAGGTGTATAATAATAGTACACTTACATTTCGCCCCATGTAATAGGGCCTATTGCCATCAATCGGGCGTAAAATACAGACTCCGTGGTTGCTACTGAGAAATTTCTGATGGAAAAACCCAATAACACTTTGCCTGACCTGCGAATCGAACCCAGGACCTCATGCACTGCAGTCGCGTATACGACCACCAAGGCAGTCAAGGAGAAACATGACTAATCTACATCTATAAACTAGTCTATTTATTGTTTCCAGATTGACGCTGGTGTTATCCTGTGCCATGAAGTTCGAGTCTTATCCACACGACACGCAGAGCTGTTCCATGATGATCGAAAGCCGTAAGTAGCTGAGTTTTTCCTATGTTTCGCTCGTCTCCAACATTACCACTTGCTTTAAAACCAGTCAAATTCTAGCATATAGGCTTCTGCAGCCAAAATTTTCGATTATCAGAATCATGAATGCTTTATGATGGATATAGCTTCAGGTACAGGTTTCCCTCTACATCTTAATCCGAAACGGAGTACGGCAACCGGCAGTTCCTAGAATCAGAAATTCGAAGACATCTACCAACCCGCACTGGGCCTGTGTGGTGGATTACGGGGCATATGTCCCAGGATTGGTAATATTAACGGCTATTCTATCCATGCCTGCCCTGTTAATTACCCATGCCTCTAAATTCCAGTATCCCACACGGTTCACGACCTGGTGTTCATCTGGAATCTGACCGATCCGCTGGTAGTCAACCCGGAGATTGAACTGCCACAGCTCGACATCTCCAACAACTACACATCGGACTGTACTATCGAGTATTCTACTGGTAAGCCAACATCATCATTAATGCCTTGCCTCAGATAAAGGGTGTAAATAGATCCTTAACGAAGCCGAAAGGCACTTGTCTTCCCCGTCTTGGCGATATTTTTTTTGTTCTAGACCATACCTGGGAACCTTCTAGTTACGGAGATATTGGGTGTCAAAGTTCCATCTATATTAATAAGTTTTTTTTTAAAATACACGTTTTTAATGTAAGATTTTTACTTTAAACACCTTCACGACCCCCGTACTATCAAATCCATCTATCGGCACAATGCTTTGAGTGCGTTCCATCGAGTCCTACTACCGTAAAACGTGATTTTCCAAAAAAAAAGTTTCCCAGCAATAATTTTTGCGTAAAGTTACTTATAGTTTGATGTACAGAATACTTGGTTGACGGCTTCGTGAAGGGTCTGTTTACACCATGTATTTAGGTGAAATAGTTTTAACCAAACCTTCTTGAGGTCCTGTAGGCTTTGGCAGAGCAACGGGCGACTATAAGTAAATGCGTTTGCAAGATTTTTCTGGCACTGTTGAGCAAAGTTCTTTCTTTATCAAACCGATATAAAACTTACACATAATATTTTAAATATGTGTTAACACTGTGTCGAAAGAGATACCGCGGCCCTGGAACACAAAGGGCAAAGAGGAACATGGATGGGTTTAAGTCAGTACAAGTCTGACACTCCCTTCCGCTCCGCCCAGAGCGGGGGAGGGGGGGAGGGGTCATTTGATGATTTCCCATCCTAATAAAAAAAAGGCATCTACACAACATTATTAATCTTCCCTTACATTGATGAAGTTCTTCAAAAAAGTCAGATGTATTACCTACTCAAAACCGATGTGCGTGTATGATAAAATGTATCAATGGGTACGAAATAAAAGAAGTACCTATGTAAAGATCATAGCAGGTGGCGTTCTACCTCAAGGGAAGACGCCGTGAGTTTATACTATGTATAGCTATGTATTAACACTATGTACTTAATCCTCTCCCCAGGTAACTTCACCTGCCTAGCCGTGGTGTTCAACCTGCGGCGCCGCTTGGGCTACCACCTGTTCCATACCTACATCCCGTCGGCTCTCATCGTCGTCATGTCCTGGATCTCCTTCTGGATCAAGCCTGAAGCTATTCCTGCGAGGGTCACGCTGGGAGTCACGTCGTTGCTCACTTTAGGTAAGATTCGATTGTCTTGAGGATATTAACGTGAGATGGAATTAAAAGACGATGTCAAAAGGATGATAGCATCCTCGGTGACATATGTGATAATTTCCAACTCCTCAATAAAAAAGCCATATTAACTTCTTACTCTCTCGTCCAGATTTTTGTCTCCCACCCTGTAGAGTGGAGAGGAGCCTATCAAGCTCTGAGTTGATTTAGACCAAACTGTGTTCCTTAGGAACCTTCAGCTGGTGACGGGTTTATTATCCAAAGACAAGAACAAACCAGCCCACTAAATAAACTTACTACAAATGGAATACATTACAGCTGCAGAAATGAGAGACAGAATATATTACGGCTGTATTCCCCGGATGATGAGGCAGAGGTGTTCAGTTCAGCCACACTTCGCCAGTTTTGTTCAAGTCGGCACGGCTGGCGCAGTGGCTGAGAGATTGACTGCTGCGCTGCGTGTCGCACGTTCGATCTCCACACGGAACAAATATTTGTATGGCCTACAGATAGTTGTTCCGGGTCTGGCTGTTTGTGTATGTGAGTTTAAATGTTTGTAAACGCACCCACGATACAGGAGAAATTCAAAGTGAGGTGAAAGGTTTAAAAAAAAGGCTGTATTTCTTTTTCATAGGCCGTAAAACAGTTTTATTCTTCTTTTAATTTTTCTACAGCAACTCAAAACACACAATCTCAACAAAGCCTACCTCCAGTCTCCTACGTAAAAGCCATCGACGTCTGGATGTCTTCCTGCTCAGTCTTCGTGTTCCTCTCACTCTTCGAGTTCGCGGTGGTCAACAACTACATGGGGCCTGTAGCCACGAAGGCCATGAAGGGGTACTCTGATGAAGACCTGTCCAGGGACTTGGATGCTTTCAAGGTTTATTTTGTTAGTTTAGATGCTGTGTGGATTTTCGCTAGGACAGTAGAACAATAACAAGGTGTAAACGGACCCTTCACGAAGCCGTCAACCGAGCATTCTGTACATCAAACTAAGTAACTGTACGCAAAAATTTTTGCTGGGAAACCTTTTTTTTTGGGGTGAAGAATTACGTTTTAAGGTAGGGCTCAATGTAACGCACACTAATTAATGTTCTGATGATTGCATTGAATAATACAGGGGTCATGGATGTATTTAAAGTAAAGTTTTAACATTAAAAACTTGTGCTTTAAAAACAAGTTGGAACTTTGACCGCTAATATCTCAGTAACTAGAAGGTTCCCAGGTATGGTCCCCAACAAAAAAAAGATCGCAATTACGGGGATAACAAGTGCCTTTAGGCTTCGTTAAGGGTCTTTTTAAACCCGTTATAGTAGGAATTGAATTGGCTGAGCATAGTCTGACGATGGATTTCATTATGATTGAGTCGTTGTGGACATTTAGTAGGACGCAATTTTAATACACGTTTGCAGTTTTGCACTAATCTTACGTTTTTGGTTATACGTTCTGTCAACAAAGTTTTTGAAAGTGAATTGGCTCGTATTATCTCGGCTCTGCACCAGCTAATGTGAGTAAAAGGCCGTAAATCAGGACAGACCCCAAACATTTTTTTCCTTAATGGATAGGACAGAGTCCTATAACTCTGCCCATGCACCAGACAAGTATTTATAATTTCACTTGCCTCCTAGGGAGATGTACCCGTATGAAAATGTCCCTTTAAGACATTCTATCGGTATCGGGAACAGGGTCCAAGCTACAAGCGTGCATTCAACTTTCGGAAGTGGACAGTTTTTAGTAGGTCAAATGTACCAGGTCAGAACTAAAAGAGATTGTTTCATTGTTTATTACACCTACTTAGCTGTCGCTGCGGTCAGGGCTCCAGAGAGAGGAACCTTCAGAGGGATTATTATATTAAACGGTGAATGAAAACATCGTGAGGAAACCAGCAAGTCCCAGAACCAACATTTTTTAAGGCATGTGACATCTACCAACTCGCACTGGGCCCGCGTGGTGGATTAGTACAGCAGTACAGCAGTGGGAACATTATAGGCTGTTTTATGTTCAATTGATTCTCTTTTCCAGCACATATTTCCAACAACAGTGGACCCTCGAGCCAGCACCTCAGCTTCCATCCCTCAATACGAGACCTTCTGCAACGGGAGAGAGACAGCGGTATACATCGATCGGTTCTCTCGCTTCTTCTTCCCTTTCTCGTTCTTTATACTTAATGTTGTTTATTGGTCTACTTTCTTGTGATCTTTAGTTCGACCTTGTTTGTACAGTCACGGACACTAAAACGTATACACTAAGCATAATTCAAAAGCGATTTTGTGAGGTTAAATGATTGCAATTTTGAGATAACATCGTTTTTATTTCGGGTCCCAAAATACCATTACAGTCTATACGGCAGGAGTTAGGCCCTGACTCCACCAAAGAGGATCCGTGCGGAGATATGCGAAGCGGAGAGGAGATGCTTAGGAGCTAGGGTGTATATGTTACGGCTAGAAGCCGAAGTAAGGTTACACCTAGTTCTAGCCGGCTATACCTAGGTGCGGCCCAAATTTTGAGCTTTGATGCAACCAATTTGGATGTAGTGCTCGCTCGGCTCGCGCGGGTTCGGTCACAGTTCTAACCTAACCTAATCATTTGGTCGATGTTGTGTATCCTAAAGAGTATACACATAAGTATAACAAACTGTTACAAGACGCACCTAGGTACAGCCGGCTAGAACTAGGTGTAACCTCACTTCGGCTTTTAGCCGTAACATATGCACCGAAGCTGTGCGGAGATGCGTACTGGCTGACCGGAGGAAAGATATGTGTACAGGCTACTCACGCCCAGAATAGCGCGATCTAAAACAAAAGGTAGGCCACTACTCGCCGGTCAGGTCTCACTGCGTCTCCACTGTGAGCTGCTGCCTGGTTAATCGCCGAGTGCGAAGGCCTAAACAAATATGACACATCTCCTCGCCTCTCAGCTCAACCGTTTTTGCTAAAGCTAGGAAGACTCAAGAAGTGTAAATAATGAAACTCTGTTGGTGGTCTCGTCTTGTCTCCGCTTCACTGGCATCACTTTTAAAAGTTGCTCAATGTATGCAAGGTGTAAACGGACCCTTCAAACAAGCATTCTGTATATCTAACTAAGTAACTCTACGCAAAAAATATTGCTGAAAAACGACTTTTTTTTTGGGGTAAAAAATCACGGTTTACGGTAGGACTCAATGTAACGCTCTCAAAACATTGTGCTGATGGATGTATTGAATAGTACGGGGTCGTGGAGGGATTAAAAGTAAAGTTATAACATTAAAAACTTTTATTAAAATAAAAATAAAAACTTGTGAAAAAGTTGGAACTTTGACCCCCAATATCTCCGTAACTAGAAGGTTCCCAAGTATGGTCTAGAACAAAAAAAATATCACAAAGACGGGGAGAACAAGTGCCTTTCGGCTTCGTTAAGGGTACTTTTACACCGATTAGGTAAATTCTGATGTTTTTAACTGTACTTATATCTTATCAATATTGTCTTCTTCCTTTTCAATGTATTTTTATCTTAGTGCAACCGAATAGGAGATAGTAATTAGCCGATTTTAAAGGCTTACTTTGTTAAATCAATTGTCTTAGCAATACTTGTGTTCTAATAAGTCTTAATTTTAATGTTATCATAATGATAATTCATAATTATATGGATCATTTAGGCTATAATTGCAATTGATAAGATTTTATTGTAAGATAATGGTAGTTTAGATTTAGTTTGATAGCATAAAACCTCTAGTTATTACTTTTATTTTAATTAAAATATTATGAAACATGATTGAGCTTTTTAATTTAAATTAATGTATTATCTCGATACTGGTATAGAAAGTGGCTCTTTTCATGACTTTACCAACTTTAGTGCAAAGCTACTGAGCAAGACATCTAAGTACTATTTGGATGAGACATGAGGAGATTTTACATCCAGGAAACTTCATGCAATAAAAAATCTCGCGCACACAGGGTTCCGTAGCACCAAACAATATAATAATATTTTTAACACTCATTCATTTGTCAAATTACGCTCTACAGCAAAACTAAATTTGTTTTTCATAGTATGTTAATGATAAACAAAGTTACTGCTGCAGTTTTACGAAAAAGTTCCATATCTTAAACAATAAATATCAAATTTTATTCAATCTAATTTTCGTTGAACGTTATTTTTACGTTCTACAAACCCACATTTTTCACAATTTTCCTCTTCTTGCTTTAAAAACTTAGAGAGGACACAGTTTTTACGGCTTTAGTAGCAAATATCTAACCGTAAATCCATAGCCTCCATTCCTTCAACTATGCATTACGAAGGACAGTCGTCCAACAATCCAGACGAAATCTGTAACTTCTTTTTAAACTTCTTTCATTCTGTTTATGAGCCTGCCACTCTCAATAACATGCAGCAGCCGACTTCCGACTATGTTAGCAACAGTAGTCTCGTTAGCAATCTTGTGATTAATATTGAACAAGTGCACAGCGCTTTGAACTCCGTGGACTGTTCTAAAGGACCGGGATCCGATGGTATCCCGCCAATTTTTCTTAAAAATACTGCTGACACGATAAGACTCCCACTATACATTATATATAATAGATGTTTGAGCCAGGGAACCTTCCCAGAAGTGTGGAAACGAGCCAATATCACCCCTATCCATAAGTCGGGCCCAAAGTATGAAGTTGAGAACTACCGTCCTATTTCCATTCTGCCGATCTTGTCAAAGCTCTTCGAGAGACTTGTCCACAATCAGCTGTACCCAATTGTTCATAAACAGATTATTAAGCAACAGCATGTGTTTGTCAAGAAAAGATCTACAACTACAAATTTGATTGAATATACTGATTATTTATTCAATAATTTAGACACACGTGTACAGGTGGACTCTATTTACACAGATTTCCGTAAAGCATTTGACAAGGTCGATCATGAATTACTTATGGACAAATTGGCATTCAACGGAATTCGCGGGGACTTGTATCGTTGGTTTACTTCTTATATTACAAACAGAACGCAAAAAGTGGTAGTTAATGGTTTCCATTCCAAATCCATATTTGTGTCATCAGGGGTGCCCCAAGGCTCGATACTGGGCCCTTTGTTATTTATTATATTCATAAATGATATTGGCATGTGCTTTTATAATTCAAAATATTTACTTTACGCTGATGACCTTAAAATCTTTAGACCCATAAAAACTACACGTGACTGTCAATTGCTTCAAGAAGATCTTAATCGTCTTGCAGATTATTGCACTGAGAACAAACTCCAACTCAGTATCTCTAAATGTTATTGTATTAGCTTTACTAAGAATAAAAATATATTTAAATATCCCTATGCAATACATAGTGTAACTCTGGCAAGGGAGAATTTGATCCGTGATCTGGGAGTATTACTGGATGATAAAATGCATTTAGACGCACATGTAGATAAAATCATCAATAATGCTTATCGCATGTACGTCTTTGTGATGAGATCAGCCACGGAATTTAAGCAGCCTAGTACATATTTATATTTGTATCGATCACTGGTGAGGTCACAATTGGAGTATGCAGTGCCTGTGTGGAACCCCTACTACAATAAATACAGTGAGTGTATAGAAAGCATACAGCGCAAATTTCTGAAGTCTATGCATTACCGTTGCTTAAAGAGTTGTTATCTCTCTTATAGTGAGCTAATTAAAAAGTACAATCTGCTTTCCTTGAGTTCAAGGCGTACTTATCTTGAAACCAAATTTTTGTATGACTTATGCAATAACCTGTATGATTGCTTAGATATTAGTAACAGGCTATGTTATATAGTTCCCAGGACATGCCAGGGACGACAGGTGCGGGCACGACCTGTATTCGCCACTACTACCAATCATACGAATGCCGGCTTGCGTGCACCTATTCGTCGCCTTACGAGCAATTATAATAAGAATTTCTGCAGCTTAGATCTGTTTGCTTTACCCCAGGGAAGGTTTAGACAAATGTTGCTTGATTTATTGAAAAACTAATGTGACTTTGACTTTGTAATTTCATTGAGCAACACTATTAAGAGCTTCATTGTTGGTGTTGTTGATGCTTCACTATTTGTATTAATCTTTTTTGCTTTTTTGTTTTGTTATTTACCATATTGTCTCATTGTTTATCTGTGGAGAACGTGGTTGATTTCACATTTGTATTATTGTTGTATATATTTTATTTATCTTATATTTTTTTTTTAATCCTTAATGTGTAATTGTTTGTTTTCCCTAATAAATAAAATAAAAAAAATAAAAAAAATATCTCATCAACCATTGAATTAAGAAAAAAGTATTTTAGGAGGAACCTCAACATAATTTTTCAAGAGCTGACGATAGACACCACAAATAGTTACAGAAGTTTAATTTATTTTTACAACCGTTTACATGTATGGAGTAAGGAGGGCCACCCATTTATTTATTTTTTCATAATTTCACATCACTTTTGTGTAGCGGTGTATACAAGAGACCTACTCTCCTTTTAACTATGTGGTGCCGACACTCTCGGAGTAAAATAGCTGTGATATACGGACAGACAGGACGAATCTACAAGGTTTTCGTTTTTGCTATTTGGCAACGGATCCCTAAAAATACACACAGAAGAGAAGAGAAAAATATATACAGTTCAAATAGATGGTAACATCAACATCAGTTGTAATTTTGGGAGCTGACTGTACTTTACAAAAACAGTTGAAATTTATGGTTGACCAAACGGGAGTCCCGTTTGGTCAACCATAAATTTCAAATGTGTGAAGATTAAAATAGTTATGAAAGGGGACTTTTTTCACTTGTTTTGCACTTCATTTGTTTAGTTGGCGAATTAAATCGGGAAAGTTTCCAAACCGTATGTACCCAATATTCTTACGATAAAAAACAACAACTAGTCATAAGTACAAAGTACAGAAGAAACATGATTGGTTTTCTCAAGATTCATCCTTAATACATGACACATACACGGAAAGTAGAATCATAAACAAACATTCAACGTTAGGTAATTCCATGTTTCTCACAATTCCATTCCATAAAGTACATTATTTCCATCTTCACGAACACCAGGCAACTCCTAATTATGCTGTTGGATTTGCACCGCTACGTCCAGCACCGAGAGCTGAAGTTTGAACAGTAAAATAATACTTAGGTATCAGTTAAGTTATAAGGCGGAAAACGGCCCTTAGTTTCCTTAAAGACTCGC
Source organism: Noctua fimbriata (assembly GCA_905163415.1). Classification (NCBI taxonomy): domain Eukaryota; kingdom Metazoa; phylum Arthropoda; class Insecta; order Lepidoptera; family Noctuidae; genus Noctua; species Noctua fimbriata. Next base: position 5,479,299 of record LR990946.1, read on the forward strand.
ATATAAATACTCAATTACAATAAACAAAGACATCAGTTCAAGAAAAGTTATTCAAGATGTGGAAACCTACATTCATATTAGCTGTTTTAGCAGCATTTTTAATCGAATCATCAACCAGTGACTTTATTCAGCGACCGACTTCCCGTTCACCTCCTTTACCGAAGAAACAGCCATTTTCTCTGGACCAACAAAGAATTCCTCGAGGTATATACGATCCACCACCATACACCTATGAAGGGGACTACCCAAAGGCACCTTCGACTGCTGACCATCCGATTCTGCCTTCAATCATCGATGATGTCAAATTCGACTCTAATAGAAGAACAGCCCGAAGTGTGTCCTCGAAGACTCTTCCAGGGTTCAAAATTCGTATGGCAAGGGATTTAAGACTGCCCGGACCTGACTATGAAGTACCGAAGGTACCACGTGTACCGCTGACCAGATTCCCTTGGAATAAAGAGCAGTTTGATCGTGCTCCTGGTTTTCCAAGGCTTGAGTGAGGATGTTTGTGCCATATTATAAAACAAGTGATTTAAATTGTGAAGTGTTTTTTTAAGCCAGTCGAGAAAGTGTAGAAATAAATTTTACTAATTTTACAAGTCAATTCTGTTTATTTATGGTGTTTGATTTTTTCTATAAAATGGTAATGCCACCACGGCTATGCACATTCATATATTGCCGCATATTTTTTATTTGCGGTTTTCTCAAGAGCCCTAAGCTCAAATGTTGGAACTCGTATTTTACAAATAATGACACTCAGTTATTTTGGAGTTCAATTACCAATCATCATCATCATTATCATCATTTCAGCCGAAAGACGTCCACTGCTGGACATAGGCCTCCCTCAAGTGTCGCCACATTGACTGGTCCCATGCGACTCGCATCCAGCGGATCCCTGCAACCTTCACCAGGTCATCGGTCAATTCCTAATACTGACAGTTAATCTCAAAGCTGATAAGTTTAGAACAATACTCCAGTCAACATCTGCCTAGCCCTTTGTCCGTATTTTGGGATCGGCTTCCCGTCTAACCGGATATCTGCGGTTGGTTACCAGTATTTAGAGCAGCTACTCCCTGTCTGACTTCCAGAATCCAGCTACGGTTAAACGATTCCCGACCTCCAGGCTACCCGTAACTACCTTTAAAGATCTACGAATGACAGACGGGATTAACTTATGTTTTTCCTACTCCTCCGCTATTATTTTCTGATTCATTTCGTTGCGGGATCCAAGACAGTTAAATTGTTTCTCTGGGACTTCGTCGAGCTTCATTGTCTCGGCACTTTTCTGGTGGTCGCCACTGTTGATTCTGGCTTTCAGGAGATGCAGTGGTTTGGGGATAGTGTGGCGGGCTTGTCCCAAAAAGAGCCACGATCAGCTGAATAATGTGCTTTCCGAGACACGGAGGGATCTCGGTGTGTAGGTCCTGGTATGAATGGTGCCCCATCCACAGACAGACTACGACTATTTGGCCACATAGATACAATAGGTTTTACCTACTTTCCAGTCTGCCTAATAAACTGAGCTAGATAATTATGCACCGTACAGACGCAGACATTATTCAGTGTTTGTCTGATTTCGTCACCGATGCAGGACGGACTTCTAAAAAGGCATCCTAGACATCACAATAGGTAGTCTAGACTATTAGGCATACCATTCTTTGTGCATAGTCTGGGGCTTAGCCTTTGTTAAGGGGAAGACAACACCGTGACTTAGGTCACTTGTTGATAGTTTAGGCCACTAACTTCCTATCCTATCCTAACTAATATTAAATGCGAAAGTAAGTTTGTTTGTTTGTTAGTTTTGTTACCTTTTCACACCTAAAGAACTGAACCGATCATCCGAAATTTTGCATATACGTTGTCAGGTGAACAGAAACGGACATGGGGTACCTTTCATCCCGAAAATAAGTACTGTCCCCGAGGAAAACAACAATAACGTTCTTATGATAATAGATGGCGTGTGTCTTTCGAATCATGATTGAATGAAATCATTCTAGAAACTTTAGTAGTGTGTTGAGTTTTTTTTTTTCTAAATTAACTTGGCGAACCCGCGGGCTAAGGCTAGTAGGTATTCAATTGCTGAAATTCGTTTTACAATGACACTTAGGTAAGTGGTAAACTTATATTAAAACTAACTGTGGCCGCGACTGCATTCTCGTGGAAATATTGATGTGTTCTTCCGGGATAAAAAGGCCTGGCCTGTGTGTTAGTCCAGACTATAATCTATCTCTGTGCCAAATTTCATTCAGATCCGTTTAGCCGTTCCGGCGTGATTGAGTTACAAATATCCATACATCCATCAAAACTTTCGCTTTTATAATAGTAATAAGACGAAATCCACTAATGGCATCTTCAAAACAATATTATTGATCCAGGTGCTGTACTTCCTGTTATGTTTTGAAAATGGCAGTACCTGTATGGTCAAAGTGTTTAGAACTACTATTTTTTTAACACTTCGACTATAATTTTCAATGTTGGCGGATCTAGTATCATGTATTTCTATTTATTTTTAAAAACGTGAGTGACCATACAGTATACAGGTCTTATAACGCAGAGGGATAATCTTTGCATTAAATCAAGGTGTATTTCAACAATAATTTTAATCAAAAAGGTGTTACTTACGGGAATACAGCGGTTTGTTGAGTTAGTGTTAATGAATGGGAAAAAAACGTGGCATTGAGTTACAGTGTTACTTGTCGGGATATTTTCTGCCAATGGGTAACAGTGTAACACAACATGGTGTAACTGTGTGTGTGTGTGAACGAGATCAAAGAAAATAGAGGTGAGAGGTAGCTACATGATTTGCCATTTAGGTATGCCGTATTATGTACTTACCTACCTACTGAATCTATGCTAAAAGCTTATTTTTCGATGACAAGTATTTTAAACGGTGGTTGGGTCTAAATAAATATATAAATAAATAATCTTTATTTCAAAAAAAAAAAAATACAGATTTCACAAAGTAAAATAAGACAATTTAAAACAATTTAAAAGAGCTTTGGTAGTAACACAATACACTACAATCTAGAAACTAAAATCTGTACACAATGAGGAAAACCCTGCCTCTCAAACTAGGTAACCTGTATCTTGAGAGACAGTGATTCAGCTTAAAATTGAAGCTATAATATTTATTGTAGACTGTGTCGATCTACCCGAGCGTTCTAAGGAAATAATTATTATGTAGGAAAATATATTTACATTCACTTGATATGTATGTTTGTGTGTGAGCATGTATGTATGTGTGTGAGCGCGGGTGTGTGTATGTTTGTGTGTGCGCGGGTGTGTGTGTGTGTGGGTATGTAATTAGAAATATGTACATAGGTAGTTAAACGACATACTTGAGTAAAGACTCTGTTTTCAGGTAGTCCTGTTTCAGTAGCCATTCTGTTAATTTTGATTTTATTTCATATTTATTTAGATCGACTATGTTTAATTTTTTGTGAATTTGTTTGTAGATGTATGTACTTAATGTGTAGTATTGGTGTTGAGCGAAGGCGGTTTTGTGGGGGGTGCTAATGGGTAATTTCTTCCTTTTTTTAGGGTCAGTAGGGGGAACACTACCGTGTTTTCTTAAAATAGACCGCAATAGAAAGAGCTGGCGAACAGAAAGCACTTGTGAGTCAGCGTATAGTTTCGTAGTCGGATATCGATAAGGTTTGCGAAACATTACCTTCAGCACGGCTCTCTGCGCTCTTTCAATCTTCAGGAAACAGGTTTTGTTTGCACTACCCCATGCTGTGATGCAATATCCAATGACAGATTGACATAATGCATAATACACCATCTTCAGGGTTTCAGGCGCTGCCGAGTCTCTGAGGGATTTAAAAGTATGCAACAGTTTCACAGACCTAGCAGTTATAGCGTCAACCTGTTTGTCCCATCGTAGTTCTCCGTCTATTTGGACACCCAGATATTTCACACTATCTATTCTTGTGAGTTTCGGACATAAACAGTGTGGGGATCGTGTGGAGCAGGTGTGAGCTGTTATGGAGAACGACTTTTCAGGTAAGTTGTTTCGTCGAATAGAGAATGGAATGTACGAGGTTTTATCACAATTCAGGGTAAGCAAGTTTAGGTTAAGCCATGTCATGACAGTTGTTATTGCCACTTCAGCGTGGCATTTAACGCTATCCCAACTTGGTCCATTAACTATGACTGCGGTGTCGTCTGCATACGCAATGATTTTAGAGTTAGATAACATCATTCGGCAGGGACAGTCAATCAGATACTGGATCCAGTCATGGAAAGAGTTCATCAGAACAATGGAAATCATGGAATACTAAATCAAATTTGTACCCAAAACTTGTAGCGATGGTATCTTCTGCCATTATATTGGTACAATGGCATCCAACATCAAACAATACAACAAAGAAACGACTATGTTTTATGCAGAATTAATTCATTACATACTTAGCACAAGTGACGGTCATCATTCTGCTTGAAGAAGTAGCATCAAGATGGCTCAGCAGGACATAAAGATGTAGAAAAACTGTTTAAGTAGGTATATAATTATAATCCCTTGGCATGAGGTCCTTGGTCTCGATTCCCGGGTCGGGCGAAATTTTATAGGGTTTTCAGGGCATCAGCAATTTCTCAGTAGCAAGCACGGCTGATGGCAATAGGCTCGCCTCCTATTACATGGGACTTTAACATAACTGGCGAAATGTAGGTGTACTATTAGATTCTAGTTTGACGACCTTCCTGATGTGCAGCAGTAACCTACTATTTTTTTATGCTCAAGAGGCTTATGTTTGGCTGCAACTCGCCTGATGAAGCGATGATGCGGCCTAGGGTGGAGCACGCTTGCCTAGAAGAAACCAGTTCACTCAAACATTGAATAGATCCAGTTCATAATGATCAGGGAACAGAGAAGCCGGCAGTGAATTCCACAGATTGACGGTTCGCGATGTAGAAGCATAGAGCTTTGTTCGGATCCGTGGAACCTCAACCATATAACGGTGACGCTTCGCCGTATATCTGGGGGGTACTATGACGTAAATTCCAGTGTGGGAAAGAGACAGAGATGTATAGATCGTCTAGCGTCATCTCTTTCCCACACTGGAATGACTCCTGTTTTAAGAAGTCATGGTCCATCGCCATGGCCACCTGCTCGTTCGTCTTGCAGATATTGTTAACTTGCCCACTGGTTCCACTTAATACGGTGCGTGGCCAAAGTCAGAACTACGTGATCTTGGTTCATCATAATTTTGAGTGCTTCTCCCGTCACACCACCCCTTAACAACAAAACAAACGCAACTCACAAGAATAGATTGCCGAAAATCGCATGACAATGTACTATTAGCATACAACGAGTTGTCTAGACCCTACGTGGTCTGCATTCCTGGTACTCGCACACGTTGACTATGCATCTTTAGTTTAATTGATGCCTGCATGTTGGGGGCAATGACCGGATGACGGCGGAGTTGCCAAATCTTGATTTGTGACCGTCACTTCATCATCATTGCTCTCACTACGGTAGGTAAATGAAAACAGTATGTTCTAACCGAAAATTATAAGATATGACTGTCGTGATAATATGACATGCACCCACCAACCCGAATTGGCTCTGTGTATCAGTGCCTGTGTCCCAGTATTGAGAACATTATAAACTGATTATTTCCCTACAGATTAATACTGCCTCGTTGGTCTAGTAGTCGCAAGCGCGTCTGCTGAGTATGAGGTCTTGGGTTCGATTCCCAGGTCGAGCAAAGTGTTATTGGGTTTTTCCATCAGGAATTTCTCAGTAGCAGCCACGGTGTCTGGATCTGTGCTTAATACGATACCCCTTGGTGAGTCAGGGTTTCAGACTTTCGGGCCACTGACTACCTGTAACGACTGTCAAAGATCTACAAAATTAAATGACAGCCGGGCCCAACGGCTTAACGTGCTTTCCAAGGCACGTTTAAAAGTCGTTTCGGGAAGTTAGAAATATCTATGTATAATTATACAACATTAGTTTTAGTATATGCGAAACCTGAAATACGTGTCTAGTATTTTTATGTAAAGAATCTATGTACAAAATTTCAATACAGTATCATGAAAAATCACTAAGTTCTAAGCTTGTTCTGTTACGTGGTTCTCCGCATAAAAACGTGGCCACCAGGCGGCTCTACCAAGCGCGCACCTTCAACGTCGTCTTTAGCTCATTGATAATAATAATTTGGCAGTAGGTAACTAAATGATTGCGATGGTGTCCAACTTGTCTCTTGTCTTGTCTTGCCTTTTTTAAATATTTTTGGGACAAAATATAACATGGTTTAAAAATTATTGGAATCGATACAGTTACTTATTCTGAACAAACTATATTCAGGTTTCGCATATACTAAAAATATTGTTGTATCATTTTTTCTCAACATTATGTTATTGACGCGTCCTGAAAACAAGAAAATAAGACAATTCCTCTGAAGAACGAGTCGGTCAGCCATCCCTTCAGAAGCGACCGTTATAATTTAACGACATCGTTTAACGAGCCGTCGTTAGTCGCAGTTCGTAAAGTCTCACTCTCGAAATGGATGCTGTTTTACTGGTTTTCACTTTCGCGAATTGTGTTTGGTACAGGGAAAGCTGGATAACTTCTAGTTTTTTTATACTTTGATCCGACTATAGATGGGTTATTATGTTTATGAGCATTTTTAGTGTTATTTTGAGAAAGTTAACTTCGTATCAGAGTCCAAGACCGTGTTAAGCATCAAACAGCTTAGGTAGTACCTACCGCCGCCGCTTAATAACTGAGTGCAAAAAACGAACAAGAAAGTAGTAGTAGACCGATCTGCTCATAAACACCCACCCGCAATAACTTCAGTTTATCCGTGATCATGGTGCTTGCAACAGCGCCGAAATATCGGGAACGCAACAAAAACAGTAAACATGGTAAATATCCCGTTTCTAGTGTAAATAATAGTACCTACTGCTCCAACAGTTAGAGCAAAACTACCTAAGCCTGTCTAACATTATTTCTGAATCAGGCGCTCAATGTTGAATAGTCTTCTCCTAAAGAAATGAAACATTTGTATCTCCTAACATAATTGAAACCTACTTTAAAAGTATTGACCTTCTCGTTGATCTAGTCGTCGCAAGCGCGAATGCTGACTAATGTGCTAGGTTCGATTCCCAGGTCGAGAAAAGGTGTTATTGGGTTTTTCCCTCAGGAATTTCTACGTAGCAGCCACGGAGCCTAGATTTATGCCCAGTTGATGGCAATAGACTCGCTCCCTTTTACACGGGACTTAAACATAACTGACCATATGTGTGTACTATTAGGTACACCTCTGCCTAACCCTTCGAGGATTACAGGCGTGATGTTATGTTTGGTGTAGTGTATGTTTAAAAATATTTCGACTGCCTGAAAATTGTTATTCAATTACTTTCCACCGCTCTTGCTTATAGCTTACACCAAATCATCGACTCCTGCGCAAGTGTTCCCTGAATCCGCTCAAAGTGACGTTTATGACTCATAACACAGCACAAGGAGTAACAAACCTTTAAAACAGGGGTAAACACGTTTTGCAGAACTATTTCTAGACTTTTACGATGATGCCAATTTTGTATTTTAAGTCCTGAACTACTTATGCCGTTAAGCCGTTGGTCCCAGCTGTCGATTGTAGATCTTTTACAATCGTTACTGGTAGTCAGTGGCCCGAAACTCTGACCAATGGGTATCATATTAGCGGGCCTGAAGACGGTGAGTACTAGGCTAGCTCGCCGTCCGGCCGTCTTATGACGACAGGCCGTGACAGATGTCAGCAACCAGGAAGGGGTCCGCAAGGGCTGATGCCTGCCGGGGCTGCGGGACTGTTCGAAAGAGATACCGCGGCCCTGGAACACAAAGGTAAAGAAGGAACATGGATGGGTTTTAGTCAGTACAAGTCTGACACTCCCTTCCGCTCCGCCCAGAGCGGTAGGGTCATTTGATGAATTCACATCCAAAAAAAAAGAAACGGGTATATTTTATCATATTACCCAGTATGAACTGGGTTGCTGGGGTGTGGCAGTCGCTGCATGTGAAATACTGGTATTCAGCTGCATCCTGTTAGACTGGAAGCCGACCCCAACATAGTTGGGAAAAGGCAGGTGATGAACTGTTTCTGCCAATTTGGGGCATTAAGCCATCTAATAGGCATATTGAGCATATTTCATATTAATCAACTTTATGATTGTGTAAATTAAGTTGGTGTTAGCATGACCAGTTGAATTGAGAAAGCCATAAAAAAATTAAATTTTAAAGTTTTAAAGTTACACATTTTTGGAAATTAAATAACTACGAACACTGAATGATGATTGTTTTTTGATCAACGACCTTTTAATCGGTATTCGGAGTTTCTGGACTGTCACGTTGGTTTAGTGGTCATAAGTGATCGCAGCTAGTGGTATGAATGTTCGATTCTCGGGTCGGGAAAATTAATATTTGGTTTTTCCGTCAGGAATTTTTCAGTAGCAGTAACGGAGTCTGGATTTGTGCCCGGTTGATAGCAATAGGCTCGCCTCCTATTACATTGGACTTAAAACATAACTGACGAAATAAGGGTGTACTATAAGGTACCTACCTCCTCTGCCTAACCCTTCGGGGATTACAGTCGTGATGTTATGTTATTGAGAGTTTCTCTTGCTAATTTAATCTGATCTTGTGAATTCATAGAATGTAACCTGGTACATGAACTAATTGATACTTGGAACCACAGCAATTTCCTAGTATAGTGCACTGTACAGTCATATCTGAGCAAAAATCCTAGAAAAAATAATTATATTCACTTGGCTACAAGATTTCTAGTATTGCTGAGCATAGGTCTTGGGATTGATTCCTAGGTCGGGAATTCCTATCGGGTTTTTTAATCAGTAGTAACGAAGCAGGCGTTCGTGGCTACATAATAACAGCGGTGCGGGTCGATCTTCAGGTTATACCGCGCTTGCCTACGTTGGTACGTGGATGGGTGACCACCCATTACATACTGAGTTACCTCCGTGCTACGGAAAGCCGTTGGTACCGGCTGTCAGTTGTAGATGTTTAACAGTCGTTACAGGTAGTCAGTGGCCCGATAACCTGACAACCAGTCTTACCAAAGGGTATCGTATTACCCAGTACTAACTGAGTTGTGGAGGTCAGATAGGCAGTCGCCCATGTTCATGGTATTCAGCTGCGGTTAGACTAGAAGCTCAATATACAGGGTGTAACAGAAAGGGTATAGTCATATCAACTTCCTCCATGGATCCAATAACGTAAATGCGAAAAAATTTATCAGCTGTCCCATACATTTGGGTCGAGTAGGTATTGAAATTTAGTATGGGACAGCTGATAATGCAATCTCAATAGCAACGCGGATTATGGACCTCTGAAATAATAATGTTTGTTTTGATGATGTTATATGGAATGGGTTTTTTAAGAGGGTAGGTAGTAGTAAAACCCCAAATATGCGATAAACACAATTACTTAGTATTAATTTATTTTTAAATGCGATTACCAGGAACACGAAGTGCAGTAAATTCATTATTTTTTATAGCATTGTTGATAAAAATACAAGAACTTATAAAGAGTAATCAGTTTCAGGTCAACAGTTTTCGAGATTAAGTGACGCAAAAGAACAGATAGACGGGTTTCAGAATTTTTGAAGCTACTGTATTAAAAGAATGACATAAGAATAATCATTGCTTGATGTAATCACTCAAAGTTACAAGTACAAACATAACGCCTGCTACCCAAAGGCATACGCAGAGGTACCATCCTAGGTAATCTATGAGTTCGCCGAATATATTGCAGCCCTTTATGGTTAGGTAGTTGGGGGTGAACCTATTGCCATTAATCGGGTACCAATTTAGGGTCCGACCAGCTACAAACAAACTCACAAACAAACAAACAACAACAACAAAACAAACACACAAACAACAAACAAATATCTAATCACAATCAGTCCGTGTCTATCAGTAACAAATATCTAATCTGATACCTAAGACATTTTATCCCGATACTGGAATCGATCCTAGGATCAGCAGTTCATAAGTTTTTTAAACACCGGAAGGGGACGCCCTAGAAGGACAGCATACAGGGTGGAAGGGAGATCGACGCACTAACGGTTACCATGTATTCAGTACATCATACCAAAATCATACAAATTTTTCATCGGTTATTTAAAATAAATTAAATTTAAAAAAATACTAGCTTTTATTTTAATTAAAAAAATAAAATTAGATTTATCCATCAACATTGAACTCGTATCTAAAGTTTCGTGTCCGTGCTATTAACCGTTGAAGAGTTCTCTCGTGAGGAGACGAAGGCTGCAGGATCAAGTCTTGTGTCATAAAAATGTATTGTCACCAGAACCAAAGGTGTGTGCAAAATTTCAGCTCAATCGGTTGAGAGGAACTGGTTTGAAATTCAGTTGCTAGATTTGATCAATATGTACTAACTAACCAGGCAAGTTGAATAAAAGCTTATAATAAAAAAAAATGCTGTTCCATACATTTTGATCGTGTAGGTATTGCACTTTTCGAAGTAACAGCTGAAATATTTCTATGCGGGGGTGTTTGGTATGATGTACTGAATACATGGTAACCGTTTGTCGATGTCCCTGCCACCGTATACAGGGTGAATTTTTCAAGTGGGCGTGGATGGCGAAATCCGAAACTATGACGAATAGCGAAAAATACTTAAAGGAGTCTTACACTCTTAGTCTCTCTCACACGGAAAACTAAAACTGCATCATTAGATTTTTGAAAAATCAATATTCCTAGCCAGGAATCGAACCCATTGATTTCGGGGAAAAAAACACACACACTGTTTTATTACACCATTCGCTAATAAGGATTAAATTCTGGGAAGTAATGACATGCGGAAAACTTAAGAAAAATCTAAAATTTTATGTTTTTTCATATTTTAAATTATTGTCCTGATTGATGACACCCGCAGCTCTTCGTTGTTTTAGGCCACAGTAAAAATCCTAAACAATTGAAATTAGAACTTACAAGTGAGTTGGTGCCAATATTAATGCTAATTGTTTTCATACAGTTTGTAAAATGAAAGTATTTTAACAAACTACAACATTACTCTTTCCTTTAGTTTAATTATTTCCCAATATCAATGGATTCGATTCCTGGCTAGGTATATAGATTTAAAAAAAATCTAATGATACCGTTTTAGTTTTCATCAAAATTGAGCTCGAAAAAATACTCAATATTTTTCGCTATTTCTCATAGTTTCAAATTTGGCCATCCACGCCCATCATCATCATCATTTCAGCCGAAAGACGTCCACTGCTGGACATAGGCCTCCCCCAAGTGACGCCACATTGACCGGTCCCGTGCGACTCGCATCCAGCGGATCCCTGCAACCTTCACCAGGTCATCGGTCCACCTAGTGGGAGGCCTTCCAACGCAGCGTCTTCCGGTTCGCGGTCGCCACTCCAGAACTTTTTGGCCCCATCGGCCATCCGTTCTGCGAGCAATGTGCCCTGCCCACTGCCACTTCAGTTTGGCTATTCTTCGGGCTACGTCGGTTACCTTGGTTCTCTTGCGGATGTCCTCATTTCTGATTCGATCACGCAAGGAAACTCCGAGCATAGCCCTCTCCATTGCCCTTTGGGTGACTTTAAGCCTTCTGATAAGGCCCATTGTGAGCGACCACGTTTCGGTCCCGTATGTAATCACTGGCAACACACACTGGTCATAGACCTTCGTCTTGAGACACTGCGGTAAGTTGGACGAGAATATACCCCGCAACTTCCCGAACGCTGCCCAGCCGAGTCGGATTCGACGATTGACCTCTTTCTCGAAGTTAGACCTACCTAACTGGATCGTTTGTCCAAGGTAGGCATAATCGTCTACAACTTCGAGTGTAGAGTCTCCGATCTTGATAGGAGTGGGAGTTACATGGGTATTCAACATGATTTTGGTTTTGTCCATGTTCATTTTAAGACCCACTTTTTCGGAAGCTCTACTAAGGTCATCGAGCATTGTACTGAGGTCCTCCATGGTCTCAGCCATGACCACTATATCGTCGGCAAATCGAAGGTGAGAGATGTACTCGCCATTGACGTTGATGCCTAGCCCTCTCCAGTCCAGAACCTTGAAGATATCCTCCAGTGCAGCGGTGAACAGTTTCGGAGATATGACGTCTCCCTGTCTTACACCTCGCTGCAGAAGGATAGGTTCTGAGGTCTGGTCCTGAAGTCGGACTGACATGGTGGCGTTTTTGTACAAACACTTCAACACCTCGATGTACCGATAGTCGATTTGGCACCGTTGGAGAGACTGCAGTACAGCCCAAGTCTCGATCGAATCGAAGGCTTTCTCGTAGTCCACAAACGCCAAGCAGAGAGGCAGGTTATACTCTTCGGTCTTCTGTATAACCTGCCGCAGCGTATGTATGTGGTCTACGGTGCTAAAGCCTTTTCGGAATCCGGCTTGTTCGGGAGGCTGAAAATCGTCAAACCTGCGCGCGAGACGATTCGTGATGACTCTTGAGAACAACTTGTAGACATGGCTTAGAAGTGAGATGGGCCTATAGTTCTTCAGCCGGGCATTGTCGCCCTTTTTGAAGAAGAGTACCACCACACCCCTGCACCATGCCTGCGGCGTTTTCCCCTCGAGTATGACGGAATGAAACAGCTTCTGAAGGGCCTTAAGTACCGGTTTTCCACCCGCCTTCAGGAGTTCGGCCGTAATTCCGTCATCACCCGGTGCCTTGTTGTTTTTAAGCTGTTTAAGAGCCATCCTAATCTCGTACAGGCTGACATCCGGAATGTCTTCGGTATAGTGTCGGGTTAGTCTAGCTCTTGGGTCGTTAGCTAGAGTTGCAACAGGATTTCTAGTTGAAGTGTACAACTGCCCATAGAAACTCTCGATCTCCCTCAGCAGCTCCGGTTTGGCGGATACGATCCTGCCATCGTCGGTCTTCAGTTTCGTTAGCTGGCTCTGCCCAATAGCCAGATCTCTTGAAAACACCTTGGAGCCTTTATTCCGCTCAATAGCGTCTTTAATACGCTCGGTATTAAAGCGGCGGAGGTCGCTCTTCAAGGATTTAGAGATCCGTCTATTGAGCTGCCGGTATTTCCACACTTCATCTGAAGACTGCAGGATCATCTCACGCCGCTCCTTCATGAGCTCGAGAGTATGATCAGAGAGTTTTTTGTTGTGTGCACGACGTGTCTTGAAAAACTTAGACCCAGTCGTGTGGACAGTTTCCACGAACCCATCGTTGTATTCGTCCACTGAGCTTCCTAGGCACTCGAAACGATTCTGGAGTTCAAGCTGAAAGCTCTCGGGGTTTTGGATCTGGATCTGTGCTGGACGGAGCGTAGACTTCATCAGTCGAGACCTTTCAAGCTTTATATTGATGTTCAATGTGCCTCTTACCATGCGGTGATCGCTCCCGGTTTTCACCGAATTGATCACTGAGACATCATTGAACATTTGCTTCTTGGTTGACATGATGAAGTCAATCTCATTTTTAGTTGCACCATCGGGACTCTGCCAGGTCCACTTCCTGTGCTCGCGCTTTTTGAAGAAGGAGTTCATCATATAGAGGCCCTCCTTCTCCATAAAACTAGCCAGTTGGTGACCCCGGTGGTTCCGACTTCCAAACCCAAATTACCCCACCTGCAGCTCATCTCCATCTCGTTTGCCCAGTTTCGCATTGAAGTCCCCCATGACAACGGTGAAGTGAGTCTTGAAACCATGCAGGGCTTTGGAAATATCCTCATACATGGTCTCCACTTCGTCGTCGGGGTGTGCCGAGGTCGGGGCGTAGACCTGTATGACCTTCAGCAAATATCTTGAGGATATTTTGAGTATAAGGTACGCCACCCTGGTCGACACACTCTCGATCTTCACCACGTTATTCACAAGGGGCTTGTGGACGATAAACCCAACACCACCCTGGGACTGCCGGTCACCCTCTCGGAAATAGAGCATGTTGCCGGATTTCAGGATTATCGTGTCCTCACCCTCTCTTCGGACTTCAGATAATCCCACAATACTCCATCGCAGCCTGCTCAATTCCTCTTCGAGTTCCGTTATCTTCTCGTCGGTCCGGAGTGTACGCGTGTTATATGTTGCCAGGTCAAGTCGTCGGTATAGGCAGCCTGATCTCGTCCGGGGATTCTTCGCACCCCTTGCCACGCCGTAACCTCGACCGCTACCATAGTCGAGGGTAGACTGGCTGCCGGGTACTAGGGGCCATTTTTCAGTTGCGCTTACCATTTGGGGGGTTTTGCCCTAATCGCCACGCTTGGCAGGCGGGTTGGCGATCGCAGTATGGTTGTTGTAAAATCAGAGAACGCTGCTGCCCATTCTCTGGTAAGTCCCTTAGTCGCCTCTTACGACACCCACGGGAAGACATGGGATGGTGCTATTCTTTACGTCCGGACACCATACGGAACATCCACGCCCACTTAACAAAAATTCACCCTGTATATCCTGTGTGTGTGTGTATGACTAGATGTATGAACGAAAACAAAATGAGTAGGTATTTGTAAAGATCGTGGTTTCTGCCCCCATTGCGTGTGTGGCGTAAAACAATATTCGCAACACTCTGTAACCAGCCCAATCAAGAATATTGCCATCAAATTGAATATTACACTATAATAACAAGCCCAGCATAATATTAATTAGTATTATCAGTCCGCCTGTCTGTCACTCTATGATTTCCCGCGTATCTGCCTGTCAGAAGTGATTTATGTTCAAGTAATAATAGTTACATACGTTTACGCCTTATTTAGATAACGGCTGTTGTGATATCTTTTGTTTTATTTATAGAATGTTGGCTGCCGGTTTTAATAACCGACCTGGATAAAGAAAGAGGTTATGCTATGGCGCGTATTTAGGTTTCCGTACCCAAAGTCGTCCGTCTGTCAGCGGGCTGTATCTCATGATCCGTAATAGGTAGACAGTTGAAATTTACGCCGAATGTGTATTTCTGTTGCCGCTATAACAATAAATATTAAAAATTAAAGGGTTTTTTTTCTAAGCATACAGATAGAAGTAAGAGGATGGGTTTTAATTTGGCATTTGCTGTCTACAAAATACGTTTCCTTTTTAAATAACTACTTTTGTAAGAAAACTTCATTGGAGGTTATCAGAAGGTGCTGAAAATTTTGCTTTTGTTTTGTCGTCTAAAATGCCGAAAATCAGCCACTTTTGGGCTGAAAATCTAAGCTAGTGTGGTTAATTACAAACTGTACTACTTAATGTGGAAACATTATTTTTACGCTTTGCAAGGCAGCACATAGTGAGACATTACTTTATTGATTACACCATGTACAGTCACAAGCACCAAGACATAGTATTCTGGAACTCTTTTTATAAAAAAGATCCTATCTCCAAGTTACAATCGTTATTTCTCGCGAAAATAGCTTTTAAATTTAGGAACTTGTATACATATTGGTGCTCATGACTGTACTTAATTTTACCTATGTGTCACGAATGGGTCCATATTGGCTCACCTAAAGTTCTTTACCCGAAATTGTTCTTCCTAATGATTTGTAATCCGAATGATCACTCTTCCTAAAATTTTTCATCCTAAAGTTTTCATTCATACTATTTGTAGTGCTACATTAATGTAAATATATTTAAACTCCTACTGTTTTTTATCATAACGCTTTTATCCCTAAACATAATTACCATAATATTTTAGTTTAGAATTATTAAAAGTCGTTTCACTGATTTTTGTCTTAAATGAATGAAATTCAGGTCAGAGTATCGTCTTGGGAGCACTATGAAAAAAATACTTAAAAAATTTCGCGACCAATTTCGAGGTAGCGCTCGCCGGCCGCTGCCGCGGCACCGCTCGCTTCGCTCGCTCGGCTCGCGCGTATTTGGTCACAGTTTTAACCTAACCTAACATATCCCACATCGTTTTTACGACAAACGGTTAGTCGGAGACAAAAACACCAAGACACTTTTAGCCTTATATTTAGGTGTTTTATACGATAGAATCGAGAAAATAAACGATTTGCAAAAATAACACTTTTTTGGAAAATAAAGTTACGCAAAATTAATGTATATAATACTGATTATTATGAATAAAAAGAAATTTAAACATAAAAGATATGACTTTGAATAATAGTGTAAAAGATGGTTATGTTGAGAAAATATAGGAAAAAGAATAAAAGTATAATAGATGTTTATTGCTACTGACATTATGAAGTTGAATGCTTCGGAATTATGAACATTAGAGACAGAGTAGTTATGAATTGTGATTGTTAGGATGAAAAATGTTAGGAAGAACATTTTCGGATTTCCAATTATCGGAGTTGAAAATTTAGGTGAACTTTGGCGCACCCGTCACGAATATAAACATAATTGAATTTTGTTTTATTAAACCGTCAATGTTTTAACTCTATTTTGTTTCTGTCGGACAGACAGACTTAGACATTTTGTGTACATATATGTGATGATAAAAGATATGTCTACAATGTAATTCAATTACTTTATCTGCTGACTTTTGTTTAAACTTACAACCGGCGGGCACGATAGTAATATTAAAAATTACTTCATAATTTAAAGTAAGTACACTTGCAATCATCATCTGCCTAGCGTTTTCCCAACCATGTTGCGGTCGGCTTCCAGACTATCGGCCCATCCATTACATACACAGTTTCCTCCGTGCCTCGGAAAGCACGTTATGCCGTTGGTCCCGGCTTTCATTTATAGATCTTTGACAGTCGTTACAGGTAGTCAGTGGCCCGGACAACCAGTCTTACCAAAGCGTATCGTATTACCCAGTACTAACTGAGATGTGGATGTCAGATAGGCAATCGCTTCATGTAAAATACTGGTATTCAGCCGCATCCGGCTAGACTGGAAACAGACCCCAAAAAAACTTGGGAAAGGGATGATGTGTTGCCGTTGATAAAATGGCACTTTGTCGATGCCTTCAAAGCTGCAATGGGCCACCATCATGTTAGCATCCGTATTCCGTACTCAAAAATGAATCACCCAAAGCCTAAAATTCGATTAAACAATCGAACATCTATAAATTGGTCACGTATTCTCGAAACTTAGCTTTCTTTTTATGCAGCGGCCGTCTGCCCACCGTCTGGACAGGAATATGCACAAAAAGTTGGACCTTGAGACATGAATTTGCATCGAACACGTCTCCGGCATGGCAACTAAGCTCATGCATATTCAAAGATTAAAACTGCAGATGGTATACTTCTTTGGACGGATGCACGGGGTTTGACAAAAGGCATAGTAATGGTATAGTCAGGCACCTATTCTTGCTAACAGTAGGGACACCAACGTTATTATTATTGGCCATCGGTGACCCACTGCAGGGCTGACAGACCTCTGTTCCCACCCTCGACTTATCCATGTCCAGCGAAAAAAAAGCTGACATGGAAAAATTAACTGAAATTAAAAAAAAAACAAGCATGTGTCAAAAATTATTGTGACGGAGAGAGGACTGCTGAGCATGAGGTCCTGGGTTCGATTCCCAGGGCAAAGTGTTATTGGGTTTTTCCATGAGGAATTTCTCAGTAGCAGGCACGGAGTCTGGATAGGTGCCCGGTTGACGGCAATAGACTCACCCCCTATTACATGGGAATTTAAAATAACTGGCTGTACTATTAGGTACACCTCTGTCTGACCCTTCAGGGATTACAGGCGTGATGTTAATGTTATGTTACAATCAAGTGTCAAAAATGTAAATTCCGAAGCTTACTTAGTTGCTTTAAAAGAAAAAAATGGTCAGAAGTGGGTGCCCACTGCCCTTCTGACCAATTATTATTAATTCAATTATTATTATCAAACTACAGAGGGTCCACTGTGTTAGTAACAATATAACTTAGCCTATGTTAGTACTTAATAACTAGAACAGATCGGGTCCGATTAGTTAGCGGGCTATCTGCCCGGGCTGCTATCGACTGCAGGATAGTGTTGGGACTGCCACGCAGTCTGTGGAGTAGCGAGGCAGATTTCTACGCCACAACGCATCCAAACTCTCTGTGCGTGCGTCGGCAAACATTGCTAAGGCACTACAGAAGCGTGGCAGTCGCAACAATACCCTAAACGCATTATTATACAGGGTGTAAGGGACAGCCCTCCACAAACTGATGGGGTGAATTCAGTATATCATACTAAGATGACCGGTACAAGAAATTATTTCAGGAATGTTATGGGAATTCAATAAATTTGATTTGTTTTATTTCCTTATACGCAATGTATCGTTACTGTGGCAAAACGCACGTAGCGAACGGCAAGCGCGACGACGAGTTCGAAGAACTCTGTAGCTAGGCAGGAAGTACACAGCTGATTTCACGCGTCGCTGGATTTTTGATTTTAGCCGTATTATTTACATAAATGATAAGAGAGAAATTTTACATTGAAATAAAGGAATAGTAACTGTAAAAAAAGTGAAAAATACAACATTTTCCGGAGAAAAAATGCAGTGAAATATGATTCAAAATAAGGAGCTGAATCCACCCTGTCAGTTTGTGGAGGGCTGTCCCTTACACCCTGTATTGAATACGCAGAGCATTATAAGCCTTTTGGATATGTGTGAACCACAGGGACTGAAAAATCACAGAAGATATCCTGTAAGTGACAGTATAAGTTTAGGCCAGTGGTTGCTTAGGCTTACAGTTAATCTATCTATTAAGGGACGGCACGGTTGGCGCAGTGGCTGAGCGATTGACTGCTGCGCTGCCTGTCGCGGGTTCGATCCCCGCGCGGACATATATTTGTATGACCTACAGCCAGTTGTTGCGGGTCTGGCTGTTTGAGTATGTGAGTTTAAATGTTTTTAAACGCACCCACGATATTAAATACTAGTGCGGGACGTTTAAAAAAAAGTTTTATTTAAAGGATGTAGCTTAGACAAAAGGAACTGGTGTCCATCTGATACGTGTCTGTACGAGTATGGAGGTACATTGTAGATAAAATGGCATTAGCATAGACTGTGATGTCAGATTATGCTCATTGGAGCTTAGAGGGATATTAAGTAACCGGAAAGATGGGTCCCCCATAAGGGATCGCAGATTATGATTTATTTATTGCATAATGGCAATGATATTATAAAGAAAGATACGCTACATTCATACTGAGCGGTGTTTAAATATCGTTACGTTGTTACGACTGCGATAGATAATACGAAACGTATGATACAGAAAGAGATAGCTATTGCACTTGAAGTACTTAAACTACGACAATTGTCTGAATTTCTCTGCAACAATTTGCGCGCGCTAGTGCGATATCTACCTCTTTTTATTTATAATATCATTGCATAATGTGGATAAATTGGCGTGCCTTGTGGCTAACAATACGGCAAGCCCATAAGGCAAGCAGACTGTCCAGGAACCCTATCACCATGAAGAGAGTACCTTGTAGGCTTGAATGAACCGCCACTATATAAGAAATGTGTGGATGTGTGCGAAAAAGCGACTTACACGGAATAATTTGAATAAAGAACTCGGCTGATGGCAATAGGCTCGCCTCTGCCTTTTCCTTCGGGGATTACAGGCGTGATGTTATCTTATGTTTTTTAAAAGTGTGGACAAATGGTTAGATTTAGAACACATTTTAAGGGCTTGGTAACAATAAATACAGTTAGAAGAGTCTACCTGTCTACAAATAGGAGAATTATCACTAAACCTACAGTAGATATTTTATTGATCACAAGCTGTTTCGCTGTTGCGTGTTATCTTGTTATTTCCCTTTTTGAATCGAATTTTGTTTAAATTCAAGGTTTTTTTTTTTGGACGGAACTCTAATTCTTATTCTAAAGTTCTTAGCCTATATTAGACCTTATAACATCAGCTATCTGCCAGTCAAAGACCCGTCAAAATTGGTCTAGCCGTTTCGGAGATTAGCCGGACGAACAGACAGACAAAAATTCAAAAAAAATGTGTTTTTGTTATAAGTACCGTATGTATATACTTTCATATGCATTCAGTAAAAAGCTGTGATTATTTTGATATTACAAACAGACACATCAATTTTATTTATTTGTAAAGATAATTATTTTCCCATTTTGATACTTGTACGTATTTATTATTATTTTTGATCTATTTGTAGTATGTAAATAATGTACCTTCGTATAGTACAGTAAATAAGGGTTTCTCATCGAGATTTCTTTGTCACATATTATATTATCAACGTAAAATGCCCCAAAACCAGAGTAATTGATACAGGAAGCATTGCGTGGGGTCGCCCGCATCATCGAACGGGTTCTGTTGCATCACAATAGGGGTACTTAGGACCACACGGAAAACCCTGGCCATGTGGGTGGCTTGTGTAAACACATTCATGTCAGCTGGGGTGGGCTGAGAATACTAAATAATGAACTCCTATACGAGGCATTTTTTTTGTAGTTAATGGATGTTAAACTAGCAGAATGATATAGGTAAGTGGTCAATGGCGCCTACGCATATGAACATCTGCAAAACCAGGGTATCGTAGTCACGGTGCTGTTCCAGAAGAAAACCTGAGATTATTTATTGCTTTTTTAATTACATCGGCAAACATCCACACATAGACGCGGCACTTTGCTCGCAGAATGGATGGCCAATGGGGCCGAAAAGTTCTGGAGCGGCGACCGGGAACCGGAAGACGTTGCGTTAGAAGGCCTCCAGATAGATGGCCCAATGACCTGGTGAAGGTTGCAGGGATCCGCTGGATGCGAGTCGCACGGGACCGGTCAATGTGGCGACACTTCGGGGAGGCCTATGTTCTGCAGTGGACGTCTTTCGGCTGAAATGATGATGGATTACATCGGCATCCATACCCTACATACTAGAATATGCGCAAAATAGGTATTCCTCTTTAACACTTTCTTCCTGTTGGCATGATCCTTCACAAAAACCTAAAGAAACAACATAACATCACGCCTGTAATCTCCGAAGGGTTAGACAGAGGTGTGTCTAATAGTACACACACATTTCGCCAGTTATGTTTAAGTTCCATGTAATAGTTGGCGAGCCTATTGCCATCGACCGTGCCCAAATCCAGACATCGTGGCTGCTACTGCAGTATTCCTAATGGCAAAACCCAATAATAATTTGCTCGATCCATGGATTGAACCCCGGTCCTCGTGCTCATCAGTCGCGATTACGACCACTAGAGCAACGAGGCGGTTAAAAAACAAAAGGTAAGTAACAACTTGCTTAGAAAATATCATTTATACTCTTTCTTTACTGCATTTACGATCGCGCATGCTGCGTGAGGTGCGATTTATACAGAAACGGTGTAAGGTGAAGGCGAGGCGCAGGCGCAGCGCATGCATGGAACGGATAACGAAAAGAAAGAACGGCGTGCCTGCGTCGCGCCGCTTGAGTGTAATTCACAACAAGTCTCTTACCTACATTTTGTATGAAAATGTTTTGAAGCGGCATCATACCTGCGCTGCGCCTGTGCCGCGCCTACACCGTACGTCATTTCTGTATAATTCGCGCCTAAGGCATTTCAATAGCTAAACGAAAGAAAGCTAAAAGGATTACAGACGTATCTAGATTAAAGTGGTGTTTCATCTCACAAAATGATACACGGCAGCCTTTGCAGATATCTAATAAAACCTCATTCTCTTATCTTTAAAAAAAAACACAGAAAACGTTAAGCTGTCCCCCCCTCCCCTGCGCCCGCGCACTCCCGGCCGGGAACATTGTCCTTCGCTAGCCTTGGCTCCGTTTTATCGCGCCAGTCATCATTCAGGGCTGACAGGAGGACAACGTTTGTTTTACTATCTGCAATTGATATTTATGATCGCCATTATATTGGACTTAATGCCATGAGGGTAGGCAGATGGTTATTCAATTTGTTGGCACCCCTGATAATCGGTAACGGTTCCACTGATTGGTATTTTGTGGGGAACGGATATGAATGAAGGATTTTTGAAATATGATAGAAATTTTGAAGATGGTGTTGTTGATGAGGGCAGAAAAGTTATATCAAAGAATTTTGGAACGAGGAGACACAAAGAAAGCAAGACTGTTTACAAGGAAGTCGAAAGTTACATAAAAGAAATGATGACACGAGTCCAACATTATGTTTTTTAAACTCAATTGACCACACAATTCAAAAAAAGAGGAAACGTCAAATCGCCAAGTCCTTGAATAAATCAAATGAATCGTCGCTATCAATATAAATCAATCAATTGAATTCGACCCAAATTCGGGCGTGGCTGGCGAAACTGAGTTGACCCATTTTTTGATATGTTCGTCTCTTATTACGGGTTGCGAAAAAAATAGGGTCAAAGACCGAAAGTGGGGACCATATGCGGTTCGTCATGTGATGGAGAGATTGAAGTATACATACATAATTAAAAATGATTTGTTGTAAGAGGGCGAATGACCCTATTTCTTGGTAGTGTTGCGAGTACGGGTGGGTTTTTATCGATGTACAAGATTAAGAACACTTTTGATAGTGAAGTATTAAACAGCGATGAAATCTTTGAGGTCTTCTAGTTGGTCCTACTCAAAACCCCTTTTTTGCAAAGATATAATTTTCTTTAAAAAAAGTTTTATAATACAATCATTTACAAGGTTACTTTGATCGAGACCATGATACGGGCCAAGTTAGGTTTTTCCATCATGAATTTCTCAGTAGCAGCGACGGAGTATGGTTTCGTGCCCGGTTGATAGCAATAGGCTCGCCCCCTTTTTACATGGGACTTAAATATAACTGGCGAAATGTGGGTCTACTATTAGGTACACGCATGCCTAACCTTTCGGGGATTACAGGCGTGATGTTCAACTAGTTGGTCCTGCTCAAAACCTCCATTATGCAAAGACACAGCTGCATTAGCGACTACTTACCATATTTTCTTTCAAATAAGTTTTATATCAAATATAACCAAACCTTACGATATTTAAATCAGTTAAGAAGAGTATCCACTATCCAAAAAGGTTAATAACTAATTAATAATAGTGCTAAGAGGAGAAAAAATGACTATAATAAAGAAGTTAATGATCAAGTGGGTAGTGTAGACGTGTAGTATTTAAATGCCAAAGACAAAGAGTAAAATAGACATTAAAATACCCGACCACATCAATTGATCATTCTTCTAGTCCCGTAACACATTGTTTAGAAACACATAGAAATCAGAGAGTGAGGTCTATGTCCTATCAACTAACAAAGATAATCTGATACAGAGTGACTCAGTGAAATCTCTACATCTACACAAATAAATAAAATTGAAGTGTCTGTTTGTAATATCAAAATAACAGCTTTTTACTGAATGCATGTGAAAATATATATGACACTTATAACAAAAACACATTTTTTTTCTCTGTCTGTCTGTTTTTTCCGGCGAATCTCCGAAACGGCTGGACCGATTTAGAAGGAACTTTTACTAGCAGATAGCTGATGTCATAAGGAGTAACTAAGACTACTTTTATTTTAAAATAAAAATTAGTGTTCCGCTCATAAAAATTAAAACCCTTGAAATTAGTAATTTGTTACTAATTTCAAGGGTTTCGTAATTTGTTACCAATATACGAAATACCTCTTGAAATTAGTAACATTTTTTTTTTTTTTCCAATTTTTGTTTTTTGTCGTAGCAATAAACGATTAAAAAAGGGAAAGTCATATTTTTTATAATAGTATCAGAACGAAGACCGCGGGCAAAAACTAGTGGATAATAAATACGTTTAAGCTCTATCAATGGAAGATGACGTAAGTGATGTCCACCGCGTTCAAGATGAATAGGAAGCAGCAGATGACAACAAGGCAGTCTTAGCACATTTGGTGTTACTGTATGGTGTTCCAGAACGAGGATAAATCCTTTCTTTTATTTTTATATAATAATATAAGTGCGAAAGTTTGTGAGGACGGATAGATGGATGTTTGTTACTCTTTCACGTAAAAACTACTGAACGGATTTGGATGAAATTTTGCATACACATAGTTTATAATCCTGGATTAACATATAGGATACTTTTTATCCCGGTAGTATGATCCCGTGGGATAATTACAGAACTCCACAACAGAAGCTAGTAAATGAATCAATTCTAGAGGTTGATAATCCAAAGAATAACATAACATAACCATAACATCACGCCTGTAATCCCGGAATGGTTATCAGAGGTGTAGCCATTAGTACACCCACATTTCGCCATAGGAGGCGAGCCTATTGATTATAGAATTATCAAAACTAAAAGATGTAATCGCGAAGATGGTTACATAAAGAAATCCCTTTAATACTACAAATTAGTACTTACAATACAAGAAATAGAGATAAGATGGCGATGTTTTTTTATTTTATTTATTTCTTGGTGTTTCTACAATTATTATTGTTACACTGTCTATCCTAATACTACAAGCCATATGATACAAGCATAGTGTACAATATGATGCGATAGACACAGCATGCATGCATGTTGAACGTTTCTCTTTTTTTTTGGTTCTTTTTTTATCTTTTTTTTTCGCTTGTAAAATTCCAGCACGAAACACAACTCGGCGTCCTAAGTCCAAAACATCCCTAAAATAATCTAAAAATAAACCGGATGACTTATGTATGACACAGCTGTAGACACCCAAATCCACCAGACATGGTGGCGACTGGCAACTGTAAATCAAATGACATCATTTACATCTTCTCTCTCTTTCTCATAACTGATATTTGCATAAGCTAGAAGGACAGAAACAAAGATCTTTGATAAAGACAGAATGTATTTTATCAAAATTAAAGATCTTGTCAGTATACGAGCTATGAATCGGTTGCTATCTTGTTGCTGTGCCTAATTTTAATTGAAGCAATTGCTTGTTTCTATGGACATTGTCTACATGATTTTATTTGGTATTTGGTACAGTATTATGTGGCGTTACTTTTCTTATGCGTCTTGAGAAAAAAAAAAAAAAAATTAAGTACAGTAAACTAACTATATACATTATTAATTAAAAACTATTAACTAAAATAAATAAAAAAAACTATAAAAGGACATCAAAAAACACCTCCTCAACGCTGTCAGCTGGTAATGGGCCCAAGAGACTGGCGCCATTGCCACGTTGTATGGCAACACTTAGCCTCTGGCCAAAGTAAAAGCAAGCCCTTGGGTCACGGGAAGCGTCAACTAGGCGTTTCGAAATTTCCTTAAACAGTACATAGTTACCACAAAGGTTTCTATATTTACGCCGCCTGAGGTTCTCTGCAGCCGCAGCGGCAGCCGAGCTTGGAAGATGTGATGGCGCAAGAGTATCGACGCATGTTGCGTCCCACACTAAAGGCCTAAAATTTTAAATTTTCTTATGTAGGTTTATCTTTGTTTTATGAAAAATTCTTACCAAGTTACTTCGTAAGGTACAATTTTAGAGGGCATCAAAGATGGCTGCTTTGTAATTTTTAGGGATCCATATCCGAAAGAGTAACCAACGGGACCTTATTACTAAGCCTCCGCTATCCGTCCGTCTGTCTGTCAGCGGGCTGTATCTCATGATCCGTAATAGGTAGACAGTTGACATTTTCACAGAATGTGTATTTCTGTTACCGCTATAACAACAAATAATGCAAATAAATTCACAATTAAAGAGGTCTCCCGTACTACAATGGTACCGAACCATTCATGCACGAGACCGACTTGCACTTGATCGGTTTTTTTTTAATATTGCTTTAGCTTTACTTAAGACAACGTATCTTAAAAACTTAAAAAAAAACACCGTTTACTCCAGTTCCCCGCTCTGTTCGATGAGGTTAGGTAACATGCAAGATACTGTAACAGCTTTGACAGACTGTTCACAAAACAACACATTTTATCGACATATCGACTCCAGCCCCCTCTAGTGCGATCATCCTGGTAGTGACCGCAGCATCCGGCTGGCCGTGGGAATGGAGTCGCTTCCCCCACACGCTGGCCTCTCTGAACTGAACTCCACTTCGCGAGGATTAAGGACCTCTAAGGTAGAAGGTATGCAAATAAAGCTTTCGGTTTCGGAGCGATGAACTTAGGACCAATGCTGTGAACTTTCCGCCTGGATGTTTGGTTCACGAGATGAATCTATTATTATCCAGGTCTTGTATTCTGAAGTATTAAAGACCACCCCGGAGACCCTTGCGTTCTTTTTAGAGTGATGAACTTAGGACCAGCACGTGGACTTCCTGACTGGAATTTTGCTTGACCAGTTGAAACTCTGGTAGTCCAGCTCATGTGGTCACGTTACATTATAGAAGATGAAGAAGTGGAATAGAGGAATTTTCATCAGAACGTAAAATGTAGCGAGGAAACTAATTAGCATGAATGTGGATGGCTTGAGTAGGGGAAGGCCAAAGAAACGATGGATGGACTGTGTGAAAGATTGAAGCTAGACAGGATGTGACTGCTTGGATGACGAGTAATAGAGAAGTATGGAAGGCGTGACCCTAAATTAATTGGGATAAGGGCAATGGAATGATAAAGACCGAAGATCAGATTCTGTGGTGCAAAATCCAAATCACATTTTCCGATCCTTACGCCCTAATTCTTCAATGTTTGAGAAGTGCGCAAAATTAAACTTTAAGTCCTTACTTCCGTGCCAGTTTTGCTGAGATTTCAACGTGATTTCTTACTTAGCCAGTCACAATATGACATGAGTCATAGTCACATGCTTGATACAAAAATTCTTTCTGTAGGTGTTAAAACAAAGCATTAAGTAATCGGATGTTGCATCCTTGTTTCTCCTTGAATACTGGTACTAATAAAGTACAAAATCATAATCAGGCTTAACGTTTTCTGGCCCTTTTCAATCTTCTCAAATCGAAATAATTGTACATTCTTGATTCTTGAGTTTATCCCTGAACATGCTTTTCGCTTTCGAGCATAGACAAGTAGGGTTACCATATTTGTTCAAATCAGAATCTACAAAATTTTACAGAAAAAGTAATTAAATAAATATTGCTGATGTAATCCTCATCCAGACACGGGGGCTGGATCCCCTCTGGTCCCCCATGTCATCAAAAATAAGCAAAGCAAACACCCTTGCCTAGCCCCTCATTATTTCATTTCATAGTTACGTTAACTAGTGTTGTGGGTCAAAATACCAATCCTGTAGCTAGAAATAAACTTCAAGATGGACGGAAATAAAGATGCCAATGACCGTATACTTCCCAATGTTTTGGCAAAAGATCATAATAGTCGTTACATTCGCCTTTAAACCCGACTCGAATGGCGACGTCACACAACTCACACAACAATAACAATTGGGGGACCGAGCAACGCTCCCAGTGGATTACGTGTTTTGTTGTAGAAAATAGCAGAGCACATATGGTCAGTTTGCTTACTGACTGTAGTTGGTCACCGATTTTTTTCGAATCAACAACGGAAGTAACAGAAAGGAACAGAAAGGAACAGACGAACGATACACTGGCGTGTATCGTTCGTCTGTTCCAGCACTTTTTCTACTCTTTTTTTGGACTGTCATTTTGTCGATCCTTCCGTCGATAAAATACATTTCTATGGTGATCATGCTACTCGTGCAGGTGTTACCGGTTTCCTCGCGATGTTTTCCTTCACCGTTTTGAGATCATCATCTGCCTAGCTGTTTCCCAACTATGTTGGGATAGGCTACCAGTCTAACCGAATGCAGCTGAATACCAGCAACGACTGTCAAAGATCTACAAATTTCAGCTGGAAACAACGGCAGTGGAAACTCAGTATGAAATGGGTGGTCACCCATCCACAGACCAACCTAAGCAAGCGCAGCTTAACTTGAAAATTGATCCGAGCGGCTGTTATTATTTAGCCACGAGCTTCTCTTTTGAGTTCAGTGGTGGTGATAATAATTATCCCATCACAAGTATCTTCGGATTACTTTCTGGGAAGCCCCGGCAACTTATTTGTATTGATTTAAGATAATAAACACATTTTTTTTTTTTTTTTAAACACGAAGTAAAGGACCTACTTAGGTTTCAAACTCATTGTCTAAGTCGGCTAAAGCTCGTAAGTCAGCGCCGATAACCACTGGTTCGACCAAACCCCGATTTTGTAAATTTAAAGCAACAGTCGCTGCGACTTCAAATGATTAGTTTAATAGTAAGAAGATATATAAAGATTTTGAGTAAACCAGTAGTGAGTGATGTTTTTAAAACCATTTGTAATGGCTGGTAACGAATTGCACTGCTTGCTAATAAACGCGAGTCCATTCACCTTATTATCATGTACCAGAGATTTCCGCATTAACTTCTGTAATCGTTCTGAAGAAAATTGGTAAAGGTTCGTTAATCTTGGCTATGTTCTACCCCTACCAGTGGCGAAGGTTCCATGTAACTCGATTCCTACTGGCTTCCCTTTGAAAAATGGCACAGTCAGTATTCTATAGACAAATAATATAATCACATTAAAGATAATGTAATCCGGCTTTCCTCTTACAAAAATTGACCCTTCGCTACTGACCCCTACACTTCTTCATTCACCTTGAATATTTCCAGTACTAAGAGCTGTAGCAGATGTAATCTTATTTATAAAGAAACGTCCTTGTATCAGTTTAGTTCTTCCTGATACTTCGCACCAAGAGGTCAAACTACCAAAAAGCTAGTCCATCATCATTTCACACATAAATTTCGACTCCGGAACCTGGGACCACTTGCAAAGGAATCTCCTTAACTAGGTCTTTGTACGAACCGATTACAGATGGACCGGTGACGTGCCTCTCACAGAATCATTCAACACCAAGATATCTGGTAGCGGTGACTTTGAACTTAGGTACATACGCTTCCACACAGCGAAAACACCACAAAATAGTGCCAAAAAACCAATAAAATCACTTCTAGCACACTTATTTTTTTGGTCCTAAGGTCCAAAATTGTGTGCTGATGATTTTTGCACGTGATTCATTTGGGTGGTCAGCGTCATATATGTGAGGTCCGCAATATTGACCGTAATTGCCCAATGTAGCTGTTTCGGGCAGCGGGTGCCAGATCTCAGTGCTCTGCAAATTTTGCTCGTTTCCATATCGATCCGAAATTGGGATCGATTGGAGAGGCCAAAGGTCTTTTGATTAATTGATTTATTGGACTGAATAATATCATTGGAGTCATATTGAAGTTTTTTAAATGATGATGTTTTTTGTTTTTCTTTTTTAAATCTTTTAAAACTATACAAAAAAGAAAACAATAAAAAGAAAAAAATAATAATCATATTTCTTTTTCTTTTGGAAGACGTTGCGTTGGAAGGCCTCCCACTAGGTGGACCGATGACCTGGTGAAGGTTGCAGGGATCCGCTGGATGCGAGTCGCACGGGACCGGTCAATGTGGCGACACTTGGGGGAGGCCTATGTCCAGCAGTGGACGTCTTTCGGCTGAAATGACAATGATGATGATGATATTTTTACTCAACATTTTCCTACCCTTACCCCAATTTATTTTGGAGTCAGCGCAGCGCAGCGTGACGTCTTCTTCCATACTCTTCGTCTTATTTATAATACTATGGAGTCACAAATACCTGAAGTACATTCAGATGAATTTACCCACATTCATACACTATTTATCATCGCACAATCGAATTATCAAATTGTTTACAAACAAATCAAAAGTGATCATTTATCATATCAATGCCCCCAAAGTTCGGGTCAAATATATTAGGTTTTTATATTACGTGTTAACATCGAGAATTCCCGGCTGAGAATAATTTAATAATAATCTCATTGGTATCCCTTCCCAAGGATTTCGTAAGAGGTCAGGGAGGGTTAGAGTGAGTGGCCAGAAAATGCACCTTAGTATATGGCAGAAATTCCCAATGGTCCCTCTGTCGGAGGTCTTAAAATTGGTCGGATCAATCTTTAGGTTAAGCCGTGCTTGCCTAAGTGGGTCTGTGGATGGTTGACCACCCATGGATACCGAGTTTCCTCCGTGCCTCGGAAAGCACGTTAAGCTGTTGGTCCCGGCTGTCATTTGTAGATCTTTGACAGTCGTTACAGGTAGTCAGTGGCCCAAAACGTCTGACAACCAGTTTACCAAGGGGTATCGTATTACCCAGTACTAACTGGGTTGTGGAGGTCAGATAGGCAGTCTCTCCATGTAAAATACTGGTATTCAGCTGCATCCGGTTAGACTGGAAGCCGACCCCAACATAGTTGGGAAAAGGCTAGGCTAGGATGATGATGATTTCCTTGAAATAATTCAACTACACTACTACTACTTACTTACTTACTTACTTTACTTGCAACTTTTCAAGAATAATGAAGCTTTTAAGAAATTATACCGTCAAGAACTACTTAGAAGACATGTCAATAGAATTTGTAATTTGTAAATAAGATTAATTGAAATCGCTTATTGTGAATACATTTCCACGCCATGTTATGACAGGATATGCTGAAACAAAGTTACTGTAACACCTTCTGTACCATATTCTAGCAAATAAATATTTTTATTATTATTTTTTGTCTATATTTTTGTATTGACTGTAATGAACTGTATGTATTTGAATTGATTGAATTTTGACTTTATGTAATTTAATTATTTCCTAATTTATAATTTCCAATTAAGCACGCCGAATATAGGTAGCAAAACATGTTGAACCAGCAATCTTAAATCCATATGTGCATATCTATGTATATGTTTAACACACTTATGTTTATACACATGTTTATAAAAATAAATGCATTGTTTTAAGCTTTCATGGTTTACAAATAAACAAAATTTAAAAAATAAAGATAAAAAAACAACAAAAAAAAACAATAAACAAAATGAAATAATGAACAATCACGGAAGATATTCCGTAAGTGACAGTATAAGTTTAAATAAATGCATCTTTATCTTTAATCTTTACAGAGAATATAATTAAATAGACATCCCTGTGTGAATACTGACCTCGTTTTTGTCTTTTGACGCATTGCGAAAGATTTCCGCGTCACGATAAGATATTAGAAGGTCATTTTGTCGTCTACACAGTGTTCTTTTGTGCGTTGGCGAAAAACATATGTGTTAGCTAATGAAATACACTTACAAGTAGTGTAAAGATATTTCTACGTTTTGATATATTTTTTACTTTCTGACATATTTTACCTTATATTTCAAAGTTCTATTTTCATGACAGTTGGATAATTTGTATTGTATTATGTAATTCAAAGATAAAGAAAAAGAAGAAAAAAAAAATGAATGTACCCAGAAAAACAATGACTAAAATAAAAATGTTCTAATCTGTATAATTGTAAAAAAAAACAAATTTGTACACCTCACCAGGTAAATCATGTACGGACCTACCCTACCCTACTCACATCTTGCATGCTCAATTTGAGTGTAAACGCATGTTTTTAACAAATAAAATATATCTTTACAGTATTTTTTTTAAGTTTTACAAATATATTTGTTAAAATTAGTAAGTTATTTCAATTGTTTAATAAATAATGTGATTTGTAAATTGCTAAAAACGTTAAAATGGCGCTAACTGTTATTAAGATGTCAATTGACTATTTTAATCTAGTAAAGAGGAAGGATTTGATTTGATAAAAGTTACGAAGCAGCGCCATTTTAGCAAGGCGAAGGCAGTGAATGTTGAACTGTGTAAGACGCTCTGTAATATATGTTTAAGTATAATTCCGGTTACGTAAATAGAATGCTTACAGACAAGTAAACATTATCCATTCTTTAAAATTCCAGTCTATTCAAAAGTATACTAGCTACTTAGCTAGTAAAGTACATTATGAATCTACAATAAAACAATTACATTTGTATTTAAAAACAATTAGCCTAGTACTTTAGGACGCGATTGTACCTACCTTTGCGGAGACACATCCCTCCACGTGCCGGGGCCTATACAGATTTTTTTTTTATGTGATGTTAATGTGTAATGTTGTAATTACTATATTATTTTACTTCTTTATTTATTTTCTTACACACTAATTACATTTTTAAATATTTTTTAACAAAAAACATTTAAAAATATAAAAAATAGTGGTCCGCCGGTAGCGGGAGCAGGGTAGAAGCTACCGGTGGTTAGGGCTCCAGAGACAGGAACCTCCTCACAATACGAGCCGTATCGAGGAGTACTGCCTTCTGAATCAGGCCCTTGATCCAACCGCCTAAGGAGAGCTTCGAAAGATGGTCATCGAGGCTCTTGGCTATAAGGACATTGGCCGTCACGACGATCGGTACAATGATAGCCGAGTTCACATTCCACATGTCGACAACCTCGTGTGCCAAGTCGAGATATTTTATTTGTTTCTCTTTCTCAGCTTTTACGAGGTTCTCGTCATGCGGGATGGTAACATCGACTATCATTACGCGGCGCGCTGATCGGTATCACTACTATATCAGGCTTATTGGCGACAAAAGTCCTGTCAGTAATGATAGGCTGATCCCAGTACTTATTTTTATGGTCGAACCCAGTAAATAAATCATGCAAATCTGTTAAAATGAAAGTTT
Organism: Noctua fimbriata; assembly: GCA_905163415.1. Classification (NCBI taxonomy): domain Eukaryota; kingdom Metazoa; phylum Arthropoda; class Insecta; order Lepidoptera; family Noctuidae; genus Noctua; species Noctua fimbriata. Next base: position 5,511,548 of record LR990946.1, read on the forward strand.
TTTTTCTCTTTTGCCTTTCTTCCTGTCTACTCCGACTTTCGATGTCTCACAAGTATAAATAAAAAAATACGGTAATAATCTGCAACTGCCGCATTCCCCTTAAACTTAAGGGGATGATTTATAAAACAATGGTTAGACCTGCTGTATTGTATGGATCAGATACAAAAGTGCATTTTCTTTTTTTTTAAACCCTTTAAAAATTTCTATGAAGGGGGGCTCAGAAAGAATGATTTACTAAATACGTGGTAGCCGTTTTCGCGTCGGTGGCCCTTCCACCCTGTAAATGTATACAACATTATTTTTAGTATATGCGAAACCTGAATATAGTTTGTTCAGAATAAGTAACTGAATCGATTCCAATAATTTTTAAAACATGTTATATTTTTTCCCAAAAATATTTAAAAAAGTTAAAAGTTGGATACCGAGCGACATTGAGTACCTATCGCAATAATTTAGGTACCTACTGCCAAATTATTATTATCAATGAGCTCAAGACGACGCTGGAGGTGAACGCGTTTTTGTGCGGACAACTAGGTAACAGAACAAGCTTATAACTTTGTGATTTTTCATGATACAGTTTTGAAATTTTGTACATAGATTCTTTAAATAAAAATACTAGACACGTGTATCAGGTTTCGCATATACTAAAACTAATGTTGTAGATTTAAAGTTATCATCTACAATGTTCTATTATAAATACAGTCGTGAACAATCATTCCCCAGATGAAAGAAGTCAACAATTGACAATAGACGTTTAAATAAGTTATGCCTGTCTAAATAAACGACCAGGCCGATTGTATCGTCTAAATAAAAGTATCACAACATACTGAAGGATAATTGATTTATACGGAACCTCACTGGACGATCACGTAACTGCTTTGATAGTGTCGACCTTTGTCTGTCTAGGTTAGACATTTGGGCGACTACTACATTCTATTTGAGGATTTGGGGCTCTTGTGTGTAAAGCATAACTATGTTTGAGAGAATTTATGGTGCTTCGGTCCACGGAAATTTATGAAAAAGAAAGGTGTTTCAAGAAAAGCCTAGCCTTTTCCCAACTATGTTGGGGTCGGCTTCCCGTCTAACCGGATACAACTGAATACCCATACATGGAGCGACTGCCTATCTGACCTTCACAACCCAGTTAGTACTGGGTAATACGAGACCCTTCGTAAAACTGGTTGTCAGACTTTCGGGGCCATTGACTATTAAACGACTGTCAAAGATCTACAGTTGACAGCCAGGACCAACGGTGGTACGGAAGAAACTCGGTATTTAATGGGCGGTCCACGGAGCCACCTAAGCAAGCGGCTTAGCTTATCTTCGGGAAGCAGGATGTCTTTTTCGTGGCAGTAGCGAAGGTTCCATAGAACTCGATTCCTACCGGCTTCCCTTTGAAAATGGCACAGTCTGTATTCTATAGACAAATAATATAATCACATTAAAGATCCGGCCCAGGATCCGGCGGGACTCCGGCTTACCTCTTACAAAAATTGACCAACGCTACTGGCTACCTACATTGTCAGCAAATTCTTTATTTCTTTCTTTCTTTCTTTCTTTCTTTCTTTCTTTCTTTCTTTCTTTCTTTCTTTCTTTCTTTCTTTCTTTCTTTCTGGGACGTGGTAACCGTTTTAGCAACGGTATCCCTTCCACATTGTATATTTTTTACGTATAAATATATCTAGACATAAGAACCATTGTACTCTTATTAAAATTATAAACACTACATTTCTTTAGTAAACAATTCCCTCCAAGTACATAAGCGATAAGATCCTGCTACTTTTTACTATAAGTAGCCACTGCTTCTGATATCACCTTTGTCTTTAAACTCTTTAGTACATAGTTACTGAGCCTTAGATCTATAAACGTTACTTAGCCTTATAAGAAATGAGTAGGTAGACAAGAGGACGTCTGAAAGTGGAGCCGGTGACTGAAAAGTTGTGTGGTAATCGGTTGTCGTGGTATGGGCATGTAATGCGGAGGAATAAGGAAAATGTCGTGAGGAAAGTTCTGGGTCTGGATAAATGTGGATGGGTATATGAGTAGAGGAAGACCAAAGAAACGATGGATGGACTGTATAAAGAATGATATGGCAAGAAAGGAGGTGTCTGATCAGATGACGAGTAATAGAGAAGTATGGAAGAAGAAGACATGCTGCGCCGACCCCAAATGAATTGAGATAAGGGCAAGAGAATGATGATGATTACTTAGAACTTCCACGCTTTATCTGTCTCGTCGGTTTAGTGGTCGCAACTGCTACCACTGAGCGTGATGTCTTGTGAAGTTCGATTATCGGATCGGGTATAGTGTGTTGTGGAGGGTTCTTCCAACAGGAATTCCTCAATAGCACTTCGGAATTTGGATTTGTGCTCAGATCATGGCAATAGGTTCGTCCTTATTAGGATTTAGTCAGATGTGTGCCCTAAAGTGCACCCAGATCTCGCTAATAATGTATTGTAATAGGGAACGAGGTTATTTCCATCAAACCACAGATAAATCCAGACTCGAACTTCACTGTTATTGAGAAATTGAACACCGAGAATCGAACTCAGGAGCTCATACTCAGCAGTAGGGATAGACTTGAATCTCTCTGTCTGAGTAAAAGCACATGCTTAGTAACGTTTATAGATCCCGGTCTAAAAGTTTATCCAAGACCTTGACTTTACTGTCCTACAAGGAACGAACTTGAAGACAAGCATCCTTCTGTTAATAAAGGATAAACATAGAATGAATGAGTTGTATGACTGATGCGCTTGCGCCGATCGTAAAACTCGTCTGGGAGAAAGAGGTGATTACTTTTAGATCCAGACGACGTTACTGTTGTAGTTTTAAATTATGTTATTCATACTGATATTAGATTACTGATATAGAGACAAAACTCATGTGACTAAAAGAGTGATGACATGAACGTTGATGGATGGAGAGGGAGAGGAAGGCCAAAGAAAAGATGGGTGGATTGTGTGAAGACTGATATAAAAGAGAAAGGAGTAAATGATGCCGTAACGTCTGACAGGGGAGAATGGAAGAAGAAAACGTGTTGCGTCGACCCCAAGTAGAATGGGACAAGGGCAGGAAGATGATTTTATCCAAGATAATGCGAAAGATTAGTGTTAATTTTTCCGTCGGTCTGTTTACCTTACATCGCTTTAATGATTGAACGGATTTCGACAAAATCTGGCACTTAGGTCGACTTGTATAGTCTACTTTAAGTCTCGGACATTCCCTTAAGATAACGCACAAACACACGCAAAAGTAAGTCTTATGTATGAATCACAAAGTACCTAACCGATATTTGAGGACTTTTCTCTCTCTATAACAACATCTTCCTTCCCCTGTCCCATGTTACTTGGGATCGGCGCAACACGCTTTTTTCTACGACCGTTCCCTTATTATTGACTCTATTTCTATTTCTTTCGTATAATTCCTCACAGGAGGACGAGCTCGTGGCTAAATAATAACAGCCACTCGGGTCGATAATTAGGTTAAGCCGTGCTTACATACCGAGCTTCCTCCGTGCCTCGGAAAGCACGTTAAGCCGTTGCTCCCGGGTGTCATTTGTAGATCTTTGACAGTCGTTAGGCAGTCAGTGGCCCAAAAAGTCTGACAACCAGTCTTACCAAGGGGTATCGTATTGCCCAGTACTAACTGGGTTGCGGAGATCAGATAGGCAGTCTCTCCATTTAAAATACTGGTATTCAGCTTCATCCGGTTAGACTGGAAGCCGACCCCAACATAGTTGGGAAAAGGCTAGGCAGATGAATTCCTCACAATCCGTCTGAGGTTTCCTTGGTGTTCCTCTCCCTCTCCATCCATCAACATTTATTTTCTCTCTCTGTTACAGTATCAATAATATCTTTTCATTTGGAATTGGCACTCTCAGACCATATTTGAAACCTCTTATTACCCTCAGATGAGTTTCCATCATCCAGGATCTATCTCACATTTTCTGAATTCTTTGATTCGCAGCAGCTTTTTACGAAGGACCAACTCTTGTCAGAATTTTTAAAAGTTGGTTCTTTATCGACAGGCATGAAATTAACTTAAAGACATCTTTTAATTTCACCTTCTTAGCGCATCGATGACCATTTAAATTGAGTCAGCCCAAAAGGCGACGAATTTGGCACTTTCAGTAGCGTCCATCAGCTCCTGTGATGTGCAAGCAACAAGACAGGCAGGACACGTTATCAAGTGTCCCATCGTTTGTGGGGCAACAACACATTTACACTCCAGGGCAGAGCCATCTATGAATCTACACCTGTACAGGTTTCCTTGAGGTTTTCCGGAGTGTATTAAAAGACTTCCAGGTCAGTCATGGCAACTCGTGTCCTTAACTATTTAATGTGAAATCCTCCAGTTATAACCACGACTTCATTTACGAAACAATCCCGATTGGTCCTTAAAGCAGAACGCACGTAAAAATAACAAACTCCTTGTATCCTACCCAATCATAATGATCCAAGAAATCTGACAAAGGGTCATTGTCACTCGGCGTGTTGTAGTGAACGACCGCGCACATACTTGACGCCTGTAGTCGCAGGCGCAGCGTATGTGTGCGGTGTGCGTCCACTCCTGCGCAGCGAGGTGCGTGCAGCGAGACGAGCTGACGCGCGCCGTGTAGGGTCGCCAGACAAAGATGCTTACTATGTAATTATCAATTACTACAACACACAACAAAAAATGTTTTTTAAATATAGTAAAATGTTTTGCGTCGTTGGTCTAGTGGTCGCAAACACGACTGCTGGTTCTGGGTTCGATTCTCGGGTCGGGCAAAGTGTTATTGGGCTTTTCCATCAGGAATTTCTCAGTAGTAGCCACGGAGCCTTTTACATGGGACTTTAACATAACTGGCGAAATGTGGGTGTACTTTTAGGTACACCTCTGCCTAACCATTCGGGGAGTACAGGCGTGATGTTAAGAAAAAAAACATCAGGCGAATTCAAAACATTCTTTTGGAAGTCGGTTTAAAAGAGACTACGGACGCTGGAAACTATTTTATATAATAAAGAACCATTTTTGACAGACGAGAAGTCGCAGCACTTCTTTACTAGGTTTTTGTAAAGGAACCACAAATAGTTTTAATAGACCACGGTAGACTTAAGTAGTGTTGACGGAAGGAATGGCCCTTCAGCTTATAAAAACACATTTTCGCAAAAAAATAAAAAAAACTTTTTGAAAAAAATAAAACCAAATTCAAAATACTTTAAAGTGAAAAATAGTTATTTTTCACTTTTTTGCAGTTTTGAAATCGGTTTTATGTTTTGCAAAAAGTGTTTTATTTTTCCATTTTTATTTTTAATATCCTATACAAATATTTGCGTACTGCTCCAATGAGACTGCCTATCTGACCTCCACAACCTAGTTCGTACTGGATAATACCCGTTGGTAAGACTGGTTGTCAGACTTTCAGGCCATTTACTGCCTGTAACAACTGTCAAAGATCTACAAATGACAGCCGGGGACTACTCATTAACGTGCTTTCCGAGGCACGGAGGAAACTCAGTATGTAATGGGTGGTCAGTGTCACCCATCCACGGACAAACCTCGGCAAGCGCCACTTAACCACCTATTACGGTCACATTGAAAGATAAAAATATTTGCAAATCACAGGTACCTATGGATGACATACGTCGGTTAAATCTGCCTCAAAAGATTAAATAAACAATTTTTAATTATTGGGTTATCAGTCAGTATGACGTCGGTTTAAGATATCTAGAATAGATTCAACATATAAAAAATCAGCTGTTTCCTACAAAAGTGCAATTCAAAATGTATGGAACATATGTTTTTTTTTTTTAAATGGCCGATTAAAAATGATTTATACTAAATACGTGGTATTCGTTTGTGCATCGATGTCCCTTCCACCCTGTATAGAAGTATTCGGTTCGCAACATGTACAATTAAACAAATTGAAAAATTAAAAAGGTAAAATTTATCGAAATAACCCATGTAAAACCGACCTTGAATCCCCAAAAATAGAGTTGATTTTGCGGATGCGAAATAAAATGTACATGATTCAATTTCGTAGTGAACCCACGCATTTTCGTTCACTACGGGTCGGGTTTGTGTTCTGTGAGCATCAGTCTCATACTGGCCGCTAGCAAGCGCGCGCGTCCCAATTTTCAAATATGGAATCCGCGGATTTCGAATTTTTCGGAAATGTTTCATTCGCGATACATTGCGTGTGGTGTTGGTTAAAGTTTGTTCCTTTTATTTGAAAGCAGGCAATGAAAGGTGAGTTTGATTTCTGAAAAGTTTGTTTTAAAAAAATATTTTGAGTGAAAATGTGTGATGAAAATTCGTCACAGTTATTTTTTGTGGATTTGCATAAAATATTTCTGTATTATTATTACTAATTGTAATATTACTCATCAGTATTTTGAGCTTTATTACACTTAATTGTCTTAAGATTTTTGTCTACTCATCGTGTATCTGGGTGAGAAACTAAAGATAAATATTACTATAATAACAAGAATAATTGAAAGTTGTATCCCAACTTCGAATCCTGCGCAAGTTACATTTGCTTACAAATCCTTTGTCTTATTAATGAGCTTGTGTCACTGTCAACATAATGCAGATCAAAAATAGAATTTAATTTAATTTTCACCAATTCTACAGCTTTCAAACCAGCATCAAAATCAATTTAAAATCTAGGTATTGTTTACATTAGCAAAATATTATTTCTTCCTCCTTCTCTACTTTCTTTACAAAAATAAATAAATAATTCTAAAATAATAGAACCCCAAATACGACTACAATTATGTATTATTGAACTACATAATGTATTTAAACTTACATACACACGATTGATATCCTCCAAGGAAACGCGTCCCAATGGTACAAGTTACAACCATATTATTTCGCCAGTTATGTTAAAGTCACATTTAAAAGGGGACGTGCCTAATATAATTGACTTTACAAAAGTCTGGACTGTTTCAGTGCTGGATATCAGTATTGTTATCAGTCAATACCTACTGTCTATAAAATGGAAAGCCCTGAGATATCTGCATTACATTGTATTATGGATATTAACACTATCTCTACACCGAGTAATTCATCATTCTCCTGCCCTTATCCCAATTTATATGGGTCGGCGCAGCATGTCTTCTCGTCATCTCATCAGACACCTTCTTTCTTGCCATATCATCCTTCACACAGTCCATCCATCGTTTCTTTGGTCTTCCTCTATTCTTATACAATCCACATTCATACTCAGAACTTCCCTCACGACATTTTCCTCATTCCTCCGCATCACATGCGCATGCGCAACTTTTCAATCATCGGCGCGACTATATAGCAAGTCACAACGTAACTCGTTTACTAAAGATAATTGTGTAACAGGCGTCCAAATAGTTCCCGGGTTTGTGCCACTATGGTTGAATTTTAAACTCATCACTCGCCATACCCCCAACATAATCATCATCAGCTACTCTCTCCACGTAGGCCTCTCATTCGCATTCAACTTATTAATCCTGTACGAACACCATTTTCGCCTCATCATCAGCCTTTTCCCAAGTGTTGGAATCGGCTTCCAGTCTAACCGAATGCAGCTGAATACCAGTATTTTACATCAAGCGACTGCCTATCTGACCTCCAGAACCCAGTTAGTACTGGGTAATACGAAACCCCTTGGTAAGACTGGTTGTCAGACTTTCGGGCCACTGACTACCTTAACGACTGCCAAAGATCTACTGATGACAGCCGGTATGTAGTGGGTGGTGGTCACCCATCCACAGACCAACCTAGGCAAGCGACTTAAGCTGAAGATTGATCCGTACCGATGTTATACCCATCATTTTCATCATCATCACCATCAGCCTATTGCGGTCCACACCTCAACGTAAGCTTCTCCAATCGCACGCAACTTATAAGTTATGTAAGAACACCATTTTCGCCTAGAAGAGGCATTTTTTCAATCTCAAGACTATTTAAAAAAATCATTCAATGGGATTAAATGAACTTAGAGGGTTGTATTGATGATATTAATGAGTATAACACTCTGTAAAGCCATATTTGTTTCGGTCGGGCCAGCAAATTGCAAAGAAAATTTGATTTTTTTCTCTATGGTGTCAGCGTGTCTCATAGAGTCATAGAGGAATTAAATGGCTCTTGTATAGCACAGTATGTAAATTATTTCCCACTAATAATATAATCGAGATCTGCGGTGGCCCAGTGGTGGCGGCCCTGGCTTACAAGCAGTAAGTCGTGGGTTCGAACCCAGGCAGGCGCATTACTTTGTGTAATTTATTTCATCACCACTGCTCTCAAAACGGTAAAGGAAAACATCGTGAGAAAACCGGCATGTCCTAGAACTAAAAATCGAAGACATGTGACATCTACCAACCCGCACTGGGCCCGCGTGGTGGATTGTAGCCCATTCCTTCTCATAGAGAGGAGGCCGTGTGTCCCAGCAGTGGGAACATTAAAGGCTGATTATGCTAATAATATAATCATACTTCCTAAAGTCGTGCTTTTACTCTGTGTAGTTTTTTTTATTCAAAAAATCGTGAGGAAACTGGAATGTCCTAAAATGTGAAATTAAAGACATGTGACATCACAATCCGCACTGGGCAAGCGTTTCGGAAACGTTATAGGCCGATTATATGTGTTACTAGCTTTTGATCGCGACTTCACTCCTATTATGTACGGAAATTAACCCACGAGAACGTTTTAAATGAAGCCTATGACACTCGGGGATAATGTAGCTTCCTGTTTGTGAAAAAAATCAGTACTTCCGAAGATAACCCGCACATACAAACTGACAAACAAATTTTGCCTCTTTATAATATTAGTGTAGATGTATAGCAAGTAGTACTAAAGATACAATAGAGCAATAGGTTTCAAAATAGTTCCCTATTTTGAGACACACATCATCATCTGTCCAGCCTTTTCCCAAATATGTTAGGCCCGGTTTCCAGTCTAACCAGATGCAGCTGAATACCAGTATTTTACATGGAGCGACTGTCTAACAGACCTCTACAACCCAGCTTCTGTTTTTTAAAGATTGCATTTCCTCGATTCCTTTCTAATTCTGCTATCTGCGTCTGCGCAGAAGACTTAACTTCTTCGTTCTCTATTGCTAAACTCAACTACAAACGTACCTATCTCAGTATTCAAATAATCTAATTTCCTGCAGTCATGTTTTTTCAAAGACTTGCATGTTATATCTACTAATCTACACTGGGCCCGCATAATGGATAATAGACCAGTTAGACCACTCCCTCTCATAAATCATATGAAACACGTTTTGCGCTAAACTTATAGGGGGTGGAAGCCCCCACCACAAAGAAATTATTCATCAAAAATTTCTATATCGTGCTCAGAATGATGTTCTTGTAAAACGTATGTATTTACAGAATAAAAAAAAACAATTAATAATTAAAATCATCAATACAACCCTCTAAATTCTTAGTAGTTACAGAATTATCTATACTAATATTATAAAGCTGAAGAGTTTGTTTGTTTGTTTGCTTGAACGCGCTAATCTCAGGAACTACTGGTTCGATTTGAAAAATTCTTTTAGTGTTGGATAGCCCATTTATCGAGGAAGGTTATAGGCTATAAAATTTCACGCGGACGAAGGTCGCGGGCAACAGCTAGTAATCATTAAAATCATCAATACAAACCTCTAAGAACTTAGAGGTTTGTATTGATGATTTTATGAAAAAGTCATTCTATTGGGTTAAATGAACATTTAACCCCATAGAATGACTTTTTCATGAAATAGTTATTGATTGGGGTTAAATGAACTTAGAGGGTTGTGTTAATGATTTTATGAAAAAGTCATTCTATTGGGTTAAATGAACATTTAACCCCATTGAATGACTTTTTCATGAAGTAGTTATTGATTGGGGTTAAATGAACTTAGAGGGTTGTGTTAATGATTTTATGAAAAAGTCATTCTATTGGGTTAAATGAACATTTAACCCCATTGAATGACTTTTTCATGAAGTAGTTATTGATTGGGGTTAAATGAACTTAGAGGTTAATGATTTTAATGATTATAATTCTGTAACACGTGTTACTAGCGCGACTCATTTTTCATGACCCTGACCTGTAAAGTGCAAAAAACCTAAGAACATTTGAATATCGCAGACTACCCTGGCGCTACCATCTTAATTGGTGGTACAAGACCAACCCAAGACCTACACTAGAAGTAGTAGTACATTCGGATAAACTTGGACTACTGGCTTATATAAAACTCAGTCAAGGTAAACTAGTGATGTATTTACACCTGAACGGATAAACCGGAAATCGGTATCAGCAAAAGCTTCCTTGAGCTAATTTTCTTGATAGAAAACTGTTGTAAACGTCTAATAAACCAAATCACTATCTGTCTGTTTTTACTTCTTTTTATTTTAAACTAGCTGTTGCCCATGACCTTCGTTCACGTGAAATGATTTAAAAAAATATTATTTCCCTTTTTTGAATCGAATTTTGTTTTCAATTTCAAGGATTTTATTTTTTTTGCGCGAAAGCTTAATTATTTTTCTAAAATAAAAGTAGTTTATGTTAGACATTATAACATCAGGTATTTTCCAGTAAAAGTCCCGTCAAAATCGGTCCAGCCGTTTCGGAGATTGGCCGGAACAAATAGACAGACAGACAAACTGAAAAAAAGTGTTTTTGTTATAAGTGCCGTATATATTTTCATATGCATTCAGTAAAAAGCTGTTATTTTGATATGATAATATGTAGTATATGTAGATGTTTAGATAATTTACCGTGTATTATTATTATTAAAGTATTACAATTCCGATGGTGACACCAACTACTTACTGAATCGGCAAAGCTGCCTTGGATAGACTCCACCGATACAACTGGCTTCTATGGGTGCTTGTGTATATAAAGATGTATCTGGCTGAACAAGATTCAGGTTTTCTAGTCTCTAAAAAATCTGCAACGGAAAGCCTGTATCTTCATGCAAGCAGCTTATGGGACCCTGCCTACCCCTATTAACCCTGCTAATGCCACTTGTAGCCATCCTTACAGACTCTCTATGCAACATTGCAAGCAAATACATTCTTATTCTTTATTGCACACATAATACACAATATAATATATGTACATTAAAATATACATTCAAAAACATATTTACGAGAAATAGTCGGGACAAACCAAAGAAAATCATAATCCAAAACTTGTTACTACTTAGTATCAAGTCGGTCTGTCTATTGTCATACGCCTGCTTGTGTATCAAAGTCGACAAAGTTCAGGATCAAAGTTTTCAAAGAGATGTCAGCAAACAGGAAGGGGTCCGCAAGGGCCGATGCCTGCCGTGGCTGCGGGACTGTTTGAAAGAGATACCGCGGCCCTGGAACACAAAGGGCAAAGAAGGAACATGGATGGGTTTTAGTCAGTATAAGTCTGACACTCCCTTCTGCTCCGCACAGAGCGGGAGGGGTCATTTAATGAATTCTCATCCAAAAAGAAAAAGGATCAAAATTTTTTTTAGACAATTTTCTCTATAAGTCTTTTAAATCTCTTTGGCTCCATAAGAACGGCAACTTTGCAACTTTGTTAGGATCTCTTACTTCTGTAACATAAGCATTGTGACTTACTACAGGCGTCTGTAATATATGAAGAACTAGGTTTTGCCCGCGGTTTCGCTCTCGTTAATTTAGAATTTGAAAATCAATTAGGGTTGTACACTGCTTGTAATAGTATAATTCAATCATGATTCAAAAGACACGTGGCGCCATCTATTATCATAAGAATGTTATTGTTGTTTTCCTTCCGAAACAGTGCTTTTTTCGGGATGAAAAGTACCCTATGTCCGTTTCTGTACACCTGAAAACGTATATGCAAAATTTCAGGATGATCGGTTCAGTGGTTTAGGCGTGAAAAGGTAACAAACAAACTTACTTTCTTATTTATAATATTATTAAGTTAGGAAGTTAGAACTAGCTGTTGCCCGCAACTTCGTCGGCCTGGAAATCTTAGAAAAAAAGATAGCCTATGTCCTTCTCCAGAACATAATCTATTTCCTTGCCAAATTTCATAACGATCCGATCAGCCGTTTAATCGTGGTAACAAACAAACAAACAGAGTTACTTTTGAATGTATAATATTAAGAATAGAAGATACATGAAGGACGAAAAACCCAGAACCTCCTAGATTGAGGAAGAACACGCTCCACGCACATTATGTATAAAATAATCTATTTTTAGAGACAATCTGTGTAATCTAACAGCATTGACGGATGACTTGATAGATGGATAATGCGAAAATCTATATATAATTTAGTGGAATCAACCCACCATCGCCAGCGCCACGTGGAAGATCACGTCAGATACTTATAAATATGGGTTGTATAATATAAATCATGAAAATCGCTATAGCAAGGTGCGTATAATATAATGTATACACTAATGTTACAAAGAAGTAAAATTTGTTTGTAAGTTTGTATGTAGGGGGTAATCCTCGGAACTACTGATCTTATTCCGAAAATTCTTTCAGTAACGGGAAGCTAGATTATCTGCGAGTGTTATGGGCTACAATTTAAAACATTTCCATGAGTAAGCTCTGAATCTATTACGTACCCAAGTAGGCCGCTGCAAACATAATCTGGCAAAATGGGGTATTATTGGTTCTTCCAACACCGAGTGCGAGTGCGGCACTCCGGATCAACCTATGCCCCACCTGCTGGAGTGTCCCAGGTGTCCGTTTACCTGCACTCTTGACGACCAGAAAAGCGCCACTGCCGCTGCAAATAACGTGGACACCTACTGGGCCCAAACCGTCTAATATGGAAGGAACATGGATACGATAAGAAGAAGAAGTACAGTCCGTACATAATGGGAGCGAAAACGAAAAGCCAAAAGCTAGTAACTTATACAGTAAGAATGGTTACTTTCCAAAAATGCCTGAAGATAAGCATCTTAGAGACAACAACGCGCAAACTATGACCATTCATGTAGCAAATGAAGCTGGACCCAAAAAAACACACTTCTTACAAAAAAAAAAACATTAGATTGCCTCATTGGTCTAGCGAGCATGAGGTCTTAGGTTCGATTCCCAGGTTGCGGAAATTGCTATTGGGTTTTTCCATCAGGAATCTTCAGTAGCAAACACTGGGTCTTGATTTGTGCCCGGTTGATGGCAATAGGCTCACCCTCTATTACATGAGACTTAAATAGAACTGGCGAAATGTGGGTGTACTTTTAGGTATACGTCTGGCTAACCCTTCGGGTATTACTGGCATAGTGTTATGTTATGTAAGAATGGTGGCTTTCCAAAAATGCCTGAAGGTATATCACCATTTATGTAGCAAATGATTGTGGACCAGCCAGCTTAGAAATTATTCGGTTACAATAAAAAAACCAATTTGGTTCTTACAAGCCGCTTCACTGTTACAAACCAATTATACTCCTGAAAACCAGAATTAACAGTGGTGACCACTAGAAAAGCTCCGAGGCGGGAATGAAGGTAGACGAGTCCCGGAGACACCATAGGGTATTTGTATGAAAAAATCTATTTACTCCGTCAGTTAGATTATCAAAAAATATTGGACATTTATTTTTTATTTTGTCATCTAAACGAATAATGACAGCGCGTTGAAATCTCGCGTGACGTCACAATTTCTGTTACTTTTTACTGTCCAGTGACGTCATAAGCGGTCTCTTGAACTTTGATGCGCTGCATCGTCGTCATATTTTGATTATGAGACTGGTCCGACAATTTTTGGTGATTTAACTAACGGACGTAGTATTTTTTTTTTCGATGTTGTCAAATAGCTTATTCAATTGTATTAGAAATTTGGAACCCATAATTTTCCTAGCCTTTTCCCAACTATGTTGGGGACGGCTGTAAAGCTGTATTGGAACCCGCAATGAAATTAATCAGAAAAGAACAGCTAATGAGTAAGAAAAAAACTCCTTTCTACCGTTTCATACATTACCGACTAAAAATTTCTTGGCTGGTGGGTTTAATGTGAATCGGTTAAATCTACGTATTTAAATACTGTCACAAATGTTTCATCCATATAAACGGCCACGCGAAAGACTAGTATTATCTTACTGCATTACATCTTTTCTTTTATTTTACTATGTTTATGTTAGTCTGTAAGGTATTTTATCTATGGGCGAAAGTTACCTGACAATAAATTAAATGTAATGTTGTAACGTGTAATGAAACGTCGTGTGTAATGTTGTATGTGTGTATGTATGTGTGTTGTATGTGTATGTGTTGTATGTTGTGTGTGTGTGTTGTGTGTGTGTATGAAAATGGTAACTTTTTAGGAAACCCAAAGTGAATATCGGTTTTAATGATGATATTTTAACTTTACCAAAGATTTTAATAAAGCGATTTTTATTTTTAAAAGTTTTACTTTAAACAACTTTAACTTTAAATCTAAAGTATGAATTAAGAAGGTACGATTTTGTTCTGATTTTCGCACATCATTTTCGGTACTAAAGTTTTAGCACTCCACTGCACTTTGTGAAGGATGACAGGTATACAAATCAATACAAATAACTTTATTGTTTCAGAGGTACATTACATCAAAAATAGGTCTCTGGTCTCCACACTAGGGTTCCCTGTGTCGTGGAGGCCAGTCTATATAGCCAGTCTATAGTATGGCTAGAAAGGAGGTGGCTGATGAGATAATGAGTGGTAGAGATGTACCTATAAAAAGGATCATCATTATCATCATCATTTTCTTGCCCTTGCAGGAGAATGATGATGATGATGCACAACACTATTATCATTTGAGATCTTGGTTAGGGGTCGTCCTTTAATTACGTGACTTTAGAAAAGGGGGAGGGAGGGGAAGATCACGATTAATCATGAAATTATATTTAAAGTTAAGACCATTTAGTGTGTTTTTTTTTACCGAATTGCGACTACGTAAAAACACGAGCGAAAAATCTGATACTCCCTTCCGCTCCGCCCAGAGCGGGAGGGGTCATTTGATGATTTCCCATCCGAAACAAAAAAAAAATGCTAGGGCCTCACGTGATTAACGGATGGCCCCTTAACATCAAAAATCATAATTTGGTTATAACAAAGTCACCTTTTAGTTAATTCTTCAGACATCCCCAGCCCACATATCCGTCTATGACTGTAACATCAATGAACGATTACTACGAAACGATTATTTGGCAAAAGTGCAGAGGTGCAGAGTTATTATGATGTCATCCGCTTAGTCATAGCGCAACGACCATTAACAACGACTGAGTCCGTTCTGATAAACCTAGGTTATTTCAGGAACATACAACTTATACATGGATGTTTATTTACTACATTTTTATGGGATACTAGCTTTTGGCCGCGACTTCGCTCGCGTTAATTTAGAATTTGACAATCAATTCGGGTTGCACTCTGCTTGTAATAACATAATTCGAAAGACACGTGGCGCCATCTATTATCATAAGAACGTTATTGTTGTATTCCTCGGGATTAGTACTGTTTTTGGAGATGAAAGGTACCCTATGTCCGTTTTTGTACACCTGACAACATATATGCAAAATTTCGCTATTATCGGTTCAGTGGTTTAGGCGTGAAAAGGTAACAAACAAAAAAACGAACTTTCGCATTTACAATATTAAAAAAAAAAATACAAAAGTAATAATTACGAAAGGAGCTCGTGACTAAATAATAACAGCCGATAAGGTTAAGCCGTGCTTGACTAGGTTGCACCGTGGATTGACCACCCATAACATACATACCGAGTTTCCTCGGTGCCTCTGCTCTGCTATCATTTGTAGACCTTTGAAGGTCGTTACAGGTAGTCAGTGGCCCGAAAATCTGTTAACAAGTATTACCAAGGGGTATCGTGTTACCCAGTACTAACTGGGTTGAGGAGGCAGTCGCTCCATTTACAATAAGGGTATTCAGCTGCATCTGGTTAGACTGGAAGCCGATCCCAAATAAATTGGGATAGGGGCAGGAGAATGATGATGAGCACGATCCCCAGGGACAATTGCCGAAAACCACGCTTTCGGAGCCGTGGGCGTAAACCTCTTATTTATACAGTTTTATCTTTTGATAAAGATAAAGCTGAAACGGGTGGAGACCAATGCTGGGTGTAAAGGACGGGCCCCCACAAACTAACAGGGTGTATACAGCTCCTTATTTTGAATCATATTCCACCGGAATTTTTCTCCGAAACATTTATTTTTCCCTGAACGCAGCACTCCATTTATGTTAATAATACGGCAAAAATCATGAAATCAGCTGTGCACTTCCTGCCTTGCTACAGAGTTTATCGAACTCGTCGTCGTGCTTGCCGCTAAGTGCGATTTACCACGGTAACGATACATTGCGTATGAGGAAATAAAACAAATCAATTGGACATAACATTCCTGAAATAATTTCTTGTATCGGTCATCTTAGTATGATATACTGAATTCACCCCATCAGTTTGTGGAGGGCTCTCAATTACACCCTGTATAGCCTCCACCCGTTTGATTCCCACCTAATAATTGGCGACTAAATAAAAAAACGGCCGTGTAACATTCAAAAGTGTTTAATTAATTAAACCAAGCTGGTTAAGTCGGAGGCACACAAAATTGTATTTCTTGGGTTATGGACCTCTGCAGGGATAGTTACTCCCCCCACACAGCACTCACTCTCAGCTCTCCCTCGCTGCTCTTCTTGCAGGGGTAGTTGGGGTTGTAGTTGCAGGCGAAATCCCACTGCTGGCCGGTAGCGTTAAGTGCGAGACGGCCTCTCGTTGGGCCGGTTTGGTTAGCTCTCGAAAAGTGGGATCGGCCTCTTAGCAGGTGTGGTAAAAGTATTTTATCAATGACCAATGGTAGTAGGTAATTGGGGCGTTCCCACAATAATGTCTTACACTGTTACTGATAAAGATATTACCACCCAGTCGACTTAAAAATAGAATTATTATCAGTCGTAAAAATGTGATACAGATAAATTTAAATTACTTATTAATTAAAATTGAATGTCGCAATATGATTGTTAGAGGCAATTTTATTGGGTACTACAATACTACTGGAAAAAATCTTCGAAAACGTTTCCAAATCTTTCTTTATCTAGAAAGAGCAAGAGGATTCTTTCTAGATTTCTTGCCATTCCGTAGAACAACCTATTCAATATACCAACGCTTTCCCACATCATCATCAGCCTACAGCATACCCAGCTGGACATAGGCCTCTCCATCTTCATCATTCTCCTGCCCTTATCCCAATTCATTTGGGGTCGGCGCAGCATGTCTCCTTCTTCCATACTTCTCTATTACTCGTCATCTCAGCAGTCACCTCCTTTCTAGCCATAGGCCTCTCCAATTGCACGCAATTTTCCTACATCGCAATTCGCAGCTAAAACGCACCTATCTACGTATGACGTACCTTCGCAACATACGAGATAGTTAGTTTGGTGCGCGGAAGTACATTGGGTACGTTGAGTGCATTGGGTACGTACGTCGGGTTCTTCCAGAATCATCTATACAAATAAATAAAATTGAAGTGTCTGTTTGTAATTTCAAAATAACAGCTTTTTACTGAATGCATATGAAAGTGTTTACGGTACTTATTACATTTTTTTTTAAATTTTTGTCTCTGTATCTTTCCGATCTTCGAAACGGCTGGGCCGATTTTGAGGGGAGTTTTACTGTCAGATAGCTGATGTTATAAGGAGTACCTAAACTAAAAAAGTAATATTTTTATAATCATTTCATGCGTACCTAACCTGGTGTCAGAGTTTTTATGCCGCCCATGGGCCTCTGACTTGGCCTACTCTGACTTGACGAAGGTCGTGGGGCACAGCTAGTCAGAAAATAATTGACAAAACTACACAATAAAAATATTTATAATATGTTGTTGTTCTTGTGTTTTTGTTGTATGTGTTGTGTTGTTGTGTTATTGTTGGTTTTATTATTAATTATGTTAGCGTGTATGTAACAAATGCATAAAACAACGTCGGTGTTTCTGTGGCTCCACCAATTCGTCCTTAAAGATTGAGTTTTAAATTGGTAATTACTTTGCAATGAGGTATTTTTAGCTTCTGCATTTGCAAATGCTTCAGCACAATTTTGCAATTATTAAATCGCAAACTCATTGGGTTCCTCTCCCAGCGTTTGGAAACAGATGTACCTGCACAGTACACCCACCTTTCTTTACGTTAAATCCCATGTAAAGAGCAGAGCCATCAACAGGAAAAAAAACAAATATACGAGCGGCTGTTCAGAAATTGCTTATGGAAATACCCAATAGTATTGTGCCCGATCTGGTTATCGTATCCAGGACCTCTAGGCCAACAGTCACACTATATAGCGACCACTAGACTGACGAGGCAGACTGGGGACATTAAGTACCAGCGCCCTTGAGCGAGTCGTCGAGCCGTCGCCCGCAAGCGCTCCCAGCTTCAACGAGCAACAAGTTTATTCGAAAAAAACAACCCCCCTTGATTTATCAAACACAATACAAATAAAAGCCATATATTAAAATATGGGTCATTAAATTGTCTTTTAGATGGTCAAAGTTTCATGCAAATACGCCCGATAAATTTTGCGAGGTTATCGTTTTTTTGGCCGCGTTAGACATTACTTTAGAATTTAGTTACACTATGTTATAAAAATATAATTTCACATTTTCACATATCAAAATATGAAGAAAATTGTCTAGTATAACATATTTTTTTTTCAAAGAAATAAGTATAGAAGTTTCGATGTGATGTTCAAATTAAAATCATTAAAAGTCGTACATCTGCGCCTTAATGTGTTGTAAAGGTCCACTAACAAAATATTTGTCAAAACTTAACTTTAGAAGCCGTCATTAAAGTCACAGGACACATAGCCATCACCTGCCACCCTGCCTACAACCCAGTTAGTACTAGGTCAAACGATACCCCTCGGTAAGACTGGTTGTCAGAGTTTTGGGCCACTGACTACTTGGGTCTCTTACACCCTGTAGAATGAAATTCGTCGCTCATGGACCTTGGACCAAAGGATGAGTAATTTATAAATCTTTAATGTACCAGTGTAGGTAGTAAAGCACGTGGATTTCTTACTGACACGTAGATAAATAAAATAAATTAACCGTTGAACTACATTCGAGAATGCTTTCACAGATAAATTACAAGTTGTTTAGCTAATACATCTTCTTGTTGGATTTTGATTAATAATTTGGTAAAACATCGTGTTTCAGCGGTTTCTAAGCGCGTGGTACATGAAATAGATTGAGTGGTTTCCTGTGAAATTCAGTGCGCTTAAATGTTTTACAGCAATTAGAGTTTGGAATGCAAATAGTGATTCTGCCAAGAACGCGTTGAGGTTTGCTGTTGAGAATTTTGCAGTTTCTAGATATCTTTTCTTTTTACTTTTAGATGTCTTCTGAACTGCCTCGTTGGTCGAGTGGTCGCAAGCGTGATTGCAGAGCATGAGATCCTGGGTTCGATTCCCGGGTCGGGCAAATTTTCATTGGGTTTTTCATCAGGAATTTCTCAATAGCAGCCACGGAGTCTGGATTTGTGCTCGGTTGGATGGCAATAGGCTCGCCCTAATCGAAATGTGGGTGTACTATTAGGTACGCCTCTGCTACAATGCTACAGGTGTAAAGTTATGTGTGTGTGTGTGTTCTTCTCAATTTTTAGTTCAGTTCCGTCTTTTTATTTTTGAGTCCCTTGTCCTGCTAGACCCCCCTTGTCTTATTTTTATTTGTCAAAATAGCCTCACAGGTCGTTTTATAGGATTAAAATGCTAATGACGAGGCTAGTCCGTCCCCGTACGGGTGACCTCAGAACAACGTTGGTCCTAGCTGTCACGCCTTGAAGACGACCAGTCTCATCAAGGGTGTCGTGTTACCCAGAATTTTTGTGCCTAGTAAATTGGTTGTGGAGGTCAAATAAACATTCGCTCCATGTAAAATACCTACGTCCGGTAAGAGTGGAAGTCACCCTCAACGCAATTGGGAAAAGTCTACGCATAAAATGATGTTTCCAGATTTTTTTTTAATTAGTTCTCCCTCTTTTTTAGACCACAGTCAGTTAACTGCCTGATGTTTCAGTCAGCTGTATGATTTTAGGGAGCCACCATAACCCTTTAGTTCCCTTCAAAATGGTTGAGTTGAATGGTGCTGATATATGCGTCATGTTTGTGAACGGGCACTGTCAGTTGTAACTGGTCATCTCTTGGTTGCCACGGTTTATTTGATTAATTTTATTTTTGAGTTATTTTTGTTGTTGTTTTTACTATGGATACTTTTAACGTACACATATTGCTACATCGTCCTTACATAATATACCATCTCAACATGAATGATGTAACCAAGGTTTTGTAAAAATATTCTGTTTTAAAGAGTGTCCATGAAGTTTCTTGCCCGTTCTTCTCCATAGAGATCAAGGAAATGGACAACTACAGTACTTTCACAGTTTTTATGCCTTGTTACTGGGACTGTAGCTACATTTCATTGTTGTCTTTGTTTCGACAATTCAACTGCCTGTAACTGGACTACTTGAAATAAATGCTTTGATTTTGATTTTGATAACATCTTTAGGTAGTTTAGGTTTCTAAATCACCTAAGGAACCCTAAAAACTGGGTAATTCCAGGCATTCTAACATTAGCTTTAGCCAAAACCACCTGCTCTGTATCAACAAACCGAAAAAACTTAATTGTAAACAGCCGACGACGGATTTATATACAAGCTGTCAAAACTGCGAACATTTCTCAGACAACATGTCGAATAGTTTGGTAAAACTAAAATTATTATCGTGATGTGGGAGGGGTCGGCCTTCTTTATCTAGATGAACGAACTCTTTATTTTTAGATGAGTTTTTAGCACCTGTTCGGGGCTGTTCGGTTCGCGAACTTTAAACTGTGCCTAGTGTGAAGTGGAGTGGCTACTGGCTCGCCAGGTTATCTGGAGTAGATTTCAAAGGTGGTGTGTGTTCCTTGAGCTTTGAGTTGTGATTTTTATTCGGGGTAAGTTTTGTAGCTGTGAACGTTTGTCAGATATTTGCGAGTTTTTATTTTACATACGTTTTAAAATATATTTTTTAAAATTTTATTTTTATTAAAATATCGTTTTTGTATTTTTTTTTTAAATATGCTTTGATATGAAAAATAAAACATGTCAGTGTTTGATTGTCGGATAGATCCAGGTTCAGAGAGTTTAGTCTAATTTAAAATATATCATTTATTGCCCGATTGCGGCGAAGGCCAAAAGGAGGGTTATGTGTTTGACCTGTTTGTATGTATGTGGGTATGTATATCCGTTTCTATGTTCCCTCTTGTAACTCTTAAACGGATGAACGGATTTGGATAAGTTATACGTCGTTAGATTCGTCTTGGTAGCGCGAGTAACACTGGCTACACATAAATTAAAAAAAAAAAAATGGCGGATTTCGGGTTTGATCGAGGAGATGAATGTTTTTTTTTTTGGAAAAACAATTTTCAAAGTATTAAATAACGGGCTGGTGTCCGCAACTATTCGAAGTGACAAATCGTATAAACAAAGGAAAAAAATCGTTAAAATAAAGAACACGAAAAAATTGTATTCAGTGTGTTTGGTTACCGGTTATCTATTTTAAGGACATATCATACACCCATTTCTATCGTCAAATACACGATTATAAATACTCCTAACCCAACACCCCATATTTTTTTATTCGGCTAATCTAGGGTATGTTCAATGAAATGCTATAATATCTTTAAATCTAAAAGACCTACAGATGTACTTACCTTACTGCCATCTCACTCCCACTCGTGAATTTGGTGCTTTATCTACCTGCCCAAACAAAGAACCTGCGACATTGTGGAGTCTAAATACTGGGGCAAGGCTATGTTCAAATGACAATAACTCTTAAAATAATCAGCGTGGAGAGATTGACTCAAATACTTTTGGTTAATCATAAAAACATCTGCAACATTCAGGGGTTAATTTTGCACTAGAGTAGATATAATGAATAAGGCATGTATTTAACGCGGCGACAAACTAATCTGATATAGGGTTTTAAAAATAATTAAAATGGGTACCAAAAATAATAGGTTGGCAGCTGAAAATACAACCACTAGATTGTAGATAAGGCGTAGTCGACGTAGCCCCGCCGAATGAATACTGAGGAATAACAGAATGAGAAAAAAAAATTGTAAATATTGTGTATTTTTTTAATTTTTCAGGTATTTATTTGTATATTATTGAGGAAATTTTATTTAGTCATTCGATAGCCTCGGCGTTTACTCATGCAATAAAGTCATTTACATGTCTCTAGATCTCTTAGTTTCAAATATGTTTGCATTTAATTGAACATACCCTAGATCAGCCGAATAAAATACAAGATGGCTGCGATTCGCAGTGTGTTGGGTTAGGAGTATTTATAAACGTGTTGTTTCCGATAGATATGAGTATATAATATGCCCTTAAAGTATCAGAAATCGTTAAGTAAACACACTGTTTAATAAAAAGGTTAAATCGTATGCGAATTCTTTCACGTTACTATAAACTAAAAAGCTGGAAATAAAAAAGTAGTTGAAAAAACTAAAAAACCCGACTGAAAAAACTGAAAAGCTAAAAACAAACACATTTTAAATTAAACAAAAGATGGAAGCAGGCGGGGCCAATCCATTTTCATAATTTTATATTTAAATGGGCCCGCCTGCTTCCAACTTTTGTTTAATTTAAAATGTGATTGTTATTTGCTTTTCAGTTTTTTCAGTCGGGTTTTTTTGTTTATTTTTTAAGTGCTTTTAAATATTGGCAGCTTTAAATGGCCTCTTCAATTATTAAACTGCATTTTACATATTTAGTTCTGGTAGATATTAAGTGTTTCACAAAAAATACCTACGTTTTTCTCAAGGCTTAGGTATGTAAATATTTTTAAATCTTTCTGTGTTATTAAACAATCCTAGTACTTGTGCTATTACCAGCCATATGACTAGGTTTGCGAAATATTTTTGCCAAGACCAACCTTGCTACCTGCGAAAGACAGAGACCAAGCCAAGTTCACGCGTAGGTCAGTTCATTCAGGCGTAAACAAAAGTCAATTCTTTAAAATCCATATGATTTTCACACGTGTTCAAAATAATAGAACGATAATCAGAGGGATATGATTGTGAGCCGAGAAAATATAACGGAATTTCTTTTATATCTTTCTTTTTCGTGTGGTTAGTGCCTAACCTAGTGTCGGAGTTTTCATGTCGCCCATGGGCCTCTGACTTAGCTTTACATTCCGTCGAGAAATATCTCTCAGGCATTGCTGGTTTGGTTTCTTCACGATGCTTTTCTTCACCGAAGCAAGTGATAATTATATAAGGTGTAACTATTCATATACAAAATATTTTAAGAGTAACTTCTATAAGTAGTTTAGTCGCAATAGCAACGAAAAAAAAAATCTGAGTTTTTTTTTACGAAATTATTATAATTCAAAACAAATTTGAGACTTTTTGCATAAAATCTTTACTCCCATATTCTAACAATGACAGTAGGTAAATACGACGTAGTAAACTAGCGTAATGGATGTTCAAAAACAAGGAGCTAGTATTTATTTTGTGGGTCAAGTAATTTTAAATTATTTATTTTTTATAAAAATATACTCAGATAAAAAAAAATCCTTTGAAATGGCTTCGTTATAGCCGTTAGATGATTCCCTGAAAATATTTCGTGTATGAATAGTTAGACCTTATATACAATATGCACATTAATCAGTCTGAAAAATCAGAGGTGCAAAGTCTTGGGTTACTCGAGACCTATGATTTGGTAGTCCAACGGTCACACCATTATGCTATCACTGCTTATGAATTATATTATATTGCTGAGATTTCCTTTATAAAATGTGCAGAAACAAGATGACTATTGTAGAATGACGGCATTTCGTTATCTGGATCAACAAAATAAGCAGGGCTTAAGAATTGCATGGCAAAATCTGTGTCTATAATATTTATACGTTTATATAGTTAGTTGGTTTATTTTCTATATATTTTTGCCAACCATGCCTTTAAAGGCCTAAATATTTTAAGAATATTAAAATTTTGTTTATAAATAGACCCATAAATAAACGTTATATTAGATTTTAAACTATCATGGTCACTGACATTATCATCAACACTAGAAACGGGATATTAACAGTAAACGTGGTAAATATCCCGTTTTTAGTGTTAATGATAATCATTATATTATTAAACGTTAGTGCCACCTCGGCAGGAGGAGCTCGTGGCTTAATAATAACAGCCGCTCGGGTCGATCTTTAGGTTAAGCCGTGCTTGCCTAGGTTGGTCTGTGGATGGGTGACCACTCATTACATACCGAGTTTCCTCCGTGCCTCGGAAAGCACGTTAAGCCGTTTGTCTTGGGTGTCATTTGTAGATCTTTGACAGTCGTTAGGTAGTCAGTGGCCAAAAAGAGAAGAGTTGTCGTATTACCCTGTACTAACTGGGTTGTGGAGGTCAGATAGGCAGTCGCTCCATGTAAAATACTGGTATTCAGCTGTATCCGGTTAGACTGGAAGCCGACCCCAATATAGTTGGGAAAAGGCTAGGCAGATGATGATGTTAGTGCCACCTCAGCCGTAATGACAAAGTTTCCTCTCTTGTATCAAAATGTACTATTAAATGCTAAAGTTAATTTTAAAAATGACTATAAGAGCTTCCTACATCTCAAGTTGTGTTACGGGTATATACTGAGTACGTAAAGTAATGCAATTAATCACATCCGTGGATCTGATGACACAATTAATATCATTAATTAAAGTGATTATCGTTTACATTAACCTAATATGTTGGTGCTGTTTTATTTCCGTATAGGTATTTAGGTCTAGAACTAGAATGTAACGCATCTGTGTTTACTTTTTAGTTCGAATTGTAATTGTGTTAATTTAATTTTTTTTAAATTTTAATTAGATTCTCCTTACAAGGAGAAACATCTTCCATCTCTCCCGAACGGTCCGTAAATATTACCTAACTATACTAATGGCGAAGCGTAATAATCATAGACAAGCAAACGCTGAAAAAAATATGAATGACTACCTGTTGCCCCCGAGTTCTATGCGTTCAAATTTTGATGTGTACGTGTACTGTTGGAATGTGTCATACCACTGCTGGGCAAAGGCCTCCCCCATGACCTCCAAATCTTTCGATCCAGGGCCAATGTGGACCACTGGTCGTTGGTTCTATCCAGCTCGGCCCGCCATCTCCTGCGAGGTCTACCGCTTCGCCTCCCGGATGAAAAAAATAATCATAATAGTAGAGTAGCCTATGTGCTATACATACTTGACTATATTCTATCTCTGTGCCAAATTTCATCCAGAACCTTCCAGCCGTTTAGGCGTGATTAAGTAACAAACATCCATTCATAAAAACTTTCATCATTATCATCATCATCATTTCAGCCGAACGACGTCCACTGCTGGACATAGGCCTCCCCAAGTGTCGCCACATTGACCGGTCCCGTGCGACTCGCATCCAGCGGATCCCTACAAACTTTCGCATTTATAAGATTCCGAGTCAAAAATATAAGTCACACAGAATTCAACCGGTATTCTAGTAAATTTAATAAAAGCACCGATAATTATCTTAGAGCTTGTTAGTTCAGAATTTACATCTTAATATTTTTTTACAAACTATTTATTTAATTTTTTAATTCGATTTTTCTGTTCTTTTCAGATGTGGCTGCACTATTGATGGTGACACAGGAAGAAACCAGAATTCGACAAATCAGCATTTACTAGATTACGATGATTATTTAATTTTAAACGTGATCAAATATTAATTGGAAGCACTCACGACCTTTTACGTGTTATGCTATAGCATAACACGTAAACGGTCTCACGGTCTCACGGTCTGATTTGGGTTTAGGTTTATAAACCTAAACCCAAATCAGACCTCGGTTAAAATTAAAATTAATTTTAAAATTTCAATGTTTTAAAATAACCATTAAAAAAAAACAGAACTAAAATATAAAAAAAAAACTTTAAAAAACTTTTTAAATGATATTTTGACGGAATTAGGTATAGTCTTTCACTTTTTATTAACATTTACAACAAGTGTAAATGGCTATGTATGATTTTGGTGAGTCTGTGGGTATAGTTGCTAAAGTGGCGGCTTTAGTTTATTATATTCCATGGATGAATCCTTATGTATGAGGATGTATGAAATAGGTTATGAATGTTAATAAATAATGGACGCTATGCCTAATAAAAAAACCTGCGGTTTTATATTACAAGATTAAGTCTGGTCAAGATTAAATCTGATCAAGATTAAGTCTGATCAAGACTAAGTCTGGTCAAGACTAAGTCTGGTCAAGATTAATTCTGGTCAAGATTAAGTCTGGTCACCTATTGGGGCCAATAATCTAGTTACTTAGACAATGTTGTATTATCGATGTGAAAATAAGAATATGTAAGACGCTAAGAAAACGCTAATCTATTATGGACGTACGGAAAATAAGGTTCAGATAGAAAAAAAGAAAATAGGTAGACTACTAAGTCATGTAAGGTAGTCTTTAACTGAGACGGAAATGTATTTATTTATTAGGTATTCAGATATGCATCAATATTGTTTCTATCTAAATTATGGGCTAGAACTTTAAAAAAACCAGCAGTTTAAAAAATAGAATATAACGCCTTTCAGAAATCTGTAATAACTCGAAATTTTCCACCAACAGACGTACGGCGGCACAGTCACTTCAAGGGTCTCAAAGTTATCAACTTCAGATTCACAAACAAAGTCCTACAGAACGAGCTAGACGAAGCAGTCCTCAACCTGCACATCCAGGACTTGGAGACAAAAAACACCACCATCGACCCTGATGAGCCGTTCACTATCAACCTACAAGTCAGCAGGGTGACGAGAAACAATCAGGGGAGCAAAGCTTCAGTGCCTTACACCGACAACTCGGTGAAGATGACCAGAAAAGAACTTAGAGCTGGGAAGTGGTTGAAGATTAATATAACCACAATGGTAGCGGAGTTTTGCAGACTGCCGCGGGAGAACTTAGCAATAGTTGTGAGAGTACAAGACTCGAAGAATAGGATGAGTTTGGTAGTGCCGCATCCGAGCTCTGAATCAAATAATGCTTTGGTGAGTCTTAAAATCATAATAATATTTATTTTGTAAGCTGGTAAATAGGTAATCACATTTCGAGCTTCTCCGTGCTTCAGAAAGCACGTTAAGCCGTTGGTCCAGGCTGTCATTTTTAGATTTTTGACAGTCGTTACAGCACGCGTCGCATGACCACCGTAGAAACGGGTTTTGTCGACGGAAGAATCGACAAATGACAGATCAATAAAAGAAATCTATCATTTTGTCGATTCTGCTGCTGACGCGTGCTGGTAGTCAGTGGCCCGAAAGTCTGATAACCAGTATTACCCTTGGTTGTGAAGGTCATAAAGGCAGTCACCCCGTGTAAAGTAAGAAAAAGCTCGGCAGATGATGACTTTGTCCCACTGGTGCGACAACTGTTGCTAATGCAAAAGACATGCATAAAATATGGTAGTTATGGTAGTCTGTCAGACTCTAACTGACTAAAAACCACCTCGGTGTTCCCTTCGCACACTTGCACTGGGGATCATGGGAACTAGTGCGCCTTCCACGATCCCCGGCTAGCCTTCTCAAGTCTGCGGGGGGAGTGAGGAGGGGGAGTACCCCCTGCAACGTCCAATAGGGGCGCGCGCGGAACACTACGCGCCACCGCCTCGGGTCTAGTTATACGGGGCTGCGGCGGACGTCCCCAAGTCCGCCGTCCTGGAAGACTACCCCAACGTAGTTGAGAAAAGGTTAGGCATATGATGTCTATCTTATCTTAACATTAGTGCCCCAATTTATTTCTTGACGTAATTTGTTCGTGAATTGTGAATGCATTGTCATCACAATCTATATTTTGAAAGACCACTGTTGATCTTTTATGGCTGATATGGCCCCAAAAAAAGGATGTCAAAATGATAATGCTGTATTTTGTGCCTACTTACTTATTAATTGGACCAAAAAGTTATCAAGAATCGGTTTTATTATATTTTGAATGATGCAATTTTGCGGGTATTGAGAATTCCGCAAAAAATATCTCAATAATTAGCTATGTCGAGGTTACCTCTGACCTAATTTTTATGTGACATATTAATTTGCTAATCAGTTAAGTTCAGTATTAAACTACTTATCTTTGTGTGCTCACATACGACAATGCAGTGACCCCTATCTAGCTGTCCAACGCAATTTACGTATGCGGTAACCATAAATTAGCAAATATATGCCCCATTTGTGCACCATAAACGGATTAGGGGGCATTGGAGTAAAGTGTCTTACAAAGTGACAAGCGCTTTTTTACCATGGCGTAAGCAGTGACAGCCTAGTGGTGTGACCGTCGGACTGCCAAGTCATAGGTCTCAAGTTTGAACCCAAGACACGCACCTCTGATTTTTCGGATTCATGTGCGTATTAATTATCACTTGCTTCGGTGAAGGAAAACATCGTCGAGAGATATTTCTCAACGGCATGTAGAGCCAAGTCAGAGGCCCATGGGCGGCATGAAAACTCTGACACCAGGTTAGGCACTAACCACACGATAAAGAAGTCCATGGGGTAAAATTACTGCTGTTAACTTGACCAGTCCTGCTCTTAATCGTCCCTTCTAATTAACGTGGTGAGGCCCTGATCCACTGACTATGCTACTTGAAGATATTTCCAAAATTAAAAATTGGTGTTTTCTCTCATTTCAGATGCCATACATAGAAGTTAGTCTAAGGGACAATTCACACAAGCGCACACGGCGTACCATCGGCATGGACTGCACGGAGAACTCGAAAGAAGCACGCTGTTGTCGATACCCTCTAGTAGTGAACTTCGAGGAGTTCGGCTGGGACTGGATCATCGCTCCGAAAATCTACGACGCCAACTACTGCAGTGGAGAATGCCCCTACAGCTTCTTGCAGAAGTACCCACACACGCATTTAGTCCATCTAGCTGCCCCACAGGGGAGCGGGGGGCCTTGCTGTGCCCCGCGGAGGATGAGCAGCATCACCATGCTGTATTTCGATCACGATTATAATATTATTTACGGGACTATTCCCGGAATGGTCGTGGAAAGCTGCGGATGCTCATAGCAACGTTTTAGTTTAGTTTGGGCTCCGAGATTGCGAAAACCGTTTTTTATTCTACGTAGTTTCAGGTTAAAGATCAGATGCGAAATTTCTTTCTTTTTTTAGTCTTATCGAAGTAATTGTGTATGTTGTGCCTACATTTGTAACGAAAGAATTTCTTGTAGCTACATAATTGTTTTAATGTCTAATTATTTTTATCTAACCTTTGTTGATACTATTCACAATTGAATAATTCAATTCATTCATGAATTTGCGTCATAAGACAAAAAGTTAACCCTAAAATACCGCATGATATTTTTTTTCTGTATTATTTTTAACTTTTTAATTACTGCTTTTTATTTTTAAAATTTTTGAAATATATTTTAATGCAAGACATCTTCGGAGCCCTAAGTGTGGAGTCTATAGCTATGTGATATTCGGTTGAAGACTGCAAACCTTTTTGTGTTGTGTGCCGTGAGTGTGAAAAAATGTACATTTTTTATTTTACGTTTGTACCTACGTCTAGTTTAAATTACTCAACCTGTAATGTCTGGTTCAGACGAGGCTAGCTAGTAAGTTAACTGGTTATAATTACACCAATTGATAACGTTACTTTTAAAGAGTCAGAATATAATCATGGATAAAACAGCAGCATTAATATGATTCTGATATTACAATCTTTTGTAGTTTCTTTCTGTTGTGGTATTTTTTTCTTTTCATAAACTAAGGCTTTTACGTCAGTCTAGAACTTATTTTTGTGTATTAAACAGGTTTTTTTAGTAAACCTAGCCTCGTTTGAACCATCGTCTCATACTCTTATAACATCACTTGTAAGTAGGTATCACCCATCTTGAATATATTGTCAATCATCAAATGACATTTTAGACCTGTCAAAAACATCTGTCAGAGTTAGATATCTTTATACTTAGTTATCTACTACGCTTGTCGCTATTTATTAATTAACTTCAAAAACGAGCGATTATCAGTTTTAATTAATTATTTTAAATCAATAATCGTATTTTTTTTCCAACCAACTGACCCCTTGACTTTTTTATTGGTTGAGATAATAGTGTAAAGGTTCAAGCGATAGTACATTTATCGTTTTATTTTTTTATAAATGTTGCAATGAGTTATCAAGTAATGCTTTAACTTGCGTCTCAAAATGGCATTTATTTTTTTCTATTGTAAGTCTTATTTTAGACTTAATGTGTCGCATTTCATAGTTACTGACACGGGCCTAATATTAAGTTAGAAATGATAATAATGCATTAAGTTGCCATGAGGAATACCGTTTAGGCATTTCGTGCCTTTGCGATAGTGATTAAATTAAATTATCTACTTATTAGTGACCTAGTTTCATGGCCTAATAAATTATTTAAAGAATTTCAAGAAAATTAAAAAAAAAGATATTAATGAATTTACTGATTACAAAAATACTGTTTGTTTTGCATCTACTTAATATAAGTTGCCCGTGAAATGCATTTGTGTTTTCTGCCTTCACGTATTTTTCATCTTAGCGTAGTCATAATCCTTTTACCATCAAAATTTAATTGTAAGTAGGTAGCTGTATGTAATTCGATGTAATGTAATACGTACTTTTGGAATTTCCCTTTTGATATTGTTTGGATCTCGTTCAAAATTATATTTTTATAATAAAATACATAGTTTCTTTTAAGATTCTAGCGGGTGGTGCTTAAACGATAGTTGCTTTATTTATAAAACCTACTAAATATTATTGTATCAGTACCTACCCTTGTATTATTTTGGCGTGATCAAATTTTTTAGATATTTTTTTCGTAATGTAAGTTTTTTTAGAAAAATTTTAACGGGCGTAGAATTTTCAAAAATTAGATCTCATTTTAAGGCAACCGTTCTATTGAGTGCCTTTATAAAGATCTCCCAAAACTTTTGGATAACAAAAAAAAGAAAAAATAAAATGTTTTTAATAAACATTGTAGGGTTAAGAATTTTGTGTTAGAATCTATTCGACGTAACTTGTTTATTGTCAGAAACACTAACATTTTCATGTTGATAAGTTTTTTTATAAAAATAAATTTTCAATTCTTTACGATTCGTATTATTTTGTGGGTGTAAACTCTTTAAGAAATATATGTCTACGAAAACTTATTTTTGTCTGATTTATTTTAAAACCAATACCCACGATGCTTATAGACGAACCCGACAACAACTGTCGGGCAGTAGCCCACCAGACATAACACCCGTCTGGTCGGAGGATCTTCCCTTTTCTATGGGGGATGAAGAACTTTACACCCTGTTCTTCATACCCCCAAAATGTATAATACTGATATGGGAGAGCACTACGTGAGGTCGACACACGGATGTGTGATTAACGTTTATGAGACAAAACTGTACTGCGACACTATACATTTTTGTATTGTTAGTAATGTTAGCTGTAAGTCCCCCAAACACAATAAGATAAAAATAAAATAAACTGAAGCTCGACATCACGCTAGTGCGACCAACTAAAGCTCGATATCACGCTAGTGCGATAAACTGACGCGCGACATTACACTAGTGCGACAAACTGAAGCGTGACGTCACGCTAGTGCGACAAACTAACGCGCGACGTCACACTAGTGCGACAAACTGACGCGCGACGTCACACTAGTGCGACAAACTGAAGCGCGACGTCACGCTAGTGCGACAAACTAACGCGCGACGTCACACTAGTGCGACAAACTGACGCGCGACGTCACACTAGTGCGACAAACTGACGCGCGACGTCACACTAGTGCGACAAACTGACGCGCGACGTCACACTAGTGCGGAAAACTAACGCGCGACGTCACACTAGTGCGACAAACTAACGCGCGACGTCACACTAGTGCGACAAACTGACGCGCGACGTCACACTAGTGCGACAAACTGATGCGCGACATTACACTAGTGCGACAAACTGACGCGCGACATTACACTAGTGCGACAAACTGACGCGCGACATTACACTAGTGCGACAAACTGAAGCGCGACATTACTCTAGTGCGACAAACTGAAGCGCGACGTCACGCTAGTGCGACAAACTGACGCGCGACATTACACTAGTGCGACAAACTGAAGCGCGACATTACTCTAGTGCGACAAACTGTAGCTCGATATAACGCTAGTGCGAAAAACTGACGCGCGAAGTGACTTCAATACCTTGCGGGTAGTTTTACATTACGGGTGACTTAATTGTATACTATTTTCGTCTATGGAAATTGCTGTCGTTCTGTAATATTTTTGCTTTATGGCTATGGTGCAATTTTCGACATTTCTGCCAATTTCGAAAAACAAATATAGATGGCGCTTTACCACTAGAGCACAAAATTGTTTTTTTTTAATCACCGTTGTGGTTCAAGTGCATTTATCTATCGTGTCGTATATATTTATCGTGATTACCGGGCATGAGTTGATCACGTGGAAATAATCGTCGGTTAGGTATACTGATAGTCACATGCATGTAATTTTTTTAATCAAAAATATTGACGAGTCACAGCGACGCACGCGGCAATGTTTGTTCGTGGGAAAATATTCTTCTTTCTACTATTTACACTGGCGATATTCAATGGTACATAACAACATCACGCCTGCAATCCTCGAAGGTTAGGCAGAGGTGTACCTGGAGGTGTACACCCACATTTCGCTAGGTTTGTTTAAGTTTCATGTAATAGAGGGCGAACCTATTGTCGTCAACCGGGCGTAAATTCACACTTCGTGGCTGCTACTGAGAAAATCTGATGAAAAAACAAAATAAAAATTTGGTCGACCAGGGAATCAGAACAGGGAATCAACGACATAATATAACTTAACATAAATGATGCAAATATTTTATATGTTGAAAAAGAGAGAAAATAAATAAGGGTAGTTTGAAATAAAATCGCAAAAATCATATGCGCCGTCCTCACAGAACGGCCACTCTTTATTTTTATAAATTTTAATTTATTTACACATTTTTCCTTTTGTCTACTTTACATTTATGACGTTAACGTTTTTAAAATACATTACAAAAACAAAAAAATAATAATATATAACAGAAATACATGAGAAAAATGTACACTTACATTAATTCAGACGTATGGGAAAAATAGATGGACTAGTATACCCAATTAGAAAAAATAATCATTCCCCAAGAAAATTTTTATCATTTATTTTCCCATCAAAAAAGTATTTTATAAATTTTCGCCTACATGTATAAATGTTTATAAATTAATTGTATTATAGTAAAAAATGGCGGAAAATTTATCAAATACTTCAGTCTAATATATATTGCTTTACATTTAAAATATACATGGAAATCAAAGTAGTTATTATTGTACTTTTATCAATTCTAAATCAAACAATTCCTTATTATAAGGGGGTTGGTGGTTCTATTTGACCTTACTTAATTAAAATAACGTACAACAGTTATACAACAGTTAAGTTTATATTAAAAAAGGTTTTAAAATGCAGTTTCGCAAACAATCGACAAAAGTTTTGCACAGAAACGACCTTTGCGCAATTTTGTCGATGGTCTGCGCAAACTATTAAAAGTGTGGTCTATGGTTAAAAATTACATTTTACAGTATCTATCACCATTTGATCGTCAAGTAGAACCATCAGCGCCATCCTATTAAAGTAACAGGTATATCCATGGCATTAAAAATCTACATTACGTAGAAATCATATTTTTTGTCATTTTTTATTTTCATTTATTTAATTAAACGAGATATTTACTCTAAGTTCTAATGTACAGAAAGTGCACAACATCAAGTGGTGTCAGTCTATAATAGGTTTGGATGGATGGATTTTTTGAAATATTGACAAATTATAGTAATTACAAAGCTGTGGTAAGGTGTGCGCATACTATGACGGGCCGCAGCAGCTCACATTGGGCCGTAGTAGCTCACATTTGGCCGTAGCAGCTCACATTTGGCCGTAGCAACTCACATTGGGCCGTAGTAGGCCGTTGAGGGCCACATTCTCTCTCTACAGGACAAGTAGGAACATGGTTTGCAGGCCGGTTTCATAATTATCGCGTGCAATATTCCCAGGAGATGAAAAGGGGGGTGATCTTATGGTTTCTTGTTTCTTTACCAACACCAGCTCATACTGCGGCCCAGTATAGTGTGCGCTAACCTTTATGGAGGTGTTTTAAAAACTCCTTTTGCTGGCAGTGGTAAATATTTGTATTTTGTGCAATCTTTTGTAGCTGTATTTAACTTTTAAGTATAATTAGTAGGAATGTAGGTTTATTTATTTGTGCTAGTAGGATATTTATACATATTTAAAAAGATATAAATCCTATAATAATATTCAAAAAGTTTCTTTTAAAATTGATAGTGGTTTTAATAAACAAAAGGTCTTAGTAACAGTCTTAAAAAGGTACACTATTTAAGGAGTTTTTAAAATACCACCTCTGATGGATATTTCAAACTAAAATCAACCGTATGTTGTAACAGTCAAGCATTAAAGTTGTATAAAAGCATACGAAACGGTACTATATGGCAGTGATACAATAATGGCTAAAAGCGAACTTAAACTAAATAGAACAATTTGTCGTTGTGTCTAACGAAATTACAATAAAACCAAAATCCTAAAAAAAATATCTGACTGTCAAACTTTTAAAAATGTCTTTAGAGAAAAAAAAAGGAAAAGAAAAATCTTACCCACAAGCCCACTAAAATAATTATTGCATTGATAGGTTAAATATTCTTTTTATTTTAAAGCAAAAGGTATTTAATAAGACTTTATTTCATTTATAATAAGCGTAATTTTATGTCATACGAGTCAACGTGTATTTGCATTGCTAAAAGACGGAAATAAACTGACCAAAGTCAGAAACAGACTGACCAAAGTCAGAAACACGCTGACCAAAGTCAGAAACAGACTGACCAAAGTCAGAAACACGCTGACCAAAGTCAGAAACACACTGACCTAAGTCAGAAACATTCGCTAAACACAACAACGAACTGAGACATCACAGATATCATTCCTACTGTAAGAAAACATGTAATGCGACAGAATGCCATGATTGTAACCCAAGTAGTAGCTATAGTAAGGTCACACTGGAAGTAAGTACTAATATCTAGCACTAAACGCTAACCATATATACAAAATTACTATCCAACTCGCAATGAGTACATGGTCGCGACATAGAATCTTGAGCCATTATATTTAAATAGGATCACAGTGAAAAAAGTGATTTAAATTTAAGTCACTATACTATAAATATTAATGTCCACATTATGGCAAGTTTCTCTAAATAAATCTTAAGTGTTTCTAAGACTTTCTAACTGTCTACGTCCATAGAAAAATTTCCCTTTTACTAGTTTTTTTTTTTCTGTACAACACGCAAAGTCGCTAACACATACTTTCACAGTCGAATTCACATGTTCAATTGCACTGTTCAAAAACTGGGCTGCGACACAGTCCTAGGGTTACCACTTTGCGGCTGGTAGACATCATAGGAGTTGTGTGGTTCCAGGTGGCAAACCACATTGTTTTCTCCGTTGAGAACAGCTGCCAGAGCCCTCATGTTGCTCTCCTGAGGCTGGTGGTACGGATGCATCAGCCTCCCACTCTCATAATGCCTCTGGTCATAACGCTCCAACGTGTCCCACTTTCCATATTTCCCATAATGTTCTTGCTCATGATGATGCCTCTCTCCAGGGCTGTAGGATATTAAAGGGCGGTGATCGCCAAAAAACTTGGAACTGGTCGAACCGTGGTGTCCAGGGTTCTGTCGGCAGTTATCTGGGCCAGAGTTGTCGTCTGACATATCAGACATAAGAGTCTCGTTTCTCTCAATTTCCTCATACACGGGATCGTCTTGTATCACACGGAACTCCTGTTCAGAACCTCGCCTGTACATCCTGCCTTGTTGGTTGGCGATCTCGGAGTACGTGTGGTTCACGTTCTGGCTTCCGTGATGATGGTGATGTTTCCTGCGGTCATCTTTGTAGTGTTTCCTGAAGATCATTTCCTGGCTGCCTGGGGAGTGTTGGGACATGTATACGTGGGGGTTTCTGAAGTCATGGTTGTAGCTCCGGGTGGTTTGGTACCCTTGGGGGTGGTGGAGAGGACTTTCTTCGTCTTTTATAGCATGTCGGGGGGAGGGTGGCGCGAGAGGGGCGTCACATTCGTAAGGGCTGTGAATGTGGTTCTGCTGAGCCAACTGCCTCGACAGCGTGTCGTGATGCGGAAGAGTCGAAGAGTTCACCGGGTGGTGCTTAGAAGAAGTGTTCTGTAAAACAAAGAGTAATGTTAGAATGGAGGTAAACGGATGATGGTACGGAATGATGGTATGGTGGTGGTATGGTGGTGGACGGTGGGAGCTGTGGTGTAAGACAGCTCAGATTTTGTTTGTTTCATATTTTTCTAAAATTATGTTATCGGAATAGAACACAAATTCAGATTTTAAGAAGAACAATTTTACAAAATATAATGAAATTATTTGTGTATAAGATGGAGTTTTATGGTTTTTCTTACATATTTTTTTAATAATTGAACTAAATCATAGTACAGTTGTGTTATTGATTTTAGTTTATATACAAATCAAGAACGAAAGTAAGATTTTTCTTAGTGTATTAATATTCGCTATAAAATAACAAGATAGTCAGTATGGTAGTGCTAAACTTAGCTAGTCTAAGTGCTATGAAGTGTTAACACCCTTGTACACAATGGCAAATGTTGACGCGATTATAACACACTGACTAGAAACACGGAGTAGAAATCAAATGGAGTAATAATGCATTTAAAAATTAAGCAAAAAATTATTGCTAATTTCAGCAAAGAAACTCATATTCGCGATCAGCACATAAGGTGGGTTCTAGGGCTATCTGCATCTCTATCAGTTTGATGTCCAGTCAATTCAGTTAATGCACTGACTGCCATAGAAAAGGATTTTTTTTTTTTTTTTAAGCTTTGCGCCCCACACTAGGAATTTCTCCTGTATCGTGGGTGCGTTTACAAACACTTAAAACTCACATACACAAACAGCCAGACCCGGAACAACTACGTGTAGATCATACAAATATTTGTTCCGTGCGGGGATCGAACCCGCGACACGCAGCGCAGCAGCCAATCGCTCAGCCACTGCGCCAACCGTGCCGTCAATCGATTCGAGTCGATTCTTGACTTGGTAGTAAAGAAGAAGGAGATCGTCCAATAATAGACGTTGACTTTCTTTGCATCTAACAAGACGAATGATTTTGGTTCTAAAAATAAGTGCATGTTAGGACTCTATTTGTTAACTACTCTGTGACACCTATCTTCACCTATTGATGGAGGATTGGTTGTTAAATGGCCATGATGGGCGACTGTGTACAGGGGGTATACGGAAGGAGATGGGTAGGGCTATATGCAGTGAGGTGACTTCATGCAATGTCCGCTACGGTTATTCTCATGCAGTTAGATTAGATTTAGGGTGATTCTTTACGATTTAGTAAGATCTTTTGAGTTCTCAAAGAGCCGTCACCAAGAAAATGTTTTTAATTATTAGGTTTTGGATTATTTACATAATATCTGAAAATAATTCCTGTGGAATACAAAAATGTTTAAAAATCTACTTATTTTAATGATAAAGTCACATAATTTTGTAAGTGCGGCTGAAATAGAATAAGATAACCAAACCCAAAGTAAAAAAAAATACATTTATTACCTAATCTGTAGTAGGTTTTATATTATTTTTACTTTTTATGTACATTCTATTTGTATAACACGAATTCTAAAGAACTTAAAACTAGCTCATTTAATTGACTTAATTCTTGTTATAAGTCTGTGTTTATAACTAAGATGAGTAACTTGCAGCCGTCGCGTCATCCCTTGAATTCACCAAAGTTGAGAACATTATAACCCGAAGATCTTACCAAAACGCAAAAAAAAACTAAAAAAACAAAACATCAAAATCAACAAGCATTTTTACAGCCCTCCCCTCACCTTCCACACGTTAGCGTTCGCCATGACAGCCCACTCGTTCGCGCCAATCGACGCCGCCATCTTGTTCGAGAAACAAGATGGCGAACGAGACCGCAAGTTCTGGTACTCATTAGGAACCTCGATATTATTCCTGTAGCTATGCATCGACGCAATACTTTGTGTGTGAGATGTAGAATGAGGTATATTCTGTGGTGTGGGCACACGCATCGATCTTGCGTCGTCACTTGGCACGTAAATCGGTGCTGTCGGACGAATATTCCATCGCGCCGCCTCAGGTTGCAAGTTGTAGCTCTATATAAAGAATTGTTCATAAAATACACATATAATTTATATTCTAAATACATATACTATGCAGGATAGACGACAGAATGACTAATGTATGCGTTACGCATTTAGAGATAGGATTCATCGTATTTCCAAACTGAATGGATCAAACTTTTGGTTAGAAATATTTGATCCCATTCAGAAATGTTGTCAGTATTACTATAACCACCACACCACTAAAGAAAGAGTGTTAATAGACAATTTGAAATGATTATTAGTGAAGCATTAGTGAAAGAAGGCTTTGAGAGACAGAAAAAAAAAATCAAAATTCGGACTTACCGTAACAAAAAAAAAACATACAACATTGAAAACATGTTAGTGACATTTGTACACACAAAATAAAACATGTTAAAAAACAAACATAAACAAAATGAGCTGTCTTTAACCAATTAGTGACAAAGCCAAGTGGTGTCGGGTGGTATGGCATCGAGATTTTCGATCAATAATTTTGGAAATACCCTATCTCTATAGCGTACGCACCTTGTTGGCCATTCTGCCGGTATCCGTGAGGGTATCTTCCGCTACCAGGGTTGACTTGGCTCCTAAGTTGCGTCATGGGTGCTGGGGGTTCTCTTTCAGGCATATTATGGCCAAAATTCGCCGCTGTCGCATTGAGACTAGGTCCAAAATTGGATGAAGGGCCAAAGTTTTGATTTTCTTGGGAGGTTCGTCTATTTCTGTTTGAGTGATAGCTGTGGGCTGCTGCCGCGGCGGCTAGGGACGCGACAGCGGCGTTGTTGACAACGTTGTTGTTGTTATGATTGTTGTTGTTGACAACAACGTTCAACGTTTTGATGATAAGGTTGTTTGTTGTTGACGCTGACGCTGCGGGGAGCCCAGATGTGCTTGCCGTGCTCTGCTATAAGGTGGAATATTGATTTATTTGGGGTATACTTGTGATATATCTTAGATACTATAAATATACTTTTTTTAGGATTATATACCTACTTTAGTGAAGTTTAAATAGTGCAGCTATTTAGTGTTAAGACAACATCGATAAGGTTAGTAAGAATCAATTTATTTTCAAGTAGAAATTGATCCTGAAAATACGGACAACTTATTTCATCTGTGATTATAAAATTAGTCAAGTATATATACCACCACCAAATAACATGCTATATTTTAATGTCAAATATAACACCTGTTGATATTTTTGTAGACTTGTTGTTTCTAAATATTTCAGAAATATAACCTTTGATAACATTTTAGTACCCTCACACGAAACGTTAGCATCTGTCAATAAAAAAAAAAAAAAAAAAAAAAAAAAGTTTTTATTGTTTCTCATACAATTGTTCTACAGCACAAAATTGAGGCAGCCCCTTTAAGTTATAAGGATACTTGTGTTGGGGTTACCTCGCAACTTCCCATTGGGTTACAGTTTGCAGTGTTGAGACATAATTAAAATTAATAAAGCCTATTTTTAGGTACAATTATGTTACAAAATTAGCAAGTTCAGGTATGTGTAGTGTTTGTGGGTGAGTGGTGTGTGTGTTTGTGTGGTTTTGAGTGTGTGTGCGTGTGTGAAAGGTGGATATGCCGAGTGTGGGTATGAATACCTAGGTGTCTTAATGATTGATCGTTTTATGTATGTTAAAATTGTTTACAGGTATTACTTTAGCAGATTCTGGTTAATAAAAGTTCAATTTCATCGTATGTTTGTGATTTTAACCATTCCGATAAAGTATTTTTGCATTCATACCGCAACATGGGGTAAATATTCAATTTGAGGTTCAATTTGTTATAAATATAAGTAGATTGAGTGTTAAATTGACGCCTGGCAAAAACCGTACGGACCCGAGGGGAGTGAGCCACAATGTCTTTACGTCTTTTATCTAGCTTAGATGGGTCAAATGAAAGGGTCTTGTGAAGATGTATGGTTATGTTCAATACGTATAATTTCCTTACAGACAGTAGCTTACTAACCTTATAAAGGTTGTCCGTAGAGTAACGAAAGGGCTTAAAGTACATAACTTTGATGAGAGACCTTTGAGCCCTTTCTAGGTCTAGAAATTTGGTCTTGGTGGCCCCTCCCCAGATCGGTATACAGTATGTGATGACCGATTGTGCCAGAGCTGTATAGATTTTATTGAGTAGCAACGGTGGCATCACATGTCGTAGCGTTTTAAAAATCCATATAAATTTTCTGACCCTGGCCATGGTATTTTCAATGTGGGTATGCCATGATAGTCTTTGGTCAACTGTTATTCCAAGGTATTTAGTGAAACTAACTCTCTGTATGCTTTGACAATTACAAGGATAATGAGA
This sequence comes from Noctua fimbriata, assembly GCA_905163415.1. Classification (NCBI taxonomy): domain Eukaryota; kingdom Metazoa; phylum Arthropoda; class Insecta; order Lepidoptera; family Noctuidae; genus Noctua; species Noctua fimbriata. The sequence continues at coordinate 5,552,010 of LR990946.1, forward strand.
GGTTGCACACTCATGGATCACGATTCCAAAATCAGCACCTGGCTGTGTCCTCTGATTTGGAGTGAAGCAGATAAAGTTAGTTTTGGATACGTTGAGGGTTAAGAGATTGGTATTTAACCATTTTGCTATTACCTCTAATCCACGTTCAGCAGCAGCACGCACGGAAGCCCAAGAGTCCCCGGCGAAAACTACTGCTGTGTCATCTGCATATGAAAAAACTCGTCCGCCACTGTTCCTGATGTTACACAACTCATTTATATAAATCAGGAAAAGCGTCGGGGCGAGCACACTTCCCTGGGGTACTCCAAAACATACCATTTTTTCACCACTAGTTAGATTTCCAACCCTAACCTGCTGTTTTCGGTTTGATAGGTAACTACCAAAAAGAGAAAGAGCCGTACCTCTAATGCCGATTGTTTCAAGCCTGTGCAGAAGGATGGGGACAGAGACGGTGTCAAATGCCTTTTTTAGGTCTAAGAATACTGTAAGGCATTTCAGTCCTTTGTCTACATTATTGACTATATCGCCAGTTAGTGCCTTTGCAGCGTCTTGTGTAGATAGACCCCTTCTGAACCCATATTGCGAGGAAGATAAAATATTATGTTTATTAAGGTAACTAATTAATCTGTTATTTAGTAATTTTTCTAAAATTTTTGCAATGCATGATATAACTGATATAGGTCGATAGTTGTTGACATCATTCCGGTCCCCCCCCTTGTGCACAGGCGTAACCAAAGATCGCTTTAAAGCCTCAGGAAATATCCCGGCTTTAAAGCACAGGTTAGCTAGTTGGCTTATTAGGGGTACCATGAAGTCCCTAGATATTTTTAAAAATTTAGTGGGTATACCGTCCCAGCCTGGTGAGCTTTCAGAATCGAGACTCATGAGTATGTCATCCACTTCCTGCGGGTCAGTGTCAAGTAGTACGAATGACGTAGTATGCTGTTCACTCCTTAGGTAAGAAGAGCTGGGATTAGAGAGGTTAGATTTTTTAATTATATCTTCCGCCAATGTTTTACCAATTGTAACAAAGAACTGATTAACACGGTTGAGAGAATCGAGAGGGTGTGGTGTGATTTTAAGTAGATTAGAATTGTCTGATTTAGGGGTTTTAAATTGTGTAATTTCGTTGATTTTTAGCCAGAGCTGTTTAGGATTTTTTATTGACATAGTTATTTGTTCTCTTTGTGATTTTCTTTTTAGTTTTTTTATTAAGTTTGTACAAAAATTACGAAAACGTCTGAAAGTTATTTGTAGTATTATATTATAGGAATCTTTCTTAGTTTGCACTTGCATTTTATTACGGAGGTTGATACATCGAAGTACACCAGCAGTCATCCAAGGTTTGATAACCCGTCTTCCACTCGGGACTGACTTAGTTGTAGTGTTAGATAGTAGTGAAGTTTTTATTATCTCTATAAATTTATAAGCTATGATCTCAGGGTCATTACATGTATTAAAAAATGACGTGTCAGTACCTTTCAAGTAAGTGTAGGCACTATCAAAATTAATTACAGTTTTGGTTTTGGCGGACTTTTTAATTTTTAGCGATCGGGTTATGTTTATTAATACCATTGCGTGGTCTGTGATTGAGGTATTAATAACACCCACAAATGCTGAGCTCAAAGCTTTGTCAATTTTTATAAGTGCATGGTCCAAACAACTTTGTTCTCTAGTAGGTAAACAGTGCCCTGGTAACAGGCCATGTGACGCTAACATATTTAAATAGTTTAATCTGTTACTGCGTTGTTGAGATGTTTCGGAATTCTTGATTATTAGATTAATATTGATGTCACCTACAATTATAATATTTTTATGTGTCATTATAGAGTCAAGGTGAAGATTCAATGAATTTATAAAGTTATCAGCACAAAGGTTAGAGGGTGAACGGTAGATGCCTATGATGGTATAGTTAGAAATTGATACCTGAATAGCTGATGCATGGGAAATATTGATTTCAGTAACATGGGCCAGGTGGCCGTCTCGAACGTATGCTACCACACCGTCATTTTGATTAAGTTGATTTTTAGTATAGTACGAAGTGTAGTTATCAAGCAATGGTAACTGTCTGTGATAGTTAAGCCTGCACTCAGTTAACATCAACACGTCTATGCTATGTTTTATTTGTGATAAGTTTAGCTGTAAATCTTCGAAGTTTGAATAGACACTCCTGATATTTTGGGTTACTACTGTCAAATTATAGTTATCATGCTGTAAGTAGTTATGCAATTCTTCAATGTTGATAATAGCCGACTTCGAAATTTCGCTGTCATCTAATTCCCGTATAGTATTAAGATTACTATCCATTATCGTGTTGATAATATAAGTGGTGCAGCGTGCAATTTACGTTAGTGAAGAAGCATTGATAAACGAATTGTAAATATTCTAATTCGACACTTAAAGTATTTGTGAAAGGCGGTTTAAGTATGATCGCGAGTGTGTGTGACGTGTGTAAAGGTGGGTGAGTGGTTAGAGTTTGATGGATTGTTAGTGTGAGTGTTGTTGAGTGTAATGCGTAAGTTTTATGAGTATTGCATTTTATAACAATATGTTGGTATTGAACATGCTTGAATGTGTTGATTTTAGAAATTATCCTGATTCTTGACACATTTAACGAGATATAAAGATAAAAAAAATAGTTTACTAAGACATAAGAAAATAATGAATAGTGGCACAATAGTATAGACCTTTACATAACTTAGTCACAGTTCTTGCATTAAGTGATGTACTTGAGTTTCAGTTTTGATCATAATAGCCCGAGAGTTTTCATCACGTTTTACGAAGACACGCCCGAAAGTGGTCCAGCAAAATTTATATTGTTTTGATTTGGCTAAGTCCCGCGCCAAGAAATATAGACGGTTTCCCTTAGCAGTAAGATGTTCCGATATAAACACTGGGGTATCCTCATTGCTGGTGAAGCCCAGATGCTTAGCCTGCAGCTTTATTTTATTCTTTATATTATATGTTTTAGCTTTCTGTAGAAAATCTGTTTTTATTATCGATGAACCAAGCTCAACAATAATGGGGGTGTTTTTAACCTCAACCTTCTTGCCCTGGATTCTATGAATATCCTTTACATCTTTCACGTCCAAATTTCCGCTAATGCTCTTTGAGAGGGATAAAACCATGTTTATGAGGTCACCTCTAGTTTCTTGAGGTTTTCTAGGGACGTTCTTGAGTTCAATCTTGCATAAAAATCTGTATTTTTCTGATAAAAAAAAATGATAGGTCTGTGTTTCCACTTCCAGAAGTTATAATACACTAAATACAGTAACTGGCTATGCAAGAGATAATTTTACATTTCACGTTTACATAAAAAAATATTCCCATAAAACACAAAAACCAAACACAACCCCAAATTATTATGCAAGTTTGACCAATCCATTTCAACCCAACCATCACCATTTTCAACCTACCGTAACATCCCTGGGATCGACCACATCATCCACATCAGCATTGCTCTGGTGATATCTCCTGCTCTTCACAGACCCCTGCCTGGTGTCCATATGGTTGGAGGACGAAGCTGTGGGTCCGTTGTTGTGCTGCAGGGTCTCTGAGGGTTGGCCTGTGAAGTGCAGGCAGCAGGACAGCCAGGGGTGGCGGCGACCGATGCGCGCGCATTCATTGCGGAACTGTGGAGTGTAGGGGGGGGGGGGGATTAGAGATAGAGTATATGACGACTGTAATCCTCAAAGAATAAAGAATAGGTAGAAGTGTACAGTCACAAGCACCAATATGTATCCACTTAACAACTTTTAAAAGTGTTTGTTCCTTCTGTTCTGATTAAAATTTCATGTTAGTATTTAGGAACTGATATTTTTATGAAAAAGATCCTATCTCCAAGTTACAGTCGTTATTTCTCGCGAAAATTGCTTTTAAATGTGAGAAAGTGTATAAATATTGGTGCTAGTGACTGTACACCTCCATTTTGCCAGTTATGTTTAAGTGCCATGTATAGAGACCAAGTCTAATGCCATGAATCAAATTCCAATCCACAGTCTAGTTAGAAAATCCGGGTTGAAAAACCCAATAACACTGTGCCCGACCCGGCAAATCAACCCGGAACCTCATGCTCGACATCAGCGCTCGGGACCATTTAGACCACAAAGCTTCAAGTATGTAGCTAAATGCGATGGTCAACATGTACCGGTTTATGCTTCGCATCTGAATTACTCTAATATATCTTTACGATTATCATTTTAGAAGACTCACCTTATCATTCTGCAAACAATGGAAGATGAAGATGACCAGCCCCTGCAGAGAGTTGAGGATGGTGAACGCGTATGCCATGGCGACCGTCTGCTCGCTCAGGTACAGGAGGCCGAAGGTCCACGTCAGGCCGAGTAGGAAGGCGAGGACTAGCGAGCTCTTTAGCCACACCCTGGAACGGAAGAAGGGATTTTATAACGTGGGGCTACATGGGTTCTCATGTCGATGACTTAAATTCTGCCTCGCCAATACATGGCAACCTGCTGGGTAACTATGACGTCTCAAAGTAGGAGTAATTCCAGTATGGGAAAGAGACACAGCTATACAGGTCGTCTAGCGCCATCTCTTTCTCACACTGGAGTTACTCCAGTTTCAAGACGTCATGGTAGGCCATAAGGGGGGTTAATATGACGTCTCAAAGTAGGAGTCATTCCAGTGTGGGAAAGAGACACAGCTATACAGGTCGTCTAGCGCCATCTCTTTCTCACACTGGAGTTACTCCTGTTTCAAGACGTCATGGTAGGCCATAAGGGGGGTTAGTATGACGTCTCAAAGTAGGAGTAATTCCAGTGTGGGAAAGAGACAGAAGATCTATACAGGTCGTCTAGCGCCATCTCTTTCCCACACTGGAATTACTCCTGTTTCAAGACGTCATGGTAGTCCACCTGGACAGCTCTGCTGTTTGCCAGAAATAAGTCCTGGAGGGTATATTATACAAGAGAATTAAGATTTTCTTATAGTAGTTAATAAAAAAAATCATGGACGAAATTGTCAAAATTAATTTTACTGTCGATTTAATATTGACAAGATAATTTAATCTTTTGCACGCCAGAGCATTTCCACCAGCCATTTTGTCACATATTTGTGTCGTTTGGCGTACAGGGCACGCGCGTGCTTGTCACGTATATGTGACAATGGCGTACAAAAGGTTAATTATTCACGTAAAGTATGCAAGTTAAGTTTGTAACGAAATCATCTCAAGCATAGTTTATCATTATGCTCCTGCGCATAGAGTTTTTACTTTTTAGTTCAATAAATTTAAAATCTATGACTTACTTCATCTTATACAGCTTGGCGTCATCCTTGGCCTTCAGCGAGACGGTGGAGTGTGTGCACATCATGTAGATCACCATGATCAGACAGATCCAATTCGCCTGGAAACAGAAGAAAGATGCGTTTAATTCTTTGCTCATCATTAAAGAAAAGATTAATAGGACAGCATGCTTTGCGCTTTTCGCTTAGCGTTTATGGTCAGTCAGTCAGTCTATTTCGCTCGCTTGTCCTATTCTAAAAAAGCTGATGCTGGTTGAATACATTAACCTCCTTCTTTTTTAGAAGTCGGTTAAAAAGATAAACAAACGATTTCCCGTATCGAAGCGTTTGTGAACACGGGGGTGGGTGAATCAGAACAGTACTATACCATTAAAATTTAAATTCCAAGGAAATATAATGACAATTAACTATTATTAAGATAGCTAAATAAGTAGAAAACTTACCACCAGCACCAAAATAACGGGGCCAACGAAGCTCATCATGAACCACCGATCCGTCGTGAGCCAGCAGTGCTTATCCGTGCCGTACCCGCCCGGGTACACCGCGGCTGACACCAGGACTATGAGCGCTGGCACCAGGTAGGCGCAGGTGCAGTACCAGCGAGCTCGAGGGTGTTCCGGCTCGAAGACTTCTACTAGCATTGCGTAGAGGTGGAAACCTGGAAGATTTGAGGGTATTAGGATTTTTGGAGTACGTACCTCCGTATTTTTGTGGAAGTGGATCTATAGCTTTAATACCTACAATGATATGACTTGTATATAGTCAAAAAGAGCTTTAGACGATTTTAACTATGATTTTTTGCTTTGTAAAAAAACAGATTTTTATTATTAACAGCTATTTCTGTTTTCTAGAATCATATTATTAAATCCCGCAAACGTAATCATTTTTAAATCAGCAACTGACGGAATACAGGCCTTATACTTTAAAAAACAGCCCAACTACAACAGCACCGTAACATCGGAAACTCAAAACCAATATTAAACATGGTAAATATCCCGTATTCAGTGTTAGTGATAAATACCCTTTTTATTGCCTAATAAATTGTCGTGAAACTCAAAAAAAAAAATAGGATTAAAAATAACAATATTACAAAATAGGCATATTAGAAAACATTCCACTTTTAAAGAATATCAGTAAACATACCTTCAAGGAACATCCAAGCGAAAGCCGCCAGGAAGAAGTAGTGCAGGAGTCCAGCTACCACCCCGCAGAAGATCCTGTTCTGTGTCTTGTCTATACCGGCGAGGAACACTATCTCCGCGACTAGCAGGCACGCGCACAGGTTCTTGTGGATCAGCGCGCGGTCTGACTGCTGGACAAATGGAGGGGATTACATTTTGAAGAATGAAGGAGTATCTAATGTTGTGGTAGACGATGGTAGGAGAAAATTCAGTCCTAAAATGAAATTGGTGATAGAAATCTCTAATTGTGACTTCCAATTTTTAGATAAACATGCTTTTTTTATTAGGGGTATTTTAAAGTTGTATGGTAATCGATTCGCTTGGTATGGACATGATGTGATGAGGAAAGTTTTGCGTATGAATGTGGATGGGTATAAGAGTAGAGGAAGACCAAAGGAACTATGGATGAACTGTGTGAAGGATGATATGGGAACAAAGGAGGTGTCTGATGAGATGACGAGTAATAGAGTAGTATGGAAGAACATGACATGCTGCTTCGATCCCAAATAAATTGGGATAAGGGCAGGAGAATGATGATATTGCAGGCGATGTTGTGTGATAGTTTGTGCCAGATGTTTTTTTTTTCTTTTTTCTTTATCATGTTTTAGTAGTTCATGATTGTTTATAGATTTGGTTTTGGTGTATGTTTCAAAATTACTCGAATTAATTGGGTTCTAAACGAAGTTTGATTCGAAGTTGTGAAACAAACTTTTTGCTGTGAGCACAAATCAATGACTAACATGAATTATGTCACATGTTGTTTGAAACTTTAACATAAATAAACTTAGTACAGTATATCTTTGTTAAACAAACACATACCTTCCCATTCCTAAAACAAGTAAACACAATAATGGCGGCCGCCAGCGCCACCGTGGAGATCCCGCAGCCGATGTACGTGAGCGTCTGCAGCGCCAGCTCGTGCGCCGCGCTCAGCGGCACGCCGTGCACGTCCATGAGGATCGCGAAGTTGGTCAGGTGCGAGCACGCGCAGCCCGTGTGCGTCGTGTTGGACCACTCCACCTGGCAGCCCTCGGGGGACCAGCCGCTGTGGGGGGGAAAGGGGGGTTAATGATGTTGATAGTGATTACAAAATCTGTTTATTCTGCTAATAAACATAAAATAAGTTTAAAACGTTTGTCTAGATATTGAGGAAAAGCTTGGCATTAGCGCCGTTGGATTAGGTGACTCCGGGAACATTTGTATTTCCTCATCTGCCTAGCCTTTTCCCAACTATGTTAGGGTTGGCTTCCAATCTAACCGGTTGCAGCTGAATACCCGTATATTTACATTGCCTATCTGACCTGCACAACCCAGCTAATACTGGGTAATACGATACCCCTTGGTAACACTGGTTGTCAGACTTTTTGGGCCACTGACTACCTGTAACAACTGTCAAAGATCTACAAATGACAGCCGGGACCAACGGCTTTACGTGCTTTCCGAGGCACGGAGGAAACTCGGTATGTAATGGGTGGTCACCCATCTACAGACCAACCTAAGCAAGCACGTCTTAACCTAAAGATCGATCCGAGCGGCTGTTATTATTTAGCCACGAACTCCTCCTAAGATTTGTATTTCCTGTTGCGGTAAAACAATGCTGTTAGCAAGGCTGATTTTCCAAATTGTTTTAGGACTGCAATGATTAATCCATTTGTTAAGCTAGATTATAGCAATACTTTCACACTACTACATAGTTTTGAGGCTTAGACGATATCTCTGAAAAATTGGATCGTTTGCCATCACACAGTGCAGTCAGAAATCTTACAAACCAGTTCCTCATCAAAATTTTTGAATTAGACATACTGCGCTTGCTCGTTCTACATCTTAATAGAATGAAAGGCACCACTAATATTCTGATGAATCTCGTTTGTCCATCCTCCACTCTTAGTCGGACATTTTAAAAGATAAGGTATATAGTAACTTACTGCAGCGTATAATCCCAGAAGACGCAAGCCGCGTTGGTGACGTTCTCAGTCTTGATATGCTTCATTGTGATCTGTACCATCTGCGACAGCTGGATGTGGCGACCATTGCCAAGACTAGCTGATATCACCTGTGATAAAACATTGACAAGTTTTAGATTATTGCATTTAGGAAAAACCTTAGAAGTGGCCAACTAAGGTCCCATTATTGGTCATTAGGTGTGAATGAGCATAATCAGAGATAATGTTCCCGTTGCTAGGATACAGGCCTCTCTAGTGAGCTGGAATTCATCGGTTCTAGGATAAACAAGTTTCTGCAAGATATTTTCCATGACCATTTGTATACTGTGTTCATATCTAATTAAAGGGTAGTTGTTATTGGTCTACCAACACAAATCAATTAAGTATTAAATGGTTATTGGTTGTGTACATTGTGCATTAAATAAATAAATAAATAAAACGTACGCGATTTGGCGGCTTTAGTAACACGAAGTTTTAATAGACGGACTTTGTTCAGTAATGGACCTTTTTTGATCTAATTTTTTTTTTTAAATATGTTTAATCCATTACTGTCCACTATCTAGCCTAGTAAGAAGTAAACGAAACCAGAAAACACAAGCTTACCTTAGAATTCAGCACCCTAGTAACATTCCTCTTCTCCCGTTCCGAGTTGATGCTGGTGGAGGAAGAGGTGCCGCTATCAGCTTGGAAGGTGGAGAGGAACCGAGGAGTCTTGCCGAAGGTCGGAGGTAGGATCTCTTCGAGACGGTCGAAGGCGAAGAAGACGATGCGGACGAGGTCGTTCTGGCGGTTGTCTGAAAAATAAACTGATGGTTATTTCTTTTGATTCACTTAGTGTTTTTTATGAGGAATTTGTAAATGGTGTTTTTTTGTAAGTTTGATCTTTGAACAGTAAGCAGCAGTAGGTATCTTATTTTGGGAAACAATTTTAATAAGGAAATGGTAAAAACAAAATGAGTAGCTCTTGGCTCGATCTTTAGGTTAATCCGTGCTTGCCTCAGTTGGCCTGTGGATGGGTGACCACCTATTACATGCCGAGTTTCCTCCGTGCCTCGGAAAGCACGTTTAGCCGTTGGTCCCGGGTGTCATTTGTAGATCTTTGACAGTCGATACAGGTAGTCAGTGGCCCAAAAAGTCTGACAACCAGTCTTACCAAGAGGTATAACATTACCCAGTAATCACTGGGTTGTTGAGGTCAAATAGGCAGTCACTCCTTGTAAAATACTAGTATTCAGCTGCACTCAGTTAGATTGGAAGCCGACCCCAACATAGTTGGGAAAAGGCGAGGCAGATGATGTTAAAAACAAAATGAGTAGCATCATCAGCAAAAATAGCTAGAACGTTCTTGGTGCTTTACACATTTAATCGTTCTTTAGTCCTAAAGTTTATTTGTAAGGTCATACCTGCTGCCTTCCAGAGCATTATAACCAAAAACAGTAATCGTTCTTAAATCTTACAAAATTAATGCCCACTTACCAAGTAAAGCCGCTTTGGGTATGGTGATGGTATCCTCAGATCCCTTCCACTGTTCCTGTGCGATGGTCGACGGGAACGTCTCGTCTTCTACATTCTTTACCTCCAAAACCCTTACTGATAAACCTGTGAATTATTGAAGAGTTTAGTTTTTCATCGTTCTTTATTTAAAAATAAACTTTACCCTCCTTTTGGGCTTCGTTGCAGTCGGGTAATGTATTGTAGATTATTTATATCTATAAGTTGAGTATTTGCCAGTTGTTGAAGTAAGAATGGAATGCACAAATGAATAAATCGTCATGCATGAGAGCTATTTTTATGTAGATACAGGTGTGCATTTTCTTTTGTTTAATGTATTTCGTAGGGTCGTTTCTCTCGACTCAAGTCAACTTCAGTGTTACCTATTAAATTGTTTTAACTGTGTGGACTGCAAAAAAAAATATCGAGGACTTGTATAACAAATATCCTGTATGTGTAATCGCTCACATAATTCTTATCAGTGTTTTCATTACGACGCGTTTTTGTTTTTAATCCCCGACGCAAAAAGAGGGGTGTTATAAGTTTGACCGCAATGTGTGTGTGTGTCTGTCTCTGGCACCGTAGCTCTTAAACGAGTAAACCGATTTGGATGCAGTTTTTTAATTTGGAAGCTTGTTTCTTGGCGATGGTTCTTAGATACGTTTTATCAAAATCGGTGCACTAGTTATGGAGGATGGTTTTTTAAATTTTAAATTTAATTTTATTATTTATTTAAATGGCCCTTTGACTCCTTCGGCGCAAAACAAAACTGTTGAATTTATCTAAAAAACCATAATTCTATAAACCAATACAATAAAACTGGTACTTACAAATATTCTTAACAATCTGCAGTATAGTCTTTTCCTTGGTCACAGCATCAGCTAACAGAAAGGCGTTCTCCTCAAGTTGGGTCAGCAGCGCACTGGCTGCCCTGCTCTGTGCCTCAGAACTGAGGTCTGCCCAGGAAGACCGCTGGCCTTCCTCGAGTAGGTTGGATCCTGGTGGGGAAGAGTGGGGGAAGTTAAGCAGGGTCGATCCTGGATAAGCAGAAGCGGTTACAGAGTTAAGCGGGAGCTCGATTTTTTTTAAATAATTTATTTATTGGCTTATGGAGATTACTTGTTGCTGTTTAAGATAAGAAAGATTAATATTAGTAATTAATTTGATCAGTAAAAAACAGAAAAAATCGAGCTCCAATTTATGCAGAAAGCGTTAAAGTAAATCTAAATAGATAATTAAGCTTGACAGCAGAATTTATTGTTGGCTATGCAATAACGTAGTAAATACGGTTTCACGGTTTACAACTAAACTTATACTGTCCCGCATTCTCCAGTCAACCTGCGATCATGGCGCCTGCAACAGCGCCGAAATATCGGGAGCTCAAAATAATGAACAATCACGGAAGATATCCCGTAAGTGACAGTATAAGTTTAACGTAGTAAATGATACAAAGCTTCTCATAATTGTAACAATTCAAAATACATAAATGTACACAGTCAACTATTAAATTTTTGTCTGCAGTAGAGCAATTTTTTTTTAATTCCATTGGACACACCAGTTGAATATATCGACTGCACGCGGTTGCTGCGATGCAGTCCGCCTGATGGCAGCCTAAGATTTCAAACATGAGTGCCCTGATGCGAATCAAGTAATATTCTATAAGTCATGGCTTTAGACTTAAGTAAAAAATGTATAGACAATGGGCATGTTATATACAGAGTGTAAACGGACCCTTCACGAAGCCGTCAACCAAACATTCTGTACATCAAACTAAGTAACTTCACGCAAAAATTATTGCTGGGAAACGACTTTTTTTTTGGGGTGAAAAATCACGTTTTACGATAGGACTCGATGGAAAGCTCTCAAAGCATTGCGCTGATGGATAGATTGAATAGGACGGGGGTCGTGGAGGTGTGTAAAGTAAAAATCTTACATTATAAACATGTATCTAAAAAAAACTTGTGAAAAAGTTGGAACTTTGACACCCAATATCTCTGTAACTAGAAGGTATGGTCTAGAACAAAAAAATATCGCAAAGACGGGGAGAACAAACGCCTTTCGGCTATATTAAGGCTCTATTTACACCCTTTATATAAATAGTGTCACCATCTCAGATGGGTGGCAAATGCAAGGAATAATTTACTACAAACAAACACTCACCAGTCTTAATAACCCCAAGCAGCATATCAGTGACGATGGCCTCCCTCTGCCTCGGGTCGGGGAAAGTCTGCACGTTCTGCGACATGCGCTGCGCTAGCTTCTTCATGATGCTGGTCGTGGTCATCATGTCGCCACCGTACAGGGTCTTGGAGGAGGTTACCTGGTGGTGGGCGGATGGGTTAGTTTGAGTGTGGAACGAAATAGGTTTTATTTGAAGAAAATCATAATAAGAGTTTTATTTTTGATCAGTCTGTGTTTTTCTTTTGCTGGGCAATGGTTTCCGATTTTGCCATATTTTTATTATTCTAACTTAACTTTGCAAAAAGCAAGAACAGGCCCGCTGTTCTTGCTTTTTGCAAAGTTAAGTTAGAATTTGTAATAAATAAAATCTAGTATTGCATGCTTAAAAAATGTAAGGATATTTTTTTTTGCTTTTGGCTATTTTTTTATTTTCGCTGTTTTAAACTATAACAGAATAGTATATTTTAAAGAATAGTTACAGAATAATCTCAAATTCTTGAGCTTTTTTTTCAATTAATTAGGTAACAATCGGAAACAACCATCATCTGTTCAGAAAACTTTGTTTTTTAGTTTAAAAATGTCGAAGGACTTACCTGTGCTAGATCATTGCTGATGCTGAGCAGTGACTCTCCCTCCCGGACCCTGGCTTCCAAACTATTCAGCCACACAGACCGACACTCACTCAGGTCAGGAGTCGCGCCGTGCCATTCTGGTATTGCGTCAGCTGTAGAAAGAAAGAAATTAATTATTACATAATTGTACCGGGTACCCGAGGAGTACCTAACAGTACACCCACATTTCGCCAGTTATGTTTTAGTCCCATGTAATAGGGGGCGAGACTATTGCCATGAACCGGGCACAATTCCAGACTCCGTGGTTGCTACTGAGAAATTTCTGATGGAAAAACCCAATAACACTTTGCCCGACCTGGGAATCGAACCCAGGACCTCATGCTCAGCAGTCACTAGACCAAGGCAGTCTTGTCTCCAAATTAATTACTAATAACTATCAAAACTTCATAATCTCCATAATCTCAGGAATAATTGACAAGTTTTGGAACCAAAACTCAATTTCCTACAGTACAATGTTCAAATTCCATTGCAACCAATTTCGGACCCTTTTATTTTAAACGGCCACTCAAAAGTCAACTTAAAATACATAAACTTAAATGAGACAATTAAGTTGAAGCACCAAAATCTAAGATTCTGAATTCAGCGAACATTATAGCTTTCCCAACTGGGACACAAGATTCCTTTCAAGTGGGGCCTCCAAATCCTCTTGGTGGATGTCACTGATTATTTGCACGATCATTGATTTTTCTTTAAACCACACACATGTTTCTTCACAATACTGCTTAGATTAATATTTTACATTAAAAAAATGTGGTAAGAACTTTATACTTACTGAACTGTATAAAATCATTCGCTAGTTGGTTGAGCTGGCTGCCAGTTGCGTCCCCGAGGTTGCCAGACCCTCGGTAGTCGATAATGTGTTCTGGAGAGTCGCCATCACGACCTGCGTATACCAAATTTATGGTTAGCTTTAACACTTTAGGAAAAGACGACGACCGCCTTTCAAACGCGTTCTTCACACACAGTTTCTGCAAGACCCATCGATACCAAGGTGATAGTCAAGCTGTTGTCAGGTGAATTGATGGCCTGTAATTCTACCAGCCGATCATAGCTGCCGTAATGATGAGCTTGCCAAGCTATACGCAGATTTGTGCCTTGATTGGCCATTCAGAAACTTCACACTTGTGTTGTTTGCCTTGGTCTAATAATTTTTGCAGGTGACACAACAGATGGCCTAGAAAGAAGGCCGAAATGATACGCAGATGAAACGGTGAATAACTAGGCATTTTGCTTTAATGCGTAAGGAGCTCAAGTCTGAACTGTATGCTCAAGACTATTAGGATCATATTCTACCTTTAAGCAGCGCCTCAGACCCCAGCCTCCTCAGAAGCTGTATCTGTCTATCACTGGGCTCCAGCCCCAGGTCGTGGTAGTTCTCTCCAGAAGGTAGACCCGTCCCGCGCCGGCGAGGACGCTCCTCCTCAGTGTATTGGTGAGGAATTAGTGTGCACCTGGAAGTGGAAGAAGAGGGTTAGATTCTAGATGTTATCAGCTTTGCAAAGGTGAGCTTTCCATCTAACTAATAACTGTGTTACTCAGAACTCAGAACATCCCGTACACCCATTAGTGGAATACTCCACTAATGTCCGTAGGTTATTAGCTGGTAATGGAGGAAAATCGAGTCCACTGGTCTCTTATAAAATAGCCTTAGCCAAATGTAGACTGGATAGATGGTAAATGTGAACATTTGGCTAAGGCTATTTCTAGGCGACAAATATGTACCTATCCATTTACCTCCGTCTCTTTCTAACAGTGATGTAAGAAATAAAATAAGCTGTAGGCCAACTACTGCAACCTAAAATTGATAACAGGTATAGTAGGTGGGCTTCTAACCCTAGAGCTTTTCATATAAGGAATGCCTTTGGAATGCAATAAAATGTATAGGTACTCACTTCCACCTAGCCAAGCCCGTAGCGCCTCCCGGGCAAGGCTGCACAGCATAGGTGCCGGCGATGGTCCAGTTCCAGTTCAACCCTCGCGCGCTCACCTGCGGGCAGAACACGCGCCGACCGATATTGGGAGTTGCGATCGTTGCTGTAACAGAAGAGGATACAGGTATGTTTAAGTTGCCAAGACTTGTATTAAAAGAGAGTTGATCTTATAGCAGTATAAAGAACAGGGTGTAAAGTTCTTCATCCCCCATAAAAAAGGGAGGATCCTCCGACCCGACGGGTGTTGTGTCTTGTGGGGTACTGCCCTTGACCCATGGCCCTACCCCGACGTGATGACAGGCATATCTGATGTTGAGGCATACTGTGAATCCGAATAGGGCTAAAGAAAAGGATGTAAAGCTCTTCATCACCTTTAATCTTATGACATTTTATAATGATCTCTTTTAATTTTAAGACCCTCTATTCAGATTGCCATCGACACCCTTCGATGGCAATCTGAATAGAGGGTCTTAAAATTTGGCATCAACTGTTAGTGTCCATCAGTTCTTGTGACGTGCAAAGAACATGACGCACATAACACGTTAAGGAGTGTCGCATCGTTTGCGCAAGAACACCTCATTTTCACTATAAGATCGAAGTCATCTATGAATCTGTTCAACCTGAGCAGGCTTGCAAATTTATATTAAACAATATCACTCAAGATTGTCCCATTTTGAGCGAAAAATACATTTGTTTGAAAGCCATTCGAGTTTCAAAGAAGCATGTCGAGCTCGTGAAGTGTGCATGAGCAGGAGCTGTGGGTTCGTTTATTTTCAAAATAATATTCAACAAATTATGACAGTATAATAAAACTTACAAAAAGTTCTTTCATATTCGTCCACGAGATCAGTGTCGGGTCTGTCCTTAGGAGACAAGTGTATCGAAGGTGTTGGCTCTGAGTCTTCGTCCTTCGCTGGCCATTCGAGAGTTCCTTCCGTGACTGCTGTAAGAGAGCAAAGATTTTGAATTAACGACAACTTGCTGACAGGTTTTTTTTTTGCCACAGTGGAATGGACACCGTAAGACAAACTTTTGCTATACGGAATCCTATACATATGATGCTCGATCCCCCCAGAAGTTATTTTACATCAGTTATAAAGCTGGTGCATACAAAACTGTACCATCAATATCTTTGGCTAATATGAGATTGGGCAGCAGATTCATATACAAACCCTTGATCAAACCTTCAGAAACGGACTCTATGCTGTATTGCTGTCCATGTCTCATTGCATATTGGTTGGCAGAAAAAAAGGTGCAAAATCAAGATCCTTACTTGGTTCATCATCCTTCACTGGCTTGTCGTTCTTCTGAGTATGCTCTGGCTCCACAGCCTTGGGCTCCTCCTTGACTTCAGGTATACTGTCCCGGGGACTCTGCGGAGGTTCCCTCTCTGATGAGGAGTCTGGTTGCCTTGTCGTGGTCTTCTGAAAAAAGTTGGTGTTATGAGCTGTGGCTTATATTTAGGAGAAAAAAAAAGTCGTTTCTCTTAGGCTAGAGAGATCAGGCTAAAATCTGTGGAAGCTGGATTTGAGATTTTTCTTTTGTGGGACTAGCCCTCCATATTATTCTCAAACCACTGTAACTTCTGAAAGCCAGAATAAACTGGATTCGATCTTATAACCATAGTGGATACGATATTTTGTCAACGATGACCAGTGATTTTCGAAAACTTGAAGCGACTCGGCAAAACACGATGCAGTCTCCAAGTCGTCGTTCAGATTAAGGGAGAGACTTTTGCCATTTTCTCTAAAAATCATCAAATAAAAGAACTCAATCACCTTAGAAGCCACATCCCCAAGCTTCACCTCAGGCGGTAACGTGATATGTGGCCTGAAAGTCGGTGGGGTGATGACCGTGGGCTTCTTCCTCTCGTTCTGCTGCGTCTGGACCGGGTTCTTCGGGATAGGAGGTTGGGTGGACCTCCAGACTGTCGGCTGCGATGTGATGAGCCAGGGTGGTGATGGCCTATTAGTTGTGCTTGTTGTTGATGCTAGAATTGGAGGAAAATTTGAATTAGTAGGTGCTATCTTGATAAGATTCTGGTCTCATCTGGAAGGCATGATTGTTCCAAAAAAAACTGGCATGTACGTGTCTATGGAAATATTTAAGCATTTGTAGTTTGAAAGAAGACCCTAAATCATGCAGGGTCTTCTTTCGTGACTAAGAACACATGCAGGCTGCACATTTCATAGTATTGGCAGATAGATTGTATTTGTAATGAAAAAGGGAACTGGAAGACATTTTGTGTTACCATTGGTTACCAAAATGGTACACCGTTGGTATACTATGTACAATAAATAGACCAGAGCTCACAGCTGCTTTTTGCACTCCAGGTGGGTTACTATGACGTCTTAGACGCCATGGAGTTTCTTGCCCATTCTTATCCATAGAGATCTACGCTTTGGAATGTGCAACTACAGACTTTCTCAAGTTATTATGCCTTGTGACTGTGACTGTAGCTTCGCTTTTTTGTTTGTTTTATTTGACATTCAAAAGTGCCTGTGATGGTATAATTGAAATAAATGCTTTGAATTTGAATTGAAGCAAGAGTAATTTCAGTGTGAGAAAGAGAGAGCTATACAGGTCGTCTCTTTCCCACACTGGAATTACTCCTGCTTGAAGACGTCATGGTAGACTACCAGAACTTGCTGTCATCTGCAGACGGTGTTGGTGATCACTTACAACCCGATGGAACGCCTACTTTTCGGTACAAAATACATTAAAAAGTTTGTTGACTTACCCGGCACACATTGGTAATGAGCCTCAAGATACTTGAGCGTGTTGGGGCAGGGGTCCCCGAACATATTCGTGCTGGCCAGTATACTGCAGTTTTGGTGCATGCTACATCTGGAAACAAGAGGAAATACATTTTAATATTGTAACATCACGACTGTACGTACGGGGGTACCGCAGGGTTAGAGTGAGTTGTACGCACGGCGGCCAGTCAAGCTATGCAAAACCAAATTAAGCTGATCTCTCATGGTACGGGAAGTTCATACAATGCGAAGTCAGGTTATACTGGTTATGTATAGCTTGATGTGCCGCCGTGTGTACAAATAGCACACCCACATTTCGCCTGTAATTTTTGAGCGACATGTAATAGGGGACGAGCCTATTACCATCAAGAAAGAATCCAAAACGGGCTTCTAACCAACTACTGAAAAAATCCGGATAGAAAAATTCAATAACACTGTCTGACCGGATCGAATCCAAGACCTCGTGTCCAGCTGCAACGCCTATGAGCTCTATCCATGAAACAGTTCTACAATATTTTGCGCAATTTGTTGTCTACAGTGCGTTGAATAAACATTAAAAGAAGAGTGAAACTGGATCTTACACAATCAATAAAAAAAACAGAGGTTCTTTTTATTTATATACATGGAATAGGGTGGGTAAAAAATCGTGTATCAAACGAAAAAGGTCGATAGTTGGGGTTATCAGGTACATTTTTTTTTTAATAGTAAGGTTCTGAAGTTACAAATCATCATTCGTGAGACTTAAAAGATATTGAAAAAAGTGCTAATACTCATAAATCATTGTACATACTGTCATAAAAACACTTTTGTAGTGATGATACATTTCCTATACGCAACCCATTTGACTCTAAATGCCTATTTAGTACAAATGTTGGTATTTTCTTAAAGTTGCAAAAGTACTTAAATTCTGAACAAGAGCTTTCTTGTTCGACAAAAACGCTACTCTGTTACGAATCCGATTCCAAGCCGGTTTGTCTTGGAGATAAAGAATAAGGTCACATTATGAAAATACATACGCCTAAATGTGATGGAATTTAAATACTCATTTATTATTTAATCACTGTTCTAAGTTTTTTGTCTGGTACTTACGCAAGTTTGTAGTCATAACTTTTAAGGAGATCAAGTTAGGACTCTGCCGCAGAGATATTTTTTACTGCAAATAACAACAACTATCGCCGTGATTCGTTTGATCCACGATTTTTTATCTACCTTGTATAATACCGAATATACTTTTAACACATAAACAAAAGTATATCTCACGTTTGACGCCGACAATCAATTTAGGCGCCATTTGCATGAGTGAGAGGGGTCTGCGCACTTTATTGCCAATCTCTCGGGTTAACGTGATCAACTTACAGGAATATTTAATTTTCGTCAATTTTCGGCTATCCTCGGCAATCGTCGGCTCTTTCCGGACGGCCTCGGGATAATGATTTGTTATTATCCTCCGTGTTTATGTTTAAATCGAGTTGTTTTAGTTAAATTGTGTGGCTTTTCCGTTGGTTTGAGAGGTGATTGTAATTTATATTAGAGACTGTTTTCTGAAACTGTTTTTGATGTTTAATGGTTTTAAATCGTAAACAAATGTCACAAAAAAGGAGTTTTGTGCTTTCTACAAGTGACTAGGCGGGTGTTGTGTCTGGTGGGCTACTGCCCGATAGTTTTAGTCGGGTCTTAAGTCGTGGATACCTTTAAAGCGCAATTCAAAATTTTAGTGTTAGTTCTTCATTTGTGTCATAGATGGCGCTGTAGTACTTTTTGTATTATGTTGCTTTAGTAGTTTTTGTAATGCCGCTACAAATTATTTGTTGAAAAATCATGAAAAAAAGACAACAAAAGCAAAAAATGTTCGATGCAAATATTCTGAAATTTCCCGCTATGGTAGTCGCATTAGCTACCATTTCATGTTAATTCCCTTGCAACGCAAATCAATAAAAACATATAAAATAATTATGTATCTATTAAAAGTTCATAAATGCATGTAAACTTTAGCGACTTACGATTATTTATTTAACTAAACCTATTACACGTTAATTTTGTACTAATTTAATTTAATATCGAGAACTTGATATTTTAATAATAAAGGTAGTAAAATGTCATTTGAATCATGTTTCAAAGGAATATTTAGTTTGAATTTTTCTTAGTGGGTGTAGAATTACTTACTTAATAAAACAAGATTGATGCGTTTGAAAACGACGATATCTAATTATGTTGCTAATCTTCAACCTATAGATACTTATATCTGCAAGCTAATCTTAAAATCATCAAAGCTTCTGTATGGTTCATCAAACTATGGCAAAACATAATATCTTAAATGCCAATATTATTGATAAATAGATACTTGCTTTGTTCGTATATCTTACTGCATTAATTAATCAAAATATTATCATATTGCACAAGCCACAATAGCTTCAAGAATTTATCCCAAAATAGAATCAATTACCACAACTCTAAAACCATTTAAATTATCGTAGTTATTTACCTATAACTATTTTAATAAAGCCTCTACGTTATCTTAACGCCCTGTACACGTCCTCAGGCGATACTGCTTGCGTACAGCGACTCACGCAGTCACTTGTGTCTTTACACCATCACGTCTGCCAGTGACTCGTGTCATGTGTCATGCTCTTTCATTTGTTTGTTTTCTCAGCAGTTGCTGTGGCAACACGCATGTTGCTCGATCGTGTAGTTTGTGGCTGAACAGTAGCCGTATAAGCATAATATAACTGATATTTGAGACTATATCTGTACACAGATTATATCTATAACACCGCAACTATTCTCCCGTCGCCATTTTGTAAAGTTAATATCGGCTGAGTATAAAATGTTGGTTATTTTGGATCAGATAACTATATTTTCGTGTAAACTGTGTGTGGGGTTGATGTCGGTATTTTGTTTTGAAATAAGCTATGAAATAACATCGTGACATATAATGTATTCCCTGAAGGGAGGTATTGTAGGTACACCCACACTTCGCCATGTTTTGCCAAAGGCGAGCTTATACTGCACAAGACCAGGGCTCTGGACTACTACCAAGAATTTTCAAGAGGCAATACGGAATAACACGATTAAACCCAGGTGGCCCCTCCACGCTCATCAGTCAGGGTAGCGGCTACCACACTAGGCAGTTACAGAAATGACATTAGTTCGTCGTGAGTCCTAGTGGCCTATTCGGTACCTAATTTACAAGGATTTGCTGTCAATGGGACTATCCTGGACAGCCTTACCAACATACTGACTGGCTGACATGTTTACCATAACATGAGCTATACAGGTCCTGGAGTAGCGACTACGTAACGCAAGCTAGTGTGGGACGTCTCAAAGCTAGATAGACAATCAAGAGGTGGCTGGGATCTGTTCCGCATATTGTGTGCTATATGCGGAAGGCGTGGTTTTATGGCGTAACTTGGGCCAATGGAGTGTGAGAGACTGAGTTGATTGATTCAGCTGCTTCTAGAGATGAAGAAAATCATTTTTCTTACCTGCTATGAAGAACCCGTAAGCTCTTAGTGGACATGCAGTTAACACTCCAGTCGGTGTTGCCATGGTCATTGCATATCGTGATGGAGAACCTCCCGTAGTTCGCCCTGATGAGGTGGATGACTGAGCCTTCCCTGCAGCCGATCTTCAGGGTCTTTCCTTCGCAGGCGTACGCTGTCTCGTATCGTGGTTCTGTTGGAGACAAAGAGATATTGGTTAGAATAGGTAGATGATGAAACAGAGAATTTTACAAAGATATTGTACTCGTAATTCATGATTAATCTAGCCGTTTCCCAACTGTGTTGGTGATGGCTTCCAGTCTAACTAGGATGCAGATAGAATGCCAGTATTTTATTTAAAGTGACGGCTTGTCTGACCTTCAAAAACCTGTTGCTGGGTAATAACCGTTTCTCATGGTAAGACTAGACTAGTAGGTACCAAAACCGTATTGATGTTGAGAAAGACAACATTTACACAAATATTGATCGTAATGGTTTCGTGTTTTGTAATGAACAAAAATGTGATTAAAAACGTCAATCCAGTGGCTGTTATAGTCAAAATTTTCAGTCAAATCTATTGTTTTTAGTAAACAAATAAAGGGAAGGTACGGTAATAGGTCCAAGAATATCCTACGGGGATATCACAGAATGAACATCTTATTAAGTACAATGTATCTCCCATCTTTCGTTTCCATAACTACCTTTAAGTGTTGACGTAAAGAACCAAAATGGCCATTAATAAACTAGCTAGAACTAAAAAAAAACCTGTTTAAAACAACCCTAAAACAGGGTTCCCACTCCATCATACACAGGCGCTCATTTCGCAGTATGAGTCGGCGAAAACGAGTAAACGATCTGTCAGTGCCGTCATTAATTTAGCCAGATTTATTATACAAGATCCTTACAATATGGCCAGCCCTATTCAACCAACGGTGAAACTTGTGTTACATCCATTGCTGGATTGCTTCGAAGCAAGTTAAAGATAGACGAAGAAAAGAAGTAACGTAGTCTACAAAACTAGGGAGGGGCGTGTTTTTCGCACACCGAAAATGGTATCCGAAATTGATTATGAAATGTTGAGTCAACAGTTTT
Organism: Noctua fimbriata; assembly: GCA_905163415.1. Lineage (NCBI taxonomy): Eukaryota > Metazoa > Arthropoda > Insecta > Lepidoptera > Noctuidae > Noctua > Noctua fimbriata. Next base: position 5,573,958 of record LR990946.1, read on the forward strand.
TGTTTTGTCTTCTCTAGGTGTTTTTAGATAAATGGGTTTGCGTAACGATCCAGTCACAATATCCGTGATTGGTCTAATTGGATTTATTTACGAATGACTGTTTTCGACGGCGGCCATTGTGAAAATGTTTGATTATTTTAATTAGAGTTGTTTTTCGGTGATTGGAATTATGCGATGGTGTTTTTGTGGAATTAATTAATTGTGGTGAGTATTGTTTGATATTTCTGTTTTGTTGAAGCATCGTTGCGTGTAATTTTGTAAATTAAATTCAGGTTTTGAATGTCATAACAACAACTATTGTAAGCAATGTGTAACATTGGTCGTTTAGTACTAACTGAAACTATAGACCAACGGTATCCACAGGAAATCTCAAAACAATGAAAAATTCAAAATAAATCAAAAGTTTTAGCTTCTAAAGCTACAGACGAGAAAGGAATGATATGTGGATTGTTTGACAAAAGGCAAGAAAAAGGCACAAAGAACGAGTATCAATCAAAATCTTCATGTAAAAGATCTTACCGTATCTCAAGTGACATATGACCCACATAAACGAAAGCAAACCGCAATACATACATCACTAGCCGCAATAATCGTACGAATACGTCCCTATTAATCAAAAGAGTTGCCAGAACAATTTATTGTCCGAACAGATTAACGGTAAGCTTCGTGTCCTCGCAATAAATTCGATCTTTAAACATTTTCGATGAGAATTTTCGACGTTCGGAGAAGTGACGGTTTTATTAAAATTTTAAGTCTGTGAAACAGTTTCACATCTTATTCCGAATCTAATTTTCGAACTTCGAAAAACAAGAATTACTAAATTCAAGTATATGGGTACTTATCTAATAGTGTTGTGCTTTAAAAAAAAATCTTTGATCGAATTACTAAGTTTAAAAAAATATCCGAAATATCATACCGCATAAATATTACTCTACAACGGGGTACGAGTGATATTGTGTTAAAAAAAACCAACATTGAAGTCCAATGTTAAATCTTTTAACGATTTCTTAATTTTAGAAATACCAATCTAAACTGAACTCATTCATAGATTGTAATAAAAATACAAAGAAAACTAAACCGTAGTAGCGATTTATATTATATTTCGAAGATAATTTCGTTTATTAGATTATAACGCAATTTATTGCACACATTTTAGCACATTAAATAAATGACAAAATTATGCAAATCACCATAATGTTGATTTGTGTGTGATACCTACATTAATTTTAGGCACAGATGTTATGCAAATTTTAAACGAGTTTCTGCAAAAAATATTATTAAATAGACAATAGTTTCAACAAAAGTCTGTCTTGTGTATGGATATAGGAGTTTCGTTAATAAAAAATCTAAAAACACAGGGTTACCAGATCTACAAAAAAGATTTCCACAAGAAATTCCGGACATTTGAAGAAAATTCTGGATTTTTCTTTCCTTTGATTCGTGCTGTTTGATTTTCTACCTTGCAAAGGTATATTTAAATTAGAGAACGATTTCTAAAATACTACGTACCGGGAGCTTAAAATGTAAAACATAAAGATTATTAATATTATAAAACGTATTCATGGGTAAAAAAGTGATACTGTTGATTCGATTATGATTTTATCATAGACTGTGTTGTAGGGACTTTTCCAATTTTTTTTGAGAATTTCTGGACGTTTAGAAATTTCCCCCGCATTCTACGGCAACCCTACCTAATCAGCCTATAATTTTCCCACTGCTGGGCCACAGGCCTCCTCTCTATGAAAGGGAGTGGGCTATAATCCACCACGCGGGCCCACTGCTGGTTGGCGGATGATACATGTCTTTGATTTAGCTCTAGGACATGCCAGTTTCCTCTAGATGTTTCTCTTCACCGTTTTGACAGTTTTTTTTTATTTCCTTTCTTTAAACAGGATTAATACTGTTATACAGGTATTTAATTTATCAAAATGACGTGACCTTAGAAGGAAAATTTATCGATAAACACAATCCAAAATCGTTGTCATTTCTGCCTAATGGCGATTAATTACGTTCAATTTAAAGCGGATCTATTTTGAAATACGAATCGTCCGCGTTCTTATTACGAAAATAAATGTCTTCAATAACGGTCGCCATTCATTATTGACAAAACAAAATGTTTAGATGTATCGAAATATAATTATAGAGAAACGTAGCTTTAATTATTGAGTCTCAGAATACTTGAGTATTCCTTTGATCATTTTAATGGCTGATACAATGACATTAATGGATCCGTTTGTAAGTATTTTAAGTGATGACAGTTGAATGTAATGTCAATCTAATATTCGGAAACGTTTTTTGAATTATCAAAGCAAATGAATGATTGGTGCTCGTATGCATCAATTATATGGATGTTAAATGCATTTGCTTAAGTAGGTAATTGTCCTTTTACTGACATGAAGGGGAATACAATGTTAATACCACGCAAAGCTTTTGATGTTAGATTTCAAGTTTTTGTCTTGAAACGACAATTTTATTTTCAATTTTAAAAAGGATCACTGTATTTTTTAAACAACGAAACATATATTTGCAAACATCCTAAAATCCTAATTCTAATCTTTGTTTATTATTTCCCAACCAAAGACAGTGTTACTCTAAAAATTCGCATTAAATCCATCGACAACTTCAAAATCAAAGTTGACCCAACACTACAAAAACACGCGAAACTGCACTTAATGTCGATAAAACTAGATATATCAGGAACTATTTTAAATCACTAGAAAATAACGGGTCGTATCGTGGGCAGAATCGCTAGTCACCCCCTTAATAGTAGGCTTGAGGGGTGAGTAATAAAAATGATTTATTTGAGATGTCCAGTTGCCCACTTGGGGTTGAAAACAATTTGAGTATCCCTTGGTAGATGATGGGGTATTTTGTGGGTTCAAAATGTTTTTTTTTGAGCTGGCAAACTTCTTATTACTTTCCGGTTAGTGGATTTTAAAGTGCCTCTCAATATTGTGAAATAGTTTCAAGAGTGTGGGGATTAAGTCGAAAACTAAACAAATCTAATAGAAAATCAGTATTAAGTAGTTCTGAAAATATTTTTTTTCTACAAAAATTATAATTTATTTTCTTACAAAATAATTCTGCAGCGAACCAAACAAAAAAGTAAATTAAATATGAAAATAAAACGTCAGCTTTAATAAAACTCCATTCTCAGAAACGTTGCACTATAATTTAATTTCAGCATATAATTAACTCCGTGTACACCCAGCTTTATAACTATAACACAAATACTCTTTTGTATTCCACCTTCTCTATTGTATAAACACCCTTATTCACACACACATACACACATCTTACTCACACATAGAAATATAATTACATCGCTACATTACAATTCCTTTTTCAAAACCTGTAATTACCCGCGTAGGTTGTACAAACTTATAATTTTCTCACAACAGCTTTCTTATTTACTCGCATTAGGGTTTAAAGTTGTGTAATTAAGTTGTAGAAGGAAATTGTTTTGTAAAGACTTGTTGGGAATACGTGAATGTCATTTGATAGTGATGTTCGCTTCAATTGAATTTCTTGTTATTTGAATCGAGTCGGGACAGAATCGAGTACAGGAGTGGCAGGTATTCGTGTTTGAGTTGCGTGTCTGACCATTAATTTGTAAATACATACGGGGTTAATTGACAAGCAAAATAACACGAAGCTAAAAACATGTTTTTTTTTCATTCATGGTTTTGCTTGTCAATGTGTAGCAAAATCAGAACTACCACGACAGTCTGATTTTTATTTTTATCTTTCAACTCAATTCAAAAGCCATAATTAGTTCGGATCCAAATACCACACGATTCCCATCACTGCTGTCATTTGATATCCCACTTTCATACAGGGTGGACGCCCCAAAAAGCGCTCTCATAATTTTTAAGCAAAAATATTCGTTATTTCCACGGTAGTAAGTGCAAAACTGTTGTTAATTAATATTTTGGCTGCAGATGCAACAGTATTGGTTTTCCGGCGAGTTAAATTCACTACGTCATTAATCGAGATCAGCGTTGGTTATTCTAGGGGATTATGTGGAATTTTATTAACAGAATTCCTGGTTAGCGCGCGGTATTAGGGTGGAAATAATTATGCAGATACATTTTGTGGGTGAAATTTTAATGTGCACGACTTTGTGATAATGGAGTATACTGTTATATGTGTTTAAACTATGTGTAGCTATCTTAAAACTCATAATAAAGCAATAGGTACTTAATAAATTGTGCATATTAATAAAATAAAAATACGCACAAACGTTGATTGAAGGAGATTTTTTTTTCTCAAAATTATATCAATTTTAAGTATCACCTTCTAAAAAACCATTAATTTTTCTTTAAAATGTGCCTACTATCGAAAATTTTTAAACTATAACAGTTTCATCACAATCATCAGACACAATTGGTTTTCTAAATATAACAATTTTATAATTTAACGAAGTGAAGTGATACGCCTTCGGTAGTTCATGGTGACAAATTGAAAAGACCTTTTTATAGTATATTTTACGATATCCCCGAGGATGCGACGTTTCATATATTTGAGAGAATTTTCCATCGCAATTTTAGAGGCAGGTGACTCGGAAGGCGAAAGCACGTTATATTATTTACATTGGCAATAGAGAGAAAATTTTGTTTCGTGTCGCACTTTGTTTAGGAGTTTAGGACTTGCTGAAGAAGACTTGGTTCAGAGAAATGTGAAACTTTGCTTCTATACGTAGAATACGTACTTTTGGATAAAATCGAATGTTTCTTACAATGAGGAAATTAAAGACACTATTCTAGCAGTCTGCATTAAAAATACTTTGGATTTTTGTGAATGAACTTTTAAAGGTTTTCCTGACTTCCTCAGTTAATCCATTTCCCATAAATGTAACAGTGCCCATACCAAAAATAAAATTGTCAACAGTTTTGGACGTCAAAATACGGTCCGCGGATTTAATTACAGGAATTTGCATATTTTCTACCAAAAACTCGGATAGGTACGGTTACGGTCAGTAACTGGGTATTTTACCCTACCTTTTGATTGCATTAATGTCCTTTTTATGAGTTACGGAAAAGTTGTTTGTTTTGTCAAAGTACATGGGATGGATGAAGATTATATCTATAATGATGGGAGCATATTCTCCCACCTTCTTCTGCCTAGCCTTCCCCAACTATGTTGGATTCGGCTTCCAGTCAAGTTGGAAGCAGTTGAATATCAGTATTTTACATGGAATGACTGCCCGTCTGACTTCCACAAACTAGTTACAGAGTAAGACATATTCCTCCACCTAAATGCAACAATACATAGTAAAGATGAAGCAGCTGCAGTATCTTAACAAACAAAACAAACAACTCAACAATCTTGAACAAAAAGCATTCGGTAACAAATCCATCGGAGCCAACCGTTCACCTGGAGATACCAAGACGAACTGAAGTTGTAAAAACAAAAATCGAACGGGCACCATTCGAAATTTAAAAGATTTAACCGTTCGCTAGTAAAATGGCGGAGTGGAGCGAAACGCTGAGCCTGCCTGACGTCCCGGGCGATCGATTCGCAAACCGAAGGAGACGTTTTACTACTTGTTTTACGAGTTACAAAATCGCGGCCCGATTTGGCGGTAACATAAGGAAATAGCGACGTAACTTGCTGTATTCTGATAAAAATAAAGCCCGTGAGATTTGTTGAAGCCTCAGAGCAACACATAGTGAATGAGAATGCCTACATGTTTTAGGTTTATGTAGATTTTCTACGGAGTTAGATATGAGGTGGGAATCAATGTTATTCTCATTGTTTATGTCGCGATAAAATGCTGAGACTGTCGTGCCTTGAGCTGGTACAACTGAAGAGTGTTCAGGTGCTCATGGAATGGGAGATAGATTTTCAACAAGCTCACAAATGTTAGTTTTTATAAGTTCGTCTTTTCCTTTCTGAAGTTTTGTTTCTGATTGGCCTTCTTCATGATGGTTTTCTGGATTTTGAAATGATTCAAACTCGAAGCAAAGAATTGACAAATATAAAAAACAGTTTTCTCCAAAAACACTTTATAATACATGCATCACTGCGCCTCCACCACTTGATCCCAAAGTGGCCTCTCAATACAACTTAGTTCCAATATTATTTCATTGTCAAACAAGATTATACCAACTGACTGGACATCATAACCTAATTGAGAAATCATACACCCTATTTTCGTAACCAAATATGACATCTCAGAAAAAACAACTTTAAAAACTTTGCAATAAAACCCATAATCCTTTCAAAATATATTTAAAGAAAACTGCAATTCGACAGTTGATTTAAAATCTACTTTTCTCCGCAAGATTTAAGGTGTCAAATGGAATGCAGCGAAAAAATAAAATGTGATTTCAGTAAATCGTCGACAAACTATTGCGACGGGTGTTCAAGGGGCGAGGCAGAGGTAGCAAACCCTTAGGGCTTTTTTAACGGCTCCTCAGATATTATGCACCCCTGATCACGTCTTGTATGAAGTCTCTTCCTGTATCAACGCTTTCATTTTTCTTTTTTCTTTTGTTTGGATGGAGAAGGATACAGTATGGCTGGCCATTCGTCTGGTATAATCGCATTTCCCGGATCCGCCTGTCTTTGCAAGCATGACTACGTTTTATGATAGGAGTGTTCAAAATATGGGAAGGTCCTACCCTAAATAAGCTGGGAGGCAAGAGATGAATACGGAATCACATTTTTTAAAAGTCGATTGAAGTGTTAAGTCAAATGATTTTTTTTATTGGGCTAGTGGTCGCTAGCACTGCTGCTGGGTTCGATTCCCAGATCGCTCAAAGTATTATTGGTTTTTCGACCAAGAATTTATCCAGCCACAAAGTCTGGACTTGAGACCGATAGATGCCAATAGATCGCCTCCTAATACATGGGACTTAAAGCAACTGGCGAAATATGGTTGGCTATCGTACACCTCTGCCTAATCCTTCGTTAAAATCAAAGCGCGATGTTATTTGTAATATAAATAACGATTTAATTGGGCCGATTATTATCGAATCGAAAACAATAAACATCGATTAAATAAATTCTGTTTGTCGAACTAATTGCTCGTTACAAAAAACGTTTTTTTTTTCCACAAAAAACAAACGATTATGAAAAGTGACAAATTGCTTCTGAAACTCTTGACCTTTTCGGGTTTGTTATAAAATATAAAACTTGTGCGCTGAAGAGACTTTATCTGATTTTTAACTCAGTCCAATTATTTTTAATAAAACGGTTGCTGAAAACTGTAGGACCGTTTTTGATGTAGTGGAGTTTTAGAGTTATTTTATGAAGCAAGCAATGACTGTCTAAAAGTTTCTGGTTAAAAAGCTGTTTTTCTTTTTAATCGACTTCTAAAAAAAGGACGAGGTCACCGATTTCTGCTTTCGGAAGTCGGTGACAAAAAAGTTAATATAACAAACAAAGTCACCGACTTCTGAAAGAAAATTTATTTTAGTCGGGTTTTTTTTGCAAAAATGTTTTTGATTTTCTAAAAATTTTTGTTTCGTTTAACTTTTAGGTTAAATATTTCCAGAAATATTTTTTTCTTAATTTTTGACAGCAGCAATAGTGAAGGAAATCGTCGTGAGTGAATCAATAATTAAAAGACACGTGAGATATACCAGGCCGAACTGGTTTTATTCATTATAGCCCTCTCCCTATTATAGAGAGGAGGCCTTTTGAGGCAGTGGGAACATTCAAGGCTGATTATAACATCACGTTCTTAATCCCCGAAGAGTCAGGCAGAGGTGTACCTTATACTTTAGTACACCCACATTTCGCCAGTTATGTTTAAGTCCCATGTAATAGGGGCCGATCCTATTGCCATCAACCGGGCACAAATCCAGACTACTAGGTTATCTGGGCCGATTTTTTTAACAATTGACTCACGTTTTCAACAATTTTTTTTTCATTAAGTAAAATACTCAAAAAAATAATCGAAGAAGTCTTTTCCACACTATTCCGCCATTGCACATGACTCCTTCACACCTCCTTGCAAGGGAGGTGCGAATTGCAGGGGGGGTTGTCATTGCCAAATAAGATTTTTTCCTCAATCTACCCTCCGGCCAGAGGGTTCGTCCGGTTATACAATTTGTGATGAAGCACCGTTTTTCGTAAGTATGTGAGGTAAGGAGTTTGTATACGAATGTGTACATAAGACGATATAAAAGCGTTTATTGGATTGTTTTTTTTTTGCATTATATGGCAGATATTTTAATATACTGAATTATTCTATCAATCACAAAGTATCAACTTATCATAGTTCAGATTATATTGTCAGTTGCAACTATGAATTGTCAGCAAGATTTCTCATTACAAGATAAACTTTATTTTCAAAGATCTTATGAATATATTTGCTTGAGTGAAACGTATATGAAATGCTACACAGTTTCGATTCTTTTGCATACACGCTGCAACTGTCAATTGTTTTATGTCAGCAAGATAATTATGTCATTACAAAGTTAACTTTTTTATAAAGACTCTAAAGCTCACCTTTGAATGAAACTAGTTGTATATGCTTCTCTTTGAATTTCGTATAGTAGATTTATGGAATTTGATACTTTTATCCCATACAGTTAATGTATGGTGTGTTGGCGTCCCAAGGGGTTAAATGCACCGTCAGTTTCAGCAATGAGCTGAGCAGTTTTTTTTTGTGTTGTTAGGTGTATAATGTGCAAATTCATTGTTAGGGAGTGATATCATGCGTGTAGAATGATATATAGACCGACCGCTTTAATGAGTCCTCCGCCTTGTCCCATCAAAGGCACATTAAGCGTCCTAACAATATCCTACAGGTTATTTGCTTTAAAATAACCATAATCCAAGTAGGTATCACGATACTAAGTGAACCAATACGTGATCAATCTTCAGAATATTCGATTTAAATTGATACCTTCGCGAGACTCATTAAAGCGGTCGGTCTATATGTGCTTTGAGCACCTCTTCCTAAAACATTACCGGTGTCTGTGTAGTCGGGTAAAAAAAAAACTTGACTCATTTTAATTGATATCTTTATAAGTCTAAAAAAAGCTTCTCACTCAAAAATAGCATTGTTTAAATAAAAAGATCAGAAAGCATACCACCATATTAAAGACCAACAAACGTCTCATAACCTTTTTCTCAGACCACCTTTCTCAAAAATAAAGCCCATAACAACAATACCAGTGACACTACTATACGACTGCATACAACTACTAAAAAATAAAACATTAGCCTCCTTCTGGGGCAGTCGGGTAAAACTAGAACCGCTAAAAATTCACGTTCCGCGCTCCTGGGTCATAACTAACATCCCACAAGATATAAGAACATACATAAGTGGCTCCACCTATGTATAGTCTGGGTGAATTATTTTTTAAGTGTTAAAGGTTTCGCGAGAACCCCTACAAGAGCGATAAATAAACCGACGTTTGCGAAATACAATGTAGTGCACTAAATTTAAACGGGTTCCGTGGAACGGACCCCTAGTTTAGGGTTCCCTTCGTGAGTCTATTGTCAGCGAACATTGAGTGTTGGAGTTGCATTTATTGTGAAGGAATGCTGGATGAAAAGTTTGGGCAATATAATTATAGGTACTTTAAAAAAAAGACGTGTTTGGAATACTTTTTTTTTGGCAAGAGATGTTTTTTGTAATTCGTATTTGATCAATACTGTTAAGTCGCACTATAATGTTTTTTTTTGCAAATGCTGCGTGTTCGTGTTTTATGTTTGGTGGGTTTTATTTTTAAAACGAATATCAAGATCATCATATCAGCCCAGAATCACCCACTTTTTATCTGCCACAGTTCCCAGTTCTGTGCGTCGCTAATCCAGGTCTTTCCCGCGACTTTGACGATACCGTCAACCCAACGAGCTTTAGGACGGCCCTGGTTTCTTTGGCCAAACGAACATATTCATTGAATACACACACATACACACACACACACACATACATAATCATTTGTTTTATTTTTTTTAATTGTTTTTTTTTTTTTTTTTATTCATTCTATGGGCCTCAGTTGCCTGATAATAAAATGATTGATTGATTGATTGGAAAATAGACATACACAAAAAAACAACTAAAAAAGTGGAATAGTAAAATTCTATAGCAATAGTTTCAAACGTATGTAGAAATAAAATAGTTATATTTGAAAGTGCGAAGCTGCAGTTCGAATACAAATAGCATTAACGAACTTTCGCATCAAACTAAAATATCCTCAGGTATCCAAGAAGCCTAATAAGCCCGCAAACCGCAAGTGTCAGAATTCTTTGGCGTAGTATCATGTTGCGACATTCTCCTACACAGCGTCTAGCGTGCGAAAAAACGCAATTTTTACAATAAAAAATAACCACAGGAATCCTTGAAAGCTACGTCAGGTACTTAGGCCTGTTCACGTGGAAGATATGGAAGAATCAGCATAACATAACATCACGCCTGTGAACCCCGAAGGGTTAGGCTGGACCTCTGTGTACATAATAGTACACCCACATTTCGCCAGTTATGTTTTAAGCACCATATAATAGGGGGCGAGCCTATTGCCATCAACCGGGCACAAATTCAGACTCCTTGGCTGCTACTGATAAATTCCTAATGGAAAAATCCAACAACACTTAGCCCGACTCGGGAATCTAACCCAGGACCTCATGCTCATCAGTCGCACTTGCGACTCACTCGGCCAACGAAGCAGTCCAACAAAAATATTGAAGTAATATGTTAATGCAACTTTTGAATTTGCAATAGTAATTCTGAATAACGTCATAGTTTGGATTAGTTATAGTTTTTTTCTAGTAAATTCATAATTTTTGAAAGCCTTTTTTTCTAAAACTTCATAAAAACAAAACATTTTCCACAGGTGGTAAACAAAGCATAGTTTTTCCCCAAAAAAAGCCAATATTTTTGCTATATACTACCCCGCCTTGTTTATAGTTTGGTACCGTCGAGTTAGAGCAATTTTTTTCCCGTTATTGAATTCACATCCAATCTAGTATCGGTTTCACATACCAGGAAAGTGCCGCGCTGGTGTTGTATAATAACATTGTTGGATTTGCAACTATTTTTATTTTCAAGTTTTTCATCACGGCCAATCGAAGCGATGTTTTCACGGTTTTCATTGTTATTAGGACGCCAAAAATATACATATAAGACCGGAGAAATGTAACCAACTAATAATGTTCCTGGATACCATTATCATTAACACGTAAAACAGAATATTTATCATGTTTACTATTTGTTTTGAGTTCCCGATATTTCGGCGCTGTTGCAAACACCATAATCACGGATAAACATAAGTTACGAACAGACAAACCGTCTCCACCTGGATACCTCTCTATGGGCGAAAAATGCGCTAATTTTTAGTTCAAGTATCCCTTTTCTATGATATTTTCCTTCACTGTTTTGACAGTGGTGATGATATAAATAAAATACAGTGACTAGGTAATACGTAACTTAGCTAAATAAATTACCAAAACGGCAATTGACACAAGTGGGGAAAATTTGTTATTGCAGCCGAGGCGGAATTCACGCCCGAGCCGCAGGTGAGGGTGTTATGGAGCCGAGAACAACAATAATGTACTCTCAACACTGCACTGAAAGGCGATTATAAGATAAAACAGAACCTTCACACCAGATGAATTACCAAGGCTAAAACAACGCTACAAACATCAATAGACTCCCAACAGTACCCCAGCATACCCCTCACGGTCCTTTCGTAATGCAAGTGAGACAAAGCCCGAAACCCTCGCACAGACGACCGCATAAATCCGGCCAGGCTATGTATCTGACCACTGGAGTCGAGTTACGACCACAGGACATCCAATACCAATACAATGACGGTGAAAAAAATGCAGTATGACAACAGTGTTCGTTGATATTTTGTATGGCTGTGCGTGGGTGTACTTATAGGGTGTTTTTTGTGTTCTATTCTAATTGGAGTTCATTTATAATAATTGGACTTGTTTCCTGGCAAGTTAGTGTATTTTGATAGTTCAAGGATTTCGACATTTGGTTAATAGGGGTAAAACTTTGATTAAAGTAGAATCCACGTGTAAGTGTATACTTGAATGTACTTTCGACATACCTAGGACAGAGATCACTTAAGTTAGTGGGTCAACCCAGCCCTGATAAGCAAGAAATAAAGAAGAAAATTATTTATTGGTCTCAGAGATACGTGCTTATAAAATACAAAAAGAAAACTCGTATAAAACAAATATTACGCAACTATTCTGACCGTTTGAGTAACTATAATTAACTGCAGAAACTACAAAGAGTTGATTGGTATCGATATCTCAGGACAGTGCAGCTAGTCTAAGTATGTAACTGTTCAGAACCTGCTATTCAAAATCGCTTTGATTTTTTTAACCCTTTTTAACAAGCTACATAACCTAGCTCGTTATCGTTACCGAAATCGATATCCCTCTCATCGATATTCACTACCGAAGTGTGAATCGAACCTGATCATTGCCGCGTATCTGTCTACGCCACAAGCCGTACCTATTTTAGCCCTAGCACCCCTAAGGACCAGAAATTGAATTACCGATGTAGGTAGGTACTTCACGTCAACGCACGACAACCGCCCGAAGGCTTTTATTAGGGGAAAAAATATTATTTCACACATTAGGACGTGAGACGTGAATTTGTGATGCTAGACGCGACAGAAGAGAGTTATTTCTTTTCTTTTCAAGGCTTTTTTTCCTCTGGGATTTGTTTTGCGTCATATTTTGTGGAAAAGCTGGTGTTGTTGTGCGCGGTTTTCTTAGCTAAGACAGTACACCATGGTTTACAATTAAACTGTTAACGAAATAAGTTATGCTGGCACTTCACTTGGCGTATATCAAAATTTTCGGGATATTGGATCAAAACAAAATGTTTTCTTTATGCCAATTGCGATATAGTTCACTTTGTTTTAATGATAGAACGCGAATATTTGCCCAGATCTGCCAAGTGTAGTGCTACAATTAGTGGGTACTTTTCGTGTACAGGATAATCAGTGTATAACGTTCTCACAAATTGCTAGGAGGTAAGACGGGGAAGGCCGTAGCCAGCAATCCACGGTGATATAAATAACATATCTCAGAAATTTGAGTTTTAGGACCTCACGTGTTTGTCAATTCTAACAGTATCTGCTCAATAAACCCATACAAGTGAAAAAGCCTTTAATTTAAAATACAACAGCGGGTTAAAACCCAATACCAAATAATTGTCTTCCCTACCACGAAAACCGTAAAAGTTTCTTCAACGCGAATCGATACTCGGCAAACTCGATTACGTATCGGTTCGTTCCGGTTCTACGCTATTTAGTGCTGGAACACCGGTTCCGCTGTTTTCGAATCGTAACTCAGTTAAACGTTGTATAAAGCGAATCTTCTTTTATTTCGCCAATCATTCCACATTGAGCAATTATTGTGGGACTAATAAAATTGTGGACAGTCAATGTTTCTCTCGTTTGGTATATTTTTGGGAGAAAGAGGTAATTTTACTTGTTAGTGCTGTTAATGTTCAAAGGATTTTATTGTTCAGTTCAGTTATTTGTGGTTACATTTTATTGTTTACTTTCATTTCAATAATCGGATTCAAAACAATAACTGGCGTGTTTTCTTATTGACATAATTTCATTGTACACATAACTGTGTCACGCACGTATCTACAAACACATGGTTATTATTTATCGATGAAATCGCAAAAAACATCAAAAATCTTCAAGGGAAAAATTTATTCGCAGCCAACATTTGTTTAAGGAAACGGAAATACGTGACTCAATCGACATTTCGTTACACTTGACAAAAGATGATTTCCAAGATGGCGCAGACATGTCACGTCAAAAGGGCGGTTGTTTCCCGCCACTTCGCCCGGCTTACTAAGGTACCCATTCTTTTTAACCGCACACGCAATTTCCTACGCTTTTATTTTTCGCGAGCCCACCGTAGCTGTCCCAGGGCCATTATAAATGATATTTGCTCCTGTAATGATCACTTAATCGAGGTGAAAGAAAGTAATTTGTTTGCGGCGTTGTTCTCTAAAATATTATTTTTTGAGGCCACGGCATTTTGTGTTTATGCCTAATGCTAGACTCTTTGGTGAAATATGAGCGTGATAAGAGGAATTTCGTTTGCTATAATTATAATGGCTGTAGGTTATTTATAGTGAACGAACTCGTTACGTTTTAATGGTGACCACTATATTACTCTGTGGGCGTGACTGACCGTTATACTAAAAACAACCCTATTTTTATAGTTATTTATACATCGGATTGCATTTTTTACTTGCTTTTTTACTAAACACGTTTATTTCTTGCTATAAATATTTTATAGTATCTAACAAAATCTTACTATCTATAAAGTTAAAAATTACAGTCATTAGTTAAGTATCTATAAAAATTAATGCCGGATTACGACGAGGGCAGAATTTTTAATGTACGATAACGTTGTATTCGTGTGGGATTATGTTTTCCAAATATTTTAAGCTTACACTTAAGTAATTAAAACCGTTACATACACCCCCGAACGCGGAAGCTTTGCTAACTTAAAATTAAATCTAAACTTAGCAACGCGCTCTTACAGGCTCTAGTTTTCACAGATATTTAAAAATAAGGCTAACTTTTTAAACTGGAGAAAATCCTCGACTAGCGGAGAAAATTTAAAAAGCCAAGTGTAAATGTAGAAAGCAAAATTTATAGTACAATTCTGTACAATGATAGCGAGATTAGCTTGTCCTTTCAAATCGGATCGGAATACGAATCCAAGAAGATATATCCGCGGAGTTTGCACAAAAGAATTGGTGCGATATCGCGCGCTGTCGTCCTGCGGCGGCCATCTTGACACCGCGTTCCCGCCAAAACGTTTGAATTCGAACATCTCTCTAGGGATGTGTCACTTTTGAAACGTACCGTTCGATTTCGAACATTTATAATCGTATAGCGACATTTTACATTTTAATATTCACATTACAGAATAATGTGTTTCTGTTTACCGTGTATCAATTGCGTTACATCATGATTTATTTGATTTCCATGCCGATACCGGCTGGGGAAATAAAATAATTTGTTTGTATTGGGTTTAACCAATTAACGCTCACAAGGCGACAAGTTAAATATTGTATTTACATGCGATAAATATCTATTAATTACAGTAATCCTTTGACTGTGAAAAACTAAAATCTCGTGACTTGGTGTTTTATGTTTATAAAACAAATTAATCACGGAGTTAATTTTAATACGAAATGGCATTAAAACTTGCCCTTTCATAAGTTCCTGTGAAATGACGTCACATGAACGGTATAACTCAAACTTATCGTAAAAAGTTGCGTACATCAAAATAAAACGGTGAAAAAATCTGTTTAATGCAATCTGAGCGATAACAGCATTCCTGGCTCATGTTACCGGCTCGCGTGACTTGCCTAAATAAAAAAATATATACCGGCGAGCAAATTTGATACAGTGGCGCACTTAACTCTTAATATCTTTATCTAAATCGGACCATAAACAAGGAGGACAAATTTTTTCACGGGGATCCGGACACGGCAACACTAATGTTGGCTGTTGAACGTCGGTTCATGTTTCTCGTTTGAGTTATGTCGAGTTTATGTAATCTTTATGAGACGAATACGTATTTTTTATGACAGAAACGTTTTTTACAACTTTTAAAATGAATGTTCTCGTATTTTACGTTCATTTCTCTTCACTTAAGTCGAAAGATAACGTCAACACAAAAAAGATTCCAAATCGTCAAACATTTCGATTTGTATCGCCAAACCCTAATGCGACTTATCGAAAATGCAAATGAAAATTGTAATGTATTCGATGAAAACGATACGAGATATTGGGGATTACATTTTCCATTACTTCCGCCACCATTACCTGTTCAAATCATCCGTAAACTTAGTATTATATACTTCGACAAAATATTTCTGCGTTAGACGATGACTAGCAAAATCCACGCATCTGTTACAAGCTTTTTACTAGCGCAATCTAAAAAAAAGGGAAAAACGGACCTCATTCAGGCCGTTTAGGCCCGAAGAAAATCTTTTTACAAGAGAAAAACAAAACTATATATTAGGGAAACAAGCTATTACCCAGTCTATGCTAGCGTACCCAGTATAACCTAAAAACGTCCGATTCGTCTGGCGACTGCTCCTATTGGATTTTCCCGCCATTTTAACGTAAATTCGCCATTTTATTGAACTCGTTTCGGTAGATTATGTAAGTTAATGCGCGTTTTGGTCCGCCACGCGATTTGAACGGCCTGATAAGCAAGTCTGTGATTTCAGACCAGTTAAATGCGTGTCACGAAGTATTTTTGGAGTCTTTTCAGGGATTTATTTCATGACTGATATCTTCATTAGTCTACAAGGTCAGTGAAACTTTAGAACTTAGTTTTATGTTTATGACGTTTGCTTATTTGAGCAGGTCAGTGAGGGCAAAACTAAGATCGTAATGTAAGACGCAATATCGTTAACGGAGCTGATTAGAGTCCGTTGGATAAAATACGCTAAGTAATTTACCTTAACAGGGCATAAAATGGTTGTGATACTGAAGACTGAATCAAAACATTATAATTAGAGCACATAAAGTCTAACAACCCCAATTTAGAAACCTTATTACACAAAGTATCCAACATTACAATAATCACTAAAGAACGCTTGTTTCAACGCGTTTATTTTCGCAAAAATCAATTTAGTACAGTTCACGCGAAAGAATCGCACACTGCCAAGGCTGCCATAATTACCTACCGGAGGCGGGAAGATTGAAAAAAGAACAAAAACCAAAATGGCGTCGATTCTCCCGAAGCCGTGACTCTGAACATTTTGTCTTTGGTCACGAATATCATAAGCTTGGGTCGTGCGCACGCTAAGGGTCTTTGGTGTGAAAATACGATATAATTTTGGGGAAATAATCAGAAACGGGTTCGCGTGCCCACGGGGCATTACTGTGCCCCACCCGGCCATGTTAATGTTGCCAGTACGTATAACCACGGCATGTATGTAATGAGCCGAGGAAAATTGTGTTGCCATAAAAATAATTGTGTTTCCTACCACCCTCTTGAACGTCACTCGATTAAAATCGCGCGCACTAGTTCAGTGATATTTGCATATAGAGGATGCTATGTAGGTTCTTATACATCAGACATGCTTTGATTGCTTTTGCAAGGGATAGGGAAATCGACACTTTGGCTGTTGTGTAATTTACTTTCAGCTTTATATTGTTTTTGAGCTTTGTTTAGTTGATGATTTATTTCATAGAATATTTCTACTGTATTAGTTTTTCGATATTATATCTATTTCTTTTAGTAAATATGTTATCAGTCGAAATAATATTTTGATTTAGAATTTAAATCTATCCTACTGCCTCGTTGATCTTAGAAGTCGCAAGCGCTACTGGTTAGCTTGAGGTATTAGGTTCGATTCCCTGGTCGGTAAAGTGTTATTGGGTTTTTCGACAAGGATTTTCTCAGTTGCAGCCTGGAATTTGGCCTCTGGATGTATTAAAATCACACGTCTGCCTTACCCTTCGGGATTACAGGCGTGCTGATGTTATGTGAAGCAATAAAAGAACATCAAGAGTTTTATACCCTTACATTATCTGCCTAGGCTTTTCCCAACTATGGTGGGGTCGGCTTCCAGTTTAATCGGATGCAGCTAAATACCAGAATTTACAAGGAGCAACTGCCCAGCTGAGCTCCACAACCCAGTTAGTACTGGCTAATACGATATCCCTTGGTAAGACTGATTGTCAGACTTTCGGGTCACTGACTACTTAACGACTGATTGACAGCCGGGACCAACGGCTTAGCGTGCTTTCCGAGGCACAGAGGAAACTCCGTATGTCACCCATACACGAACCAACCTAGGTAAGCGCAGCTTAACCTGAAGATCGAACAGAGCGGCTGTTATTATTTAGCCACGAGTCTTATACCCTTTATACTTATCTTTTAAGGAACTCGTAATCTGTTTACCTTATAAGTTTCAATTTCGACTAGTTCTCGATAACTACCAGTATCTATAGACCGACCGCTTTAATGAGCCCTCTGCCTTGTCCCATCAAAGCCACATTAAGCGTCCACAAAGTCCTAACAATATCCCACAGGTTATTTGCTTTAAAATAACCATAATCCACGTAGATATTACGATACTAATTGAACCAATACGTGATCAACCTTCAGAATATTCCATTTAAATTGATACCTTCGCGAGGACTCATTTAAGCGGTCGGTCTATAGTAGCTGTACTACTTTACAGAACTTCACCTAAAAGGGCATTGCTACCAATTAATCGACATACAGATTTATGGCATCCCAAACTGCTTTCACAAGTAAATTTTTAGTGTTTTCTCAGTACAAAATGCGTGTAGTATTTTGGTATCATCATCATCATCATTTCAGCCGAAAGACGTCCACTGCTGGACATAGGCCTCCCCAAGGGGGGTTTTGCTATAATCGCCACGCTTGGCAGGCGGGTTGGCGATCGCAGTATGTTTGTTATAAAAAATCACAGAGAACGCTGCTGCCCATTCACTGGTAAGTCCCTTAGTCGCCTCTTACGACACCCACGGGAAGATATGTGATGGTGCTATTCTTTACGTCCGGACACCATACAGAACATTAGAGTATTTTGGTATGTTTACAGTTAATTTTAAACTCCCTATTGTTGATCTGTTTTGTGTTACGATGGAGGTAACATACGTCTGTTTGACGTAGGAATGCCCTTTGTAGTTCTAAGTTTAGATTGTAGTAGATTTAGTACTGAGCCAAGTAATTTTGTGAATTTAGGAAGATTTCCGCTGATATCCTTTTTACGTACATGTAAAGCTAGATATTTGTATGTTTTTTGCGTCGTAGAAGATGGCGGGACGATCTGGACACTAGCGACCAGTGGTCCACATTGGCAGTGGATCGAAAAAACTGGAAGTCATGGGGAGAGGTCTTAGCCCAGCAGTGGGATGACACAGACTAACAGTATCAGTATGTTTTTTATTGTAAAATTTCCGAATCAACGTGATATTAGATAATTTAGATGCTCACAGCAATATTATTAGTTTTGACTTATCTTGCTGCGCCCTAACAGGGTCATGTGCTCACTAGTTTAAAGCCTAGCATATAACTATGATTGTGTACATTAAATAAATAAATAGAAAGTAAAAATGATAACAGATTCTTAAAAAGTTACTATTATATAAAATAGAATAGATAGAATTTCCGACTTCATGGTCGGAAATTCGCACCAAAACAACAGCATGTCAAATTCACAACTAATATCTTTTCATGGACCAGGGGGCCTACCATGACGTCTTAAAGCAGGAGTAATTCCAGTGTGGGAAAGAGATGGCGCTAGACGACCTGTATAGCTCTGTCTGTTTCCCACACTGGAATTACTCCTGCTTTAAGACATCATAGTAACCCCCCAGTTGCTGAATTTTGCGCAAGGACATAATATAACATTATATCAGCTGTAATTCCCAAAGGATTAGGCAGAGGTGTACCTAATAGTACACCCACATTTCGCCAGTTATGTTTAAGTCCCATGTAATAGGGGGCGAGTTTATTCCCATCAACCGGGCAGAAATCCAGGCTCCGTGGCTGTTACTGAGAAATTCCTGATTGAAAACCCCAATAACACTTTGCCCGCCCGGGAATTGAACACTAGACCAACGAGGCAGAGAACGCGCGAGCATCTCTCTCTCTCTCTGAAAATTACTCTCCGATGCTATTATTTAGGTAAATAATTTAACAATTCAAACTCAAAGCATTTATTTCAATTAGACCATCACAGGCACTTTTGAATGTCAAATAAAACAAAAAAAGCGAAGCTACAGTCACAGTCACAGGGCATAATAACATGAGAAAGTACTGTAGTTGCACATTCCAAAGCGTAGATCTCTATGGAGAAGAATGGGCAAGAAACTCCATGGACACTCTTTTAAATCAAAATATTCTTACACTAACAACAAAACAATTCACTACTAACATTTCTGAAAATGAAAGCAGCTATTTGACCCAACAAAAACTTACTAAGACATCGTGTACACTAATCCTTACCCCACATCCACGCCGACTCGGAAGCAGTTAGTTCGCAACTAGTATTTTCCACCAATTTGATCGCTCAGCGTGCAACTCGCCTAACGCTATTACACGCATGATGATAGCCTTCACGTCAAATCGACGGCGGGCGTAGCGAGGAATATTATGGGATACGAAAATATGGTTCAAAGATTAGGTTTATTTTTTATTTTTGGAAAATAAGTTTGTTTTAATATCAGCGATGTCAGTCTTAGATTAGGTTTTACGAGGAGCTCGTGGCCACATTTAGGTTAAGCCGCGCTTTCCTAGGTTGATCCGTGGATGGGTGACCACCCAATAATTAAGTAGCGAGTTTCCTCCGTACCCTCGTCATTCGTCATCATTTCAATGATAGTGGAACAACCTCGCCAAGCCGGATGACCCGATACCAATGGACCACAATACCAAATATGGATGATTACCAAATATATGAAAAAAAAATCTGTGATTAGTAAAGTGAAAATCTGGCAAAATTTTGTTCTGGCTGATTGCCCTCAAGTAATGTTAGTTAAAGATTCATTAACAATTACTATACCAGTGAGGACTGTGAAATCGTAGGCTTCCAGCCAAATCCAAAATATCAATATCTATTTTGCATGCTATACCATCAGACAGCTTGCAGACTCGATACGTCTAATATAAACTCTTATGCCTCTAAAGTGTTGCCAGACTTCCAGACTTAGTTCAGTTCTTGAGACACCTGTCGGTCCCAAAACTGCAGTAATGCATTAAGTGTGTAGCGACTGATTGCCACGCTGTCAATAACTGCCTAAAATAAGCTGATTTTGCCTTGTGATGAGTCTGCAATCGTAAAGCACTGTGTGCACCGCATTGTTCGATTGGAAATTCAAGATCTTTTCCATTTGTGTTCAAGATAATAAGAACAAGGTAAGAACATTACATACAATGGCATCCCAGTAAGACCCATCTCTAAAACCCGCTCTAGAAATTGTATAGCCATGCGTCTGTGATATCAAAATCAATGTTATTTGAGATAGCCTATTAATTACAATGTTTAGGTCCATAAATCAAACCCCACTTCCACCATAATTAGCACAATATAATTTCAATTGAACATAGAAACGCGGCAATCCTAATCAATTAATTAGCCACCACACCCACACGAAAACAAACAATATTTGCTAGCAACATCGGGATTAATTTCCTTCTGATTTGGTCAACCCTGTTTTACCGCGCCGGGTCATAACGACCCGAAAACTTGCAATAACTGTAATAAATAACAAAGCAATCCAAGTTGGTCTAATAAGATGTCTAGAGAGGATTTCATTGGCTCCCTGCGCGGTAATATTTGGTGTAGTAGCTTGTATAGAATGTTGGATTATTGTTTATTTAATATAGTTTGGAAACACTTGTGGTTAAAAGGCTGAACTGGTAAGTGTTCCTAGTTCGAGGACTCAGAAATGACTGAACAATTTAAGGCTGCTAATAGAAATTGTTCGTTTGTTGTGTAACGGTATTTTTCTTCGAACCAGTATACAAGCGACTTAAAAAGAACTACCCCCAAATATTTTAGCCTACGCATTTCACATTATATTTAACGCAAGACGCCATTTTATACCTAACATCAAACAATCGACAAACAGAAACACTTCCCCACAAGAGCACTAGAAAATAATTTCGCTGGAATTATTCACGAAAAAAACCCCATCAGACGAAAAATTATACCCCTAAAAACCATTAGCTCACATACTGTGGTGCATTGAAGCAAAGTGGAGTGGGGGGAGTGAAGTGGGGGGTGAGACAGGAAAGGGGGATCCAGACTGAGGGGGAATAATCCCGTAATTATCGGCTTAACTCTAGACGACATTTGCAGGTGGTAGCAGCGTTCAGGTGTACCTTATGTAAGGCATTTTAGGGTTAGGTTTGACAAATGTTGCACACTGATAATTGATTTATAGGAGCTTTTGGTAATAGGGGGCAGGTTTTGGTCGCTTTTGAAGATTTGCTGGTATCGGTTTCGGTATTTGACGCGCGTGTGAGGGGTTGTGTTGCCATAATCCTGCTTGAGCTGATATGAAGAATAACATTGGTGTTACACTCCAATTGTAGGGGTGGTTTCTGTTGATATTTTTATTTTACTTTTCATATTTCTTTTCGGGGACCTTGTTTTACATATTTTGGGGATATTTTCGTTGACGTTGCGGACTTTATTTTGAGCTGACGCGGATAAAGAGAGATCAAGAACTTGCTTGTTACAGCTGATGGGTTGGGTGTTAAAAATTCTGGGTCTAAGCATATATTTTTATACTAGTTTGTCTTGCAGGCCTTGGGAGCAAAGCAGTGCCTGAATTTGAACTGCAAGCGATGCATTTCTGAATCCTTATTCCAAATATATGAATCCCAACAGCTGTGTGTAGGATGATATGGCGCGAAAGGAGGTGTCTGAAGAGATGGCGAGTAATAGAGAAGTATGGGAGAAGCAGTGGCGAAGGTTCCATACAACTCGATTCCTACCGGATTCTTTGAAAAATATGACAGTCAGTATTCTATAGACAAATAATATAATTAAAGTCAAAACTAAGTGTACAATGTGGTAATCACATTAAAGATATGTACTCCGGCTTACCTCTTCCAAAAATTGACCTTTCGCTACCGGGAAGTAGACATGCTGCGCCGACTCCAAATGAATTGGGATAAGGGCAAAAGAATGATGAAGATAAGTCCAAACTGCTCTAAATCTAAAACTTCTGCAGGTACGCAATGAAGACGGATAAGAATATTTCAAAAATAGCTTAAATTACAAGAATCAAACGCAAATAACATCGCAAAAAATTCCACATTCAGAAAAACTGTACCTCTATGCGTAGGAAGCAATTTCTTTTTATTAAAATTTCAGGCTCCTACGCTGAACATTACACAGACCTCCGTTGTTTGCTTTTCATAAGGGAATCTGTGATTTTAACTGCCCGAGGGATAGACGCTGAATGAATTTTGCGCCGTTTTCGGTATATTTTGGGCGCTACGGCCGAATTTAGGCGTGACTTAATAGCTTGTTGCTGGACGGTATGCCTTGTTTTGGCAACGTTGGCTTAAGCTGATGGATTTGTGAAGGATGGGTAGGTTGTGTTTGTAAGTTAATTATTTTCATATTTGTTTGTATTTTCTATACAAACAAAGCAGCCTTAAAGTCTGTCAGATAGTCTTTCCAAGGGGTACCGTACCCTGGCAGGGCTGTGGGACTGTTCGAAAGAGCTACCGCGGCCCTGGAACACAAAGGGCAAAGAAGGAACATGAATGGGTTTTAGTCAGTAGAAGTCTGACACTCCCTTCCGCTCCGCCCAGAGCGGGAGGGGTCATTTGATAAATTCCCATTCGAAAAAAAAAGCGGTACCGTATTACTCAGTACTGACTGGGTTGTGGAGGTTAGATAGCCAGTCGCTCCATGTAAAATACTGGTATTCAGCTGCATCCGGTTAGACTGGAAGCCGACCCCAACATAGTTAGGAAAAGGCTAGGCAGATGATGATTATGATTTTTGTAATTTCTATACCTACATGATGGGTATGTTTGTGTTTTGTTTTCTATGATTTTCCGGGAGTTGCATAAAAATCTCAAACTTGGCAAGGAGTCGGAAGGTAAACACTAGTGGGCAAAGCGTGACAAATAACCAGGATAAAATCGTATCAATCCGTACTTTCTCAGTATCAGACACGGAGTTAGCTCTTTTGCCGGTGGATGGCAATAGGGTCGCCCCTACTATATGGGAAATGTAGGTGTATACCTCTGCCTAACCCTTCGGGGATTATAGGCGTGATTTTATGATGTAATTCACCCCAAGAGATAAGCATACATGATGGTGATCAATTCTCATTCCTTCTCTACATACGTAGCCTTTCTTTGCCTAGCAAAAGGGCAATATACAGGCTGATACTATTATAATTATCCACAACTGCAGCTGCAATTAGCAAAACATGTGTCTAATCTACAAATAAAGATCCTAGGAATATAAAAGCCAGATTTCCTCACAACATAAACTGAGCAAATGACCGTTCTATTGCATGTTTGGCCAACAAAGTCGGATGTTAACACTTGTTCATGACAAGTTCAACACTGCAGCGTGTTGTCTTCTTTACTGAAGCCTATAAAATACATAGAGATGTGAGCTGGAGTTTTGGCCCCTACTACAGGGTGTTTCGAAATGAATGGGGTTCATAAAGATGGGTTGTTATGGGATTTTCGGTCCAGATATATGAACGTGGACGAGGCAAAAAGAGTATGTAAGGATTGTAGAAGGTTTCTACATATCGGGAAAAACAGTCATAATCTAGTGTCTAGTGGTGTCACCGTCGGACTGACAAGTCGTAGGTCTCGAGTTCGAACCCAAGACACGCACCTTTTAATTTTTCGGATTCATGTGAGTATTGTTTAATTATCCCTTGCTTCGGTGCAAAAAAACATCGTGAGGAAACCAGAATGCCTGAGAGATATTTCTCGACGGCATGTAAAGCCAAGTCAGAGGTCCATGGGCGGCTAAATACTCTGACACCAGGTTAGGTTAGGTTAGGTTACCACACGATAAAGAAGATCGATAGTTAGCGGAAAAACAGTTTCTTTCGCATTTACAACATTATTTTTAGTATATGCGAAACCTGAATATAGTTTGAACAGAATAAGTAACTGAATCGATTCCTATAATTTTTAAACCATGTTATATTTTGTCCCAAAAATATTTAAAATAAGTTACAAGTTGGCAGCGAGCGACATTAGGTACCTATCGCAATAATTTAGGTACCTACTGCCAAATTATGTTTATCAATTAGCTCAAGACGACGCTGGAGGTCCGCGCACGGGCGCGTTGCGTGGTGACCACGTTTTTGTGCGGACAACCAGGTAAGAGAATAAGCTTATAACTTTGTGATTTTTCATGATACAGTTTTAAAATTTTGTACATAGATTCTTTACATAAAAATACTCGACACGTGTTTCAGGTTTCGCATATGCTAAAACTAATGTTGTATAATATTGTACGATTTCGGCATTTAAACTTGGATTGAGCACAGCTTGCTAAAAACAAATCCAGAAATTAGGATTTACCTTTCCCAAAACCACTCAACTTTTCTCTCATAATAAAGCCATAAATATAACCGTGACACATGGTAGGGGCTTCGCAAACAATTGGGGCCTGAAATAATTTGTAGGTAGGAAGTTTTCAGACTCGTCTGACAGGCCGGATTCGCGCTGCGGCCTGAAACCGCTGAAAACTGATGTTGATGTACAGTAAACAAAAAATGTTGAGTGACGACGAGCGCTTGGTTTGATGTTGTCATGTTATAGAGGTATTTTTTCTGGGACTTTCATTGATGGCGATAGTGTTTTGTTTTTTATTGTTTTATAATTCTTACTAACTTAGAGTGGCCTTTGTTCAAGCACAACTTATACAGGGCTGGATAGGTGAGCGAAGACCACGTAATTAGCTTTTTTAAATAATTGAAGAATTACTGAATTGTTGGTCTAGTGGCCGCAAGCGCGGCTGTTGAGCATGAGGTGCTGGGTTCGATGCTAAAGTGTTATTAGGTTTGTTAGTAGCAGCCACGGAGTCTGGATTTGTGCCCGGCTGATGGCAATAGGATCGCCCCCTATTACATGGAAGTTAAAACATAACGGGGCATTTAGTGAAATAGCTAATTACAGATCTACGTTTACTCTCTGCGAGAAATTATGATTAATATCAATGACCTTCACTAATCAAAAGGAATATTAATAGAAATGTAATTATCCATTAATAACTCTATTACTACACTAATAGTGTCAATTTATTTCTTTTCTTTTGTATGTTTCAGTAGGTTTTTTAGTCTTTTTAATTACTTGCTCCGCCTACTATTAAAAATGAAAAATAATTTAAGAATATTTAAAAAAATACTTAACTAAATATTTTTTAGAATGTACAGTAAAGAGTAAACATAAAAGTATAGTTGTGGAAAGACACCAATTTTTATACCATTATAAAAATTGATTTTTACCGTTTTAAGAGCCATTTTGTCTTGATTGTCAAAACTACCCGACATTTTTTTTCCTACTGAAAACTCACAATAGTTTTGTTTGACCTAGATATTGAACCCAAGCCCTCACATTCAGCAGTAAGTACCAGTCCCATTCAAAACAACCATACCATCATAACAACACCATCCAACACCCATACAGTCCACTATTACATCCACTCCACACATTAACTATCGAAAATTCGAAATAAATATTCGATAATCTATGAAAACCGAGTCGCGCCATAGTTAAAACGATTCCCATGTAACAGAACCGGATAACGTATGGTCTATCGGATTTAAATACCAAATTTATATACTATATATTAACATTGTACCATATCCAATAAAATATGTACCCTATTTTTCGTGATATAGAGTCCAAAATTGCCTGACCTAATTTCTATGGTGGTTTTGACAATTGAGACAGTGGAATTTGTATGTTATTGTTAAGAAAATAAGGTTTAAGGTTGACTGGGGTAATTTAGGTGACCAGAGAAATGGCTTAGTTATGTCATAGTAGATTGTTGTGGTCGCTGTTGAGTAATGTAAGGCCAAGAATTGGATGGGTGGGCGTTTAAGTATGATGGAGATGATGTAGAAGGATGTAACTGTATATCTTGAGGAGTTATGCTTCCATGATAATTTTGGGAGTGAGGAAACAATAATACTTCAATCAGAGACTTTGGAATTACTTTCAAAGTTTACTTAGAGAGATTGAAATGGATCTAAAATAAATGGTAAGTTGGTACTTTACGATTGTTCTTGAGGTACCTTTCTCATACTTATCTTAGTACTTTTTCAATTAAAATTAGCGGCAGCATGTCTTACCTGCAAAAATAAAGAAAAATATAATTAATTTCAAAAATATCTATACAAAAAATATAATTTTATTTCGAGATAACACAAAAAATAGTCATAATATCGTAGAGTAAGTAATCCAGTGTATCTATTAAAAAGATACTAGATTAGCAATAACAGCACAGATGTTATTATTAATTTAGATCTAAAGATATCTTCTAGAAGTATATTCTATTAGAAAATATTCTCAAGACACCTCCAGACCTAAATTACTTGTGGGCATGCCACCTAATTTGATGTTGCAACCACTTAGAGCAAGCTTTCATATAATTATACATCATGTATTATATAAACGTGAGATAACTAAATGAATAAATAACTAAAAAGTCTTTCACGTAGGTACTTAGGTTCAGGTAGCGACAGCAGAAAAATGTTGTTACATTATTTAATTAAGATTTCTGGAGAGAGACCTCTATGACGAAAAGAAGCTGTTTTTATTGTCTTGAATCGTTAAAGACATTAATTAATTAACCCTGTGCTGTCATAATGGCGTCTCTTACACAGTGGTCTTCCAATTTTTTCTTAGTTATTTACAAAAATATAATCTTTGTTAAACTAATATTTTTTTTTACTATAAATATATAAACGTCGCAATACAATGAAAAAACAATGGCATAATGTTAATATTTCATTTTGTTTACCTATTATATGTTTTTTTTTTTAATACTAATGTATAATTTGCAATTGAAATGTAATTCTTTTATTTAATTAGAAACTATTATTTTTAATTTAGTTTAATTGTATGATCTAAATAAATAAATAATACATTTATTTGTAAACCTTTCTCAAACATCACATGGCAAAAGTAGGTGGACGTACCTACGGTAAGTACCCACCACAAACACATAGTCCCGAAAAACAATTACTCATTTCCAAGTTTATTCTAATTAAAAAGCACTCACGAATATGTCACACAGGACATCCACTTCGCTATAAATTGTCTCTGGCTAATCCATATTAATGATTTCTTAAAATCTTCCACATTATAATAAAATGGTAGGAGGGAAGAGCAGGCAACACATCAAGCTAAAAATATCCAGTATAACCTGACCTCGCTTTGTATGAGCTTCCCGTACAATGAGAGATCAGCTTAATTTGGTTTTGCATAGCTTGATGATGTCGTGCGTAACATACACACACATTTTTCATATTTATATTTAAGAATTGGGAAAATGCGATATGGAGAAAAAATATTAACTCACTTATTTGACCGGTGACAGGACAACTACAATATAAATTAGCTTGTAAAACCCTGCAGACCATAAATTAATAAAGTAATTAAACTACATGTGGTTGCTGAGCCAAAAATAGATATTTTTGGTTGGTTTATCGTGTTTAGATATCGGTACCCGTCACGACTGCGGAGTTTTACTAGACAATTTTATTTGACCCTGTATATTGGCTCTAGTTTATTCCAAAATTAAATGGGCCAGCTCAGAGACATTCAAATATTTACGAGCGATAGACGGGACAAGACAAAGAAAATCGTAATCCAATACTTGTTACTACTTAGTAACAAATCGTTCTGTGTAGTGTCATACGCCGCTTGTCAGGTTGCATTCATGTGTCAAAATCTCAAATGATCGGGATCAAAATAATTAGTATGAAAATATTCCGAATGTCCGCTCTATAAGTCTTTTAAATCTCTTTGGGCCAACTCGTAACTAATTCAATGCTAAAACTGTTGATGTCTCCAAACTTGAGACAGGATTACCATCATCAATTAAAAAACGCAACGGATTATATACGAAGACAACTTGCGTTTTATATACTTAGGTATACACAAAATTGGCCTATATTCAACACGTGCAACCCGTGCCTATGCATATTTATGAATTTAAAACGACACAAATTAATTAGGTACTTACATATTATAATAACAGGTATTGTTGCCAAAGTAATTTATTCACATTGAACATTATATCTTGACTTACAAAGGACTAATGGAGAAAATGAATTCGCTTCAACACTATTGCCGTCTCGCTTCAATGAAAGCAAAATAACAACGACAGCAATGATTTATCGAGCATTTAAACATGTCAATTTTTTATAAATAAAAGCCAGGAGACGTGTCTTTGCGCATGTATCAATAAAGTAGCTTTTTACTACACAACTCAATAAAACTATGAAGATGTACTTTTGATAAATAACATGACATGTTAAGAGAACTACTTAAAATTCACCTTGCCCACAATAAATCAACTAGTATTAATTAAATTCAACGTTTTTTTGTCAACGCTACAAAGGGCTAAGAGCTGGCCGTACATCATAATGATGCATAGTCCACGGCTTTCATACATTATTAATTACAAAAAGGGTGAGAGAGACAACAGATTATATCACCTGCATGTTAGACAGGGATGGGGATATTAGGGATGACCAAGTTGCTCCTGTAGGCCAAGTTTCGCCAAGTTTCGGACACTGTAGGGTTGCGATAGTGACAAAATGTCTTAAACTAAAACTCTTGACATGTAGGTACGCATGGCGATCAATTCAGCTTTACAAAACCAGTTTATGTGGATCTCTCATTGTCCGGGAAATCTATGCATAGAAAGGCCATATTATACTGGACATGTATAGCTCTATGTGTCGCCGTGTGTACTTGAGTTTCGGATTGTCAAGAGAAAGGGTAGTTTTATGTATATTTGATGGGGTTAGTCCCTTGCAACATTAATTTGGCTAAGATGTTTTGCATTGGTGTTTAGTTTAAGTTTACGAACAAACAAGTTAAGGAATCTGCCTATTAAAGCTATGGATAACTATGGTAAGCTATAGTATAGCTGACCACAATTTATGAGCAACAAAACGCATATTATGGGTTGAAAATAAGAGTGATATGACTTGCCGCCATATTGTGACGTTTAACAGCTGTCAAACTAACGTCAGTTGAGATACGTCATAAGGGTTTAATACTGTGTTCTTTTCATTCAGTCTGCTAAAAATCGACTAAACTAAATATCAAAACTGTCACAACACTAGAGTGACGTCAAAAGAAAACCATGTACGCATGTAGGTACGTTAATGACGGATCCACGCAATAAATAAAGAATTTTCCGCCATCTTGAATTTTCTGATATTAATAGAAACAGTTATGAGATAGTTACCGGATAATTCTTTCGGTGATATTTATTGGTCGTTTGTTTTACTTTGGCCCAATATGGCGATTTTCTCGTTTACGCCTGAAATGAGCGTTTCTTAGGTTTTAGTGCAGTAGTAATTATTTCGTTGTTTCCGAGTCGGTTTTAGTGCAAACGTGTTTCATTTCGAACTAATTAAATAATACGGTGTTATTTCATTTAGCTCAGTTTTGCGGAGATAAATTATTTAGTTAATATGCATTTAAACGTCTGATGTTGAAAATGGTTCTGAAAGACGGCGCTGCACTGAGGGGCGTAATCGCCAAGTGTGCTAGAAAAATAACCTATACTCACGCCATTTTTCATGGTAAGCAGAAACTACTGAATCCCACCTACATCCATACCGTACACTACTGGATAAGGCTTTCCCAAGTATCATATCTCACCACCACCATATGCAAGCACCATGCTGAGATAGGAACCTTTTTCTCCTCGTACAGAACCAATTTAATTTATTTTATCTTTTTCTTATCTTTACTTTTTTTTATATAATTTTTGTATTATTGTAATCTCATCCATTTTTTTTTTGTTTTTACCTTTGTGAGTCTAATATATACTTTTTCTTTCTTTCTTTTTATTTCTATCTCCTAAGTTTGGTATGCCAAGGTAGCCCTACACGCTAGGCTATACCTGACAGGTGTGCCTGTACAGTTGGACTGTACAGCCAAACTGGAGCGTGCAGGGGGCCTACCATGACGTCTTAAAGCAGGAGTAATTCCAGTGTGGGAAAGAGATGGCGCTAGACGATCTGTATAGCTCTGTCTCTTTCCCACACTGGATTTACTCCTGCTTTAAAACGTCAAAGTAACACCCCTGGTGTCCTTAAGAAGCAGCTCAAGCTTACCTGACGGGTGTACCTGAGAGTACAGGTAAACATATCAGGTACACCCTAGTGTGTATGGCTACCTTAAAGATCGCAGCGAGTGACGTTTTATAGTTCAGTTTCTGCCTACCCTCATGGTACAGGCGAGGGTTCGATGATAGTGAAAGAGAGAAAACTGCTTATCGTCACCCGACTGCTAAAGAAACAGACAGATAGCTACGTACGTAACGACGGCCAATCAAGCTATACAAAACCAGTTTATGACGATCTCAAGTTGCACGGGAAATTTATACAAAGCGAGGTCATGTTATACTGGAAATGTACAGTTTGATGTGCCGCCGTGTGTACGTAACTAAGGTCGGTATTATAAATTCATGCTAAGATGGTCTAACTCGTTATGGCGGCTAGTTCGCAAACGTTGTAGTTCAATTAGTTTGAAACTGTGTTCAACAGAGATCTTTGTTGTACTAGAAGTGGTAAGCATGATTTTATGTGATGTCCCATTAAAATAGATGGACAAATTTTGACACAGCGTTCAGTAGACAGTACGTCTAACCAAAGATATCCAAGCAAAAAACACAGTGATTAAAGTGATTTTATTTTGACCTAAAATAATAAATTGGCGGTACTCTAGATAAACACATCCATTATGGGTACCCATGAACACAGACGCGCATTTGTAGTGTCAGAATTATGAGGTAACAAAGACATGCATGCATTGGGTAACCAAAATTTTTTAGTGTATTTTCGTTGGTTGATATTTTTCTTATATTTTTTTTTACCATTGTCCTTATTTTGGTGGTCTGAATGATTTCTACAATATCCATCTATTTTAGTGGGACCTTATATGTCGAAAGGCATCTGATGACTAAAATGAGAAGATTGACAAATCAAACTCAAAGCATTTATTTCAAACTAGCTGTCGCCCGTGACCTTCCCGCGTGAAATTATTATAAAAATATGACGTCCCTATTTGATTGGGAATTTGTTAAAAATTTCATGGGTTTTAATTGTTTTGCTCGGAACCCTAGCTATTTTCCCAAACTATGTTGGGTCGGCTTCCAGACTAACCGGATGCAACTGAATACCAGTATTTCACTTGGAGCGACTGCCTATCTGACCTCCACAACTCAGTTAGTACTGGGTAATACGTCACCTACCATACCGGGATTAGCTGGATGCGATACGCACGGGACCGGTCAATGTGGCAACACTTGGTGGAGGTCTATGTCCAGCAGTGAACGTCTTTCGGCTAAAATGATGATGATGATGATGTTGATGACCTACCATACAGTATACTTTCCTCTTTCAGTTTTCAGTAAACATCATCATTTCAGCCGCAAGACGTCCACTGCTGGACATAGGCCTCCCCCAAAGGGGGGGTTTTGCCATAATCGCCACGCTTGGCAGGCGGGTTGGCGATCGCAGTACGGTTAAAAAAGCACAGAGAACGCTGCTGCCCATTCTCTGGTAACTCCCTTAGTCGCCTCTTACGAGACCCACGGGAAGATATGGGATGGTGCTATTCTTTACGTCCGACACCATACAGTTCAGTAAACAAATCATATTAATCATAACCGACACTAGATACGCTATCCAGCCTCCTAATAAAAACAAACCTCATCCAGCGCTCTCTCTTTCATTCACATATCTATGAATTGTGTATTTTGATGTTTTAGCTTTTAACCAAATTGGCGGCCATCGGCTCAGCTCGAATCGTTACAACCGGGAGAATGATCGGCCTATCTGCTCTGCTCGGTATTATGATGGAAACTTTGCTGTGTGTTTATATGACTTATGTAATAGTATTCGTGGCTAAATAATAACAGCCGCTCGGTCTTCAGTCGGTCGACAGGCATCGCCGATGTTAGCGATATATTTGCGAGGTTAAAATGGGACTTAGCTCACGTTTCTAGGATGAAGCCGGACAGATGGGCTAAGATAGTCACACAGTAGATGCCTGAAGATGGTCGTCGTAACCGAGGCAGGTCCTAGAACCGCTGGCGTGATCATCTGGACTCATTCTTAACTGACTGGTCGGAGGAAGCAAATGTTAAAAACTAAATTGGAAAGCCATGAGGGAGGCCTGACACAAAAAAAAAGAAATTTGGAATTCTAGTATAACTTCGACTTATTTCTACTTAAGCAAGTCTAAAATTGTCTAATTAGTTCTATTTCTATCCTCCAAAACCTAAATACCCTCACTTTGAAGACATCCACCAAACCATTCAAAACTCAGTGACTCCACATTGTCAGGCTTCACGATCAAAGTCCATATTTACTCCGGACAGGAATTTGCGCAAAAAAACGCCAAAAATAACTCGAAAGGGTATGTCCGGGACATTTTACACGCGACCTGTTCTAACCCTTCTGCAGTACCGGTTCGATGTCCAGGCGAAATAGAGCGGGAAATTCCTGCCCCACCTCCTCCCTAGCTGGGACGATTGTGTTATGCCATGCGTGCCGTAAAGGGTAACTCATTTTTATGCAAATTATTATTGGCGAGAAAATGTCGGGTTTATTATTGAATAACATAGGAAAAAGGGAGAGAGATGGTGGAGCTCGTGGCTAAATAATAACAGCCGCTCGGGTCGATCTTCAGGTTAAGCTGCGCTTGCCTAGGTTGGTCCGTAGATGGGTGAGCACTCATTACATACCGAGTTTCCTCTGTGCCTTGGAAAGCACTTTAAGCCGATGGTCCCGGCTGTCATTTGTAGATCTTTGACAGTCGTTAAGTAGTCAATGGCCCAAAATTCTGACAACCAGTCTTAACAAGGGGTATCGTATTACCCAGTACTAACTGGGTTGTGGAGGTCAGATAGGCAGTCGCTCCATGTAAAATATTGATATTCAGCTGCATCCGGTTAGACTGGAAGATGACTCCAACATAGTTGGGAAAAGGCTAGGCAGATAATGAGGTACATGTATTTTGTAATGAGTGGGGATTGAACTCCATATAGCTCTCAGGCTCCTATGCCTTTTCAACCACGTAACGAAACAACATGAAATTTTAGACATGAAAATATAAAATTCACACCCAAAGTTCCCGAGACCATAATTTCTTCATCATCATCATCATCATTTCAGCCGAAAGACGTCCACTGCTGGACATAGACCTCCCCCAAGTGTCGCCACATTGACCGGTCCCGTGCGCCTCGCATCCAGCGGATCCCTGCAGCCTTCACCAGGTCATCGGTCCACCTAGTGGGAGGCCTTCCAACGCAGCGTCTTCCGGTCGCCACTCCAGAACTTTTCGGCCCCATCGGCCATCCGTTCTGCGAGCAATGTGCCCTGCCCACTGCCACTTCAGTTTGGCTATTCTTCGGGCTACGTCGGTTACCTTGGTTCTCTTGCGGATGTCCTAATTACTGATTTTATCACGCAAAGAAACTCCGAGCATAGCCCTCTCCATTGCCCTTTGGGTGACTTTAAAGTCACCCATAATTTCTTATACAAACAAAATTATTATTTATGATTTATTTATTTATTAAATCATCATCACTATCATTACAGGTATTTCCTAATTCAATAGTGTGGCCATAATTACAGTTTTATTATATTTTCATCACCACATTAAAATACAGTAACTATGTTTTCAAACGTGACTTGGTCGTGACACATTCATCTTATTTGTCAATTGTTTTTTCGAAGACCACAGATAACGTATATTGTTTTGTCTCCTACACGGTTTTGAACTACCATGATAGATTAGATATGGTTTTAAAGATCATTGACCATACGGTTCTCAAATCGTAGCGTTTTTTCTTGTAACCATCATAATTAACTGCGTAATATTATGTTGAGTTTTAACGCTTTTTTTTAAGCTTGTTTTGTATCCGATCAGAATGTATTCATGTTCCATTTGATCAAAGTGTCTGTATTGGCCTATAAATGTTGAGCTTGCAAATTTTTGCATTGTGACACTGTTCAATACTCAGTCATCCTCCCTGTGCTCGTATTTATCATTAATCCTTTTCTAGTGTTTTTTTTTTTAATATTCTCTAACAGTGGATACCTTACTAACATTATAAATGCGAAAGTCTGTGAGTATGGATGGACGGATGGATGTTTATTACTCTTTTTCGCGCAGAAACTGCTAACCGGATTTGGATGAAATTTGGCACACATATAGTCTATAACCTGGATTAACACATAGGATACTTTTAATCTCAGTAGTACGATCCCGTGGGACAATTACCGAACTCCAAGCGGGCGAAGTCGTGGGCACAAGCTAGTAATCCATACGTGGAGATCAGAAAGGAAATGACGATACCATCTACCATAGTTTTGAAAAAAAAAATATCAGGATCAAAATTGTTGCAAATTAGGTCTAGTATCACCCATTTCAAGGAATGCACCCAATTTAATCACCCTGTATAAGGTATCTTAAGAAGATCTACATTGAAAAACATCATTAATCGATAAGGATTTAAAATTTCCATTGGCAAGTAGCCTTTTCGTTTCACCGTCGGGTAGTGACAGTAGTAGCCATAGAGAATGTCCTCACATTACTCCGTCCAGCCATAATTCCAAAACACAATAACATTGACATACTACATCCAGCCCCAAATCCCAGTTAACCAAACAACGAGAACTTCTCTCATCTCAGCATAGTTGTGAGTGTCAGCCCATAGATCATGCGGCGTAAACCTTGGGAGTTAAGGCAGGACTGATGGCAGGAGGACCACGGTAACCGCACTGATTTACTACTGTTAAACCGGCTTGTGTAGTTCGGGGATACTGCTAAGAGATGGCGCTAGCTTGTTAGCCGATAAGTTGGAAGAAAGAAAAAAATACTGTTTTATCTATGAGGATGTTGAAAGCTGTTGAAATAATGTTTTGATATTTTTGTCAGTGACGTTATTTACTCTATTAGTTTGCTGTTAAATCATAAAAACACAAAGGAGAATACCTATTTTCGCAACACGATAAAAGATGCTCGAATAGGGCAAAAGAATCTCTTGAGAAAGTCCGATAAGTTCCATCGTTTTTACCCGGCTGTGGTTGGACGGTAATGTTTTCAAACACTGTTTTAAGCTTTCAAGGTTTACGACTAAACGTATACTGTCACTTACGGGATATCTTCCGTGATTGTTCATTATTTGGAGCTCCCGATATTTCGACGCTGTTGTAAGCGCCATGATCGCGGGTTGATATCCCGTAAATGACAGTATCAGTTAGGTAAAGTTTTCATGTATTCACTGAGTATGGTGTTAATTTAACCGATCAACTTTTGCATTCTTCATATCAAAATCTTAACACCATAAATGACACCACCACAAAATACATTTTATGTCCAATACCTTGTAACCTTATATCCGATGCTACTCAATATCGCTCGCGGAACTTAACGACCGTGTGTCAGATATTTAAGTCGAGTTTAACGACCCTTTAAGCTTTGTCATGGATACTTGTACAGTCAACACCTGATATAAGATATGTTCGAGTAGCGATTGAGTGTGAGTATATTTAGCGATGCGAATTGTTTAATTGAAATGGATTTATGCATTTAATTGAAGATAAAATTGAAGATTAAGATTCTGTGAACACAAATTAAGTATATATTTTTAAATATGATTGACATGTCTATCGCGAAAGTGTGTGCTAAAGGACTAATAAACTAAAAAAAACAGGTCTCTTTTACATACAAATAAAATGACCAAATATTTTATATTTTTTTTTTGTCTTTAGCAGGAATTCAAAAAGTTGGGGCTATCAAATTAGGAAAAAAATATTCTCAACAAAAACTCCCACTAAATATTCAATTGAAACCTCATCATCTGCCTAGCGTTTTCCCAACTGTGTTGCGGTCGGCTTCCAGTCTAACCGGATGCAGCTTAATACCAGTATTTTACATGGAGCGACTGCCTATCTGACCTCCACAACCCAGTTAATACTGGGCATTACGATACCCCTTGGTAAGACTGGTTGTCAGACTTTTTGGGCCACTGACTACCTAACCTACCTAAAGATCGACCCGAGCGGCTGTTATTATTTAGCCACGAGCTCCTCCTTCAATTGGAGGAGCTCCACTAATTCCATTTAAAACCGTCAACATACCACTCAAAACACAACACCTCACATTTATCTCCAAACGACATCTCTTTGACCGACTGTACATTATTGGAAATAGCTACATTGTTGCCTTCCATTGTATGTTAACGCCGTTCAGAGATGGATAAGCAGAGAGATCGCTCCGGCATTGTTAGGTGGTGTTTAGTTAATCATGTTGCTGTGGAGTGAGGAATTACTTATAATAAATTAGCTTAGTTTGGAGTTGGGTTGAGTTTGGCTTAATACCGCTTTACTTTGGTTCACGTAGAGCAGTTTATCATAACATCATAGCAGTCTACAGCTGGGCATCGGTGAACTGCTATCATAGCAGTTCACAGATGCCCAACTTCTTCTTTTTCTTCGCGAATTCCGCTCATTTGGCAGTAGGTCCCTAAATTATTGCGATAGGTACTTAAAGTCGCTCGATGTCCAACTTTTAAGTTTTTAAAACATTTTTGGGAAAAAGTATAACATGGTTTAAAAATTATTGGAATCGATTCAGTTACTTATTCTGAACAAACTATATTCAGGTTTCGCATGTACTAAAAATAATGTTATATATTAGTTAAAGGAACTGGTCTATTCATGAAAATTTTAATCCTTTTAAGTTTACAGCCAGCTATGAATTTTAAACCGAAACTCAACCGATTCTTAGCTAGGTACCTACTCGAGTACTCGTTCCCCTCCCCCCCCCCCCGCACAATCGTACCTTCACGAAAATAGTTTTTCTCACAATTCCTCCTCTCCATTTAATTCCCGACCTTCAGTCCCTTTTGTGCGGTCCTCCCATAAATCCCTCCTGCCACGACCATTCAGAGTCATTGTTGAGAACTTTCCTTTCTGAAAACCTGAATCGGGATCTGATAAACGTAAGGTAATGAATAGTACCTATTGTTGGATAATTAATTTCTTCATTAACGTCCTTTACACCTTCGTGCGAAAGTTGGGTAAGTTGGAATGGCACCATTCTGTGTAATTACTGAAATTAATTGTCTAATCTATTCAGTTTTTGGTGGGAGACGCCTCAACGTCTTAGTTTGAGGGTATTGTTTGAGAATGTGATGATATTCCAAGTTGAATGGGTATCATAATTTTAGGGTCTATTTGAAATGTCAGGCTACACTATTCACAAATCAAAATTTACCAGCGGCGAGACGGTGTAGTCCAGAGTACGAAAAGATTGAACTGTCTTTGAATCAGCAATGAAATGAACAACATAATATCGCTCGAAGGCTTAGGCAGAGGTGTACCTAATAGTACACCCACATTTCGCCGGTTATGTTTAAGTCTCATGTAAAAGTAGGCGAGCCTATTGCCATCAACTGGGCACAACTCCAGAGCTGTCCGTGGCTACTACTGAGAAATCGATGAATTAAAATTTGCCCGACCCGGGAACTGCGAACCCAGGACCTCATGCTCAGCAGTCGCGATTGTGACCACAACGCCACCGAGGCAGTCGCAATGAAATTAAGTAGAAGAGAAAATTGGACGAGCACAAATATACAAAAAATCAAGAAGATACTAGTCTACTCTTGCTCACTGCAACTCGGTTTAATTCTGGAGAACTATAAGTCTTACAAGAAACGAAGGACACCCATGCAAAACACCACAAAACAGGTACCTGCTACTAACAACACCAAGATCTATTCAAGATCTAGATAGATCCTAGAACATAATTCTATACCGCAAAAGCGCTTTTTCCGCTTTTCAAATTCAGTTCCTGTTGACTTGTTATGTAGCCAATAGAAATACAATAACCTGGTGTCAGAACTTGGTTTTTGGGCATTTGCCAATTTGGTTTTATTAACACAGATGTACACAGTTTATAAAGCTGAAAATTCTGAAGGAAAACTGTGTTAGAAGAAAGTTATAAAACTTACAATATGGCTGGGAATGAAAGATGTTATCTTGTGATTGTTACTCATCTCGATGTGGTGGAGGAAGGATATAATAAGGAAGTGTCTGATGAGATGACGAGTAATAGAGAAGTATGGAAGAAGAAGATATGCTGCGCTGACCCCTAATGAATTGGGATAAGGAAAAGAGAATGATGATATTACTCATCCCGATATTACAGCGATAGTGACTCATGATATGACGACTTATAGAGAACTATGGAAGAAGAAGATGCTGCGCCAGCCAATAATAAATTGGGATAAGGGCAGGGAAACGATGAAATAATGAATCATCACGATATCAATGTAGAAAGTGTTGAACTTGGGTATTCCTTCAAAAGAAATGAATTATCGAAGCCCGATTTCAGCACAAGAAAAGCATTCATTGCAATAATCTTCACAATTGCCTGAAAAATATAAAAAAGTATAAATCGCAATATTGACCGGCTGAAATGAAGACCCTATAATCCATCATCTTGAAAGTATCTTAAGACATGTTCCACCAGACATGGCACCATATTAAAGGTAGATGAGGCTTCTAGCTGTTATTTTACTAAAACCAGAGAACTCGTCAAGACCATACAAATGTTCATCCTACACACAAATAGTAGACGTTGTTACCCTGATTATCAGCTACGGAATCAACAACATTTCCCCCCCAAGCATTAGCAATGCTGCGATTCACCCCTTCAATGATTTCAAGAAACAAAAGGAACTCAGTTGTTTCGGGGCGTCCGTAATTTATTTTATGAGAACCTCTGAATGAGGACTGAGAATAATCGGAGGAGCCCAATCATTAGAATAAATACGAATGTAATTAGGCCTTGCCTAGAATGAGGTCTTTTATTTTACGGTACCCTGATGAATGTGTAGGTGTAGTGCGGCGATGATATCTGGTCCGACAGTCTAGCGTAAGCATAATGGTCCCACTGCTGGGACACAAGCGTCCTCTCACCCATCATCATCTTCCTGCCCCTATTCCATGTTACTTGGGGTCGGCGCAACACGTGATTTTCTTCCATTCTCCTCTGTCAATCGTCACGCTATCATTTACTTCATTTTCTTTCATATCATTCCTTACACAATCCATCCATCGTTTCCTTGATCTTCTGAGAGGAAGAAAAGTGTTGATGGATGGAGAGGGAGACCTTTTTATCCAGATAGATAGCCAGATAGTCCTTTCACAGGTAAAAGATTTTGCATCACAGTGATTTTTATTCTTGCAGTAGAATTGCTATCAGAGGTAAAACACCTGTGAAAACTTGATACACTTTACTAGAATATCGCGTGGATGCAGTGGATGAACAATCTCGTGACGAAGAGGCTTTTAATAAGAGCCAGAACTGGCAACAATGGAAGATACTGTCATGCATGGAACCTTATCTTCGTGTCTAGCCTCCATTGAAAGATTTAGACATGTTTGCTTATAAATCTAGCAAGGTAGGTACAACAGTATTTTGTGTAAAACAGCCACAGGAGATTCGTCAACATGATTTTGTTATTTGATTCTTCGTCTTTGTCAAATATTCTTTTAACATCCCTTTTCTATTTTTTTTTTTCATTTTCTATTCTATGTTAGATACTTAAAAACAATTTGAACCCCAACACAAATTATTAAAACGTTTCAAACCAAAACTCTTGAGCCATGAAATATTTTGACAAATATTGAGTGGAAACTTTCTTACAATCAATCAACGGTCCCCTTAGCAAGGAACCCTAAATGAGGTCGTTCACCCTTAGACTTGTTGGTTCCGCAGATTTAGGATTAATTACCGGTGGATGCAATTCGTTACGTCATTCGGTCACCCCCACTCGTAATGACTAGGGATATGGTTGGGAATGAAAAGTATCGATACTGCACTTTATTCTTGGCATTGGCACAGAAGTATCGATACCTAGCTTGTTAGTACTTTATTACTTTTATTTTATAGCAGTGATAGCCTATTGATGAGACTGTCGGACTGACAAGTCATAAAGTCTCGAGTTCGAACCCAAAGCACCTCTCATTTTTCGGATTCATGTGCGTATTGTACAATTATCACTTGCTTCGGTGAAGGCAAAAATCGTGAGGAAACCAGCATGCCCGAGAGATATTTTTTTAAGTCATGCAACGGCAACTTACGTATTTATCTAATTAAGAAGAAACAGCTTTTCTAAAGCCACTGACGATGATATCACAGGGAAATTCGTCTCCTTGAGTTTTAGCATAATATCGTAAGAAAACTATCGACACTTTCACAACACTAATAATGACGGGTTGTCGTAAAACAATTGATTGATCGCGTGCGTTGATTTCGGGACATGTATGTAATTATGTATGGGAGTGCAGATGTGTTCTTGATGATCTTAGTTAGGGGATAATGATGGTGTAGGTACAGTATTGTATTTTGTGCAGAATCGATTATTTAATGGATAATTTGGACAGATTTTACTTACTTTAACTAAATTAAACCATTCTGGCCTGTAGTGCTCTTAAATCAATGAAGGAAACCATTTTGAGGAAGCCCAATGATGTGCTAGAACTGAAAATTCGAAGATATGCGACATCTATCATTCCGCACTGGGTTCACGTGGTGGATGACGGTCCACTTTAGAAAATTTTATAGACACAAAAAATGCTTTGTCTCCGAAATTACGTGAATTTAGTATTTCGCATAAGCTAATAGTGATCAAAAGCTCATGATGGTGAGTGAAGCTCAGGATTGATGCCCTGAAACAGTGACACGGGGTCGCAGCAGACTACGAAGGAGATGGCGGGAAGAACTGGATGTCTTTCTTGAGAATTGGAAAGAAGTAGCACAGAATCGTGAACGTGGAAGCAATGGAGGGAGGCCTTTGCCCAGCAGTGGGACTATATGGACTAGCTATAATAATATAAGTTGTGATTTATAATAAATCGTTTCCATATAATCCTTGTCCTTTATCCTTACTAATATTATAAATGCGAAAGTAAGAATGTTTGTTACCTTTTCACGCCTAAACCACTGCATCCTGAAATTTTTCATTATACATTGTCAGGTGTTCAGAAACGGACATAGGATACCATTCATCCCGAAAATAAGTACTGTTCCCGAGGAAAACAACAATAACGTTCTTATGATAATAGATGGCGCCACGTGTCTTTCGAATCATGATTGAATTATATGTACAAGCAGGGTACAACCCGAATTGATTCTCATATTCTAAATTAACGCTAGCGAAGCCGCGGGTAAAACATAGTATTTATATAATGATATACTAAGGTTCCTTTCCTTACTTTATGGTCTCACATTTCCCGTGTAAAACAAGAAAGATTTTTAATCTTCTCCTACCATCCCTTTAGTGATTTATCTCCGGGGTAGTTCCCGACGATTCCCGAGAACAGCCGACTATTTCCGAACGCAGCCGAGTGTCCAGGTGTGAAAGATTTACGGGCCATACCTATTACAAGTATGTATTATGTACTGGTCAATTAGAGGCTCTAAGGACCGGTAATTTTTACGGGAGGTTTACGGTTGCGGTTAACGGTTAGTGGCGTAATTATCGGTTTTTTGGTGAGCGCTGAGCGGGGTTGTGTTTTTTTGCGAGATTTTTGTCTGTTGGTGTTGTAGATGTAAAGAAGTAATTTATTTTACCAAATACAATAGTATCGTTGTTTTAGGCGGTTTTTTCTGGGTTTCAATTAAGTCTATTTTTATCCTAGACGCTTTATAAAGGGTGTACATAGTAATAAATTTTAAATACATGTTTTGAATGTAAGATTTTTAGTTTAAACACCTCCACGACCCCCGTACTATTGAATCCATTCATCAGCACAGTGCTTGGAGTGCTTTCCATCGAGTCCTACCGTAATAAGTAATTTTTTCACCCCAAAAAAAATCGTTTTCCTGCAATAATTTTTGTGTAAAGTTACTTAGTTTGATGTACAGAATGCTTGGCTTGGCTATGTGAAGGGTATGTTTACACCCTTATGTGTTTGTGCGTCGATGCCCCTTTCACCCTGTACACATATTCAAATACCTCTTTATAGAATTGGAATTGATTTTCCGCCTTGAATAGATCGATGTTATGGAACTCCAGGTCTGTGTTCAAGAGAGATGCTGTCATCATGGCAAACCTCACAGGTGATGCTTGATCTAAGTAGAGGACAGGTTTCTTCGTCATAGAGGTGTTTATATGAAGTAATTTTGTTTTACCAAATAAAGAAACTACCAATATATTCATCCATACACAATAACAAACACAAGAATCGAACTCACAGCTCCAAATAGGCCCCCCAACCCAATAAAAACTCAGCATAAAATTAATCAACCTTAAACCCCATCTAAAACAACATGTCACCGCCAGATGTCGCTACCCAGTGTACAATATCACGCAAATAACTTTTCACCGGACGGTTTTTAACCGAAGCCCGGTTTTTAAGTGGCACACCACTAGTTACGCCGGGAACGCAATTACCACAAGTGACTATTGAAAGTGACGGCCGTGCGGCAATTGTTTATTACGACGCTAGTGCGGAAATCATATTTTTATTAGAAAGGAGTTTTTTATTGATATATGGGGCGGTGTTTAGGATGGGATGAAGTTTGGTTAGTGGAATAATGTTGTGATTTGTGTCAAAGGACTCTAATTCCGCTGCAGTAATGTTTTATTTGAATTCAGTGTGTACATTATTTACAAACTACAAGTAGATCTAAAATGAAATTATGTACAAGTATTAAAATTGAGAAAAGAATTACATGGCAAACTGATCCACATCGCTGTCAATATGAAAATTGCCCAGAAGATTGCCATATTGGAAGGCAATGCTGATTCTTTGGCCAAAAAAAAGACCAGCTGTCTGGTCACGTGAAGAGAGAGTGCTTGGTTATATCCCGAATATAAGGTGGGCACTCGGACCTTAGTATTTATGGCTGAAGTAATAAAATTATATCCAACGTAGTTCGATTACCGGATTTAGAATTTTGCATGAGTAAATTTTCAGTAGCGTAGCAGCGTGGTAGATCTAAACTAATTGGCGGAATGCAGGTGTACTTTGAAGGTTCGTCAAACTGACACAGACAAAAAATTAACACAGCTCTGGTACTTTTTAGTACCTACTTTTTTAGTACTTTGACAGTACTAAAACTATGAAAAAGTTGGAAGGCTGTAAAGGGTATAAAACACCCTTAACGACGCCGAGAGACACTTGTTCTTCCTGTCATTGCGATATTTTTTTGTTCTAGACCATATCTTGGAACTCTCTTGCTTCGGAGATTTGAAGTTCCTAGCTCAAACTTTTATGACATTGTTTTTTTTAATACAAGTTTTGAATTCTATAACCACAAGGTTTTGAGTATGTTAGATTGAGCTCTACTGTAAACCGTGATTTTACACACCAAAACAAAAAGTCGTTTCCAAGCAATAATTATTGCGTAGTGTTACTTAGTTTGATGTACAGAATGCTTGGCTGACGGCTTCGCGAAGAGTCCGTTACACTCAATATTATTAACTGTAAAATCAATTAATCAGATTAATTAATTCAAAACGTTCCACTTGAACAGAACAATTGTAATTACCCGTTTACAATAGTCACTAGAAAATATCAATTAAAACCGATTTGGATTAGTTTCGACATAATTAGCACTAATTAAATACTGCTTCATTGAGAGCAATGCACCGTTTAGTGTTTGTCCTAAATCCTTACAAATGTAATAATATGGTAATTTAGAAAATGAATCGTGTTGGAGTGGCTTAATAAAGAGTATGCTTTGTGGTTGTGTAAAGGTCAGTGAGATGATGGATGTCTGACCTTTGGTAGTACATGAAAAATATCTAGCTTTTTCTA
Organism: Noctua fimbriata; assembly: GCA_905163415.1. NCBI lineage: Eukaryota > Metazoa > Arthropoda > Insecta > Lepidoptera > Noctuidae > Noctua > Noctua fimbriata. Next base: position 5,618,522 of record LR990946.1, read on the forward strand.
AAAGAGTTTCTATGGAGTTTCTTGCCCATTCTTCTCCATGAGATTTACGATTTTAGAATGGGCAACTACAGTCCATTCACAAGTATCTTAGATGTGGCTAGACTATATGTTGCTTTTTTTTTTGACTATTCAAAAGTGCCTGTCACAGGCCTATTTGAAATGACGTCGTGTCGACGGCGCGTTCGTGTTCCACGCGCGCCTCAAAGATATGTCAGCAACCACGTAGGGGACCGCATGGGTCGATGCCTGCCAGGGCTGCGGGACTGTTCGAAAGAGATACCGCGGCCCTGGAACACAAGGGGCAAAGAAGGAACATGAATGGGTTTTAGTCAGTACAAGTCTGACACTCCCTGCTTTGTATTTGCTGAGGCTGGTACTAGGTTTGATTTGAGTCAAACAAAAGTGTATTGGGGTTCAAAACCAATTTTTCAGTAGCAACATTTTTTTTTTCACCAATTTAATATTGAATCCATAGTAAAAACTAATTCCTTTCAAACTGTCCTTTAGTTAAAACTAATTCTTCGAAACCTGCCTTTTTGCTGTAGCCAACCATTTTGTTTAATTTAATGTTTCCAGTTGGTATAGTGATAGTTTTCCCTGAAAAGTGCTAAACAATTTTATGTTAGGGTGTGAAATAATTATAGAAATGGGACTCATACGTAGTTTTTTTATGGGAAAAATATGGACGGTTTTAGTATTTGGGATGGTCGCGTTTTTATGGAATTACAGTAGATAATATTACAATGTAATTAAGTTAGGGGTTGTATAACACCTGTACATACAAGGTGTAATCAGGCCCTTCACGAAGCCGTCAACCAAGCATTATGTACATCAAACTCTACGCAAAAAATATTGTCAGGAAGCGATATTTTTTTTAATTTTTTTTTTGGGCTTTATGTCACCTTTTAAGGTAGGACTCAATGTAACGCAGTCAAAACATTGTGCTGACGAATGCATTGAATAGTATTATATATATACAGTGGTAATTAAAGTAAAGTTATAACATCAAAAAAATGTATTAAAAAAAAAACCTTGTACTAGAAGGTTCCCAGGTATGACCTAAAACAAAAATCTGATCACAATGACGGGGTGAACAAGTGCCTTTAATATTGGAAATTCGGGAAGATTTTTATAGTACTACTCTTGTAGAAGTTAGAATCACATCACGGATAAAAGCTACAACGAACTAAGAACATGTTTTCATAATCACCACCCACTCTTGCAACGAACCCCTGATCTTCGTTTATCCAATTTCATCTACTACAACAGCATTTTCTTTTAACTTTTAGCCAAGAATAAAACGCTGCACCATTACTCACACCTTAATCAAAAGAAAAGCCTAACATACCTTACATGAGTAACTTGCGTAAGTCGGTGTAAGGTAGTTACTTCACCCAGTTCTCGGGCCAGTAATTAGCGCAAGTAGCTCGCCCACAATCAAGGCTGCTCGTCGCCGGCGCGTTGCGCTGTGACGCTGACTACTCAACTAGCGTGCAAGGTAAAGGATGCAACGATTGATGGGCTTTTTTATTTTTGAAATTGTGAGATTTTAAATGTAAGGCGCAAATTACACAGAAAGTAAGGTGAAGGCGCGGCGCAGGTGCAGCGCAGGCAAAAGCACGTGTTGATAACGCTCAGAGGACGCGCTAATTTAAAAACGCGCATTATCAGAGCATAAAAAAGAACGTGGTGTGCAAAGGCCCTTACAGGAACATCTCCTAATTCATTTCCAACATGGATCATAAACATCCTCTTTTCTAAAAATATACTCACATTTGCTTTAAGTACACAATTTCAATAAACTTATCATATCACCTTCTAAATTTAGTACCTCGTAATTACCAACCGCCTACGCTTGCGACTTGGCCCACACTTTCAACTGCGTCTGATACGGAAATATAACAGACCAAACACTCTGGATCTGCCACTGTACTTTCATCTGCCCTCATCATTATCTTCAGATCTATCGAGGAGTATTAATTTGATAAGGAGTAGGAAAATGATGACTCTGCCCTGGTGCGTAAATGTAGTATTGCCCCACAAACGATAGGACACTCAATATCGTGTCCTGCCTGTCCTGTTGTTTGCACATCACCAAAGAAGAATCTTACTTAAAGAGTCTTACTCAAAATGGCTTAGATTAGATGGGACAAAACAGATAAGATATCGCAGCAATGTAAACGGCTTTTCTTTTAATACTATGTACCAAACCTCTCAAGATACTATTACTACCAGCAACATCGTGAATCAGTATTATTATAGAAATTCCATATTCTGTTGAATATGGTAACTCCATTGGTTCCATCACTGTTTCTACGTTTCGATATTTGAAATGATTGCGTTTAGATGTTCAGATTTAGTGAAATATTTGTTTCTTCTTTTTTTTACTTTGTGCAGCTTAATAAAAAAAAGACATTACATGGGAAAAAAGCCCCGTAATCGCTTCATATAATATACATACTTTCATTGATGAACGCTTCTGAAATTAACAGAGCCCCAAACAGCTGATCTTCTTTGGGCTGACTAAAATTTATTTATAATCAACACGCTAAGTAGAAGATCGCTGATAGACGTTTTTTTTAAGTCCTGAGCTGCCCTTGAGTGTCCCTGCATCATTAGAAGTAAAAACAGCTACTCAAAATGTTGCCTTTCCAAGGTGTTATGATTTTAATGTTGTTTTTTCAGCGCTCTACACATCATTCATACCCCAGCCCCCACACTCGCACAGAAAGGTGAGAGACCAACTTAACTGGTAACTAAAATATCTTTGATTATCGATTCGAATAGGCTTTAGAAAACCGTCTCGTTACTTTGAACCTATTAATTAACCGTATATTTCTACGGTTTAATGATTGCTGAAATTAACTGTGGTTTTAAAGGTGAGAGAAGTGTTTGTTGGTAATAATAGGGAACCGCAAGTTCGTGTGGGTACTGAAGCTCAAAGGTGGTATAACATTGGTTAGTTTGAAGTTTAAGCTAGAAATAGTCAACTGCTGACGTCAGTTAAGGTGTAAGTTGATAAACATCACGCCTATAATCCCCGAAGGGTTAGGCAGAGGTTTGCCTAATAGTACACCCACATTTTGCCAGTTATTTTTAAGTCCTATTTAATAGGGGGCGAGCCAATTGCCATCAATCGGACACAAATTCAGACTCCCTGGCTGCTACTGACAGATTTACTATTTATACAATTTGCCCGTCCTAGGAATTGAATCCAGGACCTCATGCTCAGCAGTCGCGCTGGCGACCACTGGACCAACGAGGAGTAAGTTATTAATACAATATCACAGAACATAGGCTTGACCGTTACTGACGTCTTTTGTCAACGTCATTGAAGCCTATTTTCAGCATGAAATCGATGATATTTGTCAATATTGCGATATCGTTACACCAAACCAACATACACATATTAAAAGTAATGTGAATAGGAGGCCACGCGTGTCCAACAAAGAAGTCTTCTATACAAATAAATAAATGGAAGTGTCTGTTTGTAATATCAGAATAACAGGTGTTTATCACAAATGATCATTCTTTTCAATTTTTATTTGTCTGTTTGTGCCGGCTAATCTCCGAAACGGCTGGACCGATTTTGACGAGACTTGCACTGGCAGATAGCTGATGTTATAAGGTCTAACTAAGGCTAATTTATTTTAGAAAAAGGATTAAGGTTCTGTGAAAAAAAATTAAAACCCTTGAAATTGGTAACAAAATCCGATTCAGTAAGAGAAGTCGTATTTTTGTAATAATTTCACGTGGATGAAGGTCAGGTCAATAGCTAGTCGTAAATAAACACAAAGTTTCCCGTAAAAGAATCCTTTATTTTATAATAGACCTTTCACATCCTCTGAATCACCATACGAAGCTATTGTGCAGCGACCTTTTTCAAAATGTCGGATCCACATATATGCCAATCCAAAAATGCCGTGGTATTTTCGAAGAACCTATGCCTTACCTACTCCTGATAGTATATTCAGGTCAAAGTGATCAAGTATGTGTGTGTTTTACTGTCAGGGTAGGAATGTTTCTTTTATCTTTTGTGATGTCGGCAAAATGGTAATCTTTTTGTGAAAGATTTAGATTTTTGTCCATAAAGTTGCGTTTGATTGGGTTGATATTTGAAACGAAGCATTCAATATAACTTCAGAAACATATTTGTTTTTTTTACAGTACATATAAAGTAGTAGCTGTAACCATTTTATAGCCCTTTTTTTTCTTTGAGTTGTTCAATTACTGGAAAACGTCGTGAGGATAGTTCTGAGTATGAATGTGGATGGGTATAAGAGTAGAAGAAGAACAAAGAAACGATAGATGGACTGTGTGAAGCATGATATGGCTAGAAATGAGGTGTCTGATGAGATGACGAGTAATAGAGAAGTATGGAAGAAGAAGACATGCTGCGCCGACCCCAAATAAATTGGGATAAGGTCTGGAGAATGATGATGAGTTGTTTAACTTATATCAGAGCAAAAATAAAATAAAAGTGGGAATAATATTTAATACCTAAGTAGAGGTAATAGGAGCAATAGCCAAAGGCTTAGTCTACCTTAGTCATTACCAAATCAGCAAAAAATCCCGCCAAAACACCTTTACGAAAAAAAAAAAACTCATAGGCACAAGTTATAAATACACAGCCCCAGTACACACGACCCAAAAAAAAAATGTCAGCCGAAAATAATAATGAGCTAAGTTTCCCAATTACTATAGTTTGATGATAGGTCGAGAGAAAAAAAAATGGCAACAAAGTTTTATACGTGAGAACTCGTGTTAACATTCGAATCGGGGTAGTTGGCAAATGTTACACATTTACCCGAATTTATTACTATTACCGGGGTAATATAGTTTGATAAATGGCACCTGCGTAGGTGTGAACACGGCTTAATGTTGAAACTTCTTGTTTTGTGATTAATTGGTGCTTAGGTTATTTAAAGTAGCGTTAAGATAAAATTGCCTGTAATTATTTGAACAATCCAAAATTAACACAAAAAATAGCGTAAAATATATTTTTCAAAAGCTACGCAAAATCTAATTAGTATGTTAGTTCAAGTAAACTTTTGAAGTCGCTTGCAACAAACATAGACACTACTAAAAAATTCAAGCACATTACTGAGCTTACCCTTATAAAATATTCTCACGGTAATTACAACTAATTTAGAGCAGCAATATTCGTCTCAAGCACTCATAATATGGCTAAAATTCCCAAATGCACCATAAAACCACTTTTCACAAGGTGACACCCCTATAAAGAGCTTTCCCGCGTTAGTTAAAAACGAAATTAATTCAAATATGGCCGACGCGTGGGATTTAACCGCCACAATTTGTATTTCGAACACAAATTGAATTTAGAAATAGTGAGAGACACGACAGACTATCTAACTTAATTTTCTGCTCGAATAGATTCGATTGCGTTGCTATTATCTGCACGATAAAGTCGAGGATCGCACTATTTTTCACTTCGTTAACAGCAAAAGGATTGTGCAACCGCCTGATTGTTAAGAAAAACACATGGGGTAACGCGGTAAGGGCTTCTAACACAATTAATATCAATTTGTACATTTGAGGGGGCCTGTACAGAATGGTTAATTTATACAAAGCAACGAATGCAACAACACAAAGCAAAATCAAAATAAATGTAAAACTTCGGAGACGAAGGTAGAAAGCGTTCGAATTAAAAATTAAAAAGAAACGTTGACTGTCTACACCTCGCTTTTTAGCGATATTTAGCGAAACAAAAGCTTCACCTTGCGAAAACAAAAAAAAAGGGAGGACACTAAGACTCGCCGGCGTGACATTCACGAAGAAATAATTAACAAAACATACAGAAATGAACCGAGAAGAAGTGCGCCGACGAAATCTAATTATTTTTCCCGCCATGACAGCAAGATTCCCGCGCTTTTGGCGCGTCCAAAATGGCGACGAAAATGGCGGGCGAATGGATCCCGCGATGTCAACAACGTAGCGACATTATGAAGCAAGGACACGCTTGCCGACAGCCACTAAGCCTTCGAGCCTCTTATTTATATTTAGACGCGGGAAATATAGAGGTTTGCAGGAAATTAATTCCCATTTTTTGCCAAGAATATTGTTTAGTGTCAAGACTTGCCTGAGATGTTCATTCGTTTATTACGGATTATGTTAAGCTCTTCATATGTGCTCGGAATTATTATTTGGACGTGAAAAGCTCAGTAGCAACTGTAGCGAGCCTGTACCTTTAGACACTCCGCAGATAGAACAAGCAGTAATTTGGAGTTAGTATGCCTTTTATTATAAGCAATTAGTTATTTTAATCATTAATGGTGCCTAGTTTCATTTGCTTGGAGTAATAGGCGTCTCAACGGCTCCTGTAAAACATTTCAAAAGAGATGAAATCAACTAACATCATTGTACTAATCAACTGTAACTGTTCTAACAACCACAAACGTCCAGTGTGACTCCTGGGAGGTCCTAAAAGAAATTGCTCGCAATTATTAAAACAATAATTCTCTTTGGCTGCATTGACTCGGCTAAATAAACACGAGGCTCCTCCGAACGTCCTCAGAGAGTCATTCGACGTCGCAGAATATATTAATATGTATGAGATCCCGACCAATGGTGTTTATCGCGCCAACTTCGAATCAAGTGTGTTCGGTAATAGAAAAAGTTATTCTTTCGCAGCTTTTGTTTCTGAATTATCTTCAGGTAGGTGTGAAGATGAGAAATTTTGGGTGTTCCAAAGGAGATGAGTTATGTATGAATGTTGGGTCGTTGGCATGTTTGTTGTGCGAATCATGTCGGACAAAAAGACAAATCTGTGGAATCAAAACACTGCTTTAAGGCTCCTTCTTACAGTCGACAAGTTTTATTTATTTAGATGCCTCCACATCGACATGTAAGTATAAAATTCAATGTAACGGTTTTAGGGACAGACGATTTACGGTTGTCAATTTAAACCTTTTTATTTTATAGAATAGCAAAAAAATAACTATTTATTTGCAAGAATTGGCTGTCAATGAAGCCTAACAAAGTAACAAGATTTATAATTTGTTACTTCGCAAATACCTTCAGAAGTATGGACTTTGATTTAAGATAATGAAACATGGGTTAAGAGGTTTATTTTGTGGATGTTTCCAATGATTATGGCGGGAGGTCAAGAAACAAGGTATCATACTTTCAGTGGAGAAATCTCTTCTCGAAATTTGGCTGAAAATTATTTTTGCGTTGATTCGACGAACGTTATACTAGTGCACAGCGTGGTGGTGATGGTGAATTCAAAGTCAAGTAATTTGTTTAAGTAATAACCAGGGCCCATCAAAAGCGCGTTGGATTGACGATACCGTTAAAGTCTTGGGAAACTGTTGGATGAGGGATGCCCTGAACCGAGCAGTTTGGCAGAAATGAGGGGAAGTCTACACTCAGCCGTGGGTGATTCTGAGCTGAAATGGATTAAAAAAGCATGGGGAGAGGCTTTTTCCCAGCTGTGGGATGACGTAGTCTTACAGTTACGGTAGTAGTAATTAGATTGTTCCATAACATAACATCACATCTGTAATCCCCGAAGGGTTAGGCAGAGGTGCATCTAATAGTACAACCACATTTCGCCAATCACAGTAACAGGGGGTGAGCCTATTGACATCAACCGGGCACAAATCCAGACTCCATGGCTGGTACTGAAAAATTCCTGGTAGAAAAACCCAATAACACTGCACGACCCGAGAATCGAACCCAGGACCTCATGCTCAGCAGTTGCGCTTGCGACCGCTCAACCAACGAGGCAGTCCTTTATGACCACCTTTTTACGTAGTTACGTTAAAAAGGTGTAAAACCTTAATAATGTATTTAAAGGCCTTACAAATAGCAATAAATCTTCACCCAAAACAGTCGTCAAAGTAAAATCTCCCGCCAATCAATCAAAACAAAATGGCCGCCACAGTTAGTACAAACGCATTACTAGCAAATGCTCTCCGCGGTCGGTTAACGTGCTCTTTTGTTCTTTAATTCGGTGATTTGATACAACGATGGTGATTTGCGCCCAGTTTAAATAAAAGCTTCCTTAATGTGGTGATGGAAATATCTGTTTTGTTTTGGTGTTTTGGTATCTGGTACCTTAGATATCTTCACGGGGTACTTCAGGGTCCATGCTTGTGACAGCTACATTCAAAGCGTTTCCTTATGCCAATCCAACACATTTGTGAATTTTCCATCATCATATCACGACTGTAAGCCCCGAAGAGTTAGGCAGAGGTATACCTAATAGTACACCCACATTTCGCCAGTTATGTTTAAGTTCCATGTAATAGGGAGAGGGTTTATTGCCACCAACCGGGCACAAATCCAGACTCCGTGGCTGCTACTGAGAAATACCTGACGGAAAAACTCAATTATACTTTGTCCGACCCGGGAACCGAACCCAGGACCTCATGCTCAGCGACTGCCCGCTGACTAGACCAACGAGGCCAACATCGTCATGATAAAATGTTACTTTGTCTAACCAATTAATTATTATATCTACAGTTTCATTCACAGTCTTAACTGCATTTCTATTTACAAAGTTTCATAGTAATGCAAATAACCCACAGAATTCATTTAACAGATTGCTTCTGCGGTCTCAAGGGTTGACTATCCTCTCTGCCTTATCAACCATTACCAAATCTAAATGAAACGTATCAGCAATCTCCGACTTCAAACCAGGTACTTTTACCGCCATGTACTTACTAACACAAAGCACAGTAGGTGGTGCTGTAACAAAAGGAGCCATCACAGTTTCCCCTAAATCCATGGACGGTGTGCATTCACCCCCTATAATTAGTAGTGAATATAAATGCATTTGAGTGCTAATGGACGTTTTATGCCACCCCTCTCCACGATCCAATGGCCGGGCTTTCATTAGGACGGTAATAAGTGTTTTAGGCGTTCCAATTGGTAGTTTGTAGCTAAATCTTGTTTATAAAGGTTTCTATGGAAATTATTTTGATATTTGGTGGACATTGTCTAGCTTCTATATGAAGGGTTGTCAATTCAATCTCATCATCATCTTCGTTTGTGTTAGTAAGATGCTCAAATTGTTCTATCTCGTGTGCCCAAAAGATTCAAATGCAATTCAAATTTTTTGGTTTAACAATCATCTGGTTTCTAAGTCTTGAGTTTTTCGAGGGTTATCGCTTTACCCAATGGATGAATTGTGTGAAGAATGATATGAAAGAGAAAGGAGCAAATGATGCCGTGACGTCTGTCAGGGGAGAATGGAAGAAAGAAAGAAAACGTGTTGCGCCGACCCCAAGTACACAAGGACAGGAAGATGATGATGATCGTGTTACCCAATGACTGGATTTTGGAGGTTAGATAGGCAGTCGGTCCATTTAAAATATTGGTACAACATAGGAAAATGCCAGTATTAAGAATCACAGGATCGCGAAATATGGCAGAAAGGGAAGGAGGCCTCTATATCCAGCAGTGGGTTATTCCCAGGCCTAGTATAATCATGATGTAGAAGGTACTGCATGAGGAAAATGTTGAGGATGAATGTAGATGGCTTTAAGAGTAGAGGAAGACCAAAAAAACGATGGATGGACTGTGTGAAAGATGATATGGCTAGAAAGGAGGTTACTGCTGAGATGACGAGTTATAGAGAAGTATGGAAGAAGAAGACATGCTGCGCCGAGCCCTAATAAATGGGATGAGGGCAGGAGATTGATGATGTCAATAGGTACCGAAAGTAAAAGTGCCATTGTAATTCTTTCTACAATATACATAACATATTTATTTGCCAATTTCAACCGCAAAAATATCAAGGATTCAAACAACAAACTCTCAATATCTCTCCGCGCACGAGAAAAGAAATAAAAGCACACACAAGAATAATTTCGAACATTTGCATGAGTCCAACGAAATTCTCGTATCTTTCATACGTTTGACTTGGAATTAACTTTTCGACTTTGCCAAAGACGTACCTAGCATAATTCATACCAAGACTTGGGTTCGTTCACACACTAACTTTACTAATTACAATTCTAGAATAGAGCTTGAATTATGGGCGTGTAAAATTTTATTGGTCCCTTATCTGAGACATAGGTAAGACTTGGTTTATTGGTATTTCTGACTTCCGAAATCTGTAGATTGAGGTGTTGATAGCAATTTCCTTTGAAAGATCCATTTATAAGGTCTAATGAATCTGGGAGGAGGGATAGTAAATCAAGATGTGGCTGAGTTGAAAAAAAATATTCATAATAATGTTAACATTAGTGTTTTATTCCCTTAACCTGTACCTTGTTAATATTAGCATGATTAAGATATTTAAAACTATCTTCTACTCGAGAATTCGTCTGCGAAGTTTTTGGTACTTCCTAATACTGTTGATCAGTATTTCCAGAGATTGTCTATTCTACACAAATAAACAGTTTTACCTCTTTATAAATATTAATGAATTTGAATATAGAAAATCGAAAGACATAGATTTGTAGAAGATAGATATTGTCAGAGGAAACATGGAATTACATAAAGCCTAGCCTTATAGCCATTCAAGGACCAAGCATACGTCGTTAAATCGTTATCCAAGCTCACACCTCAATTAATATATTGTCTCAAAGATTACAGGTACGTGGGTAGTGACAAAATGCGAACTTTCCGCCTACGACGCCATTCAAATGTCCCCTTTTCTAGATCCTACGGCCTACCCAGACTTATGTGCTGTAGTTACATTTTATACGATTTTCACTTTCGCGTCTGTAAGTTTATCTATACTTATGAATTGGTTAAGTATTTGTTATAAGTTTATTACTTCTGTAAGGCTTTGACGAGTAAAGTTTAAGTTTGTTTTTACCTTCTTTTACACTATGTGTGGCTATTTTGGCACACAGCTCATTCCAGTCCCACTTCAGTTTAACGGCTTTATGAGCAGTCAGTAATTTGTGTTTTGGAACGCAGTGTGGTGTTGCGTACACAGTCGGTTAGTTTGACGCCTAGTACGCTGTGTTCCATTGCACGTTGGCAGACCTTGAGTTTGGAAATTTGAATGTTTAGCAAAGACCAAGTCTGGAATCCATAGGTCAAAATGATAAGAATGCAAAGGTTTGTTTTCATAAGTTCGGCGGGACAAGCTCGACAAGACCAGCGACCAGTGGTCCACATTGGCCCTGGATCGAAATAGCTGGAATCTTGGGGAGAGGCCTTTGCCCAGCAGTGGGATGACGCAGTCTAACAGTATCAGTATACTATTTGCTGAGTTTGCATCTTATCTGCCTATCCTTGACTATGTTTATGACTATGTTTTGGCCAGCTCCGGGTGTACCTGTAATTCACATCCGACTGCATGTCTGACTCTCAAAACCGGTAAAAACGGTATTCCTTGGTAAGATTATCTTCTGACTATGCGTGACCGCTCCAGTTTGTATCGTATCATCACGTATTATCACGGTATGGCTGTTAATCCAGGGTGTAACAACATCATTGTGTGTAAAAATTTTTTGGGTGTTTTCTTTATATTTGATTTTGTTTTATTGCTTTGTCCTGTGCGAGTCAAATAAATAATTTTTCTTTCTTTATTTTCATATTTATCATCCTCCGTTTATGTGCTATATTTAACCGTCTCACAATTGAGTTAATTTCTATTCAATTCTCTATTCCAAACGTTTGCTTCAGATGGGTAACTATTTATAGTTCACCAGACTGGTTCACTGATTCTATTCTAGTGTTATGAGACCTTTGACGTCTTTTGTCACAAGACCGACAGAACGTGAATTGCTTTCAGTAATAATTCCCTTTATTTACTTAATTAGTATTTGTGTAGTCGGCGTTGTAATTGCTATACCATTATGTGATATATCACAAATTGCTTGCCTAAATCATTATCAACAAGTTCTATTTGAGGAGCTCCTCGCTAAGTAACAACAGCCGCATGGATCGATCTTCAAGGTTAAGCCGTGCTTGCCAAGGTCGGTCTATGGATGGGTGACCTTCATTACATAACATGTTTTCTCCGTGCCTCGGAAAGCACGTTAAGCCGTTGGTCTCGGCTGTCATTTTTAGATCTTTGACAGTCGTTACAGGTCACAGTGGCCCGAAAGTCTGACAACCAGTCTTAATAAGAGGGACCGTATTACCCAATATTGACTGGGTTGTGGAGGTCAGGTTGTGGAGATAGAAAAAAAAAATTGAATTCAATCATAAGTTCCGGAGATAACCCCCTACACACAAACTTACAAACAAATTTTACCACTTTATAATATTAGTATAGACTAACTGCTAAGACATATATGCTAGTTTTCACGAACTGCTAGTCGACATCTAAAGAAAAACATTAACTTGGATTTTCAACCCTCGCACCAGCACCGGATGGTAGAATATCCAACACTGAGCTTTAACTCGGCCATTCCTTTACGACAACAATCTTAGGAACTCCCAGCTTCCTTGAAGGTCGACCACTAAACGGTCCTACATTCACACGGAATAATTATGACACCCACACCACAGTGGGCTTGATTCAATTAGTGGACCTTGTTTGCTTAGGTTTCTATTGGTTTATTAACGGCCTTGAAGACCTTGGAAGACAGATTTTGACTTACTCTGTGAGTTTTCGGTAAAGGATGGAGGAGTTCTTTGTGGAAGTTACGTAACGGGTAAGTACTTGTAATTATCATAATACTTTCATTTGCTACTTGAAATTAACGTTCTAATCTGCCTAAGGGAGTAAGCAGACTTGATTACGAATCGATAAGTGTGGTCCTGGTCACTGCCTCGTTGGTCTAGTGCTTGCACGATGTCCTGCATTCGATTCTCAGGTCAAGCTAAGTGTTATTTGGGTTTTCTCAATAGTAGCCTCGGAGTTTGGATTTGTGGGCAGTTGAGTGCAATAGGCTCGCCCCTATTACATGGGACTTAAATATAACTGGCAAAGCGTGAGTGTCCTATTAGGTACAGCTCTGCCTAACCCTTCGGGGATTATAGGCGTGATGTTATGTTATGTTAAGCGTGAGCACTCCTTCAAGGCAATCACTCTAGCTCATTATCACGACTATATTTAACTAACGTTTCTTATAGTCCAAACGAGATTTATCTACGAATCCTCTAATTCTTCTGTGGACTTCACCTTGTACAAGGACAAATCTACTAATCAGGTTTGTAATGATAATAAGTATTTCTAATTCAAAAACTAAAACATTTCAGTTTTTTTTTCAAAGGATCTGATTTATCCGAAGATTTGTCTCAAGACACATCTTATACAATCTTCGACACTTCCCCATCGCCTTCACAAAGCACACAATCAAACAATACACTGACCAAACAACTGGCAACGAGACGTAATCTACTAGGAACACATGCCAACAGATCTGTCACTTGCTTGATTAATGAATAGTCCCCTTTCGCCCCTCTTTCACCCCGCTGCCGTATCAGATCGTAACCCCGACTCAACCCCGTTTTGATGTCGGTTTTCAAATTTCCTTAATTATGAAGGCGAAATCGCTTTACCCCTCGATCAAGGTAGGTACGGGTTATTAATGTTAGGAGCAGATGGTTGCTCGTATTTATATCTTGAGATTAGCGATCTGAAATTGTAGGTCATGTGATACCGTGTGCTTTTTAGTTGTTGGATTTTGTAATGCACGCCAATTTGCAAGTGTATGCTTTTGGCAAGAATTGGCAGTCTCCTTTTTATTGGCTGTCTTTAAGGGACCTCGCGAACTCCGCAGCCACTACAACGACGAAGCTGCGACTAGGAAGAAAATTTGGTCGCACGACCGGGGCCAGTTTTGTTCAAGATAGCGCCCGGTCCAGCCAAGAGTCGCCGTCGTGGGGTGGTGCGTGAGGTCCTTGACAGCACCACTTAGCTCGTCGGCTTTTGAAGATATTGTGATCCCGATTCTAACCTTGAATAACTGCTTAACTTAGGCGTTGAGTGAGGGTTGGGTAGCCTTAGCCGCTGATGAGCAGATAATATAGCTGTCACCACATGAAACAGTTGTAAAGATGGAAGAGAGGTCAGAGCAAGGCAGTGGCTTTACCCACTTCATTTCAGGTATTGACAGCTATATTATCGGCCCCAGAAACTGGACATCCAGCTTTACAGACATAAAAATGAACTAAACTTCTAAAAATATGTAGTACCTAAAACTTTTATAGTTTAGATTATACGCCCCCGCCTAAAACGATCAAACAACCCACACCTAAAATTAACTAGATCTCATTATCCACAATTACTACAAATGTTCCGAATTTAAACACGTGTTGATACCATTTACCCCTTTCAAAGGGGTAATTACCCACATTACCCTTTTGAACAAAAATAACGAGAGAATTTCACATTACATCCCCTAGTTAACTAGACCTCCAATCAGTGTCGCTTTCGTTGAATTGTCCCTGATTTATGTGTCTGCGCAGTAACGCCGAATGAAATCGAGTTTGGCCGAAATCTCCCGAACATTGTGGGTGCATTTTGATCTTGTATCCTCTTTTGCAAATCTCCCAATCCCAACGATTTTTGCTTTAAGAAAATCTAATTCTGGGTTAAGCTCGCCTTTGTACATAAGTTAGAATTTGTAAGTTACATAATTATATTATTGTAATTTCTATTTTTAATAGTATAGCGTTGACTCTGTCACTCGTATCACAGTCTCTTTCTAATGTTCGATGTGTCATAATTACGACTCTGTACAAAATAAAGATTCCATCGAACCGGCATGGACATGTTTTGGACAGGATACCGGACTCTGACAGATATTTCAGAATAATATCTGTCTGAGTCCTTTGTCCGGGGCCGCGTCTGCAATTAAAAGTAGTCCGCACTGGATTGACGAAACCTTAAAATTGTTATTTAATAAGTTTCTACTTACATGTCCTTCAAACCATTTACTCGGAGTAGACAAAACAATACGCTACGTTTAATTATTTATTTCAGTATTCTGAGTAATTAGTTGTAATTGGAGATACTTGGAGGTACATACCTGAAACAAATAATAAGGGAAACATTAGAAATTATTTGATGAAATAGGTACTGTCAAAGTATCTATGTTGTTAGTAGATAAAGTAAACACGAGGCTAAAAATATTGTTGTTAGACACACACTTAAAGAATATGTTTGAAAGTGACTTCCTATGGTTGTGGCCCTCAGGTCTTCAGTTTTTTTTTTTCGGGTTAGGCAGAGGTGTACTTAATAGCACACCCATATTTCGCCAGTTATGTTTCAAGTCCCATGTAATAAAATAACAATATGCCCGACCCGGGAATCCAACCCAGAACCTCAGCAGTAGCGATTGCGACCACTAGACCAACGAGGCAGTCACTTTGTAGTAATTTTGTGACCTTTGGAAAGTTAACTTAAATTAAAACTATTTTTTTTTAGTTTATTTCATACCTATAGAAATATAAACAAAGTAATATTCCTCATCTCTTCATTATTTACCCCACATTTCATCCCTACAACTTCAATGTAAAAACCTAACCAACATAACACAACAAAACAAAATGGCGTCGCGTCCGGCCGCACCGGATATTGACGGGTAGCATCGAATATTCTATTTTATATCTATTTTAATTATCGCTTGCTAGTCCCGCTCCATTGAGCGCCTACCTGTATTCATTCAGCTTTCATGTAGCTAGGTTTTTTTTTATGGTGGAGGTAAATTATCGAGATATTTTTATGCCTACGAATTACTACTCAACTAAGGGCGAATTTCATTAATAAATCTGATCACATCATCATCTGCCTAGCCTTTTCCTAACTATGTTGGGGTCAGCTTCCAATCTTACCGGATGTAGCTGAATACCAGTATTTTACATAGAGCGACTGTCTATCTGACCTCCACAACCCAGTTAGTACTGGGTAATACGATACCCCTTAATAAGACTGGTTATAAGACATTCGTGCCACTGACTACCTGTAACGACTGTCAAAGATCTACAAATGACAGCCAGGACCAACGGCTCAACGTGCTTTCCGAGGCACGGAGGAAACTCGGTATGTAATCATGGTCACTCATCCACAGACCGACCTTGACTAGCGCGTCTTAACCTTGAAGATCGCCTCGGGGGTTGTTGTTGTTTAGCCACGAGCTCCTCAGTACTACTAATAAAACTCATCACGGTGATCAGTAAAAATAACTTAACACGAAATGGATGGCGGGGTCTTAGTTCGCTCGCTCGCTACACCCCGCCATCCTCTTCAAACCTAGCCTGTCCGAGTCGGGGTGGCTCAATTTGAAGAAGTTTTAGAATTGAAATTCTGCCACAATGATGACTATGAGAACTCTTGAGGACAGCATAGGTATACTGACCGTGTTCAGCTTCATTGATGATGATCCGCTCTCAATATTTAACGTAGATTTTGGAGTTCAATAATGAGTCTACATAATGTATAAAGTTGATGGGAAATAGCATTAAAGTTGCAAGTACAGTCAGCATCAAAAATAACTGACAAAAAGGCGACACCTACATATTCTTGCAAATATTCTTTTACCTACTGTTATTCAATTAGATACAACATAAAAACCACAAAATTCACAAACGAACTCATCCGAAATAACACGATATGGCCCGAAACCGAAAACCTACGACTAAGCAACTTGATATGAACGTTATGTTGAAGATGTATAAATGCAGACAAGTCCGCCAGCCTGTGATTTGTTTTATTTTAATTTTATTGTTGTTTGGTTGTGCCACTGTTGTTTATGTTTTGTGTCCATGCTAATTAGAATAAGAGAAATAATATTTAGATAAAATAATAAGTATTTAACTGTATTGCTTTACAATATGCGCACATTTTTTAACGATATTAGATAGATTTTAGTTTCTTTCAACCAAAGTGTAGAACTGTAGGAACATAATGATTTTATTTGTAGCTACTTATTAAAATAACAAATATAATGTTGGTTAGCAAAAAGAAATATCATCCATTGCGTTCTATAAAGTCTATAAAAATGCGGTATGTTCAATTTACATAAAATAACATAACATCACAACTGTAATCCCCGAAGGGAGGCAGAGGTGTACCTAATAGTACACTCACATTTCGCCAGTTATGTTTTTTGAAGTCCCACGTAATAGGGGGCGAGCCTATTGCCATCAACCGGGCACAAATACAAACTCCGTGGCTGCTACAAAGAAATTCCTAATAACACTTGGCCGACCCGAGAATCGAACCCAGGACCTCATGCTCAGTGTGACCTCGAGACTAACGAGGCTGTCTTTCCTGCTCCTTCAATTTAGTAGTAAGCAATTCGGATCTTAAGCAATTAAAACCATATCATATCACTATTACCATCCCATCAGAACTACTCGAAACATTATAACCGCACGCAAAATCTAGTTACCCTAACACTATAATAACACCATGAGTCTCCATTACACGGGATCTTAGCACATATGCGACGAAAATTGACAAAATCTAAACACATGTGGCTCTAATCCTACCGTAATACCCCACATCGAATCGTTGGCATTCATACCAAATATCCTCCGAAATACACTCAAAAACGAACCTTATATACCCTCACTATAAGAACCAGGAAAGGTTAATGCGTAAAGTAATTAGATGCAGTATAAATTTCATTAATGGAGTAAAACAGTTGGTGTAATAAAAGGAAAATATCTGTGCACATTAACATAATATTGCGTATTTATAACCCTGTT
This sequence comes from Noctua fimbriata, assembly GCA_905163415.1. Taxonomy (NCBI): domain Eukaryota; kingdom Metazoa; phylum Arthropoda; class Insecta; order Lepidoptera; family Noctuidae; genus Noctua; species Noctua fimbriata. The sequence goes on from LR990946.1 coordinate 5,636,114, forward strand.
TAGAAATTGTAATGTTCTTTCATATAAACAGCTCCGTAATGTCAGGTTATGCGTACGGCATAGGATCCTGGTTTATGTAACATTCAAGTGTCTTTGTTGAAGTCGCTTATATTTTCTATAGATAAGTCTTTTACTACATTACAGTTGCTTCTTGAAATATGTAGTTTGATTGAAGATTTCGTACACAGTAAAATCTATAAAAAATTGACTTTGATAGTTTTAGAGACAATCACAAGTGATATAAATCCTTTAAATTGTGAACACATACAAAATATGAATCTTTCATTTAACGCAGTTTTAGTTCTGCTTTCTTCACAAAAAAAAACTAGCTTTAAAAGATAAAATTCACATATAAACCAATTTAATAACGCTACAGAGTCGACAATAAAACATAATTAAAGCCATGATAACTGCTCTGTAGGACGAGCCCAAAACTACATAATATACTATCTTTGAAATCATATATTTTTTCCCTTCTTGAAAACAGTTTCATAGAAGATTATGTAAACAACGATACAATAAAAAAAACAAAACTTAAAGTTTCAGAGAAAATCGCCAGTGACAAACATACTGACACCGTTTTTGCAAAAAAAAAAAATAGACCTTTACCATTTTCAGTTTTAATTCTGTGTAGTAACCACAAAAAATAGCTTAAAAAGATAAAACTCACATATAAAACGATCAAATAACGCCATAGAGACGATAATAAAACATGCCCGAATACAGTAAGCCATGTTAATTGCTGCGTAGAACGAGCCCGAAATTACATAATATTTCAACAAGGGCTCCGTAATCTCCGAATTACGCATTTAATCACGAAGTCGATCGAAAATAACGATTAGCAGATTGAGCGATTTTCGGCTACCGAATATAGTAGTCGTTAATGTATGGATAACGTTTAAATGCGCGTGTGTTGAATTTAATTTTGGGACTAAGAAAAGGCTTATATAGTAAAACATGTTTTACTAAAATAAACCTTTTTAATGGTAAAAACTTTTTCTTAATACCTGAGATATTAGAACATTAACATTTCTTTTCTCTCAAAGAAACCACTTTCATATTTTTATTCATTTTGTTTAATTTATTTTCTATTACAGAATTCAGCTGCACGCATCTTCAATACATAAAACTAAGAAACTTTAACAAATTTAATTTATAGTTTTATTTTACACCAAAACAAATTAATAAAACACAGCTAACACAAACTAATCCTATAATTACTTTCTAAATAAAAAACCCAACACTACACAACTACCAATTTTCTAATACCACTGACAGAAATAAAAGAAATTATTACTTGTCGTTCAAAAAGCGTCACAAATACAAAATTCATTCGATAATAATACTCCCGCGACTCGAAAATACTTAATAGAAAATTTTAAACGTCAATTTTGTAGTTGACACTTACGTTTCTACCTGACTGTACCCTACCTCTAACCGCCTCACGCCCTATATTAGCTGTCTCGGCTGCATTTTCTGTGAATTTTTAATGCCACACCGACATTTATGACAGCACGTACAATTTGATATTTTATGTATATAGTAGCTTGTGTCCGGGAAACTGTTCCGTGGAAACAAATTAGTTTTATGTTCGTTTATGACTTTATAGAATAGAAGAGTTTTTGTGTTTGTTTACTAATATATCATAAAAAAATATCAGGTTTTGCTCTAATTAAGGTGTAAAGAATGTAAAAGTGGATGCTAAAATACAAAAATAAGACGAAGTTATTTTCCGAAACATTGGACTTCCAATTATGAACAAAAAATTTTCTCACTCGCTAGAATATGCTTTCTACAATTTCAGTTATTTTTGTCGCCGTCTATACTCAGAAAACAGTGAGATATTTTTACGAACATATCCTAAATTTTGTGCAGAGTAAAAATTTCGTTGTTCGCCACTCGTAAAATATGCATATAAAATGCTCGAACGTTAATTTATCCATCAAATTATGAAGCTTTTAGAATATTGTTGGTAAAAAATGTTTCAGTGACGTGTAAAAATTATGAAAGAATATTTTTGCGGAACTATTTTTGTAGCCTTAGAAAGATTTTGGACGGTTTCATAATTATTGTGCTGGAGAATTTAATATGAGTGTTGGAATTATTTTTGTGCATTAATTTTGTGAAAGAAAAACAGTTTAATTTTTCGTTTTATAGATCACTTTAGGAACAAGGCTTGGCCAAAAAGGATTCTGTAACATTTGTTATTTTTCAAGGAAACGCTTTTATTTAATGTATGTAGCCTGCTATTTAATTTATAATCCATTAAAAGTTATAATATCCTTATTACAACTTTTCTTTACAGATCCTGGCGTGTTTTTCCCAGGAAATTGAATGTCAAACAATCATCTATACACAGACCACCTTGCCGGAGACATCTTTGCTGTTTTAATTAGTTCTGTGGAGCACCATAAAGTAAAATAACCAGGTCTACGTCAATTTATTATATGGTAACTTAAAGTACATTGTACAATCTCTAGAGAATAGAAAATACAAAAGTAACCTAAAGATTTTTTTTAAGAATTAAGAGCTTACGAAGATTGCAATTCTTACTCAACAAATACTTACCCTACCCTCCTTAATTACGAAAAAAATCCAACACTCAAAGACGTCTCCCCAACTAAATTAGGCACAAGACACACTATAATTCCAAATGCAAATTGTACGACAAATACTAACTGACGAAAAGAATGCGAGGGGAGAGAAAAAAAAGAAGCTTAAATATTGAGATGCGTTGATAATTGTCTTTGAAGTTGAGGGTAGTAGGGGCAAAGATACTGGTTTGATCTGTCACTAACAAAAGAATCAATAACTGTCATTGGTAAGAATCCGGCCCGAAGGACCAAGATTTCATGATTTTGGTCCTTCGGGATAGGACTGTTAATGAAAAAATAGTCGTGGTCTTTTGAGACTTAGCGAAAAGTAAGGGATTATTTCTGGACAGTAGATTAATCTGTACATTGAACTCGTTTCAGAATGAAAGTATTAATTATTTTATGAAAGATGGCCCATTCCAAACTTTGAAAATAATTGCTAAGCCTCAAATTAATGGATCTAATAAAATAACAGTTTCTAACCAGCTGCGAGCTGAGGTTCAAATATCTATGAAAAACTAATATTCGTTAGCCTCAACAAATTGCTTTACTATTGCTATCTTTAGTTTCTAGAATATTCGAATGGAAACTTTTTATTAATAAAAATATTTTTCGTAATTGCATTTTGGTGAGTTAGTCGTTGTAACTTTAATTGATTTATTTATTATTAGATTTATAAGTAGACTATTTAAAACATCATAGGAGCTGCTATGACTTAAAATTTTCAGATAGAAAAATGAAATGATTTTCGAACACCTGTTCGAACCATATTATCATATGCCTAGGTTGATAAGGTAAGTGTGTAAAGGTACCTTGGTACGCAGAATATTTAGACCCTTAAGTCATATCTTCTTGGTACCATATCTTCAAACATGGATGATTAAACTCGAAGAGATAATTATAACAACATTAAATCTGAAATCGTGTTGTAAAAACCACAATGAAACAAACCTAAAGCAATCTAAGCAATTCAGAAGCAGAATCTTACAGTAGCACAAAATGGTAAGATAATTTTATTGATATCCTATTTCACTTTCAACCCTTGACCACGCCTAACAAGGCAACTATCCTAACCTCTAAAAGCCGTTTATACAACTTAAGGCGAAGATAAAAATGTAAATACCCCCGAAACTTGATTGATGGCCGTATGAAGCCTTTTAAAACTGCAGCCGCGTTGTCACAAACCAAAGTTCAATTTGGTATTTCATTGTTCGTTTTTGTGTCTACCCTTAACGGATATGGCGGGAACGGGGGACGCATAAATGAATCCAATTTATTTCCTTTTTTTCTGTTTTTTATTTCGCTAAATAAATTGAGCGGGAATGGGGAAATTGTGAATTTCACAATGTTGTGTTATTTATGACGCTGACTGTACTTAATGGGTTTGTGCACTGTGTTAATTTGTTTTTAATATTTTTGCGGATGCTTTTGCGTTAGATTTAATTTTCTTAATCGTACCAAATGTAACTTCCGAGTATTAACTTTATTTCTCTCCACTTTTTAAGTAATTACATTGTTTTTTAAACGTGTACTAATTTCAATACAGTTTTTATGACACATTATTTTTGTATTAACATTTTTGTATCAAAAGATCGTGTAAGTTTTTATACGGACCTTTGATACGAACGTACCAACATTTATTTGAGCACTATGAATCTGCTACGCGATGGCCCATAACATGGAATATTTTAGGGATCCGCAAACGTCAAACTGCTTTCTAAGCGGTTAGTATTTTAACGACTTTTAATAAAGCTTAAAGCTTCTCGGTAGCTTTTAATTAACTTGCTTTAATAATTAGTTAGTTAGTATGTATTGGTCAAATCTTGCAACTGAATTTCAAACGAGTTCCTCCCAACCGATTAAGCTAAAATTTTGCACACACCTTTGGTTCTGGTGACAATACATTATTATGACAGACATGACTTGATCCTGCAACCAGGAATGTCTCCTTACGAGAGAACTCCTCAGCGGTTAATAGCTCGGGCATTTAACTTTGTATACACGTTAAATTTTTATAGCTAAACCTAATTATCTTCCTTTCTTTCTGTATATTTTTTCTAAGAACGTCGCATTCTAATTTAATACACTATCTGTCAAAAATACCTCTAGAATTTACGTGCAATTTTGAGTTTGTATCAATGTGATGATTTTACGACTAGATTTTGAAGATGAAATTTTTTTTTTTTTTTTTTAATTGTTTATTTATTAAAGAACAAAACCACATATAAACAGAAACATCACAAAAACCTCAATAGGTTTGTCCGGATGTTGAGACACTTTTAAACTGTCTTAATAGGTACTAACGTAGCAAATGATCATTGTTTGTTAGTTTATTACAAATTGTGAGTTACTTCGTAAATAATTAATAAGAAAGATTACTAAACTGAACCAACGTGAATTGACCTTTGAGTTACATTGGAGTTTTAACTTAGGCTTCTTAAAATACCGCAGTAAACTGCTACGGAACCATACACCCTCATATACCGGTAGATGCATAATTCCGTTTTGCGTTCCCCATGTATTCAGTTTTTCCTTTTAATATTCGTTTCGAAGATAAATGTTGGGAGACAGTGGTTGATTGATCGCCTGTTCGATTACCAGCTCGGACAGAGGTCGATCTGGTCGAAATAGGCCTTTTTTGTGTCTAGCTGCCTGTTTTGGATTTTACATCGATTAGGGGATTTTGTTTTGGGCTTTTCTAGTTTTTTCAGTAGAGATTGCAAGTGCAATACAGACTTCGTTACGTGTTTTTATTTTTATAATTTTAGATTTACTTACTACATATTTACATATTGGTGATATATTAAAGAGCCTCCGCTACCACTGACGATGGTCATGGTATTGGCCGACAAACCTCATATTGCTCTTGATGTTAGGCTAAACTTTTAAATCATAGCATGAGATTATTTCTCATAGAAAAGTCTTCTCAAACTCACTCTCCATGAAAAGCTTTTAACATCTTCTAGCACAAATGAAAAGGCGCCATTTATGTTCAAAAGATCCACACCCATAGTCTCAAACAAAATAATAATTCAAATTTAAATCCATTGATCAACAATACATGAATGCAACATTTTATCATCTAACTCTAAAGTTCGCAACTACATATCACGCTTAGTATTCTCCTCAGCCCCGTAACCTGCTCGCTTGGCATGAGGATACGAATTCTAGTCTTAATAATTGACCATATCTATTCTCAATATAAACTAACATACTCAAGAACGGTATCGCATTTGAATTGTACAGAAAATGTAAGAAGGGCTATATTTTATAAGAAGTAAGTCCTCTTTGGTCTAGTGTTTGCAAGCGCTACTGCTAACCATGATGAGGTCTTGAGTTCGATTCCCAGTTTAGGCGACATGTAATTGGATTTTTTTTAACAAGAAATTCTCATTAGCTGTTCAAAGTCTGGATATGGGCCCGGTTAAAAGCAATAGGTTCGCCCCCTATTACATGGGACTTAAACATAACTGTACTATTGTTATATAATATAGGCGTGATGTTAAGTTTATACAGTCCTCACCATTGTTAATCAAAAGCCTAGGTTCTGATGATCTATTAAGCTCAACTCACCTTGTAAGCATGTGGACCTTTTGAGTCCCTACGTCCATGGCACTACCTAGAAAGCGTTCAACCATCATATTGGTACCTACACATGGCTGCAGCAAGCTGGATGCAAGCTGCATACATAATGTTGAGTTTGCATGCGATTATTCTAGATTGCATTGGTATCATATGTTTATTTATATCTTTTCTGTATTTGGTGTAGACCCAGAACAGGTAATAGGAGCGTAAGCAGGCAACGAGCTAGGTGGATCAACGACCTGGTCCGAGTAGCAGGCAGGACTTGGATGTAGGAGGATCCAAGGCCTCGTACAGAGACGTGCAAAGGAGGAAAGCTACATTCAGCATTGGTTGTAGGCGGATTTATATTTGCCATGATAATAATGTCTTCAAGGGACACGCTTTCACTATAGATGGGTAAATCATTCGCATTGTTTGAAACATTAGATGAAATTAAATCTAAAATACCATATACTACCATTATTATACCGCTAAAAGTACTATTTCATTAACCCGCCTTCTCTACTAAATCATCTAAAATTAAATTCATTAATTTGTCGCTTTTAAAGGCAACCGCAGGAAGAAACATTCTGACCCCATTCCAAAACCATAGAGAATGTTGCAAGCAACATGTAACTTACATTTAATACAAGATAAGTCTTATTTTTCAGTGGCATAACTTTCAAAACGTGTAACATACATAACAATATGAGTTAGCATGCGTAGCGACTATAACTTAAGACTGGGTAGCCCACACGTAACTTTGATCATAAATTCTACCCACATCTCTTCTGAAGTACACTCGACAAAGTTTCTCATTGACCACCTTTAACCCTTACGGCCCTTAGTCATAAGGTTGAAAAGTGGTTCACGGAGAATGATGCCGACTGTACCTACGTTCTATTTTGTGGAGTACTTCTAGATTTCTTGATATAAACAAGGTTTTAGATTTGTTGGCGAATTTCGGTTGAAGGACTAATAAATGGCGGAGAAAAACTAAGTAATGTTGTCGAAAAAGAAATCTCTTTAGCTCATCCATGCTTATTTCTTAATGGTTATTCTTTACTTGTTAGTTCTCATGTACCTATCTTGACGAATAAATTATAGGCATCCGCAGAGTTGTAGGCCTGTTTGGGAATACTGAATTCTGAACGGATGAAACTAAATTCGCAAGTGAACACTTTGATTTTTAACAGCGATAACAGAAAACATAATAATTTTCAGAAGATAATTCTTTTGTCATTAGTATCCTCAATATTTTTAGGAAATATTTAGGTCCCAGAATATTTAAAAGCTCTAAAAATGTCTATAGATGATGTCATTGGAAAATTTATTGTAAATACACAAATAAAATTCTCAAAGAACTTCAAAATAGTTAGCACTAATGTAATACAAGAAATCCAATCCTATCCTACTAATATTATAAATGTGAAAGTTCGTAAGGATGGATGGATGGATGGATGTTTGTTACTCTTTAACGCAAAAACTACTGACAGGATTTGGATGAAATTTGGCACACAGATAGTTTATAACCTGGATTATAACACATAGGATACATTTTATCCCGGTAGTACGATCCCGCGGAACATAACGGCATTCCACGCGAGCGAAGCCGCGAGCATAAGCTAGAACTTAAATATAGGTATTCTGAAACTAGTACTTTCTTTTTAACTCCCAATTTCGAGAGGAAAATTCCTGCACCATTACCCAAAGTAGTAACAGGTGTCCTAACTAAAGTTATATTAATAATAGTACCTTTAACAGAATCCTTTTCCATCGACATTCCTAAAGGTGAAGGTTAAATAGTTGAACTTAGTTCTACGACAGGCCTAGTTATACAGGCTTCATTATTGTTAGTTATTTGGTCTTTAGTTTTTACATCGGCTGATCTTTTACCCTTTATTCTATTGTTTCTTATTTCAATGTCGTCGGTCCAAGTCTGTGTATCATAAATACTCAATCAGATTTTGTTATGGCGAAAGTATGGCTTTTTATCATGAAAATTGTAATAGGAGATACTAGATGTTTTGAAATATTACGGGTTTTAGTTGCCAATGGCAACAGATTAACTATGATTTGATAAATAGTCATATTGATATAACGTTTCTTTAAGAGCCGCAGAGGTCAAAGGAATAACTCAATTCTTATAGCATTTATTTCGGGCTACGCCCATAGTGTTAGTAACAATGGTCTTAAATACTAGTGTTAGTAGCCATACAAGTTTTATTCAGTGTGGAGTTTCATCCAATGTCGCAGCATTGGAGACGCCCATCTATCTGTGAATAAACTTAAGACATTGTTGGTACTGCCACAAAGACGAGCAAGCAGGGAAGTGCTTCTCTTCCGTATGATGCAATAGACATCATACAATGAAAATGCAAATAAAGAAGAATAATAGCGGTGCAAACATATAAAATACAAACAATGAATGTCTGCACACGGAATAACAGTTAAAAAAGAGCTACCACAAATTGTCCGCTTTTCTTTTAAAAATCTACTGCAGTATAAAAGGCTAACTCGTAAATCACGCTTCAAAACCAAAAGAAAAAGGTAATAACAGAATTTCCCTAAGTTTCCCATATTTTGCACAACTCCACAACTAAAACCATATATTAGGAGTGCAGACAATTCATTTTTCAAATAGCGGACCAGTGTGGTTGGGCAAGTTTCAGTCTTGGAACTTCTTAGAAACTTGTTCATGAACTTTTGATATTCGTATCCGTTGGTCCGAACCTAGTCTTGGTTAAATTCCATAATTCGACCGCATAAGCCGCTGAAAGTTTGGTGGTTTAAATACAGATGGATTATTCTAAAGGTTAATATTTGTGAGTGGATAGGTAAACAGAAACTTTCATAATAATATTGGTTTTAGTTGAGTTATGACAAATTTTCTTCTCACAGAAAATGCCAGCGTGATATTTGAACCCTCAATTACAAGTAGTAATACTTGGCATATTACAGCAACAGTTCTTGTTAAAGTTATTAGAAATAAATCAAAACGTCTAAGCGTAAGTAGTAGTTGTTAAGTTGTAATCGCAATAAATCAAATACTATCGAATTGTTACAAATATTGGTATAACATTAATCATTTTGCAATTATACCTATTGATAGTTAAGAGGCAGAGGTATTTCAAAATGTTGAAAACCTTTCAAATGTCTTCATCACAGATAAAATGCTATTGTATACTGAGTAACAAACATAAATTCAAAGCAAAATCAACCTTAAACTCCTTGAAAACACTTAAAAGAATTAAAGACGCTATCCAATACAACAAATAGCCTTGTTACAGTTCTAACATATGCAAATGACACTGTCATTAATGTTATACGTTGGTTTCTCGCTTCCAAACACCCTGTATATTCCTCTGGCGACTGTAATCCAATTCCAAGGGAATGTTTCTTACAACCGCAGTGGAAACGGAAGTCAAGGAGGGGTGCAGGGACTCGCGGTTTGCGGGCGTCTCGCAGGGAGGCGTCCTGTGACCTGCGTCACGTAATATATAATTTGGTTTAATTTAAAGCGTAACATTTGTTTAAAATATATTTTGTGTGCGTGACAGGTGTAATTTTATATTTTTTATGCAGAGTATTTAAAAAATACTTGTGTGTGTGCGTTCTTCCATTACCTTTATGTCTTTTATTTAATAAATACCGAAACATCTTTTAATATAAAAATATAGCTTTCATAAAGTACTTACTCCTAAAATACCTACAATGAAAGAAAATATTTGACTTTTCCACTTAAATGAAGTCAATGACAGTACGATTCAATTCAGTGTACTTAAGTAAAATGTATTTACTTTTCAACTCGCTTTCATTAATATTGCAGTGGAGGACATTTAATTAAACATCAATTTGTTGGTCGAAAGGGATTCGTACAGCTGATTGCGATTGCATAGCGACTCGATGTTCAACTGTTTCTGGAATATTATTTGGCTTATATGTTGTAAAATTGTGTTTGGTTTTTGGATTTTATTGTTTGGAAACTTAGATATTAATCATTGAAGTTGAATAATGTTTCATAGCTTAGATTTATTTCACGCCTGTAATACCTGCAGGGTTAGGCAGAGATTGCCATCATCCGGGCACAGATCTAGACTCTGTGGCTGCTATCGAGAAATGCCTGATGTAAAAACCGAATAACTCTGTTCGACCCGGGAATCGAACCCAGGACCTCATGCTCAGCAAACCAACGCGCAACGGGTCAGTTTATTTGGTTTAAGGATATCGTTGTTTGGGAACTTAGATATTAATCGTTGAAGTTGAATAGTGTTTCGTGGCCTAGATTTATTTAATGAAGAGATAACTTCACTCTTGTATGAGTGCTGATAGTCCACTACCCGGGGTCTTTTACCTCGAAATCTAAGACAGCTAATCTGATTTTTGAGACGTTTTGGCAACTTTACAATTACCGGTCTCGTATATTTTTACCATGATTTATAAAAAATATGATAAAAAAATTGAGAACGCAAAGAAACACTGAAAGACGAAAATATAATCTTCCCTGTCTGTTACATAAAGCTTCAAGACAAAAACAAGATTAATTCCATTTCAACTGTAAAATTTTTCTAGACAGACATTACAAAAACTTAACCGTTAAAGCAACAGCTGTTTATTAAAACTTCAAAGGCTAAAAGCCTCGGCAAAGCCACTACATACCCAAATCAATTCTTCAACTAAAATTACTCATATAAATCTCACTTGCAATTTAAACACAATCCGTCATCTAAACGTACCTGTACACATAATCTGTGTACGCGTACACAAACATTGTGTACTTGTGTATATGTACACAACGGCCCCTTTGAAGATTACACAGCTAATTAGTACACACGATGTATTAATTTACGGGTGGACGATTTCTCTAGCTTGCAAGTGAGTTCGAGTGAATAAACACTTGCTTTTGGATTCTGATTCGTTAGAAAGTGAAATTGAAATGGCTGAAAACTTCTTAAGGGGTCATTGTACTCATCATTGCGATTCTACTCTTTAAATTTTGTTTTCCATATTATTAATTAAATGTATTGTTATTGTCTAGGCAACTTCATTTAACATGTTTGCATGTAATATCACGAACTGCTTTCACTGTGTCACTTAAGAGCAGCTGGTACTTATAGCTCAGGGTTTCCTTTTTTAAGTACCAGCAGTACATCATCTGTTTGTTCTTGCACATAAATTTGTACTAAGCATGTATGTCACCTAATTTGTGAAACAATAAATACATTAAATACATTAAAAATACAAATACATTGTGGACAACTCTTCTAGTCTGATGATAATCAGTCTTACCAAGAGAGTGTTACCTAGTTACTGGGCTGTGGAGGGCAGATAGGCAGTCGCTTCATGTTTAGTACTGGTATTTATCTAGTTAGGCTGGAAGCCGACCTCAACATAGTTGGGTAAAGGCTAAGCAGATATCATCAGAATATGAGTATTAACAACCATGGGACCTATTTTGAAATCATAAAAAAAGACTGCTCCATTTATGTTCGCATAATTTTATTCGACTAAATGTACAGAATTGTTTTAGCAAATTACACCTTGTATGATGAAGTTTTGAGTAGTGTGTCTTGGAGATAAATTATGATCTAAAACTAAAGCAAGCTAAGTTTAAGGACCTTACTGTTAACACGTCTCACACTAGGAATGTAGTTTAGACTATCTTGGAAACTAATGATATTTAAACTGCTATCACACTGCAGCATTTAATTGAAATCTGAACAGTGTACTAAGAGAGTATGTTGATGCAAGAACCCAATTTTTTTCTAAGACATAAACCTGACATCATAATATCAATGAGGAAGATGTAAATATCGATAATTTAGCAAAAGTAATAAATATCGATACAACTTGAAAGATTAGGAAAGACTAAGTACAAATAGGCGTTAACTAAGGAACAGAAAATTTATAGGTAACTATTACATACTAGCCAATAAATGTTGCACTATCTACTAGTAAATCAATAGCCTAACATAAATCAAAATGTCAGTAGCCCACGCACAAAATATGTCACGAAGAAAAAATATGTAAATTAAAAAATGAACATTGAACAAACCGCAAAAGTAACATCAAATTCAAAACTCTTTCAGGTTGAGAAGACATTAAAACCGTGTTGTTACAACAAAATACTAGAACCCGAAAAAGACAGAGTGAAACTAAGTGTATCTCCACTGGTTATATTTGCGCACGGAGAATTTTGTACAATACTGTACAGTTGGACACAGTTGCTTCTGACCGCATCACATGTGAAAATGAGATGAAACTAGCGGTGTGAATAAGTGTGATGAAAAGACAGTTGACATTTTACGGGAAATAAATCGATGGATGTACTTTTGAGAAGGATGATATATCTAGAAAGGAGGTGACTGATGACATGACGAGTAATAGGGAAGTATGGAAGAAGAAGACATGCTGCGCCGAACCCAAATAAATAAGGATAAGGGCAGGAGGATGATGATGATGATGATCTACAATCTATAAATATAGAAATGACAAATAAACCAAAGCCAAGATTTAACAAATCTTTCTTAATTCATGGTATAATAACAACATAATGAATATTAAGTCTCGTTTATGATTAACAATCTGAACAGTTAAAACTAATAGCTTCCTTTCATTCGAATCACCATGACACAAATACAAAACATCGAATCGAACATAACAAATTTGAAACGACAAGAATTAAATCATTTCACAAAAACAAAATAACTTGAGTACCACTAAAGACTCCTGATCACGCAACACAGCTTCCTTTTAAACACATAAATATATGATTTAAAACCGCTGATACGAAGTTTAAAGCTAACTAAGATACATAAACAAGTTTCGCGGCGGGTAGTTATATTATGCCACTTGTTTATTGTGCCGACTGTACCCGCAAAGTCTTTTGAACTACTCAGAGGATGTTTACTGTCCATTCAGTACGAGATCCTGTTTTCATACACTTTGTATATTTCAATTTATTTCGAAATATTTCAGTAGTTGTATCTCTGGAAGTTGGGTGTTTGTGAATGTTAGGAATCGTAACTATAAGGTTTAGATTACACTAGTTCTTGTGGTTTTATTGTTGAGGAGGTGTTACGTAAAGTATAGGATCTACAAAAGGGACACAAAATGCCAAAAAGGAGTTTTCAATATTGAAAAGATTATAAGAAACTTCAAACAAGGTAGGCAGGAAGGAGGAAGGAGGAAAGTTCTTATGAGGAACTTACAAAAACAGGTCCTAAGCCGATCCTTCACGAAGCCGTCAACCAAGCATTCTGTACATCAAACTAAGTAACTCTACGACAAAATTTTTGCTAGGAGACGACTTTTTTTTGGGCTGAAAAATCACGTTTTGCGGTAGGACTCAATGTAACGCACACTTCGTTCAAGGAACTTTTAAACCATTATGGAATACAAAAGGAGTCTATAAAGTACTTTGCTTAATTAAACAAAGAGACACAAAACAAATTTCCTAAAAAAATTGATACAAGTACCATTTCAATCTTGTTACATAATAAGATTCCTTAATTCTTGGTAAAGCAATCAGATCTGACAGTATCTTACCAAACGGCCTTAATATTAACAGAATCACAAGTCCTTGAACCCAGCCAGTCATAATAATCAAATTGAAAGGGTACAAGAATTTCCGAAGTTAACCAAATATTTACCTACAGACATCTGATAAAGCTAGATACAAAAGGACGATCTTATCTAGAATTAGTTTCCATTAAACTTGAAGAGAAACTCTATAGGACCCTCTGCGGCAGTCTCAAGAAACAAACAAGTTTCTAAATCAGCGAAACCATGCGAGGAACTTTACTGGATTAATCTGGTTTCGACCAGTCTGTCCCGGTTGTGATCCAGTTTCGTCCGCCCCGAACCGGTTCGCGCCGATTATATCTGATTTGAAATAGCCAAACATTTAGGGGCTCGCTTGTATCGGGAAACGGTAAATTCTGATAAACGGTTTCATTTAACAGATGCTAATAGTTGTTTATATCGGTTCCCTCATCAGGAGGTATTAAGATGCCTCGGAAACCATTTTGTTAATTTAGTTTATGTGTAGTGTCATGTAGAATTAGACTGGAAGCTCACTTGCCATGCTAGAATCGCCGATAAATTTTCCCCATATTTCAATGTAGAACCGTGAACTAAAGAAGAACCACAAACCCATATTAACTCCAGTGTAACCTCCTAACAGGTTAACGTACTTTTCTCGAGCAATTTTTGCTAAACCGTCTTATTATGGTGTAGTAAACTGATCTAAGCAAGTTAAGGAGCTGTTAATATTAGTGTAATTCCTGCGAGTTCGCTCAATGGCAGCGATGCCTTATACTTAGAGCTATTAAGTTGGACCACAATCTCGGCAAGTTTATGTTCTAATGGAGCCGACAAACTAATTGGTTGTACCTTATAATTTTGAACGAGCCGGTGGCACGCAGTGTGGTGGTTACATTCTTTTGCTTTCGTATGTACGATGTGCGCTTTCTTTCATTGTGCTCTGTCTGGTACTTGTTCGTCTAATGCTCTTTTGTTATTATGAAAGTTGGGTTCATCTTCAGATATATTTTTATAACGACGGCGAAAACGCAAGACTGGGTTCTTATAAAAGTTACTGAATACAAAGATTTCTTTTCAAGAATACTCTTAGTGACCTAAGAATTCATTTCAGCTATCGATAGGTCTGAAAATGTTGTTGAAAGAGCCCTTTATAATAATAAAATGGGATTTTACAAGAAAAAGGGTACAACGGCAAAATTTACAATTGTACTATTATCAAGTCAGAATGCTCCAGAAATGAAAAGGTTCAATCGGCAATAAGAATTTTAGAGCTTCATAATATTAAATAATATCCTATTCAAGCAATTTCTGTCTCATAAGATATACTTAGATACCCGTTTTGCTGGCGGAAGCCTAATAACCCTTACCTTTACGAGGCATTGGAGAAATACAAGCCATGGAGATGTAATTTATGTAGAAATTGGTATCTGTATCATCTGGCGATATTCCTGTATCAGATTTAAAAGGAACGAAGAAACTAGTCTTAACTTACTTTATAATCTCTGTCGCGCGATCTGGATTTGTTAAGGATATATTATTTAAGAATAGATAAAGAATACTAGACGGTGTGAAGAATGATATGGCTAGAAGAGGGATGACTACTAAGATGACGAGTTAAAGTGAAGTATGGAAGAAGACATGTTGCGCCGACCCCAAATAAATTGGGACAAGGGTAGGAGCACGATAATGAAGGAAACTAGATATCATTCTCTTTCTTTCTTAATTTTGACTTATCACAGTAACGTCAAATTGTGATGGGTTAGCAGCTCGTTATCATTTTAAGAGCACATCACATGTTCATCCACATAGACACCTTAATAAATGACAAGACAGCAAGAAATTAAGCTCGAATTGAAAATACAAAATCCATTACTGATGATATTATGAATGTCATTATAGTTATCATTTAAGTACAAGAAACAGCAGATTTAAATAGATTTCAGTAACGACGCCACGATGAAGTTGAAGTTGTGACAGAAACCTAGATGATTGATTATCGGCAAGATTTATTAACCTATTTAAGTATAATTTAGAATTAATTTACCTCACACTCGTTGAATCATTAGCAGAATTGATTTTAAGTTGCAAATTCAGACACATAGAATATGCATAGAAGTGAAAAAACTAATTGAAACCCACATTCTTGTCCCAATACAATAATTGTAATGGAAGGAAATAATCTCAGTTTTCGTCTCGACAATATCTAAACTCGTAACCAGAGCGGTTGTAAATCCCCGTAGTCGTTGCATGCGGTTCTTAACAAAACACCCATGAAAACCTCATGGCCATTGTTAACTGTCCCTAGGAGTATCCTTGCGGTGATCACAGCGATAGGATTACTGGATGTGATTGACGTTTCAAAGTTGTAGGTAACAGATTAGATGAGAGAGACTAGGAATCGGCTTGAGCTGGTCAGAAAGAGTCTTTATGTCCTTGCAATAAAAGCGAAATCACCTACGGACGATCTTATGACTGCTACAGCGAGCGGAGTTCGCATAGCTGAATTTTGGGCCAAACAATTTAAAAATTTGCCACGCTAAGAAGGAGAAGAAAGCGAAAAAGACGACATACAGCTTGTTTTGGGTTTGGATGACACGACTCGACACTCCGTCGGAGTATTCGCTTTTATCGCTTGGAAATTAGGCTCTTTCTGTATAAGCGCGTGTCGATTCTACGTCGATAAGTGTGATCACTTGCTTAAATGATTCGTATCGTGTTCAGTTGTATTTTTTATGACCTACAAGGTGAATAAGAACTTTATGAAAAGAGTTTTCAACTTTTCGCAAAAACAGATGTAGAAAAGTTTAGATTTGGCAATGACTTTTACATCAACTTACACAGAATTCAATAATAATTAATCCCGTTGCCTGCTAACAAAAACTAAGTTCAAAACTTTGAAGACGTTGTACAACACAATGACACACTAAAGAAATGAAAAGCAAACTTAAAAACAGCGCACAAAAGTCCTTAATACAATCAAAAACTTGAAACAGAAAGCGAGTTAATTCGCCGAGTGATAGAATGCGGGTGTGCCTCAAGGGACCACGCCGAGTGCGTTGATCTGTCTGAGAGGCTGACGTTTGATATTCTTGGAAACAAGTTTATGGTCCGGGAATCGGGTTATTAACATTGTCTTCAAGACTTCCAGTTAGCTATTTTCTGCTTCGTTTGCTTGTTGGTGATGTTTTGACGATTTGTGTGATTCTGTTGTCACAGTTTTTATGATTTCTATTATTTTGAGGTCATTGATATACGGAGAAGTATTAGCTATGATAAAAAATTTGAGTAAACATACGAGTTATAACTGAAAGAGTTGATTCCATGTTACATTAAGGAGTATGAAAAAACTATATTTTTAGTCTCCGATTTTTTCAGAAACAGTTTCATCCAATATCCAGGGTGAAACAATGTAACACCAATTGTTCTGCTCATCAAAAAAAGGCAACTAGCGATGGCCGAAACAGACAACGATCTCCAAACTGGGTCACCAGTTCAAAACAAGAGTCGTAGCAAATTTTACATACAGCAAAATTTTCGCATGCCATCGAGCTGGCAACATTTTTATTAAACCACTGGCTTTTTGTCTGGGACTTTGCTCTAAAACTCATTTTTTATCGTTCTGCTACGAAAATCTAATAAACTATGCTTTAGTGCACTCGTGGCGGTATGGAATTGGATTGTGGGTTAATCGTATGCATGTCATATCGAGTCGTAAAAGTTCAATGCTGGAGCGGACATTTCCCGCAAACAACACTGCTTGTGGGGAAGTTATTGCTAAAATCAGCGTGCTTGGTAGACAGATTGGTAATTTCATTAATGTTATTGGCAAGCTCGATGCTTGTGCCAATTTTATTGGTACACTACTTAAGTAGCTTCTAGATTAACTACAAGTAGTCATAAAAGGGTATATTTCTGAACACATCAAAGACAAAGATAAGGAAGAACTTGTTTATGAGAATGTTTAGAAAAGCCTGGCTACAATATCACTACATACATTTAAATAATACATAAGGAAACCTTTGTAAAATGCAACAGGAACTCATATATAGGGAAATTGAGCAGTAGAAACTAAAATATAGCTCTTAGTAAAGCTTCAGCTGATACACAAGGCAGTAAAAATAAAATAGAGGCTCTGTTTCTACGTTCAGTTCGTATCGAGTTTTGAATTGGTAAATTCTACCGACACTGAGAGGGTTTCGGGAGGAAATATTTTAGAGGAGAGATCATTTCGAGTCTGTTATGCCGTGCCCAACAAATTCTTAACGTCTAGCTAAAATCTTTGGGATTTTTGCTCTCAATTGTTTAGATTTACATACCATTTTGTTCTTTTTCTTGTCATCACGCAATGACTTATCCAAAAGGGGCGCTTCACTCGCTTCTACTGAAATATTCATATAAATCCTACGTAAATAGACCATATTATCTGTCTTCTACAAAATACGTATTCCAGACACAAAACTAGAGAAATCCTGAAAACATTAGACACTAACATAGATCTTGACACGTTAAAAAGACAAGCCAAGTCGCGTCGAGGCGTCTCTTTCCCAACGAACGGAATTCCCTCGGCAATGCCCGCGAATCGTCGAGACGTGCCGCTATTTCCACAAAATCAATAGGTAAGACATTTGAACCCCTTACACCACTTAAAATAAATCTTGGATGATGGATAAGGCGGTCGAAATTTTGGAATGGAAAGCAAATTCGATTTTGGACAAGAGATCTTTTGTAATCTATTGGAGATGACATTTTAAGTTTAGAGGATTTCAATGTTTTTGGAACGTAGTTTACACAAATGAGTCAATCTTGATTAATTGAGAGTTTTAGTGAAATCTTCTGGTAAACAGTTATTACTTTTTTTGTGCAACTGAATAAAAAGCAAAAGCAATGATTGTGGAATCTAAAGATATGATAGTCATACCTACTGATGTAATACTAGTATCAAAAATAATACCAGCTCCAAAGTTATTTTTCTAAATCTGAGTGCACTTCAGAACGCTAGTAGGACTGCGAGTAAATTCAATACTGGCAAATATAGACTTGAAATTCCTCGAGTTAGAAGCTACCATTGGTAATATAATGACATTATACCATTTGGATATGTGAAAATTCAATTTAGCTATTTTCGCCTTTTGGCGTTGGCGAGGTGTGTTATTTCTAGATCAATTTTCTTTTGATTTGGCTCACAATGTAGTTCGTGAATATTTTCCGTGTGTGGAATATCAAAATCTTAAGTGTTTATATTCTTTTGTGGTTTACAGTTTCAGAATGTTATGCGATGCGATAGCTATACACACTATGTATTTGGATATGCGTAGTCCATCAACTTATTAGATATAGAAGATCTATTTCAGGTCTGAATCAAGATACAGGCTTTAAACTTGGAAGTCATTCAAGTATGAATGGGCTAGTTTCAATACCCACCGGTATTACTGATTCATCTTAATCTATATCATGATTAAATAGATGGCCTACTGGTTCAATTACATTAACATCATGATTTTCACTGTACAGATACGTAGATATCATTAAGATAACGCCACATCTTTCAATCACAGCTATTATGATTATGAGTCCTACTAAACGTTCTATTGCTACTGCATTACAACACAAGATTAAAATGACATCTACATAGTTTCCCTTTTGTAATATTATTTTAATGTAAGCATTACCTTTCGTTCTGCCTTCCGGGTCTACTAGGCATTACTCAGCCCTAGCATGTTAATCACTGTGACTTAACTACTGGTTGCACGTAGCTCCAGTAGTTCATTCTCGATATGTCAGGTGGCGCCACTTACGCTCGGTCACAATTTATTACTTTGGCGTGGGTTTTCTCAAGTTTCCTTGTGTGTTGTGCAAGATTTAATTTGTGGACATGCGTTTTGAATGACTGTTAATTTGTATTCATGGTTTTGTTAACTGCTTTTCTTGTTCAAGTGGACATTTACAAGCTGCTGCTTCTGTTACCACCCACCTAGTGGTCTGAATGTTTGTTGGAATGAGGAAATATGTAGAAGCTATACAGTGATTATTGATAGACAATGGTGAGAATATCAAAGCTTCCGAGAAAGCCTCACTTTTGAAAACAATAGTGAGGTATGTGTAAATTCTTTCTTGTTTTGCTCCAAGCATAGCTGATAGAATGTATACTCGGAATAGAGACATAACATTTAGACAGTCTACTACGTGCTTTCCACAAAAAATAGCTTGTAGAGTCCAAAGTTGAATGAAACATCATGCATACAAAAGCAATGCAAACGGAATAACTCACCAAAATTCATATCAGTTTTATGAACAGCAATACATTCACTACAAACTGTGTTAACCAGAAATTTTAATATTAATAGCGGCCATCAAAATACGAGTTTGTAACGTCTGCATCGAAAACTATGTGATGTATTAATGGTGTTCTGTATTCAACCATTTTATTGTCAAATGGTTACTCAAAATGGCCGCTGATAATTCCAATATGAGTTGGTAATGTCAAATTAAAAGTTGGTGATGATGGATGGCTTTATAACGCTGTAGAGGACGATATGGATGGAAGGGGAGATTAAGCAGGGGATTCCAAAATATCATAAATAATAATCTTGGGTGGTGACCCTGAATTATTGAGTTTTCGTGATAAGTAAGTGATGGAGTGATATGACGACAATAAAGCAGAGATATTAAAATAAAACAGTTGAAGATCGTTCTTCAGCCTTTGAAATAAAGGGCATTGGCTGTTATTGAGAGTGTTTTCGACAGTGAGTACCTACAGGCACGTTTTTCATATCTTGGAGGAGACCTGTTCCCAAAAGTGGGACAGTATACTTCCTGACATATCCACTTCGTGCTTGGAAATTCTCGGCCAAAGTTGGATATGCTAGTTAAATGAAAGACAACAAATGTAAGCTCTCAAAGTCCCTGGAAAACATCACCATTTAGCCGTTGTGGCTGAAATAAGCTTGTTGGACTCATCATCTTCGACATCAACATAGCTTACAAAATCCTCATCTAGACTGCAGGATAAATCAGAACCAAGACTCTTAGCCCCACATCCTAAACTAATGTCTGACCCAGAACTATCTGTTTCCTCAGTTCATAATATAGTGGTACGAAAACAAAGAGGTATCTCGTTAGTAAAACAAAAGCAGATGGTTAGAACCAACTAAGAATAAATAGCCGAATCAACATATTTAGTGCTCTTCCCAAGAGTAATGGTCCACTAGAAATGCCACTGCGAATAAGATACGTGTCCCATATTATGCAGGCTTCCTTATCTCCGCGTGATTTTTCCTTATGAAAAAGGTTTGAGGTCGGAGAAGTAATGTTGGGAAAGTGACAGGAAAATAAGGTCAATTGTCTTGTCTTGTTAACTTACTTGCGTATTTGAGTGTTTGGGCTGTAAATACGAGACAAATTCTTTGACAAGAACGGCTCGATTTCCGAAAATTTACTTTTTAAATTGTTACAAGAGAATTTTGACACCAATTTTCGTTCGTCTTCATTGGGATCATCATCATCATTTCAGCCGAAAGACGTCCACTGCTGGACATCGGCCTCCCCCAAGTGTCGCCACATTGACCGGTTCCGTGCGACTCGCATCCAGCGGATCCCTGCAACCTTCACCAGGTCATCGGTCCACCTAGTGAGAGGCCTTCCAACGCAGCGTCTTCCGGATCGCGGTCGCCACTCCAGAACTTTTCGGCCCATCGGCCATCCGTTCTGTGAGCAATGTGCCCTGCCACTGCCATTTAAGTTTGGCTATTCTTCAGTTTTATATTTATTATGACGGGACTGCCAATGCAATCACAATATCGCAGTTTGTGGAAGGTATTATGAAAGGTGGCTTTGTCAGAATAAATGTGAAGGGCGGACGTGAGGCTGTTGGGAGAGGCCTATGACCAGCAGTGGACTGCCATAGACTGAGTTGATTGTTGTCACAGCCAATCCTAAATTAAAAATTCTCATTAAAGATCGGTTACAGAATAGACAGTTCCTTTTTTA
The DNA here is from genome assembly GCA_905163415.1 of Noctua fimbriata. NCBI lineage: Eukaryota > Metazoa > Arthropoda > Insecta > Lepidoptera > Noctuidae > Noctua > Noctua fimbriata. Next base: position 5,657,803 of record LR990946.1, read on the forward strand.
GGAAGCATTTTTTTTTGCAACTGCGCTCAAAACATCTTTCAACACACATCTTTGACTCATCTAGTGACTCAACCCTCAACGTAAGGCCTGTTTGCGTGTTTTCATGCCAAATTAACCAGACAGCTCGCCAGTGCAAGGGTTAAGTCGGCTACTAAATAGCTAATGTATTTAGTTAGAATCCCGGGGTAAAAGGTTTGAATTCATAATTTCCGGGCACATACGAACGCTTAGTCTTATGTAATGCTAATTTAAATGGGTCGTGAGTTTTGGGATATTTTGAGAACTTTGTTTTCTAAACCGGGATAAAATGAAAAATGTAGTGTTTTGATGTGAAGTTAAAGGTATTTTTGTAAAGGCATTTTTTAGTATAACAAAGGATTTGGAGCCTAAATTCTATTTTCATTAGATCAATAATTAAATAACTAAAGAAATGTACGCCAGCGCATCAAGTTCAATAAGTAGTGTTTTTGATGGAAAATAAAAGAAATTTGGTGTTACAAAGGATTTGGAACTTAAATACTATCAATAATTAATTACATCAGGAAATGTAGCCAGCGCATCAAGTTACAACAAACTGTCAAATTGTCTCAATCGAGTTTGAACTTAACCGTCTACATTTTATAGTTTAAAATCATTTGAAGAAATTTGACAGTTTGTGGTAACTTAATGTGCTGGCGACTGTACTAACCTAATCTTTCAGAGAAAAACGAGCGTGATTTTATAATATACAAGTCGTTTTAATACAGGATTTGGTACTTGAGTCTAGAAATAGACAAGGATAAAGAAATAAGTTCTTTTCATCTCAGATTTTGTTCTAGGAAATCTGAATTCCAACGGGAATCATTCATGAAATTGCCTTGGGCAATAGGGCTAGATCTAGGTAACGTTATTATTCCTTAGAAGTCTCCTATTGCAATCTGAGTAAGCCTTGTGGTCGTTTTTACTAACAGTAAGCGGTACCTAACCGAATACCTACTTAAACACAAATGGTTGGATTTTCAAGTTTTGGTACTGAGTTGATATTTGAAAGCGGCATGATGCAGATGACATTGTTGCCATTGCGGGAATATCCTGGATGAGGCTGGCACAAGAACATGGACCTTGGCACAAGCTAAGAGACGCCTAAGCCCAGCAGTGAGTGAAGTAGGGCTGCCGATGATGATGAGCTTTGAAAATCCAAAATACTTTCATCACCTAAGTGAATTTTCGAATTACGTTTGGTTTTCAACGGTAACATATCTTTAGGCACCTTTTAACAAAACCAATAACATATCTGGTAACATTTAGAGAAATCATATTCTAAAACTTACTGGTAAAGTTAAATTAGTATAAATAGAAAACTTTTTACGACAAATTATAATTTACAAGCTTTTTAGCCATTAACTTTTTAAGTAGCGATAAAGTTAAATAAATTCTTAGAAGAAAAGTAAAAGAAATGAAAATTACGCTTCGCATAAATTAGATTTCACTATCGTCTATGCATCGATTTAGTTTTTCAGCGATTTCTTTTGTAATCGTGATTAGGCGCAGTCCCAAGCTATGAAAGATCAGCGGAGTAGTTTTGTTTACACTATTCTTCGCTTAACCTTTTGACCACCAGATCATGAACGCACGCGCGCACCTACCATTTTGTCACATATTTGTGTCGTTTGGCGTACAGGGCACGCGCTTGCTTGTCACGTATATGTGACTGTGGCGGTCAAAAGGCTTCCCTCACCGAAGTATTCACCTGTAATGTAACAATTCAAGATTCGATTTTGTACACAAACAAGTGATAATTTGTATCGTTACAGGTTGCACACTGTAATACTCGGTACTCTTCACTCACTGATGTAGTTCTCAAACCTGAACTATAATTCATTAAGTCAAGATGCTTGCTTGGTTTACAAATGATAAGGATTGTAACAAAGATATAATAACGAACTTTTAATCAAGAAAATGCTATAAAACTAGCTAAAGATCAAAACACATAGTATGTGATGGGCGTTATTTTGCCGAAATACATGACCGTAAAATGTTACTCCATCTTATTATTTAGTTTGATTCCCGCCAAAAACTAGATGCAGGTTTTGTGAATGCAGCTGTCAATAATTTGCATGCCATTGCCTGGTTTTATACATTTTTACTAAACAAAATCGCTATCGCTCATGAACAACACCGCACCCAATTATACTTTACTAAGTTCTAATATTAATGTGCTTTTGGCGTGTTCCCTCACTCGCTTAAACTGAGATTAAGCACAACTAACATAGTGTACATTATATACTGAGTACATAGGTATATAAAACTTAAAGAAACGTACATGATTTATGTTCTACAAGATTGCCTACAGCAGGCGATTGTAACTTACGATGCAGATTAGAATTATTATTGTAGGTTTTTGGGTAATGTTCGGATTGACCGGGTAATGTGGGTATTAGTGGTTAAAGTGAGTAATTTGTGGATTTTATTGCTTTAGGTTAGATTTTATTGGCTATAGGTTTATAGCACATTAGCTACAAGTTTAATGGCCAATTCCAGCGCTTGAAATATTTTTTTAAAAAGGTCTTTCCTAATTACTCACTCATTCACTCACTGATCAACGCCCACCCCAAACCCTTCGTCTTAGAAAGCTGTCCTTTAAGATTTAGACAAGATATTTACAAAAAAAAATACCAAAACATGGCAATAAAGGGCGTTACACTGGCAAATTGCTGGTATATCTACAAAATAGCTCACAGTTGTAACTTTAAGCATAAGCATAATTTACATACTACCACGTTCCCACCGCTGGGACACAGGCCTGCTCTCTGTGAGAGGGAGTGGGCCTTAATCAACTACAAAGACCCAGTGTGGATTGGTGGATGTAACAATGTCTACAAATTTTTGGTTCTAGAACATGGCCAGGGTCCGTCACAATTCCTTCACTGTTTTGAGAGAGCTAACTTGGGTTCGAACCTATGACCTGCATGTCGTAAGCCGATGCCGATATCACTGTGCAACCACTTTTCCTAACTGTAGTTACATGACAGTCAATCCTACCACGAAAACAAAAACGCATCTACCCACAATCGAGATTCGAATCCCGATTGATACAAAACATTGTCTGAGAGAAGACAAGAAGGGGAGAGCGGGGAGGTAGTAATTAAAATTAATTCCCTTCAACAACCACAGGGTGAGTTGGGGCGAAATTGAAAGGTGTGATTTGAGGGTAATACAAAGAGCTTCCTATTTATTGAAAGTGGAATTTCGAAAGGTTTCCGGTGCCTTTCGATAACACCTTAAGAGTAGATGATGCGAATTTTCCTGGAGAAAGGTCGAAAGCAAATAGGTATTTTTTTTATTCCTGATTCTTATGTTTTTTACTTTAGTGTATAGGTGATGTTTCAAAGATAAAATTCTTTTCCTTTATCTGTTTGTTAGTATTTGATTTTTAAATGACTTATCTTCTGCTTTTAAAGTTAAGTCTCTATTTACGGGGTGTTCAAAGCGCAACTATTTTTAAGCGCAACCAACTAAGCTCAGCTTAGTTGCGCTTAGTTGGTTGCGCTTAAAAATAGTTGCGCTTTGAGGAATACCCCCTATTTATCCTTTATAGTTAGACCAACAGTTGCAGCTTAAGATTTAAATTTACCGTCTAGATCTCCGGGAAAATCAGTCGTACTCGAAACCCAGATAAACCGTGAATATCGTATTCGAGCTCGAATAATCACGCTTCGAATAAAAACAATTCTCTAACAAGCTCAACTGTAATTGGAACATCAAATGCAGCAAGAAAAATAAAACAATGCAAGAAAAAAGCTGAATGAAGAAATTGGCTGAAATACAGTAAAAAGTAACAGAAAATACACGGGAATTTAAATATACCCATTAATCTGGCTGGTGTACGAAACTGTCACAGCGAGAGGTAAGGTCAGCAAAATACTCAACAAAAGATCTTAATTAAAATTGTAAAAAAATGCGAATGAAAATGTTTGTCCTTTTTTTCTCGATGTTTTCAAGGAGACACGAATTATTAGCTTCGTATATTGTAAGGAAGCATTGTTTTCTAAGAAATAAAAATGCTTTATAAAATTATGAAGTTAATTTAGCAATCACAGTGACAACGAATACGAAGAAATACACGTAACATTTAACAATCACTAGGTTATTTATATTATATTTTCATTACACGAATACAAGAAAAATATTTCATAATATTTTCAAGAACTCGTCGCGACATTTGAGGGGACTACTGGAAGGCACTCAGCCGTAACAAAATGTTTGCGAACGAAGAAATTCGCAGAAAAAATACAATAAGTACACAACACACGTCAAAAATAAATTTCCAAATAACTTATTAGTTAATACCTACTCGAAAAATATGTGAAAAAGTAACACATTATGATGGCTCGTTGGTTTGAGAGCTTTTATGTTTGACTCATCGAGTGATGTGTGAATTATGTATGCCCCGTTATTATCACTGAATGTGCTGTTATTTTAGATCTATTGCCTCCCTTTGGTTTATTTCGCTGATTGGCAATCTTTCGGGTGTAATATATAAATACCTATTGCTTGAGTGAGGCTCCTTTGAGAAATGTTTTGTTGAAAATAGAGATGAGATTTTTTTTGCGCTTTTTTGAAAAACGCTTGCTTTGTGTGTTAATACTTATATTCACCGAGGTCTATGAGTCATCAATATTGATTAATCTAACACTGTTTAAAGCTTTAACGGTTTATAACTAAACTTACTCAGAATAATTGAAAATCACGGAAGATATCCAGTAAGGGACACTGTAATTTTATTGATTAATCTACTTGAAAAAAAAACAAAAGTCACTAAGACAAAGTCACTGATTCATATAATTACATCAAATATTTACTGAAAATACGACTATTATAACCAAAAATAATACAAGAACCCTGCTCCCAAGCGATATGAACACAAAATCCTGGCACACAAAAACCCGATCTCAATTTCCATTAAAACAATGATTTCGTTCGCCTTTTACGTTGACGCTACACCTACCGCTTTCCAAATTAAAGAGCCTTATTAATAGATTGGAGATACGTCGCTTTTGTCTCCCCCTACTCGTCTCACGGATTTAATAGAAAATTTAAACAAGCCCCGTGGTACTTCGCCTCCTGATTAAAACGACTAGGCTTTCAGTCGTGGCCAAATTAAAATCTTAGAACGCGTGGTTTCGACGGGACATAGTGGTGGCGAAGTGAGGGAGCTATTGAAGAGACTGTTTTGTTGGTGGTCTTAGAGACTTTTGAGGGGCTTCTACAGGCTTTGTGTTTTTACTGAGTAATAGGTTGCAATATTAGGCTCGTAGCTAGTTTATAACAGCAACTCGGGTCGATGTTTAGGTTGCCTAGGTTGATCCGTGGATAACCCATTACAAACCGAGTTTTCTCCGTGCCTCGGAAAGCACGTTAAGCTGTTGGTCCCGGCTGTCACTTGTAGATCTTTGACAGTCGTTACAGGTAGTCAGTGCCCCGAAAGTCTGACAACCCGTCTTACCAAGGGGTATCGTATTATGCAGCACGAGTGAACGAGTAGGTTGTGGAGGTCAGATAAGCAGCCGCACCATGTAAAATACTGGTATTCAGCTGCATTCGGTTAGACTGGAAGCCGACTCCTACATTATTGGGGAAAAAGGCTAAGCAGATGATGAGGTTGCGAAATCATAAATCATCATCAGCTGTTTTAAAATTGTCTGAAGCAAAGTATAAAGACTAGTATAAAAAATCTGACTGGCCTGTTGGTCTAGTGGTCAGTGACTCTGACTGCTATGCCGGAGGTCGTGGGTTCGATTCCCACCCAGGACAAATGTTTGTGTGATGAGCATGATCATTTGTTCTGTGTCTGGGTGTAATTTATCTATATATGTATGTATTTAGAAATATATAAGTATGTTTATCAGTTGTCTAGTACTCATAACACAAGCTCTGCTTAGCTTGAGACTAGACGGCGTTGTGTGATAGTTGTGGAATATTATATTATATTATATTATTATATCTTAGCAACAAGATTTACTTTGCAAAAAGCAAGCGTAGTGATTACGTTCTCTGATAGAAAGAAGCCTTTTCCAAGCTTTCTTGGACTTAATAGCTGATTTATGGATAGCTCTTTAATAAATAGAAAGTTTCATAGACTGTCATTAAAATCAGATTATTTTAATATCGATTTCAATGTAATTAATAACCACTTAGTTTCAACAAAAGACTTTCAAATTCCATTTAGGATTAAATGTATAAAATAACAGTGAAAGTAGGAGAAACTTGAAAAGAATATCAATGTTGAATTAGTTATTGAAATATCGATATTAAATTGAAATATCAGACTGAATATTTTACCTAATAAAAATATCATTAGGTGCTGAATAAAAATTCAACGAAATGTTCTTTTATCGAACAACTAAACTGTGTAAACGTAATTTAATGTGAGTTGATATTCTATTTCTATATGCTATATTCTTTATGCTTTTCAATAAAGCACATTTTGAATACATTGACAAATTTACTCATTCACTACAATGACTTGTTTAGAGAGGAATTTCCAAATTTGAATTTAATCGTTATAATTTGCCCAAATAAAATACACTATGCTTCTTTTTTTCGAATAATTGCTTCGAATAATTTTTTTTTTTGTAGTTTATTCGAAGTTGCGGTCAGGTAAGTTCATTTTACCAACACGCATGCCGAATTTAAGTGCAGTATGTCCCACATGTTAACGTTATTTGATTAAGAGATACTCTGTTTCGTCGTTTAAGTGAGAATCCTGTGGAATCATCGTCTTATTCGAACACGGGTCTTCCTGCAGATTTACGACGTAAAACATTAATTTGCATTATGTGCTAGACTTTAATGAACGTAATTATATTTATGATCGACTCACCCTTCGCCTTAAATATTGCAAGATTATGAGTTAGCTTACCTGAAAAAGAAATAAAAAATAATTAAAACATGTTTTATTTATTAAAATTTAATGTATTGAAGTACTTAATTTATATATAATACTAAAATAAAATTAATTGTTATTACCTAAAACAGAATGTGAACAGGAATACCGCCATCCATAATCGGAAATTAAATATGTTCGGTATTAAGTGTCGACTTAACTAGCTACTATGAATATTTTTTATTCGAAAAATGAAATAAAATATTATTCGAAGCATAGAAAAAAATATTATTCGATCAAATAAAATTGTAATGTGGTAGTTAATAAGTGAAAATACTCAGTAAAAATATGACATATCTAATATATTTTTATAATGAGATGAATAGAAAGCTATATGAATAAAAAATTAGAAAATCCACTAAATAATGTCAGTGTCAATTTATGCGACATTATGTTTCTGCCTACCCTTTAGAAATTTACAAGCGTAACGTTACATTAAATCCACCTCCACAATACATTTAATTTCCACCAACCACTAGTAAATCATGGTTATAATCTAAAGTATACATTTCCACATCGTTTCCTTTAGGCCGTGGTTCTTTGTGTTTCAGCGTTTTTCAGCGAATCCTGAATCCCGGGCGTGCCATTGGGACTAATATAGAAAATATATCGTATAATATATTTTGCTGTCTTTATGTATGAATGGTTGAGGGTGAGAAATGAGAACTGAGTATATTTTAAAAGTGTCGTTTTTCAATGTTTCAAAAGTGCTGTATCTTGGTTAGTGGAAGGTTATGGGGAGACCTTTCCCAGCAGTGGGCAACACCACATAACATCACGCCAGTAATCCCCGAAAGGTTAAGCAGAGGTAGAACTAATAGTACACCCACATTTCGCCAGTTATGTTTGAGTCTCTTGCAAGGGGAGAGCCTATTGCCATCAGAAAGAGAACTCAGAAATTCTGCCCGACCCGGGAAGCAAACCCAGGATCTCATGCTCAGCAGTCGCGCTTGCGACCAATAACCCAACGACGCAGTACAAATTGATATAAAAACTATTAGTATTTGTTTTATTTTTATGTGCAACGCGATTTATTTCTTTATTTTTAGGCGAAACGATGTTTTTACAATGTCGAATAACACTTCTATTATAAAAAAATAATTTTAAACGTGTATTTATGAATAAATTAGAATCTATAATCTTATATATGTATAAAAATCTCGTGTCACGGTGTTTGTGGTCGCACTCCTCCGAAACAACTCGATTTTTATTATTTTTTTTATGTAATTTGGTAGGTACGAGAATAGGTCGTTAAGTATATTTCTAACCGCTAATTTCACGCGTACGAAGGTCACAGGGCACAGCTAGTAATATTATAAAGAGGAAAAAATTGTAAGTTTGGATGGAATCTCCGACACTATTCAAACGTTTTCAATATATTTTTTGACTGTTACCGAGTACCTACCATAGGATATTTTACTCAGATGCCAACGAAACCGGGGGCAGAAACCAGTATTCTACAAACCCAATAATTCTCCAAAACAATAACATAATTACAAAACTAGTCACACTTCACAAACGACTTGACAAGATGGCGGCGTCATTATCCCAATTAAAATGGCCGCCAGACTCCTTCAGTCGAACGTGCTGTCTGCCTTCAAATTGTTTATTATCTGCCTTTACGTAACAAGCATGGTGGTAATGAGACATTCCCATGGTTTTTTATTAAATGTCTTATGGGGTGAAATAATTAAATTCTTTGGTTGAGCTTTGGGAATGAGTGACGTGAATCTTTGCATGATGAATGTAACTAGCAGGGTTTGTCTGTCTATGTGTGCCGTTCTCAAAAACTGCTTGGTTAAGTTGGATAAGTAATTCGTGGGGATTAAATTCTTGGATGGATTTTAGTTTAGATTGCTAGATTCAGCATTCAGTCCCATAGGAGGTAATGGGGACAGAAATGAGTCAGACTCACTCTTCGATTCCCACTTTTCTATTAATTCTCAGGTCAGATAATCACAACCTGTATTAAACTTTCACGGTAAACAAAAACAAAAATATCCTTAACGAAGCCAAAAGACACTTGTACTCCCCTTCATACCCATACCTGGGAACCTTCTAGTTAGTCTAGATATTGGAGGTCAAAGTTACAACTTATACACCACTTTTTTTAAATACAAGTTCTAAGTAACACTAACAGACAGACAGTTTAAGCTTATATCAGGTTTTTATTGTTATGACTTATATATATGAAAGTCTTTTCGATACGAGTATTAACTTAACTCATTGTTAAAGCCAATAACAGTCTTCAATACATACACGACCGACGTTTCTGTACACAAACGTGCAATAAGCCACTACTTAGCTTCTCAGTCGATCGTCCTCGTGTATACGTCCCTAGTCAATACAATCTTTGATACCGTGGGAAGTGGACCAGCTGACGTATTTTATGTTTATTGTATTAAATTTGCTAGGTACATAAACCACTATTTTTTAATTAGTACAAATACTTAAAGGGCTTATTAGAGAAGGTCTTGTTATTATATATGTAAAGTCTCAATAAATAATATTCATAAACAGCAAAGTTATAAGCGTTTGTTTATATCCCAAAATGTCACTCAATTTATGGAAATATAGTTTGCCGGGAGCTATGAATGGCGACAGGAATGGAAAAGCACTTCGTGTAGTATTTTCTAGTGGTAAGTGTTATGAATGATTGATTCAATTATGAATTTACCAGTTATGACAAATTTTCGTGGACAATTTTGGGATTTCTTTTTTTTTGTCTTGATTACACAAATATGATCAGTAACGGGTACGGATAGAGCTCCATTTTTTTTTGTACTAATTAAAAAATAGTGGTGTATATGGTTCATTTATAAGTATTGTCCAACTAGCTGATACGAAGTGTCAAACTTACGGACCGCATCAGAAACTCCATACTTCGCTCCAAAACTCAAATAGCTGATGCTAGCCTTACAGATGCTAGGTTAAAGTGGAACTGGGCTGGTCACGTCTGCCGCATGTCGGAGGAGCAATGGGCAAAAATTACCACTCATTGGATACCAAATAGAAGGAAACGACAACGTGGCAGGCCCAGAAGGAGATGGCGGGATGAGCTGGACTCTTTCGCAAAGGATTGGCCTACAATCGCACTAGACCGCGAAATGTGGAAGGAGGGAAGGGAGGTCTTTGCCTTGCAGCGGGACAATATAGGCTTATAATTTAATAATAGACGATGCACGCGACTTTCGTCCGCGTGAAATCTATACTAATAATATTATAACGAGGAAATATTTGTATTTTTGTATATTTGTAACGAATAAACTCAAAAACTACTGCACCGATTTCAAAAATTCTTTCACCATTATAATGCTACATTATCCCTGAGTAACATAGGCATCCGAGCGAAGCCGGGACGGGCTGCTAGTTATCTGTACAAATAAATAAAATGGAATTGTCTGTTTGTTATTTCAAAATAACGGTTTTTTGCTGAATGCATATGAAAGTATATACGGTAGTTTTATAAGAAAAAACAATCTTTTTAAGTTTTGTCTGTCTGTTTGTTCCGGCTAATTTAATTATCTGCGAATTAATTAGCTGCGAAACGGCTGGACCGATTTTGACGAGACTTTGTTGGGGGAGGAAGGAGTAATTAATGGTTTTTATTTTTTAAAAAGGATTAGGGTTGTAACGAAATTAAAATCCTTGAAATTGTTAACAAAATCCGATTCAAATAAAGAAGTCATATTTTTATAATAATTTCACGCACACGAAGCTCGCGGGCAACAGCTAGTTAACTAGATATGTAATAGGAGCTCACCCATTCACGGACCAACCTAGGCTAGCGCGGCTTAACTTTAATTTAAAATCCCTAAAATGCTAGGTACATCAGTCGCTGATAAAAATAGTCACAAAAACAACAACAGGTAAGTACCTATTAGTATAATAAAACATCAAACATATTGGTTCAGTGTCAAAAGGTAATAAAAACACGCTATTTACATGAACACAAGACGTTTTAATACTAAGGTTCGGTGACATAGCCTGTGTTAGTGGTTGTCCTATGAATGCTTTATAAACGAGGGTCTTAAGGCATAAGCGGAAGCTGGATGGGTATTCCTCAAAGCGCAACTATTTTTAAGCGCAACCAACTAAACGCAACTAAAAAAAGGGTTAAAAAAAATGAATCCATCATACCCCATGATGGATTCATTTTTTTTTTTCAATCATGGTTGCGCTTTGAGGAATAAACATATAATATTTTAATTTGAATTTGTGAGCGCAACTAATGGTTGCGCTTCGAGGAATAATTTAGTTGCGCTTAAAAATAGTTGCGCTTTGAGGAATACCCCGAAGCACCAGCAAGCAACAAAAAAAAAGCTAACACTTGCGGGAGCTTCAATTGTCTTAAAATCATGGTGGTTAGTCACCTGGCTATAGTTACATTATGAAAGTAGAAGACAGTGCGACTACAGAGGCTAGCAGTTCCACCAGTGATATCAAACCAGGTCTGCGTACTGGCCGAAAATGTATATGTAAGACAAATCCTGGGCTGCTAACGAGAAATTGCAGAAATTAAAAGGTTTTTGAGCTTTTCCATCAGCACCTTCACAAACAGCCTAGCTGGAATTTTAAACCAGGACCTGCTCAGCAGCAGTCCTTACGACCACCAAAACGTGTGCCATAGATAAAGTTACAACTTTTACTCATCGCCTTTAACTTGGACTCAAACAAGGAAAATGGCCGTAGACTTTCAGTTAAATATTAAGCAATGGTTCTGGAATAACGGCTGTTCTTGACAGTGATTGCTTTTCAAATAAAAAAAAACAATGGGTTATGTCTAGGGCGGTTTGGTTTTCAGCCTAACTAGCTAAATGAAAAGGGTAATTCCGAAAGTACCTTAATTCTGTTGAAAGGCTTGAGGAAATGTTTAATTTACATTGGAATTTTCGAAAAAAAAAACGAGTAAGGCTATCTGTGAATTGTCCTTACTAGAAATATTAAAGACATTGCCCAAAAATGCCTTAGAAAAAACCAATCATTATCATCTTAGCCTTTTCCCAACTATGTTGGGGTCGGCCTCCAGTCTAACCGCATTCAGCTGAATACCAGGATTTTACAGGTAGCGACTGCCTATCTGACCTCCACAACCCAGTTATTACTGGGTAATGCGATACCCAGGTATGGTATGGTAAGACTGGTTTGTTAACTGTAACTACTGTCAAAGATCTACAAATGACAGCCGGGACCAACGGCTTAACGTGCTTTTCGAGGCGCGGAGGGTACTCAGTATAAAACACCAAAAGGTACCATTATAATATATTACCATTTAAAATAAAGACACTTGAAAGCCATGATCGACTTTTGCATGTGTGGTAGTAAATAACTGTTAATGTAATCCTAAAACCATAAATCAAAATGTTAAAAATTATCCGTTACAGGCGAAATGATATCTCACAAAACACATTGTGTGTAATAAAATAAATGTCACCCCACAATTAAAGAGGGTAAAAACCAAAATCGAAAATTAATAAAATAATAATTACAGCGCGGTAAAGCAATTCACGCTTTCAAGATTTCATTTGCGATTAATAAAAATTTTACTGTCCGTACCATCAGACCGGCAGCCATTTTGTCGACGTATTATTAATTCAAGATGGCGCCCATAAAATCCGGTGGTTACGCGGCGATGCCCTTAATGAGGGACGATTAAAATTGCTTCAGGAATGGATATCGGAATGCTATTTTTAGTAGATTAATTTCATATTTCGCATGATATATTTTTATGTGGGTGATTGGGTTTGTAATTTGTACGTGATGGCTTTTTCAACATTCAAACGTTGGGTACATAAGTACCAGAGCAATAATTTGTATACAGTTAGCAAGATTTTATTATGGAATATCGATCACAAGTTTGATATTCACAATAGTATGGGCTCCTAAAAACTATGTTCGTAACAACAAAATTATAATTACAATCAAAACACTAGAAGAATATTACTTTTAAAAGTTGCTAAGCAAATACAAATTAGGGCTACTGAACCAACAGTGTTATTGACCTACGCCATATTGTATTCATATTCCTTTCAATTAAATTGAAAGCGATTTTTCTTTACCTTGTCATAAAGTCTTATTTTATTGACGGCCATTAGCTTCCTCATATTCCATCCGTAATTAAAAACTTAAGTGTAAACAAAACACAATATCTTCGACTACACTAGATTTATAAAATTAATTATCCTCCCTTTGATATCCCATTATTTCTCACACACTAATTGAACTTTATAAACAAGGCTAATGTAACTTAATTGATACTCCATTTAATAAATATCAATTAATTGAATAATGAAATATGCAATTATGAACATCATAAAACTCTTTTGCCGTTCGAAAGTCAGTTAAAGGAGTAATGAAATTAATTTCAAATTGTAATTCAATTTAATTGCTCGCTAAATGTTTTCTTACGTGAAATTTCCAATTGAATTGAACCCGTTTTGATTATTATTGGTTCCCATTATTTTTAATTTGTAGCGTTTTAGAAGTTGAATGTGTTTTTAATGCAATCAATTTCTTTTTATAAGTACCAATGAATCTGTAGATATCTTTAAGGTCGCTTTGTGGCGACCAGTAAGCCGTCAACCAAGCATTCATTTTTCTTTTTTTTTTGCATTTAATTTTTATTTTCATTCTGTACATCAAACAAAGTAACTACGCAGAAAATATTGCTGGGAAACGACTTTTTTTTTAGGTGAATAATCACGTTTTACGGTAAGACTCAATGTAACGCACTCAAAACATTGAGCTGATTTATGCATTGAGTAGTACAGTGGTCATGGAGGTATTTAAAGTAAAATTATAATATTGAAAACTTTTATTTAAAAGAAAACCTTGTTAAAAAGTTGGAACTTTTGATCCCCAATATCTCCGTAACTAGAAGGTTCTAGGTATGGTCCAGATCAAAAAAAAAATTTTTTGTTCAGACGACATGTGCCCAACAGCTTTTTTTAAGGGTATTTTTACACCCATTATTCGTATCGAAACAAGGTAACAAGACCTTAAGCAACAGGCAACATCAGACCAGTTTTCGCCGAAAACTTAAACAGAAGAAACCTATTAGTATATCCATGTTCTCCAGCTATGTTTCAGTACATTGTAATAGCGATCTAAAAGCAAGAAAATCAGTTTAAAGCTTTATCTAAGTTAATGCATGTATAGCACAGAAAACATAACAAAGACATTCGTCAAACACCGCCTACCATCATTTGAACAACATATGGAACCTACCTAATGATAAAACCCATTAAGCAAACAATTAAATTACATTTACGAAACCTAGCTTTTAATAAATATCGACATTAATAACATAAGCGGCGTCTAAAGCCTCAATATATCAAAAAAAAATAAAGTCATCAGTAGAATTAGAGAAATTTGAATAAAATACAAAATGGCGTCGAGTAGGAGATATAAGGGCATGTATGTATACGTACACACGTGCGCGGGTGGAGATGGATCGCGTTTGTTTGATATATGTTTCTTTTACTACAAGCTTAGATATGTTGGATATGGTATTCCTAATTTTAAGTGGGAAAATATGGGTGTATTTTCATAAGTAAACCTCTGCCTATAACCTTTTGAAGATCGGTGTTAACATAAAACCTGTAATCAAAGCATTTATTTAAATTTGACGGCAAGGTTGGCGCAGTGGCTGAGCGATTGGCTGCTGCGCTGTCGTGGATTCGATCCCCGCACGGAACAAATATCTGTATGACCGGTAGTTGTTCCGAGACTGGCTGTTTGTGTATGTGAGTTTCAATGTTTGTAAATGCACCCACGATATAGGAGAATTTTTTAGAGGAGAGAAAAAAACTACTATTACAGGGACTTTTGAATGTCAAAAACAAAAGGATGAAGCTACAGTCACAGACACAAGGCATAATAACTTGTGAAAGTACTATAGTTGTCCATTACACAGCGTAGATCTCTATGGATTATATAATTACATAGACACATTATTTGTTTAATCTTTGTCATGTTTTTTATGCAGCATCTTACTCGAGCAATGTGTTCAACTAACTAAAAAAACCACAGCCCGCTCTTTTGCTCAAATGCCGCATCCAAAAACATCTCAACTCACGGCCACTGTCACCAATAAATTAAATACGCCACTAATGAGTTAGATTATGATGTTCCATAACCACACAAAATGGCTGCAATCTTCATTATTGTGTGTGGTCTTCCATTGATTAATTTCATCTTAAACCAGACCCCCACGAGCTTCGTTTAAAATCATTTTGTATTGTTCAAGACATTTTTTATCTGTCGCTTTTGGGAGGAGAATTAAACCGTCATCCATGTGTTGGAACGTTGGGTGTTCGATATTGCGTTAAAGTTTTGTTTATTTTCTTTGTGTGAGAGAGAGAAAGTTACTTTTTGTTTAAGTGTTTGGCTAGACTGAATTGTTTAGTTTTGTTTCGTTTTACATTAGATATGTTTATTTTTCGATATTGGAAATCGCGTTACGCAACTCAAATGGAGTTGGGCAGGACAAGCAAGGCGCAGTGATAACAGGTGGACTAAGGCTGTCACCGAATGGCGTCCAAGAACTGGCAAAAGAAACGGCGGCGAGATGGGCAGACGACATAGTTGCCATCGGGGGAAAAATCTGGATGAAGCTGGCACAGGACCGTGGAGATTGGCACGAGAAAAGAGAGGCCTATACCCAGCAGTGGGTGAGTTCGGACTGTGGATGATGATAATGATGATGTTTATTTTATAAGATCCCATTAAAATAGATGGACAAACTTTTAGAAATCATTCAGACCACCAAAATAAGGACAATGGTAAAAAAATAAGAAAAACGCATTAGATACTTATAAGAAAAAAAAAACAGCTAACGCTACTAGCAACTAAACTTATTCTCATCCTGAACTACCTCCAACTTAGCCATACACGTCATTTAACCACCCAATTAAAAACTACTTTAAAAACTGCTAAACTCAATTCGATGGTCGCGATAGGGCGCTATATTTACATTCGCGACCTGTCGAATGTGTAGTAAAACTTTGAGATGACTTATTAGGCCTAAAAGCTGAACCATGTAAGCTATTTCAGAAGCTGTTGAGGACCGCAGCCGCCGAGAAGTTGGCACAGAAGTATAGCCTATTATTGAGCTGGTTATTTGAGAGGCTGAATCGATTTAGGGGGTATTCCTCAAAGCGCAATTTGAAAAAAGTAATGAATCCATCATACTCCTCTCTATTTTCATCATGGTTGCTCTTTCAGGAATAAACATATAATATTTTGAATTTGAATTTTTGAGCGCAAATTAGTTGTGCTTAAAAATAGTTGCGCTTTGAGAAATACTCGCAATCGATTTGAGAGGCATATAGGCAATATTGGGCTGTAGTTACCCATTGCAGAGTAAAGGCTTTAACATTTGAAAAGAGCATTGATTAACACGCTAGCTCAGTGCGTGATATCAAAGTATGTCTACACATTACAAAGGTAATACTTGTCTACATTAATTTCTCCCTCAAAGTGCACACCTATTTCTCTTAGTATCTTCCTTTAATCTCAGTCTGCGTGAATCGTATGGTCGATATTATACCAGAACAATGGGAAACCTTATCACAATTTAATTGAGGTCAGTGCTGCATATCTTCTTGTTCCATACTTCTCTACTAGTTATCATCTTGGTAGTCACATCTATAGCCAAATCTTCATTCACATAGTTCATGTATCGTTTCTTTAGTCTTCGTCTACTCTTATCTATCAACATGCATACTCAAA
The DNA here is from genome assembly GCA_905163415.1 of Noctua fimbriata. Classification (NCBI taxonomy): domain Eukaryota; kingdom Metazoa; phylum Arthropoda; class Insecta; order Lepidoptera; family Noctuidae; genus Noctua; species Noctua fimbriata. The sequence continues at coordinate 5,674,460 of LR990946.1, forward strand.
ACTTTCCTCAATACAACACTGTTTTAAGCTTTCACGGTTTACAACTAAACTTATACCGTCACTTACGGGATTGTTCATTATTTTGAGTTCAAAATAATGAACAATCGCGGAAGATATCCAGTAAGTGACAGTATAAGTTTCCTCACTATTTCTACCAACAGTAGAACTATAGCTTCTAAACTAACTAAAACCTCAGTGCTACTAAAATAACAAAACCAATCAATAATACAATACTACAGAAACAACATACTAATCCAACATTCCCTCAGAGAGGCAACTTCCCAAAAATTTTCAGACGCAGACAGCTAAATCCATAGCAAATAATGGCGTGAAAGTTAAAACTAACTAATTTACGATAACTAACACGATGGCAGTCGAACAATAACGAGGCAGGTTGGTACGAATGCCTAAACATTGTAAAAGTTTGGGAAGTCTCGACGAGTCCATTACGGCCGTACCAACGCGTTCTCGTACGCGGCACAGAGTAGTTAGAAAACAGAGGGAAATGTTGGAAATACTTGTGTTTTTTTTTTAATATAAGTGTTGACGAATATAATTTTGAATAGGGTTTTCTTTTTGAAAATGTCAACTAAATTAATAACTGATCAAGATAAAATAAACTGTTTCTTATTTAGGTCAAATAATGCCTATTCCAGGCTTGTGCTGGCAATAGACCATGGGCTAGGCTCTTTAGGTGGCACCTGAAAATTACTGACTTCTCAATTAACACGTTCATTGTCCGCGAAGTAGACACAATAGTTTAACAATCGCAGTGAACAGTGGGTCATTGGACACAGGACAGGGAAATGGTCTAGCTTTAGCTATACATCCTATTTCCAATAAAAAAATGTCTGGTCTCTGTGTAGACTGAAAGTAAAATCCAAAATATTTAGGAAAACACTATGAAGATAAGAACGTCAACTATGGCTTGTTTCAGATAAATTTGAGGTTTTTTACAACCCAAAAAGCTTAAGTTTTTTACCATTTTGCTGCTTCTGTATGAACCTTACTCTGTGCATCCCCAAATAAATGTTGAAACCAATAATGTTGATAATACAACATCGTGCGACCGAACACACGGCGTGAACTTGCACAAAAAGAATTAAACCTTTATTTGAAACCTACTAATGTAGTCCATTTATGTTTAATTATAATCTGTACATGATTAATCGGCGGAGGCTATTTTAATTAGAACCGTATTTCTTTAAAATAAAACAAGTTTCTAAAGTTTTTCATGGACTACATCGTCATCATCCGCTTTGCCTTTTCGCAACTACAAAGGGATCAACTTGGCTTCTAGTATCACCAGATGCATCTTAACACCTGTATTTTTCATGGAGTATCGGCCTATCTATCCAATCATGTTACGGGATAATAGTAATACTCTGTTTTTTTTTTAGGACAAGCCCAACACACCACTGCAACTCCTGAAACCCAGAATCAACAGCGGCGACCACCAGAAAAGCGCCGAGACAATGAAGCTCCACGAAGTCCCAGAGAAACAATTTAACTGTCTTGTCCGCAAATAAATTAATCAGAAAAGAATAGCAGAGGAGTAGGAAAAACCATAATTTCCACTTCCCTCCATATCAGTAGCATACTCTTGTGTTTATCTGATAGTATTCCCTTGGATACCAGTTGTAACCTCCCAGAAACAGCACAGCATATTTACTACCAAATTCTCATCCGAAAGTGACCACAAAAATAATCACAAGTACCAATTCACCTATTATTTTAAACACGTTAAGTTTTCACAGGCTTACCCCGTAACCCTGCTGACGCCACGGCTTAAAAATTTAGTTGAAGTGCCACCTTCCCTAGAGGGTACTTCCCGTATCGTCCGAGATCAGTTTTCGGTACAATAAATGTACCAGCGAGTGGAGGGTTACCATTGATTGTATGGGGTTACCCTGTTTTACGATTATGGCACAAGTTTTGTGTTATGTTTATCGTGGTTGGTCATTATTTTAATTGGCAACGTGGTCTGGGGTGAGACAACGTTTTTTTGCTTGAAAAAAGTTTGTTGAATTAGGTTGTAGTTTTGCAGGGAAGATGAATGTGTATATAGGTGAGGGAATATAATTAGGCCTTTCGATTTACTTGAAGTAGGTCCAGTATGTATCGTAGGTCGTTTTAATAACTGTCAAAAAGGGTATATAAGCTTTTCGGCAGCTAATAACAATATAATATACTAGATTTTGCTCGCGGCTTTGCTACCGTTATGTACGGAAATTAACCGTAAAATTCCAAATATGAACAAATCCACTCCTATTACCAACAACCCTAATTTGAGAAGTTCCCGTCACTACGTAATTATTTACAACGAAACTGCAACTGAAATCAACCAGAATGAACTAGAAACTAACATCAAGCGCTCTCTCGCAACAAATCTACCAATTACCTAGAAAAACACACTACATAAACAAAAAAAAAAATACGAAAGCGGCCATCTTCGTCCACATGGACGGTGTGAAGTGGTTAACAAACAAAACTCAGTGAAAAAGGCACAGACCGCTCCCGGCGGAGCCATAGCAATAAACACAACGTATCGGGGGGAAATGGGGAGTGTGCGAGTTGGGAACATACCTAGAGCTAGAAGTCACTGGGCACATAGGTACAGTGTTGTGATTATTTGTAATGATTAACTGAATGTGGTGAATAAATAGACGACGAACTAAGATACAGAAGGAGCGCTAAAAATGGGAAAATTGATCGAACTTCATGAAATGAACAAAAAAATGGGACAAATCATTGTAATGAAGGAATTAACACATTAGTAAAAAAATTGGTAATGCTCAGAAGGGTCTTACACAATTCAACTGAAGATAACCAATATATTCATCACACTGCAAGCTAGAAAAGTTTTTAGAAGTTTTTGTTGTGTAAACAAAATCACATGAAACAATTATACAATAGACTTTTGTAATATACAGGGTGGAATACCTACACGGTCAAAATATATGGAACAGCTGATTTTTTTTTAATAACCTATGAAAAATTTCTATGTGGAATGATGTACTGAATACGTGATAACCGTTTTCGCGTTGGTGTCCCTTCCACCATTTATGTAAAGAAGCATAGCCAGATGCATTATTCTACTTAAAAATATGACCCCCATATCCCAATCAAAAGCAAAATTACCCCAACCCATGACAATGAAACCGCGAAAAAACATTATTTAATACGCCTATTAAAATTGGAAAATTCATTAAAAAGCCTTTCGAACGCCAATGGCCGCTAATATATAAAGACTCACTGAGCCGTAAATTCGTTCATAACCAATGTACCGAAAAGATTTCACAATGAAAACTCTCTTTATGAAAGAAAGAAAGAAAAAAAAACTGCCAAGTGCGAATCGGACTCGTGCATGAAAGGTTCCGTAGTAGGGGAGCCCTCTTTAATTGACTGCCACATTGGTCTAGTGGTCGCAAGCGCGACTGCTGAGCATGATGTCCTGGGTTCGATTCCCAGGTCGGGCAAAGTGTTATTGGGTATTTCCATCACGAGTTTCTCAGCAGCAGCCACGGAGTTTGGATTTGCGCCTGGTTGTTGCAACAGGCTCGCCGGCTATTACATGGGACTTAAATATAACTGGCGAAATGTGGGTGTACTATTAGATACACCTCTGCCTAACCCTTCGGGGATTACAGGCGTGATGTTATGTTATTTTTATTATTTGTTGTTATAGCGGCAACAGAAATATACATTCTGTGAAAATTTCAGCTTTCTACTTTTTACGGATCATGAGATACAGCCCGCTGACAGACGGACGGAGAGCGAAGGCTCAGTAATAGGGTCCCGTGGGTTACCCTTCGAGTGCGGAACCCTAAGAAAACCGAAAGAAAAAATTCCCATTACTATTTACTGCGTCCTAATTTGCGTTTTTCATAATTGAATGTTATCAAAATGGAACTGGAGACGAGTTTTCTTCACAAAAATTACGCATTTGACAACGCTTTTCTCTCGAAATTACTTGTTTGATTTGAACGAGAATGACTTCTAAAGCTGAGTAATTAAGTCTCAAAGTTGATTGTGACGGTAATGCGATTGTATCAAGAAAGTATTTTTTTATTGTCCTTAATTATTCTTTACAGTAATGTTTGTTCGGATTCCTCGAATAGATTGTAGGGACTTGGGAAAGCTATATTTTTATTAATGAGTAAGTAAGTACTTGTTTTATATCTTGCTTGTGTATTCAAACGTTTCTTTTAAGAGGATGAGCAGACAACCAAGTATGGAAAAACCCAATTTTACTTCGCCCGACTCAGGATTCGAACTCCGACCTCTTGCTCAGCAGTCGCGCTTGCGACCACTAGACCACCGAGGCAGTCATAAAAACAATGTAACTAACAAACTTAATCTTTCCACAAAATAATCAGAAATAATGTTAAGCTGAAAACTACATTTCAAGCTTGCAAAATAAAGCCAGCCAATTGTGACGTCACGACAGGCAGGCTCCCAGCGAAAAATCCGTACCAGCACATTGGCACACAATAGGACTATTTCCCAACAAAAAAATGTTCAAAACAGGTGTAGTATTTCACAATGTCATACCTATAAGCATTGTTACAATTGTCATGCAAATAGATGACACTAAAAAGCATAAAAAAACTATGGCAAAGAACGGGGTCACAATTGCAATACAAACCCGACTTCATTCATTCACCAACTGCCATGGACAAACAAAATGGATGTATAAAAATGAAATTTGAAAACGGACGTTGTGAAACTTGGCTCTCTTGTTATTTGAAGCATCCATCATGGGTATAATAAAAGGCGGGGGAAAAAAATATAATTAAAAAGTTGTTTCAAGAGAAATTTATAACAAGTTTATGAGTCTTGTACTAGTTGTACTAGTACTACAATATTAGTTTTAGTATATGCGAAACCTGAAACACGTGTCTAGTATTTTTATGTAGAGTCACAAAATTTCAAAACTGTATCATGAAAAATAACAAAGTTATAAGCTTGTTCTGTTACGTAGTTGTCCGCACAAAAACGTGGTCACCACGCCGCACAGCCACGCGCGCGCCTCCAGTGTCGTCGAGATCATTGATAATAATAATTTGGCAGTAGTACCTAAATGATTGCGATAGGTACTTAGTTTCGCTCGGTGTCCAACTTGTAACCTTTTTTAAATATTTTTGGGACAAAATATAACATGGTTTAAAAATTATTGGAATCGATTAAGTTACTTATTCTGAACAACTATGTATATTCAGGTTTCGCATATATACTAAAAATAATGTTGTATAGTATGACCACATTAGGTGTGCAGTGCAAGGTGGCGTTGCTTTTCAAAGTCAAACTCAAAGCATTTACTTCAATTAGACCATAACAGGCACTTTTGTGTGTCAGAAAAACAAAGAAGGCGAAGCCACAGTCACTGACACAAGGCATAATAACTTGTGAAAGTACTGTAGTTGTCCATTCCAAAGCGTAGATATCTATGGAGAAGAAAATGTGTAAGTCAAAAATGTCAATTTTACAGGGGGGATAAAAACTGCACAATTATACCATACAATACCAAACACTGTTTTAAGCTTTCACGGTTTACAACTAAACTTATACTGTCACTTACGGGATATCTTCCGTGATTGTTCATGCAAGAAGAAAGAGAAAGCTACTCTCTTTCTCTATAGATTTGTCTGCTCTTAACAATTTATTTTCCATCCACCCGCATTCTCCAGTCAACCCGCGATCATGGCGCAAGCATCAGCGTCGAAATATCGGGAGCTCAAAATAATGAACGATCACGGAAGATATCCCGTAAGTGACAGTGTAAGTTTAGTCCAATACCATTTTATTATTTGTGTTTACTTCAAATTAGACATAGACGTTGCTTGTTTCTGATTGGCTAACACAACGCGTCCGATTCTCTAGCAAACGGCATCAAATATCAAATTGTCAAAACCGCCAAAAATTTACTTACATGGTGTTAGAACTTCAACGACGACATGTCAAAGTTGGTACATTTATTTTAATTCTGTGTTTCCCGGCCTGCACAGGTAAATTGGTTTAAGTGTAATGGGCATTCCGTCGTCATCATCATCATCGTCCGAGCCAGGAACCATCCATCACTGGATCTCATGGCCTCCATTCTTTATGCACGGGATCGGTAATGCTAGTTCCTACATACAACTTCCAGCTTTAAGAAAACTATATCATGGTTTTTACGAGATTAGTAATGAACTATGTACCATAAACTTGGTTTTCTTTTGCCAGCACATAAAACAAGTTTTTTCCTCTCAGTTGAGTTTTACGACTGTCGCGGAAAGATGAACATTACGATACAATTTTTTCCACTATTTTTTACCCCCAATATACGAAAATCTGTAAATAAATGTTCGCGGAATCGAAGCAAATTTTTTATCATCGTGTGTTTAGATAATTTGGTTTGGCGATTGATTCTTCGTAATATTATTTATCAGCTCAACTTTTTACACAACAGAACATCACACCTGTTATTCCCGAAGGGTTAGGCAGACATGTACCCTATAGCATATCCTCATATTTCGCCAGTTATGTTTAATGGTGAGTGAGCCTATAGCCATTTTACGGACTCCTGGTTGCATTTCCTGGTGGATCCAAGCTTTACTTCTTCTGGGAAAGTACATTCCCGAAGCCTGATGCGACTGATGTGAGTTTTCTTGTAAAAATATACCAAATGGATACCCAGGCTCTTTTAAAAAATATGTGATACTAGCACTTCGCCCGCGACTTCATTCGCAAAAAATGTGATAGCTTAGCTAATATGCATGATATAAATATCATTTATAGCCTATAGCACCCACGAATAATGTAGCTTTCTGCCAGTAAAAGAATTTTTAGAATTGGATCATTAGTTTCGGAGATTACCCCCTACATACAAACTTACAAACAACTTTTACCTTCTTATAATATTGGTATAGATGTCATCATCATCAGTCTCCTGTACTTATCCCAATTTATTTGATACCCATAACTTCTTCTATTAATCGTCATCTCATGATTCACCCATTTCTAGCCACATCATCTTTAACACAGTCCATCCATACATTACAATGAAATATAACTAAGAATAAATCAACCACAAAAAAAAAAAAACATTACAGCTTAAATCGAGCAGAAATTCAATGCGATTAAAATCAGCACAAACTGTATTTTTAATTCCCCGCTAGACATGAAAATCACATTAAACAGTCTGAATTTACACCTCTGAAAACGGTTCAGTAATTCCGGAGGTACGAACGTATAGACGGGTAGACGTGCGAAGATAATTCTGTGATAAACGGACAGGAGGACCCTTTCATTAGCGCTGATTGTGAGGACGAACAAGGCTTTTCTTTCTTTCTATTTTTAGCCGACTTTAAAACGGAGAAATGGTTTTGTATGTATGGATTCTTTACATAGTATAAAACAAAGTGGCTCCCGCTGTTTGGACGCTTAGATCTTTTAAACTACGCAACGGATTTTAATGCAGTTTTCAGCAATAGATAGAGTGATTCAAGAGGAAGATTTGTACGTATATGGCTCCCGTGCGAAGCCGGGCGGGTCGCTAGTATATATTGTAAATGCGAAAGTTTGTGAGGATGGATGGATGTTTGTTACTCTTTCACGCAAAAACTACTGAACAGATTTGGATAAAATTTAGCACACTGATAGTTTATAACCTGGATTAACACATGGGATACTTTTTATCTCGCTAGTATGATCTCGTGGGACAATTATCGAAATACACGCGGGCGAAGCCGCGAGCATAGGCTAATGCAGGAGTTGATTGAAATAAGGACTTTCGAAACCATTTTATTCTGGAAGCCTTCCATGAGTATATATGCTACTTCTACTAAGGTGGTCTACACGAAGTATTTTTTATAAGCTTCTATTTAACTTGCCTTGTTAGTTAGTTAGTATGTATTGGTTAAATCTTGCAACTGAATTTAAAACTAGTTCCTCCCCACCGATTGAGCTGAAATTTTGCACACGCCTTTGGTTCTGATGACAATACATTTTTATGACAGACATGACTTGATCCTGCACCCAAGATCGCCTCCTCACGAGAGAACTCCTCAACAGTTAATAGCACGGACACAAAACTTTGTATACGCATTTAAGGGCATTACATTGCTCGATGACCTTGATGATTTGACCCCTGTACTGGTTTTTGTTTATTTGGCGCCCCTGGCGGCAAACGACCATTACTACAATAAAGATTAAGCAAGAACACAGATGTGTCGCACTGTTGTCATCGTTTTTGCCTAATTTATTCGTTCTCTGAGAGACTTGAATACATTTTGTTCCAATTCATATTTATTTTGAGGTAAATTATACAGTTTGACAAATGAGCTAGCATTTCATCAGTTATTTTACTGAGCACGGGTATCCCTACTTGATACATTCTGAAAGTCTGATGATGACTAGGTAAGTGCTTATCGGTTCTCAGTAACAGAAATAGTTACAATGATATAGCTTTCAACTTTAATGTAATTGACCACGGGTGCTTCTACATTTCACATTCTGAAGGTCTGATGATGACCTTTATGATTGAGATTTACACCTTATAGTTTTACAAGATCAAATTTTGATAGCGAAACTTCACATGCATGATGGGTATCGCCAGATAATTTAACTTGACTGTGTATTACATCGTGTAGAAATAAATTTGGATGTCTGATGATGAGCGTAATAAATAAAATATAGCTTTGTTTTAATGTTGCCACGCTCTGATAAGAACAAAATGTTTCCATTCACAAAAAAGTCATTAAAATTCAAATATCTTGAACAGGTCAGTTGGTGGTTTATTGGAATTGGTGTTGGTGTTAATGGTGCATGTAGACTTTCTTGAAGTAAGCACCGCACACATTCTTATCTCCGCTGCGTGGAATCGTTTTTCATCCATCTTTTTCACAGCCCAGCATTCTGATCCATACAGTACGACAGGTTTAATCACGGACTTGTATACTTTCCCCTTTAATTGAGAGGCATCCGTGAGTCGTAAGTTGCTGTTCCAGTGACCTGTCGCCATTTCATCCATCTGAGTTGATCAGGTGCGTTACGTCCCGGTCTACTTTGCCATCCCCTTGGACAAGCGATCCGAGATACCGGAAGTCGAAGCAGATCGGTATGGGCGTTTCGGCAATAGTTAAAGGCACTAGACTGGAGAGACCGACGAAATCGCAAAACAAGTATTCCGTTTCGGTTCTACTCAAATGCAGACCAACATTCTCTACTACAGTATTTGTCATCACACCTCCAATCTGCTCTGGACCTCTTGGCCGCTCTTAGCAACCAGCAAAATGTCATCGGCGAACAGCAGCAGGGTGCCTCTTCCTGGATGTCCGACGCGAGAGCGTTCATTATCACGAGGAAGAGGTAAGGGAGGAAGAGCTAAGGGATGAGGCCTCCTCGTAGCGGCGATTGGCGGCGGCGCTCTCTCGCGTCCGGCCTTAGTTCAAGCCCTGGTCCGGAGCGAGCGAGAATGGGAAGCCGTCACCTCCTTCTGCGAAGCAGTCATGCTAGAGAAGGAGGTGGCGGAACGTGAGAGGGAAAGAGCCTTACGTCCTAGCCGCCGCAGGAAACGCTCCGGGCGCCGGGGGTCACGTGGTCGCTCCCGGCCACCGTAGGCGAGGGCCTGTGGACGGTGAGTAATGGGCTAGATCGCCGTCCGGCCGTCTTTTGACGACAGGCTGTGTCGACGATGCGTTCGTATTGAAGGGGTCCGCAAGGGCCGATGCCTACCAGGGCTGCGGGACTGTTCGAAAGAGATGCCGCGGCCCTGGACCACAAAGGGCAAAGAAGGAACATGGATAGGTTTTAGTCAGTAGAAGTCTGACATTCCCTTCCGCTCCGTCCAGAGCGGGGGGAGGGTCATTTGAAGATTTCCGAACCGAAAAAAAAAAAGGGTTGAGAGCCGACCCTTGGTGCAAGCCGAAAGCCACATTGAAGCTGCCGGGTATTGCCGGCTGTAGACCGGACTTAAATTGGATACTGCATCGACTGTACATCGCACGGATCAACTGCACATACTTCCCTCACGGTACCTCACGGGGTACCCGGTCGTATTCCATTTCGAGGTCTACAAAAACCATGTGCAAATTTTTATGTGCACGTCTGTATTTTTCGCACAGCTGGCGGATAGCGAAAATGGGTAGTCGCCTATCCACAGACCAACCTAGGTAAGCACGGCTTAACCTAAAGATCGATCCGAGTGGCTGTTATTATTTAGCCACGAGCTCCTTTCATACTATGTGACATTAGCTCTATTCCTCTACTCTATAATTGTTGCACTCCACCACATCACGTTTGTTTTTAAAAATGGGCACCAGCTAACTGTTACACCATTCGTCAGGAATCGTTTCTTCCGGCAACAGTTTACTGAAGAATAAAGCTAACCACGCCCATCCGTCCATCAGAAATAACTACCATACTTCTACCGGTATTCCGTCCGGTCCTAATGCCTTACCGTTCTTAATTCCATTTCCTGCAATCCTCACTTCATCCAAACTAACCTTTCTCACTAGTCCCTCATTCGCTGGTTTATTTTCAAGCACACCACTCCAGTCATTCTCCTCATTCATCACTCTTTCAAAGTAACCCTTCCACCTATCCTTAATTTTCTCACAATCCGAAATAACCATTCCAGTTTCGTCTTTTACGCATTTAACCTGACGTACATCCTTCGCCTTTCTCTCTCTAGCTCTAGCAAGCCGGTAAAGGTGTTTTTGGCCTGCTGGACTATCCAGTGTATCATAGAGCTGTCTTCGTTGTAGGTCGAATTTTCCCTTAGTCGCCTTTTATTAATGGGGTGGTCGTATTCTTTAATTCCAGGACCACACGGAATTGCCTGTATTATACAGGATGGAATTTGACAACCTCACCTGGAGGGAAAGTACTGTAAATACCGGAGATAGCAAATTTTACTCAAAGGAATCATTACTTAATTTTTCAAAAGATACAAATCTGTTTTAAAGATTTTCGAAAATTCGATTGCCACACTCGGGAGTCGAACCGACTACAATTCGAAAAAATAACATCCTGTACTTTTATGACATGAATCGATCATTTATGGATGCCAAAAATGCCAGAAATCGGTCCAGGCGTTTCGGAGATTAACAAACAGAAAGACAGACAGATAGACCGACAGAAAGACAAAAATTAAAAAAAAATGTGCTTTTGTTATAAGTGCCGGATATATTTTCATATGCATTCAGTAAAAAGCTGTTATTATGATATTACAAACAGTTATTTCAATTTTATTTATTTGTATAGAAGTGTTGATTTAGGCATAGCTGTCACTTGTCAGGCTTACTCTATGATAGGTTCAAATAACAAAACGAAATTACAAACTACTTTAAATATATTTTATAAACGTATTTTCTATTCTTATTTTACGAAATATTAATAACTGTACCATTTACAATATTATTTCATTCAGAAATCATTAAAAACGTGCAGTTTTGAATTTTATTTGGAAAAAATAACACGCGTACGTCCACCCGTCACAAGAGCCGTCAAGGCACTGACGTATCGCGGTCCCGAGCATGCGTCACAGGTTTTGCTCCGCACATTTCGCGAAATTTCGGTTTTTATTTATTATTTAAAAATATTAAAATAAATTACAAAAAAAAAACAATACAGATTGTTAAGTATATCATTACGTATTTGTTGTTACAAAATTCATGTCGATCTATTCAGCCGTTACAGAGATAATTTACGATTAAGGTTGAAAAAGGACCTATTTTCTACGATTAACCAAAAAAAATGGAGAAGGTTTATTAAAATTTTAAACAATACAATTTATTTGTGATGAACTTAACTATAACATATATTTTTTTCACGGAAAACGTACGAAGGGATTCATCAATAAATTTCTTTGAACATACGCTGTTTTTGGGATTTGAGCCATGTAATGCCCTTAATATTGATAGATAAACCTAAGCTTGTAGCTTGTCTTGTTTTTGTTTAATTTATTTTACATATCACGGTATTAAGCTTTGAGAAATTAGTTGCTAAGATAGGAAAAAATAAACATTTCCATGAATTTCTGACTTAATTAATTCTTTCAAGACATTTCATTTGATCAAACATTTATGTTATTAGAGTGCTGTCGAAAATATTTCATTAACAGACACTCCTTATTATATTTTGAATCAGACTTCGGTTTCAATTCTGGTCTTACCAAAACATGTTTACATCCAGTGCTCCCGAGATTGGTTTCCAAAACTCATCTTTGGGACCAATATTTGCTATGTCAGCTTGCTACCAGAGTCTTGCTCGTAAATATTTTGCCAGCACATGAATAAGATTCAATCTTTATTAATATTTTCTATTTGAACTCTAAGAACAAAAATAGAATTACTTTAAGGCCCATTTCGGCGTAATTTTCAACCGTATCAGAACCCCTTAATGAGCTCTTCGGCAGCATTAAAGATACGTGAAAGGTAGATAAAATGGGAAACATCAAAATCCACCTTATTTCCATAATTGAATGAAACTCGGCAATCAATGAGGAAAAAAAAGAAAAAAAGCGTCCTATTAGTGCGAAAAAAGCAGTCATTGTATCGTCACATAATCTTGTTAACGGCACATTTGGAGAATGAGAACTTTAGCTCATAAAGAGAACATTCCTTTTTTACTAAACGGATAGAAGGTAAACAAGAAAAATGGGTCTCCAAATGAAGACAAAGGGGATTCAACTCGAATTGTATAAAAGCACGTCTGTGAAAAGTGACAAAAATGATATTTGACAACGCAACCAGGATTTGCTTCGTGAGTTTTTATTTAGTAGGACTTTTGAGTTGGTTTAAAAGAAAATGTGGACTAGAATATAATAGAATACAGGGTGTAAGGGACAGCCCTCCACAAACTGATGGGGTGATTCAGTATATCATACTAAGATGACCGGTACAAGAAATTATTTCAGGAACGTTATAGAAGTCCAATAAATTTGATTTGTTTTATTTCCTCATACGCAATGTATCGTTACCGTGGTAAAACGCACTTAGCGAACGGCAAGCGCGACGACGAGTTCGATTAACTCTGAAGTCAACAACTTATTTCACGCGTCGTTCGTTAGTGTATTTCAACATCCATTGTTGGATTTTTTATTTTAGCCTTATTTTTTTACATAAATCGAATGCTGCGTTCAGGGAATGTAATTATAAATTGAAATAAAGGAACAGAAACTAAAAAAAAAGGAAAATTCCGGTGGAATATGATTCAAAATAAGAAGCTGAATGCACTCTTTCAGTTTGTGGAGGGCTGTCCCTTACACCCTGCAAAGTATACAGTACAATTGTACACCAGAATTGAAACAACTGGTTTAATTAGGTTATTAGCTTCGGATAAAACCTTTTTGCTGCTGTAGTAATAGATGAAGCGGTTTCTATTAGAACAACTTGTTGATAGCACTCGTGTAAGAGAAAAAAGGGTTAAGAATTTTTGAGAGTATTATAAAAGGATGTTATGTCTAAGCTTCGAAGAATTCTTTTTCGATGTTCCATTTAAGTATAGTAGCTAAGAATAAGTATTTTCTTCTTTATAAAACTTGGCAAACAATATTCGCTACCAAACCACAGAGGAATTTATTTCCAACACGTAATATAAACATTTAATTATACCAAGACATGTTGGAAGTTTCTGGGTGCCATGCTAAAACTACTTCATTACGCAGCGTTACAAAGTTGGTAAATTTTATGTCAGTGCCCTAGATATGAACTGGCAAAGTTGACCCACTAAACTTAGTTAACTACTTAAACGCAGTGAAAACATCGCGGGAACCGCATTTCCATATCAATCTTGCGACGTTTGCCGACACGACCGCCCTGCGACTGGTCCAAAAGCTAAATGACTGTAAGAATCCATCCCAGTTTCAATTTATCACCGAGAGATGGCGTTGAATGTATGAATGAATTGAAAGTTAGATTACACAATTTAAATTCCCCCTTCATGCAAAATAGGGATGGAAAGATGAGGTCTGGGGGGTGTAGAATACATTATACTAGAGAAAGCTGGAAGGGAGGTTGAAATATTTACCTCGAGGGACTTTGGAAGTGTGTGCGTCGAAGCGGAGCAAAATCTTAATGGATTATGGTATGATTGGACTACTCGGCTTACCTGCAGATACTTTGCAAGTCTTTTTATCCACAATCCGCCTGTAGATTGGTTTCTATAGAGTATTAAACGACGCAATAGGACCTTTTTTTTATTTATCCGTCCCTTTGAATCGTCCGAGCAATTAGGGAAAATAACAATTTAATTTTTTTCAGGCGATGTCTGCAGCTAATCCAATTTGCTTCGTTTTTTTTCGTGTCCGTTCGGCTGTGCGAGCGAATCGATTAGCAAGATGAATGTTTCGAATTTTGAAAGGGGTTGTTTTCTATTGTTCTGTTTTGGATACGTTGTAAAACATATCTTGTACGCCTTTTAAAGTATACTGCCCAGTTTATTTTGTTAGCTTACGTGAGTACCTAGGTTTAGACTACTCTTCCGAATTCGCTGGCTCAAACAGGATACAGTTTAACCTGTGAACTAGTTTTTTTATGGCTCTAAAGCCGGTATTTGTTTCTCTTTATCTCAAACTTAATGGTCGTTACTTACTAATATTTCCCAGTTGTGGAGATCAGATAGGCAGTTGCTCCTGTGACTGAAAAGTTGTGTGGTAATCGGTTGGCTTAAAGAAGGCTTTGAGAAGGATGATATGGCTAGAAAAGAGGTGTCTTTTTTTTAAGATACGAAATCATCAAATGACCCCCAGGAGGGGGTCTGGGCGGAGCGGAAGGGAGTGTCAGACTTGTACTGACTAAAACCCATCCATGTTCCTTCTTTGCCCTTTGTGTTCCAGGGTATCTCTTTCGAACAGTCGCGCAGCCGGTGCAGGCATCCGGCCCTTGCGGACTCCTTCCTTGTTGCTGACATCTCTAAAAGAGGTGTCTGATGAGATGACAAGTATTGGAAGAAATAAATTGAGATAAGGGCAGGAGAATGATGACTACCGACCTTATAGATCTTAAACCAATGAAGGTCCTATCCATAGCTACCTACATACTATGACAATAAACTTCACAAAGTTACCCGTTGTTGACTATACCAACATATACTTAGTGGAACGTTGTTCAGAACTATCGACATGATGTTGTAAGATCAGATGTTCAATCTTCCTTGTTATTGTTTCGTACAGTTTCTTGGGTAAGCAGAGAGGTAGGTCAGTGGGGAAAGTGGTTTTATAGGATTTTCTTGGGAATTTAGGTCGTGTTGTTTTGATTGGCATGAGGAGTGGAGTTCGATATCAATATTTATTTGCATATTTTTTTTTTCTGTTTGGAATGGAATATTTTCGAAAGTTGTTGGTGAGTGTAGTAACCCGGTGCTAATCTTATGTCGTGCTTTTGAAAGTGACTGCCATACAGTATGTAAAGCCCAACTTTTTCTAAAACTGAATTTCGTCGACCTAATACTAATACGGTGTAAGTCAGAAATTATAATTGTCCAGGATGCGGAAAAACCTTATAATTCCGTAAAGTTCTTAGAAAACTTAAAATTTATGTTTTAACTAAAATATTATTTAATTAGCTTTAATGTTTACCGTTTAGTTAGATATGACACTTTTGGCCAAATTTTGACTTACGCCATGTTAGAATCTGGTCGAAAATATTCCATAAATTTACGGCCTATTATTTAAGTTTCAGGAGATGCTAAACCACCTTATCTTCTATTTTTTTCAGTCTTGTTCTATTTATAAATATTTGCTACGCGTTGTATGTTTATTTGTTATTATTTTGTCAATTTGTATGATGCACATGATGTCTCTGCAACAAATAAATATTTCTATTGATGGATTGATGGACTGGATTTCTATTTTAAATCCAGTACATCAATAACTCAATACACCATCTTGAACAAAACATTACCCTGGTATTCCCCTTTTATTTAAATCGTAGCCAACTTCCGAAGTCGTTGCAA
This sequence comes from Noctua fimbriata, assembly GCA_905163415.1. NCBI lineage: Eukaryota > Metazoa > Arthropoda > Insecta > Lepidoptera > Noctuidae > Noctua > Noctua fimbriata. Next base: position 5,690,399 of record LR990946.1, read on the forward strand.
GAGGTCCTTGAAAGTCGCAGGCTCGAGATTTAAAGTCATTCCTTGTACTGTTTCTATGTGTACACCTTATATATTCACGACTTGTGCTTAAAGAGCTTGGCAGAATTAATTACCATCGTTTTGTAGCATGTATTTTATTTCTTAGAGGTAATTTACTATATGCTTTGCATTTTAAGTTGAATCTTGTGTGGAAATGTTAGTATTTATTTGCGTTAATCTATCTAGTATTGTAATACTTATAATAACGGTCTTTAACTATGAAATTGTAGTTTTTTCTCACATTTTCTTCTGTTTGTAACTTTGACGTATAGTTAATTTTTTTTCCTAATTCCATTTTTATTGGATTAATTGTTAAATTACGTACCTTTTAGAGTTTAAAAACCGTACTAGTAGTTGTATATTATTTCATAGGGTAGTGTGTCAAAACATCTGTTTCAGTGTGCTGGTTTCACTACTTCAAGTGGGTATATTTTTGTCATAGACTGTGTTTTGAGAATTTAAGATACGCAGTTTCACTAACTATAGTTTGCAATTGCATCATAATCGTCGCCAAGAAAAATGATAGTATGGAAATATCACTTTTCACGAAGGCGTTCACACAATTCGGCAATTTCATATTTTAACCCCTAATATTATAAAGTAGTAGTTTGTTTGTAGGGCTAATCTTCGGAACTGCTGATCCGATTCCGAGAATTCTTTCACTAATGGGAAGCTACATTATCCCCGAGTGTCATAGGCTACATTTAAAACGTTCCTGTGGGATAATTTTCGACCATAACGTGAAACCGCGGGTGAAAGCTAGAAATATACATATAAAAACGCTTTTGCAAATATCTTGAGATTTCGATACTCAACACACTGAGATGACGAGTAATAGAGAAGTATGGAAGAAGAAGACATGCTGCGCCGACCCCAAATAAATTGGCATAATGACAGGAGAATGATGATGACGATCGATGCTCATCTCGTCTGCAGTTAGTAGTTTCACTAGATTGTAAATAAGAGTGAATGAATGAATGAATGCATTTATTTGTCAGAATATTGTACAAAGATATTAGGTTCAGAATTTATTAGGATCATAATATTCTGCCGTTTCCGGCGTACAGATATGGTTTATAAAATTATGAGTGTTCATTAAGTAAATTAAAATTAAATTATTAATCATTAGAATTGAATTACGAATATTTAAATAAGTGGAAAAATAAAAGAGATAAACTAATATAAGTCAAAATTTCAGTCAGAAGTGATTCATATAAGCTGTCCTATACAAATATTTAGCGAAGCCGACGATATTTTTTGCGTATTACCGTATTTTTAAGATCCGTAAACCAAAATTCTTCTAAATACCAAGAAATCTGTTAATTCAGTTTGAGCTAAAACATGCTAATTACAAAGCTTACTCATACAAGGTAAATCTTTTGTTCCACACGTAGGTAAAACTCGGTTTTTCACATCAATGTGGTCGCAAGATTCACAAGTACGAAAGAAATTGTGTCTGTCTATCTGTACCCTTTACCGCCTAAACCACTGAACTGATTGTTATTAAATTTGACAGACAGGTTTCCTGGAACCTGAAGAAGTATCGGCTATTTAGGCTACTTTTTATCTCATATACCTCACTGCTGCTGCCTTATTGGCCAAGTGGTTGCAAGCGCGACTGCTGACCATGAGATCCTGGGTTCGATTCTCGGGTCGGGTTGATTTATTACATCAGGAATTTCTCAGTAGCAGCCGCGGAGTTCGGATTTCTGCCCGGTTGATGGCAATAGGCTCGCTCCCTCTTACATAACTGGCGAAATGTGGGTATACTATTAGGTAAACCTCTGTCTAACCCTTCGGGGATTACAGGCGTGATGTTGTTGTGTTTTATCCAATATAGGTCATTATCATAATCTACCTCGCCTTTTTCTAACTATGTTGGGGTCGGCTTCCAGTCTAACCGGATGCATCTGAATTACAGTATTTTACGATTTTATGATCTCCACAACCCAGTTAGTACTGGGTAATACGGTACCCCTTGGTAACACTGGTTGTCAGACTTTCAGGCCACTGACTACCTGTAACGACTGTCAAAGATCTACAATTGACAGCCGGGCTTAACATGCTTGACGGATATTTGTATTATAAAGTATTGTAATACAAAATACCCACAGACGAAGCCGCATGCAACAGCTAGTATAGAACATAGTGATTACTCACTTTTTTTCTTTGTTAGTTTTGATTTCATTTGCACTTGTGAATGAGTAAGGATCTTAGTCAATGTTTGTAGTTATTGTGAATCGTAAATACGGTTTTATTGTTTGACTTACGGTATGCTATACGGCTTTCTTTTTTAATGTGTCATGGTTTGGGATTATAAGAAAAATGTCGTGAGGAAAGTTTTGAGTATGAATGTGGATACTATAAGAGCAGAGGAAGACCAAAGAAACGATGGATGGACTGTGTGAAGGATGATATGACACGAAAGGAAGTGTCTGATGAGATGACGAGTAATAGAGAAGTGTGGAAGAAGACAAATGAATTGGGATAAGGACAGGAGAATGATGATAGCTTGGGATGATGAGGGGGGATTATAGACTTTTATTTCAATTCTTAGAAAGTGTAAATGATGATATCGCATTTTTTCACAAACGCCAAAACACCGTGTTAATTTATTTACTGAATTTAAAAACTGTGATTCTGTATCCAACGTTCTTTATTTATGTTTAGCTAAGATATGTCTAACTTACTCTTTATTTGATCCTTGACAAATGCTACTTATAAGAAGGCTTTAATATTAATTTAGCACTATAGCACTCATTACCAACTTACATAAATACAATGAAAAGCAAAACGTAACAAAAAGACGCTGAAAAAATTCAGACACTTAAGCATAACTTCCTTACTTTTTAACCAATAAATAGAATTCTTGCAAAAAACTGCCATTTATTCAAAGGATTAGTAATCGGTCTTTTATATAAAATTTGATAGATTTTGTTACAGCAAATTGTATTCGCGGCAGGAGGTGTGCACGCTTCTACAGTGTTGCTAATTTGATAATTTTAAAGGTTCCGTAACCGAAAAGTAACCAACGGGACCCTATTACTAAGCCTCAGCTGTCCGTCTGTCTGTCAGCGGGCTGTATCTCATGATCCGTAATAGGTAGACAGTTGAAATTTTCACAGAATGTGTATTTCTGTTGCCGCTATAACAACAAATAATAATTTAAAAAAAAATCAAAGAGGGCTCCCAACTACGATGTTACAGAACCCTTCATGCGCCAGTCCGACTCGCCCTTAGCCGGTCTTTTTTTTAACTAGCAATGATTATAGGCTTTAGGTACTACAACAGTCGACCAATTTTCAACCGTATTGCTCAGGACATTAGGGTGCAAAGTGGCAAACCTTCGGTGCACTCTGTAGTTCGGCAAGTGACATTGACGATTAAATATAAATGAGGGCAACTAGATTAGTTAAAATTAATTTGGTATTTAGAAATGATTCAGTTTTAAAAAGCTAAGAAAAAGCTAAGCTGGCCTAATTAAATTACCATGGCATGTACTAATGAAATGTCGAAACTAAAGAAAGCGATCGTAATTGTAGACAATAGGCCTCACCTGATAATGCTGGAACTAATTCACATTGTTACTATGCAAAGTTTAATTTTGGGGAAATCGTTCCAATTCTTTGTATACAGACAGGACCAGTTTCAAAAGTCCAGGTCCACTAGCTATAATATCTTCATCAAAATTCAACTTACCGGCAATACCTTTTCACTCCATCTAGCCCTACCGCAAACAGTGAGCGAATTTGTTTTTTTTTGTTTTTTTTCTTAAGCCTGTCGATTCCCACTGCTGGGCTAAGGACTCCCTTCTCCTTGCAAACCTCGATATCTGTCTGGTATGTTCCTCGCAAACAAGATCAGATCGTCACACCACCTTCGTCGCGGTCTACCTCGACGGCGATTTCCTCCGTCAGGCGTCCAGTGAGTGACGACCTCCACCATTATGCACATTGCTATATTATGTTATATTGTATTGTTGACAGCTCCAGTCTGGCTATATGTCAAATTTATCGTGTCTGTGTCTAGCTCCAGACTGGAGCTAGACTGGACTGGACTTATTTATTGACATAAATTGCCTATGGGAACTGTATCTATGCCGTTCAAACTTGCACAGAGTATAGAAGACCGTACAAGAAAGATATATTGTCTCTGTCAAGTATTTCAAGTGAACGAACACCCGAGTTGCTGTCCGCTAATGGGAACTTTAGAACTAAACAAATAATTTAAAAAAAGAGACTCACCTGAACTCCTGGCGTGCACATTATCAACAATCACTTGAAACACTAATAACAAAAAGATAATAGTTTTAAAACTACTACAGCACCACCCTCCATTACTAAACCCCTCATTCACTACACTAGATTCTTTACACTTATTGTCATCACTATTACTGCTAATTCTTTTCTTAAAACATCTTCTTTTATATCCTCTGTCTTCTAGCAGATATTTGAGGTCTTGTAGACTCTTCTTTTTTGTCGTTATTGGGTTTCCAGAAGGTTCTAGAACCGGGTCTAGGTTTGGGTGTCCAGACATGGTTGGTGGTGGTAGGTTCTTGCTAGAGATTTTGTTGTTGATTGTGGTCAAATTCCTGGTTCATCTTGGGTTTGCATCTGTAACAATGAGATAGAATTTCGTTAATAAAGATTATAATGATTTAATACTTTTAACACCTTAGGAGGTTCTCATTGCGCGGCTGGGTCAAGGGCTTGATTCAGAAAGCAGTACTCCTGCCCCCGTAGCATGATCACCGTAGACAAGGATTTCTTTGACAGAAGAATCTACAAAATGACAGATAGTGCAAAGAAATCTGTCATTGTGTCGACACAATCTGTCATTTTGTCGATTCTTCCGTTAAAGAAATTCTTATCTACGGTGGTCATGCTACGGGGGCAGGACACGGCACGCATAGTGAGGCGATTCCTCTCTCTGGAGCCCTGACCACCGGCAGCCTGGACCTTGTTCCTGATGCTGATGAGCCATCTATTTTTTTTATATATTTAAATATTTTGTTTACTTGTATTAGATAATAGAAATAATCAATAAAGGACATTATAATGAAAAATTTGATTTTGTGGCTCTCAAGGTAGATCTTCTAATCGGTTTTCAGAAAGATCAGGGGGGTTACTATGACGTCTTATGGGACGTCGTGTGGGAAAGAGTCAAGGGTGTACAGGTGATGGTAGGCCCCCTGTACTGTCTTACACAGGCCTGCTCTAGAATAAGTACAATTAGGGTTGTAGTACATACAATGGGAAATTTAATATCAAGTCCTGTTGTCTGTTCGTTGCAGGAACTGATAAGCTATCAAATCGCCAAACTCACAGCAAATTCTGGAGCGGCTCAATTTAAATTCCATCGACATGCTGAGAAGAAATGAAATATTTCATACATTGCCTGATAAAATATCTTATGGTAAAATATTCCACACATTGCGGTGTAAAAGAAGTATAAATTGAAGCAAAAACATGTGTTAAAAGTATTACTAAGGTGTTTATTTTATGTTTTAATGTATGCTCATCAATAAATGCGTAGAAGAAATTAAAGGTATGCTCACAACACGATAGTTATATTATAAAACCTTTATTGTGTAAAATGCAGCACTTTTTTATGCTCAATATAACACCATAATGGTAGAAGCTCATAAAATATTGCCTGTAAAATTATTAGACCTGAGCTAGGCGCGATGATTGGCAATCCATTATTTCTTTATTGCTCGCCGTTTGCCAAGCAACACACCCACACATAAACAAGTTCACAAACACCAAACAAAAACACTAACAACTTAATAGGGTAAATGCACCAACAATCGGCCGCCAATAAATTTCTTACACGAAATAAAAGCGCGACGGAATTATTGAGACGAGAAAAAAAAGCACAAAACGGGAATGCTGCCGACAATCTAATAAGCAATTCATCAAGGAATGTGACAGTATGTGTTATCGTGGGACGTAAGCTAGGGGGGATGCACTGCAGCCACCTGCGGCCGAATGACGGAGATAAACTTTAGACTAAGATGAACTTGTTTCTCAAAGCCGGATTAAGTACCGGACAAGTCTAGTCTTCTCGTAATGGGAAGGTTTTGTCAAGTTTTCGATAACGAAGGGATTATTTTTTATATTTCTCGTCGAAGTCTTGAACACGTTTGAGCAGAAAGGTGTTAAATTGGATAAGAATTTTTGTTATAGCTTAGTTTTTATAGCGTGCTAACTTTACTAAAGTCTGGAGATTTATGTCCGGGATGTTCGTAAATGTGGATTGTCGCTTTTTTCTTTTTTTTGATACCTTTTCTAGTTTTTATTGGTAACATTTATTATTTTTACTGATACTGACTTACTTTGTTACCTTAGTTGGAATAAGTGTTGAGTTTTAACTTGAAAATAGCTCAACTTGTCAGTCATAAATCTACTATATTGGACAAAGCCTCTTCTGGTTGTGACTATTTTAAAGACACATAACATAACATGACGCCTGTACACCCGAAGGGTTAGAGGTGTATTTAATATTAGTAGAACATTTCGCCAATTATGTTTAAGTACCACGTAATAGGGGACGAGCCTATTGCCATCAACCGGGCACAAATCTAGACTCCATGGCTGCTACTGAGAAATTCCTTAACACTTTGCCCGACCCGGGAATCGAACCCATGACCTTATGCTCAGCTGTCGCGCTTGCGACCACTAGACCAACGAGGCAGTAAATGCACTTTAAAAGTTTTTAAAGCAATGTCAATTTTAGCGACAAAGTAAAAATCTTATGTTGCCTTTAATTGATCTGCACTTACAATCTTAAAACCAGAATCCAGCAATGCTGATTGGAAACAGTAAGAGGCACTAACAGTAGTAGTTCCTTTAACTACATACTCAAAAGTATAGGTAGATATTCCTACGTTCATTATTCCTACAACACGCCATAAACTAGCAATTTCTGAACTAGCACCAAAACAAACAGCTGCCCACCAATAGTTAAATAACTATTCCCCATATATCTTTAGCACGGTAAAACGTGAAATTCCGAACTGTTTACACACAAAACAATGCACAGCACTGCAAGCGGGTTCAGGTGTGCCAATCCTGGCTCAAAGCTGGCTCATTAATCTTCTCTGCCCTTGCTAGTCCTCCGTGGTAACGGATAATGGAATACTTCGGTTTTCGACGGTATTTGCGGATTTTGGAATATTGATAATTGGAATGGGAGTTGAACATAACTGGTGAAATTTGGGTGTTATAAGTACACCTCTGTCTAAGCCTTGAGAGCAGGCGGGACCGCGTGATAATTGGAGTTGGTGATGGAAAATTTTAAAACGAAAATATTCATGTTTGGCGAAAAAATGAAGCCGAAAGAGTAGATGTAGGAGTCCATAAAGGGTGACATTCACCCAACAGTGGGACTGTATAGCTCAAAAAAGACGATACTAACAATGCTAATAATAAATCTGATAAAGAGCAAGAATCTAATTCAAATTATTAAGTATAAATAGACGATTTGCCGGCCATATATTCAGAATCGGACTCTTAATATCCTGCATAAGTTATGATAAGTGAAACTATAGTGCCCCTAAGCGAAGTTATTATCATAGCTTTCAAAGTAACAGAATTGAAACCCAACAAATTATCTCTGCTGCTATTTAAGATATTGCCAACCCTAGCGCCGTGGGCAATGCTGTCCATTCAGTAAATAAAACGAGCGTGATAATAATGACAACAGATCTCAATCTACAATCTTAATGTTCTCCTAACAATTGACGAAACTGAATGTAGTTCAACATTCAGTAAAGATTTCACATAAACAAGATCCAAATACTACGATAAAAAACTTCATTAATAAAGATAAACATAAAAAAGGGTTGTAACAGGGTTAATGTCATCATTACACACCATTACAGAAAAATAAAAGGGAATACCCGATCACGGGATCAATGAGCCAGCGATGAGAATAATCCTCACGTCTCGACGATATTTCTATGCTTAACGACGGCAGGAAATTCGTTTAGACTTGTCCGACAGCCCGAGTCCGTAGATCGTAACTGAAAATTGTTTCAGCCCCCCGGGATATCCTGAAGTTCAGGTGGACTACCCACCCTGAGATCTTTCACAGGTGGTATAATGAGTTATTGTCCAATTGTACACGTTTTATTAGAAAGGAGAATTTTATTGGTTTTCGTACGAGTTTTCTTCAATGCTCTTGGGAGTTGCAGAAAGTGTATCACTTGTCTGTTTTTTTATACTGTTTTGTTCTATTATTAGATATTCGTGTTAACAGTACTTTAGAATTGCTGGCATGTTCGTTTTCAATTTATCAGTGTTCATTATGTACTTTTTAAATCGCGCTGAAGCTCAATTATTCATAATTAAAACCACACCATAAACATGATACACAACTTTCTCACTCCAGCCAATAAAGTTGCTGAAAAATATTTTTTCATAATTCTGTACTCCATCTGGGTTTGTTAGCTCTTTTGAATTTAAAATCATCACAATTTTTCCCCAACTTTAATTAAATTAAAATACAATGCAAAAATGTTTAAATCCGGTAAAACGAGCTTGTAGCGGATCGAATTAAATTTGAATAAGTGGCTTCAGACAGGTCTGAAACGTTGAGAAGAAATATAAACAGTCATTTATCGTAACAATCCTGAGGTCCATTCCTCTTTAGCCCTCTGGAGGGAGGTCGAGCACAGGTGCGGGGATGCGGGGGGTGAAAGCTCCCCCCTCTTGACTGATTGTTTGTTTTGCCATTCCCGGTTTCACAGTTTGTTTTGCAAAGGAATTTGCAGTTGCAGCAGAGTCGGACTAAAAACTCAACGGGACATCAATTTTGGTGTAAGTGTTGCTAAGATGTCTCTGTTAAGGATTGTGGGAATTGTTGAATGGTGGTTTTAGAACAACTGTGTTCGTTTCTGGTGGTGTTTTGCTCGTTACCGGTGCTAAGTGGCTAGATTTGAGTAACAACAAAGTTGCAAGACCAGTTAACGAGACGGATACAAAGCATTACAAAAACACAATAACTAAAATGCTTGATACTCAATACACTAATTAGCAAAACAAATCAGCCAAAGACATAAAACTTAACAAACGACACAAAACTAAAAAGGCAGCATTAGAAAAAGCTGAACACATAAAAATTAATATTGAACACGACAAAAAGAAAATGGCTGCTCATTTTTCACGTGTGCAATTAAACGTACGTAATAACAACCAAGATGGTCAGTTATTCTTTAAAAGGAACGTTGGTTATGTCCAATCTAAATTTAGAAATGGCCTGACTGGAATGGTCAGTGCATTCTAGTGGATATGGGCAAAGTTTGCAGAGGAGAGCGGGCTAATGAAATAATAATAATTAGTGTTTTGAAAGGCTTTCGAAATAAAGCGAAGTGGAATGTGAAGTTGGGAAACTTAGAGCTAATAATGGCATGGGAAGCGTCACTCAGTGGTGGTTAAAACTTTTGATAATCACTTTGTGGATGCTTTAAACCGAAACGGTTAAGCTCATGAACAAGATTTTTTATATTTCCCGTGGAAGTTTTTTTTTTCCATTACAAACACATCACACTCAATATTGTCATGCATTATTTTAAATATTATTTACTTGCAATCAATATCAACCGCAACACCCTTATCAACCTTTGGACTACTAAAATCTTATTCTTCACTGCAATCAATAGCAAAGATCGCATCAGCTAAACCTTTACACCACACCCCATCTAACCAGCTTTGCGTCGCAGTCGGGGTTAAAATTTCATGGCCTTAAACAGGTCGAGCCTGGTCCTACTCTGTTCACAGCCAGTAGGACCAAGTATCAAGTACTGTACTTTAAAGAATTTTTCCACTTAATGCTTAGGAAGTCGTTTTTGCATCAATGGTCGTTGGAGAATTGGCTTGTTCGATGCTTTTAGAGAATGTTCATGGGTATCAATGCCTTGTTTTAGGAATGTAACGATTTGTTGGAGGTTGTAGCTTTTTGTTGTTGTTGTCTTGTTTAGCATTATGTTCAGTATGGTTTTGTTTATTAAAGTCATTGTGAACTCCTATAGCTTCAGTATTGTAAGTATCTTAACAGTCTGCGTCAAGCATACTTGCAGATTCAAGATTAGATATTACAAACTAGTTGAATATTTCTCACGATTACTTTGAATTATCAGATCGGAAAAATACTTTGCCCAACCTAACCTAACATTTGATTTCCTGAATTCTAAACCATTAAACAAGATATCTACAAAACAGAATGGTAATGCTACAATTTTGTTGGAAATATTGGTATATTCAAGTCGCCAATATTAAGCGTTCTGTGGTTCAGTCCCGATTTCCCTAAGTGCGATAAGGATCTAGAATCTAGACCATTTCCCGTCCATTCTAGACTAAAGCAGGAGCTACGAAGGAAATAGAGTACTGTGGTTTTGTGAACAATATTCGGCTTTATGATATACTGTTAATGTGTTTAGTATTCGTTACTGCGATATTAATAGGAAACCTAGATGATGAAGAGTTTGTGTAGCTTAAGAATTAATTATAAACAAGAAACTATTAAAATGTTGAATCAATTCGATGTAAAGGTTTCTCGGGGTAAGCTTTTAAACGCGATAAATGTAGACGTAAGGATAACTATTAAAGTCTTAAATCCACTGACTGACAACGCACAGCCAAAACCACTGGTTCTAGTACAAAGTAAAATCAGTAAAAATCTGTGGTTTTCTACTACAATTTAAAAATTAAATCACAAAACTCCAGTCATAAAAATTCAAGACCTAAATAAAACGTTGGAAATAAAATTTCATTCAACTATTGAGCGAGGTGAGACCCCCAGTTGTCGGCATCGTAACTCCACGTCGGCTACAATTTGGCGAATGCATTCCCCCACTAAATCGCCGTTCAAGTATTGAAGGCGCTGTGAAAATTTCATACACTAAGTGCCTATTCGCGTGGTGTCTCGTTAAGGAAATACTCCACCTCTGTTAGCTTCAAATCGCTCTTAGTATAAAGGGTCATAAGTTTCGATGGAGTGGTCTATAAAGTTTTCAAGTTATTGATTGTTATCGGTCTTTAGTAAGCTTATGATCTTATTATGGGTTTACGTTACGTTGTAGATTATTAAAAAAAGGTATTATTAAATGCCAATAGTATTTGCAAAAGGCGTGCGTGTATGACCAAAAGTATGAACGTACGACGCAAAAATAGTATGTGTAGATCGTCCCAAGTGGCGTACTGTTCTTTCTGCCTACCGCTGTTGGAAAAAGGTGTGCGTTTATGTAAGCCAAAACCTGATTTTCATTATTGAAACTGAGAACAAAAAAACTGAACTACATTTTGTTTCGAGTAAGATACTCGCAAATTAATGTATGTACAACAGAGATAATAAATTCAAAGTTCTCTGATGAAAGCTATTTGTATCTGAAATCCCAGGAGTTCTACTACATCCGTGTACTCCTCCTAGTCTTGCCTAGAGTACAATTCTGCTTGTTATGTCTCATTAGCAAGTACAGAAACAGTTGAATCATCCTAGCTTGTGTTTCTAGTGCTGCGTGAATAGACAATACGTCTGCCTTCAGAGAATATTTAGATAGTCTAATTCTGGAGTTCTTACTTATGCTTATGACGGTCTCGGGAGGTTTATTTTTAGACTCTAGGTTTGTTTTTCCATCTAGACGGATTTGGATTCTGGCCTTTAAAGAAATATGTCGCTCAGCTGTCAAGTATGGATACTTTTCATCATTTTCGTCATCTGTCTAGCCTTTTACGTCGTTTTTAGGATCAGCGTCTAGTCCAACCAGATGTGACTGAATATCAATCTAGCCATGATCCGCTTATGAAAAAGATTAAGCCAAATGAAATAAAATGTTCTTATTTTAATTCGTAGAGCCGCCATTAAATCCGAATATCAAATTAAATCGGTGCAATAAATTATTTTTTCTCACAGAAATGAATTTTACCCGGACGTTATCGAGATTAAAACGAAATGAATCGGACCGAGTAGATTAATGACAGTCCAAGTGTAAGGTTCTCCGTTTACAGTTCCGCTGGATGATAAGCATTATACATCAGGCATTTTAAATTTCAATTTACCATGCTCTAGGATTACAACCCTTAGTTCTATAACACATAGTTCAAATTTCATCGCATTCAAAGCTTTTTTATGACCTTTCTTTTAACCTACGTCATTTGAAAATGATCTTTCTTCTTGCGTTTTAAAGTTGACATTAGTGTTAGGTGCAGTGTTATACTTTCTCATTTTTATACTACCGCCTGTATGTGTATATGCTTGATTTATGTCCTGCTTTGAAATATTATCGGTTGTGTATTCATCAATCTAATTTTAGAGCGACTTTAAGTAGTTCTTATCTTTATTGTGTTTGACCCTTGTTTTATTTGTATCATTAGAATTAAGTTTAAGATGCAGTTTAATTTATTGTAGGTAGGTATATTTAGCTGCATCTGGTACGTCTGAGAGGTTAAATAGATTTGAGGAAAGTTCATGATTTTTTTTTAGTAATTCCAGCATTTTATACTGGCACACTGCAGCAGGCTGTGCAAAGGTCTACTTTTTATATTTCTACCATGTCTTTCTCTGTTGCCTTCTTTCTTTGACCAATCTAGGATAATACAGGTAAATGTGAAATGGTTTGGGAATAACCTTCCTAGAACTAAGAATGGCACTCACACCCAATTACATTGGACTTTATAATACCTCTTCCTATCCCTTCATTACGTGCTGTTATATTAACTTAGAACCATTTTAAAATTCTCTTATAACTACAAACAAACAAAACATCATCCCTAATAACCACAATCCATAACAACAAAAACCTACTTGACGCACATTAACAAATTCAACATTAATTACCACAAACGAAGGTAAAATAAAAGAAAAGCTAGACTCATTAACCGCCGGTAAACTAATGGGATTTGATGGGAAGGCGTGCAAAAACACGAACAATCCCCGGAGGCACGGTTAAGCATGATTTATAGTGGCTCCCTCTGTATGAGAGCGAGTAAATTGCAAAATGAAACACACCTGACTCTGTTGATGACAATTGATGATTAATTTTTTTGTTTTGCATATTGAAAGGACCGAGGATGGAGTTTTTGATGTACTTAGGGGCTTTTTAACGTTTGATGGTGTTGATTTTTCTCGTTCTGTTAGTAGCCGAAGAGGTAATTAAGGAAATGGGGATGATGAATGGTGTAGTATTGCATTTAATGCAACACCAGCAAGTAGTTATTGGTGTGCATTAGAGTTCAAAATCTGATCTAAATCTATCTGTAATTTCTTTTGTCACTTTTGAACGTTTTAAATTATATAAATAGGCCTTCTAGTTTCTTTCTTCTAGTATCTAGTGCATTGGATAGTAAAGAGGATGGCTGTCGTTTAATATAAAAGCAAAACACAATAATGATGATAAGACCAGTTTCCGTAAACGCGGCCTTGACAATATCCGAGAAAATACAATTACGACAAAGATGTACTGCAAATCATAATCTTACTGTGCTATCAGTTCAGCAGAAGTTTTTATCACGCGGGCTTATAGAAGTATAAAAATTGGTTTAAAATCTAAATATATAATATTTTTTCACACATTAAGGTACCCAGATTAGGCAACAAAACGTAGCATAAAACTAAACAAAAAGAAACTAAAAAATGCATACCTACATTCCGCCGCAAAGAATAAACCACGAAAAATTTCATATCGTTGTGATAAAAACTAAAATTCATATTTCTGCATCACACTAAACCGCAGTTGTACTAAAACTTTATGCTCCACGAACATACGAACAAACATAAACACATAAATTGTACGTTGTATAGTAAAAACTGGATTGGTATGACGTGGAGAAATGCGGTGTACGGGTGAAACACCTGGGGGCCCGCCGGACAACAATTGTGCCGTTTACCTTAGCGTTCTTGGTCATTTGTGGAACGTTGACGGAAATGGGATTTGTGAAAATATAATCGACGTATTTAGTTGGACGACAATTGGGATTTTTACCCGGGTTTTTTGTTACAATTATGAGAAGGGAACATTGTGTTATTTTTTCACTTATGGCGTTCAGTTTCAATTATTTTTGTGTTTTCTGTTATCTGAAAAGTTGTGTGGTATTCGGTTATCGTGGTATGGACATGTGATGATGAAAATGTTGAGTACGAATGTAGATGGCTATAAGAGTAGAAGAAGTCCAAAGCAACGATATATGGACTGTGTGAAGGATGATATGGCTAGAAAGGAGGTGACTGCTGAGATGACGAAGAATAGAGAAGTATGGAAGAAGAAGACATGCTGCGCCGACCCCAAATAAATCATCATCACAACAACAGTAACCAATGATGGTTACTGTACTGTGTGTGTATAGTAACAACACTATGGTAAATCTTTCAATTCAGTAGACCCCTTGGCAAAGACCTCTTCTAACTGTCCATTGAACTCTTCCACGAGCTATTCTCCTGCTGTTAGGACCCGCAGTGAGTTTTAGCTCGTCTTCCCATTTCCTTAGATTTTTTCACCTGCTCTTTTTACTGTTTCTGGTATACCAGTCTGTTTCCCATAGATAAAGCTTGAATGATGCTTAAGACTTTAGAGCATCTATTGTATGTTTATTTATAACTACGTATAATTTTAGTGTCTTCTTTGTCTTCGTCAATATTTTCTATGCCATATTAAGATTTTTATAAATACCTTAATTGTGCGAAATATCTTAAATGACTAAGTAAAACAGTTGCTATCAAATCAACCCCAAAAATATTTCGTTTCATCAAACCCAGCTCCAGAATCTAGCGCTCCTAATTGCGTAAGCTCATTAATCAGTGTAATTTCTTAATGAAACATAGTCAGAGACAGCTAGACTCCAAGGTTGATCAAGGCCGTATTTTTATTAAAGCTTTCATCTAGAACGTTCATCATTCATTCGCATTCCTCAGATTTGGAGTATCATGAATGATTTCTAGAAAAAGCAAGAAGTGAAGGGCCACTGGCCACTGATCCTTGGTTCGATTCCCGGGTCGGGCAAAGTGTTATTGGGTTTTTCCTTCAGGAATTTCTCAGTAGCCGCCACGCAGTCTGGATTTTTGCCCGTTTGATGGCAATAGGCTCGCCCTATTGTATATCCTATTACATGGGACTTATCATAACTGTCGAAATGTGGGTGGATTCTTAGGTACACTTCTGCTTTCCGACGTTTGGCCCCCAAACTGGAACGGACCGGGGCTGCCTTCGAGCGGCTCCTGCCCAACCTGGGGGGTCCAAACGCCTCCTGCCGGAGGCTATACGCGGGGGTGGTGCGGTCCATGGCCCTTTACGGGGCCCCGGTGTGGGCGCGTTCTCTGAGGCGGCAAGCCGCCCGCTACCTGAACGCGCCCCAAAAGGGGATAGCCCTAAGGCTAGTCCGGGGGTACCGCACGATCTCCGGTGAGGCGGCTAGCCTCCTTGCCGGATTGCCGCCATGGGATCTGGAGGCGATAGTCCTCGCGCGCCTTCACGAATGGCGCGCGGAGGCACTACGTCGTGGGGAAACTCCACTGCCGCGGCAAATCGCCGCTCAGCGGACAGACCTCCGGCGCGATCTCATGGTTACATGGAGAGAGCGACTGTCGCAACCCCGTGCAGGGCACGCCACCATAGTGGCGATAAGTCCCCTCTTTGAGGAGTGGCTAGAGAGGCGCCACGGCGTCCTCACCTTCCGCCTGACGCAGGTCCTCATCGGACACGGTTGTTTCGGGAGGTTCCTGCACCGAATCGGGCGGGAGGAAACGCCCGGGTGTTTCCATTGTGAGGATCGTCCGGAGGACACGGTGCAGCACACTGTGGAGGCCTGCCCCGCTTGGGCGGAGCAGCGCCGTGTCCTCGTAGAGGCGATTGGCGGCGGCGACCTCTCGCGCCCGGCCCTGGTTCAAGCCATGGTCCGGAGCGAGAGGGAATGGGAAGCCGTCACCTCCTTCTGCGAAGCAGTCATGCTAGTGAAGGAGGTGGCGGAACGTGAGAGGGAAAGAGCCTCACGTCCCAGCCGCCGCGGGAGACGCCCTGGGCGTCGGGGGTTACGTGGTGGCCCCCGGCCACCGTAGGCGCTGGCCTGTGGACGGCGAGTTATGGGCTAGCTCGCCGTCTGGCCGTCTTATGACGACAGGCCGTGTCGACGGCGCGTTCGTGTTCCACGCGCGCCTCAAAGAGATGTCAGCAACCACGTAGGGGTCCGCACGGGCCGATGCCTGCCAGGGCTGCGGGACTGTTCGAAAGAGATACCGCGGCCCTGGAACACAAAGGGCAAAGAAGGAACATGGATGGGTTTTAGTCAGTACAAGTCTGACACTCCTTCCGCTCCGCCCAGAGCGGGGGGGGTCATTTGATGATTTCCCATCCTAAAAAAAAAAAAAAAAAATAAAAAAAAAAAAAAAAAAAAAGGTACACTTCTGCTTAACCCTTCGGGGATGACAGGCGTGATGCTATTTCAGCAGCAGCTCACAGTCTAGCGGTAGCTGGCTGTAGGCTCAACCCTTATCACAAGGAACTTGAACGTAACTGATGGAATAAGGGTATGCTTTACGTCCTTGCACACTTCTTCGGGGAAACAGATGTTATGTTATTTGTGACAGAAGCGAATGTGAATATTGTGACTTCATAATCCAAAATGGCTTCTAGTTTCAGTATGCGCCCGACAGGTGTCCGGCGCTGGTTTAAAATTGAACTTTGTACCTTAAGAAATGCAGTTCAGTTTGAAATTGAAATAGACTTCAGTAAATCGGTATGAAGAAGCCATCATGATAGCTAGATGCTTTTGATAAAGATATTAAACGTAATAATTTAATATTACGGTTAGGAAAAAGTATTAACCGACTTCGTGTTTTGAAAATAAATGATAGCCATGAAGACATGAAACATAGCATAATAAAAATAGTACACCCACATTTCGCCAGTTATGTTTAAGTCCCATGTAATAGAGGGCGAGCCTATTGCCATCAACCGGGCACGAATCCAGACTCCTTGCTTGATACTAAGAAATACCTGATTGAAAAACCCAATAACACCTTGCAGCAGTCGCGCTTGCGATCACTAGACCAACGAGGCAGTCATGAAAATCATGGAAGACTTAAAAGTAAAAGATTTGTCATTAGATGAACTGATGACCGTCCCAATTTAGATTTCCATCAACAACATATAAAAAAAAGAAGAAAATAAATTTAACAACGCAGAAGTCAAAACAATCACAAATCCCCATTCACCGAATAACCAACTACCCAAAAACTTAATAACATTGCGGAAAAAAGGACCACAAATCTCCTTACATCATAAAACATCTACGTGTGCAAAAGGAAAAAATATATAGGACAAAAAAAAACATGGGAACTCAGTACTAGAGAAATATTTGAGTCATTTAAATATGTATAAAGCTGCCACATCAAACGGATATCATTTTCTCTAGGATCGAAGGCATTATGTGGGCGAAGCTGATGTCAAAGATTTATATCGTAAGATGTACCCTCGATACACTAAAGTGGAGACGAGTTTTACACGGATGGGTATAAGAGTAAAGTAAGACCAAAGAAACGATGGATGGACTGTGTAAAGGATGCTATGGCAGGAAAGGAGGTGTCTGATGAGATGACGATTAATAGGGAAGTATGGAAGAAGACTTGTTGCGCCGACCACAAATGAATTAGGATAAGGGCAAGAGAATGATGATGATGACACTTAAGTCGAGAGAAAAAGCGTCCATACTGACCTGAATGAGCTCACACATGGAACGACAGATATGATTCTCAGTACGGGTAAGCGAGACAATCTATTCTTTATTAATCCAATAAAGTTGAAGAGTTAGTTTGTTTAAACGCGCTGATCTCAGGTATTAGTCAGATTTGAAGCCCAATTCTCGAAGAGGGTTTTAGGCTATTTAGCATCACGCTACGACGAAGTAGTCGAGCAGCGGGTGAAACAGCGAGGCACAGTCAGTATAAGTGAGCAAGACAACACTACTCAAATGTCAACGAAATAGCAACATGAACATTTTGACGTGGTTGAGCGAATCTAACGATTTGAATATTTGGGTTAAGTCGATGTTTTGCGGGACTTTGGAACTGTGGGACGTTCCAGTAAATCATTTTCATTTTAGAAAAGGGTTTATTTTTGAGTTGTCTGTTGTGGCATGTATGTATTGATACGGAAGGACCGTTTTTGTTATGAATTGTATTCTGAAGATCTGTGCCTTGCGATTTTCCTATTGTGAGTTAGTTTGACAAAAAAACCAGTAGTAGCATTATCTTCTTTTACTTGAGCTCCTAGATTATTGGCTAATAAGTCATCCAGCTTGGATGAAATAGTAAGGACTTGTGTAGGTACACCAGCCGTTAGATCGACTTGATTCAGAATTTGGCTTGCATAAGCATAATCAGCCTATAATTTTCCCACTGCTGGGACACACGGCCTCTTCTCAATGAGACGGAAAGGGCTATAATCCACCACGCGGGACCAATGCGGGTTGGTAGATGTCATATGTCTTCGATTTTTTGGTCCTAGGACATGCCGGTTTCCTCACGATGTCTTTCTTCACCGTTTTAAAAGCAGTGGTGATGAAATAAATTACACAAAGTAATGGGCCTGCCTGGGTTTAAGCTCAAGACTTACTGTTCGTAAGTCGGAGCCGCCACCACTGAATTTGGCTGGAATTGACCAAAATGTTAGCTTCATTTAACAGAGGCCCAAAAACTATTGGAACCCAAAAACATGATCTCTCGTCAAATATAAACTTGTAAGTCAATCACAAAGTTTCGCAATCAACCATCAATATTCATGGATGCGACAAAGACCAACTTCTATAGTAAGCCTTATGGGCAAATAGGCTTATATAGCCATCAAAGGGATTTTGTCGAACCAAAAACGGATACGAGAACAATTCCCTTCTATTGGTGGGGGATAGAAGAAATAATTGCAAAACCAGTATAAACTGATCTCTCATTGTATGGGAAGTTTATAGAAAGCGAGGTCATGTTATACTGGTTATGTATAGCTTGATGTGCCGCTGTGTGTACGTAATTTTTTTGTTACCAACGTACATAATGGCGGTTAATACTTTCTTCCGTTTATTGGTTTTGTAGGAAATTGTTCGCAGAAAGGCTGAAACAATGCCTTGTTGTAAGGTTCTTATAAATTGTCGATGTGAGGGTCCTGTAATCAGTTTCATATTTAATACTGACTTCTGCCGGCGGCTCTGTCCGCGTCTAAGAAACATATCCCTTGGCACTCGGTAATAGTGTATCTTTTTGGGGGTTTCGTGCCTGAAAGGTAACCAACGGGACCCTATTACTAAGCCTCCACTGTCCGTCCGTCCGTCTGTCTGTCTGTCAGCGGGCTGTATCTCATGATCCGTAGTAGGTAGACAGTCGAAATTTTCACAGAATGCGTATTTCTGTTGCCGCTATAACAACAAATAATAAAAATAAATTAAAAATTAAAGGGGGCTCCACTACTATGATAGTACGGAACCCTCCTCGATGCGGGAGTCCGACGCACTTGAACGTTTTTTTTTATATTTTGAAATCCGATGTTTTAGCACTTACGTCCTCCATCCGAACTTTATATCTCTTTATAATATTAGTATAGAAGTAAACATTAGTTCCTTGTGTAACGGTTTTATCTTCCCTAAAACTGAAGAAACCACAGCTTTCATTTGTAAATTGGATGTTGATGCCATCCATCATCGCCGCCACTAACAAAGTTAAAAAAGATTAACTGCCATATTCGTATCAAAAGACCACACAGACAAACCAGTACACTTCACTTGAATATATTACACAGAAAAGCGTAAAAACGATTCAGCGAAGGTGAAATCAAACAACGCCAAGTAAACTGGTGGTATGTGTGTTTTATATTGAAAAAAAAACACGAGTGTTTGCGCTTTTGGCGATAAACATGAAGAATTGAATGCGTCCCGGCTGTCTACATATCTATCTACATATGTATATGTGTATTAAGTTAGTATTTGTTCGGTTAGACAATGTTTGTCGCTCGGTTCTGTTTGTTTTACAGTGTTAGTAAAATCATTGCATATGAGAGCGGTATGGTACTTATATACAAGCTTTTTCTTACAAAAGCTACACATGACATCACGCCTGTAATCCCCGAATGGTTAGGCAGAGGTGTGCCTAAATAGTATACCCACATTTCGCCAGAGCCTATGCTCGCCTCCTATTACATGTTACTTAACCTGAAGTCGCCGGCGCCCGGTTGATGGCACTATTGCCATCAACCGGGCGCAAATCCAGACTTCTTGGTAACTGAGACATCCCTGATGGAAAAACCCAATGACACTTTGCCCGATCCGGGAATTGAACCCAGGACCTCATGCTCAGCAGTCGTCCTTGCGACCACTAGACCACTAAGGCAGTGAATGAGATCGACACATCTAAACGGCGTTCAAGAGTTGTGTCAATGTTTGTCGGTTTAGATACACAGATTACGTTCAGTTTCATCGGTAAACCTCTTAGATGTAAATCTTTATAAAGCTATTACTAAATTAATAAAGTTTTTTTATATAAAGTTACTAGACAAATGATTTATTAGTCACGGTATTATGACAACAGATTTTTCTACTCCTACACATAAAATTTAACAAGGACCAATGACCAAATTAGGAACGCCCTTTAAAAAGGACAATGCGAATGTTAGACGAAAAACCGGCCAAGTGCGAGTCGGGCTCGAGCATGAAGCGTTCCGTACCTTTGTAGTAGGGGGATATTGATACTGTTACCCTGTGTCATCCCACTGCTGGACAAAGGCCTCTCTCCATGACTTCCAAATTCTTCGATCCAGGGCCAATATGGACCTTAGTACCAGTCCCCTTTATTTATTATTTATTTATTGGAAACTCAACAGCTTATTATTAAAATGACATTTTAAGTGAAATTTCACCCCACTATCAATGAACAGCTCAATGCAGTTGCGACAAAGTAACTAGCATCATAAAGTCTGCATACACAAAAATTGACAGCGAGATGATAACAATTATCTCTTAAGCCAATAACAGAGTTAATGCCCTTAAATTACCCTTTAATTTATTTTTATTTCTTGTTATAGCGGCAACCGAAATACACATTCTGTGATAATTTCAACTGTCTACCTATTACGGATCATGAGATACAGCCCGCTGACAGACGGGCGGACGGACAGCGGAGGCTTAGTAATAGGGTCCCGTAGGTTAACTCTTCGGGTACTGAACCTTAAAAACTAAAGGCCATAAAGCTTCACTTTCCAATTTATACTCTCGAGGTACGTTTTTATATTTGTCAAAAATAATTCTGTAATAAAAAAGATAGGTTTTAAGTACTAAAGCATAATCTTTACGGTTTGTAACTCTAAAAGCTTGATCTATAAGAAAAAAAAACATGGCATGCATATTAATTCAGAATTTGAAACCTAAATCTTTGTTTTAGGATTAAATCTAGTGTTTTTAAAATAACTTACTGCAATGCGGGTTACATTATGTAAAAAGCTTATGTTAAGTATTTCAGTTTATATTACTTAGGTGGTCTAGAATTCTAGATTCCATGATTAATCAGCTATATCCGTACATCATTATTTGCCTAAGTTTTTTCCCAACCATGTTGGGGTCGGCTTCCAGTCTTATCGGTTGCAGCTGAATACCAGTATTTTACAAAGAGCGACTGCCTATCTGACCTCCACAACACAGTTAGAACTGGGTACTACGATACCCCTTGGTAAGACTGGTTGTCAAGACTTTCGGGCCACTGACGACCTGTAACGACTGTCAAAGATCTACAAATGACAAGCGGGACAAACGGTTTAACGGTGTATGTAATGTGTGGTCACCCATCCACAGACCAACCTAGGCAAGCGCGGCTTAACCTGAAGATTGACCCGATTGGCTGTTATTATTTATGAGCTCTGAATACCAGGTAAACCAAAATTACATTCAGAAAAACAAAAGACGAATGTAATCAGAAAAAAAAAATAGTAATTGTGTCTAGGACCGATATGAATGTTACTGGCAGACTACCGAATACAAAAGACGCCATTAATACTAAATGCTCTTTCAATAGTCTTTTACTATTAAATGAGGCGGAAATTGATCCAATATACTTACACGTGGACTTATTTATGTTCATACTTTCTTTGGAAAATACTGGTTCGCAGAATTAGCAATCTTATTATAGAAATACTTGGGTTGGGGACTATGAAACCCGAACATGGTAAACTAGATATTGCCCGCGACTTCGCCGAAATTATTCCATGGGAATATACTACTGGAATAAAAATTATCCTTTTTCTTTAACCAGACCGTGGTCTATCTGTTTGGCGAGTGGACGTTTGGAGTAGTTTTTTTTTTTAATAGCAATGTGATTATTGACATAATTGGTTGTTGACTTGTAAATCCGAAACTTATCGTGAATACCCCATAATAATAAGACTAGGCTTTCGCTTGGCAGCTGGATCAAGGGCTTGATTCAGAAAGCAGTACTTCTGGACACGGCGCGTATCGTTAGAGGTTCCTCTCTCAGAGTCCTGACCACTCGGACCCTGTTCCCGATGCCGGTGGGCTACTATTTTTTATATTTTTAAATGTTTATTTTTTTATATTACATTGTATAGGAATATTTAAAAATTAAAATTATGTGTAAAGAAGATAAATAAAGGGAATAAGACTAGCAATCTTTCTTTCTTGTGATTAGTGCCTAACCCGGTGTCAGAATTTTTATGCCGCCCGTGACTTGGCTTTACATGCGTCAAGAAATATCTCTCAAGCATGCTGGTTTCCTTACGATGTTTTCTTCCTTCACCGAAGCAGGTCATAATTATACAATACGCACATGAATCTGAAAAATCAGATTCATGTGCGTATTGTATGCGTGTCTTGGGTTCGAACTCGAGACCTATGACTTGGGAGCCCGACGGTCATACCAAGCCATCACTACAATAGCAATGAAGAAAACGTATAACATACTGGTGGCACTACACTTGGCAGATCTGGGCTAAAATTCGCTTTCTACCATTAAGACAAACTGAACTTTATCTCAATAGGCATAAACAACAATTGGTTTCGATTCAATATCTCGAAAATTTTGACAATTACGCCATGTGAGGTGCCAGCATTAAAATCTTTATGTTGCTTTAGAAAAGTCTTCATTCCCACATATAGAAAACTCCTTTACTTCTCCAAACCATTTCAATAAGATCCACAAATCACTATTTCAAAATTCCAGCACTCTTATTTAAAAGGTACAATTGAAATTCTCTTTCAAACTTTTCTCCAGTATTCCTTGAAAACTGAACACATCTACGTTATCTTGGGGTAATATATGCGCATCCCAGTTGCAAAAGGAATTTATTTCGTTTAAGTTTATTTATTGAGAAAGGTTTGCAGGTAACACCGCTTCTAATGTTGGTATTTGCGAGTTAAGTAATTTACGTACAGTATTCATTACTGTACTTAAGTCGTGGGTTCGAACCCCGGCAGGCGCATTACTTTGTGTAATTTATTTCATCACCACTGCTCTCAAAACGGTGAAGGAAAACATCGTGAGGAAACCGGCATGTCCTAGAACCAAAAATTCGAAGACATGTGACATCTACCAACCCGCACTGGGCCCGCGTGGTGGATTATAGCCCATTCCCTCTCATAGAGAGGAAGCCTGTGTCCCAGCAGTGGGAACATTATAGGCCGATTATGATTCATTACTGTCGTTCTACGATTTTCTTGTTAGTTTGTGTAAATTATGTAGGTTTGTTGAGTTGATTTTAATTTGTAGCGAAGGACCAATCTCCCAACATCGCTTTTGCCCCTATTTCTATTATCTGCATTTGGATTTGTTTATTCCTGGTACGGTCCTCTACATTGTTCTTTTTGGTTCTACTTTGGGCTCGCCGAGAGATTGCAAGTGCAATCCTGGGTTCGACTCCCAGGTCGGGCAAAGTGTTGTCGGGTTTTTCCTTCAGGAATTTCTCAGTAGCCGCCACGGAGTCTGGTTTTGTGCCCGTTTGATGGCAAAAGGCTCACCGCTTATTAAATGGGACTTAAACATAACTGGCGAAATGTGGGTGGATTATTAAGTACACCGCTGCCTAAACCTTGGGTGCTTGTAAATTGATTGTTCATTCTTGGAAAAATAGGACCAATCTTCTGTGTTACGCTGTTTTTTGGTAATATTTCTAGCATCTAGATTGTTTATTCTGGGTACAAAACCAGCTAAGTTTCAAGTTACGAAACAGAACTTTACAGTTACACATTGGTCAGCACATTGTTAGTACATTTTCGTGCACAAGTGCTATAATATTCTAACTCGAGAAGAGTAGAAACGTCTTAGTTGTGGAATGAGAAGATAAACATACATTGTATCAGCTGTTTGTTGCCAGCGAGAAGTATGATAATAAACTTACTCCTGAATGAACTCAGTTTAAGGAATAAAAAGTTACTTTAGCTGTAAGAAACTCTATAAGTAATAGGCAATTTTCACACGTCACGATCCAACACTTCTGTTCACGACTGTCCCAAGTCAAATAAGGAACAAAGTACCTCGCAACCCCGTGTAAATTAGAAAGGTAAGTACCAACAAAACCGATTTAGTTTTCAAGCAAAACTCACCTTTAAGAGCCAACGTAGGGCAATAAATTCTGCGTTAACGTCTCACGTTCTACGTAAGAAACGGTTGCTTTATAGAAGAAAAAAAAAACGGTAAAATAAACGATTTGCTACACCCTCGAGCGTCTTCGAAATTTTTTACGCGAATATAAAGTTCACTCGTTACTTCGCATAACAGCAGTTTGTGTTGTGAATGGGACGTTTTAAATGCAAACGCGATTCACCCTGTGAATAGTTGGCTTTAGTATTCATTCGGTGAAATAGTGTTGTGCGGTAGTCGATTAGTATGTCTGACTATTGTTGGTTAGTCGAATAGTGAAGTGCTTTTTAAATGTCGTAAATAGTTTCATCATGAAGTTAGCAACTAAACAGATCGTACTTGGGTATGAATTCAAATATATTATTGTTTCCGCAAAATCGTTTTTCTTTTTTAAAATTCTGCGGCAGTCCAGTTTTTCTTAGCCACGTTGATATAAACAATGAATAAATTTTTTGCGAGGAGCAGCCATGATTGTGAGCACCACAGTCAATAATTACTAGACAACACTAATATTTCTCTAAGTTTTCTTAACGTAACTTATTGTTGTCCCTTTGAATATAAATGAAATAAAGTCTTCAGGGAAGATTGGCTAGGCTTTCAAACCTTCCGTAAGTAATAACCGTAAGTAATACAATATTACTAAAGATTGTTTTTGAGTGTGAAAGTGGATGGGTATAAGAGTAGAGGAAGACGATGATGATATGGCAGGAAAGGAGGTGTCTTAAGAAATGACTAGTAATAGAGAAGTATAGAAGAAGAAGACATGCTGGGCCAGCCAAAAATTAAGTGCTTAAGCTGCTGCTAATTAAGTCAACCGATATTGCCTCGCTGAGGAGGAGGAATCGGGATAAAAAGAACGATCACCAATTTACTGACTAACTGCGCCTAGGACTGCTTACCCTCGTTGCTATTTAACCTCGATCATAATATCTATTACACGTTGTATGTATAAGAACCACCGCACCGCACCTCACCTACTTAAAAATTTGCAAAATTCATTAATTCTTTGAAACGTTTCATAAAGCGTTCCCTAAGGAGGGCAAACTTTTGCGTACAGGACGTTTAATAACGTGAGGTGCAGTTTTATCGCTACCAACTTTACTTACAAAATAAACTTTGTAATTATTATTATGGCAACCTCGTGCGGAATCTGTTGAAGGTTTCTCGAGTTTGGAAGCCTCATTTGAGAGATTTGACGTGTGAAGTATTGTTTTAGTCGAATTATTATTTTCTTTATTTCTTTCTATACAAATCTAATACATTTTAAAATATTCCTTAAAATAAAAACAACATAAAAAAATTATAAAAATTGTAGCGCACCGGTATCCATCCATCTTCTCCTTAGTCTTCCTCTCAAACTCAAACTCAAAGCATTTATTTCAATTAGACCATTACAGGCACTTTTGAATGTCAGAAAAACAAAGAAAGCAAAGCTACAGTCACCGACATAAGCCATTATAACTTGTGAAAGTACTGTAGTTGCCCATTCCAAAGCGTAGATCTCTATGGAGAAGAATGGGCAAGAAACTCCATTGACACTCTTTTAAATCCCTGTTCAGCCATAAACACTAACTTATTGAAAATAAGACTAAACGAATGTATCGATGGTTTTAATCGATAAGTGCTTTTGTTTTGTAATCGACTAAAAGCAATTGAATTGTTCAGTCGCATCACTAAAGTTATTTCCGGATACAAATGGATGAAATGTAATGGACATTCAATGTGGAGGTGGATTTTTGACAGGTGAATGCTTCTGACATTCAATCTAGTCACTTTTGGATATTTCTCTGTTATTAGCCTATATAATCCCACTGCTGGACAAAAGGCTCTCTCCATGACTTTCAGTTCTTCCGATACAGGGCTACTGAGGACCTGTGGTTGTTAGTTTAGTCCAGCTCGTCCCGCTATCTCCTACGAGGCGTGCTGCAACGCCTTCAGGCTGTGTGAGGGCGCCACATACTAGGTATTAATATTGGTTGTTCTGAAATAGCTTCTAAAATAACAAAACCTAGATCCAAATTGGATTATTCACTTAAAACCTTGTCTCTCTCCCTAACAAAGACATAACGAAAAATGACGGTTACAAAGCTGACAAGATACATTCAAATGCAAAAATAACATCCCTGTAACCTCATAGTAGGTATACAGTAATGACAGCCCCTACATGACAATTCCATTCGCGCTGGGCTGTCACTCATTAGCATACGTACATAAAGACTCGCTCATTGGCGGGGACGCCATGTTTGAATTGCAGAAATTCCTGACGCCATTTTATTAATTAAAAACTCCCGTTTTTTCACTTGCCATATTTTTTTGGAATGTTGTCTTAATGTTTAATGTGTAGATTTAATGGGGTGGTTCAATTTGGAGGTACAAGTTTTATTTTCATCACCACTGCTTCCAAAGCGGTGAAGGAAAACATCGTGACGAAACTGGCACGTCTTAGGACCAAACATGCGAAAACTGATAGTGACATCTATCAACCCGTAGTGTAGTCCATTCTTTTTCATTTATCACAAAAAAGAGGCCTGTCTCCCAGCATTGAAGACATTAACAGCTGATAATGCTTAATACGCTTATTTTTAGGCCGACTGACTGACTGCCCCGTTGAGTATGAGGTTCTGGGGTCGATTCCTGGGTCGGGCAAATCGTTATTGTGTTTTTCCATGAGGTATTCCTCAGTAGCAGCCACGGACTCTGCATTTGTGCCCTCTTTATGGCAATAATAGGTACACCACTGCCTAACTCTTCGGGGATTACAGCTCTGAAGTTATATTATTTTATTTTTAGACATATTAGAGTCAAAACAAAGTTGTAGACAGATGAAAATTCGCTGTATTTTATTACAAAACGTTGTTCACATCACAACTATATTCTTTGAAGAGAAAAATGACGCGCTGGTCGCATGTCATGTAAGCTTACCGTTGAAAGTTTGGACAGAAAAATGATATGACCCTTTTTCCTCACGTATACAGGTATCAAACATACTATGTGTTTCTGTTAAATGTCTACTATAAATACGACACGACATGACATAACTATGTTATCTATTATTATAAAAATCTTCTTTACTATTAACGATTTTTTTTATTGCGAGTTCATGTTGTAATCTTGTGGGAACATTAAATAGTCGTGGGTGGTCTACATCGCATTATGTTGGCTATAATCGTATTAAATAGCCTTCTAAAGTGAACGCTTAATATTTGGAGATGAGTTTCTTTGTCCAATTAATGTTGGCGATTTATTATACAGCAAAGGTTTTATAATGTGTATTATTTCTGTGTCAAACGCACCATAACTGGCACAAAACACAGACATTCCAAATTTAAAAGCCTTCTATTTTGTTACATTTTATAATATCGAACATTTCCTCTTACTTACGTTCCATTTTTAAAATATGCGCAACTTTTTTCATGTCTGGTGCGTTCATTTTAAAAATGTTCTAAAATAGAATGTTAAAGAATAGGGATGTGACGAAAAATAACGTATTCCACGATCATTTTACGTCCGCGAGACGCCAGAATGTAGTGAACGCGCGAAAGCTTTTCCTTTCAAGTAAATAAAAATAGTCGAATATATTGAAGTCCCGCGGGATGGCCAATAACTTCAGTCGGATTTGGCTCTGTGTACGTATGGAAATTTGGCGCACCGGCTGCGTTTAGACGGATCCTGGGATGGACATCGATAGTTTTGGTGCCAACCCTACCCATCAATCGAGAATGGATCGTACCGTAGTAAGTATTGCTTTTTTAATTAGAGCTACAATGTTGCTTTAGCGTCCATTGAAGCAGATTTTTAAATTACAAAAAGGTTTTTGTAGGAGTTTAAAGTTCACTGATCTATGAAATCGTTTAACTAACGAAACGTTTTAAATATGAACGTTCTTAAGGCACTCTCAACGCAAGTATCTACATTAAACTTGTAAAATAAAAATAAAACATAACAAATAAAAAAAAACATAATACATTTTTCCCAAAAAAAGCGATATGAAACTCAACAATTACCTTTAAATATAATAGCAATATCAACAATGATCAATCAATATCGTTTCACAATTTTCTCTATCGATAAAAATGCTAATGTCTCATCCCTTCGCGGGAGGGACTTGGGAGGCCCTAGGAGGTCCGGAGTGATTGCATTGGATGCCTCCAAGCCTCCCATAAGTAGATTCAGATACTGGTGCTTGAACAATGAAGCTTTCTTGACTTTATTCCTGAATTTTGAAGCATGAACTCCTTTAAGATTTCAAGAATTCGAAGATATTTTGGGAAAAAATGTGAAGAGAAAAAGTGTCGGAATATTTTTGGAGATGGCGCGTGAAATTCTTTCGGAAAGGCGTCAAGTATTTTAAGATATTTATTGGAAAGAATGCAGAAATTGTTGTTGCCTTGAAAGGGGAATAAACTTTTTGTGGAAATCTACCTGAGGTTTACACCGAAAGTAATAAAAGCGACAGTATGTCCTTTCTATAACGATAACGAACGAACAAACAATAATCAAACCGTCTTGAAAAACAACACGCAACGAAACACTCAAACAAACTTTTAAACAAACGCGAAAAGGAATTAAACAAATGCCCCACCCGTAACTTGTTAACTTCAAATCGATCGCATTATTGAAATAACACCCTAGTGGCACATCATGGGGCATTCATGGGCCATCCTAAACTGAGGGGCTGGCGTTGATCAAGGATTATACCTGGGATTAGAGGCTCAAGTGACTCAAAGTTATGATAATGTGAACCCTTGGAAGCTCCACGCAGCTTTGGGCTCGATCCAGGATTTGCTGAATCCAGGTAAAGTTGCAAGTTTCAGTTTTGAAGTGTTTTCCTCGAACTTGATTAAGTTGTAAATGTGAGATGTTTTGTGGAGTTTGTGGAGTGTTTATGTCTGAAGCATAAATGTAATGATGCAGACATAAAACAAGATGGCGGAAACAATATGGCTGAAATGAAAAATAAAAAGTGACTAAGAAATAATGAAAGGGAAGAAAATGTAGTTACTGTGAGACCAGATGAGAAATCAAGCATGTCTGACAAAAATCAAAACAAAGAAATTTCTCGATAAACTGGTAAGCAACGTACAGAGTATGAAGAGGTAACATGTGAGAAATCTTCGACAAATAAGATATGGTTCTAAAGTGTAAAGTATGATGATGTAAACACTTTTTTAAGCTTTCACGGTTTAAAACTAAACTTATACTGTCACTTACGGGATATCTTCCGTGATTATTAACTATTTTGACACTATTGCAAGCGCCATGCGTGGGATGATTAATAATCACGGAAGATATCCCGTAAGTGACAGTATAAGTTTATGATGATGTAAGTTCCATACGAAATTGAAAACAACACATAAATCTATGTAAGAAATACTGTAGAAATCCAAATTGTTGACAGGTAGCTAAGCACAAACCTATGCGCCCCTTATCAAGAACTCCCCTCGCAAAACTTTTACAACTTGGCAAGCAGGTACCATGTTTTTCAGTCCCCAATCCCTTTTATATAAACCTGAACTTAAGTACATAACCCAGAATTTTACCTTAGTCATTACAGGACAAAAGCTTTATAAAGCTCATTTTAGTATGAAAGATACTTTCGCAAGCGTTTTCCTAGGCGCTTCCATTTCACCCAAAATTATCTAACCTAACAAAATTATATCTTCCATCGATGAACATTGATTACATTACAAACGAAGCGACAACATAAAATTGGTAAAGTCGCCGTCGACAGAATATGCATAGCAAGGTAATATATGCAAAATAGTAAAAGTACGATAAGTAGTGTATATCACGCGAACCCGACATTTTGTTAGCATTTATATAAGGCTGGCAACACTGCTGTACAAAACGAAACATCCTATATACATACCAAGGATCTGTATAACATAACTTACTTCCTTCAACCTAAGGTTGAATTTGGATTGGACAGACAAGTGATAAATGATGTTTTTTAGATGGTAGAAGTTCTTTAGCTAATAGTAACGAATGATGGGTCAAGGGTGAAAGTAGGCGAAAGAATCAAAGAATAAAATTAGGACTATATAACGAATGGTTCAGAATAACTGCTTTCAGTTGTATTGTTGGTGTGTTATTACTGACTTGGATTTATTTTCTTTTGAGCTTTTTTATTGGTTGTTCCATATTTCTAAGCTTAGTAGCTAAAAGAGTTGGGAAAGATTACGGAAACGATGGAACGATTGCATAAAAAATTCTTCTTTATCGTTTGGTTAGTGCCTAAACTGGTGTCAGAGTTTTCATGCCGCCCATGGGCATCTGACTTGACTTTACATACCGTCAAGATATATCTCTCAGTCATGCTGGTTTCCTCACGATGTTTTCCTTCACCGAAGTAAGTGATAATTATACAATACGCACATGTATCCGAAAAATCAGATGAGGAAGTGTGAAAGATGATACCAGCAGAAACGGGTTGAATGCTGATTGATGTATTGTAGAAGAAAGAACACATGTTTTTGTCCAAGTATTACGAGGAAAAAGTAAAGTGACGAAAATTTCTGAAATGACAGTCGATAGAAATTTCTAGATGACGAAGACATGTTCGGCAGAGTATTTTATGCAGTAGAGAAGAAGAATCGAGGAAACCTAACTTAGCCTTAGGTGGATACAGCTGGATAGAGGGACAGTGACAAACACAAAGATTCTGTACAGTTGCATGTAAGTACTCGAAATCAAAGTTTTTTCGCGTGCATTACATTGCGCACTGTTGTTTACAACAGCAAATTTTTAGGAAATACAAATCGGATCCAGCCTTTCATCATTCTCCTGTCCTTATCCCAATTTAGTTAGGGTCGGCGCAGCATGTCTTCTTCTTCCATACTTCTCTAGTTTTCGTCATCTCATCATACACCTCCTTTCTTGCCATATCATCCTTCACATCTGACCGAGCATTTATTTTGCTCAATCTTATTTTGCTACATGATGGGTGTTTTTACGACCTGTATACGTCATCATCATCTTCCTTTCCTTGACCCATGTTACTTGGGATCGGCGCAATCCGTTTTTGATTCATTTTCCTTCCTCTGTCAACCGTCACGCTATCATTTACTCCTTTTTCTTTCATATCGTTCCTCACATTATCCATCCATCGTTTCCTTGTCTTCGTCTTCCTTTCCATCTATCATGATTTATATTCATCAGTACCTGTGTATGTATCATCATACCAGCCATCAATCCAATCCAATGAATAAAATGGAAACGAAATTCTTAGTACTTTCAATGTCGGTTTTCGGTGAAATCACTGCATCGAACCACACCTCTACTTCTGGCGTTTTAAGTGTACTTACAACGGCCCATTTGAATAAAAACATTTCGATATTGAATTCGTTTTCGTCCATTTCATTAACAAGATGTTTTTTAATAATGAAATGTTTCATTATTCCTACAGGTTTGAAAGATTTGTCGTGGCTTTCAGTTATAATTAAATCTAGGCACAAGATATTCCGCGAATTTAAGTTACATAAAGTTAAAGTTACATTATAAATTCTAATTCGTCTGTGGGCGACATGCTACAGTTCTAGAAATAAGCGTCCTTTTGAGAGCTAAAAATAACATAGGTACTTGGATTGCAAAGATAAGTTACATTTAAAAATCTCTTACAGTTAAAAATGTCACAGTGTTGAAGATATTGTGAAAACTGAACTTTAAGAATAGGGTTTTAAAGTTATTTTTCGAAATATCACATGTTTGGAAACTAAAACGTAGATTATGTTAAACAACACAATACAGGAAGGAAGTATTAATATTCAAATCACCAATCACGAAAGGCCGCTACACGATATAAGTAATTAACGGTCTCCAAAACTAAGTTTAAGTGGAAAGTTAAATTTTAAACTGGGTTTAAATTATCTAGGGGGTTTGTTATTTGAAAAAGTTAAACCAGTCAAGGTGAAACTTAAGCAAGTTAATACTAATTAATTGGTTTAAAATTTTGATTGATTTGACTTCCAAGTTTTGATCTGCTTATTATTTGGGTCAAAGTTTTGATTTAGGCGATTAAGATTGATTGAAAGTGATTATTCTTAGATCGTGGTACTTAATTGTGGAATATTTGACCATTTATGGTTCATTTTGGAGTGTAAAGTTTTTTGTTAAATTGAGAGTATTACGGAGTTTTCAGTGCAGAAAGGCTACCTTATTTTTTACCCGACTGCCAAGGAAGGGTTATGTTTTCGCGCGTCTTGTATGTTTGTTTGTTTTTTGTTAATTTCTTTATTACCTCGTATGTTCCAAATGGCTGGATGAATTTCGACTATTAAGGTATCCTTAGATTCGTCTCAAAAACCCAAGTGTCCTTGGTGTCCTTCCACAGGTGTTTAAAAAAAAAACAAAATGGCGGATTTTTGGCGCTAAATTGTAGGTCGTTAATTTTTTTTTTTTCAACCATACCTTTAGAGTTGGGTATCAAAATGAAGGAAATTAAAAGGAGATTACAAATATATTTTTTGATACTTTTAAATAAATGTTACTTGTCTTTTTACCCTATTTCTTAAACTTCGGCTTTCATGGCTCTTTTTT
This sequence comes from Noctua fimbriata, assembly GCA_905163415.1. Classification (NCBI taxonomy): domain Eukaryota; kingdom Metazoa; phylum Arthropoda; class Insecta; order Lepidoptera; family Noctuidae; genus Noctua; species Noctua fimbriata. Next base: position 5,723,582 of record LR990946.1, read on the forward strand.
TTCTAAACAGAATAAGCACCGCACGCACCACAAAAGCGCACTGACTACGAGTGGTGGACGAAGGCCCACTCCCAGTGTCCCAGCACTGAAACCATTCTACCCTTCTCGGATACACAGGCCTCGTGGTTCAGGCTGATTATGTTTGCTGGGCCAACACATGAATACCCATAGACACAAATTACATCAACGGCTTATTAAAACGCAGTTTCTCTATCAAAATTCTCACGACAACGCTAATAAAGTTTTTCCTAACATCACATACACTTGCCTTGTTTTATCCAAATATTTATTTAACGGTCAGTACCGCAGTATATTTGCTCTTCCCAAAAACGCTTGAGTCGCCATCTGGTGTAAGGCCGCACTTGACAACTATTATGCAATATCATCAGTCCACGGATGAGATAGGGTGCGGTCAAGTAAAGAGCGGAAGCGATTATTTATGGCGATAGTCGATTTTTTGTATTGAGCTTACTGCTAATATACATTTATGGGGGCAAGGGCTAAAGGATGATTTTCAGACTCTTGTAGAATGGATAGATTATTTACTTTGCCATTGTTGTACTGAAATGGCACAAAATTAAACGAAAAAGTCATGAAATGGACGGGCACATTGCTTTTTAGGAGGATTTTAGCAGAGAAGAATGTAGATCATATGATAATAGTTTTCAAATTTAACTGGAGCTTCAAGTTGATTATGAACGCGATATATTAAAGGTTATCTTGGATATTTTTACCTTGTCATGTCGATGAGACATGCAAACATGCGGCAAGGTAAGGCTCATGGTGACAGAATGAGCCATGTAAAAAATTAACCAATTAACTTCTTCCTACTAGTTTATCATCTATCCTCCGATCTCCATCAAATCTACCCAAATCTAAACGTCACTAAACTTAAGAACTTCACACCCGACTAATCTCCTATGTCTTGTACCAAAGTCTAAGTTACCAAATTTGCATATAAGATTTACCTAGCCCTTCGCGTTGATGGCAAGTTAAACTTTATATCAGCGATATTACAGACTATTTGACTGAAATAACTTAGTTGCAGTAGAAGGGTTAGTGGTAAAGTTAGTTTGCGTTACTATTATGGGTACCTAGCTACCCAGATATAGGGTATGTCTAGGTATATGCTCATCATCATCATTTCAGCCGAACAACGTCCACTGCTGGACATAGGCCTCCCCCAAATGTCGCCACATTGACCGGTCCCGTGCGACTCGCATCCAGCGGTTCCCTGCAACCTTCACCAGGTCATCGGTCCACCTAGTGGACACCTAGTGGAGGTATATGCTAGCAGAGGATAAAAAACAATTTGTGTGGTATACACAACTAAAAAAGTCTTCCAGTCTAACCAGATGCAGCTGAATATCAATATTTTACATGGAGCGACTGCCTATCTGACCTCCACAGCTCACTGGGTAATACTTCTATACTTTTGGCCGAAAGGTGTCGTATACCGACGATTCCGAGGATAGTTACGCTACACCACGCAACGACCACCAACGACTCGTGTCTAGTTTTAGTTAAATAAGGTTTTTTTATATGTATTAGTTTATTATTTTATAAGATTATTTTATGTATTTTTATCTATGGGTCTCAGTTGCCTGACAATAAAATGTTTGATTGAATACGATACTATAAGATACGATACACAATTAAATCAAACGGATGATCTTAAAATACTTGACTGGAAGCCGACCATGACATAGCTGGGAAGAGGCTAGAGAAATGTATGCGGAGTCTATCGTGAAATTGTAACAAGACAATTTCTCTACAGAACTGACATTCAGCCTTCTGAATGGCCAAGTGCGAGGCGGATTCGCGCATCAAAGGTTCCGTCCCATCATAGTAGGGGTGCTCTTTTAATTTATTATTTGTTGTTATAGCGGCAACAGAAATAATACACATTCTGTGAAAATTTCAACGGTCTACCTATTACGAATCACGAAATACAGGCCGCGGAGGCTAAATATTAAGGCGTTGGCCGTTCGTTACCCCTCGAGTGCGGAACCCTAAAAACAAACGTTGTACATACTAGAACTCAGAATACCAGCTCTTATCTCAACAAACCCCTGAAACAGTAGACCCAGGGTCCACACAAAACATCCATCTACATAAAACTCCTAACATTTGAACATAACGCTCTACAGGGACTCATATACTTAGACTGAAACATACAACGAAAGCCTTTCTCGGTCTAAAATCTAGGTAACCAAGCTTACGACCTAGAACTAAGACCTAGGTTACCATAAATAAGTCTAGATAAGATTATCGTGGCACAATGGGCACTTATCTAGAATTTTAGCTCGGAAAGGTGTTCTTAAACAGAATGTTATCTTACTCACGGTGTTGCCTAAAGTGGGTGGGTAGAAGGTATGGTATGGGATTCGGTTGCGTTTGATGTTGTGTTTGTTAAAGGTGAACATGTATGGTTTGCGTTGGAGAGACCTATAGTCGATTCCCGATTGTTCATCTCTGGTTAAGTGTATCAATTGTCAACTAGCTTATAGGCAAGCAAAGATTCAGGGAAGAAGCAAGGATTTTAAACTATCATGGTCACTAACATTACTATTCAGACTAGAAACGGGATATTTACCATGTTTACTGTTTTTGTTGAGTTCCCGAAATCGGTCTACCCTCTTTCTTGTTCGAAAAACGAACAAGAAAGAGGGTAGTCCGATTTGTCTGCTCATAAACACCCACCCGCAATAACTTCAGTTTATCCGTGATCATGGTGCTTGCAACAGCGCCGAAATATCGGGAACTCAACAAAAAACAGTAAACATGGTAAATATCCCGTTTCTAGTCTGAATAGTAAGAAGCAAGGATTTTGTGTTCTACAACAGGGCTTCTAGCAAGACTATATGAAGCTAAAAGTATCTAAATCTATGACCAGCGATGCCTAGGGAAATCATGGACCTACCTAGTAGCATGCAGCAAGGAAGTAATCAGTTTCATAAATCAAAATCTGAGTAACGTCTTAGAGATCAAGTACCTAATTTACTTTAATCAAGACAAGCGGCAAATACTATCGAGTTTTACGATGTCTTTAGACCACACAGAGTATGAGGTCCCGGGTTCGATTCCCGGATCGCGCAAATTGTTTTTTTTTCATCAGGATTTTTTCAGTAGCAGCCACGGAGTCTGGATCGGTGTCCAGTGGATGGCAATAGGCTCGCTCCCTATTACATGGGACTTAAACATCACTGGTGAAATGTGGGTGTACTAATGGGTACACCTCTGCCTAACCCCTCGGGGATTACTGGTATGATGTTATCATTCCTCAGTTTAACCTTTTAAACGCCAGGGCATAAACGCACGCGCGTGCCCTCCACGCCTAGCCACAATTTCACCTACCATTTTGTCAATATTTGTGTCGTTTGGCGTACAGGGCACGCGCTTGCTTGTCTCGTATCGTGTTTTAAGTCATCATCGTCTGATATGTCAGACATATTGTAATATTTCATTCGTAATAGGGTTCATATTTTGTAATAGGTCCAACTTTTTTTCTAACACAAAAAAAACTAATCTGATAACGCGCGATGTAATGTTTCCTAAGTATAGACTCTAAAACCATTGACTATTAAAAAAAGACAGATGGCCTAAGGGAATGTATTATGTGACACTGGCGTTCAAAACGTTAAAAAACACTTTAGAAACGATTATTGGCGATTGTTGACGAGTTTTATGAAGGGTCAACATCATCATTTCAGCCGAAAGACGTCCACTGCTGGACATAGGCCACCCCCCAAATGCCTCCACATTGACCGGTCCCATGCGACTTGCATCCAGGGGATCCATTATGAAGGATAGCTACGAAAAAATACGTTACTAAGTCGACACGTGAATCTCATTATTTCTAAATAGAAACAGAATATATTGTTCTCAATCTCACCACGCATAAATGAAATTTACCAAACCAAAGAACATTCAAGAACATCAGTCACTTACAATAAAGCTCAAAGTTTCTGCCGTCTATTTTAGTATTCTATTATGATGATTATAGCATTGAATAAACTGTACAGAAAGGAAAATCACTGTGTATTGTAAATGGATTTGAATCTTCTTAGACCAGTTGTTAACAGCAGAATAAAAGAAGCTGAGGATGATAACTAAGCAGCTTAGTGTCTGGTGATATGTCTGGGTCAGCAGTAATAGACCAGTGATGTGACTTCAGACTGCCAAGTCATAGGTCTCGAGTTCGAAATCCGACACGCACCTCTGTTTTTTTCGGATTCATGTGCGTATTGTATAATTATCACTTGCTTCGGTGAAGGATAAACATCGTGAGGGAGCCCGCCTGAGAGATATTTATCGACGGCATGTAAAGCCAAGTCCGAGGCCCATGGACGGCATAAAAACTCTGACACCAGGTTTGGCACTAACCACACATAGCATAATCAGCCTATAATGTTTCCACTGCTGGGACACAGGCCTCCTCTCTATTAGAGGGAATGGGTTATAATCCACCGCGCGAGCCCAGTGTGCTGATGATGTCACATGTCTTCGAATTTTTGGTACTACGACATGCCGGTTTCCTCACGATGTTTTCCTTCACCGTTTTGAGAGCAGTGGTGATGAAATAAATTAGACAAAGTAATGCGCCTGCCTGGGTTCGAACCCACGACTTACTCTTCGTAAGACGGGGCCGATACCACCGGGCCACCGCTGCTAACCACAAGATAAAGAAGAACTGTAAGCATCTACCACGCGTTCAGAATTGTTTCGCTTCTATTTATTTATCTTCTATGTCTACTATACTATAAGTATATACAAAACAGGCCAGCCACCGTGGTTCACAAAACACTCAAGGTGTGAATGTGATTAACATAAATTTTACATTTAAATTATCTGGGGAAATTCTCTCGCTTAAGCAAAACAGTTGAAGCAAGGTACCAGGGTACGTGGTGCCAGGATATTGTACTGAGATTCTACTGATCCGTCACTTGGTGGATAAGTTGGTGGCCTTATTCCAAAAGGTTACGGAACAAACGGGAATTTTGTGTTTTTAAGCAAATGGAAATTTGGCCTGCCTCGTTGGTCCAGTGCTCGCAAGCGCGACTGCTGAGTTTCAAGTCCTGGGTTCCATTCCCAGGTCGGGCAAAGTGTTATTGGGTTTTTCTATCAGGAATTTCTCAGTTGCAGTCACGGAGTCTGGATTTGTGCCCGGATGATGCCAATAAGAATGAGCTAGCGCATCCTGGATATCAATTTTACAATTTTCGTGTAACTTTTACAAACCTCACATGCAAACAGCTTTGAATTGATTTCAGCCAATACCTGCAACAAATAGAAAATACAAGTTTAAATAAACAAATGCTTGCAAACATAACCAATCGACCAGATACGCAAATATTGGCTCCAAACTATCAAACATTTGATCACACATTGGCTGTAATTAAAAATGTTTTTTTGCAAAGTAAACACCATTAACTATCTCTTCAAAGGGTTATTTGTGAAGCACCCTCTAGTACTATTGACATAATAATATTATTGCTATAGTTTTATTTGCGAAAAAGATAATAAATTACTAGCTTATGATCGCAGTTTCACCCGTCTAGAGTTCCACAGGATCGTACTACTGGGATAAAAAGTATCCTATGTGTTAATCCAGATTATAAACTATATATGTCCCAAATTTCGTCCAAATCCGTTCAGTAGTTCTTGCCTGAAAGAGTAACAAACATCCATCAATGTTCATAAACTTTCGCATTTCAAATCAAAATTCTGTAATGTATATTTTGAAGTACCAAAGCCTAAATAACAACGTGTTTTTACATACATACATGTCTTCAGAAATATCCCTAATAAAAGAATTAAAACCCACATCATTACGACCTCTTATTTGATCTGACGGTACACGATTCTTTTTAATAAGAAAAAAGAAACCCTACAAACGCTGACGCGTGACAAAATCGCTCCGTAATAACCCTCCACTGCATTATCATTATATTCATGGGGTCTTTAATCCAAAAAGAAATCCACCAGAATCCCAAATCGTGGGTCTTTTGAACGACTTCAAAGTTAAATAAACCCCTACGTAAGGTTGACAGGAATCGGCAACAAACACATTCAATTCCAATCTTTAGTTCAAGGAACATAGAGGTGCTTTTAGCTAAGGACAAACACAATTGAAGAAACAAATGTTCACCCGTGCAATTTAGACTGTATTTCCGGTAACATGGGTTACATTTTAAGTTAACAAATATTTAAATTTATTCATTGTTGCGTGCATATAAAAATCGACTTTAATACCTTCCTCTTTAAGTTTATAACGCTTTGTTTGTTGGTTACACGCTAGGGGTGGTACAGCCGCGATTTTTCACTGAGCTGGTGAATGACGTTTGTATATTTTACTAGTTAAGTGACAGATGTGTTAGGGTTGTCAACTATTTATTCTCCGATTACTGCTTGCTTGCCAGACCCCGACAGATCGGGATTACTGTTTTCTGTAACAGATTATCATACAATACTATCTATCTATCTATCTGTCTGTCCGTTTGTCTGTCTGTGTGTTTCCACGGGGTGGCGTAACTGCCGTTTTATTCTCTCCGTATTGACGGACCGAAAAGCAATTTGTTTTTATTGTTCCGACCCCGGTATAAAATTCAATCTATTTATGATGAACGTAAACATGAAAAGTTGTGACATTTCTATTGGAAGATTGAGTTTTTAGGGTTATATTTTTCTTGGTGCGTTTGAAATACGATTTTGGAAGTATCAAAAAATCGGATGACCGAGGAAATGGGATGGTTTCAACAGATCACAGGCGAAAACTTTAATTTTCGTTTCTAGTCTTTTAGAAGAACACAAAAGAAAAACTCTTGTAGAAAATCTTTCATTCCACTAATTTTGTAATCTACACCAGAGAGTCTAGAAGAGTGGAAAAGTCGCTATCAAAGTGTTACATATTCTCACAAAGACTTTCAACGAACGACTCGAGTATCATGTGGTTAAATAATAACAGCCACTCGGAACGACCGGTAGGTTAAGCAGCGCTTGCGTAGGTTGATCCGTGGATGGGTTACCACCCAATACATACCGTGTCTCCTCCGTGCCTCGGAAAGTACGTTAAGCCGTTGGTCATGGTCATTTGTAGATCGTAGGATGTACAAATGACAGGTGGGACCAACGGCCGACACTAAGAGCGTTATGTGTAGAATGAATGGTCACCCATCCACGACCCAACTTCGTCAAAGGTTGCTTAAAAATCAACCAGCGAAGATTCCCTATTTATTCTACTCATAGTTGTAACGATTTAATGATGGAAACGTCACAAACTGTAACAGTGTAATTAGTATGCATGATACGATGTGCTGTCGAGATAATGTTTGGACATGTCAATAATGATGAGCACATCGATTTCACCATGGTTTTATAATTGAATGGTATAATTAGTTGGGACTAGTTGGGGTATTAATTTAGGGAAGGTAGGAATTAGTGATGATTTTTTAATAGGTGGCGAGAACATGGCAATAGAAGAAGATGAAATTAAAGAAGAATCAGAAAGAGCACAGGTCAAGATGTAATCTTTACTAATATTATAAAAAGGTAAAATTTGTTTGTAAGTTTGTATGTAATGGGTAATCTTCGGAACTACTGATCCATATCTAAAAATTCTTTCACTAATGGGAAGCTACATTATCCCCGAGTGTCGTAGGCTACATTTAAAACGATCCCGAGGATTAATTTCCGTACAAAACGAGAGCCACGCCGCGAGCAAAATATAGTCATGAAATATTTTGAGAAGCCAATTAACCGTCTTAAAAGAATAAGATTTGGTTAAAACACTGTAAATATTTTACATTAGCATTAGTTTGAGATCAGAAATGGGGAAGCACGTCTAACAGATGTGTATTCACCATTTCTTTTAAGATTACTTTACTTTCTAGGATACCTACATTGGTTTTCGACTTTTCCAAACAGTACAAATTCTACATAATTATATGTATATTTGCACCACAACACAGTTCATTATTAAACATAATAACTATAACGTTACATCTGTAGATAATGCAAAGCCTTATTGCTTTCATGAATTATGTGACAGTTAATTATCTGTAATAATTACGCATATTATATTAATAATAACAATGGCATTTGTCATTTCACTAGCTAATTGAGCTTTTCTGAAGTGTGTAGCATTGTGATTGTGTTATTAATAGGTATTATTGGATAATCACGGTGGAATTGCTCTCACAGCAGGTTCAGCTCTAGATCAATAGATCTGAATTTCAAGATTTGAAATTGTAATTACCTATAGCTTAATAACTTTATTAGAAATGGCAATAAATGTATCAAAAACTGATATAATCATCATCAGAAACTCAACAGACTCAGGTCTACTGCTAGCCATGATAAATCTAAAATGAATAATGGGACACTTGATATCGTGTCCTGCCTGTCCTGTTGCTTGCACATCACTGGAGCTGATGGACGCTACTGAAAGTGCCAAACTCGTCGCCAAATTTTGGTCTGACTCAATTTAAATTGTCATCGACACGGTCAATGAAAAGACCACCATCACTCTCTTCATAATCAGCCTATAATGTTCCCACTGCTGGGACACAGGCCTCCTCTCTATGAGAGGGAATGGGCTATAATCCACCACGCGGGCCCAGTGCGGGTTGGTAGATGTCACATGTCTTCGAATTTTTGGTTCTAGGACATGCCGGTTTCCTCACGATGTTTTCCTTCACCGTTTTGAGAGCAGTGGTGATGAAATATATTACACAAAGTAATGCGCCTGCCGGGGTTCGAACCCACAACTTACTGCTCGTAAGTTGGGACCGCCACCACTGGGCCACCGCTGCTCTCATCACTCATCACTCTCTTGCCCATATCCAAATCTATCTAAGGTCAACGCAGCTCTTCATCTTCCATACTCTATTACTTGTCATCTCATTAGTCAGCCCCTTTCTTGCTACATCATTTTTCACATAGTCAATCCATAATTTCTTTGGTGTTCCCCTATTCTTTAAATTTATCCTCAATACTTGCTTCTCGAATTCTTTAAACTACTTCTTTATCATGTGGTTAGTGCCTAACCTGGTGTCAGAGTTTTTATACCACCCATGGGCCTCTGACTTGGCTTTACATGCCGTCGAGAAATATCTCTCAGGCATGCTGGTTTCCCCGAAGCAAGTGATAAGTATACAATACGCACATGATTCCGAAAAATCAGAGGTCTTTGGTTTGAAGTTGAGACCTATGACTTGGCAGTCCGATTGTCACACTATTAGGCTATCACTGTTTTTTTTAATTGCACTGCTATTCGTTATGTGGACTGCTTTGTACGGGATTTATTTAAAGTTGAGACAACTGGGTCTTAGAAAAACTTTTCAGAAAATATACTTACATTTTGAGAAATGATTGTGTCCAAATTGAAGAAGAATTGTGATAAAACGTCTAAAAGTTAAGAAAATATTTGGTCATTTACAAAGTATGGGCTGTAACTATAAGATAAATCCAAGATCTTCTAGATAAAGTCATGTTTAACAAAAAAAAACACACTTATTTCTAATTACCATCGTCGCAATCAACCATTTCCCTTCAAAAAACAATCAAAGCAGTCATAAAACAGAAAAAAAAACACGAAAAGAAAAAAGAAAGCAATATGTTTCTAGCTCGCCGACTATCTCATTCAAATTCTTACAAACGTAAGCAAATTCCCCTTTTGTATACTCTCAACTAAATGCAAATACTTGGCTAGAAAAGAAATGTGCTCTCTCCGAATCAGGAGAGATTGCTTCTGGCCAAATCAATTGAAAGCCACAGTGGCTGGTGATGGGGTAAAGGAATGTGGACTTTGTTGCGATGGTATAGAGGTGATATTTGTGGTAGTGTTAAGTGGGGCCTTGAAGGCAGCGGATGGGATGGATGATGGTGATGTTGATGCATTTGTTTCGGTATTAAATATAGGTTAAGGGACGACTTTTGAGCTCCCGTAGTGTTACTTTTCGTTAATCTACAATTATACAGTAGACCGTGTGGTCAGAAATCATAACATCACGCCTGTAATCCAGTAAGAGTAAGGCAAGGCAGAGTTGTACCTAGTTGTATACCAAACTTTCGTCAGTCATGTTTGTAAGTCCTATATAATAGGGAGCGAGTGTTTTGCCATCCACGAAAGAAATCTAGATAGAAAAACCCAATACCACTTTTATCTGACCTGGGAATCGAACACACGACCTCGTGCTACAAAAAAAATATTTGTGACTTTGGCAATGGTGCTAATTGTGTGTGTGCTGAATGAATTGTACAAGGTGTCTAGGATTCAATCGATCAAAGTTAAAAAACGATCTTAACACAACTCTTAAATGTATTTCACTTAAAAAATATGACCTCCATCAAAATCGCCATCTTTTATTAACATTATGCTAAGCTCCTCTCGTACATTCTAAGCTACTTTCAAGAAACCTCGAAACAAGCATTTGTGAAACAAAACCTAAAGATATACAAAACCTCCACTTTATATAATACATATTCATGAGTTACTAAACATAATATTTGCGTACTTACTTAGGAGAAAACTTGAAGTTTTTTAGACACACTGTAGATTTAATTTCGACTAGTGAAGAATCTCAAATAAAAAAAAAATCAAATAGCTGATGCTGGCCTTACAGCTGCTAGGTTGAAGTGGAACTGGGCTGGTCACGTCTGCCGCATGTCGGAGGAGCAATGGTCAAAAATTACCACTCAGTGGATACCAAATAGCAGGAAACGACAACGCGGCAGGATTAGAAGGAGATGGCGGGATGAGCTGGACTCAAATGATTGGCCTACAATCGCACTAGACCGCGAAATGTGAAGGTGGGAAGGGAGGCCTTTGCCCTGCAGTGGGACAATATAGGCTTATAATAATAGTGAAGAATCTTATCATATCTTCTTCCTACTATCATAAATGCGAAATTTTGTAAGAATGGATGGATGTTTGTTACTGTTCCACGCAAAAACAATTAAACGGATTAATATGACTGGCTTACAGAGACAGTTTATAACCTGAATTAACACATAGGATACTTTTTAACCCGGTAGTGCGATCCCATGGGACAATTACCGAACTCCACGCGGGCGAGGCCGCGGTACAGTACATAAAATAACGCCTGTAATCCCAGAGGTACATCCACATTTCGCCAGTTATGTTTAAGTCCCATGTAATAGGGGGCGAGCCTATTGCTTTCAACCACAGAGCGAGACTCCGTGACTGCTACTGAGAAATTCCTGATGGATAACCCCAATAACACTTTGCCCGGCCTTGGAATCGAACCCAGGACCTCATGAGCAGTCGCGCTTGTGACCACTAGTCCAACAAGGCAGTTGCTTAAGCTAGTAAATATCAGAACAAAAATGATAATTTTCGGCATTTTCTCTCACAGACTTCACTCGCTCTTCAAATCGCTTCTCGCTACCTCTCCCGCTGTTTCAAGACCCTCTCCCCTACTCTGTTGGTTACTATCAGTTCCGAATGAGTGACCCACAATGTCGTTACCTCAGGACCCTGCCATTCATTAATTTGACAGCCAGTTTGACAGCTGCAGATACGTTTGTCCCGAAGCTATTAATGGTCTTCTTAATGCAATTATTTCTACGCCATTTAAGGTGTACGAAAATGGCTAGAAGAGTGTGAGTGAAACCTGGGATGGTGTTTACTGGGAAAAGATTGGAAGATATATTGTTGTTGAGAAAAGATGGCGATTACTTTCGCCATCTTTGTTTGCAAACGTTGGGAAGATTTTTTGTTCACGTGCTTTTATCAATATTTTTGTACACTACAGAGCGTCATCATCTGCCTAGCCTTATCCAAATTATGTTGGGGTCGGTTTCCAGTGTAATTGGATGCAGCTGAATACCAGTATTCACACTACAAAACGATTTCTAATTTGAATAATTAAACAAAGCAGAAAAATATTTGACAGCTATTTGCGGTGTTGCCAACCCTCTAAAATACAAGACTATTTAACTGAACAATCTTACAAAGGAATGGTTTTAGTAAGACATTACCTAGAAAACGATATAAATCTTTGCATTGAGACATTCTTAATTTAAATCGGTTTTCGCGCCACTAGAAGCAGGCGCATCCGGGCTCTAATCTGATTGGTCGGAATCCTGTAGATCGTGTGCACTCACACTAACATAGTTCAATAGTTCTATTCATTCTAGAGTCAACTTAATCAACACTAACGTAAAGTTGATATTTGCGTTTGAGTGAACATAATATACATGAAATACTTTTTAAAATGTAGTCAGTTACAGTCGTTGTATGTGAAAAATTAAACCAATTTAAATAAAATTATAATATATAAATAATATTGTGATTACAAAAGTAGATACCGTAATTATTTAAATATGAATACACAGGAAAAATATTTAATTTCATTTTCAACAAGCTTTTATAAAAGGCTTAATAAAAAAGGTCTGCTTCTGTCCAAAATATTGAAAAAATCCTTTTACTATTTTTTAGATGAAAACCAACAAAATTATACGTCCTGTTCAGATTTATTCATGTCAAAATAAGTAAAATAATTAAGCTCTTTTGAACAAATTTAATGAATTTTACATAAAAAAACTCTTCCGCAATAAACTATGAAAAAAAAACCTTTCATAATTAAAAGAGGAATTATTTCTCTTCATCAGTTTTAATAAAATATTTCGCATGAGCAGCCATACCTGTGAAATTCAGGTTCGTTAAATAAACAATTTCGTTGAAGCCTGAAAATATAATTAAAGGGGACTTCGTCGGCGAAAACAATTAATATGAACAATGAGGTCAAAACTATGCGTCATTGGGACATTAATCTAGCTTCAAAATTTAAGTAATTTAATCAAAAGTAATCAATGCTAGTCTATTCATGGGGATCTAAAGTTGTCGCATTCAAATTAGGGGTTGGTGATTAATTAAGTAAAATAACGGTAAAGGGGTATCAATGAATAGGATAGGCTAGGCCTTTGACTTTGAATTTGTTTGAAAACCAACCACGATTATATTGAGGGCTTTTCAAAACTTGTGTTGGAATATGATTTATTGGCTTGAGTGATGTTTTCTGGGTTAATTTATTCGTGTTAATCTCGTTAGTGTTGGTAATGTTTTGGATAGTAGATGAAAATAAATTCTAGTTAAAAATAAAATAATACCATTATTATAATGTTTGTGTTTTAGTCATCGAAAGATTCATCAATACTCGGGATGATTTTGAAATAGTTCTGGATTGAAAATAATTATAAAAGCTGATTTCATCTTGTACGGCTGCCATAGACTTGAGACGACATGTAAAATAAATAGGCACAAGCAAAGATATGCATCTACCCATCAGTATATGCAGCCGAGCTATGAATGATGTGATGCTTTTCCAAAAATCCATGACAAGATTACAATTATTCTGTTTAAGAAAACATAAAACGACTGCTCAATAATCTATACCCATATTTTCTTTAATTAAAATAACATCACCATTTTCCAATACTGAAGCCTCCTCATAATCGTTAAAGGCTTCACTAGACTCATTAATATAAGCACTAGAACTATACCAATTTCTCTATCGCCTCTCAGAGAAGTATGTTAAACTAATTAAAATATACTAGTGCCAAGAGAATACTGGCATGTACTATTAATGTACTCTCAAAAGGATTATGTGTGTGATTGTATTAGCAAGGGTACAGTGGTGATGAAAATGTAATTGTTTTCAATTGATACAGGTATAGCACTTGGGTGTTTTGTTTTCTTGTTGTGTACCTGACTGTACTTGGTGTATTTTGGTATGTTTTAAGGCGTCTGGAACCTATCAATTTGGGGAGGGTCCAAAGTTACTCTTGTTTCTTCTCTGATGTAGTTATGGACGATATAATAGGTTAGACTGTAGTAAAAAGAATAGTGTATTCCAAATAATAACAGCCGCTCGGGTCGATATTCAGGTTAAGCCGCGCTTGCCTAGGTTGGTCCGTGGATGGGTGACCACCCATTACATCCCGAGTTTCCTCCGTGTCTGTCCTGTTTAACCGTTGGTCCCGGCTGTCAATTGTAGATCTTTGACAGTTAAGTATTCAGTGAGTATCCAGTTCCTACTGGCTTCCGTTTGAAAAATGGCACAGTCAATATTCTATAGACAAATAATATAATCACATTAAAGATAATGTACTCGCGCTTACCTCTTACAAAAATTGACCCTTCGCTACTGCTGTACAGTCACGAGCAAAAATATGTAAACACTTAACAATTTTTAGAACTGTTTTTCTTCTACTGTGCTATTCTGGAACTCATATTTTTATGAAAGAGATCCTATCTCCAAGTTACAATCGTTATTTCTCGTGAAAAATTCTTTTAAATTTAGGAAAGTGTATACATACAAATTGGTGCGCGTGACAGTACGTACCGACTAACATTAAGTTATGTCTATCAACATCGGCTTCTGACCATGTCATTCTTAATCCATTTGTCAAACGTTTAATGATTCTGACAATATTATTTATCCTTTCAAAATACCTACTAAGTCTATTTTCAGCAATAAACATTTACAGGATTAACTTCAATTTAAATCAAATATTCATGTCAAAGTAGACAGTCGATTAACATTAATTGCTTTCGTCATGACATTTTAATAGATCCTTTAAGGTCAGCGCACAGTTACAAGCACGGTGCGGCATCATCGCCTCAATTTGAGCCGTTTGGGCATTTTTTGTATAAAACATCATAATGTATGTAACGGCATTGGACTGCCTCGTTGGTCTAGTGGGCACAATCGCGACTGTTGAGCATCAGGTCCTGGGTTCGATTCCCGGTTCGGACAAATTTGTGTTGGGCTTTTCCATCAGTAATGTCTCAGCTACGGAGTCTGGATTTGTGCCCGGTTGATGGCAATAGGCTTCCCCCTCTATGACATGGGATTTGAACACAGCTCGCGAAACGTGGGTACACTTCAGCCTAACCCTTCAGGGATTACAGGCGTGATGTTATGTTATGGTATAGGATCGGATCGAGATCAGTAAAAAGGACAAAAAGTTTATTTTACGTATCTAATTAGTAATATTATCTTGAAAACTATTGAACCGAGTTTGATAAAGCTTACAATGTTCCTTTAGTTGAAAAATCGTTAATCGGTTAAAAATTATCCCAGGCGATTTTGTTCCCGTGCTATGGCTATAAGTGTGCGTTGACCTTTAGTCCTTTAGTGTCCTAAAATTATATTAAATTATCTATCAAACCATTAAACGATTTTAATAGCAAGCTAAATCAATAGACCGAAACAATTTATTTATATTTAAAATCTAAGGAAATCAAGTTTCAAGCCAGTCATTTGAGTAAAACGATAAAGGGGCAATCTTAATCCCCCCTCCACCCATTGCGACAGCCAATCAGGGAAAACGCACAACCGTGGCATACTAATTATTGCAAAATACATTTGCAGTGCTCAAACACCTTATTTTGAAAGGTACAAGGTGCATTTTCGGTTGACACAGTGTGAGGAAGAACATGGATTAGCCGATCTTAGTGGAGAAGTCAGTCGGTGTGACATTTGGGGTCCCAAAATGTTTACTACTCGGTCCCTTTAAGATTCGGCGTGAATATTTATGTTGTACACGCTTGCAGTGTCTCGAGATAGTGGTTATTAATTTAATTTATTAAAATGTTATTTGGTGGGTGGATTGTCTAATGATATTGCGTCATCGAAGTACAAAGATTTTGGGAATTAGTCCAATTGAATTATGTAACGCAGGGTCTTTAGTCATTTTTTTAGTCAGTACAAGTCTGACACTCCCTTCCACTCCGCCCAGAGTGGAGGGGGTCATTTGATGATTTCCCAAACTAAAAAAAAAAAAAAAGGTCTTTAGTCAACTGGCTCCACTCATTTGGGACCCGCGGGATTAGTTTAAATTATTCATCATCATCATTTCAGCCGAAAGACGTCCACTGCTGGATATAGGCCTTCCCAAGTGTCGCCACATTGACCGGTCTGGTGTGACTCTCAATTATTATTTTTTTTTTTCTTTTGTCGATTGGACCCGCTGTTAAAGTTAAAAAAAATTTCATCGAATTTCAAATTTGAGTACAAGCGTGTAGAAAAATGTTAGGAGGAATGGCAATGACTTTTGGTTAGTTGAACAAAATTCATTCCGTTCAATTTTTCAAACATATAAAGGACTAGATTAGGATTTTTCTTCCAAAATCTTCGACATAACATCACGTTTGTAATTCCCGAAGGGTTAGGCAGCGGTGTATCTACTAGTACACACACATTTCGCTAGTTATGTTTAAGTCCCATGTAACAGCCGATTGCCAGGCACAAATCCAGACTCCATGGCTGCAACTGAGAAATTCCTGATGAACCCAATAACAATATGCACGACTCGGGAATCTAACCCAGGTCCTCATGCAGTCGCGATTGCGACCATTAGATCAAAGAGGCAGACCCCGGTGCTTTTTTTAAGAATTTCGAAATTAAAAACTTGTTTAACCAACTCGTCACCATTGGGCTCTATAACCAATTCAATAGAACTAAACAAACATGAAAACAATAATTTAAACTACCTCAAAATAAACTTATACTGTCACTTACGGGATATCTTCCGTGATTGTTCATTAACAACGTTGTTCGTTCATGTTCGTGATTGTTCGTTTGTTTATTGTTAACTAGCGACCCGCCCCGGCTCTGCACGGATACAATATATTTATATAAAAACCTTCCTATTGAATCACTCTATCTATTACTGAAAACCGTATCAAAATCCGTTGCGTAGTTTTAAAGATCTAAGCATACATAGGGACAGACAGCGGGAAGCGCCATTGTTTTAAACTATGTAGTGATGAACAATCACGGAAGATATCCCGTAAGTGACAGTATAAGTTTAGTTGTAAACCGTGAAAGCTTAAAACAGTACCTCAAAATATTCATTTATCCTAACAATTAAAACCCTTACAACACCCATACATCACCATCCATTTCCTTAGCCCGAGTTTTTGAAATTCGCACATAATAAGGCGCACCGTACACTGTACAAAGGGTATAAGGGTAGGCTCACATTTACGGATCCGTAACCGTCCTTTCCGGATGCCATGTTTCAGCCGTTAAACTACGCACGTGAATTCACTTGGATCCGTTTCCGGTACAGTGTAACCGTTATAAATTGTTCAGTCGAATGGTTGAATTTGACAAGTAAGATGGCGGCGTAAAAATTATTTGTATTGTGTTCTGATTGGATTTTGTTTTTGATTTTGAAGGTGGGTGAGGAAATAACCTGTATGTGGATTTTGCGAGTGAGTAACTGCAGTTAGTTTGAATGTTATAGATACAGTGCTGGGGTCCATATGGCATTTTAATAACATATAAGGTCTAACTATTCATACATGAAATATTTTCAGAGAATCATCTAACGGCTATAACGAAGCCATTTCAAGAGATTTTTTTTATCTAAGAATATTTTTATTTAAAAAAAAATATTTAAAATTAGGTACTGACCCACAGAATAAATACTAGCTCCATATTTTTGAACATTCATTACGCTAGTTACTACGTATTTGCCTGCTATCATTTTTAGAATAGGGAGTAAAGATTTTAAGCAAAAAGTCTCTAAAAAATTTAGAATTATAATTATAATTAGAATTATAATTTCGGAAAAACAAAAACACTCAGATAATTTTTTTTTTCGTTGCTATGGCGACTTTACCACCTAAAGAAGTTACTCTTAAAATATTTCGTGTATGAAAAGATAGACCTTATAAAAGTTTTTAAACTATCATGGTCACTAACATTAAAATTAAAACGGGATATTTATCATGTTTACTGATTGTTTTGAGTTCCCGATAAAAAAAAACCGAAAACGCGCCGAAATATCGGGAAGTCAAAACAATCAGTATCTTCTGTGATTATTCATTATTTTGAGCTCCCGATATTCCGACGCTGTTGCAAGCGCCATTAACGCGGGAAGATCAAAATAATTAAGAATTACGGAGGATATCCCGTAAGTGACAGTATAAGTTTAGTTTTAAACCGTGAAAGCTTAAATAAGTTTAATAACATTGTGAAAAAGGAGCTTTTGGTACACATTTGTGATAAGACACCAAGTTAGGCACTAACCACACGATAAGGATTTCGATTTTCTCTTCTTCTTTTACACACTATGTCTACATCTCTTTTTTTAGTATCTCCTTTCGCAGGTATGCTGGAAGAACTTTCTTTAGAAATAAGCATCACCTTTGTACTATTTTCTGTTCCTTTCTTCTTTTCTGTATTTAGTGTGTACATGAACTGTTAAATAAATAAATAAGGAAGAAGATTTGTGAAATTACATAACTTTACACCACGCCTGTAATCCCTGAAGGGTTAGACAAAGGTGTACTTAATAGTACATCCACATTTCGCCAGTTATGTTTAAGTCTAATGTAATAGGGGGCGAGCCTATTGCCATCAATCAGGCACAAATCCAGACTCCGTGGCTGCTACTGATAAATTGCAGATGGAAAAGCTAATAACACTTTGCCCGACTCGGGAATCGAACCCAGGACCTCATGCTCAGCAGACGCGCTTATACTAACAAAGTTTGCGAAAAATGGGTGATGGACATCTTACTTGTTTCAACGTTAAAATTTATTTTTTCTCCGAAATTCACATTCAGTTCGTGCTTATACGGTCTTTAGCAGCTTGGTAAGTTTCTTATTTATTCTAAGTAACAATCAGTTATGTTTTTAAAACTGCACTTGCCATAAAAACACAACACAATGACCCAAAAAAATAAATGTTGATGTCAAATACAAAGAGCTACCGTACACCCTTGTAATAGTTTTATGTATGAGGGCGCTTACATTTTTATCGCCAAGATGGCGGATTGGCGGCCATGCCAGTTACCTCCAGATCCGTGGATTATGTTTGATACTACCTATTGCTCGCGGCTTCGCTTGCAATATACTCGGAAATTATCCCACGGGATCCCGAAGCACGTTAAGCCGTTGGTCCCGGCTGTCATTTGTAGATCTTTGACAGTCGTTACAGGTATTCAGTGGCCCGAAAGTCTGACAACCAGTCTTACCAAGGGGTATCGTATTACCTAGTAGAAACTGGGTTGTGGAGGTCAGATAGGCAGTGGTTCTATGTAAAATACTGATATTCAGCTGCATCCGGTTAGACTAGAAGCCAACCCGAATATAGTTGGGTCACGTCCAAACATACAAATTTTACATCTTTATAATATTAGTATAGATATGGATACCTACGCTCCAGGGTAGGTACATCCAGGGTACGACAGGTAACCGTCAAGCGTTTCGTTTATATGTTCAGTGAGCAAGCATGTCCGCTGATTTGTAAATTGTAGGGAAAAGTATTCTTTTGGGATAATAATTTTGATGTTATTGTGATGTCTTTTGTTTATTTGGAGATTGGTTTTGTTGGCATTTTGTACTCCAAATGCTATCAAAACGAAAGTATGGCGCTCTTAAAACGGATACAAAAATAAAAAGTTAATTACTGATTGGAAATAAGCTTAAAAATTTACCCATAATTATAACTCGCTTCAGGTCACTGATCTATTCAGTTTTAAGGAAAATGTGTTCAATCATTTCGGGGTTTTCTTTTAAACATGCCACTAAACTTGTTTTTTTTTATACTAAATGGGCTTACTCTTGACCTCAATCTAGCCCTGATGACAGAGATGAGGTCGACGATGGAACGAGCTAGCCCAAAATAAGCCTATTAAGTCGGGACTTAAATAGATTGGGGTCATATGAACTTGGGAATATGATAATATGATTGGACTAGTCCTGAGATTGAGTAAAAATCCATATGATAAAATCAATGCTATAGTTTGCAAGCTCATGCATTTAAAAAAATCTGTTTCAGACATACTCTATCCTATCTACAAAATAACCAATCAAATAAACAAAAAAAACAGACTAAAAATCTAGAAATTCAAGCTGAAACTAAAACAGTGCTATCTCCTAATGCTATGCAAATGTCTGGATCAATCTCCTAGATTTCAACCTAGCTAGACAGACACGTTCAGAACGACTGCAACAAATAGCGGGAGAAACGAGGATTTTATACAGCCAAAGTGAAGTATTATTCCTAAGATTTAGTGGATTTTGATAAGATTTTTTGGTGGTGATAAGAGTGGGAAATGGATGTGGAATAGTGGAGCAGGGTTTTAGAGAAAATTTACTCTTTTCTAGAAAATAGTTGGTGAAAAATCAAATTTAAGTCTTACAGAAGTTATTCTGTATAGTCAGGGGAATTATCTGTTTAGAAAATTAACACCTGGGTTCGATTCCAAAGTCGGGCATAGTGTTATTGGGTTTTACCGTCAAGATTATCTCAGTAGCAGTCTTGGAGTCTGGATTTGTGCCCGGTTGATGGCAATAAGCTGACCCCCTATTACATGAGACTTAAACATACAGTAAACAGTAAATACTAGTCTCTCAAATACTGTAGTGTACTTTGGCTGACACCTTGAACGATATAAACGTATGATAAAGTGCTCTTTACATATTTAAAACCCTTTGTTCAACAAGACAGCTACTGTTCAAAACTAAAATAATAAAAAAATCACACGTCCTATCAGATCAAGTGCCTTATAATTCATCCAAATCCGTTTAAAACACTTAATAAAACGAGCCACGTGCGCGTACGAGCCACCCCATTTCTCAGGGGGGCTAAAAGTGGCTAAGGGTTAGAATCACATGCATAGGCAAACGCATCCACATGTACAGTCACCAGCAAATCAAGTTACCACAAACTGTCAAATTTCTCCAAATGATTTTAAACCATAAAATGTTGATGGTTAAGTTCAAAATCGAATAAGAAAATTTGACAATTTGTGGTAATTCGATGCGCTAGCGACTGTACGCTCGAACTATGAAAACTTTAGTCCCTAAGGGTTAGATCACACCCTCGGCTTAACGTTTTGCATACCAATGACAGTTGCGCAGTTTTGAGAATTGTCTGCGACAATGCTTAAGGCATGGTTACACGGGCGCGACTTTTCGTGCGAATTTAAGACCGTGCGATTCTTCTTTGAGCGCAACTCCCCATAGTGCAGTCAAATTTAATTTGCATAGAGCTAAAAATTGGTTCAGGTCTTAGGTAGGTACACAAATACAAATATAAGTCTAATAGATTCTACATCTACTACAAAAAAAATAAGGTTAACGGTTCATTTCCATTTTCCTTGTCAAAGGTATTGTGTTATCATAAAAATAGATCAAACAAGAATAAATTGTAGATCAGTTCCTGCCAGTATTTTTATGTCTATTTTGATCTGACTACTATTCTACGTATATAGCAGTAATAGCCTAGTGGTGTGACCGTCGGACTGCCAAGTCATAGGTCTCGATTTCGAACCCAAGACATGCACCTTTGATTTTTCGGATTCATGTGCGTATTTTATAATTATCACTTGCTTCGGTGAAGGAAACCAGCATGGCTGAGAGATATTTCTCGACGGCATGTAAAGCCAAGTCAGAGGCCCATGGGCGGCATAAAAACTCTGACACCAGGTTAGGCACTAACTACACGATAAAGAAAGAGATCTGACTACTAAATAACATTTTTGTTTAGAGTCACGCTAGATTTCTTAAAGAATGTATCGCGAAGTCGCGACGTGTGGGACCTTATGACCTCCCCTTAAAAAGTACTTGAACTCATTTCAACCAAAAATAAATAGAAACATCCACTATTGTCCAGCACACAATATGAACCATAAATCATGCCTTCTAAAGGTCCAAAGTTCATTCCCGACCCTCAGAAATGAATAGTAAAGAATCAGCACAATAAATTTCAAATTTTAGTTACTTACACCTCAACCTATGAAAATGATAATCAAAATGTTTAACTTAACAAGTTAAATTAAACTTTTACGACGTTGATTTAGGGATGAGTTTTGCTTGTTTTATTTAACAATGGAAGGTCACTGAACCCCCTCCCCTGTATAGGGGTGTGAAGCTATTGTTTCGGGGCCTTCTATCGGTGTTAAAATTATATTTTGTGGAGATAGTTGTATTGATTAGTGTTGTTATTAAAACATTATTATTGTGGCTTCTTGTTGGATATAAAGCCTTGGTATTGATAAGTGCAAAAGATAACGACTTCCCTTAAATTGGATGGACATTCATTTGTTCTGTTGTTGGACTTCCTCGTAGGTCCTGTGGTCGCAATCGCGACTGCTGAGCATGAGGTCCCGGGTTCGATTCCCGGATCGGGAAAATTATAATTGGGTTTTTCCGTCAGGAATTTCTCAGTAGCCACTGAGCCTGGATTTGTGCACGGTTAAACCGAGCGGCACTAAGTACTTATCGCAATCATTTGGGTACCTACTGCCAAATTATTATTATCAATGAGCTCAAGACGACGCTGGAGGCGCGCGCGCGGGCGCTCCGCTTTGGGACCTCGTTTTTGAACGGACAACCAGGTAACAGAACAAGTTTATAACTTTGTGACTTTTCATGATACAGTTTTAAAATTTTGTACATAGATTCTTTACAAAAAAATACTAGACACGTGTTTCAGGTTTCGCATATACTAAAACTAATGTTGTATAGACAAATAATATAATCACATTAAAGATATTATGTACTCCAGCTTACCTCTTATAAAAATTGACTCTTTGCTACTGGCATATACAATGAATTACTTCTCAATGTCATGCTTTGAATAAGAAAAACTTTTTCTTTGGTACATTTTCTTTCCAAAAGAATAAAACATAAACTTATAAATCAGCTATACAAGGGGAATCTTTGAATATCTCGTGATTAGTAATATATTCAAATTGTTACGTATTTCTAATGAACACTATTTTATTTGTTGGTATCGCTTTTAACTTTATTCAATTCATAGATCATTATGTTTTTCAAGTTTCTGTTGAATATCATAGTTATTGTTATATCAATTACAATAACTATGATATTCAAACATAACATAACATCACGCCTGTAGTCCCAGAGGGGTAAGGCAGAGGTCTACCTAATAGTAGGCCAAGTAATAGGCGAGCCTGTTACAATCAACCGGACACAAATCCACACTCCGTGGCAGCTACAGAGAAATTCCTGATCGAAAAACCCAATAACACTTTGCCCGACCTGGGAATCGAACCCAGGACCTCATGCTCAGCAGTCGCGCTTGCAACCACTAGACCAACGAGGCAGTCAATATGTAGATAAGTCATCATTCATCATTCTCTTGCCCTTATCCCAATTCATTTGGGGTCGGCGCAGCATGTCTTCTTCTTCCATACTTCTCTATTACTCGTCATCTCATCATAGACCTCCTTTCTTGCCCTATCATTCTTTACACAGTCCATCCATCGTTTCTTTGGTCTTTCTCTACTCATATACCCATCCATATTCATAGTCAAAACTTTCCTCACGACATTTTCCTCATTAAACCGCATCTCATGCCCATACCACGACAATCTATTACTACACAACTTTTCAGTCACCGTCAATATGTAGATAAGTTTGCAACAAAAATATTCACAAAATCAAACTAATACAAAATTCCCCTGTAAACAAACACAGGCTGAACAGAGTTATTCAGAGCCCAGGTATTCAATACATCTGGCTCAGCAAGTCTGTCACAAAATATTTTATTGAATTCCTACGCGCTGTATGCCCTGCCCAATTGAATACCTACATGCAATCACCGGGTAGGTTACGGATACGATAATTCTCGTCTGAATACCTTTGAGCATACTGAATGTCGTGTGGTCTCAATTAGTATTTGCTGATACTGATTTGAGACTTGTTTTGGTATAAAATACGACGTGAAATTAGGCACAAGTGCTGTAATTTCATTTTGCTTACTGATGATAGATGGCAGTACTGTTAACATGATTACGGTAACAGGGTATTATCTAAACTAATATTATAAAGACGTAAAATTAGTTTATAAGTTTGTATGTAGGGATAAATCTCCGGAATTAATGATCCAGTTCTAAAATATCTTTCACTGGCAGAAAGCTACATTATTTGTCAGTGCTATAGGCTATAAATTATATTCATATCATGAAAATTACCCGAGCTATCCCAATTTTTGCGGTCAAAGTCGCGGGCCATGTGCTATCCTGTATATTTTAATGATACGGTAAAACACATTTTTGAAAAGACTGTCCCGATTTGCCACTCTTCTTTTGTTCAGAATAAATGAGCATACTTCCTTATTGGTGACTCTTAGTATTACCTTAAACTACGTTTCTCAATAGTGTTTTTAGGAATCTAGATTCAACATAAAAAGGCAGCTTGCTTAAAAGCAGAAAGGCCACAAGCAAACAGTTAAAATCATCGTCCATTTTGACACAAAACACTAAATACAAAACCGTTAACGACAGACTCAACTAAAACAGAACTTTTTACCCACACACAAAAACAAACCCTAAAACGAACGACCTAACAGAGGTTCAAAAGTGTTAAAACCCGTCGGCATCCTCAGCCAATAAAACACAAAACATCATAAAAAGCAACTTTGCATCCTAGTGCAGTAAAATGGCTTACTTCAATTGATTCCAACAACATGTGAATAAAGACAAACATTTAGAATCGCATTTATGAGCACTAACGGGTTAACTGTAAGGTCAAAGTGGTGCTTGCAAGTGTTCAAGCATAGCTTTGAAGGGTTAGGTTTTAGAAGTCTGCCTTTATGCAGTTTGTTGGACCAATGAGGTCACTTCCCTGAGGATGGTATTAAGTCCCTGCTCAATTGGAATTTTCTAGCTAAAAGACATTGAAAGGCACATTGAAAGCAGTTTTAGTACTATTCACACTACACTTCTGAGGAATACAGGATTATGTGGTCACTCCTCCTGCTATAATATTGAAAACTACTGCTCTATGTGAGTTTTCTAATAGTAAATCTCATTGAAAGCAGGTTATGTTCACAAAATGAAGGTAAAACACATAACTACATTCAAAGAGCAATGGATGTTGACGTTTTCATAGCATCTTTTTTTTTTTCGTGTGGTTAGTGCCTAATCTGGTGTCAGAGTTCATATGCCGCTCATGGGCCTCTGACTTGGCTTTACATGCCGTCGAGAAATGTCTCTCAGACACACTGGTTTCCTCACGATGTTTTCCTTCACCGAAGCAAATGATAAATGTACAATACGCATATGAATCCGAAAAATCAGAAGTGCGTGTCTTGGGTTCGAACTCGAGACCTTTGACTAGGTAGTCCGACGGTCACACCACTAGGGTATCACTGCTTTTAAGGATAGGATAAGGTACAAACACAAAATATAAGTCCAATGCAATGAAATATTTGGGATATTATGTCTCTCAGAGACAAAATCTTGGGAGACTAAAAGACAGCTAACTACTTTCACAGTTACTTCTCTGAGCACCAAGAAATCTTTATTTCTATATCTTCAATTCCGAATTCATACAAACCATGGTTAACCTTGAGAACCCATCCGATCAATAACACAATCAAAGAGAAATACATACGATGTCGGTAGCCAATGAAATGAGGTCAAATATAAAATTATGTTGAACCAGTAAGGAATAGATAGCATTAATATTATATACTAGCGGTTCACCGTTGCTTTGCACGGGTGCAATGTACTGATGGTGTGCAAAATATCCATGATTTCTATGCTTTATAAGTTTGTTGCAGGATATTTGACGAAACCGTTTTTTTTTTTTAAACTAACCATACTTTACCTCTCTTACGCGCGAATTATACAGAAACGGCGTAAGGTGAAGGCGCGGCGCAGGCGCAGCACAGGCATGATGCCGCTTCAAAACGTTTTCGTGGAATTACACTCAAGCGGCGCGGCACAGGCACGCCATTCTTTCATTTCGTTATAAATTCCACGCCTGCGCTTGCGCCGCGCCTTCACCTTACGCCGTTCCTGTATAACTCGCGCCTTAGTTTCCAATAACCGAAAATCCAAGATTCGAATAAATTGTCTAAAATAGTCTTAAGAGCTAGCGAAAACTGTATCTAAACCCATTACGCAGTTTCGATTTTTAGAAGAAAAACGCGCTCGCACAGACAGATACGAAAAGCTCTTTAGTTTTATACTATGAATATAAAAGATATAGAAGACATTCAACCAGGAGGCATAGATATCATTACCATAATATACATCGTGAAACAATACCGTATCCATAAAGGTTATTATCATTAACCTCCGGCCAGTGTGAGAGGAAATTTGCCTCTGATACACGTAATTGCACCCCCGGGCATCGAACTGGCTACCGTACGGTGTATCATTGCTTAGTGAAGCCATTGGCTATATCAATATTCTGGATTATTGAGGATATGGGATGTGCGGGTGGTATTATAGGTTTGTATGTGAGTTGAGCTTGGTTTAAGTTAGTAACGGATACTAAAGATTGATTTTAAAGTTAGTAAAATAACAGTATTTTTTTCGACTTTACTTTCTGTCAATATATGTAAATACTAGCTTAATGCCCGCGGCTTCGTCGGCGTGAAGTTTGATAAACGTCCCACAGGATCATACTACCGGGATAAAAGTATCCTATGTGTTAATCCAGGTTATAAACTATCTTTCTGCAAAATTTCATCCAAATCCGTTCAGTAGTTTTTGCGTGAAAGAGTAACAAACATCCATCCATCCTCACAAACTTCGCATTTATAATATTAAGTAGGATTACTAGTAGATTAACATTGACCTAAGACAAAACACATGCGTTTCTAGAGCTTAGCAATGTATCATCCCAGAGCTGAGCCAAGGCCTCTTCCCTGACCTCCAGTTTTGTATGATTACACATAGGTGTGATAGTAAAATATGTTTAGCCAAACCTAAAAAATACAAAAAAATCTAAACAAAAAGGCAAACGACCTCAAAAATGCTTTCTCGACGTCCTACAAAAATATTTACACAAACAAAAAAAGTTAACACACCATCTTCCACATTCACAAAGATATTTTTTATCAACACACAAGTATCGAACACAAATCAATAGCGAGGCAACCCTAGCGTCCTGTCGGCGCGCTTTGATGTTTCACCGCGCGCTGAATTTGACGCCAATTGCTCAAGCTAGGGTTGCCGTACATGCGTTATTTATTCAAATACGTTTATTTGCTCGTATTCAATTGATTGGAGGGACATCAACTAGCAAGTTGTATGTGGCAGCGAATTTTTATTTAGATTTTGTCGGTAAGAATAAAGTTGGGGTAATGTGGTGGTAGGGGAATATATTTACAAGGAGTGGACTGTGATTATGTAGCAAAAAGTTGAGCTCAGTATAATCAGTCTACATTGTTCCCACTGCTGGGACACAGGCCTCATCTTTATTGGGGGAGGCGGGCCGTACTGGTTGATAGACGTAACATGTTTTCGAATATTTGGTTCTAGGACATACTGGTTTCCATAGGATGTTTTAAAAAAATATTCATCATCATCATCATCATTTCAGCCGAAAGACGTCCACTGCTGGACATAGGCCTCCCCCAAGAAGGGGGGGTTTTGCCATAATCGCCACGCTTGGCAGGCGGGTTGGCGATCGCAGTATGGTTGTTATAAAACACAGAGAACGCTGCTGCCCATTCTCTGGTAAGTCCCTTAGTCGCCTCTTACGACACCCACGGGAAGATATGGGATGGTGCTATTCTTTACGTCCGGACACCATACAGAACAAAAAATATTAAGTTTAATTAATGTTATTAAAACTTATAACTATATTCTGTTAGTCATCTGTTTATTCCAGTAGAAATACTTGCTTTCCCATGAAAATTAAACACAACAGAAACTTTCAACTCCAAATGACACTTAACTTCACCCCAATACATATTAAAATTGAACACCAAAACCATTTACTAACAACATAATCACAGTCGACGATCATGTTCTCTTTTTACATGTGTTTTGTTTAAAAATAACGGACTGAAAAGGGACTCTTGTACTAGCTATTAAAGATGACTTTTTTTTGTCTTTGTCTGGCTCTTAAATTGGTCGTGACGTCGTGTGACATACACACAAACTTGCTTTTACCATCGAACCAAGGAAATAACAACCCTGTATGGTTCAAGGTACAGTTTATTTTCCATTGACTATTGTCCACAAAAAGATTGACATATGGCGTCCCTGTATTGTTTTTTTGCGGTCATTTTCCTGGCCATCTATATTTTGCCAGGGTAATGAGGTGGAATAAAATGTTTGAAGACGGATTGCAGGACTGAATACAATAAACTTTTCGGTTGAAGTAAGTACGTCAGGGAAGATTTATTTTGATGTATAATTAAGTTGTACTTTGTGCGGTTGAGGAAGAGTTATTACTAATGTAAATAAGTTGACAAACCAATCAATTGACATACTTTTTAAGAGCTGTCAAAACGTGATTCCCCCTTATATTTTGAATGGAAATAGCATGCTATGACGTCACTATTTAATCAACTCAAAGACTTAACTATTTATTGATTTCAAAGCAACTAAAAATCTAATTTTGCAATTAATTAAATATTAATCGGGTTTTCAGGTCTAAAATGAATTAACTTTTTAGAGAGTTGTGTCTTGGAATTATTGTTTAATAGTGTCAACTACCCAAATAATTATGTTATTGGCTTTCTAACCGTTATGTAGAAAAATAAAAGTGTAAAATTCATTACAATCATTAAAATTAAACTGGATGAGAGTTGCCGAGAATCGAGTTGAGTGGCGTGCGATAGAAGAAGGAGCCGTGGACTGTTGTAGGCTGATGATGATGATTAAAATCGGATGATTTAGGCATGTTGTTTCTACAAATCTTTTGAGAAGCATCCTCTTCCCTAGCTAGGGGAAGAAAAGCGTATCTTTTCATATTTGATGATCGATTTATTTTCGAAATTGAAGCTTTTTTTATGCCCGGTGGATGGCAATAGGCTCGCCTCCTATTACATAGGACTTAAACATAACTGGACAAATGTGGGGGTACTATTAGGTACACCTCTGCCTAACCCTCCGGGGATTACAAGCGTGATGTTATGTTTTGTACAGTGTTTTACCCGACAGCACAAAATCTAAAAAGAGCAATACATTATTAACTACTCACAAAGAAACCATGCGGGTCTTCATAGTCATAAAAAACTGTTTCATCAAAATGAAGATTAATTCTGTTATGAGGGCGTGAAAACTCTTCACGACCATATACAAATTGGGTACAGGCAGAACTAACTGGAGTGCTCTTCATTAAGAGATGAGGATGTCAGTGACAGCTGTCATCCTGTCTTGTACAATGATACTTAAGTTGGATGAATTTGATACGCTTTTTAATATTTTTGGGTAATTTTAAATGCGTTTTTGGATGATTTTGGTGAGTTGTTTATTTGATAAGTTTTTAATGGTTAAGTTGAAGTATAAGATTTAAACTATCATGGTCACTAACATTATCATTAACACTAGAAACGGGATATTTACCATGTTTACTGATTTCTTTGAGTTCCCGATATTTCGGCGCTGTTGCAAGCATCATGATCACGGATACTGTTTATCAGTAATATCGGGAACTCAAAGAAATCAGCGAAACTTTTTTTGGTCTAGACCATACCTGGGAACCTTCTAGTTACGGAGATATTGGGGGTCAAAGTTCCAACATTTACACTTTTTTTTTTTAAATACATGTTTTTAATGTAGGATTTTTACTTTAAACACCTTCAAGCCCCCCGTACTATTGAATTCATCCATCGTCACAATGTTTTGAGTACGTTACATTGAGTCCTACCATAAAACGTGATTTTTCACCCAAAAAAAAGTCATATCCCAGCAAAAATTTTTGCCTAGAGTTACTTAGTTTGATGTACAGAATGCTTGGTTGACGGCTTCGTGAAGGGTCTGTTTACAGCCTATATAAATAATTTACTAAACAAAAACAATTTAAAAAAATCTTTGTTGACAAATCTAGCTGTGTGTGGTTATATTTTTGGATGGATTAGCAGAATTGTAGCTTGGTTTAACCCATCCAAAAGTATAACCATACACAAGAAGCATAACTTATCTTCAATCAGACCTCATACATTAACGGCCTATTGTAGAAAAGCATCAGAATCGACCTTCTTGTCCTCATAGGGTCATGATGATTGAGAAATATCACCATGGGCTAGATGAATCAATGGTAATTGTTACAAATGGCACCATGGCTTTGTAGGGTACGGATATACGCCATAGAATGGCGGTTGGAAAATGTTTTGGCCTTGATGAGTAGTTTGTTATGGTATGGTAACTAACTTATATGTTGGAAAGCTACAAATTAACTATTTGTAACGAAACAGAAAAAAAAATTCAGTGATGATATTACTGTCTCGTTGGTCTAGTGGTCGCAAGTGCAACTGCTGAGCATGAGGTCCTAGGTTTGATTCCCGGGTCGAGCAAAGTGTTATTGGGTTTTTCCATCAGAAATTTCTCAGTAGCCGCTACGGAGTCTGGATTTGTTCCCGGTTGATGGCAATGGGCTCGCCCCCTATTACATGGGACTCAAACATAACTGGCGAAATGTGGGTGTACTATTAGAAACACTTCTGCCTCACCCTTCGGGAATTACAGGCGTGATGATATGTTATGGGTTAGAAAAAAGAGTACTTACTTGCTTCAGTAGTTTCATTACCTAGAGCAAAATCCTATTTACACATTTTTAAAATCACGCTAACAATCCTCGAAGTATTTAGCAGAGGTGTGCCTGAAGGACACTCGCATTCCGTGAAATACCAATGTTTAAATCTATACTAAAATTATAAAGAAGAAAAATTTGTTTGTAAGTTTGTATGTACGGGGTAATCTTCGGAACTACTGGTCTGATTCCGAAAATTCTTTCACTAACGGGAAGCTGCATTATTCCTGGCTATGCCGCTGATGCTGCCTTTTATAGGCTACATTTAAAACGTTCCCGTGAGTACTTGCCGTACATAACGGGAGCGAAGCCGCGAGATAAAAATAGTCACATAAAATCATAAGAAATAGCCACTGCATGACTATTCGCAATTTTAAACATAGTTACAAGAACTGTTTAATTTTGGCTCCAATTTAAATATACGTCAAGAATGCTAGACTTGATTTATTCGATAAAAACAAAAACCGGCCATGTGCGAGTTGGATTCGCGCATGAACGGTTCCGATGACAATCCTTTAATTTTTAATATTTGTTGTTATAGCGGCAACAGAAATACACATTCTGTGAAAATATCAACTGCCTAACTGTTACTGATCATGAAATACAGCCCGCTGACAGACAGACGGACAGACAGCGAAAGCTTAGTAATAACTCCCTTTGGATACGGACCTCTAAAAAGGAGAACATACTCATAAGTTAGTGTAACATCGAATTAAAAAAAAGCTGCTACCAAAAAAAAATATAACTGGCCAGTTACTAACCTTTACCAAATTATTTACAATGATTACATGCCTTTGATGTCTACAGAACATTAAATTAATACATATAATAAAGTTTAATATCGTACCTGTCATTTCTGTTACGCAGGACCTACAACGAAAATGTTTCAATTTCCGATAAATTTTGCCGAGCCAGTCCATATTCCAGCCAATTGATGTTTTAAAATTGTTTTTCGTCTGTCATTGGAATCTGACAATTCATTTTCAATGGGAAATTGATTTTCGGAGCCTAGTAGTAGCCATGTATAGATGGACCTTTTCAATTTTTTGTGAGTCGCTCATGAAATGTTTCCTAAAAAGCTTCGTTGAGAAAAACTGTGTCAGTTTTTCAATTTGGTCAGAATTAATGATTCGACACATCTCAGTATAGTTAATTTACGTGTTTTACTAAAAATATTAAACTTACAGCTTGTAGCTATGCAGAAATGAAGTATGTAGATGTTTCGGAAAATTACGGTACCTGAAAAAAATAAAACGAATCATTAGTTTTGTGGCTTTAAAATAGCTTAGTTTAGCTGTATGACCAATGGTATTAATGTATAGATATTTAGGCTTAAAAGAATCCTACTTAAGATTATAAATGCGAAAGTTTATGAGGATGGATGGATGTTTGTTACTCTTTCACGCAAAAACTACTGAACGGATTTGGATGAAATTTGGCACACAGATAGTTTATAACCTGAATTAACACATAGGATACTTTTTATCCTAATAGTACGATCCCGTGGGACAATAACCATAAGCTAGTTACAAATAATCTTTTCAATAAAACAATTGACTACCTCAAATATAGAAACTACCAATCGCGTATTTCTAAACCATCATTAAAATTCAAATCCGCGCGCGATCGGGAAATGCATGCTACGCGCCAGAGCTCGTCCACAATTATGTTATTAAAATGTAATGTGTTGCAATTTTTCCGATCCTACATCTACTGGGAACTAATTGATTATAATCATACCGTGGTTATGTAATTACGTAGCTTATTAGTTGACTTACGGCTTGATAAAGGGAATTGTTTGAATTGTGTAAAGCAGATGCCAAGTTTTTTATGGTGGGTTATAATATTACATTCTTGCTTTCTGTAAGTACTACACTGAGGGTTGACCGCTTTTCAATCTTATTACTTATGGCATAAGGGTGAAAAATGGTAAACGGTCAGTGAACTCGGTACAGTCGCAAGCGCATCAATTTACCACAAACTGTAATTTCTCATTCGATTTTGAACTTAACCTTCAACTTTTTATGGTTTAAAATCATATGAAGAAATTTGCCAGTTTGTGGTAACTTGTTGTGCTGGCGACTGTGCCTATCTTTAGAAAGGTCTTTAGAAGACAGCTGATGACTATTTTGCTAAATACCTTTATCGAATGTAATGTAACCACCTGGACAACTAACGTCCTTTCTTTTTTTATTATTATGAACATCACACGCGAAATAAGTTTAATGTTTTTTGGTGTTTTTACAGTTATGTCGAAAACAACTATCAAGTAGCCATTTTTTTTTAATTTGCCACTTCTAATATGTCTCACAGCTGGGAAAAGACTGTCCCCAAATCGTTCCAGGTACTCTTTTCATGCGCCACCATATGGCTACGTTCACACAGCGTATAGTCGGCCGCCGACTGTGAGCGCTCAGTAAAAAATGTACGAAAAATATTCAGACTGCCGTTTTATTTGCTTTTTCTTACATTTTGAACTTGACACTCACAGTCGGCGGTTGACTATACGCTGTGTGTACACGGCCTTAAACATATTAAAAAATACAGACACCTTTGATTTGTTCCATAATCACGCCGACGAAAAAAATTACGAAGAAATTGAAAAAACAGGCAGAATTATTTATTCAGGATTAGCACACTTTTAATTTCAAAAAGTTTTCTCAAAGCGGAGGCGTTGTAATCACTGCGTAACTTTTGCTAAAGCTATTCCCTTAAGTCTTTGTTATGATTTTTATTTAAAAAAAATAACTTTAAAACGTAGGTAGATGATACACCAATGAAACTAAACGCCAGCACATCAAGCTACTACTATCTGTCAAATATCTTCAATAGATTTTCAACTTTATCGCTGAAGCTAAAAGATTCAAGGTTGATTGGGAAAATTTGTCAGTTTCGGGTAGCTTTATGTGCTGGTGTCTTTACATCTAACCGCATTTGACAGCTGTCAGTGTCAATCTTCTATAGTAATGATGAAGCTGACAGCTATTGAACAAGTAAAGCTTCGAACGTTGTTCAGTATGGCAGCACGGTGTGTGCCTGCATTTAAATCTAAATAATTTAGTTTGTTGAAGTATTGTTTTTTTATTACACACATACATACATACTCTCACGCCTTTTTAACATGGGGCTATGCAGAAACCACAGAACGCCGCCTGCTGCACCTTACATACTCATTTTGCATCATCCACGTTCATACATCTGGTCATACAAGCACGCCGGTTACGAGTACTGCGCACCTGACCTTCTGAAGAACCTCACCAATGAGATCAGTGTTTTTCCTTCTAGGGTGTCCTTTGCCGGCGGCGTTGCCACTCACATCTGCCTTGTTTATTATTAAAAGTTGAAATAAGCTGAAAGCGTTCTATTTCATTAGTAAATTGGCCCGAAGTAGCTAAAATACTCGGAGCACCATGAATCCTCCCAAACCCTTTCACCATACCTCATATCTACCACGTATGAAAGAAAATATTCCCCCCAACTTTATAAGGTTTCCACCAACGGATCTATTGACAACCAATGGTTATTCACCACAGAGTTTCAGTAACATTATGATCCTCTTATTCCAAGCCTTACCACAAGACATTTACCTAACTTCGCGTTTCACGTTTAATGCGACAAAGTTCTCGTTTCATACCTTGTGGCTTACAAACTGGAGCTTTGACCAGGCGCGGAGCGAGGAAATTTTGTCGTGATGTTATCTCGTGGTGATAATGAGAGGTGTCGATGTTGAGCTTCCCACTGTCGGGGTACACACCTCATCTCTATGAGAGGGAGTGGAATTGTAATAGAGGGAGGGAGTGTAATTCAGCATGCGGGTCCAGTGCGGGTTGGTAGATGTTACGTGCCTTCGAAGACAGGATCCTAGCTTAGGACTAGGACATAATATAGGTTTCCTTTTTTCAGACAGATATTAATAGGTGTACGATTAATCGTTTTTGGCATGTTTGGAAGGTTGTTCAAGATTTGCGTCGTAATTAGATAAGTAAGTTATGGAAGTTTTGTGTGTCAGTGTTTTGTGAAGTTTGGTCTAGTTTCTAGGTCTCGTGTTTGTTTGTTCTGTAATTATACTAATTAATTAGAGTCTTGACAAAATAATCAGAAGACTTAGATTCTCACTTAATATAATTTTCTGGGGTATTCCTCAAAGCGCAACTATTTTTAAGCGCAACCATGATTAAGGAATCCATCATACCCCTCTCTATTTTTCATCATGGTTGCTCTTTGAGGAATAAACATATAATATTTTTACTTTGAATTTGTGAGCGCAACTAATGGCTGCGCATCGAGGAATAATTTAGTTGCGCTTAAAAATAGTTGCGCTTTGAGGAATACCCCTATTTTCTAAAACTAAAAGCTAAGGTAACGGAAATACTTCAATACCTCGAATTTTTTGCCGACTGTGCCTGTCTCAAAATCCATTCAACCGAAAAAATACTCATATTCATCAATTTACCGAACAAAAAATAAAAAAAACACTGCAATTTATAACAACAGAGTCTATGGAACAAAAAACTACTTTCATTGCGCAAACAGCATTATAAAAACAAATTACCGTAAGCAAATTTACAGACTACGGATATGAAAAACGTCAATACTCGAGACGGGTCATATTTTAAACGAGCTCAAACAAAAAGGAGCTAGCTGGTTATAGGGTTATCATCCACCATTTTTTTATCAGAAAAACCACTAAAAGGGATTATTTTTTGAAGATCTGTTTAGCCATTTCTCAACTTTATTGGGGTCGGCTTCCAGCCTAAACGGGTGCAGCTGAATACTAGTATTTAACATGGGGCGACTGCCTGTATCTGTGCTCCACGACCCAGTTAGTACTGGATAATACGGTACCCCTACGTAAGACTGGTTGTCAAACTTTCGGGCCACTGACTACCTGTACCGACTGTCAAAGATCTACAAATGACACCCGGGACCAACGGCTTAACGTGCTTTCCGAGGCACGGAGAAAAATCGGTATGTAATGGATGGTCTGATCACCCATCCACAGATCAACCTTGGCTTTAAACTTGAAGATGTACCCGTGCGGCTGTTTCTTGAACATGTATTACAAAATTCATTTTGTGCATTCATCTCTGATCTGCGCGAGTTTCAACCAGGTCTTGCGTCAGTGTGCCATCAGGCTGTTGATCTGTCTACACTTCTTCCACCGTCTCTCGGTAACCATTCAGTGAGACCTCTACTCCACCTGCCATCGTTCACTACTATTCACTACTGATTCATGTCAAAAGGATTTTAGAGAGCCTAGAAGGTATTACGTAAATGCGCGTCAACTCACAAAGGACATAGACAAATCACCTCATTCATTATAACCTCTCCGCAGACAGAATATCATACATACATAATAAACAACCCATAATTCACCAACATCCCAAATTAAAGGGGTTTTCAAACACCCCGTGCCGGTCTAATGATTTAGACAACCCTAGGTATAGACAGCAATGTTGGAGCACCGGTAAGTTCCGGCTATCCATCATTGGTACGGTTCCTGAACGTAATCGGAGGGGGGGAGGGGCGTAATGCGCTGGAATGGGGTACATTTGTACCTTGTATTGACAATGTTTCTCACCGCTAAATTATTGAAGTGGAATTGTGTGATTGTATTTTTTTTTTCTTTGTTGTATTTTTGAGCAATGGTGTTTCGAGGTGTTTTCGTTTGTTGAAGCGTGATGAGTTACTGGTTGTTTTTTTAATAATTGAGTTTTGGTTTTGTGTTCGGCTAAATAACAGCCGCTCGGATCGATCTTTAGGTTAAGCCGTGCTTGCCTAGGTTGGTCTGTGGATGGGCGACCACCCATTACATACTGAGTTTCCTCCGTGCCTCGGAAAACGTTAAGCCGTTAGTCCCAGCTGTCATTTGTAGATCTTTGACAGTCGTTACAGGTGAAGTCAGTGGCCCGAAAGTCTGACAACCAGTCTTACCAAGGGGTATCGTATTACCCAATACTAACTGGGTTGTGGAGGTCAGGTCGCTCCGTATAAAATACTGGTATCTGCATCCGATTGGACTGGAAGCCGACCCTAACATAGTTGGGAAAAGGCTAGGCAGATGATGTTTTTGGTGTTCGTGAGCGACTGATGAATATGAAGTCTTGGTTCGATGATGGATTCTCCTACACCGATCACATCTATTCACTGCAATTGTGAGGTTCCTATACCATATTTGGTTAGTCTGTAAATTAGCAATGTATGATCATCATCATTCTACCGCACTTATTTGGGATTGGCACAGCATGTCTTTCTCTTCCATGCTTCTCAATAAGTTAGCTATTTATAACAAAATAATCAATGTAAGACAAGACGCAGATAATTATGTGTCCTGCCCTCATTTAATAAACTAAGATAACAAGTAAGTGTTGTACATAAGACCTATATTTTGCTATCAAACTTATCGTTCTCCTTCTATAATGAAGTCAAAGGACAAATCGAGAATGTGTAATTCATAATAATATACTTCTAAATAATCTTATTACAAGCTTTCAAAACTACTGGCGTTTGTCAAACGTCATCATCTCCCTTTTCCCAACTATATTGAGTTCGGATTCAAGTCTAACAAGACGCGGCTGAACACCTGTATTTAAGACGGAGCAACTGCCTATCGGCAGCGGTGGCCCAGTGGTGGAGGCTACGACTTACGAGCAGTAAGTCGTGGGTTCGTACCCAGCCAGGCGCATTACTTTGTGTAATTTATTTCATCACCGCTGCTCTCAAAACGGTGAAGGAAAACATCGTGAGGAAACCGGCATGTCCTAGAACCAAAAATTCGAAGACATGTGACATCTACCAACCCGCACTGGGCCCGCGTGGTGGATTAAAGCCCATTCCCTCTCTTAGAGAGGAGGCCTGCGTCCCAGCAGTGGGAACATTAATAGGCTGACTATGCTATGCTAACTGCCTATCTGAGCGCCATAACCCAATCAAAAGATAACACGAAACCCCTTGGTAAGACTGATTGCGAGGGCGGGACGAGCTAAACAAAGCCAACGACCACTCCACCTTAGTCCTAGATTAATTACGTCCTGGAGAGAAGAAGCCTTTGACCAGTAGTGGGATGACACAGACTAACAGTACCAGTATTATAGGCGAAAGGGACACCGTTCATCATTCTAAACCCCACACATAGGTAAATTTTTCATCGTCATTTTTTTTTCATCACCTTTTTTCTTTATAAGTGCCCTACACGGTCAAAATGTATGTGACAACTGTTTTTTTTATAATTACCAATGTAAAGTAACTATCTGGGCCGTTTGAGCATGGGTGTCCCTTTCACCCTGTATTGTAGCAAATAGATTGATTACCAAAAACACATTCCCACACAGAATTCCATTGCTTTCTGTTTAACCCATAGACAAACAAAAACACAGTTCAACCATTACAGAATTAACTTTAAAACAAAGCCATATTTCAGTGCTACATTCCACGTTGGTACTAAGGTAGGTAATTCCGTAAGATTTATGTTACCTTGCATCCGTAGTCGACATTTAATTACCATGCGATTATAGCCTTTGTTAGTTGATGATGCAGCCGACTGTACCGGCCATGATTGATGATGCTGACTGTACTGTTTGGTATTGGCAAATTAGGGCGCGAATTTTGGGCGGTAATTATGTATCGGTGAATTTGAATTTTAGTACTTACGTATTGCCTTTTGTGAATTTTCAGGGATATGGTATTATCTGGCATAATGTGTAGTAGCTATTCAATATTTACATATTACGTTATGAAGTTTTTGCAACAATTTTAACGGCTGACATCTGTAGATTTTTGACAGTCGTTACTGGTAGACAGTGGCCCAAAATGTCTGACATCTAGTCTTACCACAGGGTATCGTACTACCCAGTACTAACTAGGTTGTGGAGGTCAGATAGGCAGTCGCTCCATGTAAAATATATTCAGCATGTATTCAGCTGCATTTGGTTAGTCTGGAAGCCGACCCCAACATAGTTGGGAAAAGGCTAGGCAGATGATGATGATGATGCAGTTTTTGCAACGAAATACACTTGGCCAGGCTTTACCAGGCTTTCCTTAGTGTTATCATTGTAATAAAATTATACTAACTATACGATTGATGTGGTGGTGGATTTTTTCAAGTGTGCGTGGATGTCCAAATCCGAACCTATGAGGAATAGCGAAAAAAATTTTTTTTTTTTTTTAATTTCAATGAAGTAGTTTTAGTTTTCATAAAAATAGGGCTCGAGACTCCTTTGTCTTTAATGGGGTCTCGTTGAATGGAATGGAAGTGGAATTTCGCTCTAAGTGTTAAATCGTATTATAAAACAGTAAAATCCTTAATAATTGGTTTTTCCGTGAGAATACAACTAAATTAACTAATAGGACATGCCTTTTTGTAGTTATCTAATTATCTATAGATTCTATACAATGATGCGTTACGTTGCAGTTTATTTGTTAAGGCAAGGTGTGAAACCGAACATAGTATTTTTTTTTTTTTTTCCTAAACAATTGAATTTATTCGATAGTTGTAAATTATTTGAACTTAGTAAGAGTATTGTAGTATCTGTAGGTACTGTATTCTTTCGTGAGCCGATAAATGCAATCGAATGTAATCAAAAAGATTGCCTCGTTGATCTAGTGGTCGCAATCCTGACTGCTGAGCATGAGGTCAGGAGGGTTCGATTCTCGTGTCGGGAAAGTTGTTATTTGGTTTTTCCCTCAGAAATTTCTCAGTAGCAGCCACGGAGTCTGGATTTGTTCCCGGTTGATGGCTATAAATAATAAAAATAGCTCACCCCGCCTCCTATTGCATGGGACTTAATCAAAACTGGCGACATGTGCACTCTGCCGAACCCTTTGGGGATTACAGGCGTGATGTTATATAATCAAAAATCATATGCATTTCCTTTGGAGTTCATTTACTTAATGTTAGTAAGCATTGGTACTTTTTAAAATACAACTTCTAAATCTTCTGAAATGGTCAAAAAGTCCTCTCCCTTAAACAATCATCTCCCAATAATTTCCTATAATTATAACACAGCTTCATCTGTGTATGTGAGCCTACATTTTATAATAATTATATCTTATTATACGTCTGTATCTATAGTGTGGGTAATTGACAATTATTAACTTGAGCTATTCATAGTTCTGACTCGGCTATTTCATGGATGACTTGTATCAATTTGACAGGGTAATGTGAGACTAGAAAATTAGAATATAACTCTTAGAAAATTCCTTAAGGTTTGATATATAAAGTGTCTGGTAAAAAAGGCCTTTATTAACATAGGCAAGACTTGATGTTAAAGAAGACTTGGGCGAAAATAACACTAGTTTTTATTGCTCTTGGCTCTTGGTATCTGTAATTTTCATCTCATATTACACTTATTCGAAAGTCTGAAAGTGGCGTCGGTGACTGAAAAGTTGTATGGTAATCGGTTGTCGTAGTATGAGCTTGTGATGCGGAGGTTTGACCAAAACATCGTGAGGAAAGTTTTAAGTATGAATGTGGATGGGTATAAGAGTAGAAGAAGACCAATAAAACGATGGATGAACTGTGTAAAGGATGATATGGCAAGAAAGAGGTGTCTGATGAAATGACGAGTGATAGAGAAGTATGGAAATAGACATGCAGTGCCGACTCCAAATAAATTGGGATAAAGGCAAGAGAATAATAGGAAATCATTCATTTTAATCAATAGGAATCTGGCTTAATTTTTTGCGACTTAATATTGCCGGAGACATGAATTAAGTCTTGAATTAAAGTATAAAAATGATGTGCGAAACAAGTATTTTTAATAGCATATCCTTCCGATCACGTGGAAACCACGAATCGACAAGCGTGAGGTGGGACGCCCTCAGGCTCGGTGGAGCGGCTGGAGTGGCTAGTAGCAACTGGATGAGAGTTGCTGAGAATCGAGGTGAGTGGAGGCTTATGTCCAGCAGTGGACTGCAGTAGGCTGATTTTCGAATTTACGTTAAGTTTACTTAGCACGTCTGTGCTAGATCCACCATTAATTAAGTCTAAAGATAGGACATAACTTGCTTCTAAATAAACAGTGATATATAAATGACAGATGTATTTGATTATTTGTCTCATTTATCATCTCGGTCCAATCGTAACTGTCGCCAACGAAATGGGTTGGCGGACGTTAAGTAGAGGAGAATGTAAACACTAAATTCATTATATTTTATTGCTTATACTTATTGCTTAGTTAGTGACGCACTTTGTCTTGAAATATAGAACAGTCAAAGTTTATGACACGGTTGGCGCAGTGGCTGTGCGATTGGCTGCTGCGCTGCGTGTCGCGGGTTCGGTTCCCGCATGGAACAAATTTTTGTATGGCCTACAGGTACTTGTTCTGGGTCTGGATGTTTGTGTATGTGAGTTGAAATGTTTGTAAACGTACTCACGATACACGAAGAATTCCTAGTGCGGGGCAACGTTTTTCAATATAAAAAATCGTAATGTGTCCTCACCTCATCCTATTAAGATCCCGTACAGAAATCTTTATATTGAGATGATTGAGCTAGCACATACTATATGGAATAATGGATACCTACGATTTTCAGTATGGGAGAGCATGACATTTCTATTCAGATGTCATTATTAGAAAGGAGATAATTTCTTGACGCGGTAGAACGACTCTGTTTCAATCTTTGGCTACATTTTACAGCAACAGTTTCAAAAATATTTATGTAGCAAGATTGATGAGTAGGAAAAGCACTGTTGTTCATATATACAGATCTTGCTTTTACGTTACACAGTAGAATATACCGTCATTCAGATCACTCGGATAAAATAAGGTTTTTTTATGTGAATCATCGCAAAATAATTTGGAAAACAAGACCGTAATACGTACTTATTATGTACTAAAACCACTTCTTCACCATATGTATCCTTTGACTCATCATTTTAAGCAGAACAGCCTTTCCTTCACCTAAACATATTTACACATATTCCGTACACCCTGTATAAAGAGACATAAAAATAAAGGCATGATGTAATAAGCGCACTAATGATACAAGATGGCCGCCTTAATTATGTAAATGTAAGCTTTACGGACGTGACGTCACTTAGACGTAGAAGAATATTTAATAAACTACCCTCTTTTTGGTCAGTTGTAGTAGGTACTTTAGGTCGGTCAAAAATTGGGGTAAAAGAGGGTATGATGTTATGTCCCGTCTGGTTGGAAGTGAATGACATAATAAGGATCTTGTTTTAGGTGGGAGGATGGAGTACACTGTGTTTCTTTTGTTTTATAAATAAGTTAGACGATGAGTTGTTTCGTCTATCTTCTTGAGTGGCAATCCAATATATTTACTTAAGGGCATTACATGGCTCAAATCCCAAAAACAGCGTATGTTCAAAGAAATTTGTTGATGAATCCCTTCGTGCGTTTTCCGTGTAAAAAAAAGTATGTTATAGTTAAGTTCATCACAAATAAATTGTATTTTTTAAATTTTAATAAACCTTCTCAATTTTTTTAGGTTAATCGTAGAAAATAGGTCCTTTTTCAACCTTAATTGTAAATTATCTCTGTAACGGCTGAATAGATCGGCATAAATTTTGTAACAACAAATACGTAACTATAATACGTATACTTAACAATCTGTATTGTTTTTTTTTCTGTTATTTCTTTTAATATTTTAAAATAATAAATAAAAACCGAAATTTTGCGAAATGTGCGGGGCAAGTCAACAAAAACCAGTACAGGGATCAAATCATCAAGGTCATCGAGCAATGTAATGCCCTTAAGACATGCTTTAGACAAACGAAAGGATTCATGAACTAATTTTTCATTTGATGTAATCTGGTTGTAGTAAACTTAGTTGTGACAGGCAGAGAAAGAATGTGTTACGCCACTTGTATCGACTCTTATCACCCGTATCTATAAACAAGTCAGTGTTTACTTTAGTAAAAGTCATTATTTAGTAATTGCAGTTAGTAGTTTAGTAATTGCTTGAAGTTAGAATTATCAAAAGTTAGGAGTTCTAGGCTTTGCTTTCTTTGACGGTTCTTG
Source organism: Noctua fimbriata (assembly GCA_905163415.1). NCBI lineage: Eukaryota > Metazoa > Arthropoda > Insecta > Lepidoptera > Noctuidae > Noctua > Noctua fimbriata. The sequence continues at coordinate 5,766,080 of LR990946.1, forward strand.
CTTTGTTTAAATTCTTGTCCATTGCATAACAGTCTTTGCTTAAGTAATTACTAGGTATGACTTGACTATAGATACGAGTGTAAGACTTATAGTAGTAAAACGCAAAAGAACTCATTTTAATATAAAGATGACTTAGATGAGAAATGATTAAATTACCCCATAATTTTGCTCCAAACAAAAACATCTTAAAACAATGCTTTTTAATTCGATAAGGGGCAGTATGTCCTCACTTTTTACGAACAAAAGAAAACACGTAATATCTCTATCATCGCAACACCCACTAAAACCATCTATAATAAAGTATGAAGCCAAGCTGTCAAGTTGTCGCACCATCATGTATGTATAATGCCAGCCTGATGCAAAGTCCCAGGTGGAAACCCGACCGCACTTAATACAGCCGTGTACATCACCCTGTATTATCGTCTAATACCTTTTATATGTATGCGCGAATTAGGTAAAAAGGGTGACAAGTTTGCTTGTAAGCTGAAAAAGGAGGTTAAAAATAGGTGAGTAATTTTGAAAAAAAAGAGGGGATTAAAACATCAGCCTGTATTTTTTTTTCATTCTCTTGCAATTGGACAAATTATTGGACTTTGACATCGAAAATAACTAAAATACAGGATGGAAACGTTTCTATAAAACTCCCAACTTTTATTATTTTTCTATAATTTTCTTTTCTGAGGGGAAAAATCAATAACAAACACTTACTGCGTCCGTGCCCTTTCTTCACAGTCCGAGGCAAGCGATTGGATAAGATATTTTAATACAAGAGAAGACTATATCCCTGGTATTAAGAGATCTTATAATAAAAGTAAAATGCAGACGAATAGTACAGTTAGGATAATTAATTGTCAAATTGACTACCAACGAGATGACCAGTAATAGAGAAGTATGGAAGAAAAAGACACGCCAAACCCAAATACATTGGAATAAGGGCAAGATAATGATAACTGAATACCTACTAATATTGTCCGTATGGACCAATCACAAACTGTTCTTTGACAGCTGTATAAAATGCACGTCAAATTGACGTAAGGTGTCAATATGATAAACAGATAAAGTAACTGACTGTACTAGATATGAAATTGTTTTAATTTGTACAACGGTAGTATTTTACCGTGGGAAGTATAGTAATGTATCAGATACGCCAATAAGATTTGTTAGGATTTTTTAAACGTCTTCGTTCTGGTCATTTTACATTTGTACGGTTTGAATTGTTATTTGAGATACTCGATTCTTGATTTCTCAGACATGTACGCGTATTAGCTTTGTTAATATTTTTGTTAGTGTAGGATAATCTTTTGGTTTTATATTAAATGAAATCTTGACAATTTGGAAAACTGGCGAAAGTAGTTATCGAAAGGTTTATTATTGTTTTAACACTCTTCTTCGTAACTATTTTAATGACAATTTCACCGTTTTCAAACATGCAAATTTATTATAAACGTTAAAAATCTAGTCGCTATCTCATTTCAATGACAATCAATGTCAAAATCTAGCCAAACATTTAGTTAAATTCGATATACAGGGTGGAAGGGACGGTAATCCGAAGACATAGACATTTTTCATCGGCAATTAAAAAAAAAAAGCAACTGCTCCATGCATTTTGATCGTGTAGGTGTTGCACTTTTGTAGACAACAGCTGTTTTTTTTTTCAGAATGATGTACTGAACACGTGGTAACCGTTTCCATCCTATATTTTTGACAGATTGAAATGCGAATGGTCTAAGAAACTTAATCAAGTAACTTTTAATTAAACATTTACAACTTACATAAGCTGCAACTATTTATTACTTAAGCAAAGGTTACATAGAAAAGCGCGGCGTCTCCAGACAACCTTGAAAACTAGTTTATTGTTATATAAAACTGAACTATTTATTGGTTGCAAGCTTATGTAGAGTTGGGAAAAACTTATGTTTTATAAGAAAACCTTACTGGTCTAATACTAACTCCTGGTGGAATTCTTACAAGTAATAAAAGATGTATTTGGCCTTTGAATGCTTGCCAAAGTTTAAGGTTAATACGTTTAGAAAATAATACTTCTATATTATTTAATTCCTGGATGCTAGTCGGACCGGTCAATGTGGCGACACTTGGGGGAGGCCTATGTCCAGCAATGGACGTCTTTCGGCTGAAATGATGATGATGATGATGATGATTATTTAATTTCCCCGTTTTCCTCATCATAACATCACGCCTGTCATCCCCGAAGGATTAGGCAGAGGTGTACCTAATCTCTGTCTCCTTCGTCGTCATACTCTTGGCAGAGTGGTCGTTGTCGTCACACCAGGTGTACCTAATAGTACAGCCAAATTTCGCCAGTTATGTTTAAGTCCTATGTAATAGCGGGCTAGCCTATTGCCATCAACCGGGCACAAATCCAGACTCCGTGGCTGCTATTGAGAAATATACGTTTTCAGTTGAAACTATGGCCTTTTTTTTAAAAGTTACTTGCTGAAGCTACAGAGCAATTTGTTCAAATATCAAAAGGTTGACGTATTTAATTCTAAATCTATCAGACAATTCAGGTTGCAAAAACTAAAAATACTATCTATTCATTCAAATTCACACGAAACTAATTAAGAATTCCATTAATTGACCTCAAAAGTTAATTCAGACTTAAGTAGTTAGTGAATGACATAAAGATTTTCAGTAATTTATTCAAAAAATAGACAATTTTTTGTTTTATCGATATTGTCTGGGTAAGTAGTCTTAGGAATGTCTTGGACAAAAACTTAAAATCTTGCGTCTATAGGAATTCTTTTGTTAAAGAAAAGATTCTTGAATATGTATTAGGTAATTACGCAACTATGCTCAGAAATTGAGGAATGTTTGATCAAGGGGCCAGAAAATTTAAATTATATTAATACTAGTTGTTGCCCGCAACTTCGTTCGCGTGTAATTTTTATGAGCAAGAGTGTGTTGTTCTATTGCAGACTATCTATCTTTGTGCCAAATTTCATCCAGAGCCGTTCAGCCGTTCTGGCGTGATTGAGTAATAAACAAACAAACCCATCCATCCATCCAAACTTTCTCATTTATAATATGAGTATAGATTATTATACAATACGATGAAGAATCGTATTGGGAGTGGCAAGGCAAACAAAAGGCGGATTGACTCTTTGGTCTTGTGGTTGCAAGTGAGACTGCTGAGCATGAGGTCCTTGGTTCGAAGTTTTTCCCACAGAAATTTCTTAGAAGCAGCCATTAATGACAATAGGGTCACCCCCTATTACATAGGACTTAAAGATAACTGGCGAAATGTGGGTGGTTCAAATTTTTGACGGCCAGTGTATAAAAATTGGAACCGAAAATACACATTTCCTTAAAACTAGTACAAAATGCACGTAATGATCGTAGACCAACGTAACCAGGATGTCAGCTTGACAAATGGCCACGGAAGCTGCATCTTTGTCGGCGAGATAAAACTGGACAACGCAGCGAATATAGCTTGTATATAGCTATCGGATAGCACCATTTATCTCCTCCTAAATGATGTCAAGTAAGATGTATTGTTTCAAATGTGTTTGTAGACTAAAGCTGGGTTTTTGAAAGGCTAATCCACGAGACGGTATTGCTAACGGAAAATATGGGGAAAATAAAAAAGGAAATATATGACTGCCTTGATGGTCTTGTGGTCGCAAGCACGACTGCTGAGAGTGTGGTTCCGGGTTCGATTCCCATGTCGGGCAAAGTGTTACTGGTTTTTTCCATCAGGAATTTCTCAGTAACGACCATGGAGTCTGGATTTGTGCCTGTTTGATGGCAGTAGGCTCGCCCCCCAATACATGGGAATTAAACCTAACTGGTGAAATGTGCGTGTGCTATTAGTTACACCTTTGCTTAACCCTTCGGGGATTACAGGCGTGATGTTATATTATGTAATATATGGGAGAAATGCTTTGCACAGCATTGACATTATCTTTTTATGTCAATGCAAAGAGAGTCTTATTTGAATTTTCACATAGAGAAACAAAACAAACAAAAATTGAATGAATTACGGTCGATTTTTTGTCATAATTCATTGTAAATCCTTTAATCGTGTTGTATCAAGTTTGGAATGAACTACACTTAAGTTTTAAATACTTACATTTTCATACTTTGACATTATTTAAATCCATATAATGAAAATACTTCTATAAACAATACATAGCATAAAACAAAGTCGCTTCCCGCTGTCTGTCCCTATGTATGCTTAGATCTTTAAATGTACGCAACGGATTTTGATGCGGTTTTTTTAATAGATAGAGTGACTCAACAGGAAGGTTTATATGTATATATAGCATCCGTACGAAGCCGGGGCGGGTCGCTAGTGGTGTCTAATCTTTTCTTGTTTTAGAGAAAAACCACGAAAAAAATAATATAATGGAAGTATTTCATTTACAAGTTACGTCCTTAGAGAAATGTCTTGAATTCTTCAGAATTTTCCTCCTCTTACTTGAAGGAGTTGTTAACTCCCTCAAAAAATGTAAGTATTTAAGTACGCTAGGCGCGAAAATAAAATAATTTCCCTTTTAAATGTCCACCCCCGCCGAATTAGTGAATTATGAAGTGTTTCGGTTCCGGTCATTGGTACGGACATAAAATGAATTGCAAGCGCGGCAGTGGTACTACCTACTGACAAGTCTACCCACACCACAGCGTGCTTCTACAGAGCCTTGATGTTTACAGCTCGAGACGAGGACGACATTGAGCGTCTGATCGCAGTGGAGTTGAGACAGCCTGGAACTGTACCCGATTCATTGTGCCCGTGTTATTGTGTTAAATTGTAATATCAAGTCATTTGTTAGTTTAATAGAAACAGTATATCGCACCCAGTGTATTTTTATTGCACGAAACCAATCTTCTGCCCACATGATGTATTAGCCTAACGGAATAATTCCTGACATATCCGACAAGTGTAACATTTAAAAATAAAGGTGAATCGCAAACTTAATTTATATTTTTACTTCGACAACCTTTGTCTAGGAGGAGACGATCTTTCATCATTGATAAATATTACTTCAAGTGAATCTAATGTTTTCTCAATTAATTATTTCAAAGATCAAACGACCAATTCATTTATTGAAGAAATTAATCATTGGTAAGAAAACTAAAATTTTTATATATAATAGACTCAGTCAATACAACCGAGATGAATCGACGACCTTGAAAAAGTGGCTCAGAAACCTATGTTCAGCAGTAGACTACAAAATACCGAGAAAATTGATAAGTCTTTAAATAAACTCCGGATCTATGTTGGTCGCAGCAAGAAAAACCTGCTCAGATGGAGATTCATTAAAGACTCAGCTCTGGAGTGTAAATGGAGGTGCTGTTTCACAAACGATGGCGCACTTAAATTGTTCTGCGTGTCCTGTTGTTTCTTCACTACAGGAACTGATGGACGCTACTGAAGGCGCCAAACTCGTGGCTCAGTTCTGGGTGGACACAATTTAGATTGCCATCGACACGTTTCTCTCTTTCTTTATCGTGTGGTTGGTGATTAATCAGGTGTCAGTTTTATGCCGCACATGGGCGGCTTTACATGCCGTCAAGAAATATCTCTCAGGCATGTTGGTTTCCTCACGATGTTTTCCTTCACCGAAGCTAGTGATAATTATACAATACGCACATGACTGCGGAAAATCAGAGGTGCGGGCCTGGGGTTCGAAATCAAAATCTATGACTTGGCAATCCGACGGTAACACCACTAAGCTATCACTACTATACAACATTAGTTTTAGTATATGCGAAACCTGAAACACCTGTCGAGTATTTTTATGTAAAGAATCTATGTACAAAATATCAAAACTGTATCATGAAAAATCACAAAGTTATAAGCTTATTCTGTTACCTGGTTGTCCGCACAAAAGCGTGGTCACCACGCAACAAGCCCGCGCGCGGGCCTCCAGCGTCGTCTTGAGCTCATTGATAAACATAATTTGGCAGTAGGTACCTAAATTATTGCGATAGGTACTTAATGTCGCTCGGTGTCCAACTAGTAACGTTTTTTATTTAATTTTTAGGACAAAATATAACATGGTTTAAAAATTATTGGAATCGATTCAGGTACTTATTCTCAACAAACTATATTCAGGTTTCGCATATACTAAAAATAATGTTGTATATCGACACGCTAAGAAGAAGTAGATTCATTGAGCCAATATCCATCTACTCAGTAAAACAAATCATTCTTATGCGTAAAATATGCGAAATGTGAGTACAGGGTACGTGCCCTACCGAATCAGGCGGGCGGAAACGCCCGGGTGTTTCCATTGTGAGGATCGTCCGGAGGACACGGTGCAGCACACTGTGGAGGCCTGCCCTGCTTGGGCGGAGCAGCGCCGTGTCCTCGTAGAGGCGATTGGCGGCGGCGACCTCTCGCGCCCGGCCCTGGTTCAAGCCATGGTCCGGAGCGTGAGGGAATGGGAAGCCGTCACCTCCTTCTGCGAAGCAGTCATGCTAGCGAAGGAGGTGGCGGAACGTGAGAGGGAAAGATCCTCACGTCCCAGCCGCCGCGGGAGACGCCCTGGGCGTCGGGAGTCACGTGGTGGCCCCCGGCCACCGTAGGCGCGGGCCTGTGGACGGCGAGTTTTGGGCTAGCTCGCCGTCCGGCCGTCTTATGACGACAGGCCGTGTCGACGGCGCGTTCGTGTTCCACGCGCGCCTCAAAGAGATGTCAGCAACCACGTAGGGGTCCGCACGGGCCGATGCCTGCCAGGGCTGCGGGACTGTTCGAAAGAGATACCGCGGCCCTGGAACACAAAGGGCAAAGAAGGAACATGGATGGGTTTTAGTCAGTACAAGTCTGACACTCCCTTCCGCTCCGCCCAGAGCGGGGGGGGGGGGTCATTTGATGATTTCCCATCCTAAAAAATAAAATAAAAAAAAGGTGTCAGCTCTGGAGTGTAAATGGAGGTGCTGTTTCACAAACGATGGCGCACTTAAATTGTTCTGCGTGTCCTGTTGTTTGTTCACTACAGGAACTGATGGACGCTACTGAAGGCGCCAAACTCGTGGCTCAGTTCTGGGCCGAAATAATTTAGAGTGCCATCGATACACTAAGAAGTAGATTCATTGAGTCAATATATTGATATTGACTCAATGAATCTCTACTCGGTAAAACAAATCATTCTTATGCGTAAAATATGCGAAGTATGAGTGTACAGTAGGTAAGCTACTGCCTAACCCTTCGGGGATTACAGTCGTAATGTTACGTCGTGTGTTCAAACCCACAAAAAACATTTACCTTAGATCCTAACAGTACATTTCCATAATATTAATTACGTTTTGTTTAGGCTTCTGTTCAAACTTGATCAGTTCCAATCCCACCACTGTTGATTTCACAAACAGTTGGCGACCTTTCCACCTACACACGCCTTTGATCTAATAAACCTACATAAGCGAACGACAATATAAGATCAGCCTGAATTTTCAGCGGAAATCAAGCATTGCCTCCCTATAAATAACTTCCACGCATAAAGTTTCCATCTACATATTCAAAGGTACTCCCAAAGACGTTTATTAAGCGGTTTCCACCAACTTCCCCAACAAAAGTTCGATCCAAATGCTCTGTCAAAATATCAAATACACAATGGGAGTCCAAACAACCTCCCAAGGAACTTTTATTGAGAAATTTAAACATCCATTCAAAGTAATAGCAAAAGTTTTCAACCCCCCTCCCACCCTCCCCCGCCTTCCGTATAAAGGTAACATTAATCACACGGGTGTACAAAAACTCACTAATTCAACAAAAGTTTTAAATTACATGAATTTTACACGCCCAGTGTGCAGTGTGGCGAAGCACTATAGTAGTTCGCCAAAAAACTGACGGTCCGGTCAGCCCGTAAATTCCCGAACTTGTTCTATCCCAGACATCTGTTGTCTCTCTCTGACTGCACCGATTTATAATTCCGTCTCTCGCTCAAGTTTTTCCGGCGGAGAAAACGCTGAGACTGCAAAGCTAAGCTGCATGCTCTTGTTGAATCATAAAAACGTTTGTCAGTTTGAAACATTGTTCTTCTCGAACATTTTTTTTTGGAATAGCAATAAACATCAAGATATTTTTGTTCTGCAACTTTTGAGAAAAATGTTATATTTTTGTTTTTGACAAAGTAAAGGAAATTTAATTTAGTTTTTAAGGTAGGACGTGTATTTGTTTGTAAGAAAAGCGATTCGTAGTTGCGTGAAGTTACAAATAAAACAAAAGCTAAGTCCCTCGACGCTATGGTAGTTTCTAGAAAATGCACTTTTGGTAGTGGACGCAGGTGACAATGGTTCGTGAAACGTGATTTCTTTAGTTTGAACTTTTGTCTAGAGTCGTTACTCCCTCGTACCACTTTGCAGTTTCACGTACGTGTTGTTCGTTTGGGTTTAAATGGAAATATTTTAGATTTAGTTTTTGTGCAAAGGATGCCTGTGTGTTGGCGCAGTGTGCACTTCGAAGTAATGAAAAAAGTTGATGGATGCGGAAGTAAAACAATGGTTGACCTAGTTTAAACGATCATAGCTGAAGCTCCCAGTATTTTTTTGTACCTTAAGTACATGAAAACACACACACAGCACAGCCGTAGTCATCATTCTCCTGTCCTTGTCCTAATTTAAGCATGTCTTCTTCTGCCATGCTTCTCTATTACTCGTCATCTCAGCTGTCACCTCCTTTCTAGCCATATCATCTTTCACACAGTCCACCTATCGTTTCTTTGGCCTTACCCTAGTCTTACAGCCAGGTTAAACGAGAGAAACATTCTAACAACAGAGAAAATTTATACAAAATACCGTAACAGTACTGAATACAAAGTTACATCTAAGTTAAACAGGCATTTCCACAAAATGACAGGAAGCGGCAAAACTTATAATTGTTGTCAACGCAACTTAGATTGGCTTGACGAAGCAAAACATCTACAATAATAACTTACAATAACTTCGCCATAACTTAGTATATCGAATTAGTTGCACTGGAATTGTCACAAGTTCAAATTGTAATTGAATCAGTAACGGAATCAGAGAAAATTGTTTTGTTGCGTATCTAGTTTAATGCCGAGTTTTTTCTAGATTAATGCGAAATAGAAAAAATATAGGTCATGTTAATAAGAAATAAATTGTAGTGGTTTGTCGTACTTACTTGGTTTTGAAATAGTAATTGTTAGTTGTCGTGGGGTAGTGCCTAATTACGAAGAATGTTGACATACCTGTAAATAAAAGAAGACACGGGATAAGTACTTGATTTTGGTAACATAGAATAAATAACAACAAATGATGTAGTAACATAACATCACGCCTGTAATCCCAGAAGGGTTTGGCAGAGGTGTATCTAATAATTCACTCACATTTCGCCAGTTACGTTAAAGTCTTAAATATTAGGGGGCGAGCTTATTACCATTAACGGCGCACAATCCAGGCTACGCTGGCTGCAGTAGTAAAGTATTGTAAAGATTTACCGAGGGTAGCTGGTAGATCATTATTTTAACAAATCTAGAATCGTAAAGACTTGTTCATACTTAAACACGCATCGCAAGGCACGTCACAACTCAATCTGCAGTTGATTTACGAATTCTGAGTGTTGCCAATTCTTCAGAGGTTTTGACAGACAATTGTAGTGTTGCCAACCGAAAAAATATAACCCATTTTATAGGTAATTATATGTTGTGGCGTCTTTATGGGTTACGTATGAGAATTTACTTGTTGAAAGTGTAAAAGATGGTCCGCAGTATATTTTCCCATTGTTTCGTGCCAAACTTTTATGGTAAATACTGCAATTATGGAGTTTAAAGGCCATTCTTTATACGTACTTAATTTTGGTGGGAGTTTTAGTAGTTTATTGTTCTGCAGATGTTTTTAGTGAAGTTTTTGAGCTGACTTGTAATTAAGGCTTGACTGACAGACACTGTCCTGTAAATTACAAAAAACGTAAGAAAATTTAACGGAGAGCAGCGGTGGCCCAGTGAGAGCAGCGGTGGCCCAGCGAGAGCAGCGGTGGCCCAGTGAGAGCAGCGGTGGCCCAGCGAGAGCAGCGGTGGCCCAGTGGTGGCGGCCGTGACTTACGGACAGTAAGTCGTGGGTTCGAACCCAGGCAGGCGCATTACTTTGTGTAATTTATTTCATCACCACTGCTCTTAAAACGGTGAAGGAAAACATCGTGAGGAAACCGGCATGTCGTAGAACCAAAAATTCGAAGACATGTGACATTTACCAACCCGCACTGGGCCCGCGTGGTGGACCATTCCCTCTCATAGAGAGGAGACCAGTGTCCCAGCAGTGGGAACATTATAGGCTGATTATGGTAAGAAAATTTAAATTTCGAGGGCTACCCGAAACATTTTGTACACAAAAAAGATGAAATGAACACCACTCAGCATAATAAAACCTTGTATAACAACATTAACAGGTAGTATAAACCCCAGTTAACAATATAAACTTCGCCAATGATGTTTCTAGTGTCAATCCAATTAAATTTAACACACATTGTTAGTTACAAGCGTTAAATTTTCATTTGTTTACACTCACTGTTAATAGTTGAGTGGTTCAAGTTAAGTTTCAACGTGTAAAATGAACTTTTGGTATGAAACTATACCGTCATTGAAGCAAAGATTATTTATATAGATACCCATTGAGGTCCATCGTAGATATTGATTTTTAATTTATAATTGTTATTTATAAAAAGAGATTTTAGATTTTGACCAATTTTGGCCGTCTTTTTTTCGGATGGGGAATCATCAAATGACCCCCCCCGCCCCTCCCGCTCTGGGCGGAGCGGAAGGGAGTGTCAGACTTGTACTGACTAAAACCCATCCATGTTCCTTCTTTGCCCTTTGTGTTCCAGGGCCGCGGTATCTCTTTCGAACAGTCCCGTAGCAATTTTGGCCGTCTAAGAAAATAGCTTACCTTAAGAATTTTGGCCGTCTTAAGCTGAGCTATTTTCTTTACACGTCTTTGGACTTTTTAATGTCAGCTTTGGCAACACTGTTCTGAGTAAATTTGACAGATGTCAAAGCACTACAGGCCTTTATCCTGTGGTGCCAAATAAACTTAATTTATGGTCATAGCGGTCCCTTATACAGCTATGTAATGGTAACTGGCCATTAACTGATGTATTAAAAAAAAACGATGCTAGAGAGATTAACTATAAACCTAATGAATTACTTTAAATAAACTACTATTAGCAACAAAACACTAATAAAACCAGTTATATTTTCAACAACCAATAAACAAATTGCGCGGAATCAAAGCAACAAGATTTATTCGTTTCTTTTTGGCAAAGAGCAATAAAAATTGAAAACGAGCACGGGCAATAAAATACTAATTTAATGAGGCAAGCAGAAGGCAACACTGAGATATTTATTTGCACCTTGAGAAGGAATTAGACAAGGTGTGTAACGAGGGTTTTTAGAGCAATTTATTGCCCGGCTTTGATCGCTAATAGGATGGAGAAATAAAACGAACAATTAGAATGAAGTTCGCTAAATAAGTTTAAGGTTTATAGCCCATCCAATTACGAATATCTAAAAGGAATGTGTTTAATAATTATTAGGTATATTTTTATACAACATTAATTTTAGTATATGCGAAACCTGATACACGTGTCTAGTATTTTTATATAAAGAATCTATTTACAAAATTTCAAAACTGTATCATGAAAAATCACAAAGTTATAAGCTTGTTCTGTTACCTAGTTGTACGCACAAAAACGCGGTCACCACACAGCGCGCGCCTCCACCGTCGTCTTGAGCTCATTGATAATAATAAGTTGGCAGTAGGTACCTAAATTATTGCGATAGGTACTCAAAGTCGCTCGGTATAAAACTTTTGACTTTTTTAAATATTTTTAAACATGTAATAATACAAAAAAATGTGTAGATGAATAAACGAAAAGTATAATTTTTGTTTTTCTTGCGCGGATTTTTTCTAATTCATAAAAATAATAATTAATTCAATTTTTTTGCGCTCTATGTTTCTTTGTTCTCTGAGTTAAATACTAAGATATTTTGGCACTTTTGTAGTGTGAATATCAATATATATTTACGACTTACTTTGCATTTTACACATGGTTTTATAGCAAAAGCCTAATTAAATAGCTATTCAGTTTAGTGTCTATTCACTGGTAATTTATTGTTGTTTTATTGCACTAGCTTTCATGAATTATGCGGGCTTTATTTTAATTTAATTATTTAACTATGTGTTCATTATTTATCTTTTTATTTTGTTAAGATATTTTTTATTAAATATAGTTTCATTTTTTATAGCCATCACTTTATATTAATTGTGACTCGCTCACGAAGATACACAAACTAAAAGTATCTAATTTTAATTATATTTAGTAGTCGTGAGCTGTGTAATAAATTTGGTGTACAATAAAGTATATTCTATCTATCTAGGATAAGTAGAAAAATTAGGATTTTCTTTCATGAAAAACAAATATTTTGCCTTCCCACTTTCAATTCAACTCATAACTCAACTTCATCGCTCATCATTTCAGCCGAAAGACGTCCACTGCTGGACATAGGCCTCCCCCAAGTGTCGCCACATTGACCGGTCCCGTGCGACTCGCATCCAGCGGATCCCTGCAACCTTCACCAGGTCATCGGTCATCGCTCACAACCACTTAACTGTGCCACAAACATGTCTCATCTGAACATAATCTATGACGGCAGTCCACCAAACTATCGTCACTTCGTTATAACCAGATTAATATTTCGCAACAGTAAATACTAAATACGTTAGCCACTGGACACCAACCCAACTTGTACCAACTACCAACCAAATTGTGGAAGTTGACAACCCTAGGGAGTCGTGGAGCTACAGGGCTGTGTTACAATTAAAAAAATAATTAATTCGATTCGATTAAGTAGTGTTCCGCTAATTGGTTGAGGAGCTTTTAAATTGATAAGCTTAATTTCGTTATGTTTTTTGTTGGGTTTTAATTTTGTGTCGTGACGTGTGAGTTTTGTTATTTTTTTACACGTCTAGTCCTGGTCTTGCAAATATAGTTAAAGTTTTTGCATATTGTTTTAAATACTGTAAAGTATTTGGAACAGTATTTTAGAGTTATTTCATCTGGATTGATCAAAACAATACACTGCTTTAGTAAAATCGTTTGAATTTGAAAAAAAAAACATGTGACTGTCAACTTGTACCAAAAACTCGAAATTGTAAACGATAGCTATTGCTACCGAATTACCTACAGATGTGTTATGTAATATACTATTTAGTCAAATAGTATATTACATAACACAGTAGTAGTGTCGAGGTATCTACTGTAGTCACAGTAGATACCTCGACACTACGTAAAGTGCCTTGTTCCCGATTGGAATCCGTCAAGAATCGGCTTCTCAGGTGCCTTCGGGCCTGCTACCCACACTTGTTTTGCTAGTTTAAAACGATTTGACTATAAACAGATCTTTCGGCTGTCGAGGGAAGTTGAGAAGGCGCTGTTGATAAACATTAGTAGTAAAATAGTTTTGTGGAATGCTTAGGTGAAATATGAGTAATAGTTAAAAGCAAGAAGTCCGTCTTTATTCATATTTTACTTTTTGTTGCTTTGGTATGTACTGCCTAGTTCACCGACGAGGGTCGACCACTTTTCAACCTTATGACTTAGAGCACAAGAGTTAAAAAGTGGCAGACCCTCAGTCAGCTCGGTAGTACTTCCTTTAAATGACTACACTAGAATTATAACGTATGTAATTTAATCATTCATTATGAAATCGCGTCTCTGTCAATAGTAACCTCAAACTAGAGACCACAAAGAGCTGATGTTCAAATATTTGACTAGTTGATTGAGCCATGTAAGCTATGCACCCCTTTATCACTAATAATCTTGTATATTTCTCTAAGTCAATTACTATTCTGTGAAATTTTCATAGAAACGTGCCATATTTACTGGCTGTTTTCTAGGTATAGGTTACACTCTCGTGGGTGTCATAAAGACATGTTAACTAGCAAATATATACAAGACGATAACTTCGTTTTGTCCACCATTTTGTTCAAAAAAAATCTTGTTCATCAGTAAATTTGTTCATCAGTGTCACCAATATTGTTGACCAGTTCGATAACCAGCAATTTTTTTTTAGCAAATTTGTTCACCTGCTTCTTATTTTTCCAGTAATTTAGGTGGCTTTTGTGCACCAACAAATAAGATTACATGCGATTTCGTTCACCAGTAACTTTGTCCCATCAGCACTTTAGTCAACTGAAGTTGACCAGCAATTTCCACACACATTTCGCGACAGCCCTAAAAACGACCAGCTAGGGCTGCTCCTGACGCGTGAAACGTCGAAGCTGATCCGAAATTAATTCAAAGGTAAATCGGCACTTCCCTAACGCTAACAATGTATGAAATTTAATTAATAAACATCGACGTTTGAGGGTAGTCGGGGTTTTAGACGCGCAGTTTGACAGCACTTTTGTTTATTTCTGTTTTGTTTACTTTTCATGGGATTTTGATAGGTTTTTTTATGCAAAAAGTTGATGGAGTAACAACATGCAGTTGATTTTGGTTGTTTTGAAGTTACTGACTCAGTTTAAATAAGAATTTTACAATGTTAATGTTGATCTAAGTTTCTATGGGAAGTTTTTTATTCATAATGAACGTAGATTATCATTTTCTCTCGATGAAAAGAATCTTAGTTCTTCATAAGCTAATGAAGTATTTTTCCAACAATATGTAATTGGCTAACGGTTGGGTTAGAATACTGCGATCGCCACCCCGCCTGTCAAGCGTGGCGATTACGGCAAAACCCTCCTTTGGGGGAGGCCTATGTCCAGCAGTGGACATCTTTCGGCTAAAATGATGATGATGGGTTAGAATCGGTTTGCAACGAGCTTCAGCCTAACCATAATTATTTTAATACAATATTAGTTTTAAATAACTGATAAATGCACCTAGTTTCATTATATAAATTCAAACCAGCGTTAATTCCATCATAAACACGGAGCTTTCATGATATAAACTAATCCGTTATTGAATTCACGCGAAACCTATTTATATTGTGCCTAACATCAATAGTTTTATAGCTGTACTAGGTTGTACCCTCGGCTTTGCCCGGTCATAAATTAAAACGGGTACATAATTACTACCGGGAGAAAAAGTATCCCATGTCCCTTACCTAAGTCATGTACAGTTAGATCACATCAAGTTACCACAAACTGTCAAATTTCTCCAAATGATTTTAAACCATAAAATGTTGGTGGTTAAGTTCAAAATCGAATGAGAAAATTTGACAGTTAGTGGTAATTTAATGCTCTGGCGACTGTACTATCCGTATGGTAAATTATGAAATTCCGTTCAGCCGTTTAATGGTAAGAAACAGACAGACAGTTATATTCGCATTTATTATATTGTGTAGTTAGAATGTTTCTAAAAGCATTTATGTACCTTATGTATTACATAACGGCTATGTACTAAAACATAATAAATTATTATTACAGCCAGGTTCCTGTTATCGCGAATGCTTTGCAAATATTATTATTTTAGTTAATCCGTTCGTTAAAATAAGGATAACGTTTGTATGATTTTAATTTATGTGTTAAGCTAATTCGGTGCCGCCATTTTGAATTTTGTCGTGTAAGGTGCTATTGTCCTTTGTACTCCTAAAGGAGAAAGTAGAGATGTATTTGCTAAACATACTTTCCAAAACTTATTTTAAATAAAACATGACATTACGCGTGCAATCCCCGAAGGGTTAGGCAGAGGTGTACTTAATAGTGCACCCACATTTCGCCAGTTATGTTTAATTCCCATGTAATAGGGGGTGAGCCTATTGCCATCAACCGGGCTCAATTCCAGATTCCGTGACAGCTACTGAGAAATTCCTGATGGCAAAACCAAATATCAGTTTGACCGACTCGGGAATCGAACCAAGGACCTCATGCTAAGCAGTCGCGCTTGCGACCACTCGAAGAAATCCTTGTATTATTATGAGCCACACGTGAAGGCTATTTTAATGTTCTCCATTAAGTTAGACATGAGAAAATGTTTTCCTGTTTTAAAAAGCAATTTTAAACAAGAATTCCACCTCTTCTTTGCCAACCTAAATCATATGGATTCCACAAACCATGATTAGTACAGGAAGTCATAAGTCTTCTAAAATGAGGTGCAAGTAGGCAATAGTCTAAGAGTCCGCTTTAATTTGTCGTGTAGTAGCGACTTATAGGCGGGGAGCCCACCACATAAAGCAACCAAGAGAATATCATTATTAAAATTTATATATGAAGTAAAATTATAACGTTATATGAGGTTAACTCCTATAATTCTTTAACTCATAACTTCTATTGTTTCGTGAAGGCTTGCCTGTTTATGGTGTAATTTATTTATGTGAAAACGTAGAGTAATGGCGTAATAATAGTGCTTCGTCATTATGTTCGATTATCCTGTCAATAACTTAGACTACAGGGTGAAATTGAATAGATGCGACAAATTTACATATACAATAATAGGTGTTGTCAAGAAAATGTAGAAAATATCAAATGTAAATTTAAAAAATAATTGATCAGTCTTACACTAGAAAATAGGCAAAATTAGGTAAATGACCGCTATGAACGGCAACGTCGATTATTGAGTATTGGGGACGAGATTTTTTGATACTTTAATTTTTCTTATTTATTTTGCATATTAAATATTTTGCTGGAATACCGATAATTCGTACTTAAATAAAGATAATAACATAAATGGACCTTTTGAAAACGATAATCGCGTATTTTTTATTAACGATTTAGATTGTAGAAAAAACAGTTTATAATTACTATGTTACTGAAACTGAAGCTCCCATTTTTTTTTGTCGCATTTATTCAAATTCATCAATATAGTGCTTTTCTATATCTGCTAGATATTCCTTTACATATACTTGTTTATAAGTAACAAGAACTGTCTTAAAATTCACAGTTTAATTATAAGCTTTCGTAAGCTATAAATGAGCAAAGATGGTGAGCTGCAGTGGCCTATTGGTAATGGCTCCGATTTCCGAGTGCGAGGCCGTGGGTACGAACCCAGGCTTTAATTTGCGTAATTTTATTACTACGGTTCCCAATACAGTGATGGGAAATATGGTGTAGCATCAACTAAAGATCGAAGATCTGACATCCACCGATCCGCTTTAGGCTTGCGTGGTGGATTACGGTTTACCCCCTTTCAGAGAGAGGAGGTTTCTATCCCAGCAGTGGGAACGTTATTAATAGGCTGACTATAACATTACATCACGCCTGTAATCCCCGAAGGGTTAGGCAGAAGTGTGCCTAACAGTACACCCATATCTCGCCAGTTATGTTTTTAAGTCCCATGTAATAGGAGGCCTATTGCAATCAACCAGGCACGAATCCTGACTCCGTTGCTGCTACTGAGAAATTCCTGAAAGAAAAATCCAATAAAATCTGCCCGACCCGGGAATCGAACCCAGGTGCTCATGTTCAGCAGTCGTGATTGCGACCACTAGGCCAACGAGCCAATAGGCTTATTATTCTAAGCTATAAATGCCAGGTAAGCTTTAAAACTGTTTATCAAGAAATGCAACCAAACACTTGTTTACTGACACCATAAAACGAATTCACATACCCGCGAAATGGAACACCAATTTCCAAGACACCACTATAACTTGACATTCGATGGCGGCGCCACTATCAACGTCAACTGTCAAAATTCAGTATATGTCCCACTTTAGTTCTAGATTTCGCCGCGTGTCTTGAAATAATGGTTTGATATTTAAGATTTCTTTGAACAAGAGCTTACTGATTCAGTGTTAGTGAGAATCATTAGTGGTTTCGTAATTAAAAACAATGTTATTATGGACCACCCATTGTATTAGTAATGAATGATATCGGATTTCGTAATATTTGATGAAGTCATGGAGGTGTTATGAGCGGGAATTCGCAATGGGTGTTGATTTTCTTGTGGGTGTGAGTACCTATATTTGTTTTAGTTGATTAGAATGGAGGTGGGGTTTTATTGTTGGTATTGATTCATCATAATAACACATTCATACTCAAAACTTTCCTTAGTTTTAAGTATGAATGTGGATGGGTATAAGAGTAGAGGAAGACCAAAGAAACGATGGATGGACTGTGTAAAGAATGATATGGCAAGAAAGGAGGGGTCTGATGAGCTGACGAGTAATACAGAAGTATGGAAGAAAAAGACATGCTGCGCCGATGACAAAAAAAATCGGCATAAGGGCAGAAGAATATTTTTACAACACACTTGCTCGAAAATTGGCTCTTATTGCACCACTTTTAGGTTCACAGTGCAGTGTATTGATTGATAGATACAGTGCGTGTGGGAAAGTACACTCGTCAACTCATCAGAAACTTCCTTCTGATGAGTTGACGAGTAATAGAGAAGACGTATGGAAAAAGAAGACATGCTGCGCCGACCCCAAATGAATTGGGATAAGAGCAGGAGAATGATGATGATTCATCACAATAAATAAGTTATGTTTTAGTTTAACAGTTAAAAAACAATTGTAATATGACAGAGACATTTTTAACACATCCAGCCAGTCCAGTTAACTGCAAGACCTTTATAACAGTTTGACGAGAACCCCATTAATATTAATCCGTAGGAATAAAGGCGGTTTTCCAACTTCAAGTATTATGTGCGGTTGATTGTACAAGTTCATTGGACACTTCATCATCATCATCATCATTTCAGCCGAAAGACGTCCACTGCTGGACATAGGCCTCCCCCAAGTGTTGCCACATTGACCGGTCCCGTGCGACTCGCATCCAGCGGATCCCTGCAGCCTTCACCAGGTCATCGGTCCACCTAGTGGGAGGCCTTCCAACGCAGCGTCTTCCGGTTCGCGGTCGCCACTCCATTGGACACTTGTAAAGTGTAAATAGCCTCTTTTCAAGTGGATATAATAACATCAGATTTTTTAATGAAAATTCGGAGATTATACCATACTAGATTATAAACCCCTAACTTGAATCAAATTATACTTCTACACCAATCAACACTAAGTATAACATAGTGACGAATCCCCATTACACGATGACGAATTTGCCGTTTCTTTTTCCTCTCCCAAATAGGGGATACCCCATCAAAAGCCCAAGGGATAAGAAAAGGGAAGCCCATCCACCTGCGACCGGAAACTTCTTCATAATACAATCAGCATTCACTCTTATCAAGTGTATTGGATTTGGCTATATTCTCCAATTACCGTCTGAAGGGAAGGGGACGCCCTAAAAGGACATACACTGACCTTATAGGTGAGGTTCATCAGAAAGGTCAGGTGCGCAGTACTCGTAACCGGCGTGCTTGTCACTATATATTATAAAACAATGACCTCCGCCGCGTCTGTCTGTCTGATCGCGATAAACTCAAAAACTGCTGACTGAATTTTCATGCGGTTTTCACCAATAGATAGAGTGATTCATGAGGAAGGTTTAGGTTGTAGGTATGCAATTTGTCAAGTTTTTGTGAGAATTGCTTTCTTTGTTTTCATTTTTGTTTTAAAATCAACATCGCTTTGGATTAGTAGAAATCCATCAGATAATATGTGATAATATTGCGGCATAAAAGCCCTGACATTTGGTTAGGCACTAACCACACGATAAAGAAGATGGTTGATCTGTGTATTTGCCAGTATGTATCACAATTCGAGCTTTTCCATAGTTAGGTACGGTAAGGCACTATATTGCCCATTCATTACATTCCCAGCCGATCTCCAACAGTTATTTACCCAGGCATCCTAATTACGTCATCAATTTAAAGCACTACAGAATTACCTCGCACCTACCCGTCCCTACCTAACGCTAAGTTATGTTAAACACGGGCCCAACTCGACCCAACATTTCAGGCACCACATCTTATATACAGCCACATAAAGTCTAGGCGTAAAATCATATTTACGGCGTACATTCACACCCAAAAAACGTTTTTATAAATCATATGTAAGCAGAGCACTGGTGAACAAGGGAATGCAATATTATTCTCGCGGCGTAGTAAATCATACACCTCTGCCGACCCGCGTTCGGTCCTGGATTTATGTGTGAAACAACATACGTGCATGTAGGGTTGTCAGCTTTCTTTTTTTCTGTATGCTAGATGTGCTTTTGTTTTACGTTATTCTGTTTTTTTTCGGTGGCTGGATTTTGCTTGTATGTGATCCTGTTTTTTTTTTAAGGTCCGTGTGCTGACTTGTTGCAGCCGCATACGTCACTCAAGGTTAGGCTTGGTGGTTCGTTCCGTTAGTGGGTGACCAGTGGCCATCCAGTACATGGCTGAGAGATATTTCTCAAGTCAGAGGGCCATGGGCGGCATAAAAACTCTGACACCGGGTGAGGCACTAACCGCACGATAAAGAACAATCCAGTAGCACCACGTTAAGCAATTGGTATTCGTAGATCTTTGACAGTCGTTGCGGAAGCCTAAAAGTCTGACAATCAGTCTTGGCTAGGGGGGTATCGTGTTGCCCCGAAATTGGATTGTGGAATACAGGTAGGTGTGATCCGCATCATGTAAAGTACTGGTCACCTGCACCGTTAGACTGGAAGCCGACCCCAACATAGAAAAAGCGACTTCAAAATAACTTTACTTTCGGAAGTCGGTGACTTGTTTGCCAACGACTTCCAAAAGTAAAATTATTTTAGCCTTTTTTTGTATTTTTTTGGAAGTCGTTTAAAAAGGCTAGGCAGATGATAATGGTACATTACCGCTAACAATTAATGTCTAGGTTATATCTAGTTAGAATTTTAAATTATCTGTAGGTAATTAAAAGAAAATTATAGTAGCGTATCCAAGTAGTAATAAAAAAGCAATAAAGCTGCTTTATCAATTGCAATCACGAAGGCCTAGGCTGTATAATTAGACATGACATGGCTAATGTACAAAAAAACTCAATCAACTATAGAAAATGGCGGTCTGGTAATAAAGTAGACATTTTATTGAACTTCTTTATCAATCTCTAACAAGAATTATACATTCTAGAAACAATACAACATGAAGTGTAGAGTTCATTACGTTGTAAAAAGCGCCATTTTTCCTTTTTTTATCTGTATCACCCAAGTATGTTTATCAATGTAAGGTTTTTATTTTTACCCAGAAAAAGCTTACCTAGATGCTATCCAGGGTAGTAACAATATTTATTCATCATCATCATCAGAAAAACTCGTCCGTATCGCAAATGCTTCATCACTGAAAGTTGTTACTATAGCCTAAGTTACTGCTTGTAACATCAGCTATCTGCCAGTAATAGTCCCGTCAAATTTGGTCCAGCTGTTTTGGAGATTAGCCGGAACAAACAGACAGACAGAAAAAAATTAAAAAAAAAAAGGAAATTGAAATTATAAACAGACACTTTAATTTTATTTATTTGTATAGAAACGAAAGTATAAATTATACTGTCTGATGCGTTTTCACGCCTTAACAGCTAAACAGATTTTAATGAAATTTGTCATACAGGTAAACCAAGTTCTGGGTTAAGAAATTACTGTTACTGTTGGCCTACATTATCCCACAGTTGGGCAAAGGCCTCTCCCCATGACTTCCAGTTCTTTCGATCCGGGTCTAATACATAGGACAGGTTTTATCCCGTGGGAACGTTCATCATGATCATCCACACCCTAAATACACCACTGCTGGGTACAGGCCTCTATTTTCTTCTGCCAGCCTCATCCAGGTTTTTCCCCTGATGGCAAGTATGTCGCCTACCCATCTCACCGCCGGATGACCCACATTTGTTTTTCACATTTCTTGGTCGGCATTCGGTGACAGCCTTGCTCCACCTTAGAACGTTACTCGGGATAATTTTCAGGTGAAACCGCGGGCAAACGCTTGTCAAAAAAAGTTCTTTTTCTTTTGAGCCAGCCCTAATCGTAACACCGAAGCTTATAGGAGCAAAGGCAGTGGAGTGTGGCGTCTACACAATGCTAGGAAGCAAAGGAGGGCAAACGAACCCAGGCGGCTTACATTAGCGATAATATTATGAAATATTGCTATAACAATGATTCTGTGTGTGTGTGATTTTTGTCTTGCGGTTAGCTTCTGAACTTGAAGATTGGAATGTTAGCTATATTTGTCTACTAACTTTACTCGCGGCTTCGCCCGCGTGGACCATACTACCGGGATAAAAATATTCTATGTGTTAATCCAAGTTATAAACTAGCTGTGTGCCAAATTTCATTAAAATCGGCTTAGTAGTTTTGGCGTGAAAGAGTCACAAATATCCAGCCATCCATTCTCACAAACTTTCGCATTTATAACTGTAGTGAGTGGCGAAATGTGGGTGTACTATTAAGTACACGTCTGCCAAATCCTTTGGCGATTACAGGCGTGATATTATGTGATGTGAAACAGAATATACAAAATTATCTAAACAGAATATTCAATATTCAAACGCCATTTATGACGTTTTCAATAAACAAAATATACCATCACAGCTACAGCTAAAACAATTTCAGCTAATCGAAACGTAGTACTAATGGTACAGTGGTAACGAAAATCCTTTCCAATAAACGTAATTAAATACTAAACAATCACACTGGAAATCAATTAGGTACTCACAATCCAACATGGCGCCTGTGTTCCAAACGTTGGAGAAATTCAAACAATTCCATTGGTATTTGTCCTAACTGTTCAGTACAGTCAGGGGCGTCAGTCGATGATCCGGTAATGGCTTTCATGACTGTCGTATTACCCAGTAACAGGATCTTTAACAGTCGTTACAGTAGTAGGTCCATGGATGGGTGACCGCCCATTACATACCGAGTTTCCTCTGTACCTAGGAAAGCACATTAGGCCGGCTGTCATTTGTAGATCTTTGACAGTCGTTACAGGTAGTCAGTGGCCCGAAAGTCTGACAACCTGTCCTGTCTTACCAAAAGGAATCGTATTACTCGGTATTAACTGGGTTGTAGACGCCAGATAGGCAGTCTCTCCTTGTAAAATACTGGAATTCAGTTGCACCCGGTTAGACTCCGAGCCGACTCCAACGTAGGGGGGAAAAGGTTAGACTAGCATAATTAGTCTATAATGTTCCCATAGCTGGGACACAGGCCTCTTCTCATAAGAGGGAATGGGCTACAATCCACCACACGGGCCAAATTTTTGGTTCTAGGACAAGAAAACCGACGTTTTCTCACGATGTTTTTCTTCACCGTTTTGAGAGCAAGCTTTACTAGATGTTCTATTAATGACTTTTCATGGTAGCCGCTACCTTGTTGACAAGCTATTGAGTAGCCTGTCAACTATCTGTTAAGGTAGACACAGGAACACTCACTTATAAAAGGAATAAAAACTTTCCCAATTATTTTATAGCTTAAATTGTGAAAAACAAGTAATATCTCAACAAGTTTTCACTCGTAAATGCTTCTAAAACTGAAGTCTTGAAATACACTTTTTTAGAAACATGCTGCCCGACTGTCATTCGTATATCTTTGACAGTCGCTACGGGTAGTCAGAAGCTCAAGGGTCTGACAACTTCGACCAACATGGCTGAAAGTTTTTTCTTGACAACCAGCGCCACCTGGAACTCTAAACTTAAACTGATCGTACTGTTCTAGGTTGCATTGAGTGCAGATAGGCAGTCACTCCATCTAAAATACTGGTATTCAGCTGCACCCCGTTAGACTGGAAGCCGACCCCAATTGAGAGAAGGATAGGCAGATGATGATAATGTCATGTACTTTATCGCTGACTGTACTACCGTCACCGGAGTCGTTTCTGTTAGAATGCTATGTGTTGCGGATTTCCGATAGTTAGACTCAATAGTGTATTTTGGTAATTGTATTGTATCATTGGAGGTTTACTTTTCAGGCTATGTCGTATTAGAACTGACTGTTTTGACTAAATGTAATTCTAATTAGTAATTGAGAGATTATGTAGAATATACGAGGTTGGATAACTGTAATCATGAAGCATGAGTTACGCAGAGGTTCATTGAGGAGCAGTACACATATCGCCAGTTACGTGTTAAGTCCTTGTATTATGGGGACGAGCTTGCTTGCTTGGGGCTTACTGGGTTGTGGAGGTCAGATAGGCAGTCGCTCCATGTAAAAAGCTGCATCCGGTTAGACTGGAAGCCGACCCCAACATAGTTGGGAAAAGGCTAGGCAGATGTGATGATGATAAAACAAATTAGAGCTGAGCTTAAAAAGCCAGCAAGTTAAAAAAAAGTTTTTTTTTTTTAAGTACATGTACTCCTTTTCGGGGACCTTCACATTCAAGTCATAACTTGTTAAATCTTTAGTTTAATTTTGAATAATTAGAAATTTTACAACATTAACTTAGTACTCTATTGATAAAAGGAATACCTAAATCGAATTTACTCTCATGAGAGCCTGGCCTAAAGTTTATGTTACCTCTGCCCCGATAATAAACCCAGCATTTAACCATTAAACTTAAAAAGGTTGCATATTTCTACACTCCCAACTGGTTATAGCGCTCTAAGACTATAAAACGATTTTCACACTACAAAATGCTTGTGCATAGGGTTACCAGACATACCGGGCTACAAAACCGGACATGTTCAGACAAATCTGTTTAGATGGCTAAACACATCATATCTGAACATGTCTGAATTTTAAGCCAGCAATCCATACTTTGTCAGGATTTTCTATTAGTCCAGAATAACCGCTCAAAAGGAAATAATGTCAAAATCACTCAGAAAACTCATTTTACATGGAGCGACTGCCTATCTGACCTCCACAACCCAGTTAGTGCTGGGTAATACGATACCCCTTGGTAAGACTGGTTGTCAGACTTTAGGGCCAGTAACCAACAGCAACGACTGTCAAAGATCTACAAATGACAGCCGGGATCAACGGTTTACCGTGCTTTCCGAGGCACGGAGGAAACTCGGTATGTAATGGGTGGTCACCTTTCTACGGACCAACCAAGGCACGCGTGGCTTATCCTGAAGATCGACCTGAGCGGCTGCTATTATTTAGACACGAGGTCTTCCCCGAACACCTAGCTGAACTACACGACAAATGTGGTCAAACGTGGTCAGCTCAAAACAATTCCGCGAAGAAAAATTTGGTCACTTCTTTTGATAATGGTGTTGCTAAATTGTTGAACGCGACTGCTGAGCATGAGGTCCTGGGTTCGATTACCAGGTCGGGCAAAGTGTAATTGGGTTTTTTCATCAGGAGTTTTTCAGTAGCAGCCACGGAGTCTGGATTTGTGCCTATTTAATCGCAATAGGCTCGCCTCTTATTACAAGGGACTTAAACATAACTGGTGAAATGTGAGTGTACTATTAGGTAACTAACTAACTGCCTAGCTTTTTTTTTCGGATGGGAAATCATCAAATGACCCCCCCCCCACACTCTGGGCAGAGTGGAAGGGAATGTCAGACTTGCACTGACTAAATCCCATCCATGTATCCTTCTTTGCCATTTGTGTTCCAAGGCCACGGTATCTCTTTCGAACAGTCCCGCAGCCCTCTGCCTAACCCTTCGGAGATTACAGGCGTGATGTTATGTTCTGAAGTCTAGTAGTTTCGAAATGGTAGGTAACCCTAGTTCCAGGGAAACAATTCTCGCACAAACACTAAGGTAAAGCTATATGGCTAAAGCAAAACGTTTCGGTCTAATTGGCTATCGAAGCGTGTATTTATAGCCCCAGCGAATGGCCCATACTTCATAAGACCCTTTAATGAGCAATAAATAGCCATTAACAATAGTTGATTAAAGGCCCATTGTTGACTCGGGATTGATTTAGAAATTTAAGATTGTTTCGAAACGAGGTGAAAATTGAGTGGCGTTTGTTTCTAGTTTTATTGGTGATTGTTTAAGAAATGATGTTTCATTGGCTAAATAATAACAGCCGCTCGGGTCGGTGTTTAGGTTAAGCCGCGCTTGTCTAGGTTGGTCCGTGGATGGGGGACCGTCCATTACATACGAGCTTCCTCCGTGACTCGGAACGCACGTTAAGCCGTTGGTCCCGGCTGTCATTTGTAGCTCTTTGACAGTCGTTACAGGTAGTCAGTGGCTCATAGGTCTGACAACCAGTCTTACTAAGGTGTATCGTATTACCCGGCTGAGCAGATGATGGTTTCATTGGCTGATCTATTATTGGATGCAATTACTTCAGTATTTTCTTTCAGACATCATCTTCTGCCAAGTCTTGGTTCAACTATGTTGGGGTCGGCTTCCAGTCAAACCTGATGCAACGGACTACCAGTATTTTACTTACTATTGTTGTTTTACAGACAAAGATAATCTATGTTACCTAATATTTCTCATTTTTGTAAACAAACTTAAGAGGAGCGAAACACTTGCGAAAATAACACAAATTAAGTAGATATTGGCAAAAGATTCGGATATCAGTT
Source organism: Noctua fimbriata (assembly GCA_905163415.1). Taxonomy (NCBI): domain Eukaryota; kingdom Metazoa; phylum Arthropoda; class Insecta; order Lepidoptera; family Noctuidae; genus Noctua; species Noctua fimbriata. The sequence continues at coordinate 5,792,320 of LR990946.1, forward strand.
CGGTTCGGTTCGGTTCGGTTCTTCAGTTTATCCGTGATCAAGGTGCTTGCAACAGCGCCGAAATATCGGGAACTCGACAAAAACAGTAAACATGGTAAATATCCCGTTTCCTGTCTAAGTAATAAGATTCGGATATTTTTGATACAATTTTGTGTCGAATTCCACTAACGAGCAAAAGCTCTTTATTATTTTCTCTCTTCATTTGTATCTATTCAATAATAAGGAATATTTGTACGGAGAAACTCATTTTCAAGACATTTTCGGTATCGATCTGATAATAAAAATATATCAAGTAAAAGGCAGGTGGAAGAGAAGCAGAAGAAAATAGAATAATAACCATTAATTAAATAAAGCAAAATAATCGATTTTACGTAATATCAGTAATATTACGTAAAATCAGGGCAACAGAAAAAATGATACTGGTGAAGCTTCACGAAGATATGGGACGTAGCACACCAGGTAAAAGATCCAGAAAGTTATAACATAACGTCACACCTGTAATCCCCAAAGGGTTAGGCAGAGGTGTACCTAATAGTACACCCACATTTTGCCAGTTATGTTTAAGTCCCATGCAATAGGGCCTAGCCTACTGCCATAAACCGGGCGCAAATCCTCCGTAGCTGTTACTGAGAAATTCTTGAAAAACACAATAATACTTTGCCCGACCCGGGAATCGAACCCAGGACCTCATGCTCTACTACACTAGAGTCCCAAGAAAGTTAGAAATCAGATGAAATTGCTAACAAAGAAACAGTTAAACAAATAGACACCAATTTTATCAACATTGTACGAACAGATTCTGTGCCAAAATTTGTTTCAATTCGACATGAAGCGTTGCCAAAGCAAAACTAGAAAGGTTAACATTCATCATCTGCCTAGCTTTTTCCCAACTATGTTGGGGTCGGCTTCCAGTCTAACCGAATGCAGCTGAATACCAGTATTTTACATAGAGCGACTGACTATCTGACCTATCAGATAGGCAGTCGCTTAATACGATAACCCCTTGGTAAGACTGGTTGTCAGACTTTTTGGGCCGCTGACTACCTGTAACGACTGTCAAAGACCTACAAATGACAGCCGGGACCAACGGGTTAACGTGCTTTTCGAGGCACTGAGGAAACTCGGTATGTACTGGGTGGTCACCCATCCACAGACCAACCTAGGCAAGTACGGCTTAACCTAAAGATCGACCCGAGCGGCTGTTATTATTTAGCCGAGTCAATATACTTCCATACTTCACACACTATTGAAAATTAATTCAAAAACAAGTTTTCTTATTACAGCTTACTTTTAGCTTTAGAAGTAAAAACTCGTAAAAGTACTATATTGGCTTACAGTTAAATAAATTGATTATGCAGAACACAATAAGTGCATAACTTAGGACTGATTGCGAAATCAATTATGGCCTTTAAAATCGTAAAACCGTACTCGTGTGTACTAAAGTCGTAGTGTTTAATAATAAAAACGTATGATTCCCATTGGTGTAGGCAAAAACAATAAAACCTGCTCTATCTTCTTTTTCTTTTGGTTAGTGCCTAGCCTCTAGGCAGAGTTTTTATGCCGCCCATGGGCCTCTGACTTGACTTTACATGCCGTCGAGAAAGAGTCTCAGGCATGCTGGTTTCCTCACGATGTTTTCCTTCACCGAAGCAAGTGATAATTATACAATACGCACATGAATCCGAAAATACAGAGATGCGTGTCTTGGGTTCGAACTCGAGACCTATGACTTTGCAGTCTAACGGTCACACCACTAGACTATCTCTGCTGCTATACTCCGTAATTATACGAATCAATCAAAACACTTTTCTCCTCAACGATACAGTACCGATACATCGGAAACAACAGGTTTATCGATAAAAACGTTTTCGAGTCGTAAAATCTTAGAATTAATCGAACGTATACTTATAGTTAGGGACAGGTCCCACCACTGACGAGGAAACGACTAGTAGACATTTACGATTTTCTCGCTCAAGAAATGTACAGTCGCCAGCGCATCAAGATACCACAAACTGTCAAATTTTCTCATTCGATTTTGAACTTATCCATCAACATTTTTTCTGGTTTAAAATCATTTGGAGAAATTTGACAGTCAGTGGTAACTTGATGTACTGGCGACTATACTAAAGACTTGGTAGGTCCTGTGTCAGTAAAATAGATACAGAATATTTATGGCTGATCGCTATCTTAAACACAACTGGCGAAATGCGGGTGTACTATTAAGTACACCTCTGCCTAACCCTTCGGGGATTACAGGCGTGATGTTACGATCGCTATCTGTTCACTCTGCCGCTAGCCCAGTCATATTAGGGCTTTCACCTCGGAATGAAAGATAATAAGCTGCAAATTGGTATGAACCTTTGTTTTGTCATTCTAAATGTTGTCTCAAAAGTCACAATCGTTATCGTGTCCGCGTCTCAAGATATTCAAGGTCAAAGGTCACAAAAATCGGTTTTTCGCGAATATCTGGCTTCCTATCGGTTAAATGAGATTTGCATTTATTATAAAAGTTGTAGGCTATAAAATTCCCTACAACTTTTGTTTAAACTTTTTTTTCATACGACCAACCGTTTTGAAGGTAGAGCGCGAAGAGTGCACATCGTACAGTCATATACGGCCTAATGCAAGGTCAAGCGTGAGTTATGGTTATCAGTACGTTATAAAGTCAATTATTTACTTGGAAATTATAATTATTAAACAATGCCTATTATTTATGTACTAACTATTAATTATTTATATTTAATTAAAGTAAGTAACTTGATTATTTATATATAATTATTCATATTTAACTATTTAAGTATAAAATATTATTAATTCTGGATTATATATTTTAGTTTTATTTTAAGTTAAAATGATAGTAAGAGTATATATTTTACACATATTTTTATTTATTATTAAATACGGCATAATATACATTTATCAAAATGTGAGTTCAAATATCAAAAGTATCTTTGTTGATTTTAATTGTAATGAAATTGGAAATGGAAGCTAATTATCTTCTTCTTGTTCGTCGTCTTCTTCTTCTTGTCGCTCAAAAATGTTCGATTCATTGTCATCATCCTCATTATCTGTCATGTTCATCTCCAAACCTTCCAGAATATCGGGATCATATGTATTTTCTTCATCGGGATTACTTGGATACAGTGAAGCGTTGAGGCAAGCTTGTAAAGTAAATAATTGACTTTATAACGTACTGATAACCATAACTCACGCTTGACCTTGCATTAGGCCGTATATGACTGTACGATGTGCACTCTTCGCGCTCTACCTTCAAAACGGTTGGTCGTATGAAAAAAAAGTTTAAACAAAAGTTGTAGGGAATTTTATAGCCTACAACTTTTATAATAAATGCAAATCTCATTTAACCGATAGGAAGCCAGATATTCGCGAAAAACCGATTTTTGTGACCTTTGACCTTGAATATCTTGAGACGCGGACACGATAACGATTGTGACTTTTGAGACAACATTTAGAATGACAAAACAAAGGTTCATACCAATTTGCAGCTTATTATCTTTCATTCCGAGGTTGACCCCTTTTTTTACCTAATATGACTGGGCTACGCCGAGTAATCGTTTGTCGCAGCGACAAGAGCTATGATAGAGACTCGCAACGTTCATAAGCAGCAGTCACGGACGACTCGCTCGCTAGCTAGCTGGCGATGAGGCCTGCGCTTACCAGCGAGAAATCACCCGTCGCGTGATTACTGCTAGTAGTTCGTCAACTAATTTTCAGGTGCTTGATCTACTCGCTTCTAGCTTCTTTTTCATGTCGCTGGCACACATGTTGTAGGCCTAGCTAGAAAATTGCCGCTTCCACGGAGTATATCACCACGTGGCAGCGCAGAGGTGACTTTGCCATCATGTTTTGGGGCTCAGACGGCAGGATAGGAGGTCACTCTGCTGCTGTTCCATTGAGGTATCTCAACTGTACAGACGCCAGCACATGAAGATACCCGAAACTGTCAAATTTTCCCAATCAACCTTGAAACTAATGCTTTAGCGATAATGTTAAATCTATTAAAGAAATTTGACAGAATGTATTAGCTTTATGTGCTGGCTTCTGTACAAGATGGGAAATACATCTTCCCCCTTGGTGTCGGAGTCGCTTCTCGCTAATCGCTTACAGTGAGACAGCGCCTTAAGATACAGCCCGTTGATTTGTTAACGAAGTTAAATTACCATTGACAGCTACCTGTGAAAGTCGGTAATGGTGGCTAAATGAAGGTAACGGATGAGAACTATTAAGAGGAAACACTTCGTATGGGTTTTAAGTAGGTAGGTACTCGTGTTGGGAAGTTGGGTGTGATTTCACGCTTCCACGTACTGTCTTGTTTTGTTTTTTGAGTTAATCGGTTGTCATTTTGTTTGGAGAAAGGAGGTTTATAGATAAAACGGTCGCTACCAAACATTTGAATCCAACATTATCATTACTTGCAACTGTTAAATATATTTTAATTATAGTTTACTTATAAGCACTGATTATACCATTTTATGAGAAATAACACTACTGCGCTTTAATGTTAACTTTTTTAAATAAATTATTCTAAAATTCAAGTTTTTGTCGGGGCAACACCCCTGATCACTCCTTATCACTGAAAAAGATGATATGAGCATTTGCTATAGTTATGCTTACTTACAATTTTAGGAAAAAATTGAGCCAATGATACGTCAAATATCTTTAAGGCTTTAAAAATGAACCATTATTATTATACTCCGAATCCAACATAAACCAGAGTCCTCGTCGATATGTCATATTCTCCATCAATAAATTTCTTGATATCACAGTTCACTATTAGTTGAATATTCTCATCTCCAATTCTGCGCCACATCACCTGATCCTATCCTCCATTACTATACAAAAACATTTATGTAAGTGAAGTTACCGTTATCAACTAATTTCACACTTCAAAAACACCTAAGAAACGTTGACATCACACCATTAGCCACGGTCTACACTACACCTACAAAAATTACGAAACTAGCAAATCGATTCTCGACAAAATAGCCGAAATATCGATTACCTTACAAGAATCGAGAACACAAAAGAATCGCTCACAAAGCTTGTCAATGACAAATGAAATTCGACGTCAGACCATAAATTGTGACTAGGTATAATAAAAGATTATCTATCCCAGAAATAAATACAGGGGGAGGACAAAGGACCTTTATTAAGGGAGTATCCCCTATGGGTATAGTTCTTTGGACGCGTGTATGATTCGCATCTGTTCGGTTATTGTTTTACATGGTTAATTCGTTTTTGGTTTGAGGACGATGAGATCGGGATTTTGTTTTTTGGCTTTTGTTTGTTGACATTAAATGTGGAATAAAAATCACCGTATATTTCTGACGTGCAACATGTTTAAACTTGGGTTAAAAAAAGGACAAGTGCGTGCTTGGAGTTGCATGGCCCTTCTCCTTCATATATATCTAAGTTTTGAACGGCCAACTAGCTTCAACTTTCTGATTTACTGACCAGTTCGAAAGTGCCTGTAAATAGTTTTATTTAAATAAATGCTTTCGACTATGATAAAAAAGAACAGTTCAGTATACCAAACAATAAGTACAAAAAACCTTTGAATTTATTTTCAACCTTACCTACATAAAAACAATGTTACATTTTCGGATCACTTACACACAATATGGACTAGATCCAAATCTCATTTCGAATCAAAGGACAATGCCCATAATTCACTAGCGATCACTAAAAATATAATCTAATAGAAAATAAACGGATATAGTCGATTACTCGCATTATAGCTGAGTTCTGATTCAATGGTTTTGCCGCCAAAAAAATGGCAATAGCTGTTGGTAATATAAACAGTCCGTGCGAACCACGCGTTCATAAGTCGCGTGGCAGGGGTGTCACTTACGAAGTTTTATTTTTATTTTAGATGATTTCCTTTTTAATTTTAAAAGGGCAATTCTCGCATAATGAAAACGTTCTTATTCTAACGTCGGTCTTAATCTGTCAAAAAAAACTGCTAGTTTACCCACATTTTTTGATTTTGATTGTTGCTGAATCTCGGCACAATCCCACGGGATTTGGTTTTCTGATAAAGCGTGATTTTTAAAAGCGTAACATTACAAACATGACAGATTCCTAAATACTTTACTTTATAAATATGTAGTGAATTCATAATAAAATATTTACTTTAGCTTTAGAATATTCATAATGATATTTCGATTCCCAATTAATTCATAAAAACACATATTAAAACAAAGTTATAGTTATGTCTTTCTTAAAACTAATGAGACGTATTAAAATAATTGGTAATTAATTATGCATATTAACTATGGATATTAGATGTCTATCGCCGAGCCTTTCTGTTGACCTCTAAATATCATTATACATAGTAATATTTAAGATATTTTAATGGTGCCCAAAAAAGATGTGTATATTTTCATATCGGTAATAAAAATTCTTTGATCCAAAAAATCTTGATACAAATATTAAATTTCGTTTTTATTACTATTGTATACCGTTACACATCACGTCTGATTCTAGAATGAATTTAAAAAAAAACTGCTATAACGGGTGTAAAAAACCAATACCAAAGCCTTATTCTTTTCGTTATTGCGACATTTTTTTTTATACAGAACCATTGCTGGCAACTATCTGATAATGGCAATATAATGGGTCTTGCTACAGCCTGTTGCCAGTTCTTAATTTTAGCGTTTACTCATTCAGAATTTGTAACAGTTTTCTACTCAGGACAGCCCTAACGAAGTCCCCTACAGGATCGATAGAACATTTTATTTCTCTCTCTATTATAAATCCGAGGGGAGCATTATAAGGAGCGTCGCGTGCGTGCAGTTACCGCCACTGTGCCATTAACGAGTGCCACTGGCAACTGGCAACTTTGGCAACTGGCAACAATTGGCCTCTATCATTTTCTATACAATTTTTTTTTTTGGTGGGTAGATCAATTATACTGTTCGGATCTTTGGATGGTTTAGTTTTTTATGAGAAAAGAGATAATTGAAACGTTGGGAGAAACTAGATTTCTTGAAACAATAATAGTCCTGCAATTGTTAACTAACAAAAAAAAAAAGTCTACATTGATGACTTAACTGGCAAAAATTACTGTAATTATTCTGTATCTCATTATAATACATCGTTTTCAAGAAAATCGTTTCAGTCATTTAGAATGACGTCAACTTTGACATTGTATTGTGTAGGTTCCTAATTGTTTTAAAGTCTTCCACAGCGTTTTGATACACAATAATATAGAAAACCGAAAACGTTGCCAGTAAAATCTGTCAAATATCAAAACTTGAATACCAAACAAACAAAGAATCAACAATTAAATTGCTTCAGACCTGGGATTAGGTACAAAAAGCTCCACTTAAGTGATTAAACGGATTAATATCACAACATTAAAGACACAGTAGGAGGCAAAATGAGGGCGTTCGGATCATAAAAACAAAAAATAGTAATATAAAAACTGAGGTAATCGGATTTCATGATAACTAGAGTGCAAAAGAAATCTATACTGTGATTTATGATCTATTGTGATTATTATTTTTATTGTACTTTACTATAAAAGATTTGGCTTCTATCAATTTCTATTCTAGTGTTCAAAATATTTGGGTCTAGCATTCGTGCATACTTGACTATAAAATAAATTGGCTTCTATGACATACTAGTGTCGAAAATAATAGGTATATGGTTTTATCAAGCTTTGTGATTTTCGTGTACTTGGCTTGTACTTTTGTTCTTGATGACCTTGCTTTAGGTATAAAACACAATAAAATTATGGTTGTCATGTCTCTACCTATATATGTGTCGCATAGTAATTTTGTTCTATTGAAGATACTAGACTTCATTACTTTGGTAGTCACGGCAAGTAAATCAATACAGTATAATTAATTATTTATTTCTAATAGCCTATTTTTATTGTTTCATTTCATAAGAACTAAAATTGATGACAATTTCAATATAAAAGCATAGTTTTTCATAGTATTTTCAATGCTTTACTTGAACTTTTTGAGCTAAGTTAAGTAAATTATACGTTTTAAGGCAGATAGCATTAAAAGAAATCTTTTACGTAAATCTAGAACAAAGCAGTGATACAATAAGCCCTAACATTTTATAAAACACACAAGAAGACCAATTCTTCCATGATTTTAAAAAGGACAATACTAATAAAGTTATTTTACATCTAAAGCATTCCACAATTTACAAGGCAGTGCCCTCTCTGTGAGGTAAAGAAACATGGGCGTATTTGTAAGTTGTTTAAGCACTCTTTTGTGAGCGTTGATTTCATCCTTTGGACACAAAAAATGTAAAAGATAATTCTAATGCAGGTAACTGAAAAGAAACAAGATAGACTTGTTGAAGCTTGAAAATGAAAATATTTGTTGATCCTTGGTTACAAGTTACAACAAAACACGACTCGAACGACTCAACGAACGTATACGAAACACTCTGTATAATTAACATACCAACCTTTCTCAAGCTATCTTTACATAATGCTTAAATTAAGTCACATACTGTCTATGTAAGCCCCTAAGAAAACAAGATAAGCATGTCCGTTTTTGCCCCTTAATGGCTTAGTAAAAACAACTTACAACCCCCAAGTAGAATTTAAGTCATAAATACAACATAGCTCAACAAAATAAAGCATTTATCAATCTGCCACGTCAAGTTAAAAAAAACAACAAAAATATGAAAATCCTCAAAACACTCCATTTCCCTGAAACACCTCATACAGACCAATTAACCTAAAAAATAAGTGGGGCAAGCAAAAACAGTTTGCAGCAATCGTGAATAAAAACAAAGTTGCACCTTCTCATGATGTGGAGTAGCTCTGGCTCCTGACCCATTTTCCACCACCCATTGTAGCAGTGGAGTCATATTTTCTGGAGTGGCTATGTCATTGCATACGCTATTCGCACAATGGCCTTTTTGAAGTGGTGTTTAGAGTGTTATTCTTAAACTAAATATCACTTCCAAATTCGAAATTCAAACGGTGTTGAGGTGAGAAACTTTGCCTTCAAAAAAACAAATGAGTTCGCTTTCGAATTGTGTAAAAAAATATGATTAATAAAGGTTGGCTACAAAAAGCTAGATGAAAACTTGGGATATCCTACTTTATCTTTACAACAACAGGGACATAAAAGGAAAAAAAAAACATTGGACTATGAAATGTCAAGTGTGAAAACTCACATGAATATTCACCCAATGACCTTTTAAAATAACTGCAGTATGATTTTCTGAACAACACTTCAAAATTCGGATAATGTCCTTTCGAAACCTACATGATTTACTTGAAAAAACTAGTGAAATTCACTTTCGAGTCGTGCGCGGTCACTTGAGTGAGGTTCCAATTTTAACTTTACAGAACAGGAATGCTGATATTTACAGGATAAGCTTCTAGTTTTTTTTTTTAAACAGATTTTTGCAAACTAGGTCAATGGAGACGTGTCAAGGGTGAGCGTTAGTCCTTATTGTAGGTTGTATTGCTAGGTTGAATGGAACAAAAATTAGGTCAAGTGGCACATGCATGAATAAGTTGACTTTATGAATCATAAATTCATAATAAAGAATAGTAATACGACTACTAAATACTAATACGAAATGTTTATCACAGTATGGTTTTAGGGTGATAGATCGTAGGGGTCCGCATGGGCCAATGCCTGCCAGGGCTGCGGGACTGTTCGAAAGAGATCCCGCGGCCCTGGAACACAAAGGGCAAAGAAGGAACATGGATGGGTTTTAGTCAGTACAAGTCTGACACTCCCTTCCGCTCCGCCCAGAGCGGAGGGGGTCATAAGGGTGATAGATTTTAAATTAAGGTCTTAGAATTGGTATTAAATGAATATACATAACTGGCTAAATATGGGTGAACAGTGTACTGTGCGTAGCTGCGCCTCTGCCTATCCCTATAGGGAAGTACAGGGGTGATGTCATGTCGTGGTATTACAGAGGCATTTTCGAATTCAGATATCAAACATGATAATTTTTTGATCTGGCAATAATTTCTCTAGCATAGCTTTAATATATATAACACACACAACTTATAGGATAAGTCCAACAAATACCTAGCAGAAAAATAAAACTTTGACCACAACAAAGCTCCCTCTAAATTAGAACACTGGCATTATCCTTTATACTCCCAAAAACTAGTTCAAAATACAAAACTAGAGCATTATAACGTAATTTATCTAATAGTTAACTATACTAAAGTCAATTACCAACATTAATTCTCGTACAGCGTATTTCGAGCTACATCTATGCACTATGCGCAAACTATGACCCAATTTTAGTACCGTCATGCGAGAGTGAACCAAACAATAATATTACTAAAAAGGATTTTATTGGCGGTCGTGTTTGAGCAAATTAAGTTTTATTTTGTATGGTTTTTAGGTGTCTGATTAGATGACGAGTAATAGAGAAGTATGGAAGAAGAAGACATGCTGCGCCGCTTGGATAAGGGCAAGAGAATGATGATGAATGATGATTTTCTGGGTGTTAGTCTTTGCCTATGTTTGCTGGAAGCTAGGTTTTGTGCAGTTTAATTTGTATTAAAGACCGCTTTGTTGATAGGAGGATGGACCGAAGAACATTTCGGAGTGTCGAATTTCAGTGGCTGGAAAAGTAGGGGGAGGCCAAAGAAAACAAGAATGGATTATGTGAAAGATAGTACGGCTAGAAAGGGGGTGACTAATGAGATAACGACAAGACTATAACTGCAACTAAATGGGGATATTTCTCGACGGCATTTAAAGTCAAGTTAGAGGCCCATGTGCGGCATAAAAACTCTGACACCAGGTTAGGCACTAACCACACGATAAAGAAGAAAGAAGAATTGGGATAAGGACAGGAGAATGATGAATGAAAGGGTTTCAGAAACAAATGACTGTTGAGGATCGGATGGTTGATGTGTTTATCTGCAAAGTATTTTGTTTAAAGAAATAAGGAGTGAAATGAAGTAAGTTTTTAGATAATCCGAAGCACATAGACCGGTCATAATAGTGAAAGGCTTCCAGGGAAATCTGAAGCAGCTCCTGAGACGAATAGGCAGGTATTTAAGCTAAAAACAAATATTTAGACAGACGTTGATTACTTTGACCTTAAGCTGGCCTAGTGTAGTACGAAGTTTTAATAGAATAAGAGGCTATTTTGTCAATGTTTTGTATCCACTGACATGTGGCCTGTCGTACACAATATATGGTTAGTATCACCAAGGATCTTGTCAAACAAAAGCACCACAATGAACTGTCAACTAGAAGAAAACATTACCCTATATTTTTAGTTTTAAAAGCTGTTAAGTATACTATAGTGTTATTATTATCCTCAACATTATTCTACAATTTCGCAGATTAAGGATGTGACGTCACAAAACCAGAATTAGCATTATGGTCACCACAGCAGTATATTTAGAGGTACAAAATATAAACTCTGGTATAATTGTATGTTATTATTACCCACCTCTTCTTAGGAAACGTGTGTTGTGATATAATTGAGGATTTAATACTGGTGGCATTAATGCAGTAAACGTTGCATGGAATCCTGCGGTTTTTATTTTATTTCACAAGTAAAAATTGTATGTAGGTAGGTACTTCATCAATTCCCGTCAGTACGCGAACGTATTTCATTTTCATCAGCCTTCCCATTCGTATGGAAAAAGAAATGAAAGTTACCTTTTATTTCTTCAACAAAGGCATGTTTGAGACGCATGATGATGCATCATTCTCTTGCCCTTATCCCAATTCATTTGGGGTCGGCGCAGCATCATCCATACTTCTATATTACTCGTCATCTCATCAGACACCTCCATTCTTGCCATATATTATATTCTTTACACAGTCCATCCATCGTTTCTTTGGGACGCATTGCATTTGCCAAAAAAAACATGTCATGTACCAAAAACCTACATATTTTTAACAGAAGTAACAGGTTAAGTATCACTTGTCCAGAAATTTCTTTTCTGTTAAATAAATATATTATCCTTAAACGATTACAAATTCTCAAACAATACTTGCACGATCTTTCATTCTGCCATCTAAAGCCAAGATTGTTTACCATCAATACAGCAGTAACTAATACATTGGTCACGTTCAGATTTCTGTTTATATTATCCGCTAACCCCGTAACGTATATACCGCGATGTTTATTAAACAAAGCCAATGTACCACCAAGTTCTACTATTGATTTATGACTGAATATGCCTTTGACAGCTCGGTGTTGCGATTCAAAAAATATGTATTTATTTTTGTTACGTTTTATTTTACAGGGCAATAATTTTCGAGGGAATAGTCGTTAAATTTTGCTTTAGAGTTTATGGTATTGTTTATTTATGAAAATAGGGTTTAATGTTGGTTTTTTTATAGCTTTATTTGAAATTTTCATTGCAAATTACTTCGTGACCATTGAGATAATTTGATGTGATCTAAAATACGCTTAATACCTTCTCCGTGTCAAGACCGTTAAATTACGATGTAAACTGTTGCATATATCTTAAGATAGATCACGGGATTAACGATTCATGTCACATTCAAACTGCACATAAATTTAATTTATCTGACGACTTCGAAATCACAGGATATAAACACGACTGCACTATACATTGGACTGATTGGACATTTAAAGTTCCAAATATTCTAAGCATTTCCCAGGTCGGGCAGTGCTATAGGGTTTTTCCATCAGGAATTCCTCAATAGCAGCCACGGAGTCTGGATTTGTGCCGGTTTGATGGCAATAGGCTCGCCCCCTATGTTATTACATGGGACCTGCGAAATGTGGGTGTACAAATAGGTAAACCTCTGTCTAACCCTTCTGGGATTACAGGCGTGATGTTAGGTTGTTATTGGTAGTCGACTGACAACTTAAAAATGCCGCTAGTTAAACGCAATGGCTTATGTTAGTTTATCTATAAAAGCGATTGCATGAGGATTGAATAAAGGATGATTTCCACCAAACGGCTCGTATCGCATCGGATCGGAACGGATTTTGCAATGTTTAAACAATATTAAATCGTGTGCACAATATTTTCAGTCTATATTACCACGCCGCGCACAGCAGCTTGACCGCGAGCGTCTTCCGCGACACGCGATATTATCCGAAAATATGTTGCGACGCACAAATCGTCTCCGTTCGCCTGTTGTCGTATCCGGACACGGTTTGAATGAAACTGACTAGGCGCAGAAACGGATACTTTCGCAAGCGACGGCTCGGAGCCGATCGTACGCGTCGATATCCTGCCGGACGCTATCGGCGGTCGCCGCATCCGTTCGTATCCTTTCCGAACCGATTCGATGAGAGCCGTTTGGTGGAAATCATCCTTTACGCGTGGTGTATTTCCTAAGACATCTTTAACGACATCAAACAGCGAGAAGCGGTAGCATACTCATAACCACAAACCATATGCTTCAAGTTTTCATAATCTTCAATTTAAAATAACTAAACCAAAACGTTTCTTTAAACTTTCTTCAAAGACCACAATTTCGTGGCGCTAACTTGTAAACTTACAGAATACACCGCGAGATGGCGCTTGAGAACTTCTTTTGTTGCGAGGTCTGCCACTGTTAAATTTACTGCATTGGAGTGTGGAACTTTGTTGCTTACCGCTCTTGAGTGTAAGTACGTACCTGGAAAAAAAAAAGTTGGCGGTTAGTTACAATTGTACAATAAGTACACTTATATTAAGCTGTGTAGCCTTCTTTACGTGTGTGGAAAAATTTCATAATGTTGATAACACTTTAACTTAATGTAATTGAAATATAGATCAAAACTATAAAATCGGAAGCCTGAAGCTCGACCCGAGCGGCTATTATTATTTAGAATGTCGATTGAGAAAAATAAGGCTCCTCGAATAATTAAAATGCATATTTTGTGCATTATCACGACCTAATTAATTACGGCCAAATTCTGAAACAAATCATGTAACACAACGTCATTGTCTAAAAGTGTCATTTAAGAATTCAGAGGTCATTTGGTCGATAAATTGCATCGATACCTAAATTTGAAACAATAATTGTTCCTGAAACTCAAGCGTAACCGCAGGGCAGTGCTTGTTCCATACTCTGATAGTATTCAGACATTCAATTAGTAAGTCGAGCTGGGTATCAATTAAGGAATTCGCACTAATTTAATCAGACTACCTCGATAATCGCCGTCGAGTGCCTGACCTAGGTGTTTCTGAGAAAGGGACAGTGCTTTACAAACAAAATATGATGCAGGGTTTTTAATGAAATATTATAATTAAAAAAAAACACGCTTGCTCGTATTCTTTTCAGCAAACCCTTTCATTTGATACCCATATAATGGGAATGCATAAAAAATAACTAGTCCGCCATCTTTGGGAGGCCGCCATATTGGATTTAGAATGACATCTCTTAAATGACCAAGCATTGTCATCCAAACTAAACATGTATGCAAAATTTCAGTTCAATCGGTAACCGGAAAGTGGGTCAAATTTAACTTCTAAGATTTTTTACATAGTTACAGGTGATGCTAGTAAATGAGTGTTGAAAACGAGTATTAGAGGCCCCAACTCCGTACCAGGTTAAGTAAAAAGTGAAATATATTTCCACTACATAAGTACAGTTAAGCAGCAAGCAAGACATTCTACCATCATCGATCATTCCTTTCATCTAATCCAAAAAAAAACGAAAAGAACAAAATCCATACATTCAAGACCCCTGTAGGTACCTACTAGTTATTAGGAACCACTTGAATTATTCATTGGAAGAGGGTAGACGAAAATCTTAACTTTTAACAGCAACTTTCAACTATAACGGGTAGAAAATTAAGTCCAATTTGGAATGGTAACTTCGGCCGAGTGTTCAATCTTCGGATTTCAATCAGAACATTTAAATAGAGACGAGGTCTTAACCATAGACTATTGGTTTTTGCGGGACAAAGTTTAGTCAACTAGTTTCTTGGTCCTTTGATCTTTTTAGTCTGTAACCTCAATGTTGTGAGGTTTTGGACATCCAAGAGCAGTATTATATGGCAAATTCTTACTGACAAGAAAATTAAGGTAAAAACTGGTCGCTTTTTATCTACGAATAATTAGGAGTAATACATGTTTTCTACAATATGATTTGAAGTCTTTTGTTTCGAATCAATGCGAACATTTTATAGGAGACAAAGTGCGAATTTCAAGACCAATTATTTTTTATTGAGTAGTGCTCGTTTATAGACGCGTTTAAAATAGAAAAAAAAACTTGTGATTTTATAATTGGTTTAATGCTAAGTATGTGCTTCAAGACAACTACAAGAATGTCATCAACTTATCATACTCTTTGTGTGAATTAAGTTTCTAAGACCATCTTATATTCTTTTATTTTCTTGAAATTACTTTTCATTAATGCACTACTATTATTCCAAGTAAAAGTTTTTAAGAATTACTTAAGCACTTGGCTATTATATTCACTCTTAGAAAGTAAAATATTTTTACTAGAAAATCCATTTAACAATGAGATTTTTGCGTTAATCTTAAAATAATATCTTGAGCGTCCAATTGCACAGAACAAAATGAATGAATGATTTAATTTTTATGAGAAATGACCAAGCTGTTATATGACTATTCATTCAGTCTATGATTTGTGTTGAAATAAGATTGAAAAATGACCGAAAGATAAAATTTAATCTTAAATATCGTTAAAAAAACCATCCATCTTAAGAATAAATTGTCTCTTTCGCTTCGTTTTTTTTTTCAGTTTTAGAAATCTAATTAGGTATTAAAGATTTACATTAATGATATAAAACTCGAAAACATTTTGAAGTTTTCTTCAGAAGGGTAAAAGTAAAAGTCGTCTTACACCGGGAGTTAATTCGAATTAAGTTTTTATGCGGTCATAAAAAACCCAGAGTCCACGTTAACGTTTAGCATAAATCTGCAATATTTAAGGAAGTTGCCCATCGGGAGGACAGTTTAAAGTGTTCGAATAATATATTTATGCTTGGTGTGTTTCTCCCCTTATCTGGGAACTTTGACTCTGTCATAATGTTTCATTATTATACTAATAATTGTGTAGGGGAAGACTTTTATTGACGGTTGAAATTTTGACAAGATTTTTATTGAGTTTGTGAAAAATGCTCGTGATTTTGCTATTTATGTTTCAATTTCCATTCGCAATGGTATCAAATTATTTCGTTACTGTCTCTCTGTCCCTCCAATTCCATTTGTCTTCACTTGTAAAAGAAATGTCACTCTTAAACTCTTAACGTGTTTGGTTTAGATTTTAAACATTTGTTTTCGAAAAAACAATTAAGTTTTAACAACTAAAATTCATGAGAACAAGACCATCAATTTTATTTTCAAAGCCGACTACGTACATAATTTGAATAAATTTGTATACACGAAGTTACGACAAATACAAATGCATGTTTTGTTTCAATCTTCATTACGGATTACTATATTTTATGTCTTTGCTCAAAAATAAAGCGAAACACGCATATTTTACTAACAAAACAAGTTCAACATAATATATGCAGACTTAAAATATCAAAAGACAAGAAAATTTATTCAAACATGAACATTACAAGAATATAAGGCGTTCGACAACCAGCATTAGCATTATACCAAGTGTTATATACAAATTAGCAATAAATGTATACGATTGTTATTAAATTATCAGAAATCGATTAGATCCAAATTATTTCGCCAATACAGAACCTTAATAGACTAATTACATTACCATAAATGTTCAATTTAATTTATTTACAAGACATTTTAAATACTTCCTAAGTATTAAATAAAAATCGGAAGACGATATTAAAGATTTAATTAAAATTTTCGGCGCTAACTGTACTTTAAAGGACAATGGGCTTAAAATGGCGCTTTGAATAGAAATTTGAAAAGGGGGATTCCGATTTTCTTACTGAAATATTATTTAGTGACGGGGGATCGATTCTGAGCAGACAAAGGACCAATTGGGGGTAAGGGGGGGCTGAAATTTCCTTTTAACTTGTTTGAGGATTGTGTTTGTTGACACATTAGGCTGTTGTTTAGATGGCCGATTATTAAATTCTTAATATTGAGAGTGCGGATGATCAAAGAGTTATTTAATGGGGGCTTGGGTCCCGATTTGGGGGAGGGATTGTTTTGAAGTGACACTTAGCGGTATTTATTGCAATTAAGGGGTTTTTTGACTGAGTAAACTTGCGGCTTGCAAAATAATTTAACTCCATTACGCTTCTGTTCCGGACAAGCGAATTACGGCTTTTAGTTGTAAAGGGTAGTCTCGTAGATTACAGAGAAGTAAAATAGCTTTTTTGGCTTGAATTTTAGCTATCACAAATAGCTTAAATAACCATGTAGGCCCGAGGTTAATGAACCCTCTTTTCAAACCCCATATGGCGTTAAAACCTGACCACTTACCAACCCATGTTTTCAAATGACATATGCAAGTTTTGAAGTGGCCGTCACTTTGCATAGTTAAAATGCAAATGTGAATCTAGATAAAACGGTTTACAGTGTCCGATAAGTCCCCTAGTTAATAAAACTGAGCATCGCGAACAAACATAACACAATAAGCGTCTGAAACAGCGAAGGGAAACCAACGTTATACTAATTAAAAATTTACATTTTGAAAGGATGTTTTAATTCATTATTAAAATTTCGCGGTTGGAGTTGCTTTAACGCGAATAATTCACATAATTCACGTCAAATAACGCATTATTATTCGGTATACATGTTAGGGTTGCCAGTGTTGTACTTAGATACAATTAAAATGAAAATTAATGACAGTTTTAGAAGTGTTGCCTAGCTAAATAAAAGATTACCCTACCGAGGGTGTTAAAAATTAAAATACGACTTTAAATTACGTCAAGAAGAAATTATTATCACGAAAACAATCGCCGGAATTCAACAAAAACTGGTCGTAAAGTAAATTTATTGTTTCGTTCATTTCCACAGTGACTCACAGTCACAAACCTTAATTTAATCTGCGATAATAATTATGTATGCTGGCCACATTTGGCTGAGATCATCTTCCGATACAATATATGCGTATCTGTGGTCGTAAAAATGTGGCTACCTGGGTCCTAATGGCTTCAAAGACCAAATTAATAAGTTCTTATGTTTGTTGTCTCTGCTTTAAAAAAAACGAATGTAACCGGTTGTTTTGTTCTTAATTTAAATAATTCTAAAGCTTTTTTTTAATTTTGTCCTAAATTTGGTGGACAGCCCTAGCTTCGAACAGGGTTCCGTTGGTGGCCATTGTTTTATTATGTAAACCGCCCGAAAAAGGTCTTTTGTCCTTAATTCTTTGGACGGAATCTTTTCTAACTTTCATCCTAAATTATGGTGTTCAGGCGTAATCACTTTCGACCCCTGACACTTAGTGAAAAGGCAAATTATTTTGTGTTGTATTTTTTTTTTTTGTCATTGTATGGCCGTTAGCTAATGTTTTAAAAACGCTAATTACTTTTTATTACACAAGGTTAAGAGTGTGTTGAACTCTGATAGGGTTGTCTTGTTAAGTGTACAGGATTCTGAGAGGGTCAAAATAATATTTTCAACACATTTATTTTTTTTCTTTTGAGAAGTATTACGAATATGTCAAAGTGAAATGCTGTCTTTTTTTTGTGTAATGTAGATGATATTAACTTTAGCCCAAAGCTTCGCCCGCGTGTTTGTTTGTGATTGTCTTACAAGGAAGTAGTATCAGAATAAATGAGTGACAAATTGTGTCATTTAATTAATCGAGAAAAGGTTATAGACAGAATAAGCTTAAACTTTCGTATTTAAAATATATTAGCTTAGCCCGCGGCTTCGCCTGCGTTGAGTTCGGTAGCTATCCCACGGGATCATACTACCGAGATAAAAAGTATCCTATGTGTTAATTCAGGTTATAAACTATCTGTTTGCCAAATTTCATCCAAATCCGATCAGTAGTTTTTGCGTTAAAGAGTAACAAACATCCATCCGTCCATCCACCAATCCATCCTCACAAATTTTCCAATTTATAATATTATATATAATATACTAGCGACCCACCCCGGCTTCACACGGGTGCCTTCCTCTTGAATCTCTATATCTATTGCTGAAAACTGCATTAAAATCCGTTGCGTAGTTTAAAAGATCTAAGCGTACAGACATCGGGAGCGTCTTTGTTTTATACTATGTAAAGATATAAATATGTAATATAATAGTTGGATAGTATAATTTACTATGTAGTTTCACATAATTAAATTAACACAGTATATTAGTAGGCATGTGTGTCTAATTTTAGTTAAATAAGATCTTAAGTTCACCCTTGAGTGCAGACCCATAAAGTATCGTTTTAACTACTTAAAGCTCACTAATTACCAGTCACAATAGATTAACTTTTGCTCAAATAATGTCTTAAAGAAAGTTAAACTTAATTGCCCATTGTATTCAAGTCTAAAAATATTTCTTCCCTTCGATTTTGGCTGGAGAAACTCGAATATTTCTAAAGCACTTCATAATTATTCCAGACTAAGATTTTATGCGGTTGAAAAGTTATAATTTCTGATTTTATATTCACGTTTTGTACTGCTCATAAAACTGTTAATTAATGGAGATTGGTGCCTGTAGAAAGAATTGATAGGTTTTGATTTAATTGTAACCTACTCTCAAAAGTTAGCTAGTACTTCGTTCATAACATAACATCACGCCTGTAAACCCAGAAGGGTTAGGCAGAGGCGTACTTAATAGTACACCCACATTTCGCCAGTTATGTTTAAGTCCCATGTAATAGGGAGCCTATTGCCATCAACTGGGCACAAATCCAAACTCCGTGGGTGCTACTCAGAAATCCCTGATGGAAAAAAACCCAATAACAATTTTCCAAACCCGGGAATGTACCCCAGGACCTCATTGCTCAACAGTTGTGAGTGCGACGACTAGACCAACGAGGCAGAGACTACGAGAGGGGGTTTTATTTTCCATGCAGTGATACGAAAATGGCTAAAAATAGATAATACTCTACCTACACCTATGTACCTATTAACTAGAACGCCCAGATCGATCAAAAACAACACCCATCATCTGCCTAGCCTTTTACCAACTATGTTGGGGTCGGCTACCAATGTAACAGGATGCAGCTGAATACCGGTATTTTACATGGAGCGACTGCCTATCTGACCTCCACAACCTAGTTAGTACTGAGTAATACGATACCCCTTGGTAAGACAGGTTGTCAGACTTTCAGGCCACTGACTACCTGTAACGACTGTCAAAGATCTGCAAATGACTGCCGGGATCAACAGCTTTTCCGTCATGGCTGGTCAACCCATTCACAGACCTACCTAAGCAAGCGCGGCTTAGATCAAAAACAACACCCAAAATTTTTAATTTCCCCGTAAAGTTGTATCCGTGGTTCACTGGCTATAAACCATTGATGTCGGAAAAAGTTTTCAATAAAAAAAAAATCAACCAACCCATCGACGAGTTTCAACTCGGCTATATTAATATCGGAATGAAAGCTGATGGGGTCTATTGTCAACATTCCAGAACGTTATCGCGTGCGAAATATAGCGAACGGTCGATATCATAGTCAGGTGGTTTAGTATTGTTTTACTCTTCAATAAAAGGTAAATGTTTGATGTTGGTTTTACTACGGAAACTGGTGAGTTGTTTGTAGTGATTAACGATTGGATGTGATTTAAATATCTGCTGAGATATTTGTTCTTTTGGTCTGAAATTCCAAATGGAATGCGATGTTGTGGGAGAAAAGAATGATGGGCTGCTTAGTCAGATTCATATTGAGATTCTAAATGTGAAAGTAACTCATTCTCTCTGTATGTTAGTTACATTTTCAAACCTCAACGGCTAAATGCCGAAGCAGAATACAAGAAGCCGTCAACAAAGTATTATGTACATCAAACTAAGCAACTAAACGCAAAAAAATTGCTGGGAAACGACTGTGCTGGTGATTGCATTGAATACTACGGGGGTCGTGGATGTATAAAGTAAATTTATAACATTAAAAACTTGTGAAAAAATATATCTCCGTAACTAGAAGGTTCCCAGTTATAGTCTAGAACAAAAAAATTGCAAAGAAAGCATTGATATCATTAGTGTACCACAGAAATATTAACATACCAAATATGAAAGCACAGCATTAAAATTTCTCACTCACCTTTCTACATACCCAATCCCAGGTCTACTCTATATCATATAGCTGCAATTTCAATTTCCAGGAGCGAGCGGTTATGAAAATCGGGGCAGAAAGGCTTACCCCCACTTGTGAGGGATTAAGGTATCCTTTGTGAAAAATATTGCTGAATGTACGTTTAATCTGAAGTGGAGGCCATGCTTCGGTAGGTTTTTTGTGAAGCCTTTTTTTTTTCTTCTTATTCATGATTATCTAGGAGCAATTTTACTTTACTTTACTTTAGAACTCAGTGTAAGCATTTCTTTCTGAGACTACGTTGCAATTTACCCCATTTGTATATAGCTGAATTATATATTAAAATGTTAGTGAAAAGTCTCGTCTGTATTTACGTGAGATTTTTAAGTGTTTCGTGTGAGATTAGTTTTTTCTTTATTGGTCCTTTTTATACGGGATTAGTAGATGAGATTTTGCTTTTTTTTTGAGTCTGACAAACAGTCTTACCCAGAGGTAACAGCTATCACCCAATACTAATTGAGTTGTGCAGTTCCGATAGGCAGTCGCTCCATGTAAAATACTGGTATTCCGCTGCATCCAGTTCAAACGTACCTGCTACGATCCTCACAAACTCCTTAACTTCGTCCACGTCACAAATCACTATCATTGAATCGATGACTCAAGTTCTACTCTCCACCACAAGTCCTGCTCACCCCACAATGTAACATCAAGCATAACAGTCGACTGATTAGGTATTTGTCATTTATCTCAGCGTTCGCAGAACGGAACTTGATCACCTGAGCTTGTCGGTATCCGGATATATACAATACATATGTATGTACATAAGCATCCTGAGACGGATGTGTATGTATTTATGTAAATTGATTGTGGTATGTTGTGTACGGTTCGAAATTAATGAATTAGTTGTATGTTTTTGTTTTAGCTGGCGAAATGTGTGTGTACTATGAGGGTACGCCTCTGCCTAACCTTTCGGGGATTAGGCGTGATGTTGTGTTTCTTTATTATAAGCAAAGTTGTCTTTTTTTTTTCTTTCTACATTGTGCTCACACACAGGGTGGAAGGTACACCAACGCGAAAACCGTTACCTCGTATTCAGTACATCATTCTGGGGGCCAGTTTTTAATAACCGATGAAAAATTTCTATGTCGGGCTCAGAATGATCTACTGAATACGTTTTCACGTCGGTGTTCCTTGTCCCTGTGTACAGAAGCAACAATATCGTACCCAGGACTATGTAATATCCAACTGGATTTGAAAAGAGAGTCTATGGCAGCTACAGTCCATTCACCGTTCTCATGCCTGTGGCTGGACTGTAGGTGGCTTATTTTTGACTATGCCTAAGTGACTGTCACGGGTCTATTTGAAATCAATGCTTTGAGTTGAAAGAAAAAATAGCACTAACCAACCATATTTTTTGTTCCTTTCATCATCAGGTCAAGAAGTCCACTGCTGTACACACAGATCTAGACGAGGAAATCAGATTAAATAGATTTCGCGTCAATCTTTTGTTCTTTACCGTGTGGTTAGTGCCTAACCTGGTGTCAGAGTTTTTATGCCGCCCGTGGGCCTCTGACTTGGCTTTACATGCTGTCGAAAAATAGCTCTCAGGCATGCTCGTTTTCTCACGATGTTTTCCTTCACAGAAGCAAGTGATTATTATACAATACGCAGATGAATACGAAAAATCAGAGATGCGTGCCTTGGAGTCGAACTCGAGACCTATGACTTGGCAGTCCGACGGTCACACCACTAGACTACAGTAGCAAAGGGACAATTTTTGTAAGAGGTAACGGAGTACATATGTTTAATTTGTTTATATTATTAGTCTATAGAATACTGACTGTGCCATTTTTCAAAGGGAAGCCGGTAGGAATCGAGTTCTATGGAACCTTCGAAACTGCTAGACTATCAACGTCAATTTCATGTAGTAACACTACAATTTTACCATAGTATCGTGTTTCCGACAACTCAATGAAAAGTATATAATAAGTACCTAGCCTAAGTAGCACAATAAAGTCGGGTCTTCCCTGTCGTTCAACGAGCTTCGAAAATCGGGCTTGAATAATGTATTATACCGCGAACGGTTCGATTTTAGTCGAAATAAATTCGCTATCATAAAGGGTATGAAATTCTGTGGTACGTTAAAGCTTTTTCCTTTATATAGGGTATGTATATCAATATATCATGTGTTCAGAGGTTTTCTTTATGTTCTTTATGGTGTATTTTGTCAAATAGGTTTCAGTGGAAGAATTGATGATGCGGGTATGTGAGGAGGTAAATTGTTTTGCATGGGTACTGTTGTGTGAAAGAGATAGTAGGTCTGGTTGCTTTGATAGGTAGCTTTTGTAAGATGAAGCTTCTGGTTTAACAGTTTACATAAAAGGTAAACGGACCCTTCACGAAGCCGTCAACCAAGCATTCTGTACATCAAACGAAGTAACTCTACGCAAAAAATATTGCTGGGAATGACGTTTTTTGGGTGAAAAATGACGTTTTACGGTAAAACTCAATGTAACGCAAACTTGCGAGAAAGTTGGAACTTTGACCCCCAATATCTCCGTAACTAGAAGGTTCCCAGGTATGGTCTAGAACAAAAAAATGATCGCAATGACGGGGAGAACAAGTGCCTTTCGATTTCGTTAAGGGTACTTTTACACTCATTAGATTTCTGAATATTGGCCAATGTGTAGAGATAATACAATTTTCTACAGAATCAACAGCTCAAAGGGCATTATCGAAACTGAGCTTATCAGGTTTAGCTTTCCTTTGTCAAAGCTTTATTAATACTTGATTTATCTTAGTCAAGACACTCATAAACAAGAGTTATGTAGCTATCAAGTACAATTTGTCACAGCTATGTAGCTATAATACTATCCGTGCTAGAGAAACGAACAAGAAGAAGCTATTTATATTAAGAAAACAAAAAAAACCCAAAGTTTAGGAAAATCAATCGTCAACCTACTTGAATATTCAACCTCTTATATGATTACTGCAATAGGAGTATCTTTCAGCCTATGCACTACCACACGCACGGATTGACACACACACAGCCAGGCTATAGACGGCTATAGACCCCAGTCTATTGACGCAGTCCCGTCAAGCGTACCTGTCGGGGAGATAAGATGGCAGTAGGGCTGTCCCTTGCCACAAACAAAAAAAAATGTTTTTTTTTGTTGGTTAAAACCTTTTTGCACTTTTTCAATGTGGTATTTTGATATTAGTTTTGGGTAGTTTTATCAATATTAGGCTTTG
The DNA here is from genome assembly GCA_905163415.1 of Noctua fimbriata. NCBI lineage: Eukaryota > Metazoa > Arthropoda > Insecta > Lepidoptera > Noctuidae > Noctua > Noctua fimbriata. The sequence goes on from LR990946.1 coordinate 5,816,625, forward strand.
CCTTGTGCGCTGGTTTGCGATTTGTTTGGTTATTGAAATATTTAAAAGCTTTTCGCCAAATAACAGAAAAACGCATAAATAAAATTGAGTTTGAAAACTAGATACATTATTAAAACCGAATTGCAATTTCAAAATAAAACTTTTTTCACAAAAAAAAAAAACATTTTACATATTTCCGGTAATCCTGCTTCAAAAATATATATCTAAAAAACTACTGAAAATTGAATCATTCAACGGCAAACGTTAACGAAAAAAATGTATGTAGTAAATTCACACAAAAAAATATATATTGGATCCGTCATGGCCACAGGAATAACAAATGTGTTCAGTGTAAGAGTGATGAAACGTGTTTCGGGTTTTTGTTGCTTTATAAATAAATTCAGTAACAGATAATGTAATGGCAACAAATAAATACATAAACCTTTCAGGATAAAGTTTTGATTTACAATCTTCTTTTGTATATACAATATAAGGTCTAACTATTCATACACGAAATATTTTAAGAGTAACTTCTATAAGTCGTAAAGTCGCCATAGCAACGAAAAAAAAAAATCTGAGTGTTTTTTTTTTCCAAATTATTATAATTCTAAAAAAAATTGAGACTTTTTGCATAAAATCTTTACTCCCATATTCTAACAATGACACTAGGTAAATACGACGTAGTAAACTAGCGTAATGGATGTTCAAAAATAAGGAGCTAGTATTTATTTTTTGGTTCAAGTAATTTTAAATTATTTATTTTTTATAAATATATACTCAGATAAAAAAAAAACCCTTGAAATGGCTTCGTTATAGCCGTTAGATGATTCCCTGAAAATATTTCGTGTATGAATAGTTAGACCATATATATAAGTATCACATTCTACTGCTAGACATAGGCCTCTCTAATATGTAATTCATTATATCCGAACACAACTTCGGGAGCCTTCGGCCTACCTCGGCGATAATCGGAACATATGACTTGCTATAAATCAAATAGGACAGTCATTGATCCTCCGTTCTTGATTTGGTTTTCCGACGAGAACGCGCCAATTCATTTCGTAATATCTAGACTTATTCCGAGTCCATCTGGTACTATAATCAGGCTTACCAAGGAGTATCGTGTGACCCAGTTACCAGGTAAGAAAGGCAGTCGCTGCATGTTAATTCTTAGTAGTATTCAGCTGCATCTACTTAGACTGGAAGCCTGGACCAACTTAGTTTCGAAAAAGACTGGCAGGTGATGGTCCATCCATCGAGAGTTTACTTTTCAGCCTTTGCCGGCAGACCTCTTCAGATTCAGCAAACAAACAACCTTGATTGGCGATATTGGACCATTAAGTCCAATTTTCCTTGAGGTGTTATTTTCATCGATCATCATCATTCTCCTGCCAATTTGGGGTCGGCGCAGTATATCTTCTTCTTCCATACTTTTGAATTACTCGTCATCTCAGCATTCACCTCCTTTCTAGCCATATCATCCTTCACACAGTCCATTCATCGTTTCTTTGGTCTTCCTCTACTCTTATAGCCATCGAACTTGTACTTGTGTTTATAAAGAAATATTCACATAAGAAACGAATCTATTTGCAGCCTATAAATCAATACTGGCAACCCTAAGTAGCAATCTAGGCGACCGGCTCGAATCCTGAGACGTGCTTACCGTGTTCAGCGAGCGAACGACATGTGCTCAAATTTCCTACGATCTGCTTAGGCTCAAATTTTGACGAATAACATCGCATAGGGACTATTTTTATGTTGACACAGTATCTTTGATGGAAACCAATAACACTTTGGTGGTATTGAACTTTGTCAACGAAAATTGACCGTATAAATTTAAAAACAAAATCTTTTATAGTTCCTCAATGACTTGTTTTATGAGTCTGACAACCAGTCCTACCAAGGGGTATCGTATTACCTAGTACTAATTGGGTTGTGGAGGTCAGATAGGCAGTCGCTCCATGTAAAATATGGGTATTCAGCTGCATCCAGTTAGACTGGAAGCCGTCCCTAACATAGTTGGGAAAAGGCTAGGCAGATGATGAATGACTTGTTTTAAGACCCCTATTCTGCTATTTTTAAGTCACTGAAGACTGTGAGAACAATATTTACTTACAGTAGGAGCAGTACAGCAGACTATGAAGACAAAGCTACTTTTATGGTTTACGAAATACTTATAAAAAGTTACCGGCAAAGACATTAATTAATCAGGTGTTCAATCTATGCCATCGACAGCCAAGACATTCCCTCATTAAATACCTACAACAAAACATAACATCACGCCTGTAATCCCCGAAGGATTAGGCAAAGGTGTACCTATTAACACAGAACATTTCGCCAGTTATGTTTAAATCCCATGTAAAGGGCCCTATTGCCATCAACCAGACTCCGTGGCTGCTAATGAGTACCCTATAACACTGCCCGACCTGGGAATCGAAGCCCATGCTCAGCAGTCGCGCTTGCGACTACTAGACCAACGAGGCAATCAAGATAGTCCCTTATTATATACAAATTCAACAACTACTCTTCTTCAATACGCGAAAGCATATAAAAATGGGACTGCTCAAAAAAAAAATAAAAAAAAAATCCTTGCGCCACCCCTGCATTAAAATCTAGGACGAGTCACATCTCCGAGATGCTGAGTAAGCTCAACATATGCTCAAACTCGTGTTACTATGTTAGTTGAGTCGAATTCTGAGGGATGGTTTTGTTCAATGAACATTTGGAGCGAAAACTTATATTTTTTGAAAATGTTTTGACGGAGCGAAAGAAAATGGTAGTCTTTTTATCCTAACTAATGTTATACATGCGAAAGTTTGTTTGTTTGTTTGATACCTTTTCACGCCTAAACCACTGAACCGATCATCCTGAAATTTTGCACACCGTTTTAGGGTACCTTTCATCCCGAAAAAAGTACTGTCCCGAGGAAAACAACAATAACGTTCTTATGATAATAGATGGCACCACGGGTCTTTCGAATCATGATTAAGTTATATAATTATAGAAACTTTAGTAGTGTGTTAAGAGTTTAGTTGTCAAATTAACGCGAGCAAAGCGCGCTTTGGTGCAAACTGTAAGTAAATAAAGCCCCGCGGCTTTATTTACTTACAGTTTGCACCAAAGCTAGTTTTCAAAAACTAGTTTTCAAAATTTTTAATCTTGAAGGCATTGGCAATCAATGTAAAGTGATGAGTCAAGAAGGCCGTATAAAGACAGACAAACTAAAAACTAAACGGATGGTACACATACGGGGGAGTAGAATGTAGCGAAAATTACTACTACTAGATATTACGAAATAACTCGCAGACATTTTCTAGAACATCAAAATCATATTTTCACAATACTTACAAACAAAAACAAAATAAATGCCAACATGAAAAACCTATCATACTTTTGCTGTCCAGATGTATATGATGTTATACACATACATGTTGCCCTAATAAGATATACAATTTTTATGATACATGCGAGTACTTTTTGTTCGTCAAAAAATTTTCGGAGAAAGTTTCGGGATCGTTCTCGGATTCCATTAGAAAAGTTTTCCAGGTACTGGGGAGGTGGCTACCTGAATTCTAGTTTGAAATTGATGTTATGTTTCTTCTTGAAAAAGTAGAAATGATACCGGCCTTGCTACCATAAATAATGTTATTGATAGATTCGGATTGGAAGACGTATAATAACATGATCAATATTAGGTCTTAGTTGTCTATTCATGATTCAATCATTTCTATTTTCGATGTGATTATAGCTTACTTTAACATTGATAGGATACAATACAATATCTTTATTTTCTCTCTTCACAAAGGTTCACATATTTATAATAAATATAATTGTAAGAATAACATTTTAACAAAATGCATAATATATATGTTCCTTTGTGAGAGACTGGCGTCCATACGATACCCTGTGTGACGGATCCCCAGGCTCTCACCTCGAATTAAATGTAGTTTAATACAATACAATAGCTAATGTAACGCAGACAACTGATTCATTGCAGGATTTTGTGTGTTTTGTTCCACGAAAGCCACAATTTCGGTATTCTCTCTATCGTTGTATTTTCTAGTACGTTCTACCTAACTAACACAGATATAATTCAAATACCATCTGGTGGCTTAATTTTGAAGCAAATTGACACCCTACGTCAATTTGTAGTGTTATAGCCTTTATCAAGAATAGAGGAAGACCAAAGAAACGATGGATGGACTGTGTGAAGGATGATGTCCTGGATGACGAGTGACAGAGAAGTATGGAAGAAGACATGCTGCGCCGACCCCAAATAAGTTGGGATAAGGGCAGAAGAATGATGATGATGATTCAAGTATTTAAAGTGTCGTGTATCAAAATAATTTCCCCCGACTTATATATCAAGATTTTTAATCACTGCAAAAATCCATCAAATATCCAATTTTCAGTCAATTACGTCGTTTATATTTGGTTCCTTTTGCCCCAAAACGAGTCCCGAATAAAAACGAGTCAATATAGGAACTGTCCCAATTTGCATTGCCCCTTGGAAACAATGTCTTTGGGTGACATTTTGTTGTCTCTATCCGGGCGGAAATCTATTGCGATTTGGATAGGTTAAAGTTATTTAGTAGAAAATACGTTTGGATTCAAGTTTTTGACAGCAAATAGTTTCTACCCGACAATTGCAAAAAAAAAATACATAGTGCAATTATTAAAAAAAGACTAAATTCATTTCATATAACAAAAACCTGTTACACCTGGGCACATCACGATTACTCTTTTTGAAATATTTGTTTTTTTTTTACGATTTTGTAATAATTTTAAAGGTAAATAAATGATGTTCATTCTGTTAGTTGATTTTTACTATCACTTTTACAGATCAAGATTTTTTTTTAGAAACAAGATGAGGTAATAATTCTAGAGGTCACTAAGTCGATGAGAACATGCTTAACATAAGAGGACCAATTTTTCTGGTCCTTCGGTAACCAAAAATAAACAAAAACTACTAACAACCTTTTTCATTAATGACTTCTACATTTCCTAATATCAAAAAACTATCCTACAAACCAACCAGATGTTATAAAATCACCAATAAATTAATGCCTTACAACATCGGCATCCAAAGGAGAATGGGCATAGCGACAGGTGTGTGTCGTGCCGCGTCTGGCAAGTGGCAAGCCAGTTTGGATACGTTCACTAAGATCATAAGATATTTAAACACCCGCCACTAGCTGTGTTAAGAGCTAGTTTATGTATGCCAGTGTGTGTTAAGACGTGTACTTCATGTCTTAGAAGGGGTATGGTTTTTAATATTAAACTTCACATATGGAATTTGGTTCATGTAGTCCGTATTGCCTTGTGAAACCTATATTGACCGTAAGCGCTATTGATGAGAATGTGGTGCTGGGTTCGATTCCAAGGTTGGACAGTGTTTTTGGGATTTTTCAGTAGCTGCCCGGATATTGGAGTTGCCCTGTAACCTGGTTGATGGCAATAGGTTCGTCCCTTATTTATTGGGACTTCAACATGGCTGGCAAAATGTGGTTGTACTGTGGGCACATTTCTGATTAACCCGTTGGGTATAGGCGTGATATTATTTTATGACTCATGTTGTAGTCTGTATTAGTTTCTAGACTGAAATTAGGTCTCGCTATGTGCTGAAATGCCAAGAGCTTAACGCAATCGTACTAGATTTTATGTCTAGGTATAAAATATATTGGATACTTAAATTAATGCCTTCATACGCAGTCGTAAAAACCAGAAAGGTTACACACAACATTTTATTTAGACGCAAACGCATTAAAATCTCAGAGCAACTGACACTATCGAAATCTCTCGAAGAAATTGAGTTCTGCTTGCCCTTCAAGTTAGTGAAGTTTCGAGGGGTGAAAGTCCCTGTAACCGTCAGAGTCATTTCCGTGCAAAATTGTACATCTTTGTTACAGAAGTAATGAGAGCTAGCCCACTCGTTACATCGCCGCTTTGTGCGTCTATTTCCGCTTTCTGCCTTTGAGAAGTTTTTTTTTACTTGAAAAATATCCCCAAGTGTAAATGTCGAACATGATTTTTTTTTAGAAATAAATGTCATGCGTATTTTTAAGTTGAAGTAGGTGCGTTTTGATGAGGTTATAACTGTTTCTATTTGTTTAAAAAATGGCTTCTCTTATGGTCTATTTTTTGTCTATTATAATATCACACATAACTCACAAAATAAACAGCAAAAATCGTTTTAAAATTCAACAAGAAAATGTCTTCATCCAAAATTTCAACTTTACATAGGCATTTAAACGCCTCATCTTAACTCAACTTTTATGCCTCAATAACAATTTCATAACGACGACAAAAAAGGGAATAAACGATGTAAATATTTACCTAAGAAAATCGATATTTACTGAAGTACTTCGCCCCTCTTTAAATCACCCAAGGATCGGGGGTGAGAGGGGCGTTATTGGCGTAAATGATTTCCTCCTTACCGTCTAGGATTGAGACGTGTCTGAAGAATACTGCCATCGAATATATTCACGCCACTTTCCAGAGGGAACGACGAATGTATAGGTATTATTTTAGGGTTAGAAAACCCTATTAGAGAAGGTCTTTTTGTCAATCGCTTTCAAGGGCAGATAAATCAGATGAAAAGACTTGGTTATGTAAAATAGTGTCCCTTTTTCTTTTGATGATGATAGGGTCTGTTTTGTAGGGACACAAATGTAGCAAAATAAGTTTTAGGATCAAAGGACTAAACTACTTGATCCCTTTAATTATTTTACTCAACATCTAAAGCGCGAAACGAACAGAACTAACTAATCGCACCACAAATCATTCAAAAAAGACTTCTCAAGCAAACCCTTTAACAATTTAATAATAGCTAGTTCTCCTCTTTACAGCGAGTGCTAGTTGTTTCACAAAACGAAAAAAAAAGATGGCCGCCGTCAGTCAATCACCGGCCAGAAAAGTGACGCGACGTAAATCCAGCGGCCAATATAATTGGCGTCCACGTTCCATGCTCCATTGCATACTGGATAGTAGTGGATAGAGGAGCATACGATTTTATTTCTGTTTTTATCTTTCAGAGGATGCGTTTCTTTGATATCGATATGCATTTGTTTTCTTTTCGGTCCTTCGACCCGGATACGGCTTTGTGCGTTTTTGGTTTATCGGTTATGTCTACCTTTGACTTTAACAATGGATTTGTTTTTCTTTTTCTATTTTGTGAAAGATAAAAGTTGACTATTTGAAATTACAAACAAATCAAGCTCTGAAATATTGAACAGACATAGACATTCAATATAAACAAGCTATTACCGAAACTGAAAATGGGTTGGATCGTGTCGCTTTTCGACTGATAAACGATGAACAACCCATTGATTCTACTCATTTAGTTAGCATCAGTGGCTTAATTAGTGACGACAATCAACTGTAAATTAATCAAGTAGGATTACCCTCGCCTACTACAGTCGAGTTGTGAATCAACACCTGAGTTGGCAAACAAAAAACCCTCGGACAAAGGGTAGTGAAATGCAATTTCCACATCGGACACACCCATGGGTCGCTGTTGCTGACTCCTAACTAGTGATAGGCTTTTACAGTTTTCGGGTCAAAGCTTTGACTGTTTTTGAAGATGTGAAATGGCATTTTTGAATTTTGAACTTAGAACTTCATGTTTTTGGTCGATTTTTTTTCGTGCCGGCAACATAGTTCCGAATTTCTATTGTTTTGTGTTTTTTTTTTCTATGGCTACGATTGAGTGAGTCGTTCTTTACGCCTCTAAATTCCTTTGTAAGCGATTCGTAAAAACGCCGTATCTTTCTAGGCCATCAAACAAATCTTTCCTGTTTATGTAACAAAGACTTCTTTATGTTGTTGTAGAGTGTTTTTTACCAATGTTTTGTACTTCACCCTTTGGAGAAGTGATGTATTGAATAATGTGTCAGAAAAAACCTGATACGCACCCAAGTTTGAACTCACGATATCACGATTACTCGTTACAATCTGTTCCCCTCATTTCATGGTTAGTTATGTATTATCCAGGATTTTTTCTTTTATCCAATTATTTGGTAGTATCCACGGAGATAAAACCTTTTAGTACAAACCTTTGGTTTATCCCCTGGAGGTAGGAAAACTCATAAGGATCATAATATCACACATTGTTATCAACAATACCGCAGTGCAGAAGTGTGACATTGGCACATGACACCTAAAAGCATAGGGTACCGAAGGACCATTTTAGCTGGTCCTTCGATCCCTTCCCATGTTCAATTAACAAAAGAAGAAAACATTATGCTATCAAAGCTCAGGGGTCTTGGTAGTTCGGTCAGCACTTGTGGCTAATAATGTAAACACGTGTGGGCCACGTGCGTGACACTGATTGCAGATAATGTTAGAAGGGAAGCAGTAGTCAGAATTGGTCGAGTTGTCCGAATTCAGCGTTTACTGTGACATGTGGCTTTGAGTTTGCTGACTTAGTTGTTGATTGGGTTTTCCTGGAGATGTGATTATTTGGAAACAATAAGGTACCTCAATGAAGGAGATAACATTGACAGTTATAAATATTTTTCTCTGAAAGTCTCTCAAGTATTATACTGAACTGTACTTATTGTAACTGCAGGAAAATTAATATTCCACGGTTTAATCTGAAGTTAATAATTAACCCAAGCAAATGTGATGATAGTATAAGTTTTTAGCATGTCTTCAAGTCACCTTCCCTGTTTATTTCAAGCTTCACCAAGGGCTCTGCCTACCCCATAAAACGTGAAGATATTTCCGGAATTGTGTGTCCGTGTCTCCTACCTAGATATTTTTGGCATATTATTTCTGTTACTCGTGTTTTTTGCGGTTGGGTTGCGAAACAATTTAACTTTTCATGGCATCCTATCTCGGAATCATTGGCTGGTAGACCCTTGTTACTGTTGTCCTTGTTTTAAATAGATATTATTTATATAAACACGTAGAATAATACAAAGGGACCAAAAATAGTAATAGGACCAAAATGTCTCGCAACTTTTTGTTGTCAATACTTTCATCTGTTGAAATATGTATTGTTAAAGCTCTTTTAAAACCCGCAAAGCACATTGATGCGATACCAATCCCGCTTTCTCCCCTCACAAGTCAAATAAATATCCTCCGAAGGGGGCTTACAATCGGAGATGATATCTAAATCACTCATGCAGATTCCCAATAAACCATTCCCCTGTATCTCCGCTGTTCAGACAGTACCTGACTGTAAATCGGACTTATTTTGCTTTACGGCTCCCAGAACCATCCTATTTTGGGGACGACATCTAAGAATTGGCGAAAGAAATAAAGCATTTCCTAGATATTGTTCCGCTTTGATTAAACTTGGGGTTTCAAGGTAGGGAGATAGGTGAGGCTGGGTTTGGGAGAGCAAGATTTTTTGCGGTTTCTTCTGAGTTATTGGTCTAAGTTTTGATTTAAATGCCAGTGTTTATGTGTCTTTCGCTGTGTTAGGAGGCGTAGTTCTAGGTCTATATTTTCCGAGATAGTGTATCTCTGATTAGATACAAAAAGCTTCTTTTAAGCTTGATACCTTGAAACTTGAATACGTAAGCTTAATATGTAAGCTTACAAAAGTTCTGGTATTATAGGCACAATAAATAAAATAAAGACTAAATAAATGAAAGGTAAATAAATAAAATGCTAAGTAACAACAAAACAGACAATCCAATTTGAAAACTAATATTCAACAATAAACGGCCCTAATAAAATTAGAACAAAAGATCCCAGGATATTGAATGTTCACAAAAATCCCATTATTAATAATAAAGAAAACAATAAATTCAATTGTTTTGATTAAATTTTAGAACTTGGTTGGAATCACAATACGAAAATTCATTTCGAAAATGAAATGCAGAGCAATATTAAATATCTACGAGTTGGTAGGACTTCCCGGATTCTTAGTGATATTTCAATTAGAGAAAAGGCGAGCTATTACGAAAATATATTTCGATTACTATTATCCTTGGATTAAATTAGAATTGGATCCTCAATCCTGGATCTTAGAGAGTATTATGTCCCTTAGGCTTTGGGCCTGAGTTGGTCGGAGTATCCCTAAATCTAAATTATAATCCTAATTCTAATAAATTGACACACTTACATAAATCTATTGGAAATGCTTCTATATTTAGACATCGACAATCTAATCCTAGTAACATGGACTTATCAGCAAATATCAATGGAGAAACATTAAATAAAGTCGGCACAATGTAGGTTATTTCAACATTAGTTAAACCGTGCAATGTTGGTCTCAGGAGAGCCATTACTCATATCTACAATTTGCATACAGCACCAACATTTATTGCGACATCATTTAAAATTGCATTTAGCATTTTTGCAATTATAAATGAGATAGTATCTTCACAAGAGGTAGTGTATATTCATCTGATAAAATGTCTCTTATCTTCTCTAACTATACACGAGGGATGTATATTAGAAATATTAGAATTTCTGTTACAAACTTGAACAGTATAATTATTAAAACCAACATCTAAGTTAGCTTCGAGCGGAGCAAATAAGTAGTATAAACTAGACACTCCACCCCACAAGGGTAAAATAGACTAAAGGGTAGATACAGCTAAGTAAAACAACGACACCGCAGTACAAAAATACGTAGTATTTAACCAAGTTCTTTGGCCAAACAATAGACCATCCGCAGGGACCAGCAAAAAGGGCACAATATTTGCACACACATGGTTACTATTTGCTTTACTACGATTCCCCGTTCCACGCTCGTCCTTCGGTTAATCCGGGGGTAGAATGAAAATAAACTCGACGAGACTTTCATTTTCATTAAGAGCCGTTGTCGTAAGTGGTAACTTGGCAACACTTACTTACACTTACCTTTTTAAGTTACACAGTGTTTTTTAGAAATAATTTCGCCAAAATTTTATGCAGACGGCGTTATGTGCGACTCTTAGGACCAAGTTGAATATGAAAATGTTGCTTATGTTAATTTTTGGAGTGTGTCTCCGTTGAGTCATATTTGAGGGTAGGTACAGTTGAATCGATAAATATGTATTTTATCGCTGTGGAAATGGGCCGTATTTGCACATGAATGCTGTAATAAGTTATGCACATTTAAGTAGCTTTAATACACATAGCTTTTGGCGGAGTTGAATAGCCCGAAGTTTTGGTACAGACCAGGATTATAATTATGCAACCCATTTTCGATAAAAAAATTTGACGAGCCATTTCTTCTCACGTTAAATTGACATGAAAAATGATGTAGTATCATTTTTGAAGCGACGATAACGAAACCTGATCAATTTTTTACATGGCGGTGAGTGGTTGGTCGCGTCTGGTCACACTGTAAGCCCACCACAGCATAAAAAAGAGAAAATTTGAAACGGTAAGTTGAGGAGTAGTTTTTGAATTAAAAGTATTATTAACACTTCTGTATAGGTATTTATCAACTTTTATCTAAATAGATACGCCATACAAAGGAAAATCACACACAAGTAATTAACCATTTTATTATTGTGTTATTATTTCCTTTATTTACATTTACACAAATTATTTACATTTTTAAATATTCCTTAAAAAACAATATAAAAACATTTAAAAAATATAAAAAACATTCAAAAATTATTGTGTTTATTATTATTTTAATTTGTGATAGTGATGGTGTATTTTTCTATTTCTTATTAATCGAGTAACTTATGTTTTTTTTTGTCTATTTACCTTTGTTTTTTTTTTGTTTACATTCGGTTATGGGATACATGAAAAGAAAAAAATTGTAGGATAATAGTTATTCCTAGCTAGCAAGGACTCTATTCAGATTGACAAGAACTTCAAAACATGATATTGTTCTAGATATTTTAATACCGACATAATTCACACGCTAAACAAAATCCCAAAAAATTACGTCAACATCGTCCAAATTCGCCATAAGCCGCCATTACCGTACAAAACAAATATAAAAAATAAGTATAAACACACGTCTAATTTGGACACGTAATCCAAACAAGTTTAGGCAAAGTCCGGACAACCCCGGACAGGCCTGGACAGGGTCGGACGGCCGGACAGACATCGTTACGACACGGAAGGGTGCTCCGCTGCTCACAACGATTTAATATATTTCCCGATACTAACTAGATGATATGAACGCTTACTGGAAGGGACTGTGCGTGGTTTTATACAAGGTGTAGACGGACCCCTCACGAAGCCATCAACCAAGCATTCTGTACATCAAACTATGTAACCCTACGCAAAAATTATTGCTGAGAAACGATTTTTTTTTGGGGTTAAAAAACACCTTTTACGATGTGTGTATTATTATAAATGCCTATATAAATTTTCGAAAAGAGGAAGTTATTTATATACAACATTATTTTTAGTATATGCGAAACCTGAATATAGTTTGTTCAGAATAAGTAAGTGAATCGATTCCAATAATTTTTAAACCATGTTATATTTTTTACCAAAAATATTTAAAAAAGTTAAAAGTTGGACACCGAGCGACTTTGAGTACCTATTGCAATAATTTAAGTACCTACTGCCAAATTATTATCATCAATGAGCTCAAGACGACACTGCAGGCGCGCGCTGCGTGGTGACAACGTTTTTGTGCGGACAACTAGGTAACAGAACAAGCTTATAACTTTGAGATTTTGAATTTTATTTATATTTATTATATTATTGATACAGTTTTGATATTTTGTACATAGATTCTTTACATAAAAATACTAGACACGTGTATCAGGTTTCGCATATACTAAAACTTATGTTGTATATTTATTTTGTACCCTATCACAATGTTTTCTTATTTAACCCAAAAGTTGACTGGTAGAGATTGCATTGTGGCATTAAGTCCGCCTATGTACCACTCTTGTACATGAAGTTTAAATAAATAAATAAATTTATCGTTTCGATAGTGCTTTTGTTTTGATATCGCATTTCTGAACAGTCAGTTTTCGAAGAAGTCTGCGTCAAGCTTTATCGAATGATAGAATCCTAAAGCTATTGAGATTTTATGAGGACCTCATAAATGTGAAGGGGACTAATAAGTTTATGTTTTGGAGTTTCGATACAATAGCACCTTCAACGCTGGTAATCCTTTGTTTATCACGTCGAATAAACTGCCTAGTTTTTCATCGAAACTATAGTAACGTCAATTTCTACTGACGAAGCATTGTGGAAAGAGATTCATAAATACCATATTTGCACCTAAGTTCGCTTTTATCTGCTTCCAGCGCTTTAAGACTTGTTTAGAGGAGGAAAGCCTTGTATTCATTTAATACAGAATAAAAGCATATATTAACCATTGTTACATTTTGATCGTTATAGTGTTTTGTTCAAGAAATAATGCATAATGAATGATACATTAACTTGTCTACAATATGGGGCTAATCATGAAATTATCTTCAACGGACAAAACTGGTAATTAATTGGCTATAACCTTTTATAGAGCTAAAAAGGATTTATAAAACTTAAAAAAGCTGACGCTTTTCAGTCGGGTTTTTTGTTTGTTTTTATAATTACTTTTTTATTTCTAGCTTTTTAGTTTAATAATGTGAGATTTCACAGATGATCTGACTTCGTGATTTTTTCACTTTTACATGATTTGTCATTTCGAATCGCCGACTTTGAATCGTTATAAATCCTTAATGAGCATTCGAAATTTAAAATGATGTAAGAAACTTAAAGATGATTTTCAAATACCTATTCAATGATACCACTGTTAACATAGCTCGTCGATTTTTATTTTTATATTTTTTCTCTATATGACGTCTGGTTGCCGCCATATTGAATTTTAATTACTGTGATGTTTTTAAAGACACTGGCAACATTATGGCAAATCGATAGACATAAGAATCATCGAAATCGGCCCACGCGGTTGGTCTCTAGAGCGCCACATACATTTATAGACTGATAAACACATTAGCCTCCCCAGTTGGGTAAAAACGCCTTCAAAAGCTCAATCTATTACTAAAAAGGTGTAATTAAGTTCGTATCATATTATTATGGTGTGGTAAATAATACATCATAGAAGATAGTCATCTTAGAGTAAATTAACAGAGCATGGTTCCCGTACGAAATATCACCTTTCATAATGCTTTTATATGGTTTTGATTCGGTATCTGTATATTTACATTAACATATGAAAATAAATCCATTGTTAGGCTTTAGAACATGGATAGGTTTTAGTCAGTACAAGTCTGACTCTGACACCGCACAGAAAAAAAAAAAAAATGAAAAAACTTTCAGAATATCCATTGTTTCCTTTGGCAGGGGAGTCCTACCGAGCGGACTGGAGACCGGACCGAACGGGTATCGGTATTTATTTCATGTTTCAGTCAAAAAGTATGGAAAACCTGTATTTTTTTTTTTATTACCGATGAAATTTTCAAATTCAGAACGAAGTATTCAATACGTGGTAACCGTCTGTGCGTCTTCCACCCAATATAACAGTAGAATTATTTACCAATCATTTTATTATGATTGTCACTTCCAGTCTATAAATATCAACGATCATAGGAGATTATAGGGTTGGGACAGGCGAGAAATTTTCAAAATAAATTCCGTATAAAATGGGCACTTATTTGACAACCCCTCGTCATTTTAATTTAACTTATTTTTAACGTAGGCCGTTTATAAATATTTTATTTTTTAAACGGTATCGCAAGTGTGTAATTTTCGTCCTTTCTAACAGTTGGTGAATTATTTTGTATTGTAATTTTTATTGTTGTTTAAATCACTACGATTTGTAGTGTTATAATTTTATAAGGAATTTTAGAGTATTGTCCGGTCGGTATAGAAATAATGTGTAAAAACATTAAGAGCTAAAACATTCCATTTCCTCCACGCTCATATGGGTGAGGCATTGAGATATATGAGCTGCCTATGCTGTACCTTTTGTCAGTATACAATTAAATGCGACCCTATGTTACTCCTTATAACATCAGCTAACTGCCAATTAAAGTCCCGTCAAAATCGGTCCAGTCGTTTCGGAAATAAGCCGGGACAAACAGACAGACAGATAGTAGATAGACAAAAATTAAAAAAAATATTTTTTGTATCATAACATCGTGAAGAAACCGGCATGTCGTAGAACCAAAAAATCGAAGACATGTGACATCTACCGACCCGCACTGGATCCGCGTGGTGGATTATAGCCCATTCCCTCTCATAGAGAGGAGGCCTGTGTCCCAGCAGTGGGAACATTATAGGCTGATTATGCTATGCTATGCTATGTATCATATGTACCGTATATACTTTCATATTCATTAAGTAAAAAGCAACAACAACAAACTTCAATTTTATTTATTTTTATAGGTTTCCCATTTTGCATTTGACTTAAAAAAACATCAGAGTCTAGGTGCACGGTTCAAAATCGAATTGTTCCTTTCTATGGAGAAGAGACGGCAAGAAATTCCACTGATACTCATTAATCGTTACTCAATGTTTCAAAATATCCTTTGTATTATACAATTTAGGTCCCACAACTGATCCATCTACAGTATCTACACAGTATGCTAATACGTCTTTTGACAAAGAACATCTAAACCAAAATCAAAGTATTTTATGCTAAATTCACGCATAATCTGACGTCTTACTATAGACGGCGTATTGAAATTACACCTTTACGTCTTGTGGTACGCCGGAGTACGCCAGTACGCCGAATTCGCCTTTCAACTCGGCCCCGCCCTACATGCCTTGGCGTGGTGATTTGCCTTTGACAAATATTGGCAGAACGGTATATATTGGTAATATTGGTCGTAAGACGGGATAAGGGTTTTTATTGGAATTCGTAAGACTTGGGTTTTGATGTTTCTGTTATGTACCTAAGCTAGGTACTAAGGTGTTAATGTGAAGGGATTTTTTCAGGATAGCTGGGACGAAAGATTTTTATTTAATAGTTGCGAACTTTAATAACAGCCGCTCGGATCGATCTTTAGGTTAAGCCGTGCTTGCCTAGGTTGGTCTGTGGATGGGTGACCACCCATTACAAACCGAGTTTCCTCTGTGCCTCGGAAAGCACGTTAAGCCGTTGGTCCCGGCTGTCATTTGTAGATCTTTGAAGTTTGTTACAGGTAGTCGTGGGCAAAAAGCCTCACAACTAGTCTTACCAAGGGGTATCGTATTACCTAGTACTAACTGGGTTGTAGAGGTCAGATAGGCAGTCGATCCATGTAAAATACTGGTATTCAGCTGCATCTGGTTAGACTGGAAGCCGACCCAAACACAGTTGGGAAAAGGCTAGGCAGATGATGAGATGCGAACTTCAGATATTTTATGGAAAAACCCAATAACACTATCCCGACCTGCTAATCGAACCCAGGACCTCATGTTCAGCAGTCGCGCTTGCGACCACTAGACTAACGAGACATTTCTCAATTTCTCAGTAGCAGCTACGGAGTCTGGATCTGCGCCCTTTTGATGGCATTAGGCTCGCCCCTATTACATGGGACTTAAATTCATAACTGGCGAAACTTGGGTGTACTATTAGGTACACCTCTGCCTAACTCTTAGGGGATTAAGGACGTGATGTTAATATTTATGTTCTTGTATTTTAATCGACCTCAGATCAGTGTTATATTATTTACTTCATCATTTTTGCGTATTCAGCAGTTCACCTTGTCTAATTTTTTATTAAGTTTTACAACGTCCAAATGCAAGACATGTTATTCTTACATCAATTTGGATGATAGTTTCACAGGTGTATCTGTCTATCAATGTTTCATAATCTGATATTCTGAGAGCAAATACACTTGGTGCAAGTGATGGATCTTCGACTCACCGTCTATAAATGAAAAATAACACGCGCTTGACGGTAATGCTAGTTATTTTATAGTTTTATTGAATTTAGCTTCTTGAGGGCTGAATGCGTCATTGCTTTTGCTACTACACACCAGTGGTGAAGGTTCCTTTGAAAAATGGCACACTGAGTATTCTATTGACAAATAGTATAATCACATTAAAGACATGTACTCCGGGTTATCTCTTACAAAAATTGACCCTTCGCCACTGCTACACACTACTACATTCCATTTCAAAACTGTTCACACGACGGACAATGCTAGTCTGAAGACAAGTCCTTCAAAGAATACATTTATTTAACAGCTTAGGGCTTTCAACCCCGTTTTCATAAACAGTACTTAGAATGCTCGGCTCTGCGCAAAGGGTTAAATTTCAACAGAATTTAAGCATTGTTTTAAGTATTGCTTAATATTATTAAAAACGGCCCTGCCTAAAAGGCATTCAGGAACGATCACCAGACCTTGCTAGCAAATCATCCGACTGCCTTTTGTCAACTATGTTGCGATCGGCTTCCAGTCTAACCGGATGCAGCTGAATACCAGTATTTTACATGGAACGATTCTCTATCTGTCCTCCACCACCTAGTTAATACTGGGTAATACGATACCGCTTGGTAAGATTGGTTGTCAGACTTTTTAGGCCACTGACTACCTGTAACGACTTTCAAAGATCTATAAATGACAACCGGGACCAACGGCTTAACGTGTTTTTCGAGGCACAGAGGAAACTCGGTATGTAATGGATGGTCACCCATCTCCGAACCAACCCAGGCAAGCGCCACTTAACCTGAAGATCGACCCGAGCGGCTGCTATTTTATAGCCACGAGCTCCGAGATCTTTAGTCATCATTCATTATATCCTCAGTAACACATAATGTAAAACAAAAGCACATATTATGAAAACAACGAAAGTAAACGTTCGTTTTATTGTCAAAGAGTAGGCTGGGGCTCATTTCGTATCGAAGGGGAGAAGGGGGCATATTATCACGTAACAAATTGGTTTCTGCTACCTTTGTTCAGTAGCAAGCCCTCGGTGAGACGAATGGGAGTACAGTTAGCAGAATAAATTGGGTACGCTGATGTTTGAGGATTTAGCATGTGTGTGGATACTGGTTATACATTTAATGTGGGTAGTTTTAAATGACTCCCTCGTTGGTGTAGTGGTAACAAGCGCGACTGCTGAGCAAAAGGTCTTGGGTTTGATTCCCGGGTCGGGCAAAATGTTATTGGTTTTTCTATCAAGTAGCAGCCATGGAGTCTGAATCTGTGCCAGGTTGATAGCAATAGGCTCGCCCCCAATTACATGGGATTTTAACATAACTGGCGAAATGGGGGCGTAGGTACTTTTAGATACACTTTTGTCTAACCCTTCGTGGATTACGGGCGTGATGTCATGCTATGTAGTTTTAAATGGTGGATAAATAGATCTAGTGTTGAAGCGTTAATAGTACAAAAGATGAAGGTTTGTCCTTAATGTGGAAGGTTTAGAATTCATTTTCCGCTTCGGCAGAGAAAATGGCCTAAATTTTTTCGAGCCTAAAGCTTTGTGATTGCAATATTATGGCTTTATATGGCAGGTCCATATATTCATAGAAATTTTACGAAACGTATAACAAAAAAAAAACTAGTTTAAATTATGAGTAGTTTTAGCCTCAAAAACAAATCATTAAAAACTTACACTTCGCTGACCTCAAATAAATCTCGCCCTCCAATACAACGGTCAATTCTTACCTGTAACAAAAACAAAAAAAAACAATCATTAGAAAAACAAAAGTAAGAAACACTCCATAAAACAAACATAAAGCAACGCAATCTAAACTTTGCTGCTGACGGTACATATCTAAAAACCTTCTCTACTTAACATGGAAAAGAAAAATAATCTTTTGTAAGGAGTATTGAGACGGGAGTTACCGGGGTAAATATACCTTTTTTTGTGCACCGTACTTATTGTACAGTTACAGTAAAAATACGTTTGTCACCTTATGGTGTAGTCCAACAATCACAGTTAAAATACATTCGTAAACGATGGGTCTTGCTTTACCAACTCAGTATTGTCAAAATGTCAATACAAAGGGACACTAAGAGTGCATTTCATCAAAGAATCTAAACACGATCAGCACACCCAAGCCGCGTTCAGAGTTGTTGGTGTCATTATCACTCATCATCTGCCTAGCCTTTTCCCAACTATGTTGGAGTCCAGTCTAACCGGATGCAGCTGAATACCAGTATTTAACATGGAGCGACTGCCTATCTGACCTCCACAACCCAGTTAGTACTGGGTAATGCGATCCCCCTTGGTAAGACTGACTGTCAACCTTTCGGGCCACTGCCTGTAACGACTGTCAAAGATCTACAAATGACAGCCGGAACCAACGGCTTAAAGTGCTTTCCGAGGCACGGAGGAAACTCGGTACACCCATCACATCAGTGGTCACCCATCCACGGACCAACCAAGGCAAGCGCAGCTTAACCTAAAGATCGACCCGAGCGGCTGTTATTATGTAGCCAAGAGCTCCTCTGTTACCTTTTCGTGTGTTGCGGGTTCATTGGTGAAATTCGTGATAGTTTATTTACAATTCATAAAATAACCATTGTTTTCATAAGTATATTTTATGTTTTATTTAAAAATTTTGATAATGTTAATTTATTTTATTTTTATTTAAATCGGACTGTATGAACAAGGTATAAATGAATTGTATTTATTTTTATAAGTCGATTTCTAAAAAATGCAGCTCGGTGGGGTCACTTAAAACTGTTTTTTTTTCTGACAAAGAAAATAATTTGAAACTGACGAACGTTTTAAGAACTCGACAGTACGATCGTACCACGAAAAGCGAGCGTTCGACTTTTTTTCTAGCGAGTGAGTTAAAGATTGACACCGTTATTTTTATATCAGAGGTCGTAAACGTTTTTTCTTTTAGTGGGTAGAAGATAATTGGTCAATGGACGAATGTTTTTTTTTTCTAAACCTGGACAATGATAGTTGTTAATAGCTTATTATGTCTTGATGTGTGGTCCTCTTACTGTTGTTTGAGTGAGAGCTGATTCATTAATGTGTAGTTAAAAAGCTTCTTCCTAACGGAGTAAGATGTTTTTGTGTTTCCTTTTGTACGATACATCTAAATGTTTTACAAAACTGATTTGGAAACTACATAAATGTATTTTTTTTTATCAGCCTACTCTGTCCCACTGCTGGGCCAACCTTTATTAGAAAGCCACGGGGCTTTCCAATTTTGTTCACAATTTACCTTCTCCAATCAAACCGTTAAGTAAGGATGAGTCCAGAATGAATGTAATTAATTGATAAATTCTTTAAAACTTTACGATCAATTTAAAAAAAAAATACATTATTTTATCCATATTCGACACTAAAGTCAAGAAAATATTTTTGTCTAGATTAGGTTAGGCCCTATTACAATCAACCAGTCATGCGTATATACCCAAAAAGTTAAATTAGTACACTAAACACCACCCAGTAACCTTTCTCCACTAAAGAACAAACTCAAAAAAAAAAAACAAATTCAACAAAAAATAAATTAACACTATCCTCTTCCCTTTACGTCTATTTAAGCATTCCAAATAAGTTCATTCAAAGCTTTGTTCTACCCTCAATTGGCTGCCATTCCACAGGGATCGGCTCGAGCAAATAAATCAGCCGTTCACTCGTTCACTCACTCATTCGTTCACGGATTACTTGGCGCGTGGACGCTGACCTGTTACATGGTTTGTTTAAAAATTAGCATTTGAGAGAATTTTAATTTGTTGAGGAAAGGTAAAAGAATTTACAGTTGGTAATATTTTTTTTTTTTTTCGTTTTGATTATGAGACTAATTTACGGTTTTTCAGAGTTAAAACCACCTTACATGTCTGTTAAAGAAGCAATAGAGGGTTTTCGATTGTTAATACTGCCCAAAGCTTGAACTAGTACGCACCTGACTACTTTGGAAAATTAAATCTTTAAATGCACTTTATGCATGTAACTCTCCAAGTCTCCGGACAAAATCTAAAAATATAAGTGTCTACAAATGTTTTTCTGGTGAACAAAATTGTTAGACCATCATAGAATACGTGAACATCTGTCAATCAGGTTGCCAACACCAACAACGGGCATTTACACCAGCCTATTACCTATACATAGTACAAACCATTTAAATAAAACAAAACAAGCATTAAATTCAATTTTGGCTTTTACTCTTCAGGGAACATAAATCCTGACATATACAAGGATTTCCTGTTATTATTCATCTCCTAGGATAAACTCAGGAACGACTAATCGAATGTTTAAACATCGTAAGTTCGAATGACCGCACTTATGGTCGGTCACTTCCAACGGAGCGTGCGGAATCATTCACCCGGTCACCCGTTCACAGCTCGTCCATTCGTTCACTTTGATGTCGTTCATCGTTGCACGCACTTTACGCTGAATGCACATTGTTAGAAGCGTATTATGAAATTACTTTCGCGTTACAGGGTTACGTTTTAAAAATATAAAATAGTCTAGTGTATTTTTATTTTGCATAAAAAGTGGGTTAAAAAGAAAAAATGTGTCACTTTGAAAAGTTCTTTGAGTTGACTGAGCGTAAATTAGCCTCGTTAACCATTTAAGTAAAAATACTGTATAAATATACCCCTTTTATTAGGTTTTAACTGAGCGTTGTCGGGTAAAACTCGGACACTCTGGCGTTAAAAATACCTATTGGAAAATCCGTCATAGAAATCTCCAATATGTATTACACATTAGCACAGCACATGACGAGAAGAAATTAGTGCTATTTATATTCTAATTATGTCAATAGATAAAAATACTCCTGCTTCTGTAATTCATAACATAATGCAACCACTATTTCTAGCGTATAAGCCAATGTCATTATATTTATGTTGGTGACTCCTTCTTCATTGCAGACTCGATTTAGATGTGGTACAAGTGATAAGATTTTTTCTGTTTCTTTTTTTTTTGAGTTGTGAACAAGCAGGTGATCTAATTAATGGCAAGGCCTACCGACCATGGCGCTACTCAAAACATAGATATATGGTAGGCAATCCATGGCACAACCAAAACAACAATTTCTCAACCTTATGAATGAGGTCTATAAGAACAGCCGGCTCAAATTGGAATAAAATAGCAAAAGACAACTTTGAAGGAGGCCTTTAGCCAAACTGGGCCCTGCAAATAAAGATAACTAAAAAAACTAACAACTACATTTAGTACATGAAACTAACCCACTAACAAATTCCTACTAGAAATTAAGCAAATATTCCTTCTTCCATCGTGAGTCCAGACGTACTGCAGGTTATCACCCATACCTGGTCGATGTTCCACACATTCGCACGAAGCGCTTTGCTACATCATTTATTATGCGCACAGCCAAGGAGTGGAATTCCCTGCCTGCGTCGGTGTTCCCAAGTTCAAATGACCCCAATTTATTTAAGTCGCGAGTTAATAGGCTTCTTTTGGGTTAGCTCGTTCCATCATCGACCTCATCTCTGTCCTCAGGACTAGATTGAGGTCATGAGTAAGCCCATTTAGTATTTTAAAAAAATATTGTGAAACAAGCAAGGAAAACAAAAAAAAAGAAAGAAAGGCTTTTTATTTATTTCAGAATGGGGTCCAAAATTATTCCGCGCTCTCTCTAAACTTGCACCACCACACGTAATACCAATTTAGATACGAGTGATATCACAGGTTGACGTATGACTTACTCCTGTAAATAATTTATTTTTAGTTGCTTTTCACACGCATAGCAACATGATTTTATGGTAACATCGATTTATTACTGATACTGATACTGCTAGCCTGCGTCATCCCACTGCTGGGCAAAGGCCTCTCCCCATGACTTCCAGTTGCTACGATCCAGGGCTAATGTGGGCCATTGGTCGTTTGTTTTGTCAAGTTCATCCCGCCATCTTCTGCGAGGTCTGCTGCGACGCTTTCTAGCTGTGTCAGGGCTCCAGAAAGTGGTTATTTTGGCCCACAGCTCATTGGGCATGCGGCAGACGTGGCCAGTCCAGTCCCACTTCAGCTTAGAGGCTTTTTGAGCAACGTCAGTAATTTGTGTTTTAGAGCGCAGTGTGGTGTTGCGTACATGGTCGGTCAGTTTGACGCCTAGAATGCTGCGCTCCATTGCACGTTGGCAGACCTTGAGTTTGAACTGTTGAATGTTTGTCAAAGACCAAGTCTGGGATCCATAGGTCAAAATGGGAAGGACGCACATGTCCATGATTTTTCGCTTTAGTGACAAAGCATCGATTTATTGCATAACATAATCATATCTAAACTTATACTGTCACTTACGGGATATCTTCCGTGTGCCAACCCGCGATCATGGCGCTTGCAACAGCGTCGAAATAACGGGAGCTCAAAATAATAAACAATCACGGAAGATATCCCGTAAGTGACAGTATAAGCTTAGTTGTAAACCGTGAAAGCTTAAAACAGTGTTTCGATAATCATATCTGTAATCACCGAAGAGGCAGAGGTGGACAGGCACATTTCAAAAGTTGCAGACTCCAATGGCTGCTACTGATGGAAAAACCATCATACCCAAGCGAACGAAGTCGCGGGCAACAGCTACTGACCGACCGCTTTAATGAGTCGTCCGCCTAGCCCCATCAAACGCACATTAAACGTCCACAAAGTCCTAACAATATTCTACAGGTTCATCATCATCATCATCATCATCATCATCATCATCATATCAGCCGAAAGACGTCCACTGCTGGACATAGGCCACCAAGTGTCGTCACATTGACAGGTTATTTGCTTTAAAATAACCATAATCCACGTAGATATTACGACACTAATTGAACCAATACGTGATCAACCTTCAGAATATTCCATTTAAATTGATACCTTCGCAAGGACTCATTAAAGCGGTCGGTCTATAGTATAAAATATACAGACTTTTGAGTAAATACAACTATACTCATTTAAATTGCAAAGGAATGGGTATTATATTAATACATTCATGATTATACAAATCCCTTATAATTCTAAGATAAATATTCAAAAGTATCAATATGACTATTCATGAATATCTAACCCTGCATTTGGAATAAAAGATTAGGTTACAAATTGCATTCTCCATTCAAGAGAAAAATGTATTTTGTGGAAAGTCTGGTTTAAAAGAAGACTATCACACCTCTATTGCTTGAAGGGTGAAACAGAGATGTATCTTAGAACCCAATTTTCAATTAAACAGGCAACTGGGAAAAATTCGACCTAACAGAGAAATTACTACCGAGATATATTTTTTGTAATTTGCATAGTAACATTACGCCTGTAATCACCGGAGGGTTAGGCAGAGGTGTACCTAATAGTACACCCAGATTTCGCCAGTTTTGTTTTAAGTCCCATGGGGGCGAGCCTATTGCCAGCAACCGGACACAAATCCAGACTTTGTGGCTGCTACTGAGAAATTCCTGATTGCAAAACCCAATAAATAATACTTTGTCTGAACCGTGAATCGAACCCAGGACATCACGCTCAGCAGTCGCGCTTGCGACCACTAGACCAACGAGGCAACCAGCTCTTTAGTATACATAATTAAGAGTATTCATTGATATTTATCTATCTGTATAGTTCTATATAAATCACTTTTCCCAAGAAAATAATTAAGTACAAATTCAAATTCATTAATAGCTAGTTAAATAAACCAATAAGTATGTACGTAATTCGTTTAAGTATGTCATCATCACAACAGCAGACATTTGAAACAAACCAGCGCTTACTTACGCGAAGCTATCCGAAACTGTCAAATTTTCCCAATCAACTTTGAACCTAATACTTTAGCGATAAAGTTGAAAATCTATTAAAGAAATTTGACAGATTGTTGTAGCTTGATGTGCATCTGTACTAGAAAATCTTTATAAATAACGTATGACCCTATCAACCGGCGTCACCCTTATTAAAAACCCTTTTTTTTAGATAACAGTAAGCAGTACATATAATTGTAAGTACAACTTCCGGTAGGGTGGTTAATTAGCTGACTAGTAGTCATATTACTAGTAGTTATGAGTAAAAGTAAAGCAAAGTTCACAGTGTAGTTTATTCTTTAAATAATGTTACAAAAAAAATGGCTCAAAAATTGTTTTAAGCTTTCATGCTTTATAAATAAACTTATACTGGCACTTACAGGAGGACCTATTTGTCCGGTTAAGCAGAAGCCAGCCTCAGAGGTTGAACTGCGAGATATCCTATCCAAAAAAAATAAAAAATTACAGGACCAGTCATACCGTAATCATGGCGCTTACAGCAGCGCCGAAATATCGGGAACTCAACAAAAACAGTAAACATGGTAAATATCCCGTTTCTAGTCTAAATAATAATGTTAGTGCCCATGATAGTTTAAAATCTTATATAGTGTGAAAACACCTTTAATATCACTGATACGGTATGCCGTGTTGCTGTGGTAAAATATAATTACTGACCGAATACGAATTTATTATTAACTGCCGCTGCCATTCTACTTAACAGATAAACGGTAATTATGAGAACGGTTTCATTTTTAATTGATATTTCATGGTAGTCCTACAACGTTGTAAGTAGTAAGTTGAAGTAAAAGAGTTTTAGTTTGGTAAAGTACAAGCATAAGTATAATCAGCCTATAATGTTCCCACTGCTGGGACACAGGCCTCCTCTCTATGAGAGGGAATGGGCTATAATCCACCACGCGGGCCCAGTGCGGGTTGGTAGATGTCACATGTCTTCGAATTTTTGGTTCTACGACATGCCGGTTTCCCCACGATGTTTTCCTTCACCGTTTTGAGAGCAGTGGTGATGAAATAAATTACACAAAGTAATGCGCCTGCCTGGGTTCGAACCCACGACTTACTGCTCGTAAGTCGGGACCGCCACCCTGGGTCACCGCTGCTCTCTAAAAGTAAAGTATAGCTAGTGATTATTAATACCAATATAACTAGCATTAACATGTAAAAAAACGCGTAAAAAACATAACCCTGCCTTTACCGTCGCGCAAAAGTAACTTAGGCTATTAATACACAAGGGTCATTCATGAAGGTATACCGATCAGTTATCATCATCAGTCTCCTGCCCTTCATCATCTGCCTAGCCTTTTCCCAACTATGTTGCGGTCGGCTTCCACCGGATGCAGCTGAATACCATTATTCTACATGGATCGACTGCCTATCTGACCTCCACAACCCAGTTAGTACTGGGTAATACGATACCCCTTGGTAAGACTGGCTGTCATACTTTTTGGGACACTTACTACCTAACGACTGTCAAAAATCTACAAATGACAGCCGGGACCAACGGCTTAACGTGCTTTCCGAGGGACGGAGGAAACTCGGTATGTAATGAGCGGTCACTCATCCACAGACCAACCTAGGCAAGCGCGGCTTAACCTAAAGATCGACCCGAGCGGTTGTTATTATTTAGCCACGAGCTCCTCGAGTCTCCTGCCCTTATGCCAATTTATTTGGGGTCGGCGCAGCATGTCTTCTTCTTCCATACTTCTCTATTACTCGTCATCTCAGCAGCCGCCTTCTTCCTAGCCATATCATCCTTCACACAGTCCATCCATAGTTCTTTGGTATCATTTACTCAAAATATCGCTACAAACAATTATAATTCTTGTACAAAAGCAAACCCAGAGCAAACAACATAGTTAATACAGGATGTTTGATATTTCACGTTTTTATTTTTAAACGTTATTCCAATCTTGATAATAAATGTAACAGATTTGAAGTAAGAATACAATTAATAATAATTGCGTGTTCGAATCGCGTGGTTTATTACAAATGTACAGGAAATTCCTTTATTTATTACTACTAATAGTTATTCTTTGACATTTATTAAACAAATGAGCTTACACCCTGTATGTGCACGATCGCGTTTGTATGGAAAAAGAGTAAAAATATAAATGACCCGCGGAACACGCGATTTACTGCTTTTCTAATTGACACAAGTATTGTTAGGGTTCCGCATCTAATTGTTTGTCAATATAACACAAATCTTTAGGTATTTTTCGATACTATTTTTGAAATTTCAGACACTATTTTCCGTTCAATGTTATCGTGTTAGGCGGTATGAGGTGCGCGGGAGGGGCGGGGTGAGACGGGGGAGTTGAAAGAAGATCGCTGCTGTGGCTCTGGATGAAAAAACAAGCTTTTCGACCATGCTCGCGTTGACGATAGACGAACCGGGAATTAATCGGCATTAAAATATTAATTCAATTTTAATATTTTTAATCCCGCCAAAAACTAGATCCGGACATGGACGCAGAATGCACCAGCCCACAAAAAATATCATCATCATCATCATTTCAGCCGAAAGACGTCCACTGCTGGACATAGGCCTCCCCAAAGTGTCGCCACATTGACCGGTCCCGTGCGACTCGCATCCAGCGGATCCCTGCAACCTTCACTAGTTCATCAAAAAAAATACACACATGTAAAAACGCGGTACTTAAAATGCAATGTGCAACCAAACCCTACACTTGTCGCATGTTTCACCTCTCCACATGGTATTCTCAGGAGATCACGTCTCAAACAAATCGACCGGTCGAACACCGGTCAAGCTATAAGCTTTTCTAGTATAAAATGACCTCGCTTTGTATAGATTTCCCGTACAATGAGAGATCTACGTAAACTGGTTTTGGTGTAGCTTGAATGGTCGACGTGCGAACAAGAATCAATATCTTCAAAATGAATTCCGCATTGGTAAGAGATTTTTCAGCATTGCTAAGAAGCTGAATATCTCTTTTGATTGTTGTAATTATTTCTTAAAAAAATTCTCAGATAGTGTGACTTATTTATTTGAAATTCTAATAAAGGGCCACTCTTCTAAGTCGTAACGGTATAACTGTCCAATAAGATTACCGATACAAACTCAGAGCAGAACGAATCAGCCCACAGACCGTGATAAAAGCATTATTTAAATATTTACCATCAACCAACAAAAACTAGACCATCGTGGAATCGAAAGTATGCAAAACCACCGACCATGACTAGAGTTGTTAAAGGAAACAATAAATTGTAGAAAAAAATCTAAAATCATTGAATTTTTACTATCTTTGTTAAGTAACTAAATCGTTAAATATTTCAAAGGGATATTTGAATACAAATTGTATCAAGCGTGTATTGCTCAACTGTATGCGTATAGTGCATCCTCATTATTGCTTAGTAGGACCTAGTATAAGAAACTTAGCAATAATGAGGAGGCTATCAACCGGGGATAAAATCCAGACTCCTTTTTTAGGATGGGGAATCATCAAATGACCCCCCCCCCCCACGCTCTGGGCGGAGCGGAAGGGAGTGTCAGACTTGTACTGACTAAAACCCATCCATGTTCCTTCTTTGCCCTTTGTGTTCCAGGGCCGCGGTATCTCTTTCGAACAGTCCCGCAGCCCTGGCAGGAAAATCCAGACTCCTGACAAGGATGTTCGTAATTAAAAACCCCACAAAATAGCCTGACTCAGAAATCAAACGCAACACTCGTTTCCGATGGCTACACCAACGAGTATCTATTGCTAATCATTCTATTCTTACAACCATTCAAAACTAACTAAACGGTCAAATATTTCGAAAGGGAAATCTATTAGTAAGACACAAACAATTAAACACTAAATCAAGTATACAACACAACACCACGATTCCGTCAAACATTTAACTTAAATAGCCTTCAAACACACAGTTACAAATCATACATTCACTGCACACTGGTATAAATCTCAAAGTGCTCTGGACAAAATTACAACACATAAATTATACAATTATTTCTTCAAACCAGTGCCTTGCCTCGGGAGCGGCATAAAAAGTACCCACAATAGGCCATAAATATTTTACTAGTAATTATAATGAAAAATTGCTTTAACAAAAACACTAAACGTTTCCGGATGAAGTTTTGAATATAAATTAAATTGTTATTTTGTGATGGTAAGGTTTAGAATCAATTTGTAATTGGCTATTGTTGGGCAAGTGATTTAAGTTGTAACGATGTTTCGGGGTATATTTCGAAGGTAAAGTATTTTGTGGAAAGGACGGAAATATAATTTAAAGTTTGTATTACAGAGATTTTGTTACTCAGAGCCAGTTTCGGTGAGTCTATTTAGCGAAATAACTTAAAATCAGACTTATTACTGTGCTAGGTTAGTAAAGTTTTCACCAAAACACTTCCAGAAATAATTTCTAACATTTATTTGACACCAAATTAACATTTAATACGAAAAGGT
Source organism: Noctua fimbriata (assembly GCA_905163415.1). Taxonomy (NCBI): domain Eukaryota; kingdom Metazoa; phylum Arthropoda; class Insecta; order Lepidoptera; family Noctuidae; genus Noctua; species Noctua fimbriata. The sequence goes on from LR990946.1 coordinate 5,845,531, forward strand.
CAGTCTATCTATTCAAGTTATCTAGAAACAATTACATTCCGACCCCGCCAATCTAATTCCAGTCCAACTTGCTCTAACTAAATCACAGTTTTTGTCCACCGTTCATCGCACAGTGCGGTTGGACAATAATAAATAGCGGCATTGTCCTACCTGTACTATAAACTAATGTCACAGGACGACTCCGTCCGAACATGTTAGCAGGTTGTCATCGTAACTTCAGTTGCAGAGTAACTATATAGAATAGATACCTGTACATACAGAAGGTAGAGTCTATACAAAAAGCGAAAACTTGATTCGAACCAGCCTGTCCTTTGCTGCCCTCCTAAAGCAATGCCCTAAGCCAAAGCGTGCAGTAGCTTAGTTTTAAGATTTTTACACTGGGGCCTTACATTCAAGGCATCCAGGATATATACGTTAAGCACCCGACAATCTCCATGATTGACCTGAATGGTGCCATTCCTAATATAAAGAGCGAAAGTACACATAGACACTTACAGCGAGTGCAAGCGCACTCGCGACAGTAATTTGTTTGAGATCGCCGTACGTACACGTCTGTGTGCGTGCGTTTGTTTTCCCTAGTTGTATGTAGCTGGTTTTCTGTTCTTCTATCTGTGTTCTGGTAGCTATCTGTTATAAATCTCGTGGGATTTCTCGTAGTGGACTTTGAATTCAATTGTTGGGAGTATAAAGTGTGGTTGGTTTTGCGTGGTTTTTATTGAGACCACATGATTGGTTTTTGACCACGTTTTGGTCAGCTGTTTTGTATTTATAAATCATATTTAAATGTTTGTTGACATTACAGGCACTATTACTAATCAATTTCACAAACATAACGTAAGAGGCAGAAAAGATACTGACTATAGAAAAGAGACTGTATTATCATGATGTGCCTCTTTTAAAGTGAGTCAAGCAGCTTCACACAAACAAATTCAGCGAAACTGATAAGTCACGCGACTGCGTTTTAGCAAGATACCTTAAATGAACTGCTCTATTTAGATAAACTCAACCAATCTCAACTGATTAAAATACCCAACAATTCAAAACAACAAAGACTGACGCACCATCACTATCAAACTCAGGAATCGCTCCAAATATCACCCTCATCTGCCACTCCATCAATTTAATCCCAACACCTAGAAATCAAGTCCTAAGCTGCATAACCCGACGATATTGAGAAGCATCTTCACCCATCTATAATCCCACGAACTCCTGTACTCCTTAACTGGTGGTGGTTCTACGTCTAATTGGCTCCAATTGGCTGTACATGTTCCTGAGATAGGAGTAATTAATACGATGGGCAAAGGTCTGCGAGGATGCACGCATACAATAGTAGGCTGTTATCTCAAGATGGTCCAATTTTGGAGGTAGCTTGGAGCTTAGGCAGGCGGACGTTTTAGACTTAGTATTAATATGCTTGTGATATTATCTTGTGGGTTTCCATATATTGAGACTTGAAAGCTTAGGAGTGAATGTCCTCTACTGAGCTTATTTTTTTTACTTGCACTTGTGAAGAAACAAAAGTTTTTTTTCTAGATCTTTTTCCACGGCGAATATTGATCCGCAACACTGTGCGTTAAGAATCTATAGATGTTGTTGTTTTTTTAATAAAAAAAAGTATTTAATGAAATTGCATAATGTCTGAATCAAAAGACCAGTTTACGGAATTACTGTTGTCAGACACGAAAACATTTTGTACAACGTTTTCTTACAACGAATTTATCTAACAATGCCATTTAAGAAGTTAATTAAAAGTTAAATTAAAGACTACATTGAGATTGTATCTTAATTATAAGTTAGAGCTTCATTCTCAATGCTCACATCCGTGTAATTCAATAAAAACTATTGCGAATTTGAAATAAAATATTTGTTTAACACAGAGAATCTATTTGCACAAAAATATTGAATCAGATTTGTTACTGAGGTACTTTTCTTTTTAATTCTCATAGTTCTAATACAGACGCAGGTTTGAAATAAAACCGACTTTAGGTTGCCTGTCTACTGGAGCGGAGCTGTGCAAATTTTGACCAAGAGGATTGCATAGAATGAGCGGAGCGGAGCGAGGATTAGGTAGTTTTTATGCAACTCTATTGGTTAAAATTTGCATAGCTCCTCTTCTCTTCTCTCTTCTTCTTCCGCTCCATTGGTCACGCAGCCTTAAAGAGAGCACAGCCAGGGAGTTTGCAAATTTTTCCCCTTTCCACTATTCGTCATCGTCATTATTCTTCTGCCTAATCTCAATTTAATTGGATGTCTTCTTCTTTACTTCTCTATTACCCGCCATCTCCGTATTCACCCTCTTTCTAGCCATCCATCGTTTTTTTGGTGTTCCCCAATCTACTTGTAGATGGTTAAATTTTTCTTTTCTTCATTAACATCATCGTACATTAAGTAGGACAAATCCAACTTTCCAGCAATAACGCATAACGCCATAAGACCAGTGCCGCACAGCGTAGCTAAAGCGGGGCGAATCGATTGCGACAAATTGTGGTAAGTTTTATCGCCGAGTCCAATCTGTGTTCGCCTTGTGGGTTCGCGGATTTGTTTCAGAGCTTGTATTATTTAGTTTTTTACAATATGACATTAGGAAGAAACCGTTTTGGATCAATTAGAATGACAATTAGTATTGTATTAATATTTTTGAGACTTATATCAAACTTAACCTTGAAGCATTTATTTAACATAGACCAGTTAACAAGATGAAGCAACAGTCCCCGTCACAAGGCATAAAAACTGTAAACGTACTGTAAATATCCATTCCAAAGCGTAAATCTCTATGGAGAAGAATAGGCAAAGAACTCTATGGACACTCTTTTATAATAATAGTGTTAAATGACCGTCGAGCTTCGGCCTCAAACGGGAGCAAAACTGGCAAGGATTTGCTAACACTTAAATTGAATTGGGGAATGCCCTTGCCCAGCAGTGGAGCAGAATATTGTTTGTTTAACAAACAAGAAAATTTCATACACAATTAGAACTATGACCAAACATGTAATCCAGTCACTCACGTCAGTGAATCACTGTTTCCCTCGTTGATTGATAGTAGAGTCAACTTAACACACCAATTTAAATGAGTATATAGGTATATAGGAATATCTAAGTACAAACTCCAATTATTCAAGGGCTATTCAATGTCAACACGACATTGGGCGATTCTAAAACGAAAACCCCAAAAAACACTGCTATATAAAAACATGTTTTCTATTGAACTGTCAAGACATAAATTTGACATCAAAAGAAAATCATCTTCAGTTTTCTCTTTATTCCCAATTTTCTATTAAAACCACGGATATTAAGTTACTTTGTTAACATGTCAAACTTAATGGAAAATCATTACAAATGTTGCTAAGTATAGGTATAACATAAAATGAATAGCCGAAGTAAAGCATGGATCGTAACATGCAGGTACATTATTAATTAGATCTTGCAACTACAAAGATAGGTAGCTGATAATAATATGCTATGTTATACTTTGTGCTTAAAATGCAAATGCAGCATGAAATTACGGCAAATATGTTGATTTTGCTTTGACAGATAAAAAGTACGTTTTGAATGATAAAGAATTATCTTCTAATAAAGAACTCGTCAATTAAATAGGCAAGAAATATGTGTTATAATTATAAAGAAAATAAAACAAATATTATAATATATCGAACAATGGCAAAGTCGGTAAAAATTCACGCTGCACAGTGGGACAAATCACGTCTCACAAAAAATCGAGACAAAAATATTTTCTCAAAACTTACGTCACTTAAACTAGAGGTAACACGTTTAAAACTCTTATTTCAAAGAGTGAAAAAGAAAAAGGTCGTTTTCTAGTCCTTCACATGAGTCCACGTTTCCCTCATAACGATAAGAAATTACTCCTCACATCCTCTACTCGAGTTAATTAAAAGTCCTAAGAGTTCCACTTTTTAAGAAATTATTAAACGTCGTAGCAAAAGCGCTATATTTCGTAAAATAATGCCTCAAGTTAGTTTTGTCATTAAATATGATCGAAGTTTAAGTTTACGCGTGTGCTAAGTTAGTTCTAAGTTAAGTTTGACAGTGCTTAATGATTACTTTAAATGTTTTGTTGTTAACTTTGTCAATTAAAGCCATTCTGTCTGCTTTATATGGTAATTAGAGTTAGAGATCTGTCTAAGTTGTACTGAATTAAGAAATGATTTTGAAAGTTACTGAAGTTACGGCTATATTCCGACTTAGGCTTAACTTTATCGTTGTTAACCGAATTCCGACAGCTAACTTACGATTAAGCAAGGGCGAATTTCACCAATGTAACTGAACGCAATCAGCTCATGTGAGCCGCGTTCTATAGCTGTCAACATCATAATCGCTATGGAGTATTGACATTTCCCGTTCTTAACCGCCGTTTAGACGTGCTATTCGCGTTCAGTTTTATTGGTAACCTCCAATCTAATATAATTCAAAAATACCAGTTTATTCATGTTGTCATAAACACTTTTATTAAGACAGGCACACGCAAAGTCCAATGCCCTCAACAGCTGTTTGCCTCCTTTTTCCATCGGATTTTTCCGGAAAAATATCTCCCTAATCCCTTCGTAATTAATTCCGTGCCCTCGCCCCAAAAATAAATACACCACGTGACCAACTTGTTCTGACATGGCGTCGATCGAATTCAGTCACGTAAAACCGTAAAACTCCGGCTGACAAACGCCTCAGCTTTGCTAATTAACCCTGTAATGGTGCAATTACGGTTTTATGCTCAAGTTTTATGACTGACCAAGTTGCGGCCTTACTTGCCATCGAACTGTGAAGATGTTAAAGCGTTTGTGGGAAATTTTGAATAGAGAAGGCTAAGCTTTAGTGGGCTTTAAATTATTGTGACGGTTTATCGGAATGTTTACGATTGTGACATGTTATTAAATGGCTGCAGATGTTGAAGGGTTAACATGAAAATGGAGGACTAACTGTATACCGTATTTGATGTGAACATTAAAAATGTAGGTCAGTCGTTTTTCCCGACTGCGCAAAAGAAAAACCGGGGTTATGTTTTTAAATCATTCTTTTATTTAGTTTTTGTTCCTGCTAAGTATATAACATAAAATAAAAACCCTACAATTACTCAAACCACTATGTTTTACTAACGCAGAAGCACATTTAATTTTAACCCTCTTACGACCATTTTATTTTCCCGCCGCCATTATTATTAAAGAGAACTATTATAATATCAGTTTATTACAGTTTCTCATTAAATTCTTCGCGTTAACAGCAGCAAGGAAGGGGTAAAATGGCGAAAAAACGACGCTCACGACCGGCTGCCGCGACTATTTTTACGCTTTTAGTACAAAAATTAAAGATTCTCAATTAATACCTCGTAATTTATTTAACGATCGTTTTACGTTTTATGTTATACATAAAAAACTATAACGAATGAATAAATCTGTGGTTGAACGAGAAAAAAAAATGTTATGGCCATGTAACATCACTATTCGGTCCACTGTGCGGTCGGACACGCATTTCGGTTGTCTTGAACACATTCATTTGTTCCCTGGTGTCACGTTACATGGGTTTTTAAAAATTGATGGTGTGTAATAAATGTTTTTTGGCTGCACCGATCTTGTCTCGCGATCACTGGGCTATAAAGTATTGCAATCTCTTTTTTATTGCGTGAGAGTGAAAGAGACGGATGTATGGCGACTGTGATTGTTTCTTACATTTTTAATACCCATGTCGATTTGTATTACGGCGTGCTCAATAAAAGGAAGGAGTAATAAAATACAGTTGTTGAAAACAATGTGTTCGTATGTTTGTGTGTTCGTGGCAATGTCAGTAGCATTAGATGCTTGTCTGATGGAGTTTAAGATACGTGGGAACAAATAACTAGTTTTTTTTCTCGCGGTCAATTTTTTGAACTGGCAATTCAGGTTGTAGCAATTATCTATTGCAGACTGGGAGTTTGAACTATTAACTTTTTTTTGGTTAGAAAAGTTATTTTTTGATATTTTAGCAATGATCAATCAATCAGTTTTTGTTGCTTTCTATCTGTGAGCGTTTTCTTAGTCAATTTTGAGTAAATACTCGAATCAACATGTATTCAGCAAAAAAGTACACAAATAATAAATTTGCACCCACTCTAAAGCAATGAAAGCCAAATTATCGGAACACTAAATTGTACCCTAATCGACCATTTCAAGATAAACAGCAAATATATTGTGTCTTCAATACCCAAATAAAATAAAAAGTATAAAAACAACAGGTTGCTCGTTTTCCTCATAAACTTTAGTAATACACAAATATTTACTTTTTCACGACTAAAACTTTTTTTCCAGGCTGAGCTTCGCTTTTAAACACTGTGTTAACATTGGGTATGTACAAATGTAAATGGTAAAAGGGAAGTACCAATTACTTTCTTAGGATTAAAATCTCAAGTTCTTGTCAAACGTATTGGGAATACTATTACTTGACCAATGTCTGAACTTTAAAAGAGACAATGACCTCTGAGTTTGTTTCGGCTGTTTCTTCTCAGAGTAGTCCGGTACGAAACACCGACCTCATCTAGCTTTAAATCACATTAAATATGATTTAATTTTATGATTTATTTAGGAATCAAAATAACGGTTTCTCATTTATTGCCTTCCATGAATCTTTCTCTGCGGTTTCGTCTTCGAACATGTACTTTATTTTACACTTCTCGATGCAAAATATTAAAAGCCTATACAAAGCTGGTGTAGAACTCTTTCCTTGTACCTTCCTACGACCAAAAACAACAATGGATAATAAACATCGTAATATTAGCAAGAAAGACGCCTAGCAATAAAACCCAGCGCGAATCGGTGACGATAAAATATAATGCACAGTGCGCCTTAATAGCGACGTCGGGGGAAAAAACAATTCTATTCATGTTATAATGCTGTAATATTGTTTTTGACTACAATACCTCATAAAATAGATATATTAGATGATCGGATAGATTTGATCGGTTATTCTTGTTTTGATAAGTCATGTCAAAGATAATGATGATTTATTTTGTAAAACAATAGTTATTAGACTCAAATACGCACAAACTATTACAGGCCTAGGCATGCGGAACCGGGTTTCTCATGCCCAGGTTACAGCTCATGATGTCCCTAAGCGGGGCAATAACCCCCCCCTCAAATTCTTCCATTTCTCACGAAAATATGTAAGAAAATATTATGCGTAATGATTAATTATTATTTATTTCTATCGGTTTCTTTTATTCAAACAACATTAGTTTGCAAAAAAAAACGATTCCAAGCTAAAATATACCTGATAACTTTCCCATACCTCAAAGAAACAATAATATCACAATTTATACGAACATTAACACAAATATGCAGTTGTCACAGGCCATTATTCGGCATTAGCTGTTAACTAGATTATTTATAGTTTACGCTGCTCATAATTTTAATAGCACTGTGTTAAAACAAAATGTATCCCGACTATAATAGTGCAGTTTATGAACTCTTCGTTTTATTTATGTTCCCCTCGTTCCTATTTGGGTGAACAAGTTGTGCCTAGTTTAAAAGGGTAATGGGCGAATTGGTGTTAGCAGGACTAACGTTTGAAATTAACTGTTTTAGAAGCAGTAAAATTGCTGACGACAGACTATTGAAGCAAGCACGATTACCTTGTTGTCTTACAAGTTTAATTCTGTTTTTGACTATAGATTGTTCACACAATTCACAAGATATGACGTATCTTGCGTACAACTACACCCCTAACGTTTAAACTTGGCAAAGGCTGTCTAGCTAGCTACCCACTGGTCAGACAAAATTTAATTCATCGACACGAGAAGCAAAACCACAGATTTTGTAAATCAATCACGTCGCGCTAACTAAACAAAATAATACACTGAGACTATCCTAATCCTTTGAAGGTCAACTCAAGTATCTTTTTGGAAGAAGATTACATCTAAATACATAGCAACGTAAGACCCATTCCCCAGCACTAACCTAAATCGACCATACACAGTGGGCCATTCCACAAAAATTATAATTTTATGGACAAAAATAAAATTGCGTATCATGAATTTTAAATAAAATCACAATTGTTCTGAGTACCAACGTGTACTGGGTTTAAACACCATGCAATGGGATGGCATGGCCAAAGAGTGGGTGAAAAAATTTTGCTGTTACGCGTCGAGTATGTTAAGAAGGTCATTGAACCACTTTTTGGAAGATTTGGCCTGCTTTTCGAGATAAATGGCAGTATTTAGATGCAAGATAAGTTTTTTGTAAGGATATTTTCATAGATTTACGATAAAGTTGACGTTAAGTTGCATATCAAATTCCTTTTCTAAGATTTTGAACACGATATGGGTTGTATAAAATTGTCTGGTTACAGAGAAACATCGTAAAGGCGTTGGGGGAACTATATTCAAGATTTTTCGAGGAACAAGAATACAATTCCTAAAATTAACTTGAACGTCGTGTTACTTCCTTTTAGGTGTCCCAGTTTTGGGCTCCCATTCCAAGAGTCTAGAATTCTAGATTCTAGAAACTTTTAGCTTTTAGTAAGTTGCAGCCAAAATTGTTCTGTTGAAATAGGGCAGCAATTTCCTTAGCAAATTCATACAAAAAATAGTTTCAAATACCTAAACAGAGCTCGGAAACTGGCATCAGTTCAAAAATACCTCCTTCTAAAAATCAAAATCATTCGTCCAGAAATACTATGCGGGTACAAAACAAAAGTATGGCTAAATGGATCAGTGTGTTGATGTCATTACTACCTAATGTGATTACAGTAAATTGTATTACGACATACGAGGAAGTCGGAATAACAGGATATGAGATATTATGATGTGTTATGTGGCCACTGACTGAGTTGTGGATGTGTCGAACGCCTTGCCTGTCTCTTGTGAGTTGTGAGAAGAGGAACGATATATTATTGTTGAATAGTGAATGGATTCATGGGAGCTTTCTGATTTGGTATCAAAATAACAGTTGTATATTAAGTTTAGAGAGATAGAATCTTGAGTTTAGGTCTTTTTCAATATAGTGTTTGATCGGCTTTGTTTTAAGAATCTCCGCAAGAGTTTTGTATTAAGTGATTAACTCTCATTGGTACAACAAGATTCTTTTAATGTATAGTGTTGTATTAAACCATTAAAGAACTTTAAGAGAAATATAAAACCAAATCCGAAGCATATATCTTTTAAAACATCCGAAATATACAGGTAAGACAAGCATTAATGGATTTAACGACACACCGATTCCGATAACGTTATTAAATAAGACTCCCGGTATAAATAACCCTATCTGGCGGCCGTAAAACTGCCGAATTTGGCCGTAACCTCGCGTGTTCGGAGCTTTTTAAAGCCGGAATAACTTGAGATTGAGGCCACAACACCATCTCAAAAAGACACTAAAAAAAATCCTCCTCGATTTACTTTCGCAATGTTTTTTTCCAAAGAAACTGCAATTTAAAGCCTTCAAAGCAATATTTATTCGCATCAGTGATGCTAAAGACGTGTATGAGAGCATAAATCTACCGATCTCATGATACTAAACAGGACCAACTGCATATCTAGTTCCCAACTCGGATGCCACACAAATCACAATAAGCGCTCTTCATTATCCGCATTTCAGTCTGGCGGGGCCCGTATCTATCGGAATGCGCCCACAAAGGAGTAACCATACCGACTTACTAAGTCGCTACACTTTGTCCAACCGGCTTCAGTTCAAACCAGTCCGCCTCGGGCCGGCCGCACACCTCCGAACGCAAAACGGCCTAAACACCAGTTGACTGACACTTATATGCCACTTAGGAGTTCTCTCTCTCAATTTTTTATTGGTAATAAGTAGCCTGCCCGCGTTTTTTGTTCGTGGCCAGTAGGCCCGACACAATGTCTGTTGACCTCTCTCATTCATAGAAACAAAAGATCGCTGGAAATCTCAAAGGTTTCGTTTCAATGCTTCGTATTTAATTATCTCTTCAAACTAGTTAGTGTAACTATGAAACTATGAAAAGTTTCTTAACAGCGGCACTGTGCACGGACGCGGTTCATTAAAGAGAATACAGTTGATAATCGCTCGGCGCCTAGTGGCACTTATGGTCGAACTGCGCGGACAAAATTCCAAGTAAAGCGACGGGATATTTTAACTCTCGTATACGCTATACAGTAATTACAGATGTGCCATCGAGGTAAATAGCCTGACTTGCCTCTCACTCGCTCCTTACATCGGCTCATTCCTGTCATTTGCTCTTTGAAGAACACTTTATTCCCGTAAATATTGAGGAGCTCGCCGGCTACATTTGTGGTAGATCCTTTTATGAGATTACACCAACCAATGAACATTATGTTCGATGCTAATAGCTTATACCTAGCAATTTCTGTAATAATACGGCATCTTCGGAGAACTTTTCGATTGCCGTAGATCTTACGAAGTAAGGTTACATAATTTAATGTCTTTATCATACCAATCTAGTTTTATCCGTTAATAAATAACGATTAACATATCTAGGAATCAAGATATATTTGTTTAACAAAACGTTATGAGAGGATAGCATATTTAAGTTATTTGTCAGGCAGGTCGTTATGTTTACTTAATTAGGCAGTTAATGTCACATCTATATTCTGAATTTCCGCTTTAAATTGTAGCCATTTCAGCGTTAAATATTGTAGTAATTTGAACAAAGAGTTATTTGGGTCACATACGTATAACAAGGAGAATACATACAAGTGGGATTACGCTTTAGTTGCTTTCCTCATTTGTGTCTGGTTGTGGTGTATGCCGAAGATATGAGATGTTACTACAAAGAGGTGGCGGGCCACGTATATTCCATTTTTCTGAAGTATAAACCCCCTGAAAAGGCGCCCGTAGGAAAATAGTAATTACAAACTTCTCCTTTCTCGCAGCGTGCCATTGTGTCTCGGCCACAATGCGGTGGAATCTTTTTGTCCGCGCTATCGGCTGTTTGCACCCACAGTGCGCCCGGTAGCAAGGAGACGTATATTTATACGTTTACAGTCCCACTTGTCGTATATTGACTTGGATTTTTGGTAAAAAGAAAATTTATTTTCAAGCTAGTTTTAGCTGTAAATACGAAATAAGTTATTCAAGAATCCGTTCACCTCCCCGACCATTAAAATCGCACCTTGAATACAATTAATTCTATAAACCCTTTGTTAAATAATCAGGTATCCCGAACCACTGCAGCTTCACCTTTGTGACTTTATCAGGCGCTTGCAATTTCTTCTCAAAGTGACATTTTTCAAATGTAATTAAAACTTCGCACACATTAACGGTTAACGTTTGCGTGTAAGCTTTATTTTATCTACTAAGCTAAGAAAATTCTTAAGAAAGTTTCTTCAGCGAAACTCGAAACAATTCAGAAACAAGCAGTTTTATTAACGCAAGTTGTTCTCTTGTTTAATCATTCACCGTGTAACGTGTAGAAGTTTCCAAATAAATTTTGTACAGAGTAGCCGAAGTAATTTAGCCAGAGTGCCTTAGGTAACCAACCTGTGTCTGCTTGGCCCGTCGGCCGTGCGGCAAGTTCGACCCCCAAATTAACTTCACCACAGACGCAAAATTATTTTGTCTACACCTAGCTAATGATTGAGACCACTGTGCAATTGAATTATACATAGAAACCTGAGTCAATAATGATATCAGAGACGCTCGGGCCAAATTAGACAGTATGTAATTTATACAAATTAGTAGGTATATACAGAGTGTATACAGTGTGTTATTAGCAATTTCAGTACATAATAACTTCATAATTCACTTTAATAGTAATGTAAATGTATCAATGAAGATTGATAGGTAATAATAACATTGGATTTTCGTATAGATTTCTAAGCTTTAAGCTATTCTGGGGCTTAATTATGTTTCTAGAACGAATGAGTCATTTGAAATACATTATGTGCTTTTTTGCTAACAGATTAGATGTCAGAATGCATTGGATATTGATTACGATTTGATGTTTTTATTGAAACTTGTGGACGTCCATTTGTGAAAGTGAAAGACCCATTAAAAACAGTTTAATAGTTTTTGTGTAACACGCTCAAACAGTAACACAATGTTTTGCGCCCCTAATGGTTATAAAAATATGTTTTTATTTTAAGAACAGACGTAACTGAAGCGAATAAAATAAAAGATATATTCGTTACAGTAGAAGAAATAATAAACAAATTATATCACCATTTTAACTTTTGCAAATGTTTCCTCCAGATGACAAAAATCACGACTTCCTACAATTCTCTCACTGTCACCAAATCAAACCCCATAAAACCCTACACGAATACAACATCTATATAAAAATAATCCCATCCTTCACAAACGGCAATTTTGTCCACCCCAGCGCAATGTGTCCCACTGTGCTGAATCGATAAACGAACAAAGCGCCCATTGTTGATATATCGAAGTGTGGGGATTGTATATCAGCTATATCTAGCTTAGTTCACGCCACAGAATAGAAACGTCCAGAAGATTCTATGCAACGAGCAAAAACGCACGCACACATAGACACGCTTCATGTACACTTTGCAGGTGCACTCGTGACTATCATTTGTTTAAGATATCGACAGTGCAAGTGTATTCGCAACTGTAACTGTAAACTTGCAACTGTCATTTGTTTGAGATCGTCGTAAGTATCGAGATTCCTCTGTGCCTCGGAATCGGAAAGCACGTTAAGCTCTTTAAAGAAATAAATATGATTTGATTTGATATCCCGGCTGTCAATTGTAGATCTTTGACAGTCGTTACGGGTAATCAAAAGCCTGAAATTCGGACAACTTTGTCGTGTTTCCCTGTAATTGGTTAGTGGTGGTCAGATAGGCAGTCGCTTCATGTAAAGTACTGGTTAGACTGAACATCGACCACAACACAGTTGGGAAAAGGCTAGGCTGATGATGAGATGGTTGGCTTTGTACAACGAACGAAAACGCACGGACACAGACAGGCTTCACGTACAGCGAGTGCAACCGCACTCGCGACTGCCATTTGTTTTTGATCGCCGTACGAACGTGTATATGTGTGCGTGCGGCTGTTTTCACTGATTGTATGTAGATATCCTTCTGTCCTCCCTATCTATTCTGTGTTCACACCAATGCCTGGTCAGGGTTTTAGTACATCTGATGTTTATCTAGTGAAGTGATTCGGTATCCATGTATTTCTATTATGATTAACAATGTAATAAAGTGGTGATATGACTAAAATGAAACCGTTTGAGAGCGGGTTGATGACCTGTTTGTTTATGTCGTTGTTACGTTCAATTGGCATGGAATTTAGCTTGCTTATCTAGCTACTGGTCTTATGAAGGAGACAGGTTTAGCCATATTCTGCTCAAAGCTCATTTCATTGAATCTTCAGCTTTGATTGGCTGTAATAAAACAGCTGACATCAGATTTTAAACCAGAATTGCAGATTCATTCACGTTTTGGACTGCAATTGAAACCTGTATTATAAGTGGGAGTAATAAAACTAAGCCATGGAGTCATAAGTTACTGCAATATAACCTTGTATACGATGTCTTACTTTTAGGAGTACACAAGCAAAATAATTAAGCAATTTCACCCAAGTTTATCGGGTCCTTGTTGGACTACGGGTTGATAAGTAAATCTGCTGCTCGCACCTGAGTGCCCTGATCTTCGATCATGCTTCTAAAACATCAATTTTGTTCAAGAGGAACGCTTCAGTAAATTCGTTTTAACGCCCTCCAGGAGTAATTTACATCTTCTTATCTGTAATAGCGCAGGAGGGGTTTTTTGGGGTTCCGTCTACGGAAGGACCTTTAATTCCCTTCATGGTACTGTGTAGCTATTTTCCTGGTTTAAACTTTATGCTTTTTTATTGGTGGTTTAAAGAGGGGAGCGTTTGCCCTGCGGTGTTCGTCATAATTCATGGGCCACTAAATTTTAAATGTGAAAAAATGAGGGAAATTTTTGCGCAAGTAAAATTTTTTTGAATACATTTTTACAGTTTTTTAACGAATTCAGTTGACGCATCACTCTTATTTGCATTGAAATAAAAAATGTAGACGAGACTTATTGTCTCAAAAAACTTAAATATCTGTACATTGAAGCATTGTTTACTGTTAGACTGTTCAAGTATTCTTTTCGCAAAATACTATTAACATACAATACATATAGAACATTTTTGTATTCAAATTGAAATACACAATAAAATTCAATCCAAAAATATAAGTTCGACATAACATGCTGCCAATTTTTAACAGTCCCAAGAAAACATGAAACATAAACATTCAATTTTAAAACAATATAAACGTACGGAACCTGACTTTATCACAGGACCACATACTTAATTTTTTACACAACCAATGGAAGCACTTTGATAGCGCTATGATAGATCAGCAAGGGTGGTGGTGACACCTGGTGAGCCATTGTGCATAGATAGACGATTTCTGTGTTTAATGATGCTATATTTTATCGCTCCTCCACGTCGTTGCTAGCAGTGGTTGAAAAACTTTAAAGTGTTTAACTTAGTATGATTTATGTAGCATATTTTAGCTGGTTTTTGTTTGATATGCTGATTTTTATTATAGTCTTTAGTTAGAAAATATTTTTGGAAACTAGCTACTAAAAATATTAGATTGCCTCGTTGGTCGCATGAGCGACTGCTAAGCATGAGGTCTCGGTTTCGATTCCCAAGTCGGTTCAAAGTGTTATTGGGTTTTCTCTGGTTTTTCTTAGTGGGTTGGCGCCAATAGGCTTACCCCTTATTACATGGGACTTAAACATAACTGTTGAAATGTGGGTGTACTACAGTGGCGAAGATTCCTTACAAATCGATTCCTACCGGATTCCCTTTGAGAAACGGCACAGTCAGTATTCTATAGATAAATAATATAATCAGATTAAAGATATGTACTCCGGCTTACCTGTTACAAAAATTGACCCTTCGCTACTGGTGTACTATTAGGTGCACTTCTGTCCAAGCCTTTGGGGCTTACACGCGTGATGTTAAGTACATGCTTGTTTAACAGTTTTCTATCTAAAAAGTCATTGAACCCCTCTCGTTTTTATTAGATTAAGATACAATAACAATTGATAAGCAACCTAGGGTTACCGTCATGTTATCATATAGCAGATGGTACCCACGAGTGGCCAACCCCCCCACGTATTGGTTGATAACAAGATAAGCCACGTTACTATACAGTGGAGTGATTATAGATAACACAAGTTCTGCTATCTACTTATCACCCTGTGTTATTTATTTATTTATGAAATTGGTTAGCACGGGTTAGGTACTCGTGGCTAAATAATAACAGCCGCTCGGGTCTATCGTTAGGTTAAGTCGAGCTTGCCTAGGTTGGTATGTGGATGGGTGACCGCCCATTACATACAAAGTTTCCTCCGTGCCTCGGAAAGCACGTTAAGCCGTTGGTCCCGGCTGTCATCTGTAGATCTTTGACAGTCGTTACAGGTAGTCAGTGGCCCAAAAAGTCTGAAAACCAGTTTTACCAAGGGCTATCGTATTATCCAGTACTAACTGGGTTGTGGAGGTCAGATAGGCAGTCGCTCCATGTAAAATACTGGTATTCAGCTGCATCCGGTTAGACTGGAAGCCGACCCCAACATAGTTGGGAAAAGGCTAGCCAGATGATGATGGTTTGCACGGGTAATTTGAACTAAGTACTCAAGTAGTGTTAGTAGAGATGTACAGTCAACCAAAAAGTAGGTAAATTTACCTACTTTTGACTTCTTTCTTTGACGTCTACTTCTTTTTTTGGTTGACTGTACCAAACACCGTGTGGTGTTTGTGTGTGTGCTGTTGTACTATGACCAATTGGCCAGCTACTTACAATTACTGTCTAGCACATGTGAAGACCACTGCCGATGCCTGGATGGAGGAATGTGGGGAGACTAGGTGGACAGACGATCTTATTAAAGTGGCCGGAAAATAGCCATGACACAAAGCCGCAAAATTTTGAGTGATTTGGAAGATAGCATAATTACATAACATAACATCACGCCTTGTAATCTTAGGGTTAGGCAGAGGTATACCTAACAGAACACCCACATTACGCCAGTTATGTTTAAGTCCCATGGAATAGGGAGTAAGCCTATTACCATCAACCGGGCACATATCTAGACTCTGGGGCTGCTACCGAGAAATTCCTAACGGAAAAAAACCAATAACACTTTGCCCGACCCGGAAATCGAACCCGGGACCTCATGTTCACCAGTCGCGCTTGCGACCACTACATCAACGAGGCAGTACTAGATTTGGAAAAAAACATATACTTTTACAAACACATTATGTATTTTATTCCTAAATATCCTATTTTAAATATTTTAATTAACAAAAATTATATAAAAACATTTAATAATATAGAAAATAGTAGTCTGATTTTTGAGACTGTTATACTCTGTATTTTTATTTATTACTAGCTGACCTGGCGAACTGCGTACCGCCTGTCGTGGATTGCATAAAGACCGTACCTACGCAGAATTACTAAAATGCACACCACCTTGAGCTCATGCCAGCCTGGTACTTTTTTTGGGAACATGTGTCATATTATATGCCTCACTGGCAACATACGGGAACTTTTTATTTATTATTACACTATTGCATTGGATGACCAAAGGTTAAAGATGGAGAAAAAGATGCAGTATTCTTGAAACATTAGTCAATGTTACTATATCACCTATCCCTTTTCTTCCCGATTCCTACTTACATAAAAACCTATGTAGTAAGTAGGATTTCCCACAGTTGGTGCCACTACTACAGGATCTAATGGTTTTTTTTTTGGACTGAACTCCACTCAATTCAAAAGGCTGCATGAAGCATTTTATCCTAGACAATAAGGCGACGTGGTCTTTCTTTTATTATCAGGTATAGACAACGCATATTTTCGTCTTTATTGAGAGAAATGATGCATGATTTGACGTGTCATTTTCATCATTATATGTAACGGTGGTCACAAAGGTATACCATATAAGACAGGCAATGTTTTAATTGTGGGTATTCCTCAAAGCGCAACTATTTTTAAGCTCAACTAAATTAAGCGCAATCATTAGTTGCGCTCACAAATTTAAAATATTAAATGTTTATTCCACAAAGCGAAACCCTGATGTAAAATAGAGAGGGGCATGATGGATTCATTATTTTTTTTACAATCCCTATAACATCAACTATCTGTCAGTAACACTCCAGTCAAAATCGGTTCAGCTGTTTTGGAGATTAGCCGAAACAAACAGACATACAAAAATTAAAATATTTATTGTTATAAGTACCGTACATGCTTTCATATGCATTCAGTAAAAAGCTATTATTTTGAAATTACAAACAGACACTTCAATTTTATATGTTTGTATATAAGGTCTAACTATTCATACATGAAATATTTTCAGGGATTCATCTAACGGCTATAATGAAGGCATTTCAAGGGATTTTTTTTTATCTGAGTATATTTTTATAAAAAATAAATAAAATACAAAATTACTTGACCCACAAAATAAATACTAGCTCCTTCTTTTTGAACATCCATTACTCTAGTTTACTACGTCGTATTTACCTAGTGCCATTGTTATAATATGGGAGTAAAGATTTTATGCATTCTCGAAAATTTTAAGAATTAAGAATTATTATTAAAAATTTCGTAAAAAAAAAAAAAAAACACTCAGATATTTTTTTTTTCGTTGCTATGGCGACTTTACGACTTATAGAAGTTAATCTTAAAATATTTCGTGTATGAATAATTAGACCTTATATAAGCTGAGCTTTGCATAGACAGCATCACCGACCAGAAATTCTATAAAATACCACAGTATATCTATTACACGTATATTCAAGAGCTATCCCTTAGGTACGCTGATGACAATTTATTTTAAATTCCGAGCCACGTCCGTTCGTGTGCTTGCTTACCTGTCTATTAATTTGCATGTGCTCATCTCCAAAACGATTTTTAGATGTTTTAATTATTGTTGTTATTTATAGTTTATTGTTTAAGCATTGTCTTGGCCAATGCGATGCGTAGTAATGGGTATTCTTTTGTTTTTAGTTTTGTGTTTTTTTTTTTTCATAGACCTCCCATGATTTTATGTAGCCCTGGTATGTTTTCAAGACTTTTAATATAAAAATAATTAAAATATAAGTTATATAAGCTGGTAGTTTGTAGATGGCGTTTTCTATACGCGATTTTTGGGAGTTGACAGAGCGTCCCATAAAAAATCGCGTGAGTGTTTGTTTGTATAAATAAACAAGACATACATCATTTTATAGGCTGATCATCATCATCATTCTCCTACCCCTATCCCAATTTATTGGGGGTCGTCCCATCATGTCTTCTTCTTCCATACTTCTCTATTACTCACCATCTCAGCAGTCACCTCCTTTCTAGCCATATCATCCTTCACACAGTCCATCCATCTTTCTTTTTAAGGCTAATGTTGTATAAAATGTCATGTTTCTAAGTAAAGAAAATCTTGCATGTCTGTCTTTGCCTGACCCGAGAATTGAACCCAGAATCTCACTCAGCTATCCTTAACCACTAGGCTTTACAGACAGTCTTTATTACCGAAAATAAACTGAGTTGCCAATATTTAAATTAATTTATTCACGCCTAAGGTAGACCTTTAAATATAATTGATTCAGAGGTAGATTACAAAGAGCCTATCTTTAGTTATAAAATTGAATATTCATAAAAGTTTCGACCATTTTTGAATATCAAACCCTCTTTTGGATCTTAGATAATATTTTATCTGAATATTAGTTAGTAAATTATCTGTGAACTTTACTTCAATCTAGCTTTTATGAATGTATAACGTGGCCTAACACAGAAGGGGCTTTCTTTGCTAAAAATAGTAAATAACGTCCACTTGGACATGAGTTGCCATTACCGACCTGGAAGTCTTTAAATAGACTCCGGACCCAAGTTGGTCGCAGCAAGGAAAACCTGCTCAGGTAGAGAGCTCTGGAGTGTAAATGTGATGCTGTTCTACAAACGATGGGGCACTTAATACCCTGCCCTGTTGTTTGTTCACTACAGGAACTGATGGACGCTACCGAAAGCGCCGAACTAGGAGCTCAGTTCTAGGCTGACACTATTTAGATTGCCATCGACCCTCTAAGAAGAAGAACGTCCATGGCTTACATGATATCGACAGCTATGCATCAGCATTCTCCTGCCCTTATATCACAATTTATTTGTGGTTCGCCATGATCCATCCACCCTCATTCTCCAGTCATCCCACGATCATGGCGCTTGCAACAGCGTCGAAATATCGCGAGCTCAAAATAATTAATAATCATGGAAAATAATCCGTAAAAAAAAATATTAAAAATAAATTCGCTATAAAAGAGCACACGAACACACTATGCAACACGACTTATTCGTCAACTGGCGAGTGTGAGTGTGAATCACACTCACACTCGCCAGTTGACGAATGAGTCTGCAACACAGGTAAGTTAAATCCGGTTGTAAGAGTGGGCTTAGAAGATCTCAAAATTAGATAAGAAACCGACCGTTACGAGTCGGACACGGCGCCAAACCCACGTACCCACGTTATAAAGACTTCATTGCTTTAATTACTACCCCTAGGCGTCGGAACCAGTTTCGGGCTATTGTATATAGATGTCGCTCGTACTAAATATTGCCCACGCACCCATTAGATATAGTTGTCATGTTTGAATTTGGAATGAGAAAACTTGAGTATGATCTTTATCAATAAATGGAATTGCATTGCTCGTGTTTAATTTATTTAGTACTAACTGTTGCCCGGCACCTTTTTCCGCGTGAAATTATTGTAATAATATTATTTTTACTATTATTTGAATCGGATTTTAATAGTAATTCCAATGATTTTTTTTTTGCACAGAACTCTAATCCTTTTTCTAAAATAAAAGTAGCCCAAGTTACTCCCTATAACATCAGTTATCTGTCAATAAAAGTCCCGTCGGTCCAGTCGTTTCGGAGATTAGATTCGGAACAAACATACAGACAGACAGACAAAAATAGTTTTTTTTTTCTAATTACCGTATATACTTTCATTATATGCATTCAGTAAAAAGCTTGTTGTTATGAAATTACAAACAGACACTTCAATTTGATTTATTTGTACAGATAATTGTAGCCTGGAAATTGCAGTAGGACAAAACTGTCCCATTGCTAGTCAAAGGCTTTCCTTTCTATGACGGAACGGAGGCCTTTGCCCTGCTGAATTGGAAATGTCCAATCCTCTCCATCTTCAGTATATGTGGACCAATCTAGTCAATGGACGTCAAACTCATCACACCGACTTTGCTTAGATTTGCTGAATTTAATACTCGTTTCTCTCTGACAAACATGATGTAGAATCGTCAAAATCTCATCGACTATAATAGCAAAATAATAGATAACCACTCAAGTAGTAGCCAAATCATAAAAGCAGGTCAACGCAACGATTTAAAAACAATTTGCAAATTACTTACTCATCGCTCTTACTCATCTGTATAAGTAGAAACTCCGACCAACCATGCAAACAAAACATACCTGCAACAAAAACAAAACAAATAAGTAGTTATTCCAAACAATTATAAACTAGAAACATCTATTATAACCCGGAAAACAAAACATAGTCATAATCCGTAATCCCCTCAAAAGCGAGACCCTAACAAAAAGACAATGCACAGTGTGCCGAAATCGAAACGTCACTAGACAAAACGAAAATACAAAAGTCCCCTGAGAGCGACGACAGTAAAGTCCGTTTTGACATGTATTAATGGTGGCTACACAAGCGACATGGAGAGATAAATAGCTCTCAGCCATTAATGAGATAAAAAAACGTGACTAACATTATTTTCCGTTATTCTCTTGGTATTTAGTTCGTGGATAATGAAGCATTTATCTTGAGTTTCGTATTGATTGTGGCTCGATTTGGATCACCGTGTGTCTGGTTTAGGTTGATAGTTTTGTTTATTATTTCTTGTTATAGTGCAAGATCGCGGTTATCTCGATACAGAAGCACGATAATCGACCAAAACAAAGACTGTTTTATTCTTTCATTAAATTGCAAAACAAATCAATTCTCTCCCAACTTCAACAGTACTTCTCAAAAGGAAAACGCGCGCTGAAAAGAAAAGTTAAAACGGACACCGTGAAAAAAAGTTTCTAATTTTAATTACAAATCCAAATAGCTTCAAGTTACGAAACAGACACTTAAAACTTGAAAGGGAAAGTAATCTACTTTAGTCTTAAGCATTTTTTTAATGTCACAAGGTCGTGGAAAACCCTCAATTTAGCAACAGAGAACGTCTATTGAAGCGAAATGGAATGGCTACACGATTTCTGCCATTAGAGGCTTTCATAAAAACGTTAGTTAGTTTTTGTCCACGAAAACCGTCGTTCTGCCCATCGGGGATTAGTTTTCGCAGTTTTTATTAGGTTTTTACATCATCTGTGGCGAATTTAAATGTTTTATGAAATGGTGATGATGACAGTTTTTACTTAGTTCTTTGCGAAAGGCGGGAAGATTTGTTATAAAAAGTAAACTTTTTGGGCAAAATGGCTTACGTTTAATTAATAATTATATAAAAGGGTAAGGCGGGCTGACATTTATCACTGGCGTTGTTTATTCAAACAAAAACTTGAGATATTTTTTCAAAACCATATTTGCCAAAATTCTCACAGCCAAATTGACCATCATTACAACCGTATACCCAAGCATATGGCCAAAAATGTGACGGCAGAATTATCCTCAAATAACGAAATTGGTGTAAAAAAAAAAAGTTAGTGGCTGTGAAAACACGGTCGCCCAATGTTTGCGTTGCACTTAAAACGGGGACAAAAAACGCTTGCATCCGGCGATGCTGCATACTGGCGAAAAAGCAGCGAAAAGACCAAACTGAATTTGGAAGCAAACATGTAAACAAATTGGACCACTAGCCACGTTTCCCCTTATAAAAAGTGCAAACACGTTATTGAAGAATTACGGTCTTTTTATTAACGCGGCGATGGCGCGCAGAGTATCAAATGATTACTGCGAAAAAAAAAACGCACAAGTTACTAGTGCGGTTTTCAGTTCTTATTTTATGTAGCACTGATAACAAATAAAAAAAAATGACAATACTTCGTCGTCATTACCATTCCTATTACAAAATATACAAACAAGTTCGAAAAGTTGAAATTAGACACGAAAATGACCAACGAACATTTTTAAAAACAGAATCATATTATGACTGGCCATTAGCACACTCTATGTCCAAACCCAACTTTTTTTTTCATCTGTTTTCGTTGCGACCCAAGCATATAATTTGGCTGTAACAGGTGCCCGCCATTTTGTTTAAAAAACACGCGCACCATGTTTTTATTGAAATTAAAACGGAATTAGAGAAAATCGTTTCGGTTAACCGCAAATGCTTTGAAATACTCGTAGCTCGGGACGTTGTTATTGGTGTATTATAGCTCTAGTGATTGCTTCATTCAGTGCACTGTTCGGTATAAATAGTTTTCATTGATAGTTTTGATTGTAAACTGATTTTAATGGGCAATAAACTTTAGTGAGTATTCGTGATTTGAAATTGACATAGACGTCAAATGGCTGTTTGCAAAAGTTTATGGTGTAACTTGATTTTATGGAGATCAGTAAGTACAAGTTAAATTGATGTTTTTGTAGCCATGGAGTCTAGTATTGCCCGATTGATGGCAATAGATCGCCCACTATTACATGGGACTTAAACATAACCTAAATACATGTCTACTATTAAGTACACTTCTGAATAACCCTTCAAGAATTACAGGCGAGTTATTTTTTTTTTCTATTTAAAATTTAAAACGGTCTGTAGTAGCTAAAGAAATGGACTTAAAATTTTACGAACAACTTAAAAACAATCTGTAAAGATAGCATTCGTTTAATTTTCAAATTTTCAATAATACCACAAAAGGAAACTTCAAAGACGAAAGGACAACGAAAGAGTCTCGTCTACTTTTTCGTCGAAAAACTATTCATTAAAAAGTTTGGTGCTAAGTTCCATTACGGCTACTCGTTAAAGCTAGACTGGTGATGCGATCCTTACAGCCTTGAGAGAAAGCCTATCAGACTAAGTTGATAGTCTATTTTGTTTCAGAAGTGTGATTATGCATGGAATACTGTCCTAGAGGACTGAAAACACTAGATTTGGAGTATGGATTTCTAAAGATTTTTTCAGTTGAAGATTTTAACAGCAAAACAGAACTTTTCGCCATCAAGCTTTGTCTTTTCTCACTGTCTATCATTTATGACACAAATAAGTTTCACAATTTATTGTCAATTAATTTGACAGCTCAGTCTGACATTATCCATCACGTCACTAGCCTGTAGTCTATGGCCAATATAAATTACGCCTTAACGGATCTTTTAAAAACAACTAAGATTAAAAAGAATGTAATCATGGTAACCTTCCTTCCTTCCTTAAATCTTACTTATCCCAATTTGCGTGGGTGATAAACAGCTGATTTATTTTAGATTGTGTAATCCCGGCTAAGATTAAACCTCCCCATATCTCCTTAGGCGGTATGAGAGCAAAATGGATAAAAGAACAACTGATTTTGAATTAAATGTTAAGTATTTGAGGACTATGTTTAGGTATGATATTTGAAGGGTAAATTGGGAGATGAGAGTGGTCCAGAAATGGCACAATAGGTATTTTATCCTTCTGCAATAATTAGAATAATACGAGCCTCTTACTGTCCCTCTTCACGACAAGCTTCTACTCATGCAGACAGGGCCTAGTAATCATCACCACGCACGTTCAAAGGCGATATCACACGAATGGCGGTACTTTCATTCAAATATAAAAGCGTGGCTTGCCCTTATAACCGAAAACTCTTCATGATGGAAAGGTTTCTGAACAGTCTGCTTGCCTTATAGGTTTGCCGTCTTGTTGCCACCTAGGCACGCCACTGTATCACACCAGTAGTTCGTGAAACTTCTTCCCACGACATTGCCTTTCCAGTTTCTAGATTATCTAAGGCACAATTCCCCTAAGATTACTCTAGAAACTTTATACCACTCTTTTAGCCTCATTTTCGTGTTTTAAACTAGATTAAAACCTACAACCCAACGTTTTCATAACTCGTTTATACCGTAACAATTTTCTAAAAATAACCCGGACACAATAACCTTAAAATACCTCCTCATATATCCATTTAGCATATTTATTATGCAGTAACGTTTCAACCCAAAGGAAATATCCCTAAAAATGAAGGACGCAGGTTTTAACTTATTCATAATGGTTTATTATAGTGATCATGTTAGCTGAGGAGGAGTTTTCGTGTATTTTTCGTGTGTCGGCACTTGTCTATTGGCCTTTTTGGTTATTTAGGACATTGGTTTTCTATTGTTTTTGGGGTTAGGGATTTGGTCTTCTCGAGGGAAACAGATGGATAAGGAACGTGTAGAATGGAGAAGAATGGCAGAAGAAAGGGGAGGCCTATACCTAACAGTGTGTGAATCTAGGCTGAAATTATGATTCTAGGGTTCGTTTTCATCTGCTGACTACGTGATGTTGTTCGGATTAGGTGGTTTTCGTTAAATGCCTTTTATTTTCTTATATTGTAATATTATGTGCATTCTTAATTTACGAAGTCATTCTTTGGCAGTCGTTGCAATCTTTGGAAGTTTGGACCCCTGATTCATTTCATACAAAACAGGTCTAACCGTTGTTTTATAAATCTTACTCTTAAGTCTAAGCTTCCTTGTTAATTCTGTGCTTTACACTACGATCTATTTCGCCATCGTTTTGCACGAGAGAACCGAGATACCGAAAGTTGGAGCAGACAGGAAGAAACGCGCCATCTAGCGCTATGGCTCCAAAAATGGAGAGACCGGCGAAATCGCAGAACATGTTTTCAGTGTTACTTCTGCTGATTTTCGAGACAACATTCTCCAGCTTCTGTTGCCATTTCTCCAATCTGCTCTGGATCTCAGGTTCATCTTCACCGACAAGAACAATGTCGTTGGCAAATAGCATGCCCCTTTCTGAATGTTCAACGTCAAAGCGTCCATAATCAACTTTGTTTACACTCAGTGTTATTTTAAGTTCGGCACGTACCTGATATTTTGTATCCTGGCAGGGTCGCCTTGTACAGGTCACTATTAGGGTGTTAGGTACGTGGTAAATATAATAAAACAACAGTTTGTTCAACGCGCACGTCTTACTCGCACGGTGGAACAGCAGAGAGTGTGCGGTTAGTGAAGCGACTACGTAACTGCATGCCCATCACCGCTCGCCCCACCAGTAAGGCTTGTCGGTATTTATTTATACACTACAGTAACTAGCCTGTTATTTCTAGATACTGGTGGGTAATACTAATTCTCAACTTTATCTTACACGGGTTCCTAGATAACAGGTGTCAACTGTCAAGCAAACAACGATTAAATAAACGAAATTAGGTTTTTTATTTGAAAACTGTAAATATTTAGGTAAACTTTTTACTTAATTAGCACTCAAAATGACGATTTTACGATAAACTCCAAATTGTAGTTTATCACGCATTTTAAATAAAGAAAAAAAGGTTACGATTTCATCATTCGAAATTTAAATCGAACTCGTAAATTCAACTCGACATTTTAATCAAAATTCAAAAAAGGAAGTCATTTACGGTAGAAAAAAAAACTACTAAGTATTCCATTTTTTTTAAATACCTAATACAATCGATAGACCATAAATAATTTAGTCTTCGGTTCCATAAATGATGTTCGAGTATTAAAGCATTACGATTTGAATAGACCTTGATTTGCATTGAAAGAAACAAATTGACATCCTGTATACCAAACAGATAGTTTATCTTTGCAGTCTTTTGCCTTATATGGGGAGAGCAGGGGTCTAAGTGTCAGGTCAGTGAAGTGTAACTGGTGGTTGTAAAGCGTAAATTGTAAGATTGATCGTTAATCGCAATCGGAATCTAATCTGTTTAATGTAATTTACACTACGCATTTGTAAGACTAAACAGGTTGCAGGGATCCACTGGATGCGAGTCGCACGGGACCGGTCAATGTGGTGACACTTGGGAGAGGCCTATGTCCAGCAGTGGATGGTCTTTCGGCTGAAATTATGATGATGATGATGATTTGTAAGTCTAGACATAGACGAGAAAAAAATACCTACTGTGAGGGTTGGTGAAACATTAATTAATTGTTTTTTTTATTAATTTTAACAAGGACCGAGAAGCTGTATTAAGCAGTCCTTTTGTTTATTTCATATTATTTTTATCATAAAACATATTCGCTTAATACGATATTTTGATAGCCAAATCCACCCAAATTAGCTTAGCACTAAAAAACATTACTTTACTCGAATTAAGAGAAAGTTTCTAAAGAACCATAGACCCGCCAACAACAACAAGAAGAGTCCTAGTAACATCACTTCAACAAGAAACAAACAAAAAACAATCAACACAGAAACATCATTATAAAAAAAATCCGTACCAAAAACATCGGGAGGAAATCAGTCGCATAATTACATAGAAAACGAAGGAAATAATTAAATTACGATACTTGAAAACTTGAGGGACTTCAAGTAGACTTCAAAATTTCGACGTTCGTGTATTAACATTAATGGTTATTCAACTGACTCAGAATTAAGGAATTGTAAATTTTCCTCTCAAGTATTTTTTAAAGTGGTTTGACGGAGTACCCACCAGGTTAGGATCGACAATTGGGTCTAAAAATATAATAAACTCGAACTAGGAGTTGAAGGTAACCGACGTAGCCCGAAGAATAGCCAAACTGAAGTGGCAGTGGGCAGGGCACATTGCTCGCAGAACGGATGGCTGATGGGGCCGAAAAATTCTGGAGTGGCGACCGCGAACCGGAAGACGCTGCGTTGGAAGGCCTCCCACTAGGTGGACCGATGACCTGGTGAAGGTTGCAGGGATCCGCTGGATGCGAGTCGCACGGGACCGGTCAATGTGGCGACACTTGGGGGAGGCCTATGTCCAGCAGTGGACATCTTTCGGCTGAAATGATGATGATGATGAGGAGTTGAAGATTTTCGAAATGATAATCTATTGTTGTACAACAGAATATGAAAGCTAGATTAACAAAACGCAATTTACAAAAATCTTTGACTATCGATCCCTGACCTAGTCGCCACTACGTTGGAGAATACCGCAACTTAAAACGTACTAGAATCTAGTATGCTACTATCGACTATCTAGTAACTAGATAATTCGACAATATTAATTCAAAACTTATACTGTCACTTACGGGATATCTTCCGTGATTATTCATTATTTTGCTCCCGTTAATTATACCGTTTCGGTACCTTACAATTTATTTACCATCCACCCGCATTCTCCAGTCATCTCGCGATCATGGCTCAAGAGCCATGAGCTCCTGCTGCAAGCAGCAGCGTCGAAATATCGGGAGCTCAAAATAATGAATAATCACGGATGATATCCCGTAAGTGACACTATAACTTTAGTTTTAAACTGTGAAAGCTTAAAGATAGGGTACAAATCTGACTGCCTTATAGCCTAAATAAAATGTCTAAATTCAAAAGAGCATAAAGCATTTTCGCGGCGATTTTATTTTAAGGATATCCAAAATTCGTTTCCCGTCCCGCTTTCAAAGTAATTTCTATAAGAATTGAATGATACCAGTAATTCTCGTCTAATACTTCTGAAACACGTACGTTTCTGTAAAATAATGAGCTTACACAAATCCTATTACGAGTTACTAAGGCCCGGCTAACATCAGGATTCTTTCACGGATACGCAAATACGGATCGTATAGCTTTGTGCAATACCATTTTGTTTGAAGGTTTACCCGTCTAGTATAAATTAAAGGAGAATAATGGGATGGGATACGGTAAGGAGCTCGTGGCTAAAAAATAACAGCCGCTCGGAAAAATCTTCAGGTTAAGCCGCGCTTGCCTAGGTTGGTCTGTGAATGGGTGACCACCCATTACATACCGAGTTCCTCCGTGCCTCGGAAAGCACGTTCAGCCGTTGGTGCCGGCTGTCATTTGTAGATCTTTGACAGTCGTTATAGGTAGTCAGTGGCCTGAAAGTCTATATCATACTAACTGGGTTGTGGAGGTCAGATAGCCAGTCGGTCCATGTAAAATACTGGTTTTCAACTGCGTCCCTTTAGACTGCAAGCTGACCCCAACATAATTGGGAAAAGGCTAGGCAGATGATGATACAGCGTTTTCTAATATTTTGAGATTGATTTTCCGTGAATTAGCAGAATTTTGCCAATGCGTGACGCTCTAAAAGCTAATATGCTAAGAAGACTAGTGATAGAGATTTTTTGGAACAAGAGAAATAGCTCAAATCGCAGAAACATTAGAATAAACGCAGAAAATTGACAACAAAAACTGCTATCAAAGGTGACAATAAATTCAAAGTGAAAAAGACAACGATAGCAAGGTCTATAAATCCAGCAAAGATAAAAAATGGCGACCAATAAAAACGACATTGAGGTAAGGTAAAATGATCCAACTACATCGTAACACTCAAAAACCAACTGTAAGCTCAGTGAAGTGAAATGATCCAGGCAGGTTGCTACTCGCAACGAGAGAAACAGACTCTAAATGACAACTACACATATGCCTGCATAGACGCAAAATATCAAAAGACAATCCAAGGTCAAATCTGACTTGACGAGACACGAGCTTCAATTCATCCCGACCCCAGCTTTGTCACAAGATCAGATAACCAGAATCACTCTTATTAACAGTCGGCCTACAGACATATTTCATTTTTATGACATCCTTTTTACTTCAATAGGAGTTATTAAACTTCTACACTAGTAATGCTTTCACTTTGTCTTTTTTCGGAGACATCTATAAAAGTTGATTTAGGGATTAATCTTTTTTGTGTGTAAGTTTTTTTCTTGTGTGTTTTTTAATGCAATTTCTAGCAAGCCGTGCCCCAAAATGTTGTGAAAGAGATACATTACATTACGTTTGTTTTCTCGCTGAGCCAGGCAGAGGTAATAACAGAAGAGTCATAATGTAATAACAGAAGAGTCAGAAGAAATTGTGAATCAGTAGGTATATCATCTATAGCATCTACTAGGTGAAGACTTATATCAGCTACTATAAGTTAATACTTGAGTTTTTATTAGCTCATATACAAAATAACGTTTTTGATTGCCCGGCAGGCGCTATTTTCCAACCTCTACTAACTTACTATCCATAGTGACAACTCGTTGAGTCAATCGTGAGGAAAACAGCATTCCTACGAGATATTTCTTGACGGCATGTAAAACTAAGTCAGAGGCCCATGGGCGGAATAAAAACTCTGACACTAGATTATGCACTAACCACACAAAAAAGAAAGAAGAAGATTTGACGTGTCTATGGTCAGATGGAATAGAGTGAGTAAAGGAATACATAAACACCATCATCATCTGCCTAGCCTTTTTCCAACTATGTTGGAGTCGGCTTCCAGTCTAGTATTTTGTTGTCAGTATTTTACATGGAGCGACTGCCTATCTGACCTCCACAACCCAGTTAGTATACCCCTTGGTAAGACTGATTGTCAGACTTTTTGGGCCACTGACTACCGGTAACGACTGTCAAAGATCTACAAATGACAGCCTGGACCAACGGCTTAACGTGCTTTCCGAGGCACGGAGGAAACTCGGTACGTAATGGGTGGTCACCCATCCACGGACCAAGCTAGACAAGCACGGCTTAACCTAAAGATCGACCCGAGCGGCTGTTATTATTTTGCCACGAGCTCTGTATAAAGACCAAGAAACTAATATTAAAACGCAATCGTTTTTAAAAACTTCATAAAAGATACATCATTAAAACCCCTGATAAACGTTACCCTAAGCACAAAACCGACAATTCGTACACAAAGACGCAACAACACATTGTCTCGCTTTCCCTTTTTCAGAACGAGTTTAGATCTCATAAAAGGTCTAATCTATTCCGCTTCACAAACCTCAACTTTGCAGTACAACATTAAAGAGTCGTTAAACTCAGTTTAAACATTCGTTCTCTTTTGCTGTTTCACTGTGCCCTACCCTAGCTAAACTGGGAAACATTTCGCGAAGCTAAGTTTTTGACTTAATCTTTCGTTTGACGTGAGCTGAAGTCGGTATTGATTGGTTAAAAGTTAGTGTGGTATGATTGGGCGATTTTAATCGACGATGTGACTGCGTTGTGGAGGTCAGATAGGCAGTCGCTCCATATAAAATACTGGTATTCAGCTGCATTATTTTAGACTGGAAGCCGACCCCAACATAGTTAGGAAAAGGCTAGGCAGATGATGATGACGTCACAGTATTTACGTCCATACTGAGATGAGTGAGCTCACACATTCGGCGTAGGACTTTAGATACGATTTTGAGTATGAGTGAGCGAGACAGTATGTATTCAAATGTCAACGAAATAACACCGATTCAATCTTTTGACACGTTCGGCTAAAACGTAGTGTTCTTTGAATTTCAGTAAGGGTTTTCAGAAATTGAATAATAGATCAGCTTTTCGTGTTTACAACGTAATAGTTGGAATTCTAAGTTTTCATGGCAATTTTGATACATGAAAATCTTTGTTTTGGCACGTACAATAATAAACACGCTTATATTCCGTAAATATTTATTAAATTTGAGTAAATATTTAAAAAATATGAGTTGAAACAAATACCAGTGGTATTAGTTTTTGGTATTAGAATGGAATAAATCAGACACTACTGTTTCAATCAAAAAAGTATTTTACATGAATTTTAATCCAGTTCATTTTCGTTTGTCTATTTTCTAACACAACGAAGATCGACAGTAAGATTACAAAATTGAGGACATTAGAACATCCCGTACTTGACTATTACTGTTGACACCCAAGGGTCAAGATTGGTCACTCACGACATACTAGGCCAGTATCATCGTTACCCCAAATGCTTTGTTGACTTTGACAGCAATGTTGTATTTTGTTTCGCCTTCTATTGATGCCAGAGGTAGTATTTCTATCTCTTTCTACGTTTTTAGCGCATGCTTTTGAGTTTAGATATAGCTATGGTCACTAATGCTAGTACCAAGCGATACTTAAATGAATACCTAAGTATTTTTGTTATTGCGCTGATCGGAGCATACAAGGTGTAAACGGACCCTTCGCGAAGCAGTCAACCATTAATTCTGTACATCAAATTACGTGCCTCTATCCAAAAAATATTGCTGGGAAACGACTTTTTTTTTGGGGTGAAAAATTACGTTTTACTGTAGGACTCAATGTTCACTTGTACGCACTGCAACTTTGTGCTGATTTAAGTATTGAACAGTACAGAGGTTATGGAGGTATTTAAAGTAAAGTTATAACATTAAAAACTTGTGGTAAACTTGGAACTTTGATCTTCAATATCCTCCGTAACTAGTAGGGTCCCAGGTATGGTCCAGAACAAAAAAAATATCGGAATGACGGGGAGAAAAAGTGCTTTTCAGATTCAGAAAAAGTGCTTTTGAGAGTCTGCTTACACCGATGATAAAACCTAATAGTGCCCTTTTATTTAGGCATTTAGCTATCTTCAGTGCTAGTGAAAAATGCCGTATGTTATTGATTTAGAAGAAAAGCAACGTAGCTCAGAGACTCTAGACGGATTTATGCGTTCTTTTAATCTAGAGGACGATTTATGGTTGTTTTCGTACCCGAAATGAAATATTTTCTCAACTGACTTTTCTGACTTGCTGTCATAACATATGGTTTTATATTGCCGTCCCAGACAATGCTACCATGCAAATAGTAATTCAGTTACTTTGAAAAATAAAAACATATCAAATCAACATCCTGTATTTTTACTCCATACTCGAATTTAGTCATTAAATGATATGTAATGTTAATTCCGCGAAAAAGATCCACACTTGGGATGCAAGACCTCTCGCTCGCAAAAATATTCACAGGCAGAAAATGCGAAAATTAGCATGCCATACAACCAAACCCGTACTCGACAAGTGTTTTTCGACGTGAAACATGAGTCTAGTACCTATACGTGCCAAAACAGTTCTTTAAGGATCCTCAAAACTGACTTTAAAGCCGCATATACAGCAGTTACCAGTTCAAGTAATACTAATATCTGTACCAATTCACAATACCTACATTACCGCATAACAACCAAACTACAGAACTCCGAAATCAATACTAAATAGTGATTTTAGTCAAATCGGAGCGCCTCGTTACACACGGGGGAGCATTTGGAAACTTGCGCGCGGATTAGTTCGCGGGTTTCTGCCGAGTTCGGTGGTAGTCGACGCTAAACAGCTTTTCAACTAGTGTGGACTGCGCCGCTCTGTGTTCGGTTTTTAAACAAATATTTATTTTGAGTAGTGCTTTTATAGCTTTAGTAGTTATTGTAATTTGCGTGATTTTAGGAACTCAAGATCGTTCAATAAGATTTTTAAGTAAAATGCCGTGGTTTATGTTTGTACGCACGACTGCCAATCAAGCTAGACAAAACCAGTTTATACGGATCTCTCGTTGTACAGGAAATTAATACAAAGCGAGGCCATGTTATAATGGAAATGTACAGCTTGATGTGCCGCCGTGTGTACGTAGATAACCTCTAATACTTTCTATTCTTTCTATCATACATAACATTATTTTAATTTACGTCACTTACCTATTTCTGCACCGAAAGCATGGTTAAAACTCTTCTGCAATAATAAATAAAATAAAAAAGCGCAAAATACAACTAAAATGCGCCCACTTTGGCCACAAAAACTACGTTTCTACCAAAAGCCAATATATCACAAAAAAGATTCCGTTGACAATAAACGATTAGCCAAATGCCCGGAAACGGATATGGGGTGTAGGCCGAAGACGACTACTGGGAATGGTCGACGTAAAAGTTGCCCAACGATGTTACCTCGCTTGAATGTTTTCTCACTAGCTGTGAGGCTAGGAGAACAGCGGGTGGCATGAGAGGAAGCGGAGCGGGCAGGGAGATAATGTAGGTCATATCATGGGGACAATTTGTCTCTGATCTTGAAGACAAGACGACCGGTATCTATGGTTACACGGTGCGCATTCATGGTCATGGTTTAAAGATTTGCCAAACATAAAGATTATTAGAGGAGCTTACTGTGTGCCTACTTAGGTAGTATCATTTATGCTATAACAGATACTATTCGCTTATAGGATTCCAACAACACGGAGTTAAGTAGGTCAACTAGAACAGAATCTAAACTTAAGCAAAACAATAATTTCTAGGAAGGATAATGCACCATTTACCTCGCTTGGTTGCTCATCAATCGGATTGCTTGGCGCTGTATACTCTTATTAG
This sequence comes from Noctua fimbriata, assembly GCA_905163415.1. Taxonomy (NCBI): domain Eukaryota; kingdom Metazoa; phylum Arthropoda; class Insecta; order Lepidoptera; family Noctuidae; genus Noctua; species Noctua fimbriata. The sequence continues at coordinate 5,878,666 of LR990946.1, forward strand.
CAAGAGAAAAAAAGGTCCATTAAAAGTCAATTTATCCTAATTTAATTTGTATAAAATAGTGTTGTGACTGTTTCATTGACTAAACAGCTACTAATGTTTGTTTTCAAACACCATTATTGGAATTTCAACTCTTGACGCTGATAATATAAGGTGTAGAATGTAAGGTTGCCTATAAGGGTTCACTAAGACACTATTTAAATTATAATTAACACTAGAAACGGGATATTTACCATGTATACCGATTGTTTTGAGTTACCGATATTTCGGCGCTGTTGCAAGCACCATGATCACGAATATACTTAAGTTATTGCGGGTGAGTGTTTAGGAGCAGACCAATCGGTCTATCGGTCGGTTTCTACTGTTAATGATAATGTTAGTGACCATGATAGTTTAAAAACTATTTAATTAGTAGCACATTCTTAAGTTACACATAAATAACTGAAGAAAGTTCGAAAAATCTAAGCGATTGCGTGATAGCTATTCCCGCTGGCTTCATAGCCGAACATGGCGCTGGCAACTATTATTCCTTACTAAAAACTTTTCCAATAAACGAGTTTTTTTGTGTGGAAATCCAAATCTTTCTACCAATCGCTTAGTTTTTCTTGTGTTTATTCACAGAAGTGTATTTGGACCATGATTCTTATGCAAAGAGTTTTCATTCGGAAACACATATCCACTCGTGAGTTTCAAGTAATTTTCAGAAAATATTTTTGTTTTTTTTTTTTCGAAAAGAGTATTCCGTATTTGAATAGAATTCTTGGGAATAGAACCCTTAATATTCCACATTGCGCACGTACCGATATAGCGGGAGTCACAGGGTAGGAACTATTGAAAAACATCTTGATCTATCAATGTGGATTTCTCTGTTTGCTAATCACACTGTGCTCTTAAAATTAGTGATCTCAATTACGAAATACTTCGGAAAATTCACCTGTTTTTTGTAAAACCTTTGGTTATTTTTACTTTTTCGTATGTTTTGTAATCAACTAGTACTCGTAATCGTTAAATATCGAATTCAAATCCGAAAATTATAAAACAGATGTCTGGCAATAACACGTAAATATGGAAATAACACAAACATTAAAATAAAATAAAAGCAATTAGACACCAGCAACAAAAGTACAAACAAAACGCGTCGACCAATAATAAAATATTTTTCCGGTAATATATTCCATATTTTATTATGATAACGAATGATTTCCCATGAGGTCGTATCGATATCGATATTAAATACGAATTTAATCGATACACGACAAATCCGATTCATAATTCATATTGAATTTGATAAATTAAACTCGTAAAAATGTAAATATAGGAATGTAGGCCATTTGGAAGCAATATTTTTTTATGAATGTCTCGTTGGTCTAGTGGTCACATAAGCTACTACTGAGCAAGAGGTCCTGGGTTCGATTACCAGGTCGAGTAAAGTGTAGTTAGGTTTTTCCATCAGGAATTTCTCAGCAGCAGCCACAGAGTCTAGACTTATGCCCGAATGATGGCAATAGGCTCCCGTAGCGAAGGGTAAATTTTTGTAAGAGGCAAGCCGGAGTACATATCTTTAATTTGATTGTATCTTTTGTCTATAGAATACTGACTATACCATTTTTCAAAGGGAATCCGGTAGGAATCGAGTTGTATGGAACCTTCGCCACTGATAGGCTCGTCCCCTATTACATGGGAGTTAAACATCACAGGCGTAATGTGGGAGAACTAATTAGATACACCTCTGCCTAACCTTTGGGAAATTACGGGGATGTTATAATAGTACAATGTCATATAAGATTTTAAACTATCATGGTCACTAACATTATTATTTAGACTAGAAACGGGATATTTACCATGTTTACTGTTTCTATTGAGTTCCCGATATTTCGGCGTTGTTGCAAGCACCATGATCACGGATAAACTGAAGTTATTGCGGGTGGGTGTTTATGAGCAGACAAATAAACAACACAACAGTAAACATGGTAAATATCCCGTTTCTAGTCTAAATAATAGTACAATGTCATTGTAGACATTAAAATCAAATACTATTCCACATTAGACCTAAATCGAAAGTACAGTCATGAGGAGAAGCCTTAGTCCAGCAGTGGGAAGACACAGACTAACAGAAACAGTAAACTTTACAATCGTTGCGATTTTCTCGCCAGTTTTTGTGAAAACCAACTCTTTACTAAAAAGAGTAGAAAATAAAGGAAGATTGAGTGGCCAACTAGACTGGCCGCATCTGGCAATAGTCACGCTATCGCCACGAGGAAGAAGTTTTATTAAAGTACTAGCTGAGCTCGCTGGCTTTGCCCGTGTAGATTTCTATTTTTTTGGATAATCTGAGCATGGTAGTCTCATTCCCAAATAGTTAAAGTAAATGTGTGTGTTTGTGTGTGTGTGTGTGTGTGTGTGTGTGTGTCTGTGTGTGTGTGTGAGTGAGTGTGTGTGTAGTGTGTGTTAAAGTAGTAGCAGTTTTCCTTTATTCATTTTAAGAACTTATTTTACATATTTTTAAATATGTCTTAAAAAAAACATAAAAATACAAAAAATAGTGGTCCGCCGGTAGTGGGAGCAGGGTCCAAGTGTAGTAGTAGTATTAGTATTATTGCAATTTTTATGTACCTTTATTTGTTATTTTTTGTGCAATAAAGAATACGAAAGAATAGTAAGTTATGTTACATTTTTAATAGACTACCAAAAGAAGGTAGTTATCAATACGTCTGAATTAAACGCATTTAGTAGGTTAGCCGCAACAGTATATCAATTAATCAAATAAGATTTTGATCGTGGTTTAGCGCTTGTTATGGTATAATTAATCCCACAGGAACGTTTTAAATATAGCCTATTTTCATACAGTCGAGGATAATGTAACTTCTCATAAGTTTCGTAATTAGTACAGAAGATTACCTCAAACAACCAAATTTACTAGCTTTATAAGATTTTAAACTATCATGGTCACTAACATTATTATTTAGACTAGAAACGGGATATTTATCATGTTTACTGTTTTGTTTTCAGTTTTGTCATGGTAAATATCCCGTTTCTAGTCTAAATAATAATATTACTAGCTTTACTTCTTTAGCGTAAATATTATATACATTAATAAATTAAAATAACCTATATTAACTAACTAACTTAAAAATAAACTTAAAAAATGGCGTCAAAAAACTCCTCCTCAACGTAGTCAACTGGTAATGTACCCAAAAGACTGGCGGCGTTGCCACGTTGTATGGCGTTACTTCTTTATAGTATTAGCATAGATTGATAGACATCAGTGGCGAAGGTTCTATACAACTCGGTTCCTACCAGCTTTCCTTCGAAAACGGGCACAATCAGTATTCCTTAGACAAATAATAAAATCACATTAAAGACATGTATACCGGCTTACCTCTTAAAAAAATGACCCTTCGCTACTGATAGACATCATTCTACACTTAAAATTTTATAATTTTAACTTTCTGTTCAAATATTGAATAAATACTTTAGATAGGTATTCAGGAATAAAGGCTTTGCAAATAAGGTTAGGTTTAATAAATTAATGTCGATATTTCAATCAGAATCTAACAATTATTACGACAGATATTTTACAAAAGACTAACTTATTGGTTCGTTAGTCAAATCGACTAGATAATATTATTACTAAGTTAGATACTAAGTAATTACCTCGATTTGATAGCCAAACCGTGATATTAGGGTAATATAAGACTATTTAGTATTTACGACTTAGATATTAAAGATTTATTGACCACTAACGCCATTTACGGTGAATTACAGAATTCCGGAACTAAACGGTAGTTTATATACAATGCTATTTCAATTAAAATGACACTATAATTATAACATCACCAATCAATCAATCAATCAATATCTTTATTGTGGATTATAGGTAGGTACATAATATAGGTCTTGAATAATTAAATGGTGATCAGCTATGTCCCGCCCATTGGGCATACAATAGTTACTTGCACGGAAGTTAAATTAAATACATTAAAAATACATTATTACATTAGGGTTACAAATGATTAAATTATTAATTTACAGAGAATATAATAGAGGGAAAATTAAACACATAGATACACATTAGAGGGCTACTGAACGCATCATGACTGAGGGAGACAGTGTTGGAGCAGCGGTTTGTCTGATAGGAAGTCTTTTACAGAGTAGTAGCATTTATCTACTAACAGGTCAAAGAGATTCTTTTTAAATTTTGTTTGAAATTATTCTAATAGGCCCCAGTCACGCCTGTATTTCCCCGAATGGTACGGCAGCCTTATACCTATTCATCACCCACAATTCGCCAGTTATGTTGAATGTACACACGGCGCCATATCAAGCTATACATTTCTAGTATACCTCGCTTTGTATAGATTTCCCTTAGAATGAGAGATCCGCTCATACTGGTTTTGCATAGCTTGGTTAGTCGAAGTGCGTATTAAGTAATAGAAGACGAGCCTATTGCCATCAGCCAGGTAAAAAACCCATTAACTCTTTGCCCGATATGGGAAACGAACCAATGTTCAGCAAATCAGCAGTAGTGCTTGTTAACCCCTAGACTAGACCAACCAGGCAGTCCAATTTTAATAGGTATCATCTGCCTAGCCTGTTCCCAACTATGTTGGGGTCGATCCAGTCTAACTGGATGCAGCTGAATACCAGTATTTTACATGGAGCGACTGCCTATCTGTTATCCACAACCCAGTTAGTACTGGGTAATACTATAAGACTGCTCTTTGGTAAGACTGGTTGTCATACTTTCGGGCCTGTAACGACTGTCTAAGAACTACAAATGATAGCCGGGACCAACGGCTTAACATGCTTTCCGAGGCACGGAGGAAACTCGGTATGTTATGGGCGGTCACCCATCCACGGACCAACTAATAATTTTAATAGGTAAAGCCTTTTAAAACGACATTGACATTTTAAGACTTCAAAATAATTTGCAGCCTGCCAGACGCATTAAGAGGTGTTAAAATAAATGAAGATAAGATACCCGTTTTTAATACAGTATTATTTTAAATGTGGGGATAATATAAGTCGTAAATTGAAATTCAATTACTTTAAGGGTCCGAAATGACCTTAATATCATTCTTATTGACTACTAAAGTTACGAGGAGTTTTATGTACGGATTTTTATAGTGTGGGCCCGTTTAATAGCGATGAGCGGGCCATCAATTTTAATATATCAATTATATATTAAGCATAAACCTTGTGTGCGTCACTGTACTTTCTTTGGGAGATGATAATGTTAATGGGAGTGAGATTTTGTGGAATATTCCATTTTTCTGCCACAATGCATTCTTAAATACCATATGTGACTGTTCTTTTGTGATTACCCTAATCTGATAAAATTTTCGTTTTTTTTTTCTAAATCAAGTAAATATTAGTATTAAGGTCGGTTTCCCCTTTGAAAACTTTTTTTAACTTGAAAGAAAACTTTTTAAATCTACCCTACGTTATTCCTTAAATCCCGACGTATTTAAAAAAAAACCTACTAGCTGTTGCCTGCGGCTTCGCTCACTCGGAGGTCGGGTATTAATCCATGAGACCGTAATACCAGGCTACAGTATAGTATATCGTAAGCCAAGTCATGGTCTATCTGTATGCCAAATTTCATTCAAATTATATAATTATAATCTAGATCCATTCAAAGTTTGAGTGAATCGGTTTCTTATAGGCAACCGTGCTCCACCATAGGCCGCATCATTGCTTTACATCAGGCGAGTTGCAGCCAAACGCAAGCCTATTAAGTATTAAAAAAATCCGTTCAGCAGTTACAAGTCTGAAGCCAAAACAAACAAGCTCACCTTCACAGAATATTCTTTATTTGTAGTTTATTTCTCTTTTTATTCTTAGTTAAGATAATCTCCTAATCTGTGCACTTACTAAACTTATTATAAGATTATAACACTAATTTATAAGAACAACAAACACACGCCGTACGGCGGCCAATCAAGCTATACAAAACAAGTTTATGCGGATCTCTCATTGTATACGAAATCTATACAAAGCGAGGCCAAGTTTTACTGGAAATGTACAGCTTCATATGCCGCCGCGTGTACAGCCACGAAAAACGAGCCAAAGAAACTAAAATTAAACCAAGTAACAGTGGCCAACGATGTTTTTCTACTTTTACAATTTATTGCCCCACTTACTGCTCCCCTGTTTCTTACTTACAGTTAAAAATCTTTTTACATGTAGCTAGCTATATGGTGTAAACAAAAAGATGTTTATAAAACTTCCAAAGAAAGCAGTCGTTGAAAGCGAAGTGGCGTTTTAAGTATTGCCTGTTTTGTTCTGATATGTATTGTATATAAGATGGCCTAGACTAAACAAAGTGACGTTTGACAACTTTGATAGAAGCTGTCAATCCTGTGGAGACGTTGTAGAAATATGAAACGCTTTGAAAGTAGTGGCGGTACTTTCATACCTGCTTGTAAGCTTGGCTTGTCCTTATAGCTCTTCATAATTCATTCTTCTTAGGGTTTTTTTACAGTCTACTTGCCCTATTGCTTGCCCTTAGGCACGCCAATTTGAAAGCTATTGCCATCCGACTAGGACCTTAGTACTCTTAATAGCAAAGTAATATATGCCTCGTCTATGCATCTATGGCTAATAGCGTCATACAAAGCGTTTACGACTAATATATCGTTTCCTTGTCTGTGGTGTGTCCTTAGACAGTTACTTGCATCTCACGACTTATTACTAATATATATCTCCTCTGTTACTAACAGAAGACCTTTACAGCAATCACCAATCTGCATTGCCATCACAAAATGTGCATTTGAAAGCTAAATTCAACCGTAAAGCTCCAACATTTTAAGAATGACGAAAGTGCAACTGCGCTAAAGAAATTACAGCCAGATTTTTAGCACCATTCCATCCAACATTGTAGCATTTAAATCGTTTCAATGTAACACAGAACTTCTCTACCACTTTGGTAAGTACAGGTTGTTCTCACTACCCACTTTGGTATATACAGGTTGTTTCAAAAGAATGTGAACTGAAATCCAAGCTAGCAAAAAGGTTGGGTGTTTAATTAATTTAAATCGCGAAAAAGGAGGTGACTCCGTTTGCTTTCTATTGTATTGTTTTGTTCCGCCATCTTAGATTACCTTTTGTTTCGTCTTGTGATTTTAGTTTTTTTGTAGTTCAGTAGTTTTGCTGTAGTACATTTTGCGTACCTTGTTGTTGGCTCTTAAAGGCCAAGTAGTTGGCCAGCTTTTTAGTGAGCAACCCTGAAGGTCTGACTGCCAAAACTAACCAGATTAATACATAAACTCACGCCTTTTTCCTATGAGAGTAGGCAGAAACCACAGATCGCGTGTTACAATCCTCACATATTACTTTTGCTTCGTCCACATTTATAGATCTGGTTCACACCGATTGATATTTAAGGGTATGCTATCAATGTGAAAGATGATATCTAGATAGAAAAGAAGTGATGTAAAGTGGAGAATAATGATGAGTGTCTCTAGAACCCTATAAAGTCCTTAAAAGGGACTCTGCAAGGCTAGCTCCTGCACGCGTAGCATAACCACCGTAGAAACGGGTTTTGTCGACGGAAGATAAGACAGACTGGCAGATTTCTTTTGTCGATTCTTCCGTCGACAAAAGTTACGAGTGCTGGATAAAGGGCCACAAGACTAAATAAAACGACTGCCTCGAAAGCGTTTTTTAATTTATTTTGTAGCCTTGATCCAATAAATCAATCATGAAGCTTATCAAGCACTTAGCATACAAAGTTGCAAAACTACTTAAATTCTGAACAAGAGCTTTCTTGTTCGACAAAAAGGCTACTCTGTTACGAATCCGATTCCAAGCCGGTTTATCTTGGAGATAAGGAATAAGGTCACATTATGAAAATACATACGCCTAAATGTGATGGAATTTAAATAATCATTTATAAGTTAATCACTGCTCTAAGTTTTTTGTCTGGAACTTACGCAAGTTTGTTGCAAATTATATATTTTGAACGTAATCTGTGATGTTTTTACCAGTTTTGTAATTTATATACTAATATTCCTGGGTTCGATTCTCGGGTCGGGCAAAGTGTTATTGGGTTTTTCTAACAGGAATTCTTAGTAGCGGCCACGGAGTCTGGATTTGTGCCCGTTTGTTGGCAATAGGCTCGCCCCCTATTACATGGGACTTAAACATAACTGGGGAAATGTGTGTGTACTATGAGATACACCTCTTCTAAAGCCTTCTGGGATTACAGGCGTGATGTTATGTTGTGGTATTATAATGAAATAAAGTTTGTAAGTTTGGATGTAGGGGGTAATCTACGGAACTACTGATCCGATTTTGAAAATTGTTTATCTAATGGGAAGCTACATTATCCTCGAGAGCTCATAGACAATATTTATGCTACATAAATTAGAAGTAGATGATTTGTGAATTTATTCACAAATAGGGACAAAATCATCAAAACTACCTAACTTTTTGTATAGAACAAGGGATAGTATCAAAAAGGGTGGGGGGGTAGGGGTTTTTATCGGGAATTCAAAGAAAACAGTAAACATGATAAATATCCCGTATCTAGTGTTAATGATAATTTTAGTGACCATGACACTCAAAATCTTATAAGGGATAGGATGTCAAATTAAAATAACATAACATTTCAGGTCACCTTACACAATTACATGACAAAAAAAGATGGCGTCCAAAATGAGAAAACAAAAAATGCACTTACGACTTAACATTAAAAATACAATTAGCCCCTCCATTATATCTCCTAATAACACATTTGGGTATATGCTAATGTGTCCACGCTTTAAGTGGGATTCTTTTATTTCTTCACATAATATGTTAATATGTAAGATAAAGTCATATAAATTATGTGCTTACTATAATGGATTTTATTTCGTTAGGCCTCGATAAGAAGTATGCAAAAATATTATTATATTTTTTTATGCATATTTTGGTGTGCAAATATCTTAATGGCTAGTCAAAGTAAAAATGTGAAAAGAGGTGTGTCCTATGGTTTAATTTTTTTCGTGGCGGTTTCCAATTTAAAAAAAATGGAAGGCTAAATATAGTAAAATTGCTTTCCCGTGCAAGAGGCGCTCAAAAGGTTTTAAAACACTAACGATAAAGAAGACTGGCGAGCTGACAAACCGGTTCCAACAATTTGTCGTATCATAGCCCTACATAAAAAAATGTCGCAAGCACCAAGACAACGCGCTTAAATCTAGTGCGTATCTCGTCTAAAATCTGTTTACTAACGTAAGACAAAATAAGACATTGTTAAAATATACAAGAAAGAACGCGCACAGAATTAGTTCCTCTAGATTTTGCATAAAAAACCGTTTTATAGGCCGAGTTGCTGTCTTATTTATAGCCAAGTGGAAATCGCATCAATGGCCGCGAATAAAAAACGACGGAAATATGTAAATTCTAACGTCTCTGTTTGCTAATTTGTGTATAAATGTTATATATGTTAGAGGCACATTTACATTGGTTTATGCACTTACGTTGATGTTTGGAATTTTGTATTAATAATACATTTATAAAATCACCAAAGCTTTGTTTTAAAGTCTTCCGCGGTTTGTCCGAATATATATTTATATTTTTTGTAATTTAATCATTTATTTGTACACAAGAAGAAAAAAACTTACATAACACAGTGAATAAAGTTGTACAATGAAGACATCAAAATGCGAACTTCTGCCTCCTAAACTAGACCAGAAGCCTGTGCTTTAGGAGCCAATCTTCCTTCAAATGATTGGTACACTAATGGAATTGTCAGTCATGCAAACAGTTACACAATAACTTATAATATACTTATAGCCCATTTAAAATACATATGTAAGACAGAATGATGTTCTGAATACGTGGTACTCATTTGTGCTTTGATGTCCCTTCCACCCTGTATATTCTACCAAAGGGGCTTGGCAAAAGTGACAGTCAGTTCAAAATGATTGTGAAAAATTCAAAAATGTATTGGGATTGACAAAGGCTACCGAAAACCTTCGGGCTATCCTGGAAAGTAGATGTATAAATACTAAACTCTTGAAAGCGCTTGCCAATTTTGTCTAGGCTCACAGGTTAGCATACAAATATTTTTAAAGATACGAGCAACAGCCTTCAAAGTTTATCTACTACTAGATTATTAGATATTTTGAGTAACCATGTCAAAGTAGTTGTTCCACTACTTTCACATGGTTTTCATGTCTTTCTTACTGTTGTTTTTCATACTTTTATGTACCTGTTAATTATGGCTACTAAGTTGGTAGGCACGTACGAGGTGTGTAGGTCAATGGTAAAACTTGTTAAAAGTATAATTACTACAATTAGTAACTGACTTCATTAACTTAACTTTATTACCAAATTAAAGGGAGCATCTACATACGTACAACTGCCGCCTGTGAACTGATATTCGTAATTATAATAGCGCTGTTTGATGCAGTACATTAAAGCTGCGCTGTGTAAACAAACAATAATTTTCTTTCACACAACGCAAAATAATTCCTGGTACACGGACACTGTTGCAGAAACCTACATTTTTTGGTCCTTCGAGCCGGATACATTCGGAAAAAACACTAATTTCTTTCATCCCTTTCTCCTTTATCTCTGTAAGCGATGGACCAATAGTTTGACTTTGATTACGAACCGGTGGACAGCAAAACACAGAATCAAAATCGTTAATTCATTATACCAGCAAAGCAGTTCTGCCAAACAGTCCAGTTTCTTCTTATAAGACAGCAAACGAACAAGGATGCTTATGAATTTCAAATCGGTTAACTAAATAAATATTCCAGGGCAAAATGCGGCGCGCAGTGAATTTCATAAAACTGTGCCTGTGTTTTTAATTACAGTATAGTTTTATGCACATGAAGTCACTGATACTTATAAGAGATTTACGATGGATTTTATGATTACTAGTATAGCATAGGGTTCTTTACACTGTGTGTTAACGCTGCGCAAACTTATTCTGAAGGTTTCACAATACAACATGAATGCTGATGAGAAAACACTACTTCGTTGATGATGATGATGATGAGTACTAAGAGTCTCCAAGCTAACAGATGGACAGACGGACAGAAAGATCGAAGTCTTAGCGGAACCATAAGAGATCCTTGTTTAATTACAGAACCCCAAAAAGGACAATATGAACTGGCAATGCTGGACTAATCTTAATATTTCGATCTACTCGTGTTTTTTGTCAAGTTTTTGCGACGCGATTGTTAAAGCTGGAGCCTCAAACTTTGCAGCTTCAACACCTGCCTGATGCCAAGTCACTCTTACTTAGACTTGTAGTAGAATCCGTGAGTGATCTAACAGCAATCATAACCGTCAAAGACATAAATCCCAAACCTACCCGGGACAAACGCCTAGTGGCAAATCACTTAGACATTCAAACCGCGTTCCAGATTCATCCATCGCTAGTGGCCCCTAAATCTAAAACAACAATGTTTCACACGACTCAGACAATCTATAACACACTAGTACATAAAACACGATATAATGATGAGCGTAACTCTGAGGACTTCTGAAGACTTCGGCGTCTATACAAAGTGTTGTAAGAAGGTCGTATAAATTCGTCGTGTCGCTAGTTCTAGTTGCACGTACTTACGCTTGGACATGTAGGGTGACGGTCAGTTTTGTAGTTACGACACTTTATGTTTTAAGGATTCTAAGAGCTGATTTCAAGCGCTGGCAATGCCATGGCATTTACATTGCGTTTTGCTTAGATGTGCTGAACTGCTAATTGCGGTCAGTTTCATAGGAAACTTTAAAAGTTTTAAATATAGGTTTCAGGATTTCAAGTCAAAATAGTTACTTATCTGAGTTAGCTAGTCCACGAAAATATTATCAACGCCGTATATTGTTTTAGTTATAGTCGTATCTTAATGGCCATGGCCTGCCACATCTGTCAATATTTTAGCCCCTAAAATTATACGAGTATTCAGGGATTTATGCATCAGTGTTATGGATGTCATAAAAAAAAATTACAGTTTCAACAAAATTTCAACATATGTTGAACGAACATACAAAGCCATATCTTTTTAGTTTTATCTACGTAAGCGTGTCAACGGTAGAACCACACCTGTCATATTTTTATTACTATAGATGACCCCTTATAAAAGGATTCCCATAAAATATTAGCAAAGACACGCACTTCTATACAAGGTTAGCGGCCATCAAATTTCAAGTTGTAGCATTAAATTCGCATCGAGGCTAAAAGTATTGTGTTACAATATAATAATTTAAATAAAAACACGCCTTAATGCTTTTAAGCCACAAGTGGTTTTTTTTCTAGACATATAAATCGGTATCTTTTGAATCGAAACAAATGTTTTTTTGCCATAACTTTGTAGTTAATTGTTTCCGATTGTTGCAGATGGTTTAACTCTAAAAACTTAGGTTTAAAATGACGGGATTTATCGCAAACGCATCACCGAATTTAATTCGACAAGTCCAAAACTAAAATGCACTAGATCAGTGACCTCCGAAATCGTATGCGAAAATTCTAATAAATCTGAACAACTTTTTTACCACAACTTTTCACCATATTCCCCAAAAAATATTTTGGTTTTTGAAAACTTGAGCTTTCATACTTTTTTATTCGAAATTAAATTAAATGCCATTTGCTTTTGAGAACTGCCTACACGTGAATAAGCAATAAATATTTTTTCTTTCTTTCTTTTTCTTTCAATATGGCCTGGTATTTACAACGTTTTCTTGGTCACCGGCATAGACGCCATTTTCAGAGATTGATTAATGTATAAACCATTCTTTTATTACCGTCCCGTAACTGTCCCACCATTCGAATGGCCGCATCATCGCTTTACATCAGGCGAGTTGCGGCCAAACGCAAGATTATTGAGTTTAAAAAAAATATAATATATATAGAGAATATTTCTTCGCACTGAGAAGAATAAGTAATCGGTTGTCGTGGTATGGGCATGTGATGCGGAGGAATGAGGAAAATGTTGTGAGGAAAGTTTTGAGTATGAATGTGGATGGGTATATGAGTAGAGGAAGACCAAAGAAACGATGGATGGACTGTATAAAGAATGACATGGCAAGAAAGGAGGTGTCGGATGAGATGACGAGTAATAGAGAAGTATGGAAGAAGAAGACATACTGCGCCGACCCCAAATGAATTGGGATAAGGGCAAGAGAATGATGATGACTGAGAAGAATAAGTAACGTTAAGTCCGCCTTGGTACATGTTTTAATAAATAAATAATACATAAATAGTCCAAGCTTGTTCAAGACGAAATTATTTTAGCATTCTTCTACTTTTTCTTGTCCTTGTCTCCTATTACTTGGAGCCCTCATAACACGTTTTTTTCTTCAAATTCTACCCTGTCAACCGACACGCTATCGTTTACTCCAAAAATCGTCTACCAACTGTAACGATATATTTTTAAGTCCCGATAGTCACCTAAACTACTAAAATTATGGACACAACAATTCAAGGAAGTGCAAGGGTGCCTTCATAAGCAAACCAGCCGGTGTGCCAACGTGCCATCAAAGTTGATCGTGTGTTAAAACAAATATTTGCAAGCACTTCATCTTTCACAAACTGTGTAACAGTTTTCAGCGGGTGAGTTGTGTCAACCAGCCTTTAAAGTTTAAGATCGATTGAGGTTTACAGTTTTGTAAGGTGTACTCGTATTATTTTTTGTTTTACTGATAGTTACACAAGGATGTTTTAGCACGTGGAGCGCGATTTCACGAATAGTAGTAAATTTTGATACTAGTAGGGAAATTTTGTTATTGCAGCCGAGGCGGATTCACGCCCGAGCCGCAGGCGAAGGTGTTATGGAGTCGAGAACTGCAGTAACAAATGCCCACGTGTATCAAACGAAGTGTCATTTTTGAAAGATCTGGTCACTTCTAAAAACTTTAAAAATAATCTCTCTCGCCGAATTCCGAAGAGATGGAGCAAGTAACCAAAAAAAAAACTTCATCAGTTCATCACTCTTACATAAACGACCAATCAGCTAAGCTCTTTACCATCACTCAACCAATTAGTGCTCTCCGAAGCTCAGTAACGTCTGCCGATAGGTTAAATCACTTGTCACTTGGCGTAACATGGTTAGTTGCTGTATCAAGTGCTTACCGTGCGAACAGCACTTAGTACTACTTGACTATACCTATTCTATACTGGTGTTCGCACGACGCCCATTCAAGCTAAGACATCCAGTATAGGCTGATCTCTCATTGTACGGGAAGCTCATAGAAAGCGAGGTCAGGTTATACTGGATATGTATAGCTTGATATGTCGCTATGTGTACTAAGTAGGAAATGTGCGCGATCAAGCTTAGTAGTGTGTCAGACTGCTCTGGAAACTGAAATCACAGTAACTTAAGTAACCAATTGCCTCATTGGGTTCGCGAGCGCGACTGCTCAGCATGAGGTTCTGGGTTCGACTCCCGGGTCAGGCAAATTGTTATTGGGTTTTTCCATCAAGAATTTCTCAGTAGCAGTCTGGAATGTGCCCGGTTGATGACAATAGGCTCGCCCCCTATTACATGGGACTTAAAACGTAACTGGCGAAATGTGTGTGTACTATAGGCATGCCTGTGCCCAACCCGTCGGGGATTACAGGCTTCCTGTAACATTATGTAAAACCTCAAAGCAATAATTTTTGCGTAAAGTTACTTAGTTTGATGTACATGAGGCTTGGTGAAGGATCTGTTTACACCATGTACAATATATAATATATTATTTTTATAGTAATTTCACGCAGACGAAGGTCGCGGCCTATTTTAAAATATTGATGAAAAAAAAACCGTATCACGCCACCAAAAATGAGAGCCATCCTTTTATCATACAAACAGTACATATTAGAAACCTTCCTGGAACCGCTCTCGCTTACTTTACAACCTTAATTCCACTTTTGAACTCCAGAAAAAAAGACAACCAAAGAACCGGTTTCCATACCTTCCCATCCCTACGTTTCCGGGAACCCTTGCCATTGGACTTTGAACTTCATCCTTTGAACTTTAAAGTACGAATTTGGTTGAGTGGGGATTTTTCTAGAACAAATTCCTAGAGATTTCTTAGTGCGTATTATTAAAGACATTAGGTCTAATATGGCGCAGCATCAAATACAAAGAAACACCGCGCGGGTGGTAAAGAGTTAGTGTAATACGTTTCTGATGTGTTTTTAATTCGGTATTCGTGTGAACTCCTGCGCACAAATAGACACATTACGGCGATTGTTCGTTGTGTGGCGCTTTTTAGATGTTGTCACCTGTTCATTATGATCTTGTTGAGTTGTTGCTTTGTTAACGTTTAATTGTGTTTAGACTGCGCAAGAGTTCATTAAAGGTTCGGACAAATTGTAGACTGCTAACGAATACTGGACACTGACTATTTTTTTAGTAAATTATCTATCAGACCGAAGAAAGGAGGTGAGTGATGACTTGATGAGATGACTGAGTTAAAGAGAAATATGAAAGAAGATGACATGCCGCGCCGACCCCATATAAATTGGGATAAGGAGAATGATGATATCTGTCAGTCCGCAACTTGTCAGTACCGGTTAGAACGCACTTAAGCTTTTGACTGCCAGAGCATAAACAAACGCGCGTGCCCTCCACGCCAAGCCAAAATTTCACCAACCATTTTGTCACATATTTGTGTCGTTTGGCGCTTTCTTGTCACGTATATGTGACAACGGCGGTCAAAAGGTTAAAGTAAAGCAGTAGAAGCAACTACGTATACAATATAATAAAAGTATGTATAGTTTAGTGATGGTGTTACCTTAAACAGCCAAAGGAATGAAATATTCGTAGCAAATACCTGTAAACAGAAAAAAACAACAAATAAGTACGGTGCTTCATAAAAACAGCTTTCAATCGACTTAACCCAGTTTCTCCGCTAAAAATGTAAATAAAACACTTTTAAACTCACAAAAACAAATGGGCTTTTATCTCATAAATAACTGAACATTGGACAAGCCGATTCACCAGGTGGGAACAGGCCTAAGTCCCGACATAAGGACGGCTAAAACCAAGAAGTTCCTACAATCAAAGTGACCCTAAACGTTTCAACACTAGTTTCGACATATGGGCGCCAATATGACGTTTCTGAAATCGACGGATTTGGGGTCGATTTAAACTACACAAGACAATCACTTACATTAATGAAAAGTTTTATCTTCCATGTTCATGGGCCACTATTTTAGAGACAAAAAAAAACAGTTTCTGTCAACTATCCGTGAGCACCTGACATAAGAGTAGGGACAACAAATTAGAAATCTAATAATTTTTCTTATAAGGCTATAAGTAAGTAATAACTAGTATTAAGTATAGTAAGAAAATGTCCGCCTCTCCTCAAATAACTTATAATCGCAGCTTAACGGAAAAATTCCACCACTCAGCTCTAGATTACTTCAATATCTAACTCAACAAAGGTAACATTTTCTAAACGGCTAATTAATAAAACTCCTGCCCCCTCCCTCCCCCCTTATTAGTGATGTACGCTCGGATGCTATACTTTACCGTATCGATACATTTGGAAGTGATACTCCGATATTTCGAATCGATACAAAAGTACTGGTATCGGAATGAATAGATCGTATATCACACTGTATTAAATTGTATGATGATCAGTCAATTCAGAAGAAAACAAAAAATCACAGAAGAATTCCTGGAATTTTGCCTAGACTGTTAGACGGACTAATTAGTATGTGCTTCTCAGAGGACGATGAGATACAATTCAATATTCGGAGAATCAGATCGAAGTCATTCGATACGATAGTAGAATCGTATCGTATACTTGCGATCCGTATCGATCTAAAGTATCGATACAAATGCAAGTATTACCCTCGTACTCTCTATCGTCTCGCTTCGGAACTCATCCCATACAAATCCGCTTTCCGTAGAGGATTAAAATATTCTTTCAACGTCTACTCAAACACTATGATTAGCAGTTGACCTAGTTTTCAAGATATAAAACCATTTCTTTTTAAATTAAAAAAGGGTTTATAAGTAGATAGAACTTTTTACATCGTGATTAAGTATTGCAGTGGCACATTGATCGAATTTTTTTTTATTAGTGCGATTTTAGTAGTGTATTTACCTGCAATATCATTGTATGTTTGTTTTTCAATCAATTCCTGCATTAAACAGCCAAACCAAAACTCAATAATGTTTTCACAAAGCCCAGTTTTCGTCGCCGTTTTTGGCACAAATAACCAGGTCGGTTTGCTATTTTTATAAAAAGCTTCTAAATCAATGAACTTGTCAAACACCAGACGTCATTTCATAAGCGATTCGTTATTCTAATTTTGCCAATAAACTCACATAAACGGAACCTAATATGGTTCCCTAACTTTCGAACCGTATGTCACCAATCACGTCTCAATCCAAGCAATCAATTGATAGGACGTCCACCGTCACAAAGCTGTGTCAATCTACTGAGTGGTCTCAGGCTAAAACTGCAGGAATTCGTTAGGTATTCAATTGTTTTTTTTTTTTGGCAAGGTACGTAAAAGCCCGACGAGCTGTGGGCCAAAATAACCACGATGTGGAGCCCTGAAGGCGACGCGGTAGACCTCGCAGGAGATGCCGGGACAAGCTGGACAGAACCAACGACTAGTGTTCCACATTGGCCCTGGATCGAAGGATTTGGAAGTCGGGAGAGGCCTTTTCCCAGCAGTGGGATGACACAGGCTAACAGTAACATAAAAACAGAAAATAATGAACCAACCAATCCCCATATTCATAGACTCTCGGGGTTTTTGGATCCGACAGCGAACCGAACGTTTGTGAATACGAGGGCAGCCTGCTCTCCAAATTTCCCACCCGTATGTCATCAATGACACGTCTCAATCCGACCAATCAATTGATAGGACTCAGCGTCACAATGCAGTGACAATCAGCTGAGTGGTCTCCAGCTAAACGGGTTTGTTTCACACGGTCGGCAACTTGATATTAAATCGATAATGGCTACTCGGATCAATGTATTGAGTAGGTACAGACAAGCACATCAAGCTACCCGAAACTGTCAAATTTTCTTAATCAACCTTGAACCTAATGCTTTAGAGATAATGTTGAAAATCTATTAAATAAATTTGACAGATTGTTGTAGCTTGATATGCTGGGGTCTGTACCTAAGAAATGGTTTTGGGCAACGAGAATTCTTGGTGTTGAATAGTTTGTTTTAATAACTTAGGTATGATTTATGGAAATACCATCATCATCATTTCAGCCGAAAGAAGTCCATTGCTGGAAATAGGCCTCCCCCAAGTGTCGCCACATTGACCGGTCCCGTGCGACTCGCATCCAGCGGATCCCTGCAACCTACACCAGGTCATCGGTCCACCTAGTGGGAGGCCTTCCAACGCCACGTCTTCCGGTTCGCGGTCGGCACTCCAGAACTTTTCGGTCATCCGTTCTGTGAGCAATGTGCCCTGTCCACGTGCACTTAAGTTTGGCAATTCTACTAATTATTATTCTTAAGAAAATATGCGAGAAATGAATTCAACGCCAAACTAAAACATTTTAATTTAATATTCTCGAATGTTTAAGTCTCAACTTTTCAGTTCTTCGAACAAGGTTAGTTATTAGGCCGGAGCTTTAGATCAGAAAAAATATTCAGAAAAAAAAAATTGTCACAAGAATAGTTCGATACCTCGATTCCTTCAGATCCTCAGAATAAAACCCATAAGTCACCTTCAATACACATAATCTACACTATTTAACGCACATTTGGGACCTCTGACCATATCGTAAGACCTCAGGAAGTCCCTTGAGCAGATAAGATACCATGACACTACAGGATTAAATGCGCCCACACACGCCGCATAGATGGTTTATGGAGAACTCACGACAGACGATGACAAGCTTTCTATAGAGTGTTGATTTATTAGTCCTAACTTGGAATAGAGCAGTGGCGAAGGTTCCATAAAACTCGATTCCCACCGGATTCCCTTTGAAAAATGGCACAGTCAGTAATCTATAGACAAATAATATAATCACATTAAAGTTATGTACTCCGGCTTACCTCTTACAAAAATTTACCCTTCGCTACTGGAATAGAGGATACATTTTTGGAATAGGGGAGGAAGATGATGATACTGTAGACACTGGGTAGCGGACCCGAAGGCATCTTAGAAGCCGATTCTTGCCGGCTTCGAGTCGGGAACAAGGCACTCTGCGTAGTGTCTAAGTGGATAGGTACTTGTTAGTCTTTGTAGGTATTATTCTTGTTTTGAAGCCTCTGTGCCCCGAAAGCGGCAGTCAAAGCGGCTTCTACACTGTCACCGTTAATGTCATAAAAGTGGCGAAGTATTGGACCAACAAAATGATAGATGATCATCACAAAGATTTTTGGGGAAGGTCTATTTGTAGGCATACTGCAGTTAGTTTTTAAATACCATGGCGACTGACTAATGAGCTTCATAATTAAGAGACTCCCCGATCCAAACAGTAAAGAAGGTGTCCACCAACACCAAAGCACTTTCCTCTCTGAAACCCTTAAATTTTATTACAGGTACAACGTCAAATGTCGATGGACACAATTACTTAACCATTACCAATAATGGACGTCGACGATATGTGGGTGTAAGCACATAACACCTCTACCTGACCCCTTTTAAAAGAGATCAATGGACCTGTCACTGTCAGTTTAATAATACTACCCACTTAGAGCGAAAACAACTTGTTTTTATCAGAAGACAAATTAAATAGATCCGTGCTATGTTAGTCTAGGTTATCAACCGATACAGTGCCATTCTGCGAAGTTATGTAGTTTATATTTCCAATGATTGAATATCATATTGTATTACAGAGTACAAAGTGGATCGTAACTCGATGCAATATTCTAAGGATCGATTTTAAAGTTCTTAGTACGGATACGGGAAAGGTAAGTTCCGAGAAATACTACTCTCAATTTCTGATTCCGAGTTCAAATGGACTATCGGATTTTATCATTGCAATAGATGAAACATATTTTAATGTT
Source organism: Noctua fimbriata (assembly GCA_905163415.1). Taxonomy (NCBI): domain Eukaryota; kingdom Metazoa; phylum Arthropoda; class Insecta; order Lepidoptera; family Noctuidae; genus Noctua; species Noctua fimbriata. The sequence continues at coordinate 5,898,580 of LR990946.1, forward strand.
GCTGTTGTGTCAGTATTTTATATTAATACATAAAGGGTTTAAATAGACCCTTAACATATCCGAAAGGCACTTGTTCTCCCCGTTTTTGCCATCATTTTTTTGTTTTTACGGAGTGTACCTTCTAGTTACGGAGATATTGGGGGTCAAAGTTCCAACTTTTTCACAAGTTTTTTTTTTTTAAATACATGTTCTTAATGTAAAATTTTTACTTTACACACCTCCACGACCCCGTACTATACAATCCATCCATCAGCCCATGCTTTGAGTGCTTTCCATCGAGTCCTACCGTAAAACTTGATTTTTCACACCAAAAAAAAAAGTCGATGCCCAGCAATAATTTTTGCGTAAAGTTACTTAGTTTGATGTACAGAATGCTTGGTTGACGGCTATGTGAAGGGTCTGTTTACACCCTGTATTATAAAGTTGAGTATGAATGTCGATAGATGGCTATAAAGGTGGAAGACCAAAGAAACGATAGATGGACTGGGCGAAGGATGATATGGCTAGTAATAGAGAAGTATGGAAGAAGAAGACATGCTGCGCCGACCCCAAATAATTGGGATAAGGGCAGAAGAATAATGATGATTAGAGGCAAAGTTAGTACGTTTGTATGTAGACTGTAATCTTCAGAACTACTGATCCAATTCCGTCACATACTTTCACTAATGGTAAGCTACATTATCCCCGAGTGTCTTATGCTATAATAAGGCATATTTAAAACGTTTCCATGGGATAATATTCGACCTTGACGCGAGCCAAGCCGCGGGCCAAGACAGTATTCATTAAGTGGAATTGAGCTAAACGAAAACACAGTCAATCGGTGAAAAAAAAAAATTAAGTGAAACCGTTTTTTTTTTGTGTAACGCCGACTAATTACCACAGCTAAACACAGAACCAACATGTCCTACCTCCACGCGTGATAGCCCCACTTTACCCTACCCCACGGCCCACGAGTCCACGTGGCTAGAGCCCCATAATCCCCCAATCGCGAGGGTAAACACCACTGTTTACCCACCACTCAGCGTTTACCTGTTACGGTGTGACCCGGCCCTATCTCACGTACAACCAACCTTTATTTTTTTTAACGATAACTTCATAATATACGGAGTTAACTGATTTTTTTATTTTTTTGGATCCTAGTGGTCTAATAAGTACAGCATTTCCGTGATTATTACTATGCCGTACTGAGATAGTTTCTGTTTTACAGGTTGCATATCATCTGCCTAGCCTTTTCCCAACTATGTTTGGGTCGACTTCCAGTCTAACCGGATGCAGCTGAATACTAGTATTTTACATGGAGCGGCTGCCTATCTGACCTCCACGGTTGCTTCCGAAGGAGAAATGCCTTTTTTTTCGTTAAAAAGGGCATTTTTTTTATCACAATAGAACATTAATCATTTATGATTCAAGGTACAATATTATCAATGATATTGCAAACATTTACTCAATAAAATCCCGCGTCAACATTGACACAACACTTCCCGATCAATACTCAACACAGCACCCCAATATCGATATACCCGACGATTTAAACGTAATTACGTGGGTATTACGAAATTTTCATAATTATTCGCCATTCCTTCAGCTAACGAAGCACTCAAATGAAGAATTTCGTTCCGGAATTTAGGAAGGAAGCCTTAACCTAATTTCGGAAGCCTCCTGCCAAGTTGCGAGTGCTGTTTTGACCTGTACGCAATAAAATAATGAAAATATCGGTGTCCATCATGTTTGGAATAAGAGACCTAATACATAATCTCTCTTTTTAAGTCGGTTTAAAAAAAAAATCCTATTACATAAGAAGATTAAAACCTTTTCGTGAAATGCAAAAAAAAACTTGGTGTTGCCATTTTGTTTTTTCAGGACCTACAATTTTAAAAAAAATGTTTGATGATCTATTTTCTGTGCATGATACTGGCAACCTTTACAAAACTTGAAGAGAAAAAAGATTTTCAAGATAACCTTTAAAACATATCCAGCCAAAAATTTATTATTTCGAATGACATGAGAAAATACGACCGCAACACAACCTATCATTATTTTAGCCCAAATAAACGGTATTACGCATCATTAATCATTTATATTTAAACAAATAATACGTTATTTCGACTGTCAACTCCACAGTTAACCGAAAACAGCCAGTAATTATAAATAATTGCGATAAAATAAACAATTTTGATGAATGACATAATGGCTTGAGGAAAACCGGCGTAAGTCAAAAATAGACAAATCGGTCACGGCCGCATCTTTACGGATTTCGGTTACGGTTACCGTATTTTCACAATTACGAAAAAATAGTACAAACCGTTTTTGTTTATTTATTAAAAACGCAGGTGTTTAGCTTTACTCTAGTTTCAGATGGAATTTAAAAAACCATGAAGGTTAATGTTTAAACGTATAGCGTAATTTTAGTAGTTTTTTCTTTGCACATCAACAGATATTACACATACACATTCATGTGTATTTACAGTCAAATAAAAAAATCTAATAGCCGGTTTAATTAATGGGCTGCTTGAAATTGGGTTGCATTAAAATAGGCTCTACTGGTGGCAAAACTTAAATGGACGTCTGCCACTGGGAGTACTGGGATTATCTCTGAGATAGACAACAAAGGTATTATTAAATGCCTTGAAGTCCAAGGTATTTAATAATACCTTTCCTCTCTAAGCTCTGTTTTGCACCATTTAAAAGGTGGCCGATTCTTGGTTGAGACTTTGAGACTATAACGACCAAAATATAGAAAACTCATTATTTTATACACGTGCTGATTAAGACATTATTCCCCCAAGATCGTGCTCTAAGGCAACGATCGATCGCCAAACAATGTTTACCAGAATAAAGTCGTATGTACACACCCTGACATGTAATACCCGTAACATAAAACATACTTACATCAGGTACAAGCTTATTTTCGAAATTCGAACGCCACTGTCGTCTACTAAAAGCTAAGAGATGAATTACGACGCTTTTCGACGTTAATATGTTATAGAATTTTAAAGGAATTTTCACGTGCGACGGTTTGGGACGGGCTTGTCAAAATTATTTTAAAATTTGAAATTTTTGAGTTACGATGTTTTGTTAGAGTGTAATTTGTCGAGTACACAATCGGAAAAAAATGCATTTTTGCTTATAATTCAAATACTAAAAACTCAGATATCAAATAACTTGGATAAAATCATAAATTCATAACAAACACTTCATATTAATAAGAAAACAAGATAAAAAAGAATACCACTAAGCATCTAAGCTTTAGTAGATAGACGACATACGCCTATCGGGGGTGTCGGGGTGAAAAGGGGAGGCATTACCACTTTAGCAAATTACTTTGTCCCTACAGAATACCCAGCTTTGTCGCGGATTCGATTTTATCAAACAATAACGGTAGCTACAGAAAATTCATCTTCGTCTGAAAAAAGTGCAAAGAAGTCGATAATTCTTTACCATTTGCGTCGAAAAAAAAAAGGTAACTCGAACTTTAATACTGTCGTTAAAAACGCCGTTCGAAATTCAAAAAATTACAATAAACATTCCCGAAAAGGTTGTGAATGTTGCCAGTGAATTGAGCCGTCCAAACGTCGTTGCGCCGCCAAAAACGTAGCATACAGCCCGAACAGGATGCCAAATAAAAACCGACGAGCGACAGTACAACCCATAATTCTTGCCTTAAAACAAGGGACGTTCGCTGGCAATGGTTCTCAACGTTCGAAAGAAGGGTGAGAGGGGCGTAAGCGATTTGTAAGAACCGATGAAAGCTCTTCAGATATTGGAGTACAGGGTTGTCAACGCTTAATGGGTATAACGGCATTTTATTTTTAGTTTCAATAAGAACGTAATTAAAGTGAACGGACGGAGTTATGAGGTTCTTAAAAAAGCTACTTAGTTTCGGGAGTAAGAGTTTTTAGCTGTTTGGAGATAGATTGGAGTAAATGTCGGTAGTTTTTTAAAGTATGACTAATAGTGAGGCACTTTCTTCCACAGGACATGTTCAAGAATGAACCTCTTATTCAGAAATTTGGCTTTTAAGGTCCACGGTGCAGATTTCGGCATACCAATCTTAAAAGTTCCAGCTAAATCTCAAAAATAAAGCCAACAATTTTCCCATCAACAAAAGAACCCAGATTTTTCTAACCTCAATTTATTCCCACCAGCTTAGATCCTAAGTGCTCGTCGGATTAGAAGATTTTTTCGCATCTATCGTGCGTGTGCGCTTCAGTTTGTTTAGGATCAAACGGATGATTGAATCTATTCGTGTTGATTGACACTTGATCCGTTCTGATGGGTTTCTGCGTTTGTTTTGTTTGGTAGCTAAATATGGGATTATTTTAGAAAATTGTTAGGTGGATTGTGAGTCGCGAATTTTGTTTTTTTTAACGACATTTTTTTTGGAGAGATTTGAGGTTCTGATTTTTATTTTTTGACCATATTCCCATGATGGGACGACCTAAATGTTAGAAGACAAATGCAGTGATCCTGACAAGTCTTATTTTTAAATAGAAAAAAAAAACAATCTAATTAAAACAGAGTTATGCATTCGACAACTTGTACTGAAAAATGCTCTCAGAAAAAATTGAGAAATATGAACTATGGTCCCAAAAATTTGGTAGTGAGGTAACCGTCTAGCCAGTGATCTCCGAAGGGTGTGCAAAGGTGTATGACCCCCTTCAATTCTCTGAGAGGTATCAGGTCCCATGTGGTAGATCCCACGGGTGCACTGTGTGATAGGGGACGAGAGGCAAGACAATGGTGTAAAGATTATTAGATTTGTGTGAAACACTTGCTTTTGAATTTACAAGGTTGGGGTTACTTCTTGCTATTCTTGGGGTTCCGCTTGTCTTCTTTTATGTCTCGGATTACACAATCAAACTTATTTTAGTTGATTGAAAACAATTGATAGTCCTATCATTTTAAGAACGTTATTATACATGCGTTTTTGGTGACAGGTTTTTCGTCGGTTTGTTTTATCTTTAGACTCGAGGCGAAAATATTGTAACGTCATCACAACTCCCACGAGTATGAAAAATTGAATTAAGAGGTGTGGGAGTGAAATCGATCACCAGTTTCGACTGATAAATCGGGTAGGTAGACGGAAATAAAAACCTGGTTTTGCGCTTTGATACAGAATGCACCTATATTCGACACGTGTTACACATTATACTGTCATTGTTATCCACAAAGTAACGCCTGATTCCCCCCTCATCATTATCATCAGCCTACAACAGTCCACAGCCTCTTCAATCGCACGCCACTTAACTCGATTTTCGGCAACTCTCCTCCAGTTGCTATCTTATTCCATAACTCATTTTAATAAAATTAAACCAAAATTTCTTGTTTAATGTGATTTGATTTACTACATAACATTTGTAAACCTGCCACCACAGCTTACATTCTAATCCCAGCAATTTCAGTTCAAAATCAAATCAATACCAGCAAAATCAAAACACACCAAAGATAAATGCACGAACTGCTTCAGAAACGCTATTCTAACGGACAGTGCTGCCATGGGGTCGGTGGAATCAGGTCAAGGCTGTTGCTAATCAATCCGTACCACTGCTGGATATTCATTTAGTTTGTTACGGTTTGTGGTTACAGGGAAAAGCCGTGATTTACATTATGAAGGTTTATGGTGTTTCGAAGGTTTTGGGAGAGGCTTTCCAAAAAAGGGTCATATGTGACTTATGTGACTTTCTTGTTCGGTGTGACAAAATTAACTTTTTTCGTAAAAGCATTAGAAAATAGTGCAGATTCTCGGATTTAACATAACATGTCGCCTGTAATCTCCGAAGGGTTAGGCAGAGGTGTACCTAATAGTACACCCAAATTTCGCGAGTTATGTTTTTAGTTCCATATAATAGGGGGCGAGCCTTTTGTCATCACCACCGGGCACAAATCCGGGGTCCGTGGCTGCCACTGTGGTAATTCCTGTTTCCATCAGGAATTACTCAGTAGCAGCCAATATTTTTTTATTTGATTTGACCACTTGACCAAAGAGGCAGTCAGATACTTGTATTTATGTGACTGAAATCGGCAAGTGGTACACTGCACGCGGGTGAAGCCACGGACAAAAACTACTACGTTTCTATCAAAATAAGGCAGGTCAGCAGCGCAACTGCAATGACTGCAGTTGAATAATTACAACTTTATAAGCTGATAATTTGAAGAGGAGAATTCTGTTTCTTACACAACTGAACAGAAAATACACTGGTTGTCCAGCCAGATAAACATCTAAATGGCATATGATCTCACCGGACAGTTAAACTTAATTAAAATAATGCAAGAGAAATGTGACTCACACAGTTCTTAGAAAGATGTCATCGCACTTCTTCACAATGAACTGCATTTTAAAACAAGAATAACTTCCAAAAAAAAACAACAGACAAGACCTTTTTTTAGGTCGTAGTTGACACTACAAAAAAGTTATTCAAAGGGTTACTACAACACAAAATCCGCTTAGCAAAAAAACAAATAGGTTGGCAACCCTCAATACAAGAGGACTTGGAACTCGCTGCGGTTGCAAAATTCCCGCTCCAAAGGTCAGTCACCCCCACTCATTAGGCGTTAGCGGTGACGTCGTAGATGTCACGTATTTTTCTATTGATATTGTCTTTTCAAGTATTATAGTGCTAGTTTAATCCACTGAGAACATGCAAGGGTTTAAATGAGTTCTGCATTACATGTAATTTTTTCTAACTTTAAGTCTTACATATATGAAACTTAGGTACCTATGAGAGATAGGAAACCGTGATGTAACATGGTATTATTTGTTGTGTAGTATCCGCTTGTAGCAGAGCTAATAGGTTTAGTACAAGTCTGACACTCCCTTCCACTCCGCCCAGAGTGGGGGGGGGGGTCATTTGATGATATCCCATCATAAAAAAAGAGGCTCACCAACACCACCAAGCCCCAGTCCAGGGTACGCTTAACCTTCCAATTTCCCGCCATTCTTGTTGACTGACAGTTGACATTAGTGACAGCTATCGGACTACTTGTGTCTGAGAGACAGTGTTTACATATCTATAAAATAGATACACTACACATAGTATAGTTACATTTTAGCGATCAATCCCATCAAAAAATCCAAACAGAGTGACTCCTTAAGATTGTAAGTGTAAGAGCAGATAGGGGTGTGCAATTGCTCAGCAAGAGTTCACATAAATTATGTTTCAATCCATCTGTTACCATCGCCCCTTGTTCAAGAGATTGAAAACGTAAACAACTGAATCAGCAAACTTGCTAAGTAATTACTTGTCCTAGATTGTGTGTTTGTATTCAAGAATTTCCAAACAACATTTTTTATCCGTACTAATGTTTTACAAGCAATAACTTATTTTATTTAACTCATTTTATGATCCCTACGAATTATAAATTAACCCAACGTTTTCGGCGGACACTAAAACAAGATTACAGTTTAAAACTCACTAAATCATATACAACATCAGCAGTCAAACGGTTGAAACATGTCATCTATAAAAAAAGATCCAAACGCTTACGACATTCAGCTTGACCAAAAAATCTTGACAGACGGCAAAATATGGAACTAAATAAAAATGTACTGAATTTGACAGCTCGTTGACGTTTTCCTTAGCAAGCAGCGCCGCCTGTGAACAGCAATGTTACATTGGGCGTTCGAAATATAAAAACATTTGAATGTTTATGTTGATCGTTCTACATACGGTTTATTTTGAAATAATATTTTGTTAGATGTCTTTTTGTTGAGAAGTATATTGACTTCATATCCTTTTCAAATCTGCCAGCTACTTGATTATTAACATTATTGCTAGATTGGTGTTATTTTAAAACCTCTGAAAGCTCTACCGTCGTTATTATCGTACTTGTTTTATTGGACTTTACCCGGCTGAGCGACAGCAAAGATAGGGTTATGTTTTTCTTCTATAGTCAGTAGAAAGCATGTGTTTTCTATTCGTAGGATTGGGTACTATATCTGAGCCAGACTACCACAGGCCCAGCAATTTTATAAACCCCGGACCACCATGCAATAATTTTTATTTTCCAAATAATATTTCACAAACGTCAATTCAACAACTAAATAAACTCCAGATCCTAGTTGGGGTATTAATTACAAAGCTTAGCGCACACGCGGGGGCCACAACTGTAAAACTATTAGCGCGGCTGTCCGAATAGTTGGAAATAGTTTCCTTGGCCCGCCGCCAGGCGCGCTAGTAGTGATAGATCGCGTCGCCTTGCATTTGACATGTTGTAAACAAAAATAATAAATAAAAACCTTACAGTACAACATGTTTTGATATATGTATATTTCGTTTTAGGTTATAGCATGAGTTTTATTGGTTTCACGGTAAGATTAGAAATGACGTGACGTTTTTATGGGAACGGGTCGACGTTTATGTTGATTGCCAATTTCTGGCGTGATTTTTTTAGGTTATCTCTCGAGATTGACAGCGTAATTATTGTATTAGGGAAGCGGGAGCGAGTTAAACTGGTTTACGAGTGTTTCTTCTGCATCAAGTAAAAGTAACTTAATGTTTTATAAAAAAGGTGTGCGAAGCGCCTAAGATTAAAGAAATTTCGCTCCAGATTAAAAATAAACCAAATTTTTTTCTTAAAACTCAAACCAAAACGTAACGAAACTTTTAAAACATCAGCTAAACACAAAAAACACTAAGAAATTACTTTTTAAAATGAAACACCACCATCAAAACATTACGAGCCCGAACTCAACGCGCATCGAGCGTCCCGACGCAAAGTTTGCAATTTACAACTTTAGTTCCCTGACAAGTACTTACAAGACTTAATATCTCGCCGCTATGTACTCAGCTTTATTTGGACGAGTATTTAGAAGTATTCCTTGAGGACTCGACTGAGTTAGAGCGAGACGGCAATAGAGAAGCGAAAGCGACAAGATTTTTTTATGAGTTCAAGCTGACGATTTTTGTAATTTCTCATAGCACCTCAGAAAAATGTGCCAAAGTCTTTGGCAGTCGTTATGAGTAGTCAAAAAGCCAGAAAGTCTGACAACCAGTCTGACCAAGGGGTATCGTGTTGGCCAGTAACGGGGTTGTTGTGCAGGGGTCAGATAAACAGGTCATCATCATTCTCTTGCCCTTATCCCAATTCATTAGATTGACAGTTATTAGATGTAAAATATTTACTGGTATTTAGCTGAATCTGGACTGGAAGTCGACCCCTTCATAGTCGCGAAGAGGCTAGGCAGATGATGATGACCTTCGAAAAATTTTATTGAGATTTTTATTTTTAATAATGGGTGTAAATATACTCTTGACGAAACCGAAAGGAACGGGAGATCTCTCTGTCATTGCGATATTTTTTTGTTGTGGACCATACCTATTATATTACAGATCAAGTTCCCAAGTTTAAAAAAAAAGCTGTTGTAACTTTAGTTGTAAATACCTCCATGACTACTGTACTATTCAATGGATCCATCAGCACAATGTTTTGTGTGCGTTACAGTGAGTCCTACCGTAAACCGTGGATTTTTCACCCAAAAAAAAGTCATTTCCGTAGAGTTACTTAGTTTGATGTTCAGAATACTTAGTTGACGGCTTCGTGAAGGGTCTGTTTACACTTTGATACGGCGTCTCCTTTCGCAAAAGTAGCCGCTTGACGCTTCGCTTTGCCATGCCGCGTACTTTACCAAGTCCTAAGGGAAAAAAGTTCCTTAATGTAGGGTAGTGCAGTTACTCGGGTCAGTACTAGTTACCAGTAGAGGCAGAGTGGTAATTATGTAAGGTCAAAGAAAGGGGAAAGCGTTTAACGTAAATAAGTTTCTCTCATATTTACGTCTGGGCTCTGGGCTAGTCGAGTACTGTCGGCAAAGTTGTCGCGTGTCTATGTGAAGTGTTGTTTAAAGTACTTTGTTAAGGTGTTTGTTTATTGCTCTTTTACGTAGAAACGGCTGAAAGGATTTGGATGGTATTTCGCATACGGATAGACTTGCTATAGTATTAAAATATATGATGCTTTTTATTTTAGTACATACAAAAGTTTCTTTAGAATGCGAGTGAAACTAATTGTTTAATAAAGAGCAGTATTTTTCACATGAAATATTAATTATTCTACACGGTGATTTTCTAACAAATTACATTTCTACTATAATCTTAGGTCTTAAACTCGCCACTATAACTTATGCAGTACTAAAAGTTTCAACAGAATAAGACCTTCCTTTTCCAGCTAAACCCATTACCAAAAACGGGTCATAAATAAATAAAAAATTAGACCCAAATTTACACGGACCGACATTTAGTATCGACTAAATGAAGGGTAGCTCTTAAATTTTTAATAATTTGATGTCCACACTGTACGTGCCGATTTTCAGCCTCTGAGGTTGCAATATACTGTGATTAAATACAATTTGGGCCGCTCCCGAGAGCCCTCTAGCACTTCCGGGAAGCCTAGCGACTTCCGCCACCCAACTTCCGCTAGGATACCGCGCGTTATTTCGTACTTTTTTTTTTCAAGTGGCTCTTGTGGCCGAGTGCCTTTTTGTCATGAAATAAAGTTTTTTCGCGGAAAAAATGTAAAAATGTAGGTGTACATTATGTATTTTTATGGGGTGTCGTATTTATAAAAGGAATGGTGGCTGTAAATGATGGCGTCGGAGGTTTGTGGGGCTTTTATAATGGTCTTTAGGAGCATTCTCTCACGCTTTCGCGCTTGCGCTCCAGGATAAACAGGTTTCCAGGTAAGCTTATTACAGTTCGTTTTTTAATTAATATTTAAAAATAACTTTAACATTCTCGATCCCAAGTTGGATATTTCAGTCCCTCGTTGTTTTGAAACGATCACATAGAATAACAAACTGTCATGAAGCTTGTTACCAAAAACCGCTGATAGATTAATAACAAAAGAAAAAATAATACAAAAAAAAAAAAAAAAACTTACACCCCAACTATTTTGTTCGGGTGTTCCTTGTCTGTCAGTATGCAAACAACACGGCCTTTACAACATTAAAATTACAACCCTAAAAACACCACAACACCCTTAAAACAAAGCAATAACGATCAAATTCAAACTTCACAACACGAAACAAGCAGTAAATTCAAACTTGCCAAACAACACAATTCAATTTGACAAGTACGAACAAACAATTTGAAACTTTATGTGAACGTCGTAAACATCAATTTTGATCGTAAACATCCAAGATGGCCGCCACATGGTAGTCTAGTTAACAAAATATATGAAGAGGTTTGTTTATGCAACATCCTGTTGATAGACATTAAGAGGTTTTGTCTCAAAACGGGATGCTGGATAACTATAACAAATTGAGGACGAAAGGGTGTCTCAGACTAAATGGTACCAGGGTAAAAGGAGATGGTGAGAGATGGCTACTAGAATGGTTGCCGATAGTTAGATGGTGATATTTTTAGAGTATCTAAAAGCAGACTGCCTCGTTGGTCTAGTGGTCGCAATCGCGACTGCTGAGCATGAGACCCTGGGTTCTATTCCCGGGTCGTGTAAAGTGTTATTGAGTTTTTCCATCAGGAATTTCTCAGTAGCAGCCACAGAGTTTGGATTTGTGTCCGGTTGATGGTAATAGGCTCACCCCCTATTACATGGGACTTAAACATAACTGGCGAAATGTGGGTGTAGATACTATTAGGTACATCTCTGCCTAACCTTTCGGGGATTACAGGCTTGATGTTATGTTATCTTAAAGCATTTAACTTCTAACTACCAAATACGAAGTCTAGTATAGGCAGAATCGGTCACAACTTAATGTTTAAACTGCTGCGACATAAGCTTCCTTTCTGTGAAATCGCCTATTATCAAAAGCAAGTAAAATTAACTACTAAAGTTATTTCAGCAATTCACAAAAACATAAACAGAATTTAAATTCAGTAATAAACGATAAACTAACTGAAATTAATTATAATACCAACTAAAACGGTAATATTAACACGTCTACCAAAATTCTAAGAACTTGTTACCAAGTGTGATACCTCTGTTTATTAATATTATAAATTAGATACTTGACTTGATATTAAAACGACTTAATTGGAACTAAATACAAGTGTCGACACTCCTATTTAACAAGTAATAAATTTAAATGCTGTCAGTAAATCGTGACAATGCTCTAAAACTCTAAATATATGCAGTAATTTGAATTTCAGCTCATTGCGAAATGTCAGGGAATGAATAGGACATAGAGCGCATTGAGAAGCGAGCACAAAATTAAAACGTGTAGTATTTGAATTCAAATGGTGTTCTGTTTAGTTCAGAATTACCATGCTGCACGTAACAAAATTTGTTGGAAAATTTAAAAATAGAATTCGTTTGATAAATGTAATATTTTGAGGAATTATCAGGGGAAATTTATTTATTTATTTAACGCTTCAAGCACAAAGTACAGAGGCGGACTTAATGCCATAGGCATTTTCTACCAGTCAACCTTTGGGTGATGCAGAGACAAACAGTGGTAGGTGTAAATATATCTGCAAAAACAAACGCGCACTGAACCCGCACTGATTTCTGGTGCTAGGCCATGGGCATTCTCCGTTAGTGGTAACGGCACAATAGTACACATTTTAGTGGAACGCAGAACACATTTCAGCTATCAAATGAACGGCATTCCAATTAAATTGCTTCTCATGTTTTAAATATAATTTTATGGGGCTTTACAAAAAGCGTTTCATCGTCAACATCATCATTTTAGCTGAAAGACGTCCATTACTGGAAATAGGCCACATTGACCGATGGACCGAAGACCTAGTAAAGGTTGCGCGGATCCGCTGGATGCGAGATCCACGTGACCGGTCAAAAAGCGTTTACACCTACACAATCACTGAAACCTTTTCTGATTCATACTCAAACTGTAAACTAATTGGTATGATACTAAAACCTTAAGTCCTATACCTAACGATTGGTCCGATCAAGATACTTACGAGCCCATAAATAAACTTTTTTTTTTCTCATTTCCTAAAACACAGCACTTCCAAATTAGGACTGACTTAAATTGTTTTTTCCTGTTGAAAAAAAGTTAAACCAAAGCAAATATATCTAATTAAGAATGGCGTGAGACAATTAAATAATAAAGATTTCTCAACGGTTTGTTTTATAAACGATTTTGGTTTAAAAGTTTTAAGGTGCCGCTGTAATGAGGACTTAATTAGGCAACGAACAGGTATTGGGAAAAAATAAACTTTCAATTAATTAATTAGGTACTTAAAATACTTTTAAGAAGGTGTGATTTCGTTTAAGGAATAAGTCACCCTCAGTCTGTGGGTCTAAATAATAACAGCCGCTCGGGTCGATCTTCAGGGTCTTCTTCTCGGGAAGCACGTTAAGCCGTAGGTCCCGGCTGTCAATTGTAGATCTTTGACAGTCATGGCAGTGGCCCGAAATTCTGACAACCAGTCTTACCAAGCGGTATTGTATTACCCAGTACTAACTGTGGTTGTGGAGGTCAGATCCGTAGTCGATCCATGTAAAATCGTGGTATTCAGCTGCATCCGGTTAGACTGGAAGTCGACCCCAACATAATTGGGAAAAGGCTAGGCAGATGATGAGTCTGCGGATCTACCAGTTGGTCCACTGTGCGTTCCGAGTGGCGAAAAAATCTCAATAAACATGTTGAAATCTCTATTTCTTTCTCTTATCTTCTTTTCTCTGGTGAAACGAAGATAAGAGAGAGAAATAGAGAGAGACAACATGTTTTTCATAGTGAATCTTGCGACAGTGAGCTAACACAGTAAGAGCTGCAAACATATTCATTCTAGACCTAATCAGTCTAACGCATATTTATGGTCACTTCATGCTTAAAACCAAAACTCTCATTAGGAACTTTAGGCACTGCCAAATTATAATTTAAGTAACTACAGGTGGCCTAAAAAGCCGCTCTAGTAGAACCATAATAGAATAGTAATATTATAAATTACGTTACAATTCTTACTAGCGTCTGTGACCATTTTAAGAATTTTAACATGATTTATATTATTATCCTAATATGATTCTGCTAAATCGGTCATTTTAGACCCCCAGATGTTATGCATTCGGTCTCACTCCAAATAAACTAAACAGCTAAATTAAGAAAACCTTGCTTGCAAAAAACAGTTGGCTCCATATTACCTCCATCTTGTCTATGAAACTGCTAAGGTAGGTTAGCAATTTTAATAATAGACCTACAACAACATACTTCGGACCCGGATTATTGGTGCTACAGCTGAAACTTTCAAGACCGGACTCCCGAAATTGAAGCCCTAAACTGGGGCACCTGAAAGCAATTTCAAGTCGCTTGCCGAGCTGATTTTACGAAATGTGTTTTGTTGTAATAACGCTACTATTATTATAACTTGGGAAATTGCAATTAAACGGATTTAATTTGCAATGGTTTTGTGTCCAAAAATTATCAATCCCGTGCTCTTTTATCCCAATTTCTTCCATACTTCTTGATGAGGTGTATCAATTTTACTACTCTACAGTCTTTTCTCAGTTGGCCAACCTGAGGATTGGATGTCAAAGAACAGTACCATCCATATACCTTCCAAATATAAAAACAAATAACGCGTCATCACAATACCATAGACAAAACAAGAGGACTAAGCAGTTTCATGAACTAGCTTCCAGAAGTAGACATAATACTTATGCAAATAACGCAGACGATAGCTAAATACTAAGGCTGCGTTCACATTGATAACAGCGTCACTAAAAATATTCAGAAAAAGTATTTGTTGTAATATGCAAATCCCTTTTCATCGAAAACGTATCTTTGTTTCCGTCTATTATTGAACATAGTCCTCCAAAAAGACTGTATTATGTTAAGTTGGACCGAACAACTAAATTTTAGCATCAGCAAAAATTTCATTGGTCATGCAATAGGCATTCATGGAACTTTACCCATAAGCATTGTACTCAGTAGACCGAATACCGACTCCGTATGATATTTGCAACCAGAAAGGCGTCATACTAAATTGTGTCGTCCCAGAACTGGGCCACTAGTTTGGCTCTGTCCATCAGTTCCTGTAGTGAACAAACAACAGGACACACAAGACACAATATTAAGTGCCCCATCTTTTGTGGAACAACACCACATTTACACTCCAGGGCAAAGTCATTAATGAATGTCCACCTGACCAGGTTTTTCTTGCTGAGGCCAACCTGGGTCCGGAGTCTATTTAAAGACTTCCAGGCGTTGTTGGAACCTTTGATTTTAATGAGTCCCTAGGGTAAAGACGGATCACAACAACCAGAAGACTTCTCTCATTACTCTTAATTTAGTACCAAACTTTAGTTTTAGTGCTAACCGTAAGGATAATGTGAACGCCGCCTTATATAGTCTTGTAGAGCCATCGACGTGAAAGATTAGGACTGCAACTCAAGGATTTAACTTCTAAGATGAGGTGTATTAAGTTGACAGGGCTGCCAGAACATTGTGTTTGTTTTGTTGGTAGCGCTTATAATTTTAAGTTCGTTCGGTTGGTAGGATTGAAGTTTTAAGTGGCGGGAAGTTGTTAATTTTGCGAATCGTTGGAGAATTGAGACACTATACTATCAAAAATCGAGTACGAATGTCGTTTTGTAACTAGTCGTTTAACCTTTTCAACGTCAGAGCATAAAGGCACGCGCGTGCCCTCCACGCCAAGCCACAATTTCAACTACCATTTTGTCACATATTTGTGTAGCTTGGCGTCAAGGGCACACGCTTGCTTGTCACGTATATGTGACAATGGCTTTCATAATAAGTCAATTGAAGATAAACAATGTTTGCATTAATATATGTGGAATAACTCATAATAAAGTGCCCACTCAAATATTCCTACCAGCCTGGTACATTTTATTTAACAAGCAAATCATTTATACCAGGAAAATGACCCTTAATACCTATGTGAAACCCTCTGATACAGTCACTCTAAAATTCATGCTTTTCGTTGATAATAATACCATATTAGACCACCAGGCACCAGTTCATACCATATTTATAGTTGTTGGTTTATTCTAACAATATTACTTATTATTAGATACATAAAAGGAAAATCAATATGTTACCTGGATACTGATGGGAGTCTTATTTTGACTACAGGACAATTATTTTGAGTAACTTCAAAATACTTGAACGTTTTTCCAGTTTACCATAAATACCCAACACATAATTTTTAATTAATTCCCCAAACAATATCCAATTCAACCCTTCAAATCTCACCTGACAATCTGAATAAACAAAAACAAAATTTTCAATTTGGGAACCAACCCTCCGCCTCCGCCCGCCGCCTACGGATCTCAGCGCAAATCCCACTTTGATCGACTTCCCAAGTCCTTCAAGCGATACCCTTAGTTTTGCGTAGGGTTAGCCGTTTGGGTAACGGTTTCATTATAGTGTAAGTAATGGTGGCCATCGTGTGCCATGATGGCCTTGTCAACTTTGGTATGGCTTTCATTTTTTTTTTATTAGTCGCCAATTTTGGTGAGGTGTTCTAAATTTGAAAGGATGTGTGGCCTTTTTGGTTTTAATTTTGTTTTAGTGCTAGAAAAAGGAGGGCTATTCGAATTGTGCTTGAAATTGGAACCAGGCATTCAAAAAAGAGCTCTTATAGTTTAGAGACATAATAAGCCAGTAAATCGCGATAACTATGTTGCTGACTGGATTTTCAAGCCTCTCCTCGAGCCATTCATGTCTCATAGATCGATGCAGAAATATAAAAAAGACAATTAAACAATTACTTGTTAATTTTATTTAGGTATTTAGGTTAATCAGTCTGATTCAGAATGTGGTCATTACCATTCATTCATGCATTATGGAACTGTTTTCTGTTAAAGTAGGCAGTTAAATCACACAAGGGAAACATTTATTTGCATGCATCATGCTTTCGTCAGAGGACTGGTAATACCCGACTTACAAAGTGTTTACTAGTAACTTCCAATACAGTTACCTTAGGTTAAGGAACCTCGCGCACTATGCGGCTACGTCCACGACTTGTCACATGACCGGCCGCCATCTTGAACAAAACTGGGGGCTTACTATGATGTCTTAAAGCAGGAGTAATTCCAGTGTGGGAAAGAGACAGAGCTATACAGGTCGTCTAGCGCCATCTCTTTCCCACACTGGAACTACTCCTGCTGTAAGATGTAATGGTAGGCTAC
This sequence comes from Noctua fimbriata, assembly GCA_905163415.1. Lineage (NCBI taxonomy): Eukaryota > Metazoa > Arthropoda > Insecta > Lepidoptera > Noctuidae > Noctua > Noctua fimbriata. The sequence continues at coordinate 5,915,644 of LR990946.1, forward strand.
CTGGTCGAACACCCGGTTGTGGGAGCAAACTTTCTTCGTGGGCGAAGGTTCTGCGGCCAAAAGTCGTGGTTGTGACTGTGTAGCAGTGGCGAAGGTTCCATAGAACTCGATTCCTACCGGCTTCTCTTTGAAAAATGGCACAGTCAGTATTCTACAGCCGAATAGTTTAATCGTATTAAAGATATGTACTCCGGCTTACCTCTTACAAAAATTGACCCCTCGCTACTGCTGTGTAGTGCGTGAGATCTTTAAAGTTTACTATTTACAAAGAATTTTATTAAAAAAGATTCAACTAGAGGCAAAGTCCAACTAAGTTGGAAAATACAAAGCAAATGGAACCGGTTTATAGAAGTACTGAAAATAACACCAAATAATGCAAATCTATGTTTTAACGTTTGTCTTTTTGTATAGATAACTGCCAATTAGCATTACAATGTCTAAAGTCAAAATGTCGAATCTAAAATTAAATACAAAGCTTAAGTAACAAAAGACTAACATAACAATACACGATCACTTCTCAAGTTAAGAAAACACGAACTAAACAAAAATAAACATAACGTCACGCTTTGTAAGCCTCGAAAGGTAAGGCAGAGGTGTACTTAGCAGTTATGATTAAGTCCCATGTAATAGGGGGCGAGCCTAATCCAGACTCCGTGGGTGCTACTTAATAATGTAATTGTTGATGGAAATACCCAATAACACTTTGCCCGACCCGGGAATTGAACCCAGGATCTCATACTCAACAGTCGCGCAAAAAACCAAAATATCTTAGAGAACAGGGCATGATCATCAGTCTCCTGCTCTCATCTCAATTTATTTGTAGTTAACGCAGCATGTCTCCTTTTCCATACTTCTCTATTACTTGTCATCTCAGCAGTCACCTCCTTTCTAACCATTTCATCTTTCACAAAATCCATCCATCGTCTCTTTAGTCTTCATCTACTCTTTCATACATAAAACTTTCCTTACAACAATTTCCTCATTCCTCTGCATCACATGCCCATAGAAATCAGGACATAACCTGTTAAAACATAACTGACGATCCTATGTCCCATGATAACTACACCGTATAGGCCGTTACGACCAATAAACCATGGTGCACATAAACCATGCGGCTATTGGATATCGGTATAAAATAATGCCGTAAGATATAAAATGTTACAAGAATTTAATATAGTGGGTATCGTATTTCATGGTAGAGTGCAGAATTATAATGAGGTTTGACGAGCAATACGTTCATAGACAACGATAGGCTCAAATAGGCTGTCGTAATATTGTCTCTGACAAGACAAGTCTATGCAATGAATAAAGTCAAATGGGACAGATGATCAAAGCAGCTGTTTTAAAAACAAATCACAAAGTAAATGAAAATCAACAGCGAATTGGGCGGTCAAACAGCAGTATTTCCGTTTGCTTGTAATTTATTGTGACATAAGCATAAACAATACCTAAAAACCACTTACGGACCATCTAATAATCTCATTCAAAACCACCATCTTGTTCTATTTTCAAACCTCCACCCGTATATCTAACGTTTTATCTCCACGTTCCATTTTTCCAACTTCGATTTTTAAATTTCTAACCCGGAACCGCGCGGCACGATCCAACACACCAATTATGGTTGCCGGGGCTCATTCGACCAGCCTTCACTCTTACTCATTACATTTCCATTAACAAAAGCAGGGTTGCCCAACCATTCCGAGCCACATTTAAAAAGATCGCCAACCTTTAACCCGTAAACGTTTTGTGGGCGGGTCCGTACTGCCATTGTAACACTTCTGAGCTATTTCAAGTGTCAAATTAATGATTCGAAACAGTGAGGCGCTAGAGACTGGGCTATGTTGCCCGCTTAACGTTTTTTTTTTTGTTTGGTGCAAGACGAGGAAGATTGATTTAATGAAAGTTTCCGTGCGCTTGGACAAATGACCACGCGTGCTTCTTTTATTAGAAAAAGCCAGATAAAATTACGTGAATTGTCAAAAAATTTGTGTAACATGTAACCATAACTCGAATAAATTTGATTTGAGTGGCAAAATAAGCTTTTTATTGATATGGAACTGCAAACTTGATAAAAAACTACAATCGCTTGTCAGAAATAGGTGCTTAGTCTTCTAATTCTTGCAACAAACTCATAAAGCTGTCACTTTCCTCTCATAACTTATACCACAAAATTATTGACGTCACCCACACTCACTATTCACAATTGCGCAACCAACACGAATCTTATCGTAACATCTGAACTTTTGCACATCCCTATGATTACGAGATCAGTACAATACACATCTTTACCGTTTCTCTAGCTTTCTATGCTCAAATAGTTTCTATACACTTGCATAATTAACTTCATAGTCATTAATCTATGTCTGGGTACTGGAATTTGTGTGCAATGCAATTTTAAGACGTCAGTCTCTCGATGTTCCGTTTGACCCAGTTTCAAACTAAGCGCTTCGGAACAAGGATTCTGGTTGGGCCATTCGACGGCGAAATAGAAGCCTAAGTAAACCGTAACTACCATGTATAGTTTACATTAAATGGAACGCTTTTCAAAGAGCTTAACTCGACTAAAAACTTTGATGAAATAATTGGAGTGGTTTAAGTAACCAATTAACCGTCAACATGTGAACGTTGGCTACTAAATACGAAAGGGTTACACGGCATAATTTTTAATAGATCATATTAAATTGGAGATAGAATTTATTCAGCACAATTGGCCAACGGATTACTGACAGTATGATCTAATAAATGCGTTAAAATCGTGATTAATTTTCACTAAACCCACAAGCACGGAAAGGGTTACCCTGTTACGAAAACCACACAAGCGTCTAAGCACACCTCGATGCAATAAATCAATAATATTATTCAAATGCAAATGCTTTAGAAATCGTACTAAATAACGTTCCAATAACTTGTTTCAAAGTTTCTTAGTAAAATACTTAGTACTAGTTATTGTTATCAGATTTATTCTCGTGTTGGGCAGATCCGTAGAGTTGAGATAGGCTGAGCGAAATAGCACGCTCGACCTAATTTCTAAATCGGCCCACGGTTGGTGGGATTACAACACCTTTCAATTTGATACTGTACATATTTGTAATAGCGTGGTTCCAGGAAAAATGGGGGGACAAGGAAACTCTTCCGTTGGGTGACGGGGTGTACGGGTATTAAGGGATTATGTTGAGAGAATGGGGTGGACCTGTGTGTTTGTTTAATATGCTGTGGTCAGCAGTTTGGCCGGGGTTACAATGTCGTACTTATTTTAGAATGCAGACCTGTTTAAAAACGTACCGGAACTTACTTTTAGCAGTGAGCATTTACGGGTTAATATTATAAATTAAAGAAGTATGCCAATGCAAGGGTTACCCTTTTTGGATTTGTCTTCATAACCAAAAATAGTTGACTGTATTCTTACGTTCAATTTAAACTGTCTTGTTTTACTGTCGATGTGCAGCTGTTCCACAAAATGAGCACATTTTAAATTAACCTTTCCATTCATTCAAAATCTAAGAATAAAACGTGAAATCTGTGACAGAATGATTCACTAGTCTTCGTCGATTTCAACAACTTCGTGTGTATCTTATCTAAAGGACACCGGCGTATCTTTTGCGTCGGCGCAAACGATCAATGCGAATTGACTACAAAGATTTATGACTCCACCACTAAAAGCTGCGTGAATTATGCCCATATACCTGTCTCTTTCACACGTACGGGCTAGGTAAACCAAGAGCGAGACAAAAGCCATTTAGTAGTACTTTGGTTTGAACTTTGTGAAAGTTCCAGGAATTTCACGGGGTGTGGAATGGAATCTACGTTAGAGTAGCAATAAATAGCTAAAGTCGTTTATAATTGTAGTGGCTCGTAGATAAGGAAGTTTTGGTATGCGAATACGAATTTATGCGTGTTAGGAGGTATTTGATTTTGTGTTACAAACTCTTTTGTGTAACCTATTACTGTTGAATGTTTTGACACTGGCCGCAAATGTTTTCCTTTAATTTAAAAGGTATAGACAATTTATTTGGAATGTGTATTTGTCATAAGCTTTTTTCAATAATAAAACTTTTTATTTTGAAAAGCATTAACCTCCCAAGCATTTTAGTCCGAATGATTTTTTTATAGGGTTAACCTTATTAAAATCGAGCATTAACCTACATCTGGAACATCTGCATTTGAACGAGGTTTTATTTCATTCTAAATCCATCCGCTTTGATTGAGTCAGAACCACACCGATATTAAAAATTTAATGGACAAGTTTAAACTATAGTTATTTTTTGCAATAAAGGTTGCCATAAAAACACCCGTTTAATTTTAATTATTGTCCTAGTTACGTAAGGCAAAGGTAAGATTAAACCTGAAATATCGACTCACACTAATTCTTAATTTGAATTTGGGAAAAGGCTAGGCTGTTATAGTAGAATTCGTTTTTATTTTTTCGTGTATAATCTGTAGTTTAATTTCAATATTTTCCTGGAACAATCATAAGGTGGAAGTTACCTATTAGGAATGATCTCATCTTCAGTAAGTTGAGAGTGACTCATCTGAGAACATCGGATCATTCCAAATTATGTATATATGCAGGTACATTCAATGAATTGTAGTAATTGTATTTTGGTGAGTAACAAGGAAATACATATAAACCTTGGCCAATTTGGAAGAAAAATCATTTTCAGCATTAGGTGGTAAACGAATTTAAATCATGTTTCGATTTCTGTCTGTGAGGATGGCAGTGATACGTTTATTGTTAATAAACGTATTTAAAATATAATTCTGACAACACAGACAAATTACTGACGTTGCTCAAAAAGCCGCTAAGCTGAAGTGGGACTGGGCTAGCCATCGAGAGCTGTGGGCCAAAATAACCACGATGTGGAACCAGAAGGCGACGCGGTAGGCCTCGCAGGAGGAGATGGCGGAACGGGCTGGACAGAACCAACGACCAGTGGTCTACGTACGCCATCGAAAGATTTGGAAGTCATGGGGAGAGAGGCCTTTGCCCAACAGTGGGATGATACAGGCTAACAGTATTGCTAAATGTATTTATAGATTTTAGTCGCTAGTGAGCCTTACGATTAACTATATTACCTTAGTAACATTAAACTGTTACGCGTTCTATTTGCGTCAAGGATGTAAATTAATATCTGTTGATTATTGCGAATAAGACTAAAGCTGATTGAAATACCAATCATTTTATAACTTAGGTACCTACCTAGTTAGTTCTTGAAGGTGACCTAATACCGATAACTTTAACAAAGACTAACACAAACGAAGGACAAAATGCATATCAAAGTGTCAACATACATGAGTCATACCTATCAACAATCACGCATTGTACTTGGGAATAATAAATGCATAGTGCATGTAAATTATATGGTTTAATAACATACATGAGATTTTCAATATGGCCAGCATTATTTGAAACTAAGAATGAAGGATATTTGCATTTGTATCCATGCTTTGTATCGCAACTAATCGATATGATTCTAGGATCGTTTCAAATCGCTTCAATGTGCTTCTTCGATTATCGAATCGTCTTGTGGGATGCCCTCTAACAAACTAAGCAAAATTTAGGGGTTTTTTTTGTTCTTCAGTGTCTTTATTTTGTATTCTTTTAACTTGACAGATCATGCAATTTATGACAATTTCGTGCGATACGATCCATTCATTCCGATAGGTAATTTTGTATCGATCTGACATTGCAACGTATTCGTATGTATCGATTCAAAATATCGAAGTATCGCATCATGTTGTATCGATACTGAAAAATATCGGATCCGATTGTGCTTGACTTGCAACATGTAAATTTAAGGTTTAAAAATAGGTGAGCATTTTATAGGGCCATATTTGAAACGCGATCATAAGGTTTTAAATAAAAACTTTGTAAGTGAAATAATTATAGTTTTCAAGGTCGTTCGAATACGTCATCATTTAAGGATATTGTTTTTGTAATGATGAGTAATATTATATAAGTTATGTATTTTAATAACGGTTTTGTTGTTAGTTTTATGGTTAGTTAAGTTCTTATACCAATTAATCCATCAAATACTTAAATATATTATGTATTAAGCCTTTTTTTTTTAATTATTGGCAGAAAAGGAATTAAGCAAAAGGAGTTAGCAACACCAATGTTGGTTGTATACTTGAAAAATCGTTTTCCTTGTAAAATTACGAACTTCGGAAGACACAACTTTAATCTGTTTCTTGTTTAAAATCACGGCAAATATTTTTTTTTTAAATCCTTTCGTTCAGTTTATAGAATTCTTCATTAAGCTAAGAGACCCTAAATGTATTATAAACCAGGACTACAGTTATAAAAATCTTATTATATGTATATTTCGAAAAGAAAATGGGTTTCTACAAAATAGTGCCATCTTTGGTTCGTCCTCGTTCCGTATTCAGTCTGTGCTATGCTAGTTCATTCTGGTCACAATGTTACCACACTAGGGGGCATCCCACGCAACGTTTTCTTATTTGAGGGTACTTGCAATATGGAACCAGTAGTGTCTGACATTAGGTTGAATCCAGAAATAATAACTACAATCCATTTAAGTTATTTTACTTCTGATTTTCCATCACTTTCAAAGTCAGTGATTTGGTATTTATTTTTGGTAACGATGAAGTTGTTTTTGGGAGGTAAAATAAGCGTAAAAGGCACTTTAAAAGATCTTTTCATCATCAGGCAAGGTTTATCTAAATGCTCTCCCCTGGATGAAAGCAGCGCAGGACCAGTCGTGGCGATCTCTGGGGAAGGCCTAAGTCCAGCTGTGGACGTGTCTCGGCTGGAATGATGATGATGATGATGTGCTGGGGTCGGCTGCCAGTCTTAACTGAGATTCAGTTGACCAGTATTTTACATGGAGCGACTGCCTATCTGACCTCCACAACCCATTTCGTACTGGGTAAACCTAAATTGTATATTAAGATTACCCTATTGTAACAAGACTTTTCTTGTAAATTTAATATTTTTAGGTAAAAATGTCTATTTTTTAAATTAAGTTTAACCTATTTGGCAAAACATGTAGCATTTATTTATAAGACCTTTATAGTGCATACCACTCATGTTTTACAAAATAAATTTAGCTTTATCTTTATTCACTATTATAGACAGAATAACCTGCCTATTATTTTTCAAATTAGAGAAATAAACTATGTAGGTACTAAACAGGCATTTACAAAACAAATGTCAGTTACCCCGTATACTAATGTGTTGTATTTCAAATTATTGACATATTAGCATATTTAGCATAACATTTGAGACTTAGGCATCTAATAATATCGCCGTCTTAACAGGAGTCAAGTATCAATGTCAGAGTTCAACGTAATCAAGAATATTGTAAGCAATTTATGAGATATTAAACGCCATGTGATATGAATATGATTTCTGAGTTATTTTCCTGAGGACAAAGTATTAGAATGGAATATTATTACGATGGCGGGTTTATCCCTTAATTAAAAAATCTGTCTAGGCTTTTTTCCAAAGTATGTTCGGGTCGGCTTCCAGTGTATCCGGATGCAGTTGAAAACCAGTTACGGTTGATCAGAAGTCCGAAAGTCTGAAAACCAGTCTTAACAAGGAGTATCGAACAGTTACTTAGTTGTGGAGGTCAGATAGGCAGTCGCTCCATGTAAAATACTGGTATTCAGCTGCATCTACTGAGACTGGAAGCCGACCCAACATAGTTGGGAAAAGGCTAGGCAAGATAGTGGAAACATTAATAAACTGATTATGTTATGTATAAACTTTATTTATGTATTACTAGTCACTTTTACGATATTAATGGACTTCTTTAATACAAATTCCCGTCAACGACTCGCTTGGTTAAAAGTACAAAAATTACAATTTCAATGAAGATGTTTCAACGAGTATTACTCAATTCTAAACGTCTATTACGAAACCGTATAATAATGGAACAGAAAATGTCTTATCTAAGCATCGAACCCGGGTCTTTGTGTAGATAGAAGAATACTTTCGGTTGTGCAATTGTTCCGAGTGCATAGATCGAAACTAATTGTCTATGGTAACAGCTTGGCGTTCTCTATGGTTCCGTGCAGTTTTTTTTTCTTTTTGGCGCCTTTTGATATCTTTACTTCACACGGTTCTTTGGCGGTTCAGAAGTTAAATGGCTAGAAAGGAGGTGACTGATTAGATGACAAGTTATACAGAAATATGGAAGAAGACTTGATGCGGAGACCATAAATAAATTGGGAGAACGGTGGTGAGAAACAGTTTATATTTAAAATAGGAAAGGATAGTCAAGCCCTAACAGGATTTAGTCACCGTCTCCCCTCCCCGTTGTGCACAAGTACCAGGACTTAAGGTAACTGACAGAGCTGTCCGGGTCACCCTACGTACTGGTCGCATAAGGGGAACCGTTTCGAAAAGAGAATGCGCGAACGGGATTAATAAAAAAATAAAACTGCTTCTGAACTTAGTAATTATGTATTTTACAAGTCCGCGTGGGTTTTCTTCACAGAACGCAGCTTCGTTATAGAATTACATTTCAGTACAGTATTACTTACTTAATGCTAAAATTAGATGTCTATATTTGTACCGCATTAAATATTTAGGGTTGTTTTCGTAAAGGTAGCCGAGCGCTGACCCTTCAGTCGCGACCATCTTGAACAGAAACAGGTAATGTATTTCTATTTTTACCTTTTTGTAACAAATATTTTAGCGTTAACAGGTAGTCTATTTCTTTAGCTGTTTAGTTCTTTTAGCCAACTGATGATGAGACGCAACTTGGTAACTACCCAAAGACAATAAATATGCTGACATGTCGGGGACGGGATAAAACAGTAATCGGCTTGCAAGATCCCATTCGAATCGGGTTGCATCGGCTGGCCATTGCTTGCTCGTCTAGTCCGAAAACGTGTCAAGATTTGTAATGATGTCTTTTTGATTTAATATAGCCTCACCCAGTTATGAGATCACAGTTCTGCTATGAAAGTTCTTATGATAACTCCTGTTACTGTTAGCTTCCGTCTTCCCACTGCTGGGCAAAGGCCTCTCTCATGACTTTTTGACCAGAACGAATCATGAGCAAACCTTCCATTCGATACAAGGATTTTTTATTTCAAATACCAATATACCGTCCTCTCGGCGCCAGTGCTTCCCAAAAGATAAAACTGCAGTAACAATCGTAACGCTTAGCAAAAGGCAGCGGGACAAAGCGTCGTCGAACGCCATCGTAAGGTGCGCTGAGTCAGCTGTGAGAGCTAGCACCCGCCATGTTGGATTTTTATTTTTTTTAAACTGCGCACATAGACAAACGATACGATTGAGTTCGGATACAATTTGTTTTTATTGCATTAGCTATTTGGATATTTGGGAGTTGTTTCGAATTTTCTTCGCGTTAATGGCTTGTTTGTTGCTTATTTAGATTTGTTTAACGCGTTTGAGTATTTGTGTACATATTGTGCGATGATTATTGGCTTTCACTGGGAAGAAGGGAACTTTATTATGGTTTGTATAAAGAATTGAGTTGTGTATATTATGTAGTTATGAGTCTAACTACTCAAAAGTACCTTGCTTGTCTGTTTATATTGAAATACTCTTACTAACAGTCCAAATATTGATCTAGGTTCCTATTAAACCGAAGAAAAAGTTGTATACTAGGAAAAAACAAAGCGATCTTCGATTTCATAAATTATTTAAGCATTCAACTATAAAGTCACCTATCTATTCGTTTAAACTGGAAATAATGACAACCCAATGTCCAATGTTTTGAGCAAACTTATAACAGAATTCCCTAACTAATTATTAAATAACAAAGCTTCACAGTTCACAATAGTAATGTATTATTAATATTGAATGTTGGTACAAATTAAAATACTCGGGTCTTAACGTCAGAACTGTTTTATTAGTGGAGGCACTCAAGCAGGCTAGTTTGGGTTGGTAATGTTTTATTTCATATTCATAACATTATGAATTCACGTTAACAATACAATGCCGAGTACCCTTTTCTTTAACAGTAGTATGTAATTAATATTTAATTAAAATACTAATCACATTTGAAATACAGCCCCAGTGTTCAAAACATGCTTAGTTCATAAATCAACGTCACACCGGTGACCGGGTTCTCGATAAGCTTTAAAACAAAATGAAAATTCGCCAAAAATCCGCAGCACACAGTCAAAATCACCGCGAGAATTACGCCACAAACTTTTTTAATAACGCTCCGGATTCAATCTCAATCGAAAAATACGTAACAAAAAAATCCTCTACACAACAGTAAGAAAAATGTATAAACATGTCGGGGGACCGGTTCAGGTACGCCATTTTTTATTGAATTGAACACCTATGCTCGAAAGGGACGCTCGTTTCCCTACCTTTTCATGCGCAGCAAAAACCACAAGACGAAAGCGGGACACACACATCGCCCCATCTCTCTCCCGCGGCCGCTGCATTCATGAGGACAAAGAATAAGTAGTAATAAAGACGTGACATTCGTGCAGATGGTTGATAAAACTTAATACTTGGCAGTTTGTTCGCTCTTGGGCTATTAAAAGGCAACGAACAGATACGTTGTTACACGCTCTTTAGTTCTCGAGACTCATGAAAACATTAAAGGAAATGGTTCTCTCCGGCGAGCTCGTATATCGCTTCCATGTTGGTGGTATCGGCGAGCCTTTTTACTTTTGCTATTGGCGCGAAATTGGAGGGAAAGAAAATGGCAAACATTCAATGTCTCAATTCAACTCCGAAGCAGTGGAGGCGAACTTGATTGCGTTCAAAGTATCTCAAATGTTCGGAGTTACGACCCAAATAAAAGAGTTCAATTATTTTAGGCGCGCCTAATTTTTATCGTTGGGCTGGGCGTTTGGATTCCACTCGAACGTTTTTAAATGACAAATGCTTCGTGATCCATCTGTTTCGGCTTTCTCGGGCTCGAGTTCTGTCCTCCCGAACCAATTAATGAAAGAGAGAACCGATATCCCCTTTCCGATCCGAAGGGACAAGTTCGGCCTCCAATTTTTACCTGATGTTATTACTAGCGTTGACAGTGGTATTACAAGGGTCGCAAATGTGTGCGACACTTTTGAAATATCCCTAATGTTATTATGCTCTGATGACGCTTTATAGAATTTTATGAATGACGTCCACTCAAAATACTCTCTCACGTTAAAATGGGACGATAATTCTATAAAATAAAGGTAGCGTCAATGTTATGACTTTATCGGAGATCGGATTACATCTCAAAGTAGCAATTTCAGCTTTGATGAATAATGAATAGATTCCCTGTAACTAGAGTTTTTATAGCTTTAATACGACTAAGCAAAGGAATAAGTCTTATGAAGCACGGATTCCCACTTTTGATGACTCCAAACTTCTCAAATGAGTTCTGGAAAACTGCCTCGGAGCCGATCGGGACTCATACGAAACTCGTAAAACCCTAGCGAGCGACTTGACTCACCACCATTCTGTAATCTAACATAAATGAACGATCCTGTCGCTGTTATCGTTACATTTCTCCTTCTGCACGCAAATCCCGCCGAATTTATAAAGGGAAAACTCAGTACGTTGCAGGTTTTCTGGGTGTGCAGAATCGACGGCGTGCTACTATACAATGTTGGTGGGGAGGAACTCGTAACGCGCCGTAACATAAATCGATCGTTTGTTCAGCTGATTGCTAGATTGAAAACCTCGCTTTTTGCTCTGTAATCTCATCAGCTTACGACCTACACAACCGAATTCTAACAATTCCCGCAAACTTTTTTACGACTTCATTTTATCATGCACTGTTAGTTTGATTGACAATAGATTCGAACGACCGAAAGTGTATAATTCTGAAACAATTTCGGTCCACAATAAACTTTCAACTTGAGATCCTAACGGCAACCGAAATTATTTCCAAGGCGAGCCTTCGAGACAGTAAAATAGCTTTCTTATAACCATTCCGCCTTGGGGCTATTCTGTAATGTGCGTAAGTAACTTCCTTACGCGCCTCGCCAGAACCAGAGAGTAATAAAACAATAAAATGTTGCAAAACTCTCAGGATTACTGCTCTTAACATTTCAAGGTGCAGAAAAAAATAAACAGCTGCTTCGGACTGCTATAACTTTAGTTTGAGTCTAGGTAATGCAGTTAAGTATAGTTGACGAGGCTTAGATCAAGTTTGCGCGTCGCTTCAAGGGACACCCAAGTGATTTAATGAGTCTACATTTATAATATTGACTGTTATAGTAATCAAGGGTAATATCCGAAGCGATTTAGTAATGCTAGACTGGAAAACGTGCGATTGTACTCGCAAATGAGGTACAGATTATTTAATATTACATTTTAAAATGGTCTCTCCTGGCCGCCATTTTGAATCGCCATTGACTGCCGTTAGTGTTTTAAATACTATTATTAACCGACTATAAACAGGACACTTTTACGGCTTAGTTAAAATAAAGACTCTTTATTTCTTGAAGCCACATGAAAAGGGAATTTATGCACTAAATTAAGTTTTATGTTGTGGTTTTTAAACTCGCTTCTGAAGAAGACATTTTAAAAATCGTTGGAATAAAAAGGGTGTCTGAAGTGAACATCAAAAAGCAGATTGTAGTAAAAAAAAAACTAAAAGCTTTCAGTGGGTGTAATTTACTTAATTACAACGGAATGTTTATGGGTATTTAGAACACACACATTCTGGACACATACTAAATAAATACTGCAGACATGTCAATCTTTACAATGATCAAACAACGTCATTTTAATTTCAAAAAACGTTTTAGTTAATATCTTTAAAACTACTTCATGTAACATAATATTATTTCGTTATGAAACTTTAATACTACACCACTACTCCCCCCACCCCTACTTTAGTACCCATCATTATATTTTCTCATGAAACTCGAAGCATCGAGTTATGAGAAACGTAGTATCTGAAGTATAAGCTGAAATGAAATTAGATTTTTATTACTTTTAAAAAGCTATTGATCTATGTTCTCTAAGTGATAGACTTAAGTATCTAGGTACCTTACCTATTGAACTTAGTTTTAGCCCTCCTCAGAAATTTATTTTCAATAACTTTAATGGATTATGGCCAGGTGCGCATTGTCGAACCAAAACTCAAAATTGAAGCTAAAAGCCAGAAAATACTTTGAATTCCCAAGAATTCTTTACGACTAAATACATAGCAAAAGCCACTTTACTTCGTTTGAATGACGTACAAGCCAAGATTTTAAAGGAAGCAACATTTTCAGTCAACACTCAGAAAATATTACGTAAAAGGCTGTACATAAGGCTGAAAATTGTATGGGATTCCATTCAGGGGCACTTCAATGCATCGCCGCCCGTTACTTCTACAGAACAGAATGGATTCTCAGTAAAGTCTTTTCAATATTGTACAAAATATTTATTGTAAAAAAAAATACTTAGGATTTTACTTCAAAAATAGATGTCGATTAGGACAACAATTCTACTCTTTAACGATACTTTTGACCTCACATTAGGACCGTTTTAACTTTTGTTTCTCATTTACGTTTAAAAGCTTTCATATTTTAGAACGTGGTACTTTAAAAACAGGATCAACTAAAAGCAGGAAACAGAGATAGCGGTCCGTCTAATATAATCATTGACAGATGTGTCATTCTGACATGACGTGTTAATCTCAATGACTTCATATGTTCAATCAAACATTGGTTTCATTCATTCATCTAATTTCATGTGTTATTATTACGCTAATAATTAATTGGATATAGTATATTAGATTTAATTTGTAAAATGACTACCTATTACACTGGTTAACTACTAAAGAGTTCGGTTTGTTTACAAATTATGACTTGTTGGAAAAATATACTTAAAGATTACTTTGAATACTGACAATTATAGAGCTAATTTTTCTTCAGCAATTCTGTTCCAATTCACAATTTAGCCATAAACATCAAACCCATAAAACAATGCTCTTAAAACCATCAATCCATTCCGATCACGCAAAATTGACAGCCGACTTGACTCCAAAACACGTCTGATTGATCTATGGTCATAAAACATGGCGTACGCGCTAAACGGCGCGAGATTACGACTCATTGGCCATAGACTAACAGTAATTTTCATCATGATGCCATGTCACAATGGCCTGTCAAATTTAATTAATCCGTTGAGATCAAACATGGCGACTAGAGGTCTTATTATCTGTGGTCGTACTTACTGACCGCCTAACGGTAAGAGTTGGTCCAGTATTTTTTTACTGTTAAATGTCGAAGCTAAGTTGATGGTTTATTTAGATTTTGTGTGTGTGCCTATAAGCATTATGGTGGGTTGTTTTTGTAAGGGACTATGGTTATTAGTAGTAAATATGGTTTTAACTGTTCTGTATTAAAAACGAAAGTTTTTCTGGATAAAAAATATCACGCAAAAAGTTTTTAGTCCTGAGTTTTTTTTTAGGAAGAACTTTGAAATGGCAAGTAAAAGTACTTACCTACACATGACATATTATTATACCTAATAATAACATATAGTTTAAGTACCTCATAAAACATTGAAAACCTAGTCAAGTAGGTATCTATTATGTAGTAATACAACCATAATGAAATACCTACTATCGATAAAAGCACTCTATTGACCATTATCAATCAACATTGAACTTCAACTGATACCAGTAAACCAATATTCGATAAAATTCGTCCATCGACAATACTTTTGACAACCAATAATTACAGTATTGATGTAGGTTCGTTTGATAACAAATAATAGAGGGACAATGTCAATGATAATCGGTTTTTTTAGAACATGCAAGTAGACATAATTTATAGGTATTATGATTAATTACAAAGGCACCAAGGAAAAAAGCTTTCGGCTTTTTAAATTCTGCAAATGTCTAATGTCCTTTCACGGTTTATTTGCCGCCAGCTATCTATTAAGTTGGCTAACCTGGGGATGTGCAAAAAATATGTTGTGGGAATCATTAAAACCTGAAAAGATCCGTCAAGCAAGTTAGTCAAGAAAGATATCATTGAAAATCTTAGAAACGTGTGTGAATGATGAATTCAATTGCAAAAAGTTCTATAAGTACAGAAAATAAGTAGGTAGTAAAAATCGGGAATCGGAAACATCTGCAAATTACATGAAGCATCCCATTGAGACTTATTTTCCTTTTCTCGTTGGCACAGTATCAAAACAGGCAATAGCAATACAATTACAGAAAATAAGTCATTTAAGTACAACAGATAACTTTATTTTATTTGTCAGCAATAGAAATTCCAGCACATGACTCAGAAAAATGCTACTAAGACTAACATATATTTTATCCTCATTCGACCGCTAGACGGCAAAGTGATTTACATTCAGCCAACTTCAAAAAAAGAAAATTCTTATTACCGAAAACGCACCCCAATTGAACAGCCGTAAATTTTAACAACATCAAGTTATTAGATTAAAAAGTAAAAGGTTTAGTTCTGAATTATAGAAAAATGTTTTCTGTGAACTTAATATGAAAATGAAAGCGTGCGAATTTTCGTGGTAAATTGATGTTTTCAAATAAAATGGAGGTGAATTAGTGTAATGAAATGAACATTCACTTTTGATAAATAACTTAACCGTGATTTTATAACTCATGAAATGATAACACTCAAAATACTAGAAATTGTTACTTTTCGTATTATATTATTATTTGTCGTTTACTATCCGTCCTACAGATTTATATTCGTTCAAAAATAGAACCATTGCCGAATATAGAAACATTCCACTACGATTTACATCCAAAAATAAAAGCCGATAAATCAAAAAGGACACGGGAAAAAAATGTCAAGTCCCATAACGCATCAATCGTATATTTCCCGCGCAAACGTAGAACCACCGAGTATGGAACGCAGCTCACGTTTTTTCCCTAGTCAATTAGCTCACGGCAGAGCAGCATACAGCCAGGCGACACATGTCAACATCTGTTCTACTACTACCGATGCGACACGCACGTTTCCGGACTAAGATTTTTTATGCAGTAAATTAACGCTGGAAGGCATAAACTCGAAAAAACCACGTGACACGTGCGTTCTAACACCCTAAATGAACAGTAATAAATCCATCTGCATTGTTTTTGATTATGAGTGCATTGTGTGAGTACTTAGAAACTGTTTAGTAGGGTTTCGATTAATGACAATAGAAGCAACGATGGGCAATTCCTTATTGACTTTTTCATATCTTTCTTTTTCGTTCACTTATTATGCAATTTTTAGCGAGATTTGCCAAAACACGTCGCCTCATCGTTGTATAATTTTATTCCCGCTTTCGTTCACAATCTTGCAATAACATTTCACACATTCCAATTTCCATACTTTTATTGTTTTCCCGAGCAATATTTATTATTATTCAAAATCCACAACTTTATCTTGCATACGACCGCCATCAATACTGACTTTACGGCTCATTTTACGACTAAATCAACGGTTTCATCTTGTAAATTGTAACCCTTAAATTGTCTATAAAATTATGTTATCCGATGTAAGTATTCAAAGTTGGATAATAAAACAGAATCTGAGACCACTGTTGCTTGTAATAACCTACGAAGCGATGAAGTATTCGAGATTCTCACTACCTTCTTGATCTAGTATGTCTTTAAGTACTTTATTAAATAATCGTTCCATCTCTATGGAATGACAAATAAATACCATAAAGTTCCCGCCGATTTAAATGTCAAAAAACATTTTTTGGTAGTCTGTGTGTAATGCGGATCCCGAAGCGATTAAAATAATCGAAATGATTAAAATCGGTGCTTAATCAATAACTTATTTTGCATAATTTGTTTAAACAATCATTTATTGTCCACGGAAAGTTTAATGGCTTGTTTGTGATGTAAATTACGTGCCGTTTTAATGTCGAAACGTAAAATTAGTGTTCAAAATGTTTGTGATTGCTGTTTCAGTGAAATCGGGTTAACAAAGCTATCTATTATGTTGTTTCGTATATAATTAGCAGTTAAGATTCGCCCCAAAAACGTTACAGCGTGCCTAGAGTGGTAAAAGCTCATGTTTTATTTGTTTTGCCACAAGTTACGCCATCTATTGGGAGGGTGAATGAAATCTAGCTTACAACATTCAAAATTCTGCGAATTCTAAGCCGCTTCTGTTATGTTTCGTTTTTTATTGTTGTTTTTTTGTGTCTCGTCGTTTTCATAGAAAAGCTGTTACAAGACTTCATCGTTGTCAAAAGCTTTCTTTGGCCGTTGCTACGAGTAGACAACACACATAATGGTTGGTAATCTAATTCCGTAATAAGTTTTTGTCGAATCTGATACTGTACAACCAATTTTATTTATAAAGTGCCTTCTTATTGAGAATGTAAATCACAAACTTCAATACCATTAATCTGATCATTTCGACATTAAGCTTTCATGTTCCTTCGACTAAAAGCTCGGTCACCGTAACTAATCTTATCTATGGGTAATCTGCCGGTGTAACTATTCATAATGTTCATTGGACCATAAAAAAATTGTTATTAACACAATTATAATCGAATCGACGAAAATCCAACAACAAAAGTTATCAAATGATCGTTAAGTGGTGCCGGGTGGCGGTACCATCAAGTTGTACCGTTACACCAAGTCGCCTAATTAATACTCGCCCACTCGAGCCTCGGCCGGACTCGAACCCGTTCGCAGGGCCGCAATGTTTACTGCACGTTGCACGCCGCGCGCATCTACAATGCAAATCCACAAACACCATCCACAATCTGCGATTCAATATCGACGCATTACAAACTGAGCTTCCTCACTCGCATACGAAACCGAATCAAGACTATCGATTTAACTCAACACGAGGGTCGTAGAAAGAATTCCTTACAACAATGAGCCGGTGTAACAATAAATACCTTAATGATATCCCGAGATCGGAGAGAAAAGGCGTCCGGCGGCAGCAGGCGGAACCCGTTCCACAGTTTTCAAGAGAAATCCTCCACTAGAACATCTCCAACAGGTAACATCACAACATGAAATGGCACAATCTCACACGAGCACTATTATAATACGAATCCACAGCACTGGTTTGGTTTTGGTACAAAAGATGTTTTTTCGTAACACAGCGCGGCGAATACACTCTCTCCGCGAGACAACCGACGCGCACGGCAGCCGGGCACGAACTGAACTGGTTTTGCTGGGGACGCGGGGTCGCGGGGAGGGGTGGACGGGTGCGTTTGGTTCGGTTTTATGAAAATATTTCGTGAGTAATGCACGTGTTATGTCGGCGAGTGCGTCGGCCTAGAGCGGCCTCGGATCTTTGATTGAAGTGCAGTGTACGCTGCGATAGATAAAGATAGTAAAAATCCAACGTGTCGTAGTGGACACGCTTCCCAGCGACACAAGATGTGGGGTCTTTGTCTCTTCCTACGCTTTCCATTCGATAAAGGCTGAACTGAACTTACCCGGGCTTAGAGCACGCTGCATTTCTATCTACAATCAAATTTACAACGGATTGCTACTCGTTCGATATTACGTTTGGTATCGTAGGTACCTTCATTATTGTATCTTTGAAAGCATATGGCATCTATAATTCAGTCGATCAGAGCATTGCCCTAGCTGGCCAGGTCGCGGGTTAGGTTTTGTTTGTAGCGACTATTTACAATTCTGTTTTATTGGAATAACGTCGACGGCCTTTCTGGATTGTCTATTTGTCTTCGTAATTGTTCTATAATAGGCAGTGTTCTACCGGACCTATGAATAAATTTTTGTTTACGTTTGTAACAGGATTTAGATTGTCAATTCTGTTACAAGTTTCAACTGTGTAGTCATGCCTTGGATAGAAATTAACAAGGAATAAATCGATACAACCAGTTTTGCACAGTGCAATATAATTCTGCAGTTTCATCAGTTGAATCGCTCATTATGCAATCAAGTTGGATTAAAATCTCTAATCAATCCACTATCCTCATTCACGAAGATTTCTGCTGACACCGCATGCAAGCCAGGATTAAACCCTATACGCGATGAACGTTAATTTAAAAGCAAAATGCCCGCTTAAGGCCAGCTAGGAGTTTTACGATATTAATAAACCCCTATTAGTAGACAAGATGGCGCTTGGCGGTAATTCTGAATTATGGTCCAGCGTTTACTCAACATTTTAAATTGCTACCAATAGGTCGGCGACGAAAATAGAAAAAAATAATAGGGTCGAGCAACTGGATCAAATCCTTTAAATGAATGCAACAGCAGAACGGTTTGCATACGATAACTATAAAGTTAATACATGTCCAAGTCTTAATGGTATTGGAAATAAAGCTCTTATTGATACTGGCGAAAAATAAGTAATTTATGGATAAAATATTAACAATAGCACAGCGTTGGAGCATGATTGAAACGTGAAACGTTTACCGACGTTATATTCGATGTATTCAGGATATAAGCCTTATTTCATGTTCCACCTTTGTGGTGTTCGCATCGACGTAAAGTATTTAAATAATGCACATGTACGCTATTTATTACAAGCCCCACCGACAGGTGCTCTGTACACGTTGTTAAATTAAAATATTGGTTTTGAATTCTGATTACTGCGAAATGCGAATGCTTTTCGTTTCGACTCGCTTTTGATTCTCACAATATCTTGTTTTAAGAGTTATTTATTGTTGATATAGTTTCGTTGTAAGTTGTAAATTCACAAAGGGTTCTCAAGTTTTGATCACGCTTTACGAAATTGTCTCTTTGATTGAGTTATCCACTCCAAGAGGTTCGGCAATTTGCAAACGAAAGAATCCTCCAAAAATAAAATGATTGGAGACACACGCCCACCTGCTTACGAAATCTTGTAAACCGCTTTACAATAATGAGTTTCTTTCAACCGTCTTTACGACGTTTATCCCATGAATTTCTCGAAATGACCTACCTCCTGAAACAAGATCGGCTGATCCGCTGAAATTCAGCTATCCGCAATCCGCTGACAAAATCTTTGTAGTCAAAGCTGGTATTTCTATAAAAACGCATTTTCTGAATCGCCGTGTGGCCCTTTGAAGTTAATCCCTGGATTTGGGTTCACCGTTACAGGAGATACCTCCTCGCGCTCACTGAGTGTGTTTGTATGTAAATGTTTACCGTGAACAATTTGAGCGTACTTTCTCGGCTGGATTACTGTGAGCTCCGCGCGTTGGTGTGTCTGCGAGTGTGTGGGTAAGGGTCGGAGGGGTCAGGTAGCGTTGGTTGCGTGATGGTGTTGCTGTGTTGTCGCGCGACTAGCGCCGCCTCTCGGACTGGCGTGTAATTACAACTGGCGTGGTGAAGTGACGTCGGCGCGTCGAGACGACGTCGAGTGGGTCGTCAAAAACTCGAAAATCGAATTGGTTCGTTCGTTATTAGTTTTGTTCGTTATTGCATGCGAATGTTCTACAGTCTATGCTTGTATATTTCACGCGCTATGGTCTGTTACAATGTGCTACTAAGTTGTTTTTAAAGCATGGTCGATGCTGGAACTAATTTTAGAGGTGGAGCATTACTTAACATTTAATATTATGCTGATTTAATCTCTTCGAGTATTGAATTCTCTTAGTGCGTTACAGCAGTTTATGTTTTTGCTGTACCATGATTCCTGTCTTCAGCATTAGCTTGTAAAGCAACACTGTTAGCCTCATTAAGATTATACTTTATTAAGGTTTTCATAATAGCAAAGTAAGATTTAATTTTAAAATGAACGCTAATGCCCGCTTATATCCAGTTCATTTCAACTTTTTTTTATTAAATCATTACTTAAGTTTTATTCTTAATATTCGTCCTAAAATTAGGGACAGAAACAAAGCTCATCCAGTACTCATAAAATAGGGACTTAATATAATTTCACTTGACAAAGTCAATTTCATTTTAGTGTTCCAAGACTTTATTCAGAATTAAAACTTCGTGCGTTTGCTTTGTCGTAAAGTTTCAGTGTGGACCGAAAAATGTCGTAAAAAATGCCATACAATGTTCAGTAACAACAAAGGGAACACGCTATGTCGATATTTTGGCATACTTTTCCGGATAAAAAGGATGATCGGGTTCCTAGAGGAGGATGTAAATATTATCTTGATAAATTTTATGTCTTAGAAATTCTACCGTTTGATGGGTCTTGTAAAGAACGGCCTCTTGGCACTCTTCAACGTTTATAAGTTTACACACACTTCATCATAATCATCAGCCGAAAGACATTGAGCGGTCCCGTGCGACTCGCATCCAGCGGATCACTGCAACCAGGTCATCGGTCCACCTAGTGATCACATACGGGACCGAAACGTGGTCGCTCACAATGGGCCTCATCAGAAGGCGTAAAGTCACCCAGGGCAATAGAGAACTTCTTCTCTTCGGGCTATCCTCGGATTGTCCTTGCGTGATCAAATCAGGAATGAGGACATCCGCAAGAGAACCGACGTAGCCCGAAGAATTGCCAAACTTAAGTGGCAGTGGGCAGGGCACATTGCTCGCAGGACACACACTTTTGTTAAATTTTTTCTTCATAAATCCAAATTTTTACTTAAATCATTAATTTATTACCAAAGAGTCCTGTTACCCAGTAACTAATTTGTTAATTGGCAGCCGATTATAACCTAGATAGAAATAAGCTAGGCAGATGTAACTGTATCTTCGTTTAAGTTTTTAGTGTGTCAATGAATTTCGTCTGCAGTAGTCTACACTGCGGCACCTAAGCTATTTGTAAGTTGCGTCAAAATCCTTAATCCTTCAATCCTGCCTATGCTGCTCCAGAATTCTAGTTGCTAGATATAAATCTACGCTCATAAAGTGAGTTCATTGCTAAGTCTAGACTTATTTCGCGTTATTTCAGTACTTGAGAGATATAGCACGTCTTTGATTAATATCAGAATTAGAATGGGTGTATAATACCCTTAGGGAGCAAAAAGGCACTTGTTCTCCATGTCAATGCGATCATTTTTTTGTTCTTGACCATACCTGGGAACCTTCTAGTCTCGGAGATATTGAGTTCCAATTTTTTTCACGAGTTTTTTTTAAATATTTTTTTAATGTTATAACTTTACTTTAATACTCACGACCCCCGTAATATTCAATGCATCCATCGACACAATGTTTTGAGTGCGTTGCATAGAGTTACTTAGTTTGATGTACAGAATGCTTGGTTGACGGCTTCGTGAAGTTTCCGACACCTTGTAAATATCGGAGTATTATAAGGAATACTTGTTCAATATAAGTAATAAGTACAAAAGAAAACAAGCGAAAGGTATTTTAAGAAAAACAGCAAACAGCCTCCAGAAAATTCCCACACCAAAAAATATTTCCCGTGCGCCAAAATGAAATTCAATATCATCCAATAAAAGTAAATCGTAAAACGTCTATATTACCTACTTTAATATCGCGAATTTGGACCTAGACCCGTTGACACGGAAACCTGATAAACTTGTGAGCTATGGGTTCATACCTACTTCACTTAGATTTATCTTACTTCCTGGTGTAGGCTTGGATAAACATTTATTTTTCCATTTAAGGAAGGAAGTTATCTGGATTTCTATAGTTGCTTTTACGTATTGGAAAAGATGTTATATTTTCTTGCCTTGTTTTCTTCTTATTTATACAGGGTGTTAACGGAACCTGCGAAGCCGTTAACCAAGCATGCTGTACATCAAACTAAGTTCCAATGCGCAAAAAATATTGCTGGGAAAGGACTTTTTCACGGTTTGCGGTGGCACTCAGAATATTGTACTGATGGATGTATCGTAACAACAGGGGCCAAGAAGGTATAACATTAAAAAAAAAGAACGAGTGAAAAAATTTCAACTTCGACCTTCAATATCTCCGTAAATAGGATAGGAACACCAAATGCCTTTCAGCTTTGTTAAGGGTCTTTTACAATATACACCCTTATAGTGACTGCCTAGATAGACAGTCATCAGCCCGCCACAATTCCAGAAACTAGGTAAAATGATATCCCTGGGTAAGACGTTATCAGTCTTTCGGGCGTCTGACTACCCGTAACGACTGGCTTAAGGTGAAGACACAAGAGAAGCCCGCGAAATTCATTTTTTCTGACATTTTTTGCAATTTGGCGGTCAGTGTTATGCTGTTTAATAAACAATTTTCGCGACGGTAAAACGCACGTATTTACAGACTTATAATCATTAAAATCATGAATACAACCCTTGAGTTCGTTTAATCCCATTGAATGACTATTTGATGAAAAGTCATTCAATGGGGGGGTTTCGCGGCATACCCTGGCGCTTCCACTTTAACGTGCTTCCCGAGACACAGAAGGGGCTGGGTATAGTTTAATGTATTGTTGAACGAAGCGCCTCGACAAGCGTTGCTTAACTTTAAAGATCGACCCGTGCAGCTGTTAGTACTTAGCTACGAGCCCCACCTAAAAATAATAAAAACTGAAAGGAATGATAAATTAAAGAGGCTTATGACCAACTTCTTGTAGGTACTACTAATATACATAAATGCAAAAGTTTGTGGGGATGGATGTATGGATGGTTGTATGGATGGTTGTTATTGTTTCACGCAAAAACTACGGCACGGATATGTATGAAGTTGGGTACACAGACAGCTTATAACCTGGATTAACATATAAGATAATTTTTATCCTAGTAAGATCCCGTGGGACACTTATCGAAATCCGAGGGCGAAGCCGCGGATATAAGCTAGTAGACTATAAAATATAAGTAGTGTTTCAGCGCAAATGGACTAAAAAAGAACAAAGACACTAAATAAGGTCCAGCTGTGAATTACATAAAGACTCAGTTAATTAAATAAATGTTGTTTTCGACCTTAATCCAAATAAAAGATTGCGCTATTTAGACTAAACTAGCTGATACCCACGGTTTCTATCGCGTGGAGGTCAGAAATTATCCCAAGGGAATGTTCTCACAATCATCATCAGCCTCACGTTTTTCCCTACTGTCTTGGGGTCAGCTTCCAGTCTTACCGGATGATGCTGAATACCAGTATTATCTTACTTCCAATTGGGATTAAAAGTAGTCTATATCTTGACCCAGATCATGGAATTTATCTGTATCAAACGCGATAGGCGAAGGCGTGACAAACAAACACACTTTCACAATACTACCTTGTGCTCGCGGCTTCGCTCCCGTTACGTACGGAAATTAATCCACGGGAACGTTTTAAATGTAGCCTATAAGTCTATAACACAGTGACTGAAAAGTTGTGTGGTAATCGGTTGTCGTGGTATGGACATGTGATGCAGATTAATGAGGAAAATGTTGTGAGGAAAGTTTTGAGTATGAATGTGGATGGGTATATGAGTATAGGAAGAACAAAAAAATGATGGATGGACTGTGTAAAGAATGATATGGCAAGAAAGGAGGTGTCTGATGAGATGACGAGAAATAGAGAAGTATGGAAGAAGAAGACATGCTGCTCCGACCCCAAATGAATTGGGATAAGAGCAAGAGAGAATGATGATGAAGTCTACAACACTCGGGGATAGTGTAGCTTCCCGTAAGTGAAAGCATTTTTAGAATCTGATCAGGCGTTTCGAATATAACCCCCTACATACAAACTTACAAATAAATTTGAATTTTAAACAACGGTGAAAAACTAAGAGATTTTCACGAAAATCTTCACAAAGGTACGTTTGTAATCAAATAAAATTATATTGTTGAAGTCATCTCACTTTATTACTATTTAATTTAACAGCTCAGTAGGCGACCGTTTCATGCGAAATAAAAATAGAAAATGCGAATTTGGTAGATGCCAAAAATAACCTTCTTTTGTGTTATAAATAGGTAAATATGAACTGCTGTTTCGAAAAGGCATTTTGAGACAGACTAATTTAATGACGATGTGAATTTCGAGGTTTTCATTTAGAAGTTTCAGTTATTTAAAATATTAGTTTAATACTGAGATGAATAATGGTAGAAGAAGACGGTGCAGCATCACCGAACCTAAAGAAATTAGGTTATGGCCAAGACAATAATAAGTTTGTTTCTTCCATTGCAGATCTATATATGTTGATTTCAAAATCCTAAAGGATGATAGAAAAACAAAAATTTATGGAACTGTCATAAGAAAGAAAAGAAAGATGATAAGAAAGAATGAAAAGAAAGAAAGAAAAGAAAGAAGGAAAGTGAAGAAAGAAAGAAAAGAAGAAAGAAAGAAAAGTATTTGTACACACAAAAAATAAATTAACAATAATCATGCAACGCATAACAAATATTATAAATACAATAGGACAGAAACAAACAAAGCACAAGCATAAGCTACCGACACCCTCAACTCAATAAATGTTTTGCTAAATATTTCTTGTATATTCCGCGAAAAACATCCAGGCTTAGATGCTGCTTGCAGTACCAACCCAGCAAAAAAAAAATCTCGCAGTTTGCATGGCTAAAAACATAATTTCTTCTTCTTCAACCTTTGATCACCCAATGCTGAGTCTCTTCCAAATCTCTCCACTTTCGGCGGTTTTGTGACATGCCCATCTAGGTTTATCAGTTTCCAGCATGATTTGTGTGTTTATTTTTGTTTGTGTTTGTTTATGGGAAACTTAAAACAAACAGTAAACATGGTAAATATTCCGTTTCTAGTGTTGTGTTAAATACTATGAAAACAGTACATTTAGCTATTAACATAAATAAATCTAATATTACGTACTTTATGCGGTTTCCTTATGCGCCGATAGAATCCTATCAATCAGGTGCCTATTCAATAGATTCCTATATAATTTAATCTTATTGCGGTTACTATGCGTAATTACCATAGTTGCTTGATAAATAATTAATATTACTGTTGTAGAGTAATTGTCAAGGTTAGTTTAATAGATCAAGTAATAATACGTAGTTATGTAAGAACAGTATCTATACTAAACAAATATCATAAAGCTTGAAGAGTTTGTTTGGTTGAACGCGCTAATCTCAGGAACGACTGGTTCGAATTGAAAAATTATTTTAGTGTTGGATAGCCCATTTATCGATGAAGGCTGTAGGCTATATAAAACAGTACGATCAATAGGAGCGGAGCATCAATGCAAAATGTTGCAAAAACTAAAATAATTTGACGCGGACGAAGGTCGCGGGCAACATTTAGTATAATATAATAGTTGCTTGTAGCAGTCTTGTCGCTAAATACTAGTAGCCACACGGGGTCGATGTTCAAGGTTAAACAACAGTTGCCGAGGTTGTTCCATGGACGCGTGACCATCACACACTGAAACGCCTCGATAACGTTACGATAGACTGGCATTCGTAAATCTTTGATAGTCGTCTTTGATAGGGGAATCGTATTATGCTAGTCGCAACCGCGACTGCTGACCATCAGGACCTGGGTTCGATTTCCAGGTTGGGCAAAGTGTTATTGGGTTTTTCCATCAGGAATTTCTAAGTAGCAGCCACGGAGTCTGGATTTGTGTCCGGTTGATGGCAATCCATCTCTCTCCATGGGACTTAAACTTTCGCCACTTAAGTACACCTCTGCCTCACCCTTCGGGGATTCCAAGTGTGATGTTATGATGGGTTGTGGAAGTCAGCTTCATATTAAATACTGAAGTTCACCTGTATCAGGTAAGACTGGAAGCCAGTGGTTTGGGAATGTCGTTCGAGAAACCTGTTAATAAAGTTTTTACAATAACTTATAACGCTAATTACAACACTAATCAGGCTCAGTTCTATTTCCGTAACCACCCTTAAATAACCATTATTCTCTAAAATACTTATTACAAATCTTGACACCTACTTTCAAAGTTAATTAATATTAAATACACGTTTATCAAACTCCAAAACTTCTGAACGAAGATAATTATGATTTGTTCATACAATTTTGTTATTCATATTTCGGTTTCCATTCAAGTTTTACTGTCACGGATCTTGAGGTATCTTTGGTTATTTAGTTTCCAAATTAATAAGTTCATCATAATAACAGCCGCTCAGGGGGCCTACCATAACGTCTTATAGTAGGAGTAATTCCAGTGTGGGAAAGAAATGGCGCTAGACGACCTGTATAGCTCTGTCTCTTTCCCACAATGGAATTACTCCGGCTTTAACACGTCATGGTAGGCCCCCTCTGGTTAAGCCGCGCTTGATAAAGTCGGTCGGTGAATAGGTGACCATCCATGACACCGAGTTTCTTCCGTGCTTCGGAGAGCATGTTAAGCCATTGGTCACGGCAGTCATTTGTAGACCTTTGGTAGTCGTTATAGGTGTGTAGTGGCCCGAAAGCCAGCCATTCTTACAAGGGGGTATCGTATATTACTCAGTACTAACTTGGTTTGTGGAGGTCAGGTAGGCAATTGCTATTTTAAATACTGGTATTCAGCTGCATCCGGTTAGACTGGAAGCCGACCCCAACATAGTTGGGAAAATGCTAGGCAGTTGATGATTCACGTTAGTTTTCATTTGTTTTATCTGTTGTTTCCTCAAATAGCTTTTTATCTGTGTACAGTCCTGTCAGAGGTGTTTTGTGCTTCTAATTTTTAATCACTGTCAAAATCACAGTTATCTTTGATGCTATCATACGTAAAATATAAGTGTAACTGTAGACAGATAGTAGGAGAGCCGACTGCTAAATTTCGTACCGACTTGATACCGCGATGAAATGCACAATGGTTTCCCATAAAAGTGATGCTAAGTCCAAATTTGATTGTCTATCACGGCGGAACTCTCGGGGGGTCTGATACTGATATAATAGTTATGGCATCAGTTACAAATTTACTGGTAGATACAGAAAAGCGAAATCTGTCAGTGTTTTTTTTTGCCGGAAGTGCTTGGCAGACGCTCTCAAAGGTGGCCATCGGGACCCCTAAATATACCCATCTGATACCAGCATGAAACCAATTCCAGTCGGTAGGTATGAACCCTCATATTTTGCAGTCGGGTCTCCAACTATGAGTGGAGTTCTGACAGCGATAGCTCTGCTTGTTAATTATAAATGCACTAAACAAACTGAACTAGACACTTACAGCCTATTTATATCAATAGACGAGTCCTACAAATCTTTTAAATAGTTACCCGTCTCAATACGGGCTTAAATGCTTGACATACAGTGTATACAACAGGGATCTTACTACAATATCTATCCAGTGTCCTTAAGACAACCTTAGTGTAGATAATTTATATCTAACCGCGCGACAATGGCTCCTAAGTTTATCGGCAACACATTACAGGTCACCTAGGCTACCTAGATAAGGTAAATAGTCTCTTGTATATTGTTTATTATACTGTTGGACCCATTTTCGAACAATATGTGCGTTGTGGAGACATGTTTGTTCATACAATGAGAAGATTATGTTGTAAATATTAGCTGTACTGGGTAATATAAGTCTTCGGTACATGGTTTCCTCTTTTTATACGAGATAAATGGAAATTAGGCTGACGTGAGAAAAAGCTAGTCTTGATTAAATAAATCTGAAACTTTTTGAGGCTTATGTCCGATTATTCATCATCTGCCTAGCCTTTTCCCAAGATTCCAGTCTGACCGGATGAAGCTGAATTATACCAGTATTATACACGGAGCGACTGCCTATATGACCTCCAAAACCCAGTTACTGAGTATTACGATACCCCCTGGTAAAGACTTACCAGTTGTTGTAGTGACCCGAAAGTCTGACAGCCGACTGGCTGACAAATATCTACAAATGACAGCCGAGACCAACGCCTTAACGAGTTTTCTGAGGCACGGAGCCACTAAAGATCTCGTCAAAATCGGTCCAGACGTTTCGGAGATCAAACAGACAGACAGAAATTAAAATGATTGTTTTTTTTTGTTAGAAGTACTAGTTTCTTATGCATTCAGTAAAATTTGAAATTTCAAACAGATACTTCAATTGTATTTATTTGTATAGATGAATATTGTATGACCAAGCAAAAAGACAAATCTATCTAATAAAGATTCTTATTATGATTTGTTGCCACTTGGTATTATCAACAACTAAGTATGAATAAATAAATGTCATATCAGCCTTTAACAGCCAACAGCTGCACTGACGATTAAAATTGCAGTCATTAAGAAATATCATAATTATCTCATCATACTTTGCTATTTACTATCGCATAGACGGAAGTGGTGTTTCCACGTTCTATATAAGTATCCAGTCATCTTTTATAAGGCCACATATTTAAGTAAGCACTCGAAGAATTCTTCAAGTTATATAGGTGCGTGGTAATCTCACTAAATTCTACAGAAGGATCCTTCGTTTCCTTCTTAGGCTGACATCAGACGGATTCCATCGCGGCACCATCAGACGGACTGCATCGCGGTACCATCAGACGGGCTGCATCGCAGCACCATCAGACGAGCTGCATCACAGCACCATCAGACGGGCTGCATAGCAGCACCATCAGACGGACTGCATCGCGGCACCATCAGACGGCCTGCATCGCAGCACCATCAGACGGACTGCATCGCCGCACCATCAGACTGACTGCATCGCAGCACCATCAGACGGACTGCATCGCAGCAACCACGCAGTCGATATATTCAACTTTTCAGCTAATTACATACGGAGCTCCTAACACCAGTTCAGAGTCAGATGGCAGCCTGAGGCAAAATTTTATAATCCTATCCCACTAATATTATAAATGCGAAAGTTTGTAACGATGGATGGATGAATCTTTGTTACTCTTTCACGCAAAAAATAATGACCGGATTTGGATGAAATTTAGCACACAGATAGTTTATAATCTAAGTTTTTATCCCGGTAGTACGATCTCGTGGGACATTACCGAACTCCATAACGTTTACTTTAGTTAGTTACCTCTCTTTGGATTCCCTCGACCTTCGCCGGGACGTCTGTCTTCCACCACCTTCAAAAGAAATGCCTATAGTTTTCACATATGAAAAATAACTACACAATACAATCCTTTTGTAAAATAAAAGTGACTCGTCTATGGGATTTGGCAAGAATCCCTGTATTTTTGTCATTCAACGACCTTGGATACCCAAGTCCAATATAACTTGGCATACGACAAAATTAGGAACTAAAGCTACATATACCGAATCTGACATTATTTTGACGTTTGTGGCACAAGTGGCGCTGCCGTAAGGTGTCAATTTAAACTGGTCACTTTGTAACTCCTAACATTATCGTGAAGAATAGTTTTGACATGGTTTTGGCACGTTTCAGCATTATAAATATGGATTAATCACGCACTTTTACTACTTCGTATATTAAGTAGTTGGTATAAATCATATTATTAGAGGTTGTAATTCTTGTCATAAAGAGGGATAGGCTAGTAAGTTTGGGATAAACAGACGGCTGCTGAAGAATATGGGTAACCTCATTAGTAATAATAGGTGTAAAAACGAAGCCGAAAGGTGCTTAATCTCCCCGTCATTGCGATATCTTTTTTGTTCTAGACCATACCTAGGAACCTTCTAGTTACGGAGATATTGGGGGTCAAAGTTCCAACTTTTAAAATTTTTTTTTTAATACTACTTTTTAATGTTATATCTTTACTTTAAATACCTCCATGACTCCCGTACTATTCAAGTTACATTGAGTCCTACTATGAAACGTGATTTTCCACCACAAAAACAAAGTCGTTTCCCAGCAATTTTTGCGTAGAGGTACTTAGTTAGATGTACAGAATGCTTTCATGAAGAGTCCGTTTACATCTTGTATACTGAATGGCCAAAAGGCCATAACTTGTCTAACTTGTCTTCACATCAACACCGCCAGATTTGAAAGACGGATTGAGCACGGGCGTGTCAGATTGCTGTCCCATCGGATTACAGTGTGAGCACCTGTGCCTGCGCACACACTTGTGCTGACTATATCACTTCCTGTGTCGACACCGATGTATAGTCTCCGCTGAGATTGGCTGCCATGGCCGAAGTTCAGTCAGGAGGACTTTTGCTTCGTTCTTCTTTCTTTATCGTGTGGTTAGTGCCTAACCTGGTGTCAGAGTGAGAGAGACTTGGCTTTACATGCCGTTTCTCAGGCATTCTGGTTTGCTTTCCTGACGATGTTTTCCTTCATCGAAGCAAGTGATAATTCTACAATATATACATGGATCCGTAAAATCAAAGGTGAGTGTCTTGGGTTCGAACTCGAGGCCTATGACCTGGCAGTCCGACGGCCACACCACTAGGCTATCACTGCTTTTTGCTTCGTTAACATTGAGTATAGTGAATCATTTCGATAATTTCAAATATACTGTCTAAAAATTGTTTTCAACTGCTGTCAAACAAAGACTCTGCAGTAAATGGCTGCTATAGGAAGCTATTTAGCTAACAGGCAGTTGGTAGCCATCGGATAAACGGACTAAGCAGGTCTTAATATCAGCTGTCTTCCCTAATCCTGTTAAAGGTTTTAGACAGGCCACCCTCGTTGGTCACATGGCAGAAAATTTAAACAGAAGGTGCAATTTGTCAGTCGTATTTTTGATTAGCTAAGTTTGTTATTTTTCCAAGTAAGTAGTGTGTTTGTACGTACAGGCACTTTACCAATGTAATTTATTTCTTTTTCATCATCATCATCTTTCTGGCTTTGTCTAATGTTGGATACTTGACGTCGACATACCGGTTTTTTTCTTGTATACTTCCCTGTCAACTGTAACGAATCACGCTATAATTTATTTACTTTTATTACATCACGACGCTCTCAAAGGATAACGTAGGTAGTGAGGAAATCGACATCCAAAAAAAAATTTAAAAAAATAGAATTTTCTTTCAATACTCAATACTTTTATTGCATTCTACATGTTATTCTTAGGTGGTAAACTTATAATTAGATCAAGTGAGTTAGGAAAGAGGAAGCATTTGTAAATTGTATAACATCATCACCATATATCATCATTTTTTCTATTTTTTGAATTGGGACCTGAAAGTGGGTGCAAAATCAAATAGAATCCTATATCAGGTTTTCCGATTTTTGTGTGTTGTTTATAATTCTCATAGTCCACAAAGTCATAGCCTGTTTCTTACAGTGGTTGGACCTTCTGAAGGCATCTGTTACCTGTTTGGTCTACCTTGTCTAGACAAACTACACTCTGTATTTATTCATTTTCATATATCACTTTCACCCTAGTAATATCTGCCCACGTAGTTAAATTACGTTTTTATTAATTTACATTTTTCATTAAATGTCTAGCTCATATTTTAATAAAAGTTGCCTTGATTATTAAACGTTTTGTACAAAAGAATTTGCTTCAGATTAATTATACAAGTGTAAAACCTATATAATCCGAGACAAGGGTGTAAAAAAGACTTTTTCGATAACTCCTCGCTCATTTCCATCCAGCATATAGATGTTCTACATTTAAAATTTTGTACAAGGCTATTTGTATTACAATGAGGAAACTATTCAACATAAAATTTAGTATTTCGCTCTATTACTAGTCTTTCCAGCATATAAACTATGCTAAACATTTTCAGAGTTGATTTTTTTTGCTTTACGACAACCCTTCTTTTTTTTTAAAAACGTCGTCCCACACTAGGAATTACTCCTGAATCGTGAGTGCATTTAACAACAAACATTTAAACTCACATACACAAACAGCCAGAATCGGGACAACTACCTGTAAGGTCATATAAATATTTGTTCCGTGCGGGGATCGAATCCGCGACACGCAGCGCAGCAGCCAATCGCTCAGCCACTGCGCCAACCGTGCCGTCCTTTGTCCTGATTATAAACCTAATTTAAATTCTGATTTTCATTTTCTGGAATCATTTTATAAACATTTTCTGCCATGAAAATCCCATAGCATCATCTAGGTACATGATGCCATGCATTGCTCCTATTAAAAGCTCACGTACCTACCCTAAGGGATTACAGAACACCATAGTAACAGCCGTTGCATTAATTGACTTAATTAATCAGATAACGGCCGGTGTTGCAGTCAATCCAACTTACGTCGATACGCAGTAAGCCCGTCTGATTGGTTTAAACAATCGGGCTACGGTCATGCGATTGGTCGGTTGACTTATGTCATTTCGTATTATACTGAACCGTAAATGTTGCACCGTTGAATATTGGTGACGTAAAACCATGAACAATCGTGTGGGGGATTACATTAACCACTAAGGTTGAAAAGTAGTCTGCGTGTAAAGTGTTTTTTTTAATGTTGCCCCACACTAGTAATTTGTCATGTATTGTGGGTACGTTTACAAACATTTAAACTCACATACACAACAACTACCCATTGAAATATTTGTTAATTGCGGGGATCGAACCCGCGACACTCAGTGCAGCAGCCAATCGTTCAGTCACTGCGCAAACCGTGCTGTCAAAAATATTTAAAACAGCCTTTGTCCTTTTGCCAAACATCAAGCTAAAGTCGACTGTCCACGCATACCTATGCTTGCATAAAGATACAAGACCTGAAAAACAGTGGTCTATTGTCCTTATGCATATGTTTCTTTATGTGTGAGTACATTCAGATTGTATGAGATAATTTGAACGGCACCGATCGGACCCGATCGGTTCCGACTTGTGTGTGATGGGGACCTGTATCTTATGTAAGCACCCCTACGCAGGATATACAAGGATGGGTTTGCAACGGCAATGGCTGCGCGGTTCATTTGTTTGCTAGTATTTGTTTCGTGCGAAGCGTAGCTGAAGGCCGAGGCCCATCTATATTTTCAGACCAACTGAAGCTACGCCATGGTTAGCTTAGCCGAAGCCATGAGTTGCTGTGATGTTGGGTTTTTCCACCAGGAATATCTCAGTAGCAGCGACGGAGTCTGGATTCGTGCCCGGTTGATGTTAATAGGCTCGCACCCTATTACATGGGACTTAAACATAACTGGCGAAATGTGGGTGTACTTTTAGATACACCTCTGCCTAATCCTTCGGAGCTTACAGGCGTAATGTTACGCTTATGTATGTAGAATTTAAAACAAGGACTCCGAAAGACTAAATTCAAATTCTTGTTTAATTTAACGTTCATTTCACTATTTAATTCGTTATGATTAGAATATAAGGTGCTGCAGAAATGATAATGTAATTGTAAGCCAATTTTTCAACACGAACACAAAGGACAATATCACTCTCCAAGATACTCTAGTTTAAGAACCAACTGATAACAATTTATCAACGTTTTGACTCACGCTAAGTGGAAATTTACTATTTCTTATAGAACATCTATTGACTGAGACAAACGAGCTATTATCGCGAAATATGGAACAAGGAGAGAACACATTGGTGTTAAGAATATGTATTCATTAAGGCGAGAATACACAGCACACAATAGTTTGGAGCAGGACCGCCACGCCTGGAAGTCATGTGAGCAGTCGACTTTACACGATAACTCTGAGATACGACTGGTAAATACAAAGGACCATGAGAGATTTGGAATGGATCCCGTCCCCCACTCTTCAACAGTCATAGGATACAAATACTTAAAATAATCTAGAAAAAAATCTACTGTCTTTTTCAATTCCAAAATTGAAGTGTTTTTTTTTTGTAATAAATAAAAATAGGTTAAGTTAGTAAGGTTTAGAATATTCCCTACATGTATCAAGAATATCATAGTGAAAAAAATATCGAATCCGAAATTTGAAGCAACATTCGAAGCATCTGGTTCGCTTCGAATGACACTTGCTTCAAATCTGTTGGAGGATAGGTTACGTTGAAATGTTTAGGTAAACCAGGTCACATTTTTTAAAAATCGATTGCGTAGGGGGGCGGGGTTACGTTTCTTCTCAATGTCCTTTAATTACCCAGCGAAACTCGGCAGGCGTATCAATATTATATATATCAATATTATTATCGTGTTTTAATATCAATATTTAAACACGATAATAAAAAAAATTTACGTTTTTTAATGAATTTTTGGGTCAATGACCACTATTATGAAAGATGTTTAAATATTAGTATATTTTTTAGAAACTCAGAGAACTAAATAATCTATCAATTAATAGATACAAGGTGCAAGATACAAATAAACATAGATTAAGTAAAAACAGTAACTAAAGTCCATCATTCTAGGAGCCTTGCGTCCTTAGAAAATATATTAAACTAATAGTAACATTTGTGCAACAGTAACTTTCGTGTCGCGGGACATTTATCCCCTAGCGAATACATGACTTAAATCTGCGATATGAAATGTAACATGCAAATGTACGTTCATACGACTAATGTAATAGTGCTGGCAATTATAATAGAGAAGGGGGTCATTTTGATCAATTGAAATTTTACTTGTCGTCCAAAACACTGAAATCATCATCTGCCTAGCCTTTTCCCAACTATGTTGGGGTCGGTTTCCAGTCTTACCGGATGCAGCTGAATACCAGTATTTTACATGGAGCGACTGCCTATCTAACCTCCACAACGCAGTCAGCACTTGGCAATACGGTGCCCCTTGAAAAGGCTGGTTGTCAGACTTTTGGGCCACTGACTATCTGTAACGATTGTCAAGGATCT
This sequence comes from Noctua fimbriata, assembly GCA_905163415.1. Classification (NCBI taxonomy): domain Eukaryota; kingdom Metazoa; phylum Arthropoda; class Insecta; order Lepidoptera; family Noctuidae; genus Noctua; species Noctua fimbriata. The sequence goes on from LR990946.1 coordinate 5,950,846, forward strand.
ACAAATGACAGCCGGGACCAATGGCTTCACGTGCCTTTCGAGGCACGGGAGAAATTCGGTATGTAATGGGCCATCACCCATCCACGGACCTAGGCAAGCGCGGCTTAATCTGAAGATCGACCCGAGCGACTGTTATTATTTAAACACGAGCTCCTCAAACACTAAACAAAACACTGGATTTGAATCCTTTAAATCATAGTGTACGATTTGTAAGCACGGCATCAAAAAGCGTCGTCCCAATTCGAACTGAAACCATTGTTTCTATGAACATCCTTATCGGAACAAAAACTTCACCGTAACGGCATCGCTTCTGTATCAGCTGGTAACTAATTGAAGAGTTGGTTCTTCTTCTTCATCGTGTGGTTAGTGCCTAACCTGGTTTTTATGCCTTCCATGAGCCTCTGACTTGGCTTTACATGCCGTCAAGAAATATCTCTCAGGCATGCTGGTTTCCTTACGATGTTTTCCTTCACCGAAGCAAGTGATAATTATACAATAAGCACATGAATCCGAAAAATCAGAGGAACATTTCTTGGGAACTTGATACTTAGGACTTTGGTTCTTTGGTAGCCGAACCGGTGGAGTGCTTATAAGTGCCGTATGAGCTTATAATCCATTATGTTCGAACTATGATCGTTCGTCGTCGGCCGAACTGGGCTGATCACAGAAACATGAAAACAGAAACAGAGGAACGACACGGCTACAATGCTAGAAGCAATGGGGACGCTGGATACAGATCCAGCACCACCATTGCGAATAAATTCATAGTACATTGCTCCATACATTTGAAAAGTCGTATGCTCGACAACGTAGATACCGCAATGAATATTGTCCTTCTTCTTGTGCCTTTCCAATTACTGAAGGTTGGTCATCAACTCCGAATATTTCTCCTTGTCCTTTGGGAGGTGGAACAGCTTGGTGCTCTCGTGATTCCGGAATGAATATTGTTGAACTAAGATGACATCATGCCTCTAACAACCGAAGTTTTAGGCAGAGGTTGTACCTAATAGTACACCCACGTTTCGCCAGTTATGTAGTCCCATGTAATAGGGGGAGGATGGAAAGAGTGGTCTTTGCCCAGAAGTAGGACAGAGCAGGCCAGGAAAAAAAACACAAAAGGCGAGCCTATTGCTATCAACTGGGCACAGATCCAGACTCCACGGCTGCTACTGACAAATTCCTGATGGAAAAACCCAATAACACTGCCCGTCGAACCCAGGACCGTTTAGTAGTCGCGCTTGCGACCACTAGACCAACGAGGCAGCATATTGTTGAATTGTCAAAATTAATTTCATTGAGATTGTGTGTATAAACGGCTATGCAAACAAGAAATTGCGCTGCTATTCCACTGTTGCAGGTCGTAGCGGGCCCGCACCAAACGATTGTGTTTTCGCTCCAAGCTTGCATGGCCGTAGACATCTGGAAAGCATCCAGAAAGCTCATTCAGTTAGTTGCACTTGAATTAATCAATTGTTTTAATCCACTCGTGAAGGCAGCTGTTGACCGCGCACTAACTTGTAATGTGAGGGCATGGTGGTAGGCGGAGCGTATAGCGTTTCTCTGATATAATACGGGGTTGAAGGGACATCGACGTTCAAACGGTTGCCACGTGTTCAGTACAACATCTGAACCCCTGCTGTTTGAAAGCACGTTAAGCCGTTGGTCTCGGCTGTCATTTGTAGATCTTCGACTGTCGTTACAGGTCATCAGAGGCCGTAAAGTCTGACAAAGTCTGTTTTGCTAAGGGGTATCGTATAACCCAGTACTAACTGAGATGTGGAGGTCAGAAAAGCAGTCGCTCCAAGTAAAATACTGGTATTTCGCTGCATCCGGTTAGACTAGAAGCCGACTTTAACATAGTTGGGAGGCCAGCCAGACGATGATATGCCCAGACGGCTGCTCGGATTTGGATGAAATTGAGTACTCAGATAAACTATGACCTGGAATAACATTCTCCGGTCCTTATCCCAATTTATTTGGGGTCGGCGCAGCATGTCTTCTTCTTCCATACTTCTCTATTACTCGTCATCTCAGCAGTCACCTCCTTTCTAGACATTTCTTTCTGCTTTCTTCCTGGAATAATATTTAGGTAACCTAAATCGAAGCCGCGGGTAGCACACGTAATTTAAAACATCATTATCTGCCTAGCCTTTGTCCCAACTATGTTGGGATCGGCTTCCAGTCTAACCTGATGCAGCTGAATACCAGTATTCTACATGGAGCGACTGCCACGTAATTTAATACGTCGTTCCATAGATTTTTGACCGTTTCCAAGCCCTACATGAACTTAAAACGTACCTCCATTGTTGTCATTATTAAGCCAGCTGTATCCTACCCACTTACCAACAACATAATGACATACACGTGTCTCGGTTTGCCCATAACATAAACATAACAATTTTCCTAGTTTAAATCTTCATATACCTGTCTAGACGTAGAGGATTATTTTACACACAAAATATGGGCTTAACCTTGATGTTTTTAATCTGATGAAAAAGGAGTTATACTTATTGGTTGGTTAGTATATAGCTAGGAGATACAATAGGCCTCTTATTCTATTATCCGCACAGCGCTAGGCCGGTTTAAGGTCAAAATGTTGCCATCGACTTTGGGTTGATTGTATCTACCTGTGTTGTTCCTTTTCTTGAGACAATATTTTCATCATCTGCCTAGCCTTTGCCCAACTTTAGTGAGGTTGGCTTCCAGTCTTACCGGATGCTGCTGAATAACAGTATTTTACATGGAACGACTGCCTATCTGAGCTCCACAACCCAGTTAGTACACAGTTTTAGTTATCAACCTAAAACTGTGTTCTGCGCAGCTTTAGATCTTTGAGCGGCCATGAAGTTTGAACCGTTATACCTGCGCAGACCGTCACTCGCAGCTAACTTCAGAGCCGCCATAAGATTTGAACTGAACTATAATATAAATTATACCTATTTAGCGTGTAGACTCTCCAGCTGGGCAAAGGCTTCCACATACACACACAGACGTATGTTCTCTGCCGTTGTAGGCCATTCCTTATAGTAGGAGTCAAGATATAAGACGAAAACGTGACTTTGTAAAGGGCTTTTCATTGATTTTTAATCAACTTGCGGACGGCCAATTCCCATCATATATTTTCACAAACAAACTCTCGCCTCTCTCACCACTTTAACCCCACCCAAACCGTCGACAAAGATCTATTTATTGTCCAGCCACGTGTTAGTTTATTTGACATAAATTGCATTCTAAATGCCTCGTTAGTTTGCACCAAAGCAACTACATTTTATTTAACTGTGCTTTGATCTCACACATTCCACCGAAAGGCATTGGAAGGGATACCCATTGTCTTAAATGTTAGTTGAATAAACCACTTTTAAGTACTACTTAATTCATTTGGTATACAGTTCTACTGTAGTTTAAAATAGCGGTACTGTATACCTATGTTTTACTTTGCCTTTTTGCGTGAAGCTGATATATTTATGAACCGCTGTGGTTTAGTAAGATGTATAAGTTAATTAATTGAATTAAATTAGTCATTTTGTAGTCGTGTGGTTCTTAGCGGGGAATTTATGAGAAACGTAAGGAATTAGGTCAGGTGTTATGTTGGTGGGTTAAATTACGATTTCGCTTGGAATCAGTTGTAAGCTTACAACTGCAGTTGTAGATTTTCAACCGTACATTGGTGGTGACAATTTGACATTGACAGCCCTTTTCAGTCGTTGTTGGAATGCGGATTTCGTAGTTGTCGTTGTAGTAAATGTCTGTACCCACCAAAGTGCCTTTGTAATTTCTAAGTTTATCAAATTAATATATTGACATCGTAATTTCCAATTACATTATAAACTAGAGACCCGCCCCGGCTTCGCACGGGTGCAATTTTCTAATAATATATCATAATTTTCTTTCATGCTAACTTTGCTTTGACAATTAGGAACAAAACCAAAAAAAAGGTTCTCTATGATGATTTGAGAATGATTTTAATTTATATACAACATTAATTTTAGAAAGCAGAAGATAAAGGAGAAAGGCGACGTTTAACCAAGTGACACCTCATAACGATCACTACTATTGTGCCAAGAGGTTAGCGTCAAACAAGAGGAAAGTAAGCAAAGAAACTAGTGAATGAAGAAAACATTAAGGTGGAAGAGAATTCAAATTTTCTAACGTTTTTTGCAATTTGCAGGTCAGCGGTATGTTGAACAAACTATGATTCTCGATCGTAACACGTATGTATTTACAAAGTTATAATCATTAAAATCATCAATACAATCCTCTAAGTTCATTTAATCCCATTGAATGACTTTTTCATGAACGTGTTTTGCAATGAGTATTAACTGGCTGAAACACAGGATTATCTAGTTCAGGCACAAATCGTGGGTGAACTTGACATACAACATTATTTTTAGTATATGCGAAACCTGAATATAGTTTGTTCAGAATAAGTAACTGAATCGATTCCAATAATTTTTAAACCCTGTTATATTTTTTCCCAAAAATATTTAAAAAAGTTAAAAGTTGGACACCGAGCGACTTTAAGTACCTATCGCAATAATTTAGGTACCTACTGCCAAATTATTATTATCAATGACCTCAAGACCACGCTGGAGGCGCGCGCTGCGTGGTGACCACGCTTTTGTGCGGACAACTAGGTAACAGAACAAGCTTATAACTTTGTGATTTTTCATGATACAGGTTTGAAATTTTGTACATACATTTTTTACATAAAAATACTAGACACGTGTATCAGGTTTCGCATATACTAAAACTAATGTTGTATATTTAAGAAAAACTGTTATTGTTGTACCTTATATTTTTGAATATCGAATTTCGCGGGCTTCCCTGGCGCTTCCACCATAATGTTTTCTCGTCCTTAAGACAAATCTGAAGTGAATGACCCCACAATGGACCAGCGTGGTGATTAATGCTCATTCCCTATTAGGAGTGCATGACCCACTCTTGAGTCTGGATGTAAAAGGTTATGAAAGCTTCAACTAATGGATCTTAACGAATTCCATTCATTACACAGTGATGACGACCGTGGTCAGTAGGGGGGAAGGACGTTTATGGCTCGAATTGGGTCACTGCATATGAATGATTAATCATCAGACGAAGAGATATAGGTTAAGTACTGTAACTTGGTGGTAATATGACGGAACAAGCTAAATATCACGCCTGTAAACACCGAAAGGTTAGGCAGAGTTGTACGTCTATAGTACACATTTGGCGAGTATATTTGAATCACATGTTCTAGTGACCTGGTGGTATTAACCGGGCATAAATCCAAACTGCGGGCTGCTATCAAACGGAACATTTGACTGAGAAATACTTTAATCTTACTGCCCGACCAAGCAACAAAACTGAACTTTTTTTTTACAGCCATGTCGTGCCTAATAATGGACTCATAATCAAAATGTAAGTACTAGGTACACGGCGTGAAAGGGTGTACAGATACCAGCATATCAAGCTACCCGAAATTGTCAAATTTTCCTAATCAACCTTGAACCTAATGCTTTAGCGATAAAGTTGAAAATCTATTAAAGTTTGACAGATTGTATTAGCAGAGACGCGGCTCTGCGCGTGCTAGCGATCTGTGAAATAAAACAAGGTAGGTGCCGAACAAAAATTTTAAGTTTTGCTCAAAAAACCGGTTTTTACTCACAAGAAATTTAAAAATAAGAAATTTATGTCTATGCAATACTCCTCGTCGACTCCATTTAAAATGATGGACACACAATCGCACAAATAATCTCCTTAAGTGACTGAAGATCTGGAAACCAACTCAGTCTTACTCCAAACGCCCACACAAGCCAAAGTTTTGATGCTAGAAATAAAACTATCTTAAGACTTATCTCAAGAATGACATCACTTCTATCTACATAAATTATACTTCGAACATGTTACTGAAGTTTATATCTTGAGACGTATCTGAGGATAGATCTTAAGATTCTAGTAACACGTCTCATAATAATTTCTGTTCAATTAAAAGCGTTTGATAACCTATGTTTTGCAATGGGACGGTTCTGTAGGTGAAGAATACCAGTGGAGATGCATCATTGTATATGTGAATGCGTAGTATCTGCGGGACGAGAGATTTACGAGAGTAAAACGATACATTTTTAAAGATTTTGTTTTTACTTTGGACTAAAATAGTAACCCACCAGCATCGGGAACTGGGTCCGAGGTTACCGGTGGCCAGGATTTTTTTTTTTCAAATGATCTTTCCCGCTCTGGGCGGAGCGGAAGGGAGTGTCAGACTTGTACTGACTAAAACCCACCCATGTTCCTTCTTTACCCTTTGTGTTCCAGGGCCGCGGTATCTCTTTCGAACAGTCCCGCAGCCCTGGCAGGCATCGGCCCATGCGGACCCCTACATGGTTGCTGACATCTCTTTGAGGCGCGCGTGGAACACGAACGCGCCATCGACACGGCCTGTCGTCATAAGACGGCCGGACGGCGAGCTACCGGTCGGTGGTCAGGCTGGGCTCTCAAGAGAAACCTCCTAACAATACGCGCCGTGTCCAGAAGTACTCCGTTCGGAATCAAACCCTTGATCCAGCTGCCAAGCGAGAGCTTCCTCAGATGTAGCCTGTGCCGAGAGGACTATCAGCACAATGCTGCTGTACTCACGTCCCACATGATGGCAACCTCGCGAGCCAGATCTAGATACTTGAATTGCTTATCTAATATGCTGTGTCTGTCGCATCATATTCTATGCTTGTATCATATTGTTAGTAGTATTAGGATAAACAGTGTAACAATTGTAGAAAGGCCAATAAATAAATAATAATGTAAAATTATATTTGTATGCCCTAAAAAGGAAAAATATAGTTTGTGCCTAAACCACCAATTTTAACAACTGGTAACACCTGTTTTTAAGCAAGTAAATTATCCTTATTCTTTTAAATAACTCCACGCCCCTGTACTATTCAATTCATCCATCAACACAATGTTTTGAGCGCGTTATATTGAGTGCGTAAAACGTGATTTTTCACCACCACTATAAAGTCGTTCCCCAGTAACAATTTTCGTAGAGTTACTTAGTTTGATGTACAGAATGCTTGGTTGACGGCATCGTGAAGGGTCCGTTTTCACCTTGTAGCTCGTGAACAGAGGGGTATGAATCATAGTTAGCTATAAATCAGACTTAATAACTACTTACAGTTCAAAAGCCATTTAATTGTCACCAGCTTTCAATTGCAACGTCTTTTTGAGAGACCCATTGTCGGCAGGTTGTTCTGCTCACCCTCTGTAACGAAGATAATGGCATGGTGATATCAAAACATTGTATAGGCGTAGTTCGTAAGTAGTCGCCGATAAAATTGCAGTTTTATTTACTGATATTACTTTGCAATGTTGAGATTTTCTTTGATAAGATAGAATATCTTATCGATGTAAACGAGAACTTAGGTGCGGATTGAGAACGTGGGGATTAAATATGAGATTTTATTACCAGCGATTCTTTATGCATGTTTTCGCAAACACTAGATAACGATTAACAGAATGTAAATAAAAGAACGTTTGATGCTTTTCTTTTTAATAATAATAATCAATTTATTATTACGCAACTAAGGACAATAGATGAAATCCACAAAATAATCTTTAACAACAATAATAAACTAATACATAAAGGGTGTAAATAGACCCTTAACATATCCGAAAGGCACTTGTTCTCCCCGTCGTTGCGATCATTTTTTTGTTCTACACCATACCTGGGAACCTTCTAGTTACGGAGATATTGGAGGTCAAAGTTCCAACTTTTCACAAGTTTTTTTTTAAATACATGTTTTTAATGGAAGATTTTGACTTTACACACCTCCACGACCCCCGTACTATTCAATCCATCCATCAGCACAATGCTTTGAGTGTTTTCCATCGAGTCCTACCGTAAAACGTGATTTCCACCCCGAAAAAAAGTCGATTCCCAGCAATAATTTTTGCGAAAAGTTACTTAGTTTGATGTACAGAATGCTTGGTTGACGGCAATGTGAAGGGTCTGTTTACAACCTGTATATTAGGTCCCATTAAAATAGATGGACAAATTTTAACACAGTGTTCAGTACGTCTAACCACAGATATCCAAGCAAAAAAGAACACTGATTAAAGTGATTTTATTGACCTAAATTCATTGGGTAACCAACATTTTTAGTGTATTTTCGATAGCAGATTTTTGTTCTTGTAAGTATCTAATGCGTTTTTCTTATTTTTTTTACCATTGTCCTTGTTTTGGTGGTCTTGATTTCTAAAAGTTTGTCCATCTATTGTAATGGGACCTTATATATTAAAAACCTTATTAAACTATAACTATACACGTAATGTTGTCGCCGTGTTTCGCTGTGTGGTGTCGCGAAACCGTCCTCGAAAACGTCGATATACGACACTTTACCGCCAAAAGTTGTCTTTCAGGCAGGTCTGATGATGGTCTGTGGTCTGTGATGTTTTAGGTGACATAAATTATTGATGATGACAGGCATTACTTTTCAATCAAAATTAATTACAACAAAACGCCACTTTATGTTAAAATCTTGGAATAGGGGACAATCCGAGTCTGGGCAGCTACATATCGAAAAACCAAATAACTCTGCTGCAATACCGAAATTTCCCCACTTGTATCAAAATGTAGGTACTATTCTTGTTACCCTGAATAAGAGTGCAGAAGTTTAAAGTGGGAGTATATCCATGATAATTACAAGACAAATAAGACAATTGATTCCGTCGTTCAATCAACAACACGATCCTTCTTTCAGAAAATATTAAAATCAATCATCCTCAACTCTTCTGTCATCAGTATTAACAGGCCAATTGTTAGATAAACATAACATTTGAAGTCGCCAGCACAATAAACATGACCCAAATCTTATCGCTTGTTGACAATCCCATCATGTTTAGTCGAGCCGTGGGAATTGCTGATAAATATGTGACATACGTTTATTATTGAAAATATTATCAGTAACTTCATAGATGATAAGGAGATTTGGGTAATATTAATATATGTTTTGGGTTAAGCTTTTTGAATTTAATTAAAATGATTAAAATCTACCACTTATTGTATAAGCACTTGAATTTTTATATTTGTTTGCAAGTTCAATGTTCTTTGTACTAGTTTATGCCCGCGGTTTCGCCAGCGTGTCGATAATTGTCCCACGAAATCATAATACCTGTATAAAAAGTATCCTATGTGTTAATCCAGATTATAAACTATCTGTATGCCAAATTTCATCCAAATTCGTTCAGTAGTTTTTGCGTGAAAGAGTAACAAACATCCGTCCATCCTCATAAACTTTCGCATTTATAATATTAGTAGGATAGTAAGTTAATTATACTATTAGTATTAGTTGCCTAATATAAACAAACATGTTTAAAAGAATAAGGAAATTCTCACACGACACCGCACGCCTGCGCGGTCGCGCGGTGGAGCGGATCCTGGTCGTATTAGCTTGTATGTAATCCGTTGATGCCTAATACACGTACAGCGCCCGACCGCGCGGATGAGCGGCACTCACCGCTTCTCCGCGCGGTGCACTGCTCACATATTCGAGTGAATGTTTTACTTATTTTATTATCTGTAAATAGATGAAGTTATTTTTCCAGATTGTGTTGGATTTTATGTGTAACGCATACATTTTTGAGCAATTTTTCGTCATTCTTTTTTTTCTTTTAATAAAACGTTGCGCCACACTAGGATTTTATCTTGTGTCGAGGGTGCGGTTAAAAACATTTAAACTCACATTCATAAACAGCCAGACCCGGAACAACTACTTGTAGGCTATACAAATAATTGTTCCGTGCGGGGATCGAACCCGCGACACGTAGCGCAGCAGCCAATCGCTCAGCCACTGCGCCAACCGTGCACCGTGTCATTGAGCACTTGTTTTGATGAATTCTTAAAAATATACCTCTTGCATCCTTCTTTTTAGTATAGGGTACTATTGCAGGACGTTGAATTCTGTGGAAAAACCAACATCATCATCATCATCATCATCATTTAAAAAAAGCCTTCGATCCATAACTCGATCACTTAACTAAAAAAAAAAACGTAATAAGCTAAGCCTTAAAATGTGCCTTAACGAGACTAAACATAAATAAAACAGAATGTCAACTTCAAAACAAAACCTGTTTTTTGACTAGAATTATGACTAAACGCGTGAATGATATTAAGTCATAAATATTTACGGATAACAAAAGGCTAAGTTTTTATTGCAATAAATCATTTTAGTCTGCTGACGAAATAATAGGATTATTTTAAAGCGGATTACACTTGCTTAGTTCTTGCAGATGTTTTTGGTCTTAAAGTAACTAGCAACATAGGTGACTAAAAAGGTACAAACAGGGTGAAAACAGACCCTTCACAAATCCCTCGACTAAGCATTCTGTACACGACTTTTTTTTTTGGGGTGAAAAATCACGTTTTACGGTAGGACTCGATGGAACGCACTCAAAGCATTGTGCTGATGGATGGATTGAATAGTACGGGGGTCGTGGAGGTGTTTAAAGTAAAAATCTTACATTAATGAAAAAGTTGCAACTTTGATCCCCAATATCTCCGTAATAGAAGGCTCCCAGGTATGGTCTAGAACAAAAAAAATATCGCAAAGACGGGGAGAACAAGTGCCTTTCGGCTTCGTTAAGGGTCTATTTACACCCTTTATTATTTAATCGGAACGATTTTCTATTTTAGGTAAAAAATCTGGTGAACACCTGCCGTATTAGTCTCGATTTTTTCAACTTTTTTTTCCAGGAGATATTATTTTATATTATTTAGGTACACTCGACGACCAATCCAGCTATAAAACCAGTTTTTGCGGATCCCTCAATGTACAGGAAATCTATACAAAGCGAGGCCATGTTATACTGGAAATGTATAACTTGATGTGTCGCCGTGTATACAAATGTTTAACTACCTTAAATGTACTTTTAATGCACATAGGTATATCCTCTTTTGCAAATCTAGCAATCGAAATTTGCTGTAAGAAAACCCAATTCTGGGTTAAGCTTGCCATTATGCAATTTGTATGTGTATTTTTATTTTGTGTGCAATAAAGAATAAGAATATACAACATTAGTTTTAGTATATGCGAAACCTGAAACACGTGTCTAGTATTTTTATGTAAAGAATCTATGTACAAAATTTCAAAACTGTATCATGAAAAATCACAAAGTTATAAGCTTGTGCTGTTACCTGGTTGTCCACACAAAAACGTGGTCACCACGCAGCGCGCCCGCGTGTGCGCCTCCAGCGTCGTCTTGAGTTCATTGATAATAATAATTTGGCAGTAGGTACCTAAATGATTGCGATAGGTACTTAATGTTGCTCGGTGTCCAACTTGTAACTTTCTTAAATATTTTTGGGACAAAATATAACATGGTTTAAAAATTATTGGAATCGAAACTAATATAGTTTCGATTCCAATAATTTTTAAGGGGATTCGCATATACTAAAAAAAATGTTGTATTTTATCTTCCATATATTTAATTATACAAGCACTTTTCACTGACAATTTAATTGATATTTTATTGCACTATTTTACATACAACAAACTCATTGCACTCCTTACACTATCTTACCGGCCCATTCCCTCGGTGACACAAGTAATATAAACTGAAAAGATAACCATTTGAAATAGGTCCTCAGTATGTCCTTAACTAAGATAAAGAAATTAATATTAATTCATACATGTCTTTAAAAGATAACGAACACATAACGTATTAACGAATACGGTATTTAGCAATACGATAATATGTTAATAGATGTCAATTAGAAATAATATATGAAGTGGGTAATAATATACTTAGATTAGCAGTTTCCCTACGACTTCGTTCTAGTTGATTTTGTATTTTCTCATGCAAACTTTCATCCCCTTTATTACTCCTTTTATGGTAAGTACTGACAAATAACGGAATGAATGGATAGATAAGGAACGAGTATAAAGTGTGTAAATAGACCCTTAACATATCCGAAAGGCATTTGTTTTCCCCGTCTTTGCGATCATCTTTTTGTTCTAGACGATACCTGGGAAACTTCTAGTTACGGAGAAATTGGGGGTCAAAGTTCCAAGTTTTTCACAAGTTTTTTTTTTAATACGTGTTTTTAATGTAGGAGTTCACACACCTCCACGACCCCCGTACTATTCAATCCATCCATCAGCACAATGCTTTGAGTGCTTTCAATCGAGTCCTACCGTAAAACGTGATTTTTCACCCCAAAAAAAAAGTCGATTCCCAGCAATAATTTTTGCGTAAAGTTACTTAGTTTGATGTACAGAATGCTTGGTTGACGGCTTCGTGAAGGGTCTGTTTACACCCTGTATTATACTTACTTTAAAAAAATGAAATTTCGACGCTATTGCATGCGCCATGATCACGGGTTGAATATCGGGAGCTCAAAATAATGAACAATCACGGAAGATATCCCGTAAGTGACAGTATAAGTTTAGTTGTAACCGTGAAATCTTAAAACAGTGTTTAAAATTTCTAAACAGAGATCAACCCTCTTTGTTTCGTATTTCATTGATTAGGCTCCAAATTGATGAATTCATCCGTAAGGATATTTCTCTTTGTGTATTAAATGTAACTATGTTCACAATATCCGTTCATAGGAACTTTTATAACTAGACGTTTATAAGAAACTGCACAGTCATCTTTTGCAGCATATCGCCTGAACTTAATACTGAAGTTTTTATAAGTAAGCCTTGCCAAAGATTAAGATTATGAATGTTGATAGATAGTCACTTTGATTTTAGTGTTTATGTGCGAAAATGAAAGGAATGATGCTTATATTTCTTAAAATTTAACTTGATTAACATGACATTTTAATCAAGTTAAAGTTAAAATATTATCAGAATGTACATAATTGAGCGGGACTAAGTTTTTTAAAATTTAATTGGGTATGACGATCTGATCTCGTTTGTGGGGTGAACATGGCCAGATATTAAGGACACAGGATAGAGAGGTTTGGACGGAGAAAGGGGAGGCCTTTGATCGGCAGTGAGACAATCAAATAGGCAACAAAAATTACCCTAATTAATACTCATATTTACATAGCGTAAATTACTGACTACCCAAATATGCATTTGTAATTATTTATTTCGATATGACCAAAGCTACTGGTCCCTTTAGTTTGACAGCTGTCATTTTAATCAAGTTAGATTTTAAAGACCATAGCCAAAGCAAATGCTTTTACTTTATAAAGAACAGTAACCAGTATACCAGCTTGCTGCACTTGATTCGGTGGAACGCAGAGCTAAAAGGCGATGAGATGTTGGCAGCTACGCTTCACAGCCTTGCTCATCGGCGTAATGTTGCCTGCCTGTCGGTCTTCTACAGACTGTATTTCGGAGAGTGTGCGCAGGAGCTCCACGACCTGATCCCACCATCATCTTTTTACCGCCGGACTGGCAGACGCACATGGTTGATATCCCGACGAGTCGTACTCAGCGCTTCTCATCCACGTTTATAATGCGCACAGTTAAAGTGTGGAACTCCCTGCGCGCATCCCACATTTAACCCGTCTGCCTTCAAAGCAAGAGTGAACAGGCATCTTCTGGCCACGCTCGTACCATCATGGACCTCATCTATCGCTTTCCATCAGGGGTGATCAAGGTCAAGAGCACGCCCATTTTGTAATAAAAAAAATTAATAATAATAACACTCGCAGAAAAATATGTAAGTATGTTCAAAAATGATGCTCCTAGGCACAATAAACAATTCTCGAAATCCATCTACTCCGTACCAAATCACCAATTTTTTGTCGTATCAAAAATACTATTCAGCAATTTTTTGCCGCCTTCATTAGTCATTGTGGCCCCCTTAATTATTGTGCGTCTATGATTAATATCATTCTTACATTGTTACTGCGATTTAAACAGCATTTTAATCTAAAGACACGATTTTATAATTTTTATAGGTATTTTTTGGGGTTCCTTGGCTAAAATAGGAAAGTTTTGGTATCATTGCGCATTGTCCTGTCCGTTTGTGTGACGGGTTCCCGGCCCAGTCATTTACTTTCAGGATATTGTGCTAGCTGATCTGATCCAAGTATTTTGGGGAAATGTGATAACAAAGCTACTTTGACCGTGTTCCCGATTTCGCTGGGCTACTAATTTTAAATGTTTTTTTTTAAAGAAATATTTAAAAATGTCAAATTATGTGTAGGAGAATAAATAAAGGAAAATTAAAGCTACTTGAAAAGTTGGGAATAAAATTCTTCAATTCAAATTAATCAGTCAAATCATCATTATTATTCTTTCTTACTGATTAAGAAGTTGGAAAATGCAAAAAAAATATAAGGACCATTGCCAATTGTCTAGCTAGGCCATCTGGTCTAAAGGTATGAGTCTCGTCCAAATTTTTAACATATTTCCTAATAAATATCCGAAGCTACGGAACCCTCCACTAAGCAAGACTTACACACTCTTGATCGTTTTTTTTGCAGACCGTAGGTGTTAGCGTTATTAAATTATCGTCCGAAGGTTAAGTTAGTCGAGTTTTTAAGTTATTAGCCTAGGTTAGCCTTCCGGGACGTGTGTATAATTGTTTTAGCACTTTTTTATGTAAATTATCTTATTTTTTAGGTTATTTTATGCACGTATGTGACGTAAAAACTGAACGGGTATTTTTGGTGTAATTAGTAATGAATTACATATGTTGTTTTAGTAATGTTTGATGTAATCTCGGATTTATGTAATGAATTTCATGTTTTTGGATAGTTTTTTTTTTTTTTTGTAAAAAAACTTAGGAATTTCTCCTGTATCGTGGGTGCGTTTACAAACAGCCAGACCCGGAACAATTACCTGTAGATCATACAAATATTTGTTCCGTGCGGGGATCAAACCCGCGACACGCAGCGCAGTACTGCGCCAACCGTGCCGTCAATGAAGTGCTGTCCAACGAAAACCATAAATTATGGTTTAGTCTTTTTTTGTCTCTCTTTCTCTCTAGTTTACACACTAGGAAGTCATGTTCTCATGTTTTTTATTATAAGTTTTTATTTAACTTGCCTTGTTAATTAGTTGGTAAGTTAGTTAGTATGTATGGGTCAAATCTATCAACTGAATTTCCAACCAGTTCCCCCCAACCGATTGAGCTGAAATTTCACACACACCTTTGGTTCTGGTGACAATACATTTTTATGACAGGCATGACTTGATCCTGAAGCCAGAATCGCCTCCTCACGAGAGAACTCCTCAACGGTTAATAGCACGGACAAGAAACTTTGTATACGTGTTCAATGTTGATAGATAAACCTATTTTTCTTTTTTCATTTTAATAAACGATTTTTTTTTTGTTAATTTATTCACGTTCGAAATTGCTGATTGTCAGCCTAATAACATTTTGATAAATGATGTACATCTCGGATACGTCAAGATTTATTCCGTAAGGCTCATCATCATGTGGGCAGCAATGAAAACACACTGGGTGCGATACACCGTTTTAAGCAAAACTAAGGAATTACTTGAGATTACAACTTAACACAATAACACGGGGCACAAAGAATCGGGTACAGTTCCAAGACGTCTCAACTCTGCCTGTAGAAGCACGCTGTGGTGGGGGTAGACTTGTAGGTAGGTCGCGTGATGTTACCACCGGCGTACTTGCGATTCATTTAATGTCTGTACTATCGGATCCAACATACATATAGCATCTTCAAAGTCATTTAAGAATTTTGTTTTATTGCTTACTGTGTGCACATTTCTATTTGTCACGCTACCACAAATACAAATGTACTACTTATTTGTGCTTATACAAATAGCTAATTAATATTATTACTAGTTCTAAGGTAAAGTAAATGTCTAACCACCAAAAATAAACATACATAACAACAAGCTAGTGTAATTACACACAATCTCGCATACGACAAAACTAACTTTAGACATCTAGGCCTCATTTACATCACAACCAAAATAGACTGAAACTAGCACTCCTATCTCATAAACCAGTCCCATTTATGTCTAGAGCTTTTCACATAACCTCACGCCTTTATTATCAGAGGGGGTAGACAGAGTTTTTCCGTAATACCACAATTTGTCAGTGATTTTTGTCCTATGTAGATTATGATGGTGAGCCAATAGTCAATAAACGCATAACACTAATTAGTAGCTGGCAGTAGCGAAGGGTCAATTTTTGTAAGAGGTAAGCCGGAGTACATTATCTTTAATGTGATTATATTATTTGTCTGTTTCAGTAGGAATCGAGTTGAAAGGAACCTTCGCCACTGGTAGCTGGAGTAATTATTGAGAATCTCCTTAAGGAAAAACTAGACCAATGAATTAGTCTAAAGATTTGATTCTAACCATCTTTCTTTATCGTGTGGTTAGTGCCTAACCTGGTGCCAGAGTACCGCCCATGGGCCTCTGACTTGGCTTTACATGCCGTCGAGAAATATCTCCCAGGCATGTTTGTTTTCCTCACGATGTTTTCCTTCACCGAATCAAGTGATAATTATACAATACGAACATAAATCCGAAAAATCAGAGGTGCGTGTCTTGGGATCGAACTCGAGACTCGAGCGGTGTGCTCGAGTGGTGTGACTGTCGACTTGGCAGTCCGACAGTCACACCACTAGGCTCTCACTGCTGCTTCTAACCATTATATTATACTGGTAATATCACCACCATCACCACCAGCCTTTTGTTGACCCATTTTAGGCTAAAAGAATCTCCTCATACAGAGAGAGCATAAGCATTGATCACCATACACACTTGCTTAAGGCAGTTTGATGATTTCGGACTTCTATTAATTTATAAGTCTTGGTTTCCTCACTAAGTTTTTCCTTCACCGATGTTAGTGGTGTCCAAGATAAAATAAGAAATAGTATTGTTGTAATAGTTGCTTCAAGATCTTTATAAAAATCTTCTCCGAATTAAAATTACTTACTAACTTTTCTGCGGCCTACATTCCTAGACAAAAGTGGTCCAGTATTTGTCTTTAAGCTCGCAAGGAATTGAGAAAAATCCTTTTCAACTGTGCTGCATTGTTGGAGTTTTACTGGACTTTATGAAGTTATATTATATTTTATCTAGTTTATGCCCCCGGCTTCCCCTGTTTGGAGTTCGGTAATTTTCCCACAGGATCGTGCTTCCGGCATAAAAAGTATCCTATGTGTTAATCTAAGCAATAAAATATCTCATCGTCATCATCATCGTTTCAGCCGAAAGACGTCCAGTGCTGGACATAGGCCTCCCCCAAGTATCGCCACATTGGCCGGTCCCGTTCGACTCACATCCAGCGGATTCCTGCAACCTTCACCAGGTTATCGGTCCACCTAGTGGGAGGCCTTCCAACGCAGCGTCTTCCGGTTCGCGGTCGCCACTCCAGAACTTTTCGGCCCCATCGACCATCCTTTCTGCGAGCAATGTGCCCTGCCCACTGCCACTTAAGTTTGGCTATTTCGGTAACCTTGGTACCCTTGCGGATGTCCTCATTTCTGATTTGATCACGCAAGGAAACTCCGAGCATAGCCCTCTCCATTGCCCTTTGGGTGACTTCAAGCCTTCTGATATAGCGAGCATAGAGCATAAAGTATCTATGTGCCAAATTTTATCCAAATCCGTTCAATAGTTTTCGCGTGAAAGATTAACAAACATCCATCTTTCCGTCCTCACAAACTTTCGCATTTATAATAGCAGACAGAAGAAAGATTCCCTCGTCGAACAAAGTGTTATTGGGTTTTTCAAGGTTGTAGGTATAAAACTGGAGAAATGTTGGCGAACTTTAATAACAAATCTGGAAAATCCTTCGGGCATCACAGGTTATGTTATGTTACTTAATCGCTAACTGCAAACCATAAATTAATTCCCAATCGTATATTATTACATTTCTTCGTAACCTATCAAGCAGGATGATAAATAACATTCGATCCGAACGCGGCTAATTTGTGCAGGACATTTGTTACGAACCACCTTTGTGATAGTGATGTCATTCTGTTGGAACGTTGATGTAGATAGACTGGAAATGATTCCGAAGACAAGATGGCGGGACGCCTTAGATGGCTATCTCACAAACTGGCGAGAAGACGCACAACACAGAGAAGTGGAAGGAATAGGCCTTTGCCCAGGAATAAGAGAGATCAGGCTCCCAAAACAAAAAAAATGTGTTTTAGCTTTATGTCTACATCTACAATGAGGTCACCACGATCTATCTTTCTGTACTGAACGAAACTGATTGGAATCGGACTCCCTCTTTGACAATTTGGACATGAGAAATGAAAAAGATCTGCATGTTATGTATCACTGGTTTTTATTTTTTGCAGAAACTTGTTCATCTGTAGTTAAAACATTAACCACCTTATAATAAACGCGTAGTTAAGTCCAACTTAACCCCGATAAAGACGGTATAAAAAAAAAAAAGCTAGTTACTTTACTTTACTTTATTTTATTTTTTTAGAAACGTGGCTCCACCCTAGGAATTTCTCCTTACTTATAGAATGATTATTTGTAAATAATAACTAAATTAAAACTAAATCTTTATAAAAAAAATACATATTATTATTCTCATTGTTTTAATTTGTAGATTTTTCTAGAAATGCCACAACAATATTTCTGTTGCACAGTTACAACCATAGCCTCACTCAAGCCACATCAATTAACTCGACATCCACGTCCAGTTCCGGTCAGTTCAAACTTCGACCATCGATGATTTATCGGCGCACGCGACGATCAAGCGACGGACCGGTCACGCGCAACGTGGGAGACCCTCTCGTCTAGAATAAATAGGTAAGCTTCGGTTTTTAATTATTTGCCGAATGATCACGAAGTTAGCTTTGTAGAAGCTTGGTTGGTAATTGTTTTTTAAGTGGTTGTATTGCTTTGCAAGTTTGATGAAATTGCTTTGTAGTGCACCAAAATTATAAAAATACTTATTTACTAAAAATAACCGACTTTCAAAAAAATAAAAGTGAAAAATAACTTCTTTTAAGCTAATTAAAGTATACCATAATTATCTACCTGTCCTTGTCGCACTTGGCGTCGGTGCAACACGTCTTTTTCTTCCATACTCCTGTCAACCGTCACGCCGTAGCCGAATGGCAAAAACGGAACCCTTATAGATTTGTTCTGTCTGTCTGTCTGTCCGTCTGTTTGTCACAGCCACTTTATTGCGAAACTATTAGGACTGCACAGTTGAAACTTGGTAGGTAGATGTATTCTATAAACCGCTTTACGATATTTATACAAAAAAAAAGATTAAAAAAAGATCAAATCTAGAGCGATTTGATCCATATGATTGACCCTATGAACAATCATGATTATTTAAATGAAAGGAAAACTATGAAATCTGCATTATAAATTCAATGGGATAAGATAAAGTAATTTTACGCAATTTTACCTATTTTGAGTACTTTCCCTCCAGGTGAGGTTGAAAAATTATAGCCTGTATCATCATCATTCATCATTCTCTTGCCCTTATCCCAAATTATAGCCTGTATACGATACTGTATATTTTAAAAAAAAACGTTTTTTTTTTTACATTTTAGTCTATCTGTTTGTTCCGGAGAATCGCCGAACCGCTGGACCAATTTTGACGGGACTTTTACTGGCAGATAGCTGATGTTATAAGGAGTAACTTAGGCTACTTTTATTTTTGAAAAAAGATTAGGGTTCCGTAAAAAAAAATTAAAACCCTTTAAATTAAAACAAAAATTAAAAAAAAAATAGTAAAATATTAAAAAAAAAACTTTTTAAATTGTTAACAAAATCCGATTCAGATAGGGAAGTAATATTTTTGTAATAATTTAGGCAACAGCTAGTTATTAATACACGAATAATATTCCCTTAATTAATTTACAAATCTTATACCGTCACATAAAACATCCAATATCTAAGTAACATTTTTATTAATTATTCCAACAAGCCTATAGCAACGATATGCATCAAGCACAAGTACTGGTAGTAGGCTTGTCAAAAAACTATCGATGTATCTATTTATCGATATGTACGATATTTTATATTTCCATATCATCATCTGCGTAGCCTTTTCCCAACTATGTTTGGATCGGCTTTCAGTCTAACCGGATGCAGTTAAATATCAGCATTTTACATGGAGCGACTGCTTACACAACCCAGTCTGTACTGATAAGAATCCCTTGGTAAGACTGGTTGTCAGACTTTCACTGACTACCTGTAACGAATGTCGAAGATCTATAAATGACAACCGGGACCAACGGCTTAACGTGCTTTCCGAGGCACGGAGGAAACTCACATTTGTTTAAATTAAAAATAGCCTTAAAATCGGAAGCACTTAAGATCACATTTCGTACTTTGAGGACTTCCTTGTTGTATTGACTTTTTTGTGACTTAAATTGAAAACTTTTTCAAATTGAAAACCCTTATGATGTGTTCTATTTTTTAGATTTCATCATTTTTAGAAGTTGTAGGTAAAAACACCAATATTTTTTAAATAAATTACAGATATTTTATTTGAAATATATCGTTGGAAAATCGCTGCCATTGTTGTTTATTTGAATTGTCATTGGTACACACGGCGGCACATCAAGCTATACATAACCAGTATAACCTGACTTCGCTTTGCTTATTAGCTTCCCGTACGATGAGAGATCAGCCTAATTTGGTTTTGCATAGCTTGATTGGCCGCCGTGCGTACATTCCGAAAATATCGACAATTTACAAATCGATACTTTTAAGAGCTTTGGACATCCCTAACAATAAGTGCCATTCCTAGCCCTACAGGTTTCTCCGCGTGGGCGGAGCGTAGGATTGACGTTCAGCCGCTAATGACTGCAAATATTGACAGACACTTCATTTTATTTATCTGTCTCTGTCTGCTAGTAACAACTTTAGTAACTGGCGAAATGAAACACGATTCTGTTTTGAAGGTAGAGAGATTGTTTAGACGTTGGAGATAAAGATGAATGAAGTTGTCGAAGTGTTTACGACTTACGGCATTTCATACAAACTTTCAAGTCCTGTTTTTAGAAAATGACTGAACCGATTTTAATGAAACTTCATACGCATAAGCAGGATTCATAAGTCTAAAAAGTTATCAAAGAACATTTACTAAATGTCGTTTAAAAAAAAAGATAATTGGATATTTCTGTTTCTCGGAAAATCTAAAATCGGTCTAATTTAGCTTTATATTTTTTTTTTTAGAAAATGTTTTCTGAAAACTTTTTATTCCTATGTAGTGACAAAAAATTAAAAGAGTATGTTTACATACTTTTTGTACACTACATCTTCAAAAATAATAGTTTTTATCATAAACGCTTAATTAATGGTAAATAGAGCATCATTTAGGTAATTTTACTTACTTCCACAAAGAATAAAAAAAGAATCATCTTTCTAGCCTTTTCCTTTTTAACTATGTTAGGGTCGGCTTCCAGTCTAACCAGATGCAGCTGAATACCAGTATGGAGCACTGCCTATCTGACCTCCACAACCCAGTTAGTACTAGGTAATACGATACCTCTTGGTAAGACTGGTTGTCAGACTTTTTGGGCCACTGACTACCTGTAACGACTGTCAAAGATCTACAAATGACAGCCGGAACCAGTAGCTTAACGTGCTTTCCGAGGCACGACCCATCGACAGACCAACCTAGGCAAGCGCGGCTTAACCTAAAGATCGATCCGAGCGGCTGTTATTATTTAGCCACGAGCTTTTCCTCAAAAGAAGCTGCATTAAAAAATACACTAAACACTAAACTATTGACTACGATGTCATTTTGTAGAAAAATATTATATTTTCTCCCATTTCATCGCAAATCTGTGGGTATATTTTCTCAGAACTCCGAGTTTCATGAAAGGACAGCTGATTCTGAACAGCTGATTTTAATTTCAAGGAATTAAAAGGTTTCTTTCGATAAAGCAGTTAACATCAGTCTTATTTATGCCATGATCTAGTTTTTCCTAGTAAAACAGTAATTGATCAATAGTTGAGAGAGAAAAAGTAAATTTGCAATATACTCCAAAGTCTAATTGGTACTGAGAAATTCATATTTTCTAGAAGACCCCTTAATCAACTTCTTCATTACTTAAATAAATATTATTTCAGATATTGAGACATAATATAGTTAAGCCACTTCGTGTTATACTCGTGTTGCTGGATGCGAGTCGCACGGGACCGGTCAATGTGGCGACACTTGGGGGAGGCCTATGTCCAGCAGTGGACGTCTTTCGGCTGAAATGATGATGATGATGATGATGACTTCGTGTTACGTTTTTATGACTTCATTGCAGCTCGCCCACTTCTAACATAGGCGTTCTCTGAGCATCGTCTCACCGACAAGTCCTGTATTTCTTGGATCCAGCAGATCCTCGCCACCTTCACCAGTAGATAGAACCTCGTAAGACTGGCTTAGTAGCTTAGCTTATAAGTCAGTGATATCGAAGACAGCCTACCACTGGGGATAAGCCTCTTCCAAATTGTACCATAACACCTTCTGCTCCGCCTTTTGCAACCCCAATTTATACCTAGCTGGTCCAACGCTGTTCTAGCCGATACGCGGTCTTAACTCCAAGCTCCAGCAGCCATTGGTCCTTTGACAAACAGAGCCTCCCCCATATCTTTCCAGGTACTGTTTTCTCGCGCGTCACCTCGAACTAGCCATCACAGTACTAGTCCAGGTCTTTTCGCCACCTCTTCCTAGGCAAGCCTTGGCGATGTCGTACATCCTCAAGCCCCCATTGCGTGGAGAACTTAAGCTAATGGCTATCTGTATTTGAAAATTCTATGTTGACTATTTGCAATGAAATAGCCTCAAGTTTCTTTACCGGTAAATTACGCGCCAAACATAATATTTTCAGATGTACCAAAATACCCATCTAACGTCTTAATAATTCAGTAATATTATGTTTGTCAAGCGGGCTTTGACCCCTGCCTGGTCATTACTGTATTACATATTGACGGTAGGCCACTAAACTGGTGAATACTCACAGGTGATGAATTAAATACTGATCTGAAAAGAATTCTAGTAATTCGCAGTTAAGGTCTAGGCCTTCTCAATATACAAGGCGTAACATTATAAACGCAGGACTTCCCTGGTGGTCTCTCAGATCATGAAACTGAACAACTTTTGTTCTACGTGTTCTTGAAATTCGGAAGAAATTAAATAGACTTTCTTTAAGAAATGGCGCGATCAGCTAATGCAGATATGAATATCCGAAAGTCGTAGAACAAAAGTTGTTCATTTTCATGGTCTGATATACCACATGAGGGGTCTTATGTTAACTTTGTTTGTAGATTGTCGTTGATACACGAAGAAAAAGAAGAATCCTATAGTTGATGATTATAATTGATAAGGTAGCTTTGCGCTTAAAGTAGATATAAGCCTTTTGATAACAGAATGAATTCGAATGCGAATGGAGTTAAACGTTTCCTTGAACCGTAAGAATATTCTGTGGTAACGGCCTTTATATGTGTTTGAGTTCGGTGTTTATTGTCTTTTCTCCAACTACATAATTTTGTTAGCGTCGGTTTCCAGTCTTACTGGATGCAGCTGAATCCTTTTTTTTTAGAGCTACTGTTACTGTTAATCTGACATCCACATTCCAGTCACTAGGTAAGTCTGGCTGTCAAATTTTCGGGCTTCCTGCAATGACTGTCAAAGGTATACAAATAACATGGTTAACAATAACTTGGTTTCTGAGGTACGGAGGGGCCTCGCTTTTTAATAGGTCAATCGACGGACCGGTTTTGGCAAGCTTTGCGTAGTTTACTTATAGAAGATCGATCCCTGTCGCTATTATTGTTATACCCACGAACACTTTTGCCATCATCATCTGCCTAGCCTGTTCCCAACTATGTTGGGCTCGGCTTCCAGTCTAACCGCATCCAGCTGAATACCAGTATTTTATATGGAGCGACTGCTTATCTGACCTCCACAACGTAGGTAATACCACTTGGTAAGACTGGTTGTCAGACTTTCGATCCACTGACTACCTGTAACGACTGTCAAAGATCTACAAATGACAGTCGCATATGCCATCCCTAAATCTCTATCCACATTTTTTTCCCTCAAACATAAATTCGAACAAGCCATTCCTGCTGTTCTAAGGGCCTCATCGCGTCAGACAGGTTTCAGTTTACACAGGGGGCCGAGCTAGTATTGTTATTGTATTGAGTTACTTAGGCTATCGTTATCATTAACGTTATTGAGCTTATCGGGATTGCCTCGATCAGTTACGTCGGTAAGAGGGAATGGAGGATTATGTGAAAATGGTGCTGGAATAAAAAAGTTTTGGGAGTTCTCGTTGCTGTTGCTACGTTTGTGCTTATTATCGTATGGGTTTTTCTAGGTTAGGGATAGGTATGTCAGAGTGAGGAAACCTTCTTGGTGTACCTACATGTAGGCTATATATTTATACAATTGTATGGGTGTCCTCAGGCGTGTTTTCTTCAAACATGCTGGCCTTTTTAAGGAAATCGTCATAACATCACTCCTGTAATCCCTGATGGGTTAGGTAGAGATACCTAATAATTCACCCAAATTTTGCCAGTTAGTAAGTCCCATTAAATAGGGGGCAAGCCTATTGCCAATAACCGGGCACAAACTTAAGGATCTTTTTAAGGAAATCTATATGGAACTCAAAGCATAAGTACTTATTTCAATTTCGCAAAACTTCGGAACGAAATTTACAAAAGGAATATTTGTTGGTCTGATTTCAGGGGCAAATTATAAAACTAATTTTAGTGATTGGCAATTAGCTTATTCTCTAGAGAAACACTGAAAATTCTAAGAAATTAATATTTAAGAGTGCTTCAAATATAATAGAGTTAACTTTATTGTCATCAGCACTAAAATTAATTATTTTCAAAGCTCTTTACACAGTAAGCCACAGCTAACAAAATGTCGCAATATGGTGGCTCTAATCCAAGTCTAATCGGCTTGTAAGAAAAAGATTAACCTCATCACACTTGTATGTATTCGATATCATTACAATATAGCTAGAAAGGTAGGAAATAATGGAAATTACTTTCTAGTTAATCCTTTGTGGACAAAAGCAGAAAATACGTTGTAGATAGAAATAGAGCTCTAATATGTTGATATAAGAGGAAGAGCTTGTGACTAAATAATAACAGGTGCTCGGGTCGATATAAAGGTTAAGCCGCGCTTGCCTAGGTTAATCTGTGGATGGGTGACCGCCCATTACATACCGAGGTACCTCCGTGCCTCGGAAAACACGTTAAGCCGTTGGTCCCGGCTGTCATTTGTAGTAACCCGAAAAGACTGACAACCAGTCTTAGCAAGGGGTATCGTATTATCTAGCACTAACTGGGTTGTGGAGGTCAGATAGGCAGTCGCTCCGACCTTTAGTTTTTGACCTAAATCTTGTGATCCAGTCTACCACATGACAGAGTCCTTGAAATGTTAATAATTGAGATCCAATTTTGAAGATGCAAAGTCCATCAGATAACTCAGCCTATCGCAGTCCCCTACTAGATTTAGGCTTCTCCCATTACTCTCAAGCGGTGCCACAACACCCTGTTCTCCGTCTTCGGTTTCCAGTCTGTCACTTGACCGGTCCAAACGTTTTATGTCATTAATTAATATCCCTTAGGTAGTAAGAGTAGGTACTTTATCATCTGCCTAGCCTTTTCCCAACTATGTTCGGTCGGCTTCCAGTCTAACCGGATGCAGCTGAATACCAGTATTTTACATGGAGCGACTGCCTATCTGACCTCCACAACCCAGTAAGTACTGAGTAATACGATACCCCTTGGTAAGACTGGTTGTCAGACTTTTTGGGCCACTGACTACCTAACGACTGTCAAAGATCTACAAATGACACCCGGGACTCACGGCTTAACGTGCTTTACGAGGCACGGAGGATACTCGATATGTAATGCGTGTTCACCCATCCACAGACCAACCTAGGCAAGCACGGCTTAACCTTTTTTTTTTTTTTTTTTGGGATGGGAAATCATCAAATGACCCCCCCCCGCTCTGGGCAGAGCGGGAGGGAGTGTCAGACTTGTACTGACTAAAACCCATCCATGTTCCTTCTTTGCCCTTTGTGTTCCAGGGCCGCGGTATCTCTTTCGAACAGTCCCGCAGCCCTGGCAGGCATCGGCCCGTGCGGACCCCTACGTGGTTGCTGACATCTCTTTGAGGCGCGCGTGGAACACGAACGCGCCGTCGACACGGCCTGTCGTCATAAGACGGCTGGACGGCGAGCTAGCCCATAACTCGCCATCCACAGGCCCGCGCCTACGGTGGCCGGGGGCCACCACGTGACCCCCGACGCCCAGGGCGTCTCCCGCGGCGGCTGGGACGTGAGGCTCTTTCCCTCTCACGTTCCGCCACCTCCTTCACCAGCATGACTGCTTCGCAGAAGGAGGTGACGGCTTCCCATTCCCTCTCGCTCCGGACCATGGCTTGAACCAGGGCCGGGCGCGAGAGGTCGCCGCCGCCGATCGCCACTACGAGGACACGGCGCTGCTCCGCCCAAGCGGGGCAGACCTCCACAGTGTGCTGCACCGCGTCCTCCGGACGATCCTCACAATGGAAACACCCGGGCGCTTCCACCCGCCCGATTCGGTGCAGGAACCTACCGAAACAACCGTGTCCGGTGAGGACCTGCGTCAGGTGGAAGGTGAGGGCGCCGTGGCGCCCCTCTAGCCACTCCTCAAAGAGGGGACTTATCGCCACTATGGTGGCGTGCCCTGCACGGGGTTGCGACAGTCGCTCTCTCCATGTCACCATGAGATCGCTCCGGAGGTCTGTCCGCTGAGCGGCGATTTGCCGCGGCAGCGGAGTTTCCCCCCGACGTAGTGCCTCCGCGCGCCATTCGTGAAGGCGCGCGAGGACTATCGCCTCCAGATCCCATGGCGGCAATCCGGCAAGGAGGCTCGCCGCCTCACCGGAGATCGAAGCACGGCTTAACCTAAAGATCGACCCGAGCGGCTGTTATTATGTAGTCACGAGCTCCTCTACATGAGTAGGTACTTATCGGTTATTAAATAATTATTAAAATACTCAGAGTATAGCACATTAAACGTAAACGAAGTCCTGAAGAACGAGATGACTACCCGAAATACATTGCAAGCTTGTAAAATAACACTAACATCACGCTATCCCTAAAACAATCACTCATCAACAACAAACCTCCTTACAATTCACAAAACAACGCAAAAGGCAAAAATAGCTTCAAAACAGCATAAAATCCTACTTATTAATCTATCACAAGCTGTCTCACACTGAAGGCTTATATAATAAGCGTCCTAATAAGGAGGCAAATATGCGGAGTGCGTTCCCGAAGTAAATACTGTGACCACGTGTGCTTACGTGCCCGGCTGGTAAGGCTTGTGTCACTGTGGAAGCTAAGCTGGTGATATACAGAGCGGGAAAACAATGCGTGTCAAGAGTTGAATCTCCAGGGCTGCGGGACTGTTCGAAAGAGATACCGCGGTCCTGGAACACAAAGGGCAAAGAAGGAACATGGATGGGTTTTAGTCAGTACAAGTCTAACACTCCCTTCCGCTCCGACCAGAGCGGGGGGGGGGGGGGATTTGATGATTACCATTATAAAAAAAAAACAGAAATCTATTTGCAATTTTCCGCCAGCGGTGTTCTAGGAGGATAGATAAACACAGGCGAATATAAAGAAGCTTTTTTGGCTCGATAATTTAAAAAAATCGTTTTAACAATTAGATTGACTTCAAAACCGTAAGAGTTTTTTTAGTAGACAAAAAAAATTACCAACCTCCTGGTAAAAGTACGTATTTCTGGGTCGTTAAATTGTCTAAAACAAATATCGATCCAGAAACACATATTCTCATACTCTCTTTTCAATCCGAATCCACCCTTTTTCACTTCATGTCTTCTCCATTTTCAATAGCACGCTACTATACCCGATCTGCTATAAGTTTTAACGTACCTTGTACCCTGGGGGACTACAAAAAGTACTACAGCGCCATCTATGACACAAATGAAGAACTACAAAGTAATGTGACCATGTAGAAAAACCCGACAACAACTGTCGGGCAGTAGCCCAACAGACATAACACCTATCTGGTCGGAGGATCCTCCCTTTTTAATTTGGTGTATGGTTTACGTACAAAGCAGCAATATACTTTTCTTTATCGCATTTATAACAATGTTTAATATGATTTTAAGTTACTTGAAAAATTACTCACTTACGCGAACACCGCGGATTAGCATCCAACCTACTCTAACTTAGTTGTGATCGGTACATCTAATAAACTTTTAGTGTTACCAAATCTGCGTGTGTTTACACGTCCACTCACCCAAAAAAACTTACTTACTTGCGACTTCTAACTTAAACTATCTATATGTCTACGATGCCAACTGCTGCGAGACCTTACATTAAATTGTCCTTCGAGCCGGATATGATGAAGAACTTTACACCCTGTTCTTCATCCCCCTAAATGTTTAACCACATATTATCGCTTTCCAAATCCCATCTTGAGCTGTGCAACAACCCCAAAGATATAATAAAGTGGGCACGTCACGCACACTCGGCCCCATCTCATTAAGTTAAACTGTTTCTGTTAGCCTTAAATAGCACTTCATTGGGTAGTGTGCACACTTTATAGCTCGGAGGAGCTGGAGGACTGTACCCATTCGTTTGGTCTTGAGGACTTGAATTACTAGAACTTGCGATTTTTTGGGCGGGACATATAGTGTGACTGGTAATTAGTGATCGATACTGAAAGACGTGATTGTACTCATGATAGAAATGTCTATAATGTTAATACTGATATAACAATATTTATAGGAAATAGTACAAACATTAAAAAACAAGACATAACAGACAGTGTAACAGAGTTGTTAAAGTTGAATTGTCGCAAAATAATATTGTGTGCTTTCCCATATTTTGAAAAATTGTCAACCAGAACAAACAATTATATTCACATGCTAAATAAACATGTACATTTTTTAGTAGGTCACTATAGTGACAAGCTTATATATCTTGATTTCAACACTTTTGTTGATAAACTTCAGTCGACTCGGGGTAAAGTGTATCTACCTATTAGATGTAGACACAAAATAGCTCGGCTATTAGCTTATAATATTCACTCAGACATAAGCAGTATGTCGAAGTTTAGTTATATTATTAACACCGCGACTATTAGTAATATTACTAATGATCAGGTTGTGACTTTAAATAAATATAGCATTAGTGCTATAAATGTTTACAAAAATTTTACTGAGGAGGATCCATGTGTCACCATGGAAAATTCTCAATTAGGGTATATTAGTAATAGGATTTTATTGCCTGGTGATGGCACGGGAGTCTCGGGACTCACTCCAGATATTAATATTAATTTAAACTAGGAAGTGAGACAACAGAAGGTATCATTAACAATATTGTTAAACCTACCAACATCAAGGTACCTTCTTGCACTCATTTAGTTAGTAAAAAAGGGCCTCAGCAGAATACCTTAAAATTATTCCACCAAAATATCCAAGGCATTTCTTCCAAATTATTAGAAATAGAATTGTTTTTAGAAAAAAGTACTTTTGATATTATTTGTTTTACTGAACATTGGCTAAAGGATTACCAAATGCTTATTAATTATGAAAACTATTCGGTGGTTAGCTGCTTTAACCGTAAATTTATGCTGCGTGGAGGGTCCC
This sequence comes from Noctua fimbriata, assembly GCA_905163415.1. Lineage (NCBI taxonomy): Eukaryota > Metazoa > Arthropoda > Insecta > Lepidoptera > Noctuidae > Noctua > Noctua fimbriata. Next base: position 5,980,378 of record LR990946.1, read on the forward strand.
TAATATTATTGAAAAATTGTGTTAAATATAAGCAACGTAATGACATAGTAGGTCTCTCGGCTGAACATTGCGTCGAACTGTCCTGTGTTGAGCTAGATAAGCATATAATTGTGTGCGCTTACAGACCCCCAAACTATCAAAACTTTTCCTTATTTGAATCAATAATCGAAGATGTCCTGGCAAAACTTGCAGCCAGTAATAAATCTATAATTGTTTGTGGGGATTTCAATTTCAATATTTTAGAAGAAAATTCTAATAGCGGTCGGTTATTAAATCTTTTTAAGTCATTTGACTTGACCAACATTTTTATAGAACCTACGAGAGTCACTCCATCATCTGCTACTTGTATAGATAATGTTTTCTGCAATTGTGATTACTTAGATAAAGCCATAGTAAATTGCCTGCCATCTGACCATAGCGGACAAACTGTAACTTTTAGGTGTAACATACCATTGCAAAAAGTTCAGATTCAATTTAGACCTATAACTACTAATAAATTAAATAGGTATAATATTTCCCTACAGAATAAGTTAAGTGCTATGAGCCATCATATGGACGATATTAATATAAATCAATTGTATGATAATTTCTTTTCAATAGTTCACACTGAGTTCAACAAAACTTTTGAAAAGAAGACAAAATATATTTGCCCTAAATTTATATTTAGTGATTGGGCAACTAGAGGTATCAGAAAAAGTAGGGAAAGACTATTTGAGCTTTATGGCCTTAAGCCTTATGTAAACACTGAAACTTTTAACAAGTATGTTGCTAAGTATTCAAAAATTTTTAGAAATACATGCAAGGTTGCCAAAGCCCTGCACATTAGCAACAAGATTAAAACAGCAGAAAACAAAATTAAGACAGTTTGGAAAGTCATAAATAACGAGACTAACAGGAAGAAAATACGTAACACTAGCTACACATTAGATACAGCATGTGGTCCTAAAAGCTCTAATCAGGAAGTAGCTCATGAATTTGTAAATTTCTTTACCGATATACCGTTAAAAACTACGGAGGCTCTAAATTCCTCTCCTAAAGTCTCAATTGGTTTATTAAAGGCGAATGTGTCTGGCTGCCCGGCTGAATTTAAATTTAAACACATAAGCCCAATGATAGTTATTAAAGCTTTCCGGCAAATAAAAGTCAAACTGACCGAAGATCTTTGGGGAATGTCTATCAAAGTTTGTACATCCATAGTTGAGACTATAGCACCATACCTAGCTTTAATTTTTAATTTGTGTGTAGACCAAGGAGTTTTCCCTGATTTAATGAAATACAGTAAAGTCATACCTCTGTTCAAATCCGGAGATAGTAAAGATACAAATAATTATAGACCTGTATCCGTGTTGCCAGTTTTTAGCAAGGTGTTTGAAAAGGTAATGTTGAATCAAATGCTCAATCATTTTAACACCAACAGAATCTTACACGATCAACAGTATGGTTTCACCAAAGGACGTTGTACAACTGACGCCGGTGTAACCTTATTAAAGCACATTTTTACTGCGTGGGAAGAGTCCCAAGACGCCATAGGAATATTTTGTGACCTCTCCAAAGCATTTGATTGCGTAAATCACGACACATTACTTTTGAAACTTGAGCATTACGGACTAGGTAAACATGCACTTGGTTTGATTAAATCTTATTTGAATAATAGACAACAACAAGTTCAAATAAATGGTGTTAATTCACAGGGTTTAAAAGTAAAAATGGGGGTTCCACAAGGCTCAATATTGGGTCCTTTCCTCTTTTTAGTATATATTAATGATCTACCCTATTTATTGAAACACCAACCTCAAAATATGGTGTTATTCGCTGATGATACTTCCCTAATTTTTAAGATAAATAGACGGGCCCAAAATCTAGATGACGTGAATAATGCCCTACTTCAGGTCCATAACTGGTTCACAGCAAATAATTTAGTATTAAATGAAAAAAAAACGAAATGCATTAGATTTGCTTTACCGAATGTTAAAAGTAGCGATTGTGATATAGTATTGAATAAAGATAAGCTTGAATTTGTAGATAAAACAGTTTTCCTGGGGATTACGCTTGATTCAAGGCTACAATGGGGTTCTCATTTAACATCTCTAGCGGGGCGGCTAAGTTCAGCAGCATATGCTATTAGAAAAATCCGTCAATATACTGATGTAGATACCGCTAGACTGGTCTATTTTAGTTACTTTCATAGTATAATGTCTTATGGCATTTTGCTATGGGGACGGGCTGCAGACATTGAGTCTATATTTATTCTGCAAAAAAGAGCCATCAGAGCCATATATAATCTTCGAAGGCGTGATTCTCTAAGGGAACTGTTTAAGGAAATTAACATCATGACGGTACATTGTCAATACATATACGAAAACATAATGTATGTAAGAAAAAATCTACATCTTTTTAATAAAAGAGGCGACAGACACAATTACGGTACTAGAAATAGAGACCAGTTAGTTCAGCCAGGCTTCAGACTCGCTAAAGTAGACTCATCTTTCATGGGGTACTGTTTGAGATGCTATAATAAAATTCCACAAAGTATACTTGAACTGAATGAAACTAAATTTAAAACATGCATTAAACGCACACTATGTAAGCAAGCATATTACAAGTTGAACGATTATATCGCTGATAAAAATGCTTGGCTCAATGCTGGTCCTGCTCCACAAGGACAGGGGCGCATAAATGGATAGCATTAAACAGTATGTTGGAGCTGCTGAAGATTGTAGAACTATCTTTGCAATGTATAAATTCAATCTCTTTTGTATTATATAACCGCATAGCCCATATTGTGTGAGCACTCTGTACTAGAAAGCTGTCATTCGCTAGAAACCTACGTATTTTCTTGACTTGAATGTGCCCTGGCGGTTAGGAGTATGTCATGCTCACTCAGATGTCTCGCTGTTGGTGGCGCGTGTGTCGGATCATTTAGTTCCCTTCAAAATGGTTGAGTTGAATGGTGCCGATACATGCGTCATGTTCGTGAACGGGCGCTGTCAGTTGTGACTGGTCATCTCTTGGTTGCCACGGTTTGTTTGAATTATTTATTTTATTTTTTACTATGGACACTTTTAAAGTACACTTCTTGCTACATCGTTCTCACATAATGTTCCATCTCAACATAAATGATGTAACCAAGTTTTTGTAAAGTATTCTGATTTAAAAGAGTGTCCATGGAGTTTCTTGCCCGTTCTTCTCCATAGAGATCTACGTTAGGGAATGGGCAACTACAGTACTTTCACAGTTTTTATGCCTTGTGACTGGGACTGTAGCTATTTTTCATTGTTGTCTTTGTTTCGACAATTCAAAAGTGCCTGTAATTGGCCTATTTGAAATATATGATTTTGATTTTGATTTTGATTTTGATTTTGATAACAAACAACTTTCCCAAAGCAACATTTTTTTTAATCTTCATTCACTTTTGTCACAATAACTCAACAGCGGAGCATTACGTAGCGGGCTTGCGAGTCGCGCGGGTATCTGCCTACCCACTGTTGCACAGTACGATAGTAATGAGACAGAACGGCGTCATGCGGCTAACAGCTGATAGGTCACAGGCGCGCGAGCGAATTTCATACGGTCCGCTGTTGTGATAAAATTTAAAGAGCATTAAAAAACGAAATTTTCTTTGGAAAAGTTGTTTGTTATCGTGAGTATAATCACGTGTTTAAGTATCGGTCACTAATAGTAGTAGTATATGCCGTAGACTGGATAGAAGATGGGGGAAAAAAGTGCTGGAGTGGAGATCACGGACGGGACGGAGCAATGTGGGAAGACAACCGACTAAGTGGATAGGCGATCTCATTAAAGCGGCCGGAAGAAACTGGAGAGCCATGACACAAAACCGATAAAAGTGGAGAGATTGGATGACCAAACCTACACTCAGTATTGGGTGACCAAACGTTGAACAAGAAGAAGCGAATTTTTTGAGCAATTATGACACTTTGACGTCATTTGTATGCTTTCGAATAGAATATAGTCAACTAAGGGTTCCTATGGAGTCGAACTGAATGGAGTCCAATTAAATATTTATAAATTGTTAATTATTATAATAATTGCAAAAGAAATCTATATCCAGCTGCCAGAGGCCTGTGTAAGCTGATGATGATTTTTCACTTTTTCTTTAAAGATTGCCCCTCACAGTTAGCATTTCTCCTGAATCGTGGATGCATTTACAAACATTTAAACTCACATACACAAGCAGCCAGACCCGGAACAACTACCTATATAACATGGAATTATTTGTTCCGTGTGGGAAACGAACCCGCGACCGCGCAGCGCAGCAGTCGATCGCTGTTGATTCGCCAATCGTGCTGTCAAAAATAATGTATAACGAATTGGATAGATGTAATAATCCGATAAAACCATGTCAATCCTGTTCAAAATTATAGTAGAAATAAGAAGCTCTTTGAAGAATTTCGTTTTGAACACTTTTAATTACTAATTAGTAATTAACAAGTCACCTTTAAATTTAAAAGATTACTGATTAAACAAACACATTGAAGCAGTAACTAACGGACGCACTAAAATTTAATTTTATTCAAAATCCAGTTGATTAAATGAGCTAATTAACATTTGGTTAATTTTAAGTTCAATTCCCCAATAATAACAATTAACTAATTAAACGAAACTCCTGTAAAAGTAAAGTATTATAAAAATGCAATCTTAATAATGTTTAATGAATCGTATGTATTGCATCGTAAAATTATATTGAACTATAAAATCAGTAATTCAATTTGCCCGGACCTAATTAATGCGTGTTCGTAATGCGTTACCCCTGTTCATTTATTTTAAACTCTATTATTATTACTGTCACAATCGTTGGAGTATTGTGAACCGTTTTTTTAATGTTAAATGGGCCTAATCTTGACCTCAATCTAGTCCTGAGGACAGAGATGAGGTCGACGATGGAACGAGCTAACCCAAAAGAAGCCTATTAACTCGCGACTTAAATAGATTGGGGTCATATGAACTTGGGAACACCGACGCAGGCAGGGAATTTCACTCCTTGGCTGTGCGGATAATAAATGATGTAGCAAAGCGCTTCGTGCGAATGTGTGGAACATCGACAAAGTATGGGTGATAACCTGCAGTAAGTCTGTACTTCCGATGGAGGAAGGGAGATGGTGGGATGAGCTCGTGGAGCTCTTTGGCACACTCACCGAAGATTTAATTACGTAGATTTCATTTTTAGGGAACATTATTGTTTGGATTCTCTGAAGGTTCAAATCCAGAACGAAGTGATCCGTGCTTCTTCTACTTATCGTGTCAAAATTCAGCAGATTTTTACAGAATAATTTATTCAATCTGCCATCAATTACAGAAAGACGCTGTTTTTGAAAGAAAGAAAGAAAATTCTGTGTTATTCGGCATTATTAAAAACAAAAAAACCTGCAAAATTAAGCAAAATAAATAAACAAACAAAACTAATAATGCCAAAAGGGCGTCAGCTCAGAATAATATCAGATGGCAACACAAGGTGTACCACCGACGCTGTTTGTTATGAAATCAGAACATACTAGAAAACAAGTAAACAGGTGGTAGCTAAATCCCATTAAATCCCTGCCTTACATCTCTAACATTTAAAACAAGGGGCACCCTAACAGAACACTAACAAATTGAGCCGTAGGCACACTGATCCCCTATTATTCGTAATTAATCTTCTACAGAACAAGTTGATCCTCTAATTTTACGATCGTCACATGTTTCTCACGTCAAAATATTGATCTGTTTAGGCCTATCACGAACTAGCGGAATTAACGTAAATCTATGCATAGTTATAATTTTAAGAGGTAAAGTTTTTCTGTAAACTATTGATCCGATTCTGAAAATTCTTTTACTAATGTTAAGCTACATTATCCCAGAGTGTCAGAGGCTATATTTAAAATGTTCCATAAAGTGAGCGAGTCTGCGTTGGAAGGCCTCCCACTAGGTGGACCGATGACCTGGTGAAGGTTGCAGGGATCCGCTGGATGCGAGTCGCACGGGACCGGTCAATGTGGCGACACTTGGGGAGGCCTATGTCCAGCAGTGGACGTCTTTCGGCTGAAATGATGATGAATGATGATAAAGTGAGCAAAGCCTCGGACAAAACCTAGTTCCATTCGATGGTGTCGGAAAAAAAAATCAAACCCCACAATATGACACCCAAAACCCATTTTTTTATGTAACCAGAGGTACTCGCGCTACCAAGACAAATTTAACAACGAACAACTAACACTAACTATAACTAATCACTAATTATAACTTATCGAAATCAGTTTATCCGTTTAGGAGTTATGTTAGAACAAAGAAACGACCATTCATACATACAGGGTCAATCACATAACCCTATTTTTAGGTTTCGACATAGTCGCGTAAAAACATTTATTTCTATTTACGTCTGTCTGTTCCGTCTAATCTCCGAAACGGCTGGACCGATTTTGAGGGAACTTTTACTGGCAAATGCTGATGTTATGAGGAGTAACTTAGGCTTCTTTTATTTCACAAAAAAGATTAGTGTTGAAATTGTTAACAAAATCCGATTCAAATAGAGAACTTATATTTTTATAACAATTTCACGCGAGCGAGGGTCGTGGGGCACAACTAGTTTTAAATAAAAACGTTTCAGTCGTACGTTCGTGCCCAGTCCTTTCGAGTTTCTTAGCTGTCACATGTTTTGACTAGGGGTCAATGTACTTGACACCCTTGAACAATAAAAGTGATCAAGTTTTATGTGATGTTTACACTAATTTATAGCACCCCGCCCCATGCTTATTATAGCACTATTTTACGTGAAGTTAAATAAAAATGACTATTAATTAAAGAATAGTAAAGTTTGATAAAAGTCCCCTTCGAATTTGTCGTTGATGATTCAGTTTTTTTTATGAGTTTTTACATTGTTAGTTTATCGTGTTTCTTAGGGGGAGTGGAAACAGTCTCTTGGTAGGTGTCCATGTAATTTGCAAGCGCGCTTTATGTGACATTGACAAGGCTGTCATTCATCATCTGCCTAACCTTTTCCCAACTATGTTGGGGTCGGCTTCCAGTCTAACGGGATGCAGCTAAATACCAGTATTTTACATGGAGCGGACTGCCTATCTGACCTCCACAACCCAGTTAGTACTAGGTAATAAGATATTCCTTGGTAAGACTGGTTGTCGGACTTTTGGCCACTGACTACTAGTAACAGTAACAGTCAAAGATGTACAAATGACAGCCGAGACCAACGGCTTAACGTGCTTTCCGAGGCACGGAGGAAACTCGGTATGTGCGACTAGCCTGAAGATCGATCCGAGCGGCTGTTATTATTTAGCCACGAGCTCCTCATTGATAAGGGTGCCATTCTGATAAGAAAACTTAACCCTTTATGCCCTTTACGCTGAGATCCACAAGCGGCGCAATTACGCTCGGGTCATGGGGACCGAGTGCGCGTCTCCTTTTTAAGGAAATCTCTCGCCGACTGGTCAACACTTCGCGTGACCAGAGGGCTGGCTCTTTCTTTGGCCAAATAATTAGCACTGCTATTCAGCGTGGCAATGCTGCCAGACTTCTGGGCACGTTTCCAGATGACTGATGAGCGATGCGGAGGAATACTTTGACGCCTAAGTGTCCTATTGTCGTCGTTGTTTAGATGTTTATATTTTCTTACTTTTAGTCTTATTTTTATCATTACTTTAGTTCTTTTTAGTCTGTATATAAAAAATAATTGGATTGGATTGGTTTGATTGGATTTTTGTAATAAAAATGAGGTTTTGAAATTACTTAACGAGTTTATTGAATGTGAACTTCAAATTTCTTATGTACTCATTCACGTCACAAGGCCAGTGTCAAGGTAAATGTCCCAAAACTTATCTATTCTATAAATACATGACAATGAAATTCTTGTTATACGTAACAATATAAGGAAAACGAACGATATAACGTTGAAGCACGTGGCGCGGACAACATACATCTAATAATATATTGTATACGAGGTGTTGCCTGCGATCTTCGTCGGCGTGATTTATAAAAATACTAGCTGACCCGCGCAACTTCGTCTGCGTTTGGATTTTCCCCGTTTTTGCAATCTTTTTCATAAATTCTCCGCTCCTATTGGTCGTAGCGTGATGTTATGTAGCCTATAGCCTTCCTCGATAAATGGGCTATCAAACACTAAAATATTTTTTCAATTCGGACCAGTAGTTTCTGAGATTAGCGCGTTCAAGCAAACAAACAAACAAACAAACTCTTCATATTTATAATATTATTAGTATAGATTATTCTTTCCCCATTTGAATCGGATTTTGTTAACAACTTCAAGGGTTTTTTTTTTCACTGAACCCTAATCCCTTTTCTAAAATATTCTAACATACTACATATTATAACATCAGCTATCTGCCAGTAAAAGCCTTGTCAAAATTAGTCCAGCCGTTTCGGAGATTAACCGAAACAAACGGACAGACAGACGACAAAAATTAAACAAAGAAATGTTGTTTTTTTAAATACCGTAAAAAGCTGTTATTTTGAAATTAAAAATAGACACTTTAATTTTATTTATTTACATAGATTATAAAGATGTAGCCTATATATATGTCACAGTCAAAGTTGTAAATCAGAACTACTTTTGACCGATTCGAAATATTTTAACAATCACTAAGATTTCCTTGAAGCGGATTAGGATGATAACATCATTTTTTTTGTTGTTTTTGAACTGTGTCTTGGTCAAAAGCAGCTTTGACTGGTGTCAGTAAAAACGGTAAATGTTAAAACCAGTTGTCTCTATAAAAAAATGTTTTCTTAAAAACTCATCCTCATTATCCTATTCGTATTGCTTGCTCTTACATTAAAATATTGTAAAATTTTGCATGTCATCTATATCTGACTATGTATTAGGAACATCAACTGATTTAAGACCAAAATTTACCAATACTTATTGCAAATAAATGATTATGATTATGATTAAAATTAAATGTTATGCCAAAATTTTAAATTCACACTGCAAGCACTGCCTCCTCCCACCCGCAAAAATATGCACATGCAGGAAAAGCAATAATGATTAGCTTGGCATGACAAGCTAATCATTAACCCAAACCTATGGTCGATAGGTGTTTCGACTCGACCGCCACCCAACTTCTCCAACTATGCTCTGGTCTTTTTTTTTCGTATGTGAAGTCATCAAATGACCCCCCTCCCCTTCCCCCGCTCTGGACGGAGCGAAAGGGAGTTTAGACTCCTGCTGACTAAAACCCATCCATGTTCTTTCTTTGCCCTCTGTGTTCCAGGGCCACGGTATCTCTTTCGAACAGTCCCGCAGCCCTGGCAGGCATCGGCCCTTCCTGAGATTGAAGAGATGCCAGCAACAAGGAAGGGGTCCCCTTCCTTGTTGCTGACATCTCTTTGAAATGCGCGTGGTGGTCTTGATGGATCTTTTTCGCAGAATTAAAACTAAATATTTTGCATAACATTTAAAGTCAACGATTTCTGAAAACTAACGCCTGATTCTATAAATTATCTTATCAATTTAATTTAAGGAAACGATAATAATACTGTTATAATGCAACATAGGTATACACGATCTGTGATTACATAATACATAACACTCGTGTACAGGCTATAGACCTAGTTTTAGCAGCTTGTGAGCATATAAGTTACGCAGATTATGGGCATAAGTTTGGACACACCCTGAGAACCTACTCTGCTCAGTATTCTGTCTCAGATCATATTATAGTAGGTTACTACTTTACAACATTAGTTTTAGTATATGCGAGACCTGATACACGTGTCTAGTATTTTTATGTAAAGAATCTATGTACAAAATTTCAAAACTGTATCATGAAAAATCACAAAGTTATAAGCTTGTTCTGTTACCTAGTTGTCCGCACAAAAACGCGGTCACCACGCAGCGCGCGCCTCCAACGTCGTCTTGAGCTCATTGATAATAATAATTTGGCAGTAGGTACCTAAATTATTGCGATAGGTACTTAAAGTCGCTCGGTATCCAACTTTTAACTTTTTTTTAATATTTTTGGGAAAAAATATAACATGGTTTAAAAATTATTGGAATCGATTCAGTTACTTATTCTGAACAAACAATATTCAGGTTTCGCATATGCTAAAAATAATTTTGTAAACTTTGACTAGGTTTTGCTTGCGGCTTCGTTCGCGTGTCTAGGTCGGAAATTATCCCACGGGGACGTTTTATAGCTTATGACACTCGGGGAATAAAGTAACTTCACTTCGTCATCATCTACCTCACCTTTTCCAACTATGTTGGGGTCGGCTTCCAGTCTAACCGGATGCAGCTGAATACCAGTATTTTACATGGCGCGACTGCCTATCTGACCTCCACAACCCAGTTAGTACTGGGTAATACGATACCCTTTGGTAAGACAGGTTGTCGGTGGTCGGGCCATTGACTACCTGTAACGACTCAAAGATTTACAAATGATATCCGAGAACGAGCTTAACGTGCTTTCCGAGGCACGGAGGAAACTCGGTATGTAATGAGTGGTCACCCATCCACGGACCAACCTAGGCAAGCGCGGCTTAACCTGAATATCTACCCGAGCGGTTGTTATTCTTTAGCCACGAGCTCCTCCAAATTAAATAACGTGCATGTTTTTCTGAAATATAAATTTATTCAAATCCCATAAAAAAATACATTTAAAATTAATAAAATCTCTTACCATAATCCATCCAAAATTACCTACTTACCTGTATAATCAAAATCAGATCTGCAGGTATACTTGATGTAAATGCGTAATTATATAACGAGGCACTCTGGGTGAAACTTGAATGTTGTATCTTTTTCAACCCTTACATGTAAATTTAAAATTAATTAAACGTATATACGGGGATGGCAGCCCTGTGCGATGATTAGCAGGGCTGGATTTGGGACGGGGGATTATATTATGGAAACATTCGTACACATAAAGTTTTGCCTTTTTCCCATGGGGGTACAGGCAGAAACTAACACCACCTGTAACTAACCTTACGTAATCCTTTTGCTTCGTCCACATTCATTCATCTGGTCATATTCTTACATTGGTTTATTTTATTTGTTCTGATCTGACCGTGGCACCATTTGCGCCCTATCAGTATACCAGCGCTGTGACATTTTTTTTTAAATGTTCCAGCACCATACTAAGATCGAGGCGTTTTACCCTCGTACAGGACCAATTTAGTTTAAAATATGACTTATTTTTTATTTTTGTGGCTTTCTTTTTATTTATTTTTGTTTTGTGATTTTGTCCTATGCAAGTCAAATAAATCCTTTTTTTTTAACACTCACGTCGGTTGCGAGTACTACGCACCTGATCTTTCTGAAGAACATCATCAATTAAGAAAAAATCTCTGAATTTGTCTCTTTCTTGGGTAAAGTTTAGTACCACAGTGCTTATATGAAAGAAAATACACGTATATAGTAATACACTTATAGTTGGCATGGATTATGAACATTACAAATTTATCCGAATTGACTAACTTCTACTTAATTGAATAGCATATTTTATTTATTTTAAACCTTCATGATAAATTACTTTTTATTAAGCATATCAATGAAATCTGACAGATATGTTTCAAGACACAAAGTATATTAATGAATCCACAGTCTCTAAAATTTGTCAATGCCGATAAGTTTAATTTATTGGTACATTTACACACACCTACGTAAAAGCCTTCACTTAGCTGGAACACCTTTTCTTCTATTATTTTATTCTATAAATTTAAGACGTATCATCGCTAGGTTGCTTTAAAAGCGCTTACGCAGCCTTTTGACGTGAAAAATACCTTTTTATCTGTAAAAACTGTTGTGAAACGAGAGATAAACCAATTTTTTCTCAAAGGCATCAGTCACACATCATTTATCACTTCTAGCGACACGATTTATACGTTTTATTAGGTAGATTGATGAGTTTTCTTTAAAAATAGACTGAAAACTATTTGATATAGTTAAAACTGATGAATTTGGTTGAAATCTTACTTTGGCGAACGAAGATATCAGTCAAAATGTGATGTACTATTTTGAGTTTATCAGGCAGGTAGACAAATGATAAATCGCACAATGCTTTTCATATCGTAAAGAGTTTAAACGCAAGAAAAGTGATACGCACACAGGGACACAATGAGAGTTCCGCATAAACTGGTTTTGTATATATATATCTTGATTGATCGCCGTGTGGACAGTTGCAGGCATTGTTCTATCAATTTATGTTATTGGGCCGATCTCCACCAAAACATAGAATTTCACTGTAGTTTCTAAACACCGTCTTTCCCAAAATCATCTGCTAACACTCGGTTCTTTGCAATTTTTATCAAGTCCACCAAGGTAAGCTTTTCCAAGACAATGCCCTCTATCATTATATCCTTAAACTTTACCTACCTCGGGCCTTATAAATACTTTTGAACCCACTAAATTGTTTAACCATTCCTTGGTCAAGCTCCCTAATTCTGATTCACACCCGAATTAAAACAGCTAGTAACGCCAAGTCTCAGACAGTATCCACCAACGTCCACATAACAATAAACTGCTTCAGCAAAACCACCCGATAATACTAGATATTCCACATGAAATATTGACGTTATCACAATTGCCTTCTTCAGGCAATCCCTCTGTCTATCCAGGTAGGGTAGATGAACGCCAGGGCATAAACGTACGCGCGTGCCCTCCACGCCAAGCCACAATTTCACCGCAAACTAATTGTTTATTTCGTATTATAGTGCACCGCATTTTTTGTCACATATTTGTGTCGTTCGCGTACAGGGCACGCGCTTGCCTGTCACGTATATGTGACAAAGGCGTTCAAAAGCTTAACAAGCTCCAAAAGACTCACTTCCATCCGAAAATTAACCCAACTACGGAAAATCTCAGCCCGTATCCACGAACTTCGACATAAGTTATATGCACGCTCCATTACACCCACAGAGGCATGCATTCAATCAATGACTAGAACAAACATGTAAATAGGTCAATGATTTCTGTCCGTAATGTGTTGATTCCGTTGGCAAAACATCGGATCATAGCGAGCCCGTATGAGTTAGCTAACGTGGTCGGAGTACTGTAATTGAGTCCTTATGTTAACTCTGTTGGGTTTATCTTGTGCTAGATATGGATAATGTGGTCAATGGGAACATTTACTTAGTAGTTAGTAAAGAATAACTGTTATTGACTTCTGGGATCAGTTTTAACTTCAGGATACGTTGAAGAGATCACCAGCATAATTTGTTGATTTTGGTACTGCGTCTAGGTTTATTAATCTAGAGGCAGCGGCTGTTTGATGCACACGCATCAAGCTGGCGGGCATTAGTTCGGTCACTTCGCTGGCTCTCTAGACCCCGTCATCCCCTACGAACCTAACCGGTCGGGGTGCCCTAAGTCCCGATGTCGCTTCGCTCGCTCTTGCATCAAATACAATACTTATAATTATTTCACTAGATTAACTGGAAGGGGGACGCGTGGGTTCGAGAGAAGTGGAAGGAGTGGAGGGAGGCCTTCGCCCAGGAATGGGACAGAGCAGGCTAGGAAAAAAAACAAAGTCTACTGAGATAGTTAAATCTCTTTCATATAATATATAAATATTATAACAATAGGCTGACGTTGATAGTTTGATATTATTTCTATTCTTAAAGCTGCTTTCAGCATATTATCTACTATGAATAAAAGAAATCATGAAGTCGAAATTATAATTTTCAAATAAAAAAAGACATTTTCCCATAGAAGTAGCTGAATGTAACCTGTTACCAAGTATTTGCAGCAATAACACGATATTTAAACGCTAAGTTACCAAAGATAACTTCTAGTAACCGATGTTATAACTTGTAGTCATGCCAGGTATTTCATACCGCTACATAGCATGCAACAAGCATCAAGTTGCTTATGATCTTAACGGTAAGCAGACTTACAATTATTGGCGAAGTGGTATTTGAGACCTTGGTTAGCAATGTTGTATGGAAGGTATATTAAAATAGTGATATTAAAATAGCGAAGCTAACGTAGTATACTACGTTAGCTTCGCTATGGGTGTTGTTGTGGGTACTGTCATGATGGCCCAGAGGTTAAGGCCTCTCACACACGAGATTGTGGGTTCAAATCCGGGCAAGTACCAATGTGACTTCCTCACACACGTCGGTGAAGGAAAACTGAACTTAATATTAACTAACGACCCGCCCCGGTTTTGCACGGGTGCAATATATACATATAAACCTTCCTCTTGAATCACTCTATCTACTGCTGAAAATTGCATTAAAATCCGTATAATCCGTAATCCGTGCGTAGTTTAAAAGATCTAAGCGTACAGACAGCGGGAGCGACTTAGTTTTATGTATAGATATAATTCTGAAATCACCAACCCGTCTTGAGCAAGCGTGTTGATCAATGCACGAGCATTGAGAGCTGAATTAGGAAACCCTGGCTCTTTAATTGGAGATGATCAAATTTATAATACTATTGTTACAGCACATGCTTTTATTATAATTTTTTTTATAGTTATACCTATTATAATTGGAAGATTTGGAAATTGACTTGTTCCTCTTATACTGGGAGCCCCAGACATAGCTTTCCCTCGAATAAATAATATAAGTTTTTGACTTCTTCCCCCCTCTTTAACTCTTTTAATTTCAAGAAGAATTGTAGAAAATGGAGCAGGAATAGGATGAACAGTATATCCCCCACTTTCATCTAATATTGCCCACGGGGGAAGATCAGTAGATTTAGCTATTTTCTCCCTTCATTCTTTCTTCTCTGTATGAGAAGAGGGCTTCGCTCAGCAGTGGGACCGTTATAGGCTGATTATGCTATGCTATGTTATACCTGCCTTGCTAACAAAATAAGCAATGCTTGAAGAGATACAATTACTGGTAAAATGTTATTTGAGACCTTAGTTAACAATGTTCGCGTGGAAGGATGAATAAAAGAATCTTATACTTATAGCGTTGCTAGGAGTGTGTAGTGGTCGGTGGCCCTGCAGCTCCTGCATTCCTGGGTTTGATTCTCATGTCGGGGAAAGTGTGTTATATTGAAGTTAATGTCATTATAAATATGAAATTAGGCTACTGTCTAATTATCTATCCGGTTGTTGCTAATAGATTCAGTACACTCAACCGCACAACAGTGGTAATAATTTTATGTTGCACAGCGCCTTCAACAGTGATGTGCGGTTGACTGTACCCACATGGGACTTGAAGGTACCATAACAGGCAAAATGTGAGTGTTCTAATACTTTTACCTTCTTTATAAGAATTCAAACCATTACTTTCACAAAACATGATAAATTACCGCCCCATAGCCTTCAAACTTCCAATTTCCTAAAACCCATCCATGTTCCTTCTTTGCCCTTTGTGTTCCAGGGCCGCGGTATCTCTTTCGAACAGTCCCGCAGCCCTGGCAAATTTCGGCTTACCTACGCGGAAAAATAACGCACTTCATATGTTTTCTGTCATTCGCAGAATCGGTAGAATCATAGGCCAGTATTTACATCTATTAGAAGAGAATATAATATTTATTTGCTTAAAAATATTATAAAAAAAAGTAAAATAAAAAAAAACAAGATCATTCATGTTTTTGTTTGTGGCACATATAAAACACTAGAATGAAAGGAAAATATATCAAAAAGGCTTCTAGGGAATTAAATTTAAACAAAAATACGTAGTTTATTATTCAGTTTCAGGAAAATCTATAGTAGTAGTAGCTAGTGTAGTTTTTGTTTGGCGTACTTTTAGTCCGAATTTGGAAATTGTTTTTCATTGTTACACCTCGTTGGTAGCAAGAATTTGGTAATGGATTTACATTCTGTTACGCAGTAGTAGGCAGTGTAGGCAAAGGCCTACTCTGTCCCACTGCTGGGCAAGGCCTCCGCCACGGCTTTCTAATTTTCTTTAACATTTGCCTTCTCCGGCCAATCCGTTAAGAATGAGTCCAGATTATCACAAACTTTTCATATTCACTTCTATTTCCTCATCAGGCAAAGATACATTTGAAAATCTTGGGAAAAGACAGTATACAGAATGCCATTAAAATAATTCTAAAATATATAGAAATAAGTCCATTAAATTATTTAATATTATTTTATTCACTTCTAAAGGGTTTTCTAGAAGGAAATGTCAAAATACAGTCTCCAGAAATAACCTTAACAAAGTTAAAGAAAAACTTTCCTTCCATTTAATTTTCTAACACCAGCCCAAAAATTCCCTCTCCCAAATCCGGCCCCTACCACCCTGACTCCGGTATGTCGGCCATTAGACCGCGAAATTAGCGCACAGCCCTACATCGCTAATTGTTATTATTGTCGCTACCCGCTACCTGCCCCTCAGGAATGCCACCTATGTGTCATCATCGCCACTCCACATACGACCTTAAAGCTATGGCCACGAGCTACACGCTCCAGCGACGCGCGTCTTGCGACACTGACAGCGAAGAAAAAATATTAAAGAAGTGCTTTACAGAATGCCAAGAATCACCGTGCTGCGAGTTGTGTTGGTACTCTCGTTAAGGAAACCAGTCTTCTACTTCTTTGTGTTGATGATTCCCACAGTTATTTAATTAATGTTGTTTCGACCAGATTTTTTTCAGCCACACTACATCGACGGAGTTCGTAATGGCTTCGGACAGGTCCCTTAAAGTGCAGGTGGAGTTGCACAAAGAGCAGGTCAGGAGGTAGGCCATAGTTTGGGATGAGACTCCACAGTCTCACTCAGCTTTATCGGAATATCCCCACCGGACCAAGTTGTACCTGGTAGCTACCCAACTAACTCCGAAGTCGGTTTATAGTCTTCCAGGTAGGCCATGGCAGTTAGTGACCTGCTGGGAGCTTTTCTTTTCTCTTTTTGAGCTACAACTTTTTTCGGGCTTCTCCAATCCCATTGTTGTCCATTAGTGAATTAATCGACCTAAGGAAGCTGTTGAAACAAATGAAACACGCGCATGACGTTTGACGCAAGTCGCAGTCGCAGTGAGATTGTGAACGAGGCTTCGAGGCTTCTGGGTACCATCACTCCGCAAATCATGTGGCGATGACTTGTGGCATGGTCAATTGTTTTCTCTGAAGTCACTATCGCAAGACGCGAGTCGCTCGAGCGTGTATTTCGTGGCTCAGAGGTAATACGTCTAGCATCCACCGTTGTTCACGAATGTGATTACTAATTGGGGTTTTGTACAACTCTAAATATTTTAGTGGCGGATTTGGCGAGACAGTTATTTTCTGTCTGTTTTAGCTGTTAGACCCTTTTACACGTGTCTATGATGGTTTAGTGGTTGTAGAGATTTAAGCTTACAATATGTCAAATATTGTATGCTTAAATAGTTAAATCTCTACAAACACTCCCCCTCCCGGCCGTCATTCATAAATTATGACAGTGGTTATGGGTAGTATAGAAGTACGTAGGTATGACAATCAGTCTTACCATGGAGTATCAAGCTACCCAGCAACTGGCTTGTGAAGTAGGTACAGTTAGGCAGTCGCTCCATGTAAAATACTGGTATGTGTCGGCATCCCCAATATTTCATTTCAATATTTTTTTTAGTCAACACATGGAGTGTTGCAAGACAAATAAAAGTAAGTTGTAAATTTTATCTGTCAATATACTTCTCTTTGATTTACTCTAACCACCACCACGAGCCCTCTCCCAAAATTCACCAGCTGCATACAAAATCATACAGTATAATGCATCCGGTTTTGATTAGAAGCCGATCCCGACATAATCGGGAAAAGGCAGGCAGTTGATGATGAGACCTATTAAAGCGTGAAACATGTGACATCTTAGTTATAACAGGATAGTTTTCCAGCTAATCATAAATTGTGATGTTGTTTGTGTCAAATTTTCTAAGCTAGAACATAAGTTCCATTCTTTACGAAAGCAATCAACAAAAAAAATAAAATCCAAACTATACGATCACCATCCAAAATTGGTCGCCATAACACTCCATAAGGAAAGCAAAAAAAACAAAACACCGAGCCAAATTACGATCCCAAAGCACCGATACCTCTCACACACATCTCAATTTCAAATGGAGTGTACTTGTCGAAAATATAAGAGAAAAACAAAAAGTTTATCATCTATAGAGGCTCAATCTCGGCGAAAAACAATAGACGTATACTAGTGATGTGATGCAATCCGATACTTTGCAGTATCGATACAAATACCCCGGTATCGGAATGCGTGGATTGTAACGTTCCTTAGTTGCATTAATAGGTGATTCAAAAGAGTACAAAAGGTGGACACAAAGGAATTCCAAATATCGATACAAATGTAAGTATCGAGTATAGTGCGAGAATCGAATCGAAGACTGACTCGTTGGTCTAGTGGTCGCAAGCGCGTCTACTGATCATGAGGTCCCGGGTTCGATTCTTAGGTCGGGCAGTGTTATTGAGTATTTCCATTGAGGATTTTGAAAGAAAGAAAGAAAGAAAGAAAGAAAGAAGTAGCAGCCACGGAGTTGGGATTTGTGCCCGGTTCATGCCAATCCGCTCGCCTCCTATTGATGATGCTGATGGTGTCTAGCCGATTTCGTCCATAGCAACTGCGTTCGATGTCTTTCTAGAGTGGTTGTTGAGGTCTTTGGAGTGCTGCTGTTTCATGTGCTCTCCAGTGACAAGCAAATCCAACTTTGGACGGAAAATTCCGAGCACAAAGCGGACATGTTATAACACTATTGAAGAAATCGTAGAGTATAGCTGTAGGTACCCTAGCTTTAAGGTCAGCACGCTTTAAAGTCTAGCTGCAACCTTCTTCTTTCTTCAAAGGCGTTAACCTGCCGATGGACATAACGTCTTCATTCGGGCCGATTTTGTGCCTGCTTTTCACACGCTAAGGGGTCAATTTCGCATCTTTTGAATTGTCTATTCTGAACATCCTGAAAACCTAAAAAGTATCTAAACAAGTACGAGTAACAAATCCTAGAATGGTATCGCATAGATCGCTAAAAAGTATCGATACAAATGCTAGTATCGCGCATCCCTAATGTATTGGTACAGCCTACAGGGGAAGGATAATAAAGTATTGAAAACAGCGGGAAAAGTCCAATCAATAGCTCATATTCCCGAGGGAAAGGGCCCTATCTTGTTGAGGTATGTTTGTAAGGAGAATTTTTCGTGGTTCTGGATTAGAATCGCCGGTTTATTGTGGAGAT
The DNA here is from genome assembly GCA_905163415.1 of Noctua fimbriata. Taxonomy (NCBI): domain Eukaryota; kingdom Metazoa; phylum Arthropoda; class Insecta; order Lepidoptera; family Noctuidae; genus Noctua; species Noctua fimbriata. The sequence continues at coordinate 5,999,450 of LR990946.1, forward strand.
AGACAAATTATTTTTTCGTGTGATTCACTGCTAGGATTCCAGGATTTAGACAGGTCAAAGGATTATTGTAGTGTGTTAGTGTATTAAACATCCTGGGCCTTAACTTTTAGAATTTGGTTCCTTGCTTTTATACCTATAGGCTTAACGTAAGTAAATACATTGAGGTTTTTGTTATAATCTTACACGGACCGACAGTCATAGGGAATATGACTTCTGAGTGAAAGGCATCTATCTCACTACCACTGGAAAGCGAGCAGCAATTAGTAGAAACGAGTTTGGGAGCGACGAGCAGAGAGGGTATTCTTCAGATAGTTTTGTCGCCAAACTATGAGCGAGTGCGCAAATGCGACGGATATTAATCGCACCCAGTCGTTCTCTGGTAACCAGCATGCCTGAGAGATATTTCTCGACGGCATGTAAAGCCAAGTCAGAGGCCCATATGTGGCATAAAAACTCTGACACCAGTTAAAGTACTAACTATACGATAGAGAAGATTCTCTGGGATGCGTATTTACCAAGCAAGAGCCTCCCAGCTCAACAATTTTTTGCAATGAATCCATTTTACAGCCTGCATCTTGATTAAATTTCTGGTTAGTCAGTTTTGATTGCCAGCACTGCTCATACAGGGTGTAAACAGACACTACACGAAGCTGTCAACCAAGCATTCAGTACATCAAACTAAGTAACATTACGCAAAATTAATTGCTGGGAAACGAATGTTTGTTTTGGGATGAAAAATTTCGTTTTACGGTAGGACTCGATGGAACGCACTCAAAGAATTGTGCTGATGGATGGATTGAATAGTACAGGGGTCGCGGAGGTGTTTAACACCTCCACGACCAATCTACGAGTAAAAATCTTATATTAAAAAAAATATATGTAAAAAGGTTGGAACTTTGATCTCAAATATCTCCGTTCCCAGGTATGGTCTAGAACAAAAAAATATCGCAAAGACGGGGACAACAAGTGACTTTCGGCTTCGTTAAGGGTCCATTTACACCCTTTATATCCTCAGTCCATTACTGGACAGTCCAAGCCAGACGTCGCCACCTACCACACTAGGTGTGGTACCATTTTAATTAAAAAGAATTCAATAAAACCGTAACAATTTGAATTTCAATCAATCCTGATTGATATCCTTGAAGGTGGCATCGCTAATCCTCTTTTATTGTTCATTAAAACGAGAATTAAGTGCGGGCTGTGGGTGCATAGCGAAATGGTCATAAACTTGGCTGATTCAAATTCAACTGCTTTTTTAATGTCTCGGAAGTCGTGATGAAATCCGCTTATTTCTTTCTTTGTTAATGGTAGTAGATGATTGATATTGAGGAGCTGGAGGCTAAATAATAACAGCCGTCAGATCAATCTTCAGATTAAGCCGCGCTTGCCTAGATTTTTCTGTGGACAGGTAACCACCTATTACATACGGAGTTTCATCCTTGCCTCGGAAAGCAGGTTAAGCCGTTGTTCCCGGCTGTGGCCACAAAGTCTGACAACAACGCTTACCAAGTAGGATCGTATTACTATTTGATCGTATTAGTATTCAGCTGCATCCGCTTAGACTGAAAGCGGAAAAAGGCTAAGCAGGGCATGACGGTGGAAAATAATTGTTAGAGAATTGTTAGATTATCAGTTGCTATGTTCGAAGTGGTACCTGTAAAAGCTACATTTGTTTCTGAAATGAAGAGTCCACCATATTTCCAGTCTTCCAAAATTTTGGATGTTGGATAAAAACTATGGTATAAGACACACAACCAGTGATCACTATACTGAGATGACCGCCTCGTTGGTCGAGTGGTCGCAAGCGCGACTGCTGAGCATGATGTCCCGGGTTCAATTCCCAGGTCGGGCAAAGTGTTATTGAGTTTTTCCACCAGAAATTTCTCAGTAGCAGCCACGGAGTCTGGGTTTCTGCCCGTCTGACGGCAATAGGCTCTCCCCCTATTACATGGGACTTAAAACATAACTGATGAAATATAGATGTACTATTAGGTTCATCTCTGTCTAACCCTTCGGGGATTACAATCGTGATGATGTTATGTTATGTATGAGATCACCATTGCGTCTGCTAAGCTTGGTGACTTCACCTGGATGATCTTTCGCGTTTTTCATCAGATATGGAAAAATAATCCTCGTCGCAAGGTAGGTACCTAACTAATGCGTATAAAAACTTCGATTTGCAAGTCAGTATGACGTAAGCACGTATGTAAGTTGGTTAATAAAGATGATACCAATTATGTCTGTCGTTAGTTTCGCCACGGTCCATCATCTAATTAATTAAGCAGCATCTGAGGTGTGAAATTGACCTTTAATTACATCATCTCATCACTCCACGGACTCACAGAGTAATTGACTGTTAAATATTCTATCATTTAGAGCATCGTTTTATCACAGGAATTAATGATTTGGTAGTCGTTGTTGCGTGTTTTCTTTATATAATTATTTCTAGGATCATAGATCTGGGATTCAAAACTGGATTACACTGGGTGTTAAAATACCCTTCTCCTCGTCATTGCGATATTTTTTTTGTTCTAGACCACACCTGGGAACCTTCTACTTATGGAGATATTGGGGGTCAAAGTCCCATTTTTTTATATACCTTCATGTTTCTTATGTCATAACTTTACTTTAAATAGATGCCTCCACGACCCCCGTACTATTCAATGCATCCATCAGAACAATGATTTGACATCGACCGTAAAACGTGATGTTTCAGCCCAAAAAAAAGGCGTTTAACAGCTATAATTTTTGCGTAGAGTTATTTAACCGTTTACACCTTGTATAGATATTTTGTGTGCTTCGTATAGGATTTTAAATATGATAATAATTATTACATTCCTGAATTAATATCGTCCTAAATGTGAATTGAGAAGTTTTCGTTGCAACCTTAAAAAGTAAATTAAAATGATGACTTATGAGACATTGCTCTGGCTTGCTAAACCCTTAAAATTTCGAATCGATCTAATAACTGTAATTGAACAAACCACATGATATCATCATCATCATTCTCCTGCCCTTATCCCAATTCATTTGTGGTCGGCGCAGCATGTCTTCTTCTTCCATACTTCTCTATTACTCGTCACCTTAGCAACCCTCCTAAAAAAAATAATATGTAAGGATAATTTTCGCAATCTACGATCAATTTGATTTTAAACTATGTCCGGTAGTAATCACAGCAAAATAAAAACTTTAATGGAGTTATTACCAACATCTCAGCCATGTTTTTCATTCACAAAAGAAACCATTGACCCCATAAAATGACTATAAAAATCGAAATCATTTATCATCATTTAGTTTAAACTTTTAGCGTCCTAATTTAACATTTTATTCGTTTTTAACTAGTCTTTAACTTCCAAAAATGGCTTTTGGGATGCTGATATGATTAAAATTAGGCAAAATGATTGATTTAAAGTTTTATTGTCACATCAAAGCATAGAAAAGCTATAAAATGCTTATACAGAATCTTCTACATTATCTGCCTAGCCTTTTCTTAACTATGTTAGAGTGGGCTTCCAGTCCGAATGAAGCTATATACCAGTATTTTACATAGAGCGACTGCCTATCTGACCTCCATATACAACCCAGTTAGTACTGGGTAATACGGTACCCCTTGTGGTAAGACTGGTTGTCAGACTTTCGGGCTTCTGACTCCTCGTAACGACTGTTAAAGATCTACAAATGATAGCCGGAACCAATGCCTTTCCGTGCGCCGAGGCGCGGAGGAAACTCGGTATATAATTGATATATCCCATCCACGGACTGACCTTGATAAGAGTTGCTTAATCTTGAAGTTTGACCAATGCGGCTGTTATTATTTCGCCACGAGCTTCTCTATAAGCATTTTAAGAACAATAATACATCAAAACTAATCAATAGTTGTTGAATTCTTTATAGTTTTCCTTGTCTCCTATCTTCGTAACAGGAAGACTGTCTCATCCCTAGGGTGTCGTGATGATAGACGAATGAGGAAAACTGAATATATCCTTAGGGACATTGTTTCAGCTCAAACAATGATGGAATAGTTAAAATGTGTTGGACTGACATAAGCTATCGAGAAGGCTATCCTGTTGACAGTTGGTGTGGTAAAACTTAACGGTTGCCACTGTTCTAGGCTCTAGGATCCATGTGAAATACTGGTGGGTATTGATTTGCATCCGGTTATACTGATGATACTATGGCAATTTTGGTGTTAATAGAAGAGGTATCTGAGATATAGGTATGATGTTAAATATTTCTGTAATCTTAAAAATACTCATCATCTGCCTAGCCATTTCCCAACCGTGTTGGGGTCGGTTTGCAGTTTAACCGGATGCAGCTGAATACCAGTACTTTACATGAAGCGACTGCTCTCTGACCTCCACCGTTTAGACTGGTTTTCAGACTCGCGGGCCACAGAAAACCCGTCAAAAATCTACAAATGACAGCCGGAACCAATGGCGCAACGTGCATAAACAAACACGGAGGAAATTAAGGATGTAATGTATGGTCACCCATCCACAGACCAACCCTGGCAAGCGCTGCTTAACCTTGAAAATCGGCCTGTGCGGTTGTTATTATTTAGCCACGAGCTCCTCAATCTTAAATAATCTTAAAAGATAAAACTAAGCAATTACAGATTGGTCTCTTGCTGAAACTCCTCTGGCAACGAGTTGCGCTTAGCGCTAGAAGCTTTTAAATAATATAGATAATATACTCGGAGCTTTATGCAGTTAATCAGCTGCTGCAGACACAGTTCCAGGAAACAGGGAGACGTTACACAGAAATAACGTGAGACAGAGAAATGAGAGAAGGTTGACTGGAATGAAACGTTGTAGTTGATGAAATGTTTTCGAGAATACAGAGGGAAGAAAATTGGTTTTTAAACTGACATGGTCACTAACACTATTATTAACACTAAAAAACAGTGATAGCCTAGTGGTTTGACCGTTGGACTACCAAGTCATAGGTCTCGAGTTCGAACCCAAGACATGCACCTCGGATTTTTCGGATCACTTGCTTCGGTGAAGGAAAATCTCGTGTGGAAAACAGCATGCTTGAGAGATATTTCTCGACGGCATGTAAAGCCGAGTCAGAGGAACATGGGCGGCATAAATAGGTTAAAGTATTGTTTTTTTTTTGTTTCAGGATTAGCCACAAAAAATGCGAGAAACTTTGAAGGACAGTTGATTGCAAGACACGTTTCGGCCTCTGAGTCGTTGTAATACAACTATAAGGTACTTCAGATCAGCGAGCTAAGGGTGGTGATTTTTTTTTATGTTGCTAGAAGCAGATTTCACCTACAATTTCAAATGTGGTCTTCGAATTACACAGATTTTTTGGGTCCTTTAATAATAGGTACCGCTACAGGTTTTTCAAAAGTCAGAGTCAAGACAGGACCTTAAAATGACTTTTGTAAAGACTGTAAAAAATTGTGACTACTTAGTAAATAAACCCTTTGGGTGGAACTGGTCGGTCCTCCTTATGGAGCTATGAAGACTCCATATTTTTTCGCCTTTGTTTTTCTGCAATCAGAATTAGCTATAAGCATGTATCTATGTTGTAAGTTGTGGCAGTTCGAGTGTGTCCTCCAGTGAGGTCATTTCCTCATCAGTAGGCCATAGAAGTGGACTTTATGGTCAATACTCCATATGTGTTGTCCTGTGAGGTCATATCCTCATCAGTAGGCCATAGAAGTGGACTTTATGGTCAATACTCCATATGTGTCCTTCAGTGAGGTCATCTCGTCATCAGTAGACCATAGTAGTGGATTTTACGGTCAATACTCCATTTGGAAAGTGGATATTAACCCAACCATGGTGGAAGGAATTTCCAACCTTCTGTTACACGAAGTTATACTGTCGGCACTAAACAAAAAGAAGATAAAACCTAGACAACTATTATCACGTGATAAATTGCGCGAGTGAGTCAGGATACTGTTTGCCTCAGCTCTTTAAAACGTCCGCAATGAGTGCGACTTTACTTGTACTTAAGTTTTTATATAGGAATTAAAATATACGATGGTCATTTAGCAATTAGATTTAGTTTATTAGGAAATACTTGATCATCATCTGCCTGCCCTTGTCCCATGTCACTCGGGATCGGCGAAACACGTTTCTATTGGGAAATACTTATGGTGATAAATTACCGGCCAGTCATTAAACAAAAAAAAAATATTACAATAGGTTTGAATATTGATCACCACTTTAACCGTGGGCCTTGTCATCAACATCTGCCTAGCCTTTTCCCAAATATGTCGTGATCTGCTTCCAGTCTAACCGGATGCAGCTGAATACCCGTATTTTACATGGAGCGACTGACTGTCTGTGTGTGTGGCGACCGCGAACCGGAAGACGCTGCGTTGGAAGGCCTCCCACTAGGTGGACCGATGACCTGGTGAAGGTTGCAGGGATCCGCTGGATGCGAGTCGCACGGGACCGGTCAATGTGGCGACACTTGGGGGAGGCCTATGTCCAGCAGTGGACGTCTTTCGGCTGAAATGATGATGATGATGACTGACTGTCTGTCCTCCACAACCCAGTTAGCTCTGGGTAATACGATACTTCTTGATAAGACTTGGTTGGTAGTCAGACTTTCGGGCCACTGACTACCTGTAACGGCTATCAAAGATCTACCCGTGACAGCCGGGACCAACGGCTTAACGTAGTTTCCGAGCCACGGAGGAAACTCGGTATGTAATGGGTGCTCACCCATCCATAGAATAACCTAGGCAAGCACGGCTTAACCTAAAGATCGAGCCGAGGGGCTGTTATTATGTAGCCTCCTCCTTAACCCAACGAAAATACCATGACAATTTCACACATACATATAACACCGATATACGCCATCTGCAATATGTATTCCAAGTATTATCATTGTGACGTGAGTTGAAACGCAATTTTTTGGCCGCCATTTTGGTAACGCGACCTTTTCAAAGTTTTGTACTGACTCTGGGCCTATATTGCGATATTATGAAAATTCTGATGTTTATATTACTTTGATATTCATAATCTATATGCAGTAAAGATTTTTTGATACTTAAATTGTTAAAATAACTATGGAGTTTCAAAGCATAGCATTTATTAGTTAGATATTTATTGAATGCCATTCCATTCATTGATCCAAGGTTTGAAGAGCCTGGCTGTCTGAGTTTCAACCTAAAGTAAATTAATTTTAACTTAGCCCCGCAGTCCACTGCAGTACTGGCTTTAAGCAAGCTGCACTACATCCACAGCACCCTGTCCTACGCATCCAGCCTAATGGTGACTGGTACACCAGTCACCATTATCCATTTAGTTGGTGGGTGTTCCACGCTACGCTTGCCAATACGCGGCTGATGGAGTAAACGTGAACCCACCCCGGCTTCACACCGATAACAGAGCATAACATATGTATTGTTTTTAGACGTATAGTGTTGCTACAGTTTAATAGATCTTTTTAAAAGGATTAAGGAACTTTTCATATAACTCTACTGATTTATGCGGTGCACGCCTGTAAAGCTCCCAGTCAGTATGATTTTTTCCGAAATCTTCAACAATTATCACCATATTTCAGCCAATTTATATAAAACTTTAATGAATTATACAGTTATACCTTCCTCATAAATCACTCTGTCCATTGGTGAAAGCCGTATAAAAATCCGTTCGGTAGTTTTTGATTTTTTTCGCGTTTACAGGGACTTTGTTCTATAATATTATATGTGAAGATTGGGTGGCAAACTAGCAGGCGGCTCACCTAATCGGCAAGTGCGTTGCCATTCCAGAGACCAATCTTAAATCCTACTCAGCATTCAATTACTTCTTCTAAGCGTGTCGATGGCAATCTAAATTGTGTCAGCCCAGAACTGAGCTACGATTTGGCGCTTTCGGTAGCGTCCATCAGATCCTGTAGTGAACAAACAACAGGACACGCAGGACACGATATTAAGTGCCCCATCGTTTGTAGAACATCACCACATTTACATTCAATTACTTAAATAGGATCTAGTAACCATCTCCATCAGAAAAACTGGGACAAAACTACAAACAGAAAAAAACTCAGTTATATTAGTTCCCCAATCTCCAAAACAAGTTTCCTAGCCTCACTCCTAAGGCATACTAAACACTACTATATTAGGATTACTTTTATTCAGATCATGAACATTTTGTTTATGTTGCGAGTTGCGGTATTCTTCTGGAACATTCTCATTACTCACAACTTGGAGAACTAGGAAAGTACGAGTAGGTTGATGAGGGTTATAAAGATGGTGAAGAGCTGTAATGGTGGAAGTGAGTACAATTTAATTACATAACAACACACCACGAATGTCCAATCAAATCAAGCTATTAAAACCAGTATACGCTGATCTCGCATTGTACGGGAAGCTCATACAACGCGAGGTCAGGTTATACTGGATATGTGTTGCCGTTTGTGCACACGTTACGTTAAAGTCCCATGAAGCAGGGGATGAGCCTATTGCCATCCATCCATCCACCAGGCACATATCCAAAATTCGTGACTGCTACTGAGAAATTCCTGATGGAAAAATCCAATAGCAATTTGCTCGACCTGAGAATCGAATCTCAGGACTTCGTGCTCAGTAGTCGTGCTTACGACCACTAGACCAACGAGGCAGTCAAATTCAGATTTAAAATTAATTCATTGCTTCATCTGAGGTCAGTTAATATCGAAACTAGGCCTATCCAAAAAACCGAAAGGCACTAATTATTACTATTGATTAATTAAGATACGAATACAATATTATATTTATAATAATCAATCATTTTTATTACACAAGTAAGTGGTTACAAAATTGTGTAAAGTCCCTGACTCCTGGGCTAGGTGATAGATCTGTGTTACAGGAGCCAGAGGAGAGCTCAGAGCTCTCCCAAGAGGAGATATTATAGAATCTTATGCAATAAGATTAACAAAAAAATAAAAAAATCCAAATAAAACCCATCATCTGATTAGCTTTTTCCCAACTATATTGGGGTCGGCTTCCATTTTAACCGGATGCAGCTGAATACCAGTATTTTACACGGAGCGACTGCCTATATGACCTCCACAACCAAGTTAGTGATGGGTAATACGATACCCGATTTTAAACTATCATGGTCACTAACATTATTATTTACACTAGAAACGGGATATTTATCATGTTTACTGTTATGAACAAGAAAGAGGGTAGACCGATTTGTCTGCTCATAAACACCCACCCGCAATAACTTCAGTTTATCCGTGATCATGGTGCTTGCACCAGCGCCGAAATATCGGGAACTCAAAGTAAACAGTAAACATGGTAAATATCCCGTTTCTAGTGTTAATTATAATACGATACCCCGGGACCAACGGCTTAACGTGCTTTCCGAGGTACGGAGGAAACTCGGTATGTAATAGGCGGTCACCCATCCACAGACCAACCTGGGCAACAAGCACAGCTTAAGAAATAAATAAAAATAATACTATAGAACTATAAAAGATGGGCTGCGGGACTGTTGGGCTGCGGGACTGTTCGAAAGAGATACCGCGGCCCTGGAACACAAAGGGCAAAGAAGGAACATGGATGGGTTTTAGTCAGTTCAAGTCTGACACTCCCTTCCGCTTCGCCCAGAGCGGGGGGATTAAGAGCATTTAAAAGAAGCCTGTAGTTTGACTGTGTTTGCGTGTGTGTTTGTGGCTGTGTGTGAGCGCGTGTGTGTGTGTATATGCGTGTGAGTGTATGTATGTGTGTGTGAATTGAATGATCAGGAAGGGTATTAAGTAATCGCGAGTGAGGTGTGAAATTGAGAGTCTGTCATAAGTTAACATAATGTTACGAAATGGATAAATATAAGTGCGCTCGCAATAAAAATAATTAACACGATTTTAATGACTTTCCAATGATTACTGATCCTCCAAGTATTACTTATACGAGTAACTGGTCGTTAATTATGCCAGGTAATTCGTTTTTAATCAGAAATTGTAAGTTTCAAGTTAAATGAAAATACATTACCTTTTACTTTACGAGTTTCTCTTTAATTTCATTCGCTGTTTTTAAAATTAAGTCGTAAATGGCGTAAATAAGTCTTCTTGTGGAAATATTGATCAGTTGCTCTTTAATTAACTGTGGGGGGATATTAATATCACCAAGCTTTGAAGTAATTGATGTAGTTGTCACAGTCATCATCATCTGCGTAGCCTTTTCCCAACTATGTTAGGGGCGGCTTCCAGTCTTACCGGATGCAGCTGCCTGTCTGACGTCCACAACCCAGTTAGTACTGGGTAATACCATACCCCTTGGTAAGACTGGTGGTCAGACTTTCGAATCACTGACTACCTGTAACGACTATCAAAGATCTACAAATGACACCCGGGACCAACGGCTTAACGTGCTTTCCGAACACGGAGGAAACTCGGCATGTAATGGGTGTTCACCACGGACCAACCTAGGCAAGCGCGGCTTAACCTAAAGATCGACCCGAGCGGATTGCAACTTAGTCAGGGTCGGCGTCTGCCGACCCTGAGTAAGTTGGGATTAATCTAGGCAGTTGATGATTTGAACTGTAATGACTGTCGAATATTTGAAAATGATAGCCAGCGCCAACGGCTTAACGTGCTTTCGCTCAGTATGTCATGGACGCATCCACAGGGCAACCTTGGCAAGCGCTGCTTAACCTTGAAGATGGACCCGTGCGGCAACTATTATTTAGCCAGGACCTGTATACGCTTTTAGATCGATAGTCTTAATCTTAATCTAGAAACCAATAGCACATGAACCCTCAGGCATGCTAGTACCACCTCCATACTCCTCATTCCTCCAAGTAAAGCAGGATCAAGTTACCAAGTTGAGGATCATCAGTTATTCAATGGAGTCCGAAAGCGGCGCGACGTACAGTCACGAGCATAATTCAAAAGAGATTTTCCCTTCGAATATCGAGATAAGACCTATTTAATAAAACTACGGATTTCAAAATACTTTTATTGGTAACAACATAAAATAACAATCGATAAGTAAGAAAAAAACATTGTTGAAACTTGCTATAAACTGACCGCTTTAATGAGTCCTCCGCCTTGCCGCAAAGGCACATTAAGCGTCCACATAGTCCTAACAATATCCCACAGGTTATTTGCTTTAAAATAACCATAATCCACGTAGGTATTACGATACTAATTGAACCAATACGTGATCAACCTTCAGAATATTCCATTCAAATAATTTTATTATTTATATGGAATGGTCTTTTTTATTGTTTTATTAATTTATTTTTTACCTTTGCGAGGACTCATTAAAGCGGTCGGTCTATAAGTGTGCACATGTTTGTGCTGGTGACTGTACCTTGTTTAATACTAAGTTACACTGAATAGTTCGCTTAATTAAATATTTGTTTCCACTGTCTACTGTCTAGATGTCTTGGACTGTGAAATTTTGGACCTTGAATGAAAGTAGTTGTAAAGATACTTGTGGAAAAGTTCAGCCAGAGGAAGTACAGCCAGTTTTCAGGTATGGCTATAATTATGTCGGTTCACACATTTGTTGCCATTAAGTAAAATAGAAGATACAATATAATTTAACATAACATCTTCTAATCTCCGAAAGGTTAGGCAGAGGTGTACCTAACAAGTACACCCACATTTCGCCAGTGATGTTTAAGTCTCATGTAATAGGGGCGTGCCTATTGCCATCAACCGGGCACAAATCCAGACTCCGTGGTTCGTACTGATAAATCCCTGATGGAAAAACCCAATGACACTTTGGCCGACCCGGGACAATATAATTTAATGTCTAAATAATGCAGTAATCATATAATAATAATAAATTCTTCATTCCACCAAAAGCCATCACAGTACAAGATCCACAGACTAAATAAGGTATATAAGGCTTATAACTAGGTCACAATAATGTTAATACTCTGACTCCTAAACTAGGTGTATGTGCCTGTGTTAGGGGTCAAAAGTAAGCAGTTACATAGATTAACAGAAGTTGAAATGAATTGAATGGCTTAAAATATCACGTACAGCAGCTAGGTTACCAACTATTTATATACCAGTGAGTCCCAAACTCGAGGGGTCGTCTGCATCTAAGGGTCCCGAGATTTCCAAAGTGGAGACGGACAGGTGATTCCGTTGTGGTAAGGTATGTCCGTCTGTGAAATTAGTTTGTATCTGGCTGAGTATAGAACTGGGTCTGGTCATGGCGGTCTATAACCAGAATATTATGCTTTTACAAAAAAAAAATGCCTTTTGGAAGACGGACGGCACCGCCGAGGCCGGCCCAGAAAGAGCTAGGTGGCGAGACGATCTGGACGCGTACCGTGAGGCCTGATTCGAGGAGGCACGGGAAAAGAGCACATGGAAGGAATAGGGGGAGGCCTTTGCCCAGCAGTGGGACAGTACCGGTTACTAAAAAAAAAAATAACCTTTTTACTGATAAGCTGTTCAAAATTGATTATCAAAACTATTCGGCCTACCAGATTGAAACTTAGTATCTTTAAATGATTCGGTCTTTCAGATTACAAGTTGGTGAGCTCAGCATTGATTTAAACTAACTGTTTAAATAGGAATGAGTTCAGTTATTTGAAGAAGAGGTTGGCAGGACACTTGGCTAGACGTTGAAATTGCAGGTGGAGTAGAGCCCTCACTGAATAGTTACCAGGAGACGGTAGAAGAAGTGTTGGGAGACGAACAAGACGGTTGGATGGCATTCAGATAATCGTGGGTAAGACCTGGTTCAGACATGCGCAGACCAAGTAAGAGTGACACAGAAGTAACTAAGCTGGAACTAGTGACAATGAAGGTGATGAGTTCACTTCAAGAGGTGGCCTCAACGCCAGTCCTTCGTATTAAGAAAAGGGTATTACTATTAATGCCAACAACTTTGAACTTACAGGTGTTCATACATGACCTTTTGTTGGCCTTTGATGGTATCCTGTCACGAAGTCACACACAACGTCTTAAGTTCGCGTAGCGTCCTCTGGCAGGGTCGCCATGTAAGGTGCGGTGTTGATCGTAAATTCTCGATTATTACTGGGATATATTTCATAGGATAGTGCATATAAATGGTTACAAAGGTGAATAGATTATAGTATTACAGATCAATCCTTACACTTTATTACTTTCCATGAAATGAACAGTCAGCCCGATTAACAATCTATATTTGCAGACTAGTTTTTTTCCGCGGCTTCGTAAGCTTTTTTATCGGAAAGCATCGATCGGGATTTTTTTTAATATAGCCTGACACTCGGGAATAATCTAGCTTCCCATTAGTGAATGAATTTTCGGAATCGGATTAGTAGTTCCCAAGATTACCCACTACATCCAAACTTCACCTCTTTATACAACGTTAGTTTTAGTATATGCGAAACCTGAAACACGTGTCTAGTATTTTTATTTAAATAATCTATGTATGTATATCAAAACTGTATCATGAAAAATCAAAGTTATAAGCTTGTTCTGTTACCTGGCTGTCCGCACAAAAACGTGATCACCACACGGCGCGTCCTCTCGCGCGCCTCCAGCGTCGTCTTGAGCTCATTGATAATAATAATTTGGCAGTAGGTACCTAAATCATTGCGATAGGTACTCAAAAGTCGCTCGGTATTCAAATATAATTTTTTTTTAAAATTTTTGGGAAAAAATATAACATGGTTTAAAAATTATTGGAATCGATTCAGTTACTTATTCAGAACAAACTACATTCAGGTTTCGCATATACTATATGTATAAAATAATGTTGTATACTACAGAGGCCCTGGCACAAGCGCGCGGTGTAAACGTTACGTAACTACGACGATTTTTGAATCGAAAATACAATTATCCTTTAGCATTTTAGTTAAATTAAAGCACAATCAGTATCATCCATAGATATGAATAAATTCTTAAAACTATGAAAAAATTATATGTGAAACGAGTATTTTTAACCGATTTCCAAAAGATTCTGTTTACATTCAGCGATATTTTGACCAATTTTTTTGTTTAAAAGAATGTCATTTCGCGGTGGTCTCGTTTAAATTTAGTGAAGATTTGATGCTGATCTTCGGATATGTACAATGGAACTCTTCAATAATAATAGACAGCAAGTCTGTCGTAATTGCTGTAATCGCTTGGATATGTCATGTAAAACCGAGTTCAAAACAAAACTCTAGCTTCAGAAGTCGGTGGGAGAAAACTGAAACAAACAAACAAAATACACCGAGCTCTGAAGCTAGAGTTATTTTTCACTTAATGGTGTTTTTTTAATTTTAAAACTGATGTCATAGCGTAACGTTTACATCGGACCTCAGATATATCCTTCCGTGAACAACAGAATGTCTCACATCACTGCTCATCTAATATAGTGAACACTATAACATGTCATGTCTGAAATAGTTGGGATTCCGCCGGCATTGCGGTCGCGCGACTCTGCGACCGGCGACCGGCTGCGGTCGCATACCGGTCGCGGTCGCCGGTCGCCACCTCGTCGATGTATGTGCTGATTGATACTGCTGCTTGTTTCAGTTATGAGTTATGTTTGTTAAATGTGATGAGAATATGGATATTGTGGTTTGTTTGTTATGAGTTATTTGAATTTTAAAGTATCTAATTTGAACTCTGTGGTCTACGTGTCCATAATTTCAGATAAACCGGGAATCTGAAAAGATATAATAAACTAGCTAGACCTTAGCCCGCGTGAAATTATAATACAAATGTTACTTCCTTATTTGAATCGGATTTTGTTAACAATTTCAAAGGTTTTAATTTTTTTTTGTACGGTACCCTAATCCGTTTTCTAAAATAAAAACCTAAGTTACTCCTGATAACATCAGCTATCTGCCAGTAAAGGTCCCGTCAAAATCGATGCTGCTGTTTTGGAGATTAGCCAGAACAAACAGACAGACAGAGAGACAGATTTTTATCCACAAAGTAATCCAGTTTCAAGAGAACGATTAAAATCTGTTAATAAGCTAAACTAGTAGAAGAAAAACATTTTTCTTTTTAAAGAAAAGATATAAAACATTCCAACATAATTTCCCTCACATTTTTTCGACAAAACAAACCACAATAACTTACTACCCACATTAAAAACAGGCGGTAAATTCAATGCAAATTATTCCGAAGAACTCGTACCCCTAACGATCACTCTGTTGCCTAATTACCGTCAGTAATATAACATAACATCACGCCTGTAATCCTCGAAGGGCGTAGACAGAGTTATGACTAATAGTAGACCCACATTTCGCCAGTTATGTTAAGGGCATTACATTGCTAGATGACCTTGATGATTTGATCCCTGTACTGGTTTTTGTTGACTTGCCCCGCACATTTCGCAAAATTTCGGTTTTTATTTATTATTTAAAAATATTAAAAGAAATAACAGAAAAAAAACAATACAGATTGTTAAGTATATCATTACGTATTTGTTGTTACAAAATTCATGCCGATCTGATTCAGCCGTTACAGAGATAATTTACCATTAAGGTTGAAAAAGGACCTATTTTCTACGATTAACCAAAAAAAATTGAGAAGGTTTATTAAAATTTTAAACAATACAATTTATTTGTGATGAACTTAACTATAACATACTTTTTTTACACGGAAAACGCACGAAGGGATTCATCAACAAATTTCTTTGAACATACGCTGTTTTTGGGATTTGAGCCATGTAATGCCCTTAAAGCCCCATGTAACAGAGGGCGAGACTGTCGCCATCAATCGGGCACAAATCCAGACTCCATGGCTTCTAAAAAAACCAATCACATTTTGCCCGACCTGGGAATCAAACCCAGGGCCTCTCACTCAGCTGTCGCGCTTGCGATTACTAGACCAACGAGGCGATTAACTAGACGCAAATTATTCGGTATAACGCGTACCTCTAACGAACACTCCAATGCCTAATTGCCGACAGTAATCGGTAAAATATTAAGATTTTTTAGGAAAATATTGTTGAATTGTAAACATGGAATGAATGGTGCAGTGATTGCTTTTTTCAATGTATAAGTTGGGGATGATACCCAAACCATTACGACCATTATGCTCGTGGCTAAATAATAACAGCCGCTCGGCCACGCTTGCTCTAGGTTGTTCCGTGGACGGTTGACCACCCATTACATACCGAGTTTCCTCTGTGCCTCGGAAAGTACGTTAAGCTGTTGGTCCCGGCTGTCAATTGTAGATCTTCGACAGTCGTTAGGAAGTCAGTGGTTCGAAAGACAACCATGCAGCATTAACAAGGGGTATCGTATCACCCGGTAGGTACTAACTGGGTTGTGGAGGTCAGATAGGCAGTCGCTCCATGTAAAATAATAGAATTCAGCAGAAAAGGCTAGGCAGTAGGATGTGTTTCAGACCATCAAACTGAACAATTGGCTCCATGGGACTACCATCAAAATCGCAAAAAAATCAGCTGTCCCATACATTTGGGTCGAGTAGGTATTGAAGTTTTGTACTGGACAGCAGTTTTTTTTTACGATTTCGATGGGGGTCCCATGGAGGAAGTTGTTCAGTTTGAAGGTCTGTATCACACCCTGAAATATGACCACAACTTTCTGGTACATGATGTATGGTAAAGTAAATCCTTTTAGCTTGTTAATCCTGTGCGTCATTATGTATCAGTAAAGGCAAATAAGGGAGTGTATCGCACACAGCTCCGATAAGATTTCCGATAAGCAAGGATATTATGTTGGAAATTTTCCTCCTAAGATTTGCATCTAGGTAAAAAGAACCAGCCCCGCCTTGTAAAACCACAAACGTTTAAAAGCGAGTTAAATATTCTAGTTACAGAATAAATAATTGAATTGATAAGTTAGTAACAACAAAGAAAATTACTCTTTCTACGTTTCTCTCATTAAACGTTTAACGTTCTGTGATTACAACTTAATTACACTGCAAATTTTTCAGAAAAAAAAAATTAACACATCATCATCATGATTTACCAATCCTATTTTAAACAAATACGGCAGACGCAAGTCGGCAAGACTAACCAAATATAAATTACCGATTACTAACCATTAATAAATTTACGAAAACACAAAAAACCAGTACTTCACCTACATGCATAAACTCATGACTTTTTCTCATGGTGGCGGGTGGGAGGCAGAAACCACAGAACGCCACCTGCTACGACCGTTTTATTTGACTAACCACGAACACTGGTGGCGAGTACTATGAACCTGACCTTTCTGAAAAATGTCACTTTTGTTAGTCGCCTTTCACTCAACCTCTCCACATGAACCATCTAGGTATACTCTTTTCAATTTTTATCACTAAAAGAAAGAAAGAAAATACATTTACTACATCTTCTTTTAAACCGCAACGCATTTACTTCAATTGTGTTAAATCATTTATATATTTTTCCACAAGCTCACCATTGCTGTTTTACAAGCTGAAAAAGCTCACCCTTTTACAAGTGATATTAATGTCAATAAAACCATCAAATAACATTGTCCCAGTAACCTAAAAGCCTGTATTTATAGCTCGATACACCGTGTGAAAATTGAGCTTTTTCTTTGAAACTTAACTGCCTCACAAAAAGGATCCCGGCGAAACGTGAATTCGTCTTTTCTAATGTCCTATAAATAAACATACGGTGCCGAATTTAGGGACCGTGCACAATGTACGGTGATTTCGGGAAAATGTTTTCTTCTTTATTCTGTTTGGTGCGGTTTAACGATGTGGATGGATGCGATGTGATGTGATGATGATGTGGTTTTAGTCCTTTTTTTCTAGAGTATATTGTTTTTTTAAGTTTGCAGAATTGAATTTAAACGCCATAATGAATAATACAGGACACTCTGTCATTAGGTCCCTAACAATAACACCGACGCACAAACGCTTACCACGTACTCAATACATCACTCCGAACACCGCCTCATAGAAACTTTTCGTCGGTAAATTTAAAAAAAATCAGCCGTTACATGCATTTTGACCGTTTAGGTATTGCACTTTTGTAGGAAACAGCTGATGATGATGAAAAATTTCTATGTTGGTTCAGAATGATGTACTGAGTACGTGGTTAGCGTTTGTGCGTCGGTTTCTCTTTCATCCTGTATAGAATCAAACTCTCAATAAGGTTAGAATGTTTCTGTAATTTATGAATCGAAAATTGTACCTTTTTAAGAGAAACAAAATAACTAGCTTTTTGCGCATGTTGAGCAATGAGCACAATCCGATATGGGTATTTTTTCTGGTAGAAACTCTACGGAACCCACCTACTGATTAAGAGTCTCTCTGTATATTGATGATACTGAGTGTTTTTGAATAGAGACGAGAAAGTATACATATGCCTGAGCTTTAAAAGGTAACCTATAACTATTTTTTAAAGTCGGAATGTAGATTCAACACAGCACCCTGTCGTCTCCCTAACCTAATTTTCCCTCAGCAAGATTACCCCAAGTGTAACAGTACCCTTACGGCCGTCTTCCAGAATGGCTTATTGATGTAGTGAGCCCTTAACAATGGCGCAGCTGCGTTACCCGACGCCGAAGATAGAAAAAATTCGACCTACCCTCACGTCCATGGGCGTTCACACAACGTACATAGACGTTCTCTGTTGAAAAACTGCTATAGACGTTCTCTGTCGAAAAACTGCTATAGACGTTTTCTGTCGAAAATGATTACTTATGTTTTATGACGGGAAAAGTGAGTAAAACCGGATTATCTGTGGTATGGTTTTATTATTGTTTGAAAGTGATACATTTTGGCTTTCATTGCTTCAAGGAAGATGTGTTTCATAATCAAGTTGTGGGATAATGGTCTTTTAAGTATGGGTTCGTTTTAATCGCAATGGTTTTTATCAATTTCAAATGAGCTTTTATTCATAGTAAATATTATATACATTAATAAATTAAAATAACCTATATTAACTAACTAACTTAAAAATAAACTTAAAAAGTGGCGTCAAAAAACTCCTCCTCAACGTAGTCAACTGGTAATGTACCCAAAAGACTGGCGGCGTTGCCACGTTGTATGGCAACGCTAAGCCTTTGGCCAAGGTAAAAGCCAGCCCTTGGGTCACGGGAAGAGTCAACTAAACGTTTAGAAATGAGCTTTTTAAGTTTATTAGATAGCTAGCTGTTGCCCGCGACTTCGTTCACGTGGAATTTTGATGTGGATGTGAGAAAAAACAGATAGCCTATGTCCTTTCCCAGGACATAATCTATCTCCTTGCTAAATTACTTTGCGATCCGATCAGTCGTTTAGTCTTGAAAAGGTAACAAACAAGAGTTACTTTCGCATTTATAACATAAGTATGGATGTACTCATATTCATTCAGGAAAGAGGGTAAATTAAAAAGATAATTAAAAAAATCAAATTTTAGGCCAAAAATCGCCGGCGTTGTTACCTGACTTTTTATTTGAGAAATAAATCATGTGTAAAGAGATAGTTACAAACTGGAACCAAGATCATTTAATTATAGATACATAATTAAACTCTAATTGAAAATTTCCGGCCTATATCGTGGAACAAAGTAGACCTGAATCAGATAACCGTGCATATCAACAAGGACAGCTGGAACGACGAATTTTTCAAAGGAGTCTGCTGCATTGAAACATGTCAATTATTTCAATGACACTTCGCCGCTTCGTCATTAATTCGAGCCGTTCGGAATGAAGCGAAGCGTCGATGTGAACCGAAGCGTTCCGAAGTTTACCGAATCTTCTCGAAGTTTCCCGAAGCTCGATTCAAGTCCGCTAACCTTTTTTCTTAAGATTTTTTTGCTCATAATATTGTTAGCTTTAAGTGATCGCCGTCTTTTATGCAGTATTGGAAAATAATCAGTATTTCTGTTGGATTCGAGAGCTTCCGAAGAGATGGTCATTATTGTAATTATCGCAGTGTTTTGCGCCAGTTTGCTGTCTAGACTGAAATTAATTGGTTTTTCCAAGTACGAAACGAAATGTTACTGAGACTAGTTCCGTTGTTGCAACGTGATGTTTTTTTATTTTATTTTGATTGAGTAATTGCTACAGCCACATAAGCACTAGAGGTCTGAGCCGTCCATGAACCCCCAACTACAGAGGTTGTCTTTGCTCCGGCAGACTTGGGTTCGAAGTCTGTTTTGATTCTTGAGATTTCCAAGTATGCGGCGTCTCCTCACAAACATGGCCCGCCTTCCATCTTGCACCGCACCCTATCACCAGTGCACCTGATGATCTACTTACTGCATCAGTGAGCGGGGTTCGCGTGGCTGAGTTTGGAACTGAAGAAGAAGATTCCTACAGCCAACATTTCATTTGATAACAAATATTCTGTATTTCTAAAACAAGGACCCGAAGGACTTGCCAAATTAACATTGCAAAAAAAAGTGAAAAGTCATAAAAGTGCATTGACATAAGCTATCGAAAAGCATTAATATGTCAATCCTGTTCAAATTCGTTGTAGAAACGCGAATCGCTTCAAAAGTGGTCACCACTTGTCTAGGCCCTTACCTACATCTTTTAAGCATTGCGAAATTGATGTTCTGATCTATTGACAACTATTCCAAAAACAGCTTTTATGACCTTTTTTTTAAAATAACATAACATCACGCCTGTTATCCCAGAAGGGTTAGGCAGAGGTGTAACAAATAGTACACCCACATTTCGCTAGTTATGTTTAAGTCCCATGTAGGAGACGAGGCTATTGTCAACCGTTAACATATCCAGACTACGTGCCTGCTACTGAGAATATCCTGATGAAAAAACCCAATAACACTTTGCCCGACACTACGAACCCAGGACCTCATGCTCAGCAGTCGCGCTTTAATTCACAATATTTATAAAAATCATGTCATCAATTCAGCAATGCCTCTATCTACACTATTACCATTAAAAAAAGATTGCCAGAGTAAAAAAACTTCGATCCTCACAAAATAACCTTACAACATTAAGACCAGCACACCAACATCTGCTACGTGTTTAAGAACAATGTATGGCATCAATAAGCTACTCTACAAGGTTATACCCTTTGTTACCCGAAAACAGAACTCACAGAAACATATCTGTCTCTCTCTAACTAGTGTAGATAGCTATTGTTGTCTCTCTCTCTAAGGTTGGGTGGAAGTTTTTCCGCTCGGTTACCCGATCCCTGCGAAAATGAGTGGAATATATTTAGCAGTAAATGAAAACATTTGTTTTGATCTAGTTATTATAAGGCACAGTTTCGCTCAGCTCGCGGAGCATGACCACCGTAGAAACGGGTTTTGTCGACTGAAGAATCGACAAAATGTCAGATTTCTTTTTTTGATCTGTCGTTTTGTTGATTCTTCATGGTCATGCTCGTCATCATCTGCCTAGCCTTTTCCGAATTATGTTAGGGTTGTCTTCCAGTTTAACTGGATGCAGCTGAAAACTAGTATTTTACATGGAGCGACTGCCTATCTGACCTCCACAACCAAGTTAGTACTAGGTAATACGATACCCCTTGGTAAGACTGTTTGTCAGGCTTTTGGGCCACTGACTACCTGTAACGACTGTCAAAGATCTACAAATGACAGCCGGGAGCAACGGCTTAACGTGCTTTCCGAGGCATGGAGGAAACTCGGTATCTAATGGGTGGTCGCCCATCCACAGACCAACCTAGGCAAGTTCAGCTTAACCTAGAAATCGATCCGAGCGGCTGTTATTATTTAGCCACGAGCTCTTCATATCGTGCGTTTGTGTTTTATTCGTGGATAGAAATGGTCGGTAGGATAAATCTTTTTTTTTGTATTTTTGTGGGTAGTGTAGAATAACCGTGTTAGTGCTGTGTTTGGGATTCTGTGAAGTTATTTTCAGCTTTGGTTTTGAGTTTCAAATGTTTTGTTTTTTAGTTGTATGTTCGGGTTATTTTCATGTTAGGATTTTTTTTTTAATGAATAGACAGGACACATGAAAAAAAAAATGGCGGCTGAATTCAGCTTGAATTACTTTATATGATATTGATTTCATGTGATTTTCGAAGCCTGGTTTTCAGGCTTTTATTCGGTAATAATTAAAGTCTCGGTTGTGTTTTTATAAAAACAAACTTTAATATAATTTATGTTGCGTGCGATTTCCTGTAAAAATCCATCATCGCTTCAGCTGTAATGATTGTAATAAAACACTATAAATAAATTTAATTACCAGTATATCTACCAATGAGATAATTATAGTTTTGATTTCTCTGGTAGGACCACATTCAGTTGTAGTCATATACAGGGTGTAAACAGACCCTTCTCATAGCCGTTTACACCCTTTATAGGACGGGATACATTGAGTAGATTACTTATGTAGGTACTAATCGGAAAGCCGTTAGTCCCGGCTGCCATGTGTAAATCTTTGACAGTCGTTACAGGTAGTCAGTGGCCCGAACGTCTAACCACCAGTCGTACCACGGAGTATCGTATGACCCAGTACTAACTGGGTTGTGGAGGTCAGATAGGCAGTCACTCCATGTAAAATACTGGTATATAACTGCATCCGGTTATACTGGAAGCTGACTCTAACGTGGTTGGGAAAAGGATAGGCAGATGATGACTTGCAGAAGTTTGATATTTGTCTGACAATGACAGGAATACCATAGCCAAAGTAGTTGCTAAGTACCGTATACAGGGTGTAAACGGACCCTTCACGAAGCCGTCAACCAAGCATTCTGTACATCAAACTAAGAGTTACTTAGTTTGATGTACAGAATGCTTGGTCACGCCAAAATTATTGCTGCGAAACTGACTTTTTTTGGGGTAAAAAATCACAGTTCATTCAATGTACCTTATTACTTATCGCACTCAAAACATTGTGCTGATGGATGCATTGAATAGTACGGCGGTCCTGTACGTATATAAAGTAAAGTTATAACATTAAAAAGATCTCGTCCTTAAGCTTCTTCTAAAGACTAAAAACGTGTAAATCAACTCGTAGACAGTAGCACTTCTCGTTCAGTTACCACCCCTGATGGATCATGCTATCAATATTACTCCTGCCTACCCACTGTAGGGCTGTAAGCTGCATGTAATTAAAATTGATTGAAAGTTCATCCCCAGCGGAAATACTGCGTTTATTGCTTTTAAAGTTAATTTGTAAATATAAAATGGTTGATTTTTTTATTGAATATTGTTTGCACAACTGGGATGAATTTTACAGAATATTGGAAATCCGTTAACAAAAACTGATAAATAAATAAATTTTCTGCAGGACATACTCCATTACGTTTCGTCATGTTTGATATCCGTGTCTATTTATCTTCGAAGTTTCGCTACATAATTCGATTTGACTTTGGGATCGAATTTGGGATTTGAATTTTGGGTTTTTTTTTCCGTTTGATCTTTTGTTGAGAGCAGCGGTGACCCAGTGGTAGCGGCCCCTACTTACGAGCAGCAAGTCGTGGGTTCGAACCCAGGCAGGCGCATTACTTTGTGTAATTTATTTCATTACCACTGCTCTCAAAACGGTGAAGGAAAACATCGTGAAGAAACCGGCATGTCCTAGAACCAAAAATTCGAAGACATGTGACATCTACCAACCCGCACTGGCCCCGCGTGGTGGATTATAGCCCATTCCCTTTCATAGAGAGGAGGCCTGTATTCCAGCAGTGGGAACATTATAGGCTGATTATGCTTATTGACCTTTTGTTATCACTGGTCTTCAGGATAGAAAGCTGTATGGCATCTGACAACTTTCAAGATAAAGAAAGATGTCTCAGTGATAAAATGTAGAATATCCTCTTATCTATGTAACTATTACATAGATGTTACTTATGTAAATCTTAGACGGTGCATCCCTGCAGTCACGGCGACAGATTCATGCGACGTTGCCAGCTCGACTTAATTAGACGCGTCCATTTACCGAGATTTCTACTTACATTTAGATTACTGCTGCCTTCATGTATGCAGTGTGATATGTAGTGCAGGAGTGAATTTGGATGGCTACAAGAGACCAAAGAAGCGATGGATGGACTGTGTGAAGGGTGATGTGGTGACAATGACTGTGGTGAAGACGAGTTTTAGAGAAGGATGGATGATGAAGACATGCTGGATCGATGCCAAATGCCAAATAAAAAAATTGGGATAAGGGCAGGATAATGATGTTGCTTTTATTTGAATAGGTTGGCAAAAATATCGACAGTCTAGAGCTGGGCTAATATACAACATTATTTTTAGTATATGTGAAACCTGAATATAGTATTGTTCAGAATAAGTCACTGAATCGATTCCAATATTTTTTAAACCATGTTATATTTTGTCCCAAAAATATTTAAAAAAGGTTACAAGTTGGACACCGAGCGACACTAAGTACCTATCGCCATAATTTAGGTACCTACTGCCAAATTATTATTATCAATGAGCTCAAGACGATGATGGAGGCGCGCGCGCGGCGGCACCGCGTGGTGACCACGTTTTTGTGCGGACAACCACGTAACAGAACAAGCTTATAACTTTGTGATTTTTCATGATACAGTTTTCAAATTTTGTACATAGGTTCTTTACATAAAAATACTAGACACGTGTATCAGGTTTCGCATATACTAAAACTAATGTTGTATAGAATGAATACTTTAGGCGACTGTAACATCCAAGTGGCTTGCTAAACTCATTTTACTCACACAGGGAAAGAAAGAAAGAAAGAAAACATATTTATTTAACACATGCCACAAGTACACAAAACAAACTAATAAAAATAAATAAAAACCATTACATACCGAGTTTCTTCCGTGCCTCGGAAAGCATGTTAAGCCGTTGGTCCCGGGTGTCATTTGTAGATCTTTGACAGTCGTTAGGTAGTCATGGGCCAAAAAGTCTGACAACCAGTCTTACCAAGGGGTATCCCTTCCCAGTACTAACTGGGTTGTGGAGGTCAGACTGGCAGTCGCTCCATGTAAAATACTGGTATTCAGCTGCATCCGGTTAGACTGGAAGCCGACCCCAACATGTTGGGAAAAGGCTAGGCAGATGATGATGAATTATTTCATTTTTTTATATTCACCATGTTGTTTCAAATTCCATTGAGGATCGTTATCCACGACATATTATTAGTTCTTTTCTCTGATTGTCGTCTTGATAATTAGTACTCAATTGAGGACATAACAACCACATGATCTAGGCGTCTAGACAAGTCAAGGTAGCCTTATATCCTTGAATTAGTAATACGTTTATTTCCTAACTAGCAGACCTAAGGTGTAGGTGGCACACGTGTGTTTTTAGGGTCCCGTAGCCGATGGGTAATCAACGGGACATTATTCAATTCAATTAATTTATTTCAGACACAATGAAGGATTCATAATTTTGTTAGTAGGTACACTTAAAAATAATGTTAGTAATTAATTAAAATCAGGGATCCATAAATACACACCACACACTACTATTATAACCATCCAAATAATATATGAAAATTAAAGTAACATGTCAAATAAAATGTCCACCATCAAAACTAAATAAAAATAAGTTAAAAATTAACAAAAATAAGTTATTTTGGGATCGACTTTATTAATTAAATGAATTACAACGACATGAATAAAAATACAAACATTTTTTCTTACATCTATTACTTAAAGCCTCCGCAGTCCGTTCGTCCATCCGTCCGTATGTCTGTCAGCGGGCTGTATCTCATGATCCGCAATGTTGAATTTTCCAAAAAATGTGTATTTCTGTGGACGCTATAACAACAAATAATAAAAATAAATTAAACAAGGCTCCTCTACTACGATGGTACGGAACTCTTCAAGCACGAGTTCGACTCGCACTTGGCCGGTTTTTTTTTGTTTGTATGTAATTATAGTTTTTTCTAGAGATCGAGGACACGGGCAATTTGATATTCTGCCAGTAATAACCATGATGGAAAAATCAATTGGTTTAATTATTATTTTACCTTGCTTTTGTAGTCAACACTCCCGCCTTCTCTGCTTGTTCCTTTACCCTGTAGTGACGTAATAGTAGAGTCATATCGTTAGCACCTTCGTTTGTCGAGTGATCGCAAGCGCGACAGCTGAGCATGAGGTCCTGGGTTAAGTTCCCAGGTCAGGCAAAGTGTTATTGGGTCATTCCATCAGGAATTCCTCAGTAAAGCCACGGAGTCTGGATTTTAGGCAGTTGATGGTTATATAATGGGACTTAAACATAACTGGCGAAATGTGGCTCTACTATGTGGCTATGTTCTGCCTAACCCTTCGGGGTTTAGACGTGATGGTTATGTTATCTATCATCATCATCATTTCAGCCGAAAGACGTCCACTGCTGGACATAGGCCTCCCCCAAGTGTCGCCACATTAACCAGTCCCGTGCGACTCGCATCCAGCGGATCCCTGCAACCTTCACCAGGTCATCGGTCCACCATCTATATAAATAAATAAAGTGTCTGTTTGTAATAAAAAAAAAAACAGATTTTTACTAAAACCTTAAATGTAGGTACTTATCAAATAACATTTATTTATTTCTTTATTTTTTCTGTCTTTCTGTCTGTCCGTGTGTCTGCCTGTTTGTTCCGGTTAATCTCCAAAACGGCTGGACCGATTATGTTGGAACTTTTACTGGCAGATAGCTGTTGTCATAAGAAGTAACTTAGGCTACTTTTATCTAAGCAAAGGGATTGCAAAAAATGAAAATCCTTGAAATTGTTAACAAAATCCAATTCAAATAGGAAAGTCATATTTTTATAATAATTTCACGCGGAAGAAGTTCTCAGGCAACAGATACAGAGCCTAGTCATTAAATAAATTTTCTTAATACCAATTACTAATTAGTTTAAGTTTAAAGCAACAGTCACAAATCTTGGGAAATATATATATATTTTTTTTTATTGACGTTGCCCCACACTAGGAAGTTCTCCTGTATCGTGGGTGCGTTTACAAACATTTAAACTAACATACACAAACAGCCAGACCCGGAACAACTACCTGTAGATCGTACAAATATGTGTTCCGTGCGGGGATCGAACCCGCGACACGCAGCGCAGAAGCCGATCGCTCAGCCACTGCGCCAACCGTGCCGACGATTATTTATTTCCAGATTCAATATTTGGTGATAGATTGTTTTGCAATGTCTGCGCTAGGTTAAAACTATTAGTTATGAATAAAACAAAAATATAAATCGTTCATCTTGACACCCAAACACTCTGACATCATTTTGCTTTCTGTCAAAAAAGATTTATCTTCGAATTTATTTTGCATGATTACAATTGAAAACTGAATGATTTACCTTTTTATTTTCTGCATATATTTGATATAAAACCTAGAATTTATGAGGGATAGGCCAAGATAAGTTAAAGACGTGAATCTACGTTATTGGCATATCAAAAACCACGGTTTTGAATTTTTTATTAGTTTTTTATTCATGAATATTATTTCAATATCGGTTTTCAGGGCTTTGAATAATATTTTCATTGTGGACTTATCTTTTCGTTGAATTCTATGTAAATTATTGGTTTTATTGCAATCGATAAGCTATGTAATTCTTGTTAAAATATTAAAATCTTACAATTTAAATAACGCTATTTTTATCACTCACTCACACAGCCTCCCCCCCTCCCATTATTCCCTCATCCCCTATTTTTTTTTTGTTCTACAGCGCTTATCAGAAATGTGTGTTAATAAAAAACTTTAATACTTACTCAACCGAATTGCATGGGACAGTTAATATTTTTTTCGTGGATATGATGTTGGTCCCATCGAGAAAGTTTTTCAGTTTGATGCTCTGTCTGAACACCCTTTGTATATAATATTATATTATTTATTTATTTATTGGATCTCCAACAGAACCTACACAATTACATGCAAGTATACATTAAACAGGGACAAGTACAAGTGTGCACTTCTAATTATAGGAGACCACATCATTCTCTTATAATCTAGGTGCATACAGTAAATTTGTATGACCACACTTTTCTGAATCACGCTGTATATAACTGTGAAAAAGTTAACAGCGACAAAAAAAACACAAGTTCCTTAAAACCTTTGCCGCTGACTGTACTATCTATACTAACTCGTACCTCATAGTACACACGTATTTCACCAGTTATGATGTTAAGTCCCATGTGATAGGGGGCGAGCCTATTTCCATCACCCGTCAACATCAGACTCCGTGGCTGCTACTGAGAAATTCCTGATGGAAAAAACCAATAACACTGCCCGTCCCGGGAATCGAACCCAGGACCTCATGCTCAGCAGTCGCGCTTGCAACCACTCGACCAACGAGGCAATCAAAAACGATAAATGTTCTATGCTAAACAGTCTACCAAACAGGTTTGTTCATTTCAGGCCTCCAAATTATTGGCAAATTACTCATGATACTCGGAAGCTCTATAGGCACTGCGGCGAGCTGCGGTTGGTCGAGCGACGGGTATTGATGACGTCATCATTCAACGCGCCAATCCGCGCTCGCGCCCGCTAAACTGATTTCAGTTTTAGATTAGTTCCAAATTCGAATTTGTAATGTGTCCGTTACGGTTCGGAGCTGAAGGTAGTTGGTAGTTTAAGGGCCTCTTGTTCACGAACGGGTTTTGGTTCGTGGCTAAATAATAACAGCCACACAGTTCGATCGAGGGTTAAGCTAGGCTTGCCGAGGTCGGTCCTGAAAGGGTCATTCATTACATGTCGAGACTCCTCCGTACCTCTGAAAGCACGTACAGAATTTGCATTTGCATAAAGTGTTTTTTCATTTCATTGCCTAATTCTTGAGGAAGATTAAAGGCTATTGACGTCAAGCTACAAACCTTGGGGGCTGAGCAGCGGGAGACTGCAAGGCGCTGCTCATCATCATCATCATTCTCCTGCCCTTATCTTTTTTTGGTCGGCGCCGCATGTCTTCTTCTTCAATACTTCTCTTTTACTCGTCATCACATCAGACACGTCCTTTCTTGCCATAGCATCCTTTACACAGTCCATCCATCGTTTCTTTGGTCTTCCTCTATTCTGGGTATAAACCCATGCTCATATGAAAGGAAATATTTTGATTTGACCAGGCTAGCACAGTTCCAGTTAAAAAGCCGGCCGTGTACAGTCGCCCCGAGGGTTGTGACCGTTAGCAGTGAACTGGATTGCTTTTGCATAACATTGATGGGTAGGTTTCGAGGTTGGGGCCATTGTTAACTTTTGATTGAGAATCCAAAATTACGTGTTGCTCTACTTTACTTTTGGCTGTAGTTAGGTAGGTATGTTGGAGTTGCAAGCGTCCCTATGAGCCTATTTATTTATTTATTTAACACTTCAAGCACAAAGTACAGAGGAGGACTTAATGCCATGGGCATTTTCTACCAGTCAACCTTTGGGTGATGCAAAGACAAGCAGTGGTATATTCATACACGAAATATTTTCAGGGAATCATCTAACGGCTATAACGAAGCCATTTCAAGGGATTATTTTTTTTATCTGAGTATATTTTTATAAAAAATAAATAATTTAAAATTAGTTGACCCACAAAATAAATACTAGCTCCTTATTTTTGAACATCCATTACGCTAGTTTACTACGTCGTATTTACCTACAGTCATTGTTAGAATATGGGAGTAAAGGTTTTATGCAAAAAATCTCAAAACATTTTAGAATAATAATAATTTCTTAAAAAAAGACACTCAGATATTTTTTTTTTCGTTTCTATGGCGACTTTACGACTTATAGAAGTTACTCTTAAAATATTTCGTGTATGAAAAGATAGACCTTATATATCCACAAAAAAAAAATTAATAGTAAGATAAAGTACAAGGATATATAAAATACTATAACTAAATATCAAAATACTATAATTATATATCAATATATAAAATAAAAATAAAAAAATAGAAATTTACACGGATATACTAAAATAAAAAGACAAACAATGAAGAAAACATTAACGTTGTGACGAAACTGCCAACTTTTTCTGAATGTACTCGCGAACTTTAATTTTAAACGATAAACGATTGGTTGCCATCCTGATTTCCTGGGAAAGCGCATACTACAGAGACTGAACGAAGAATGATCGGTGAATGAAGTCAGTGCGGTGAGAGGGACATTGAAGAATTTGGTTTTGCGATGAGCGCAGACTCCTATTATGATTGGCACAGATGTATTGAAAGCCTATTTATTGGCCTTGTTTTGTTGTGTCCTGCTGATATGGAGGAAAGTGGAAATGAATGAATGAATGATGTGGAAAATGGAATGATCACTTACCAAAGTCTATGTTAGAAAATCCATCTGTCGATTAATTTAAAAATAAATTAAAAAGATTCTTGCTATTTAAATGTTGGAGCAAATACTTAATTGATTTTGATTTTGAATTTGATGAAGTGATGAGTGATGAGTGTGATGATGAATGATGTCTAAATAAACTAAAGAAAATGAGATAAGGAAAGACTTGAAGATTTTATGACCTCCAGGAAATACATGAGCACAAAAACATTTTTTTTTATCATTGGCAGATACGTCACAACTTACAAAAAAAGAATAATCAAACCGTTATTAAATTTATAACAAAACAAGATTCGATATATTTAAAATTGGAATCGTTTAGCGACTCAATAAACTCTCGCAGCCGGTTGGTTGCATATTGATGACGTCATCAGTCTCTCCGCCAATCAGCGCTAATTCTGATGAATCGCCATTGCCCTCTGTTCGGACATGGATGACTGAATTTTGAATATTGTATGAATTATTAAATTCGCGCCATGATAGTATTTGACGGTTGACTATTGCGCTGTCAGGGTGTTTTGCGCATGAGTTATTAAATATACAAAAGGTTGTTGATTTAAACTTTGGTGAATATAGATTGGCCATGAATTTGTTGAATAGACATAACATAACATCACGCCTGTAATCCCCGAAGGGTTAGGCAGAGGTGTGCCCAATGGTGCACTCACATTTCACCAGTTATGTTTAAGTCGCATATAATAGGGGGCGAGTCTATAGCCATCCACTGGATATATTCCGTGCTACTGAGAAATTCCTGATGGAGAAAGTAAAAAACATTTTGCCCGACCTGGGAATGGAACCCTGGGCTCAGCAATCGCAAGCGTGACCACTAGACCAATGAGGCAGTATCAGACCAACGAGGCAATGAATATTTGTTGTCATAGTCTGACTGAATAGTCGATAAAACAGAAGAAATAACCAGGATCTATAGAACCACACATCATAAGTCATTATTACATCTGCCTAGCCTTTTCCCAACTATATTGGGGTCGGCTTCCAGTCTAAATAGTTGCAGCTCAATACCAATACCCTACTGGGTACTACGATACCCCTTGGTAAGACTGGTTGTCAAACTGTCGAGGCACTGACTACCTGTAACGACTGTCAAAGCTCTATAAATCACAGCCGGGACCAACGGCTTAACGTGCTCTCTGAGTCACGGAGCAAACCCAACATATAATGGGTGGTCACCCATCCACGGACCAACCTAGGCAAGCGCGGCTTAACCTGAAGATCGATCCGAGCGGCTGTTATTATTTATCATTAAACTACTCGTAGGTACGTATTGTTTTTAATAGAACCATCTCTTAAACAGCATGCATATAATCCATCACCGAAAAACCCCATCCACTAAAACATAAACTGCTCATCCCACCTCCCTCCAGTTATTTAGCAGCACCAGTTAAATTAACAATGTTAGTTAAACTAAAGCGGGAAGTTTAACATACAACCCTGTGCTATATAAATTACTGGCTTCATCCGCCAGCCCACTCGTGTTTTGTTTTTATTCTGAACCAATTTGTTATAGCGAGATGAAGTTATGTAGATGTAACTATGATATCTATACAACATTATTTTTAGTATATGCGAAACCTGAATATAGTTTGTTCAGAATAAGTAACTGAATCGATTCCAATAATTTTTAAACCATGTTATATTTTTTCCCAAAAATATTTAAAAAAGTTAAAAGTTGGATACCGAATGACATTCAGTAGCTATCCAAAATATACCTACTGTCAAATTATTACTATCAATAAGCTCAAGACGCCGCTAGAGGCGCGCGCTGCGTGGTGACCACGATTTTGAGCGGACAACTAGGTAACAGAACAAGCTTTGTGATTTTTCATGATACAGTTTTGAAATTTTGAACATAGATTCTTTACATAAAAATACTATACACGTGTATCAGGTTTCGCATATATTAAAATTAATGTTGTATATATAAAATGGTAAACTGACTGACTGACTGACTGGGTGATATATCAACACACAGCACAAACCGCTGGTCCTGGAGACATGAAACTTGGAGGGTGTGTTCTTTGTGAAGAGTAAGTATCCACTAAGAAAGGATTTTTGGGAATTCCACCCCTAAAGGGGTAAAATAGGGGATGGAAATTTATATGAAAGTCCGTCAGTTTTGAAGTTAGGATCTTGAAATTTTGTGTTTAGGATGACGATTGAAAATTAATTTATACGTGTTACAGCTTTTTTGAGGTTTAAAAAAGGGGTATGAAGGTCGGGGGGGGGGGGGGGGATAATCGGATATTTTTCGACATCCACGCAGGCGAAGCCGCGTGCAACAGCTAGTAGGTACATATACATGGTGTTTGGTTGCCTAATTGAAAGGAGGGGTCAATTGCTGTCTCTTCAGCCCCAATAACTCATCCTTGGTCACTCATTTTTTTATTTAAAAAAAATATATTTAAACTTAATGTTGAGTTTTATTTTTATTTTTTAAAAAAAAATATGAGTTTAAAAAAAATGTATAAAACTTACCTATATTTGTGTATGTTAAAATGGTAGTTCTTAGGTGAACACTGGAGGGACAGTATGGTATGTGGTTAAACGGCGGCTCCCAGTCTAACCGGATGTAGCTGAATACCAGTATTTCACATGAAGCGACTGCCTATCTGACATCCACAACCCAGTTAGTACATGCAGGGTAATACGATACCCCTTGGTAAGACTGGTTGTCAGACTTTCAGGCCACTGACTACCTATGGCGGCTGTCAAATATGACAGCCGGGACCAACAGCTTAACCACAGCTAGAAAGTCTAGCTGTGGTTAAAAGAAAGAAGCAGCTGTGGCTTTGGATTACACAATATTATTTTTAGTATATGCGAAACCTGAATATAGTTTGTTCAGAATAAGTAACTGAATCGATTCCAATAATTTTTAAACCATGTTATATTTTTTCCCAAAAATATTAAAAAAAGTTTAAAGTTGCATACCGAGCGACTTAGAGTACCTATCGCAATAATTTACCTACTGCCAAATTATTATTATGAGCTCAAGACGACGCTAGAGGCGCGCGCTGCGTGGTGACCACGATTTTGAGCGGACAACTAGGTAACAGAACAAGCTTATAACTTTGTGATTTTTCATGCTACAGTTTTGAAATTTTGAACATAGATTCTTTACATAAAAATACTATACACGTGTATCAGGTTTTGCATATACTAAAATTAATGTTGTATATATAAAATGGTAAACTGACTGACTGAGTGATATATCAAAACACAGCCCAAACCGCTGGCCCTAGAGACATGAAACTTGGAGGGTGTGTTCTTTGTGAAGAGTAAGTATATTTAAACTTAATGTTGAGTTTTATTTTTACCTTTTTCAAAAACTTTATGAGTTTAAAAAAAATGTATAAAACTTACCTGTGTATGTTAAAATGGTAGTTCTTAGGTGAACACTGGAGTATGGTATGTGGTTAAACGGCGGCTTCCAGTCTAACCGGATGCAGCTGAATACCAGTATTTTACATGAAGTGACTGCCTATCTGACATCCACAACCCAGTTAGTACATGCATACATACAGGGTAATACGATACCCGTTAGTAAGACTGGTTGTCAGACTTTCAGGCCACTGACTACCTGTGACCACTGTCAAAGATACGACAGCTCAACCACAGCTAGAAAGTCTAGCTGTGGTTAAAAGAAAGAAGCAGCTATGGCTTTGGATTATATATTTAATCATTTATTTCGAGCACCAAGACTCATAGTGTTAGTAACAATATATTAC
Organism: Noctua fimbriata; assembly: GCA_905163415.1. Lineage (NCBI taxonomy): Eukaryota > Metazoa > Arthropoda > Insecta > Lepidoptera > Noctuidae > Noctua > Noctua fimbriata. The sequence continues at coordinate 6,033,196 of LR990946.1, forward strand.
AAACTATAATACACTAACAAAGACAAAAACAAAAACAGAAACAGATTGTGACATCACTGTTGCAAGGTGACAGGCCCACCTGGAATCTTGCTGCAGTCGTTCACAAACTCACAATCAAGCCTACTTGCTATCATAGATAGGATGCTGTTGGCGCCGCCCCGCACCCTAAGTACCAAGGATGATTAATTATACAGGTATGCTTAGACGATAACCTGTTGTAGAATACTACGTGTTTTAGTTATAGGATAGAACACACACACACACACACATACACACACACATATACACACACACACACACACACTTACACACTCACACACACACTCACACACACACAAACACACTATACACACACACATACACACTCACACACACACACACACACACACACACATACACTACACAGACGATACGCACGGACGATACGGATACACTTTGTGTGTGATTACACAACTCTCCTCTCGGCTACACGCAGTATGATTAAAGTCATATTTAACAAGCCCATTTCATTAGCTTTAAATCATGCAAAAATTCTACGAATCCTAATAAAAACACTGCGTCCCATTACACGCAGTGAAAGTAGAAATCCCCCAAACAAACAAACTAAAACATTAAACAAATTGCGTATTCAATTATGACTCTGGCAACACTTGTATATTATTTGCCGTCTAGACACAATTTGATTTAATCGGCCATTTTACAAAAGTCCATTATACAGGATGTGAGTAGCGGCACATAAAATTATTTAACAAGCTTTCTCTCCCCTAAAAAAAACATAAAAGAAATCATCCCTTACTATTTGTTTATCTATGTTGGTACCAGTGGCGAAGGTTCCGTACAACTCTATTTCTACCGAATTCCATTTGAAAAATGACAATACAGCCAGTATTATACAACATTAGTTTTAGTATATGCGAAACCTGATACACGTGTCTAGTATTTTTATGTAAAGAATCTATGTACAAAATTTCAAAACTGTATCATGAAAAATCACAAAGTTATAAGCTTGTTCTGTTATCTAGTTGTCCGCATAAAAACGCGGTCACCACGCAGCGCACGCCTCCAGCATCGTCTTGAGCTCATTGATAATAATAATTTGGAAGTAGGTAAATAAATTATTGGAATAGGTACTCAAAGTCGCTCGGTATTCAACTTTTAACTTTTTTAAATATTTTTGGGAAAAAATATAACATGGTTTTAAAATGATTGGAATTGATTCAGTTACTTATTCTGAACAAACTATATTCAGGTTTCGCATATACTAAAAATAATGTTGTATAGACAAATAGTATAATCATATTTAAGATATGTACCGGCTTACCTCTTATAAAAATTGACCCTTCGCTACTGGTTGGTACCTATATTATTACTAGGATTTTTGGTATCCTGCTATTATACATAACTCTTGAGAATTTTGGTTGCAGGTGGGAAGAACAGCAATGTCGAGTAGTGAGCCATCCATCTTCTTGAAATCCCAAGAAAATCTGCCACCTGGATCTGAATTGCAGTGGCCGCTGCTAATACATACAACTTGAGAAAATGTGATTATAGACCCGTCCTACACGAGCAAGTGTGATGCTGTCATGAACTTTCTAAGTGTCGTACCTTTGAAGACCTTATGAACGCCACTGACTCTGCTTTTGTACGTGGCTACCTACTGAACACAAATTATCTAAAAAATAACCATCCTTTCGACAAGAAGTACTTGGTTCTTATGAATTTAAGAGAAATCTTTGTAGTTAAGTCTAAGTAGATAAGTAGAATCACGTGTAATTTTGTTACCAATCATGAATAAAAAACCTGTAACATGGATGTTGGGAGGAGGGGAACCTAAAGTGCTCGCACGACACGTATCAGCGGGAGGGGTATAAAAGTGGCCTAAAAGGCCTCACGTGGTTTTAGGATAGTCCCTTGCGTGAACCATTGTCAGCGGTCAAGCGCAGATTTCGACATTTTTATGCAGTTTCTCTTTCGAGTAACAGAAGTAGGTGTTAAACCCAAACAGCCACTGGCTTCAAGCCAGATCCTATTCATCTCCATTAGCGTTTCAATGAGTGAGAGAGACAAAAAAACTTTATTTGCGAGCAGTGTATTTAAAACATGGATAAAACGCATTATGGGGGAGGGAGATAACTTAATTTAACGGTACTCAACAGGATTGCACCCTGATATGCTGTTCGGAAGCTGATTATGCTGGATGAGTGCTTTTGGATGTTGTGTGCGTGGATGTTGGTTGAAAACATCATCTTTATGCATGATCACTTTTACAGTTTGACTCCTTCGAACTGAAACTCAAAGCACTTATTTCAAATAGACCAGTTTGAGGCACTTTTGAATTGTCTAAGTAGGTATCAGTCATAAACATAGCAAAAGCATAATCAGCCTATAATACTCCCACTGTTGGGACACACGGCCTCTTCTCTATGAGAGGGAATGGGCTATAATCCATCACGCAGGCCCAGTGCAGGACACACATGCACATGAAGAACATGCCGGTTTCCTCACGATGTTTTCCTTCACCGTTTTGAGAGCAGTGGTGATGAAATAAATTACACAAAGTAATGCGCCTGCCTGAGTTCGAACCCGTGACTTACTACTGACTTTGGTGTCAGTCAAATACATAATAATAAATAGAACTGAAGCTACAGCCCTGTCACAAGGCATAGTACTGTAAAAGGCCTGTAGTTGCTCATACCAAAGGGTAGATTCTATGGATAGGAACGGTCAAGAAACTTCATGGAACTGGAAAACCTTGGTTATGATCGATAACACACAGCTTGGCGCTTCGCTTAGTGCTAAGGTGTGACCTAGGTGTCCATGACCTTAGCGAACCAAGGCATAGTTCCATAATGTCACTCACTGCATGTTTAATATGTCAGTTATTTGAGCTATGAAGTACTAAACAAGCGAAGAATCAAGTAGTGTAGCTTCGATTTTGTGTGTTGATATAAGCAACACGCCGCAATTACACCGCATAACATACAATCACGCCTGTAATCCCCGAAGCGTTAGGCAGAGGTGTACCTAATAGTACTCTCACATTTCGCCAGTTATGTTTTAAGTCCCATGTAATAAAGGGCGAGTCTATTGCCATCAACCGGGCACCAATCCAGACGCCGTGGCTGCTACTGAGAAATTCCTACCGGAATAATTCAATAACACTTTGCCCGACCAGGGTATCGAACCCAGGACCTCATCCTGCGACCACTCGACCAGCGAAGCAGTCATAACTTATTTTTAAAACCCAATGGAGTAGCATTTAGAAAACAATAACCTCTAAAATAAAACCCTTTCATTTACAAACAAAAATACATTGTCTAACATGACTCAGCCACCTTTATCACACCCAAAAACCTTTTCCAACAAACATAAAAATACCTTACAAGCGTAGACAGTGCCTATAATCGAACTGGCAACACAGCCCACCTACCCTTACGTATAAATTCGGATCCCTCTCATAAATCTGACGCTAGTTTGCGCCCTAGGTCCTCAATTTAAACCGGGAGCCTCTAATGGGGTTGCCATATTACCCATCTATTTAATTTCCCGAATGGGTAAACGAATTAGGCTGGCAACTTTGAAACGAATTAAATTTTCGACGGTTGACTCATTGTGCTACTGTGTGGGGTAGTCTGCAATTTGCAATGGCTACCGGTTGTAGGGGAGTTGCAATTTGAAATACATAAAGACAAAATAGAAGACCACATTTTTTTATTAAATATATTGACATGATAGGACTTTAAGCACATTATGTATTAAACAAGTTTAATTCACAGTGTACGTACAACGACCAATCAAGCTATGCTAAACCAAATTAAGCTGATCTCCCATTGTACGGGAAGCGCAGACAAAGCGAGGTCAGGTTATACTGGATATGTTTAGCTTGACGTGTAGCCATGTACCTAATAAAAAACTTATGAACTTGATTTTGTGAGGGGTTCGTGGCTAAATATTAACAGCCTCAGGAGCCGATCTTCAAGGTTAAGCAGTGCTTGTCGAAGTCGTTCCGGGAATCGACGACCATCCATTGCATACCGAGTTTGATCCGTGTCTTGGAAAGCACGCTAAGCTGTTGAGCCCGGCTGTTATTTGTAGCAACATACATATATAAATCGATCTCATCATCATCTGCCTAACCTTTTCCCCACTTTGTTGAGGTCGGCTTCTAGTTTAACCGGATGCAGCTGAATCCTCCACAATTCCAGTTAATACTGGGTAATACGATTCTCCTTGGTAAGACTGGTTGTAAGACTTACGGGCCACTGTCTATGATCTACATATGACAGCCGGGCCCAACGGCTTAACGTGCTTTCCGAGGCACGAAGGGAACTCCATATGTTGGTTACCCATCCACGGAGCAGCCTAGGCCAGCACGGCTTAAGATCGACCTGAGAGTGTTATTATTTAGCCACGAGCTCCTCCAAATTAATCTGCATAGTAGCAATTGTGATACAGCAACTAGTTGTAATTTACACAACGAACTCAAAACATCGGACAGGGAGACTTTTTATAAGATTACCGGACCATTGTCGGAGATGATTGTAAAAGATTTTCTATTCGCATTTATAATGGTTGTGTTAAAGACGTTCCTTGATTACAGGGACTAATGAAGACTTAATTCTCAAGCTGATTATGTCTTTGTCTTGTTTTAATATCGCAAGATTTACGGTTCATTTAAAATTGCGAGATTTCGTGTGTGACGTTGTATAAAGTTGGTGGAAATTATATGCAATGATCAAATCAGTATGTAACGGAACACATACGTTGTGTACAGAAATATAACTATTAAATACTATTTTATAGTCGTCTTACAACAGCAACCCACTTCATGTATCCAATGCCTACTAAAAATTCATTAAAAAAAATAGGTATTTATGAGATTTGAATAAAAATATATAAAATTAACTATTATGAAGCATGACGTAGTTGAAACACCCTGTTGCGAGCGATGATCTATTCGACTTGTACGCTGGGTAAGTTTGTTTTACAGTTTGACACGTAAACATTATTAACAGGATGTTTCATAATTGTAATGTATTTTTTTTTTGTACCTATAATCTTTATAACTGGTAAAATAAAAATAATCGCGCCTAGAGGTATTTTATGGCGGATACATTGAGTGGACCATCTTTGTAAGACGACTAAAAAGTCACAGTGTATACTATTTTAATGGTTGTACAACATACAACAACATACAGTCCTGCTGACCTGCAAATTGCACAAACATAAGAAATTTTGAATTTCACGGGCCATCCTGGTGCTTCTCCCTTAAAAGTACCCCTCCCTCTGCCTATCCTTTTGGGAAACGAACGAAAAGCGTGAAAGTGCATAACGACCAATCAAGCTATTCTAAACCAAATTAAGCTGATCTCCCACTGTACGGGAAGCGGATACAAAGCGAGGTCAGGTTATACTAGATATGTTTAGCTTGACGTGTGGCTGTGTGTACCTAAATAAAAACTTATGAACTTGCGCTAACACCCTGGCGCTTCTCCCTTAAAAGTACCCCTTTGCCTATCGTTTTGGGAAACGAACGAAAAGCGTGAAAGTGACCTTAATGAAATAATCGATCTTCAATCATAACAAACAAACGACATTACCTTCAAACTGTTACAAAATAGAATTTCAAAGATAAATCTGACTTCTATTACTAAAACAACAATTTATCATTCCTAACATTTCTGCCACAGCAACTTTAATCCATCTCAAACTGATATAAATGATTGTTGCGAACCCCTGCCGGATTAAAAATTTAAACAAAATCTTACCAAGATATTGGGAGAAAATGATTCGACTGTTTTCTACCCCTGGTTAGGCCACAGAGTAGTAACATACAGAAGCACAGGTGTATATAACGAGCGAATAGAGGCGCACACGGACGCATAAGTGAGCTCCTAGGTACTATCTCAACTGAATGCTCGGAAACAGTGCATCAGATTAGGGATGTAGACTGTGGTGGAACAGGTATCCCACATTTCCACAATGGACATCTCTTTATAGTGTGGTTAGTGCCAAACCTGGTGTCAGTGTTTTTATGCCGCCCATGGGCCTCTGACTTGGCTTTACATCCCGTTGAGAAATATCTCTTGGGTTCAAACTCGTGACCTATGACTTGGCAGTCCTACGGTCACACCACTAGGCTATCACTGCTTGTGTCACTGGACATGAACAGCAGTGACTAATTAGTAAATGTGTTGGCTAGACAAAGAGTTATTCTATAAACGATAACGATTGTAAACCAATGGTTTGTTTTAAAAAAAAACAGGTGACGTTTCCGGAGCGCTCAAGTCTCACTCCTTACATTTTGTACTACTAAACAAAATTGTTAAAAGAAAGTCACTTTTGCCCGGCGCTCAGGTTGCCGGCGGTAGAAATAAAAGCTGCCCAAATGGGGTATCCTCGACCCATTTCAAATACACTGCATGTTTGGTCTCCGCTCCACAGATATGCCTGACCACCTTTCAGGATTTAAACGAAGATAATGAGAGAGCTGTCTAGATTAGCTTCATACTGGTGGGTTAAAATTTGAGTCAAAACAAATATCAGTTCATTTGCTTGAAAAAATACACGTGATGCTGGGAGGGGCGAGGAGGGGTAGCCTAGAACCTCACAACGTATCACCAAGGGGGGGATGCTATAAAAGTGGGCTAAAAAACCAGGATAGCCCCCTTCATAAGACTGCTGATCGCGAATGCACTTCCACACACTCTGCAGCATGTCTATGTGTGCGTGCGCTTTCGCTCGACGTATGGACCTGACCTTCTGTCCTGTTTATTCCTCGCCCTTGCTAAAACTAGTACAATCCAATTTGGATGCTGACGAACAAGATTTTCCAATAATATTTACCTATGTTAAATATTTTATTTTGAATAGTGTGGGGCTTTAGACGAAAGATAAACGTAATGTTGTAAGATTAGTTTTATTAACATATAATAAGGTTTATGACGTGTGATTGGACGCCATTGTTTTTAGTTTGAAATGAATCAAACCTTAATAAACTAACCATTTAAATCAAAGCTATTTTCAGTTTCAAAATCTTAGTGCTAAAAAATGAGAAGAATCTGAAATGAATATTAGACTCCGCAGTTGCTTGTGCAATTTGTCATCTAATTCTTAACATAGTTGCGGCAAAGCTATGCAACATTTCTAAAATCCGCACAAAATAAGCAGTAGGTATCCAATAGCTTTAGTGCGTGTGTTTTTTTTTCTCTATTTGTAATTAGGAATATTTAAACAAATGTACATGCCACTCCCATCGAAACTTATAACGTAAAACGTAACATCACACACTTAATTAAAGTATAAGCAGCTCCAGAATTAGGTGTCGACAAAATATGGTGAAACACACGAACGTCATCATATTCATCTCGAGCTCTCTAAGTAAGTAAGTAAAATTGAAATCTAATACATTCCGTCAATAGATATATTACATCTTCCAGTGCGCCTCACTCCTCTCAGTTAGATCTTTTTTAACATTTTCTTCAAACTTGAAAACACGTCCCATCACTAGCACTACAAGTACTGCGTAGTTACGCACTAGTAGTACCCACGTATACTAAACATACAAATATAAGTTTTGTGTAAGGACTTATTTGTAAGTAGTTCAATGACCTAAGACAAAGGGCTCTCGTGTTTAGTTCATAAGCATTTTTAATATTACTATGTTTACTGAAGAATTGGAGATCAAAGCAGGTCTTTTTGTTTAATATTTTTGTGAGAATAAGAGAATTTAAATGGGTTTATTGGCTCAGTTTTCTTTATCCAGGCTTTGTTTTAGTGTTATCTTTCAGCCAGCCGTATAGCAAAAATTCACATTGTTTAAGGAAATCCCAGGTCCCAATAAAGATCACTGATTAGTCTACTTTATGCGACACTAGCTTCTCTAGTTGCTTTTCCGTAGCCACAGAACATTAATTAACAGAACAGAAAAAAACATTCAATACTTGTTAGTGGTTAAGAGACACACACACACACACAGAGTCGAATCCCGAATGCCACGCTCATGTGCAACAAAAGCCAAATGAAAAAAACATAACATAACGCTTGATTTTCCCGCAAGGTTAGGCAGAGATAAGCCTGTAGTACACCCCCATTTCGCCACTTAATAGAAGCCAGCCTAGTGCCATCAACCGGGCACAAATTCAAACTCCGTACTGCTACAGAGAAATTCTTTGTGGAAAAACCCAATAACACAATACGAATTAAGAATTTACTCAGAATCTAAAATTTTATGTAACTTTTTGTTTTGAAACCTTTAAAAGACGACCGGTCTTTGGGTATAAGACCGGGGAGTGTGGGATTTCTACCTCACTAAAACCACCCCGGTACGTGGTCACCGTCCGCACATGGGAGGAGGCACCGTTTCCTCTTTAAAAACCTGTCTTATATTCTTACCAAGGTTCTTAGAAAGACGTCCCTACTGGACATAGACCTTTTTTTTTTTTTTTCTCGATGTGGAAATCCTCTATGGATGTCCTCCGCCCTGGGGAGAGCGGAGGGGTCTGTCAGACTCGTACTGACTAAAACCACACCGGTGTTCCCTCGCACACTTGCGTCGGGGGGCAACGGGATCTGATGCGACTTCCGCTGCCCCGGACTAGTGCCGGCCCGCCTGACCTGCGGGCCTCGTCCCGGGGGGGAGTGAGGTGTAAAACTCCCCCCGTTACGTCTGAGAGAGGCGCGCGTGGAACACTACGCGCCGCCGTCTCGGGTCCAGTGTGATCGGGGGCGACGGATGTCCCCGAATCCGTCGCCCCTGGACCTATTTAGGGGGGCCGGAAGAGGGCGTTGTCCGCCCTCTGCCGACGCCCGGTGCGTCTGCTGCGGGATGGACGGGAGCTCGTCATCTCCCTCTCCCTTTCCGCAGCCTCCTTCTGCGACATGACGGTTTCGCAGAAGGACACCACCGCGTCCCAGGACTCTGCGCTGCCGACCATCGAGCGAACGACGGTCGGCAGCGACAGGTCTTCTCCCACCTCCGTAACGAGCGCACGGCGCGGCTCATCCCACGCGGCGCACTCGGCCAGCGTATGCCGCGCCGTGTCCTCCAGACAGTGGACGCAGTGATGGCACCGGGCGTCCGGCTCCCTGCTTATGCGACACAGGTACTTCCCGAAGCAGCCGTGCCCCGAGAGCACCTGCGTCGCCCGAAACGTCAGGGAGCCGTGCTTCCTCCCGAGCCAGTCGTTGAGTACTGGCCGGATCGCCTCGACCGTGTCGAGGCCGGCGGTAGGGAGCTCTAGCCTCCCCCGCCATTCCGCCACCATGACCTGTCGGAGCTGAGACCGGTACAGCGTGATCTGTCGCTGCACCAGCCTCTCGCCCCGATCATTGGCCTCCTCGCGCCACTGGTGCAGTGTCGCGAGGGTCTTCGCCTCCAGGTCCCACGGCGGGGATCCGGCCAGTACACAAGCCGCCTCGTAGGAGATCGTGCGATATCCCCGTATGACCCTGACGGCCATCGCTCTCTGCGGTCTGCGCAGGACCGCGATAGTGCGAGCCGTCAGGTCTGTCGCCCAGATCGGGGCCCCGTAAAGGGCCATTGATCGCACGATCCCCACGTACAACCGCCTACAGGCGGTGCTCGGGCCCCCCAGATTGGGAAGCAGCGTTGACAGCGCGCCCGCCGCGCCCATCAACTTGGGCACCAGCCGCTGAAAGTGGGGGCCGAAGTCCCAACGGCTGTCGAGCACCAATCCTAAGTACTTCATGGTTGACTCGACAGCGATCCGGACCCCACCGACCACAATGTGTGTTCCCAACGGCGGCGCCCGTCGGGGGCCATGAAAAGCAATGGCCTCCGACTTGTTGAGGGCCACTTCCAGCCCCAGGCGTCGTATGCGGCTCACCACCTGTGAGACCGCAGCCGTAGCCAGCAACGCTGCCTCCCTGTACGAGTTCCCCCGAGCCGTGACCAGCGTGTCGTCCGCATAACACGTCAGATCCACTCCCGGCGGGAGCTCGCACCGCAAAACCCAGTCGTACCCGATGTTCCACAGGGGTGGGCCCAGAACCGACCCCTGCGGAACACCGCACGACATCTCGCGACGGCACGTGCCGTCGCGTCCCATGTAGGTGACACACCTTCCAGACAGATAAGCCCCCACAATGTTGCGGAGGTAGGAAGGCACCCGATGGTATCGCAGGGCCTCCCTAATGCAACCCCAGGGCAGGGTGTTGAACGCGTTGGAGATGTCCAAGGACACCGCCAGCACCACCCCACCCCGGGACACCGCTTCCTCCGCCAGGACTCTCACTCTCATGATGGCGTCGATGGTGGAGCGCCCACGCCGGAAGCCAAACTGGCTGTCGGCCAGGTTCGGCCCCTCTGTACACAAGTGGCTGACGAGGCGATCTGCGATTACACGCTCGAGCATCTTGCCCGCCTCGTCCAGCAACACTATGGGCCGATAAGCCGACGACGAATCCGCCGGGCGCCCCGCCTTCTTGAGCAGGACCAGTCGACCAGTCTTCCACCTGCTAGGGAACTGGCCCCGCTCAAGGCACGCCGAGAAGAGTCCCCTCAGTGGGGGCTCCAACTCCTTCAGGGCGAGGACTAGAGCGCGACCAGGCACTCCGTCGGGCCCCGGAGCAGTGTTTTTTGCCCGGAGCCGCAATATGGCCGCGCTCATCTCCGCCTGTGTCACCTCTGGGACGGTTTCGCTCTCCTCTTCTTCTTCCGACTCTGCAGCTGTGGGCAGAGCCATCGGCGGTGGCTCGTACTCGGCTCTCTCAGGGAAGAGAGCCGAGACCACTCGCTCCAGAAACTGCGGCTCGAGACCTTCCGTTAGCGGGGGCGCCCACGGCCGAAGTTTCCCTCGGACCGTGCGGTAAGGGCGCCCCCACGGATCCCCGTCTAGGGTCGCCAGCAGCTCCTCTCTGGAGCGCGTCTTTGACTCGCCGATGGCCAGCCACAGAGCCTCCTTCGCCGCGCGGTACACCTCATACAACGCGGCTTCTTCGTCGGGATCCCGCAGACGTCTCCTCCGACATCGCGTGTACGGGCGTCTGGCGTCTGCGCACTCGACGCGCAGCCGCTCTACCTCGACGCACCACCAGTACACGCGGCGCCTTGCGGACAGAGAGGAGACGCGTGGCATGGACGCGTCGCAGATTTGCGTCATCGCGTCGCTAAACCACTGCGCCTCCCGTTCGACGTCGACGGGACCGACGGTAGCCGACTCCCGGATCCAGGCTTGGACGATAGTGGCTTCCTCGAGAGCCTCCCTGTCGAGGCGTTTCAGGGCCCAACGCGGGCCGTCTCTTCGGGGGGCCGATTGGCTACGACCTTCAGCGGTCTGGGTGGAGACGTCGAAGCGTATGTATCGGTGATCCGATAGCGTCTCCACCTCCGCTTCCACGTGCCAATCACGAACGCGGTGCGCGACAGCGGGACTAGCGAACGACACGTCCACAATGGATCCGCCCCGCTGTCGCACACACGTGTAGGCCGAACCCCGATTTAAGACAGCCAGGCCCGTCGTAACGGCCCACTCCTCTAGCACATCGCCTCTCGGGTCTGTGACCGGGGATCCCCACGCCGCAGATTTGGCGTTCAGATCACCGAGAAGCAAAATGGGCCGAGGATGAGACCGGCCGACGACGGCTCCCAACTCGACAAGGAAACTCTCGAAGTCGGCGAGACTCCTGTTGGGCGAAAAGTATGCCCCGATCGTGACGATCCCGTTCACAAGGGCGGCAACCCAACCGTGACCCCGGGATACATCGACAAGAGTCGCGCCGATGATGGCCACCAGGCCGTCCAGATCCCCTGCCCAGTTATCTCGGGAGGGGACAAAATACGGCTCAGCGACCACCGCCACATTTACCGACCACTCCGCCATGCTCAGGACCAAGAGATCCTGAGCTCTGGTGCAGTAGTTGATATTCGCCTGGAGGAAATGGAGCGCCATCACTGGCAGTCCATTTCCCCGGCGCCTCGTCCAACCACAGGCCGGGAGTCGGCCGAAGAGGTGCTAGGGGGTGCGGCCCCCGCAGCCTTGGTCCAACGCTTGCTGCGCTTTCTGGGCGCGCCGCAAGCGTTGCCGCCAGTTCTGTGCCCCGCAGACTTTCCTGCAGCCGCACAGAGGCTGCAGTTTGGCTCCGCGGAGCACTGGGACGCCTTATGGCCGGGCTGACCGCAGCGATAACACAAATCGCTGCGGTCTGCTTCGCTAGTGCACTGGGCCCGGACGTGCCCTTTTTCCAGGCACCGGTAACACTGCATGGCCCTGGGTGCCAGGAGTTTAACTCTCGCTGACACCCAGCCCACCAGGAGACGTCCCGCGTCTTGCCGCAGCTACTGGGCACCGCACCCAGATGGTGCCCAGCCCTCCAGCGTTGACGCGGATTTCGCCCGCCCGCACATTTTCTGGCGGGCATCCGCCGCTCCGGGCTATGGCCACAACCACCTCCTCTGGGGAAACAGAGTCGTCCAGCCCATCGACGCGCACCTCAGCCGTCTTGATGGGTCTGGACACCCGGACCTCCTCGGGGTTGAGGACGTCCCTCAGCTTTGCAGCTAGAGAGTCCGACCTCTCGGCACTGCTGGTCCCCGCCAACTCGAACATCTTGGCCCCTGTGGCTGCCGTTCTAAAACGGAAGCCATCCGGGGTGCCAAAATCGGCAAAGACCAGCTTGCCTCTCGCCTCCGCCAGTACCTTCTGGTACGTCACGCCTCTCTCCTTGGCTTCGGGCTGCAGCGTGACTACTACAGCCTCGGAGCGGGGGACGCGGATTTTCGGGGCCTGCCCCGTGGATCCGGGCGCGTTCTTGGTCTTGCGGCCCCTCTTCCGCCTCTTTTTGTGGCTTTCGGCCGTCTTCCAGCCACTCTCTTTTTCTTTGGGGGACGAGCTGCTCCCTTCAGTGGCGTTACTCGTCCCCTTCACGGCCTTTTTGCCCGCCTGCGTGGGCTTTTTGGGCGCCTGCGTGGGCTTTTTTGGCGCAGGGGGCGCAGCTACAGGTGGCCCTGTGCCCACGTTGGCCCAGCTGTTGCTGGAGCGGGCTCCGCCTCCTTCCTTCGCTTATCTGCCGCCAGCGGCGGACGAAGGCGAATAGGGGGGTTGAGCCTGGGCTCTAGGCTTTCCAGGCGGGCGGTCATAATGCTCAACAGCCGGTTGAACTGGTCTTCCCCCAAAGACCCGTTCTGTGGCAGAGCACGACTGTCCGCAGTCGTCGCACCCTGCTGCCGGCTGAAGTCTGCCCTCAGGGCGCTGACCTCCCGTCTGGACATAGACCTCCCCCAAGTGTCGCCACATTGACCGGTCCCGTGCAACTCGCATCCAGCGGATCCCTGGAAACTTTACCAGGTCATCGGTCCACCTAGTGGTTTTACATGCCGTCAAGAAATATCTCTCAGGCATGCTGGTTTCCTCACGATGTTTTCCTTCACCGAAGCAAGTGATGAATTATACGGTACGCACTTGAATCCGAAAAATCAGAGGTGCGTGTCTTGAGACCTATGATTTTAAAGTCCGATGGTCACACCACTACACCTTATTATGGTAGTGACATGCAAGTATTTGACAACAATTTTAACATTGACTTATAAGATTTTGTTAGGGACAAGTTCAATTACAGAAACTTTTAGCGCGATTAGTGATCTGATCCTGGGTTCTCAGAAGTGTTTACGATCCGAAGCCGGTATTGATTGCGGCTGAGCCGAGATGACAAAAAATACGATGAAAAGATTATAATCAGTGTAAGTAGACTGTTGCTAGCTGAGCCTAGTTAGAAAACTTCCACAAGGTTTTTTGATTATATTAAACTAGCTTCGGTCTGCGACTACGTTCGTTGGTGTGTTTTAACATATTATTTTAAATCCAAGATCCTTTGTAATCTGAAGATTAGCTTCAGCAATGACATGTCAATTATATTAGTGTAGAATTCATAAGAGACGTAACTACGCCTGTTTTAGCTACCTGGTTCTAGGGATTTACTGGCTCTGCCATCATCAGATACAAAGTTTAAAAGTCTTATGTGGACCAAGTCCTCTTCAATCGCATGCCACTTAACTCGATTCTCGGCAACTCTTATCCAATTGCTGCCGATTAGACGATTTTCGCAGGGTGGCTGCCCTGCGAAAATCGTCGCTCCACCTAGATAGCGTACCAGTAGCGAAGGGTCAATTTTTGTAAAAGGTAAACCGGAGAAACATATCTTTAATGTGATTATATTATTTGTCTATAGAATACTGACTGTGCCTTTTTTGAAAGGGAAGCCGGTAGGAATCGAGTTCTATGAAAACTTCGCCACTGTAGCGTACCAAACAAATTACGTTTGCCGATTCGCGGTCTCCACTCAAGACCACGTCTGCCCCAACAGTCATCGGTTCTACGGCTAATATGGCCACTTCAGCTCACTTATTCTGTGAGGTATGTCAACAACTCTGGTTCTCTCGGATCACCTAGTTCCGGATGCGATCCCCCAGAGAGACTCCAAGCATAGCCCGTTCCATAGCTCGCAGAGTGACCTTGAATTTATGGTCGTGTGGTCGAGCTCGTAAACGAGTCGTTAAATGCTCTCGCTTGTGGTAGCAGAAAGAGCATTTAAAGCCACTAAACGGTTTTTTAAAAGAAAACCTTATACTCCCCCGAAAATCCTTAATCTACACAATATAAAATACAACCTCTATCCAGTACACTTGCCGCCATAAATACCACCTCAGTATTTTTGAAACGACACTTAAACGCGATTTTTATTGTTAGTAAAGTACCTACAAGATAATATCTTTACCTAGCATTATTACGGAGGGTCACTCTAAAATACCCTCCAACCCTCAAGGGCCATTGTAATAAAAAAGATCGGGCAGAAATGAACGTACAAAATGTATAAGACTTTATTAAGATTTCGTATTAGATTTTTTCTCGTGAAAATTTTAAGTGAGCCTTTTTTTTGGCTCCAATTTCAATTATTGCTTTTCTGTGTTCAGTTCTGAATTTAATAATGTTTTGTAATTATGGTTATTTGTTGTACGTAGGAAATTGGACATTGACATTTCTTTTGTAGTTATTTTCAGTTCGCGGAAAAAGTAAATGACATTGTGACTGCCTCGTTAGTCTATTGGTCGCAAGTACGACTGCTGAGCAAGAGGTCCTAGCTTCGATTTCCGGGTCGGGCAAAGAGGTTTGGATTTTTCCATCAGGAATTTCTCAGTAGCAGCCACGGGGTCTGGAATTGCACCCGGTTAAAGGCAATAGGCTCGCCCCCTATTTCATTATAACTAGCGAAATGTGAGTTTACTATTCGGTACACCTCTGCCTAACCCGAAGGGTTAGGCAGAGGTGTACCGGGGAATGCAAGCGTGATGTTATGTATGTTAAATGATATTGTTTTTAAGTAATGTATGTATGTGTAATAAATACTTGTATGCAGCACAGGCACCAGTGGTTTTCTTGTAACTTCAAAACAATGTAACAGAATAATAACGGAAGATTATTGTATTTATAGACCTCCAAAATCGCAGTGAAATCCTACAAAGCCTCATATTGTAACCAATATAGCCTTCAGAAATTCAAAAGAGTTCTCTTCTTCTGCCGTTCCTGTAAAAATAACAACCATTACAACAACTACTTATACAACATTAGTTTTAGTATACGCGAAACCTGAAACTCGTATGTAGTATTTTTATGTAAAGAATCTATGTACAAAGTTTCAAAACTGTATCATGAAAAATCACAAAGTTATAAGCTTGTTCTGGTTGTCCGCACAAAAACGTGGTCACCACGCGGTGCCGCCGCGCGCGCGTCTCCAGCGTCGTGTTGAGCTCATTGAGAATAATAATTTGGCAGTAGGTACCTAAATGATTGCGATAGGTACTTAGCGTCGCTCGGTGTCCAACTTGTAGCCTTTTTTAAACATTTTTAGGAAATATAACATGGTTTAAAAATGATTGGTATCGATTCAGTTTCTTATTCTGAAAGATTAATTCAGATTTCTCATATACTAAAAATAATGTTGTATACACCCACATATAAAAATACAATCATCTTAAAAAAAAACTAGCGCCGCCGGCAATTTTTTTTTCAACACCGATTAACGTTTTTTTCTTTCATAGGGTCATCCATCACGTAATATCATAAAGCCAGTTTTTTTCTCCCCACAGATTATGTTATGAGTAATCTGATAGGGAAAACAAAGGGAGCGGTGATAACCTACTCTAGTTAATGAGCTTGATTAGTTAGGTTGTTAATTAGTGGGAATTTTATGCTGATTTTAACTATGGGTATTGATTTTTATAAGTTTATGAATGGAACTATATCGTTCTTTGTGTGGATTTGACTGTACTATGGGTGACGACAATAAGGAATTTCTTTTTTTTTTTTGTTGTTTTGGGTATTGTGAACACGAATTCTAACTAATATTGTTTAACATAATGAATCTTCGACATTAGTGTAGCGTCAGCCATATTTAATTGTCCGTGATATCATTATGACAAGGCTTTGTCTTTGCAGGCTTACAGCTACCAAGTATCAATACTGATAATACAATGTGTAACAGAAACGGTATATTTATATGAAAGGATATGCTGCAGACCATCAAACTGAACAAATTCCTCTATGGGTCCAATATCCTGAATGCAAAAAAAATATCAGCTGTCCCATACATTTGGGTCGAGTAGGTATTGAAATTTTGTATAGGACAACTTTTTTTAATTTTGCATCCTTTCTGTTCCTCGTTGTATATGATGGAAGGTTGCCGAACACGTTCCAGGATCATTATCAGGAATCGGATAGTGTCCCACTCTAATACAGTTGTTTTACGAAACTTATAAATACTTCCTCGATGTTACGGCAAATATACTTTACCTATTCCTGTCTCTGCTCATTACACTACTTTTTAAAAATAAATGCGAACTCCGCTTAAAATTAAGAAAATTTTTAAAGTACCCTTAAAATACTTTCAGTAAAATACTTTCTGAACAAGTATTTAATAGTCTCTTACTCTTAAACCCAGATTTAGTTCAAGTTCTAAAGAACAATCACCAAAAAATGTTAAGCAATCAGTACTTAAAACTAAAAACGTAATCACAGAACCATTTTAAGGCCCATTCACACAATTGCGACACAAATGCGACGCGACTTTATCATATGAAAACTCTTTTTATCAAGTCGTGCGTACCTAAAGCGAAGGAGGAGCTAGTCTCTAGATAATAACAGCCACTCGGGTCAATCTTTAGGTTAAGCTGCGCTTGCTTAGGTTGGTCCGTGGATGGGTGACCAGCCATTACATATCGAGTTATTTCCGTGACTCGGAAAACACGTTAAGCCGTTGGTCCTGTCTGTCATTGTAGATCTTTGACAGTCGTTACAGGTAGTCAGTGTCGCGAAAGTCTGACAACCAGTCATAGCAAGGGGTATCGTATTACCCAATAACTGGGTTGTGGAGGTCAGGTATGCAGTCGCTCCATGTAAAATACTGGTATTCAGCTAACTCCAGATAGACTGGCAGCCGACCCCAACATAGTTGGGAAAAGGCTAGGCAGATGATGATCTACCCAAAGCGAAGTGTAGCTATAGGTAGCTACTAGGTAGATGACCCCTTTAATGCAATACGCTATTTAATTCGGTCTTAGACTTCTCGCAATCATTCATTCTTGATACCTCGACCATAAGGTCCTAGATGAAGTGACATTTAGCAGTTATGATGATGGAGAAATCAGAAATGTATTGATTATCTGCTTCTCTGCACGTCCTGGGTCTCCATTCATGCACTTTCTAATTCAATCTACTGCCCGACCTTTGGTAAAAATGGCTTTTCCACTTACACTTATTTCGGCTATTTGCAAGGACGATATCTCTTCTAACTACATTGTATCTTGGAAGTGCGACACGACACACGACTCATGAAAGAATCACAGCGTATTAAAGTCGCAACGAGTCAAGTCGCGTCTGTATGAAACCTTAAAAGTTTCCAGTACATTCCTGAAGCGAAATCTTTAGCCTTTTTTTACGTCGACATTTTTCGTAATGAAGATGGTTTCTTAAAAGCAATTCCCGTGCAAAAGGGTTTGCAATTTGGGCCAGTTTTTATCATCCTCCTGTTAATTTGCGGAGGTCCGGAGTTTGTTGGAATTAGAAGAGAAAGTGTTATTCAAACGATTATTTGATATTGTCGTAGAAATTTAGATTTTTTTTTTTTTTTAAGTACCTTGCCCCACTCTAGGAATTTCTCCTGTATCGTGGGTGCGTTTACAAACATTTCAACTCACGTACATAAACAGCCAGACCCGGAACAACTACCTGTAGATCATACAAATATTTGTTCCGTGCGGGGATCGAACCCGCAACAAGCAGCGCAGCAGCCAATCCATCAGCCACTGCGTCAACCGTGCCGTCAAATTCTTCTGCAGTGTAGGTTCACGCTTTTTCATGTGATGTTATTCTTTATTTAATAAACTCACTAAAAACAGTATAACAATTAAAAATTATTAAATAAACCAAATAACAAAACTTCGCGTCGTCGGTGGCAGAGCAGAGGTCACTTCGGCTGCATGTGTTCGGGCTAAGAAGGCAGGATAGGAGGTGCAGCATAGTTTGTGATACAGATCCACACCCCCCCCCCCCCCGCTGCTGTTTCGTTGAGGTAACCCCACTTAACTTAATAACTAAACTAACAACATCGTTGTATGGCAACACTTAGCCTCTGGCCAAGGTAAAAGCCTTTGGGTCACGGGAAGCGTCAACTAGGCGTTTAGAAATTTCCTTAAAAAGCTCTGAGCACTCGGACCCCATACGTATCTTTAAGTAACAGAACTTCACTATTAATAAAGTCGAAGGATTAGGCAGATGTGTTTAGTACACCCAGCGTCTACCAGTTATGTTGAAGTTTCATGTAATAGGACCCAGCCTGTAAGTGACCGGAGTCAACTGTACTCACAGCCTGGGTATCGAACACAGAACCCCACATTAAGCAGTCAAACACAACACAGATGCACTTAGGTGGATGTTGACAAATCCTAAGCTTCAATTACATAAAAAAAACATAACATAACATCACGCCTGTAATCCCCGAAGGGTTAGGCAGAGGTGTACCTAATAGTACACCCACATTTCGCCATCTAAGTTTAAGGCCCATGTAATACGAGGCGAGCATATTGCTATCAACGGGGCACAAATCCAGACTCCGTGACTGCAACTAAGAAATTCCTGAAGGAAAAATCCAAAAACAATTTTCCCGACCCGGGAATCGAACCCAGGACCTCATGCTCAGCAGTCGCGATTGCGACCACTAGACTAACGAGGCAGTCAAAAAAAGCTTTCAATCACTCAATTCGCAAACCTGGAATTAGCCATTGACGAATTTCTTCTATTATAGCTCCAGGAACCTAGCTATTACAAAAAATGGTTAAAACCACCCACAATTAACATAGTTCCAAGTGCAAGCCAGCTCATAATGACGCAAAGAGAAGACTTAACTATGAAGAATCTGCTCAGCTTAATCAAATTTAAAAAAAAAAACGGTATTAATGAGGTCGTCCTATTTCTTGGTAAGCTGAACGATTATCGGTTTAATTACACAGTAGATTACCGTAGGGGTTGGCGTTAAACATTATTATGTGGGGGTAGGTAGACATCACATGGGTGAGTTGGTAGCTAAATAATTTCGGTGATCGATCGATAGTTGAGCCAGTTATGGAATGTGTGTGGATGAGTGACTATGCTTTCCTCATAAGGGGCCATCCATAAATAACGTTACATGAATTTCATGATTTTTGACTCCACCCCATCCTTGTCACAGCTGGTCAAATTTATGAGACTGTCCCCTCCCTAGTGTGACGTCACATATTTTGCAATTTTACATGTTCATAGTTGGAAATATTTATTTTTAAGTTTTTCGTGAATATTTCGTGTTTTAATACTTAGATATATTAGATTTTAAAATGTGACAACACGAATGTTAGACCCCTCCTACCCCTTGTCACACAATGTCAAACCTCGTCGAACACCCCCGTCTCCCCTTAACGTGTTACGTAATTTGTGGATGGCCCCTAAATCGTCAATCCTTTCTAGTATAGGTATCCGTTAATGTTAGTTATCATATGTTTGAGACGGGAACATGTCTTAGGCAAAAAATGTGTAAGTAGCGTTTTTAGAATTCAGTTATTGTGGATGATCAGAAACTTCAAGAATGACTCATACTGACTTGCTTATGTCTTCTCGCTTTTGTCAGATGAATATCACACCCTGTTCTGAACATCTGACGTTTTGAAACTAATGAACCCGGCGTGATCTAATGATCACTCCGGAATACCTCCTTTAGAGAGCTAGATCACTTGGGCAACCCGGAACTTAGGTGATGTATTACCAGACTCATGAGATGGTGGACAATTCAAGCCTTGCTGGGGATATTATGCCTACCCCATACTACCGAAGCTCATAGGCCTAGTCCTTGAATTATAACATGGAAGCATACTACTTTCTACCCAATTCATTATTGATGGTCTATCATCTGCCTAGCCTTTTCCCAACTACGTTGGGGTCGGCTTCCAGTCTAGCTGCAGCGGGATACCAGTATTGTAAATGCAGCGACTTGTGGAGGTCAGATAGCCTCCACAACCCAGTCAGTTCTTGGTAATTCGATACTCTTTGTTAAGACTAGTTGTCAAACTTTTGGGCCACTGACTGACTACCTGTAACGACTGTCAAAGATCTACAAATGACAGCCGAGACCAACGGCTTAACATGGTTATTGATGGTTGGTAGGTCCAAACCTGTGCAATCCATTACTTCTTTCAACTTCAAAGCAATCTTAAAAGATTCTACATGAAACAAATACAAAAATAGACCAGTGGGTAAGGTCGTGGCATCGATGTAGATAAATTATGCCATCCGCGTTTTTAGGTCATTGCGCTTATGGCTATATCAAAGTGGCAGGGCTCTGGCAATGTTTATTATATTTTAATATCAAACGCTCATCTGTGGGGCTTTGAATAACCAACCATTCGTTTCCTGTATATGTACCTATTTTAGTACCTAGGGTATGGAACAGGTTTTCCGATGTTCCTGGTTAAGTCAAATTAAGGTATAGTCGTAATTTACGCACCATTTTTGCCAATAATGCCCAATATAATGGATATAAAAACACCCTTAATGAAGCCGAAAGGCACTTGTTCTCCTCGTCATTGCAATCATTTTTTTGTTCTAGACCATACCCGGGAACCTTCTAGTTACGGAGATATTGGGGGTCAAAGTTCAACTTTTTCTCAAGTTTTTTTCAAACACGTACAAGTTTTTAAAGTTATAAGTTTACTTTATATACCTCCACGACCTTAGTACTATTTATTCAATGCATCTATCAGCACAATGTTTTTTATGCATTATATTGAGTCCAACTGTAAAACGTGATTTTTTACCCCTAAAACAAAATCTTTTACCAGCAATAATTATGCGTAGAATTACTTAGTTTGTTGTGCAGAATGCTTGGTTGGCGGCTTCGTGAAGGGTCCGTTCTCACATCATTGATATTCATGTCAAAATATTTCAAACTATCTGACTGTTGATTGTCACAATAGTCGCTTAGTGACATTCAACTTTAGTGTGTAAAGCAATTGCTTTAAGACATATATTTTATAGATAGACAATGTAATTACGTTGTCTGTCTATAAAATGTTGCATAAAGAAAAGGTACTGGAAACTAAATTTAAAAACTTAAAGATTACATTCCTATGTTTAAAAAAAAACAAACCTTTTACCAATAGAATGATTTTTTGCAATTTCTTTTATTTATAAAAAGTCTTTAATCATCGTTCATTTTACCTAGAATACCTGAGTACATTACCAACATTATAACTAATTATAGTCCCGAACATAAATTACACCTTTCAAACAAAGATTACGTCTTTAGTTTAATCTAAAGAAAATATCCCCGAGCGATATCTCTGCGGGCTGACATGTAAGGTAGCGGATTGGGTGGATGAGAAAAGCGGGGTAACTTCTTTAACAAAAAAAACTATCTTTACATATCAGGTA
Organism: Noctua fimbriata; assembly: GCA_905163415.1. Lineage (NCBI taxonomy): Eukaryota > Metazoa > Arthropoda > Insecta > Lepidoptera > Noctuidae > Noctua > Noctua fimbriata. The sequence goes on from LR990946.1 coordinate 6,055,164, forward strand.
AAGAACAGTCACCAATTTTTGTCCCAGAAATCTAGATTGCAATCAACGCAGTTTTCGTTACTGCTCTACTGCAAAGAGACACCTACTAGCTTTTGCCACGGCTTCGCTCACGTTAATTTAGCATTTGACAATTAAACTTTTAACACACTACTAAAGTTTCGAAAGACACTTGCCGCCATCTATTATCATAAGAACGTTATTGTTGTTTTCCTTGGGAACCGTTCCCTATGTCCGTTTCTGTACACCTTTTTTTTTTTTTTTAGGATGGGAAATCATCAAATGACCCCCCCCGCTCTGGGCGGAGCGGAAGGGAGTGTCAGACTTGTACTGACTAAAACCCATCCATGTTCCTTCTTTGCCCTTTATGTTCCAGGGCCGCGGTATCTCTTTCGAACAGTCCCGCAGCCCTGGCAGGCATCGGCCCGTGCGGACCCCTACGTGGTTGCTGACATCTCTTTGAGGCGCGCCTGGAACACGAACGCGCCGTCGACACGGCCTGACGTCATAAGACGGCCAGACGGCGAGCTAGCCCATAACTCGCCGTCCACAGGCCCGCGCCTACGGTGGCCGGGGGCCCCCACGTGACCCCCGTCTCCCGCGGCGGCTGGGACGTGAGGCTCTTTCCCTCTCACGTTCCGCCACCTCCTTCACTAGCATGACTTCTTCGCAGAAGGAGGTGACGGCTTCCCATTCCCTCTCGCTCCGGACCATGGCTTGAACCAGGGCCGGGCGCGAGAGGTCGCCGCCGCCGATCGCCTCTACGAGGACACGGCGCTGCTCCGCCCAACCTGACAACGTATTTGCTAAATTTCAGGATGATCGGTGCAGTGGTTTAGGCGTGAAAAGGTAACAAACAAACTTACTTTCTCATTTATAATATTAGTTTAAGATTTAAGATAACCGATGGTGGAAAATTAAAAAAATGTATTGAATTAATAAAAGCTATGCCTATTCTCGATGTAGAAATGCGTAACGTTTCAATACGATTTTCACTTATTTAACCCCTCCGGACAATGAGCCCTGCCACCACTTTTCAAACAAGCGTTTACGAAGGCATGAATTGCTAACTCTTAGGAGTATTTCAGCTCTATACAAGCGAAGTACAATGTAGAATTTTTAATATTGGTTTGCATAATCTGCAATAAGCAGTATAAAGTGTAAGCTATAGCTCAGAAATGAAGGACTTTGCAACAGAAAACTAAACACAGTATATCAACTCAAACATATTTATTTCCTCCTCCACAATACATGAATAATAATAACACTTCAATATCGCCAAAATAATAAGTACCGTACTTACTTACTTAATTGCTAGGCTTAAAATCTAAAATACACCGCTGTACCACATTGCTACTGTAGACGTGTTCTCTGTTCGGCGTCTCGAACAAGAATCCGGCTCGTATTGAAAAAAGACATCGAATGACATGATTAACTAATAATCGATTGAGTGATCTACGAGCATGGACTTAGTAAGTCCATGCCTACGAGCTGCAAGCTACAAAAGATACTAGTACCTAACATTAGGAACATGAATTTAAGTTTTTTAAAGCAAGCCATATAATCTAACCCTGAAGTGCATTAAAGCATTTAAGTTCATAGGCAGCTTTCTACAAACGTTCCACTTATCATAATTACTGAGGACTTCTCTATGTTCACTATGTACATCGCTAAACGCTATTCTCGAACCACTCTGTCCCCAACCTTATTGGAATATCTTTTTAGTTCTGAGAGAGCGTCCCAGATACTGGAGACAAAGAGAGATTGTTAGAGAGCGCTTTGAAAAATACGTAAAACCTTCCTTTTACGGGATATTTAAAATAAGTAACTTGAATTAGTGGAGCTCAGGTGCTCTGGCTTAGAGAGGAAGATGTAGTTCCTTTGTCTTTAGTTTATAGTGAAGAATGACGTGCGAGGATTTAATGTTGTAGCGTGTTTTAAGGCATTTCGGGTTACAAATGTGTTAATTATGTGGTGAATTTTGACAATTGGATTAATCGAGTAATTGTTATGTTAAGTATTGTCTTTAAAGCAGTCGATGTCTAAAGCACCATTTTAATTTTTACAAATAAATAAAAAAGTGTCTGTTTGTAATTTCAAAACCACAGCTTTTTCCTGAACGCAATTTTTTTTTTTTTGTATTGTTAAATTTTTGTCTGTATTTTCGTTCCGGCTAATCTCCGAAACGGCTCGACCGATTTTGACGGGACTTTTATTGGCAGATAGGTGATGTTATAAAGAGTAAATAAGGCTTCTTATTTTAGAAAAATGATCAGGGTTCCGTGCAAAAAAATTAAACCCTTGAAATTGATAATAAAATCCGATTCAAATTGGGAAGTAAATTTTTTTATACTAATTTCACGTGAACGAAGGTCGCGAGCAACAGCTAGCAAGTAAATAAATTAACAACTGTGATTATAGTCCTGTAGTGATTACCAATGAGTATGCCAAGGGTGTTGAAACGGTTTTCAAGTATTTTTACACTTTACCAGGGCTGCGGGACTGTTCGAAAAAGATACTTCGGCCCTGGAACACAAAGGGCAAAAAAGGAACATGGATGGGTTTTAGTCAGTACAAGTCTGACACTCCCTTCCGCTCCGCCCAGAGCGGGAGGTGTCATTTGATGATTTCCCATCCTAAAAAGTGAGGTGCCTTTGTTCGGCACTAGATAAATCTCTATTTTACTGTAATATTATTAGGATTTTTGTTCACCGCGTATATATATACCTATTCAAGGCTGACATGTTGACAGCTACGTCATATTCGTTCTTTGATCAACATCAAGGGATATCAAAGTAAAAGACACGAACGTCACAGACCATGTTTTGCTTAAGTATCAAAGGAGTCATCTGATTTGACAATCTTTTTGTGTTGTTAAGTTTATTATTTTAGCTTTATACAGGGTGTAAACAGACCCTTCACATAGCCGTCAACCAAGTATTCTGTACATCAAACTTAGTAACTTTACGCAAAAATTATTGCTGGGAATCGACTTTTTTTTTGGGGTGAAAAATCACGTTTTAAAGTAAGAAACGTTGTGCTGATGGACGGATTGAATAGTACGGGGGTCGTGGAAGTGTGTAAAGTAAAAATCTGACGTTAAAAACATGTATTTAAAAAAAAACTTGTGAAAAAGTTGGAACTTTGACCCCCAATATCTCCTTAACTAGAAGTTTCGCAGGTATGGTCTAGAACAAAAAAAATATCGCAAAGACGGGAAGAACAAGTTCCTTTCGGATGTGTTAAGGGTCTATTTACACCCTTTATAGAAAGAACGATATCTTATTTAAATACATGAATAAACCCACGCCTTCTGCCTATGAGGTAGACAAACTATAGATCTTGGAAATGAGCTACTTACAATATAAAAAACCAGAGAAGTGCAAGTCGGACTCGGGCATGAAGGGTCCCGTAGCATCGTAGTAGGATTCATATTTTTTTTTTAAGTAGCCCATTCAGTCCCACTGCTGGGCAAAGGCCTTCCTCATCCCTTTCTAACTCTCCCGGTGTTTTGCCTTCTCTGATCAATCACTCAGGCACGATTTCAAATCGTCACCCCAGTATTTCTTGGGTCTGCCTGGGTCCTACTTAATTTTTAATTTATTTTTATAATTTGTTGTTGTAGCGGCAACAGAAATACACATTCTGTGAAAATTTCAACTGTCTGCCTATTACGGATCATGAGATACAGCCCGCTGACAGACAGACGGACGGACCGATAGCGGAGGCTTAGTAATAGGGTCCCGGCGGTTACCCTTCTGGTACTAAACCCTAAAAATCACAAAATAACGTTAATCAGCAATTATCACACCTTGCTGAATTACAAAGCTAGCTAGATAAATAATAACAGCCGCTCGGGTGGAGTTTCAGGTTAAACCGCGCTTGCCTAGGTTGGTCCGTGGATGGGTGACCACCCATTACACACCGAGGTAGTCGCTTCATGTAAAATACTGGTACCTGTTCTGTATGGTGTCCGGACGTAAAGAATAGCACCATCCCATATCTTCCCGTGGGTGTCGTAAGAGGCGACTAAGGGACTTACCAGAGAATGGGCAGCAGCGTTCTCTGATTCTACAACAACCATACTGCGATCGCCAACCCGCCTGCCAAGCGTGGCGATTATGGCAAAACCCCCCTTCTTGGGGGAGGCCTATGTCCAGCAGTGGACTTTTCGGCTGAGATGATGATTCAGAAGAAGACCCCAACATAGTTGGGAAAAAACCGGCAGATGATGAGGTTATGAATCAGCATGAATAATTATCAGATAATTATTATACCTTGATAATTATACTGATAACAAAACACTTCAAAATCTGATTAAAAACTGACTGAAATTATTTTTTAATCAATTCAAAACAAAACACTTTCTGAACTGATCCTGTTACCGGTTATACAGTCCCCGAGCAAGGCATATAAATATTTTACTGATGTCATAAAAAGCTGAATTTTAACGCCATTTCACTACGGCGGGTTTTATGGTCGTTTTTAATGGAATATTTATTATTATACTAGATTTTTTGTGGCCGTTTGCTTAAATGCACTATATTTCAGTCAGTGGCTACCCTGCGATTGTAATGGTTAAGTAAATAAATCGTTAAATGGAATTATTATGTGAGATTTCATAGCATGTTATGATTCTGTTGAATGAAATTTTAACGGTTCCTTTTTTGTAAATTAAATTGACTGACACACAAAGTGTTCCGCAGCACCAAACAATACAACATTAGTTTTAGTATATGCGAATCCTGATACACGTGTTTTATGTAAAGAATTTATGTACAAAATTTCAAAACTGTATCATGAAAAATCACAAAGTTATAAGCTTGTTCTGTTACCTAGTTGTCCGCACAAAAACGCAGTCACCACGCAGCGCGCGCCTCCAGTTTCGTCTTGAGCTCATTGATAATAATAATTTGGCAGTAGGTACCTAAATTATTGCGATAGGTACTCAAAGTCGCTCGGTATCCAACTTTTAGTTTTTTTTTAATATTTTTGGGAAAAAATATAACACGGTTTAAAAATTATTGGAATCGATTCAGTTACTTATTTTGAACAAACTATATTCAGGTTTCGAATATACTAAAAATAATGTTGTATAATAATAACAATATTTATTTTGCTCTTCAAAGCAACAGCGAAGCTTGTTTTTCATAGTATGTTAATGGAAAACAAAGTTACGGTTACAGTTCCACAAAAAGTTCCCTATCTTAAAAGCTAAATCAATCTTCGTAGAAAGTTTTTTTTGCGTTCTAGAAAACTACATTTTTCCTTAATTTTCCTCTTCTTACTTTAGAAATTAGGGACACGCCATTTTTACGGCTTTAGAAGCGAACATTTGCGACTTCATAGAAGACACTTGCTCTCCAAATTTCAACTGTGTGTCTCGGAGTAAAACGGCTGTGACACACGGACGGACAGACAGACAGGACGAATCTATAAGGGTTCTGTTTTTGCGATTGGCAACAGAACCATAAAAAATGCTTTCTTTTTGTATTCTGCCTTCAAATCATTTTATTTTTTTCAAACAGAAAAGTTAAGTCAAAATTCAAGTCAAAGTTTAAGTCTGAAAATAAACTGAACAGTAGACAAAACAATAAATAAATTGTGTAGTATTTTTGTGTTTTAATTAAACTTGACTATTAACTGTCTGTTCTGTATGGTGTCCGGACGTAAAGAATAGCACCATCCCATATCTTCCCGTGGGTGTCGTAAGAGGCGACTAAGGGACTTACCAGAGAATGGGCAGCAGCGTTCTCTGAGTTTTATAACAACCATACTGCGATCGCCAACCCGCCTGCCAAGCGTGGCGATTATGGCAAAACCCCCCTTCTTGGGGGAGGCCTATGTCCAGCAGTGGACGTCTTTCGGCTGAAATGATGATGATGATGATTAACTGTCTGGGCAAACGACATTGTTGCCATCGAAGGAATATCCTGGATGAGGCTGGCACAAGAACGTGGAGTTTGGCACAAGCAAAGAGAGGCCTGACCCAGCAGTAGAGGAAGTCGGGCTGTGGATGATGATGATGATTAACTGCCTCGTTGGTCTAGTGGTCGCAAGCGCTAGGTACTGCTGAGCATGAGGTCCTGGGTTTGATTTCCTGATCAGGTAAGGAGGTAGGTAGGTATACTGGGTTTTCCGATTAGGAATTTCTCAATAGTAGCTCGGAGCTTGGTTTTGTGCTGATGACTTGAAGAATTCCTGGTGGAAAAACCCAATAACACTTTGCCGGACCTGGGAATCAAACCCAGGATTTCATGCTTAGAAGTCGCGCTTGTGACCATTAGAGCAACGACGCAGTCAAATCTAAAAATAGAACATAAATAGCTTTTCTGTAAAACAAAATAAAAAACCAATCTGAAAATATTTCATTTAAAATCCTCTCATCACTTTAAACAACAAACAACTATGTAACAGAATCGAAAATGAAACTAAAACTCGTAAATACTAAGCTATTTATCCAATCAGGTCTTTGTTTTCGCTGATTTAACAGTTAAATCGTTTGTGTTCAGTGTTAAGCTCGTTTCCGAGCTTCGTCCGGTCAAAATCAACACACGCTTTTTACCGGGCCACTAATCGGGTCAAAGGTAGAAACGATTTGTGCTGAAAAGTGATGGAAATCGGAAAAATACTGTGAGAATTCACTTCGTGCCATACAAGCGTTTTTACTTTGTCTATTTTATGGTATACTAGCTGTTGCCCGCGACCTTAGTCCAAAATATGTACCATATGTACCTTTATATACCATGTTTTTACACAAATAAAAATTATTCTATTCCATTCTAAAAAAGATTACTTCCCATTTGAATCGGATTTTGTCAACAACTTCATGAGTTTTTTTTTTTTGCACGGAAACCTTATCCTTTTTCTAAAATAAAAGTAGCCTTAATTAGACCTTATAACATCAGCTATGTGCCCGTAAACAAAATCGGTCCCGCCGTTTCGGAGATTAGCCGGAGCAAACGACAGACAGAAAGAGAAAAAAAAAAACAAAAAATCGGTTATAAGTACCGTACATACTTTCATAAGCATTAAGTAAAAAGCTGTGATTTTGAAATTACAAACAGACACTTCAATTTTATTTATTTGTAAATACAACATTAGTTTTAGTATATGCGAAACCTGATACACGTGTCTAGTATTTTTATGTAAAGAATCTATGTACAAAATTTCAAAACTGTATCATGAAAAATCACAAAGTTATAAGCTTGTTCTGTTATCTAGTTGTCCGCACAAAATCTTAGTCACCACGCAGCGCGCGTCTCCCGCGGTTCTTGAGCTCATCGATAATAATAATTTGGCAGTAGGTACCTAAATTATTGCGATAGGTACTCAAAGTCGCTCGGTATCCAACTTTTAACTTTTTTTGGGAAAAAATATAACATGGTTTAAAAACTATTGGAATCGATTCAGTTACTTATTCTGAACAAACTATATTTAGATTTCGCATATACTTAAAATAATGTTGTATAGATATAGATTTTGTGTTTATTCTCGAAATGTTATGACTGAAATTATATTAACACTAGAAATGTAATTTTTCCATGTTTACTGATTGCTAAACATGGTAAATATCCCGTTTCTAGTGTTAATGATAAAGTTAGTGACCATGCTAGTTTAAATCTTAAATGTTATGATTGCCTCGTCAGTTTAGTAGTCGCAAAAGCTGTTGCGTTCATTATGATCCTGGGTTCGATTCCCAGATCGCGATCGTGTAAAGTGGAATTAGGATCATCAGTAACAGCTTAGTCTTGATATGAGCGCGCCGTTGATGGCAATATTCTCGTTCCCTACATGGGACTTTCCAACGTGCTGGCGAAATATGTGTGTACTATGTCAAACTATTCGAGGATGAACAGGCGCGATTTTGTGTTTCAAGTTTATTTAAAGAAATATACAGGGTGTAACAAGACCGTTGACCATCAACCAAGCATTCTCTACAACCAACTAAGTAACTTTACGCAAAAAATATTACTGGGAAACGACTTTTTTTTTGAGGTGAAAAATGTCTTGTTTTACGGTAGGACTCAATGTAACGCACTCAAAACATTGTGATGATGGATTGAATAGTACGGGGGGTCATCAAAAATCTTACATTAAAATCATTTATTTAAATAAAACTTGTTGATGACCCCCGTACTATTCAATCCATCCATCATCACAACGTTTTAAGTGCGTTACATTGAGTCCTACCGTAAAACGTGATTTTTCACCCAAAAAAAAAGTCGTTTCCAAGCAATAATTTTTGTGAAAAGTTACTTAGTTTGATGTACAGAATGATTGGTTGACGGCTTCGTGAAGGGTCTATTTACACCCTGTATCTATAAAATGTTAATTGTAAAATAAGTTAAGTATAAGTTTGTCAATAAAGGCTACTTGAATTTAAAGTACTCCTGTTACCCCACCTTCTAACACTAGGTACCAGGATCTCAGCACATCAAAGGAGCAGTATTTGATCCCATGACATCAGAAGCTTCAAAGGAGGACGATACCTATAGGACAGTAGCTACTCCTGTTAACAACTAAGTACAAAACACAAGGTACCAGGCACACAGTAAGCCAAAGGAGCAGTATTTGAACTCATGACCTCTCTGTACCTATAAAGGTGAGGGCTGCGAACCGTGCGTTAATTGTGAGGTATTGTGAGACGACCCACAGACGTGTGGCGTTTGTCTTGCTATCACAAAGACGTGCTACACTTGATTTGATTGTAATTGCTAGTTCTAGGGAAGTTTGAAATGATCGTAGACGGGAAACATTGGAAATAGTATTTAGATATATTCTAAGCTTAGATACTAGAAGGCTGCTAGGCTAAAGTGGGATTGGGCGGGTAACGACAGCTGCATGTACGATGACCGCTGGGCAAAAGTTTCCACACGATGGTTGCCGGAAGACGGACAGAAGAGGTGGCGAGACGATCTGGATGCGAACCGCGAGAGCTGGTTCGAGGAGGTACGGGAAAAGAGCTTATGGAAGGAATTGGGGGAGGCCTGTGCCCAGCAGTGGAACAGAACCGGCTAATAATAATAATAGATACTAACGGTCCCGCATGATGAGAACCTCGTGAAAGCCGAGAAAGATAAGAAAATCAAGTATCTTGACTTGGCTCGCGAGGTTGTCGACATGTGGGATGTGGACTCAGCGATCATTGTGCCGATAGTCGTCTCAGCCCATGGCTTAATTGCCAAGAGCCTCGACCAATACCTGAGGAAGCTCTCGTTAGGCAGCTGGATCAAGGGCTTGATTCAGAAAGCGGTACTCCTAGACACGGCTCGTATTGTTAGGAGGTTCCTCTCTCTGGAGCCCTGACCACCGGTAGCTTGGACCCTGTTCCCGATACCGGTGGGCTACTATTTTTTATATTTTTAAATGTTTTTTTATATGGTTTTTGTTAAGAAATATTTAAAAATGTAATTAGTATGTAGGAAAATAAATAAAGGAAAATACAAATAATAGATACTACGATAGTGAGGAGCTTGTGGATAAATAATAACAGCCGCTCGGGTCGATCTTCAGGTTAAGCTGCGCTTGCCTAGGTTGGTTCGGATGGATGACCATCCATTACATACCGAGTTTCCTCCGTGCCTCGGAAAGCACGTTAGGCTGTCATTTGTTGATCTTTGACAGTCGTTACAAGTACTTAGTGACCCAAAGTCTGACAGCTAGTCTTACCAAGGAATATCGTATTACCCAGATTAACTGGGTTGTGGAGGTCAGACAGGCAGTCGCTCTATGTAAAATACTGATATTCAGCTTATTATTTAGACTAGAAACGGGATATTTACCATGTTTCATTCAGCTGCATCCAGTTAGATTGGAAGCCGACCCCAACATAGTTGGGATAGGTGATGATGTTTCATCATTGGTAAATGACCACCACCTGAATTTCTGTATTACATTTGGAAACTCCTATCTATTTAAACACCCATTACGTATTACGTCACCGCTATTGCCCCATTTTTGCCCAAAACGCGGCTATTATGCGTGTAAAATAATTAAAATTCAACCACCATAGCTGAATAACAAATGGCTGCTAATGGTTCCCCATTCACGGATCCCTAAATCGAGGTATTCATAAAAGCAATTATAACGAAAGCTGATTAGGAGTAAGTGGATTTGATGGAACTGATGGCACAGTGGAGAAATGTCGGTATTTGGTGTTAAGGTTACAGGTTCGATTTATTTGGGACGAGTAGTGTAACTTGTTCTTGTTTCAAGCTCTAGTTACGTGTGAAGGTTTTGTGGTTTTCTAGGAAAAAAATTGAACATGAATGGATCCCTATAGTTTCCACACCTTTGTTAAAAATATGTCTTGATTATGAATGATGATGATGACACAAACAGCCAGACCAGGAGTAACTAAAGTAACTAACTGTAGGTGAAGAACCTGCGACACGCAGCGCAGTAGTCAATTGGTCAGCCACTGCGCCAGCCGTGTCGTCTTTTTTTTATTTCTGAAAACCAACAATTGTACAATGCATCATACAGAATGACAAATGGGTCTAATGACCAATCCACTACGTCTCCACAGATTACTGTACAAAGAACAATATACAATATGGCTTATTATAGTGTTAACAGCGATGTAGAGTTTTCTCAATATTTTTCTTAAATACGTTGCGAGGTTCAGCGAATTAATTAATTTATCAATTTTGATTAGTAACGTTAGGCCTTTATCTTAAGATTTACTGAATTCTTTATACAAGTCGACAGAATATTGATATCTCTGCAAACACTATTCTCTAGCCACTTGCACATTCGTTGAAGCTAGATATATCTTAGGATGGCTTATTAGTGACATTTGTTCTTCTGTTAGTGTTTTTGATATGTCAAAAAATGCATTAACTTGAAACCTCACTTTCCACCACGAACCTTGGAACCCTCAGTTATTTATGTAACATAATCACAAACCTCCACGGGTTAGCATTATATTTTCCATTGTTAGTCCGTCTGGTTTCCGCCATAGCTGGTGGTATTTCACCATCATTTGTCAAAGTCAAGTGTGGGATTTATTACTATTTATGGTGGCGCTCGCCCTACTGACCTAGTACCTAGATGTTATGGTGCCCTGGTAGTTTCACTGTAATATGATACGTTTAATTGTGTTTACAATGAAGTTTATTATTTAACATAGAAACAAAAGGCCAAAGAAGACTAGTGTGGACTGTAATTTGGGAGACTAAACAGATTTATATCTATGTCGGGTTGCCAGGATTTATTTATTTAGGCTCGTGTGGGCAGAAAATGGGTTTCGTTCACTGAAAATACACCGGGTGCGATGCACTGTTTCAAATAAACTAACAAATTACTTGAAATTAAAATTTAACACAATAACACGGGGCACAATGAATCGGGAACAGTTCTAGGACGTCTCAACTCCGCTGCGGTCAGACATTGAATGTCGTCCTCGCCTCGAGCTGTAAACATCACGGCTCTATAGAAGCACACTGTGATGTGGGTAGACTTGTAAGTAAGTCGCATGATGTCACCACTGGCGTACTTGTGACTCATTCCAAGTCCGTACTAATGACCGGATCCGACATCTAAATCTATACTTATAAAATAATAAATTTATTTATCTATACTGTATCCTACTTCCTACTACATATAAATGCGAAAGTTTGTGAGGATGGATGGATGGATCTTTGTTACTCTTTCACGCAAAAACAACTATCAGGATTTGAATGAAATTAGGTACACAACTAGTTTATAACCTGGATTAACACATAGGATACTTTTTATCCCGGTAGTACATTCCCATGGGACATTTACCGAAATCCACGCGGGCGAAGCCGCGGGCAACAGTTAGATTTATAATAAAACCTAACGTCACGCTAGTTTTCCCCGAAGGGTTAGGCAGTGGTGTTCAAATAGTTCAATTATACCTCTATATTTCGCCAGATATTTTTATATCCGATTTATTAGGAGGAGCCTATCGCCATCACCCGAGCACAAATCCAGGATTTCAGGCTGTTACTGAGAAATTACCGAAATACTGAAGGAAAATCCAAAAAAAAATAACACTTTGTCCGACACAGGAATCGAAGGCAGGACCTCACACCCTTTTAAAAGATTACTTTCACCCAATAGATTGGACAGGGAATGTCTAAACGAAATTCCTTGAATTCAACAAGTGATGAAATATCGATTAAAGCCAGTCTTACCTCTAATATTGCAGTACAGTGACCTTTATTCTCAGAGTCATAAGGTTTATATCAGAGGTTAAAGAACGATAAAAGAACTGAACGAAGCAATTTAAAGATCTTCTCTACCTTGGACACAATTCTACAAACCAAGTTATCATCTGCCTAGCCTTTTCCCAACTATGTTGGGGTCGGCTTCCAGTATAACCGGATGCAGCTGAATACCAGTATTTTACATGGAACGAATGCCTATCTGACCTCCACAACCCAGTCAGCACTGGGTAATACGATACCCTTGGTAAAACTGATTGTCAGACTTTCGGCCCACTTACTAACTGTAACAGTCGTTACAGGTAGTAAGTGGCCAGTCGTCAAAGGTCTACAAATGATGGATGGGTGGGTGATCCTGATCACCCACCCATCCACGGGCCAACCTAGGTAAGCACACTTTAACCTAAAGATCGACCCGAGAGGCTGTTATTATTAAGCCACAAGCTCCAATTCTACAAACCAAATCAACGAACCATAAACAAAGCGCTCCCACTAACCGACTTTCATAATCACACATGGCAACCCTTTGTATTTTTACAACTGGCAACATTTGTGGCAATTACGGAGCTGTCAGATGCAGGCTACGTCACAAGCGTGCTGACAGAGTCTGAAAAGGTTTCAGTAACCACCGGAGCGTTATCGCGAGTTCACAAACATTTTGATCGAGTTTTGACGCTTTCAATTTGAGTGGTGTATATAGGTCAGCGTTTGAGGAAAGAGCTGCTGTCAAGTTGGTTATAGACAGTGAAGGCAGTCAGGTGGATGAATGGCTTGTCATCACTGTTAAAACGCATTGGTTCAAGGATCGTGTAAAATGGCCATTCGTGAGGTCTTTGATCAGCAATGGACTGATTGATGATGATGACTGATTAATTTCTGAGCAGTTTCTATCCTATCACATCTTAGTTTCACATAACATCATGCCTGTAATCTCCGAAGGGTTAGGCAGAGGTGTACCAGATAGTACACTCACATTTAGCCAGTTATGTTTAAATCCCATCATTGCCATCACTAAGAAATTCCTGATAGAAAAATCCAATAACAATTTGCTCGACCCGGGAATCGAACCCAGGACCGCACAGTAGTCGCGCTTGCGACCAACGAGGCAGGCCATTCTGCATTAGTAACTACCATAAATACACAGATATAGATAGACCTAGATAACGCGAGAGCAACTACTTCGCGTGCCATATTATTATGTAGCTTACGTACAAAAATCGTAAGTGGCCAATTTCGAACTCAGTCTGCATCGGAGCATAGCGCTAGTCGGACGTCAGTGGGCGTCATGGCGGGGGGTAGGACGAGGCGGGCGCCGTCCGCGGCGGCGTCTTTGAATCGATTTGATTTTCCCATCACTAAATAGTGCTTGTGACGTCATAATAGGTAGTCAAAAAATGGCACGCTTGGTTTTCATACAGATCGTGATACTTGCGTTATCTAGGTCTATCTATATCTGTGCATAAATATGTAAATGTCACTGACAGAACCTAATCATCCGAAATGTTCTGATCACACTTATATAATGCATTTATATAATATTTCAGTGTCATAGTCAGATACAATGTTTTAATAGAATTACCGGTGAAGCGGCAATTGGTGCCCGATCCCAATTTACATATTAATTTCACATTAAGTCTGCCTTTCAGTGGTCATTTATTAATGTTAATGTTATTAAGTTCATATTGTAATGTGACTGTTTTTATTTTTTTAATATTATTTCAGTAATGAATGAAAGGATTGAACGAGATAAAGAGGTCAGTGATTTGTAGTCTGTATGTTTGTAAGTTCGGAGGAGCTCGTGGCTAAATAATAACAGCCGCTCGGATCGATTTTTAGGTTAAGCCGTGCTTGCCTAGGTTGGTCGGATGGGTGATGGATTACATTCAGAGTTTGGAGCAAACTGCCTCGAAAAGCACGATGTCGTTGGTCCCGGCTGTCATTTGTAGATCTTTGACAGTTGTTACAGGTAGTCAGTGGCTCAAAAACGAACGTAGCAAGGCTTTGTAGCTTTTTTATTTTATTTAAAAAGTCTGACAACCAGTCTTACCAAGGGATATCGTATTACCTAATACTAACTGGGTTGTGGAGGTCAGACAGGCAGTCGCTCCCTGTAAAATACGAGTATTCAACTGCAACCGGTTAGACTGGAAGTTGACCCTAACATAGTTGGGAAAAGGCTAGGCAGATGATGATGTGTGTAAGTGCGGGTGTAGAGGTTAATCTTTGGAACTAGGGATTCGATTCCGAAAATTATTTTAGTAATGGGCACTTACATTATCACCAAGTATCGTAGGCCTCACCAAAACTGCAAAACAGCCAGGAAAATCGCCTAAAATTCATCCACAAAAAGCCTAAAAGAGCACTCAGTGGGTATCTTCCTGCAGGGTCCATCCTTCAGTGGTCTACCGGGAAGTTCCTGAACCGTCTGCGGACCCAAGTGGGAAGAAACTCCAACCTAGTAAAGTGGAGTTACCTTGAAAGATAAGCGGCGGGGCGTGGGTGTGGAGCTGTGTCGCTAATTATGCCACCTCCTGTCTTGACCGCTGAGCCCAAAAGCATGCAGCCGAGGCTGCGCTGCCACCGTCGAAGCCTTCGCCACTGCTACCAGCCTTGAAGTTTTGGATAAAATATAACGTCGTGTTAGCGTGTTTAGATATAGAAATATTTTTGAAGAAGAAGACTTCAAAAATATTCCTAAAAATAACTTAAACGTGACAAATCCTAAACAAATTGACTGCGTCTGTCTGTCTGTCCCACTTAACATTTAGTGACGACACACAACCCCTCAGGTCTTGTGTCAAAGTTCCCAAGTTCGAGTCCCAGGAGAGACAGATAGCGTCAATGGTGTAGAAAGAATGTTTTCTTTGTGTCAATCTTTATTAATGTATTGGTGTCCGGAATTAGAAAAGATTCTTCATAAGAAAAAGTTTATACGTGAGTTTTTTTTTTTTGTAGTTTCAATTTTTCCAAAGTGTTTGTGATACGATAATAGCTCCTTCTCTTGAAACTTTTCTTCAAAAAATCCGTTCACTAAAATGGTCCGCATACCGGAATCAGACAGTTATAGTAGGTGTCTGTATGTACTTCTATGGAAGAGCGCATTCTCCTAATATAGGTATTTTTTACTTAAAAGGAGACTCCAATCATGAACTGTTTGTTACTGTCTTGATTTGGTTAAGAAATAAATATTTTTTATTATTTTATCCTTTATTATTATTAAAGTGTATTCGTAAATCTTCAACCAACTCATCTGTGCAGGTGGCAAAACACAGAAATAAAATAAATGTACCAAGTTGTTTTAAATCCTTAAAAAAAAAAACGTTCTTAAAAATTTCTTATGTATTTTTTTAATTTCTAACTAAATAAAGATTAAGAAGAAAATATTTAGCTGCATCCAGTTAGACTGCAAGACGACCCAATGATATTTGGGTAAAGGCTAAGCAGATAATGAAGCATTTAATCTTCTTCCTCTTCTTTATCGCTATAATCTAATTATGGAGCATATGATCGAGGTCTTTAATCTTAGTTATCAAATGAAATCAAATTCTTTATTGATATAATAGGTACCAATAATAGGTTACAGAAACTTGTTTGAAGCCTCTAACTGCTAAACTAGGTGTACCTGTATGTCAGGAGTTTATTTGGCTTAGATACTAATGTCAAAATAGGAATAGACAAACGTATGTGCTGCAAAAAACTATTTTAGAAGAAGCGTAATAACAAATTAAAATAAAAAAATGAAAAAAAAACAGAAATGAAAAGTCACATCATCATCATCTGCTTAACCTTTTCCCAACTACGTTGGGGTCGGCTTCCAGTCTAACTGGATGCAGCTGAATACCAGTTTTTTACATGGAGGGACTGCCAGACTTAAGAGTCTTAGTTTTACAGAATGTTACTCAAGTAATGACCCTGAAATAGCTTACAATACTTTTTACGATCTATTTAAATTATTTTACGATCTGTGTTTTCCCTTAATACTAGTTAAAATACCAATTTCCAAGAAACCAAAATGGCTAAGCAAGGGAATAAGGTTGTGCTCAAAAAGAAAACGTCAATTGCTATGGAAGTATAGGCTAACGTCAAATCAGAAAGACAAAATTCACTTTAAAGAATATACAAAAAGACTACGAACTATAATAAAAAAAACGCAAAAATCACAAAACAATTACTATATTAACTCAGCGACCAACAAAGGTAAAGCAATGTGGAAAATTATAAACAATAACAAGACAGTAACACCAAAAGAGGAAATAAACCAAATAATAGTAAATGATAGAAAGGTTACAAAACCGACAGAAATAGCTCAGTCATTTAATAACTTTTTTATTGATGATATAAAACCGACACCTAGGGACAACAATAAATACCTAAAAACACTGACATACAATAACTCTAATTCAATTTTCATGAAACCAACAGACTCGCTTGATGTAGACCAAATAATAAAAATGCTTAAAAATACTAATAGTACAGGGTACGATAATATTAACACGAAAGTAGTTAAAAGTGTATCGCATCTTATTGCTCCAGTACTTAGCCACATTATAAATCTGTGCCTTGAACACGGATTGTTTCCCTCGAAACTGAAATTAACGGTTATAAATCCCATATTCAAAAAAGAGGACAAAGAACAAATGAAATTTTACAGACCAATCGCGTTAATACCAGTCTTCGCAAAAATATTTGAAAGAGTAATTTACAATAACTTAAATAACTACTTTGAAGCTAATCACATATTTGCAGATGAGCAATTCGGGTTTCGTAAAGGCAGATCCACTAGCGGCGCTCTTTTAAAATTTTTAAGGAAGGTAATGACAGGACTGGATAACAAGCAACATATAACAGTCATTTTTATGGACATGTCAAAGGCCTTTGATCACGTGGACCATCAAATACTCTTGAATAAATTAGAAAAATATGGGGTAAGAGGAAATGCACTAAAACTTATAAAATCGTATTTATCAAACAGATTTCAAAGAAAAGATAAATATGAAACTGACATTAACAAAGCACTTGAAGATATTATAAAATGGTTAAATGTAAACAATCTAAAAATAAATATTGAAAAAACAAATTACATGACTATCACAAATAAAAATTCTACTTCAAAAAAAAAACTACATATACATTACAAAGGTGAACAAATAAAAGAAGTGAACAACACTAAGTTTCTTGGTATTAATATCGACTCTGAACTAAACTTTAAAATGCAGGTTGATCATGTCTGTAAAAAATTAAACCAGCTTTCATATGCCCTCTACATGCTGAGAAAAGTTGTTAACGAGAGAACATTACTGACCGCTTACCACGCGTATGTAGGTTCCACAATAAAATATGGTATTCTTTGTTGGGGAAACTCAACTAACAAAGAGTACGCTTTTAGGGCACAAAAAAAGTGCGTTAGAAGTATATGTGGGCTTAAACAGACCGATTCATGCAAAACAGAGTTTACAAGATTACGCATTTTGACATTACCTTCACTTTACATCTATGAAGCAGCAGTAATGATAAAACGTGATTTAAATAACTATGACACATTGAGAAGTGCACGGCATAAAAATGTATTAAGCGGAATTAAGTGTAGGACAGTTAAATTTAAAACGAGTATATTTGGCATAGGAGTAAAAATTTATAACAAACTACCAAATGACGTAAAAAGCAGTGTAACCTTGCATAGTTTTAAAAAAAGACTTGAGGAATTCTTGATTGGTAAAGCCTACTATTCAATCAATGACTTTTTTAGTGACAAAAATACCGGTGACTACACCTATGGATAAGATATGCTGACATTTAATTTGTATGACATTAATGACTAATTTAATTGTAATGAAACCACTGAATAATTTAATTTGTATGACATCACTGAGTATTTCAACTCATGCTGACATTTAATTTGTATGTCATTAATGACTAATTTAATTTGTATGACATTAATGACTAATTTAATTGTAATGAAACCACTGAATAATTTAATTTGTATGACATCACTGAGTAATTCAATTGTAATGAAATCAATGAAAAATTTAATTTGTATGACATAAATGAGTAATTTAATTTTAATGAAATCAATGTCCCTAAACTGACTTGTGAATGAACAACTTTATTAATGCATGGATTATGATACGAATAATGATTACGATGTTATATAAATATTGAACCAACAATAAATATTGTACACCTTAAAGGTATGTTACAGCGATCCTTTATAATAATCATAAGAACTGATATTTCACCTGTGACAAACAATAAATGAATTTGAATTTGAATTTGAATTTGACTTTTTGGGCCACTGACTACCTGTAACGACTGTCAACGATCTACAAATGACAGCCGGGTCCAACGGCTTAATATGTTTTCCGAGGCACGGAGGAAACTCGGTATGTAATGGGTGGTCACCCATCCACAGACCAACCTAGGCAAGCACGGCTTAACCTAAAGATCGATCCGAGCGGCTGTTATTATTTAGCCACGAGCTCCTCACAGAAATGAAAAGTATGATAAAAATATGAGTTAGTTATTATTTCACAGGAACGCTAGGAAAAATACAAGGTAAAACATTTTATTTTTTCTGATTTTCAACTGCCAGAACAAGTCCCTTTTAACCAACCTTCGCGCCACCTCTGGTCATCACCCTACAGAAAATTCGTCGGTGTAACTCCCCCCGCCCCTGACATCAATCGACTAGGACCCAGGTCGTTCAAGGCCACGTGGTCCTGACAGTTTTACAGCCCCAAGTAAAGAATGGGACATTTATTATATTTATTTGCTTGCTCCGCCATTGTAGGCATTTTTTCTCGGTTCACTGATATCTTGTATTGAATGTTAGGGACGAGAATTACGAGAAAACGTGGATTTAGTTTGATTATGTTTTGTTGTGAAAGATTTTTGATGGTGCTGATATTTGGATGTATCCGAGATACATTAGAAAGCTCGCAGATGTTCTTCGCTTGTGGTAGCCACCACATGCTAACTGACTAATCTGTCTTCTTGGTATCGCCTTTTTAATTTTTGTTTCAAAGAGGCTAGACAGGTATGAAGGTATACGTATAAACAGAATAAGGGTACTTAGATTTAGTAGATAAGGTAACTTACCTACTAAATCTAAGTCTTAGAAACCTTTATTGCAAACAACAGGTGTAATTCATAGTTAGATTTAGTTTTAAACAATCTCTCCGCTTCTCTATAATTTTAGCTTAATAGCCTCGACGAACATCTGAGGAGGCTCTCGCTTGGCAGCTGGATCAAGGGCTTGATTCAGAAAGCAGTACTTTTGGACACGGCGCGTATCGTTAGGAGGTTCCTCTCTCAGAGTCCTGACCACCGGTAGCTCGGACCCTGTTCCCGATGCCGGTGGGCTACTATTTTTTATATTTTTAAATGTTTCTATATAATTTTTGTTGATTAAAATATTAAAAAATGTGATAGTATGTAAAGAAAATGAACAAACGAAATAATATTTTTTTTCTAAAAAACTAAGTACTACTTCACAATGGCAATGTGCCAACAATTTCAATTAAGGCAAAGAGATTAGCGTCTGTAGCCGAACTAGGCATAGCCTGTATTTCGACTATCAGCGCCATTCCCCTCGAGTATTTATAATACACGAATAGGTGCCAAGCAAAAGAGGCATATAATTAAATCAGTCATCATCATCATCATCATCATTTCAGCCGAAAGACGTCCACTGCTGGACATAGGCCTCCCCCAAGTGTCGCCACATTGACCGGTCCCGTGCGACTCATAATAATAAAATATGTGTCGGATGTCAAATTGACGTGACGAAAATTTTTTTATCAAACCGATTTAATTTAATATTTTTACCAAATTACCCCAACGAAACGAATTTATAGAACGAAATAATGAAGAAAAGAAAAAAAAACTTATAACAACAAAACAAATTATATGAAACACACCAAAAATGGAAAATAGGGGAAAACACACCGAAAAACAATTGTCATAAGTCACCAATGATTACAAGAAGCCGAGCCAAACAGTTACAAGAGGCTCACACACCATCTCCGGGCTCGTCGCTCAATGGACGCGCCACATCCGTGAGCACCGTGTCGCCGGTCGCTGCAGTTGCGTCGAGCTCGAGCGACGAGTTTTTCTCCCCGCCGTCGACTCCATCACCATCACCACGACGACGAGGAAGAGGACGGCCACCAGCGGGCTTGGGACCTCGAGGCCAACCGGCCCCGAACAGGGTCCCCGCTGCCGGTGGAAATGTGTCGCGCATGCGATGGACTCAGTCCATTAATGAACAAGTCATGCGCGCATATTATGGGGCTACTGAGGGGGGAAGCAACTTGACTGCGTACCGTGGTCGGATGCTCTCTCTGTTTCAGGTACTCGAGCCAGGTGTCAGCGTGTCGGCGCAACGACTGTCGGATCAGGTGCGTGTCATCCAGCGTAACCATATGTTGGATGACACCGTACTTGATCGACTACGCTCCGAATCACGGAGTAACCTAGTTACGCCTGCTTCACCAATGACCGCGGTACAGTTGCAAAATGTTACCATTGCTTCGCCGCGGTCCGACCGCGGTGGTGAAGGGGATGATGATGAAGTTATATCTGTGAGTACCCAGTGCAACGCACAATTGAGGAGCGCTTTGGAGAGTGCATTCCGGGAGTATCGTTCCACACCGCCTGAGCTTAGGCCACGTCTACCTCGTTTGCCTATGCACAAGAAAAACAAGGCGCTGGTGTGTGCTCTAAATTCGCAGCTGTCAAACTGCTTTGACACCAGCAAAGACCTCGCCGATACCCACTCAATATTGTACTGTGGAGCTGTAGCGGCATGTCGTGTAGCTCACGTTAAATTTCCCAACAACGATAGAGCTACACGACCAAAATTAGCTGTTCCAGCTTGGCAGTGCAGGATTGAGCGACGTATCGGTGAGGCTAGAGCACTCATCGGCAAGTTAATCTGCTTCAGGGAGGGCAATACTCGACCTAGAGTGATGCGCTTTGTGAGGCGGGCATTCTCAGGAACTGATGTTAGTTTTCGAGACTATTTGGCCCGTGTCACAGAGCGTATCGACTTCCTGAAGCAGAAGATCTGTGCAGGGGCAAGCCGTATTCGTCGGTACAAGCGGCGAGTGGAACGATATACTCAAAATCGCACATTCCAAAGCGATGAAAGGTGGGTATATAGGGCTTGGGAGCGACCGGACCAAGGTGTGACTGACACGCGTCTACCGGATGATAACGCCATGTGTTCTTTCTGGCGCAGCATTTGGTCGGTGCCTGTCAGTCACACTGAGGGTGATTGGATACGGGAGGTCGAACGAGCGTGTGATCCAATACCTGAAATGGGGGCAATCATCATCAGCCCCCAAGACGTAGCTTGTGCAGTCCGTCCGTTGCCTAACTGGAAATCTCCAGGACCGGATGGACTGCACAACTTCTGGATCAAATGGTTCCAGAGATCGCACGTTCGCTTGGCATCCCAGTTTCAATTAGCCTTAGAGTCAGGGTCGCTGCCCCAGTTCTTGACGACAGGAATTACCCACCTGCTCCATAAATCAGGTAGTACTGCGGAGCCCAAAAATTATAGACCAATTACTTGTTTACCAACGGTCTATAAAGTTCTTACATCCATTTTGAGAGCTAAAATCAACCATCATATTGATAGTAATTCTATCATGTCTGCCTCTCAGAATGGATGTAGGAACGGTTCCCACGGTACTAAGGAGCTACTCCTCATAGATATGGCTGTTAGCCAACAGGTTCGCCGCTCCCGAAGGGATCTGTCTACATGTTGGATAGATTATAAGAAGGCCTATGATTCTGTGCCTCATACATGGCTCATGAGGGTGCTGGAGTTATATAAAGTTGATGCAACTCTGCGTACCTTCCTGATGTCATGTATGGGAAACTGGAGAACGGTCCTTCGCTATCCAGGATGTCGACAGATCCAGGGAAACAGCGAACCGATAAGGATCGAGCGCGGTATATTCCAGGGTGATAGTCTGAGTCCATTGTGGTTTTGTATAGCCTTGAACCCTCTCAGCACACTGCTGGAGGGTTCAGGTCTAGGCTATCGGTTGAGGAGAGATGGTCAGGTCATATCTCACCTTCTTTACATGGATGATCTGAAACTCTATGCCCCCAACAATTTGCAACTGATGAAGCTACTGAAGGTAACGGAAACTTTCAGTAGCTCCATCAGGATGGAATTTGGTGTGGACAAATGTGCAGTCATGCATGTGAAGCAAGCGGAGATTATGGAATCCGTGGGAACTCAACTCTCGGATTCCATACACCTTAGATCCCTCTCCTCAACAGAAACCTACAAGTATTTGGGTATGTCGGAAGCATTAGGTATCAATACTGCTGACATGAAACAATCGTTGAGGGAGCGCTTCTTTGGCCGCCTGAATAAGGTACTAAGTAGTCTTTTGTCAGGCGGAAACAAGGTGCGCGCCTTCAACGGTTGGGTCATGCCGGTTTTGATGTATTCTTTCGGCATACTCAAATGGACTCAGACGGAACTTGATGCCCTGGATAGGAGGGTCCGTGTACTGCTGACCGCAAATCGAATGCATCACCCACGGTCGTCGGTGATGAGACTGTATATCCCGCGGAAGTGTGGGGGTCGTGGCTTCTTAAATGCTCAAACCCTGCACAACCGTGAGGTATGCAGTCTCAGGGAATACTTCCTAGAGGCTGACGTGGGGATGCACCGAGATGTGGTCTCAGTGGACAAGGGCCTCACCCCGCTCTCCCTGGCTAACGAGAACTGGCGCAAACCTAGAGTATTAGACACTAATGATCGCAAGGAGGTATGGCAGGGCAAGGAGCTTCACGGACGCTTTTATCGGGCTCTACACGGACCCGATGTAGACTTCTTAGCGTCCGTAGCTTGGCTGCGTTTCGGTGACCTATT
Organism: Noctua fimbriata; assembly: GCA_905163415.1. Lineage (NCBI taxonomy): Eukaryota > Metazoa > Arthropoda > Insecta > Lepidoptera > Noctuidae > Noctua > Noctua fimbriata. The sequence goes on from LR990946.1 coordinate 6,078,249, forward strand.
CGGGGAAACCGAAGGTTTTGTCTGTGCAATAATGGACGAAGTTATGATGACGAATAACTACCGGAAATACATTGTGAAGGATGGCACGGTTGACATATGTCGGGCATGCCACCGTCCGGGAGAATCGATCCGACACATTATTTCTGGGTGTTCTCGTCTGGCTAACGGAGAGTACTTACATAGACACAACCTCGTTGCCAAGATTATCCACCAGCAACTTGCTTTGAAGTACAACCTTGTGGAATCAGAAGTGCCATACTATAAGTATGTGCCCGACCCAGTTCTCGATGATGGTAATATCACGTTGTATTGGGATCGATCTATCGTCACTGACAGGACTATTGTTGCCAATAAACCTGACATTGTGGTGATAGATCGATTGGAGCGTCGCGCAATGATTGTTGATATAACGGTTCCGCATGACGAGAACCTCGTGAAAGCAGAGAAAGATAAACAATTCAAATATCTAGATATAAATATAAATATCTGGCTCACGAGGTTGTCGACATATGGGACGTGAGTACAGCAGTCATTGTGCCGATAGTCGTGTCGGCCAATGGCTTAATAGCCAATACCCTCGACCAACATCTGAGGAGGCTCTCGCTTTTCAGCTGGATCAAGGGCTTGATTCAGAAAGCAGTACTTCTGGACACGGCGCGTATCGTTAGGAGGTTCCTCTCTCAAGAGCCCTGACCACCGGTAGCTCGGACCCTGTTCCTGATGCCGGTGGGCTACTATGTTTTATATTTTTAAATGTTTTTTATTTTTTTTATATGGAAATATTTAAAAATGTAAATTATATGTTTAGGAAATGAATAAAGGAAAATAAATAAATTAAATAATAAAATAAATATAATTAAATCAGTACTAAAGAACAATACGTACACTTTAAATAAGTAATTTGCAAATAGGTAAATACCTAATTTCTAATCTAATTATTAAATGGATTGAGTGTATCTGTGTTCGTGTGTCATCATCATCATCATTCTCTTGCCCTTATCCCAATTCATTTGGGGTCGGCGCAGCATGTCTTCTTCTTCCATACTTCTCTATTACTCGTCATCTCATCCGACACCTCCTTTCTTGCCATATCATTCTTTATACAGTCCATCCATCGTTCGTGTGTGTGTGCGATGTATGTATATGTGTTTATGTATGTAGGCGTGTGTGTGTGAGAATAATTATGAGGTGAGAGTGTGGGTGTACGCGTGAGTGTTAGGTTGCCTCACTGCTGAATATAAGAAGCTAGGATAGCTTTGATTCCCAGGTCAGCCGAAGTGTTTTTATGTTTTTCCAATAGGATTTCTCAGGAGCACGGAGCCTGGATCTGTGTCCAGTTGATAGCAATAGGCGCACACCCTTTTACATCATACTTAAACATACCCTGCGGGGTAACTAAGCATGGTGTTAGATTATGTAAAATCTCTCTGAAAATAATACATGAAACAATTGAACGTGCGTCATCATACTTCCCATAATTATGTAATTTTGGGTTTTTCCATCAGGAATTTCTCAGTAGCAGCCACGGAGTCTGGATCTGCGCCCGGTTGATGGCAATAGGCTCGCCCCCTATTACAAGGGACTCAAAACATAATTGGCGAAATCTGGCTGTACTATTATATTAGGTACACCTCTGCCTAACCCTTCGAGGATTACAGGCGTGATGTTATGTTTGTCAAATCTTACACAAAATGCGAACTAAACACAAAGCATTACTTACAGTCATCTGACTTCACTCACTACCAAATTAAGTTATAAACTATTTACCGTCTAGCCGAAGAGCTTACAAAATGTTAACTCAATCAGTCGCGTCAAATCATGTACAAAGTACGAATAGTTCTATGTCCCAGCCTTGTATGGAGAATAAAACGGGTATGTTCTCGTAAATCATTCACAGGCCAAAGAATCGGCCTCTAGCTGAGGCCCGAAGGCCTCAAGGTCGCTGGGATTTTGTGTAATGGGCCTCAAGAAAACCTTTCAGGACTTAGTTATGTCCAGTAAGAATCTCCATTGTCGAAAGTGTTTTTTGTCGGAATAGTTTTGCGTTGCGTCCAAGGGTGAATAAAGGGTTGTTTACGTGTTATATTTTATGTATGGATGTGTGTGTGTGTGTGTGTGTGTGTGGGATTTTCTTGTGATATGATTTTCTTTTGTTGATTTTGAGTTAGTGTATCTTTTTGCCTGGATGGGTCAGCAGAAATGTATCGGGAAGGGTATATTGTTACCCAGCAACGGATTTTGGAGGTCTGATAGGCAGTCACTGTTACTCTATTTAAATACTGCTAATCTGCTGCATCCGGTAAGACTGGATTCCAGTTTCAAAATTATTGGGATAAAGGCTAAGCAGATGTGATGATGATGTGGGTCAACAAAGGTGTATTTTCTCTGGTGCTTGTCCAAGGAGTAGACCTCTTAGACTGGGACCGATAGTTTTTTCAGTCTCAAATTAACGTGTTCGTCTAAAATATATAGAAAAAAATTTTATTAAGTTTTTGTGTTATTTTTTTTTTCCTTTTTTTTTGGTCGGGTTGGTGTTGTAAAGAGTGTGAAATCTTTACTTTGAATAAAGCATTTCTATTTTTATTATAATTAAAACAAAATATGCAGATATACAACATAATTTTTAGTATATGTTAAACATGAATATAGTTTGTTCAGAATAAGTAACTGAATCGATTCCGATAATTTTTAAAGCATGTTATATTTTGTCCCAAAAATATTTAAAAAAGGCTACAAGTTGGATACCGAGCGACATTAAGTACCTTTCGCAATCATTTTGGTACCTACTGCCAAATTATTATTATCAATGAGCTCAAGACGACGCTGGAGGCGAGCGCGCGAGCGCGCCGTGTTTTGACCACGTTTTTGTGCGGACAGCCAGGTAACAAGCTTATAACTTTGTGATTTTTCTTGATACAGTTTTGAAATTTTGTACATAGATTCTTTACATAAAAACACTAGACATGTGTTTCAGGTTGCGCATATACTAAAACTACTGTTGTATACACCTACCACTGTTTGTTTCTGCATAACCCAAAGGTTGACTGGTAGAAAATGCCTGAAAGGCATTAAGTCCGCCTGTGTACTTTGTGCTTGAAGTGTTAAATAAATAAATATAGACAAAAATATTTATCTGTACAGGAACTGATACTGTGTTTAAATAAACCATGGTTAGAATTATGACACCCACCGATCCAACCGACTATTTCAGAAGTAACGAAGAAAAGGTGAGCAAGAGGAGAATGAATATGCAAGTCATAACACGACATGTGGTGTTCTGCCTGCCCCCCTTACGGAAAAGGCTTACTTATCTTCTAGCTAAACCTACATTACGCAGCTATTTCTTTAAAACACAGCGTTTAGCAGAAAACTTGCAGCAATGCATAAATAAAGAAGTTTACAGTCAGACCAACGACCACCCATTACGTAACTATTGTAGACAATAAAATTGTTTCTCCAAAGAAAATATACGACTGTAAGCCAAGGAGTGCCAGGGGCTGACTTAGTGTAAAGAAGTTTTTAATGGACTCATAAAATAAATAAAGAAACATATGCCGCTTTGCCTAAGGGGTCTGGTGGAAAGAAACTACTAAATGTCATGTGGTTCAAGCTTACATGCTTCATTTTTCCAACTATCTTGGGGTCGGCTTCCAGTATAACTGGATGCCGCTGAATACCAGTATTTTACATGGAGCGACTGACAATCTTACTGGGTAACACGGTACCCCTAGGTAAGACCGGTTATAAGACTTTTTGGCTTCTAACTACACGAAACGATTGTCATGAAAGGTCTACAAATGAAAGTTGAGACCAACAGATAAACGTTCCTTTCGTGGCACGAAGGGGTTGCAGTAGTTGTCACCCATCCACCAACCCCGGCAAGTGTAAACCTTGATCATCGTGTGCGGCTTTTGTGTTATGAGCCTAAGTAATGACAGATTCTTCACTTAGGTCTGCAACATCTGCTTGCCTTTTCCCAACTATGTTGGGGTCGATTTCCAGACTCACCGGATGCAGCTAAATACCAGAATTTTACATAGAGCAACTGCCTATCTGACCACCACAACCCAGTTAGTACTGGGTAATGCGATACCCCTTGGTAAGACTTTCGGGCCACTGACTACCTGTAACGACCGTTAAAGATCTACAAATGACAGTCGGGACTAACGGCTTAACGTACTTTCCGAGGTAGTATCGGTGGTCACCCAACCACGGACCAACCTAGGCAAGCGCGGCTTAATCTAAAGATCGACCCGAGCGGCTGTTATTATTTAGCCACGAGCTCCTCAACTTAACGGTCTTGACTCAGGTCTGCACACACCCTTATTTCAAAGAACTGTGTCGACCATCGACATGAACAGAATATTGGATATTAATTCATGACAAGTCTACATACAAGCCAGCACATTCGATATGCAGTAGAATAAAGAAGGAGTGGTCTGTGTCCCACTTTATAGTAGAAAAGAATAATTACGTTTTAGCTATTTAAATGTTTATTTTTAGTTGGAAAGCCCTACTTACTTATTTGTTTAGTTTCTTAGTTACCTCGGTAGATTTATTTATGTGAGTAATAAATTAACATTTATTTTAGATAGGACTTTTAGGACAGCCTCGTTGGTCTAGTGGTCGCAAGCGCGACTGCTGAGCATGAGGTCCTGGGTTCGATGCCCGGGTCGGGTAAAGTGTTATTGCGATTTTCATCAGGAATTTCTTAGTAGCAAACGCGGAGTATGGATTTGTGTCCGGTTGATGGCAATAGGCTGACCCCTTTTACATGGGACTTAAACAAAAGTGGCGAATTCAACCCCGGCGGGTTGATAGTCCTTTATAAAAATGTTCCAAGTAGAACCTATCCTAACTGCATAAACTATTTACCACAATACCCCATACATTTAAAAAGTATTTAAAAGGACTTTACCATCTTCGAAACTACAATACATTCTATCAGAGATCACCAACTTGCTCTATAACAAATGACATCCTGTTTGCACGTCCAGAAATGACCAACTATCGTCCTAAATCACGACATCTGACGGTAGCAGGTCAAAATGCAATAATTATTAGCTAAATTCATTCGCAGAACTGCAATAAAACGAGTCTTCTTCATCATTGGGGAATAAGGTTCAATTTGGCTTGGTGTTTTAGCGGCAAAATACCGCTGATGGGAGAGGAACAAAAGTTTTGCGCGACCGCTGTAAGAAGAGCTTTGGTTAATGGTTGCGTTGCGTTTAAAAGGTCGTTTTGTGGTGTTTAGTGGGGGGTGTGGGAGGTCATGTTGTGGTGGTGTACTGCCCACCCGCGGCGACCTCACAGCTTGAAGGTAGACTATGCGTCACCGGCAGATCCTCAATGAGACATTTCACCAATAAAAATAATCAAGTGCTTATTGTGAACTTTTTCACGGAACGTTTCGAAGATTTCGATTTGAAGGCGTATCGGAATCGGAATGAAGAATTAGGTTTTTTGTGTGAGGAGAGATATGGTCATTCGTATCTTGACAAAATATCATTCTTTAAATGTACTCGAAGCAAGAAAGGGTTGTCCGATATTTGTCTGATATTGAAATATGTATCTATCTTCTATTATACAACATTAGTTTTAGTATATGCGAAACCTGATACACGTAAGTAAAGAATCTATGTACAAAATTTCAAAACTGTATCATGAAAAATCACAAAGTTATAAGCTTGTTCTGTTATCTAGTTGTCCGCACAAAATCGTGGTCACCACGCAGCGCGCGGCTCCAGCTCATTGATAATAATAATTTGGCAGTAGGTACCTAAATTATTGCGATAGGTACTTAAAGTCGCTTGGTGTCCAACTTGTAACTTTTTTAAATATTTTTGGGAAAAAATGTAACATGGTTTAAAAATGATTGGAATCGATTCAGTTACTTATTTTGAACAAACTATATTCAGGTTTCGCATATACTAAAAATAATGTTGTATAGACTATGTCTGAAATAAATGTCTTCTATTCTATTCTATTCTATTCTAATAGGCTCGTCCCCTATTATATGAGACTTTAAACATAACTGGCGAAATGTAGGTGTACTATTAAGTACACCTTTGCCTAACCCTTCGGGGATTACAGGCGTGATGTTATAATATAAAAAAAAAAAAACTTGAAACTTAGGAACCCGCTATTAGAGCTTTTCAGAAACAAACTTAATAAGTATGAAAATAAGTAAATAAAAAATAAGAGTTTTATACGAATAGGGTTTCGTAGAACGAAATGAATAAACGTCCAGCCGTAGGATTTCTATTGAATACTTGTAACTTATGTATTTGGATTAAGACGTATGCCGAAATTTCCAGGAACTTTCAGCTTTAACTGTACGTAGAATTTAGTTCAAATACATAAAAAAGCTGTGTTAAACGATATTAAAGACTATCTAGCTAGAGTATTCTAGAGCGATCAAAGTTTTTAAAAATCACTCAATTCTTGCAAAAGTAACGTACATTGCTTGGAAACAATTTAAGAAAATAATCATCATCTGCCTAGGCCTTTGCCTCATTTCTAAATGAGGCAAAGGCCAATACTCATTTACTCATTGATGTTAAAAAAAACAACGGTTTTTTTTCCAACAGATTTTTTTTATTAAACTTAATTTGTCAAACATAGCCAAAATAACTTGTAAAAAAGACGAAAAAGTCCAATAATTTGACCTCTTTTTATTCTTACACCTTTCTATGTGTTAATAATGGCTACTTTACCAAGAAAACCTTTAAAAATCACAAACAACATTTTATTATAGAAACTATCCACAACCCACCTTATTAGCCTATCAGTGGCGAAGGTTCCATACAACTCGATTCCTACCGGCTTCCCTTTGAAATATGGCACAGTCAGTATTCTATAGACAAATAATATAATCACATTAAAGATTTGTACTCCAGTTTACCTCTTACAAAAATTGATCCTTCGCTACTGTAGCCTATACATAATTCCAAGTAAATCAACCCACTATGCTGTGTTATTTGTTCAGATTCGGATCTTATGTGCAAGTATTAGCAATGTGCATGTTTTGTTAAAGCAATCTTAGTCGCAGACGGCATCGGTGTCAAACTATTAAGTTCGGGCACGCCATCTAGCGGTGGTTTGCAGTCACGCTATGGGGACCACTACTAAGGACCGTGGAGGTTAGAATCGAGGTTGTATTGGATTGTGTGACATTGACAGCTGTCAAATTGTGGGACATCCAAATGAGATAATTTTGTCAAATATTTACGAGCGATAGACGGGACAAGACGAAGAAAATCGTAATACAATACTTTTTCTAATGTCCGCTCTATAATTCGTTTATATTTCTTTGTTTCTACAGCAACTGAAAATACTTTAAGAATAACTTTTAATAACAAAGTGTGAACTAAAGTGAAATCTGTACTAGTGTTAAAAATAAGAGCTTTATTCGGGGGCAAATATTTCCTAATTAGACTAGAGTAGAAGAAGATTAAAGAAACTGTGTGATGGATGATATGGCTAGAAACGAGGTGACGAGTAATAGAGAAGTATGGAAGCCATGCAGCATTTTCTTTTCATTCCACTCAAATCGATCCTAGGTTTTAGTAACTTATGCAATTCAATGTAGAAAACAGTAGGTATCTGGGCGTATAGCTCAGCTCGGTAGGAAATAGAAAAAACGAATTTTCCCAGATATGAGACGTAGCTAGATCGATTTTTGGGCCCCGAAAACCCCAATTTTGCAACTTTCATCTAAATAGTTAGAGCCGTTTTCGAGAACGTGTGATTACAAATATGTATGTGTATACAAACATTGCTCATTCAATAGAATATGATATAAGATTATTGACACAGCCATGTACTACTGAAAATGTCCGTCTACATATTCGACACCCTTAGTAACGGCTACTGAACCCCATCGAACCGATAGACTTGTTTCCTAGAACAGCGATTGAAACATTACATTTTTAATGCGGGCCCCTAACTAGGGCCCCATGCACTACAGCAGGTTACAGGTAAGTAACATCTGTACTTATTACACGCGATAGCTGCTACGAATTAATTATGAGACTCAATGTGCGGTAACGGGGTAATGAAGGCTTCTTGTTGATATGCGCTCCTGGTAGTTCGAAATCGCTTATGGCTGTGGTTATGCCAATATAAATGTAGTGTGTTTCATAGTTCTTTTGGAGCTTTATCAATGACATTTTCAAGATGGCGTTGTTGGTCGACATGTGTGAAGTTGACCGTGGAAATAATTATATCCAAAAACAAGATGTATTTACTAGTTCTGACTATGGTCATGCGCCAATAGAATTATGCTGCACTTGATTATATGCCATAGCTGCTACGAATTAATTACGAGACTCAATGTACGGTAACGGGGTAATGAAGGCTCCTTGTTGATATGCGCTCCTGGTATTTCGAAATGGTATTGGCTGTGGTTAATGCCAATAGGAATTATGGTGTCATAGTTCTTTTGGCGCTTACTGTCAAGATGGTGCTTTTGGCAAATACGAGTGAATTTTCTGTGGAAATAATTGTATTGAAAAAACAAAACGGAGGCATTAGTTCAGACTATGGTCATGCGTTAATAGAACCATGCTGCACTATAAGGAACACGCGATAGCTGCTACGAATAAATTATGAGACTCAATGTAAGGTAACGGGGTAATGAAGGCTCTTTGAATGTATGGGCTCCTGGTATTTCAAAGCCTTATTGTTTGGAAGGCTGTGGTAAATGCCAATATGAATTACGCTGTTTCGATTTATGATTAGCCTATGTAATGGGGATAAAGATTGCAAAAAGGTCATGAACAAAAAGTTATATCATGCATTTTTATATTTTTTCTCCTCCAGGATTTGCTTTGGATAGTAAATGGTGTCCTCACTTTGAATTACCCTAGTTAAGTGTCACTATAAACGAACGATCAAGTGATCAATGCTCACTGCCTACCCACAAAACAAGACAGATATTCCAAATGGCAGTAACAATGTCAACCTTCTGCTTGAGAAATCTCTGTACCAAAAAAATACTATAGCCATACAACTTATTCCAAAAATACAACGTAGCAAAAAACAAGGTCCAAATCGGCTATTTCTTAACATCAGAGCACCTTGTTACCTACATTGTTGTGGCTCATTAGGACCAGGCTAAGCTTTCGACGCGTTCGAACTCGACGCTTTACGATTGCGAAATAGCCCCACCCTAAAACTAACAGCTTTATTTTTACGGGTTAGTGATGTGCTTGAGGTATATCGATAGACTTACGCACTGCCAAAATCGGCCGCTTAACTTAAGTTTGTTTAAAAGATTCTTTTTTGAAATGAAAAAAGAAAAATAATGAGAGAAAGTAATACTATAATTCTAGGCAAACCACAATATTTTCCAATTCTATTTATGTGTTTGTTCTCCACGAGTCCTAATCATCACGCCAGCGTTTCTTAGGGTTTTTTTCTGAACTGCTTTCTCATACCGGCCCATCAGTCCTGAACCTGATCCATCCAAGAACTGTGACCCGGTCAGATATTCGGGCAGCAACCGCCAGACAAGACCGATTTTTCGTACGTTTTTTTTTTGTTAATTCCGGCGAGAAGACAGCCGAACGCTACGACTTGGCAATTGGTTTTAAAGTTACATTCAGAACACCTGGTCTTCGTTAGCGACCGAACTGGCAGGAGGTCTTTTTAACGTTGCTTATCGCCAACATCGGCGAAACTTGCCTTGGAGCGTATTATGGAGTTGCGCATTATTTCGGTGAGTTTGATGAAAATGCTACACCCCATCTTTACATGTATGGATGAAATATGCACACTTTATAAATCCTTGCTGCTGCATACATTTAGATAGAAAACTGTATTATTTCGACTTTCATTCAAATTTCAAGAACTACCGTCTAAACTGGAATGAGACGAAAATTACAACAGAGCGCATCAGTCGCCTGCGTTCTCTGAAGTTATTAGACTTTGCTAAAGGATATAGGTCACAACGATGTTCTTCGAGATAAAGCTAGCATAATATTTTGACAGAAATGTACAGAAGGTCACCTCCATTCAAACGCACGCACACATAGACACGTTTCAAGTACAGCAAGTGCAAGTGCACTCACGACTGGCATTCGTTTATGATCGCCGCAAGTACACATTCCCAAGGAAAAGTATGCGCTTCGATAATTATTGTCTATCTTCGATAATACGAGCGAGATGATGAGATTTAATTTATAGCTGTTACAACCATGAAAGTACTAGGTTATTTGGATCGTCTTGATTACCACAAAATAGTGTGGTAATCAATAGATTAATACAAATTACTGTATACAGCTCAAAAAATTTTTTTGAGAGATAGATAGCGATCTACGACCACATTAGATAACCTCACAAAGAACGAAAACTTGAGACAAACGCGCAAGGACAGGTGTACTACATGACATTTTGCCTCTGTAGGAGATTACCTGGTTCGTGTTTATTCGGATACACGAAGATCACCGTAGCGCACACTTTTTCTGGTTTAACTATAAGCCTCTACCTGTGCGTGCACCTGTTTTCGCTTGTTGTACGAATTGGAACTTCTGTAATATTCTATGACAACGTTCATAGAGGTAAAGCTAGCATAATATGGTAGCTCGAGTATTCTGTTCATAAACGTTTCGTGTGTAATTTATGGCGTTGTCTGTTTATTAAATATGTATTTGACTTGTGCCCATATGGAGACACTATTCATGAGAAGTTTATGCTGAGAACTAATTTACGTTTAGTCTCTTGGCGTTCTATTTTTGGTGAGATTATTTCGTTTCTTAATTAATAAATTACACTAAATAAAGAACATTTTTTTTACAGTGGTCTGGGAGCTTTCAAATGCCGCCATTTGCAAAAGGTTAGGCCGATGATGAGTTTACAAATGGAAGCATCCTAAGTTGGAGTTGTCTTCCAGTCTAACTGGATGCAATAGAATATCAGTATTTAACATGGTGCGGCAGCCTATTTTACCTCCACAGTCCAGTTATACAACATTAGTTTTAGTATATGTGAAACCTGATACACGTGTCTAGTATTTTTATGTAAAGAATCTATGTACGAAATTTCAAAACTGTATCATGAAAAATCACAAAGTTATAAGCTTGTTCTGTTATCTAGTTGTCCGCACAAAAACGCGGTCACCACGCAGCGCGCGCCTCCAGCGTCGTCTTGAGCTCATTGATAATAATAATTTGGCAGTAGGTACCTAAATTATTGCGATAAGTACTCAAAGTCGCTCGATATCCAACTTTTAACATTTTTCAATATTTTTAGGAAAAAATATAACATGGTTTAAAAATTATTGGAATCGATTCAGTTACTTATTCTGAACAAACTATATTCAGGTTTCGCATATACTAAAAGTAATTTTGTAGAATAGAGTTTCTCTTTATTCGAGTATTCATGACTCAAAAACTGTTAGTAAAACTTACGATTATGGTAAGGTGTAACCACACCAATTTTTTTAGGATGGGAAATCATCAAATGACCCCCCCCCCCCGCTCGGAGCGGAAGGGAGTGTCAGACTTGTACTGACTAAAACCCATCCATGTTCCTTCTTTGCCCTTTGTGTTCCAGGACCGCGGTATCTCTTTCGAACAGTCTCGCAGCCCTTCTAAAATAGCTGTAAGAGGAAAACGGTTTGAACAGTAATGATCCGAATCAAGTTACATTGGAAGTCAATACCAACGTTGTTTGGAAAAGCTGTAGGAAAAACAAAACCAGTTTAGTGAATGAAAAATTCTGAAAACATGTGGATATATTCCGTGATTTTCAATTATTCAGAACTCCCCATATTTCGACGTTGTTGCAAGCGTCATGATCGCGAGATGACATCATGAGTCATCTGAAGATATCCCGTAAGTGACAGTGTAAGTTTTTTAATACCTTTTTTATAAGTTATAAACCGTGAAAGCTTAAAACAGTGTTTAATAATATTAATATACACGTAAGGAATATTTTTGTTGAACCCGTTCTGCACTCGTTTTGCAAAACTAAGGTACACAGAATAACAGGGTCAAGTTAAATTAGCTAACGAAACTCCAGAGACGTGATAGGTTTCAATAGGTACCACCGCGCACGCTGACGGTCAACCACTTTTCAACCTTATAACTAAGGACATAAGGGTGCAAACTGGTCGGCCGTCAGTGAACTCGGTAGGAAATGAAACTGATAAACAAACAATGATTTGATGATTATTTCATTGGGGTCAACTGGCGCATGTACAGTTATCGTTTAGATATGAATACATTAGTCTGCGGAATTGCTAGGTAATTAAAGACCTTGAAGATTAGTTAAAATAAACGTAAAATGCGAATTTCTTTTTTTACAATTAAACAGACATGAATGGTTTTTTGTTAAAAAAAAAAAATCACAAAATATTGAAGACTTTTTTTTTATCGATAAACATTCGAAAAAAGGTACCATCCCTAGAATCTGAATTGAGTTATTAGCCCAACACCTTAAGGTTCTCTTCTTTGTAAAAAGCAATTTCCTTGTAAAAATGTAATAAATAACAACAATTTAGCTGCAGGATTACTATAACTACGACATTTACATCGTGCTATAAAACTTGTATAATAAAAATATACATAAGTAGGTATATAAATATATACATAATACTACACTTTGCAGTTGGTTTGTGAGTGTTTATTCCGAAGGGGTAAGCAGAGGGTGTCACCATAGTACACCACAAATTGCCACGAAATGGGGGGAGAGCCGAATATTGTCTATGCCGTATTACCAACCATATAGTCCTGATCACTGCTAAGAAATACGATGAAAGCGTGCGCTTTCACGCCCTAGGCCTTAAGCCATAAACACTTTAAATTTAAACAAAATACCTAAATAAACAAGGCAATTAATGCGAAAGACCTCAGGTCAGCATAATGCCAGATGGCAATACAAGGTTTACCACACTGCCCGCTTCTCTGTTTTCTCTGATTTCTCAACTCATCTGCCTAGCCTTTTCCCAACTTTGTTGAGGTCGGCTTCCAGTCTAACCGGATGCAGCTGAATACTAGTATTTTACATGGAGCGACTGCCTATCTGACCTCCACAACCCAGTTAGTACTAGGTAATGCGATACCCCTTGGTAAGACTGGTAACTAATAAGGGAATACCAAAAACCGAAAGTAAATTTATTTTTCACGTTTTTTGTATTTTTTTTAGAAGTCGATTATTAACTTTAGTTTATTGGTAGGTAGGTAATATAATTAAAATCTACTTTTAAATTTAAAAGTTTCCATATAACTATGGTTAACAAGTTTGACACTTCTAGACAGGCTGAAATACAATTTCGTCCAAGAATGCGAGACTTCAATTTTGATCAAACCTAGTGGCATTCAAATTCAATAATCTAAAGTATGTCTAGCATACCTATTCTACTGACCCAGGTCATTCCCAAATATCTTGAAGATTGACCACTAAGGGTGGACGTGGGAGAGGGGGGGATGTTGATAATAAAACTACCCCCTCGTTGTCTATTCACGTGAGATATCGCATTAATGACATTCTTGAAATGCCATCAAATCTTGTCACGTATTGTCCGTCATTATGAGTTTTGAAAAAAATGGCCGCCACGACGTGTTTTGTGTTGCATATTTTAGATGGCTCATGAAGGTTGAGTAAGGAAATGAATAAAAGGAAGGAATCTGGTAGAAGGAATTTTCTAAATATCATATAGGTCCAATTCAAGGAACCTATTTCGCCTGGTGTTTTAATATTTTACACGATATTATACATAACATGCTATCATGCAATTACCTTACTGTACAGTATGTGTGTAATACTGTTACTTACGGGATATCTTCCGTGATTGTTCATTAGAACAACAACAACAGCACAGCAACAGCGCCGAAATATCGGGAGCTCAAAAAGATGAACGATCACGGAAGATATCCCGTAAGTGACAGTATAAGTTTAGTTGTAAACCGTGAAAGCTTAAAATAGTGGAGCAAACAAGAAAGTGTGTCATGCCACAGGTAGGAAACGGTGTCTCCTTTCATGTGCTGATTGTGACCACCGGCAGTCCGGCACTGGTGTGGTTTTAGTGCGGTAATAATCCTACACTCCCTGGTCTGAATAAACATATTATTATTATCGCCACAGACCGGTCGCCTTTTGAAAGCTTCCCCCGAGAAAAGCATCACATAATATTCACATTGATTTCACTGCTCCTATCACAACATCCTTGCCTGACTTCTCTACTACTTCAATACTTCTGCCAGAACCAAACAACTTATCTTTTTGTATACCCTTGGCGCAAATAATTTGTGGTCGAATCAAAAAGTATCCCTCTTCCTTTCTCCGTCACCAGAAGTTCTTCATTCATAACTTCTCTCTCTCTCAATCCATCCATTTTCCGTCACCCATCATCATCCTCATCCATCTTTTATACCTCAAAATGTTGTTAATATTCTACATTGCTTTCATATTCATACACTAACCATCCTGACGTTCAAACATCCTTGTATAACCAACACAGAACAAAAGTAAAGTAACACTGTTTAAGGCATATTGCCAGAGCTTTTACACGGGGAATCTTTGGGTCAACTATACCAAAAGAACGTTGGATGACCTACGCGTACAGTATAATAATATTTTTAGGATGCTGTTGGGACTGCCTCGATGGTGCAGCGCTTCTGCGATGTTTACGCAAAACCGAACTGACGGCTTCCATGCCGTCATTCGCAAGAAAACCGCGTCGCTGTTGTCAAGGTTGCGGGCGAGTAGCAACAGCATTCTCAAAACTGTGGCGGAGAGTATCGACTCTCCGATTATTAAAGGTTTTGTGAGAAGGACAATCACTCAACATTAATTTGGGGTTGTCCTTTTCACAGTACTATTTATTCTGTATGTCTCTATTTTAGTTTAAGTACTAACACTAGTAATAAGTTATTTTATTGTTTACTAACACGTTGGATCATTGTTGTCCGAAAAATAAAGAATATTATTATTATTATTATAACCTAAAAATCTACCCACCATTAAAAAAAAACGAAGTCCTACCCTCCATTCTCGTTTTCCCAACCAGGAGTTTTATTTAAAAACCAATTTAGCTTGTGAATTAGTAGTACGGGCGCAGGAATTAGAAGTGCAGTCGCTGCTCTCTTATATTTCCATTTGTAAAATATCTATTGTACCGACGTAACGTTTCCTGGGCAGACGATTTCAATTACTGGAGCTAGGGTACGGTTGGGTAGAGTGGAGACGACTTTTTTTGAGGAAAATAATTAAAATATTGGAAACATTTTCTTTAAAAAATAACTTTGTTTTTACATAAGAGGAAGTTTGAAAGGGGTACCGGTGACTGAAAAGTTGTGTGGTTATTGGTTGTCTTTATATGGGTATATTGTAATTTGGGGGAATGCGGATAACGTCGTCGTCGTCGTCGGAAGTTGTGAGTATTAATGTGGATGGGTATAAGAGTAGAGGAAGACCAAAGAAACGATGGTTGGACTGTGTGAAGAATGGAAGAAGAAGGCATGTTGCGCCTAGGACATTGAATTATAACGGCAGGAAAATTATGATAATGGCTTAATGATTTAATAGAAAAAATGAGATGTCTGAGGTTTGGATAATATTTTACAACACACTTGCTAGAAAATTGGCTCTTATTGCACCACTTTTAGGTTCACAATGCATTGTGTTGATTGATAGATACCATGCGTGTGGGAAAGTACACAGCGGATACATATACCTACTAGACAGCTATGTGATTTTTGTAATGTATTATTATTTTATTAAACTATTGAAAAAGCGGTACCTACATAATAGATATCAAGTTAAATTAAAATCGATTAATTATGTATTTCTTTTCCAGTCATGCGTTATGTAATTGAATTAACATTGATTAATTGCTCATTGACAAGAATGTAATCAGGCAGTGAAATTAAATCTACCCACTGTAATCAAAAGTTATCGGTAATTTGTTTAATTAAAACAAGATCATTGCAAATTACACTTGATTTGTTATTAATCATTTGTGTTTATTGTAATCTGAATGTTTTTGTTTAATGATTTAAGGCGTAAATCATTAATAACCCATTATTTTTGACCAAAATTAATTAAATTGAATTGGTGAGCGAAACTGCCTTTAAAAATTCCGATATTTTAAATTTTTACTAATATTGATTCCAAAACTATAATATACGGCAAGAAAGGAGGTGTCTGATGAGATGACGAGTAATAGAAAAGTATGGAAAAAGAAGAAGACATGCTCCGTCGACCCCAAATGAATTGGGATAAGGGCAACAGCATGATGATTGATTCTAAAACTATAAGAGGTATTGAAAAGTTAAATTATGTTAATCCTGTTAAACATTAACAAGATATACAAAACGCTGCGCCCTCAGACAAAAACATAAATAAAAAGATTCCGTCTCCACACTTTTGAACCCGGGAAAGGCAGAGTGTCCGATATCAAAGAAGATTCAGTAGCTATAAGTGTTACAGCGTCAAATAATAACGATTTCACTTCACTTACTGCTGTATAGTTACGTTCTACTGTTACATTGCGACTCGATGCGTTTTGTATTTGCAAAGCAAATGATTTCTGTTAAAAACAGGGTGATTTTTTTTAAGTGGGCGTGTATGGCCAAATTCTAAACTATGAGGAATAGTGAAAAATATTCAAAGGAGTTCGAAACCCAATTTTGATGAAAACTAAAACTGCATTATTGGATTTTCGAAAAATCAATATTTCTAGCCAGGAATCGTACATCATTTGACAGTGTCGCTAATAGGGATAAAATTCTGAATTCTGGGAAGTATTCTTATGCGGCAAATACAATCTCTTTATTTGATGGCACTCGCAGCGCAGACATCTTTCTAACATTATGTCCTAATTTTTTTATTTTTACTAACTCTTCACTGTTAAAAGCGAACGAAAAAGAAAAAAAAAATTAAACATTTGAAATTAGAACTTACACGTGAGTTGGCGCCAATAGTGATTTTGTTCGACGTTTCGACAAAAATTCGAAGCCATGTGACATCTACCAACCCGCATTGGGCCCGCTTGGTGGATTATAGCTCATTCCCTCTCAAAGAGAGGAAGCCGTGTGTCCCAGCAGTGGGAACATTATAAGCTGATTATGCTTATGTCATTACTTCTCAGAATTTGATCCTTAATGAGACGCTATCGAATGGTGTAATATACAGTGTGTGTGTTTTAATGACGTTTCAAAATCGTCATCAAGCTATTCCAGATTGCCTAGGCAAGTGATAATTGCTTTCAAACGTCTTTGTATTTCTGCAACGAATTTCAACAACATTTATTTATTTATTTAGTCACACTTACTCCATTCACAGTGCAAGAATAACTCAATAAATAACTAACATTACCATATCTCTATGTTCAACACAACATTTCTTGTATCTAGTTTATCCTAAGACTATCTTATCAACGCGCTCGTTTATTTTTACGAGGTGGGCAGAATGCAAGGTAAGTACGTGTTGCCATAGAAACCATGTAGTACAGGATCATAATGGGTTATCTGTTGGTGCTGTACCATATTGTACGAACCGTGTGGTCTTCATAAAGTATGGTATATCGTATATTCGTATGTGAATGTATAGAAGACTAGTTGTGCCCCGCGGTTTCATCCGCCGCTTCTGACTTGTTTTATTTTTGCTGGGCTCCTCTCCTCGGCCTTCCTCGATAAATTGACTATTCAACACTAAAAGAACATTTCAATTCGAACCAAGTAGTTCCAGAAATTAGCGCGTTCACGAAACAAACAAACTCTTCAGCTTTATTATATTAAGTATAGATGAGTCCCCCGATAGACATAGATCGAGTTAAAGCAAATACTAAAAAGGATGATGCAGTCAATCTTATAGATACCAACCAAATATTTAAATCGTAAGATTCGCTTTACCCTTTCAAAAAAGTGTTTCTGTGGACAATGATGTTTGAAAAGTCTAATGAGTGAGCTCACTCTCCACAATGTAAGATTTTTCAAGCCACATTAGTACGGTGAGGGCATTCGAAAAAACCGACCAAGTGCGAGTTGGACTCACGCATGAAGAGTTCCGTACCATCGTAGTAGGGGTACACAAAATAAATTAAAAATTAAAAGGGGCTCCCCTTTAATTTTTAATTTATTTTTTGTTATAGCGACAACAGAATTCAGTGAAAATTTCAACTGTCTACCTATTACTGATCATGAGATACAGCCCCCTGACAGACAGACGGACGGACAGCGGAGGATTCGGGTAGGGAACCCTAAAAAGAAATTTTTAATTGTCAAACAATACAAAACTATAACCTAACCAATCAACACCTACGAACAGGTTTTAAATTACCGCATTTAATACAAAAGGCAGTTGATTTTATCATTCATCTTAATATCAGTCTAAACTACACAACCCATAAAGATCAAGATAACCGAATAAAAACGAAATAACAGTTTACTGAACTGAACCATCAAAATGTCTACAAATTGACAAGCTGTCAACATAGATATAAAACCACAAAACAGATAGAAATAGAAGGTAAGAGCGTTCATCCAAAAAGTTGGCAACGTCGCAAATAGCTGTCAAAATTATTTACCTGTTTTAATTAATTTGGAAAATTTTAGTTCACTAGTTAGCCACATTTCTTAATTCCATACAGTAATATTCCTAAATTAATCAAAACACCGAACTATTTGACAGCTATTTGCGACGTTGTCCACTTTCTGCATAAACGCTGGTCCCGGCTGACATTTGTATTCAGGATTCCATAGCACAGGGTATCCTAGTTTGGATTCCTGACTCCCACAAACCTTTGTACCTCCTATATTTAGAACACTTCTTTGTTAAAATTGTACTTTGTGGGACAAAATAAATCTTATTATTATTATTATTTGTAGATCTTTTACAGTCATTACAGGTAGTCAGTAAGTCGCCCGAAAGTCTACCAACGAGTCTTACTGTATTTCCCAGTACTAACTGGGTTGTGGAGGTCAGTTAGGCAGTCGCTCCATGTAAAATACTGGTATTCAGCTGCGTCCGGTTAGACTAGAAGCCGCCTGGTATTAAAAGACATAGATCGAAGTTCAGCGTTGAAACTGAAAGCAACATTCCATAACAAGATGATACTAACAGTTCTTGAACTCAGTTTAGATGTAATAATCGCGTTCAATTCCATTGATTATATTCGCCCTGAATTTAGTCGCCTTGAGTATATTCGACCAGAAGGATGAATGCGTGAAGACAGCAGTGGCTGGAACAAGGCTACTAGCTACTACCAGCGGCACTACAAAAAGTACTATAGCAACATAGTACAAAAAGTAGTACAGCGCCATCTATGCCTCAAATGAAGAACCAACATCAAATTCCTAAATCACGCACTTAAGACTATATAAAAAAAACCGACATTAACTGTCGGGCAGTAGCCCACCCGACATAACACCCGTCTGGTCGGAGGATCTTCCCTTTTCTATGGCGAATGAAGAACTTAAACTCTTCATCCCCCAAAAGACTGCCAATGAATGAGTGCACTTCGAATCACTGTTCAGTAAGCGTGTCCATGATTCCGTTAACTCGTTATAAAGAGTGGGCCTTCTGACCCTATCCTGTTTGTAATCATAACTGTCGTGCAGTCAAAACTATCGATACTTGGACAGCGATGCGTAAGGAATGTCGATCGTAGGCGGATGGTCAGAAAATGGACAAAATCGAACTTATCTGTGTTGTTTATTAATATTAGTGGCCATTGAGGAATTGTTGGCGTGTTTTGGAACGAGATTTTGTTACATTTCTAATTTTGGTCAATTAAACTAGAGAGCTTGGCACAAGGAGAGAGAGGTATACAACATTAGTTTTAGTATATGCGAAACCCGAAACACGTGTCTAGTATTTTTATGTAAAGAATCTATGTACAATTTTTTTTTTTTTTTTGTTTTTTGTTGTCTGGTAGAGAATGCCTTGTGGCATTAAGTCCGCCTATGTACCACTCTTGTACATGAAGTTTAAATAAATAAAATTTCCAAACTGTATCATGAAAAATCGCAAAGTTATAAGCTTGTTCTGTTACCTGGTTGTCTGCACAAAAACGTGGTGAACACGCAGCGCGCGCCTCCAGCGTCGCCTTGAGCTCATTGATAATAATAATTTGGCAGTAGGCACCTAAATGATTGCTATAGGTACTTAATGTCGCTCGGTGTCCAGCTTGTAACTTTTTTTAATATTTTTGGGACAAAAAATAACATGGTTTAAAAATGATTGGAATCGATTCAGTTACTTATTCTGAACAAACTATATTCAGGTTTCGCATATACAAAAAATACTGTTGTATACCAAGGTGAAGTCGGGCTGTGGATGATGATGATGATGATGAAACTAGAGAAAAACAAGGCAAATTATTTTTACTTCATTTATTAATAATTATCAAAATTACATATCAGGCTTTATAAAACACAAATCATAACTAAATTATCACACATTAATAATGAATTGAGGAAATACAATAAAGTAATAGAATAATCGTTTGTCAACAAAAAACAAATAAATTATAATTAAATCAATTACCTTTTATGTTTTTATGCCTGTTCGGTTTGCCAGCCTTTCAGTTCAGCTTTGAAAGCATTGTCAGACGTCGACGACGATGAATTGTGTGTAGTCGCGGTTATAATTACTATTCCGATGTAAACCTACATTCAAGTATCCTGTTTATCTATCCATCATCATCATTTCAGCTGAAAAGTCCACTGCTGGACATAGGCCTCCCCCAAGAAGGGGGGTTTTGCCATAATCGCCACGCTTGGCAGGCGGGTTGGCGATCGCAGTATGGTTGTTGTAGAATCAGAGAACGCTGCTGCCCATTCTCTGGTAAGTCCCTTAGTCGCCTCTTACGACACCCACGGGAAGATATGGGATGGTGCTATTCTTTACGTCCGGACACCCTACAGAAGTTTATTTATTATTTTAGCTCTAATGTAGGATTGTTGGAAATTCAGGTAAAAATTGACGCTAATATTGAAAAGAAGCCGAGAATCGTTGAATTTCGGTAAATCAACAATTATCATGGTCACTAACATTATCATTTACACTAGAAACGGGATATTTACTAATTTCTTTGAGTTCCCGGATATTTCGGCGTTGTTGCAAGCACCATGATCACGGATTAATTGAAGTTATTGCGGCAAAGAAAAAAACAAAGAAAAAAAGCTCAAAAAAATCAACAATTACCATATTCTTACTATTTCGATTAAATTATAAGAGGAAGAAACATTTAGATTAGTTTACGTGTAAAACTCTAGTTCGTCGAAATAAACCGTCACTATTCGTAAGCAAAACATTGCACAATCATCAAGAAATACAGTAAACGGACCCTTCACGAAGCCGTCAACCAAGCACTCTGTACATCAAACTAAGTAACTTTACGCAAAATTATTGCTGGCAAACGACTTTATTGTTTGAGGTGAAAAATCACGTTTTACGGTAGGACTCGATGGAACGCACTCAAAGCATTGTGCTGATGGATGGATTAAATAGTACGGGGGTCGTGGAGGTGTTTAAACTAAAAACCTTACATTAAAAAAAAACTTGTGAAAAAGTTGGAATTTTGATCCCCAATATCTCCGTAACTAGAAGGACCCCAGGTATGGTCTATAACAAAAAAAAATGATCGCAAAGACGGGGAGAACAAGTGCCTTTCGGCTTAGTAAAGGGCCTATTTACACCCTTTATAATACAACATAGTACAACAAAATGATCACAAGTCAAAGCACAAAATGACATAACCATTATTAATATATTCACCCAAGGCAACACTGCTTTCGCGAAGCGTTGCGTACAATATTGGCGTGCCCATAAACAAGTTAGCGCGCCAATAGGAACAGGCACGGGGAACATGTCCAATCAGCCGATGACATGTCGTTAAACGTCACTGTCACTTTTTCGATAAAATTTTACATGGAACTAGTTTGTTTGGTTGGATGGTGGTATTGATTAGCTTTGACGCATGATATTACTATGCAGGCATTTTTAATAAGTTGTATTTAGGAAGAGTTCGTGTCCTAATAACAGCCACTCAGACTAATCTCCAGATTTAACCGCGATTCCTTAGGTTGGTCTGTGAATGAGTAACCACTCATTACATACTGAGTTTCCTCCATGCCTCGGAAACATCCATGCCACGTTAAGCCGTTGGTTTCGACTGTTATTTATAGATCTTTGACAGTCGTTACAGATAGTCAGTGGCCCGAAAGTATGACAACCAGTCTTACCAAGATGTAACCCAGTACTAACTGGGTTGTGGAGTTCAGATAGGCAGTCACTCCATGTAAAATACGTGGAAAGCCGACCCCAATATAGTTGGGAAAAGGCTAGGAAGATTATTAGAAGGGAACCAACCCAGGCTAGCGCGGCTTAACCTGAAGATTGACCCGAACGGCTGTTATATTTAGCCACGAGCTCCTCCCTACTAACAGTCAGTAATCATACTTCTAATCAGGTCACAAGATAAAAGACAAAACTTAACAAATAATGTCCCAAATAGTAACAAATATTCCGTTACCCACCCACGCACCCGAACCATTCCCCGCCATTACAACAATAATAACACAAAAACAATCATCTTTAACCGTAATTTTGTTTAAAACTTAACAATACTTCCTACCCGGCTATTTGAGTAACGACCGGCCCGGGTATTCCGGATAAGTGAAAACAAAGCCCAGCTATCGGCGGCCATTGTTACCCGGTGAAATCCGCAAACACCGTGCAGTGGCGACCTCTGGTGGCCGTAAGGGGCACTTTTCGCGGATTTGCGTGCATGTTTGATTTTGTTTTGTTTGTCTATTGGGGGACTGTTTTAATTGGCATTTTAAAAAGGTTTAGGAATTGGTGAAATCTGACTGATCAGTGGAAGTTTCCCAAAATAGGTTCCCAAAGGTGTGCACCTTGTTTGGTAGCCATTCTTTTTCACCACTGATGCATTAGTAATTTTAAATTATGTCATGAAAATTATGTAACCAACATAATATTTGCCAAATTCTTCTCAAATGACAAATACAACGGCAAACGTGGTGATCAACATGCCTTGTCTGTTTGAGAAGAGGGCTTTGCCATGCAGTGGGACAATAAAACATAACATAACAGGACGCCTGTAATCCCCGAAGGGTTAGATAGAGGTGTAACTAATAAGTACACCCACGTTTCGCCAGATATGTTAAAGTCCCATGGTGGTGACTCTATTGCCATCAACCAGGCACAAACCCAGGACTGCATGCTCAGCAGTCACAATTGCGACCACTCGACCAACGAGACAGTCAGTCAATAAAATGCTGGTTTTAATATCATTCACCAACATAGATATCATTGACGAAAGAAAGAAGCAAACTAAGCTGCCTCGACATGTTTTCAATACCAACCTGAACAAACTCCTCCATGATCATTCCACTCTTACCATGGCTCACAAGGGACAATAAAGGATTATCTACATCAAGAGGCATCAGCGTCCATCGGCAAATACTTATGAAATGATACGCTAATCTGTTTGTCAAGGAGGTCAGCTTTATGTTTCAATATTTACTGAAGAATTACTTTGTCTTATAAGGCAAAGGAATTTACTTTACAAAACCCTAAAGATAGATTTCTAGGTAAAAATTATTGCATTCACAGAAGTACAAGCTTGTCCCAATGTGTGATGAGAATGCCATAAAACTTATTTCAGACGGATTATTATTATTAAGCATTTATTTCAGATACAAAAATCCACAAATTGTTGAAAATTACTTAAAACTATGTTAGTAAAACTTATCAAAAATCAAAAGCTGTTATTTTGGAACCCACTGTGTGCACACTGTTCTTGTAACGCATAAGAGGGTCATCAACCCTTTCTATAATGGTGTTTAAGATACAGCTGGCACTGTCGCACACGCGACGCATCAGGGAGGCTATACTTAATATAATATATGTATACTAGAGAACGTGATATATTACCAGCGAAAACTATGATGAAAAACTGAAAACATGTATTAGAATGACGTAATCTACCGAAAAGTGTATGTCAAAGTCAATCCTGTTGATGCGAAACGCTTAGAAAGCCATTACCACTATTCCAGGTCCTCAGATTTCCTCATGATACCTAAACAAACTCACATGAGGTTTAAATACACACAATTTTATGAACAATCCGGCTCGAAGGACCGAAGACCGTTAAGCCACTACAATTACATAACCTCAATAAAACACACATATATGTCCGGTAAGATTACATGCACATAATACAGTTTATCTGTGAAGAGAATAACCAACATAAAATGTATCAGGTGCGTATCAGACAGTTAGTCGTAAACCTTGAGTAAGGAAGGGGATATAATGTGGCTGTTAAGAGCCCAAGCAAGCTGCGTCTGTGTGGGATTGTTTTATTATGACATACGCACTTACGCACAACGAGAGGAGCTCGTGGCTACATAATAACAGCCGCACGGGACGATCTTCAGGTTAAGTTGCGATTTCCTGCGTCGGTCCTTGGATGGGTGACCACATGTGGTGATTACATGTAACAGAGTTTGCGCCGTGCATCGGAAAGCAAGTTAAGCCGCTGGTCCCGGCCGCCATTTATAGATCTTTGACAGTCGCCACAGTTCAGCCAGTCAGTGGCACGTGGACTAGTCTAGACGTGGGAGAAGATGCATCGGCGAGGCCCTTTTCTTTCAGTACCTATCATATTCAATATAAGTGCGCGGAGAATAATGAAATGCTTATTTTTTTTTAAGTTTTAGTTTTGTACGCTGCGTGATCTTTAACAAAAATAATGCCTTTCGGCTCTTTGGTTTGCTAAAGTCCTTTTGAAACTAATTTTAGATTATCCTAAATTAATAATTTTGTTATGTGACCAGGGTGCTCCACTTAGCCTTAACCACAAGGGTGCCTCGCGGGCCCTTAAGTGCGAGGCCGTAGGCGTGGGGCCGCTCCACCCACGCCTAGCTACGCCACTGTAGTCAGAGGCCCGAAAGCCTGACAGACCGACAGAATCCGACAGACCAGACTTACAAAGGGGTATATTATTACCCAGCTGCATAGATGCATTAGACTAGAAGCCAACCCCAACATAGTTGGAAAAAGGCTAGGCAGATGATGAACTAATAGAGAAGTATGTAAGAATAAGACATGATGCACCAATCCCAAATACATTGGGATAAGGGCAAGAGAATGACGACGCTTTAATTAGTTATATTAATATCTAAACACAGAGTACCTACCTTATTAACTAACGTAGATACTCTTGGACACAGAATATGTTATTCAAAATAGGTGGTTTGTGAAATTTCCATCGAGCATATGTGTCTGACAATTACTTAGAATGTAAGTTATTGCTAGTTAGTTCTCAGCTACTTTGAATTACAAGTCTGAGATGAATGTCATAAGTATTCGTATAATTTATATGCCTTAGAAGATTTTCGAAATGTTAATAAATCTCGCTCATTCTAGAAAATGATAATGAGCCACCAAAATATCACAGTTCACAATGATTCTCACTAGTCGCTCCACGTAAAATACTGGTATTCAGCTGCATCCGGCTAGACTGGAAGCCGATCCCAACATAGATGGGAAAAAGTCTAGACAGATGATGATGACAGTGATTCTCACTACAGATACAGGTAAAATATTGGTATCGCCGCTTTTCAATACATAGTAGCCGATTTGCCAGATTTAACTGGCCTCATGTGAAGCGAAGATGCAGTCTAGGGTAAAACGCTCGCCTAGAAGAAACCAATTGAATAGATCCAGATCAGAATGATCGAGGAACAGAGAAGCCGGCAGTGAATTCCACAGACTGGCTGTTCGCACACTAAATGTGGAACCATAGGGCTTTGTTCGGCTCCGAGGGACTTCGGAAAATCGCTCGGTCTTGTCTAGAAATTACATTGGGGAAGTAGAAGAAGCTATCATGTTCCCAGTGCTGGGACTCAGGACTCCTCTCGGTGAGAGGGAGTGTAGATCGTAATCCGCCACGCGGTTTTTGTGTAACGTGTGTTCTAATTTTAATTCTAAGACATTTTTCACAGAGTTTTCCTTTACCATTTTGAGAGCAGTCATCATCATCATCATCATTTCAGCCGAAAGACGTCCACTGCTGGACATAGGCCTACCCCAAGTGTCGCCACATTGGTCGGTCCCGGGCGAATCGCATCCAGCGGATGAGAGATGAGAGCAGTGTTGGATGCAAATTATATAAAGACTGCGTCAATTATTTTTTTACCCACAATATCATTATAAATTATAGCCTGTATTACAGTTATTCTGATGTGTAAACTATATTTCTGTAAAGTTTCATTAAAATCTGTTCCGACTGGGATTTTTGCGCGAATGAGTAACGAACATCCGTCCATGCGCACATAGTATCAACATCAACATTTATAATAGTAGTAAGAAATCCCTGCTTGCATTCAATGACTTAAAGTCATAAGTAGCAGCCGTTTCACTAGACGTGGAAGATTAAATTAAACTAAGCTACGAGCCTCCAAACTTTTCGCTCTTACAAGAAAACACAAAAAATTAAAGCACCAGCACATATCACCCATTACACTCCCTCCCTCTATAATTAAACACAAATGACGTAAACAGTACAGGCTTGTACACACGGCCGTGCATCGGAATCGCGACACAAAGCTGTCTGCACTCTGCCTTATTGCTGTATACAGGGTGCGGTAACAAGCTAGCGGAGAAAGATAGGCGCCGATTTTTGAGTTACGTGGGGTATATTTTGTGGCGCTGTAAAAAATATTTATACAGAAAGAAACGAAAGGAAAAATACGGCTGGATGTACTTTTTGTTAATTTTGCCAAAAAAAAATACTTTTCAGACTTTATAAGTTTTTGAAATATCATGGTGACTAACATTATCATTAACACTAGAAACTGGATATTTACCATGCTTACTGTAAACATGGTAAAAACCCTTTTTTCAGACAACTATTTTAGGGTCGGCTTCTAGTATTACCGGATGCAGCTGAATACTAGTATTTTACGTGGGGCGACTGCCTATCTGACCTCCACAACTCAGTTAGTTCTAGGTAATACAATACCTTTTGGTAAGACTGGTTGTCAGACTTCTAAATACGTGGCAATTGGCCCAAGTGGGTTAGAAATGATCCCTACCTGATCTATATCTACTCTCCGGTCTAGAAGTTATAAAAAGCTACAATTTATTTATAGCACTAAAAGGTCTTCCATTTGAAGCTATTTCTATAACAGGCATCGTATAAAAATTGATCACTCGTCACTCGGGACTTCTACAGCCTCATTTAAGAACATGAGATACGGCTAGAATTTGAAACGCTATTGCCTGGTATTAGCGCAGTTTCCTCCAAGGAAAACTAGCTTTTCTTATACCTTGGTCGTAAGGATATTCTTTATTTCTTGGTAAAAATACAGAAGTAGTACCTAAATGTGATCGTGTTCATGTTTTGACATGAATGTTAAACTGGAGACAAAGGCATTTAATACGATTGAATGTTTGGGTGAACTGTCATCTGAAAATCTTTCTGTCATTTCTCAGCAGCAGCCACGGAGTCTGGATTCATGCCCGGTTGATGCTGTTCAATAAGCTCGCCCCTTATTACATGGGACTTAAACATAACTGGCGAAATTTGGGTGTACTATTAGGTACAAAATACGCGCTTTGGACGTGGAGTTGCGGACACCAGCCCATTATAAAATACAATACAATAGGTACACCTTTGCCTTACTATACGAGGATTACAGACAGATTCATTGTGTCATCTGAAATTGTGTGCAACAAACAGCTAACTGGCTAGACCTGCGAAGTAAAAACAGCTTGCTCTTTGAAATCATCATGCACTGCATAGAGAATAACTGTGGGTACAGACCTCGATTTTCTTCTGCTATTCTTCTCAGTTCTGTGCTTCCCTTATTCGTCTGTTTCCCACGATTTTGTCGATGTCGTCAACCCAGTGCGCTTTTGGATGGCCCTGGTTTCTTAGGCCCAACCTTGGCCACCAATCGGTCAAAACCTTACTCCCTAGAACAACTCATACTCAGCATCTGCCTTTTCCCAACTATGTTGAGGTCGGCTTCCAATCTAAACGGATGCAGCTAAATACCAGTATTTTACATGGGGCGACTGCCTATCTGACCTCCACAATCCAGTACTGGGTAATACGATACGATACCCCTTGGTAAGACTGGTTGTCAGACTTTTTGGGCCACTGACTACCTGCAACGAATGTCAAAGATCTACAAATGACAGCCGGGACCAACGGCTTAACGTGGTTTCCGAGGCACGGAGGAAACTCGGTATGTAATGGGTGGTCACCCATCCACATACCAACCTAGGTAAGCACGGCTTAACCTAAATATCGATCCGAGTGGCTGTTATTATTTAGCCACGAGCTCCTCCACAACTCATACTGTCGTAAAAAATAGTAGTCTCTTAAGGAGATAGATGGGTTGACACCATGGGGTGAGCTATTAGCAACCTACAGTTTAACACTAATCTCTCGCGAAAAAGAGAAAAAGAAAATAGCACCCTGTACATATCAAAACGCATGTCTATCAGTATAGGCTGGTGCATGCCTTGTGGCTTTGTTGTGCTTTTAAAAAAGGCATCATGGCAACAATACGGCGGAGCAGGTAGGTCTCGTCTCGTGCTGCGATACCCGGTTATGAGGGGCTCCGGGAGGGTTGATATAGGGTAGGGAATTGTGGAGGGCTGGACTGATTTGTTGGGTTCATTGTTGGAGAGGTTTTTTAGAAGAGGTTGTACAGTTTCTTATTGTGTTCTTGCCAGAGGAACGCTTACTCAATTGAGTCTTCGTCCAGCAGCATAAAAGCTCAAATTGGCAATCGTAATATTGCTAAGAATTTTCTAGGTATGGGCCCAGACAAGACGTGTTAATAGCTCATCATCTGCCCAGCCTTTTCCCAACTATGTTGGAGTCGGCTTCCAGTCTAAACGGATGCAGCTAAATACCAGTATTTTACATGGAGCGAGTGCCTATCTAACCTCCACAACCCAGTTACTACTGGGTAATAAGATACCCCTTGGTAAGACTGGTTGTCAGACTTTCGGGCCACTGACTACCTGTAACGACTGACAAAGATCTACAAATGACAGCCGGGACCAACGGGTTTACGTGCTTTCCGAGGCACGGTGGAAACTCGGTATGTACTGGGCGGTTACCCATACACGGATTAACCTATGCAAGCGCGGCTTATCCTTAAGATCGACCCAAGCGGCTGTTATTTACCCACGACCCCCAAAAACGAGTCAATAGCTGTCAAAGCTTATTGCTATTCAGTGGGATTTTCATAAGCTTTTTGGTAGCTTTTTTCGGTAGTTTATGCCAGCCCTGTGTACCTAATAGTATACCCAAATGGGGGCGAGCCGATTGCCATCAACCACGCACAAATCCAGGGTGCTACTGAGAAATTCCTGATGGAAAAACCTTATGCTCTGCAGTCCTTGCTCGCCTGCTCGACCAACGAGGCAATCCGTCTAATATTCTTCACCGTTATCGCTTATAGAATGCCTTGACCCTCTTATCAGTGACCGTATCTCAGTCTACCATAAACCTAAAATCCTAACCAACAAAACTATTTACCTAATTCGGTAAAACAGTACACATTAAATCGAAAGTAAGCCAGTGCGGTCGCACGCCCCGAGCCTAGTACAATATCAGTAAATCTTGTCTAGAAGTACAACCTACCACGCGTACAAGGTCACCATTCATCACTGATAAAGCCTTTATTTCGTAGCGTTAAGGTCGGGTTTAGTTGTTCAAGTGATGCAATATTTTGCGACTATATGTACAGGACCCACCCACTTGTCAAGGCAAAGTGTCTTAACTACGATATTTAGGGTTATAATTTGTGAAGGTAGAAACCACTTTATATGCTCGTGAGTTTAATGTTTTGATTGGCTAGTTTTAAAAATGTAATAAATAACAATGGTGGTATACAAGGAGATTTTAAAAGACTTATAGAACGGATATTCGGAAAATTGTCATACAAAAATTTTCATCCCGAACATTTTCGATGTTGACACACGAATGTTACCACAGATATAGATAGACCTAGATAACGCAAGTATCACGATCTGTATGAAAACCAAGCGTGCCATTTTTTGACTACCTATTACGACGTCACAAGCACTATTTAGTGATGGGAAAATCAAACCGATTCAAAGACGCCGCCGCGTACGGCGCCCCCCTCGTCCTATCCCCCGCCATGACGCCCACTGACGTCCGACTAGCGCTATGCTCCGATGCAGACTGAGCGCGAAATTGGCAACTTACGATTTTTGTACGTAAGCTAGGCACGCGAAGTAGTTGCTCTCGCGTTATCTAGGTCTATCTATATCTGTGAATGTTACCTTACGAGTATGACACTAGACAGACTGACTTGTTACAAAGTAGTAACAAGTATTGGATTACGATTTTTTGATGGTATATGATGAACAAAACGAAACGGAATATATCATTTGGGCACGTGCATTAAGAAAGTGGGCAATATTTCGATGTTTTGAAAATTTTGTCAAAATTAGTAAACTTACTGATGAAATATTGCTCTGTGGTGCACTGGAAAATTGATTATGAATTCCAGCAATGATTGTCGTAACACTAAATATATCTCTATTGGACCAAGAAGGTCCATAATACTTTTTAATGCATCCTTATAAGAAGCCAAAATTATATACTTAACTTGTAAACAAGTATTTATGTGTACTGTTAGTGCAGGCTGGTTAAAAAAAAATGTATAATTTCTTTAAGTACTTTTTTTTGTTCTTCGAGTCCCATAAGGTGATGATAGTGCCCTTCATCCTTTCCTGTTTTTTCAATATTTTTTTTTTTTCAGTAAACGTTATAAATAGATAACAAAATGGCCACCCGTCCACCCTTCAAATACATGGATGTATTTGAAGGGTGGACGGGTGGCCCGACTTTCAAAGTCCTACATTTAAAAAAAAAACCCTGAAGCACTACATGCTCGTCACAACCCCCACCCCTATGTACCCTGAACTACTCTCATCACGAGCCACCCGCTGATTGTCGGGACTGTTACACGACAATGCTTACCGCTAAATTGTAGTCGCGACCGGCTGTCTATGCAGATGGACAGCGGATGATCAAAAGAAATACTTCAGCGCAGAGATGACAATATGGCGGGCGAAAATGAAAAGTGTTTTTTTTTTGTTTTGATTTTTTTTTCGTATCATCGGTTTCCGATGGGAAATAATCGGGCGTTATTTACTGTTGTGGTATATTTGATATGTCTCTTGTAATGTTATACCATATCTTATTCATGAATATTGAAATGGATGTCTTTGGACGAACTCTTATACTAGGTACTAGTTACATTACTATTTAGTAGGTTGTACCTGGAAGGATATGGGGGAGGTCTTTGCCCAGCAGTGGGACATACAAGGCAATAAAAAAATGCTCATAACAAATTAAAATAATTAGCCTGCCAAGGACTTATTAGACGTATTGAAGAATCAGGACCCGTAAATGCTCCTTAATATATTAACTAAGTATCGTTAGAGAAATTTATTTTGTCAATCAGAAATTACAAGGAATTCAAATACTTGCGAACATTTTTTAAACTTAAAATATAGTATTACCTGAACTTTGGCATACGAACTAAGTGGGTATTGTTTTTCTTTTTAACAAATCATTAATTTACTAAATAAAATTTCATTTCGTACGCAAATAACTTGAAACGCAAATAAAATAAAAAAATTCTTATGCTTTTTTGCAATTTGCAGTTCAGTGTCTGTTGTGGTATATTGATGAAAATATGATTCGCGTCCATAACACAGAATAATAATCATTAAAATCATCAATACAACCATCTAAGTTCATTTAATCCCATTGAATGACTTTTTCATGAAATAGTTATACCATAACGAGAGACAAAGCTTAAAAAATCGCCCGCAAAAGAAATAATTACCATGGTCGCAAATAATCATAACCATTTACTGACTTAGGTACAAATCTGTAATCTGCAAATCTTACTTAATAAAACCAATAAAACTGACCACCAACCAAGCCTTTTATACAAAACACAATAGAAATCAAACTAGAAAATATATTTCAACAACTGGGCTTTGATTTCCACGAGAAAACAAAAACAGTTGGATCCACGATTGTGACTGACAAGCTACAGGGGTAAGCACTTCACCAACACATACTGAAACCGTATGAATTCTCATATTTCTGTTCTGGGAATGAAAATCATACGTTACTGTTAGACCAAGCAATGCTATCTGAAAAGAATATTGAAAATGGTGTGGAACTGAGATATCTACTTTAGTTATTCAGAAGTTACTTTATTTGATGCCAACTGTACTTATGTACCTAGTTCTGTTGTATTTAAGGTAGCAAAAAAACATTATTCTCTAAAATAAATCATCATCATCATCATCATCTGCCTAGCCATTTCCCAACTACTTTGAAGTCGGCTTCCAGTCTAACTAGATGTAGCTGAATACCAATATTTTATTGGAGCGACTGCCTATCTGACCTATACAACGCAGTTAGGACTGGGTTATAAGATACCCCTTGTTAAAACTGGTTGTCAGACTTTCGGGCCACTGACTACCTGTAACCACAGTCAAAGATCTACAAATGACAGCCGGGATCAACGGCTTAACGCGATTTCCGAGGCACGGAGAAAACTAGGTATGTAATAGGCGGTCACCCATCCACAGACCAATCTAGGCAAGCGCGCCTTAACCTTAAGATCGACCCGAGTGGCTGTTATTATTTAGCCACGAGCTCCTTCTCAAAAATAAATATTAAGTAATTTTAATGTATAGTTTTAATTCTGCGAAAAACTAGGTTCAGGCTTGCATGAAGAATATGGTACCGCTTTCCAGCTCGCTTAAATGTGCAATGCAGTTGGTGCAAATAATAATAATAAAGCATTATACCTACTCGACACGTGTTTCGTCCCTACACATGGCCTTTCCGGGAGATATTGACTCGACGAGCGCAACACGTCCAAGCGAAAGTCAACATCCTGATTCCGTAACAAATCTTAATTGAAAAACATTTTATATACGATAACTTAGTGTTACACGTTATAATCCCCGAAAGGGGTGCAGAAATGTGCCATGGTAGGTACCCTCACATCTCCCTGTGCGAGCCTATTGCCACCGAACGGTCACAATCCAGACTGTCTGTTGCTACTCAGAATTCGTAGAATTTATTCTCAAAACCCTGAAAAAAATGTTGAAAAATCTATTACAAATTAATTTTATACCTACTTATTTACAATAGAATACAACTTAATAATATACCTATTTAGTTACAAAAGACACCAAAAAAGTAAGTAGATAATATTTTTCACATAGACAACATTAATTCCATAATCTACAATGAAATAAAGACGTTAGTTCTAGGCTACAAACGTGACAAAGCGACGCGTCAATTCAATTTAAATGAAAAATGGCTGCAGAACCTACTCGCAATTTCGCAAACAGTTTAGAGCAAAAATATATTCTTATTAGCAGTAAAATACTACACTAAAACACAGATTTACCTTAAAAGCCCATCCCGAATCGCGTGCCAAAAAAATTCAGCCGAAAATTCAGAATCATTTCAAGTCTGAATTACACAGTTCTTCATAAAAACTCATTATGTATATCAATTCAACAGAAATTTAATTTCCGTAACCATTAGAAGGACTTTTTTCGTCCGTTAAAAAGATGGTGAACGCACAGAAACTTCTGCCCATTTAGAATTCAAACAAGGACTGTGAGGGGAAACAGAATGGCAGTGTGCTCGTTGTTCTCGAGAATAAATTTTAAAACAAATTCAAACTTCGCCTGTCACCGTACAACCGTACAAGTGAGTGAAACAAAACAAAAGATTTACGGATAAACTTAGAGCTTAGAATTAGTTACCTAGTCGTGTTGGAATTAAGTCCGGACGCTACTTACGGTGTGGAATTTTAACAATTATTTATACTAGTCTTAACAATGGATGGTAGGGTTAAAGTATGAATATAAGTAGATGCCCTAGCATGGGCGCACGGTGCAAACGCAACGTTAATACGTAAAACTCCTTAATACGTAAAAAAATCTCTTTTAACATATCATCATCATCAGCCTAGCCTTTTCCCAACTATGTTGGGGTCGGCTTCCAGTATTTTACATGGAGCGACTGCCTAGACTGCCTATCTGATCTCTACAAACCAGTTAATACTAGGTAATACGATATCCCTTGGTAAGACTGATTGTCACTCGACTGTCGCATAGCGTGCTTTCCGAGGCACGGAGGAAACTCGGTATGTAATGGGTGGCCTCCTCCATCCTCTTTAAACATATAATATTTTCAAATAAGAATTATTTGTCATATCTTTGGATGATAGTGATTGTGCTTGTTACAAACCAATTAACTTAAATGTTAAAGGATAATTGTATTTTCGTTTAAAAAAGCTGAGTATTTATGTTACGTTTAGTCCGCGTGCTCGTGCTAGCTCCTCAGTTCACAGAATTATTTTTAAAACAACCAAGTCGTCCTTTAAGCGCCTTCGACATTTTTTTCTTCTTTTTAAAATAATGTTGTTGTGTGTTGTAATGTTTTTGTTGTGTTATTGTTTGTTGTTGTTGTTAAGTTCTGTTGTTGTTGTTGTTAATTTCTTACTTCCCCCAGTTTTCTTTTCTGGTCTGACTGGTGAATCATTTCCCTGAGATACTTTTAGTACTTTTCTGGTTAACCGCTACTCGTCTAAGAGGAATTCTTCTTTATCGTGTGGTAAGTACCTAACCTGGTGTCAGAGTTTTTATGCCACCCATGGGCCTCTGACTTGGCTTTACATGCCGTCGAGAAATATCTCTCAGGCATGCTGGTTTCCTCACGATATTTTCCTTCACCGAAGCAAGTGATAATTATACAATACGCACATGAATCCGAAAAATCAATGATGCGTGTCTGGGGTTCGAACTTGAGACCTAATACTAACAGGTATTGAAAGACGCTAAAATAGTAGAAACCAATAGATTTGTTAATAAATCACTCTATAACTTTATTTATACTCTAACGAATAAAATAAACAGATACAGATATCTTTTGTCTTTTGTTTAGCTTATCCGAATGAAATAAAGGCAACGGTCATAATTCCACAAACTTTGGGTAGGTATTACAGAAATTATAAAGCATATTTTAGTTTTAACTTTAAACTTCACCCATTATTTAGTTGTATTTTTTTTTTAGTTAATAATTGGAACGACAACATTTTGAAACGAATATTGTTGCTACTGCCATGTCCATGAACTAAGATTATTGTGATGGAACAAACTTATAGTAAAACAACATTTTTAAAAACAAGCTTTTTATTTTTATTATACATGTGACGTCATTTTTTTTCGTCTTCTTCTCTGATTTTAATTGATAACCATGGGAGTGCATACAAAATAAATCGTCCGCCATCTTTGGGAGTCCGCCATATTGGAATTAGCATGAAGTCGCTTAGATAATGCATTGTAATCGGAATTAGACGTATATATCCAAAATGTCAACGCAATCGGTTGGAAATAACTGTCTTAAAATTCAAGTTGCAAGATTTGACCTAAACAGACATACAAACATTGCAAGTTGAATCAAACATTGTAAAAAAAAGAACGTTGTCTTTTGAAAGCCAAGGAAAGTTTTATGGACACTCAGATCAAAGTAAAGGTAGACATCATATGCCTAGCCTTTTCCCAACTATGTTGCTGCTGAATACCATTATTTTACATGGAGCGGCTGCCTATTTGAACTCCATAACTCAGTTAGTAACTACTCATTGAGAATACGATACCCCTTGCTAAGACTAGTTGTCAGACTTTCGGACCACTGACTATCTGCAACGACTGATAAAGATCTCCAAATAACAGCCGGGACCAACGGCTAAACGTGCTTTCCGAGGCACGGAGGAAACTCGGTATGTAATGACTGGTCACCCATCCATAGACCAACCTAGGCAAGCGCGGCTTAACCTGCAGATTGATCCGAGCGTTATTATTTAGCCACGATCTCCTTAAGTAAAGGTAGACATGACTGTGTCTAATTAATAATAACGGTTTCTATATAATTTTGTGAAAGGAAAGGGTTAAGGAAAGGTGGATAGTTTCTGCCAATAATATTATAAAGAAAGATACGCTACATTCATACTGAGTGCGTTCAAATATCGTTGCGTTGTTACGACTGCGATAGATAAAAAGGAAAGTATCATACAGAAAGAGATAGCAATTGCACTTGAAGTACTTAAATTACGACAATTGTCTGAATTTTTCTGCAACAATTTGCGCGCGCTAGCGCGATATCTCATTTTAATTATAATATCATTGGTTTTTGTCAGCAAACATCACAATTAAATGAACAAATAGAGAAAAAAATGTTGTCATTTTAAATCATTCGTCCCCTCCAACCTATTTCGAGCACAAATTACCAAGTTACATAACATGCCCGTAATAACAAAAAAAGAGGGACTCCTTATGACTATTATTAATTCAAAAATAAGGTAATTTGCTACAATTACGTGATGAAATATTGACAATTTACTGTCAAATTACCCACATCCGACAGACAATCAATTTTGTTTTTATTATTGTTGACTACAGTTTTAAAGTAATTTATTTTTAAAACTTCCGTTCTTTGAACATTTTACTTTGTATATTTTTCATAACACAGTGAAGGATTTCTCGGGTTTCAAGAATATATGGAAGGAGGATTTTATCATACATATTGTCCATAGTAAAAAGACAAACGGAGAGAGCTGCGAAATTGTTGCACCATATTTCGTAACGGTTTTCTATGGAATTCAGAACTTTAGAAACATTCTTTATTCTTGTTTTCGTGTACCTAAATACACTAAGTAGGTACTACCGAGTTCACTAACGACCGCTTTTCACCCTTATGCCTTGAGCATTAAGGTTGAAATGTGGTCGACCGCAAGTTAGCGGGTCGGTACATTAAGCATTGAATAAAAATCTACGTCAGCAGCATTAAGCCCGTCACAGACGTAGCTATAATATATATTAATATGAATCATAGCCAGACATATTACGACATATTTTCTATATAAATTTTCGAGTGACCGCACACGCAGCTATAATAGTTATAGCTGCGCTCGAAAATTTGATTCATATTAATATACAACGTTAGTTTTAGTATTTACAAAACCTGATACACGTGTCTAGTATTTTTATGTAAAGAATGTATGTACAAAATTTCAAAACTGTATCATGAATAATAACAAAGTTATAAGCTTGTTCTGTTACCTAGTTTTCCGCACAAAAACGTGAACACGACGCAGCCCGCGCCTCCAGCGTCGTCTTGAGCTCATTGATAATAATAATTTGGCAGTAGGTACCTAAATTATTGCGATGGGTACTCTAAAGTCGCTCGGTGTCCAACTATTAACTTTTTTATATATTTTTGGGAAAAAATATAAGGTTTAAAATTATTGGAATCGATTCAGTTACTTATTCTGAACAAACTATATTCAGGTTTCGCATATACTAAAAATATTGTTGTATATTATAGCTACGTCTGTGACGGTCTTAACTCATGATGAACCTTATATTTAAATCTTATTTCAGTAGATAACCATAGTATCGTAATCTTAATATATTTTATACGACAAACGGATTTCATTTTTGCAACTAAGTTTAACTTAATGATTATATAAGGTCTATCTTTTCAAACACGAAATATTTTAAGAGTAACTTCTATAAGTCGTAAAGTCGCCATAACAACGAAAAAAAAAAAATATCTGAGTGTTTCTTTTTTACGAAATTATTATATTTCTAAAATTTTTTGAGACTTTTTGCATAAAACCTTTACTCACATATTCTAACAATGACAATAGGTAAATACGACGTAGTAAACTAGCGTAATGGATGTTTAAAAATAAGGAGCCAGTATTTATTTTGTGGGTCAAGTAATTTTAAATTATTTATTTTTTATAAAAAAATATACTTAGATAAAAAAAAATCCCTTGAAATGGCTTCGTTATAGCCATTAGATGATTCTTTGAAAATATTTCGTATATGAATAGTTAGACCTTATAGAAAAGGTTTACTAGATTTTCTCAACTATCTTAGGACCAATCGGATGTAGTTGAGTACTAGAACTTTACCTACAAGCAAAGACCGATTTGTCTGAAAGGCATTTAAAAAACTTCAATGTAAAATACGACCGTAATGGACTGTCTTAAATACACTCTTAGATACAATCTTAAATAAGTCTAGAAAATAAATAAAATAACAACACAAGCGGGTTCCGTAGAAAATTCAATGTTAAAAGTAACGGAGACAGGGAAATGAGTGCACTTAGAGGGAACAATTTTATTTTCTGGCTTTTAAACGGTAACGTAGTCAATTTTGTACTCCGTTGTGGACAAACGTTGTTAAATAAAAACTGATAGAAGAAGACTAAGAGGTTTTTCATTGTAGAGTTTTAAATTTTCCTTTCACGACTTTTGTGAGATTCTGTAAGGACAATGAAAAACAACATTTTTAAAATAAGCTTATAAATATAGGTGTGACGTAATTTTTTTTTCGTATGCTTCTTTGCAAACCCTTTTTATTGATACCTATATCGTGGGGGTGCGTGAAAAATAACTAGTGCGCCATCTTTGGCATAGTGTAGCGGCACTACAAAGATTACTAAGCAACATAGAACAAAAAATACTACAGCGCCATATGACACCGATAATGAACTAAAACATCGAAATACATCAAAGTTATCCGCGACTTAAGACTATACAGAAGAACCCGTCAACAAAATAGTTGTTGACGGATTAGGCAGTAGGTCGGCGGATCCTCCCTTTTCTATGGAACATGAAGAACTTTGCATCCCATTCACCATACACTCAAACATAGTTACATGCTTACAGGTGAAGCTAATAAAATCGTGTTAAAAAGCGTGCCAACCAGAAATCAAAAAATCATGGTAGCCCACGTTAGCCTCCACACATAAACGAATAACGTCCATCTTGATTATTGAGTCAGACCTGGCTATGGCATCCTTCAACGTGGTCAATGGATACTGTCAATCATTTGATCGACGAAAAAACGAGATGAAATTGCCGATTGGCGAATTTTTTCAAGGACCAAGCTGTATATCGGGAACAACAAAAATAGCTATAGCAACAGAGAAACATATAAAGCGTGGAGATTCATACTCAGATAGCTCTGCCCTTGTTCCACAAACGGCATCTGCATATTCATCATCATCTTCATCATCATTTCAGCTGAAAGACGTCCACTGCTGGACATAGGCCTCCCTGTGTCGCCACATTGACCGGTCCCGTGCGACTCGCATCCAGCGGATCCCTGCAACTTTCACCAGCACTTTCATCTGCATATTATAAAAACTGTGTTATGATTTAACGATGCCTTATTAGTTTAGAGGTCGCTAGCGCGTCTGCTGAGTATGTGGTCCGGGGTTCGATTCCCAGGTCTGGACTTGTGCCACGTTGATGGCAATAGGCTCACCCCCTATTACATGGCACTTAGACATAAAAAAATCTCAGTAACATCCCAGAGTGTGGAAGGTGTCGGTATGATACCCCCGTGCCTTGGAAAGCACCCTAAGCCGTCCTTTCTGTGCCTGATCTCTCTCCAGTCATGTCAGATTGCCGTCCTGACGGGCTATGAGGAACAGAGAGTGCACCTGCGCCTGCGCACACACTTGTGCACTAAAATGTCTCCCGCGCCGATGGCTAATCTCCGCTGAGATTGACCGCAGTCACCGAAAACGGCCAGGAGGACTATTATTACAAGTTAACTGATCCGGCTAATATTTTTATGATTTTCCGATAGGTAGTGACTATTGGGAAACTGAGAAACTACATTGTAAAATTGAGTCTCAAAAATATACCGACTGAAAAAACTGAAAAGCATAAAACAAGCTCATTCCATTTTCATAATTTTATATGGGTCCCGCCTGCTTCCAACTTTTGTTTAATTTAAAATGTGCTTGTTTTATGCTTTTCAGTTTTTTCAGTCGGGTTTTTTTATTGTACTCATCTTTAAAACCCCGTCATTTTGACCCCCACTCGATAATATAGGAAGAAAAAAAATTGAACTCCATGATATGGCTCCCGAAATCCGCCATTTTTCTTTGTTTTTTATTTCAATGTAGCCAGTGACACTCGCTCTACCAAGACGAACCTAACAACGTATAATTTATACAAATCCGTTCATCCGTTTAAGAGTTACGAGGGAACATAGAAACGGACATACATACATACATACCCACATACATACATACAGGTCAAAAACATAACCCTCCTTTTGGGCTTCGCCGCAGTCGGGTCAAAACAACAATCTTCAGAAATAAAATGCACCCTATTTAAATTGTATAAAGATCAAACTCTTCGAATAATTTCACAATAACCCCGGATATCACACTTTGGATAAACGTGTGTGTTGTGATAGTTCTCACAGCACGCTCAAACAATTCCATCGGGAAGCTGTCTCTCTTCATCTTCTCGTTCTAAGAAGATAGACATGTCACAAGATGTTTGTTTTGGACGATAGAGCGTTTTGTCTTTGCGAGGTCTGGGGACTGGGCAGAGATGGACAGAAGTTCCACTTACCGCTTTAAGGTAAAGTGGCTAAATGGGTACAATGGTGTGACTGTCGGACTGTCAAGTCATAGAACTCGATTTCGAACCCAAGACACGCACCTCTGAATTTTCGGATTCATGTGATTCTACCAACCTACGACCAACCCGCACTGGGCCCGCGTGGTGGATTATAGCCCACCCCCTCTCATAGAGAGAAGGCCTGAGTCCCAGCAGTGGGAACATAATAGGCTGATTATGCTATGCTATGCTATGTGCGTACTTAATTATTACTTGCTTCGGTGAAGAAAAACATCGTTTAAATTACCTTAACAACTAATCGATGCAATAATGCCTTGGGTTGGTAAGCACGAAATCCACTGCAATGTTGATCAGCTCTGGATGACCGAGTTCTATGAGTGTGAATAGCACCGTCCAATATAGACTTTGATCGTATAGGTATTCTGAAAACACAAGATAAAAATTTAAGATTTAAGACATAGAAAACCAGGATGTCCAGCATGCCTGAGAGATATTCCTCGACGGCATGTAAAGTCAAGTCAGACGCCCATGGGTAGCATAACAACTTTGACAGCAAGTTAGGCAATAACCACACGAGAAAGAATAAGTAGTAAATCAACAGATTGGCTATTACTTAATTTTTAAAGACAAGTAACATCTGATGATGAGGACAATCACCAGTTCTCTGATCACGCGTTTAATCCAGCTACGAAACCTTCAGACTTCTTGCACACGAATTCACTCCTTACCTATACTAAAAGCTGTTCTTCAAACCAATAATAAAGTTGCCGAATGTAAGTTTGGATAAAGGACGCTACACTGTCCCTCATCATAATCATCATATCAGCCCGGAATCACCCACTGGTGGGGGTATAGGCCTCCCCTTTTTTCTGCCACATTTCCCGGTTCCGTGCGTCCCTTATCCAGGTGTTTCCCGAAACTTTGACGATATCGTCAACCCAACGAGCTTTAGGAGGGCTCTGGTTTCTTTGGACCAACCTTGGCCACCACTCGGTCAAAGCCTTGCTCCACCAGCCATCTCCACGTCTAGTCAGATGTCCTGCCCAGGTCCACTTGAGGTGCACGGCCCACACTGTCCCGAACAGCTACTATTCTTGAAAGCCTAAAGTTCCTACAGTTCACTAGAAAAGTATCGAGGCAATGAGGTTTGACGAATCCCGGACGCATGATTAAACTGTCTTGGAACCTGCAACAGAATTAATTAGAGAGCATAAGTCAGGAGTAAGAAAAACAATACTTGATGTTAGTCTGATAATTAACCCAGGCTTATGGAATACGGTTCGATAATTATCCCACGAGATCGTACTTTCGGGCTAAAAAATATCCTATATGTTAATCCAAGTTATAAAGTATCTGTGTGCCAAATTTTAACCCAAATCCATTCAACCGTTATTCTGTGAAAGAGTTACAAACATCCTCACAAACTTTCGCATTTGTAATAGTAGTAAGATATTGTTATCTGAGACATGATTGCGACTTGTTAAAAAGTTTGTTACTTTCGACTCTTTGGACAACAAGCTGCTCATATACAACATTAGTTTTAGTATATGCGAAACCTGAATATAGTTTGTTCAGAATAAGTAACTGAATCGATTCAAATAATGTTTAAACCATGTTATATTTTTCGTTCCCAAAAATATTTAAAAAGTTAAAAGTTGAATACCGAGCGACTTTGAGTACCTATCGCAATAATTTTGGTACCTACTGCCAAATTATTATTATCAATGAGTTCAAGACGAAGCTGGAGGCGCGCGCTGCGTGGTGACCGCGTTTTTGTGCGGGCAACTAGGTAACAGAACAAGCTTATAACTTTGTGATTTTTCATGGTACAATTTTGAAATTTTGTACATAGATTCTTTACATAAAGATACTAGACACGTGTATCAGGTTTCATATATACTAAAACTAATGTTGTATAGTCATCCTAAAGCCCATTTGGACATATGGTCTGCAACTATGGGCAACGCAAGCGATTCCAACATAAATATAGTCCAGCGCCGACAGAACAAGATCCTAAGAACAATTTCAAAAGTACCATGGTACATAACCAACAATGAAGTTCACGAGCACCTTCAAATGAGAACAACCAAAGAGGAAATTAGGAGTTTTGGCAGCTAAATACAAAGAGCGGTTAATCCATCACCATAACGAACTTGCTCGCCAACTCACCATGGACCAGTATGTGAGACGACTAAAACGTCATCATATCCTAGAGCTAGAAGACCGGCAGTAGCTCTGGGCTGCAGATGAGTAGATGCTTCCATTGGGAAGCCACTCTGCATGCCAGCATCACAGAACGGATTTGCTCATAGTCTTAGGGCGGACTGCAAATACACGCAGACAAAAAAACTTTCGACGTTTAGGTTCAAAGTTTCCAAAGATGGTCCTAAATGAATCTTCTGCCTTTCATTACATCGTGATGCAGACACAGATGTTGGTGTTTGTAAAGCCAATAGTCTGCTGGTTCAATGTTTAGCGTCTCCATCAGATTTGTTGCTCGCTATTACTCAGAGGTTATTGTTGAATCTTATTCATGTGCTGGGGTTTCCAAGGTCATGTTTTAGCATATTATAAATTACTGCATTTTCGTTGGAAAGTTAGAAATAGAGCCGAAAGGTTAACAGTGGAAACATTACATGAATGTTTCACATCAACGTAGAATAGAATAGAATAAAATGTATTTGTTAGAATATTGTTGTTACTTACGTGTACAAAAAATGATGTCCATAATATTCTGCAGTTTCCAGCGTATAAATATTACAAAAAAATAAAAAATAATAATAAGCCATACAATGTCGAGATTATGGAAATCGTTAACTACTATCAAATACAATGTCAGGGGGTATTAATTTCGTTCGCTAGCCCCGCTCTGTCGCCGCGTGTCGTTGACTGGCGCGTCATGGAGGGGGTGGAGACCTATTCCGACCACCGGTACATCCGGTTCGACGTCTCCACCCAGACCTCAAGCGCGCCGGTCCTACAGGCCCCGAGTGGTCCGCGATGGGCGCTGAAGCAGCTGGACCGGGAGCTCCTCCTGGAAGCCTCGATCGTGCAGGCCTGGGTGTCATCACCAGCCAGGCCTGCCGACATCAACAACGAGGCGGGTTGGTTCCAGGAGGCCATGTCCGAGATTTGCGACGTGGCAATGCCCCGAGTTCGGCCAGGAAGCGCCCGACGTCAGGTGTACTGGTGGTCGCGAGAGCTGACGTCTCTGCGTGAGGCGTGCGTTGCCGCGCGGCACCGGTACACCAGGCATCGCAGGCTCCGCATCCGCCCTCCGGATGCGGCAGCCATTGAGGCGGAGCTTTACGAGGGTTACAGAGCGGCGAAGACCGCCCTCCAGGAGGCTGTCCGGCGGGCCAAGAACCTGGCCCGCGAGGAGATGCTGGAGTCTCTGAACGGAGATCCGTGGGGGCGCCCTTACAAGATGGTGCGGGACAAACTCCGCACCCGGGCCCCCCCGCTGACGCAGAGTCTCCGGCCTGAGCTCGTGGAGGACGTGGTGAGCGCTCTGTTCCCTTCGCGAGGGAGGCATCCTCCCCCGCCTATGGCTCCGCCGCCGCTTGCGGTGCCGGAAGCGGACCACACCGATGACGACGTTCCGGAGGTGACTGGGGTAGACCTGAGAGTGGCTGTACGCAGGCTGAAGGCCAGAAATACCGCCCCGGGACCCGATGGCTTGCCTGGCAAAGCCTGGGTCCTGGCCTCTGAGGCTCTCGGGCCCCGACTGGAAGGGCTCCTAAGCGCATGCTTGGAGAGAGGCCAGTTCCCGCTTCGTTGGAAGACGGGGAAGCTGGTCCTCATCCGGAAGCCAGGGCGCCCTGAGGACTCTCCGTCCGCATACCGGCCCATCGTGTTGCTCGACGAGGTGGGCAAGCTCTTTGAAAGAGTTATTACTAACCACCTCGCCGGGCACCTCGCGGGGATGGGGCCGGATCTTGCGGAACACCAGTTTGGTTTCCGCAAGGGGCGCTCGACGGTGGACGCCATCATGCGCGTGAGAGCCCTCACGACGGGGGATGCGGTTTCCCGGGGCGGGGTCGTATTGGCGGTGTCTCTTGACATCGCCAACGCCTTCAACTCCATGCCCTGGAGCTGCATTGGGGAGGCACTCCGGTATCACCGGGTGCCGACCTACCTTCGTCGTGTGGTCGGGGACTACCTGACGGATAGGGCCGTCATCTACCCCGGTCAGAGC
This sequence comes from Noctua fimbriata, assembly GCA_905163415.1. Taxonomy (NCBI): domain Eukaryota; kingdom Metazoa; phylum Arthropoda; class Insecta; order Lepidoptera; family Noctuidae; genus Noctua; species Noctua fimbriata. The sequence goes on from LR990946.1 coordinate 6,122,982, forward strand.
GGAGAATGGAACCGGCGAGATATGTCGTGCGGTGTTCCACAGGGATCGGTTCTGGGGCCGGCCTTGTGGAACATCGGTTACGACTGGGTGCTGCGCGCCGACCTCCCTAGCGGCGTCAGCGTAGTCTGCTACGCTGACGACACGCTGGTACTGGCACAAGGGAGGTCGCACGAGGCGGCGGCCGAAAACATGACACGCGGGGTTGCGATAGTCGTGGAGAGGATCCGGCAATTGGGTCTCGAGGTGGCATTGCACAAGTCCGAGGCCATGTGTTTTCATGGGCCTCGGAATGCGCCACCGTCGGGATCCCTACTGACGGCGGGAGGGGTTTCCATTGGCGTCGGGTCGACGCTGAAGTACCTGGGACTCGTCCTCGACAGCCGGTGGAACTTCGTGGAGCATTTCCGACGTTTGGCCCCCAAACTGGAACGGACCGGGGCTGCCTTCAAGCGGCTCCTGCCCAACCTGGGGGGTCCAAATGCCTCCTGCCGGAGGCTCTACGCGGGGGTCGTGCCTTTACGGGGCCCCGGTGTGGGCGCGTTCTCTGAGGCGGCAAGCCGCCCGCTACCTGAACGCGCCCCAAAAGGGGATAGCCCTAAGGCTAGTCCGGGGCTACCGCACGATCTCCGGTGAGGCGGCTAGCCTCCTTGCCGGATTGCCGCCATGGGATCTGGAGGCGATAGTCCTCGCGCGCCAGACCTCCGGTGCGATCTCATGGTGACATGGAGAGAGCGACTGTCACAACCCCGTGCAGGGCACGCCACCATAGTGGCGATAAGTCCCCTCTTTGAGGAGTGGCTAGAGAGGCGCCACGGCGCCCTCACCTTCCGCCTGACGCAGGTCCTCACCGGACACGGTTGTTTCGGGAGGTTCCTGCACCGAATCGGGCGGGAGGAAACGCCCGGGTGTTTCCATTGTGAGGATCGTCCGGAGGACACGGTGCAGCACACTGTGGAGGCCTGCCCTGCTTGGGCGGAGCAGCGCCGTGTCCTCGTAGAGGCGATTGGCGGCGGCGACCTCTCGCGCCCGGCCCTGGTTCAAGCCATGGTCCGGGGCGAGAGGGAATGGGAAGCCGTCACCTCCTTCTGCGAAGCAGTCATGCTAGTGAAGGAGGTGGCGGAACGTGAGAGGGAAAGAGCCTCACGTCCCAGCCGCCGCGGGAAACGCCCTGGGCGTCGGGGGTCACGTGGTGGCCCCCGGCCACCGTAGGCGCGGGCCTGTGGACGGCGAGTTTTGGGCTAGCTCGCCGTCCGGCCGTCTTATGACGACAGGCCGTGTCGACGGCGCGTTCGTGTTCCACGCGCGCCTCAAAGAGATGTCAGCAACCACGTAGGGGTCCGCACGGGCCGATGCCTGCCAGGGCTGCGGGACTGTTCGAAAGAGATACCGCGGCCCTGGAACACAAAGGGCAAAGAAGGAACATGGATGGGTTTTAGTCAGTACAAGTCTGACACTCCCTTCCGCTCCGCCCAGAGCGGGGGGGGTCAATTGATGATTTCCCATCCTAAAAAAAAAAAAAAAAAAAAAGGGGGTATTAATTATAATACCAAAAATTATTAAATACAATGTCAGGGGTTGTTAATTATAATGTCAAGAATGATTAAATACAATGTCAAGGGTTAGGCTGGCAATGGTTAATTCAAGAATATAAATAAAAATGTAAAAAAAATAAAGTAAATATATCACAATGTCAAAAATATAAATCATAATGTCAAAATAAAAATTACAATGTCAAAAAATACACAATCAAAGTACAAATGTCATATTAATATCTTAATTACAAATTTACAATATCAAAATGTATGATTTAAAAATTCATTGACGGAGTAAAAAAAAAATCGCAATGACGGTTAGAACAAGTGCATTTCGGCTTCGTTAAGGGTATTTTTTACATCCATTATACGTGTGCGTGAATCAAAACAGGCTCTCACAAAATGCATTTAAGGGCATTACATTGCTCGATGACCTTGATGATTTGATCCCTGTACTGGTTTTTGTTGACTTGCCCCGCACATTTCGCAAAATTTCGGTTTTTATTTATTATTTAAAAATGTTAAAAGATTTAACAGAAAAAAAACAATACAGATTGTTAAGTATATCATTACGTATTTGTTGTTACAAAATTCATGCCGATCTATTCAGCCGTTACAGAGATAATTTACAATTAAGGTTGAAAAAGGACCTATTTTCTACGATTAACCAAAAAAAATTGAGAAGGTTTATTAAAATTTTAAACAATACAATTGATTTGTGACGAACTTAACAATAACATTCTTTTTTTCACGGAAAACGCACGAAGGGATTCTTCAACAAATTTCTTTGAACATACGCTGTTTTTGGGATTTGAGCCATGTAATGCCCTTAAAGTGTAAAACATTTCGAAAAAATATGCTCAAAAATATTCAAAAAGGATTTCAATCTCACTATAGCTTTACAAGAACGGTACCTATGTCAAACAGAATCTAGACTAATCTTGTAGAGTGTGCTCTGTGTGTCTGTAGTTCTAGGCATATAATATAGGCACTATGTTATTGCCTATACGATGCTCTTTTTAAATTGGCACATTTTTTCTTCGAAGCCTTTTCTACGACAAAGACGAATGTGCGTAATTTCAGTTGTAAACTGCCTGCACGGCTATTTTACTGAAATCACTATTTGTTATATGAATTGAGGGTAGACAAATACATGTTTTAGCTAGGCGGTAGTTATATTCGACTTTATTTATACAATATGTTAAAAAAACCCTGTCCTATCCGAAAGGAGCATATACCAATGACATTAACAAACAAAATAAGAAACATTTAATATTCATGAAAGTAAACATATTATTGAATTTCAAAATTCATGATTTTTCCCAAATTACCACCGATTCCCTAAATTCTAACAAACTTTTAAAACGTGACAACACCATTTTCTGCATAATTCGATCGACAATTGTTTTTATGACGTCTCTACCCGAGCCCTGTAGCATGACCACCGTAGACAAGGATTACTTTGACGGAAGAATCGACAAAATGACAGATTGTGTCGACACAATGACAGATTTCTATGCCCTATCTGTCACTTTGTCGATTCTTCTGTCAAAGAAGTCCTTGTCTACGGTAGTCATGCTACGGGGGGAGAAGCGATCGCTCGCGCCCGTGTGTTGCCATATAAGTTTCCTCATTTTAGTATATTTTGTTTTATTTCCATGGGGGTATTTTTTTCACTTGTTCTCCAAAAAGGATTAAGTACATAAATAGAATCGAATCTCAATACCATACTATCACGGATCGGGCAGGGTTTTTTAACATATTGTGTAGTAATAGATTTATAATAAACTATTTAATCTGCTTACTTAATTCCTTTTTTAAATCTTTTTGACTGCCTCGTTGGTCTATTGATCGCAATCGCGACTGCTGAGCATGAGGTCCCGGGTACGATTCCCGGGACGGTCAAAATTTTATAGCGTTCTTCTTCACGGAGTCTGCATTTGTGCCTGGTTGATGGCATAGGCTCGCCCCCTATTACATGTGACTTAAAAATGTGGGTATACTATTAGGTACCCTGTTATGTTTATATGTAATAGATTTACACTTTTTTTAATCTAATACATTGTGTTTAGAATAATAGCAAATTCATCGGCCAAGCAAGCCACCTCTGCACTGTGCACAAAAACGCTTTATACCGAAAACCTTTTTACCGACCTACAGTTTGTTTTTTATCCTACACACTCATAGTTATAACAATTCTTCATTGATCGATCGATACTACGATTTTGATAATGGCATCCGTGGCAATCGTAAGTCCTCAAACGTCCTTTCCATTTAGGCCACAGCCGATCAAAAAACTTATAAAACAGTCAAAGTAATGCATCTGCAAATAACCATGGAACATACCAAGTCCCAACCAAAACCCAAAAGGTTCCAATCCGCCCCAAATCCGTAACACACAGTACACAGTTGTATATTTATGTGCTTTATTTATATACTCCGAGTACACAAGGCAAGACAGCTCACGTAGCCCAAATGTGGCACCGAAGGGGACATAGTGACGTCATCAATCCGACTAAACGCCTAAAGGACGTGTTTAGCCGTTCGATGGTAAGGGTCGGTTCACACATCACCGGGTACCCTGTGACTGGTTAAAGGAAGGACTTGTTGAAATAAATCAGTAGTCCATTTTTCTTACAAATATGAAGGAGTATTACTGCTTCTCAGGTCGATCTTGAGAGCAGCGGTACCCTAGTGGTGGCGGTCCCGACTTACGAGCAGTAAGTCTGGGTTCGAAATCAAGCAGGCGCATTACTTTGTGTAATTTATTTCATCACCACTGCTCTCAAAACGGTAAAGGAAAACATCGTGAGGAAACCGGCATGTCCTAGAACCAAAAATTTGAAGACATCTACCAACCCGCACTGGGCCCGCGTGGTGGATTATAGCCCATTCCCTCTCATAGAGAGGAGGCATGTGTCCCAGCAGTGGGAACATTATAGCCTGATTATGCTATTATGCTACGGGTCGATCTTAACATACCTAGTTTCCTCCGTGCCTCGGCAAGCACGTTAAGCTGTTGGTCCCGGCTGTCATTGGTAGATATTTGACAGTGCTTTACAGATAATCAGTGGCCGAAAAGTCTGACATCCAGTCTTACAAAAGGCTATCTATCATATTACCCAGTACTAAGTGGGTTGTGGAAGTCAGATAGGCAGTCGCTCCATGTATACTTTTGGTATTCAGCTGCAACCGGTGACACTGCTGGGTTGTGGAGGTCAGATAGGCAGTCGCTCCATGTATAATTTTGATATTCAGTTGCATCAGGTTAGACTGGAAGACCGACATAATTAAGCAAAGATTATGATTATAACCTTGTAACGTACCAGTAGCGAAGGGTCAATTTTTGTAAAAGGAAAGCCGGGGTAGAGATTAAAGATCTCTACTCCGGTTTTCCGATGTGATTTTATTATTTGTCTATAGAATACTGACTGTGCCAGTTTTCAAAGGGAAGCCGGTAGGAATCGAGTTGTATGGAATCTTCGCCACTGTAATGTGCTTATGTGAGGACATTATGTCCCTAGTTTAACCAGCCACTCTGTCTACGTCGTACCCAGTAATGAGTGTCGTGAATCTTTAAGTGAATTCATTAAGCTGATTGTTTCAGCTGTGTTTGGATTTTATTTATTTATGTTACTTCGTTTTCTACCTTGTCAGAAGTGGTTAGTTTTGTGTTTCATTGATACGGGTTTTTTTTCTTGTTTATGTAACCTTCGTATTCTGTAAGTCTTATTGTAAAACTGAAAGTTTTAAGTAAGAATGTGGCCTTCCATATTTATACTGTACCTATTATAAGAGTAGAGGAAGACCAAAGAAACGATGGACGGACTGTATGAAGGATGCTATGGCAAGAAAGGACGTGAACTAACGAGATGACGAGAAAAAGAGGAGTATGGAAGAAGCAGACATGGTGCACCGACCCCAAATAAATTGGTATAAGAGCAGGAGAATGATTGTAAAACTGAAAGTTACTTAGTCTGCCTATTAATTTTTCGACGTTTTTACGGCTTATCACTTTTGATAAAATTTGGCACACAGGTTAATCATGATCTGGGCATATACATACATATTTATCTACGCCTTCTAAGAAGTACGTTCCTGTACGATAACTTCTGACCTCCACGCAGGCGATGTTGCGGGCACAACCTAGTGTTATAACTCATTTCTAGACTGATGGCTATTTTTTTTACTATCATTTATGACTTACCTATGTCATGAGACTCTATTTCAGATTCCCGAGTCAAAAACGAAAACTGGCAGCTGCTCTCTTGATATTACGTTCTCATATTAAAATAAGCATCGCTCAAATATCTATGTCACCCAGACGTAAAGCCGAATAGGTTCTTATGCCTTTATACATCCAAAATTTACAAACAAAAAAAAAACCAATGGCCGCTAGAATCAGCGGTCTTCATAGATTACTAGCTTAGGTATGTCCGCTGCTTAGCCCGCGTGGTGTTCGGTAATTGTCCCACGGGATCGTACTACCGGGATAAAAAGTATCCTATGTGTTAATCCAGGATATAAACTATCTGTATGCCAAATTTCATACAAATCCGTTCAGTAGTTTTTGCGTGAAAGAGTCACAAACATCCATACATCCTCACAAACTTTCGCATTTATAATATGAGTGACACATACACACATAGAAATAGACAGACAGATAACACACTTGTTTACCACACTTAGCAGCTGGATTGATGAACGTAGTCATAGTTGAAAAAGATTTCATTTACAAATCACTACAAGTGAACAGATAAATTGCATGGTGTCAAAGAAAGATCAAAAAACTACTCGTTTTCAATCCCCAATCAACATTGCCCAGTGTGCTGAAAGCAAGAAAACTTCATAAGCGCTACGAAAGGTTGCACACACGCTGATTTACGTCTCGCCATTGAAACTGTAATTGCACACTGGGTCAAAACGGTGTCTCCTGGACAAAATTGCTGGCTTTGACAAAACGAATGAAGAGAAAGTGCCCGATAGGATGCCTTTTAGAAGAAAAAGGAGAGAAAAGCTACTTTTTTTGGGGTTCCGTAGTGAAATGAAAATGTTTATCTACTGTTTTTCAATGTTCTTCTGCACGTCACACACTTGTCACCAGTATAGTAACTTGTCCATTAAACAAACAAATAAAACATTTCAATATAAGGTCTTTTTGTATGAAGTATCTTCGGAACTACAGATCCGATTCCAAAAATTAAGATTTAAGTTAGGTTATGGAGTGAACATCACATAACATCATCGATCATACAAAATAACTTAAAAAAATCTTAAAAAAACATGTTATCCTTTAAACATTGAGAAAATTCGCCGACGCGACACCGCGAGATCCTTGTTTAATATTTTAAAATCTAAATAATCTTTTAACTTGAGTTTGGAGATGGAAATTGCTTCTTCAAGTGGCTAAGACTTAAATGTAGATAAGACCTGAGTCTAGAGTAAAACATCAAAGTATACCAACCTACGTAATAAAGCTCTTTTCACACTGAGGCGATTCCCGATCGGGACACGAATGATAAAGACAGTCGCAAGACTATTCGCCCGAGGCAGCGGCAGCGAGGTAATTGCGTAACGAAACACAATCGTTTCCATTGCTTCTCATTAAAAAAAAAAAATATTCACTGCGTTTTTTTTTAATCTGTAGCAGCCGCAAAGTCGCAGTCGCAGATGAATATTTCAAACATGTACTTACTACGAATGTATTACGAATTTCTTCAAAATCCTACGGAATGCGACAGAAAAATGTGTAAAGCAATTAGGGTGCAATTTGAACACCTTAATAAAAATTAATTGACACAATCGGTGCGAGTGAATTTCGCCCCGTGACACGCGCTTCAATTTAACAACAGAACCCTACTGCGCGTGGACCAAACATTCACTTGCCGCACTTGTTCGTTTTTTTTTCTTTCGCGATTACAAAAAGCCATTTTGGGGTGAACGCGGCCAGACAATAGGCTAGTCCTTTTAGTTAAGAATATTACGAAAATACTAATGGATCATATTGGACTTTTGCTTTCAATACAAATGTCCACAATGCGTGTTTTTGTTAAGGCTTCACTCTTATTAATTTGGGGATTAGTTCTAAACTAAGTTTGAGCTGTGGATTATATTTAAATTTTGGGGCTTTGAGTAGAATTTTTCTTTGGAGCTTTAAAAATGTTTTATAAGATCATATTTGACCTTGAATGGTATAAAGGGTGTAAATAGACCCTTAACGATGCCGAAAGGCACTTGTTCTCCCCGTCTTTGTGATATTTTTTTATTCTAGACCATACCTGGGAATCTTCTAGTTACGGAGATATTGGGGGTCGAAGTTCCAACTTTTTCACAAGTTTTTTTTTTTAAATACATGTTTTAATGTAAGATTTTTACTTTAAACACCTCCACGACCCCCGTACTGTTCAATCCATCCGCACAATGCTTTGTGTGCATTCCATTGAGTCCTACCGTAAAACATGATTTTTCACCCCATAAAAAAAGTCGTTTCCCAGCAATAATTTGTGCGCAAAGATACTTAGTTTGATGTACAGAATGCTTGGTGGGACGGCTTCGTGAAGGGTCTGTTTACACCCTGTATAGTGAATAATTTGGAGTTTACATAGAATCAGCTCTGCGGCCTAAAGGACTGTTCCTACAGGACCTATAGAATTCATCATCATCATCATCCTGCCCTTGTCCCATGTTACTTGGGGTCGGCGCAACACGTTTTTTCATCCACTCTCTCCTGTCCATTGTCACGCTTTCCTTTTTCCTTCATATCATTCATCCATCTTTTCTTTGGTCTTCCTGTCCCTCTTCATCCATCAACAACACATTCAAGAATAATTATATCCGTTGCTATGATCTTGTTGTCGAAATGTTGAATTTTTCAACGAAATACATCGAAACACGTAGTATTTAATAATAAAATTTTAAACTATCATGGTCACTAACATTATCATTAACACTAGAAACGGGATATTTACCATGTTTACTGATTTCTTTGAAAGAGGGTAGACCGATTTGTCTGCTCATAAACACCCACCCGCAATAACTTCACTTTATCCGTGATCATGGTGCTTGAAACAGCGCCGAAATATCGGGAACTCAAAGAAATCAGTAAACATGGTAAATATCCCGTTTCTAGTGTTAATGATAATATTTAACAGTAGTTACAAAAAGAAAGTAATTGATGAATATTGTTTGCTATTTAACAACGGATGACTGCAGTTGTTGTCATAGCAGACACAAGACAAAATCCTAGACGCAACGTTTCTTTAAATCAAGAAAACAAATTCTACGCAAGACTTAGTTGCATAGATCAAAACACACATCCAAACAAACAGTGAATCAAGCACACTAAGATAAGCTAGCTGCTATCAAGCCACGCTCACGTTACAGCTTGCAATGTGATCGATCCTGGCATCGTCTGTCTGTGTCTAACAAGTCACTTCCACACTGTCGGAGCCGTGCGCTGCGTTTTTGTATGAACTGGGTTTTTCTGGAATCAAGCGGTTTCTGAACTGAAATGTTGATTTTGCTTTTTTTTGTGTTGCATTGGATTGGAGGTAGATAGAGTCCTAACATAACATCACGCCTGTAATTCTAGAAGGGTTAGGCAGGGGTGTAAGTCTTCGTAATGGTGCACTCATAGTTTGCAGTTCCTGACGTTTAAGTCTCGGGACTGCCTCATTGGTCAAGTGGTCGCCAGAGCGACTGCTGTGCACGAGGTTCGGGGTTCGACTGTCAAAGATCTACAAATGACAGCAGGGACCAACGGATTATCTAATATACAACATTATTTTTAGTATATGCGAAACCTAAATATAGTTTGTTCAGAATAAGTAACTGAATCGATTCCAATAATTTTAAAACCATGTTATATTTTTTCCCAAAAATATTTAAAAAAGTTAAAAGTTGGATACCGAGCGACTATACGACAAAGCGTACCTATCGCAATAATTTAGGTACCTACTGCCAAATTATTATTATCAATGAGCTCAAGACGAAGCTGGAGGCGCGCGCTGCGTGGTGACCGCGTTTTTGTGCGGACAACTAGGTAACAGAACAAGCTTATAAATTTGTGATTTTTCATGAACAGTTTTGAAATTTTGTACATAGATTCTTTACATAAAAATACTAGATACGTGTATCAGGTACGCATATACTAAAACTAATGTTGTATAAGTGCTATCCGAGGCACAGAGGAAACTCGTCATATAATTGGCGGTCAACCATCCACGGACCAACCTAAGCAAGCGCAGCTTAACCTGAAGATCGACCAGAGTGGCAGTATTACTTAGCCACGAGCTCCTTGAAACAGCACAATATGTTACAAATACTGCAGCCTTACGAAGCCATACACATATTTAACATGTAGGCATATTTTAAATAATGAAAAACAGTGTACATAGTTGTTCATGTAGTACATAAAATATATTTAAACTGGCACATAAAGTTAATGTACTACCATTGTGAATTTTTCCAATACATCGTTCGAAGCTCGCCGCAAAATTTTCGGGCATTTTTTAATGAAATTCGACTGTTTTACTGATTAATTATTGCATGTATGTATAAGCTATGCAATAATACACTCATTATTTTCTGTTCGTACCAGTTTTCAGACAATAAACATTAATTTTACTTTTTCAACAATGAAAAATATTTTGTTTCTCTATCAAGAGGGATAATGCTTTTATTCAGACTGGTTTTTTTTTCCAGTAAAATGAAACAAAATATTATTTGTGAAGTTTTCATTTTATAAGCCTCTTGTTCACGTTGCGTTTCCTAGATTTATTTGTACATTTTTGTAAGGATTAATTTTCGATACAGCACTCAATATTTTAAAATAATTGTTTGAATCATTCAGGAGCTTTTCACAAGCATAAAAGTTGTTATTTTCAATTGTTACTGCATTGCTACTCGAGTTGGATATTTTAATGCAAAGGCCCAGTTTTTTTTGCTAATTCTGAATTTAGTTTGAAGTTGAGAATTTGTCGAACTAGCTTTACTCAGGATTTTAAATTCCTATAAGTACACAAAAAAATGAAAGTTGACAACCAGTCTTACTACAAAAAGTTCAAATGTTTTCAACCACGCGAACCCCGCTCACTGATGCAGTAAGCAGATCATCAGGTGCGCAGGTAATAGGGCATGCGGTGCAAGATGGAAGGTGGCCATTGCCTATTGGGAGACGCCGCATACGAACTTGAGGTCTGAACCGTCTATGAGCCCCCTTCTGCAGAGATTGTCTTTGCTCCGGCCGACTAGGGTTCGAAGTCTGTTTAGAGATTTCCAAGTCGGCCACGACAACGCGTGTCCAGGTGGAAGGCTTTCTGATAGATCGTTGAAGTTTACAGGAGGTTTAAACCGCTCTCGCCAGAGATGGCACCTTGCCGTACCGTATTACACAGTACTGACTGGGTTGTGGAAGTCAGATAGTCAGTCCCTCCATGTAAAAAACTGGTATTCATTTGCATCCGGTAAAGACTGAAAGCCGAATCCCAAAAAATGGAAAAGGCGGGGCAGATGATACATTAAAGAGGAAAAAAAACTAAAACTAGGCCTCAGGCAAGCCAGCAAGTCAAGCAAGTCAGCAAAAAAATTGACAACTTCTCCATTTTCAATTCATAAACCGGGTGTTACCAGGTCTCTAACTAAAATTACTTCAAAATTAACGCCAAGTTCATGTGAAACACCTTAACATCAAATCATCCTATACAGACATAGAGCCAAGCGGGGAACCAAATTAGATTCAAATCAGACGAAAGATCGTAGCTGCGTTTATTATATGAGTAACGGAGAGCATTACTTTCTCAATTGAGTTTTTATAGATTTTTCAATCTTATTTTGTTAGTATATTCAGTTGGTTTATAAATAAACTTCTGTGTGATTATTTCAGAAATGTAACCAAATTAAAATGAGATTTTCCGATATTCTCGTGGTTGTAAAAACAAATTATCGCGCTCAAGATTTATCCCCTCAATTGACTGGCAAACGAAAAATAAGTAATAATATTTAATTTTTTATCTCACCAAAGGCATCATAAAATATCCAGAAGACTAAGGACATAATATAGGGCTTATTACAAAGTCACAATAATTTGAATACTCTGTCTCCTAAACTAGGTTTGCGTAACAAACAAAGCCATATTATATAATAAATCGGGACGTTTCAACTATAAGCAAATGGTGTAAAAGAAAACAGAATATAATTTATGTAATGAATTTATATTATTTTTTTATTTTTTTTTCAGATGACAGCGATGCGGAGGAATACTTTGACGCCTTTTTTTTTGTCGTCGTTGTTTATATATTTGTATTTTCTTACTTTTAGTCTCATTTTTATCATTACTTTAGTTCTTTTTAGTCTGTATATAATGTACATAATAGATAGAAATTAATTATTAATAAATTCATAGTACATTTATGTAAAGAAAAAAACAAAATTGAGATGAAGTAAAAGCTAAATTCTTCTAGCCTACTTCTTTCCTGTCGCATATTTAAAAAAAAACATTTTATCCATGATTTTTTTATCAGCAGATTTAGTTTAAGATTTTGTATGGAGGTGTGTACGCATCTGAATAGACGCGGAAAGCTGAACTGATGCATACGTATCTCCATACAAAATCGTTGTTTTCTATGGACAAAAGCTGAACAGAGCTGAATAAGTGTGGTTAGTCCATTAATCTCTCTAATAAATATCCAGTAAACCTAAAAAAATGTGCATAACTGTCTTCAACAAGTTAAAACAGATATTTTAAAATGTCTCATTTATATTATTTCTAAAACAAAACTCTACAAGCCCATCCATCATCAGAACAACGGCGATCCAGTTCCCTCCCACAAAATACCATAGCCTGAACCTGAACAAGACAGACGACTTATGCCGAAGTTATTTTTAGTACTAATTAGGCGCTGACCGTTCCTCCCTCTTCCCTCCTTGTTGCACCGCTCACTCAGGTTTGCCACTAAAAAGAAAGTTACAGAAGGCCAAGTTATCCAAGGCTTCGGGAATCATCGGCTATTTTCGGAAATACGAACGCTCGATGATGGGATCTTTCTGGAGCTGTTGTGACATGAAAGTAGGTGGTATTACCATAAATTATAATATTGATTCAATTCAAATTTTGTTTGTTCGTGTAAGTATATGCTATTATAACACCTCTGTATACCATGTTTTAGGCAAATAAATTATCTTATCTTTTCATGATTACAAAATCATGAATCAGAACAGTTCTGGATTCATAAAAATGATGATTTTTAAAGCTTTGAAATTTTATAAAATTTCAAAACTTTTGAATGTCTGATGAGTTAGTAACCCGACGAAGAGAAAAAAAACAAAACACAGTAACACGCTTTGCACTATCACTGCGCATTTGTATAAAGTTTTCTCTGTATCGGGGTTTTGTCTGTGGTGCAACGTTCGTGCTATTTCGGAAATACGAAGATTACCGAAGCACGTAACTATTCTGGTTTAACTGTACGTACCTCTAGCGCGTACACTTGCATGTGTTATTGTATTGTAGCGTGTCTATGTCTGCGTGTTTTCGTTCGTTGTATGGGGCCGACCTTCTGCATACCCATCTGTCTTGTGGCTCTTAGTACAGTTATCTGTAAAATGCAGCTGAGTGCAAAAAGTGCCACACACGACAACGATCGACTGTAGGATTGAGAATGTAAAGTGGGTGTATTTTGTCATAGTAGAATAACATAACATAATAACATCACCCCTGTAATACCCAAATGGTTAGGCAGAGGTGAACCTTATAGTACATCCATATTTCGCCAGTTATGTTTATGTCCTATGTAGTAGGGGACGAGCCTATTGCCATTAACATACACACAGATCCAGATTCCGTGACTGCTACTAAGAAATTCCTGATGGAAAATCCCAGTAACACTTTGCCCAACCCGGGAATCGGACCTAGAACGTCTTGCTCAGCAGCCGCGTTTGCGCTCACTATCTATACTTATAAAATTCTAAGCCCTGACTGACTGACTTATATATCAACGCACAGACCAAACCGCTGGTTCTAGAGACATGAAATTTGGACAGTGTACTATTTGTGACGATCCACTAAGAAAGGGTTATTCGAAATTCCACTCCAAAGAGGGTGAAATGGGGTTTTTAATTTTCTGTGAAACTTTTTATTCCCTGAGTCGATTGACTTGAAAATTTGTATATTAACTCTTCAGTCAAAATTATGAGATACGGGTATCACCGTTTTCTAAAAATCATCCCCCAATTTAAAATTTAATGTCATGTCTGGCTGACTGATATATCAACGCAGAGCTCAAACCGCTGGTCCTAGAGACATGAAGTTTGGAGGGTGTATTCTTTATGAAGAGTAGGTATCCGTTAAAAAATGGTTTTTCGAAATTCCACCCCTAAGAGGGTAAAATGGGGTGTTGAATTTTCTGTGAAGCTTAATATTTGCTGGGTCTATTAAAATATAAGTTTACAATGGTATAACTTTACTTTATATACTTTCATGACCCCTGTACTATTCAATGCATTCAACAGCACAATGTTTTGAGTACGTAACGCTGAGCGCTATTGTAAACCGTGATTTTTCACACCAAAATAAAAGTCGTTTCCCAGCAATAATTTTTGCGCAATATTACTTAGTTTGATGTACAGAATGCTTGTTTGACGGCTTTGTGAAGGGTCCGTTTACACCTTGAATGATAATATTTTTAACTCTTCAATGATCATTACCGCTGATTAATTGTCACTTTTCCAGGTCCTGTGGTTATCATTTCTCGTTTATTTTCTGTATAAGAAATGGCTTTGCCTAGTTAGACAAAATAATTACAAGTTGCTATTATTTATGCATGAAATGTCAGGTTATTTAGTACTTAAGCTTCATAAAACGCAGTGATCCATTTTCTAGACTGACGGTTGCTGGTTGCGCCTAGTTAATAAATTGCATAGCTACCTACTTTATTACAAAGAATTACATAGGATTTTTTTTTTAAATGACATAAGTAAAACGTGGACATGGCTTGAGTAGGTATGCCCATTTTCACTAAAACTAGGAGGCACATTGTGCTTATACAACATTAGTTTTAGTATATGTGAAACCTGAAACCACGTGTTTAGTATTTTTATGTAAAGAATCTATGTATGTACAAAATTTCAAAACTGTATCATGAAAAATCACAAAGTTATAAGCTTGTTCTGTTACCTGGTTGTCCGCACAAAAACGTGGTCACAACGCGGCGCGCGCCTCCAGAGTCGTCTTGAGCTCATTGATAATAATAATTTGACAGTTGGTACCTAAATTATTGCGATAGATACTTAGTGTCGCTCGGTGTTCAACTTGTAACCTTTTTTAAATATTTTTAGGACAAAATATAACATGGATTAAAAATGATTGGAATCGATTCAGTTACTTATTCTGAACAAACTATATTCAGGTTTCGCATATACTAAAATTACTGTTGTATAAAAGCGCTCTGTGGGATTTGAAAAGCTCGGCAGAGCTCGCAGAGTTGAAATTCGATAAGTACAATAATAAATGATGAGGACATTTATTTAGGTATCGCTTATTGGGTGTATTCCCGTTGTCCCCATTACCGGCAGGGTCAAGGCCAAGGATTGGGGCAACGAGAAGTCGGATTAAACTAAAATCACTGATGTGGGCAATAACACTGGTGGGTTGAAGTGGAATTGGGCGGGCCATGTCTGTAGAATGCATCAGGAGCGATGACCCAGAGTCGTCATGCAGTGGGTGCCTGAACACGTACGTCGTCGCCTAGGGAGGCCTAGAAAACGCTGGCATGACGACTTAGAGCCGTTTGTGAGAGATTGGCTGGACACAACCGCACGGAGAGAAGAGTGGAAGGCTATGTGGAAGGGCTTTGCCCAGCAGTGGGACTATGTTGAAAAAAAAAAGTTATTTAGGCTAAAATTGTGACCATAAGCCTAGCCTTAAATTTTCCCACTGCTACTAGTTAAGACATAACTAATCATTATCTCGCTAAAACTAAATATTCCATCTCCCTTTACAAAACCAACAAACAAACCAAAATATCTCAATCCTCCACCATTTATTTTACAATCTACATTCTAAACCCGATCTCATTACTATGTATGAGCCAGAGGATGAAGACATCCAGTCGTTAGTGTACATATCCACTCGTAGATCGTTCACTATGAGCGATAGACCGGTAGGCTATCCATCATTCGCCTGGCAGTACTTGAAACGAGTATACTACCACCTGTTGATGCCCTTGACAAGGGCTATTGAGTAGTTAAAGTATCGATAAATGTTTAAAAAGTATCGATACTTGTGTATCGTGTAGTTTGTTTTGTAGTAGGTGGAGATCGTGGCTAAATAATAGCAGCCGCTTGTGTTGATCTTCAGGTTAAGTCTTGTCTAGGTTGGTCCGTGGATGTGTTACCACCCAATACATAACGAGTTTCCTCCGTGCCTCGGAAAGCAGGTTAAGCCGTTGGTCCCGGCTGTCATTTCTAGATCTTTGGCAATCGTTATAAGTAGTCAGTGCCCCGAAAGTCTGACAACCAGTCTTAGCATGGGATATCGTATTACCTGGGTTATGGAGGTCAAATAGGCAGACGCTCCATGTAAAATACTGGTATTCGGCTGCATGCGGTTAGACCGGAAGCCGACCCCAACATAGTTGGGAAATGACGAAATGACTGACCTTACTGGTCAAGGTCTGACCTTACTGGTACCTCAGAAAACATAAACATAATCCCCAAAAGGTTATCAGAACAGATTTAAACCTTGGAAACATAAGCACTAATAATACCAGCATAACTATAACGTTCCCAGTGCTGGGACTCTGACCTTTTCTCTGTAATAGAAGGTGGACTTTAATCCACCACGCCACCGCGCCGGCCGGAGGATATCACATGTCTTCGAATAATTTGATGAACACATGGTATGGTTAGCTTATTTTCATAATTTTCAGGTTTTTGGCTGATTAAGCTATAGAATATCCAAAATCGATTGTTATCACTCTTACTTGTTATATTTAAAAAGGGGGTTCGAATTTAAATATCTTCTTGATCCAAACCCGCAGTAACCTAAAAAACATTCAATGAAGGAAAATCATCCTCCTCATCATCCTCATTTTTGCTTGGAATAACATAGAAAACTTCAGTTGAATAACGAATTAAATTCCCATACTCTACAATAAGGAGCATATAAAACATTTCCAAAAATATGTCCCATGCCAAACCAACCGACAAAACAAAAAGAATTTTATTTTAAAAATCGAATCTCATCAACAGAATTATCATGCAGAACACATCAACCCGAATTAGTTTGAAAAAACCTTTTCCATTCTTATCAGACCGACATTCTTCCGTCAGTCCGTCGGAAATGTTTGACAAAATATTTCCTTAATACCCTCAGTTTGTTAGAATGTCCATTACAATACACCCTTCAGGAATTAATGATAGGGCTGACAGTTTTTTCGGAAATTACTTATTATTATGAAAATTAAGGACTAAGTTATTGACATTTGGGGCAAAGATTTATAAACGTTGCTTACATACACGCAAGCACTTACCTAAGCATTGTAGCAGTAACTGATAAAATACAAGTACAAGAAAGAGACGGGTAGATTTTTAATGTCTAAGGGCTCATTTACGGTGACGCGACGCGTTGTGCGGCGTGGTCTGCAGTAAATATATGGCGATGTATGGGAGAAGTGATTTTCCTCGCAGAGTTAGGTACTTGCGGCGGAGCTCGCAGATGACATCGCCGCGACGCCAGCGGCGTTCAACGTGAACACGCACGCAGCGTTGTAGCCAGCCAGTTCCTTTAATTCGTTGTTAGTATGAAATGTGGAGAAGTGGCGTATGAAACGTAGCGATCACGCGGCGTCGCACGCGTCTTCCCATGAGGTTTCGCACGCACCGCCGCATGCGCCGCCGCACGCGCCGTCGCACGCACCGCTTTAAAAAGTTCACGTCACGCAGTTCAAATAATACCTTGACAACTACCAACACTTGTACGCAAAAATAATCAAATTATTATTATTATTTCCTTTATTCGTATTTCCACATATAATTTTACATTTTTAAATATTTTTATACAAAGTAACATGAAAAAAAAAACATTTTAAAATATAAAACATAGTAGCCCACCGGCATCAGGAACAGGGTCCGAGCTACCGGTGGTCAGGGCTCTTGAGAGAGGAACCTCCTAACGATTCACGCCGTGTCCAGAAGTACTGCTTTCTGAATCCCTTGATCCAGCTGCTAAACGAGAGCCTCCTCAGATGTTGGTCGAGGCTATTGGCTATTAAGCCATTGGCCGACACGACTATCGGCACAATGACTGCTGTACTCACGTCCCACAAGTCGACAACCTCGTGAGCCAGATCTGGATATTTGAATTGTTTATCTTTCTCTGCTTTCACGAGGTTCTCGTCATGCGGAACAGTTATATCAACAATCATTGCGCGACGCTCCAATCGATCTATCACCACAATGTCAGGTTTATTGGCAACAATAGTCCTGTCAGTGACGATAGATCGATCCCAATACAACGTGATATTACCATCATCGAGAACTGGGTCGGGCACATACTTATAGTATGGCACTTCTGATTCCACAAGGTTGTACTTCAAAGCAAGTGGCTGGTGGATAATCCTGGCAACGAGGTTGTGTCTATGCAAGTACTCTCCCTTAGCCAGATGAGAACACCCAGTAATAATGTGTCGGATCGATTCTCCCGGACGGTGGCATGCCCGACATATGTCAACCAATTTATTACAATTTATTTCCGGTAGTTATTCGTCATCATAACTTCGTCCAATATTGCACAGACAAAACCTTCGGTTTCCCCGAATAGGTCACCGAAACGCAGCCAAGCTACGGACGCTAAGAAGTCTACATCGGGTCCGT
This sequence comes from Noctua fimbriata, assembly GCA_905163415.1. Classification (NCBI taxonomy): domain Eukaryota; kingdom Metazoa; phylum Arthropoda; class Insecta; order Lepidoptera; family Noctuidae; genus Noctua; species Noctua fimbriata. The sequence goes on from LR990946.1 coordinate 6,141,383, forward strand.
GTAGAGCCCGGTAAAAGCGTCCGTGAAGCTCCTTGCCCTGCCATACCTCCTTGCGATCATTAGTGTCTAATACTCTGGGTTTGCGCCAGTTCTCGTTAGCCAGGGAGAGCGGGGTGAGGCCCTTGTCCACTGAGACCACATCTCGGTGCATCCCCACGTCGGCCTCTAGGAAGTATTCCCTGAGACTGCATACCTCACGGTTGTGCAGGGTCTTTAGCATTTAAGAATCCACGACCCCCACACTTCCGCGGGATATACAGTCTCATCACCGACGACCGTGGGTGATGCATTCGATTTGCGGTCAGCAGTACACGGATCCTCCTATCCAGGGCATCAAGTTCCGTCTGAGTTCATTTGAGTATGCCGAAAGAATACATCAAAACCGTCATGACCCAACCGTTAAAGGCGCGCACCTTGTTTCCGCCTGACAAAAGACTACTTAGTACCTTATTCAGGCGGCCAAAGAAGCGCTCCCTCAATGATTGTTTCATGTCAGCAGTATTGATACCTAATGCTTCCGACATACCCAAATACTTGTAGGTTTCTGTTGAGGAGAGGGATCTAAGGTGTATGGAATCCGAGAGTTGAGTTCCCACGGATTCCATAATCTCCCCTTGCTTCACATGCATGACTGCACATTTGTCCACACCAAATTCCATCCTGATGGAGCTACTGAAAGTTTCCGTTACCTTCAGTAGTTTCCTCAGTTACAAATTGTTGGGGGCATAGAGTTTCAGATCATCAAGGTGAGATATGACCTGACCATCTCTCCTCAACCAATAGCCTAGACCTGAACCCTCCAGCAGTGTGCTGAGAGGGTTCAAGGCTATACAAAACCACAATGGACTCAGACTATCACCCTGGAATATACCGCGCTCGATCTTTATCGGTTCGCTGTTTCCCTGGATCTGTCGATATCCTGGATAGCGAAGGACCGTTCTCTAGTGCCCCATACATGACATCAGGAAGGTACGCAGAGTTGCATCAACTTTATACAACTCCAGCACCCTCATGAGCCATGTATGAGGCACAGAATCATAGGCCTTCTTATAATCTATCCAACATGTAGACAGATCCCTTCGGGAGTGGCGAACCTGTTGGCTAACGGCCATATCTATGAGGAGTAGCTCCTTAGTACCGCGGGACCCGTTTCTACATCCATTCTGAGAGGCAGACATGATAGAATTACTATCAATATGGTTGATTTTAGCTCTCAAAATGGATGTAAGAACTTTATAGACCGTTGGTAAACAAATAATTGGTCTATGATTTTTGGGCTCCACAGTACTACCTGATTTATGGAGCAGGTGGGTAATTCCTGTCGTCAAGAACTGGGGCAGCGACCCTGACTCTTAAGGCTAATTGAAACTGGGATGCCAAGCGAACGTGCGATCAATGAAACCATTTGATCCAGAAGTTGTGCAGTCCATCCGGCCCTGGAGATTTCCAGTTAGGCAACGGACGGACTGCACAAGCTACGTCTTGGGGGCTGATGATGATTGCCCCCATTTCAGGTATTGGATCACACGCTCGTTCAACTTCCCGGATCCAATCACCCTCAGTGTGACTGACTGGCACCGACCAGATGCTGCGCCAGAAAGAACAAATGGCGTCATCATCCGGTAGACGCGTGTCAGTCACACCTTGGTCCGGTTGCTCCCAAGCCCTATATACCCATCTTTCATCGCTTTGGAATGTGCGATTTTGAGTATATCGTTCCACTCGCCGCTTGTACCGACGAATACGGCTTGCCCATGCACAGATCTTCTGCTTCAGGAAGTCGATACGCTCTGTGGCACGGGCCAAATAGTCTCGAAAACTAACATCAGTTCCTGAGAATGCCCGCCTCACAAAGCGCATCACTCTAGGTCGAGTATTGCCCTCCCTGAAGCAGATTAACTTGCCGATGAGTGCTCTAGCCTCACCGAAACGTCGCTCAATCCTGCACTGCCAAGCTGGAACAACTAATTTTGGTCGTGTAGCTCTATCGCTGTTGGGAAATTTGACGTGAGCTACACGACATGCCGTTACAGCTCCACAGTACAATATTGAGTGGGTATCGGCGAGGTCTTTGCTGGTGTCAAAGCAGTTTGACAGCTGCGAATCTAGAGCACACACCAACGCCTTGTTTTTCTTGTGCATAGGCAAACGAGGTAGACGTGGACTAAGCTCAGGCGGTGTGGAACGATACTCCCGGAATGCACTCTCCAAAGCGCTCCTCAATTATGCGTTGCACTGGGTACTCACGGATATAACTTCATCATCATCCCCTTCACCACCGCGATCGGACCGCGGCGAAGCATTGGTAACGGGCCACAGATTATTATTATTATTATGAGCCTGATGTGTCCCACTGCAGGGCAAAGGCCTCCCTTCCCTCTTTCCATTTAACTCTGTCAAAATACAATTTATAATAATTAGATAAATTAACTGCAGATGGGGCATAAACACAGTGTATTAAAGCCTTATGGTGCCGCTATGGTGGCGTGGCGCAGGTTATGGGGCAAGCGTGGTGTGTTTATTTGTTATTGCCCACATTAAACTAAAACTTTATTGCTGGTTATTGCTCCTAGGTTGAACGGTTGTCTTGGGTGTAAAGAGGACTTATTTACTTAGAGGTTCTAATGTATTATTCTGCGATAGTTGTTGACCTCTGATGAAAAATGTTGTAATAACGAATTTAGTGTTCGATTCGGTTTCAGTGTCACATTATTTCAGTAACAGGTTATTATAGGTACTTCATGGCAGCTCCAGAGTAGAACGCGAAATAATATAATTATAGCGAGTATTTCATGAAAAAGACATTCAATGGGATTCAGTGAACTTAGAAGGTTATAGTGATGATTTTAATAATTCTAACTCTGTAAAGCTATATGTATATTTGTTACGGTCGAGAATCATATTTTAATCAACATACAACCAGACACTGACCTGCAAATTACAATAAACACATGAAAATTAAAATTTCCCTGGCTACCTTGGCGCTTCCATCTAAAATGCATACACAACTAAGACCTGGAAACTGAGACTTCAGTTGAAACGTGATTAAAGTCTTATAATTTTTTAACTGATATTAGAATTCTCATTTTTAACAACATATTATAGGGTTGCATTTTTTAAACCAATTTAAACTTTTGTACGTGCATGTTGAGCTTAAAGAATTGATCCTAAAAATCGTGCTTTTACCAGACAGTATTGATAGATAAATATTCAAATCAAACTTTCTTTTTTTTTATTTAAAAATTACAAATACTTAAAACTCTTCTAAACTTTTAATCCTCTCATTAGTTACCTACAATTTCGCCAACCCTAACGCCTGGTTTCTTTGACTCCCATTGTTCAGTTCCTGCTAGCAATTAATTAGGCATTCTGTCTTGACCCGCGGACACTCCTGTATTGCCATTGTGTAAGACCACAGAATAAATAGCTACCGAAGGTTTACTGCATAAAACGAGAGAAAACGTTCGCACGGATGGGCAGGCTTCACGTAATGATATGAGCAAATTTCGGTCACGGTGGCCAATCTCATAGGAGACAATGCCAGGAACGCTGCAGACATTTTCAAAAGAGTGTGCGCAGACACAGGTCCTGTAATACAACATAACCGGAGAGAGATCAGGCGCAAGATCACCGGCTTAACGAGCGTATGGAAACATCGTGTGATACCTCCGTACGCCATCGTCCATTTGGGCGGTTACTAAGGAATTCATAATGAAAGCCATTAACACTTGTTAAGTATGAGGATGGGTCCTAGATACGTACGGACAAGTGAAACGATCACTAGTTGGCAACGCACTGCTTTATTGACAGATGACGCTCATACATCGCGCGCGGGAAGGCGCACGGGGCGAGAGGGGCGCGGTACACTCATACATAACAACACTTTGCCCGACCTACGAATCGATCCTAGGACTCCATAGGTCAGGCTTGCGATAGACCAGACCAACGGGGCTGATAGACACGCTTCACATACAGCGAGTGCAAGCGCACTCGCGACTGTCATTTGTTTGAGATCGCCGTACTTACGCTTCTATGTGTGCGTGTGCCGGTTTTCGCTCGTGGTTTAGAGGTGACCTTCTGTATCTATCTATTATGTGGTTCAATGTTGCCATTGTGTAAAACCAAGAGTTAAATGGTGTACAGCCTGTAGTTCCGACTGATCGGACCAGGAAACTAATCTTAGAAGATTAACGTTTGGTTGGCTACCGTAGTTAACAGGTAGCACGAATGTTTGGTCAATTGGTTGGAGCCTTTGACTTTAGGAATTGTTACAGCTTGTTAGGTACAGGTATTCGACTTTGGTTAGATACAGTAAGTAGGGAAAGTCTGCCTCGTTGGTCTAGTGGTCGTAATTGCGACTGCTGAGCATGCGGTCCTAGGTTCGATTACAGAGTCGGGCAAATTGTTATTAAGTATTTCATCAGGAATTTCATGGTAGCCATGGAGTCTGGATTTGTGTCCGATTGATGGCAAAACTTCTGAAAAAGCTACAACTTCGACCTCCAATATCTCCGTAACTAGAAGATTCCCAAACTTATTCTCCAGATACACATGATCACAATGACGGGGAGAACAAGCACCTTTCGGCTTCGTTTAGGGTCTTTTTACACCAATTATGTCAATCAAGAAGAGTGGATGACTATGCCCAGCAATGGGACAATATAAGCTAAAGAAAAAAAATGTTAATCCAGTAAAACGTTATGTAGATTCGAAAGGCTTTTAAAAACATTGCCACTTATCTATGCGCTCAAGAAATGTCTCAAGGTGTAAAGAATGGCCACAGACCAACCAGAAACCTTAGATCAATCTCCACAGTACTAGCTACTTATCCAGGGCTTTATGCAAAAACGACTTAAACAAAACTCCCAGCTTTATATCTATGTAAATACAAGTTATGTGAATGATAGATAATGTTCCGTGCATTGATGGAGTGCGTCCGGTAGCAGACGGACTGAGAATTGATTGAAAATTCAATCTAAGACAAGTACTTGCATGTCGAGATGTTGTATTATGTGAATCAAAATCAAAATCAAAGCATTTATTTCAAGTAGGCCAGTTACAGGCACTTTTGAATTGTCGAAACAAAGACAACAATGAAATGTAGCTACAGTCCCAGTCACAATGCACAAAAACTGTGAAAGTACTGTAGTTGCCCATTCCCTAACGTAGATCTCTATGGAGAAGAACGGGCAAGAAACTCCATGGACACTCTTTTAAATCAGAATACCTTTACAAAACCATGGTTACATCATTCATGTTGAGATGGTACATTATGTGAGAACGATGTAGCAAGACGTGCACGTTAAAAGTGTCCATAGTAAAAACAAATAAAAAAATAAAAAAAATCAGTGAAGATAATCTATGTAACTATAATTCTTTAATGTCGATGTTAAAATAGTCGTCATCTGCCTAGCCTTTTCCCAACTATGTTGGGGTCGGCTTCCAGTATAACCGAATGCAACTGAATACCAGTATTTTACATGGAGCGACTGTATAACTGACCACCACAACCGAGATAGTACTGGGTAATATGATACCCTTTGGTAAGACTGATTGTCAGACTTTCGGGACACTGACCTGTAACGACTGTCAAAGATCTGCAAATGACAGCCGGGACTAATGACTTAAAGTGCTGTCCAAGACACGGAGGAAACTCGGTATGTAATGGGCAAAGTAGTAGTATGGGTCTAATAGTCGCGATATGGCGACACTATGTACTTCTGAGGTACTTGTGAGAAAAACTAGCTTTTGACCGCGGCTTCGCTCCCGTTAATTTAGATTTTGACAATCAATTCGGGTTGTACTCTGCTTGTAATAATACAATTCAGCATGATTCGAAAGCCACGTGGCGCCATCTATTATCATAAAAACGTTATTGTTCTTTTCCTCGGGAACAGTACTTTTTTCGGGATAAAAGGTCAGTACTTTTTTCCGTTTCTATACACCTGACAACGTATATTCAAAGTTTCAGGATAATTGGTCCAGTGGTTTAGGCGTGAAAAGGTAAAAAACAAACAAACTTACTTTCGCATTTATAATATTATATAGTATAGTAGTATAGTAAGTATAGTATACTATAAGTATATAGTATAGTATAGTAAGGAAGTACGGATATGTGCGAGACGAAAACTGAACTTATCCAAAAGTAGTGCAAGTGGCTATAAGACTTAAGTATATTTAATACCAAAGAATAAAAGCAACCACTAAATCCAGAGACAGAATTTCTAAAAACCAACAAAAACAAAGTAAAAGCATTAATTTTAATTACATCATTTAATGGTACTTTTGGATGTCAAGGACTTCGCCAGTTGCTTCGAAAGTTAGTCAATTAATAGTAGCTAAGTTTCCAAAAACAACACTAATAATAATTAACCCATTACCACATAAAACTTGAAATTAATAAAATATCATAACGCAGGTGTACCTACCATATGACATCTTAATATCAGCCATCTTGTAAACCATAATAAACATAAAATATGTACCGCCGACGACGAGACGGCCTATAAAATACATGGTGAATTTGAGCCCTGTACATAAAAGAATGGTCTGCTTATACAACATTATTTTTAGTATATGCGAAACCTGAATATAGTTTGTTCAGAATAAGTAACTGAATCGATTCCAATCATGTTATATTTTTTTTTAAAGTTGGATACCGAGCGACTTTAAGTACCCATTGCAATAATTTAGGTACCTACTGCCAAATTATTATTATCAATGAGCTCAAGACGACGCTGGAGGCACGCACTGCGTGGTGACAAAGTTTTTGAGCGGTCAACTAGGTAACAGAACAAGCTTATAACTTTGAGATTTTTCATGATACAGTTTTGAAATTTTGTACATAGATAGATTCTTTACATAAAAATACTAGACACGTGTATCAGGTTTCGCATATACTAAAACTAATGTTGTATGTAGGTCAGGAATCCACCATGGGAAGATACATTTCACGTAATCAATAGAATCATTTTACACATTCGTTTAGATAACTGTGTGTTGATAAGTGATTGTGGCATCTTTTTCTTACATATCTGGCTTAGGCAAACCTAAATATTTATAGGAGGTCATCATCATCATCATCATCATTTCAGCCGAAAGACGTCCACTGCTGGACATAGGCCTCCCCCAAGTGTCGCCACATTGACCGGTCCCGTGCGACTCGCATCCAGCGGATCCCTGCAACCTTCACCAGGTCATCGGTCCACCTAGTGGGAGGCCTTCCAACGCAACGTCTTCCGGTTCGCGGTCGCCACTCCAGAACTTTTCGGCCCCATCGGCCATCCGTTCTGCGAGTAATGTGCCCTGCCCACTGCCACTTAAGTTTGGCTATTATTGAAGAATAGCCAAACTTATAGGAGGTGCTCGTGGGTAAATAATAACAGCCGCTCCGGTCGATCTTTAGGTTAAGCCGCGCTTGCCTAGGTTGGTCCGTGGATGGTTGACCACCCATTACATACAGAGTTTCCCGGGTGTCAATTATAGAGCTTTGGCAGTCGTTACAGGTAGTCACTGGCCCGAAAGTCTGACCACCATTCTTACCAACGGGTATCGTAATACCCAATACTGAGTGGGTTGTGGAGGTCAGTTAGGCAGTCGCTGCATGTAAAATACTGGTATTCATCTACGACCCCAACATAGTTACGAAAAAACTAGGCAGATGATGGTGGAGACTGGACGTTAGTCACAAGTTCGTGAATTACTGACCTCTACAAATAGTAGCTTACAATTTAATTACTGAAACACACACAAAGACAAATTTCATGAAGTTCATAAGTGACTTTATGGCTGTTAGAAAGCCGCGTTGCCCTCTGGTTACCAATCTTCTAAATATTAGCATGCTTTCATTGAAACTTTTGTTTTCATTCAAAGAAAATTAGGTGAACTCCTGTGTAACATGACCCACAAACCGACATTTTTTCTTTGCGAATCTTTTAGTAGCTGTATTGTGTAACACCGCGGGCGGAAGAAGGGATGTACGAAGATTTTAGGAGCCATATGACATGCCGTATTGGAGAAGACTTCATTGAACTCAACAAGGTAATTGAATTTAAATAACGCATTAGTTCGTTTCACAGATTTTTGACACTCGGTACGAGTAGACAGAAGACTGACAACCGGTCTTTCCAAGGGGTACCTTTTTTTGTATATTAAATGGATCCACTCTTGACCTCAATCCAGTCCTGAGGATAGAGATGAGGTCGACGTTGGAACGAGATAACCCAAAAGAAAGTATCTTGTTACAGAGTAAGGCACGAATTATACAGAAACGACGTAAGGTGAAGGCGCGGCGCAGGCGTAGCGCAGGCATGATGCCGCTTCAAACCGTTCTCATACAAAATGTACGTAGGGGACGTGTCGTGAATTACACTCAAGCGGCGCGGCGCAGGCACGTTCTTTTTTTCGATATCCGTTCCACGCCTGCGTTGTGCCTGCGCCGCGCCTCCACCTTACGCCATTTCTGTTTAATTCGTGCCTTAGGTTGTGGAGGTCAGATAGGCAGTCGCTGGTACCTATTCAGCTGCATCCTATTCTCTGGAAACCGGCTTCAACTTAGGAAAAGACTGGACAGAATGACGAATTTCGTGCCGCAGTAATAAATTAGCAGCTATTTAGCACAACTTTGTTATCTGATATCTGCTAAAGCCACCACGATTCTATTTTTCATAATATCCAATTGTTCTTACTTACAAAAAGGTACATCCCCAGAACTTTTATAAAAAGACGCAGGTCTTGACGATTTTTGGTATAAAGCGCCGGCGCCCTTCCTATGCTACCACTCAGGGACGTCCTGCAAGAAAACAAAAAAAGTACCCCCAATACCGCACGTTGCACGGTAGTACGTGAGTTCTACGTGCTGCCGTTCTCCCCAGAGTCACTTACAGATGCTTTAGCTATGGCAACAGCTGAGGTCTAAGTAGATAAGATTCACTTAAACGCAGGAACTCAGGTTTAACGTTAGAAAGGTCTGGTCTAAGAAGAACAGAGGATGACGTCACCCTTACGAAGCAGGGGTAGGCTATTCTATGTCATCATCTGCCTAGCCTTTTCCCAACTATGTTGGGGTCGGCTTGCAGTCTAACGGGATGCAGTTGAATACTAGTATAATTATTACGTGGAGCGACTGCCTTACTGACCTTCACAACCCAGTTAGTGCTGGGTAATACGATACCCTTGGTAAAACTGGCTGTTTCTCAGACTTTTGGGCCACTGACTATCTGTAACGACTGTCAAAGATCTACAAATGACAGCCGAGACCAAAGGCTTAACGTGCTTTCCGAGGCACGGAGGAAACTCGGTATGTAATGGGAAACGCGGCTTAATTTGAAGAACGACCTGAGCGACTGTTATTATTTAGCCACGAGCCACGAGAGGCAGGCTGTTCCGTTTATAATTATATATTCATGTAAATACAGAGACAGGACTTACGAGACCTGTATCACAGAGCCCGGAGAGACACAACCAAGACAACAAAGGACAAGTCCTTTGTTGGACTGCTTAAGAGCAGTCTGAAAAGAACTCTTATGGGTTCTCGCGGTGTTCAGACAGATCCCTAATTGCAAAAGAATACGTTCACACATTCATAACTCCTAAACTGCGTTAACGCTGGCTAATATTTTGTAGGAGAGTCTCGCCTGAAGGTGTACCTCAGTACCTTCAGGTGCCGGGAGAGACCTGGAGGGATAAAAGCGCACACATGCAGGACATTATCGTAATTAGCGTAATGCTATTATTGGGAGGCACGGCGCGGCGCGTCGCGCGTAACAGATCGGTAATATGTGGGCAATGTTGAGACCTGAATCAGGGAAGCGTGGATGTGGTAAATTGCATTGCGAATTTTTAGTATACAATTATTTTTCCAAAAGGCCCCCAGCCTTTTGGAAAAATAATTGAGGTTCATTTAAATCTCACGAGGAAGTCTGAAAGTGGCGCCGTGGACTTAAAAGTTGTGTGGTAATCGGTTGTCGTGCTATAGGCATGTGATGCGAAGGAATGAGGAAAATGTAGTGAGGAAAGTTTTGAGTATGAATGTGCGTGGGTATTAGAGTAGAGGAAGACCAAGAAATTCTGGATGGACTGTGTAAAGGATGATTTGGCAAGAAAGAACGTGTCTGATGAGATGACGAGTAATAGAGAAGTATGGACGAAGAAGACATGCTGCGCCGACCCCAAATGAATTGGGAAGGGCAAGAGAATGATGAAACGGTATTTCAGTTGATATCGACTTTTGTACGTTCCGCATACACTGGGCTCTGGGGTGACAACCACACTATCTCTGGTGCTGACTAGCTTATGTTAGATAGATTTAAAGCTTGTGTTGTCATCAAAGAAAACACGAAACAAGCAAGTGCTGGCTTCTAGCCTTACCAGGTGCTACTTCGTACCTACTTGTTGGGATCAACAATTTAACACTTAAGTTTCATACAGCTAGCTTTAAACCAGTCCAGTCTAAGTCTGGGTTTAGCCATAATGTTTCCTTTACCGTAAGTAACTCAAGGCATAAAACAAACTTAAAGTAAGACACGAAATTCACGAAAGTTTCAATATTATCTTCCTCTGATTTTAAATCCGCAACCTGTAGGTCATCGAGGATCAGTTACCAGGAGTTATAAGCACTAACATACATACTAAATATTATATTATTTATAATATGTTTTAATGTAATCTTACCAAATAATTATTATGGTAAAAGTTTATAACAGATCTCAATAAAATTAATGTTATAATTTAGTTAATTAATATTAAACACATGTTTTTAAAACTGTAAATTGTGTCAGTATTAATTTTATTTCTCACTTAGATTTTATACTTTTTGCTGTGCTCTACAGGGTCCGTAATTGTACCTTAGCTTTAAGCCCATTGTAAGATCTTCACACATTATGGAATGGAAATAAAGATATATTAATGAATATGAATACTTACTTGTAATATTAAAACAAGAAATGCCTCCTCCACTATTCTTCAATCCGCCAGCCTTCACAACTGGTGCCGGGTCTGTAGGAAGCCGCTTTTCAACTGCACTCGCCGCCGGCTCCAATTCGTTACATATACCTATATACATCCATACATAAACATAAACAAGTATAATACATCGGGGTATCGCTCACCGGGTTCCGAGAACAACGCTCATATAGATCGTGGAGAGATAAATGTATCAGAATGCTTGCTTATACAATGCGGTGTAATTCCATACTCAATATTATAAAAAAGTAAAAGTAAGTCTGTCTGTCCATTTCTGTTACCTTTTCCCACCAAAGACGAGAAGAAGATTCGTGAGTCTCTGTCCAATGAATAATACAGTGAGGATGCTATTACAGCAGGGCTCATTAACATTTATTTAAGTAATCAATCTAAACATGATCTGCTTAGCTTTTTCCCGACTTTATTGGAATCGCCTTCCAGTCTTACTGGATGGATGCAGCTGAATTCCAGGGTTTTTTCATAGAACAACTGCCTATCTGACCTCCAAAACCCGGTTAAGTTAACCTCTATTAAGTTTGTAAAAGGCTAGGCAGATGATGATGAACGCGAGTGAAGTCACCGGAGAAAATTAGTGCTTATATGTAGCTTGAAAGTTTGTCGGTCTGTGTGAGATGGACCGTGGCAATTTTTATCAGTTTTATCATCGTGCTTCGATTATGAATCATCATTTAACTGATCATAACTGGATTTTCAAAAACTGCATCGTATTCGTCATCATTTTATATCGATGAATCATCACAAAATTATTCCTACAGTGATTCTTCATTCATTAAGATTGCAACCTTTATAGCGAGCTTTTAAAATGGTGATAACTCCTAATCATCACATTGTAAGCTCCCAAATAGTAAGAAAAGTCCTTTCTTTTTGCAGAAATAAATAAATTATGACTTTTTAATTAAACAGTTCATGATGATGAAGTGTAAAGGAAGGTGGCCCAAATCCAGACATCATTCATTCTCCAGCCGTTATCCCAATTTATTTGGGGTCGGCGCAGCATGTCTTCTTCTTCCATACTTCTCTATTACTTGACATCTCACCAGACAACAGGATTCTTACCATATTATCCTTTTTTAGTCCAAATCCAGACAGAGGTTCATAAAGGCTGTGCAAAAGAGGATGAATAAATCTATAAAACTGATCCACATATTGACACATTAACTCATTTATGCAGGTTCAAGGAACTTGAGTTCTTTACGCATCCTTGAGAAACCGGTTTCTGATACCAAACAATAAATAATGAATACTCCGATCTTTTCGGTATATAAAAGGCAGTCAAGTTTTATACAGGGTGTAACAGAAAGGGTATAGTCATATGAAAGGATATGCTGCAGACCATCAAACTGAACAACTTTCTCCTTGGGTCCAATATCGTAAATGCGAAAAAAATATCAGCTATCCCTTAAAAAAATTCAGTACCTACTCGACCCAAATGTATGGGACAGCTGATATCTTTTTCTTACGATATTGGACCCATGGTGGAAGCTCTTTTGATGGTCTGCAGCATATCCTTTCATATGACTATACTCTTTCTGTTCTCCCTTTATAGTTTCAGTTAATTCTAGAACAAACTCTCCCAGGTGCAAAATTAATTACTAATGCCAATTATTAGCTATAAAATATTCTTAGACTGCAAATTAACAGCAATTTATGCTTTATTAACAGACCTTTGTTATCTTCGATTGGACTATTACTCGAAGCGACATAACCTATAAAATAGAATGAATTAGAATTAAACTCTTGAGCATAATATACCACAATGCGAAAAGCTACAGACTGCTACTGATAATTCATAGGTACTAAAAATAACTAGCGTGCTTCACTAGAAACACATAAAAACTAAATTTATACACAATAAAAACCATTGGTAATTAAAACTGAATATATTTCTTAGATAGGTGTATTATACATAAGTACAGTCGTGCACACATGTGATAAAACCACCAAGAAAGTGCGCGGGATTTACGAATTAATGTTACAAGAAAATAAGGTGTAAATTCCTGTGTATTCGGAGGGACATATACAGTGTGCATAAATTAAAATTTTTGCCTTTTACGTGTAACAGGTTTGGCGACTCCCGCAGAGCGGGTTCGATTCTTGCGTGTCCGATCTCTCAATAAATAAAATTAAATAAAAAAAATAATTAGTTTTAAAGGCTTCGCTGCCTGTTATGTTGGCACAACACGACATACTGCCGTGGTGTTAAATTGCACTTTTTAATTTTTATACCACATTGGCATGTGAGCTGGTTCAAAGAAATTTGTTGCTAATTAACAATTGAAATTATTCGCTTGATTAAACTCGTGTTAGTACTTTAAATTCCCGAGTGTTTTATTGGCACTTTGGAGGAGTTAAACGATAGTGATTCATATAAAACAATGTACGAGAAACAGTTTATGCTTTCGATGATGGTTTGAGATTTTAAGGTTTAATTTGACTATGATTTGTTTATTACCAAAGTCATTGTGCTGATAATTAAATAAATAACAAAATAATAAAGTAAAATATTTCTACGTTACAAATACCGATCTGAATAACTCAAACTTTTTTTTAAGAAACATGCTAGTACCAGTCACTACAAAAACAGCATATTTTACATTCAAAATAAACTGTTATATTACGTGTAAGTCTTCCAAAAGACTTCCGGTCAACCTTTAGACTCGAATGGATATTATCACCCCTACAACACCCCAAGAAAAAGATAGGGCAATTTATTCCCAACCACAATGTAAGTTTTCAACAGCAACCTTAATCGCGCGAATGCCAAAACACTAGGAAAAAAAGAAACACTATTTGACCTACAAAACCACTTTAAAAAAATATTTCTTTAATTCGATTCAACATAGAAATACTAGTTAACAAATTACTACACTTTTGATCAGGATAAATTTAAATGTAGTATAACAGAAATACACCGCTCCATCATTTGTGGTGGGGCTCGATGTTGCCTTTAAAAAAATATAAAAGAGGCCCGTACTATCGAGGAGACAAGTCTTGGGCTTAATTAACCTTTTTTAAAATAGGAAATTAATTGTGTTTACGGTGAATTGAGATGTTAAAGGCTGTTTGATACGAATAGGTTTACTCGCACATCGACAGTCGAAATCTCAAATTTTATCGCGAGAATCAAAAACTTGCCTACGATTATGTCATACCAGAATAGTTAGGTGATTTTCTATGAACTTTACAAAACTTTTTGAAAAGCAAGGCATTTTTTGCCGTAACATAAATGCTGTTTACACTTTTCACCGTGTTTATCTCTTTCGATTAATCACCTATGCGCGGCGAGAAATACTCCTAGTGTAAATGAGCCTTCAATTAAGTTGCTGTGTTATTTGTTTATTTAATTAACTTTAATTGCTGAAATAAAATTGTAACTATTAGTGTACAATAAAGTGAGATCTTTCTTTCTGCTTCGTGGCTGAGAAACTGCTAGTAATTATCGCTAAATGAAGGTCATATTATTATCTTGTATTAATGGTGTCTGGGGATGTGGCTGTAATTAGCCTTAGATACGGGAATGTCTTGTTTGCTGTTATAATGGGTGTAAAATTATTCTACGAGGACTTACGATCACATTTTTTTTTTTTTTTCTAATAAAATCTTATCAATTGGGAGACATTTTATTTCGCGCTATACATTTAAACAAAATCAAATATTTTCATGTATTCTTTCTTTGTTCGGCAGCGAGATACATACATGTAGATTAACAAAACTAAAATATTATTCAATTAATTATTAATTTAAAAGAAAAGTAAAGCGTTGTCAATTATTCTCGTTTTATAACTCCATATTCTGTTGATCAAGCACGAGACCCTATTTCACTATTTTCTAGAATAAGAATTTAGGTGTAAAGAACAATTTACCATAACTTTTTATAGCTACAAGCCCTAACACTAAAACAGAAATATCAGCACCACTCGAAAAACATTTTCACAAATAAGAGTTTAACGAAAAAAACACAATATCGGGGTAACCCAAAAAAAATAACAACAATTTCGCCATTTAAGTACATAACATTAAATGTAAAGGGAAACATAAAACCGTAGGTAGGTAGTAGCAAATGGCACATATTACGAGTTAATAGGAAACTGCCAGAAAAATTACCTAAATCACTTTTTGTTACAAGTGTACGTTCGCGTGTCAAACGGGCATAAGGCCCTTACACACGCTATACCAATGTTTTACAGACTTTGCTATAAAAAACGACGGGCCGCCGCCCCAATTGATATTTTGTAAGGGTTACTTCTGTTTTCTGCTGGGTATATAAATATTGCCTTGACAGGGATTAATTTTTACACACAAATATTTTACACGGACCCCCAACGAATTATTTTTATGTTCGACACATTTGGTGTTGGTTTGATTGCGAGAAATGCCTTTAGGTAGCAGAAGTTTGACACATTAAAGTTTTAGTTGGATTATAGGTTTTACAAGGTTTTCAAAACGGAATTTAACGGGACTGCCTGTCTTCTTTATACTGTGGTTAGTGCCTAACCAGGTGTCAGTGTTTTATGCCACCCATAGGCCTCCGACTTGGCTTTACATGCCGTTGAGAAATATCTTTCAGGCATGCTGGTTTCCTCACGATGTTTTCCTTCACTAAAGTTAATTATTAAGTATAATTATATATAATACGCAAGTGAACTTGAAATCTATGACTTGGCACTGCAACGGTCACACCACTAGGCTATCACTGCCTATGACATCCTGTTTTAGTAGTAGCTTGTGTAAAACAGGATCTCAGTAATTGATTGGTTGAAATTCTGGGATGTTTTAGATTTCGAACTATTTTCAGTTATAAAAATTGTTGTGTAGAATATAAAAAAATTGAAATAAAAGGCTTTTTTTCAGACAGCATGATTGTGTTTTGACAAATTGTAATTGAATTGCACCAGGATACTCAGCATAATTATAATTTTTCATTTCAGTGAAATTTGAAGCTACGCAGTCCTGTTCCAATTTTGATTACATTCTGACAAACATTTTTTTTTAAATTATATTAGTTCTTACAACAATTGTTCACATTGGATACTGCGCTATAATTCATTCTTAAAATTAGTAAGTACTAAGCACTAATATTCTATTAAATAAAATTAAAATTGGAAATAGTAAACAAAATAGAATTATGACAAAAATTATTTAAAATTAAATTGTTTTTTTTTTTACAATGATAACATTAATATATATATAATCCCCCCCCCCTTTATTTATATTTCCTTAAATAATTGTATAAGAAACACTTATCAACACTTAGATTGGTGGTAAAGCCCTCACAAAACAACAACATATCTCTTTACAGCTTAAAACGGGGGTGGTCCGTTATAAGTCCAAAAAAATTCAGCGATCCGTTTGTCGTCGGTGACTGTACATTTATTACATTCCGATGTAATAAACCTGATCTCTTCCTTTCTTCCTTATATCCTGTACTGTTGGAATGGCATTTATGAATGTCGTAACTAGACAGAAATCAATCATCAGAAAAATATTGTGCAAAAACCTTAAATCTATACTAATATTATAAAGCTGAAGAGTTTGTTTGTTTGGTTGAACGAGCTAATCACAGGAACTACTGGTTCGATTTGAAAAATTCTTTTAGTGTTGGATAGCCCATTTATCGAGGAAGGTTATACGCTATAAAATTTTACGCGGACGAAGGTCGCGGGCAACAGCTATTTTTTCATATGCTCGCTGGGATCAAACTCATCAAATTGCAAAAAAATATATATATTGTAAACTAGCCGTTGCCCGCTGCTTCGTCCTTGTTAACCTTACATAGCAGACTAGCTTTTGCACGCTGTCTCGCCTACGTGATGGTCGAAAATTATCCCATGGGGACGTACCTAGTACCGGAATAAAAAGTAAATAATATTCTAAGCCCTAACCTAAGCCACTGCCTAGTTGGTATAGTGGTCGCAATCGCGACTGCTGAACTGGTCCTGGTTTCAATTCCCGGCTCGGGTAAATTGTTGTTGATTTTTTTCATCAGGAATTTTTCAGTAGCGGCCACGGAGTCTTGATTTGTGCCCGGTTGATGGCAATAGGCTCGCCCTCTATTACATGGGACTTAAACATAAATTGTGAAATGTGGGTGTACTATTAGGCACACCTAACACTTCGGGGATTACAGGCGTGATGGTATGTTTTGCTAACCTAAGTCATGTGGTCTTCCCATGTGCCAAATTTCATCAAAATCTTTTCAACAAACAAAAAGCGTTCCGAAGTTTACCGAGGCATTCCGAATCTTTACGAAGCTAGTTTCAAGTAAGTCTGCTAACCTTTTTAAGCTTTTGCTTGTATAATACTAATATGAATGTTTAAGGGGTAACGAAAAAAATAAAAAAAACAGTTTTATACCTTTTTAGTACCTATAACGTGTTAGTAATTAGTTGTGGCCTTGTGGGTTCAGTTTTATGACCATGTGAAACGAGTTCAACACCGTAAATCTGTTACTTACGACCTTTTTCATTGGATTACGTTGAAGAGGCGAAGAAAGTGATAAGTACTTGTCAAATTGTGGTCGTAAACAGCAGTGGTGAACCAGCCTTGAGAGTGGCCTATGTCCAGCAGTGGACTGAAATGTTTGTGATTGGCCTACGAAGCTAATTAACGTAGTAGGTATTGGTACAAATAATGCCTTAATTGAGATTCAAGATCATCATATTCCTGCCTTTGTCTCATGTTGTTTGGGGTCAATCGTCACGCTATCATTTAGTCCTTTTCCCTTCATATCATTCCTCACACAATCCATCCATATTTTCATTGGTCTTCTTCTCCTTATCGATCCATCAACATTTATATTCATCACTCTTTTAGTCATCACAATTGTGATTCAAGATATTCTACAAAACTACCAAATTGGCAATCCAAAACAGCGTCTAAGCGCATTGAATCAAATGAGCTATCTCGGGCAGGTCCCCAAACAATGATATCAATAAGAACAGTCATAACTTCACCAGTCTCCCCCCCCTCCCCCAACGATTCACAACTGTCTAAGCCAATCACAGACCAGACAACGCTTTATCACACAATCGAAAATCGAATCGAACCATTGTTCAATTACAGAATAGAAAGATGCAGAAGCTCAACTTCTTAAAACGAGCGAAAACACGCACACATAGACACGTACGTACGGCGATCTTAAAGAAATGAGAGTGCGCTCGCGCTTGCACTCGCTGTACGTGAAGCGTGATTTGATTGCCAGGTTTTGTGGTTGTAAACGTGACAGCTGAGGGTAAGGTCTTGAGCTCGATTCCCAGCTCGGATAAAAACTTACAGGTTTTTTTCATTTGGATTTTGTCAGTAGCTGGAATTTGCTAGTTAGCAGTATGGTACCCTAGCGTACAGGAACGCACGTTAAACTGTTAGTTCTGCGTCTTACCTTACTCCGGTCGTGTCTGATTGCCGTCTTATATGACTATGATAGTGAGAGAAAGAGCGAGTGCACCACTGTCTGCGCACACGTCTTGTACTGTATAATATTTTCTGCGTTGATTGACCGCCATGACCGATCAGCAGGTACGTACGTGAAGCGTGTCTATCTGTGCGTGCGTTTTCGCTCGATTCATCGAACCGACCTTCTGTACAATTCTGTAGTTCAATTCTCCATTTCTCCGTCCTTCGCCAGTATTCTCTGTTCTTCACAGTTTATCGCTTCGTGGCCCATAGCTCGAAGTAATGGCCTTTAATGAGCGTTTAAGACGTGGCCCAAGAGCCCGCCTGTTTTATAGCCGCAATTAAACCTATGTTATCTGTTGATCTCGTATATCCTAGTGCGAATGTCTGTGTAAATTGATTTTTATATTGTTTCCGCGTTTTTTTCCGTGTTTCAGGGTGATTTTTTGTTTAGATTCTGTTGGATAAGGGAAAAATGGGGTGAGTTTGTTATGGTCCGCAATACAGGGTTAGTTTCCAAAGACCAGCCAAATTCTCAGATATGATGCAGTACATCATTCTGAGCATAGAATTGACTATAACATAAAATTAATTCACGCCTGTAATCCCCGAAGGGTTAGGCAGAGGTGTATCTAATAGTACACCCACATGTTCGCCAGTTATGTTAAAGACCCATTGGGCACAAATCCAGACTTCGTGGCTGCTATTGAGAAATTCTTGATGAAAAAACCAAATAACACTTTGCGCTACTTGGGAATCGAATCAAGGACCCTATGCCACTCATTTCAGTCCCATACAATTCCGACTTTTCCACACTTTTCCTTTATCGTTCTGTGACAGAATGACACTTTTTATAGAAACTCGACATTTTGGGCCGCTTGTGAAACAACTAAGAAGAACAAACCGAAAATGTTTCAATATTTCCTCACATTATTGAAAACCATGAAATAAACAAAAAACATCGGAACAGCTGTTTGTTTCTGAACGATTTTATTCAGTGTCACACTTTTCTAATACTGAATTTTATGCCCACTTCCGCAGATGAATGGAAAGTTTAACATACGTATAGGTCTCATGACAGTATCTAATATATTATGGTTATATTGGTTATACAGGGTGTAAACAGACCCTTCACGAAGCCGTTAACCAAACATTATGTACATCAAACTAAGTAACTTTACCCAAAAAGTATTGCTGGGAAACGATTTTTTTTTTTTGAGTTGAAAAATCACGTATTACTGTAGGACTCAATGTAATGCACTCAATACATTTTACTGATGGATGGATTGAATTGTACGGGGGTCGTGGAGGTGTTTAAAGTAAAAATCTTACATTGAAAAAAAACTTGAGAAAAATTTGGAACTTTGACCCACAATATCTCCGTAACTAGAAGGTTCCCTAAGGGTCTAGAACAAAAAAAAACCCTTCATTGCGATATTTTTTTTTGTTCTAGACCGAGAACAAGTGCCTTTCGGTTTCGTTAAGGGTTACACTCTTTATACTAGCTCTTTTCTTCGAAATCACTCGCATTTTAGTTCACCTCATCCGGGGTCATTTGTATGTGTATGAATCAACCTTGCTTTATTTAGAGATGGCGCAATACGTACTCCTTTTTCATACTGAATCTTCATTCTCCTGGCCTTATCCCTGTGGTCGGCGCAGCATGTCTTCTTCTTCCATACTTCTCTATTACTTGTCATCTCATCGGTCACCTCCTTTCTAGCCATATCATCCTTTCTATTTCTTTGGTTTTACTGAACTGCTTTCTTGTAAAACTAGATTTATACAGTAGATGTTGCTCGAGACCAACGTTAAATTAAAAAAAAAAAATGGGTGCGTGTACTTATGTACGCGCGTGAGAAGTTATACTTCTTTGGCATCATTAAAAAATAGTTTTTAATTGCATGCAAATAATTTGATTGTTCCGCATTTGTTTTACCCATCTTGAAAACTAGAACAGAAATTGAATAGTACCATTAATAGTAATAGCAAATATTAAAAATTAATATTATAATTTGATGTTCAATTTTAATTTTTATCACAAACTTTTTATTAAATGTTTTATTAAATTTATTTCTTTATTTTGTGAATATTAAATAACCAATAATAAGTATTTAACATTAATAATTTAATAATATTTAGTGTTAATTATATTAAATAAAAGTATTTTAATTTATATCAATAAATAATACATACGGATAGTTAACCTCAATTATATTGGAGCACTTGAAAAAGTATATAAGCACAATTTTTTTCACTAATATTCACAAATAGTAAGTAATATCAATCAAAATATTCAATTTAAATCACTACTGAATATAATTTATTAGCACATATATAATTCGCACTTGTATGAAACTCAAACACGTGTTGTGAATGTATAAACTAGAGACATGTTGATAAATATTATAAATATGAAAACAGTGATCAGAGGTGACGAGCGTACCAACATGCGCGACTAATATCGAGGTTCAATTCCTATTTTGTTGGTAGCTTTTTTTTCGAGACTTAATGAGCGGTTAAGCAGACGGCTTCATACTGTTAATTTTGTGTCACAGGTGCGCGCGCATCTTAAAATTTCACTCTCATCATTTTTTCATAACGCGCCTAAAGAAGTATAACTTCAAAAAAAAAAAAACCTTTTTTAATCGGATTTTGTTATTAATTTCAAGAATGATACTTTTTAAAATAAAAATAAATAACATCAGCTATCTACCAGTCAAAGTCCCATCAAAATCGGTCCAGCCGTTACGGAGATTAGCCGGAACAAACAGATAGACAAAAATTGAAAAAGTGTTTTTGTTATAAGTGCCGTATATAAATCTTAATAAATACATTCAATAAAAACCTGTTATTTTGATACTAGAAACAGAAACGTCAATTTTATCTATTTGTATAGATGAGTGCTTTCACCCTTAACAAAAACTTACTAGATCAAAACAAATATGAAGTACTTTGCAACCTATATCGACTTTGAAACTTATCAAGTCCCCTTCCTTAATAAAATTAACTAAGTTCATCTCCCCAGAATTGCTTCATCCTTGCCCTTGACCCTCGTACTTTGACCTCGGACGCTATTAAGCGAACATTGCGAACCTGATTGCCTGAACTAAGACATTGAAAGTTAAATGGTTAACGGTCGGGCGAATAGAAAGAAAAAAGAAAGCAGTGCTGGAAATGAGCATCTCATTTGCAGCTAAAATAGTCTAAGAATATGAGGAACAGGGTGTTTTTTTATCCCCCATAGAAAAGGGGGGATCCTCCGATCAGACGGGTGTTCTGTCTGGTGGGCTACTGCCCAATAGTTGTTGCTGGTTTTTTTTTCTATATGGCTCTTTAGATCGTTTACGACGAAGAAAACATTTTCGAAAAATAGTGTTACAGCTTAATTAGACCGATTTTAAATTTTCCATTGAAATAGAAATGTCCAATTATCTTTTGTTTAAAAGACATTTCGAAAATGTTCTCTATTTACTTTTTAGACTTATGTATCCTGCTTATGCGTATGAAGTTGCATTAAAATCGGATCAGTCATTTCGAAAAATAAGGACTTGAAAATTTGAATGAAATGCCGTTGATGTTAGTTCTTCATTTGTGTCATAGATGGCGCTGTAGTATTTTTTGTAGTGCCATTATAATAGCTAATTTGGTGAAAGTAGAAAATTGAAGCTACAAATAGGTGCATTAGAATCCATGATTAAAGAGGGATTTGTGCCTGGTTGACGATAATAGACTCGCCCTCTGTTGCAGAACACATAAAAATATCAGATGAATTGTGGGTGTACTATAAAAAATCACCCCTGGAAGAACACAGATAGGGCGAGTGAGAGAGTGTATAAAGTTGCACTTGTCTAACTTCGATGTTCCTCGCTTGGCTGTCCACCCCCGCACCTAGTCCTGCCTCGGAGTGTCTCGGCAAGTGCGTTCAGCCACCTTAAAGTTAAAACTTTCTTTTAGCTGCTTATTAATGAGAGTTCTTATCTTTCTAACCAAACTAACACAACAATGGAAGTTGGAACCAACCTAAAAAACTTTTCTGCAAAAATATAACCTTACTTCCGTAAGTCGGTGGTAAAAAAAATCAATTAAACAAACAAAAGTAACCGGTTTCCAAAAGTTAAGTTATGTTCCATTTTTTTGTGTTTTTTTTGGAAATCGGTTATTTTTTTGGAAAAAAGTTTATATTTTACATTTTTTTTGTTGTGGTAGGTATCTCACACTAACCCTTATCAAGTATCAATTTTACATTGTATTTGGTGGTCGGAAATGGGATAGAATACATAACCTCCACCTTTTTTATAAGTCGGTCAAAAATATACCTAGAACACTTGTCTGACCTGCGGATCAAATCCAGGCCCTAACGACTAACACCCAACTTTATACCCACTGCACCATCATCAGAATCAATATCCTTGTCCCGTCGACCTTCACCGACCTCTGAGGCTATTAAGACAATATTACGAGCCTCATCGCCTGACCAAAACATTGGAACTCCGTGATTTACTGGACTTCTTAGTCTTAGACTGAACTTTTTATAACTTTTTGGAAGGGAAACAATTTTGGAGACATTTGTCTTTTGTCGCCTGCCTGTCTGCGACTGTCTCGTTGGTCTAGTGGCTGCAAGGACGACTGCTGAGCATGAGGTCCTGGCTTCGATTCCCAAGTCGGGTAAAAATTGAGCCGAAGTCTGGATTAATGCCCGGTTGACGGCAATAGGCTCGTCCCCTGTAACATGGGACTTGAGGAAATGTGAGTGTGTACTATTAGGTACAGCTCCGCCTAGTAACCCATTCGTGGATGTTTGGGTGGTGTGATGTTATGTTGATGTGTGCCTCATCGCTTGGGGGACATTGGAGCTTTGAGATTTACTGGACGTCTTTGATCAACACTGAATTTGTGAAGGAAATAATTTTGAAGATTGATTGATTTTGATGTTTTTTTGTTTTTTTTATTTTTTTTTTTGCTTGATTGTTTTTTTTTTGAGGTTTTTTTTTTTAATTTTTTTTTTTTTTTGTCTTTTTACTGTAGCTTAGGCTGTATTCAAACCAAGCGTATAGTCAGTCATTGACTGTAAAAAAAAACTGTAAATATAAAGTCTAACTATTCATACACGAAATATTTTCAGGGAATGATCTAACGGCTATAACGAAGTCATTTCAAGGGATTATTTTTTTTATCTGAGTATATTTTTATAAAAATAAATAATTTAAAATTCTTTGACCCACAAAATAAATACTAGCTCCTTATTTTTGAACATCCATTACGCTAGTTCACTACGTCGTATTTACCTAGTTTCATTGTTAGAATATGGGAGTAAAGATTGTATGCAAAAAGACTGAAAAATTTTTAGAATTATAATAATTTCGTAAAAAAATTAACACTCGGATAATTTTTTTTTCGTTGTTATGGCGACTTTACGACTTATAAAAGTTACTCTTAAAATATTTCGTGTATGAATAGTTAGACCTTATATTTAATAAGCAAAGGACGGCCCGTCGGCCGGGTAGAAAGTATTTTTAACCGACTTCCAAAAGAAGGAGGTTACCAATTCGTCTGAATTAACCTACATTTTGTACTGGACGATGACACGGCCTAAGATTGGGACATTTAAAAAATTTGACATACATTTACGTCTGGATCAATCAACTCTGCCTATCGCAGTACCAGTGCTGGACTTAGGCCGGTCCCGAGCTGAGCAACAACAGCCTTTTCTCTTCATACAGTCTAACCCAACCAACTTTATGAGGTCCTGGAGGGCAGCTTAATATTTGCGATGCTTATATTATTTTAAAATCACCTGGTTTTTCCTGCCCATTTCATTTCGACCCCTGCTGCGTCGCCATTTTTATTTAACCCAGCAATTTTATACTCTAATCTAAATGCCCAGGATATCAGTAGCTTACAAGTTGTTCAAGTAAATAAGGGAAACGAGTTAATACGATGCAGCACAGGCGACAGATTAGCGCTCCGGGCCGCTAAAGTGTCGCTTGACACGCTATTGACGCTATGCGTTATGTTGTGTTGTGCATATTCACCTTTTTTTTGTGAGTCACAATGCCTGTTAGTACTAAAGAGGTTGTATATCTGTAGTTTGTTGTTATTGTATGGTAGAAAACAGTTAGGTCTGGTGCTGGTTAATGGTTAATGGTGACGTCATCTTTTGCTGTCATGATGAGTCACATTATGCCTGAGAAAGCAGGGTTACAGAATTTTAAAAATGTTTACAAATTGATTCAGAAGCGTTGTCCTTTCTCTCGAAAAAAGATCAAAACTTAAATACGTTTTACGGTCAAAGTAAAATTGCTTAAATGAAAATCTCAATAGCAGAACCGATCTGTAGTTTGTTTTAACTTAAACTTAGATGGCATTTGAATATTTAAATAAATTACACAAAGCATGCAGCGGTCATTTTAACATAATCAGTAAAACACAGTGTAGTGCAATTTAATTGGCCATTAATTTTTAATGTTACTCTAAATCGAGAAATAATCTCGATTACATTCTTTTAATCTTTATTTCTTCTGTAATTTGATATGGTTAACTGCACTAAACTCAGTTAGAACCTACTCGTCTAAGTGATTTAACCAATTATTTGAAGTCCCCCGCAGTGTAACATAGTCTTGATATTATATGTGTTCTATGAACACCGATGTATTTTATTTGGAAAGGATATCTTAGAAATAATTTGTAAACTGTGGACTGCCTAGTTGGTCTAGTGATCTCAAGCGCAATTGATGGTCCTGGGTTCGATTCCCGGGTCAGGCAAAGTGTTATTGGGTTTTTCCATTAGGAGTCCCTCAGTAGTAGCCACGGAGTCTGGACGTGGGCCTGGTTTGATGGCAAAAGGGTCGCCCTCTATTACATGGGACTTAAAACATAACTATCGAATTTTAGTATGTAGTAGTAGTACTGTACTGCGTATGTAGGTGTATTATTACGAACACCTTTGCCTAACCTTTCGGGGATTACAGGCGTGATGTTATGTCATCTATACTAATATTATAAAGCTGAAGAGTTTGTTTGTTTGTTTGTTTGTTTGTTTGAACGCGCTAATCTCAGGAACTACTGGTTCGATTTGAAAAATTATTTTAGTGTTAGATAGCCCATTTATCGAGGAAGGTTATAGGCTATAAAATTTCACGCAGACGAAGGTCGCGGGCAAAAGCTAGTGTAATTTATAAAGTGAACTAAATACTTAAAGGTTTTAATTAGTTGACTAGTCTAGACTTAATAGCTGGCGCTTGTCATTTGTTATGGTAAGTTTCGTAGCACTTTTAGAAATAGAAATCATTTGCTTTTATTTTAATTTTGTAATGTATATCAAGATTGATTGAGTATTTCTAAATAGTCCCGATACATTTTTTTTAAACGTTGCCCCACACTAGGAATTTCTCAAACATTGAAACTCACATACACAAACAGTCAGACCCGGAACAACTACCTGTAGGTCATACAAATATGTTTCAGTGCGGGGATCGAACCCGCGACACGCAGCGCAGCAGCCAATGCGCCAATCGTGTCATCACATTTTACCTTACGGTATTCTATAAAACAATAGTTTAAGTTCTCAAATGATCTATTTATTTGATGTCATTTTCATATTCACAGCCATCTGAAATTCTACCGTCAAGTTCCATATTGTTAAGAGACCATTTTGCTAGATTTTTTTTTGCATGTTCATCATCCTACGCTAAACTAAACGCGGAAGCAAAAACAGACAATACTCAAAATTCATTCATAAATCAGCACTTACGCTCACAATTAAAATATTTCTAAGCAACATGACAGCGCATCTCTTCCAGTGAAAGTTAACTCCACGCCACCTCTCAATGTGATACCTACACAAAGAACATCGGGCATTATGATTACTGCCTGTTTGAGCGTAGGTTACTTTTTAAATACCACTGTATTACCTAATACACCATTATAACAGATATCTTTTCGTAGTCTGCTGAAGGAATAAAAATATCTCTCATTATTACCTGATATTATTGTATTATGGTATTTATTTTTGAAGCCTGCCAATGGAAAAAAAACTGTCTCAGTGTGCTAAAGAAGTTCACTTATTTTCGTTAGGGTTCGAAGTGATAAATGTTTTCATTGATAATTATCATGATAATCATCTTGATAACTATCTTGATAATAATAAAAATCATTATCAATGTACGTCGCACAGCACATCAAGCCTCCCCGAAAGTGTGAAATTTTCATAATCTACCTTGAACCTAATACTTTTACGATAAAGTTGAAAATCTATTAAAGAAATTTGGCATATTGAAGTAGCTTGACGTGCTGGCGTTTGTACATAGCAGTGATAGCCTAGTGGTGTGACCGTCGGACTGCCAAGTCGTAGGTCTCAAATTCGAACCCAAGGCACGCCCTCTGATTTTTCGGATTCATTTGCGTCTTGTATAATTATCACTTGCTTCGGTGAAGGAAAATATCGTCATCATGCCTGAGAGATATTTTTTTGTGGCATGTAAAGACAAGTCAGAGGTCAGAGGGCAGCATAAAAACTCTGTCACCAGGTTAGACACGATAAAGAAAGAAGATCAATAAAAAATGTCAATCCACGTATATCCAAACGCGATTTGCCGCTTCGACGCGTATCCAAACGAGCACTGTCAAATAAAATAAAAAAAATGTGTTTAATCAACAAAGAGATTTTTGTACTTTTTTGTTAAGTTTGTTTGCTGCTATTTCACTATTTTAAACCCGAGTGAGAGTTACGCAAATACCGATAAATAAACACACTGCTTGAACTGAATTCGAGTGTGTTAAAACAAAATAAGACGTTTAAGTAAAAAAATAAAGAAATTAAGTTATGAATTGATAATTAGCCGATAATTGTCAACGTTGTTGTGTTGTGTGTTGTTGTTGTTATCGTTGTTGTGTTGTTTGTAATTGTTGTTTGTTGTGTGATTGTTGTTGTAATTGTTGTGTGTTGTGTTTGTTGTTGTGTTGATTGTTGTGTTATTGTTGTAATTGTAGTTGTAATTTAGAACTATGATTTTCATCCGTTTACCATACCATAACCACCATAATCAGCCTATAATGTTCCCACTGCATTCATCCGTTTAGTCGTATCAAATGTCTGTAAAATTATATCAGGAATTACACGTAAATAGTTAAAGAAACTACAAATTGAACATACAATTTTGCTATGCAACAACACTTTTCAAAATTGGATATTTATGGTTACAAGAAATGATGCTTTCAATTACTTTCATCCTGAATAATGCAAAAGATAAATCTCTACACGTCCTCACAAGATCAATGCCGTGTAGCAATAATGGTATTTCAATAATCTGCGACCGGTCTACAGATTCGCTTTGCGTCCCATCCGCCATTAGCTGTCAGTGAAAATTAGTTACGCATAGGGCCACCAAATTGCACAAATTCAGCAGGAATTTTGCAGGATCTATTTATTTTCCTGCTCTCTGAATGAATTCCCAACCGTTATATTATTGGTGTTATGTTATTTAAGATACTTTAATTAAGGATCACGCTACCGCCTTAGGAATTTTCCTGTAATGTTAGCATTGTTTATGATATTTAGACAAATAGAAGACAAAAAAATTCATTGCTAGATGAGGGATAAGTTATGAATAAGCAATAAAATCTTTAAAATATTTTGAAAAAGCTCGTTCATTAAAAACAGTAAGAAGACCTTGTCTTTTTCCGCGATTTTACGAAAATTCTGGCGATTTTTACAAATTATCTTCTCATTAAGCGTTCCACGAGAGCAGCGGCGGCCCTGACTTACGAACAGTAAGTCGTGGGTTCGAACCCAGGCAGGTGCTTCACTTTGTGTAATTTATTTCATCACCACTGCTCTCAAAAACGGTGAAACATCGTGCGGAAACCGGCATACCCTAGAACCAAAAATTCGAAGCCATTTGACATCTACCAACTCGCACTGGGCCCGCGTGGTGGATTATAGCCCATCCTCTCTCATAGAGAGGAGACCTGTGTCCCAGCAGTGGGAACATTACAGGCTGATTGTGCTAAGCGTTCCACACTCAGGACATGGACACTTTTTGAATAAAATAGAATAGAATAGAATATCATTAAAAATATCCCCCCCCTCCCCCCTTCCCCTCTCCCTGTCCCTTTGTTACAGCACAAAGCCATGCAAAGTGACAGTATTTTTATACTGTGAAATTATACAGGCGAAGCCACGGGCTAATGCAAGTATTTTATAAAAAGGCTATTAACAAAACCATATTAAAGATGTCCAACATATCTTCACTACCGTTTAAAAAAAAAAACTGCACCTTGTTCCCACATTATACCAAAAAAATGGCAACCCTATCAACGGCTGCCATTAAATTTGTCCGCCAGCGTAATAAAATGTCAGAGTGACACGTATTCAGTGGCTATTATTTTGTTTTACCTGTAAAAAGTGATACAAAAAGCTTGTAGTTTTAATTATCAACTAGTATTTTAATCACTAAGGCTTTTTTTGCTTTTATGCAAGAAGCAAGAAGCCATGAAAACTACTTCTTGCTTTTGTCCACTTATGAATTTAGGTGGGACTAAGACTGAGGCCAAACGAGCGTAATTTTTTAAACTGTGATTCGCGTAAAATGGTTGGTTAGTATGGTTTCTTAGTAAAGTCCTGTTTGTGCAATTTGCGTCGACGTATGAAACCGAATGCAGCGTAAATTCCACGACTCATTTTAGGTGACTCACAGTTAAAAAAATTACGTTCCTCTGGCCTCAGCCTAAATTGTAATGTTGGTGGGGTAACTTGCAGTTAAAAAAAATACTTTTTAGATTTAACAGACTTTAGATTATAATGAAACTTTGTACGCGCAAGCAGGATACATAAGTCTAAAAACTTGGAAGAGAACATTTTCGACAAATAGTGTTACAGCTAAATTAGACCGATTTTAGGTTTTCCACAGAAACATTACCTTTTTTTTTAAAAGACATTTCGAAAAGTTCTCTGTCAAGTTTTTAGACTTATGTATCCTGCTTATGCGCACAAGTTTCATTAAAATCGGTTCAGTCATTTCGAAAAAAAAACACTTGAAAGTTTGTATAATAATAAAAAAAAAACATTTATTTCGGATACTTGCTCCATGTTTTGTTGTTTTGTTTTGTTCTTTTGTTTTTTGTTTTGTTGTTTTTGTTGTTTTTGTTTGTTTTTTTGTTTTTTTTTTATTGTGTTTTTTTTTTTTGTTTTTTGTTATTGAATTTTGTTTTTGTTGTTTTTGTATGAAATGCCGTAAGACGTTAACGCTCGACGTCATAGTAACCCCCATGTTGTTATCTTTACAAGTAAAATAGATCTGCTAATAGTTCCTTTAGGCTAGAACTATTATCCTGTCGCAATTTACACACTTTAGACCCTATTTTACGGTAAGTAGACTTTACATTGTTACCGCGAGGTTGTGTGGTCTCGTAATTCGTGCTAGTAGGTAATATTTGATGAATTAGACTACTTAGTCTGTAGCTAACTAATAGCTAGCTCGAGGAGCTCGTGGCTAAGTACTAAGAGCCGCTCGGGTCG
Source organism: Noctua fimbriata (assembly GCA_905163415.1). Lineage (NCBI taxonomy): Eukaryota > Metazoa > Arthropoda > Insecta > Lepidoptera > Noctuidae > Noctua > Noctua fimbriata. The sequence continues at coordinate 6,171,276 of LR990946.1, forward strand.
ATCTTTGGGTTAAGCCGTGCTTGGCTATGCTGCTCCGTCGATGGGTGACCACCTATTATATACGGAGTTTCCTCCGTGCATTGGAAAGCACGTTAAGCCGTTGGTCCCGGCTGTAATTTGTAGATCTTTGACAGTCGTTACAGGTAGTCAGTGCTAATAGGATTGTGGACGTCAGATAGGCAGCCGGTCCATGTACATAATATGACGCCTGTAATCCCCGAAGGGTTAGGCAGAGGTATACCTAATAGTACACCAACATTTCGTCAGTTATGTTGAAGTCCCATGTAACAGGGGCGAGCCTATTGCCATCAACCGGACACAAATACAGACACCGCGGCTGCTACTGAGAACTTCCTGATGGAAAAATCCAATAACACTTTGCCCGACCTGGGAATCGAATCCTCGACCTCATGCTCAGCAGTCGCACTTTCGACCACTAGACCAACGAGGCAGTTGCTCCATGTAAAATAGTGGTATTCAGCTGTATCCGATTAGATACCCGGAATCCGGAATCCGAACATAACTTGGATAAAATCTAAGAATTTGGCTCTGTTTCTGATATGGTAACGCACCAGATCTTAATCGGCAGCATTAACAACTTTCCATCAGAAAAAAACTAGCAGCCCGATAATGAACTGGATTTTTATTTAATCAATTAATTTGACATAATTAAGGAGTCAATAGCTAAAATTATCTTTTATCTTTTTGTGATCATAAGCTTACTAATAGGAACATATTTTTTACGAGTTTTATTGAAATCTAGAAGTCATAAAATTTTATTGCCGATATTTTTGCAAGGATTATAGTAATATGTTGAATTCTTTTATATAAAAAATCACTTAGTCCACTTAGCTATCGTTATTATGTCATAAATATAAGGAAATATTGATTCTAAAAGGACAATAAAACATAAAAAATATCAATTTTATTACATCTTAACAATAAAACAAGCCTAAGAGATGGTTTAGTATTTATTATTGAAATATTTTTATTAATTTTTTTTGCGAACCGAAAAAAATAATAGATTTTAAACTGAAAGGTTATCTTATCAATTTTATAACATTGCTAATATACAATTACATGGCATTTTAGACAATATCCATCCATATCAATATGAGTCCTGTCTACTTATAAAACTCTAATACCCCAAATTTACAGTTTTCTTTACCAATGCTACAGGAACCCATCAAAATTACTCTATAAAGACAACCTTTTGGAATCAGCCGTTGGATGCCAACAGGGTGACCCTCTTGGGCCAGTCATTTTTAGTTTAGCAATTAATCCAATTATTCGACAGCTAAATTCTAAATTCAATGTATGGTATTTGGATGATGGAACCCTGGGAGGTGATGTGGATACAGTCCTAAAAGATTTAACTTTTTTAAAAGAAAAATTCAGTTCCATTGGCTTAGACCTTAATCTTTCGAAGTGCGAAATTTACCTTCCTGAAACCACTGACAGACAGACTACCATTTCTAAATTTAATTCTTTGGCACCAAATATCAAAATTACCGGCAAACATTCTCTTCACCTCTTGGGTTCACCAATATTTGACGAATCTTTTCCGTCGTTCATTGAAGACAAAATTCAAAATTTTAATGATGTTTCGGAGAGACTTTTTAAAATTAACATTCATTCGGCCTTCACACTTATTCGATACTGTTGTTTTGGACCAAAATTCACGTATAGCCTTCGCTCCACTCATCTTTGGAAGCATCCGCAGCTTTTAGAAAAAGTAGACCAAATTATTAGGAACACTCTAACTTCAATACTTAATGTGGCCCTGGACGACCGAGCTTGGCAGCAAGCCACACTTCCCATTCGCTTGGGTGGTCTCGGCGTCCGCAAAATTTCAAGTATAAGTTTACCAGCCTTCCTCTCCTCGGTCTACGGTACTGAAAAATTAACCAGGGATATTCTGTCTTCCTCACTGGTTGATTTTGAGGTGCCGTATTTGACCGATGCGTTGAACGCTTGGAAAATGGCTTGTCCCAATACGGATTTGCCCGACAACCTGTCCTCCCAGAGACAGTGGGACGTGCCGCTCTGCAGTATTGTACGGAATACCCTTTTAAACACGTCATTCAATACTGTGGAGCGTGCCCGTCTACTGGCCGTGGGGGAATGGGAGTCGGGGTTGTGGCTTCAGGCACTACCGTCATCCACCATTGGCACTATGATGGATGACGCATCGTTCCGGGTCGCTACGAGTCTACGCTTAGGCGCACCTTGTGTTGCCCCGCATCGATGTCACTGCGGTGAAGCTGTCGACAGCCTCGGACACCATGGCCTGTCCTGCTACAGGAGCGCAGGTCGCATTGCACGGCACGCCAGCATTAACGACATTATTCGTCGAGCCCTTGCCAGCGCCGGCGTACCAGCGGTTTTAGAACCAAACGGCTTGGTACGTGACGATGGCAAGAGACCAGACGGCATGACGTTGGTGCCTTGGAAGGTGGGTAGGCCTTTGGTGTGGGACGCAACCTGTGTCGACACCCTTGCGCCATCTCACCTTGCAAGCACGGCGGGCTGTGCAGGCGCTGCTGCTGCGGCTGCTGAGATCCTCAAGCGGCGCAAATACTGTAACCTTATTGGTAACTACAGTTTTGAGCCGTTTGGGGTCGAAACGCTCGGGTCATGGGGACCGAGTGCGCGTCTCCTTTTTAAGGAAATCTCTCGCCGACTGGTCGACACTTCGCGTGACCAGAGGGCTGGCTCTTTCTTTGGCCAAAGAATTAGCATTGCTATTCAGCGTGGCAATGCTGCCAGTCTTCTGGGCACGTTTCCAGATGACAGCGATGCGGAGGAATACTTTGACGCCTAAGTGTCCTATTGTCGTCGTTGTTTAGATGTTTATTTTTTCTTACTTTTAGTTTTATTTTTATCATTACTTTAGTTCTTTTTAGTCTGTATATAATGTACATAATAAACTTAGGTATTTAGATTTAAGTATGAATGTGGATGGGTATAAGATTAGAGGAAGCAAAAAAGAACGATGGATGGACTGTGTGAAGGATGATATGGCTAGAAAGGAGGTGTCTGATGAGATGACGAGTAATAGAGAAGTATGGAAGAGGAAGACATGGTGCGCCGACCCCAAATGAATTGGGATAAATGATGATGATTTAATTAATATTAGCCTGCGTTGAAGACAGAAATTATCCTACATGAACGAACTACCGGGATTTAAAAGTATCCATGTCCTTCCTTACCTTGGTCTTGGTATATCCGTGTGCCATAATGTGCCAATTATTTTTGTGTTATTAAGAAAAAAACAATATTTTTGTATTTGTAAACAAGTTCTCGAAAACGGCTCAAATGATTTCGATTAAAGTTGCAATGTAGCGGTTTACGGGGCTGAAAATCGATCTAGCTAGGTCTCATATATCTGGGAAATTCGTTTTCTCTATTTTCGCCCGAGCAGAGCTTGGTAGCCCAGTTACTATGCTTAATAAAACAAATATAATTAATAAAGCCGATGATTTTTACGCTTAATTTGCGTTAATTAAATAGTAGTAAAATGCACGATTAGTACAAAATTCGTAAAAAGAAGAAATAATGAAAAATCCGTTCCGTATGGTGTCCGGACGTAAAGAATAGCACCATCCCATATCTTCCCGTGGGTGTCGTAAGAGGCGACTAAGGGACTTACCAGTGAATGGGCAGCAGCGTTCTCTGTGATTTATTATAACAAACATACTGCGATCGCCAACCCGCCTGCCAAGCGTGGCGATTATGGCAAAACCCCCCTTAGGGAGGCCTATGTCCAGCAGTGGACGTCTTTCGGCTGAAACGATGACGAACGATGACGACGACGACGACGACGACGAATGAAAAATCCCAAGACCTATTAAAAAAAAACAACTCAATCGCAATTCAAAAACACATTCCAATTCGTTCGGAAACATTCTCGCATTGAGTCCGCAATCACTCTCGCTTTCCAAAGGTAAGCGACCCCATTACATTACAATTTATGTACACTGACGTCACTAAAGTACAAAAATAATCACTATTTGGTGCGGCGCATGAGTTTGACATCGAACGTCTAAAACAGACGATAGCTGATAGCCAATAAAGCGACTTAGATAAGAGTTCGGCACCAAATATGCTAAATAATGGGCCGTGGGTTGGTGTACGGGTTGGGGATTGAGACTGGGTTCCGTACCGATAAATACTTACCAACCTTCCTTACAAACCGTACGAGTTTGTGAGCTTTGTGTAGACGGCTAGTGGTTGATAAATCATCATCTACCTAGCCTTTTCCCAACCATGTTGGGGTCGGCTCCAATCGAACTGATTACCAGTATTTTACATGGAGCGACTGCCTATGTGACCTCCACAACCCAGTTAGTATTGGGTAATACGACCCCCAATGGTAAGACTGGTTGTTAGACTTTCAGGCAACTAACTACCTGTAACGACTGTCAAAGATCTACAAATGACAGCCGGAACCAACAGCTTAACGTGCTTTCCGAGGCACGGAGTAAACTCGGTACGTAATGGGTGGTCACCCACCCACGGACCAACCTAGTCAAGCGCGGCTTAACCTGAAGATTGATCCGAGCGGCTGTTATTATTTAGCCACTAGCTGCTAAACTGCGATATAATCCAAATCAATAACTTAAAACCATGTCATTATTACCCAAGGAACCCTAAATAAAAGATTTTTAACGTGACCAAAGATAAGTATAGTCGCTCATACCCTCGTTTGCATTCGGGAACCATTTATAATTGATTTACACTATCTTGCCTTATATACGGCTGAATACATTAATACGTAACTTATACTTCGCTCTTATACTATGTTTTCGAGAATGCGACGGCAATTTCATACATACAAATTGTATGAGATTCGTATTTTACCGTGTCGCTTATTAAAAGTATGAAAAATATCGCGTATCTTCGGATCTACTTAATGGGATGCAGCCGTGTCGAATATCATATTATTATGTGCTATTTGCATAGGAATTTCAATCTCGTTTTACGAAGCTATATTATGTTTGTTTATGTGGGTCTAGCTTACTACTGTATTACATACAACATTATGACAGTACAGTTATCTTTTCAGAGTCTGCCCAAGGAAAAAAATATCTCTCAGTATTACCAGATATTATAGTATTATGGCGTTTATTTTTAAAGCCTGCAAATGGAAAAAATCCGTCTCAGTGTGCTAATGAAGTTCACTTATTTTCGTTAGGGTTCGAAGTGATAAATGGTATCATTGATAATTATCATGATAATTATCTTCATAGTAACAAAAATCATTATCAAGGTACATAGCAGTGATATTATGTTTGTTTACATTATGTGGGTCTAGCTTTCTAGCTTTTAATTGAAAATGAAAAAACACACAAACATTTTTTTTTTAATTCATTTGCGGCTTGGGGTCGGCGCAACACGTTTTATTCTTCCATTCTCCTCTGTCAACCGTCACGCTATCATTTACTCCTTTTGCTTTCATATTATTCTTCACACAATTAATTCACCGTTTGCTTGGTCTTCCTCTCCGTCCTCATCAACATTTATATTCATCACTCATCGTAGTACTCACCTTTATAACTTTTAAAAGACTTAAGTCCTCCTGATCGTTGCTGTAGACGTATTTTGGCGGATATGGTGAGAATTATTAAACCTGTTTGGAAACCCCGACAATATTTCAATACCCTTACTATTATGACGGGGTAAGCGTTGCCGTGGCCGACTTGGAAATCCCTAAACAGACTTCGAACCCAAGTCGGCCAGAGCTAAGACAATCTCTGTAATAGGGGTTCATGGACGGCTCGGATCTCAAGTGCGTATGCGGCGTCTCCCCACAGACAATGGCCCACCTTCCATCTTGCACCGCATGACCTATCACCTGCGCACCTGATGATCTGCTTACATCATCATTGAGTGGGGCTCGCGTGGCTAAGAAGATTTGAACTTTTTGCAATCGATACGCTAAGAAGAAGATGACGGGGTCATCACTGAGATTTACTTCTTGTTGACTCCTCAACATCATCATCAGTCGCTTTAAGTTCAACTGATCTTGGGTCAATGTCCTGTCTCACCATAAGCAGAATATCATTTATGGTTATCTCATCTCACTCATCAAATCGCCATTTTAAAGATCAAAAATTATAATAATTTTAATCGGCGCACTTTAAAGGCTCTTTCGGAAACCATTTTTTTTATCTTAACTTAAGATTATCCTCGATTCAGTTAAGTAAATTATGACATTATTTTAATCTGCTATTTAAATATGCATTTATAATAACGCAATCCCATCTGTATGTAAATTCAAGTGCAATCATTTATGAAAATATGTTATTCTTGTAAGAATTACCATTATTAAATAAATTGAGTACTTTATACGATTAAATTGCATGTCTTTTTCAAGACGGAAATTAGTATGATTAGTATTCTTCAGAAATAGATATTTCTATACTTTGCGATATATGTAGAGCGTTAACGTCTTACGGCATTTCATACAAACTTACAAGTAATTTTTTTTCGAAATGACAGAACCGATTTTAATGAAACTTCGTACGCATAAGCAGGATACAGAAGTCTAAAAACTTGACAGAGAACTTTTCGAAACGTCTTTTAAAAAAAAAAGATAATTGGTAATTTCTGTTTCTATGGAAAATCTATAATCGGTCTAATTTAGCTGTAACACTATTTTTCGAAAATGTTATGTGTCAAGTTTTTAGACTTATGTATCCTGCTTATGCGTACGAATTCAGTCATTTCGAAAAAAAATCACTTGAAAGTTTGTTTGAAATGCCGTAAGACGTTAACGCTTTTAATCGTTGGGAAGTTATGAAAAATATATTTGTTTTATTAGTATGTATGTTTATTCAGAACGGATAGCCGATGGGGCCGAAAAGTTCTGGAGTGGCGACCGCGAACCGGAAGACGCTGCGTTGGAAGGCCTCCCACTAGGTGGACCGATGACCTGGTGAAGGTTGCAGGGATCCGCTGGATGCGAGTCGCACGGGACCGGTCAACGTGGCGACACTTGGGGGAGGCCTATGTCCAGCAGTGGACGTCTTTCGGCTGAAATGATGATGATGATGATGAGGTTAAAGCTTAATTTATTCTTTTTACTCAGTGTCTACGTTTCTTGTCTATCTATTCTATTGCAGGTCTACTGGAACAAATTTCTTATTGAAATAAGCGGTACTTTTGTGCCCTCTTGTCAATGTTATTTCCTGTATATGTGTTTCAAATAAATAAAAACGCTATTTCATTTATTGTCTGATTAGCATAATATCTGACACATGATTTAAAGTGCTCAATTGCCATTCCAGTTTTGACTTGTAAAAACACATTAGCTCCACAGTCGGGTAAAAATAATGCCTATCGGACTATTTGAAACACTTTGCACAGATCTTTTAGAAATTCCAGGAGAGGTCTTATGAATCTATAGAAGAACTCGTTCATCATCATCTGCGCATCCAGCCCCTTCCTAACCATGTAGGGGTCGGCTTCCAGTTTAACTGAATGCAGCTCTATGTCAGAAGAGCGAAGACATCAGAAGAGCACGCTGCCTCTGTATAAATCTTCTTAACTTCTGCTTCTACAGAGACATAAATTATAACATTGATGTATCATTAATCTTATCTTAAAATTAATTTGCCAATAAAATTTCCAACTGATTATTCGCAAAAGCATTAAGAATTTTAATCAAAGTCCATTGACGATTCACGAACAACTTTGCTCAACCTCCTACCAAAGAATAAAGTAATGAACATAAAAAAACAGGAGCTAATAGGATAAGAAACCATAAACACGGATTACAGTACAACAACCTTTTTTCTCGGAATCAATTCCCCGCTCAAGCAAGGTAGCCGAAAGAATTAAACTTAAAAAACCGGCCAAGTGTGAGGAAGAGTTCCGTACCACCTTATAATATTTATTAAGACATTTTTTTTAATAAAGTTACATCAAAATAATAGTACACCCACATTTTGACAGTTACGTTTTAAGTCCCAGTGTAATAGGGGCGAGCCTATTGCCATCAACCGGGCGCAAATCCAAACTCCGTGGCTGCTACTGAGAAATTCCTGACGGAAAAACCGAATATCACTTTGCCGACCTGGGAATCGAACCCAGGACCTCAAATTTTTAATAGTTTAGTAAAAAATGCCGTAAAACACCCCCCTTACTTGACCTCCTTTACTTTTAGAACTTCATTTTTTTTGTTAAAGCTGCCATAGTCATACATACTCAGTAAAAATTTGAAGTGTCAATCTACAAAAGATACAGCCCTGTGACAGACGGTCTGACAGACAGGTGGAGCCTTAGTAAGCGAAATCTCTTTTGACATCCTTTGAGTACTGTAGAGACCTTAACTGTTGTGGTCATTGAGGAAATAACTCTGGCATGTTATAAAGAAAAAGGAAAAAAACAATAAGGTACAAAATAGAATAAGAAACATTGAGACAGTATAAGCGTCCGACAAACTGTGTCAATGAATGAAAATGATTTCTTTCCAATAATCATTTCAGTTCATCCTCTAAACGCATTTTATTTATCACACTAAACACTAAAACTACATACAATATACAAACGTTCCCCACAGTACAGAACCCTCAAAAGTGTTACCCGACTAATAAAGGACTTAAGACACTAATAAAATACATTCAATAATACCCTTTTACGATACCACTTTCGAACAAAATACCACATATCAAAATCACTTTCGCAAAAACAAAATTTATCGATATAAAACCGTAAAAATAATCTCCCCACGCGAATATTTTGAGTATCGGATAACAGGAGGACGCGCAAAATATGCAAATACTAAACAAACGACGCTGGCGACACTTTATTCGCTGTCATCTTGGCCATCCATTTTGTTTGGGGTTGCCTGGGTTAAATTTTAAAGTGCAATTTTAAGTAAAATATTTTTTGGTGGGACTGTTATTTTATTTATTTACATTAGTTATATCGCTATATTTACGTAAGTTACTTTATTTGTCAATCGTAATGAGTTCAACTTTTTAGGACGTTTTCTAATTAGCTGCACCGGTAATATATCCTATAGTGTTCGACGTTCTTATTGTGGCTGTTTGTTTTTGTGAGTATGTCCCTGTGCTAGTTTTGGTGGCGCATGGCGTTAAAGTGTTTTAGTAAGTTTATTTATTTATTTAACTTCTTATGAAGAATAATCACTAATATTAAAAGGAAATTTTTCGTCCTGGCAACACCTTTTATGCAATCCAGCGCTTGTATTCGACGAATCGAAATTTAAATTTGTTTTGTTGCGTTCGAAATTTAAAATTGATGACACCCCGTTCTGTAATCAAATACATTGTAATATTTATTACTTTTAAATGCGTCTGACAACAGCGGCAGTAATCCAGGTCGGTATCAGGATGGGTGGTCATTTTGGCATTTGCAACGATTTCTGTTATCAGTTTTAGGTATCGGATCTTTTTAAAATATTCTGTAATAGAAAAATAAAAAAACATGAAAAAATGGTATAATAACTAACAATGTGAAATTAAAAAAAAAACTTTCTAGGATCTTCCGTTTTCACAAGTAAGGGTGAGTTCAAGGGTGTGATTGACTTAATAATGTATGTTTTCACCAATAAATGAAACTAGATAACACTGTGTTTTAACAGCAAAAATAAAAGCAAAACCACACACTCTATTGAAAATAGAGATTCAGATTAACAAAAACTAGCAAGTCTTTTCATAAAAACAGTATACGCTTTTATAACAGGTTGCCAAAGTCAGTTATAGAACTGACCGATGGAAAATTCAAAAACTACATCAAACGTGCCCTTATTAAAAAAGCATATTACAAAATCAAGGACTACGTTGAAGATAAAGAAGTTTGGCTTTAGTTCCTTCTGCGCATGCGGCTTCCCTGGTAGCTCATAAACGGCACAAATATGTGGATGTCTCTAACTATTCTCAATCTCATTTTTTCTCCTCTTTCGAATCAGATTTTCACAATAGTTTTCAAATCATTTATACACCTTTTGCTCAGAATAGTTACAGCACTGATAACAATATCTGTGTCACTTGTTTAATTTAGTACTTTACAATTCTTTTTTTTACCTTTGTATAGATTCTTTTTTATCAATTGTTTGTAAATGCAAATCTCAATCAAAATAAAAAAATCTACAAAGCCTACAATGTTCACAACATTGTAGGCTTTGTAGATTCCCAGCTGCTTGTTAACTTTTGTTAACTTTTTATTTTGTTCTACATTTTTTGTGTAGTAAGCAACGACTTATTGTCGGGCCTACGCTGTCCCCCCATACTTAAGTACAAATGCTGCATCCATGATATTAATGTAAAACCAAATGATTTGAAAAGAGTAACCATGGAGTTTCTTGCCGGTTCTTCTCCATAGGAAACGACCAACCCGAACCGTGCACCTTTTTTTCGACGTTTTATAAGTGCCCATCTAGGCCTATGTAAAATAAAATATTTTGATTTTGATTTTTTGATTTTGATTTTGAATAGTATTAAAACTTTTAATTTGAACTGGTTGAGTGCAATATTTGTTTTACGACAATTATTGTGACATGTGTCCATAGCATGTTTCACGAGGCCAATAAAATTATTATTAAAACAGAGTTTTAATAAAAGCACAGGTAGATTTATACCATAGGTATATTGAGTTAGGGAAACATAATTTACTTTATAATGCTGTCAGAGTCGAGTAGGCTTTATAAGTCCATACTTATATTTCTTTAATCTTCCCTGAATCCTCTCCTACAAAAATCTCATATCTATCCTTCTTTTTATTTTGTCATAAATTCATAGAAAAAAAAAAGTAAAAACGGTATTCAGTCTACCAATGTATTTAAATGTAAGTACTTACAATTAAAAAACAATAAGTTATTGAAACAGTAGAAAACCTTACTGAAAACAAACGATCACACAACAATTAATATTACTAAAAACAAGATAATAATATCTTGAGCTAAAAGATTTCCAAACAGATTTGTAATTTCAATAATAACAAGCTTAATATTTATATTCTTTCAAAAAGTGAAACGAAAACATTACCAGCCATTATTCAACAATGTTACCAGCATATAAACGTACGCACATTTAAAGGAGAAAACAAAATTAAATACATAATAGGGAGACGTTGCAACCATTTTTTAATAAAGCATATTTCATAACAGCACTTGTTAAAACGGAAAGAACAATTTTGACATGAGAGTACTTGATGTCATGTAAACTTTTTATAAATCACTGTTACAAAAAATAAACAGTTAATATGAACCTAAAAGTATCAGATATAGAAGTTATTATGAATAATAGCTGTACGATTCAACTGCAAAAATATCGTGGCAATAATAAAATGTTAGACAAATGAAATAGAAAGTTCTACATCATGCAATGATTACTCATTCAAAAGATGATTTCATTGTAACACAGTTAATACATTATTCATTGTAAAATAATATTAGACTGATAGTCAAGCAATAGGATTCCTAATTATTTTCCTTTGCCTGCAAAAGTTCTCTCTTGAACGTCAATCACAAAATGACAGCTGCCAAATTCGGCGGGAAATTAAAATGTCGTGAAAACACGAAGTCTTTGATTGTTTAGAATAAGTTTGACGAATGATAGACAAGACTTTGTTGATCGTGTCATAAAAATAGAACTTCTCATGTTGAGTTTTGTATTATTTTAGTGATTTAAGCATATTTCTGATATCCTAAGTTTGATGTATCGGGTAATAAAAAATCTTTTGTTGTACGGTTTGGAATTCTATCAGGAAGTGGTGTCCGTTTTTACTGTCACTTCTTGTTATTGCCTAAATAAAAGCACGCAATTATCGACCTTACTTAGCCATGTGTCTTATTTAGTTTGAGGAAACCTCCATCAGTCTCTCTTCAATAGAAATAAAAGGTTTCAATCTAAGACTTCTGAATTTACTTATTTAATGATTTCACATTATACTGAAGGTAACCTGAACGTAATTGATGTAATCCGTAATTAACTAAAAAGGAGCTCATTATTTAAGCATGAAATTAAAGGACAGTTCCGTATCCTGTCTGACTGGAATCGTAACCTTTTTCTTGTGATTAGTTTGAAATTAAAACATCTGGTAATGCATCTGCTGATTAGCGAGATAATTTTTTTTTTTAAATAACGTTTTCTGTAGGTAATCTTTCTAACGTTCGATTTTTAATTTCTCAAAAAAAAACGATTTTGCTACTTCAAAACAGCAATTATCAATTGTATATGCCTTTAAAGGTAACTGCTTGAAAATAATGAGTTCGAAACGAAATGTTAATGAAATACGGATGCAGTACTGGTCAATGGATTGACTGGCATCTATTGGTTACCTAACTAATACCATATACTTAGTCTCATTATCATCATCGTTCTCTTGTTCTTGTTCAAATTTATTTGAATGTAGATTTTTCCCGCGGCTTCGCTCGCGTTAATTTAGAATTTGTCAATCAATTCGGGTTGTACTCTGCTTGTAACAATATAATTCAATCATGATTCGAAAGACACGTGGCGCCATCTACTACCATAAGGACGTTATTGTTCTTTTCCTCGGGAACAGTACTTTTTTTCGGGATGAAAGGTACCCTGTGTCCGTTTCTGTACACCTGACAACGTATATGCAAAATTTCAAGATGATCGGTTCAGTGGTTTAGACGTGAAAATGTAACAAACAAACTACTAGTAAGGAAGTAAGGCTTGGCACGGCGTCTTCTACTCTCATACTTCTCAATTACTCGTCATGTCACTTATCACCTCCTTAACAGCCACATCATCTTTCACACACCGCCATTGTCATCATTCTCAGTTTTTCCAATTCATTTAGGGTTGGCGCAGCATGTATTTTTCTTCCACACTTCTCTATTAGTCTTCATAACGCTTTCTAGCTACATCAAGCAACCATAATCTTCAAAAACTCCTTCACTCCATCACATAACCTCACAGATCGACACGGTTAGCACTTAAAATCCGGCAATGGGACCGGTCCCATTCGCACCGCTAATTGGCGGGCATACCGCATTCCTGACACCTCAGCGACATCCATTCGCATGTTACACGGCAGTTTGTGTTCAACAACCCTGAGGATCAGGGTTGCCACACTGTGGCTATTAAAGATGGGTGATTACTCCTACGCTGATGGTGTGAAATGGGATCTTTGTAGGTACTTGTGTTCACGAAATGTTCGCACTAGTAATAATAGGTGTAAAAGTACTATTAACGAAACCAAAAGACTTGTTCTTCCCGTCATTGCTATATTTTTGTTCTAGACCATACCTGGGAACTTTCTAGTTACGGAGATATTGAAGAAGTTTTTTTTTTTAATTACAAGTTTTTAATGTTAAAACTTCATTTTAAATACCTTCACGACCCCCGTACTATTCAATTTACAATATTTTGAGTGCGTTACATTAAGTCCTAATGTAAAACGTAATTAATCAATCTAAAAAAAAGTCGTATCCCAGCAATAATTTTTTCTTTAGAGTACTACGTTTGATGTACAGAATACTTGGTCGACGGCTTCGTGAAGGGTCCGTTTACACCCATTTTAAGGTCAAGTTAAATTAACCATCGATTACTTAACACGTTTAAACAGCGCAGACCAAAGGGTCAAATTTATTTTTAGTTTCATCGTGTTTAAATATTGATACCCATCCATGACTGAGGAGTTTCGCTGGCTTTTTTCATTTCACCTTGCATTATCACGTACCTGAAAGGATATGGAGGAAGCCATTGCCCAGCAGTGGGACATACAAGGCTACTAAAAAAAACATTGTTTAGTGTCAAATACGCTTTTCAATAACAACTGTCAAAAATCATGAAATGATAGCCGGAACCAAAAATTAACGTGCTTACAGAATCTCCATTGACAAGGAGTCAATTTTATCTAGAATACCAACAGTTTCGATAGTAGTCAATTCTCTTATTATAATGTTACTCTTATAATGATTGCATGGCCATACCCTGGATTACATAATTCTTTAAATACTTATGAGAACTTCTATGAAAACAGTTTTGGTGGGTCCGAAAACAAATTCAAATTGATTTATTTCGTGAACACAGGGTATAAACATAAAATATTATAAATAAATGAGATCCGAGCTGTGCCCCGCCAAAAGGCATACAAAATATCAAAGGTTTTGGTTCTTTAACAAATACATTTTAGAAATTCAAAGGTAAGGTTCCACAATGAATAAGTACAAACACTAAGTACAGTAACATACTAAGTATCACAATTTCAAACCGAAAATCTCCCAAAATGTCCTGCAACACAACCATTTAACGATAAATCCCTTCCGAATGGAATCCCTAAAGACTTAACCAGAACTTAAAACTTAAATCGTCTTAAAATTGAAAATGCAAACTAGTTCGCGACTTTCAGCACCCGAACGTTGTATCTTTTGTTTCTTTTAAACGCTCTCTGCCTTGGGGACACTTGTAATTTTTGTGCTTAGTTCGAAAGTTGGGAATGTAAATAGAAAAACTATCGGTAGCTGTATTGGTTTTGAACAGAAATATAAAGAGTAAAAAAAAATAGAAAAAAGAAAAAGAAGAAAAAAGAAGAAAGGGCAAAAAATTAAGAAAAAAAAGCAGAAAAAAAGAGAAAAATTTCAAGAAGAAATTAAAAAAAAAGAAAAGAAGAATAAAAAAAAGTAGAAAAAAAAACAGTAAAAGAGAAAGAGAGAGTAAGAGTAAAATATCAAGCTTAACGTGCTCAAGGTTTCCTCGTTTCAAGACGTATCATTTTCCTCGATCAATTCTATGGAAGAGCAGCTCGTGGCAAAATAATAACAGCCGCTTGGGTCTTAAGGTTAAGCCGAGCTTGCCTAGGTTAGTCCGTGGATAGGTGACCGCCCATCTTCTTCTTAGCGTGTCGATGCGTGTGTCTGCCCAGAACTGAGCTACTAGTTTGGCGCTTGCGGTAGCGTCCATCAGTTCCTGTATTGAGCAAACAACAGGTCACGAAGGGCACGATATTAGGTAAGTGCCCCATCGTTTGTGGAACAGCACCACATTTACACTGCAGGGCAGAGTCATTAATGAATCTCCACCAAGCATACTATCCACCAAGTGCGACCGCCCATTACATGCCGAGTTTCCTCCGTGCCTTGGAAAGCACGTTAAGTCGCTGTCAATTGTAGATCTTCGACAGTCGTTACAGGTAGTTAGTGGCCCGAAAGTCTGACAACGAGTTTTTCCAAGGGATATCGTATTACCTATTACTAACTTGGTTGTAAAGGTCAGATAGGCAGTCGCTCCATGTAAACTACTGGTAATTAGCTGCATCCGGTTAGACTAGAAGCCGACCCCAACAGAGTTCAGAAAAAGCTACAGCACATGATGGAAATATCTTCTATAACTTTCTAATTAGCCGTCATAAAAATAATTATGAGAAAACCTGAACTAGAGGTCCGTAATCGTCAACCGTCAACACCTGGCATTCTTCATAATTAGCTCATACCTAGCTGTTCACTGCTGGTCCATCAGTCTTTCCAGCTGCTACCAGCCAGCCTACGAAGATTATTGCTCCGCTCACTCACAATCCGTCTTTTGGAGCTGTCGCCGTCGTATGTGAAAACTGCTGACATGCCCGGCGGTCTTGTTGTGGGGACCTTTAGTTGATCCTGTCCTAAGTTTATCTATTCGCGGTCTTCACTCATGAACACAAGTACACACGACTACACATCAAGCTAATATCTCCAGTATAACATGGCCTCACTTTGTATAGGATTCCTGTACAGTGAGAGATCCGCATAAACTGGTTTCTATAGCTTGATTGCTCGTCGTGCGTACATCAACGGTTATTGGTTCCACGGCTAATATTGCCAGCTTATTGCTACTTCTGTTTGCTAATACGGAAGACCCATATTTAATGAAATAGACAATATTAATAATTATCTAAACATGCGTTTCAATTAACTTTAGTGTTGCAATATTGGTAACTCGCGAAGATGATGGATTTTAATTTCAAATATCGATTTGTTGCCAGACTATAATATTCCGTCTCCCATGAACCAAACAATTTAAATCTTCATTTCTCTTTACGAGTCATTAGGCAGAGTTTAGAGCTCTCAATTATACGTTGAAATGAATATGTTGTAAAATTGGCACATTCTTTGAAAAGCATAATTATTTTAATTATATTTGTCCACATTTATTATTATTTTAATAGTAAGGAATGTAAGTAAAGTTCTATCATAAATTATGGGCCCCACTAAGAATTTCTCCTATATTGCGGGCGCGTTTACAACCATTTAAACTCATACACAAACAGCCAGACCCGGAACAACTACCTGCAGGCCATACATATATTTGTTCCGTGCGGGAATCGAAACCGCGACACGCAGCGCAGAAGCCAATCGCTCAGCCACTGCGCCAACCGTTCAATCAAAAATATCTAGTCGATTTTCGTGTCTCAGTGTCCGTCCGCGTTTTTCTTTTAAACAACATGTTTTACAACATCAAGCAGTCAATTCCGGTAGGTAAAGTAAGCTCGATCTAATGCGCAAAACCACAGTTCGCTTCAAGACAGGCATCGCCGATGTTGGCGATAAGTCTGTGAGGTTAAAAAGGTACTGGGCGGGTCACATTTTCAGGATGGGTCAGCCCCATCTGGGGCCAGAATAGTCGTCATCGAGGCAGGCCCAAGAAACGCTGCTGGCGCGACGATTTGGAGTCGTTCCTGAATTATTGGCCAGAGAAGGGATAACACCGAGGGAGTTGGAAAGCCTTGCTTGCCCAGCAGTGGAACAGTATGGGAAAAACAAAAAAGTAGTTTACCTTGCGAAACAGGGTCCTGTCACTAGTTTTCTATTATCAAAAACCTTTTAAATTCTTAAAAGATACCATTCATTGTAAAGACCGGAGCTTCCTGTAAGTTTACATTAAAACATTAATATAAATTGAAATCTGTCAGAATAGCAATAGAAACCAATAAAATTGAATTGTACAAAGAATTGATGACTATTTTATTTCTTTTATTAGCATACGGACTTTTTGATATTCTAATTTCAAAGTTCCAAATGTTGCCGTAGACATAAATAACGTTTTGTTCCACTTGTCAATACACAAACACTAATTGGCCCGAGGTGATAATTAAAATTAAATCAATTTAGATTTCACAATTATTCTAAATGCAAAAAAAAAATGCTGATTTGCAACTTTTTAACCAGTTCTACACCAATGGATGGGATAACACGTTTATAATATTACGCAGCAAGAAAGAAGAAAGACTCAAGCGCCATTTTGATCGAACTTCAATCAAAATATCTAAGTATATTTAGAGAAGACCCAAGTTCTTTAATTTTTAAATGCTCTTAAGAAGTATTTGTAATGTTGGCAATAAAACTAATGTTACAATCACTGGAAATCAAAGGATCCGAAATATACATATTTTGGGCAGCTACCAACTCCCAAAAGTATCAGTACCTGCTGATACTTTACTACTATAAAATAAATAAACACTTATATCAAATCAAATCATTTATTTCTTTGCAGTAATGGGTATTGGTACATGTTATTATATTATTATAGTCTTCCATAATCTACCGTCGCAAGGGCATGCAATTAATATTCAATTCTAAAATTAAAGAGAAAGTATATTAAATTGTATTGATACCGAATAAATTTAAATGTCAAATCATTAACGTGTAACTACCTATGTTTACAAATAAAAGTTTCTTATTCTTATTCTTAAAATCACAAAATAAAAATAAAAAAAAAACAGACTAATAACAGAAGTAAAATTTTAACAATAATGTCAAACGGAATGAATAAGTACTTACAGGTTTTTTTTTATTATTAATCATCAGATACATGTCTTTGTCAACATCAATGAACTGCAACACTCATCAAGAAAAAAAAACAAAATTACATTACGAATACCGCTTACCACTACATAGCAAAGTAATAGGACGTACAACACGAACATCTACACAGAATTACCATTCTAGACTGCACTTAAGACATTTTACCTTTACCCCGCATCCTAAACGGCATTAACTTCGTCTACAAGAAAAAAAAACACTAAAAGGCGCGAAAAAGTAAAAAACCTGGGCTGGAAGAACGCGTTCTCAGTGCGTTGGGCTCACAAAAAAAAAAAGAAGAAAAAAAGATTGCGTTCGAGAGGTGTGATTTGTGTACATTTTCGCGCCATTCGATAAAGTGTAGGCGATTAATGACTCAACGTATGTGATATCGATTATGTTTTAAAATACTATTTGGGAAGGTGTACAGATTAGTATAAGCAAGGTTGTGATGTTTTAATTTAGCTGTTATTACAATTAGCACGTGAAATAATAAAAATAAAAAAATTAATAAAAATAAATGTTGCACTCAAAAAAAAAACTAATAATTGTTTCGTGCTGAGCTGGCCTCCCGTAAATGAGTTTATAAATAATTTAAAAAGAAATGCTAACGATAAAATTTCATGAGTTTCATTACTAAATTCTCGTAACCTTTTCAAAAAATAAATTCTGCAATAAAATTATCCCTCACTAAGGTCTAAAGTCGGGAGTTCGGGAACCGATCATTAAGTGCCCATTTTTTGTCTTTTTACGTGTACTGCAGCACTTTATAGGGTTTCTTACACTCTCAAAGAATTAATATTCAATGTAAAACAAGCAATATCGAAAGCACTCTTCACTGTTGAGATAATCTTTAACAAACCAATAACTTTGAGAAAAGGATAGAGAATACCGTCTCTTTCACACTCGCGCGGTGTGATATTGCAAAAATATAAATAACAATGTTTAGCGACAGTTTAATGGAGCCCCAAGTTTATGCGAAACTTTTCCTCCAAGTATGGGAGATGTAAAGATGTCTCGAGACCTTTATTTACAAGAATCAATCATGAACGTCCGTGTCCCAAAAACAAAAACCTCAAGATCTTTAGTAATTAATACGATATCAAACACATACATATCGATCAGAACCCATCGATGCATTAAATCGCCAACGACAAGATATCAAAACAAAAAATCTGGGAATTCTCGATACGTGAGCTAGCAACACTGAAGGGGAACGGTAAAACTGGTGTTATGTCTCGAGGCGTCGTATTTAATAATTTGAAGTGTTATTTATGCAGTTTGTAAATCATGTTAATTGTAATTTTGTTACACGCCCCGCCCGAGAAAGGAAATGCAATAAAGTTTTGTTCTTATAAAACATTCGTTCAATTCGTTCATGTGTCGGTCATTAATCTTGCGTTATCTGTGGCAGATTCGGTCATAGGTCATGTTCTGCCTTTTTGAACATCGAACTGATTATTAATAGATTTGGATCGGAATAAATATTCGACATAAACATTCAAAAAATATTGATGTAATGGTTTAAGTGTAAATTAATGTTCATCAACAGTTTTTCTTCATAATTGTTTTATTTTTGCTCATTTTGCCTTGCATAGTAGGTATAAGTTTATGGCATGGTGGATTAAGCAAACGCTAAACTTCGCTTTAGGTTTATATAGCTGTAATAGGCTCCTGAGGACCTAATCAAAGTGACATTTTATCAGAAAGAACGATGAAAAATGTAATTGACACAAGCTACCGAAAAGATGGTGGTACCTTGGTAAATATCGTTGCAGAAATGTGAAACGTTTTGAAAACAATTCCCACTTCTTTAGGTCTCCTTCTTAGCGTGTCGATGGTCATTTAAAAGTCCAAAGTCGGGTCATTTGGCGACCTGTTTGACACCTTAATTAGCGTCCATCGGCTTTTGTAATGTGCAAACAACAGGACAGACAGGACACGATAGGCATAAAGAAAATGCTTCAATGTCCGTTTGATTATTTATTATAAAATAAACCCATCAATTTACTTATTTAACGGTTGTTTTACACAAGATTAACATCAGTGACAGCACTACCTTTGCAAAAAGTCTTAAAAAGGCATAAATTATTAAAAAGTCTCCCGCGTACCATAAAATAAAGTCCAAGCAACCAAAAATCAACTAAAATAATAACGGCCATTAGTAGCCATCTTCCTTTGTAACAAATGTAACATCGCCACCATTTAAAATAAGAAATGATTGCGAAGATTTTAACCGATGTAAACATGCCGTCTTTTTAATGCAAAGAATACATTTAGATGTGAAAATGAAAACACAAAATGATGACTTTTGCCATTTTTGTCACCATCATAATTTTCTAACATGAAAGGAATTATGAGGAGAGACATCAAACTACATATGTTCATTCACAAAATGTTGTATCTGTGTATGTATTGTCCGTTTTCTTTCACGAATGACAGGATTCAATGAGCTTATTGTACGATTTTTTTTATTGTAGATTAATACTAATTTGGCTGTAAAATGTCTCTCGATTTCTAAAATTTTGCAGTATTAGTCATTTTATCCATGGAGAAATTTCCCCTAAAACGATTTTTTCCCGAAAAAAGCGAAAAGAAACCCTAATCTACTGACACTGAGAATACTACACAGATTTGGTCGGGATGGGATCGTGTAATCTGTTAATCGCACGCACGGCCCGCCATAACACAGTAACGGCTATTTTATGCATGAATGTATAATTTAATTATGGTTTCCAACGATGTGCTTCGTGAAATTTTGATTGGACGACATTTGTTACGACTTCACAATTTTTATTTGCGTTCGTTTGCGGATCGGGAGCGTTCGGGAGTTTTGAATTTCGAGTGTCAAGTTATCCACTTTCAAATGTCGAATGCTCGACGAATCGCATGGGACTTTACGCTTTCAACCCTTGCTTGACGATTTGAGAACATTGAATGGATTTTAGTTCCTCTGTAGGCTTTTTAGTTAAACTTTCCAGATTCGGAGGCCCATAGAGCTTCTAATTAACGCATTGGAACTGTAAATAAAGGCTCCCCTGTATAGAAAATTGCCTCACCAACAAGTAGTTTTAGACAAAACTATTTTTCCTAGAAAGATCTACCCATTTGTTAATAAGTACTCACCAATGTCTCTCTCCATTTTCGGTTTTGGATCATTTAAAAACCGGTGACTCACGGCGATGGCCCACCTCTGTCTAACCCTTCGGGGATTACATGATGTTGTCATGTTGCTAAGTTAATCTATCAATGGTCGGTCAGCTGTTGCAAGCCTTTCTATTGTACATTCCATTGCTTTTATTTACTCCAAGCAAGATCACAAAATAGACCGTAAGGCCCAAGTATTGCAAATATCGAAAACATTCACACCAGTAGCATTTAACAGCGAAAGGAAACGCCGCAACAAGTACTTCACATGTAGTACATAGGAACAAAGCAGCCGTTAGTCATTGATAGCAATCACAATCATAGTTAGATGCAAGAATGCGAGTCCGTTGCTAATCTTCAAGTGCACTGCGCCGCTTTTGTAACCAGGTTATCAATATGGCGGCAACGTCTCATTTGTGCCAATTAGTGGTGTGCGTCGGATTGGTAAAGCCTGAGATTTAAATACAATATTGTTGATTTGATATCAAGTTCTCGAAGTGTATTAAAGTTATTGTTTTTTGTTATAATTCATGACAATTCAAAGAATAAACGCGCAAACGTTTTCGGGATTACGTGTGTCAAAACGGCCTATTTTCAGAACGAGGTGTAGTTATGCTAACTCAAAAGTAACATCCGTTTCCATTTCTCAATATAATCATTAAATTACAATTCCCTTGAGAAGCTTAATGTTTTACAGATCCTCTTCAAAAGGAGTGTCACCACAACAGCTATAAGTATACGTCTGTGACTGAAACTGCCATCATAAATTCCCATGTTAGGCTTGTGCGGTCCTCTGCTAATTCAAACTGACTACTAGTACTTGGCAGTTTCATTCCTGGTGGCCTATCATGACGTCTTAAAGCAGGAGTAATTCCAGTGTGGAAAAGAGATGGCGCTAGACGACCTGTATAGCTCTGTCTCTTTCCCACACTGGAACTACTCTTGCTTTAAGACGTCATAGTAACCCCCCTGGGGTCTAAAATGGTCGCTTTAGCAGAATCATAATAGGATAATAATATTAATCACGTTACAATTCGTAAAATGGTCACACACGCAGTTAATGTGTCACTTTATGCCCACCTTAGGCCACCTGCTATTGGTGAATCAGTGTTGAAGAAAGTTGTCCTTTTAGCACGTGTAGCATGCCGCGTAGAAACGGATATTGCCGACGGAAGAATCGACAAAATGACAGATTTCTTTTGTTGATCTGTCATTTTATCAATTCTTCCGTCGACAAAACCCGTTGCTACGGTGGTCATGCTACGCGTGCAGCTTTTTACACTATCGCATATTATGCACAAATTCACTCTCACACTTCAATGGTCCAAATTATCACACACCTATTTCCATAAAACAAAAATAAATGCTTCAAATCCACAACATAGTACAATAAGTGTTTATTTATTCAACAATATTAGGGTCCCAATTCTCGAAACAAGCGGGGTCCACTTAAAAAGAAAAATTGCTAAAATTACAAACATTTTGTTCACGATGCTTATCCTTGCGCAATAAATTTGTACACCCACGAATACTTATGAAAACGCTGGCAAGATAGCGACGACGCCATTTTGCTAAAAATACGCGTGTATGTATATGAAATGAAATATTTTGGTTATGAGACAATTGGTGTTATGGTAGGAGGTAACGCGTTAAACTACACAGAATTAAAGATTAGATTTTTCTTCATTTTAGGTGACGGATGACATGAGGATATAAAAGAATGTTTGAAAGTAGCATCGGTGACTGATCATTTGCGTGGTAATCGGTTGTCATGATATGGGCATGTGATGTGGAGGAAAAAGGAAAAGGAGATGACAACTAATAGTGAAGTATGGAAGAAGAAGACATGCTGCGGCGACCCCAAATTTAGGTTAAGCGGTGTTTTTTTTTCCAAATCTGAGAAAATATCTCAGAAAACCCATCACTACTACAAAAATCAAACGGATCAGTCGTCAAAATCGAAATATCAGATCATCTTTAGGTTAAGCCGTGCTTGCCTGGGTTGGTCTGTGGATGGGTGACCATTACATACCGAGTTTCCTCCGTGCCTCGGAAAGCACGTTAAGCCGTTGGTCCCGGCTGTCATTTGTAGATCTTTGACAGTTACAGGTAGTCAGTGGCTCAAAAAGTCTGACAACCAGTCTTACCAAGGGGTACCTAGTACTAACTGGGTTGTGGAGGTCAGATAGGCAGTCGCGCAATGTAAAATACTGGTATTCAGCTGCATCCGGTTACACTGGAAGCCGACCCTAACATAGTTGGGAAAAGGCTAGGCAGATGATGAGTCATCAAAATCGAAAGGTTAACACAAGGTCTCTGATAACACCAACGCCCCATCCACGCAATAATCTCATTAACAAACGTCATTGCTCTCCAAATTATTCAGTCTGAGACGAAATTGAATTCAATTTACACGGTTTTACATAAAGATCAAGATAATTGACACTTTACATCACTTCTACTCATACCACGAGGGACAAGCGTGAACAAACTTTACTTTAAAACGATAATTAGTTTAACACAATCAACGGTGTAGGCGAACCCTAAAAAATTCACGGAGAGGACGACTGTAATTAAATTTTTTCACAATGTTAATTTTAATAAAAATATTCACGTGCGCCCTTGGACAGAGACAGTGTTTTTATTGTTATGTAAATAGATGGAAGACACGTGTAGCTGCTACTAGAGATTCCTGAGGGCACGTTCTATCAACAAAAAGAAACCTGCGATAAAGATAACGGTCATAGAAAAGTATAACCATAATGGATCACAACAGCCACCGTAAGCAGTGTCAATTCTGTTGAAAGTAATAAAAATACTAGTCCTCCGGACCGTTAACGGTCACGGCGCGGGAGTATTAGTGCACAATGCTGTACGCACGCCAGCTTAGCAAGCTATGCAAATCCAAATTGACGACGTTGGAACCAGAGTGATCTAGGGCACAACAGTATGCAGATGCACCTCAGTACTTATATCAGTGTGACATGGTCTTCACTTTAGAGACCGCACCAATTCTATAGTGACATGTTGTGATCCCTCAAGGAAGAAAGCCCTGAAGAGCACTTGGATAAGTGTAAGATTATGATTTTTCTAAAAATTGTATCATAACCTCAGTATTGGTAAAAATGACACTTAGATCACACTGGTTCCAACATCGTCAATTAAGCTGATCTCTCATTGTACGGGAAACTCATACAAAGCGAAGTCAGGTTATACTGGTTATGTATGGCTTGATGTGCCGCCGTGTGTACGCAGACAGGTGCACTCTCTGTTCCTTCACCGTCATAGTCCGATGGGACGGCATCTGACGCGACCGGAGTGAGATCAGGCGCGACTGATTTACATGAAGCGACTGCCTATCTCCACAACCCACTTACTCGTAGTACTGGGTAGTACGATACCCCTGGGTAAGACTGGTTGTCAGACTTTCGGGCCACTGACAACATAACGATTGTCAAAGATCTACAATTGACAGCTGGCACCAGCGGCTTAACGTGCTTTCCGAGGCACGGAGGAAACTCGGTATGTAGCGGGTGGTTACCCGTACCAGAAGCAACTTAGGCAAAAAATCTATGTACACTTGATGTGCTGGCGTGCACATCAAGTTACCCGAAACTGTCAAATTTTCCCAATCAACCTTGAACCTAATACTTTAGCGATAAAGTTGAAAATCTATTAGAGTAATTTGACAGCTTTAAGTAGCTTGATGTGCTGGCGTCCTGTACTTAAATAGTGGTAAAAGCGCAAAGTATTTCAAGTTGAAAACCTGCTGGGCTGATCTACAGATCCAAATCCATGAAAAGGAGTCAATAACTGACCAATATTACAAATGGAGCCACTTTAAAAGGCAGTGAACTAAAGACCTTCAGAAAATTAATTAAGACAACTGTGAGCCTTACAGATGGAAAAAAAAAACAATAAACAATATCGCATTTTTAATAAGGACAAGCTACCAGTCATATTTGTAACAAAAACTTGTATTAAAAGTTAAATATTGATGTACTTAATTAACTTGTATTGTAAGACAATAATACGGGTAGGTAGTCGGAGATTAATCCTCCCCCTACGTCTGAACAGATTCATCTACATAATATGAACACTAGACAGGACCAGTAGCGAGTAGTGTTGGGAAACATTGACAGAATATCGATAGATTTCGTTTACAAACAGCGATAATATAATCTTTCACTTTCACGTAATCACCAAAGGGTAAGGCAGAAATGTACCTAATAGTACACCCACATTTCGCGCGTTATGTTTTCGTCCCATGTAATATAGGGCAAGCCTATGCCATCAACCGTTCACAAATCCAGACTTCGTGGCTACTACTGAGAAATTCCTGATGGAAAAACCCAATAACAATATCGCCGACCCGGGAATCCAGTCCATGACTCCATCGAAGTCAAAAATTATTTGGAACTTTGTAATAAATCTTTAGGTCACGTCGTTTCCTTTACACTAGTAATACAAAAGCACTCAATTTCATTATTTTTTGTCCGATGACGCATTAGGCCATTATGAGCCTTACATACCTACCCTTTTTTTACCCAAGGCCTGAAAACATCTATGAAGATCACCCCCAACACCACCACCACAATTAAACAAGGCTACATTATTTCGGGGAGTTTCGTTCAATTTACTAAACAATAAATGTTAAAGTGATGAAAATATATTTGTATTCAATAACCATCGATATCGACACACGATACCCCATTACATGCATTAATAACAAGCCCAACTACTTGACTGTCACTCGTCAAAGATTTATTGTCTCATCAAGCGCCATCTTTTATTCATATTCATATCGGTACGACAGAGAAATCGCCTAATTGGACCGCACTAGCAAAAACGTTGCTAAACAAACGCATTGTATTAATTGTGCCCCAATACATATCGATTGACATAATTGGCGACATCTGGCTTGAAACAATAAAATGTATTAGTGTTGTTTATCGAGTGTTTTTAGTTTATTTATTAGTTTGTTTTAAGGGGTCTACACACTAAAGTCGCCCCGCTGACAGTAAAGTCGACGACACATACTGTCGGCAGGCAAATTGCAGCTTCAAATTATTGCAAGGCGAAAAACTGTATCGACGACATGTTAGGCAGCACGAGATGAGCAACATTTTTACACTACAGACAGCCTACAGTCTGGAAGATATCGCTATCAGCGATAAGACCGCGATTGTGACCATAGAATTAGCAATATTGTAAAACAGTTGTGTTTTAATTTTGGTGTACAATACAGTGTCATCTATTCTGTTCTACAGCTTGAGTGGCGCCGGGCAACTGAGCGCGAACGCATGTCGCCGACAAGTTGGTGGGTAACACGCGCATGCATGTCGCCGACGTAATTCTTTTTATACATGGTGTAACAGAAAGGGTATAGTCATATGATAGGATATGCTGCAGCCCATCAAACTGAACAACTTTCTCCTTGGGTCCAATATCGTAAAAGCGAAAAAATTACCAGCTGTCCCATACAAAATTTCAATACCTACTCACCCCAAATGTGTGAGACAGCTGATAATTTTTTCACGACTATAGCCTTTCTGTTACACTCTGTATAAGACCCGTGGGCCGTGTCGGCGGGTCAGTCTTTGGTGTGTAGAGCCCTTAAGTACAAGAGACCTAGGGTTGTGTTGTTTAGTTGTGCTTGAGTGATTGAGTGTACCTTTCGTTCGTATATCAGTCTAAACTAAGTCGTGTTTTAGTAAATTGTTGTTTTCTTTGTTTGTTGTTGAAACGTTTACCTTGTTATTTTAATTTATGAGGTAAGTAGTAAGTAACTGTGCTAAGAGGAAGACAGTTTTAAATATAAACAAATTGAATCAGGCTAATAGTGTGTCTGTATTATCTGTCTGGTACGTTTCTAGGGCTAACTTACCATAATGATTTGTAGATTATTAATAAACTCTCTTGTTAGCTGATATACGTATGTATTTGAAACAGTCATTTACAGAACTTAGAGCAGCGGTGGGCCAGTAATGGCGGTCCTAAACTACGAGCAGTCAGTCGTAGTTTCGAATCCAGGCAGTCGCAATACTTTGTGTAATTTATTTCATCACCACTGCTACCTCAAAACGGCGAAGGAAAACATCGTGAGGAAACCGGCATGTCCTAGAACCAAAAATTCGAAGACATCTACCAACCCGCACTGAGATAGAGAGGAGGCCTGTCTCCCTGCAGTGGGAACATTATACGCTGATTACGATGATACTTAAGCAATTGCAATAATCAAAAACATATCAGAGTAAGGCTCAAATATTTTTCCAGAAAAAAAAACACAGATTAAAGTATAAAATCGCAGATTTACCACAGATTAAAAAATAATAAATCCACACAGGCACGCGGGCTCGCCATACTAAACGAATAAATATTAAAATTTGATTAAAATGTACAGCGATCAGCGTCGCATATGATTTATGTCCACAAAAAATAGCCCAAGCCTGATTTATGGAATTGTATGGCCTCTTGCTTCATAGAAAATCTCTTTGAGTGAAAACGAAATCATAATAAGGTATCGTAAATTATGGACAGATAGAGGCTATGAATGGAAATGTCATGGATGGATTATCCAGTATTTAGGCGGGATCGCAACTAAATAAAACCTGCGAAATTGACTAAACTGTGATTTTTAGAAGCACATATTAGTTCCTTTTGTCTAGAAGTACTCCAGGCAGGCATTACTGGTCCAAAAATTCAGAAAGGCAATTTTTGGGCTTTTCAGAACATCGAAGAATAAAATAATGATATTTCCTTCGTAGTTGGGGCCTTGGTGAATAAAACTCAATAGTGTAGTGTACTTACTGGTCCAGGCGGTGAATAAAACAACAAAAGAAAAGATTTGGAATTTGGGTATTTTTTTGGGTCAGCGAATGCAGGTAACTTATTTCCTACAATTTTTCCAATAAAAGACCGTCACAATGATCCAAGTCCGTGGCCACCCTGTATTCCAGTTTGACGTCAATTACTATTAAAAGTGACGTCACCTGTCATGCTGTCATATAAACTAGCTCATACTACTCGTTCCTTCTTCAGACTTGTTTCCTGCGTTTTAAATCTAGCTTCCTTTTAAGTCTAGCTAATAAACTTCTCACTTATATTGGAAACTAGCTGTTGCCCGCGACTTTCGTACGCGTGAAATTATTATAAAAATATGACTTATATTTGAATCGGATTTTGTTAACAGTTTCAAGGGTTTTATTTTTTTTTGCACGGAAGTCTAATTTTTTGTTCTAAGTTACTCCTTGTAACATCAACTATCTGCCAGTAAAAGTCCTGTCAAAATTGATCTAGCTATTTCGGAGATTAGCCGAAAAAAAACAGACACATAAAATGTTTTTTTTTTAAATAAGTACCGTATATACATACTACTTTCAAATGCATTCAGTAAAAAGCTGTTATTTTTAAAATACAAACAGACACTTCAATTTTATTCTACAAATAACTATATATATATTATACATAGATTTGTATAGATGAAAGCCTGTTTTAAGTACTGGGTATTAGAATTTATTAGTCCGCTTTTTCTATGTTAAACGACGATTATTCCTACTTTTTGTGGTCTGTTTATGATTAATATATTCTGATTAATGGGCATATAAATGTCAAAGATAACATAACTAGGTAACAAGCCTGTATTTCACATACCTCACCACATTTCGCCATTATCGAAGTCCTATTTAAAGAGGCTTGCCTATTACCATCAACCAGGGACCAATCTGGACTAATGGACCCACCATTTTTAAGAGTTCAGCTCTTCAAAAATTGTGGGTAGACTGAATAAGAAAGGCGGAGTATAACGTGTTGTGGCTTAGGAGAGGCATGTTTACAGAAGTGGATTCCGTTTTACATGCTAACATAAACTTTAACTTGAGTATGTTATATTTTATTGTTTTTTTTTTGTTAGCCTGTAGTGTCCCACTGCTGGGCAAAGGCCTCCCCTTTCTCCTTCCAAAACCTCTCTGTCCTGTGCGATGTTCCATGTTTGCCCCACAAACGAGATCAGATCGTCACACCACCTTCACCGCAGTCTACCTCGACGGCGATTTGCTCCGACAGGCGTCCAGAGGGTGACGATCGATAGTAATTCATTATTGTAATTTTTATTACATTTTAAGCCACACACGCACGTTTAACTACTTACGAAATACTTTCTAATTAAGTACCTACCTATTTCAAGGCATACCTACAAATACAAATGTTTT
Organism: Noctua fimbriata; assembly: GCA_905163415.1. Classification (NCBI taxonomy): domain Eukaryota; kingdom Metazoa; phylum Arthropoda; class Insecta; order Lepidoptera; family Noctuidae; genus Noctua; species Noctua fimbriata. The sequence goes on from LR990946.1 coordinate 6,200,412, forward strand.
ATTTAATTACATAATAATTATATTTGTCTATGTCCAACTGTGAGACATCTCTATTCAAGAAATTGATGACTTTAACGACCAAAACACAACTTTTCATATCATCATCATCATCATCATTTCAGCCGAAAGACGTCCACTGCTGGACATAGGCCTCCCCCAAGAGGGGGGGTTTTGCCATAATCGCCACGCTTGGCAGGCGGGTTGGCGATCGCAGTATGGTTGTTATAAAACACAGAGAACGCTGCTGCCCATTCTCCCCTCCCTTAGTCGCCTCTTACGACTCCCACGGGAAGATATGGGATGGTGCTATTCTTTACGTCCGGACACCATACAGAACAAGTACACAACAACTTTTCATATAATAAAAATTATTTAAAATGTCTCAATTTATAACGCAACTTACCAGTACAACATTGATTTGAACAAACGTTGTATTTTCAATAAAAAGTAATTACTAATTACGGTCGTCGTCGCAGATGAAAAAAGATGATTAAAATTAATTATTTAGAGGTGCCTCGCGGGGGGCGCATCGAGCGATGTAAAACATCGATAGTCGAATTGCAGACTTTAGTGATGTACCCGATAAGAACTTACTTTTTTTGTGCTTCGCGAAAGTAAGTCGTGTTTGCATTACAATAGCTATAAGAATGTTTTTAAGAAAGTAATTTCAGATTAATTATATTGAACTAGGTGTAATTTTATTTTTTCGTAAATGAATCTTATAAATTGCCAATTAATAATGCTTGAATGGCTTATATTTTATGGGTTGCGTTGAGGGACCTGCCTGAAGCCACAACGAATGCAGTCGAGGTGGCAGTGATCTGATCGAAGTTTATTTAACTTGAAAGAAAACATCGACACGACGAAGGCTGCCTACCTGCATCCAGGAATTTTCCATAACGTTCAGGCTGGTTACAAAGGCTTCATAATATCTTTGTAGGTATATGTATATGTCGGATTGTCAGGATTTACTCCGTTAGGCTCGTACATCATTTGGGCAGACGATGGGTTTTGTGCTATGAAAACACACTGGGTGTGATACACTGTTTCTAGCAAAACTAAGGAATAACTTGAGATTACAACTTAACGCAAAACACGGGGCACATTGAATCGGGTACAGTTCCAAGACGTCTCAACTCCGCCGCGATCAGACATTAAATGTCCCCCTCGCCTAGAGCTGAACATCAGGGCTCTGTAGAAACACGCTGTGGTGTGGGTAGACTGGTAAGTAGGTCGCGTCATGTCACCAGTACCCACTGGCGCATTTGCCGATTCATTTCATGTCCGTACTAACGACCGGATCCGACATATAGATGTATATTTTATTTACTTTTTCACTAAACACGGTGGAAGGGACACCGATATCTTTCAGAACACCCCACAAATAAAAGGTAAAGCTGGGATACCCTCAGTGCACTCGGTAGTACCTACCTATGCCTATTCGTAGGATCTGTCGTGACAATCGCTAATTCGTCACCCTAGTGCATATCTGCCTCTCCTCTGCGTCACTATTTCAATAATATCCTACGCCAAATTGGGGTAACTGAACTCATAACAAAACGAAACATTTTTCTTGAAAAAAATATTTTGTCCTTCAATTCATATTTTCGGTTTACCTGGCTTAAGTTATTTTTTAGAGTGGAAAAGAAATATTTTTCTTAGAAAGATGGTTCGTTCACTTAGCAATTCGAATGAGAGATTGTCAATCACCTGAGTAGGTATAGGAGTACACTCAATAAGACTTGAAATGCTTAGTTCAATTAATTTTAATGTAAAATCGCAATATACTCAATTAGTTTCAGAATTGAATGCAGAGAGAGGAAGAGGCGACATTATCTTATAAGAACGTTAACATACAAGGCATTACATACAAACTTTCAAGTCCTTTTTTTTCGAAATGACTGAACCGATTTTAGTGAAACTTTATACGCATAAGCAGGATACATAGGTCTAAAAAGGTAACCGAGAACATTTTAAAAAAATAGTGTTACAGCTTAAACCAATTTTAAATTTTTCATAGAAACAGATATTTCTAATTATCTTTTTTTTGAAAAGATATTTCGAAAAGTTCTCTGTCATGTCGTTTGCAGGATTGGATACCGTGGAGTTTGTAGCCATTCAACAAGACAAGTATTTTTTTTTTCAATTTCCATCAGCATAAGAAACAAAAGCTCCGTAAACCAGCACCAATAAATTTAAGTATTTCACATAAATTCTCAAAGAATCCTTATCTGGAGAAGTACTTCGTCTTCGGCTGTAATCACTCTCAAATGTAGTTAATCATCAGCCGACCGTGACAAATGTAAAATTGGTCGTAATGGCTCCTTGATTGAATGTCATCGTAAAACTACTGCTAATGCTGCTATCAATTATGGAGTTTTAGATGTTGAAAGAACTGATGAACACACTAAGAATTTTGTAGTTGAGTAAGACCTTAAGTTTTCGCGTTATTGGTACTTTTCCACGATTGAAGACCTAGGAAACGATGGCTGGATTGTGTGAGGAATGATATGAAAAAAAGGAATAAAAAATATAGTGTTCCACCGACCCAAAGTAACATTGGACAAGGGCAGGAAGATGATAATGAATATGGTACTTTTACAAGATTCTATCTAAGCTTAGCACTGAGTTTTCAATAGCCGAATAACTTTTATCAGAAAAATGAATACGATAGTTTGACACACTTAGCTTTTACACATGTTTTCTACGCAAAATCTGTGGAGCCGTAATATTTATTCCTTAGATAAAACTTAAAAATTGCATTCGAAATGAAATGTTATCTAACTCATTTTGTTTATCAAAATTCATGTAGGAGGTGTACCTATTTTAAGTTCCAAAATGTTCTCAAGTAAGTGAAATCCTTGTAATTTGTTATTGAGAAATAAATTACTTTAACCATAAATAATATCAATTGAAAAATCAGCCCACAGGATTATTTTTGACTAATCAATTGGACGACGGGAGTGTCCAATTTCAGACATTTCAACATTTTCTTTTAAAATCGTGGTCAAAAGCGACCAATCTGATCGGGTTAATCAGTCGCACAAAGTATGAAAACTGACCGTGTATATTCAGTTAATGCACAAATGCTATCAGATCAAACCATAAACATTTAGCAAGATCAGCCAATCTCCCAGATAACACCTTAAACAGACCTTAGAAACAACTATCTACTTAATATAACGCGCAAAGAGTAAGATAAACAAAATTCCTCAAATGAGACTTACAAGGCTAACTCGCCGCCTTTACTAAAACAATAGATATTGTGGTAAATGTGTCCATTATTTATCAGCTTACCCACACAAGACATATTGGTATTAATATACAGTATTTCAACTTAGAACAAACTGTCCGATTCGGCTTACAGACACACATACATGTAAAGTATTTACACAGATTCCAAGCATGCACAAAAATTACACTTCTTTTTTAAACTACCTTTGGTTAAAATTAAAAGCAGAAAATTAAGTTTATCATTAACACTGAGAAACGGGATATTTCCCATGTTCACTATTTGTAACAAAAATTAGCTTTATTTATCAACATTGAACGCGTATACAAATTTTGGTGTCCGTGCTGTGAACCGTTGAAGAGTTCTTTCTGGCTGCAGGATGTAATGTTATGTAATGTTTGTCATAAAAATTTACTGTCACCAGAACCAAAAGGGTGTGCAAAATTTTAGCTCAATCGGTTGGGGGAACTGGATTGAAATTCAGTTGAAAGATTTGACCTACAGCTAGAGTAGATTTGGTTTACTGATATCTTTATATTGTGGCTTACTTTACTTCACTAACAAAAGACGTTACTACTTCCCGAGTCTCCCCTGAACCTTGACCCATGGCTGGTCAACCATAAACTGTTCCAAAGAACGAGGAAATCGAAGAATTAATGCCTTTTTGTAACTATGCTACTTAGCTTAAGTAACTTACTGATTACTTTCTTTATCTTGTTAATAGTTCTGTCTTTTTAAAACTTTTGTTTGGTCTATGATAAGGAATGCCAAATGTGATTAGATCTTAAACATAAGATTTTAAACTATCATGGTCACTAATATTATCATTAACAATAGAAACGGGATATTTACCATGTTTACTGATTGTTTAACCGTGATCACGGTGCTTGCAACAGCGCTGAAATATCGGGAACTGAAATCAATAAGTAAAAATGTTAAATATTCCATTTCTAGTGTTAATGATAATGATCTTAAAAATGTTTAATTTTGAAAACTCTCGTCTCACAACCCGTTCTCCAGTATCAACTCGTATTATTCGAAATCTACATACCTACTCATTTTTTTTTAAAGCTAGATTAGTTCATCGTCAATAATTTTAATGTTGTATTGTATAACGGGCTGGTGTCCGCAACTCCACGTTCAAGCTCGTATTTTGCGTGCGGCCTTGTAATGCCAATGTTAAAAATCCACCAAGATGTCTGATACAAGTCTTACCAAGGGAGATCGTATTCCCCAGTACTAACTGGGTTGTGGAGTTCAGATAGGCTGTCGCTTCATGTAACATACTGGTATTCAGCTGCATCCGATTAAACTGAAAGCCGACCTCAACATATTTGAGAAAAGGCTAGGCAGATAATGATGATACAAATCTGCTGCAATGATTTGTGTCCTAACTTAAGTCCGCGTGCTGAAATTCACGCAATACATTAAGATATCACGTAGTGATAGTGAAAACAGTCATTCCTTAACACAAAGTAGGATAAAAACCAAATATGTCTGTTATTATATATTACAACCATTGTCTGTTTCTACTAGAAATTCCTAAAAATCAAGGTTTTGAAGATGAAAGCACTGTTCTCTCGGCTTCTAATTAAAAATTGAACCTAAAAGCGATAACAAATTGTTTAAAGACTGCCATCACTCAAGTATATCAACAAAATCTAAAGCATAAACCCATCCAGATATGCCTCACCCGAAATCCTTAAAAGAAAATGTCACCTAAATTGCGAAACGATCTCACAAAAACGATAGAGCATAATACTTACGACATTCAATACACCTCCCATAATTCATGCAGTGCCGAATACCCGGCGAATACGGCCACAAAGTTATATTTAAATAAACTCCGATAAATCCTCCTCTCAACACATAAAAAGATATATCTGAGATCTCGAGGATTCTGATATTAATTTCATATATCTTATATCTCCGCGTCTCGGTTTTAAACCACAGAATAGGAAGATACAGAAGGCAAGCACTAAGGGGTCATATTTAATTAGCTAGCGTAACTCCGCAAACGTACGTGTATGATATTTACATGACATCACGTCTTTAAATTTCGCCAGTTATGTTTCAGTCCCATGTAATAGGGGGCGAGCCTATTGCCATCAACTGGGCACAAATTCAGACTCCGTGGCTGCTATTTAGAAATTCCTGATGAAAAAACCCAATAACACTTTGCCCGACCTGGGAATCGAACCCAGGACCTCATGCTCAGCAGTCGCTCTTGCGACTACTAGACCAACGAGGCTGTCTATCGATATTTAAACACGATAAACCAAGAAGAAACAAGATTTGGTGCTTTTTGGGTCGAGGGTCAATGGCCACAAGAAAAGTAGTTACATGCGGTATCGATAGAATTCTGTGGAATTTTGCTAGCTAATTAAAAACTGGCGCACACAGATAGAAACGTACGTGCGGTGATCTCAATCAAATGACAGTCGTTAGTGCGCTTGCACTCACTGTACGTGATTACGTGAAGCCTATCTTTTTGTGTGCGTGCGTTTGCGTTGTATTTTGTAAAGACTCGACCTTCTGAACCAATCTACTCTATGTTTAAACGCAACGTTCGATTTTCAAGACTTCTTGATACGCCAATTTATGGCGTCCGAACGCTTTTTATTGGTCGATTTTTAGTGACGTCATCGTGTACGTTATAAAGAACGGTTTTACAGTTATTTTGAATTGGTGACAGTGGATAAAATATGGCGTAGGCGTGTTTATTTATAATAAAGTTTTATTGTTGTTGTTCGTAATGTTTGGGGGCTTCCGGCAGTATTTAGTTATGGTTTTAGTTTGAGTGGGTGAGTAATGGGTTCTTCGGAGGGAACTTCCGTGCATAGAGAATAGAGTTTTAACGCCTACATCTTGTCATTAAGTTTTTAATAGGTTTTTGATGAGACTGGAGATTTAAGTACATATAAACAGCCTTATTTTTACTTTGCGAACTCAGGCAGACTCTAAAAGGTCTATATAAGGTCTCAAGTAAAAGCATAGATCTAATAACATTCCATCTTTTTTTCCATAAAGTTGAAACATCAATGGAGTTCTAGATTGTTCCATTCCAAGTATCTTAGTCCAAAAGCGGAGTTTTAGGTTGGTTACTAAACCAAATCTAAGCCACAGCTGTAAACACTTTTAACTTATAACATAACTTATAACAAGGAGCTCGTGGCTAAATAATAACAGCCGCTCGGGTCGATCTTTAGGTTAAGCAGCGCTTGCCTAGGTTGGTCTGTGGATGGCTGACCACCCGTAACATACCGAGTGTCCTCCGTGCCTCAGAAAACACGTTAAGCTGTTGGTTCCAGCTGTCATTTGTAGATCTTTGGCAGATGTTACAGGTAGTCAGTGGTCTGAGCCGAAAGTCTGACAACCAGTCAAGCCAGCCAAAGCTAACTAACTGGGTTGTGGAGGTTAGACAGGCAGTCGCTCCATGTAAAATACTGGTATTCAGCGGCATCCGGTTAGACTGGAAGCCGTCCCCAACATAGTTGGGAAAAGGCTAGGCAGATGAGTTGATGACTTTTTACCAGACTATTACGACTACGCTTCGAAGATAGGATGGATTTATGAGAAATTAAGTTAGATACCTCATAGAACCAATTAAATAGGAGTTGACAGGCACCAAAAATGCATGCACCGCTTAAAACTGATCAACATATAAAAATTCCAATAAATCAAACATACAAACACAAAAATCCTCGCACCTCCAACATTAATACACGAACAGGAAGTAATATAAAGAGATCGGTACAGCGGTCCGCCCATCGCATACGGTAAGGTTGGGAAGTAACATGCCATGGGCGGTACTGTAGTGATGAGGGACGGAGACACCATGGAGCATGGGGTAAAGGTGGTGGATTATGGCAAGCGGATCTTAGAAGGTTATAAGGTGGTTTGATTATAAGACCTAGACACAATGACATTTCGTCAGCGATAATCGGAAAAGTCAAAGATGTATTGGAGATCTTTTGGCGTTTGAATGATTATCAGGACGGCGCTATTGATAAATATTTTGTTTAACTATCGGTGGAAATTATATTAAAAACACGATTTCGGCCACGCGATAAAAGATCCATGTTCTATCATCATCATCATTTCAGCCGAAAGACGTCCACTGCTGGACATAGGCCTCCCCCAAGTGTCGCCACATTGACCGGTCCCGTGCGACTCGCATCCAGCGGATCCCTGCAAGCTTCACCAGGTCATCGGTCCACCTAGTGGGAGGCCTTCCATGTTCTATAAAGGCTGTAAAATAGAATGCTTGGTTGACGGCTTCTTGAAGGGTCTGTTTACACCCTGTATGTAAATTATGTTCAAAGTCGTTGAAGAAATACGAAACGCTCTAATCAAAATAGTGAAACATCAAAAATTCCAATTCCAGGAAGTATCAGTATAACGGTTCAACCCTCTCATACGAGTCCAAGGTTTGCCAGTAAAGTAACGTATCATGGGCGGTACTGTAGTGGTGAGGAACGGAGACACCATGTAGCATGTGTGTGTGTGGTGGAATTATGTTCGAAGGTTGGAAAGTGGTTGGTCCAGAAGTCCTAGACATAGACGTGATATTGTAACAGCGATACCGATGATAGGAAAGTAAAAAATGTAAATTCTGTAGAAATTAGTTGTCGAAGTACGAAACCCTTTATGGTGGAAGCGCCAGGGTAGCCCATCATTCTCTTGCCCTTATCCCAATTTATTTGGGGTCGGCGCAGCATGTCGTCTTCTTCCATACTTCTCTATTACTCGTCATCTCTACAGACATCTCCGTTCTTGCCGTATCATCCATTACACAGTCCAAGGTAGACCGCAAAATTCAATTTTCCTTACGTTTTTTGCAATTTGCAGGTCTGTCTCATGCTGTACGTTGAACAAAATATGATTCGCAACCGTCACACGTATGTATTTACAGAATTATAATCATTAAAATCATCAATACAACCCTCTAAGTTTATTTGAATGACTATTTCATGGAAAAATCATTCAATGGCATTAAATGAACTTTACGGTCGCGAATCATATTTTGGTCAATATACACTGACCTGGAAATTGCAAAAAAACTTAAGAAAAGGACGATGCCAGGATTCGTTTGAACTCTGTTCCCAAAACCTGACTTGTTTAATACTACATAACTGAACGGACTAAGATTTGGAAGTAGGCGTCATAGTAAATTTTGTGCAGCTTAAAAATACCTATCCAACAATATATAACAAATAGCTAATGAAGGGTGGGACCAAAATTTGCATCATCCTTTGAAAAACTTTGACAAAAAAAGCGGTAGCCCACTTATCTACGCTCCTCTGGTCAAAACAACGGAACAGAAGTACACCCATAACTTAAATCAAGGGAACATTCAGACACAAAAATCCTCGCGTGACAACATGAAGTGAAATAAAGAGATCGGTATACCTACTGCAATAACGATCTCCGCCCATCCCATACGGAACCTATTGGTTTGTGAGTAACATGCCAAGGGCGGTGCTGTAGTGATGAGTAGTGGCGGTACTTTCCCACAAGCCTAAAAGCTTGGCTTTTCGTTATAGCCTACTTATTCTTCATGATTCTTCAGGGTTACTGAACTGTCTGCTTGCCTTATGGGCTTGCCGTATTGTTCGCTCCTAACCACGCCACTGGTGATGAGGAACGGAGACACCTTGTAGCATGGGGTTAAAGGTGATGGTGAGTTATGATAAGTGAGCAGTTCAGATGACAAATTGGCATCGCTTTCAAGGCGTTTCTTATTTTTAAAATTACTTTCAACGGGGTCGGCATTAATCGTTATGATTTCGTAACCGAAGGGTTGTCCCTTCGGTTACGGAAGCTTAGTAATAGGGTCCCGTTGGTGGTTGTCCACCAACGGGACCCTATTACTAAGCTTCCGCTGTCTGTCCGTCCGTCCTGTCCGTCCGTCTGTCTGTCAGCGTAATAGGTAGACACTTAAAATTTTCACAGAATGTGTATTTCTGTTACCTCTATAACAACGAATAAATTAAAAATTAAAGAGGGCTCCCGTACTACGATGGTACGGAACTTCTCATGTGCGAGTCAGACTCAGACTTGGCCGGTATTCGGTCGTTTATGTCCGTCTCATACATTTTTTGACTTTTCTTTTATCCTTATCGCTAAACAGACTTGTCACTTTGGCTAGACTCTCAACTCAAGAAAAATTACTGTACTACAAAGTTACTGCGATCGCTCATAGATTGACTTAGTAAGTTTAAGTAGTATTTAAGTAAATTACTTATGACAAGAAAAGCATTTGAAGTTGAATTGAAGCCAATTAAAGAACCGTGTTGCTTGAAATATGAAATCAAAGTGATTGATCCTACCTTTTCAGACCTGAATTTTTCTATTTTCTCGTACGTATAATGTAATAAGGCAATAAGATCTAGGAAAAAATAATACATAAAATCCTTCCCAGGTAAGTTTTTCAGAAAAACTTATTTTTCTTTATGTGCACAAATGTGGCCATCCGGCTTTAATTATAATAGAGGTTTTTATTATGTTTTATGTCCTCAATTGTGGACACCAGGTCTGAAAGGGGGTATAGCTGAGAATGTTATATAAAGCAATGTTATGATCCTAATTAATGATGCATAGCACCTATTTCGTTTTCATATTTTCTTGTGCACATCCTTCCTAGCCTTTTCCCAATTATATCGGGATCGGCAACCAGTTTAACCGGATGCAGTTGTGAAAACGAATATTTTACATGGAGGGACTGCCTATCTGACCTCCAAATTCAGTTACAGTATACCCCTTAGTAAGACTGGTTGTCAGCCCTTGGTAAGAGCGTGTAAGAGGTTGTTATTTTCAGAAGCATCGTGTCTAAAATCTGAACCAAATGCAACCATTGACAAAAACTCGGCTGACCAAAATTAAATGTTATAAATTCTATATTTTTGTCAAGTAATTGACAGAAAAGGGTTTTAAGGACATGTAAGGTGCGGTGTTGATCGTAAATGAAACGAGTGAATGCTCGAATAATACTGAAATATATTTGATAGGATAGTGCATATAAAAGGTGTACAAGGTGCATAGATTATAGTGTTACAGATCTTAAAGTAGGTACTTAACTAATACAACCCTTACATCACCGCACTTATTGAAAAAAAAAAAAAATTAAGGAATTGTTTTTTTTTTTTTTACATATATTATATTATGATACATAGTATGGTTTTGTTCGATTTTTATGAACAAGGTCCTTTTTCCCATTTTGATTAATTATTTCTACGTTGGGTGGTACATCTTTTACAACTTTGAATGGTCCTGAATATAAGTTGTCTAATTTCTTGCATAACGTATCATTTTTAACTAAAATTAAATCATTCTCTTTATAGTTTATAGGGTTTACATTTTTATCGTATACTATCTTTCTATTCAACTTACTTTTTAATAGGTTATTTCTAGCCTCTTTTTGCGAAAGTTGCAATCGGTATTTTAATTCATGAGGATAGCTGTCAAAGTTATATAATGGTTCTAAATCTGTTGTCAGGTTGCTAGGTAGAGAACATTTCTTACCAAAAACTAACTCGTATGGAGTGAATCCTGTTTCTGTATGTACGCCCGTGTTATATGCAAAACACCAAAAAGGAATCCACTTACTCCACATTTCTGGATGATTCTCTGTTTGAATACGCAAAAACGCATTCAAATGTTTATGAGTGACTTCCAATGCTCCTATGGACTGGTGATGGTATGCTGTAGAATTAAGTTGTTTTATGTTTAATAATTTACATACCTGTTGAAATATTTCTGAGAGAAACTCCTTTCCTCGGTCTGTCGCTATTACTTTCGGCACACCGTATCTGAGAATGAAGTTGTTGACAAAACTCCTCGCCACTTCTTCTGATTTTTTAGAAATTAAGGGATAGCCTTCTACATTTTTTGTGAGTTCACATTGTAATGTTAGCACGTATGTAAAATTATCATTGTCTGTTTCTAATGGACCTACCAAATCTAAATATACTTTTTCAAACGCAGTATTAGCTGTGCTAGTTATCACCATGGGTTCTTTCTTAGGTATTGAATACTTTTGCCGCTGACATTTGTCACACCGCTTTACAAATTCCCGAACATCATTATCAATACCGGGCCAATAATAGTATTTCTTTATGTTATTTGACATCCGTCTCATACCAGCATGGCCACTACTTGGTAAGAGATGAAAGTCATTTAAAATTACTTTCTTATCATCCTTGTTCTCTATCCTTTTTACATCACTTAAAATGCATACGCGCGGTCCGGACCTACTTTTATTATTTTTAATTGACGTTATTAACTTTTTTATAAAGTTCTCGTTGTCTTTATTTTTTATTATGTATATTTCCTTTAATTTTAATAGTTTGCAAAATTCATCTAAGTCTCTCACAAATGCGTCTCGCGTCATTTGCGATTGGGAACTGAGGAATTTCACGTAAACTGTTGATTTATTTTCTACATAACAGAATATTTTATTTTCTTTGGAAATAACCCCCATTTTCTTTAAGATTCTTAATTCTTTTATATCAATAAATTTTAATTCGACAGATTCTTTGGGTCTACTATGAGTGCTTACGACTTTTGGTTGATCAGGCCTCAAGTCTGAAACATCCATATCCACCGTTGAGTCTGGTTTATTTAATTTTTTCGCTTGTGCTCTTGTCATGACGTTCATTATACTTTCATGCATTTCCTTCAATGCTTTTATAGTAATTCTAGACAGTGCATCTGCAGCTGCATTGTCAGAACCTTTTATGTATTGTACTTCAAAATTATACTCCTCTAAAGTCATTCTAAATTTCATTAGTCTACTTGATGGGTCTTTCATATTGAACAAGTATACTAATATTTCACAGCCCATACAATTGCCAGTAGTTCTTTTTCTATGACTGGGTAATTCTTTTCGGCTTTGTTTAAACTTCTGCTAGCGAAAGCTACAGGTCGTCCGTTATTATTTGACAAAATTGCTCCTATAGCATTATTTGATGCATCTGTGTGAACTATAAAACGATTTCCTTCTGAAAAATCAGGATACTGTAACACTGGTAGACGTATTAAACGTTGTTTTAATTTTTCAAATGCTTCTTGACATGCCTCACTCCATTCGAATGGTACGCCTTTTTTTGTTAATGTATTTAAAGGGTATGCTATTTCAGCAAATTTTGGTATGAATTTTCTGTAATAATTGGTGAAAGCTACGAATCTTTTTACTTCTTCTGTGCTTGCTGGACATGGATAATTGTAATTGAACTGCAGTTATTTTTGCAGGGTCAGGCATTATACCGTCACTTGAAATTACGTGTCCCAAGTACAAAATTTGTTTTCTAAGAAAATCACACTTGGTGGGATTTAACTTTAAGTTAACGGTTCGTAATCTTTCTAAAATATCTTGTAAATTTTTATTATGTTGTTCTAAGTTACGTCCAAATACTATTAAATCATCTAAATATATCAAACATTTTTCATATTTTAGACCGGCCATTGCTATTGTTATCATTCTTGAAAACGAACTAGGACTGGTTTTCAATCCCATAGGCATACGTGTCATCTGAAACTGTCCGGAATGAAATGCTGTGAACTTTCTGCTGTCTTCCTCTAATTTGACGTTATAATAGCCTTGGTGCAAATCAAGATGTGTGAAATAAATGCTACCCGACAATGATTCTAATATTTCTGTAATATCCGGTAAAGGGAATTTATCGTCCTCTATGCAATTATTTAGTTTTCGGTAATCAACTACTAGTCTCCATTTATTTTCTCCAGTGGAATTCGATTTCTTCGGTACCAATAATATTGGACTGGACCAGTCACTTTTACTTGGTTCTATAATACCTTCCTCTAGCATTTTATTAATCTGACGTTTTATTTCACTTTTTTGAGAATGTGGCAAACGGTATTGTTTTGAAAATACTGGTGTCGTGTTAGGTTTCACGGTTATAGTATGACTGTATACATTTGTAGTATTTAATTTGTCTTTGGGGAGGTAAAATATATCCGAATATTTTGCACATATATTTTCTATAGTTTTTTGTTCTTCATTATTTAAATACTGCAATTTTAATTGAGAAAATAAGTTTTTAACCCTGTCTGCGTCTTTTTGCGTTTTTTCATAGAGACAGACGTCAAATTCACTAAGTTTGCTAATGTTAGGTTCTATTTCCGTTAGCGATATATCTTCGTCATTAACGTTTAATATTTTAATAGGTATTAGTCCATGTTTAGGAGTACCTATAGAACTTGCTAAAAACACACCATGTGTTAGTTCTTTTGAAGTTACTACACAATCCTCATTAAAGTTCGTTTGTATGAAGTGTATAGACTCACTTCTAGCAGGAACATCTAAAGTTTCATTATATTTACCCAGTCATCATCATCATCATCATTTCAGCCGAAAGACGTCCACTGCTGGACATAGGCCTCCCCCAAGTGTCGCCACATTGACCGGTCCCGTGCGACTCGCATCCAGCGGATCCCTGCAACCTTCACCAGGTCATCGGTCCACCTAGTGGGAGGCCTTCCAACGCAGCGTCTTCCGGTTCGCGGTCGCCACTCCAGAACTTTTCGGCCCCATCGGCCATCCGTTCTGCGAGCAATGTGCCCTGCCCACTGCCACTTAAGTTTGGCTATTCTTCGGGCTACGTCGGTTACCTTGGTTCTCTTGCGGATGTCCTCATTTCTGATTTGATCACTCAAGGAAACTCCGAGCATAGCCCTCTCCATTGCCCTTTGGGTGACTTTAAGCCTTCTGATAAGGCCCATTGTGAGCGACCACGTTTCGGTCCCGTATGTAATCACTGGCAACACACACTGGTCATAGACTTTCGTCTTGAGACACTGCGGTAAGTTGGACGAGAAGATACCACGCAACTTCCCGAACGCTGCCCAGCCGAGTCGGATTCGACGATTGACCTCTTTCTCGAAGTTAGACCTACCTAACTGGATCGTTTGTCCCAGGTAGACATAATCGTCTACAACTTCGAGTGTACAGTCTCCGATCTTGATAGGAGTGGGTGTTACATGGGCATTCAACATGATTTTGGTTTTGTCCATGTTCATTTTAAGACCCACTCTTTCGGAAGCTCTACTAAGGTCATCGAGCATTGTACTGAGGTCCTCCATGGTCTCAGCCATGACCACTATATCGTCGGCAAATCGAAGGTGAGAGATGTACTCGCCATTGACGTTGATGCCTAGCCCTCTCCAGTCCAGAACCTTGAAGATATCCTCCAGTGCAGCGGTGAACAGTTTCGGAGATATGACGTCTCCCTGTCTCACGCCTCGCTGCAGAAGGATAGGTTCCGAGGTCTGGTCCTGAAGTCGGACTGACATGGTGGCGTTTTTGTACAAACACTTTAGCACCTCGATGTACCGATAGTCGATTTGGCACCGTTGGAGAGACTGCAGTACAGCCCAAGTCTCGATCGAATCGAAGGCTTTCTCGTAGTCCACAAACGCTAAGCAGAGAGGCAGGTTATACTCTTCGGTCTTCTGTATAACCTGCCGCAGCGTATGTATGTGGTCTACGGTGCTAAAGCCTTTTCGGAATCCGGCTTGTTCGGGAGGCTGAAAATCGTCAAACCTGCGCGCGAGACGATTCGTGATGACTCTTGAGAACAACTTGTAGACATGGCTTAGAAGTGAGATGGGCCTATAGTTCTTCAGCCGGGCATTGTCGCCCTTTTTGAAGAAGAGTACCACCACACCCCTGCACCATGCCTGCGGCGTCTTCCCCTCGAGTATGACGGAATTAAACAGCTTCTGAAGGGCCTTAAGCACCGGTTTTCCACCCGCCTTCAGGAGTTCGGCCGTAATCCCGTCATCACCCGGTGCCTTGTTGTTTTTAAGCTGTTTAAGAACCATCCTAATCTCGTACAGGCTGACATCCGGAATGTCTTCGGTATAGTGTCGGGTCAGTCTAGCTCTTGGGTCGTTAGCTAGAGTTGCAACGGGCTTTCTAGTTGAAGTGTACAACTGCCCATAAAAACTCTCGATCTCCCTCAGCAGCTCCGGTTTGGCGGATACGATCCTGCCATCGTCGGTCTTCAGTTTCGTGAGCTGGCTCTGCCCAATAGCCAGATCTCTTGAAAATACCTTGGAGCCTTTATTCCGCTCAATAGCGTCTTTAATACGCTCGGTATTAAAGCGGCGGAGGTCGCTCTTCAAGGATTTAGAGATCCGTCTATTGAGCTGCCGGTATTTCCACGCCTCGTCTGAAGACTGCAGGATCATCTCACGCCGCTCCTTCATGAGCTCGAGAGTATGATCAGAGAGCTTTTTGTTGTGTGCACGACGTGTCTTGAAGAACTTAGACCCAGTCGTATGGACAGTTTCCACGAACCCATCGTTGCATTCGTCCACTGAGCTTCCTAGGCACTCGAAACGATTCTGGAGTTCAAGCTGAAAGCTCTCGGGGTTTTGGATCTGGATCTGTGCTGGACGGAGCGTAGACTTCATCAGTCGAGACCTTTCAAGCTTTATATTGATGTTCAATGTGCCTCTTACCATGCGGTGATCGCTCCCGGTTTTCACCGAATTGATCACAGAGACATCATTGAACACTTGCTTCTTGGTTGACATGATGAAGTCAATCTCATTTTTAGTTGCACCATCGGGACTCTGCCAGGTCCACTTCCTGTGCTCGCGCTTTTTGAAGAAGGAGTTCATCATATAGAGGCCCTCCTTCTCCATAAAACTAGCCAGTTGGTGACCCCGCTGGTTCCGACGTCCAAACCCAAATTGCCCCACTTGCAGCTCATCCCCGTCTCGTTTGCCCAGTTTTGCGTTGAAGTCCCCCATGACAACGGTGAAGTGAGTTTTGAAACCATGCAGGGCTTTAGAAATATCCTCATACATGGTCTCCACTTCGTCGTCGGGGTGTGCCGAGGTCGGGGCGTAGACCTGTATGACCTTCAGCAAATATCTTGAGGATATTCTGAGTATAAGGTACGCCACCCTGGTCGACACACTCTCGATCTTCACCACGTTATTCACGAGGGACTTGTGGACGATAAACCCAACACCACCCTGGGACTGCCGGTCACCCTCTCGGAAATAGAGCAAGCTGCCGGATTTTAGGATTATCGTGTCCTCACCCTCTCTTCGGACTGCAGATAATCCCACAATACTCCATCGCAGCCTGCTCAATTCCTCTTCGAGTTCCGTTATCTTCTCGTCGGTCCGGAGTGTACGCGTGTTATATGTTGCCAGGTCAAGTCGTCGGTATAGGTAGCCTGATCCCGTCCGGGGATTCTTCGCACCCCTTGGCACGCCGTAACCTCGACCGCTACCATAGTCGAGGGTAGACGGGCTGCCGGGTACTAGGGGCCGTTTTTTGGTTGTGCTCGTCATTCGGGGGGTTTTGCCATAATCGCCACGCTTGGCAAGCGGGTTGGCGATCGCAGTATGGTTGTAAAAAATCGCAGAGAACGCTGCTGCCCATTCTCTGGTAAGTCCCTTAGTCGCCTCTTACGACACCCACGGGAAGATATGGGATGGTGCTATTCTTTACGTCCGGACACCATACAGAACTTTACCCAGTAGTGGCAAACAAATAGTTGTCCTTTCGGTAGATAAAGTTAAAATATTTTTATCGAAATCTAGCTGAGCCTTATATTTATTTAAAAAGTCACGACCTAAAATTCCACCTCCCTTAATAGGTAAGTTATGAAAAACAAAGAACTTCTGACTAATTGTTTCACCATTTAAGTTAAATTGTAAATATACGTATCCTATTGCTTGAACTCTGCCACCTAAACCGTTTATGGCTACATGCTCGTTATGGATTGGAATGCCGCATTCGAGAGCATGTTTATATGTACATGCTGACACCGATGCTCTAGAATCTACTAGAAAATAATGTTTCTTAATATGACGGTTATGTAATGATGATAATAAAGAAATATAACAATTACTATCACTAGCTAAAATATATTTATTACTGTTAGTCACGAAAAAACTGATTGGATGTTAATCCTGATTCCGTGTTTTGTTCCGAGTTATTAAGAACATTGACGTCACGCTCTTTAGGTATCCCTTGATTTCTTCTATTTGAATAATTAAAGTTACCTCTTTGCCATCTGTGACTGCTGGTTCGTCCTCGAGCCGTCTGCCCCCGATAGGTAGGGCGGTATCGTTGCTGCTGCCCTCGCGGTTGGCCTCTGTATGTGTAGAAGTTTCTACCTCCACCACGTTGGCCTCTATAATAATTTGAATAATTATTTCTGTTATTATAGAAATTATTGTGGGGCCTTTTATACATACCCATGATTTCTCCATGTGGAGTTGTAGTCGAGACCTCCTCGTCTTGTGCTGCTTGTACTGCGTCCTTTAATGAGCTGTAATTTCTTGCAGAAATAATTGTACTTAGTCTTCGATTTCGCAAACCATCGGCAAATTGTTTGATTGCTATCTTTTCGTTAATTGGTTTTAATATACTAAAGTTATGTTCATTGTCGTTAGCTTGCGTAATCGTCATATCCACAAATAATTCCGTGATTTCTTTCCCGTAATCAGCAACCGACAGCTCATTTTGTTTTATTTTCATTAATTTATTTTGTATTGCCGTTGCTGCTTTCTTAGGTAATAACACTTTTTTAATGTCATCAATTAAGTCATTTACAGTGTCTTACTTTGCATTTAACTTTATCTTAGCTTCTTGTGAAAGTCTACTTTTCAAGACGAAATTAATTAAATTTTGTTTACAAGCACTATCCTTCAGTAGAGAGTTATAGTATTCGATGTTATCAATTAGCTGTTTTATACTAGTTTCCTCATTTGTTGAATTCATTTTTGACGAGCTCTCTAATATATCACTTTCACTCAACAATAAAATATCCTCACGTAAATCTATAAATTGACGACAACAATTTTCTATTAATTCAATATATTGGGCACTATAATATTTTTTCTTAATTTTTTCATTAAAATCAATCAACCAAGTTTCGTACTGGTCATAAATTACATCAACCTCATTTAATTTATTTTCTAATATTCTTTCTGACCTTCTTTTCGGTCCTAACTTTATTAAGTACACTCTTATCTTCTTTAAATCATTGTACAATTTCAAAATAGCATCCATACCTTATTACCATCATAACAAAAAAGGAAAAATGATGTGTTTGCAATACAGTATTAAACATTAGTATGAGTATTATTGACTAAACACCGCACGCAATTAATTCCAAGGTCCAAAGTTCAATCAGCGCATCGTCCATATTTGGTAATCGATGATCTTGTTGGAATGTTAACACGATTATTATGTGTTTATATTTATGCACTTGATTATTTTATTGGGATGCACTTTTAAATCGCACTTTTTTTTTTAACACTTTTTTAGCACTTTTTACACTATATCTTCCTCGTAGTTTTTCGAAGATGGCTCCGTGGCCCCCAGCCGCATGCGTCGACGGAAAAGAGATCTCCTCATAGTCGTTCTATTTATCTCATTGGTGATCCATTTTTTATGGCACCTTTTGTACAGCCGATACACGAAGCTCAATACACCGAGTAGTAGTATAAGCAGGATACAGGACAGTATAATGTTGGATGTGGACATATGAAAGCGAAGTTCTTCTGCTGTTGCTTGGTTACTGCCAGCCGCCGCGTTTTGAACGATCAGGGTCTCCTCTTTAGACTGCTGCTTGCCCATTTTTGTGGATGATTAGTACAGTCCCTCTGACGTCCAGTCCGTAGGCCCAAAAAGTCACTACTCGTCCCATTTTCACTATTATTTTTCGTTACTCATCGAATGGTATTCTGTCACGGAGTCACACTTAACGTCTCAAGTTCGCGTAGCGTCCTCTGGCAGGGTCGCCATGTAAGGTGCGGTGTTGATCGTAAATGAAACGAGTGAATGCTCGAATAATACTGAAATATATTTGATAGGATAGTGCATATAAAAGGTGTACAAGGTGCATAGATTATAGTGTTACAGATCATAAAGTAGGTACTTAACTAATACAACCCTTACAGACACACCCATCAAATAAATCGTCAACTCGACATCGAAATCCGGGGAAAATATCAAATTTCTTACGGAGAACTGCATCGAAATCTGCGCAATCGCATCTATCACACGATCAGAATGCATGAGTGAAATGCCAACAGTGTGCGATCGAGAGGACCGAGTCACGTTCCACGGTTTACCGCGCGTCGATTTAAAGTTATAGTAATGAATATAATATAAATAAGTTTTGCAAACTGCACACAGCGATGTGAGGAGTCGTGTGGGCAGTACATTAAAGTATGAGGAGATCGTTCATTAGTAAGAATGAATTAATTCTTGGATCTTTTTACTTGGTTGAAGTCCCATGTAATATGGTTATATGGGCCATATATTATGGCAATAGGGTCGCCCCCTTTTACATAGTAATTAAACATAACTGGGCACAAAGTCTTACTCCGTGACTGCTACGGAGAAATTCCTGATAGAAAATCGAATAACACTTAGCCCGGCCTGGGAATCAAACCCAGGACCAATCCAACCTCAGTAGTTGCGCTTGCAACCTCTAGACAATGAGGAAGATTTAAATCGTTGTCAAAAAGCAGAACAGAGAATGCTTTACGTCGTTAAGCTGTATATTAATGCTTACATTACCCTTGTCCTCGTCCACGGTAAAAAGATAAAAAATGTAAAACAACCGGAAATAAAGTTTAAAGACCGTCTCCTTAAGAAAGTATCTTAATTACGCCAAGAGAGATATCGTAAAAAAATCTAGATAACTAAAATTAAGCGCGTCTTAAAGTTCAGGCTGAAGCATTTACTTTATACGAAGCTCGTTAAAACTGGCTGTGAGGAGGCAATGTAAAATAAATTCTTACAAACCTAAATTTTACAGTTCTACAAGGATCTTTTGACGGTCAAGTGACGTTGACAGTTAGACGCTGTTGATAAATATTTGCTACATGGTATAATACTTCATCTGCCCCCGTAGCATGACCACCGTAGCCAAGGATTTCTATGACGGAAGAATCGATAAAATGACAGATATTGCAAAGAAATCTGTCATTGTGTCGACACAATCTGTCATTTTGTCGATTCTTCAGTCAAAGAAATCCTTGGCTACGGGGGCTGGTAATCTCTTCCCGTGACAGCTGGGTCCCGTGATTGGCCAAAGAATACGTCATCAGTTGCGATGCGGTCGATGTGTTGCCACGGTGTGTGATTGAATTACCCGAGCAAAATGCATTTTTTAACTTAACAAAGCAATTCCGAACTAATAATTCAATATGTAAATTAATTTAAAACAAAGTATATGAATCACACGAGTTACTAAATAGTTAAGCTAGTTAGTAAATTATTTTATTTTCATTCACTAAATGAGAAAGTCCCTAAATTTACTGAAAAGGACAATCAATGGTAACACTTATCGTGACGTAGTCTTGGGCCATCGTGGGAAGAGAATAGCAGGCGACTGGCGAAGTATATTATTATACCATGGTTTTGCTAGAAAAATATACATTAATATATTTACGAGCGATAGACGGGACACCACGAATCGGCAAACCTAAGGTGGGACGCCCTCAGGTTTGGTGCAGTGTCGATCTTCGCAGGATGGCTGGTAAGAACTGGATGAGAGTTTCTGATAATCGAGTCTAATGGCGTGCGATTGAGGAGGCCTATGTCCAGCAGTGGACCGCTGTAGGCTGATGATGATGAGACGGGACAAGACGAAGAAAATCGTAATCCAATACTTGTTACTAGTTTGTAACAAATCGTTCTGTCATACGCCCGCTTGTCAGGTAGCATTCGTGTGTAAATCGTAAACGTTCGGGATCAAAATTTTTGTATAACAATATTCCCGATTTTCGCTCTATACCTACATATTTTAAATCTCTTTGGCTAGAAATGTATTGACAATTTACGCGTCGTCAAGCGTTACAGCTTCATATGTGGTTCTATCAAAAAGCTGATGGATGATCACGGTTTTGGGGTGACCAATATCAGCGATAGGCGTTGAGAGACTTCCGTCTTTTCAGCTGCTAAACATTGCAGTAGTACCCTAGTAGTTTTATACCCTCCACTATAGTTATTACTACAACAGGTTTAGCAGATCCTTGAGAATCATAACATTACATCACGCATGTACTTCCCCGAAGGGTTAGGCAGAAGACTACCTATCATACAACAACATTCCCACAAGTAATGTTTAAGACCCATGTAGGTGTCCCATGGGGCGAGCCTATTGTCATCAAACGGGCACTTATCTGCACTCCGGTCTGCTGCTAAAAAGCTGATAGGAAACCCCGATAACATTTTTGCTCGACCTGTGATTCGAACTCAAGCCGTCATCTTCAGCACTAGGTCTTGCATTCACTAGCCAGGCCCGTCCAACATACGGCCCTCGGGCCACCTAGCGACCCGCATAGGTCTTTCATCCTGCCCGCGAGCTATTTAAAACTTTATGAGACATCAATAAATATTTCGCGAACATTGTTTAAAAGTGTCCCCAAGTCAGTTCTTCCCGAGCTATATTTACGGCCCCACCTCACCTACCCGCAAATGCAGACCGCATCATCGCAGTCTATGCCGGCGAAGTATAAATTTAGAGGACACTGCATTTCTTTTGGCCCACTACGGTTACAAAAATACTAAAATTGGTCCTCCATAAAATTATGTTCGACCCTGCACTAGACTAACAAAGCACACATCGGACAGTCATCTAGATTTCTAACTGGATTGATCAGTCTTTTAACCTAAGATTTGCTTCAATCTACCCAATACAACATCAACTGTGTATTATCATCATCATCTGCAGAGCGTTTTCCCAACTATATTGGGGTCAACTTCCAGTCTGACCGAATGCAGCTACCAATATTTTACCAGTATTTTACATAGACCGACTGCCTATCTGACCTCCACAACTCCAGTTAGTAATGAGTAATACGATACCCCTTGGTAAAACTGGTTGTCAGACTTTCAGGCCACTGACTACCTGTAACGACTGTCAAAGATCTACAAAAGACATCCGGGACCCGTTGATCTCATGACGTGCTTCCCGAGGCACGGAGGGAACTCGCCGATGTGACTGTAACGAATTAATAACGTTACTACAAAGTAACTATGTATAATACATTATATTTCCTCAAGATATACCATAATTACATTAAGATGTCGGGAGGCACATCATTATAGGAGAATATAGAATTACATCGTTTATTAAACATTCTGACTGGATAATTGTCTTTACGTATATTGTTATTGTCTAATTTTCCTTGTGCATACATTAAGCGGTTTGTTGTGTATAATATTGGCGAATATGTCTTCCTGGCAGCTTTGATTGGAGATGCCTTAGTTTTTGCTTGTTAGAAAAGATGAGAGGACATTGAAACTATATTTAACCCCCGACGCAAAATGACCCCTCTTTATAAGTTTGACCGCAATGTGTGTGTGTGCGTCTGTCTCTGGCACCGTAGCTCTTAAAGGAGTGAACCGATTTGGATGCAGTTTTTTTTATTTGAAAGCTAGTTTCTTGGAAATGGTTCTTAGATAAATTTCTTTTCTTTTCGTTCTATCAAAATCGGTGCAGCCTTTTACTAGATATGGGGGATGAAAGTGGTGATGAATAATCGAATATTTTCAAATATACGCAATGAAAGGGCATGATGTATATATTACAATTAGACATGTATTGTCAAAACCGGCTCAGCCATTTTATTGACTTTTCAAATGTTTGTTCGCTTTTCTCTGTTGCAATGAGGGTTTTTTAAATTTTAAATTTAATGCAGAGCTTATTATTTTATTATCCATTTCATTCACGTACGATTTTTCCGGTAAAGAACTGAATTTCCTAACACAGCTTGGAAAGTAAGCAAGTTGAAGAGGCAGTGGTCTAGCCATGATTGTCAAAGGACTGATGGCCGTCGACCTTCAAAAAGTGACTGTAAAAGAGAAGATAAAAGACAGGATGTTATAAGTTCTAAAACTGTCATGTCTGAATCTCTGTCTGTTTTTAACTGTCTGTCTGTCTGCCAACAGTAAACATGGTAAATATCCCGTTTCTAGTGTTAATGATAAGACAGGATGTTGTGGCCTAACACGGAAAAACGCAGATAGTGCAAGCTGCTCGCCATAACCGTAATTGTAGTAAGATATGGAATGAGTGTTTGTACACCAACAGCCTGGGTGGATGAAATTAAGAAGATAAGTTAAAAGTTTAAGACCTGGTGGTCACTCACAGGCCATGGATGCATGGTACGAAAAGGGCGGAGGGCTGGACTCAACAGTGGGTGGAACAAGGCTGCCAAAAATGATGATGATGATGATGAAACTTGACCCAGAAATAAAACCTAGAAACCTACAGTGACTGAGCAATTTAGTGCTTGCAAACATTAATCGGCTAGTTCTCTGTAATATAAATGAATAAATTCATTCGCTAATCTAATGAATAAAACCAAAATATTCATACTAGAATGCAAAACCTGCAAGTTATCGTGAAATTGCTTGGAAAATTCACTGTTTACTCTTCTCCTGAGATTGACGGAAGATTCATGACCTAGAAAATACGTTGGCAGCTCCACGGAGGATAAACTAAAGAAATTTCCTCTTTGCATTTTCTTATACTTACAGTTTTCGTATATGCTTGGTTGTGACCTAATTCTCAGCATGTTATGTATTAAGAAAATTATAATATGGATCTTGAGGTGGATGTTAAAAATCAAGTAAGTCTTAGATTGGCTTGTTCTGGTAGTATCTGACGACTCTTAGTTATCTGCCTAGCCTTTTCAATCAATCAGTCAATAGTCTTTATTTGTAAACATAGGTTACAATAGTGTGCAAGATGTTGGGCGACGCAGGTGCTCTCGGGGCACGGCTGCTTCGGGAAGTACCTGTGTCGCATAAGCAGGGAGCCGGACGCCCGGTACCATCACTGCGTCCACTGTCTGGAGGACACGGCGCGGCATACGCTGGCCGAGTGCGCCGTTACGGAGGTAGGAGGAGACCTGTCGCTGCCGACCGTCGTTCGCTCGATTATCGGCAGCGCAGAGTCCTGGGACGCGGTGGTGTCCTTCTGCGAAACCGTCATGTCGCAGAAGGAGGCTGCGGAAAGGGAGAGGGAGATGACGAGCTCCCGCCCATCCCGCAGCAGACGCACCGGGCGTCGGCAGAGGGCGGACAACGCCCTCTTCCGGCCCCCCTAAATAGGTCCAGGGGCGACGGATTCGGGGACATCCGTCGCCCCCGATCACACTGGACCCGAGACGGCGGCGCGTAGTGTTCCACGCGCGCCTCTCTCAGACCTAACGGGGGGAGTTTTACACCTCACTCACCCCCGGGACGACGGACGGCCCACAGGTCAGGCGGGCCGGCACTAGTCCGGGGCAGCGGAAGTCGCATCAGATCCCGTTGCCCCCCGACGCAAGTGTTCGAGGGAACACCGGTGTGGTTTTAGTCCGTACGAGTCTGACAGACCCCTCCGCTCTCCCCAGGGCGGAGGACATCCATAGAGGATTTCCACACCGAGAAAAAAAAAAAAAAAAAAAAAGTGTGCAAGATGTTGGTGGTTGATGTTGGTGTTGTTTTACCAACTATATTGGTGCCGATTTCTATTATAAGCAGATGGAGCTGAATACCCGTATTTTTCAAAGATCGTATGCCTGTCTTTATACATCTTCACAACCCAGTGTAATTATTATTATGATCTTTCGACTCTTATTTGGAGAAGATAGAAAACAGAAGGCTTCGAACCCAAGGAACTTAATTCAGTTTCAGAAGTGCCCAGGGTCGTCAAAACGTCACTGACAGGAGTTGGAACCAGAGGGGTTCGTCACAGTTTTTACTTGAAGTCTAGCACCAGCAGTTTTCGGGTATTTTACATTCTTCTTGGTGTGTCGATGGCAATTTTTTTAAATACACATTTTGACTGTGTATGTACTGCAGTATTGTTAAATTACCGACAAAAAATGTCTATGTGGGGTTCAGAATGATTTACTGTATTCGTGGT
Organism: Noctua fimbriata; assembly: GCA_905163415.1. Taxonomy (NCBI): domain Eukaryota; kingdom Metazoa; phylum Arthropoda; class Insecta; order Lepidoptera; family Noctuidae; genus Noctua; species Noctua fimbriata. The sequence goes on from LR990946.1 coordinate 6,225,570, forward strand.
AACCGTTTTACCGTCGGTGCCCCTTCCATCCTGTATATTTGACCCAAAATTCAACTATGCGAACTCCGCTCGCTTATGCAGTCACAAGATCGTCAAGTGCGCAGGTGTCAGGGCTAAAACCCTGAATATCAACAAAACAAACTCCTCAACCTCGTCTCAAAGTGGGAGTCTCCACGGATCTTGTTCCGATCTCCGGGAATGCATCGCGACCTCTCCCGCGGGCCTCGGCGGCCCATTCACGGTACGACTGTGCTGGGATACTGCGACACATATCGACGACATTTTTAACTAATGCTCCTGCGATCAGAGGGCTTATACAAAGTGACTTCCAACTTATTTCTGCTATAGTACAAAAACATTCTTAAAAACAAGTTTTTATTTAAATGCTCTAGAAAGAAGAAAATAAACTTTATGTTAAATCAAACCTTTATTGCATTATAAACAATTAATATGGTGACCCCCTGGGGCCAGTGATTTTCAGTTTAGCTATTCACCCAATTGTTCGACAGCTAAATTCTAAATTTAACGTTTGGTATCTTGATGATGGAACCCTGGGCGGCGACGTAGATACTGTATTAAATGATTTAATTTTCTTAAAAAATAAACTTCATTCAATTGGCCTTGACCTAAACCTTGCAAAATGTGAACTGTATTTAGCGGACTGTACCAACAGACAACTGACTATTCCTAAATTTAACGTAATAGCCCCATTAATATGTTATAAAAGAAAAAAGCCTTTTAATAATTGATACCCATATAACGGGGGTGCATTCAAAATAACTAGCCTCCTTTGGGAGTCCGCCATATTAATTTAGAATGACGTCACTTAACATTTCAGCTTATTTACTGGCTGTTCATAAGACGGTAGATAGACAATAGTTGTGTCTTTGCGCTGTGACTTTTTTTTTTTAAGTTGCAGTACCATGCTGGGATAGGGGGGCCTTTTGGCCACGTACAGGACCAATTGCATTTGTTTTATCTTTTTCTTATGTTTAATTTTTAAATAATTTTTGTTTTATTGTTATTTTGCTTTGGCCTATGTGAGTCTAATAAATACTTTTTCATTCTTAGTTATTTTCCATAAATAAAACCATCGACAATCCTCCGTCCCATGAATAGCCAACCTTATCCAAAAGCAATATTGTCCGGTAGATAACATAGTGCGGCTCGTTTGATTTGTTGTAGGCAACATTAGCGCTAAATCTAATGCCGTTTATTGCCGACTAAGTTATGGCTTAGACATTCTAATTACATGTGGTTCTGTGGAACTTAGCTGTTATGGGAGAGGTTTTGTAAGGCATTGATAAGGTTTGGCTTGAATACAACTACATAGTACCTAAAATACAATATAAAAATACAATTAAAATACAATATAATATCTACATGAACAATGGCACTTGTGTCTAATTTTTAAATTCGCAGCACCACGCTGTGGTAGGTATGGGTCTTTTGGTCCCGTACAGGACCTATTAATTATATTTTTTTTTCATTTTTATATTTAGTTTTATTTCTTTTGTTTTATTGTTTATCATATGTCATCATCATTCTCTTGCCCTTATCCCAATTTCTTTGGGGTCGGCGCAGCATGTCTTATTTTTCCGTACTCGTGATCTCATCAGACACCTCCTTTCTTGCCATATCCATCCTTTACACAGTATTATTTTTGTTAATCCAATAAATACTATTTGTTTCACACTGTAGTTTTTTTCTCTTTACTCCTAGAAAATACAGTTGTATCGTCCATTCTGTCATTTGTATGGTGCACAATGATAAGGAGCATTCTATTTTCAAGAATCATTGAATACGTAGCCCAGATTAAAATGAATCGCGCCATCTTGTTTTTCAACGCCCTTCTGTCAATGTCATGCAAGCGCCAAAAGATCTTTGTAGGTGCTGTTTTTTGAGTAAGTTATGGCTTAGACATTCTAATTACATGTGGTAGGTACTATGGAAACTAGATCGTATAGTAAGGGCTTGAGGTTTCGTAAAAGCTTGGGTTTTATATAATTGTTTTGGCCTTGGTGTGAATTATTAGTAGAACGTGGGGATTCTGTGTTCTGTCTACGCCCATGGAAAATAAGGCTATATCTCGTTTGGTAACTTTCCCGATTCGCCAACTAAACAAAAGACGTACAAAACAAGTGAAAAAAGTGCGTTTTCGTAACCATTTTAATCTTCCCTGCGTGAGTTGAAAGTTTGAAACTTTTGCGTCGTATGCAAAAATGTAACTTTTCGATGACTTTTTTTTTAAATTTGTCCCCACTACATGTAGGCCATACAAATTTTGTTTCCGTGCGGGAATCGAACACACAACGTAGCAGCCACTCGGTTAGCCACTGCGCCAACCGTGCTGTCAATGTCATATAAAAACTGTGATCCCTGCCTCAGTGAAGCCATATAGCAAAACGCCATAACTGCCAAGTTTAACTCGTTTTACTTTTATTTTTTACCGACACTAAACAAACTAGAAACGGGATATTTACCATGTTTACTATAAACACAGGTTAGTCTGAATAATAATGTTAGTGACCATGATAGTTTAAAATCTTAAATGACACTAAACAATATATTAAGATTGATTGCAAGTTGTTAAGACTGCCTCGTTGGTCTAGTGATTGCAAGCGCGACTGCACAGCATGAGGTCCTGGATTCAATTCCCTGACGTCACGAAAATCCTATATCGAGAAAGCAGAGTTAGTTATCTGCAAGATTAAGATATTTACAACTTTCCGTCCATCTTCAGACACTAGCCCACTTCACACAACACCCGTTATGTCGGAAGATCCTCCTTTTATAAGGAGGATGAGGATTTTTCCATCCTCTTCCTCATTATGACTAGACTGCCTCGTTGGTCTTGTGGTTGCAAGCGCTACTGCTGAGCCTGGGTTCTATTCCCAGGTCGGGTAGTGTCATTGAGTTTTTCTATCACGACTTTCTCTATAGTAACCCGGAGTTTGAATTTGTGTCCAGTTGCTCTATAATATAAAACTCCCTACTATGGAAATGTTGGTGTACTATGGTATAATACCTCTGCCTAACCCCTCGCCGAAATACAGGCATGATATAATGTTGATGTGATACTTAATCAAGAATTTTATCTCTTTATCGAGTAATGACCTTCTACCAGTGGCGAAGGTTCCATACAACTCGATTCCTAACGGCTTCCCTTTCGGCTGACACAGTCAGTATTTTATAGACAAATAATATAATCAAATTAAAGATATGTACTCTGGCTTACGACTTAGACGGCAGTGGCGAAGGGTCTACTTTGTAAGAGACAAAATTGACCCTTCGCCACTGCCGTCTACTATAGTAAATCCAACCAATAGGGTAGTACCTCATTCTAATTACACCCCAATACCATTAATATAAGAAAGGCCTCCAGATACCGACTTATGTGCTCTTTGACTCCTGATTGCGGAACCTTATTGTGCCGATAAGACTGGTTTAAGACCAAACAACACTTTATAGCAGATCACTGTTCTATAGAAACCGCTCAAACTAACCGAAACCTTGGAATTTCAACTTTGAATCTACACAACCAAAGTCGATTGCAGAATGGCAAAATCTACACCCAAAGATCCTATGTGTCAATTCTATCTGCAATGAAAATTCAACTATGAATGTTCGTGTTTAAGGTTCAAAATCCTAAGACAGCCAATCTAAATTTTAAACAGGGTGATGTATAAATATACAGCGTGTTGAAGATAGGCCTTTTCGCAAGTACGTTAGCCGTTTAGGCTAGATCTGTTTTCTAAATGCGTGCGATATAGCCTAGGTTCGTTAGTACTGTAGTTTACGTTAAAAGGGTTCCTTGAAGTTATTACTATGTTTCGCACATGACTTTTGTCTTGAGAGATAAGTCTTAAGTGCTTTGAGTGGAGGGAATTAAGTGCGACGTTTATGACCGACTTCTAAAAAAGGAAGAGGTTCTCTAATCGTCTTTTTTTGCAGTGAAGGATGAAATGTATTAAGTGCGTGAATTGTTGTGTTTGATATGAATAGTGAATATGTGTTATGGGTTTAGGAGAAAAGAAATCGCGCATGATTTGTACCATCTTAATAGAGGAGCCCCCTTTAATTTTTTATTTATTTTTTTATTTGTTGTTATAATGGCAACAGAAATTCACATTCTGTGAAAATGTCAACTGTCTACCTATTACGGATCATGAGATACAGCCCGCTGACAGACAGACGGACGGACGGAAGGACAGCGGAGGCTTAGTAATAGCCCATTAATTACCCTTCGAGTACGATGCCCTAAAAATGGTTAACTTAACAATAAAAACAAAATTATATAAGTAAACATAAGAAAAAACCTGAGAACCTGTTCTGGGGGTGAAGACGGCGTTGAAAGGGCTGCCAATGCTAGATGTTTAGACTGCGTGAGATCCATGGATGAGAGAAGCACAGGACCGCGCCATCTGGCGACGCTTGGGGAGGCCTAGACGTCTTTCAGCTGATGATCATGTATCGGTAGGGGAGTCTCCATCTCTAATCACCGTTTCAAATCAAATCAAATCAAATCATATTTATTTCTGTAAATTGGTTTACAAAACTCTTTTACATGTCACAACATGTTGTTTTTTAAAACTAGATGGGGCTGGTGTTTCGTACCTGACTACTCTGAGAAGAAACATCCGAAACAAACTCAGAGGTCACAGTCTCTTTTAAAGTCCAGACATTGCTCAAGTCATATGAGGACCATGTAGATTAATGTCCGAGATGGTATTTTGAAGAAATAACCACACAGATTTGAGTGGACCTGTCCAGACAGTGCAAGCATTTGTCAGTGATCGTGTAGCTCGACTCGTAATCCAAGGAGCTCAACGACACGACGAACAATACCAAAGAAAGGACTTTTGGGTAGGCCGCATAAAGTACTCAAACTGCCAGACAATCGTGAAACTAACTTAACTAAAAAATTAAAATAATAATAATAGTATGACCCACGTAGTCCTCATATTCACAGTAATAAACAAAAAATATATATATATATATATAATACGACACTTGAAAAAGTAAAATAAATTCAAGAAAAAAAAAAAAATAATAATACCACAGGTACTTGAAAAAGTAAATAATGTCAACTAAATCGAACAATAATTAATAAAAATAAAAAATGTCAAACAGTAATAAAAATAAAATAAAATGGGTACAATTCAGTTTAATATCGATTTCAATTGGAGCAGTTCAATCCCAAGCCTTTTTGTCCTCGATATAATCCTTAACAGAATAGAAGGCTTTCTGGCAAAGTTTACGTTTTATAAAAATTTTGAATTTATTAAGGCTTAGTTCATGTATGTGGCCTGGAAGTTTATTATAAAAGCGTATACATTGGCATCTAATTGGCATTTAAACCAATAACCACTTTTCTAACAAATTTATTACCACTAAAAGCAATTCAGACAATTTCCTCTACACCAAGCCCTAATCTGACCTTATTAAAATAACGCGTGATATAAAGTAACTGTAAAGAATGTCCAACACGGCATCGAACCCGCTACATGGGATATAATTCGCGCGAATGGGGCACAACCGCTATCCAGCTAAATGTACTGGATGCTACATAGATAGTTATCTTTTATCTACGCGTTACGGCCTGATAAGATCGTGTAGGTCTTTGTGGATTTATATGTCGGGGAAGAGAGTGGTATTACTGTGGTTTTAGGACGTACCTAGAAAGCAGAATGATGAAGAAATTTAGTTGTACTTATTGTATTTGTCGGATATGTCAGGCTTTATTCCGTTAGGCGCGTGCATCATGTGGGTAGACGATGGGTTTCGTGCTATGAAAACACTCTAGGTGCGATACACTGTTTCTAGCAAAACCAACGATTTACTTGAGATTACAACTTAACACGGGGCACAATGAATTGAATACAGTTCCAAGATGTCTCAACTATGCCGCGATCAGACATTGAATGTCGCCCTCACCTTGAACATCAGGGCTCTGTAGAAGCACGCTGTTGTGTGGGTAGACTTGTAAGTAAGTCGCGTGATGTCACCACCGGCGTTCATGTGATTCATTCTACGTCCATACTAACGACCGGATCCAACATATTTTACAATAACTGGACCTAGATTGAATTGTTTACGGTCTACTATGGAACTAGCGTTGTCCAAAGATTTGACTTGCTTTCTGAGTTGACGTATTAAAGGAAGTACTGAACCACATTACTGACATAGAAGTTACACAATTTACTATGTGCTTCTTGGTTTCCGCAGTTATCCATACTGCCATAGTAATATTATAAATGCGAAAGTAACACTGTTTTAAGCTTTTACGGTTTGTAACTAAACTAATACTGTCACTTACGGAATATCTTCCGTGATTATCCATTATTCTGAACTCCCGATATTTTGACGCTGTGCAACAGCGTTGTTTATTATTTATTTATTTAAACTTCATGTACGAGTACAATAGTGGTACATAGGCGGACTTAATGCCACAAGGCATTCTCTACCGGTCATCCTTTGGGTTAAATAAAAAAACATTGTGATAGGGTACAAAATAATATTTAAAAAATAACGTCTTGTTTTCGAAACTACTTACCTACACATCTAAATTTCTACGCGAATGAAGTAGCGGGCAACAGCTAGTATTATTATAAATATCGATTACACAATTCATCGTTTCCGTACTGTCTTTTTTTCTTCAGCCAGACAACCTAACTTTACCAATGACATATTCTTCATTGTAGTTACAGGAAGCCTCTAATTTCTCTCATATTCCTACAGCACCTGCAAATAAAGCTGGTTTTCCAATTAACATTATCCCTTGTCTTAACTGTTGCTTGTCATACACCGACCATGCTTTATTCGTTCGTCCTCGAGGCTAAAATAAGAGTAATGAATATAAATAATGAAGACTCCGCAAACATTATTGTTGTTTATGGCTATTGATAAATTTATTGATGCGCTTTGTGGCCGCATGCCGCCTCGCAATGTCTGCAACCGGTCGAAGAAAGTTTCGACCATCTACGGATATTTGCAATTAGATTTAAGAACGTTATTTGCATATTGTTCTAGGAATTCGTCTCTAAATATTAACAGGCGCTCGGATCAATCTTCAGGTTAAGTCGTGCTTGCCTAGGTTGGTGTGTGGATGGGTGACCACCCATTACATACCGAGTTTCTTCCGTGCCTCGGAAAGCACGTTAAGCCGTTGGTCTCGGCTGTCATTTGCAGATCTGTGACAGTCGTTAAGTAGTCAGTAAAATAATGATATTCAGCTGCATCCAGTTAGACTGGAAGCCGTCCCCAACAGTTGGGATAAGGCGAGGCAGGTGATGTTGTTGCACTTAGTTAATTAGTGAGTTTTTGATTTTTCTTGTGGCGAGAAAGTAGAAAAATCGCTATTTTGTAATTCCACCTACTGTCTTGCCTTTCAATTACTTTACACGCACTGAACACGCGTCGCGGATTATTAATCCACTTCTTCTCCTAGAGAGGAGGCCTGTGTCCAGCAGTGGGATCATTATAGACTAGACTGACTATTTTACTTTTAATTTACGTGATGCAACCTTTAACAGTAGAAATATTTTCATTTTCCTGCTCTTTTCCCATGTTACTTGGGGTCGGCGCAACACGTTTTTTTCTCCCGTTCTCCGCTGTCAACCATCACGCTATCATTTACTTTTTTTTCCGTCATATCATTCCTCACATAATCCATCCATGTTCGCTTTGGTCTTCCTCCCTCTCGATCCATGGAAACAAATCAAATCAAATATCAAATATATCTTTATTGGAACAAAAACACATTTTACCAAGTAATTGCGTACGTAAATAGCTACGCGCTAGCAAACAGAAGAATCATTACATTTCTGTACGTACTTTTTGGTGTCAAAAATGAATCAATTGATTGAACCGTGTTACATAACCATAACCATTAGTTAGATATACTTAATTGGCAATAAAACATGTTTCTGAAAAGGTTCATCAACTATTATGAAAGCTGTGTTAATGGGGTATTACTCAAAGCGCATCTATTTTTAAGCGCAACTAAATTATTCCTCGAAGCGCAACCATTAGTTGCGCTCACATATTCAATATGATGGATTCATTATTTTTTTTTCAATCATGGTTGCAGTTTGAGGAATAAACATTTAATATTTTTAATTTGAATTTGTGAGCGCAACTAATGGTTGCGCTTCGAGGAATAATTTAGTTGCGCTTAAAAATAGTTGCGCTTTGAGGAATACCCCGTATTAATAAATGAGAGTTTAGCCTCTCATAAGTTATATAAATTGCGTCTGTCTAATTTCTAAAGTAATTTACCAAATTATCTGCGAAAATTATTTGCCTCTATTATAATTTTCTATCTCCAATATTTCTTAAAGCTAAGCCATTCTATTAAACACGTCAACTACACATTTACTCATAAAATAAAACCTCTTATTAAAATTATAGCGCTATTTGTAATAATATGCACATCTTACTCCGTGTCTGCTATATTATGTTTTATTTAAAAAGTAACGTTTGTAAGTTTGATTGTTGGGAGCAGGTAATCTTCGGAGCCACTGATCCGATTCCGAAACTTCGGAGCTACTGATCCGATTCCGAAACTTCGGAGCTACTGACCCGATTCCGAAAATTCTTTCACTAATGGGAAATTGGAAGCTACATTCGCCGGTCGAAGCACAGCGCTCACCGCACGCCGCTCGATGCACACCGCTCACCGCTCACCGCACGCCGCTCGATGCACACCGCTCACCGCTCACCGCACTCCGCTCGAAGTACACCGCTCACCGCACGCCGCTCGAAGTACACCACTCACCGCACGCCGCTCGATGCACACCGCTCACCGCTCACCGCACTCCGCTCGAAGTACACCGCTCACCGCACGCAGCTCGAAGTACACCGCTCACCGCACGCCGCTCGATGCACACCGCTCACCGCTCACCGCACGCCGCTCGAAGCACACCGCTCACCGCACGCCGCTCGAAGTACACCGCTCACCGAACGCCGCTCGAAGCACACCGCTCACCGCTAACCGCAAGCCGCTCGCAGCACGCCAGTCAGGCGCTCACGTCTTTTCTGGTGTCTGCTGTGCGCCGAGTGTGGAGACTGGTCTAAACAATTGCGAGACATCTCCTCTCCCCTCTGCTCAACCGTTTCCACTAAACCTAAGCGGTGACGAAAAGTGTAAAGAACGAAATTGTATTGGTGGTTTACAACACATCTGCTGTCCTCGCAATAAAAGTCTCGCCTCTGTTACGATGGAGTCCGGCCACTTCACACAAAGCGAAGCTGCGAGAAAAAGACAGTTAAAAAAAAAATATTTCATTTTATATTACGACCAGATAAAATTGTTTAATTACTATTATAAAGTTGAACAAATAACGTAGCGATGTCACAGCTTAATTATTTGAATAAAATTGAGTTATAAATTATAATAAAACGTTATTATTTTAAAGTTTATGCTAATGTAGATCGGATCGAATCGAAATGGCTGTGAAACCGTTATAGAGATTGTGGAATTATGGAATTATGGCTTAGTTTTTATTTATTCAAGGTATGCTGTGAATGTGGATGACTTTAACCTTTTGAACGCCATTGTCACATATACGTGACAAGCAAGCGCGTGCCCTGTACGCCAACGACACTAATAAATGACAAAAAATGTGGTGCACTATATCACGAAATAAACAATTAAATAGTTTTGGAATCCCTATTCTTTTTGTAGGTATTTGCGGTGAAATTGTGCCTTGGAGTGGAGGGCACGCGCGTGCGTTTATTATGCGAAAAGGTTAATGGGGCGTCCATTAATTACGTGAGGCGTTTAGGGGGGGAGGGCATCGAGCCGAATCTCTTGGGGGACTGTTCGATAGAGATACCGCGGCCCTGGAACCCCAGTAGAAGTCTGACACTCCCTTCCGCTCCGCCCAGAGGACGGCAAATTTTTAAAATTGATATTTTTCAGAAAAAAAAAGTCCATAAATTCGATAGCGAAGCTTGACTACTTTCAAAGAATAACATAGAATCATACAATGTTTCCTAAACCAATCGTTTTATCATTCACAACATTGAAAACTGTTTTCCAATAAATGCGTTGAAAGCTTACCTAGGCATGCAACTATGTTATTAACAGTTCCAAGAAAGAAGCTTTGTGACAATGTTTGTTTACAAACATATCTAACATACATTGTGAAGTCTAGAAAATAAATTATTCCCTCGACTATGGACTCGAACTCTGCTCACCCCGTTAACAAAGGCGTGAACATATAACGAGACGGTGGATGACACCATCAGTACGGTACAGCAACCCAAAGTGCAGACATTCGACCTTTCGCTCGTGAGTTGTAATCTCTTTAGTGCCTGATCGATACTTAACCTAAAACGACCATATTTAGCCTATAATGGCGTCTTTTACAATCAAAGTAATGTTACTAAAGCTTGATAATGTTATAAGAATATAAACTAAATCTTTGTACTTGTAAAATGTTGGTTTAAACCTTTCCAGTCTTTGAGAAAATCAGATCAACTGTACCTGCTATATTTGCCACACTAACCTCATCATCTGCCTAGCCTTTTCCCAACTATGTTAGGGTCGGTTTCCAGTCTATCCGGATGCAGCTGAATACCAGTATTTTACATAGATCGACTGCCTGTCTGACCTCCACAACCCAGTTAGTACTAGGTAAAACGATACCCCTTGGTAAGACTGGTTGTCAGACTTTTTGGGGCACTGACTACTTGTAACGCCTGTCAAAGATCTACAAATGACGGCCGGGACCAACGGCTTAACGTGCTTTCCGAGGCACGGAGGAAACTCGGTATGTAATGGGTGGTCACCCATCCACAGACCAACCTAGGCAAGCACGGCTTAACCTAAAGATCGATCCGAGCGGCTGCTATTATTTAGCCACGAGCTCCTCTATTTGCCACACTACCCTACTAATAAAAACTGTACAGCCTTCAGTAACTTTAAGCAAAATCCTGTTAACCACACATAGTCACCAAAACATCATATATCACACACACCAATCTCCTCGATCAATAAACAGTAAATACACCAAACCTGCGTGTGCGCATGGTTAGAGGTCCAACGTCTAACTGTTAGACGGTATCGCGTGACGTCAGCGAGAAGATCACGTGACGACCGATAACATTAACGAGACACATGCTGTATACCCTATCCTAACCTTCCATATACTAATGCTTCATATGTTTTTCAGTCAATTCATGCACCTAATTCAATAGCTCGTGGCGAAATGATAGAAGCCGTTTGATTGCCTAGGTTGATCCGTGGATGGGTAACCACCCATTACCCACCTACCGAGTTTCCTCCATGCCTCCGTTGGTTCAGGCAGTCATTTGTAGCTCTTTGATAGTCGTTTCAGGTAGTCAGTGGCCCGAAAGTCTACAACCGGTTGTGGAGGTCAGATAGGCAGTCGCTCCATGTGAAATACTGGTATCCAGCTGCATCCGATTAGACTGGAAGAAGCCGACCCCAACATAATTAAGAAACAGCTAGGCAGATGATGATGATGATGTAAGCATTTTAGATTAGCGCAGAAGCTAAATATTTACAGGATAACCAATACCATTGTTATATTCAACCAAGGTATTTTTAAAATCCAAATTCAGCATTTACACTGCGTGTGCGCACAGTTAGCTGCGACGTTATCGTGTCAGTCAGCGACTCGGCAACGACAGCGTGACGATAGCGACACAATGCGAGAAACTTTAATGAGGCTTCAGTGCCAACAGGTTCCTATCATTCAATAGTGTGTCACTTGGAGCGAGGTATTCGATGTTATTTGGACAGTGGAAAAGAATAATAAATACTATTCATTTATTTGCTTGACTGCCTCGTTATTCTAGTGGTCGCAAGCGCGACTGCTGAGCATGAGGTCCTGGGTTCGATTCCCAGGCCGGTCAAAGTGTTATTGGGTTTTTCCATCAGGAATTTCTCAGTAGCAGCCACGGAGTCTGGATTTGCGCCCGGTTGATTGCAATAGAACTCTTTAACTTAAACTTCTCTCAAACTTAAGCTTAACTGGTGAAATGTGGGTGGACTATTAGGTACACCTTCGACTAACCCTTCGGGGATTACAGGCGTGATGTTATGTTATTTTAATATATTTGCAAACGAGTAAAACTCTCTCGCCAGAACTAGGTTGTTAACCTGTATCTCACTCAGGAGACATCATTCCCCTGCCCTCATCCCAATTTATTTGGGGTCGGCGCAGCATGTCGTCTTCTTCCATACTTCTCTATTACTCGTCATCTCATCAGACACCTCCTTTCTTGACATATCATCCTTTACACACTCCGTTCGTCGTTTCTTAGGTCTTCCTGTACTCTTACAGATGCTTTCGTACACGTTCAGTTGATATGACGTCGGCTCTGAGGTATGTATTTCATAAAATTCTAGGAAAACCATGGAAATGTATTGATAATTAAAGACTGATCTTTATCAGTCTTTAATTATTGTCACACACAATGTGCCACTGGAAATCGCGCCATTTGGAGGATTTTCTTAATATTGACCAATCAGGAAGGAATTTTAACCTCTGAAGTCTTAATTTTCTTTCAAACCAAAACGTATGTTCATTTACAAAATTTTGTATGGTTTTATATCCAGAAAATTCTTGTAGAAAACCGTAAACTCGATAACATCATCACACGCACTCACATTTCACCAACACAACTCGTAAATTTCGTACGTATTTCCCAAACCATGCGTCTGCGCAGACGCGGATGTAGTCGCTTATCGACGACATGGGACCTGTGACGTCACAGGCCCAGGGGTCATCATGCGGGACCTACGCCTACTCTCGATCGACGAGAGGTACGTACAGCTAGGTAACATGGAACGGTAGATGAAGGTAGCTGTTTGGTGATTACGAGGTCCCGTTTTAGGGGTTTTTGCTTAATGGTGAGCATTAAAGAATCAGACATTATTTGCGGTATTTTACAGTAGTATTTGATCTTTGACATATGTGGATCAATGTTCATCCTCATCATCATCATCTGCCTAGCCTTTTCCCAACTATGTTAACTCTAACCTGATGCAGTTGAATACCAGTATTTTACATGGAGCGACTGCCTATCTGACCTCCACAACCCAGTTAGTACTGGGTAATACGATACCCCTTGGTAAGATTGGTTGTCAGACTTTCGGGCCACTGTAACGACTGTCAAAGATCTACAAATGACAGTTTGGACCAAAGGCTTAATGTGCATTCCGAGGCACGGAGGAAACTCGGTATGTAATGGGTGGTCACAAGCGGCTGGTATTATTTAGCCACGAGCTCTTCTATACAACATTATTTTTAGTATATGCGAAATCTGAATATAGTTTATTCAGAATAAGTAACTAAATCGATTCCAATCATTTTTAAACCATGTTATATTTTTTCCCAAAAATATTTTAAAAAGTTAAAAGTTGGACACCGAGTGACTTTAAGTACCTATCGCAATAATTTAGGTACCTACTGCCAAATTATTATTATCAATGAGCTCAAGACGACGCTGGAAGCGCGCGCTGCGTGGTGACCACGATTTTGTGCGGACAACTAGGTAACAGAACAAGCTTATAACTTTGTGATTTTTCATGATACAGTTTTGAAATTTTTTACATAGATTATTTACATAAAAATACTAGACACGGTTTCGCATATACTAAAAATAATGTTGTATATACTATATCGAAACAGCATTGTAAGTGCTAATAACGATGTTATCCCCCCCACCTAGAAAGTTGATGATGGTTGATCGTCTTAACCATGTCCTTAATTTTAAAAAATAAAATTTGTTTACTTCAGACTATAATGTCCATATTTTGTTAGTAACACATAAATTATCTTAAGACTAAGTTAGTTGCATTTATGTAGGTAGTCCAGATCAGATGAATACGGATTTAAAATTAAAAATAACTTGACTAAGAATAAATTAAATAAGACCTCCTATTCTTGATGCACGTTGGTAGTTGTAACTAAACCGATGTCTGAGACACTGCTGGGTTAAACTTACCGCGATTTTATTCACTTTCATTTGTATCAACCGACCACTTGACTTCTGATACCTCATTGATCTTTAAACTGAACACCAGTTGTTATCGATAAGGATACAACGTACTAAGAGGCTAAAGATCGTAACTAGGCAACTACCGGCGGCTGCAGCTACTGGGTTAAAGCGCGTCGCTGGTAACTTTCGTAATGGGTGGTTTTCCGCACTAGGAGCTTGCGACATTGTGGGAATCCAATATTATATGCAACAATAGGCTGTAGGTATTGAAACAACACACAGCATAACTAAAACTTCGTTGAGAGTGATCGGAGACACTGCTAGAATCAGAATTTTCAACGATCATTCGTTTTTGCACATTATTTGTATCGTCGTTGCCCCATTAATGTTTCTAAGCCCCATAAGGTTCCCAGCTTCAGTAACTCCACCCAAGGTACAGGCAATCCTGAATGTGGTCCCGTTTAACTGAGGCGGTGCTTGTGGTTGTTGCGCGATGAGAGAGTGGGGCTGATACTCATCAGTGGGCAAATGGCTGAGCTCTCGCGAGATGTCACAGATATCGTCTTAGTTAAACGGTAGTACTATATTAGTACAGACACCAGCACATCAAGCTACTCGAAACTGTCAAATTTCCCCAATCAACCTTGAACCTAATGCTTTAGCGATAATGTTAAAAGTCTATTAAAGAAATTTGACAGATTGTAGTAGCCTGATGTGCTTGCGTCTGTAACCTATGCGCGTAATACCCTTACCGAAGCCAAGAGGCACTTGCTTTCCCAGTCATTGTGATCATTTCTTTGTTCTAGACCATACCTGTGAGAACCTTCTAGTTACGGAGATATTGGGGGTCAAAGTTCCAACTTTTTCACAAGTTTTTAATGTTATAACTTTACTTTAAATACCCCCACGAACCAGCATAATTTTTTGAGTGCGTTACATTGAGTCCTACCGTAAAACGTGATTTTTCACCCCAAAAAAAAAGTCTTTCCCCAGAAATAATCTTGCGTAATGTTACTTAGTTTGATGTACAGAATGCTTGGTTGACGGCTTCATGAAGGATCTATTTACAGCTTGTATGTTTATTATAAGCAAACGTCATGTCATCGTTGTTGATTTGCCAATGCTCTTCCCATTCTCCAACTCACCCAACTATTCTATCACAAAAATCTTACCTTTTTTACAAACCCCGGAAACGAAACCAAATTCACACCATCGCACCTCCATATCTTACCAACATACAACAATTTAGTCCCTTCAGAATGAGTAACCGTCGACTTTCAACATTTACTAGAAGCCTGCGCCCGCGCAGAACATGCGCTGACCTGGGCAAGTTATTTATCGTTGCGTTTAATAGGCACGGTGATCACCGCTATCGCAGAATAGATAGATACAGAAGGCTGGTTAGGAACAACGAGCAAATACGTACGCACATATAGATGAGCTTCGGGGCTCGTGGTTACATAACAGCAGCCTTATCTCACGTGTTCCAGAGTTCATCAAAGATAAAAAACTGGAGTGTTCAAGTGTTGGCTTTTGATAAAATAAATAATTAAAAAAACAGTCACACGGGTTTATTTTCAAGGTTAAGCAACGCTTGCCGGGGTTGGTCCTTGGATGGGTGACCATCCATAACATACCAAGACGTCTTTGTGCCTCGGAAAACAAATTAAGCCGTTGGTCCCGACTGTTATTTCTAGATCTTTGACAGTCGTTACGCGTAGCCATAAGCCTGCAAGTCTGACAACCAATCTTACCAAGGGGTCTTTATCCAGAACTATTAACCAGTAAATGGATTGAGGAGGTCCATTAGGCAGGACCTCCATGTAATATACTGGTATTCAGCTCCATCAATGTAGTTAGACTGGAAGCTGACCGAGTTCGATGATGCTGATGATGACGTAGACACGCTTCACGTACTGCGAGTGCAAGCGCACTCGCGACTGTCAATTGTTTGAGATTCCCGTAAAGCCGGCCATAAACAACAGGTTATGCATGTGCAGTTTTGCCTTGTACAGTCAAAACAGGCAGGCATGCATGAACGTGTGTAGCAGAAATCTATGTTACCCTGGCCAGTAAATATGCAACATCGAGAATATCGAACAGGCGTAACCCAAGTGTGTGTGGCAGGTCGCATGCACAGTTCTCGGTTCTCAGTTGTTTTCTATTTTTTGTCTAAGTTTTAAACCAACTTAAGTAACCATATCGTCGTGTGTTGCCATTGATGCTGTGGTTGCAAATGAGTCAACCGACAGGCTTGCAGTTACGTATGTGTCCTCTATGGAATCGGTTTTGCATGGACATTTAAAACCGACTGCCTCGTTGGTCGTGTAGTCGCAAGCGTGACTGCTAAGCAGGAGGTTCTAGGTTCGATCCCCAGGTCGGCAAAGTGTCACTGGGTTTTCCACCAGGAATTACTCAGTAGCAGCCATGGAGTACCGATTTGTGCCCGGTTGATGACAATAGGCTCGCCCCCTATTACATGAGACTTCAAAACATTACTGGCGAAATGTGGGTGTACTACTACTTAGGCTAACCCTTCGGGGAATACAGACGTGGTGTTTTGTGTGTACTAAACTGTCGTGCATCCTATCGTCTATAACCGTCTTAAGCATACGCATCTATGCGCGTGCGCCTATTTTCGTTCCTTGTATGCAATCAGCCTTCTGTATCGCTCTGTGCCGCTATCATTGCGAATGTTTTAACGATATAAAGATTAACTGTTACGGTTGAGTTTGTGGTTCAAACTATAAATATGGTGTTGTATTTGTTGGAGATAAGTGCGGCCTTTGAGGAGGCCGAGGGTTTGTTCAAGTTTGTGTTCTTTTGCAGTTATAGTTTGTGTAACTGGCGCGTTAACGGTTGGAGAGTGAAGCGATAAACCACAGATTAACTCTAAATAAAGTGTTGAATAAACATGATTTGTAAGTGTAAGATAGATATTTTTTATGAATGATGATGACTTATGAAATACTACTCTATCTGCGCTCGTTCATCCCAAACAATATCTACATATAACCTTTGTTTTATTCGTAATATTCAGATACTAGCTTTTGCCCGCAACTTCGCTCGCGTTAATTTAGAATTTGACAATCAATTCTGGTTGTACTCTGCGTGCACAATAATATAATTCAATCATGATTCGAAAGACACGTGGCGCCATCTATTATCATAAGAACGTTATTGTTGTTTTCCTCGGGAACAGTACTTTTTTTCGGGATTAAAGGTACCCTACGGCCGTTTTTGGTACACCTGACAACGAACTAAAAAAATTACATTCGCATTATAATATTAGGGATACAAACGAAGTTTATGTAGTTACTAGTTCCGCTAGCTAATTCAATTTGACCCTATACATACTAGTCCTCAAAAGTCGCGTTTTAAATCAAACAAAACATTTTAACCAACCAATTTTATCTCGCCCTCGATAACAATCTCATTGTTTACCAAAGCTGGAAAAACAAGCCTATCAGGCACTTAGAACAACATCAAAATCGTCTCAGCCAGTATCTGACATCGCATCTGCATTGCGTGTGCGCTCCTCTCCATATAATACGGCCTTTATGGCGAACGTCAGATTAGATTCGCTTATAGGAGGCCTTATTTAGATAACAGTGGCTGCGAGCCATATTCAAATAGAAATGGTGGTTAATAGGGTTAGTGTCGTGTAAATTGTGGGTTTTTGTTTTTTTTTGTATGTGGTTGTGGAATTAAAAATAGTCTACAGCTACACAAAAGGTTTGTTCTGGACTATGTTAATAAATGTGTCTAATTCGTAAATAGGCGTCGCTACTTGTTACCTACAACTTTAACTTTGATGTTTAATAATAATAAAGTTTTTATTTACTGATATACTAAAAGTAATTGAAATATAAATTAAGGCGACATTAAGTGCCAGCGCCCTTGAGCGAGTCGTCGAACCATCGGCGTCGCCCGCAAGGGCTCCCGCTTCAACGCGCACCAAGTTTATTCGAAAAAACAACCCCCCCTGATTTATCAAACACAATACAAATAAAAACCGTATACTAAAATATGGGTTATTAAATTGTCTTTTAGATGGTCAAAGTTTCATGCAAATACGCCCGATAGTTTTTGCGTGATTATCGTTTTTTTGCCCGCGTTAGACATTACTTTACAAATTAATTACACTATGTTATTAAAATATAATTTCACATTTTCACATATCATATTATGAAGAAAATTGTCTAGTATAACATTTTTTTTTTCAAAGAAATAAAACTTGAAGTTTAGACGTGATGTTCAATTTAAAATCATTAAAAGTCGTATATCTGCGCCATAAGCAAAACATAACTATTGCGTTTCGGCATCTTCGTCAAGCAGCGTGGGCTTTGACGCATAGGCCTTCCCCAGGGTCCTCCATTTATCACGGTCTCTTGTGTCTCTAGCCCACAAAGCACCAGCTGTCTCCACTATGTCATCATCCCAGCGTTTGTGTTATCTTCGTCTACTTCTTATATACATCTCTGATTTGCCATTCGGTTGCAGCTTTAGTCATTAAGAAGCTGTATTCCAGCTTTGAGGACTACTTTTCCATAAGTTCATGTTGACTAGATAGCGCAGCATACTAGCTGGCTTTTAAACATATCTAATACTTATAATTAGTTAATAGATTTTCGATCTGATTTTCAGTCTAGGCCAGAATAATTCCCTAATTAGAATATCTTCAGTAGAAAGGATAATTGTCAGATTTGGTTGCTTCCAAATTGTTCATGAAATTCCTTTGAACAACTGACAAAATGAAAGTTTACACCTCTGTCAATGCCTTCAGGAAATATTAGCGTGATCTTGTTATGTTATGACATAGTAATATGCATCGGCAATCGCATGTTGCGGATATATAGGCTGTAACCACTTTCTATCAAGACATACAGCCTTCCTGTTTGTGAACATATCTCTATCTGCAAACACCTGATGCATGATATAATCTATCTCATTAATAACAGAATACGCATTAAATTGTAGTAATTCAGCGATAAACTAAGCCTATGCTATGAATAGATGGTAAGTCGTGAGTTCGAGCGCGGCCCTTTGAACCGAAGCGTTAATACGCGCCTCCATCTTGTGCTGACTTCCGTGTAACATTTTAAGTTCATATCTATGATTAATCGGGAAAGGGCACAATGTAACACAAAGACTGAATATATTATTGGTGAGGCTAGGATTTAATTTGGAAGACAGTTGAGTCTTTTTAGAGCTTCGTACCTCAAAAAGAAAAAGGAACCCTTATAGAATCACTTAATTGTCCGTCTATCTGTCTGTTAAGGATCCTTTTTCTCAGTAACGTGTAGAGGTATCAAGTTAAAATTTTTATCACATGTTCGGATCTCTCTCTCAGCTGTCATAAATCTTATAAGGCAACTCGAGCAAAATATATGACCGTTTATGTCGCATATTTTGCGATTTCATAAGGGAATCAAAACCTATAGGTACTTCCCGTTGACCTAGAATCATGTTTGGCAAGAAGCACATGTAAAGGAAAAAATCTGAAATTGTTCATCGAGACCGAAACCCCGGTTGTTGTCTAATTTAATTATTGTATGCCAGAATGTCACCGTGGTCCGATCAGCCGATAAAATACAATACCAGATAGACGGAGTTTCTTTCGCATCCTACTAATTACAACACATAAGCATGCATGGATTTAATTACAAAACATTTACATAGGCTAAGTACAAACCTAATTTTTCCATTTAAGTTCTGACATACCATAGAGCAAATAAGACCACAGTCTAGAGCATAGCTAATATTAAACATAAACAAAAAAAAAACATAAAACCTACACAAATACCGTTTACCGTGTCACGCTTCAACGTATGAATGGAACAACATCCTGTGTTTACTAATTACTACAACATTTCGTTAATGGCTTGTGTAAGCCATAACATAAAGGGTTCCACACATTTAAACGGAATCACCAACACGAGAAACCAACTTGTTTGTTTTATGTTGGACTAGTTTATGCCCGCGGCTTCTCGCGCGTGGAGTACTGGAATAAAAAGTATTCTATGTGTTAATCCAGGTTATGGATTGGATGGATCTGTGTGCCGAATTTCGTCCAAATCCATTCAGTAGTTTTTGCGTGAAAGAGTAAAAAACATCCATCCATCCTCACAAACTTTCGCATTCATAATATTAGTAGGATAATATAATTACCATGTTTGTAGAAAAAGCTAGCCAATCATTTTCATTAGCTTTTCTACAAAAATGTCATTGAAAATCATTCCAAAAGTCTCCTGCGTCGGTTATGTTAGTTTGACAAAGGCCAGTTAATTTACTTTGAAACCAAGAAAAAAATACTGAACAATCGATAGAAGTTTAATTTCTCTGCTCCTCATCAGGTGAAATCGGAGTCATCATACTGCTTGGCAATGGCCGCTCTCTCCAGACTTACTATAATATGGACCAAAGGTGCTTAGTTTTGTCCAGCTCGTCTCATCATCTTCTGCGAGGTCGGCGCGTCGTCTTTTTGGTGTGTCAGGGCGCCACATGGTAGTTATTTTGGCCTACAACTCATTGAGCATGCCGTACCATTCATTCTTAGGTTATAAAACCAAAATCACACTGAATACATATCCAAGAAAATATCTACTTTTGTGACTCAACTCTTATCAAAGAAATTCACAACATTCCATTCTTCAGACACACATGCAAAACTCGCTATCGTCGCCGTTAGCCATCGGTTGCACCATCACATCGGTCCGATTGCGAGTTGGCCAACATATCGGCGGTAGATCTGCCGAGTTGGCGCGGTCTAATGATATTGTTGTGACATTCTGACCTCAGCGGTGTAAATGTTAGCACATTCTTGTTTTGTACAGTGAGACACGTAACGTTTATACTATTGTATCCAGTTTTGAGTACTGCAATCGATTTTAAATCATATTCATTGCAGTAACAGAGTCGTTTACTAAACCCGAGAGGGATAGCTAAATAAAAACCAAGCAGACTGATAAATCGGTATATAAAGTTAAGCTGCTTATAAGATGATGGGCGATCATTCTTAATACGCAACAGGGGTCTTGTTGTGACTCGAAAACCGAGTTGGAGGTTGTTCTTGATTATTCTGCACTTACAGAACTGTTCTTTAAGTAGGATCTAGACAGCCTGTAAATGAATTTTTTGACTGATTTAAATAGTACAGCTCAAAATTCAGCAGGATCTGGAGAGATTGAAAGCTTCTGCTAACTTTAATGTGAAAAGACCAAGAAAGAAAAACCGGCCAAGTGTGAGTCAGACTCGGGCATGAAGGGTACCCGTACCACAGGAGTAGGCGAGCCCCCTTTAAATTTTAATTTATTTTTATTATTTG
Organism: Noctua fimbriata; assembly: GCA_905163415.1. Lineage (NCBI taxonomy): Eukaryota > Metazoa > Arthropoda > Insecta > Lepidoptera > Noctuidae > Noctua > Noctua fimbriata. The sequence goes on from LR990946.1 coordinate 6,246,874, forward strand.
TACAGAAGTACACATTCTGTGATAATTGCGTTGGGTACCCTTCAGATACGGGACCCCAAAAAGGTAGACTGGTAGAAAATACCCAAAGCATTAAGTCCGACATTCTCCAGTGTTTTTTACAAGTGCATAAAGTTTTAAAAAATCAATAAAGGAGAAAATGAAAACCAAATTCATTGCGATTTTCCTTTACAACTTTCGCTGATGTATCTAACATCAACACAACCGTTCAAGTAACTAAAGATTTATAGACGACGAAACATGATCATCGCATTGTACCGACTACTATTGAAAGGAAAACCTGATTACCATCGTAACGTACTTTCACCAGTTAAGTTAACTTTAACCGCAGGACTGTACGTTACCTAACCGCGAGGAGCTAGAGCCAACAGGTAATTAAACTTTATCTGAACGCGTTCATTAATAACGTTAAACCATTCTAATATATTTAACTTATATATTATCTGGGAACCAGTGCTGTTCGCGTTGTTGCTTTATCAATGGAATTTCGATATTAGTTTTGTAAATTATAACGTTACAACACTATAAAATAAGGGATAAATTGCATGAACGCTTTTTAGACGTCGCGTCGTCCGTTTTGTAAAAACATACAACATTATTTTTAGTTTATACGAAACCTGAATATAGTTTGTTCAGAATAAGTAACTGAATCCATTCCAATCTTTTATAAACCATGTTATAAAAATATTTAAAATGTTACAAGTTGGACACCGAGCGACATTAAGTACCTATCGCAATCATTTAGGTACCTACTGCCAAATTATTATCATCAATGAGCTCAAGACGACGCAGGAGGCGCGCGCGCGGGCGCTCTGCGTGGTGACCACGTTTTTGTGCTGACAACCACGTAGCAGAACAAGCTTATAACTTTGTGATTTTTCATGATACAGTTTTGAAATTTTGTACATAGATTCTTTACATAAAAATATTAGACACGTGTTTCAGGTTTCGCATATACTAAAACTAATGTTGTATATAGGGTTAGTTTACCAAGGGGTATCGTATTACCCAGTACTAATTGGGTTGTGGAGGTCTGATAGGCAGTCGCTCCATGTAAAATACTGGTATTCAGCTGCATCCGGTTAGACTGGAAGCCGATCCCAACATAATTGGGAAAAGGCCCCTTTGATAGAACTGGTTGTCTGGTTGTCAGACTTTCGGGTCACTGACTACCCGTTACGACTGTCGAAGATCTACAAATGACAGCCGTGACCAACGGCTTAAAGTGCTTTTCGAAGCACGGAGGAAACTTCACATGTAATGGATGGTCACCCATTGTTAAGAGCTAAATAAAGTGATTGCCTAACGTACTAATCAGCTTGTTTATTTAAAAGATTAGTTACAAGGGAGGTTGTAAATCAACAATTCCTGTCAACCCATGCTAGAAGGTATGTTGGGTGGGAGTGGCTATGCAGTGACGTTAATCAATGTTGCAATGGGTGGGGTTTGAAATCACGACCTATCGTTCGGTTGTCCACGCCTTAACTGTTGCGCTATTAGTGTTTGCTAGACTCATCTCTGGCAGAGGTTGCATTCCGCCAGAGATGAGTCTTATAAAATCTCATTCTGAATTATACCTAGTTCAATAATTGAAGAGGAGCTCGTGGCTATAACAGCCACAGCTTCCATTTTCAAGGTTAAGTAGTGTTTGTCAAGGTCGGTCCGTGAATGAGTGACCGTCATTAAGTACCGAGTTTCCTCCGCGCCTCGGAAAGCACGTTAAGCCTTTTCTGTGGATCTTTGTCAGTCGGTACGAGAAGTCAGAAGAATCCCGATAATCTGACCAACAGTCTTACTAAGCTAAGGGGTATCGTATTACCCAGTAGTTAGGTTGTGGAGCTCAGATAGGCAGTTGGTGCTTGTAAGATACTGGTATTCAGCTCCATCCGATTATATTGGGAGCCAACCCCAACAAAATTTGGAGACAATGTTGTAGTTGGTGACTTCTTTAAGTCCGTTACAGGGTCGCATGACAAAATATACAACATTAGTTTTAGTATATGCGAAACCTGAAACACGTGTATAGTATTTTTATGTAAAGAATCTATGTACAAAATTTCAAAACTGTAACATGAAAAATCCCAAAGTTATAAGCTAGTTCTGTTACCTAGTTGTCCGCACAAAACGTGGTCACCACGCAGCGCGCGCCTCCAACCTCGTCTTAAGCTCATTGATAATAATAATTTAGCAGTAGGTCCTAAATTATTGCGATAGGTACTTAATGTCGCTCGGTGTCCAACTTGTAACTTTTTAAAAATATTTTTAGGAAAAAATATAACATGGTTTAAAAATTATTGAAATCGATTCAGTTGCTTATTCTGAACAAACTATATTCAGATTTCGCATATACTAAAAATAATGTTGTATAGGGTGACTGGCAATTAGTGACCGATACTTAAACACGTGATTGTACTCATGATAACAAACAACTATAGCACAACAGCCGTATGAAATTGGGTGCTCTACGTACCCTGCACCGTACGATAGTAATAAGACAAAACGGCGTCACACGGCTAACATCTAACAGGTCAAAGGCGCGTGCTAGCGAATTTCATACGGCTGTTGTGTATTGTGATAGTGAATAAATATAAAAAAAAGTCTTTTGGAAAGTTGTTTGTTATCATGAGTACAATCACGTGTTTAAGTATCGGTCACTAATTACCAGCCACCCTATAGAATATAAGGCAACAAATCAGCAATATTGGTAGTAAGACCGATTACACATAGTTGCCCAAATGGAATTCACAAATCCACCCAGTTTCCGTGCTTTTAACATAGTCTCTATTGCCAATATTTTATTCATTTATGGTAAAGTTAGTTTTAATTGCAGCTACAAGCTTATAAGAATTCGCAACGAGATATATGATTGCAGCTCGATCAAGGACCTCACAACTCGCAAGAAAAGCCTGTTATGCAAAACGGTTACATCAATAAACTATATTATCTTGTTCAGGAATTAGACTATGACAAAATGCACTCAATATCCGTCTCTTATCATACGGCTACTGGAATAGTCGGCCGAAGATTTAAATCGTTCAATGTGCCGTCATCATGCTAAGGTTACGCGAAACAGTTGAAACTACGAAATGTGAGCTCGCACATCCCGCATTCCACGGCTCTATACATATAAGTTCTAACAATTCATACACGAAATATTTTCAAAGAATCATCTAACGGCTATAACGAAGCCATGTCAAGGGATTTTTTTTTATCTGAGTATATTTATTAAATAAAAAATAAATAGTTTAAAATTACTTAACCCACAAAATAAATACTGACTCCTTATTTTTAAACATCCATTACGCTAGTTTACTGCGTCGTATTTACCTACTGTCATTGTTAGAATATGGGAGTAAAGGTTTTATGCAAAAAGTCTCGAAACATTTTAGAATTATAATAATTTCGTAAAAAAAACACTCAGACAATTTTTTTTTTCGTTGCTTTGGTGACTTTACGACATAAAGAAGTTACTCTTAAAATATTTATATATTTCGTGTATCAGAATCAGAATCAGAATCAGAATCAGAATCTTTATTTGTGAAACATAGGTATTTACATAAAGGTCTTAAGTTAATTATATGGGCGCTATGTTTTGCCGTGAAGGCGTACAAATATTATTTAAAATAAAAGCAAACAGTAAAACAAAACACAAAAAAATAAATAAACGGCAAAATAAACAAAATTATGATTATATGTATGAAAAGATAGACCTTATGTAGGGTGACTGGTAATTAGTGACCGATACTTAAACACGTGATCGTACTCAAGATAACAAACAACTTTCCCAAAGAAACTTTTTTTTTAACTCGTTCACTTTTTATCCCAATAACACAACAGACGTATGAAATTCGCGCGCGCTCTCCTGTGACCTATCAGCTGTTAGCCGCGCGACGTCGTTCTGTCTCCCATTGTGCTCTGCCTACTCACTCTTGCACGGTACGATACGATTGTAATGCTGCCCAGCATTACAATCGTACCGTTTCCGTTCCGTCGTACCTATTGCATGGGGCTTAAAAAAAAATAACTGACGAAAAATGGGTGTACTATTAGGTGCCTTACCTTTTGGAGGATTACAGGCGTGATGTTATGATGAATCTAATAATTTAAATCACCGTAGTCGGCTAAAACAGTCGATAGTAGTGTCAAAGCAAATACTTATCAGGCAAAACTAAGTTTATGGCCTAACGCTGATAATTACTCGACTTGAAAGCGAACACCGCTTTCCATAACCGCGTTATACTAAATCTGAATGTCGCCCTTAATTATGTAAAACAATATCTTAATTATTACATTTCTGTCTACGATTTGTGACTATTGGCTAACAATCGGTTCAGTACGGCCTTATACCAAATACAGAGAATACGGAATATTCCACTTCGTCCCGTGAATTTGCCGCACTAGTGGGATAAAATGGATTGATAAAAATTTTGATGTCCTCTTTACCCCACTTATATTTTTTTTTGCCTTAACTTGTCAATTTGGGATAATTCAAAACAAAGCCGTGAATCACAAAAAAAAAAACAGCCGCTCGGGCCGATCTTTAGGTTAAGCCGTGCTTGCCTCGGTTGGTCTGTGGATGGGTGACCGCCCATTACATACCGAGTTTCCTCCGTGCCTCGGAAAGCACGTTAAGCCGTTGGTCCCGGCTGTCATTTGTAGATCTTTGACAGTCGTTAGGTAGTCAGAGGCCCAAAAAGTCTGACAACCAGTCTTACCAAGTGGTATCGTATTACCCAGTACTAACTGGGTTGTGGAGGTCAGATAGGCAGTCGCTCCATGTAAAATACTGGTATTCAGCTGCATCCGGTTAGACTGGAAGCCGACACCAATATAGTTGGGAAAAGGCTAGACAGATGATGATTATAAAAAAAAAACAATATTTAAAAAGTAACTTTCCCGTAATTTCGATTATTTTCTCTTATTCACAGCATTATATGTAAATTCTTTTTTATCCAAGGCTGAGATCTGAGACAAAGTGGACACGAAAATTTTAAACATTTTACTTTGTCCCACTAGTGGGATACATTGCTGGAGCAAAGTGGAATAATCCGAAAATAATCCCGTTACAATCTAATTCCTATCGTCAAACTGTACACTTCCTGGTAAAATAAGGGAACAGTCAATTCAATTCAATGCGAAGAATCGCCGCTTTGTGCTAGCAATAGTAACTCAATAATTAAAAGGAATGGAGGGAATTTTACAGTTACAATGCAAGTTATTCCGACTAGAATTACGCAATCAGACTGTTTCTTTGGTCTAAGTAGTGGTCGCAAGCGCTACCGCTGAGCATGAGGTCCTGGATTCAATTTCCAGGTCAGGCAAAGTGTTATTGGGTTTTCTCATCAGTTATTTCTCAAAGTAGAAGCCCGGAGTCTGGATTTGTGCCCGACTGATGGCAATAGGCTCACCCCTATTACATGGGTCTTATACATATGTTACTGGAGAAATGTTGAAATTCAAATGTTTATTTGTGTAGAGGTACACTTCAGAGAAAATCAGGCGAGTTGTTATGGAAATGTTACAGTTATACATAATGAAATTTATTCTGACCTTAACACGAATCCTAACTATACAAACAAATAAATAAAATGGAAGTGTCTATTTGTAATTTCAAAATAACAGCTTTTTACTGAATGCAACCATTCAGTAGTTCCAAGTCTGTTTGTTCCGCCTAATCTCCGAAACGGCTGGACCGATTTTGACGGGACTTGAATCAATAAAATTGTTAACAAGAGAGGGAAGCAATATTTTTATAATCGTTTCACGCGAACGAAGGTCGCGGGCAACAGAACAAATAAAATTGTAGACAACATAAAAGTGTTTGGCGTCGCCAGAAGAATAAATTAAAAGGATAAAGTCCACGAGACCTACAGGAAATACTCCAAGCCAGCAACACACACTGCAACGGATACTAAACTCAGATTAAACTTGAGAGGAAAAACACTGCATTGAAAGTAAAATGCTTTTAACCTAATTGTATTTCAGTGCCAGTAAAAATAACACAAAATTCAATTACCTGCGAGTTGGAATGGAGAGACGAATACATTTTCTACGATATCACTATTCAAGCACACCTTTTACTATGCATATCTGTGGTTATTATGTAAATGTACAAATAAATTTTTAAGAGAACAATCTCGGTTGCAAAATAAAAGCTCCAATGGGTGTGTTATTTTGTCCGCAAGTGTTCGAGTAGTACCCCGCCCTGTATCGTGTGTTGACATTTTGATGGCTATCCAGCACATTGCAAAATAATAACATCACTATCTCGCTCACGCATATCAAATTGCCACGCGTCAGAGAGGGACGGAAGATAACTTTTCTCATTGCCGCAATGGAACCTGCGCAAGAGTCGATGCGCATTTGCGATACGTACGACACCGGTGCAATTGTAATGCAAAACCGGTCGTTAGCTAAATGTGGTTAAAATATTCCTGATTGACATCTGTCTGCTCACCGCCCGCGAGTAAAGCCGTAATGGTAGGCTCTCGTTCTCTGTAAGGACGAATTAAAGTTAATCTTTACATCTTTTTTAGACTAATGATGCTATATTACATACATGTGGGTTATTATTTTCTTTCATAAGTGTGGCTGAAGATAATGTAGATTGTGTGTGTTTAAAAGATTTAAGTGGGGGAGACAATTATTGCTTAAAAGTGCGAAATGATTATCTACAGGCTAGAATTTTTTTATTTCTCTTCATTATTTTTGCAAACGCAAACGCGTGTGAATGGGATGACTTATACCATTTGAGGTCGGCGCAACACGTTTTCTTCTTCCATTCTCCCCTGTCAGACGACACGGCATCATTTACTCCTTTCTCTTTCATATCATTTCTCACACAATCCACCCATCTTTTCTCTGGCCTTCCTCTCCCTCTCCATCCATCACTCTTTTAGACTTCTTTTAAATTTTTCAATAATTGGATGATTTATATCAAACAAATCAAATCATTATATAAAATTAAATTATTATTTTTTAAATCCCCATCACTACAAATAAAAGCTAATAAACATTTGAAAACCAAGTCAATAAAAAGGCTGAGCCGGTTTTGATAAGACGTGTCTAATTGTAATATACACACCATGCACTTTCATTTGACACCCCATTTGGGTATATTTGAAAATATTCGATTTTTCATACCCCCTTTCATCCCACATAACTAGTAAATGGCTGCACCGATTTTGATAAAAACGTATCTAAGAACCATCGCCAAAAAACTAGCTTTCAAATAAAAAAAACTGCATCCAAATCGGTTCACTCTTTTAAGAGCTACGGTGTCAGAGACAGACACACACACACATACACTACTTACTTATAACACCCCTCTTTTTGCGTCGGGGGTTAAAAATAGAAACTCTGTGGCAAAATCTAGCACAAACCAAATCTTATCTAGTAAGCTATACCTAAGCTTTAAGTAAACAAGGCAAAACACTTAGTTTTAAAGTGTACTTCTATACGCCTGAAATTACATAACATCACGCTTGTTTTCCCCAAAAGGTTAGCCAGCGGTGACCTATTAAACCCACTTAGTACGCCCACATTTCGCCAGTTATGTTTAAGTCACATGTAGCCTATTGTCACCACAAATTCAGACTCCGGGCTACTGACAAATCTCAGATGGAAAAACCCAATAACTCTGCCCGACCAGGGAATAGAACCCCGGACCTCATGTTCAGCATTAGCGCTTGTGACCACTACACTAACAAGGAACCTGTAATTATATAGGACTTGCGTTTTTGATGAAGAAATCACGGAAGCTGAAACGTGATCAACCTCCATTCCTCTCCCATTTTTACGCAACAGTTTCACTTCAAACTGCAATAAATATCAGAATTAAACATATAACAACCAAAAATTATAGTGTACGAATGCAAATAACGAATTTATGTGCAAAATTATCATACAGGTCTGCAAACGCAGTCACAAATCAAAGTTACTCCGTGACCGTTTCCATAGCGTCATAGATAAATAATAGATGCGACACGGCAAACAGACATTGCCTACGGGCATTTTCATTGCCGTAGCATGTCGGATACGAAAGCGAAATCAATATCATGGTTTTTACCATAGTCTTTCTTTACCGTGTGGTTAGTGCCTAACCTGGTATCAGAGTTTTTATACCACCCATGGGCCTCTGACTTGGCTTTACATGCCGTGGAGAAATATCTCACGATGTTTTTTCTTCACCGAAACAAATGATAAATATACAATACGTAGATGAATCCGAAAAATCAGAGGAGCGTGTTTTGGGTTCGAACTGGAGGCCTATGACTTGGCAGTCCGACAGATCACTAGATTATCACTACTTTTTTACCATGGGAATGAGCAGAAACTACATAACGCTACCTTCGATCCATACACTTCTATTGCTTCATGCTTCATCCAAGTTTACACACTTGGTCATAAACTCATGCCGTTTGCAGGAGAGTATTTAAATAACAGAAATTACTGACAAAAAAGTTTGTAGGTGAACAGATGGTCGATGAAGAAAAAAAATTCTGAATTAGGGACCTGAAAGTAGACGACACAAAAAAAAAATGGCGTGAATCTTATTTTAATTGCAGATACTGAATCTAAGGCTGAACTTTAGAGTTAAACGTTAGAGGTGATGAATATAAATATTAATGGAGGAAGAGGGAGAGCTTCCTCTCCTCCTTCAATATTAACCAAAGAAAAGATGGATGGATAGTGTGAGGAATGATATGAAGGAAAAAAGGAGTAAATGATAGCGTGACGACTGACAGGGGAGAATGGAAGAAAAATCCGTGTTACGCCGACCCCAAATAACATGGGACAAGGAAAGGAACATATAAGGTGATACTAAACGATGGCCTATGTTCAGTAATGAATGTTTTTCAGCGATGATAACGATGTTTTAGAGGGGGCCGTTCAAGGCTGGCGAGGTATATAACATGACACCACGCCTGTAATCCCCGAAGGGCTAGGCAGAGGTGTACCTAATAGTACACCCACATTTCGCAAGTTACGTTTAAGTCCCATGTAATAGGGGGCGAGCCTATTGCCATCAACTGTGCACAAATCCAGACTCCGTGGCTGCTACTGAGAAATTCCTGATGGAAAACCCGATAACAGTTAGCCCGACCTGGGAATCGAACCTAGATATCAGGCTCAGCAGTCGCACTTGCGACCACTAGACGCACGAGGCAGTCTATTCGATTATTATTCCGGATGCATCTATGAGTAAAGTAAGTACATGAGTGTCGCATCTTCACAGTTTTACTACTCTATGAGCGTAACACCTTTTAGTTAATTCATTAGTTTACCTACAGTTCGACAAAACTTTGGCAATAATTTAAATAAGTAGGCGGAACGAGACAAAGGTCGATAGGCTGTTTGCGAATTAACTTTGGGGGCATAGAATGGGCGAATGTTGTTTCAGAGCGAGTGAAAAATGGCCATAAATGAATTGACAAAATGTTAGTCCTTGGTTTCTTGGTTCATTAATGGTAGTTTAGGTTTTCTTATAAATGCAACATTTTATGTGTGTAAAAATACCCTTAACGAGGCCGAAAGGCATTTGTTCTCCCTGTCATTGTAATATTATTTTTGTTCTAGCATACTTGGGAACCTTCTAGTTACAAAAAATACCAACATTTTCACAAGGTTTTTTGATACGTTTTAATGTTATAACTTTGCTTTAAATACCTCCACGACCCTCGGACTATTCAATGCATCGATCAGCACAAGGTTTTGAGTGCGTTACATTGAGTCCTACCGTACAAAACGTGATTTTTCACCCCAAAAAATAAGTCGTATCCAGGCAATAATTTTTAGTGTGTACAGAATGCTTGGTTGACGGCTTCGTGAAGGGTCAGTTTACACCTTGTATACATATTAATTGGTTTATTTTGATGATGATGATCATTGATCAATGCAGATAATTTAATTTCGACATAAAGTTTAAGTTTTTTAAAGTGACTAGAGAATGCTTACCAATTTTCTCGCTTATTTCAAAGCTTTCCATTAAAACCAACTACCAATCTCAGAAACTACATTACCTAGGACTCAATAATTATCATTATACTAAATATTCCTTGCAAGGCGTTTATACTGCCCAAAAGAACAACAACACAATAGATAGACTAAGAGTTATGTAGGTGATTGTAAAATAGGCCTAGAACTAATAATAATGTGCTGCAGAATTCTGAACTGACACAAATAATATATTTACTTGAGTTAATCTTGATATAAAGGGTACATTTTCCAAAGTACTGTCCCAATTAGTTCAAGTATACTGCTTACTTTTTGCAGTGTCACAGGTTTCTGACCAAACAGAAGATATTATCATCGATTCCTTGATGACTCTGTTCTGGAGTGTAAATGTGGTGCTGTTCCACAAATGATGATGATGTTTTCTGTGTAGTTTGTTCATTATACAGAAAATGATGGACGCTGAGAGCCCATTTCCAGGCCGATTTAATTAAGATTGCCATCGATACGCTAAGAAGAAGAAATTTTACAGGTCTGTAAGGCTTTTTCTATTTTTTTTTTTCTAAAAGGTTTCTGCGATAAGGAGCAGTTAAACCGACCGGACTCCGGACTGACTGGAGACAGCAATCTTTGAGATACTTCAGTACATTATCTGTTATTTGGTGACCAGCGACCGGTCTGCCATCTATCAACACAACTCTGGAACTAAGATAAAACTTCATTTTTAAATGAATTTGTTGACATAAGATGGCGAATAGCCCTGCAGACTTCATTTAAATTACTTTAATCTTGGCTCACGCCCAGCACACAGGCAAAATGGTCACATAATTGCAAGCAGATTAACAATAAATTACCTCAACGTATAGCCACGACTTATAACAGCGTGCCGTGGGGCTGCAGCATTAGATTTTAGGTCGATTACGCACCGTGACGGCAATAGGTACCAACCAATAGCAGGCTGGCATTTACTATCATTCGTTTATTATATGATTATTCTAAATCTAACCATAAGCGGATGTGTACTGCTTACTCCTCATTCTTTCTCACTGCGTACACCCTACACCTAGTCACTACATACACACACACACACACATCCTACACTAACTTACTACACACAACCCAAACCCTACATTTATCCACTTCACCACACAGTTAAAAGTTTTTCATTTTGTGTTTTCTTTACACAAATAATTATATCCTGTATTTTTACACCATTTGCTTATTGTTGAATCGTCCTGATTTAGTATAATATGTTACGAAGAATCACAGTTATATCTAAGCCTTATATGCTTTTAGTCTTTGGATATTGTAATGTGATGGCTTTTGGTGTGTGTATTTTTATAATTAGCCCGTATTATCCCTGAGCAAAGGCCTCCCCAGAGAATGGGCAGCAGCGTTCTCTGATTCTACAACAACCATACTGCGATCGCCAACCCGCCTGCCAAGCGTGGCGATTATGGCAAAACCCCCCTTCTTGGGGGAGGCCTATGTCCAGCAGTGGACTTTTCGGCTGAAATGATGATGATGATGATGAAAGGCCTACCCCATTCCTTCCAGTTCTCACAACGGTGTGAAATACAGAATGTAATTATTATCATTCCTAAGCGCAAACTATTTGAGAATAAGAGGGTAATTGTGTAACACATTCACGATGCCAATGCTATTAACATTGACATCACTATCTGCCCGACTATGTTGGGGTCGGCTTCTAGGCTAACCGGATGCAGCTGAATTAACATGGAGCGACTGCCTATCTGATCTCCACAATCCGCAGCTACTGGGTATTACGATACCCCTGGGTAAGATTGTTTTGCAGACTATCGGGCCACTGACTACCTGCAGCAACTGACAAAGATCTACAATTGACAGCTAGGACCAACGTCTTATAAGGCACGGAGTAAACTCGGTATGTTATAGATCTGTCAGCCTCACCCTTCACTCATATCGTCACCCATCCACGGACCGACCTTGGCAAGCGTGTGGCTGTTATTATTTAGCCATTTGCTCCTCGTTACTAGAGTATCGTTTACTAATTTCGAATTTGTGTTCCTCAAATCACACAAAAGCCTTCTTTCATAACGGCAAAAACCACAGTCTATTACAAGATACAATTATCACAGAAATAATTTAAAATTACGTAACCAGTCAATATCTTAGAACGAAGCCATTAAAACGCACCTGCAATGAAGAGATAAATTAATTAAACTAGGCAATGCGTTAGTACCAGCACGCTTGTGAAGTGGGCAAATGATTGCTAGATCTAATTGCAAAAGTCAAAGTAACTGTCAAAGATCGCCATATTGGTTCGAGCATAAAGACCTGAGATCAATATATGTACAAGTATCATCATAAAATACAATACATACATAATTAATTAATTAAGTATGCATTATTATTGCGCAGATAAATTGGAAAAACTATACAACATTATTTTTAGTATATGCAAAACCTGATTATACTTTGTTCAGAATAAGTAACTGAATCGATTCCAATAATTTTTAAACCATGTTATATTTTTTCCCAAAAATATTTAAAAAGTTAAAAGTTGGATACTGAGCGACTTTGAGTACCTATCGCAATAATTTAGGTACCTACTGCTAAATTATTAATATCAATGAGCTCAAGACGACGCTGGAGGCGCGCGCGTGGTGGCGCCGCGTGGTGACCACGATTTTGTGCGGACAACCAGGTAACAGGACAAGCTTATAACTTTGTGATTTTTCATGACACAGTTTTTAAATTTTGTACATAGAATAATTGCATAAAAATACTAGACACGTGTTTCAGGTTTCGCATATACTAAAACTAATGTTGTATATTGCCATGAATTGTGCTAAAATTCGCCAGTGCTTAGTTCAGTTGGTGTCTCTGGAGATAACTGACATACAAATTAATTCGCAAACGTTACAAATGCAATAAGGATTCATCAATAACACTACTTACACTTTCTAAACCCGATTACTAAACATTGAAGCAGTTTCTAGACACACCTGCACTGCATACATAAAGGTATATTGATCATAAAATATATCTACGAATGGATCCTGACAGAACATTATCGTTAAATTATTGGTTTTAGAGCTAGAGATGCACGATCCGATTCGATACTTTACAGTATCGATATGATATTCGCAGTATCTATACGATACTAGGATGAGATACTCCAATATTTTGGATCGATAAAAACGAATACGATAAATGCTTAGATCGATACCGAAGTACAAGAATGAATGGATCGTATCATAACACATTGTCCTAAAGAAGGAAGACCCAAAAAGATTGTAAAAGAATTTCTGGTGTTTTGCCTAGACACTTTGAGGGATTAATATGTGCGATACGATACTTTCATTTTGTAGTTTTACCACTATATAGATATTTGGAGAATCGGATCGGAGCCATTTGATATTAGAATTGTCTAGCATAGTTGCGAACCGGATCGATCCATCATCTGCCTAACCTTTTCCCAACTTAGTTGGGGCGGCTTCTAGTGTAATCGGATGCAGCTGGATACCAGTATTTTACATTGAGCGACTGCCTATCTGAGCTCCACAACCAAGGGTTAGTACTGGGTATGACGATACCCCTTGCTAAGACTGTTGTCAGACTTTCGGGCCACTGACTACCTGTAACGACTGTCAAAAATCTACAAATGACAGCCGGGAACAACGTGCTTTCCGAGGCACGGAGGAAACTCGGTATGTAATGGGTGGTCACTGGTCAATCCATCCACGGACCAACCTAGGAAAGCACAGCTTAACCTAAAGATCGAACCGAAAGGCTGTTATTATTTAGCCACGAGCTCCTCGTATCGATTCAAAGTATCGCTACAAATGCAAGTTTCGTTCATCCCAGAGGACATACGATACGTTTCCAACGAATTCATTCCCAATTTCAATACTATTCTAGAATCATAGTTGTGTTGTGTTTCGAATCGATCAGTCTCGATACAAATGCAAGTCAAGCATCCCTAGTGGACCTAAGCCCACGCAGACAAACGATTAAACTTGTGATGATATCGCAACAAACCCTGACTTGACAGTTTACGTTAGTCCATCAAGTGCGTAATAATTATTAATATTGGCACATAGATAAATCTCGTACAATTAGGTACTGTTACGTAACGGGCTAGAATCTAGAGGTATTTATAATTCATATAAAGCAGTGGAAATAATGTAAATATCGGTTGTTCGAATACTATTTCTTAAATTCAAGAAAATCTTCTAAAAATGTTAAGTGTTCAACACAAAGATTTGATTTGGAAAAGCAAAAGACAATTTCTTTTGAATATTTTTATAAATTGCACAAGCTGGAGAAACGGATAGGTAGGTATCTATGTAAACATTCAAAACAACAACTTGTTCATTATTTTTTATAAGTAACACAACTCAGTCTCTCTCAGGGAAAACTACGCTAAAATATCTACTTCGTAAATCTTTCTAAGGGATGTATTAATAACCAATACGTACCTAACTGTTCTAAATACCAATATAGAAATTAATTTCCGTTCAGATACGACAAGCAATAGCTACTTCATCATATTGCCGATAGATCTACCATTTCCGACCACGAGACATTAGTATTGCTCGGAGACAAATACTAGACAAGCTGTAGGCATAAATACTGTCATCTACAATTATTAATAACAGGTACCAGGGACACAGCTTACTTTAGGAGTACCTACTGTTGTAAATCCTGTTATAATCTGCTTACCGAAGATAAAGTCAAAGATTTTATTTATTAAAGGTAGGTGTAAAATGTAAGTAAATATAAAGAGATCGCTGTATTTTGCCGACAACGGCGTAAAAATATTAAAAATAAAATTTTCTTAATTACTATCTAATCTACTTAGCTTTGCATATCGTCTATGTATTCTTTGAGAAGAAGGCCTTTTGTGTTAAATATTAATTTGTTTAAGTACTTTTTAAAATCATTTAACTCATTTTTTTCTCGAATTTTGTTGTTTATTCTGGGTGCCATATGCCTTTAAAACTTTTTGAATAAAGTGCTGTGTTGTGTGCATTGGCACAAATCATTTCAATGCTTCAAATTTCAATGCTTCAAAAAAATGTAAATTACATTTTACGAACTATTTATTATATACATAATGATAGTATGAAATATTATAATACTTTCGTGTATGTCAGTGTGAGGGATCGAGTTATTCTTCTATGAAGTGGAATATGGCTTTCATCAGACTAAAAAGAACTAAAGTAATGATAAAAATAAGACTAAAAGTAAGAAAAAATAAACATCTAAACAACGACGACAATAGGACACTTAGGCGTCAAAGTATTCCTCCGCATCGCTGTCATCTGGAAACGTGCCCAGAAGACTGGCAGCATTGCCACGCTGAATAGCAATGCTAATTCTTTGGCCAAAGAAAGAGCCAGCCCTCTGGTCACGCGAAGTGTCGACCAGTCGGCGAGAGATTTCCTTAAAAAGGAGACGCGCACTCGGTCCCATCATCATTATAGAGCAATTATTCCGGAAGTGATGTGTATCATCATCATCATCCATAGCCCGAATTCACCCACTGCTGGGTATAGGGCTCTCTTTTCTCGTGCCAATCCCCATGGTCCTGTGCCAGCCTCATCCAGGTTTTTCCCCCGATGGCAACTATGTCGTCTGCCCATCTCGCCGCCGGACGACCCACGTTTCTTTTACCAGTTCTTGGACGCCATTCGGTGACAGCCTTAGTCCACCTGTTATCACTGCGCCTTGCTAGGTGTCCTGCCTAACTCCATTTGAGTTCCGTAACGCGATTTCCAATATCGAAAACCTTTGTGCGTTTCCGGATTTCGACGTTAGGAACTCGATCTATCAGCTTTATGCCGAGCATGGAACGCTCCATGGCTCTCTGTGCAACTCTCAGTCTGTACACAGCCTCCTGCGTGAGCGTCCATGTTTCAGCACCGTACGTCATTCATATTAAGCCTCAGAGTAGCCCAAAATTCAAACTTACGTTTTTTTTGCAATTAGCAAATCAGTGTCAGTTTGTATGTAAAATTTGATTCGCGGGCGTACCAAATATGGCTTTACAGAGTTACAATTAAAGTTTAAATGAACTTACAGGGTTGTATTGATGACTTTAATTATTATAATTCTGTATAACGGCCGCAAATCTTATTTTGTTCAACACAATATAGCCTGACAGTGACCGGAAAATTACAAAAAACGTAAGAAAATTTGAATTTCGCGCGATACTCTGGAGCTTCCACCTCAAACTTGGATATCATAAAGAAATATATCCATAATACATATATGTAGTTGTTTTGCCAAGTCTAACATGTGAAAGTGGTGTTTGAAGCTTTGCTGAGCGGTTTGATGAATTTCAATAAAATTTTGCAACCTTTTATTCTGATAGTGATAGGTTTCTACTAATCTTTTTCAGACTCCACGCGGAAGAACCCACGGGAAAAAGCTAGTACCTAGGTACTTAATTAATAACAGGTACCAGGCACACAGCTTGCTCGAGAAGTACTGTAGTAAAGTACCTATTTCATGAAGGGGACAGTTACTATGGCGTGGCAGGATTGGGTACTGATGTTACACTTAATTTAATGTTAGGATACATTCCTAGTAGCAAGTCGGGTTAGCTAACTGTTTTTAACTGTTATTTACATGGTTGATGACTGTGGATGGGAGAAAGCAGACACTAATAACTATCTCATACATTAACCAACATAGGGATATACAGAATAACGGCACGGTTGGCGCAGTGATTGAGCGATTGACTGCTGCGCTGCGTGTCACGGGTTCGATTCCCGCAAGGAACAAAATGTTTGTATGGCCAACGGGTGGTTGATCCGGTTCTGACTGTTTGTGTATGTGAGTTTAAATGTCTGTAAAAGCACCCACGATACAGGAGAAATTCCTAGTGTGGCAACTATATTTAAAAAAAAAACATATTATTTGTTTTTTTTTTGGTGGCCCAACTGATGGGAAGTCCGCCATGCGCTCAGCCACTGCGCTAACCGTGTCGTCATGGCGTAATGCTAACTAATCTTCCTTTATCACACACAAAAACAGACTTCAACCTCTCTATCCCTCCCAAAAATTAGATTACCAGGTCAATTACGCGACACCCACAGGTCAATTCCAGTCTGTTGCATAGTAATTGTACCGACACCTGCACATGTATAAGCTGGGACGAATTGAATCGCGCTGACGTCACGTGACGTCATAACATGGCGTCGTTAATCTCCGGTCAATCATCAGCGCGGTTCATTAGTTGAGATAGGCACAATGTTGGCTCTAAAGGGGTACAGATGCTTTATATCAGTACTATACAACATTATGTTTAGTATATGCAAAACCTGAATATAGTTTGTTCAGAATAAATAACTGAATCGATTCCAATAATTTTTAAGCCATGTTATATTTTTTTCCCAAAAATATTTAAAAAAGGTTACAAGTTGGACACCGAGCGACACTAAGTACCTATCGCAATCATTTAGGTACCTACTGCCAAATTATTATTATCAATGAGCTCAAGACGACGCTGAAGGCGCGCGCTGTGGCGCCGCATGGTGATCACGTTTTTGTGCGGACAACCAGGTAACAGAACAAGCTTATAACTTTGTGATTTTTCATGATACAGTTTTGAAATTTTGTACATAGATTCTTTACATAAAAATACTAGACACGTGTTTCAGGTTTCGCATATACTAAAACTAATGTTGTATAGCATTTATCAGTAAGGTGTGGTCATATTTCAGGGTGTGATCCTGACCATCAAACTGAACAACTTGCTCCATGGGACAACAGAAGTAATCTCGAAAAAAAATCAGCTGTCCCATACATTTGGGTGGAGTAGGTATTGAAATTTTGTACGGGACCGGTGATTTTTTGCATTGTCATCCAAACTAAACAAGTATGCAAAATTTCAGCTAAATCGAGAACCGGGAAGTGGGTCAACTTTAACTTCTAAGATTTTTTTACATGGTTAGTTACTGATCTTCTTCTTTCGCCCATGTTCCTCTGACTTGGCTTTACATGCCGTCGAGAAATATATCTCAGTCATGCTGGGTTCCTCACGAAGTCACGATGTTTTCCTTTTTCAACGAAGCTAGTGATAATTATACAATACGCACATGAATCCAAAAATCAGAGGTGCGAGTCTTGGGTTTGAACTTGAGACCTATGACTTGACAGTCCGATGGTCACACAACTAGGCTATCACTGCTAGCTATAACAGGCCGGCTGCTGATTAGTAACAGGTGAAGCTAATAAAAAGCCTGTTGCCATTGCCACTTGCCACATGCAACGAAGCATCACGTGAAGACGGCTCGACGGATTATTTTATTTGTTATGTCCGTTGTTGTCAGGGCCGAGTTTGTATTGAAGAAGTTTTATTTTAATTTTGCTAATCGCACTTCCCGTTTTCTTCATTAGAAAAATGCACCCGTGCGAAGCCGGGGCGGGTGGCTATTTTACAAGGTATGTCGTTTCTCAGAACAGACGGCTCACCAGTTTCAAACAACTGATCGTAGGTTGAAAGGCCCTGACTTCGAATCCTACTCGCTGAACTATTATGTGGAACTTACGTGATTAACTCGCCTGGAGGCGTTAATTGGTATTTGAATCTGATTATATAGGTACTCAATGAGTTGATCAGTCGTGGATAATATCTAGGTATCTAATTATGTAATCATGTACATGCGGTGAAGGATATACCTATGTTATAGCTGCTGGGTACTCATCAGCCCAATCTCCCTTCTCTTTACTAGTTTTGCGTCGTAATCGGTTAAGAAGATAAATGTATTCATTGTCAATCAATCAATCACTTCATTAGTTAAATATGTGTACACATTCTGCAAATAGATGTGATCTATTACGTTATTGCCCTTATTCCTTATTTTACCAAATAACACAACAATTTCACAAACAAGGCATGCAAGCGTTTCATATTTATCGTCATCATCTGCCTAGACTTTTCCCAGCTATGTTGGGGTCGGCTTCCAGTCTAACCGAATGCAGCTGAATACCAGTATTTTACAGCGACTGCCTATCTGACCTCTACAACCCAGTTAGTACTAGGTAATACGATACCCTTTGGTAAGACTGGTTGTCTGACTTTTTGGACCACTGACTACCTGTAACGACTGTCAAAGATCTATTACAAATGACACCCGGGACCAACGGTTTAAAGTGCTTTTCGAGGCACGAAGAAAACTCGGTATGTACCTAATGGGTGGTCATCCACAGACCAACCTAGGCAAGCACGGCTTAACCTAAAGATCGATCCGAGCGGCTGTTATTGAGCCAAGAGCTCATATACAAAAAAGATAGCATATATAGCAACTCATTTGCAAGCCGCAAATGAGTTGCTTATGTTGCGTTGTTCACTAAAGATTTAAGCTAAAAATAAACGTTAGAAATGAATAATTTGACTGATAATAGATGAATATCACCTTTAAATTGAAAACTAGAAACAGAAAGTAACTTTCTTATGAACCCTGCCCTAATCGCCAAGTAATTAGGATCTCCACAAACAACTAAGCCTTTCTCCAAACATATCTTTTTTGCCTCCCCAAGACAAACTATTAAATAATTCCAGCATTATTAATTCTTAGCTGTTGTAGGTACACACATACACAATTTCGCAATCCACTCAATAATTTTCCGACCATACCTTAGCGAGCAATCATTCGAAAAGGGCAGCCATAGCCAGATTCCTCTATCTTCGGAATTAACTCCTCATTAAGAAATTGTCGCTACCGACGAATTGACAGCATAATAGGACCCCAACCTCAATTGCTACTCGATTTATACTTATTAGTTTTAACTAGTTAATACTGGTTATTGACTGTCGAGCGCTGACAGTCAAATATAAAGTAAAAAATAATGTAAGTTATTGCCTGTGCTTTCACTCGTTTTCTACGGAAACTGCTAAATTTACCTGGATAAAAAGTATCCTATATTCGAATGCAGTTCATTGTTTATCTGTGAGTTAAATATCATCTAAATCTGTTAAGCCGTTTAAGTGTTATTGCAGAACATACATCTTCCACATTCATTTACTCTATTGGTATTTTGACTTATTTGATTCTCATGACATACTTATTTACGTACAAGAAATAATGTATAAATGGTAACAAATTGATGTGTCCGTTTGCCGTTTAGGTTTATTAATTGCTAATGGATGTATAAAATATTTGTGGCTTGTTTAAACTTGAAGTTTATTAGTCTGAATCTATGTATAGTAATGAGCTTTTGATTTACTTAGACACGAATTGTAGAGTTAGAGCTAATTGTTAAAGTTGTAATTATTTTATCGACTCCCACTTATCTTTATATAAGTAACTTTAAGTTCAGTTCATTTATTTCACAAACATATGCAATATATCTTTTTTGTAGGTAATTTCAAATAATCATAATTGTCCGCGTATTCCTGAAAACAGGTACCTAAGTTTTACTCATTATTCTCCTGCCCTTATCCGAATTTGTTTGGCGTCGGCGCAGCATGTCTTCTTCTTAAATACTTCTCTATTACTCGTCACTCATCAGACACCTCCTTGCTTGCCATATCATCCTTCACAAAGTCCATCTATCATTTCTTACTCTTCACGTCATACTTACTCTACTCGTATAGCCATTCACAGTACATTAAAATATATTTAGATCTTGTTTAATTATGTCTGTATCCCACTTTCCCTTGTTGTCAGGAATTTCACTTCATTTTCGCGTAGAAACCAGTTAGATTACCTATGCACAATCGTGGTCTTTTAACCTAGCACGACCGACGCAACACGACTCGAATGGGTTCCTTCACCTAATTCTGACGCTTGCAGTTTTACTTGTGAGAATAGGAACGAGTAATTTACTATCACTACATAGTATAAAACAAAGTTGCCTCCTCTGTCTGTCCCTATGTATGCTTAGATCTTTAAAACTACGCAACGGTTTTTTATGCGGCTTTTTTTAATAGATAGAGTGATTCAAGAGGAAGATTTATATGTATATATTACACCCTTGCCAAGCCGGGGCGGGTTATCTATACATATAAACTGGTTGATGATGAAAATGTTATAATCATCCTCGTTGACACTTTGATAGTATGGTCCAAAACTTCCTTTCTTCCAGAGTAGCCCGTGAAATACGGCCGCAAATCATATTCTGTTCAGCATAGAACCTGACACTGACCGGCAAATTTCAAAAAAACGTAAGAAAATTTGAATTGCGCAGACTACCCTGACGTGAAAGGAAAGTAATTTGAGAACAGTTCAGTGCCTAGTAGTCGTTCAGACCGTTTGTGTTCATGGCGGTCAATCTCAGCAAAGACTAGCCATCAACGCGGGAGATATACAACATTATTTTTAGTATATGCGGAACCCGAATATAGTTTGTTCAGAATAAGTAACTGAATCGATTCCAATGATTTTTAAACCATGTTATATTTTTTCTCAAAAATATTTAAAAAAGTTAAAAGTTGGATACTGAGCGACTTTGAGTACCTATCGCAATAATTTAGGTACATACTGCCAAATTATTATTATCAATGAGCTCAAGACGAAGCTGGAGGCACGCGCTGCGTGGTTACCGCGTTTTTGTGCGGACAACTAGGTAACAGAACAAGCTTATAACTTTGTGATTTTTCATGATACAGTTTTGAAATTTTGTACATAGATTCTTTACATAAAAATACTAGACACGTGTATCAGGTTTCGCATATAATAAAACTAATGTTGTATAGTTCACAAGCACCTATCTATGTCTGCAAACAGGTGCAGTCTCTGCCCTTACCATAGTCCGATGGGACGGCAGCCTGACACGACTGGAGAGAGATAAGGCACAGGACTGATACAAAAGGCACGGGATCGTACCGCCTGCTTCCAACCTCAGAAGTTACTGAGGAATTCCTAATGTTGGCAACATTGCATTTGAAGAGCAATCTGTGAACGACAGCAAAGAAAAACGAAGGAGTTTCATATACACAAACTGAGGTTTCTGCAGTGGGGGTACCTGAGAATTTATAACGGCTCTTGGGCTCTCGGATAGTTCACTAATCTCATTCTAGCTATCATTGATTGTTACTTTCTTGTACCTAACTTATTGAAAAAAAAAAAAAAAATTAAGTTGATTGCCTCGAATTTATTTTAAGTAAAATTAGTTTATAACTTCACACTAATAGAAAAACCCAAAAACACCTTGTCTGAACTGGGGATCGAACCCAGGACCTTACCCTCATTTTTTCTCACTAAAATTCTACTTACATCAGTGTTGCGATTAAAGCTCCTATCATCAAAAGTATCCCACAGACCTCTATGTACATGTAAAACTCAGTTGGATTCCCATTGTCCGATTGTGTCGCCGTCAAATGGATGCAGCCCCAGGTCGTTTCACCGGCAGACATCTCGGTATTGTGTGCATCAACTATTCACAATGTTGCTACTAGCTTGGTAACTAGATTACCTACAATGTGGCAACCTAGTTTTGTATTGATTTGAATTGATACTGCAGTTTTTAACCGACTTTAAAAAAGTACTTGAATTATAGATCGTTTTTTTTTAAATTTCATTTAGGAGAGGTAGCCCGTGCGCTGATCCCATTTAAATTGAAGAACTGAACTCTGTGTGTGTATGTGTGTTTGTTCTGTTTGAACTTTCTTTGAGTAGTTTTTGAATTAACTCCTTTAATTCGTATTTTTCGTCTTGGACTATGTTTATGACATGATGGTCGCTTAATAACCAGACGGCACGGTTGGCGAAGTGACTGAGCGATTGACTGCTGCGCTTCGTGTCGCGGGTTCGATTCCCGTACGGAACAAATATTTGTATGGCCTACAGGTAGTTGTTCCGGGTCTGGCTGTTTGTGTATGTGAATTTAAATGTTTGTAAACGCACCCACGATACAAGAGAAATTCCTAGTGTGGGGCAACGTTTTTAAAAATTAAATTAAAAAATAACCTCTAGTAGAAAATCTTTTGTGTAGATTCACATCATCACATCACTTCAGCCGAAAAGTCCACTGCTGGACATAGGCCTCCCCCAAGAAGGGGGGGTTTTGCCATAATCGCCACGCTTGGCAGGCGGGTTGGCGATCGCAGTATGGTTGTTGTAGAATCAGAGAACGCTGCTGCCCATTCTCTGGTAAGTCCCTTAGTCGCCTCTTACGACACCCACGGGAAGATATGGGATGGTGCTATTCTTTACGTCCGGACACCATACAGAACAAATTGTGTAGATTAGGGACCTAAAATGTCTTCAGCTGGCTGTGTTGAAGACCACCTTCTCCACTCAGTAACTGTTCAAATACAGTGCAACTTATTTTATGAGCAACTGAATCTAGCAACTTCAATCAACCAACGCCTAAACATAATCCCTCACAAAATCACCTCACATTTTGTCCACCATTAACAATCCCCAACAAACACAATGACATATCTACCTATCATTCACGACCAATATTCCGCACTTTAACTTTAACCGGCCAATCCGCGCATTGCCACGGTAGTAAATGAGTGGCCGTCCATTATCTACGCCGGTAAATTCGGTAATCCGCGCCCGGTTTGTTAAATTGTATAAATCATGCGTGCGACCGCTGTAATCTTTCGCGACATTAATCCAGCATGCGGTGGTTATTCTGGACAGTAAGCGGGCGAAATTGCGAACGAAATCGTGAAACACGGTGAAAAAAAAAAACGATTTCGTATGGTATCATTTTTGAGAAATTAATTGAATGTTCTTTTTGAGTAGTCGTTTTACTTATGAATTAGTGTTTGTTTAGTTCTGTACAATCTTCCTCGCCCTTGTCCCATGTTACTTGGGGTCGGCACAACACGTTATTTTCTTCCATTCTCCTCTGTCAACCGTCACGCTATCAATTACGACTTTTTCTTTCATATCATTCCTCACACAATCCATCCATCGTTTCCTATGTACGTATTAACAAAGAATAACTTTTTTTACTAACCTACAGCCTTTCTTAATTTTGACATAACGCTGTAAAAATGTTTTTACAATCTTTCAGTCTTTCCTCCTTCCGTTGCTTTGGTGGTCTACGAGCCCTATACCATTTTACTTATTTTATGGTGGAAAAACTGTGGGCCAAAATAGCAAGAAACTGGTGCCCTGAGACAGCGAGGCGGGGTCGCGGCAGGCCATGCAGGAGATGGTTGGACGAACTAGAAAGGTACAGAACTAGAAGGAGGACACGCAGGTTCGCGAGAAATGAAAGGAGTTTAGGCCTCCGTCCACTTCTTTCACTGCCCAAGAGTGGGACAGAGCAGGATAGAAAAAATAAAATCTTTTTCTTTCTGCTTCTTTATTATAAAGGGTGTAAATAGAACCTTAACATAGCCGAAAGGCACTTGTTCTCCCCGTCTTTGCGATCATTTTTTTGTTCTAGGCCATACCTGGGAACCTTCTAGTTACGGAGATATTGGGGGTCAAAGTTCCAACTTTTTCACAAGTTTTTTTTTAAATACATGCTTTTTATGTAAGATTTTTACTTTACACACCTTCACGATCCCCGTACTATTCAATCCATCCATCAGCACAATGCTTTGAGTGCTTTCCATCGAGTCCTACCGTAAAACGTGATTTTTCACCCCAAAAAAAAAGTCGATTCCCAGCAATATTTTTTGCGTAAAGTTACTTAGTTTGACTTACAGAAATGCTTGGTTGACGGCTATGTGAAGGGTCTGTTTACACCCTGTATTCCGACTACGATAGAAAATCACTTTTAAGTACACATAGATCTCCCAGTGAAACAGACAAAATGAAAGTGCACCCACAGTGAAAACTGGTTAAAACAGTTCAAGGCAATAACCCAGTGTATTGATGTTATTACGTCTAGAACACAGCTAGGCTAGGCTAGCATTTCCCGTAAGGTCAGGTTGAAATAAAGCTCATTATTTCGAGATTGTCCCCCTTTTAGCAAAATAATTGCAAGTTATTTGTGCGTAACCTTTAAATGCAGTTAACTAATAGATTATAAATAACTATACGTGCTTGGATTTATTGTATTGCGTTTTGGAATTGTTTGTAAACTATTAAGTGTACGGTAATTTGTTAGTTTCACGAGTTCTAGCCTAGCCTTTTCCCAACTATGTTGGGGCACGTTGGAGTAACCAGTTGCAGCTGCAGTCTTCAGTTCCATGAAAACAGATCGATTTCTGTTTTCTGCCTCGGATAGATTGGTTTCTCTGAAGTTATCCAAGATCTCGCACCCTCCCCCTGCCTATAGCCCTAACGATGGAAGACGCGAGGCGTAAGCGACCTGTGCATGCTTTGTTCGCAGGAAAAGAGTAGAGGAGGACACTAAATTGATTGGTGATGAACTAGGACAGCAACCTAGACGCCTTAAGTTTTTGTTAACACAGTAACTTATTATAAAAATCTGTAACTGTTACTGTTAGCCTGTGTCATCCCACTGCTGGGCAAAGACCTCTCTCCATGACTCCCAAATTCATCGATCCAGGGACAATGTAGACCACTGGTCGTTAGTTGTGTCCAGCTCGTCCTGCCATCTCCTGCGAGGTCTACCACGTCGCCTTCTGGCTATGTCAGTATATGTTATTTTGTCCCACAGCTCGTCAGGCATATTATAAAAATCTTAATCTTAAATTATCTTTCCCGACTGGGTGAAAATGCACCCCCTTGCGTTGCACCCTGCTGCCGGCGCCCATGTGCAGCTGAATACCATATATTCTATGCATTACATAAAGCAGTACATAAGTTATCGTATGCCCATTATCCTATTCATTAAAATTGGCAGTATCCCCGTAGCGTGAGCTGATCCCCCAGCTAGTTGAACCGACCAACATTAAAAGATAGCTGGGTCAGAGCGTCAGGCTGGATGTGGAAGGAGGTGGACAGGATGAAGCTTGGGAGAGGCCTATGCCCAGCAATCGACTGCGATAGGCTAAGTTGATGGAGAACTGAGTGCTTTCTCCTGACAGTTGAAAAGTGGAAATTTTGAGTATGAGTGGCTATAAGAGTAGAGGAAGACCAAAGCTACGATTGATGGACTGTGTGAAGGATGATAAGGCTACAAAAGAGGTGACGAGTAATAGAGAAGTATGGAAGAAGAAGACTTGATGTGCCGACTTCAAATAATTGGGATAAGGGCAGGCGATTGCTGATGTTTTGAGAAGTGGAAAATATAATCGGTTTGCCAGATCCTTTTCTGGCACGGTCATTAAAGATCTGCTACTGTTATTGCGAGATTTATTGCTCAAAAACTAAGCAACCATTACTACGGGACCGACCATGAAATCGTGAAAAAAATATCAGCTGTTCCACACATTATTGGTCACGTAACTCGAAAAAATGTAGGCAACAGCAGATTTTTTTAATCATATTTCATAGTTAGCCCCATAGTAAGAGTTGCTTATATTTATGAGTACTTCACGCCCTTAAAGTATTGCCTTACGTTTAACCAAATAACATATATCGAGTGACTTTGATAATACCACACTTATTTTGTCATCCGCATATCCATCGATCATTACGGATTTCGCCAAAGCTAAGTATTGTTTTATGCTAAACTCAGACATCATTTTTGTATTAAATATGATTTAACATTTCTTAATGATTTGTTACCTTTAACGTGTTCAAATAAAAGTTTTAAAAGCCTTTATTTTTTGGAAAATAAATTGCTATATTGAAGTTTATCGCTTATTAAATAATATATTAGCAAATTAAGATGTTTAAAGCACTTGTGTAAGTATTGTTTGAACAAAAATAAGTCGTTTTTATTCATTTATTAATATCATTATTGCTTTTATCGAATATTGATTAGGTACGGATATTATATTACCTACAAATTATCTTTATTGCTAGTGTAAATAACTCATGTTTAATGTTATACCTTAGTTCCATTTATTGCGGAATAGTTCAAATACATTTAGAGTTAGGTAAGCTATCGGTTAGATAATAATCATATAGGTACCAACATATGTTCTTACATACAACATATAGTATGTACTTAACAGGTACCTACTGACACCAGGTTAGGTACTAACCACACGAAAAGAAGAAGAAGAACAGGTACCTGATTGTTGTAAGAAAAAGTACGTGAAATTAAGTAAACAAAAATAAATAACTGCTGAAGAAAACCTTTAAAGTGAAGAATTCCTTATTATTGCTGCAAGAAATTTAAAACGAGGTAAATAAAAGCGTAGCGATAAACAGGAGAGAAGGTAGAAAAACGTGCTACCCGACTAGGGCATGCGAGACCTGGAGGCCTACCATGACGCATGACGTCTTAAAGCATGAGTAATTCCAGTGTGGGAAAGAGATGGCGCTAGACGACCTGTATAGCTCTGTCTCTTTCCTACACTAGAATTAAAACTGCTTTAAGACGTCATGGTAGGCCACCTGGTTTCACATGCCTCATATCCGACCTCATGTAACATAGGACAAGGGCAGGAAGATGGGGTATTCCTCAAAGCGCAACTATTTTTAAACGCAACCAACCAAGCGCAACTAAATTATTCTTCGTAGCGCAACTATTAGTTGTGCTCACAAATTCAAATTAAAAATATTATATGTTTATTCCTCAAAGCGCAATTATGATGAAAAATAGAGAGGGGTATGATGGATTCATTATTTTTTTTTCAATCATGGTTGCGCTTAGTTGGTTGCGCTTAAAAATAGTTGCGCTTTGAGGAATACCGCTGGAAGATGATAAACTGGAAGAATTCGTGGTTTGGAACCTTAAAGCAGGTATATTGACTATTTTAAAACAGTTACATAATTATAGAGAAATAGGTTCAAAGTTAAAGGTTTAAAGATAACGACTTTGTAACGATAAAAGAGAACTTCTTTAACTTTGAACTTTGTCTGACTGAAAACAAAAAATTCTTTTGAAAAACCCATTTTTATTCTACTCCTCTAAAAAAACCTCAATCCCGCCATAACGCGAGCACCTACAACAAAATGGCCGCTGTTCGTAAACTCGTGTGAGCATGCTACAGCGCGGCGCGGGATAATCCCGGCAAGGCGGCGTTCCACACAAGTTCGCGACTCGCGCCCGGACAGGTAATAGCTTTTGTTACTACTCGCCACTGGGGACTATGAATTCGAGATTATGTGGGATTTGCCTTTTGATTTTTGGGGGATTTTTGCTGGAAATTGGTCTCAATACTGTTTCTTTTTATGTTTGAGCTTTGGAGAAGGTACCTTCTTGTATTTCGTGAGATGTATTTTAGTCACTAGTGAAAGCAAAGACAGATGGATTGTGTGAGGAATGATAAGAAAGAAAAATAAGTAAATTATACTTGATTTTTGACAAGGGAAAATAAGAAATGAGCTAGCTAATTCCATTAGTAACATGGAACTAGAGCAGGAAGGTATATTTCTGATGTATATTTCAGTTTTCAACCTAAAAGTGGAAGGATTTTTTTTATTTTTTATTTTTATTTTTCTGAAAACTATGTGTTTATAGAGATTAGTACCAACACAATCCTGTTATCTGACCAAGTTTTTAATCACGACGCGATAAGTTAATTGACAAGAAGCTATAATAAACCTATTTTCATGTACAGAATAGAAATTGCAAAACCAACTTGCTGTTGCTCAAAATCAATATAAAAGCATTTATTTCAAGTTTCAAGGCCAGTTACAGGCACTTTTGAATTGTTGAAACAAAGACAACAATGAAAAGTAGCTACAGTCCCAGTCACAAGGCATAAAAACTGTGAAAGTACTGTAGTTGTCCATTCCCTAACTCTTATTCTTAGTTCGTGCTGACAAGACATTATAAAAGACAGCCTCGTTTTTCCACTTTCCTAAATATTCCACCATCATGGTCACCTCTCCGCGGCGGTTGTCGAAGCAGTTACGCGGTGCAATGGTCGATTTGCAGCCGCCAAGTCTCTTAGCGCCCCCCGACTTCGCCTGCAACCCTGCTTCGGCAGACGGCAGACTTTCAGACACATATTATGCATAACCTAGCTGTCAATAACAAAAGATTTCGCTTAACGAAGATAGGAGGGTTAAGTTTGGAAAGGGGTTTTGAATTTTATATTGTTTTGTTTTTCCGGTGGTGTATGGCAGAAGTCTGGGACAGGATGTATGGATTGTGTCAAGAATGCTATGAAAGAGAAAGGAGTTAATGATGCCGTGACGTCTGACAGGGGAGAATGGAAGAAGAAAACTATTATTAGTATTGCGTCGACTCCAAAAAGAATAGGACAAGACCAGGAAGATGATGATAATGATGCATGGTAGAAGTCATTTTGCAGTAGGTAGGTATGGGGAACTGGGTGTAAAGTTATTCTTCCTTATCCTCCATTGAAAAAAGAGAATTCTTCGACCAGATGGGTGTTGTGTCTGGAAGGTTACGGCTCTACGATTGTTGTCATTTATGTGTGTCAATTGCGCGGATAACTCTGCTAGCATTGCTTTGACATGCAGGATTTGGCGTGAAGTTAGATACAATGTGGAGCTGGTATGAGATGACAACTGCCAACTTCCATACTCCGGAACTCTACTGAGAAATTACTATTCGAAAAATCGAATAACTATTTGCCCGACCTGGTAATCACACTCAGATCATCATGCAGTAGTACTGCGTGTGGACCACTAAAACAACGAAAACCGGCGTAGTGCGAGTTGGATTCGCGCACCGTGAGGATATAACCTTGTAAGAATTTTGTTATTAAACTACATATTAACGGTTTTCAGGTTTTTTTCCTTTACTTGTACTTCTTGCCAAATGTCATGATTCTAGGTCAACGGGAAGTACCCTATAGGATTTTGACTTCCATGTGAAATCGCAAAATATTCGTCATAAACGGTCATTTTATTTGATCGCGTTGACTTACAAGTTTGATTTTTTTCATTGCTCCAAGGGGTAGCAGACTTGAGT
This sequence comes from Noctua fimbriata, assembly GCA_905163415.1. Taxonomy (NCBI): domain Eukaryota; kingdom Metazoa; phylum Arthropoda; class Insecta; order Lepidoptera; family Noctuidae; genus Noctua; species Noctua fimbriata. The sequence goes on from LR990946.1 coordinate 6,276,664, forward strand.
ATTTGATATTAATTTCAGCTTGATACCTCCACGCGTTCCTGAGGAAAACGGTCTTGACGGACGGACAACCGTACACCAAAGTGATCCTATAATGGGTTCCGTTTTTGCTGACTGAGGTCATCATCTGCCTAGCCTTTTCGCAACTATGTTGGGGTCTGCTTCCAGTCTAACCGGATGCAGTTGAATGAGGTATGGAACCCTAAAAATATTTTGTAAAGGTTCCCTTTGGCTGGTAACCTTTACAGAACTTACAGGGCAACAGGTACAAAAAGTCCTCAGAAAACTACACGAAAAATTAATCATAAATATGAAGTCCCTAAGTGTGTAACTTCAGCAACTTTCTCTTCAATAAAACAAGACAACTGGACTACAACATTTTTTATTTCTAGAAGTTCTATACTTTATGAATAAGGGCATTACATTTTTATGGCTCATCTCGCGTTGCAATAAAACTGAAGGGTTTGTCTCTGGTCCCTTTGAGTATTGGCCACAGATTTACTAGCTAATGGAGTCGCTACTTATTTAGCAATATTTAAAAGCACATTCGATTGTGAAACTTCTCATTTTACTTGACTATTTTTGTCGTTTAACGCCATATTGAAATCATGTTTCTATTGCTATAAAAAAATTATTTAACCTTTACCTACGAGATGGAAAACGAGAGGACAATTCCATTATTGGACGTGAAAATAGGGGTCCGTACTGACGGTTCTCTAAGCCACTCAGTCTATAGGAAATTGACTCACACGGATCGATATCTACACGCTGATTCTCACCACCATCCCAGACAGCTGAACTCTGTAGTGACTTCACTCACCAACCGCGCATATGATCTATGCGATGAGGAACATTTACGTGCTGAGCTAACACATGTGCAGAGAGTCCTACAGAGAAACGGATATACAGTGAAACCCGCGCAGCCTAAACCAGAACCTGGTTGTAAGCACCGGAAGTGCGAGGTTGAGAGGCAGCCAGCATTTTTGCCGTACGTGAGGGGAGTGACAGATAAGGTTGCCAACATTCTTAGGAAATACGCCGTAAAGACTATCTTCACACCTTTCAAAAAAGTGTCTCAGATGCTGCGTTCGCCGAAAGACAAATTTCCGCTGGAAAAGCTCGGTGTTTATAAAGTAGACTGCAGTTGCGGCAAGTCTTATATCGGTCAGACGAAACGTACGGTAGCTTGTCGAATATCGGAACATATCAGGGCGGTGAAAAACAACGACACCCAAAAATCGGCCATAGCTCAACATCTCCTGGAATCAGGATCGAACCACTGGATTGAGTTACATAACCCTCAGGTCATTAGGGGTCCGCACGGGCCGATGCCTGCCAGGGCTGCGGGATTGTTCGAAAGAGATACCGCGGCCCTGGAACGCAAAGGGCAAAGAAGGAACATGGATGGGTTTTAGTCAGTACAAGTCTCCCTTCCGCTCCGCCCAGAGCGGGGGGGTCATTTGATGATTTCCCATCCTAAAAAAAAAAAGGCTTACTTTGGAAGACCAAAACTCACTGTGTCGACCTCAACGATTGGGATGATAAAAGCAAGAGAAATATGGCGATGATTTACGACGGTGATCACTCACACGGAACAGAATCGAGTTGCGAGTGACAGTGGTAGCGGTACTGAGTGCAAAAAACGAACAAGAAAGAGGGTACACCGATTTGTCTGCTCATAAACACCCACCCGCAATAACTTCAGTTTATCCGTGATCATGGTGCTTGCAACAGCGCTGAAATATCGGGAACTTGACAAAAACAGTAAACATGGTAAATATCCCGTTTCCTGTCTAAGTAATAATGTTAGTGACCATGATAGTTTAAAATCTAGTACTGATGTACTTCTGATGTACTTCTTAGTACACAGAATTCTTGTCTGCTCAGCACGACACATTCTGAAAACCAATCAATCGAAATGAATGAGTTCTGCCAATTTTGTTCTCACAAGAAGAATATAACGACACTAATTAGTGACGACTGCGAAGACGGTGTTTGGACAGCGTGTGGACCATCTATACAGTGTATACTTCAGTAAATCACAGCTGTAGTTGTCACTCCATGTGTAGACTCCTCTGTGTTGTTGACCTACTTCCCCAATTTCAGTTGAATTGTCGTCACGGAACGCTTTCCGGTTGCAGGTTGTGATTTCACCTAACAGCAGCTGTGAGATGCTTCTCAACGTAACATAACATCACGCCTGTATTTCCCAGCGATGTAGGCAGAGGTAGTATACAGTGAACAACATATCTTGATTTCTCTTACAGTGAAACAGAGGGAAAGCAGCTTAGGGTAATGCAAGGTACACAAGTGCACGTTGCGCTGGTTATATTTAGATTCCATGTAATAAGGGGAGAGCCAATTGCCACCATCATGTAGCATCCTGTGGTCTCCTGTAATTGAAGGAACACACTTAAAAGAACCTTTGTATAACTGTGATCTTTTGTTGGAAATCCAAGTAAATAAATAAATAAATCATCATCTATGTTGGGGTCGGCTTCCAGTCTAACCGGATGCAGCTGTATACCAGTATTTTACATAGAACGACTGCCTATCTGACCTCAACAACCCAGTTAGTACTGGGTAATACGATACCCCTTGGTAAGTCTTGTTAGACTTTCGGGCCACTGACTACCCGTAACTATCAACTGGGCTTAAACAAAGATTTTGGATGGTTATTCCTGATGGAATGCTAGAGTTCATTAATTCATGTAATTTCAACCGGCGTATGATGAACTGCTTCGTTGAACGCCTTGGATTTCTAGTTAATTAAATACCAGATAATTGGATGAATTCCTTGATACTAGTTTAACGTTTAATTAACAGTACTAGGCAACTAGGAAGGTTATAGGATAGTAGTAAAATGGATTCCTAGTAAAGTGCTTTGATGGGTTCGTTGGTTCGATGCGCTGTTTAATAATTTAGGTATTTCATGTTTAAACATGAAATACCTAAAGTGTTGTTGTTGTAATTGTTGTTTGTATTGTATTGTGTTTATTTTAAACACAATAATTAGTTCTAGGACCAAAAATCATTTATTTACAAAATATTGGTGTTACCAGGTGTAGAAATGGTGGTTTAGGCATAGGTAAACCTTGTTTTGCCTTTTTTTTTGTTTATCGACATTTTTCGAACAACGTAACATAAAATCACGCCTGTAATCCACGATATGGAAAAACCCAATAACACTTTGCCCAACCCAGGAATCGAACCCAGGACCTCAAGCTCAAAAGTCGCGAAAACTTATTAAAAACATAATCTTAATTTTTCCATCTACATAAAAGACGCAAACCGGAACTACAAGGTATGGAGAGCAGGAGAAGCACAAGAGTTCCTTATAAAATTAAGGTAAGCACAAAGAGTTTTGAAAATTCTTTTACTAAAGATCACCAAGGATGAAACTTTATATGGAAGTCCTTAATTTTTGGCTTGGCCTTGGCTTTGGTCCAGAGTCCATAAAGTAACGCATTTCTATAACATTGTCAATATGGATTTTAATTTATCGTACAAGAATAGATACTAGATCTTGTATGTAATACAATCCAAGTTAATTCAACTGTATAGGTCCCAGTCGTCAGCCGCCATTTTCAAAGTTTAGCGTTCCACTTTCAAATTTAAAGTTACCACCGACGACACTCGCCGACTCGAACACGAATATCTTGTGTTCGAAATTTGAATTTTAACGGGATGATAGTTGCATAAGCTTGATTGTCACAGATTTAGGTACTATAAGGTCGAAATTGTATTATAGCCTGCTTTGCGGATTTTCCGGGCAATCTATGTATTTCATTCTTCCTCAATAGTTAAATATCGTTGACTGTTTTCAGAAGCAGGGATGTTGTTCATAATAAGATCTTTTCCTAATAATTTTATAGTAAACCACACCACAGAGTAATGCATGAAAAATGCTTTAGCGTATCAAACGACGTTTCGAATCTTCTTCACGTTCATATTTTTAGTAAGTACTCTTCAGGTCAACTCTACTGCTTTAGTTGTGACCGGGTATTTAAGAGCGAATTCAGTCTGGCCAGTCATATAATGGCACACGCAAGAAAATAGCATTAAAAGATCGCCGTTACCGAAATCGGTAAGGCGGACTATAAACGGTGTAAATAGACCCATAAAATAGCCGAAAGGCACTTGTTCTCCTCGTCTTTGCGATATTTTTTTTGTTCTAGACCATACCTGGGAACCTTCTAATTACGGAGATATTGGGGGTCAAAGTTCCAACTTTGCAACAAGTTTTTTTTTTAAATACATGTTTTTAATGTAAGATACTTTACACACTTCCACGACCCCCGTACTATTCAATCCATCCATCAGCACAATGCTTTGAGTGCTTTCCAACGAGTCCTTTAAAACGTGATTTTTCACCCCAAAAAAAAAAGTCGTTTCCAAGCAATAATTTTTGCGTAAAGTTAGTTAGTTTGATGTACAGAATGCTTGGTTGACGGCTATGTGAAGGGTCTGTTTGCACCCTGTATATTATATTATTAACAACGATTCTCTCTGCAGGTTGAGTGTCATCTGAAAGTTGTTAGCAAACCACAAAGTTTTAAAACTGATTTAGACTTACGAAGGTATATATCAGTATACCTTCATAAGTCTAAAACTACTCTTCTACTAGCTACATTACCTAAAGACATCATTGGATCTTCCGAGAACTAAGGCCACGTTCACTGCCTCAGCCGATGCGATTTGCAACGCGACTATCTTAACCGACATCGACAGTTACACACGTCATTTGTTTCCTTCACGTGAGTAACGTCACCCCCCAAGTCGCATTGCAGTGGCTCGTGACATGTTTTTTGTTACACAATTTCTTTCATTTGTGCTCTCTGCTGTCGCTGTCGTTAGAAGCATGTTGTAGAGCTCCTGTGACCGCCAGAACTATGTCATTTTATAAAAACTGAAACTCTTTCTGCAGAAGTATCTCACTATGGGTAAGTAATGTAGGTTCAGTTACAATTTATCATTCTTTAAAGGCGTCTGGCGATGGGTTTTCACCACACAAAGTGTCTGGCAGTGAAGGAGGTGAATCATCATACTAGCTCTTATGTAAGCTTTACAGTGCGCTTTATCATCATCATCATCATCATTTCAGCCGAAAGACGTCCACTGCTGGACATAGGCCTCCCCCAAGTGTCGCCACATTGACCGGTCCCGTGCGACTCGCATCCAGCGGATCCCTGCAACCTTCACCAGGTCATCGGTCCACCTAGTGGGAGGCCTTCCAACGCAGCGTCTTCCGGTGCGCTTCATAGTATGACATAACTTGCAGCTATTTAGCACACTTTTGTTACCTGATATCTGCCAAAGCCACAACGATCGACTTTTCATAATATCCAATATTGTTCTTACCTACGTCTACGTCTTCTTTAGTAACTTTAGTAGTTTTATAAGGTACTTTCACAGAAAAAGTTTCAGCTTTATAAGTTTTTTAAACTGTCATGGTCACTAACATTATCATTAGCACTAGAAACCGGGATATCTACTATGGGTAGACTGATTTGTCTGCTCATAAACACCAGCACAGCGCCGAAATATCGGGAACTCAAAACAAACAGTAAACATGGTTAATATCCCGTTTCTAGCGTGAATTGTAGCCTCAGCTTTTATAAAATTACGTAGTTCTGGCATTTATGGGATCTGGGTCCATTGCTTGAGCGTGTGGATCGTGGCCAGGATGTAAGACGGAACTTAATAAAATAGCGAAGTTCTAGTCATTCTAGTTTTACTCTAGATTTTATCCAGTAATTAGCTATTAAGGTGTGCTGCCAGGAAAATAACAGGCCACCTGAGGCGTTCTCTTGATGTTGTTAATGGCAACTTGGGACCGTTTCAAGAAGATGCATCAGTTAGCTTTTGTTCGGTAATATTCACAAATGCAATTCCACAAATGGTAAACGTTGCATTGATTTTAAAATAATGAATGGTACGGTTTAGATTTCTAATACCGACGGCTAGGAAATATTCGGGACTTGGTTGGTAAAATTGAAAGATTTGATTACAATTCTATAGTCCTATACAAGGTGAAGGAACAACGACACATAAACGATTACTACTTATCCAATAAGTACGTTCATCATTCTAAATTCCTCCAGTCTGTATTTGTACCTTAGCTTTAAGTCCATTGTAAGATCTTCGCAAAAAAAAATATGAACTGCTTTAAAAAACTAAATAAAAGAATCATACGCAACAACTTAAACTACAACATACTTAAAAGCCCTCCAAGAATAGAATCCTCATTTATGTTACATTGTATTCGAAAACCAATCATACTCCAAGTAAGCAGACCAGTTTGAAATGTAGGCAATCCTGAGCAGCTCCCTAAACTTGGCTCCAATGGCCGCTGTTTCTCCCGTTTTTATTACAGTAATGATGTTAAAACAGAGCTGGTTCCCTCAGAAACTTGTTATAAGTTGAATAAAATACAACTGTCAATCGTAAAGTGTGGGAATCAGAGTTATGTGGAAAGTTCTAGATGGTCTAATGCAGGGATGGCGGACCTATAGCTACTTGAGATATAGTTTTGACATAACATCACACCTGTTATCCCTGAAGGGTAAAGCAGTTCGACCCCGTGAAATTATAAAAATATTACTTTCCGTATTTGTTCGGTTTTTGTCAAAAATTTCAAGAGTTTAATTTTTTTCCAAAGAACCCTAATCCTTATTCTAAAATAAAATTAGTCTTAGTTACTCCTTATAAACGTCAGCTATTTTCCAGTAAAACTCCCGTCAAAATTGGTCCAGCCGTTTCGGAGATTAACCGGAACAAACACACAGATGACAAAAAAAAAATGTTTTTATGTTATAAGTACCTTATATACTTAAATTTGCATTCAATTAAAGCTGTTATTTTGAAATAACGTTCAAACACTTCAATCTTATTTAACTGTATAGATATAAATGATTTCGCTCGTAAAATCAAAAAGGGTACCATCCCATGTTATAACGTAGGTATTCCTGGAATAATGTTTGTAATGATTTTGAGTGCCCTTTGGCTAGACAGCACCTAATTGTTGTTTGACATGAGAAACACAACGATTATGTTGTTTTTCTACCGTGTAGACTAATTTGTTTTAAAAATAACATTCGTTAGTGCATACAATTGCAAAACATAACATAATATCGCGCCCTTAATCTCCAAAGCAGAGGCGTACGTATTCTTCACTCACATTTCGTCATCAACCGTGCATAAGTCTAGACTGCAATCTTCTACTGAGTACACACATTGATGTCAAAGAAAGACATTGAACACAACACTGTGAGCAAAAACACTGAGCACCCATCCAGATTCAACCTTTTTTTCCAAATATAAAATTTCACCACCCAAATATTTCAAGAGCCTCGCAATAAATCTCAAAGCCTGAGCAAACCAAACAAATTAAAACATAAGTTAATCTCTAAAAGGCAATATCTGACACGGCTTATGGCATTTGCCTCATTAAAATTATATTATAATTCCTATAATTCTCATAATTCGCCATCTTGGCGTCTTAAGCCGTCAATAATTTACACATTTTACAATAATAATGACACCCACAGCGAGGGAGGTGATTGATTGAACTGCTTTTAATATACCTATGATTATGTTAATTGATTAACTAGTAGGGGTTCAATGACCGAGTTGCGAAATAAAGAATCATTTAAAGGTTGATGCCTCCACGAGCTCCTCACAGCCTACCTTAGGTTGTGATCAGCTAGTGGTTAAATAACCGACAGGTCGATCTTCGAGGTTAAGCCGCGCTTGCCAAGGTCGGTCTGTGGGTGGGTGACCATCTATTACATACCGAGTTTCCTCCGTGCTTCGGAAAGTACTTTAGGCTGTTAGTCCCGACTGTCATTTGAAGAGCTTTGACAATCGTTACAGCTAGTCAGTGGCCGGAAAGTCTTACAACCAGTCTTCCTTAGGGGTACCCAGTACTAACTTGGTTGTGGTGGTCAGATAGGCAGTCGCTCCATGTAAAATACTGCTGCATCCGATTAGACTGGAAACCGACCCCAATATAGTTGAGAAAAGGCTAGGCAGATGATGGTGTTTTAAGGTAGCTCATAAGCACCAGATTTATTTTTCGCTTTCTTTCGGTGACCACAAAGTAAGTCAGCTTGCGAAACTCTGCATACGTGATGAGTATCTATTTCTATCCACAAGAAAAAAATATTTGATCTTTTTTTTGCAGTTGACGATCACATAAAGCTTGGCTTCTTGAATCATGAGTTTATGAGCAAGCGTGATTAGGTATTCATTGATACACATTCCGTCTGTGAAGTTACGCTTCCTAATTTATTTTGACCTACAAGGTGAAATTAACTCAAAGGTAGAAGAAATAAAGGTTTCAATACGCGAATAGAATTTTAGTACTAAATAGGCTTGCGGCCAAACCGCTTTTGAAGCGATGACGCGGCCTAGGGTGGAACACGCTTGCCTAGAAGAAACCGATTCACTCGAACTTTGAAAAGATCTAGATTATAATGATCGGGAAACACTGAAGCCGGCAGTGAATTCCACAGACTGGCAGCTCGCATAATAAAGGTAGAATCATAGCGCTTTGTTCGAGTTCGTGGAACTTCAACCCTGAAACTGATGATGCTCTGAAGATGCTTCGACATATCTCTCTCATCCGATGATAGAACGGGGATCGGTGTGTACTTCCCAAGCACACTCTCCAAAATACATTTATAGAACATAGGTACGTGATAATGCAGAGCTGAAATTCACAAAAAAAAAAAACCTTAATGAAAATTGGTTTTTTGGCCTACATTAGTTCTTTCACGTTTTAATGAAAAGCCAGGCCATGTAATGTTAGATACGAGAAGTATGTGATACTCAAGCTATGCTACGATGGGTGCGGAGAACGGTATTCATGTGATTCATGATGCTTATCAAAGGCTTGACTTAGTAAACCGGCACTTTAAGATAGATACTAAGTCAGATTGGAGAACTTACACTCACACATGTAAAAATCTGCTTTTTTTTAGGGAAAAACTATAGAACGCTAACTGATTTCCATCCATTTTTCGTCATGTCCCTGCGACAAATAAATATACGGGGTGGAAGGGAGACCGACGCGAAAACAATTACCTACCTCGTATTCAGTACAACATTCTGACCCCACATAGAAATTATTCATCAGTTATTTTTAAAAAAATCAGCTGTTCCATACATTTTGACCGTATATATATAGCTTTGTAGGAAACAGCAGATTTTTTAATAACCGATTATGTGGGGAGCTCAGAATGATGTACTGAATACGTGGTAGCCGTTTCCGCGTCGGTGTCCCTTACACCCTGAATATTTTTTCCTTCTTAATTTGGAGAAGTATCTCTTCACAAAAAAGATCTCACGGACAAAAAGATACAAACATTTAGCTGAAATGTTGAAAACTATGCAGAACCTTTTAAGCGTTATTCCAAACCCTCGAAGTTTTTTAGCCCCATCCGAGGGCGAAAGCCTAGAAATAGTCTGAAGGCGACAGCGGACGGACGGCCTCCACACAATTTAATTTACCATATTCTACTAATAATAAAACCTACAGTTACCTACATTACGACCTGCTAGTGTTACCATGAGGACTGGTGTTGAGGGACATTCCTAAAATAACACACAGTTTTGCACAACCGATGGTGTAGATTTTAAAACTTAACATACACGTAGAGCTGCGTAAAGAAAGGTTAAATTAATTCATGACTAAAAAGATAATGTTTAATTAGTTTTTTTTTCCTAGTAGCAGAGCTAGCCGGTAGCTCTGCTACTACACACGCAATTTACAAAGTTGTTATTCCATGAACTCAATAGAGTCGTAATATTGAGTTTGTACTGTTGGTTTCAATTGTAAGCTGAAGGAAAATATCAAACAAACTTCGACTTACTGTCTTGTTGGTTGCAAGCGCGATTGATGTGCAAGAGGTCTTCAATTGTATGCAGGAGGTTTTGATTCCCAGGTCGGACAAAGTGTTATAGGGTTTTTAGGAATTTTTAAGTAGCAGCTACAGAATCTGGATTTGTGCGCAGTTGATGACAATAGACTCGCCCCCTATTAACTGGCAAAATGTGGGTGTACTATTAAGTGCACCTCTGCCTAACCCATCGGGATTACAGGCGTGATGTTATGTTCTACTTAAATTAGTGGCCCACGTTTCTAAAAAAAATGTATGAACAATGTAGATAGGTGTTTTGATTGGCTATGCCCAATGATATTATAAATAAAAAGAGGTAGATATCGCACTAGCGCCCGCAAATTGTTGCAAACAATTCAGACAATTGTCGTCATTTAAGTACTTCAATTGAAATAGCTATCTCTTTCTGTTGCTGTCTCGTTCTGTATTATCTATCGCAGTCGTAACAACGCAACGATATTTGAAAGCCGCTCAGTATGAACGTAGCGTATCTACTTTATAATATCACTGGCTATATAACCAAACAACACACCAATCACAAAATTTTACAGCTGAATCCCGTTTAAAATCCTCAGACTAGCAGCACTCTTGGCTACCCTACAGTACTTCGGAGGTCCACAAAGGTCCCTTATACGTCCGAACGACCATTCCAGACCCGTTACCTTGGCAAATGGAACCATTTACTGGAATATTACGGCGATTACCAAGAACAACAATATTATTTCTTACCAGCTCTGATTGCAATCAGGTTGTTCAAAGTAAATGTGCAAGTATTTTACATACTCGTTTCTGTGATAATTGTAATTTGTTGGATTATGTTTTTGTTAATTCTTGGGTTCATTAATGGTAGGACTTATTTGGTGTAGTCGTAGATATAAGCTTAGATAGTTAAATAGACGATTGGCAATTGGAGATTGCATTATTATATTGCATGCAAGAAGATACCGACCTATTTACTTTACGCATTCCTTTTGATATTTCTGAGTTTTTTGACAGCATTTCGTCTACTTTCGCACTATGAATACTTTTTTTGGACTTTCAATTAATCGGTAGCACGATGCCAACATTTTGAAACCATCACATTTGAACTTTTTAATTTTTGCTCCAATTACTAAAGGGAAAACTGGGGCCACAGTTATAGTCTTACACGTTCAGATCAAACCTCAGCATCCACAGCATTACTTCTGACCACCATCTGGTCGCTATAGCACCACTTTACGAGTACTTACTATAAGCAGAATAAGCAGTAGCAAAGCTTCTTAGAAAAGTGCCAAAGATACAGGCCAAAGAGATCGTCTAAAGCAGGTAAACCACCAAGTTCTTCTGCGTCCAGAAAACTTCTTCTTCGTTACGTCGATAGATTCCTTTTTTCATAATCAAATTTTGTTTTTAATAAGGTTTCACTATATTCATGAATTATAGTATCAAATAAATATTATATACATTAATAAATTAAAATAACCTATATTAACTAACTAACTTAAAAATAAACTTAAAAAATGGCGTCAAAAAACTCCTCCTCAACGTAGTCAACTGGTAATGTACCCAAAAGACTGGCGGCGTTGCCACGTTGTATGGCAACGCTAAGCCTTTGGCCAAGGTAAAAGCCAGCCCTTGGGTCACGGGAAGAGTCAACTAAACGTTTAGAAATGTCCTTGAAAAGGCTGTGAGCACTCGGACCCCACGGACCTAGAGTTTCAACCTCAAACGGCTCGAAAATATAGTTACCAATAAGGTTACTATATTTACGCCGCTTGAGGTTCTCTGCAGCCGCAGCCGCAGCCCCAGCACAGCACGATGAGCTAGGAAGATGGGATGGCGCAAGAGTATCGACACAGGTTGCATCCCACACTAAAGGCCTACCCATCTTCCATGGAAACAAAGACATGCCGTCCGGTCTCTTGCCATCGTCGCGTGCCAAGCCATTTGGTTCTAATAAAGCTGGAACGCCGACGGTGACAAGAGCTCGACGGATGATATCATTTAAGTTCGCGTGCCGTGCAAAGCGGCCCGCACTTCGGCTGCATGAAAGGCCGTGGTGTCCAAGGCTGTTGACAACTTCACCACAGTGACAGCGATGAGGAGAAAAACAAGGGGCGCCTAGGCGTAGAGCAGCAGCAAGGCGGAAAGTAGTGTCGTCGAGCAAAATGCCTATGCTCGACGACGCGGCGGTCGGGTAAGTGTCCGATTGCCGTCCCATAGGGCTGTGAGGGGTGGGAGAGCACCTGTGTCTACGCTGTGATAGAAACTCGGTAGGAAGGAAACTATTTCGTATTCTCTTATCAATGAATAGCACAAGAATCTTCCTAATTGAAGCCCAGTGCCACATGTTTTGTATCTTGCCACTTACTTAAGTCCAATCTCAGGTCTTGAATCAATAAAAATATATAAAAAAATAATATGAATATAAAATATATATATAAAAAATAAGAATAGGTAATAAAAAATAATAATACAATTAAATATATAATATATTGTTTGTTGTTTATTAATGAAGACTACTTTAAAACCCTTATCTTTTATCTTTTTCGTGTTAAACCTGTCTCAGCTTTATAACTATATCTGCTGCAAAATAATCTAGGTAGTTGATCAGGTCAAAACATGCGGTGAAAGAAAAAGGAATATGTTACGTTATCCGACATGTGAAAATTACAGGAAAACTACTAGACTAACAGTTATGAAGGTTGCGTGCCATAAATCATTTTTTGTAAGCCACCCTCGTCATATGAATAAGGTTCATAATATCTAAACGGGTTTTTTGTCTTGCCTTGCTTACTTACAAGTTCATGACTACAATTCTTTACGAAAATAGGTTGTAGCCTTGTAAGCGGTCTTAAATTCTACACGAAGTAAAGTGGATGATATATCTGCATATAGCGACGCCAAGTGGTTTGTTAATATTTTGAAGGAGTTGTATCTCAACTATAGACCGACCGCTTTAATGAGTCCTCGCGAAGGTATCAATTTAAATATTCTGAAGGTTGATCACGTATTGGTTCAATTAGTATCGTAATACCTACGTGAATTATGGTTATTTTAAAGCAAATAACCTGTGGGATATTGTTAGGACTTTGTGTACGCTTAATGTGCCTTGGATGGGGCAAGGCGGAGGACTTATTAAAGCGGTCGGTCTATACATGACATAATTTCACTGGCACCATACTGCCACCTGCTGCCATGGCCCGCCTGGAAGACGTTAAACCGATTGCGAAGCCAGATGGGCCGCTACAGATACAACTTGGTCCGATGGGTATTCTGATGAAGCAGGGTGTGACTGCGGTGCCTCAACCCAAACTAAGGGCCACCTCCTGTCCTGCTCTATGTGTAATACCACCTGCACTTTGAGGGACCTGTCCGAAGCCACTACCAACGGCCATGTGGTGGCAGAGTTCTGGTCAAAACTATTTTGATGTGCCGTGCTTCTCCGAGGCTATTAATGCCTGGTAACTCGCTTGCCCAAATTCTGAAGAACCCGACCATCCATTTTCCCAGAGACGTTGGGACGAGCCGCTCTGCAGAGTAGTTCAGAACAATTTACTGCTCACGTCTGCTACTACTGCTGAGCGTGCGCGTCTGCTGGCTGTGGGTGAGTGGGAGTCGGGTCTTTGGCTTCACGCACTACCGTCGCGCGACTGTCAAAGATCGACATGACAGCTAGGACCAACGGCTTAACGTGCTTTCCGAGGCACGGAGGAAACAGTAAAATAACAGTAGGTATTCAAAAGTAACAGTAAATACTTTGAATAATATAAATGTCCTAAGTATCTATGATTCATTATCACACATATTTCACAGCATTTCTATTTTAATTACACAGGAAGATATTAGTTCGACATTTTAATCTTGAGGTTGGCTAAAGAAATGGCAGTGCGTAGGTTGGTAATGCGAATGTCCGCCTGATCTCGTTAGCTGATTGCAAGAAGCCATAGCTTATGCATAGAAGGTTTCTAGTAATTTCCTCTCGAAGCGAGAGTTTCTATTTTAGGAAAGTAAATATACTATTTGCTGTTTGTGTTTTCTAGGTGATTAGAAAATGAAGAAATTAAAGATCAAGTGAGTAGGTCCCAGCATACCTTCATTAGTGTCCTAGCTCAAGGCTTGTACCCCTTGCTCCTTGAGGTTGGCTACCAGCCACACATACGAACACACGAACACAAATAACCACACAGCGATTTGCGACCCAGCGTTACTTAAGCGAAGGTGGTCCCTGGTGTCTTCTGTCGCCTCGCTTGAGGATGTGCAGGCGTTGGAAATGTAATCTTTGCTTCTGGGACTGAAAGATTAGAACCTGAACTTCTGAATATTTTTTTAGTAAATCTGCATTACAATTTAAGTATTTTTACAGTGATTTTCTTATCAAGTAAATCTTAGTAACCAAGTACCTGAATTTCAGCATTATTCTCAAAGCCTTACATTTTACGTATTCTTGTTGCGACGCAAGTTTATATCTTGGTTTACAAGCTTTTAGAAGAGCTCGTTCTAAGGATATTAACAGCTTTATACCTGTGAATACTTGTTTATGATACACAAGCCACGATTTTTATCCTTTAAAAACGTGTAACTTTACTTCTAGTTAATAAAACCCAACGTTTAACCCTTAAATTTTTATCTAAGTATTTGTTAAAACTTGAAAAACTAGTTTAAGTATGAAGACCAGGTTAAGCCTTTCTTGGGCGATTTTTTCTTTTTTAATTTATTTCCACAACACTTATTCTAATTCTACAATGTTTTTGCCATACACACAAACCTCTCCAGGCTTATCTATGTGCTGGCGAGTTGGTGTTATATTCTTACACACATACGTATTCGTAAAACTAAGACGCATTATGAGTATAAAAACGCTTAAATTTGTACTTCCAACTTGTCAAACCTGTTTTATATAGATTTTGTTAGTTATCTGGAAGTTTGTTGAGAAGATAAGGTACTAGATATGCAGCAACCCTCGTCCCGTACACATTGTTAAACTTTGGTAGAATGTATTTATTTTAAAGTATTATTGCTCTCAAGAAGTCAGGTCTTGTGTTCTCCGTTAGCAGCTCGAGCCTTATTTCCACTAGGGTGGAAAATTCCACCTTATGGAACAAATTCATAACATTACAATATTTAAATAGCTCGTCGTCATTGTTTATGAATTTCTTTTTGATATGTTTAGGCGCAATTACTTTTAATATTTTTAATTGTAACTTATATATTTCTGTCAGATATGTATGGTAAGTTCTTCCGTAACTACTGAGCCCGTAGTTGATGACCGAGTCTGCTAGCTATTTGAGGTTGCCGAACAGAAGAAATTTTCAAATATTCAGCAACAATTTTGGCATTTCCTTAAAACTTCCGCGGAAAATGTGTTACACTATCATGGTTTTCTTTTTAAGGCGCAGATATACGACTTTTAACGTTTTTAAATTGAACATCACGTCTAAACTTGTAGTCTTATTTCTTTGAAAAAAATATATGTTATACTAGACAATTTTCTTCATAATTTGATATGTGAAAATGTGAAATTATATTTTTATAATATAGTGTAATTAATTTGTAAAGTAATGTCTAACGCGGGCAAAAAAACGATAATCACGCAAAAACTATCGCGCGTATTTGCATGAAAATTTGACCATCTAAAAGACAATTAATGAGCCATATTTTAGTATACGACTTTTATTTGTATTGTGTTTGATAAATCAAGGAGGGTTGTTTTTTCGAAAAAACTTGGTGCGCGTTGAATCGGGAGCCCTTGCGGGCGATGGCTCGAATACTCGCTCAAGGTCGCTGGCACTTAATGTCGCCTTAACAGATGAGTTTGTAAACGCTTTCAGGTGTATTTCTGTGTGGTAAAAATACTGAAAGCAACAGTATTGAGTAGCTATCTACTGAATACTATTTTGGTAGGCCTGTTAAAACTCATTGTAGATGGCGTGACGATAGCTGCTAAGTCCCAATCCGACCAATTCTTTTTTTTTTTCGGGTCGTTAGTGCCTAAACTGGTGTCAGAGTTTTTATGCCGCCCAAGGGCCTCTAACTTGGCTTTACATGCCGTCGAGAAATATCTCTCAGGCATGCCGGTTTGATTTCCTCACGATGTTTTCATTCACCGAAGCAAGTGATAATTATACAATACGCAATGAATCTGAAAAATCAGAGGTTTCGAGACCTATGACTTGGCAGTCCGACGGTCACAACACTAGGCTATCACTTTTACAATCCCACCAATGAGATCAAGGTATTTCGAAATATAAAATGACATTAACAGATTATCAACCAATGACGATGCTTGGAACTAGCTATGCTAGCGCCATTAGTTTCAGTACTACCTTCCCCATTAGAAAAAAAAAGCCATAAAATTACCCCACTTATAACTACGTAGTGAAAGGCGATTTTCATTTTTCTTTTATAACAAAGTCACGTGCACCTAATTAAGACGTCGACGGTCACATAATACGTCAATAAATCATTTTGTGGTTCAATCGGCTATGTAGTAGCTTTGTTTTTACACTGTGCGGGATTCTGAAGGAAAATTATTCATTGGTTTATTCGATATTTATCGGTTGCTACGTGATTTTTTATTAGATTTTTGTTTGTATGACTGTTGTTTAACTGATCCCCCCCTGCTCTGGGCGGAGCGGAAGGGAGCGTCAGACTTGTACTGACTAAAACCATCCATGTTCCTTATTTGCCCTTTGTGTTCCAGGGCCGCGGTATCTCTTTCGAACAGTCCCGCAGACCTGGCAGGCATCGGCCCAGGCGGACCCCTACAGGGTTGCTGACATCTCTTTGAGGCAACAGCGCCAAAATATCGAGAACTCAAAACAAATAGTAAATATGCTAAATATCCCGTTTTCAGTGTTGACTACCTCGTTGTTCTAGTGGTCGCAAGCGCGATTGCTGAGCATGAGGCCTGGGTTTTGATTCCCGGGTCGGGCTAAGTTTTATTGGGTTTTTCTATCAGGAATTTCTCAGTAGCAGCCACGGAGTCTTTATTTGTACTCGGTTGATGGCAATAGGCTCGCCTCCTATTACATGGGACTTTAAACATGACTGGCGACATGTCGGTGTACTATTAGGTAGCCGAACCCTTCGGGGGTTACAGGCTTTATGTAATGTTTTGTATGAAACTTGGTGTTAAGGAGATCGACGCTCAAACTGTTGCTTTTATTTCAGCACATGATTTTAGACCTCGGTAGAACTTTTACGTCAGATCATCATCATCATCTACCTAGCCTTATCCCAACTATGTTAGGGTCGGCTTCCAGTCTTACCGGATGCAGCTGAATGCCAGTGTTTTACATGGAGCGACTGCCTATCTGACCTCCACAACCCAGTTGGTACTGGGTAATACGATATTCTTTGGACTGGTTGTCAGAATTTCGGGCAACTTGTCCGACTGTCAAAAATCTACACATGTTTGAGTTTTGGGCTAAACATATTTAAACTATTTGCCGCTAAGAAGAAGCCGGGACCAACGGCTTAACATGCTTTCCGAGGCACGAAGGAAACCCGGTATTTAATGGGTGGTCACCCATCCACGGACCAACCTAGGACGAACTTTTACGTTAGTTATTAAAAACAAAACAGCTGTTGCATATATTTTGACCAGGTAGCCTATCATGACCTCATAAAGCAGTATTGTTTTTAAACTTACTTTGGTGTGGAAAAGAGATGGAGCTGGACGTCCTGTATAGTTCTCTCTCTTGCCCACACTTTCACATAAAAATAATACTGATATCCTCCTTTATATTTTTTCTGTTCCCTTGGGTACGTACGGTACTGTCACAACTCTATGTAAACCTATGGTTCCTATACCTATCATATAATGTTTAACAGTCTATTTCGTCACTCGTTCTAAAATATCAACTTAATCATCGCAATCGTGTTAAAGTTACGTCGGAATTATCTGACGCCTACGACATGGCTAGTTAAATCCTTTCTAACGAGTGGGTTTTATATGTCACGCTAAAAGGGACTAGGTCTTACAAGACTGTATTAGAAATTATGCATTTACATAACATAACATCTCGCCTGCAATCCCCGAAGGGTTAGGCAGAGGTGTACCTGATAGTACACTCACATTTCGCCAGTCCCATGTAATAGGGGGCGAGCCTATTGCCATCAACCGGGTGCAAATCCAGACTCCGTGGCTGCTACTGAGAAATTCCTGATAGAAAAACCCAATAACACTTTGCCCGATCTGGGAATCGAACCCAGGACCTCATGCTCAGCAGTCGCGCTTGCGACTACTAGACCAAAGAGGCTGTTTATGAATTTACTTAGTCAAAATAATCGGTATCTAGCTAGCCCAGGGCCTTTCAAATTATTTTTTTCTGATCATATAGGCAGTCGCTCCACTACTGGTAATTCAGCTGCATCCGGTTACATTGGAAGGCGACTCCCACATAGTTGGGCCAATACACGACAGATGTCATGTCATGAAAAACTAATATTGATCGCTCAGATATATACGGCTTAACTGATGAGTTTGATCCGTTACTAATGCTGGAAACCCATTGGTCGTGAATATCCTAAACTAAGTAGGTACTATATGGCTTTTTGATGACACGATAATTTCAAAAGACCTCATTCACCGAAAAACGTTACTAAAAACACCATCAGTAGGTACCATGTATTGGTAACGAATTTCCTAAAATATCGATTTCGAATGTAGCTTAAAACAAATACTTATCGAACAGTGTCATCACAGGTAAGATTCTAAGATGACATTGAGAAAACAATTTACAAACTTCTCACAAAAGGAAATTCACTATGTATCAGCGAACCCGTGTCGCAGTCGTGTCGTACGCACTAAAAGGCGCACCATTGCAGCTGAGGTGTAATTTTAACGTGTCTAATAGTCCACCAGCCCTTTATTACTAATAATGGCTGTGCTGTGACCTGCAGATCTTGATCGAGTCTGGCGAAATAACTGGGCAGCGTAAATATCAGGTGGAAATGTACGGTAGAATGTTTTGTATGTAGATTAAAATTATGAAGTGCTATATCGATGTCGGGTTACCCTTATTGTGATTTTCACCTGCATCATTGGTATTCTGGTCTGTAGAACGACTACAGTGTGGTGTCCTGGGTTGGATTCCCGCGTCAGGAAAAACTTTTATCGATTTTTTCTCGACAGGAAATTCTCTGCAGCATTACTTTAGAAACTTTTGTGTGGCATCTCCGTTCGTCTGAAAGCTCAAAGCCTTTGGTCCTGCGCCTGATCTCTCTCGTGTGTCGGATTGCTGTCCCACTGAACGAGAGAGAGTGTGAGGGAAGAGAATGTGCACTTTTGTTAGTGCAAACACTTGTGGTGCGTAGTTAATCTCCGATGAAATTAGCCGCTGTGGGCGAAATTTGATAGAAGGATATTCTTGTTACATTTGTCAATATTTAATTTTATGTAAGTATCTGCTGTCAAATCTTACGATACATATCATACAGTTGTGGTTTGATGGCCAAAACAACAATGAATCAGTGAATAAAACTATGTAGCTTCAATGTTCTTTACCTACTTTCTGAAGAAGAAAAATAAAACAAAAAAAAAAATCCAAATACCTAAGCTGCTAATAGTCTCGATGAAGTAATAAAAGCAAAATAAGTAGCAGTTATTTTACAACCAAATCGGTAGAAATAACTTATATCTATCTATCACGAAACATAAATATAAATCACACTACAACCTAACATTACCGGCCAAATATTCCGTAAACCAAGCATTTCACAATCTAGATTACGAAAACCTAATACCCAGACGCCACACTATCATAACTTAAGCCCGGGGTACACTTGTAACACGCTAGTCTACTGTGGACGCGAAAGTAGCAAGAATGGTCGTAATGCGACCTAAAAACACGCGTGCGGTAGCGTTGGGTGCTGTAAGTATGGTCCGCGCTTTAGCTGAGCAGGGATTGTGAACCTATGGCACGCAGTTGGTTCTGTTCAAACTTTATGGCGGCTCTGAAGTTAGCTGCGAGTCACGGTCTGCGCAGGTATAACGGTTCAAAGTTTATGGTGCCTCGTAAAGCTGCGCAGAACAGAATTTTAGGTATCAGCGGGGCGCAGAAGACGCATCGTCTTGACTGTATAATGCGCAGACCGTCATCATCATCATCATCATCATTTCAGCCGAAAGACGTCCACTGCTGGACATAGGCCTCCCCCAAGTGTCGCCACATTAACCGGTCCCGCAGACCGTCAATCGCAGCTAGCTTCCGAGCCGCCATAAAGTTTGAACAGAACTATAATTATGGAATGAAACATTCTGGGCAAGGAGTTGATACCAGTATGAAATCGAATGATCGTTTTTTTTAACCTATTAGTATAAGATTATGCCTTTGCTTAATTCCTCCTTCCGCCTCTGTAATTCCCTTAATGAAATATCATACTAATACTATTACTGCTAGCCTGCGTAATACCACAGCTGGGCAACGGCCTCTCCCCTCCATTCTAGTTCTTTCGATCCTAGTGCTACTGTGAACCACGGTCGAGGTGTACCTATCACCATCATTTCACCACGTGAAAGTTCACAAGTTATTTTTATGCCCCATTAGTAGAGGCGCAACTTTTTGCCCTAATAGGTCCAACGGTACAGTGAAAGTTTCTCATATCTTTCAATTTGGTTCCTGAGTTTATTTTGTCTTTCTTTTCTGAGATAGGTATCGTTGTCACGTCAAAGCCATCACTTTCCTTGTTATTATGATTTAATACGATAAGCACATTTATAAAGCCGTTCGCCACCCCTGACCAAAGGCATATGATTATAAAATTACACGATCCACGATCTCAACAACACGTTTCACGTGTTAAATCAGCACATTTAGAAACTACGCCGATCATTTATCCCTTTTAATGAATTTAACTAGTATTTAGAACGGTAATCTTATGTATTCGCGTGATTTAAGGGTTAAGTAATGTGTTTACGTATAAATTATCTACGGCTCGTGGAGGGTTAATGAGAACTGAGTATATGTTAATTTATTCAGTTCTTACTTGAGTTACAAACACAATATTTAACTTAGACAGCGATCAATGAGTTGTCAATTCACGTTGAGTGTGATCGGCGCTGTAGGCGCAGTGGCTGGGTGGTTAGCTTTGGCGCTGTTAGGTAGTGGGTTTAATTTACACACGGAACATTATTTGAATGTACTTTTTTGAAAATATTGTTGTTTTCAGTAAGAGTGACCATGTGTGTAAGTAAGATTTTTACTTAGCTTTGATCGCAACCGTAAGAATCGTCCAAAAATTGACACGAAGTACTTCAATTCAATACAATTCACCCTTGATAATAAAAATTTCACTTCGTTCATTATAAAGTTGAAAAACAAAGGTCAATGTGACCGATACCTGCTCGATGATCAAAACAAAAGAAAATGAGGTCTGTAGGCTGGTAATACCGCTGAAATTCCTACTAAAATACCTCAGGATCTTAATACATTATTTTTCTCAAATCTGTTTCTTCTCTCAGTACGATTGCCCCGCGGTTTGACCTTTAGTTCAACCCACGCAGTACAATTACGATTGTGTATTGCCAAGATGTTTCTGCAGTTTGTTTGCTGAAGAAAATTGAGAGCTTAAATAAAAACAACTTGAAAGTATGTAGGTACAACCATCAGTCTAGCTCTACACTTACCTGCTCCGAATTATTACAATACGTACCACTTTAAACTTATGCTACGCTAGTACTTTTGCAGGGTTGTAATTAACAAGATAATTTTAGTTAACTTGTAGCCCCGAAAACCAGAGTTATTTCGAAGTAGTCGTTGCATATTTGGTAATAGACGTGTATTTAAAATAAATAATTAAATTTTTAAATTTAATAATTAAATTCGGTCGTAACCGAATTTAATTATTAAATTTTTATTATTAAATTCCCACGTACTCGCTTACTACTGCGGTGATAACAAAGGCAATGGAATTGAGCGTATTACTATTAGTGGAAAGATTGAGGAGCTCGTGGCTAAATAATACACATCATCATCTGCCTAGCCTTTTCCCAACTATGTTAGGGTCGGCTTCCGATCTAACCGGATGCAGCTGAATACGAGTATTTTAAATGGAGCGACTGCCTATCTGACCTCCACAACCCAGTTAGTACTAGGTAATACGATACACTTCGTAAGACTGGTTGTCAGACTTTTTGGGCCTCTGACTACCTGTTACGACTGTCTAAGATCTACAAATGACAGCCGGGACCAACGGCTTATCGTGCTTTCCGAGGCCCGGAAGAAACTCGGTGTGTAATGGGTTGGCACCCATCCACCTAGGCAAGCACGGCCTAAATCCGAGTGGCTGTTATTATATAGCCACGAGCTCCTCCTACCCGTTTTAGTATCTACATTTCTATTCCTTTTTAGTTTTTACATAACATCAAGCCTGTTATACCCCTGTTTAGATAGACGTATACTTACATTCACTTATTCTTGAACAAATATTGTAAAATAACATAGGGAAGTTGATATTGCCGGAAAATTAACAGATACAAGCATTACTTAATGTTATAGCAAAATATTAATAAACTCAAGCCATAAAATACTCAATATTTAGGACCCACACATTAAAATCTTGTACGAACACTTAATTATAAGTTCAAATTATTGACATTTTCATTAATAACATGGCATATTAACTCCGTTACTGCAATATTCCGTAATAAGTAAGAAACCAGTGGAGTGAATGATTTGTATCTTAAGATACATTAATCTTACGATATGATAAAGTAGATTGTGAGGATAATTTTATGATTTAAGCCTTTCAATGAAAAGTAATTAGTTAATGAAAATTGATTAAATTTTGCTGTGCGGAAACCGATGGATTACGCAATTTGTATCTTAGTTAAGTAGGTACTTAATAATTCTTTTGTCTAGTAGGTTGGTACTTCCGGTTATTTGGTTAGCTTAAACCTACTTACAACTCATAACATGCTTGTATCCAATCCCTGCAGATTCAGATTCATTAAACACGTTACCCGCAACAATGATTCTATGGAGCGTTTGGTGATTCAGGGTCGAGTGGAAGGCACGAGACCACGTGGTCGATCACCAACCCGATGGGCAGACTCCATCAAATCTGTCACCAAGATCCCTGTCGCAGAATGTGCTCGCCATGCAGCCAATAGAGACCAGTGGAAGAGGATCGCGAAGGCAGCGACTGCAGTTGTGGGCGATCCCCCATGACAACGACCACTCTGTCAAGAGTGAACGACCAAGAAGAAGAATTCAATCCCCACAAGAGCTGGCAACATTTTGACACACCTAAAAAAGTAAAAAAAAAACAACACTAACACACACTGCCTTACCCTGGGAATTGAAGTGAAAAGTTGAACTTCACACACGGGTATTGTGCTTACGACCAGAAGATATATTATGTACATTATGGAAGTCTTTCTTTTGTTATCGATATCCCATCTGAGAGGGTCAGACCTTTAGGGCGGTGTTTTAGGATAGGGTAAGATATCCAGCAGTGTACATAAAACGGATGCAAACGTTAAGCTCACTGCACCCTGGATTTGTAGAAGTAATAGTTTGCCGCGGTGCTGCGTTCCGGTTGAAGTCTGTAGCAATGCTGCGGTGAACTTGCTATGAGGTATCATTGCAAGTTCTTCTAAAAATATTTGTGATAGATAAGGTAAAATTGGTACAAAAGGTGTTCTTGAGTGAAGACCGCGTACCGGCAAGCGTAAGGACGCCCTCGGGCTCGGTGGACCGACGATCTTCGCAAGGTGGCTGGTACACACGGCGGCACATCAAGTTATACATAACCAGTATAACCTGACTTCGCTTTGTATGAGCTTCCCGTACGATGAGAGATCAGCTTAATTTGGTTTTGCATAGCTTGATTGGCCGCCGTGCGTACCAACTGGATGAGAGTTGCTGAGAATCGAGTTGAGTGGCGTGCGATTGAAGACGCCTTTTTCTAGCAGTGGACTATTGTAGGCTGATGATGAAGGTACAAAAATAAAACTCACGCAATTATTTAAATGTATGTAAGTGTATTAGCAACATTGGTACATGAGATTACTGAATAATACTGTTGTGGAATATTGTAATACCGCGAGTCCGCAGAACACCCACATCATTAACAATTAGTGTTTATTATTAATAAATACAATTAAGTAAAAAAAGACATTTCTTTATCACCAATAACTGTGCACGCACCTAAAATGCATCTTACGATAGTTCATTATAATTTTCGTTTATTTATGCGTCTATCACACCTATAAATTCAATTCAATAACTGGTTTTTTTTCTCAATACGTTTATTTCACTACAGATAAATATAAAAACGTGAGCATTCATACAGATAGGAGACTTCACTTAACATTATCGAAAGCCTTTAACTTCCGGCCTGGTTGTCCATAGACAATTTAGGAATGTGCCATTCATGAATATCAGAAATAAAACGATTCATGAACAGCCCGCTTTAGTCTTTAACCAGACCAAGTTTTTTTTGGCTTTACATGAATTTAAATTCACTGCGTAACTTTAATTCGTCGGTCGTTTTAAACATTGTACGTTTCGACAGAATCAGTACAAATAACAGTTAAAATAAATTTCTACTATTTATTTTGCTACATGACCTATTACCCCGTCATCGTCACTCGGTAAAAAATATTCTAATTTAACTAGAAAAATTGTGAGTTAACTACAATGACAACAAAACAACAAACAGTTGGAAGCCATGGCTGAAACTATTTCCTAACAGCTTAAAATCCTGTTGTAAATGTTTACAAAATGTTTTTAATTCCATTACAAAGTCTCGTACAGTGGTACACAAATCCATACTCTACGCACTTAGCAATTAAGTTCGTTTTAATAAACAGAGCCTACTCGTAACAATATGATGAGCTACCCATTCTGACGCACTCCATAGGCCATAACATTCGAATATTTATTTAGAGTTAACGTTTCTGAAAAATAAAATAAAAAAAGGAAAAATAAGGAAACAAAAAAAACTAAAAAAAAATAAAAAATCATTCGTTTAATTTCTCTTTGATAATATATTTTTTTTAATGATAAGGTATCTTTATGTAAGAGAATAATGCTCTATTAAACTACATACAACGTGACATAAGACAAACTATCATTATTTTTAACTACTAAACTGTCGCAACGACAAACGCAGACGATCTCGTTAAATATTAATTATTTTTCTCAATATAATTTTTTTTAAATAAAATATAAATAATCGAGTATTACTGTTCCAACAACTATAACCTATGGTTGACCATAGACGTTAATATATTTTACTTGTGAGATAACACTAATGTCCTTTCATTGTTAATTTACCTTTGATTTTATCCTCATTTGCATAAGGTTTATATCAGAAGCAAAATAACTGCGAAAGGAATATAAGTCCCGCTGTTTACTGAAAATGTGACGTCACAAATGCATTAGTTGTTTGTTTCGTAATATGATCAGTGTTTAATGTGAAATTCGTTATTCAGCGCTGTAAATGCTGCATAATTCTTTTGACTCTTTTTTCAGTAGACATTTGTTAAATTGTCTGTGGATATTGTATAGAAAAAAATAAGATGGCGTTGTTAGTATTGACTATGCACACACGCCAAAAGAATCATGCAGCACTAGATTGATGTATCTATGACGTCATAATATCAGTAAACGAAAGCGCTAAGACGCTCGACATCATGGTGGAACTATACGTCTTAAAAATAAAATTTGGAAACATCTAGAGATCTTTTACTGTGAAGTGGAAGTACATAAACGATTTAAAGACAGCCCCATAAAGTAAAATATCCATACAACTATACAAAGCCTAAGGATGATTCCTATAAAATTTAATATAATATAGACATTAATATTAATAGATATATAATATAAACAATATATCTAATAATGCCTAGAATTTACTAATAACTCCCGCCAAAACGACACGATAAATAAAATTATACGTAAATAATACACTTACATCTAAGACAAACTCGAAAACAATGAAAAATAAGCTTTTAATGCAGAAATATAATTAAAAAAAGTTCGCTTCATAGAAGCAACGACGCCGTGGCAAGCTTAGTGTAATGAAAACATTGTTGTACATTTGCTTACATTTTTATAATAAAAAATATGATACAAAAACTTACATATGTGGGTACTTAAAATCAAAATAATGCACTGGATGAGGTTAGTTTTGTACCTGGTTAGTCAGTCAACAATATCCTGCCGGCCGCGGACGTATCAAAATGCATTATTGTGCATAAAATATATTCCCAAAAAAAAAAACGTTTCGTTTTACTCACAAAAACCCTTATTTATTATTTTACCTACAAATATAATCTTACGAGATAATGTAAAATAAATAGTTACGCTAACAATTAAACTCATAAACGGAGGGAAATGAACCGAAAAATTAATATTTTTTAAAGCTGCCGTCATTCACAATTTTCGTGGTCATTGTCTGTCGCTGCACCGTAGTTACGCGAAAACTGCCATTAGAACTATAAATAATAGAGTCTATAATTGTATAAATTATTTTCTTGGTAGGGTAGTTTGCAAACTAAGAGGATATACCAGTCCTCTTTGAAATAACTGACATATAATTCAAAAGGAAAATGCAACGAAATTATAAGTTATCTACAAATGTTTGTAACTTCGTCAGTATTTAACTTGTCAGTATGTCTTCTACTTGCGAACAGTAAGTGTTTTCTATATAATTGATACTTTATGAGTCAAGATAATCACCAAAAATTATTTTACTTGGAGTTATAAATGGTCTAATATATCCATAAATAACCATTGCGTCATCTGTTTTGGAAAGCATGAGCAAGCCATATCATATCTTTGAATATTTCTCTATCAAGATCCACAAGCATCAATTACAAAGACCCCACCCGTCACACCCCAACAATAATTAAAAAAAACAAATGCGAACGTCCCACGATTATGCATCTTAACGCTAAATATAAGACGGATATTACTTAAATTACGTTAGAGGACAATAGACGCCTATATTACATTACCATAGAGGGCCTGGAATGGATACAAAATATTACAAAACTTCTATAATTATCTTTAAATACTATAAGACCTTACTGCGAAACCATAAAGCTGTGGACACACATGCTTGTAACTCGTTTTAAAGCATGCAAGTAGCTTGCATGTGTAACAACTTCTGATTGGTGAACGTCAATATGGCAAGCAAGTTACATACTTTTGCGCAAGTTATGAGCATGCGTACGACAGGCTTTAATTAGAAAATTCTCAGATTTCGAGTTAAAAAGATCGTGTGTCTAAACTAATCATTATAAATTATAACAATTATGTTCAAATCCCGAATATTTGAAATGTATTTTTATCAATGTAAAACGTTTAGTCGACGTCTTTAGTATAAATGGTTATATTAGGATATCATATGGATTTGTTTTTGTTGAACAACGTTTTTTTTTTTAGAATATTTTCATTTTCTGCGATTTTAAAAGCAGTAACAATCATTTAAGCATCGAAAAAGCTATCTGAAAGATGAGATTTCGTATTTTGTCCTATAAAAACGGGTAAATTCCCACTTCAGATGCTTTTAATCAATTCAAGAGTACTGCACAGCCATACCCACTCCAAAATTTTCAACTTTCATTGTTCAACAAAACAAATCGTTTTCCAATTACGGTGAGCCTCAACTTTTAAATAGAAAATACACAACACACCTACAGGAAACCCTTTTTAAGATTTATTTTTATATTATTATATAAATACAGAAATGGCACGACTATTTACATAGGGAATTGACATGATATCTTTACAAATCAAAATGGCAATAATATAATTGTATAAAACGTACATCCGAATGCGATGATTAAATTTTAGGCCTCGGGGCTAATTAACTTTAATGTACAGTCAATCACAACAAGATTAGAAATGAATAAAACATATTGCTTATGTATTGGTAGTAAAATTAAGTCTGTATAAAACATTACTTACTAAAAATATGAGATGAATCTGGAATTATTTCAACTTTTAGGTTCACACGAAGCTTAATATAGCTTCAGAATTGAACCTTAGCTTTTAAATACACCAGTGGCTTGGAAATATAAAACCACAGCAAGCATGATTATGTAAGTTTAAAAGAAAGAGCAATTACACCCCATTTTCTTTATTTTTTTACAAAACAACCATTGCTGTGAATTGATATTATTAAAATTAGTATCAACAAAATTATCTATACCGTATTGAAAGTGCAAAACTTCATATAACAAGTTGACATTGTTGATGACTGTACAATATGAATGTTGAAACAGCGTATACCACATTCAACGAGCGACCACTACATTTTAATGATTATTTAACATAAATGATTGTGCATGTTACCTCTCATACCATAATAAATATAATTCAGTACTTTATTGGCCTCGTGAGAACTTCTACTTAATAAAAATCCATCCATCTTTAAATATCAGGTTCAAAAGCTTTTATAAATGCTATTTTCTTGACACAACAACGATAATACTGTTCTTATCTTAAATACAAATTGTAACAACCGAAAATGTTGCCAGTATAAAAAAACGTTTTGATAATATTGCCATATCAAAATTCTCACGAAGCCAATCTTCCTAGCACAGTAGATAGACAAGATATACAATATCATCATGTTTAAAAATATTATGCTGTGTTTACACTCGTTTTTAGTACACAAGTACATTTTCAAGGTATTCTCTAGATAGCCTTTCGTCATTGATGAGTGTGAGCGCAGCATAATACGTCTTGATCCTTGATTTCTTTAATGGATACATTTCTATCAACCTGGCTGATTATCTCTTGCCGATTAAAATTAAATAAATACTGATTTAGTATTGCTATCCTTTTCTCTTCTTAAAATCTTATTTTACTATCCCATTTCTTCAGGAAAGCCTGTTCAAATCTCTTATCAGTAGAATCCCATGTTTTGTTCGGTAAACCAAATTAGCAGCAATCGTATCGTACATGAGATTTAAATAAAAGTATAAAACAATTAGAAAAGTCTTTCAGCATACCTGTTAGACGCCGCATAAACAATATCGCGACCAAACCATACATTTGTATTACGAACTGCAAATACAAGAAAGTATAAACCACCACTAGTAAGTAGTGCGTTCACAAGAATTATCCCCATTTCTTGTAAAAAAAATCCTCTATTCAACTCAAAATATTTCAACAAAGAGATCTTGTAAAAACCTTCTCGCCTCGAAAAGGAGATTCTTTTGAACTTATACCACCCGATTTGCAGTTGCAAGTATCAAAACCAACTAAATCACCTACAGAAAAGGACAGCATCCAAATCAATATTCCATCAACTTTCACCGTCAAGTCTTGTTCCACGGCGACGCTAACGACTGCTGGGCGGCATGGGCATCTGCGCCTGCACACCTTGCAAGTTCATCGGCCGCCCGTTGGGGTTGCCCATGCCGAGACCGTCGTGGTAGTTGTTCACTTCCATCGCTGGTATGTCATCGTTCTGTGGGGGAGACGGGGTGTAAAAAGGGGAAGAACGGTAATAAAGGGCATATTTCAATAACGCGGGGAGTGAGTAGAATGTTTCGGACTAACGATAGGTATTTAGGAATATGAAGAACAGGGTGTAAAGTTCTTCACACCCCATAGAAAAGGGAGGATCCTCCGACCAGGAGGGAGCTGGTTTTTTGAAGCTGGCTGGTTGTGTGACTCCCTGTTCTTCATTCTCCTACACTGCTGCGCTGACGTCCATTTCGGGGTCACCAGTATAGGGGCACTAGCCCCCCAGATCCTCTGGTCGGAGGATCCTCCTTTCTTGGATACCCCTATGGGTATATGTACGTATGTAATCTCCATACGAGAGTATGGAGATTTGACATACGAGAGTATGGAGATTTGAATCTACATTTCGATAACGCATTGAACTTTATTACTCAAAAACTGAGCCAAATAGTTTTGGTGTTCTTTTAAAATTAACTTTCAACAACCATTCAATTGAAATTCGAAAATTAGGGGGAAAAAAAACACTATAACGGTAAATATGTCTGTGAATTGAAAAAGCTTAGTGATTTTAGTTGTCATGTTTAATTAATATTTTTACTGGTTGTAATTTTACTTGTTTTATTTTTATGTTGTTGTGTTTTGTGATCTGCATGAAATTGGACGAGTCTGTAATGTTGCTATAATTGGTGGTAAATAAATAAATAAAACTTGTTGCAGAGGCATACGCCCAAAATTTACAGCACACAAAAAAATAAAACAAAATGCAGAAGGTTTAATAAAGCTGTCCGGTAAGAATAGTAACGCCAGTATTATCTTTGGAATTTAAAAGTAATATTTTTAAATCAGTTTTTTATTCTTGTTAATTTTTTTTTCTCATATTGGGAATTATCAGTTTGTATGCTAAAGCGGTGGTTTGTTTGAACAGTGCATTTAACGCTATCAAATAATATGAAGCTTGGCTTGAGCAGTTTTATATTGTTTTAAAAGAGCATAAATCGCTTGCAGAAAAAAA
This sequence comes from Noctua fimbriata, assembly GCA_905163415.1. Lineage (NCBI taxonomy): Eukaryota > Metazoa > Arthropoda > Insecta > Lepidoptera > Noctuidae > Noctua > Noctua fimbriata. The sequence goes on from LR990946.1 coordinate 6,306,990, forward strand.
GTAGTTTTCAGACATCACTCTGCTCGAAGTGTGAAAACAGAGAAATAATTATTAAAAGCTGTATTCAGTAAATATACAGAGTGTATTTTTGAACCAAGGAAAATTTTTGTTAATCAATTAAGTCCAGAAAGTTTGTAATTGTAATATAAGGCTATTGTTTTACGTTACAGGTCAAAAATAACCTTGAGTTCAAAAATACATCTTGTTTGCAAAAGACTTGTTTCAGTCTCCAGATAACCCATTGCCAAAAAAACATATTTATTATGATGTTATCTAGAGACGATGAAACAGGCCCATGCACTTGACTCAACACCGAACATAGTGTGAACAGTCAGTATGGTTGTGTTCAAACATTATGGCGGCTCGGAAGTTAGTTGCGAGTGACGGTCTGCGCATTATACAGTCAAAACAATGCGTCCTCTGCGCCCCGCTGATACCTAAAATTGTGTTCTGCGCAGCTTTACTTTAGATGTTCTGAGCCGCCATAAACTTTGAACCGTTATACCTGCGCAGACCGTCACTCGCAGCTAACTTCCGAGCCGCCATAAAGTTTGAACCGAACAATATCTCTTAGTGTCACGGGACCTACTATCTATGGTAAGTTTTTTTAGGCGAGAAAATAGTCATAGCAATCGCTTCATTGCTGGTGGTGGGACAAGTGTCCTAAACTAATAGGCCCAATTGCGACAGCCAAGATTATTTTACAAACTAGAATTAACCTGACAGTTATGATAATTTTTGTATGAAAACTATAACTTGAAACCATAGTAAATGTCAGGTTAACCTGGTTGGCGCAATTGGACATTAAACATTGAATAAAAAGGGTGCATTTAGCAAGTATAGCGGTGCATTACCTCCCGATGCCTGCGTATGGTGCGGTCCTCGTAGCGCGTGCCGCCCGTGCTGGCCATGGGCCGGCTCAGCGTGCTGTTGGCGTTGCTGGGCGAGTGCGGCGCGCCCGCGCCTGACGACGGCGTGCCCTGACCTACACCCAGCCCACACCGTAAGCGGATCGAACGCGGATGGAATCTCGACGCTAACCTTTGTTTTTTCGTTTACTTTTAAGTGTAAGTTGTCTTTCTACTCAGTTTTTCTCGATGAGTCTAAGTTTTAAAAATCTTATACATATACGCGAATCTTATTCATTTATTTTCATTTTGCGAAGCCTTGTCTTCCTTGTTGTTAAATTTATAAACTGATGATTATTTTCAGCTATTATGGAACAGTCAAATGGTTACTCCTGGATTCATAGTTAGAAAAGTTAGAAAAATACTCGTTTTGCACGCCACGTCTCGAATTAAATCTAAATTGCTAGTTATTTAAGCGTGACAACATGTAACTAGTACGATATTTAACATTTAGTACGTGACTATTAGTTCACTATTAGTTATATGCTTAGGCTACACTGTCGGTTCGGAAAACATAGTAGACACCAAATTTTTGATGGATTTAGTACACGATTCTGACCCTTTCGTTTTCGTCTGTTACTAAAAAAAAAAATAGCTATTCCATACATTTTGCTGCGGACGTATTTTTACTATTCTACGGTCAAGCCAAAAGGAAGAGTTATCATTTATTCTCTCTGTTTATTAATAACGACAACGAAAAATTTCAATGCTGTTGTTTCAAGAATCATGTACTGAATGGCATGGTACAATGTTGTGTCATAATGTCGACATATTCCGACAGCGTAGCCTAAGCATTGTTAGCGTGAGATTCACATAGCGTTATGAGTGACAATGATACACAGTACATACGTCTGTACATACAATTATACACATAATATACACAGTTTAGGTATTTACAAAGTGGGTTGTGTTGTTATTTCAATATAAAAATATTCAGCATGATTTGATGTTTTTTAATACTTATTTTGTTGAGCTGAAGAAGATTAATGTAATATAATTAGAAAATATCAATGCAACTAACATTTTTTCTGTCTTTAGATTCAGTACTAAAAGCCTTCCATGTTATTTTACTTCACAAGAATGCTTTAGTACACAGACAAACCTCGCGAGGATGCCTATTATATGTACACACGGCGGCACATGAAGCTGTACATTTCCAGTATAACTTGGCCTCGCTTTGTATAGATTTCCTATACATTGAGAGATCCGCATAAACTGGTTTTGTAAAGCGTGATTGGCCGTCGTGCGTAGTCGATATGTCGATGCACTTCGCGTTAGCTTCGACAAACGTCTGGCACGGTCTGGACCCGATTCATTCATTTAAAATTTTTGTCCAGTTTGTAGTAGACAGTCATATAGTGACGTACCACTAGCAGTAGAGGGCGCGCGCGGCTGCGCGGCTCGCGCGGGCGTGAGGAAGTCGGCCTCGCGCCAGCCGTGCTTGCGGTACACCTCGCGCAGCTCCGCGTGCGACCACATCGTCATTAGCACTTGACCTGGACACGACAAGGTAATGTTAGATCTATAATCATCCAGCTAAGCTCCACAACGATCGACCCAATAACTCTCATGAACGATGGGGCACTTAAAATCGTGTACTGTTGTTTGTTCACCCCAGGAACTGATGGACGCTACCGAAAGCGCCAAACTAGTGGCTCAGTTCTGGGCTGACACAATTTAGATTGCCATCAACACGCTAAGAAGAAGAAGACTCTCACGCATAAACGGATAATCCGCATCAGCGGATTCCGTGACCTTCACCAGGTCGGCGGTCAATATTGTTAGAAGAATAACCCTGCTTATTAAATTGTATGTGGCGGTACTACGGTCTCTTTCTAACAATTAATTCTGTTGTGCGTTAAGTAGTCAATTGTTGCCAGGGGCGTGCATACCTTACAGGCTATTAGGCCTAGCCTACCCTACCAACAACGCCAAATGCATTTATTATAAGTTTGTAATAAAATAATACAAAATATTAAAAAAAACCTTAAAACTCCTGTTAGAACACTTATAGCAACTTGTCGCGCCCGTGTGACGTAACTCAAACTCACACTATACTGTAAGGTAAGTTCGTAGCTACAAATTGTCAATTCTGAGGCTAGACGTCAGAAAGCCTATAAAACAATATATTTCATTCATAATTTTACGCACACTATTATATATTACCGTGTGTAGGAACGGCACACATGTGTAGATTATGGGCGTAACTCCGTTCAGTGTAGACGATCACCACGAGTTATGATTGGCTAGCTAGATTATTGAATGAAAAAATATTAGAGCAGTGTGCCCAATTTGTGGACATTTCCCCGTTTTGTGGGGAATTTGAGCAAAAGAGACAGACACGATAGTTTCCTTAATGACTACTAGATACAATTAAAAGAACATGAAGCTATTGTCGAATTTATACTTTCCACAAAAATGATAAATTGTATTTATAAGAATTGCAAAAGCCCTATAAAAATAATTAAAAACTACATTAATTTTATTTTTCGCTTTGATTTTTGGGGAGTTTGGAAAAAAATTATGACAACACCACCGTTACTATCGTCTGTCACTTATGTCAGAGAAATTTTTAGTAGCCATATTGTTTCATGTGACAAGCAAATTATAATCAATCATGAATGTTTTTATATCTAACTTAAGTTATAACTTATAAGTCATTCGTTTTGAAACGTACATTCATGTAAATATTATTTGTTAAGTACATTTACACTTAAAGATGGTATTCTGTTGTGAAGTGTGTGGTGATTACGTGTGTTAGAAGTTAAAAGCAATAAGTTTTCGCAATTATCGTTTAATGATAAGATTTATGTGGTGTCTGAAGATAGATGTATACCCGAATTACGAGAGTTAATCCAAAAATATGATAATTCACCTCGTACTCGTCATTTCAATCTTCAAAATATTATGCAACATTTAAGCTGGCTGTGTGGGTAAGCGCTTCTATTTTACACACAAATAAATTATATTGTTTTCCGTGCATTTTGTTTAATACCTGCCCACACGCCCAAGTGCCAAAATTGGGACCGGAACGAAAAAGCTTAACTGCTCAACGCCCAATTTTATTATTACTTATTTTTTTTGTTGACAGCGCACTGTGTTATTTTTTAGAATTTTTCTAACGAAGCGACATCCTTCGTTCTTGTACTGATAGAAAGCCATTGAAGTACCTCATATTTTAGGCAGATGGCGTTGTTTCCAATTAGCTGTTTATTTTTTCTGTGGTTGTGTTTTGAAGTGATAGTTGTAGGAGTTTGTTATTTGTTTGGTAAATAATATTATATACCTTTTTGTTCCTGTTTTTACGGCCTTTCGAATGATACATGTGAATTTCGAATCGATTTGTAAATTGAATGATTAAATCAATAGTTAGTTTATAATTTTGTCAGAAAAATCTTTAAATTAATAAAAACGTGATATAACTATTTTAGGTAAATTGCTAGTTTGTACTTAGTCATTGTGAATTAAAAAAAAAAGCGTGATTAATAACAAACGATTTAGTACCAATTCATTCCATACCATTTAGTTAAAAGTTCGAAGGTGTGTAATGATTTGCTTACGTAGTGTAGGTATTTGTTTTGACTAGAAATTTAGTCAACGCGATGTTATTAATATCTTTAGTTCAAATTTTGTGTGATGAGTGGTCACTATTATGATGTTATTTGATGCCTACTGAGTAAGGCTATAATTTAGGTTCAAAAAAACATAGGGTCATCGCTTTAAATTTTGAAATAATACAAGTTTTAATGTTTTGGCTTATAAAACACAAAGGCAGTTATTCAAAGTTACTAGCCTACCCTCCGAAGAGGACCACTGCACGCCACTGATTGTTGCATTCTGCTAGGATGATGATTATTACCACAACCCTATAATTCTTCTTCTTAGCGTGTCGATGACAATTCAAAGGGCCCTACGAGGTCCACCCTATAATTGATAATGGCTATAATAAAAACATTAAAAGCTTGATAGTCAAATTAGCCTAACTAAAATTCCAACTATTGAATTGACAATTCGAAGCCATACACTGGGTGCCAATCTTCTTGGGTATTCATTTAGATACTAAGTAGAAGCCCAAAAGGTTCCTACAGGGAAGTAATGATGGACTTAGGACTATACCTGCAAACTTTAGCACTCTGGGCGTGTGTCGGTGCCGCTGCTTGGTCAAGTTGAGCAGTCTCTCCACTCCGCCGGCCTCCAGCAGCGAGCGAGAGAACTCGCCGCTCTTCTTTATTACTTCATTCAGAGTCGCTAGTACTGCGGCTATCGTGTCATCTGATGTACCCTGAGGAAACAATACTTACTTTTTGAATTGAAAATTTTTTTGCTAAAAAGCAGCCTTTTTACTTTGAAAGTGACAAAATAAATCTGTTTGAAGAGTCTAAACATATAATAATAATTATTAAATTCAAAATGGACACACAATGTTGTTAAGAATGGTCAATAGATTTATCGTATTCAACAATGTAGAGAAAACGTCTCAAATGTTTACAACATTAGTTTTAGTATATGCGAAACCTGATACACGTGTCTAGTATTTTTTATGTAAAGAATCTATGTACAAAATTTCAAAACTGTATCATGAAAAATCACAAAGTTATAAGCTTGTTCTGTTACCTAGTTGTCCGCACAAAAACGCGGTCACCACGCAGCGCGCGCCTCCAGCTTCATCTTGAACTCTTTGATAATAATAATTTGGCAGTAGGTACCTAAATTATTGCGATAGGTACTCAAAGTCGCTAGGTATCCAACTTTTAACTTTTTTAAATATTTTTGGGAAAAAATATAACATGGTTTAAAAATTATTGGAATCGTTTTGGTTACTTATTCTGAACAAACTACATATATTCAGGTTTCGCATATACTAAAAATAATGTTGTATACAGGGTGACAACGGACCCTTCACGATGCCGTCAACCAAGCATTCTGTACATCAAACTAAGTAACCCTACGCAAAAATTATTGCTGGGAAACGACTTTTTTTTTTGGGGTGAAAAATCTCGTTTCACGGTAAAACTCAATGTAACGCAGTCAAAACATTGTGCTGATGGATGATTTTAATAGTAAACTGGCCATTGAGGTAATTAAAGTCAAATTAGAACCTTAAAAACAAGTATTTTTAAAAAACTTGTGAAAATATTGGAACTTTGACCACAAATATCTCCATAACTAGAAGGTTGCCAGGTGTGATCCAGAACAAAAAAATGATCGCAATGACGGGGAGAACAAGTGCCTTTCGGCTTCGTTAAGGGTCTATTTACACCCTTTAGTATTTGAATCAATTGTTATTCGACGTGTTTTACATACAAGCTCACTATAACCATATTTCAATTCCATGTCAAAAAACACATTGTGCGTCCATCACACACTACATTCGGCATACAGACCTTAGCACTAACCTGATCATGCTGATGGTTTCCACTGGGCAGCTTCTGCACCAAGTCCCTCATGGCATACTTCCCAATCAGCTCCTTATTCCTCTGGTCTATAGCCAGGTTCCTCAGCGCAGTAGCCACGGCACAGACCACACGATCGACCTCCATCCGCAGTAGTTCCACGAGAATGGGTAGACCTGAAAATGCTGAAGATGTTAGCGTTGTTCACTGTCGGTCTTCGGGCCTGGCTAGACTAGCGCAACTACTGGAAGTAAAAGAAGGCCCACTACCTTAGAGCATGCGTTGTGTTAGCGAATTGTAATCTTACTACTTAAGATATAAAGTAGGGATCGGATATTCGGATGCATATTATTTACCTTCAAGTTTGAATGTTGATTAGTATGGAGCGCGTGTCATTACGGAAAAAGGCCTGTTTTTTTTATTTTATTGCTTTACTTAAAATTGTCATATTTACCATTTTGTCCAATTCGAAAATTTAACAAATTTTTTTTTTTTTTTTTATTAAAATAATAAATATAAGTTTTTAAACTATCATGGTCACTAACATTATCGTTAACACTAGAAACGGGATATTTACCACGTTTACTGTTTGTTTTGAGTTCCCGATATTTCGGCGCTGTTGCAAGCACCATGATCAATGATAAACTGAAGTTATTTCGGGTGGGTGCTTATGAGCAGACAAATCGGTCTACCCTCTTCTATCAGTAAACATGGTAAATACCCCGTTTCTAGTGTTAATGTTAAATATATTATTTTTATTAACAAACTTGTCTGGTTTTAAATAGATTTTAAATATCCTTCATGCGTATGAGTACTTTTTATACACACTGTGTTATTTATGAAATACCGTGATCCCGGGGAAGAAATCGGCATTTTAAAAAGCCGTTCCATACTTTTGAATATGCATCCGAATATCCGATCTCTAGATATAAGACAACATTTTTTGTAAGCCATTCTAGAAGGCCACTACCTGAAGAGTATGCGTTGTTGTAAGCGAATTTATATCTTACTACGTAGAATATAAGGTATGAAAACTTTAGGTAAGCCATTGTACTTTTTTTACAGACTATTTATTTACATGTAAAAATTCTCGACTGATGTAATTTCACCCTTATTGTATACTTGACAAGGTATACCGTCTTTTGCAAACATTTTCCACAACCGAAGATGCTGTAATTTTTTTCGAAGCCATACACTACTCTAGTTAAACATGCAATCTTATATAAATCACATTTTAGGAGTTCCTAACCTTTTCGCACTTAGAATAAGGTATAGTATCCTTGCGAACCTTTAGCCTTTTTAAATTGTTATAGTTTTAAAACCCACATTCACCATACTTTACATCCTTTCTTCCTCCAAAACACCAGATAACAAAGCAAGTAAACAACAAATTTTCAACCATACTGCATTCAACATAAGGATCATTGTCACCTTTCCTCACACCAGCACATATATTTCTTAAACCATTGAAAGCAACTATACAAAGAAATGTCAACCTTTCTACACTCAACATAAGGTTTACTCTCACCTTTCTCTTTTCTGACAGCGGCTCGTATATCGATGGAAGGTTGCCAGTAGCAGGCGGCGAGGTTTTGTAGAGCTCCCGCTGCTGCTTCCAGGGTCTCAGGGTTAGAACAGGTTTGGAGTAATGCCATGTAGAGGGGAACAACCTGGATAAGAGCAAAGATGTGTTCTTGTATTAGGGGGTCATCCTTTAATCACGTTGGGTTAAAACAGGGGGTGACATCAGAATAAAATTACGATTAATCACGATAGGATACAGTGACAATATCGCGTATTATGTCGTTCGACATAAAACTATGCAGTAGCTTGGGTTAACGTCTGTGATGTTTATTGAAATAAATAAATAAGACCATCAAGATGAAGTTTGGTAGCACTAAGGGCCTGCGCAAACGAGGGACTTTTGTCCGTCGGATAGAACTGACCGCTCCTGTTGATTGGTTGTTGTTTATTTTTGATCTATTGTTTGACGTCCATTGGTTGTTGCAATTTGTCCCGCGTCTGCGCAGGCCCTCGCTCAGACAAAGAGTATCTATCAGTTTTGCGTTATAACAGATTATTATTATTATGTACATGTTTGAAGTCAACGTGCCATTGTGACGGCCGCGTACTGAAAGGGTCAGCATTTCAAGGAATCCTTGTGAGCAGCAGGTCATTGACTTACCTCTGGAGACCACAGCATCTCGGTTCCTTTGGGCACCGAGTAGCCGAGTTGCGTAGTACCAGTTTCACCTAGAGGTTGTGTCTCCGGCTCGCTCTTGCCCAAAGGACTGGTGGAGTTAGATGATGATGAACCTTCCTTCTTTTTTTTACTGCCACCGAAACAGCCGAGATTTTCACCTGTAAGTACAAAATATACAATTATTACCAAGACTTCGTTTGTGCCATTCTTTGCCCAGGCTAGGCAACTTACAACCCCCGTAGCATGACCTCCGTAGGCAAGGATTTAGGACATAGGACACTATCTGTCAATTTGTCGATTCTTCCGTCAAAGAAATCCTTGTCTACGGTGGTCATGCTACGGAGGCTGATAGTATTATAACATAATATCGCGCTGGAATTTCCTCGAAGAATAGGCAGATCTATACACACTCACATAGTTCTGTTTCGACCGTCCTGGATTTGATAAAATAGCTATGTTTCATAGTATTATGAATCGTCGAATATTTACAAAACATAGCATGTTTGAACCGTCCTGGGTATAATAAAATAACTACAATGTTCCATATTATTATGAGTCATCAAATATTTACAAAACATTAGAAGCCAGTACTTTTGATTCCTTTTGCGCAATCTTATTAAATATTTGTACCATAGGCATAACATAATCAGCTTATAATTCTCACTTTGTTGGGATATAAGCCTCTTAACCTCCTCCTTCTCTTGTCTCTTAGCCTCCTCTTCTCTTATAAATATATTTTCTTTCTTTCTTTCTTTTCTTTCTTTTCTTTCTTTTCTTTCTTTTCTTTCTTTTCTTTCTTTTCTTTCTTTCTTTTCTTTCTTTCTTTTCTTTCTTTCTTTTCTTTCTTTCTTTTCTTTCTTTCTTTTCTTTCTTTCTTCTCTGTGACAGGGAGAGGGTGGGCCGGAATGTACCAAGCGGGCCCAGTGCCGGTTGATGTCACATGTCTAACTATTGTCTATAATTCATTAAAATGTTTTCCATACCTTTAGAAGCGCTGGCAGCTATTCGCGCCTGTCCCGATGACTGTGTGGGCGGCGCTCTCGTGTCGTATAACGGGTCTTCAATTTCTTGACATCTGCAAATATAGGAAAAAACGCTTTTTATTTTCAAAATTAAGAGGCATTTGGCGGTCTTATGTAATTTGCTTTTGACTGAGCTTACAAATTTTAATGTCATGTTTGTAACAATGTTGAGGCAGGATTGTATTTGTTTAAGACATTAAAACTGGCGTGCAAGTACATACGCTTTTTATTCCACAGACTTCATGTGGAATTTGGTGAAGTACCAGGTGCTATGGACTAACTTGGAAGAAGTCTTGAAAGATTAGATCTTTCTTTTAATGAAATTTTCTAAATAAAGTTGTGCATGCTTCGCGGCAGTATACCTGTAGGACAAGTTGCGCAGCACGCAGACGCAGTTCTCCACGATCTTGGTGCCGATGGCGTTGGCGCTGAGCGCGGCGCGCACGGCGTGCAGCAGCGCCTCCGTGAGCCCCGCCAGGCAGCGCAGGCGGCGGCGCGCGTACTCGCCCGCAGAAGACGCGTTGCGCAGCACGCCCGACGCGTTGCGGAACACTGCGAGGGGGAACAAATTATTGATTATAAACACTGCCAGAGTAACGGTAGCGAAGGGGTGTTTTGAAGGACTGTCTTGTGCAATTGTCGTTCAAAAAGTGCTGATCTTCGGTCTAATTTGAATAAATGACTTTTGATGTTGATTTTAACATCCGCACTTAGCTTAGATATTATGACTTCACTCAGTACTTTTTCTCAAAATGTATAATGCGCAAAGCTAAAGTGAAGAACTCTTTGCCTGCGTCTGTGCACCTTTAAGGAAGTAGCGCCAGGATTGCCCGCAAAATTCAAATTAAACGTAAGAAAATTTAAATTTCGCGGGCTTGGCCTTCCCCTTAAAACCGATAGAGTTAAAATAAAAGAAAAAGGGCGTCTTCTTGGCACTCTTGGTCCATTGTAAAATTCATTTATCGCATTCCATTAAGCGAGATCGAGGATCAAAGTACAAGCAAATCAGTCTTGTAAGACTTATTTCATATCTCTGATTTTAAATCTTATAACTATTACATTGTGTGTTATAGGACAGATAACCACTTGCTCCATATAAAATACTGGTATTCAGATGTATGCAGTTACGACTGCAAGTCGACCCTAACATAGTTGGGATACGATACATATTTCGTTAGGTCATTTAATGATTTTTATCCCGGTAGTACGACAATCCTACGGCATCATTTTCGACCACCACATGGTCGCGAATAAAAAATGGTATTAATAATTTCTTACCAGTAGACCAGTAAGTATCTCCAGGGTTGGTAGGGTGCCACCCGGAGTGCGGTATGATGACCTTGTTCACGATGACCTGCGCCGCGTCGTCGATGATGGACTGCTTCAGGTCTTCGCATGATGACATGTTCCAGATTACGCCTGTTACTAACTCTTTTACCTGTAGGAAAGGTAAAATAGGCTTTAGGGAATTGGGTTTATTGCAAAAGTCAATGGTATTGTAATAAAAGACCTAAGTTATAGACAGACCGCTTTCATGAGTCCGCGCGAAGGCATAAATTTAAATGGAATATTCTGAAAGTTGATCACGAAATGGTTCAATTAGTATCGTAATACCTACGTGGATTATGGTTATTTTAAAGCAAATAACCTGTGTGATATTGTTAGGACTTTGTGGACGCTTAATGTGCCTTTGATGGAGGAGGAGTCGTTAAAGCGGTCGGTCTATACACATTAATGCAATCGTAGTCTGTCTAAGCACGGCAGGGTATTCGCCGCAATTTATGTGGATTAAGTGATCATGCTAGTGGCGCCGCCAGTTTTGGGCCTAGTCTCTTTCTGATTGTGTCGAAAACTAGCAAATTAGTTCCGCTAGGATAGCGCTGACTGTTATTTGTCTTGTTGCCGATTGGTCGCTTTACATTCAAGGTGACTTTGACAAGAGATTTTCAATCAGTGCTGTCTGGCAAAGCTTCGAGCAAATAAACTATAGCGTTGATAAGTCTTTGTTAAGATCGACTGAAGGATATAGTGACCTCCATATCAGTGGCGCGGCACAGTAGCGCCATGAGCGCGGGGATGCCGCCCGCGTCGCGTATGGCGCGCTTGTTCTCGTCGTTCTGCCGCCCGTACGACAGGTTGCGTAGCGCGCCGCACGCGTTGCGGCACACCTCCGGGTTCTCGTGCGACACCAGCCGCACCAGCGGGGGGATACCGCCTGGAATCAGAACATTCATATCATTATTTCAAAGTTATTATGCAGGGATGTGTAAAGCTCCAAAAGCCAATCTGAAACTGTCATGTATGCTATAAAATATTCAGAAAATATGTTTCTTATTCGACCAGTTTTGGTCTTGAAGAGAATCCTTGTCTTTACTAGCGCGACGAGGTATTGAAACGAATAGAGGCCCTAGGACGAGCGCGTGGTGTCAACGTAACGTAAATATGTCGACTTTTTAATTAAAAATACTCATAATGAGCCTATAACGTCCCCACTGCTGGGACACAGGCCTCCTCTCTATGAGAGGGAATGGGCTATAATCCACCACGCGGGCCCTGTGCGGGTTGGTAGATGTCACATGTCTTCGAACTTTTGATTCTAGGACATGCCGGTTTCCTCACGATGTTTTCCTTCACTTTTTGAGAGCAGTGGTAATCAAATAAATTACACAAAGTGATGCGCCTGCCTGGGTTCGAACCCACGACTTACTGTTCGTAAGTCAGGCGGCCACAACTGGGACACCGCTGCTCTTAAAAATACTTATTTCACAAATAATATTTATCTTTCATAATATTAAAAAAATATATAATCATATCTATGGATGATACTGATTGTGCTTGCTACAAAAAAAAATTAACTAAAATGCAATGGAAAATCCATTAAAAAATCGACGTACTTAAATTACGTTTACATCACGCACTCGCTAAGGCCTTTGGCATTGAAACGCAAGATCACACTCGCAGTGTAATAAAAACCATAAAAAACTACTACTTCAAATATATTATAGAATAGACTTCAAAAATTTAACATACGACATCAAACGCTATGGCGCATATAATAAAGTCCACATTACCTAAACTCCTAGTCTTCTGTTTGTTAGGATCGTCCATATAAGTGAGATGCTGTAAATACGCCGCTGCATTCGCTTTCACAACATCTGAAGGTGAATTCAAAAATCCTATGACTTCGGGTAAGTTCGGGTCCCGCCATTGTAAACCGCCGGTTTCTTCACGACCGCCGACACTGCCATGGACTGTGGAGAATTTGAAATGAGAATGCTGTTTGATTGGTAGGTTTTAGAGGAAGAGAGAAGGAGCATAGATTTGAATGTTAAGTTTGTTTAGAAGGATTCGTCCCATAGGTTCATATACATAGTTCTAAAGATAATGATTGCAAAGTAGATAAATAAACTTTATAATTTGTTTAAGTACAAGTTTCTCAGCTGTGTGTTGTTACAACTTTGCGCATACATATGACACAGACAATACGCATTATTGTCTGTGTAGGGCAAATTGAGCATGTTTTTTTATAGAATAATTTCTACTAATGCCTAGGCATAATTTGAACTCTAATAATTGATTCATTTTAATTGGACTATTATGTTTACTTTTCTAGGCTGGATTGTAGCCGTTGGCATTCATTTGGTTTCTACCAAAAAATCGGCCAAGAGCGAGTTGGACGCGCGCATTGAAGATTCCGTATAAACTTGGGAGGTATTTAAACTACATATTTACAGTTTTCAGATTGTAAGACATTGCGTCTTACCAAATTTCATGATTCTAGGTCAACGAGAAGTACCCTATAGGTTTTAATTCCTTTGCGAAATCGCAAAATATGCGACAAAAACGGTCATATGTTTTGATCGCGTCATCTTCAAGTTTTTACACTGCTCCAAGGGGTAGCAGAACTGAGTATTTGATATTAATTTCTTAGCTAGCTTTCCTAGCTTAGCTTGATACCTCCACCCCACGCGTTCCTGAGGAGAACGGTCTTGACAAACAGACACAGTGATCCAATAAGGGTCCCGTTTTTGCCGACTGAGGTACAGAACCCCAAAATCGCACGTTTTTTTATGGTGTGTCTAACTTCTGGGCCGTCAAAAGTAGGAAGAAAGGAAATAAATGCCGTTATCTTACTAGTAACAAAATAAGCAAAACAGTTAAGTTAGTGATGTTCATACAAGTACCTAACTCACCTAGTGCCATATTCGCCATCTGTTTCTGTAGCTCTTCCTCATCGCCATACATTGACTGACCACCGGCGCTGCCCAAACTTAATCCATTTTGTGAATCCTGCGAAGAAAAATTCTAAAGAATCATCATATGCCTAGCTTTTTTCCAAATATGTTGGGGCCATCCCCAAGTAGCAAAATCATGTCATATAAATGGTACAATAAAGTTTTTTATTTAACTTTCAGCCATAAGAAAATGGTTTTAGAATAGATTTTTATACGTAAATATAACGGGGGTTTGGGCGCAGATTATACAACATTTTAATCACGTAAGGGTCGTTTTGCAGTCGCAGCAGCGACAATAACGTTGAGTAAAAATCACGTAGACATTGTAAGTTTAACTAGTAAGGTTTGTAATAGTTTCTAGTAATACTCTAACATAACTATATCATCGTATAGACGTTTTGTTATGCTGGTGATTGGTCTGTGGTACAAGCTAGACAATTTGTGTGTCAATTTATTGTGTTGTTATAAAACTTATAAAAAAAGTATAAGTCAAATGTTTTAATATTATTTATTAATTTAATGTAAAGAAAGCTTATTGTGGTGGAAGATGACGAGCGGTGACTTAATTGGGAATTTAAAATTTTCGATGATATGTATGGTTATCTTCGTTAATATTTTAATGGGCCTCCATAATATTGGTGTTTCAATATTATTTATAAAAATAAAATACATAATTTTCATCAATAGTTTCCGCCATATTGCCAATAGACATTTGGCGACTGCATTTAGACATCTATATAACCATTGGTTTTATACATGTTTTTTATATGATCTATGGCGTCCACCATGACGGTTGCAATTAGAGTTCATAAGTTATATTAGAGTAACGTTTTAACCTAAAAGTTACGTAAAGGTGGAATATACGACCTATTATGATGATTCTATAATAGTAACTATAAAATCATTACATAACAGTTTGTTATTTAAGTGTTGAATAAATGGTTCTAAATTTACAAAACATGGCAACTCATCACTATTTTCTGACTGAAACGTTTACGCTACTTAACGTTATATGACCGTCATATAAATTATTGAGATGACGTTTACCAGACATTAATATGACTTAAATTATAAATTAAATTATATAACTAATGCGTCGAACTGAATACTACTTTACCACTGTTTAGTTGCTGCAAAACTGTTATAAAACCCTTACATGTCTGTTAGTTGTATAGTTCTAACATTATATAACTTTTTTGCTAGTTGGGTCTTCTAGTCAACCTGCACGCGTAGCATGACCACTGTGGAAACGGGTTTTGTCTACGGAAGAATCGACAAAATGAGTTGATCTGTCATTTTGTCGATTTTTCCGTCAACAAAACCCGTTTCTACGGTGGTCCTGGTCATGCTACGGTTGCTGGAGGTGGCTGGATGGATACCAGTATTTTACATGAAGCGATTGCCTATCTGACCTCCACACCCCAATGACTGGGTTATAACACGAAACCCCTTGGTGAGACAGGTTATCAAATCAGGTCTCTGAATGACAGCCGGACCAACATTCAAGCTCGACATGCTTTCGTCTTGGAATGTTATAGATGATCACTCATCCGCAGGCCGACCTTGAAAAGAACGCTTGTCAAAATTAGGCCCTGCGGCTATTATTATTAATGCACGAGCTCAAACGTATATGGGGTGGAAGGGATCATTCTGAACCCCCACAGAAATTTTTCATCGGTTATTAAAAAAAAATCTGCTGTTTCCTACAAAAGTGCAATACCTACACGGTCAAAATTAATGGAACATCTGTTTTTTTTTAAATAATATTTCTATGTGGGGGGGGCTCAGAATGATGTACTGAATACGTGGTAACCGTTTTCGCGTCGGTGTCCTTTCCACCCCGTATTATGTAGTTCCCGCGTTCTGTATCAGGCTAATTCGAGTGACTTCATACGTCATTACTGGAGAGTTTGTTCCACTGCTCCTCAGCTGAAGAACACTTCGTTTTGGGGCACATTTAAATTGTACATAAAGTGCTACTTGAATAAATGAGTTATGATTTCTGTTTTATTTTTTATTTGCGAAGCGTATTGACTTACTTTGAAAGGCGGCGGCTGGTGCGGCGGCTCGTAGGCGGCGGGGTAGTGCTGGTAGCCGTACGCGTCCGGGGCGTACTCGCCGCGCGGTGACGTCACGCAGTAGTGCCGCCCTAACTGCTCCAGCGACGCCGAGTCGTACCTAGGACAGGAGAAAAAAGAATAAGTAAGACTATGACCAGTCTCCACGCAATGGGTGCCTTAGGATGGAGATTGCCACCCAGGTCGGCCTAAAAAGGAGTGGTGAGATGACCTTGACGCGCACTGCGATGGCTGGTTCGAGGTGGCGTGCGAAAAGAGCACCTGGAAAGATATGGGGGAGGCCTTTGCCCCGCAGTGGGACATAACTAACTAAAAAAAAGAATAGAGCAAACTGTGGGTGGAAATAGCACAGAACTGACCCTGAAACAGTGAGACGGAGTCGCAGCAGGCCACAAAGGAGATGCCAGGCGAAACACTCTTACAATAAAACCTTAGGTACATTATCTTTTCGAGTTTCAACCGATACCCACTAATTTTCACTCAGATAATAAAATTTGGTTTAGTTAAATGGACTGTACTACGTTAAATTCGCGAGCCAACTAACTGAAAAGAATCAATGTTCAATCGATTCTTTGTGATCTTACATAATACTCTGTCATTGACAGACTTATTCATTGTTTAGGCTTTTCATTGATGTTTCTTCAAAACAAACCGGAATGAACGTAGAATAGATAATAAATTAAATTTTTGCAGATATATTTACACCTACTACTGTTTGTCTCTGCATCACCCAAAGTTTGACTGGTAGAAAATGCCTATGACATTAAGTCCGCCTCTGTACTTGAAGTGTTAAATAAATAAATAAATAAATAGACGGTACACATTTGGTATAAGGATCTGTTCTAGTATTACGTTAGCAGATTTTTTGGTATTATTAAACCCCCCTTCTTGCCCTCGTCAGCAGAAGTAAGCAAAGTTCTTACCCCACCTCCCATGCTTACATAAACATTGTTACATGAATTTTTCAATGCATTCTGGTTTCTTTTTTGATTCATTAGCAGCAGTTATAAGTCTAGAAAAAATTATAACGAATAGGCTTTAGGTAGGGTTGCCATATTTGTTCAAACAGAAAACAACAAAATTTTATGGAAAATTCTGCTGACGTAATCACCATCCAGACCCCCCCCATCCCCCATGTCATCAAAAATAAGCAAAGCAAAGAACCCCCGCCCCCCCGTAGTGCTTACGTAATACTTGAATGGCCCCTAAGTAAACAAAGTCTGTCAGACCAATATGACCCGTATACTAATAAAGGTTGATCACGTATTGGTTCAATTAGTATCGTAATACCTACGTGGATTATGGTTATTTTAAAGCAAATAACCTGTGGGATATTGTTAGGACTTTGTGGGCGCTTAATGTGCCTTTGAAGGGGCAAAGTGGAGGACTCATTAAAGCCGACCGCTTTATATATCGTCTTATAGATAACATTAGAAAAAACAAACCTTTGCTGTAAATGTAGGTTGTGTTGTGGCAGAGCACCCGGGGACGCGCTCCGGGGCGAAGCGCTGCCCCCGCCTTCCACGTATTCCTGGGAAAAAAGCGAAGATTTGTATTAGAAAAGCTACAAGACTAGCGACCTTATCGATGTACACATAAGGATTAAGTACCTACTACCCTTTACTCCTGTAGGAATAAGGCACACACCTATCCCTTTATCGTGAAAGGTGCTCTATCGCACTCAGAAACCAAGTCAAACTGTAAATGTTGCTCAATTATAAACTATATTTCTAACACAAAATTACCGACTCTATTCCCAACACAATAAGGTATAAACCTGTCCCATATACTGGGGCACTTGCGCCGTTTCCCCCGTATAAGCTGTATGTGGTTGGTGCACCGCGGTACCATAGTGCTCCGCAATTACCGACTCTATTTTCAATACAATAAGGTACAAACCTGTCCCATATACTGCGGCACTTGCGTCGTCTCCACCATGTAGGCTGTCTGTGGCTGGTACGCCGCGGTACCATAGTGCCCGTAAGTGCCGTAGTGACCCGCGCCCCCCGCGCCCGCGTAGCTGCCTCCCCCGCTCACTGAGACTGAGTCCATTACCTGGAGACCAAGAAGATGTGAATTACTACTAAGATACTATGCAAGACGAAACACAATCAAAGAAGAAACATCATCATATCCTGCCATATCTGCCCCAACTGCTTTCTAGCCATATTATCAAAGAATCGGGATGACGATCATTTATTACTAACCCCCAAAGGAATGAAAAACCCTTTTTTAAGGTGTTCCACTCCTATATGTCTTGGCCCACTATAACAGAATAGCTTAGCATCCATTTTTTTGTGTTTGCAAAACTACTGGCAAGTCAACTCTAATCCTGCGAATATTACCAAAGAGTAAGTCGCATGCGCATATCAATTAGCGCAATTCATGTCATGCTTTATGTTTTTTTTGACTGAGGTCTTCTTTAGGCCTCTGATTAGTGCCGGACCTGTGCCAGACCGTGTTACTGGTCTTACAGCACCTCTCTACTGTAACAGTAGAAGATAACAAAGATAAATGAACAACTTACGTGCGGGTACTTCTGCGAGGGCGCCATGGTGAGATGTCCCATGTGATTATAGTGCGCTGCCGGCGACGATACATACTGCCCGTAGTCAGGCTCCACGCCCGCACCCACTACCGGGTAGTCGCCAGCCTGTAGCAAGCAAAACTTGTTTTTAATAACCAAGTACAAAAATAATGCACTCCTGTTGAAAACGCAAGGGGGAGGCAAAAAATTACTGAAGATTTTTAGATCACATCACCAAACAAGCGATGGATGGACTGTGTAAACGATGATATGGCAAGATGAGATGACGAGTATTAGAGAAGTACGGAAGAAGAAGACATGCTGCGCCGACCCCACATGACTGGGGATGGGCAATTGCTTTTAGATCACATCACAAGTTACAGAAGCTAATAAGTTAGTTCGTTTTTGCCATGCTCTTGTGGTTAAAAGAACAACAGACCTGCCGTTTAACTGAGACGATGCCTCAGGGATCATAATTCAGCACGGATCAGCGTTTTCGAGTATCTCTACGTCATTCTGTCACGTTAAGGCGTCATTTGATGCAGCGAGAAGTCCGGTCGCAAGCATTCGCAACGAAAGCACTTTTTAACATTCGATTGGACCTCTCACTTCAGTGAGTTGCAAGAAGATGCTGATAGTAGAATGCTGGTAGCTGGGCGACACGTCACCACACGTCTCCAGCACTGCGCAGTTACCTCAGTCACCTTCTCAATGAAGAGATAGGCCGGGATACCCTTTATCTTGCCAAATTTTTACCGATGATCCGAGAAAGAGTTCAGCTTCCGAGATTAAAAACTCTGCTGTACGGAGACAGACCCAGGTTTCCAAAAATCGAGAAGTTATGTCACATTTCACCGAATGAGGATTTATCATCATCACCATCTTCCTGCCTTTGTCCCATTCTATTTGGGGTCGGCGCAACACGTTTTTTTCTACCATTCTCCCCTGTCAGACGTCACGGCATCTTTTACTCCGTTCTCTTTCATATCATTCCTCACACAACCCATTCATATTTTCTTAGTTTCACCGAAAGAAGATTACGGGCGTGATTCGATATTATACTGTGTTTAGTCGGAATGCACGTCCAGTTCGCACCACATATAAAAAATAATATTTATAGTGTGCGGAGTTCGTAGAATCAACCGGCGAATTGACCTTTACACTCAATAGATATAATGAGATCATCATCAAGATAATAGGATTACAACGTAATTGGTCCAATTTTAGCTAGAACTATGCGGTTCGCGGTCTTTGGGTCAGTACAGGAAAAAGGTATATTATAAATTCTGGGTGGTCTTGTCAAAATTGATAGGTGGGTAAAGCAATCTTGTCCTCATTAATAAATGACATTACATTTCTGTCCAATTAAAAGGCTGTTGTTTTCATGCCGCCCCTCTTTTATAATATACCAACATGTTAAACACTGTTTTAAGCTTTCACGGTTTACAACTAAACTTGTACTGTCACTTACGGGATATCTTAAAAGCGCCATGATCGCGGGTTGGCGCTTGCAACAGCGCCGAAATATCGGGAGCTCAAAACAATGAACAATCACGGAAGATATCCCGTAAGTGACAGTACAAGTTTACCAACATGTTATTGTAAAGACAGGTGCCTTCTCCCTTCCCTCACTCTTATGGTATGATCTGGTGGCAATCTTACACGACCGGAGAGAGATCAGGCGCAAGACCAACTGCCTCTAGAGCTTTCCGAGGTACAGGGCAGGCACAAGGCAAGGGTTATCACACCGCCAACTTCCAAACTCCAGGCTCCAGGCAGCAGGCTACTTCTTAATGGAAAAACCCAAGAACTGCCCCGTAGTATCGTGGTCGTAAGCGCGACTGATCTGGGTGGGTTCGATTTGGACAAAGGGTAAACTAGGTCTACGCTAAGCGAAGTCGTGCTCCTCCAGTGCTAGGATCGCCTAGCATATGTAACGTAGCTTTATTGTTATTTTTTGATCGTACCATATAACTGACCTGCATAGCTAGGTGATGCTGGTGGGCCAGCGCGGCCGACAGCTCGGCGTCCTCGGTGGAGGCGTCCGACCGCGACACCGGGCTGTGTTGCGAACCGTACGCGCCCTCCACAGGCCCGTTGCTGTAACAAGGATGCATGTAACGTTAGTTGGATGTTGCAGGCAGCTTTTAGACAAAAATCAAAAGTCATTTATTCAAACTAGGCTAAGAATCAGGTTTTTTTTGAACGTCAAATTACATAAGATCTTCCTCAAAACGCGGCACATCCTAGTGTTTTAGCTCAGAAGACGCGGACGTGGCGAAGCTTTGGGCTAACAAAATATAAAATTTATCGTGCCAGCGATATGAAGAAGCTGAGAAGCGGTGGCGGAACAAACTCCCCGCACCACATCTATCTTTTATGTTAGAAAGACTTAATTTGAAACAATAGTATAGCAAAAAAAAATATTGGGTCCTATATGATTATGTAGGAGTCCTGAATGTAGTAGGTTGGTAGGCGAAGCTTCAAAGCCTCGCTTTTACGGTTTATAACCGAAAATGAGAATAGAACGGCACGTTAAACTGCTGATTTGATCATCTTGAAGATGTCTCAAGTAAGTCCTCTAGGTTGCCATGGATAAACATAGACTAAACCAAACACTCGAACCTAAATGATCGAAGTCTATAATTAGAAAAGGTCTCTTGAGACTTCTGAAGTGATAAACAGATTCATGCCCGTGTTCACCAAGGCAAGGCAACACGTTCCTAAATGCCTAAATAAAATTGCGGTGTTGTGTTTTCAACTTTCCGCGCTTAACGAGCATAGACAATCCAACTTCGGGACTGGCAAAATGGGTATCAAACCACTTTTATTACATAAGATCTAACCTGTATGTTTCAGTAGTGGAAGACTGGTAAATACAGAACCTCCTTCTGTCATGGCGAAAAGGCAAGACGTTGACACCACGAATAACCAACATTGATACACTGAATTTAATTTAAACCACAAATGGAGCAAGAAAACTTCCTTTGAAACACCGAGACACCGCTCAAGAGCGAACACACACATCCATTTCAATAGTAACTAGAAATAGACAATTAATATGCAACAATAAGTTTCAATAGATTTCAATGTTACTATATGAATGATATCGTCATTTATATACAAAGCTGGCGTTAATATCAAAGGAATATCAAAGATGTGTCAACAGAAATATCGATTGGATTGGGCAATATTTTGCGACAGCGTAATGTACAAATATTACAGAAATTATGTAAGTAATGTAAGCAAGACTGTGTGGAAATCCTTGGTATCCTTATCCTTACTAATATTATTATAAATGCGAAAGCAAATTTGTTTGTTGCCTTTTCACGCCTAAACCACAGAACCGATCATCCTGAAATTTTTCATAATACGTTGTCAGGTATACAGAAGCGGACATAGGGTATCTTTCCCGAAAAAAAAATACTGTTCCCAAGGAAAAGAACAATAACGTTCTTATGATCATAGATCGCGCCACGTGTCTTTCGAGTCATGATTGAATTATATTATTACAAGCCGAGTACTTACAACCTGAATTGATTGTCAAATTCTAAATTAACGCGAGCGAAGCCCCGGGCAAAACTAGTATGTAATAAATGTAACTATTTATTTTTCACTAGCTGAAGCCCGCGACCATCGTCCGCGAGAAGTTATAAAAAAGATTTTGTTAACAATTTCAAGGGTTTTAATTTTTTTGCACGGGACCCTAATCCTTTTTCTAAAATGAAAGTAGTTTAGTCTTAAGTTACTCCTTATAACATCAGCTATCTGCCAGTGAAAGTCCCGTCAAAATCGGCCCTCTACTACTCATCATTATCTTCCTGCCCTTGTCCCATCCTATTTGGGATCGGCGCAACACGTTTTCTTCTTCCATTCTCCCCTATCAAACGTCACGGCATCTTTTACTCCTTTCTCTTTCATATCATTCCTCACACAATCAAACCATCTTTTCTTTGGCCTTCCTCTCCCTCTCCATCCATCAACATTCATTCCTCTACTACTACTACTAAATAGAATTAGTCTGATTTTGCAACCCCATGGTAAGTTCACAAATGACAGTAGACATTAACGATGACTTTTATGTTTCTTTACTCGATCCACTTGATTGCCTCACTACTTTCGTACTCATAATCATGAATCATTCATCACTAAATCAAGGATTGGGTTCGGATTTATTCGGGCAACTCCGAAACTTGCATAGCGACAATACCGCAAAGAAATTTGAAATGATTATTCAATTGAAGCTGTTATCAAATGTCATGTCAGCTTAACAAATACCATGATTGATGACTAAATCATAAAAACCGGATACTTAGAACCTAGATTAGATTTATGATAACAAGTGTTATTATGATTATTAACTAATCGGATAATGACTTTCATTCAGAATAAGGACAAAGAACCGAAACAGTATTATAAAATAATCAACTACCATTGGCTTTTCCTAACTATGTTGAGGTCGATTTTCAGTCTAACCGCATGCAGCTGAGTACCAGTATTTTACATGAAGTGACTGCTTATCTGACCTTCACAATTACTGGGTAACACGCTGGTTTTCCCCGTAGAAGGTGGTCAGACTTTCTGAGTATCCGAAACCCGTACCCGTTGATATCTTACGAATGAACTCGAAAATACTAATCGTTGAAAAATTGGTAGCTTTTTCTATGTGTTATGTATCAGGACAAACTAAATAAGTATAGCTCAAGCCGTAGCAAGTTTTATTTAGGCAGCATTGCGATAGCTGGGCAGACTGTCCAGGGTGCATTACACGTATATTTAAGTACTGCCTCATGTGAAGACTATTTTGAAACGTAAAACTTATTTTTAACTTCAAAATACGAATGCAAAATGGTTGAAAATATTTTCACAAAACCGCACTGGTCCCACGTGGTGTATTTCGACCCATTCCCACTCCGAGAGAGGAAGGAGGCCTGTGTCTCAAGGTCTGCATGTCACTAACATACCTAAATAAGCAACACGACTAATTCACAACATACGAGAGAAGATAAGACACGCTTCCATTCATACCTAGATCAAGTTAGAGCATTTTATGTGACACGGAAGAATGGGTAGACATAAAACTAGGCAGGCGAAAAGTGCCGCCTCGTAAAAACCAAAGGAAAACATTATTTAGGATGCTGATATGAGCATTGTGGGAAAACATGACTATGGAACGATCTTCCATGTTGAGTGATGTCGGGTTTAAGCTTCGAATCGATATCTTAGTGAAAATGATCTCGAGAATAGAAAATATCTAAACAAATAAATAAAATTGAAGTGTCTGGTTTGTAATTTTAAAATAACAGCTTTTTACCGACTGCATATGAAAAGTATATACGGTACTTATAACAAAAATATTTTTTTTAATTTTTGTCAGTCTGTTTGTTTCGACAAATCTCCAAAACGGCTCGACCGATTTTGTCGGGACTTTTACTGGCAGATAGCTGATGTTTTATTTTACAAAAAGGTTTAGGGTTCGTGCAAAAAAATTCAATTAAAACGGAAGTAATATTTTATAAAAATTTCACGCGGACGGAGGTCACGGGCAACAGCTAGTAGATAAATAAAACCAGCAAATAGCTCTTTCCTATAAGAATAGCGGAATTGTTATGAAAAATAGCCTAGAAAGAAGCCTAGACATTTCAATGTGTTATACTTCAACAACGCATGTGGCAGGTAGAGCAGTGCCTTCCTTAAATGATTGTCGAGAGACGGTGGAAGAAATGTAGGCAGACCAACAACCAGATGGGTGGATAGCATTCAGAAGTTAAGACTCACGCAAACCAGCACGCGTGATGACAGATGACAGAACAACAGAAGAAATGTCATTTTGTCGATTCTTCCGTCGAAATAACCCGGCTGTCATTTGTAAATCTTTGGCAGTCGCTACAGGTAGTCAGTGACCCGAAAGTCTGACAATCAGTCTTACCAAGGGTATCGTATTACCCAGTGCTGACTGGGTTGTGGAGGTCGGATAGGCATTCGTTCCATGTAAATTACTGGTATTCAGCTGCATCCGGTTAGACTGAAACCCGACCCCAACATAGTTGGGAAAAGGCTAGGCAGCTGAATCCAGCCTTAAAATCTCTCTCCGAGGGCCGTTTTAACACAAGATTACGAAACCGTACTAGTGATTATAAATCAATAAACTGTCCCAAGTATCTCGATACGAATCTATTGTTCCATATTCTAGTTTTGAGAACCGGAGCTTAGTCACATTTCTACGTGACCTTTTGTCATAAAACCTCGTCTTTCAATAATAACTTAACATAACATCAAGCCTGTTATCCAAAAGGTATAAGAGGCGGGATGTTATCTTAAGAGAGAGGAGTTCATACGGGGTGGAGGCACCGACGAAAAACGGTTACCATATATTGAGTACATCATTCTGTGCCCCACAACATAGAAATATTTCATCGGCTATTAAAAAAAAAAAAAAAAAAATGCTGTTCCATACATTTTGACCGTGTAGGTATTGCACTTTTGTAGGAAACAGCTGTTTTTTTTAAATAACCGATTAAAAATTCTTATGTAGCGCCAGAATGATATACTGAATCCGTGGTAACCGTTTCGCTTCGGTGTCCTTTCCACCCTGTATAGTACATCCACATTTCGCCAGTTATGTTTCACCGGTCACAAATCCAGACTCCAGGCTCATATTAAGAAATTCCCGATGAATAATCCCAATCAGCCCCAAAAGACTCCCAAGACCTTTCAGCGACGGCAGTTCAACACGGCTGATGAATTATATATCGATTACTAATAAAGACATAGATTTCTAAATCACCGACGAAGAAAAGCCAGATTTTGATAAAGCTGACCCTATCATAAAACTGTAGATAGTCAGCATTAATCTCCCACCTATGTTCACCGATCATCATCATCTGCCTTTCCCAACTATATTGGGGTCGGCTTCCAGTCTAAACGGATGCAGTTAAATACCAGTATTTTACATGGAGCGACTGCCTATCTGACCTCCACAACCCAGTTAGTACTGAGTAATACGATACCCCTTGGTTGTCACGTTCCTTTTTCCCAGCTGACAGGTTTTTAAAAAGGAAACGCTAAAGTTTTTCAAAAAAAAGACTATATTTTAAAAGTTTAAAAAATAAATTTAAAAAGGGGGTGGAAGGTAGGCCGGTCAAAGGTCGGACCACGCAGAAGGCCGAGAATACCGCACTCTCCTGCTTGGTGCCAGTCGGTGACGTCGGTGATGGCTTCGGAGTCCGTCTAGCAGGGCAGATCAGTGCCGGGTCTGGGGTGCCGTCCAGTCCGCCAGCAGAACAGGGAGCCGGTTTTAGAGTTGACGTCCTGTCAGCCAGCTACGCTGATCTTCAGCCGTATAGTAGTTCCCAGTACGGGAAGAACACTAGGCACTTATTAATTACTTCAGTTACCAAGTATTGTTTAGATTTAGGTAGTTACTGGTGAAGTTAGTAGTATATATAATAAGAGGAGTACGAGGGAGCAGAGGTATGTACTGTTCAGTAAACTTAGTACGCGTGGTTCCTCGATCGCCGTTTGTGTGTCACTGCTGGCTGCCGCCGCGGAATGAATGCGCTCGCGCTTCGTGTGGTAAGTGAAAGGAAGGGATTTTAAGATATACAGGGTGAAATTGAATAGATGCGACAAAAAAAAATGGGAGCTTCAGTTTCAGTAACATAGTAATTATAAACTGTTTTTTCTACAATCTAAATCTTTAAAAAAAATTACGCGATTTTCGTTTTCAAAAGGTCCATTGATGTTATTATCTTTATTTAAGTACGAATTATCGGTATTCCAACAAAATATTTAATATGCAAAATAAATAAGAAAAATTAAAGTATCAAAAAATCTCGTCCGGCTCATCGCAATACTCAATAATCGACGTTGCCGTTCATAGCGGTCATTTACCTAATTTTACCTATTTTCTAGTGTAAGTATCGCGCGACGTTGCCAAACCTCGCATGAGCGCCTGCGCTGACATCCCTTCCCGGCGACCGCCCCGCCGCTCACCACCCTTCCTTCGTTCATTAGTCGTCCTAAAACGTTTGTAGGTCACGATCGCGCGCGCATTCCGCAAATCCTACTTTACGTATTGCGAATAATTTGTATTGTTGTCTTGTGTTTGTGTCATAACGATGCCTAGAACGAGACGAAATAGTCGTGAACCGTTAACAAACGTACAATATCTCGATATTGTCGTGTGGTACAACACCGTAAGAAATCTACGTGAAACGCAGCGAAGATTTCGGCTAAAATACCCCAATGTCATTCCACCTTCATTGGGAAGAATTCTAAGAATCAATCAGAACATGCTGGACTTCGGAAGTGTACACGTGCCGGCACACGCCCGGGGTGGTGGAAGACCGCCGGTACACCCAAGGCGCATGTACCGCATGGTACATCGATTTTTTCAAGAAAATCCTCAGGCCAGCGCCCGACAGGCAGCCAGGCGGTTCAGTGTGAGCCAGTACTTCATATGGAAGTTACTAAACACGTCTGGGATGCATCCTTATCATTTTCAGCCCGTGCAAGATATCGTGCCGGCCGACTATCGTCCGCGGAGACAATTTTGTGAATGGTTGTTAGAAAATCTCCATCACAACATTTTATGGAGTGACGAAGCCACCTTCACAAGAATTGGACTGTTTAACGTTCATAATGAACATTGGTGTAGTGCTCGCGGTCGCAACCCACACGTAACACGGAGGGACGCTTTCCAAGTGCGATTTAGTGCGAATGTATGGGCTGGGATAATTAATGACAAAGTTATTGGGCCGATCTTCATTAATGACAGGTTGACCGGTCCACGTTATTTAGAACTTTTAAGAAATGCAGTGCCTGAACTATTACAAGATGTGCCCGTGTCTTATCTTGCCGGTATTAGTACTTTCAACAGGATGGCGCTCCAGCTCATTATTTCAGTGAAGTGCGGGCTTATCTCCGAAGTGAATACGGTGATAGGTGGATAGGTCGCGGCGGACCCATAGCATGGCCGGCACGGTCACCTGACCTAACACCGTTGGACTTTTATTTGTGGGGACAAATAAAAAGACTCGTTTACGAACGCGAATCCGAAACTTTAGACGAACTAAAAAACAAAATCATTAATGCATTCGAAACTGTAAAATCACAAACTTTAGTATTAATTAAACTTAAGGACAATTTGCGGCGCCGTGCTCAATTGTGTTTACAAAACGGAGGTGGACATTTTGAACAATTATTAAAATACACGTAAGTGTACCGATTTGATTTATTGTAAATACTTAATAATTATTGTAAATACTGTGATTTCAACTTTTTAAATACGCCAAAAATACAATAATTGATTTGTTGTTGTAACAAACTTTATTCAGGTTATACCTCATACTAAAAAATTGTTTTACTATTTACTTTTATTGTATTTTTGATCGTCCTAAGCCGGCAAAAGTATGAAGGGAAATTTGGTTTCACAAAATTTTTATTAATCGTGCGCGCGGGAAAGAGATGCGCGGTCGGCCGGGCGGACGGAGGCGGCGCGATTCATTCATAGCGAGAATGTACCTAAATCGTGCCCACTACACGAAAACGGTAGTACGCGAAATTCTTTGATACTTTAATTATTTTAACGCTTTTCGTAACACTGATCAATTATTTTTTAATTTTATATTTGATATTTTCTACATTTTCTTGACAACACGTATTATTGTATATTTAAATTTGTCGCATCTATTCAATTTCACCCTGTATATAAAACCGCGCGCCGCAACAAGTTGCCGTGTCCGTTTGTTCGTAATTTTATTTTATTTGCATAAAAGTTAATTTGGTAGATAGTTTATTATTTAACAGCTTAAATATTTAGAAATTAAGTAGGTAAGTAAATCGTGACAGTACCCCCCTTCCGAGACAAGGATTTTTCCTTAGGAAAATCCTTAACTGTCACACTTAAAATTTCAAATCTTTGATATGCCATGCTCCTAAGTCGCGACCAGTCATATCCTCTAATACATATACCAAAGGCGAGCGCTTGTCCTTTATTCGGCATTTTTGAAACTTCGGAGCGAGCTTTTTACTGAAATACGCATCCTTATCACTTTGAAAGTAACACCTTTTCCAAACGATGTCTCCTATTTGAAACTCAGCTTCCTTACGTCGCAAATTATAACGCTGCGTATTTTTTAGATGGCTTCGCCATAAAGCAGTTTGCACATCATCGAAGACTTTACGGAGGTGTCCCAAATTAGCAGCATATTTATCACGGGGAGAAAAAATTAAATCCTTAGGTACAGTATTCTCCAAGTAGTGTGAGCCACAAGTTACGAGTTCCCTGCCATGTACTAAAAATGCGGGTGTAAAACCAGTAGTTTCGTTGACCGAGTTATTCATTGCGAACTGGATCTTTGCTAAATTGAGGTCCCATGTTCTGTGATCTTCTTCGACAAAGGCAGAAATTGCTGTAACAACAGTCTTATTATACCTTTCCACGGTGTTAATTTGTGGCGTGTACTTTGGCGTGAAATGAACGCATGGGACCTTGTATTTAGTGAAGAGTCTGTCCAATTCGCGACTTATGAATTGGCATCCGTTGTCAAGTATGACTGTTTGCGGAATGCCATGTACAAGAAAAATGTTGTCTTCTAAGTTTTTAGAGACCAAGTCTGCAGTAGCCCGACGAAGGGGAAATAGAAGGCAATATTTGGAGAAACAACATGTTACCACAAATATATAAGAATGTTGTTTCCTACTGTTTGGTAATGGTCCCACTAAATCTATAGACAGTACTTGGAATGGTCTAGAACAGTCCTTAGGTCTACCCATTTTCCCTAAGGTACCATGTGTTGGTTGTTTGTATGCCAAACAAGTGTCACAATTTGCAATGAAGTTGATAACGTCTCGACGCATACCCGGCCAATAATAACGAAGTGCAAGTCTTTTATACGTCTTGAACACGCCGAAGTGACCTGATACAGGCTCATCATGGTTTTTTGATATAACTTCATTACGCGTCTCACATGGAATTACCGTTTTCCAATCGAATTCTGATAAAAGTGCATTACTACTTTTCATAAATCTGTATAATGTGTTGTCCTCTACGCGATAATTTGGAAAACTACTTGGGTTTTCAAGACAACCCTTGTAAATTTTTGAATACCATTCATCTTTTGTGTTAGATGTGGAAGATGAGGGTGACGTAATTTGCGCCACTGGTATCGTTCTTGATAATGTATCCGGTATTATATTATCTTTTCCCCGTCTATGCTTTATAACAAAGTTGAATGAAGAAAGTCTCACACCCCATCTAGCGAGACGACCTGTTGGGTTTGAAAGAGACAGGAACCACTTCAGTGCAGAGTGATCTGTATATACAGTTATGGTTTGACCATTCTCTACATAGCAACGCCAGTGCTCAAGAGCTGCGAGCACTGCCAATGCCTCTCTTTCGGTGACACTGTAGTTTCTTTCAGGACCAGTGAGTGACCTGCTCATATATGCTATAGGGTGCTCCTCACCATTTATCTGTTGAGCAAGCATAGCACCCACGCCATAGTTGCTAGCGTCCGTATGAACTTCAAAGGGTATACTAAAATTAGGACAAGCTAACACAGGCGCATTAACAAGACAACCTTTCAAGTGCTGGAAGGCAGCGTCAGCTTCCGGAGACCAAAGAAAAGGCGGTGCATTTTTTTTAGTGGATGTTAATTTGTTTAGAGGGCCAGCTATTGTACTAAAATTTTGTATAAACCTCCTATACCAAGACGCTGTTCCAAGAAATCTTTTGACTTCTTTCCTAGTGGTAGGCGTGGGATAGTTTACTATCGTCTCAGTTTTCGCTGGGTCAGTACGCAAACCATGAGCATCCACGACATAACCGAGGTAACAAAGTTCATGTCTGAAGAATTTGCTTTTTTCTAAGTTTATTGTTAGGTTTGCACCTTTTAATTTTTCTAGAACCCTAGTAAGGAGTTGCACATGCTCTGAGAAAGAATTACTAATGATGATTATGTCATCTAGATAAGCAAAGACTTTTAGTTCGAACTCTGGACCAAACAATGCATCAACTAGGCGCTGTTGAGTTGCAGGTGCATTAGTCAGTCCAAAAGCAGTAACCTTGAACCTAAATGTGCCCCTTCCAGGAACGTAAAAGGCTGTCTTGTCCCTATCCTGTTCATTTATTGGTATCTGCCAAAATGCTTTTGATAGGTCAATGCTAGACAGAAACTTAGCGTCTCTTAGGTTATCCAAGATTTCTGAGACATATGGCAGGCTGTAGGCATCCTTTCGCGTAACGGAGTTTAGCTTTCGGCTATCGAGACAGAACCGAGCTTTGCCGTCTTTCTTGCCTACCACTAGTACTGGAGAAGACCAGGGACTCTCACATGGTTCGACTACATCTAGCGATATCATTTCGTCCAACTGTTCAGTGATTATTCTTTGTTTTTCCGGTGAGAGTCGGTAACAACGCTGTTTTATTGGTTCAGAATCACCAGTATTGATCCTGTGCTCAATAAGAGAAGTTCTGCCTAGTCCTTTATGTTCAAAGGAAATTTCTGTGAACTGACTTACCAATTCATCGGCTTTAATTTTCTGAGTGTCTGACAGTAAGTTGTATGAATTTAAGTAGTTATTAATTAATAATGACGCACTTACTAATGATGAATTATCATTAGTAAACATTAGCACGCTTGTTAAGTGTTTTGAACAAATTTTAAACTTACTCCAAAAATCTATCCCTAATATTAAAGTAGAATCTATTTCGGGAATTACATGAGCTATGATAGAACCCTGCTCATTTTCAAAAGTGATTGGTAACTGAATGTACCCAATCGAGGTAATCTTTTGGCCACCAGCGGCAGTAACTGTGATTATGTTATCGGTATTGAGAGCAAGTTCCGACTCCATTAAGGGTATATGCGAATTATTACCAAGGATGCTCACAACAGAACCGGAATCTAGTAAACCGTACATATTTATATCTTTCTTTGTTTTTATACCAATCTTTACATAAGGACGTGGGTCATTACGCGGCTTAGAATTGAAAATCGAAGCAACTTTATAAGAGTCGAAAAAATTCTTTACAGTCAATAACCATTTATTCCAATCCGAGTTGTCGAAACGTTTAACTGCTTGGTTGCTTCGATTTTCGTAAATTAGTTTTTTGACTTGTCTGATTGGTTCGGGCCCCACGTTGGGCGCCACTGTCACGTTCCTTTTTCCCAGCTGACAGGTTTTTAAAAAGGAAACGCTAAAGTTTTTCAAAAAAAAGACTATATTTTAAAAGTTTAAAAAATAAATTTAAAAAGGGGGTGGAAGGTAGGCCGGTCAAAGGTCGGACCACGCAGAAGGCCGAGAATACCGCACTCTCCTGCTTGGTGCCAGTCGGTGACGTCGGTGATGGCTTCGGAGTCCGTCTAGCAGGGCAGATCAGTGCCGGGTCTGGGGTGCCGTCCAGTCCGCCAGCAGAACAGGGAGCCGGTTTTAGAGTTGACGTCCTGTCAGCCAGCTACGCTGATCTTCAGCCGTATAGTAGTTCCCAGTACGGGAAGAACACTAGGCACTTATTAATTACTTCAGTTACCAAGTATTGTTTAGATTTAGGTAGTTACTGGTGAAGTTAGTAGTATATATAATAAGAGGAGTACGAGGGAGCAGAGGTATGTACTGTTCAGTAAACTTAGTACGCGTGGTTCCTCGATCGCCGTTTGTGTGTCACTGCTGGCTGCCGCCGCGGAATGAATGCGCTCGCGCTTCGTGTGGTAAGTGAAAGGAAGGGATTTTAAGATATATATAAAACCGCGCGCCGCAACAAGTTGCCGTGTCCGTTTGTTCGTAATTTTATTTTATTTGCATAAAAGTTAATTTGGTAGATAGTTTATTATTTAACAGCTTAAATATTTAGAAATTAAGTAGGTAAGTAAATCGTGACATGGTAAAACTAGGAGTCAAAGTTTCGGCACACTGACTTCCTGTAACGACTGTCAAAAATCTACAATTGACAGCCGGGAACAACGGCTTTACGTGCTTTTCGAGGCACGGAGTAAAATCGGTATGTAAGGGATGGTCACACATCCACAGACCAACCTAGACAAGCGCGGCTTAACCTGAAAATTTAGCCCGAGCTCCTCAGCAATAACTTGTATTTAGTATTATTAATTAATCTCGTTAGCTGAATATTCCTTCAGAGAATTAAAGGAGATAGACAGATTATGATCTTAAGACGAGACGGCAAAGAGGGAACATCAAAAGAGAATCTCGTATGTCTGAGATGTCGGAGGGTCTAATTTTGGGTTGCCTGTCGTACTTGTACCGCGGTACAAGTATACTCAAGTATCATTATTTGTAATAAAAATAGAATTCTTTGGGATTAAAATGGTTATATTTTTGGGTACAAACCTTTTTTTATTAATTTGCGGTAAAAATAGCCTTTACACGCAGATTCGTCCACGTGGAGGTCTGAAATTGTCACATGGAAACGTACTGGCTATATAAAAATAGACTGGGTAAATAGTCAACTTGGGTACCAAATGGTAATATTGGGTCGTCAAAGCGTGAAAGGTAACAGACAGACGACAAAGTTATTTTCGCATTTATAATCATTATCTGTCTAGACTTTTCCCAACTATATTGGGGTCGGCTTCCAGTCTAACCGGATGCAGCTGAATACCAGTATTTTACATGGAGCGACTGCCTATCTGATCTCCATAACCCAGTTAGTACTGGGTAATACGATACCCCTTGGTAAGACTGGTTGTCAGACTTTTTGGGATACTAACTACCTAACGACTGTCAAAGATCTACTAATGAGAGCCGGGACTAACGGCTTAACGTGCTTTCTGAGGCACGGAGGAAACTCGGTATGTAATGGACGGTCACCCACAGACCAACCTAGGCAAGCACGACTTAACCTAAAGATCGACCTAAGCGGCTGTTATTATTTAGCCACGAGCTCACTCATTTTGAATATTTATGAAAATAACAAGTAATTCTCCAAATTGTAAAAGGTCATGATACTCATGATTAAAACACTTTTAACTTATTTTGGCCCAGTGGCCAGTGGTGGCGGCCCCGATTTACGAGCAGTAAGTCGTGGGTTCGAACCCAGGCAGGCGCATTACTTTGTGTAATTTATTTCATCACCACTGCTCTCAAAACGGTGAAGGAAAACATCGTGAGGAAACCGGCATGTCGTAGAACCAAAAATTCTAAGACATGTGACATCTAGCAACCCGCACTGGGCCCGCGTGGTGGATTATAGCCCACTCCCTCTCATAGAGAGGAGGCCTGTGTCCCAGCAGTGGCAACATTATAGGCTGATTATGGTTATGGTAACTTATTTTGCCGATGATAACGCACGTCTCTCTTTAAAGTTTAAATTACTAACGATTATTAGATGTTATTGTTTTTACAAACGATGTCATTAAATTAGATAATCTCTACCAAAGCCTGCACGTTATTCATGATCGTTTTTTTTTTTTAAGAAAAACAAATTTTGCTGATCCAAGGTCTGTCGCCTCAGACGGCTGATGAATTATTATCGATTTCTAATAAAGACATAAATTTCTAAATTACCGACGAAGAAAAGCTAGAGTTTGTTAAAGCAGACCGTCGTAAAACTGTAGATAGTCAGCATTAATCGTCCGTCTATCGATCATCGTCACCATTTGCTTAGCCTTTTCCCAATTTTGTTGGGGTCGGCTTCCAGTCTAACCGGATGAATACAGTATTTGACATGGAGCGACTGCCTAACTGACCTCCACAACCCAGTTAGTACTGGGCTATAGGATACCCCTTGGTAAGACTGGTTGTCAGACTTTCAGGTCACTGACTGTAACGACCATCTATCGATTTCATTTAAAAATAAATGTTATTTTCCCTTACACTCTATAAATTGCAATTAACGCACATCCGTCGGCCGCCGTAATGTAAATTATGTAATTTAAAATAATGCAATTAATTACACGGGTAAACGTACATGAAACGTTTTACCAAATGCCATTAAGATTAATATCAATTCGCGACACTAAGGCGATTCTCCCACTGCACCGCACTCCGTCACGTCGCGCAGGCCGCAGATTTTAACATCGTAAGAAAGTATCTGAATTTGTGTAGACAACACACTGACAACGCGTGTGTTAAAATCTGCGCCCCCGCGCTACGCGACAGAGCTCGGTGCAGTGGGAGAATCCCCTAATGCTTCAATTATTCAGTTCACCAATTGATGACGTCACACGCCATAGTGGGGACCTGGGGCCCTATAGTTGACATAACTGCATGGTTTATTGATACACTTATTTATATTTTTCTGAAAATAAACCAACCAATCAATAAACACATTGTTGTCAAGTACCAGGCGGTCAGTGACTCGAAGAGTAAATTGAATTTGAACGCGTATAAAATAGTGCACCATCCTGTATAAAGTTGGTCTGCACTGATTTAATTAAGATTGTGGCAGGAATTGTGATGGTCGATCTGATGTGGGGAACTATGATAAGGCTTTAGGACTTAAGATATAACTCGTAATCCATTGTAAGAGTTGTGAGTTGTAACAGAAAGACTGACAAAAATCTAATTTATAAATAGCGTCTAAACTTAAAACCAGCCAAAATTTGTTTAAATCGAAAATCCAATGAAAACATGATTGTTTTTAAAACAATTAGACCAACAAACCTAGAACATTCACCGAAACCACTCAAAGAAATTGCGTCAGAAATCAACATTTACATTGCCCTTCAAATTCGTCCCTTACAAAGATCAACATGGAAGCCCGTGCTTAGGAATAGCCGTACTGATCACGTAACAATATATCGAAGACATTAAAAAGTACAATCTGGTAATCCGTGTTTCGTAAACAGTTTAAGTGGCTTAACGAGGAGATATCAAATGTATCGTGTATCGATCGGTACATGCATATAACACATTGTCCTGGCACAAATGGGACTAGTGATCCACGATCCGATCCGATACTTTACGGTATCGATACAAAAAGATGCGATAATCCGATATTTTGGATCGATATAAAAGACGCGGTATCGGAATAAATAAAATAAAATCATTTATTTCAGACAAAAAAGTCCCTGTATTATAATCTGAATCTAAGGGAATTATTTTGATCGAAGTCATTCGAAATCCTAGAATCGTGTCGTATAGTTAAGATGGCTCGATCCAAAGTATCGGTACAAATGCAAGTATAGTGCATCCCTAGGACCATAGCTTGTTCATACTTCCTGCA
Source organism: Noctua fimbriata (assembly GCA_905163415.1). NCBI lineage: Eukaryota > Metazoa > Arthropoda > Insecta > Lepidoptera > Noctuidae > Noctua > Noctua fimbriata. The sequence continues at coordinate 6,342,544 of LR990946.1, forward strand.
GAACTAACGTTGTTATAGTTCAATGCATTACAATGATTGAGTTAGTGCGAGCCGCTCGCGACAGTTTACACTCCAACGAAGCTCGATTAAAACGCCAACGAGCTGTTTGCGTAATTAATGTGAATCCTTATAACAACACCACAGTAGAATCAAATGATTGATTTTATAATTTAATGTGTCAGTGGAAAATTCTCGATGAAAATGTTACATGGAAAAGGAGGCGTTTCGGTAATTGAAATTGAACGTACGGAGGATCGACGATCGACGCATTCATTTTGGTTTAGCTCCAGCAAATGTGCAGCGAGTTTCAAACTGTAGACGATCCGTGAACAATTTTAATTACAATTAATCTCATGACGACATTGCTGTTATTATAACGACTGTTAATAGCTGTGGAATAACGCACAGTTACGACTAATAGTAGCAATAAAATTCCATGTGCGTGGAAGTCGGAAAACGACAATTTGTTTTAGACTATAACTGTTGAAGCAGCCTCAGATTTGAAATTAATAAAATATTCTACAACTGCAGGGCTAGATTTACTGTATAGCGTCGTTCAGTTCAGTATACCTAGTGAACTAAAATTCGGTATAAAATACTGATATTCAGGAGCATCCGGCTACACTTACTTTAGCTGATGACACTAACTTGGATTTAGACAAGGCTAACAGTGCAAATTAATTCAATTAGCTTCCGTACCTAAGCCCAATGGAATTAATTTGAGCAAATAGTCAATGTCTAACTAGATATTAATGCGATTATTGGCATTAACCTTGAATTACGTGCCGAGTGACTTTCTTAGTGCATTTTGATTTGTCTAAGCATCTTCTCCAATTCTTTCGATTTCCGTTTTTGAAACTGGCCTTTACTACAGTAGTGTCTATAAAAATTTGAAAAGACTTTCCTGAACATTCCAATCGGGCGATTTCGCGATCTCTTCCTTTTAGGACAGTGCTAGCACGAATACAACAAGCATTTTATCGGAATCTCGCTTCTCTACAACATTAGTTTTAGTATATGCGAAACCTGATACACGTGTCTATTTTTATGTAAAGAATTTATGTACAAAATTTCAAAACTGTATCATGAAAAATCACAAAGTTATAAGCTTGTTCTGTTATCTAGTTGTCCGCACAAAATCGTGGTCACCACGCAGCGTGCGCCTCCAGCGTCGTCTTGAGCTCATTGATAATAATAATTTGGCAGTAGGTACCTAAATTATTGCGATAGGTACTCAAACTTTTAACTTTTTTTAAAGTTTTTGGGAAAAAATATAACATGGTTTAAAAATTATTGGAATCGATTCAGTTACTTATTCTGAACAAACTATATTCAGGTTTCGCATATACTAAAAATAATTTTGTATATTGGCTGCCTCTCTCCAGCAAACGCAATAATCATATCACCGTTTATTGCTACGTGCACCTATCAAATGTACGGTACTCTAAGCCCCATATTAGCCGTCTCACATGCATGACGGACTCTAATTGTGACTTACGCGATAATTTTAGGCTCAGCGGGTAATAGACAATAACCGCTAGGCCGTTATGTCGACGGTCACGGAAATGGAACGCTTTGTGGAATTATCAAAATTATATTGATGTTGGGATGGTATAATTTATGACGGTGAATAATACAGTTTAGGACGAAAGTAGATGCGTAGACATACTTTTAAGAATAAATAATACATACTGTTAAGATGGCAAGACTCGATCAATGAAAGATAGGGTCACGGTAGACAACGAAGGAGAATGGTTAACTTGCATATTTTACTATGAATCGGTAATAAAAAAGAAGCAGGACACAATCACGAAAATTGGAGGTAAGGCATTTTTTTTTCAGTATTTGGATTGGGACACTACAGGCTGTTTACAAAAATGTTAAGAATGAAGCCGACAAAGAAAATCGTGAAGTAGAAGCCAGTGTTTCAAAGAAAGTGGTTCTCAAAAAATATCTAAAAACAAACACCTTTTGTGCTCTCTATTTTTACAAAGACTAGCATCAAATAAACAAATTCTCTGAAACCAATAAAAATTTTGTTTTGTATAAGTCAAGTTTTCCTCAAATTGTTTATTTGCTAAATACCAATCAATCGTTTCGGTTTCATTAATTTCAATATTTACACTTTTATTTCTTTGAAGATCTCGGTAATCGTGACCCGCAAAGGGGGCACGGGTCACCCCTGGCCCACCCCGCAGTGGGCGGAGAATAATTAGTTTGTGTCCTACTTCAAGCTTTATGAGAGACATTTGTTTGTTTTATGTAAGCCTCATTTTAATCAATTATCACTGTAGATTTTTCTTAGGATTCACGTCTTTCTGTCTCCCAGAGTTTTTTAGTATTTTCAGGGCTATAATTATGTACTCATCTCGTTACTTGAAGCCGTAGATTGTGTTTTTTCATCATTATCAAAATAGTCTAAATCTCGCATTGATCGCCTTTTAACGAGATCCTCAGCTGTTCTCATCCAGCTGCTACCCGTCACCCTGCTAACATGGTCTCACCATCAAAATTTTACTTGAGGCGCCCTACACTTCGTTTACCGATTCCCTTTCTTCATTTTAGACCACAGCTTTCATTAGTCTTCCATAAATCATCTATTGCTAAACAATATGACCTAAAGCTGCACCACAAAGCTGCGCCACAACGTCAACTCATAAACCGACCTATTCCGATTGCTGAAGTCGATAAAATCTATTACAAAGCACGTAATCAAGCATACACTATTACCTGCTTCATTGATAAATCTTGCCAGAACTACTATGAGTGGGTATTGTAAGCCGGAATTGGTAGGATTTTATGAACCGTAGAGCGGTAATTGGGTGACGATGCGAACAATTATAACTATTTCTGGTTCCATTGAGCGCACCCAGAGTATTCCACTTTGGGCACCTACGGTTGCAGTAGTAGTTGGAGAGGAGCATTGACTATTGAAATTATCAATGATAAAAAAATGACGTCACACAATTATTTTTTTGGTGTGTAGGAGCTAGGAATGTTAAAATCGTCTTTGGTGCCTACTAAACCTAAATTACGGGTATTCAGAAAACCGAAATTCTGGCAACGTCTTACCAAGGCATTAGCTCCATGTAAAATACTGGTATACAGCTGCATTCAGTTAGACTGGAAGCCAACTCCAGACTCGAAGTTGGGAAAAGGCTGATGATGATGACCCAACAAACAGTACTAACTGGCTTGTATAAATTCAAGGAGTTATTTCCGTTTAGAATGCCCAAAGGCATTCTAAAAAAGGACAATACGCGAGTGACGTCATAAGGTCGTATCGATCCCGCACCGCATTGCAATCTGCGGAACATTCCTTACTTATGACGTCACATGATCCGGCGCATCGACCGCGCGTTATTTTGCTTTTAATTGTTTTTTATTGGTGCGTCCGTTGTTAATTTTATAATACAGTATAAATTAATTTATTCACGCGCTATTCAATTTGAATTTGTCGAAAAAGATACGTACTTTTACGATGAGTTTGCCGGATGCCAGCTGGTTTTCACTAACAACAAAATTCTTATGTTGTCAAGAGTTCAAGACAAAGGATTTCCAACGTCAAAGGCATTAGCGTTGAATAAAATATTGATATTCAGCTGCATCTACGTAAGCTGGAAGCTGATCTCAAGGGAGAAGCTAAGATTATTTTAATTAGAGGATAAGATAGAGCTAATTGAGCCTGGATTATGTCTGGCAACTGGGAAATAAGAGCCGAGATGGGAGTGATGGATACCAAATTACATCCGCCTGTAGGTAGGCGGCAGAGGTGTTCAGTACTCGCACAGTTTGCTAATTATGTTTGATGGGATCTCCCATTTGCATCCAGAACTATTTAACCCCTTTAGGGATTGAATTTTTAATCATCCTTCCTTAGTCTTCATGTTCCTTTCGTTTCCTTACGAACGGAACTTGAGCACCCATGACATACCGAGTTTTCTCCGTTTCCCTGTACTAACTGGGTTATGGAGGTCAGATAGGCAGTCGATCCATGTAAAATCCTGGTAATCAGCTGCATCCAGTTAGACTGGAAGCCGACCCTAACATAGATGGGAAAAGGAACATGACAGATTTATGGAAAATGCTTCTAGATCCAGCGGTTTAGGTTTTGGGTTTTCTGTTAGTGAATGAAAGAGTTAAACTTTATTAAGTAGAAGAAAATATCATGTAATATCGGGCTGCCATAGACTGGGCACAAATCCAGGCTTCGGCCTGGTACTGAGAAATTCCGAATGGAAATAATCAAACACTTGCTTGTTCCATTTGCGATCACAAACCAACGAGGAAGGTTACTAGCAATACATCATGTTATTGATAACAATTCAAGTAAACAGTCACTGTTGGTCTTGAACCAACATCACATAAATTAGGATCGGCATTGCACTGATAACGGAAAGGCATCAATATCAGTGCCAGCGTATTGATACTGGTGATAAGACATTTTGATAAGCAAGATAGCTAAGGCATCTAGCTGCTATTGCAATGAAGTGGGTTTTTTAAATATTATCAAATCCAACAGACCATCTCTGAATACTGATATTTGGCTACTTACAGTTTCTATGCAAAATGTACATTTTAAAATGCAATATAGCTGTGATTTTGAAGATCTTTGAAACAGTAAATGAAATCACCACACTTGGGTATGGATTACGTTGAAGTCTTTCAAGTTCAAGGTACTACAAAAACCGTTCTCCTTCATCCAAATCTATAGGAATTAGGAAGTAATCCAAGCTTTTCCTACAGGCGGTAAACGCGGACAAAACAAATATAAAGAACAGATTAATTCGCGTTAACTGTTTAATTATTCAAACAATAAATGTAATGTAAGACCTTTATGCCAGCCTCGGCCCAGCGAACACACGAACAACGGTACAAAATAAAATTACGTATAAAATAATTACCTTTGTTTCAGTTAATGTACACGTAAATATCAGGCTTCGGCCCGTTTGCGAACCCTTTTGATTTTACGTGGAACTTTTTATTTTTTCTTCGCAACCAAAAAGGTTTTCTACAAAGTTTGCAACCTTTGTGCCCGTTTTCTCATCATGACCGGCCAGTCGTAAAAAATCGAGCAAATATTCACTACCATCAGGCGGATCGATGGGATCAAGCGGCGAACTTTAGACACCTCTCAGATTGCACAATCTCATTTCGGAATCTACCCCCACAGGAAACTTTTTAAACCATTCCAACTTCTGTATTATACTCACATTTGCATTTGAAATGAGAACCATTTTTATGTCTATGCCCTAGAGTTCTGCAGCTGTACGTACTAAGTGGAGAGAAATTATTTCTGGTCTGGTGGTAAAAGAAATGTACGTAGAATGTGTGCTTGTTATCATCTCGCCAAAGTCGTAAAAGTTGAACGGAAGAAACGGTTATTGAACTAGTAGATAGGGCTTGGGTTACCAACCTGACGTGACATTATACTTAAGCATCGCCCTCTAAAAGACATCTTCAGCAAATTTTTCAAGGAATACTGCCAGAAACACCAGGTTTTATAAGTGGTTGTCACGCTTTCAATGGAAAAATCTTTACAGCAAGCAAATTTCCAACATTTCGTGTCCTCCCGAAATTGAAAAGGTCGTACTTGTACGATCTCCTAATTAAGCTCTGTCCACATTCAGCTAGGGAGGCCATCCCAGCCGCTTCAAGTCAACGACCTATAAAGCCTTTACAAAATGAAAGAAATTTCGCTTAGACTCTTTAAATCTAGAATTTATATTAGACAGACTGGCTTCTAAAATAAAGGCTATATTTAAACTATTATTACACGAAGTGAAAGTTGAATTTTTAATGGAATCCTTTGAGCTGAGTTGGCCAGTACAATTTGACCTTTGCTTCGCCAATAATCCTTTTCTTTACGCCCCGCGTCCATACTAAACAAGCAAGGTTTTAAAAAGAATGAGTTTTATTTCAGATTCAATAAAGATATCTTTTCTAGCCTAAGTAACCCGTCGGAGTATTGTTGGAAAATGCATTTTGTCGAATTCTCACGATTTGCTGTGATGTAGTCGAGTTGAAAAACCGCATAATGCATAAATCACTATCGGTTGCCAGTTGCCAGCTGCACCGTAGGGACCCATTTTCTTCCATCGATTTGGAGAATTCTAGAATTGAAGTAATCTATACCAACTATTGACCAGCATTTTTTGCTCAAGTTCAACTTGGGTTTCCCCAACAGTCAATATTTTTTAAGAGATTGCTTCTAGTTGAAACCGAAGTTTTGGACTTATTTGAGTAAAAAGGACGCTGCTGGATGAATACTTAATAAGGATAACGTTTGGAAGAGTGTCTTTTACTCAACTATTACTTCACAAAGTTTCCAAGATTAAATCTGTCTCTAATTCTTTATCAAGCTTCTACCAAAAGATAAGCAAATTCGCGCTCCTGTCATCAGAATCCTGTAAATGTTTGAAGCGTTTGCAATCCTTGCCTAATAGGGACTACCTAATTCACTGATTGTCGACCACTTTTCAACCTTAGTACTTTGGGCATAAGGGTGAAAAGTGGCATACCCTCAGTGAACTCGGAATCATGCTTCTGTTCTCCTCTAAGTGATTATTTACTTCTAAGTCTAATATCTTCCTGGTCATTTTCCAACCCCCGTAGCATGACCACCGTAGACAAGGATTTCTTTGACGGAAGAATCGACAAAATGACAGATTGTGTCGACACAATGAAAGATTTCTTTGCACTATCTGTCATTTTGTCGATTCTTCCGTCAAAGAAATCCTTGTCGGCGGTGGTCATACTACGGGGGCAAGTCATTTTAGTTTGGCGCTTCACGTTTCTCTTCTTCGTTCCTCTCACGCAAGCCATCACTATAATTCATATTCTTTTCTTTTTAACCTTATGAACGCTAGAGCATAACAGCACGCCCGTGCCCTCCAAGCCAAGCCACAATTTCATCGCAAATACCTACAAAAATAATAGGTGTTCCAAAACTATTTATTTTTTCATTTCGTGTTATAGTACACCGCATTTTTTGTCACATATTTGTGTCGTTGGTGCACAGGGTACGCGCTTGCTTGTCACGTATAAGTGACAATGGAGTTCAAAAGGTTAATCATTCCCTCAGAACTTTATTTCTTTTCTTCTAATTTCGAACCCGATAACGCAATATCTAGCACCAAGTCCCAACTAATGTTATGTATGTAGGTGCGATAACATAAGCCTCATATTGCGTATTATAATGAGATGTAGATAACCCTCGGTTTCATTTAAATATTGAGTTTAGTTTCTTGTGCTATATGTAAGGTACACAAGAATTTGAATACGTAGGTTATTTGAGAAAACAATTTTGGTATAAGTGTGTTTTTAGTAGGATTCAACAACATGGTAAGGGATTTTGTATGAGATACATCTGTGGTTGGTTCTGTGGTAACTTTGTGAGTGTGTGCTTGGCTTGCTTAGTGATGCAGACAGTATGTTAAGCGAAGGATTTCCCCTCTCATCTCATATCCATCTTAAAACGGCTGAAATTTCAGTCTAGATCGTGTACGTCGTGTTCTAGATCGTGTGGCTTTATAACCTATACGTAGATTAAAAAATGTCTTTTCAAAAAATATGATAAGTAAGTTAGTTATTAATTATCCACTTTTTAACAGACGAAAAAAAGTAGGACAAGTCTACCCGTGCTAATATTTTTTCATTCAGACTACATGGCATAACATCACGTAATCTTCGTAGGGTTAGGCAGAGGTGTACCTAATAGTACACCCACAATTCGCTAGTTATGTTTAAATTCCATGCAAAAAGGGGGCGAGCCTATAGCCATCAACCTAGCTTCAGATAACCGAGCATTCAAATTAATACTGAGTAAAAACTTAACCAAAGACATGACGGCTTAAGTTACAACAAAGGAGGATTTGGGAAGAGGTTGCAACTGACAGGAAACCCCTTGCTTTGTGCATCTAAACGGCAGACTACAATACTGAAGGCGGGGCCAACTATTTTGTAAGACAATAATAAAGGAAAGTTCAGTAATAGGTGTACAATTTCCTCTATCGTCTGTCAAAGAAATGGCAGATAATGTAACGAAAATTGATACCTTCAAAGATGAAAAAGAATGCTGAATAATGAAGGACAAATGACAAGGAGACTAACTGAATGAGACAGCCCGTTCCACCGTAAACTTCATCCATTGCTTTCTATCAGGCGAGATTGAAGTCAAGAACAGGCACATCTATACAAATAAACTTTTATTAGTTAAATATTATATGCATTTATAATTTAAAATAACTAAATTAACAATAAACTTAAAAAATGGCGTCAAAAAACTCCTCAACGCTATCAACTGGTAATGTACCCAAGAGACTGATGGCGTTTCCACGTTGTATGGTAACGCTAAACCTTTGGCCAAGATAAAAGCCAGCCCTTGTATCACGGAAAGTATCAACTAAGAGTATCAACACATCTTGCGTCCCACACTAAAAGCCTAATAGTACAAATAAATAAAATTGAAGTGTCTGTTTCTAATATCAAAATAACAGTTTTTTACTGAATACGGCACATATAACAAAAACACATTTTTTTAAATTTTTGTCTATCTGTTTGTCCCGGCTAATCTCCGAAACGGCTACACCGATTTTGACGGGACTTTTACTGACAGGTAATTGTTGTTATAAGGTCTAACTTAGGCTACTTTTATTTTAGAAAAATAATTAAGGTGCCGTGCAAGAAAAAGAAAACCCTTGAAATTGTTAAGTAATATGTTTTATAATAATTTCACGCGAACGAAGGTCGCGAGAAACAGCTAGTCAGGCAATAAAAAAACTCTCTATAACTTATCTACCACCACCACCACCACCACCACCACTTGCGTACCAGCGTTGTGTTGTGGGCCCCCCATAGCACAGCATCATGCTGAGTGGTAACCTGCTTGTCGCAGTCACGACGTGCAAGCTGTTAATTTTTTTCTTTTTTGTTCCATCCTGTTGTATTTATTTGTTTTATTTGTGTTTTGTTATTATTATTATTTTTTATTTTTTTTTGTAATTTTGTGTGATGCACGTCATGTACCTGCGGCAAATAAATATATTTTCTTTCTTTCTTTATCTAATACAGCAACTCGAAATAAAATGTCAATATCAAGGTGCGAAGCCATACTTTTATCTTATCGCGTCATAAAAGTATCAATGCTATATTCGTTTTATCGTGCAGAGGCAATTCCATTGATGACACGTCGCACAGAGAAATGCAGTTTACGAAAGACCTATTAAATATACCGCTGAACGAAGTACTAATTAATGTACTAACACTGTAGCAAGAAATGTTAGACTAGTGATGTACGATCCGATTCGATAACTTGACAGTATCGATCGGTACAACTTTATGCGATACACCGATATTTTGGATCGATACAAAAATACCCGGTATCGGAATGAATGGATCGTATCGTACCACATTGTCATAAATTGCATACTCAGGAAGTTTGAACTAGTTATTTATTTAACATATATACTATAGTACATAGACATTTGTGTATGTATGTATGGCGGCGGCGCGTGTTGTCAGATGCAAATGATAATATTCCATGGATCGATACAAAATGTTATCGATACAAATGCAAGTATTGTGCATAGGACGATACAATCCGATATTTGAAGAACCGATCCAAACAAAACCATTCCATATGATACTAAAATCGTATCGTTTAGTTACAATCCGGATCGATCCGATAGAAATGCAAGTACCATACATCCCTATAGTAGAATATTTAGGTATCGATTGCATTCCCTCCTGCCAATTGCCAATGCGGCTCCCGTTCCGAGATTCCTATTCTATTCATGCTGATTTACACCTTAACTCGACCGGTAATCCGTTTAGCTTCGAACTTAGTGTATCTCTATTTCAGACTCAATCAAATGAAAATGGATTACGATCGAGATTTATTAGCGCTAAGTTGGGACGGGGTTTGTGTGTCTGATTCTGGGTTAAAATTAACTATAGTACATTGTTTCATTGTAGAAAGGAGTGTTGGGTGACTTGGCTAAGGCTTGGCAGACATTGTCGCCAAGGTTAATGCTTTTTAGGGCTGTTAGTGCTGGCTAAAATAACATTACATAGTGCTGTCTGGGTATTTCTTTGCATAGAAAATACAGAGAATATTAGAACCCATTGTAGTTTCAGAAAAAAAAAGAAACGGCCTGAATCCTCATGGCCCAGATGTCGATCCTCACACCACAGCAAAAATTGTTCAACCGTTCAATTTCGCAGATTACCTAAATATTTCCGGAAACCACAGAGTACACACATCAATACGATATTCTATTAGCGAGTATGAGAAAAGGAGAATTTATGTGTCGGCTATGTAAACACCTACAAGTAAAAGGGTACGCCTATCAACAAGAATAGAAATATCGTGTGTGAAATTTTAAAGGTTGGGCATGTGTTCTTCCCGGGAAACGTTGAAAAACAAACAAAGATATATACCAGCTCTTCTATTTAATCCCTTGCTGTGTACCACACTAAAAACCTTGACGGTTGAGATGGCAACACAAAGCCACGTTGCCAGCAGGCGTTAGACATTTGTAGAAAGAGAACAACATGATATACGGAGAGGTAAAGCCCCAAAAACTGAACCACATTCTAAACTTAGATGAAATAACAGCAGTAACGGAATACCTGAAACTATTCACGTTACCTAATCCTTATCTTTATTCAGCATTCAAAGTCGATTGAAATTTATTTCTCGTTTTATGAATCCTGATTCTGAATCGATAATACATAGGAGACAGCATCGCGTCGCGTTATTAAAATTCAGATAGAATACGCAGGGCCTTCAATATTTTATTAAACAAAGCTGCCTTGCTGTAATGCCTGCCCAAATAATACCAACAGCATTAAATATTCATACTCGATATCAATATTTGGGCTACAGAAATAAAAATACGACAACATTTCTAATTTCGTCACACAATTCATTAGGGCGCCATCGCCATAATTATCACCAATAAAATTTATATAACAACAACAGCAAACGTAATGAAATGTTAAAAGTAATGAGAAATATCCGTGTTCACAACTTTAGCGTTAGTGCAGAGTTTTTGCGATTCGGATATTATTTTCGAACGCTTTCGAGCCAAGACATTGGGTACGGGATCTGATTACATAATAACCACAAACGAGCAAACTGTCCGCGAAGCCACGCGTTGTTCCTTTAATTGTATTCGGATTACGGCAGTGGTCCGTTCTTTTTAAAGAGGATGTCCCCAATGGCCGTCTGTGGCTTGAATTTAACCGTATTTGGAATGGAAAGACATGGAAAGTTTAAATTAAAGCAGTAGTTTACGCTGAAAGAAGCATAGTCGTGGGACCACAGTCGCCGTACGTGGAATGGAATAAGTCAGTCACGATGGCAGAAACACGAGCGACAAAGGTAAAATAAAAAAGGCAGAAATAGGCACATTTCGCACGTTAGGTGTACCGCCGCCGCCACTTGGGGCTTCATCTGTATACAACTGGGTTATTTTTAATCTTCTTGATTTCTTCATTCGTTCGCCCACAGCAAAATCACGAACACTTCCGAAGCGAACTTCTTAAAAGACCGATGTAGTAATTTTTAGATAGCTGTTGTATTCTTACATAAACATTTGGAGATATCGATTGTCATTTCGAACTAATTTCGTTCGATAACGAGATGCGGGACAACATTACTCAAACACGAAAGAACAAAAACGTGATTATATGATTACAAATTCTCGTAACATCCTCCATTTCTGTGAAATAAATCCGTGTAAGGACGCTACGAATTTGGAGTGGTTAACCTTGTACTGTGGAAATGATACGATACGATAACAAACGCGATTCTGTTACTTATTGTAGACATATACGTTTTTTGTGACCCCCGAGACATATCAATTACTTAGCTACGAAATAAAAAATAAGGTGTCGAGAAACGGGTAGTAGAGAATCAGAATTGGTCGGATGGACCTATTCCAAAGAATCCGGAGGCACTTCCTTGTATTACGTCCCAGGCACAAAGGTGATAAGAATACTAAATAGGCGTCGAAAAAACGGAGCTACAGTGCCATTTACGGAGGAAAATTTGGATCACTCAGGAAAAGTAATCTGCCATAATTAGGAGTACAAATTGCTATGTCAAGTGCACAAGGTATTGTATTGCCAGTACTCCAAGCAATACAAGTGTCGGCCTAATAGACTCGTGTCGTTCATCAAGTGATATCACTACACTAGATGGGATGGAAATGGAACACCGACTATCTGTGCGGTTAGTTATTGTTTTTACATACACAGAGCTAACAATATATAGGGTTCCACAAGAGACTATTGTGGTTTGTCCTGCGAATCAATGCGAGCATCTATTTTTAATAGCCAGTGAAAATTTGTAATGGTTGGCGCACTTGTCCCTGTAGACTCAATAGGCGTTTTGTCCTACGGGATGAAAGATTTTCCGTAAAAGGTTATTGTTGAATGTTAGATCTATTTCTGAGTATTTGGGCGAACTGACAACCCGAGGCTCTACTGGAAATGAATACATAATTGAATAACCGTTTATAAATGTCAGATAGCTCAGCTTCCCAGAAATTGCTTCAGTGATTTACGGAAACGTTCGAAGCCAAGCCAATATATCTGGGATTTCTGGGAATGGTAATTAAAAATGCAACGGCAGCCTTAGTTAGTATCGAATGAAAAGTTTCGCAAATCCACTAGACCATTGAGACGTCAATAAAAAAGACAGCTCTAACGAATTCGGATCCGATTTCCAATAACTAACAGCTACCATTGTTTCTGACATTTTGGGAGCAGCATTGATAGATAAAAACCGTTTTGGTTCAGATATAATTTTATGAAGTAATCTTCGTTGCAGCACGATTTCACTAAAGAAACCTTGGGCATGCAGTTTTTCCTTATACGATGCCATTAATATCTCGAGTGGTACTGCGGCATAACTATTAGTAATCGATTCTGTCACCGTTATCGCGACCGGAAAGTCGCAATGACCAAATCTTACCTAACTCAGCAATATAATCTAACTATGGAAATCAGATCGTGAATACCTGCCCTGTATCAGTTAAATCGGGATCAACAACGAGACAACTTTGTGGCGGGTTACTAAAGAAAATGAGATTAGAGGCAAAAATTCAGCAAGAGCTATAACTTGCGAACTTGTTCTGAAATTCCCGAACAATGGCTTTAAAATGGAGGAGGTCCTGAGCGAATTCTTTAGATTCCCCTAGCAGTAAAATACGACAACATTAAGATTACTGCCGGGGTTCAACAGCAGATACAACTACACTAAATTCCAGTTTGGAGCGACTAAAGTTAGTTCCTAATTAAAACTAGATGTTAACGAACATAAACAGTGGTTATTTGGTTATAACTAGAGCTGTAGTAAAGTCAATGTTCGGCTTCCGGCTAGACAGGCGGGAACTTGTGACAATGCCGGGGAACCTACGACGTCTATTGAAACGCGACGGCTTCCAGCGGTTACTATATAATTCAGGTACAATTGTATACGTTCCCTGTTATGCCATTAATATGTATTTGCGTTGATATAGAGCCAGATGCCAGACTGATGGAATTTTGACTATGTTGCTCTGTTATGCTGACAAAGGTAGATGAAAATATGAATATGTTTAAAGGTAATCCCTGTAGAAAAGCATTGTAGATTGTAGGTAGTATTGGTAGCTCACGTGGTTCGAACCCAAGCAGACATTTCACCTTTTTTTAATATCACATCATCAAAAATATCGCGAGGAAACTCCATACCGGTTTCCTAGAATAAATAAATTAAACTTAAAAAAACACGCTTTAATTAAAATGAAAATAAGAAAATTAGGTTTATCTATCAACCTTGAATGCGTATACAAAGTTTCGTGTCCGTGCTATTAAACGTTGAGGAGTTTTTTCGTGAGGAGGCGACCCTGGCTGCAGGATTAAGTCATGTCTGTCATAAAAATGTATTGTCACCAGAACCAAAGGTGTGTGTGAAATTTCTGCTCAATCGGTTGGGAGGAACTCGTTTGAAATTCAGTTGCAAGATTTGTCCAAAACATACTAACTAACAAGGCAAGTTAAATAAAAGCTTATAAAATTCGAAGACATGTGACATCACGTGGTGGATTACGGCCCACTCCCTCTCACAGAGAGGAGGCCTGTGCCCCAGCAGAGAGAACGTTATAGGCTAATCATGCTGTCGCAAAGACACCCTTAAAGACTTAAGACGTGAGTGTTATTCGAAGTGCTACCCGTAAATCAAGAAAAAATACATAACATGTCCGTAGTTTCGTTAATATTCCTACTACCAAGAACGAGGAAAAAGGCAAGAAGCTTAGCTTTTTCACTGGATCTAACACATTTAGTTGATCACCAATTTGACCCTTAGAATGAGTTTTCCTAAGTTGAAACCTAAGTTAATCGTTTTATCGTGCCCGAACGTGGTCGACTGGATGACTTTTCGTGTTTACTAAATCCAAGTTGATGGAGTAAGAATGGTTTATTATGAACTTGGTGTAAATGTTGAATCAAAAATATGGTAGTAGTAAGACTTGTATACTTTTTGGAATGATTTCAGACCTTCACGTGAATGAAGCCACGAGGAAAAAACACTAGAAATAATAGCATTGAATCAAAAATAATTTAAGACTACCCATTTGGCTCTGAGCGAAGTTCTGAGACGAATGACATAAATTATTTTAACCTAAAGAACCTGCCATGACCAGACTTTCTTTATAGCAGACATCTTGTAAAGCTTTACACTCTAGCTAAATAAGAAACCGAAAAAGCCATTACGGCCATTCAACGCGAAACTTATAAGGAAAGATAGTATCTCAGGTTTCGATCCTTTTCAGAAAGAAATGGTAACTCGAGCTGTTTTGGCGTTTACTTGTGCCTTATCCTTGAAATATTGCCAAAATGAGAAAGGGTTTGAAGGACGGAAAACGAGAACATCTTCGAAATATCTTGTGTCCAGTAATAAAAGGAAAACTAACGACGTCAGCGCTTAATATTACCAAAGACAAATAAAAGGGGTCTGATAATGCAGGGTACTGCACAGGGACATGTCTTAGGTCCCTCTGTAACAACCCACAGTGAGAACAGGGATCTCCATTTCGACATCAACGATTCATTTACCAGATTTCGTTTAAGATTAGAAGCCACTACATAAGATTAGTGTCTTCCCCTTTGTCAGGCAATGTTCCTCTAGAGATGTTTGGACTCATTAAACTGCATTGGTAATAATGTTGTAATCTAACTTGTCCGTAAGTTTAACTACATGGTAAAGTCAAATTCTAAAGAACGAAGGCCTGACTTCCGACATGTACCAAGATAGCCTTCCAATCTATCAGCTTATCCTAGGCCAGTGAAAAGGCTGCTGTGTCACAAGGCCACTTTCAATGTGCTCTGCTCTGTTCTTAAAATAGTTACTGGCGGGACAGTAGACCGAAAGGACACAGGATAAGTTCATTACAAATCTGAATAATTGATCAAATAAAACTTCCACTTACCGATACAGTGTTCCAGAATGTATTTTCTTCACGCCGTCCATGTCTGCTGTGGTCTTCTTATCATTTCTAAACTCGACCGCTGATACCCTAATGGCTACTTAATGTATAACAACTTAATGTCATTATGAGCTGCTCTTGATAATACTGATGTTGATTCAATTCACCTGTAACAAACAATTTTATTATCAAAACAGAGTGGAGAACTGGAAACTAGGTCTTGCTACTTAGCATAGCCATTTGCACGAATAAAAATGTTATTTGAATAAAAGTTGGAATGTGCGCGGGAAACTTTGTGGTTTTCGTACGTATTTTTGGTAATGAAGAAATGTATGTTCTACTCCGAAATGTCAAATGAATGTTTTTAATTTCTTGCCAGATGCTGTTGGGCTACTTTTTCGAGTTTTTACGTGGCGCTGTAGATTGTAACAAGGATAATGTTTTTACGTAAGTGGGTCTTAATGTTCTCCCTCAACGGTTCGGATATCAAGCGGAATGTCATTGCCTATCACAGTGTCTTAGTAAAATTTTAAGGAATCCAAGATGGTGGTTGTATGGTAATCCTTTTGAGTTGACAAACAATTTTTCTTTCAAAGGTTTGTGTTTATTTATTTATTCGTATAAATCAATTAATTATTCAGTACGTACATTGGTATGTATACTTATTTGCGGTTAAGGACAGTAACAAGTATTATTCATAATTATGTAGGTAAGTATTGTGTCATCGAATAATAACAATAAGCCAATTAAACGTATTTGTATTCAACAAGTGATACGAGACAAACAATTTGTCATTGATATTCTTTAATCACAATATACAATAAACGGTCCTTTGAGAGTACATACATTACTTACAAAGATAAATAAGGACAATGTCGTGTACTTATTTTACTTATCTAGAATATTACAACAATTAATACAGTTTTAAAAGTCAACTTTTCATACTCTGGTCATCAAAAGTCAATCTAAAATGATCAAGGGAAATTAGCCCAAAAACTGACCCCTTGGCCCTCATAAATAAGAATAATGGACAAGACTATAGAGGCGAAGATCGCTTGCATACGATATGCCCCTTTGTATGCAGAATAAAATTACCTAGTGATTACCATTGCAAAGCAAGCGAACTTTCATTGGCAGCAAAAAGTGATAGTTATTTAATCGCAGCCCTGTCTACTGGACTAAAGCTTACGTAAACTTTTGCTTATTCTTTGGCAGTATTATAATTTCTTTTGAAGTAACGCTATTGATCACTGACATCTTTTTACGAAATTGACGGGCGCTCTTTGAACCTGCATAGCTCGTTTGGCTTTCTCTTTTCTGAATTGTTACTTAAAATCTGCTGCAAGCATAGGTTTCCATGTGATAATGATTTTAGGTAGAAGGTAAGGGCTTTAGGTACAGACGCCAACACATCAAGCTACTACACTGTCAAATTTATTTAATAGATTTTCAATTTTATCGCTAAAACATTAGATTCAAGGTTGATTGGGAAAATTTTGACAATTTCGTTCAGCTTGATGTGCTAGCGTCTGTACTAGATAAAAGGGACTCTTGTAGACAGGCAGAAACCATCAAAGATTAACTAGTGAAAAATTATGGACTTGAATTCCGCATTATATCATCATCTGCCTAGCTTTTTCCCAGCTATGTTGGGTCAGCTTCCAATCTTACCGGAAGCAGCTAGAGGATATTTTATATGGATCGACTGAATTCCACATTATATGACCTGATCAAATTAATGTCTTGCCTATTAAAGAGGTGATTCTTCTCAGTGAAGTCGGTTAGAAAAAGACCGATCTCATCTAATTTTACGTGTTTTAAACGTTCATAGTCTAAAACTAAACTTATTCTGTCACTTACGGGATCAGATAATGAACAATCATGGAAGATATCCCGTAAGTGACAGTATAAGTTTATTTTTGACATGTAATCATTTACAGAAATAAAAATATTATTTAAGGTGGAAGCGCCGAACTTTTTGTCAAATAGTCATTCAATGGGATTAAATGAGCTTAGAGGGTTGTATTAATGATTTCTATTCTGTAAATACATACATACGGTGTATAACGGCCGCGAATCATATTTTGTTCCAACAAAAGCCTGACACTGATCGGCAAATTGCAAAAAAAATTAAGAAAATTTGAATTCCGCGGGCTGCCTCGACGCTTCCACATTAACAAAATTAGGACAAAGTCACAAATATAGATAGACCTAGATAACGCGAGAGCAACTACTTCGCGTGCCATATTATTATGTAGCTTACGTACAAAAATCGTAAGTGGGCAATTTCGAACTCAGTCTGCATCGGAGCATAGCGTTAGTCGGACGTCAGTGAGCGTCATGGCGGGGGGTAGGACGAGGGGGGCGCCGTCCGCGGCGGCGTCTTTGAATCGGTTTGATTTTCCCATCACTAAATAGTGCTTGTGACGTCATAATAGGTAGTCAAAAAATGGCACGCTTGGTTTTCATACAGATCGTGATACTTGCGTTATCTAGGTCTATCTATATTTGTGGACAAAGTCGATTCACGTAATGTTCTTTCAATCTTCTATGATTCATTCTTATCTTAGGTATAGGTATCAGGTAATCAAAACTACCTGCAATTGGGTTATTAATCCATATCAATTATAACAGAGTTCTGTAAACCAATTAGTCTAGATTTAGGTCCATCTCGTTGATGATACTAAATCAATATTGATGACTGCTAATTGAATGTGTTAATTGGACGTTGTATTGCAGGCCACCAATTAAAAAAAAACATTTCTATCAACTTTACGTGCTTCTGACATTCTCGTTAGTTTTGCGAGTTTCTAGTCTTATAATTATATTCTAGACTCAAAGGTAATGTAATCTCAGCACAGCATGTAATTTACGGTGTAGCGTTTGATAAAAAAGTAATTTCCTGATATTATCGATCATCTTTACTGTTCTAAATAATTTACATTATAAATTCTTAAAGTTCAAAAGTAATAGTGTTTTCAAATACTGATGTTTTGTTGCTGTCCGTGTTTTTGACTGGAAGTCGACATCAATACAGTTGGAAAAGGGCTAGGCAGATGATGATTCATAAGGCCTCGTTTTAAGAATATTCACAGTCGATAACTGCGCATCTTTCTACACAAAATTTAAAACTTGATCAAAGGGAAAACTTCTAGTATCGCTCACAACGATACAGCAGAGCAAGGCACGTGATTCCATGAGATTACAACATAATAACTCCACGAATACATAATTATATTTTTGGCCACAACTCCCAGCACAACGTGAACATTGTGCAAAGTTTGTTAAAAGTCAAGCAAACATTCGATACTTGTTTTCTGAAACATTATACTTAAAGTCAAATATTTACTTTAATAAACGGCTTTATGGGACGCGTGATGTTTGTTCTGGATAATTTGTTATCCCAAAATCTTTGGGTAGTTTGTAGTGCATTTAGGCGAGGCACGACCCTTTCCCCAAACCCGAATAAACCCTGTAATCTTGTTAAAGTTTGTTCCATTTCATTGTATGAATCTTTATTAGGAAAATATTCTAAGTACCAGTTACGTTTTCAAGAATAATACTAAGATTGTCTTTTGATAAAATAACTATGAAAGTTATCTATTTTCGTAACCTTCCTTTGGTAAAATATTCTATTTCTAACAATAATAGAGATAATTATGTAAAATTTTATACCAAGATAACTTACAACTTTCAAACCGCTTTGTTCAAAACACGTGGACTTTAATTTAAAATGAACAATACTTTCGTGGGACGGCCGAATAAATAGTGCGGCCGAATGAATTAACTTCAATTTATTAAAGAAATAAGTGTACTGTAGTAATAAAAGAAAGCTGTATAGCCCATTGTTAATCTGGTGAAGACACAGTCGCCGTTTGGTGCATTCGCAGTACACTTTACTCATAACGGGGTTAATTGCCCAGGCAATTAGCAGAGTACGGAGGCAGCTCAAAATATTTATGATAGGACTTCCGATGCAATGCGCAGTATAACGACGACAAGCGTTTTTAGTTGCTGAATATTTACAAAATTTTTGGTTACGTAAAATTTTTTATTGATCTATTTGTACTCCTGAAACATGTTCAATATTTTTGTCTAGGATGTTAATAGATTTTGACCACTAGGTATTTTGGTCTACAAAAAAAAATAGTTTTTGACGACTGGGTTTTCGAATTAACCCATGTTTACTCAGAATAATTAACTATATTTTCGTCTACAGACGGAATTATATTTGGACGAGTAGGATTCCAGACGTTTATACCTACTAGCAATATTTATCCAGCTTTTTCTAACAAAAACAATAGATGTCTAGGTTTTCAAGTTATGAGCCTAACGACATTATAATTAGGCTATTATTTCAGATTTACTTAACCATTCAACAGATTCCATTTCACGAGAGTTATAGAAGCAATTTAGATGGAGTTACAAATTCATTATTTTAAATTAGGCTAGAAAGATCTGTTTTGAATTATAAACACTTTATCATGTAATGAAATCAAAAAAAATAAGTTAATGTGCGACGAAAATGTCGTAATAATACTTTCGACTAGTCACATGACACAATTTTTTGCAAAAAATCTTCTTAGAAGGGTTTTACAAAAAAAACTTTATGAACATGTAAAATGTAGGCCGAGTTGAAAATGGCGAGATGATCTTTTAAGTCTGCGGTAAAGAGTTATGACAAACAGCTAAAGTATGAATTGGACAGATGTCTTTGCTCAGCGAAAGGGTTGAAAAGGTCAAATATTATCGAATCTTATGTTACCTAAAGTTGTAGCTCTATGGGCAGCCTCCTTTTTTAGGGCCTCCTGCTACTTACGTTTTTAATAGTCTAGGATTTTATTACCATTCAAATACGGTGTCTAGAGTATTACGGATTGGATTTATCGATGTGATTCAACTTCGGCAATGCTAAATAAAACAATTTTAACATTGAATGGAGGAGAAAATGACGGGACTTATTGAGAAGAAGTACAATGTCAAAAGAAGTAGAAGGAATGACGTGAGGCTTTACCAACTGTATTGCTTGTTGTATTATGGTTTAACCAGTTAAGCGATTAGGTGCAATACGACCTGATACTACAGAGAGTGAACTAAATCTTCTTAATATGACAAACATCACGTGTCATTATGTTCGTACACGTATCTCTGAAACCATCCAACCAATTTCAATGAAATTTTGTTAATGTGTATGTTTGATTCCAGGTTGAAAGATAGGATAGTTGTGGACCAGATAGGAGGCACCGTGTGAAGCAAGGGCGACCTATATGTACATATTTTTTCGTAAATTTCTGCTTGGAGGCATCGGAGTAGAACAAAGTATAATCCAATGAGAAGAGGGCTATGTTAATTATGGCATCAATGGCCTTCTTCAGGCATTTGGAGCACTCCAGTAAGTGGGGCATCAAGTACC
Organism: Noctua fimbriata; assembly: GCA_905163415.1. Taxonomy (NCBI): domain Eukaryota; kingdom Metazoa; phylum Arthropoda; class Insecta; order Lepidoptera; family Noctuidae; genus Noctua; species Noctua fimbriata. Next base: position 6,363,433 of record LR990946.1, read on the forward strand.
CATTTATTTGCCTCTGAATTCGCTTTTGTAAGAGCACCTTTATCAGTACCATGACAACATCAGGCAAATGTTTTTGTTCAATCCAAGTTAATATAAAACATAGGCCTTCCAAACCTAGACACATTTTCTTGTTGACAGACTTACTTGAGTACAAGTAAATACATATTTAAACATAGAAAAACATGTTTATATTGTATTTACTTTCTACAACATGTGTAGAATGACTAAACAATAAGTTTTAAATGTTCAAAGAATTCAGTGAAAGTAAGCACACAATGGTTTGGTATGTGAATAAGTTGTGCCAAGCTTAGTATTATACATAGATGGTAGTTTCAACAAACAATAAGACATTTTTGTACATGGGAAGAATTAATAATGATTCAAAATAGCAGTTTTTGCACAAATCATTTTTATTTTAGCTGATTTATTAAAACGTGTTATTGTATAGTGAAAAAATAAACAACAACCTGTACATGATGGTATGTTTCTCAAATCAATGGATTTTGTAATGGAAATGATTTTTTTGGGCAAGTGACAAATTAATTTAATTTAATTTATTTTGTCTGATTAATTCATTTCTTTATCAAATTGTTTTGTGTACAAAAAACAAAATGATTAAGTACTTGTTCTTCAAATCAATAAATTGTGTAATAAAAGTGATGTGATAATGGGGAAATGACAGTCAATGTATATTTGTATTGTTGTCAGTAATACAACAACAAAAACACTATTTTCACATCATTAATACATTTCATCAAGGAAGAGAACTTGAAGCTATAATATTTATGAAATTATTTCAATTATGTTGTCACCTTACTTAGCACCACATAAGAATTAAAATGCCTGATTATTCTCTATAAGAATTGGCCAAATTTTACAAGTTTGCTCTAATTAGGCGAAAACTCAACTACTAAGAACAAATACTTTTTGTAAACAATTGATTGTGATTTTTTTTTTTTATGTTTTTGGTTAGGGAGTCGTGAGGATATCTGATAAAGATGTTTGAAAAAGAAGACATGCCTTGTTGATAGTGGCGATACATTCATATAAGTCTAAAAGCTTGGCTTGTACCTATAACCTACTACATTTCAAGGTGGTAGGGTGTCTGAACAGCCTGCTTGCCTTGTGGGCAGTTTTGGCCCCTAGGCATGCCACTGCTTGTTGACCCATAATAAATTGGAATTAGAAGTGAAGAAAAATATTAATGTGACCATATTTATGATTTTAAGAGTAGAGGACGAAACTCAGTCATAGTAGTGTGCAATCAATGAAAACAGTTGACACATTATAATGAGAAGAATGACAAATGCTTACTCACATATTTAACTTAATCATAATACCTACAATAAACAGTAGAAAACTTTGGCACCAACCTACATGAATGAAAAATAAACCTGATAACAACAATATAGGGCTAGGCTAGGACATCCTACAATTTTATTGTTCACTCACAAATTGATTAGTCACACAGTGCTAGCAATCACAATAGGTTTACATCGCAACTGTGTATGTACTAGGGTATTATGTGAGAGTAGGTGGTACAGTCATTAACACAAATATGTATTACCTTAGCAACGTTTACACCCAAAGTTGACGCAGCAGACCTCATGGAAGATGGCAGGAAGAGTTAGACAAAACCAGCAACCATTAGATGATGTCATGGGAGAGGCTTTTGCCCAATAGAGGGATGTGGGATAACAGTAACTGAACATTTTTTTTCTAACCATATTGATTGTGATTTCATGTGCTAGGGAAAAAGGATAGGCTTTGATTTTCAAAGTTTTGCTTACTTTTTTTGAAATCTCTCATGACTCAAAGGCTGGTATGGATATATCCAGTCAGTGCCATGAGTTTCTTCGGCACATTACCAGAGCACAGTGATGAGGAGGAATTTCACGATGGCCATATTTAAAATAAAGAAAATTACTTCAGAATTTAAGTAAGTATATGCATATTAGATAGATATGGGTGTTTGTGATTGTACTAGGGCATTATGAATGTGAGTAGGTGGTATCAACCAAGCATAGCAGACTATTGTGTGATGTCCCAAATGTAAATAAATAGTAAATGAGTGTGAAATGTCACACGGTTCTATGAGGTATTTAGTTTTTAGAATATTTCTATTGTAAACTAGCAACCCATCCTTGTCAGGTCCAAAACTATGTCTAATGTAACCTATATTTTAAGTTAAGTATCTAGCAGTAGAGCGGTGAAAACTGTGTTCAAATCCATGCAGTAATTTTTGCATGTTGTGCGTACAAACATACAGACAGAAAAAAAATTCTTTTGGCTTTTGTTGCTTTAATAAAGATCCAATATTTTTTTTTTTTTTTCAATGTCTTCAATGTACAGACACGGCCTGTTACAATTTTATTATAGGTATGTATCATAGATATGACCTATGTTTCACTTTTATGGGTTTTCTTTAGATGGAGGGTGATATAACTACCACATAAACTGTTGTCTACTCCTACTCATTTCTGTTCTGCTAGCCACTGCAATGGAAAACCCGGTCAGGGAGTCATTTTATGGGCAGAGTGCCCCAGCTTTAAAGAAGGTTCAAAATATATTTACATTCTTATCTTAGCCACAATTAAAAAAAAAAGTAGGTAAACTAGCGATTACAGTGAGAACCTGCTTTAAATTATGGGGGATAATCCTCAGCTCACAGAAATATTGAGGTGTCAAAGATGTCTATCCAAAATAAGTAAGACACAGAATAGAGCTTTATTTAATTTATAAATATTTGCATAATTTTCATCTAAATAATTACTATGAAAAATTAACTAACTTACCTGTGACACACTTTAATATTTTACACAGATTATGTTCTCTACCATTTCTCAGGAGAGACTTACAATCTAAATGTAGTATGCACTACTTCTTATCACTAACTGGCCAATGTAGGTTAACGAAAAACAGTTGTGGAAGTACTAGATTAGCTTTTCAATTTACCTAGTTACAGCATCCTTTGACCAAGTGGATAAGTTAAGATTCATTCACACTAACGATCAGATTATTTTCTGCGATAACTTGACACACTTTGCAGACGAGTTTCCGGTGGCCACAACAATTTATGTACGAAAACATGATAAATTTCACTGTGGGCCACCTCAATGAATAAGACTTATAAGAATCGCAACAATTCTGCAAAATTATGACATAAATCTGCAAGGCACTGTTGTCAAACCTCACGAATCACGATACTCGCGGTCAATCTTCAAGTAAAACACAATATCATCGGCATCGACACGTAAATAGCGAAATGTATGAAGACTCACCGAAAATGGCTACAAACTTTATAAATGCACCAACACGGCAAACGCCTCACAAATGGAACGTGAGATAGTTTTTTACACCATCAGTTTCCCGTACGATTGCACTTTCCAACAGCTTTTACTATTACGGCCCCCTACTAAAGCAAGTAGTACAAACAGGCATGAAAAATACTTGATGACTGACGTACTATTCTACGCCCAGGGAGCGGTCAGAATGTAATCTTTTCCGACGAACGAGTAAACGAATATATGTTAAATACGCACTTACACACAATTAAAGCACCAAATAACGTCACTTATTTCAATCCACATACGACGATCTTATCACAAATCACCATGAAATTATAATTTGGGCGACAACGAAGCGAAATCGTCCCTCCTCCCTTCACCGTAAATGAATCATAGACAACTGCGTTTTTTTGTAGGTTTGACTTTGTTCTGGCAACGACAATCAGATTCAGCCTCAAAACAACAAAAAAAGTTTATCTTCAAAATCATAAATTGCCGACATTTAACAATATTTTAAATTATTTCGAATCTAAATTGATATATTTTGGAAATAACATGTGTATTTATCATGCTCGACTTTTTATGCATAACATGTCCACTGAGTACGCTTATAGATAGTAGCAAGGTAACAAAGGATTGATTAGTAGTATAAAACCCCATGCAGTACTCTAAAAACTGAATCAAATAGTTTTAAAAATCCTCACATTTCTAAAAAAATATGTACATCTCTTTCTTGAGCACTGGATTAAACAAGGAAAGAAACAGCAAAGCAATAAATTATCTGTAAATTACCTTTGGTACATGTATCCGATTTTTTCTATTTGTACTCAATAGTGAAGCCCAACGTTACAAAATTAGTAAATCGATTTGAAATTTAATAGGTTTGAATTGATTTACAGTCTTTATAGTTAAGAATCGCCTTAAAATCGAGATTAATTTTAGAAGGTTTATGATAAATTATGATGAGAACCTGAATAAAAGTAATTGTGGTGAATTGGCTGAGTAAAATCATAAAACAAATAGGAAAAATATTTTCTGGCAAACTATATTTGTGCTACTATGTAGTAAGCCATCGTATCGTGTTTTGTGTGCTACCAATGTTATAATTCAGCTTAGACTTGATTTTCAGCCTCAGTTCCCATTTCCGGCACCTCAAAGGCCGTTCAATGACTATTTAGAATAAAACCCCTAAATACTCATTTAGGTCTTCATTATTTTGACCAATTAGCGCCCAGTTTTCCAAAGTGAAGGCAACTCATCAACTTATCTTTCTTAGTTAGCAGTTGGTAAAATTTTTCGTGACATCTAGTCCAATATGTCTTATGCCACTGCTTGAAAATACTAATCTTTCTGAAAAACCAGAATTTTTAGAAAATTTCATTGAAATATCACCAATCGTTTTCATTTCCTGAATGAAAGTAAAATAATATTCCATTCCATTCATGTTGATTGATATAACCGATTATATGAATTAGTCGACTAATCAACATCTATAATGATTATGATAATCGGCTCATCGCACTAGTGTTGTGCACATATATGTATGTTGTGTTGTGTGTGCGTGGTGATTTGTGTTAATGCTGATAGAAAGAAATTAAATAAAATCAGGTATATTTTGACGATGAAACTTACATAAATGTGAAGAAACACAGTGTTTTGTGTTATCAAGTGATAGTGAATCCGTCGGAAGGCGGTAATCGTGTACGTTCTTTCGCTATTTGTGGATTCTGGATCTCGTCGATGTACCATAAACAAAAATGTCAGCGATCCCGATTTTTTGTTTCTTGCTGCATACCCATCGTTATACCTTAATTAGATCACACGAATGATATAAAATAATGTTAGACGCTTTCTCCCGTGGTATCATCTCGTCCGAGCAGCGTTCTCGAGGCAATAAATCGGCCATAGTAAACGTGCGTTTCGTGTGCTCGCGCCCGTCTACACCCGACCTATCTCATTGTTTATGTATGGAGAATAAGCCAGGAATTTTTATGGGGATTCGCGGTGTATTCTCGTTTTAATTGAATATCTGGAAACGATCAGGGTTTCTCGGCGCCTGGTAGCGACGGCGGGGTCGGTCCGCGCCATCGGCGTCCCCCCGACCGCCAAGGTTTTTCGTGATCTCTATTTATAATAATCTCTCGATCATTTGGTGCAGCATAATGACATTCTTGTAATGAAGTGCCGTTCTGTGGATTTGTGGGACATGTGCCAATTATTGTGCCCGTGACGAAACGCGTCGCGGATTAGTTTTGTATGTATACAAATGCACACCAGTACTGTTTGACTTACATGGGATCACATGGAATTATATCACAGTGTAGATCCATGGTCATGCACTGAATTATACACTGACCGTGTTTGGATGTGGTAAACTCCTGTAAATGTGTTATTTACCACATTAGAGGACAAGCAGGTACATTCATAGATTATTTTTTATTTATTTACAATCAAAACAACATGTAGTGTAACATTTACAGTCATTGTTTGTTACAAAAATCTTGTTATAAAAATAACATTGCATAAAATTTGCTAATTTTTAATAATTTATTCATGACAGGTATTGTGTCTAATGTGTAGCGCCAAGGTCTTTTATCTTACTTATGTTTAACAGTTATATTATATTTCAATATTCAATGCTTGTGACCAACATAGCTATGTTTTAGAAATATATTGTCACAATTCCAAAAAAAATTTGCTTAATATAACATTTATTACACCTCTCCGTCCACGAGTAGTACCTAATAAACAGGCTTAAATGCTAAAAAATGGAATGTATAATGCTTAATTATTTATTTAATTGTAGATAATAATAATAAGTTTATTTATTGCTCCTTAAAAATATAACATATTGGACAGTATTTAAATGCAGTTAGAATGAAGCACAAAGAATAATATGAGCAACTGCGCCTGAGCTAGGCTGAGCCTGTATTTCAGGTCACAGTTCTCTTCCCAGATTTGTGAGCTGTATTAACAGTGGTTGGACTCTTATTCTGCTTGTTCTGACATCTGACATGTATGATTTAAAATTATCAGTTTTCTAAAAACAAATATTTCAAGGCCCATCCTTAGCTGCTTTCTAAAAAAGCGCAGTTTTTTCAGGAAAAATAAGTACAAAAAATATTTTTTTTTAAATAAATTCAGAAAATATTTTTTTCAGATGTTAAAGAAATCTAGGTTCATACTTAATTTATAATAAAAAAACATGAAAAATACTACAGTTCATTTCTTGCTAAGCAGGAAAATGTATTTAATCTTCTCCCGGTAGCAACAGAAGGATATGAATAGAAAGAAAAAAAAAATGGGAACATGGCCAGAGATCGCACAAGATACAAAGGTTTGGAAGGAGAAAGGAGAGGCCTTTGCCAAGCAGTAGCTTTTGCTAAGTCAGCAAGACACATGCTGGCTTAAAAAAAAATAACTTAAATACTTAACATTTTTTTTTCCATTGGAATTGATGCATTCTATTTTTAAAGTATCCAAAATCGCACAAAACTATAGGAAGATCTATTTAAGAACTAAAAATCCATTGTAAAGTTGAAGTCCTTGAAATGGCAACAAAATGCTAACTCAAAGTCTTCATAGTCAAATTATAACTAATTCCATGTTCATAGTCATATTGCAATAATCTATTTCCTAGTAATTTTATATTGTACATATTGATTACAAACTAAATAAAATAGAACAAATATTAGATGTGTACAGCATTGACAGATCACTATGATTCACTACTTCACATTTTATGTACTAGTGTTTATTTAGCAGTGATTCCCAACCTTGCCACCACAAACCTCCGGGGGTTCAATAAAATATTTCAGTACCCACTGCACTGTATTTTTTCATGAAAGGATCCATGACAGTGCAAAATCATAGAATATTTTTAATTTCCATAATAAAACTGTTAAATTAGACGGAGGTATGTTCTTTACTACCTCAAAGTTTAGGTAAATAGAGTAAAAAAAAATACAATCTATGGTTGATAAATCTCTCACGTATCTGCAAATTAAAAAAAGGTTGGGAAATACTGCTTTAAATATATTTAACCTATACATAATGGTGGAAATGTTTTGTGTACACAGTCAAGTTGGCGAAGGCACGCAGGGGTATGATCAAGGAGAAGGAGAAGGGCGGAGGCGCCCGCCTCAAGGACGAGCCCAGTGATCCTGCTGAGCCCGGTAAGCTACTATTTATTTTATGTGGTTTTCTGTTGTCAAACTAAAAGCATTTATTTCAAACTAGCCAATCCACACCAGACGATGGATTTTCATCACTTTGAGCTTGAATTTTACAAAATCCCTTCTTAGCGGATGCCTATGTCATGATACCTAGCTTAGCCTGATCTGTCCAATTAGTTCGGTCTGTGCATTGATAGGCAGTGAGGACAAAGTACTATTTCAAATAAACCAGTTACTTTGATAATTATGAATATTATAACAGTCAAAAATAAAAAGATGAAGCTACAGTCTTTCACAGCAACTCCACCCTCGGCAGCAGCCACTCAACATCGTCTTCTTCTTCTTCTTAGCATTTCAATGGCAATCTAAATTGAATCAGCTCAGAAATTGGCAATAAATAATCACTGTTATTTTACCGGAGATGCCAAACCAGAGACATTATAAATGTGAAAAGATTGTAGTTTCAAAGCTATTCACACTCATAAACGAATATAAATAATTTAATTATATGATAAGTTTTAAACGAAATATCAAGAAAAATAAAAGAAATATGTTGTACAGTCAGCCCCAAAAAGATGTAAACACAGACTTTCCCATCATTATTGTCTACAACCATTACTCCATAATTGTGTCTACAATGGAAAGCTACAAACATAGTAAATAATTCATTTCAACAAAACCTCTTATATACATAATAATAAAAACAACCTATGGCCAAAACAAGGTACACAGACTGGCAATGTCATAAGACTTGCAACAATTGATATGTCTCGAACTTCGTTTGATAGGAAGAACAAGAACTTTGTTTCTATCCTTTTCATTTCATGCATGACATCAGTCATTTTTTTTTTGTTGAAGTATAAATGCATATAATGTAATGAATGATACTTAGCCCTTTAAAGATGGTCTCTCACCGAGAGCACTCGCGTGTTATAATACCGCGCCAGCTTGATTGGCTGATCAAGGAGCATTCGCTTGAACTCTAAACGTTCGTATGCATATCATCGATTCAGTTGTATCGACATTGTCAGTTGTAATGATCGGTTGTCCGCACACACTGCTGTACTGTTGGAAATAATGTTAGCAATACAAGTTCGCTGATGTAACGCTCGCTCGCTTGCGTCTAATCTGAAACTGTAACACGGTAATGCTCCCATGCAGTGATTCACTACCTTAAGATATGATGTATGATACACACATCATACAATGTGATGTGATGACAATTAATAAATTATGTCAGTCTGACGCGTAAGAGTAAATAGATAGTCCATGATACCACCGCATTTTCAATTAAATACTTATTTCTAACAGCCTTTTAGTTTTGCTTACCTCGTTTTGAATGATCGTTGTTTTCATATTTGTGAGATTTATGTAGATTACCCTGTTTTGGACATAAATTGTTTATATTATTATGTATCCGGCCTTGTGTAGGAGGTTTTGTTGTCATGAATTGTAACTATGTTTTGTAGCTATACATTGTAGAAACAATTATGGAATAATTATTGTAGACAATGAAATGGTTCCTAATCCGTGTTACATCTTTGTACATCTTTTTGGGGCTGACTGTACTTTTAGGCTACCTAATTGTCTTGTCTTTTTCTGTTGTATTAAAAATACTGAAAAAGTAAATCATGTAATAAAAACTGTGAAGTACCTACAGTGAAAGCCAAAGCAGTAATGCACAGTTATGCATGTAATCAATTCATCTCATTTATTATCCCGCACAGCTCTTGTTTATCATCCACACACATAATTGGCAATCTAGATAAATATACTATAAAACCGTAAATCGTCGGTTTTCACAGATAATGCATTCATTAAAGTGCCGCCATATCGCGTTTGTCACAGAAAACTTGTAATTTTTACACAAATTCATTCAATAACTTAACATTGTTTAACTGATGTTTATTGAGCACAAACTTATTCAATATTCAATTAATGTAACTAGCAAGAGACAAATCTTCAAAACTGAATGAATCTTTTGTTGAGTTTCTTAAGAGGATAGCACGTAAAATTAATAACAAACCACTGAGAATATTGGTTATTTTTATCTTAATTAAAATTAACGGGTTTAGCACACACGCATTTATTTCGGTATTACCCATGGGGTTTATTGAAACTCCACGTTTGGGATTCATGGGATAACCCGAAAGCTATCTATAAGTTACAAAACTTAAATGGTACTTTTGTGTCATAAATCAGGACATGGGTCGCGTCCGCCATCAGCGTCGCTTCCGACTCCGGCGGCGCTGAAGAAAGAACCCGACGAGCCTCCACACAGAGTCAAGTTGGAACCCCACAGCCAATCAGGTGGCGAAGATTCTACAGCCGATCTTGGAGTGGACGGCATCAAGACTGAGATTGATGGCCTTATGGATAGTGACGGTAAGGCCTTCAGGTCTTATTATTATCATGCAGGACCTTTGCTCTCGTTTCTACTTCCCTTGATGTAAACGACTAAGGGTCAGTTTTTGTTGAAGGTGTCTAGCTCATCTCGCCATCTCCGTCTCAGCCTATCGCGAGGGCCTTATTTCTATTTATTTAATTTTCTCTTGTTTATCAAGATGTTTACACAGCATCCTGTCACTAGAATACAAACTTTTTTAGACTCCTTATTGTTTTCTCATTAACAGTAGGTACTTTATTTTAGTTTTTGTTATTTTTACTTGGATGACGATTAATATGGCAATTGGGTTCTGGCTATATTAATCGCGGCTCCTTCAAATCGTCAATTACAGATGTTTCACTTTGAGAAACAAAAAAAAAACTATGTAGTACATAATAAATAAAGTTATTAAAATTCTGTTTTGATTCAGGTGACCCCACAAAATCTCCTTCCTGCGAACTGGGCGGACCAGGCTCTCTAAAGTCGGAACGACTTTCTTCAGACTCAAATGATATATTGGATCCACAAACAGGTCTCAGGGGCCCAACAAGTAATCTTCAGGTAAGAATGCAGGTAATGAAAAGTAGAGGTTTTATTTTATATTTTTTTTCTTCTAAACATTCCATTAAGAAATTTAATTTTACAATGTAATTTTTTAATTTAAAATATGCACTTTATACAATGTAATTTAAACAAATTTTGTATATAATTATCTTTTCTGTTTTAAATTTTTGACTGCAAAATATTTCCCCTTTAAACATCTGGTTTTCTACTCTGTGAAATCATTCAGAACATCACAGTTCTCTTTTTGTACACGTAGGATCAAAATCAAAACTGCCGCAACCCCAACGGAGCTCCAGAGAATATGGGGTCCTGTCGCATGGGGGGTGGAGGAGGTCCCATGGGCCCAGGGGGTCCGATGGGCTCTATGACGGCCAGTGAGGCGCAGACACTGCCCTCTAACGTCATCAGCAAGCAAGCTGGCAGTATGGAGGTAACAACATAGCTTAGTAAAATGTTGCATGATCTGATAAAAGTACAAAAAAAATAACAGTTCACCATCTTTGGAAGTATTATTTTTCTAAATTATGGATTCTAACGCTTTTTCCTTGTCTGTGTAAAGCAAAAAATATATTAAATACTGGATGTTTTCCCAGCAGCAAAGTCAAATCTTCGTGTTCTCAACGCTATTGGCTAACAAAGGCGCGGAATCCGTCATATCGGGACAACATCACTCCATTATATCGTACCACTGCGCACAACCAGGCACTAAGAAATATCTCGAGGTAAATAGAATCATTCATAGAAACTGAACCTTATACTTACTCAGAATAAAATACTAAATAAATTGTTTGGTTTTCAGAAACATCCCCTAAAAATGGGACAGTTCAACAAACAAAGCCCAGCACAATGGCTCAATAATCTCGCTATGGCCAAAACGCGCGGCGGAATGCGAGGCGGGCCTAACATGATGGGCGGGCCTAACCAAATGGGACACATGATGGGCGGGCCCATGGGTCCCAACATGGGCCCGATGGGTCACGGTGGGATGGGACACATGGGGCCTAATATGATGGGTCCCAACAGAATGGGTGGGCCGGGCGGTCAGATGATGATGATGAAGGGTGGCCCGGGACAGATGGGTCAGATGGGACCTGGGATGGGGCCTATGGATGGGTTTCCAGGGGGCACCCCGTCCTGTGGTGTCATGGACGGCCTCGGTGCTGATGGTGAAATGCCCTGGGACACCGTAAGTGTACATCAATTTAGTTAGGCACAACACCAAGTTTCGAAAAGATTAATCCACACAAAAATGTCTAACCCAAAACTATAACTGCTATGAACAGTGATTGGCTGACTGAAACAAAACAGCCAATGAAATCACTTGACAATAGCTTCACTATCTATTCTATTTTTAAATTTGAGTAGGTAACCTTTTCGAAACGGAGTGAACTAACATTGATACTTATTCCTTTTTTCACACCATATTGTATACTAATATTTTTACAAATCCTTACAGAAAAACCCCTCTGTAATGTCAAACGGTATGTCGAATGGACCGGGCTCTATGCCTGCCTGTTCGGAGGCCGGGCCTACGCCCCAAGATGCGCCCACAAGTCAGGCCAACTCTGACTCGGGCCCAGATCAGCCTTGCCAGACTGGACCTAAAGGTAACTTAGCTATTATTTATAAGTATAGTTATTTATTAAACAATACTAGGAGCGACCTCTGAAGTAACATTCAGCCTTGGACTTAGTTTTAAATTGGCTAACTAATCAGAACTTTTCTAAACATTGTAAAATAATATAAAAATCCTACAAAACTACTTTTGATTGAACTTTTACTTAACAAATGGATTGAAATCAAAGTCAAACTTGATTCAAATTCAAAAAATTTGTTAATAACAAATGGATGCCATAACATACCATAACAAATAAGGAGTGGAATTTAAATTCCAACGAGCTGTTTAACATAAAAGCCTAATTGCGACAACAGAAAGCCCATTACATAATACCTTATCACATTTTCGATTTTATATGCATTTTTATTACAAGAATGTAATTTCGAAATTTATATTGCATAAGCAAATGTGTGCGCGTCATTCATCTGACGCATTTTATGACGTAAATCGTTGCATTAAAGATAAAATTGCAATATTAACCTTTGTGCAGGTGTAAAAATACCAGACGAGAACCTAACTCCACAACAACGCGCACATCGTGAGGAACAGCTGGCCACAATACGCAAAATGCAACAAATGCTGTTCCCAGAAAGTGGGGGCAATAACCCCAACCAGGGCCCCAACGATGGGTCACAGGCCCCCAACGACATTAACCCACCCAACTCCAGTGCTAACATGAACATGTCTCCCTTCCCCCCTATGTCAATGGGTCCAAACGGCCCCATGGGATCTGGACCCAACGGCCCGATGGTTTCCATGTCAAACAGCATGAACTCGGGCCCGAGCTGCACAATGTCCGGCCCGATGGGCCCCAACGGTCCTATGGGAGGTCCAATGGGCCCTGGGGGTCCGATGGGTCCAAACGGACCTATGGGTGGACCAATGGGAGGTATGGGTGGGCCGGGTATGGGGATGGGTGGGCACGGTTCTATGGGGCCTAATGGTATGATGGGTCCGAATGGGCCGATGATGTCGGGTATGGGTCCTAACGGCCCGATGGGTCCAATGGGACCTTGTGGAATGAAGGGCATCAGAGGTCCGTGTGGAGGTCCAGATATGAAGACTGGAATGTGTACAGATATGCATATGGGAAGAGGGTGCGGAGGACCAATGGGGGTAAGCAGAATCAAAATAACTTTAATTTAGAGTTATCCTATTAAAATACATTTTCTGACTATCCCTTTCTCTATTCTAGCGGATGCCTAACCCCATGGGTGGTATGGGAGGGCCTAAACCATGTATGATGGGTGGACCCCACATGGGACCTAGAATGATGCCAGGACCTAATCTCAATGCTATGAACGGTAAGAAACTTTCAGTCGTGTGCTGTGTTGGTGAAAAGGTTTCGATTTACAATAAATATTCTGTGTGGAGTATACAGAAGGAATGCTCGTAAGAAACAATGCATGCAGCGCCCTCTATATGCTAATATCTTTTGACTGTAAAAATCATGTTCTTCAATTATAACACAAGTGGTCTAGAGCACTTTTTTGACTCAAAACACTGTTTTAGTTACTTCTATATTGAAATATCATTTCCGAACTTTTCTTTTCTTGAAAATGATCTAACAAATGATTCGATTGTCCATGTCCATGTTTTCGTAACTTAGGGTGTGATCATACTTATCCAGCAGTTCGCACACCAGAGCAGCATACAGCAAATATTTTTTAAGAAACAAATAATGCTTGTTTGTTTGTGAGTGTGTGTCCGTGTCGGTGTGCGACCAGCCTTTATGCGGTCCCTGCCTTACAAATTTTTTCAAAGCTTGACATCAAAATCTTCTGCATGCAAAACCCGACGCTATATTATGATTTTCTGCATGAACTAAAACTTGCGCTACCAGCGCCCTCTACCTACCTGTTTATATAAACTGTTCGATGGTACAAAGTGCCGCGTCTTCCAGGCGGGATCATGATGGACGGCAGCATGATGGGAGGTATGGTGCCTCATGGTGACTGCGGGCCTGATCATCACGGTATGCCGGTCAACGGACCTATGTGCGACGAATATGGACGTGGGAGAAACGTGAGTTGGATTTGAGATTTTAATGTTGGTGATGAGATTAGGGACAGGGCAAGAAAATAGATGATGCTAAAAACCATTAAATATCTCATAGCTAGCTTTGGTTAAAAACACGGGGTTTTCAGAGTAGGATGGCATAAGTGTTACAAAATATGATGGCTGAAATATAGGTCGTTCAGATCCAAAATCGAAGAAAATCTTAAATAGAATCTTTACCTTTTGATGAATAGTCGACTTCGTAATTGCTTTAAACATTAATTTATTTTAGAAGTATTTGGAAGGATGAAAGATTATGGGGGAGACCTTAGCCCGCCAGTAGGACAAAAAAGGTTATAAAAAAATAGTATTAGAGTGCAAAGTTGTTGATCCTCCGTAGAAAAGGGATGTTTCTCTGACCAGACGATAGAGTATCGACTAGAGTTCTATCTAGAGGGCTACTGTCAGTTGTTGTCAGGTATTCGAATTTATTATAATCGCACTTACAACAAATATAACTATGTAGGATAATGATGTCAATTTAGTTCCTATGTGGCGGATAGATGTCGCCACTAGTTGTTATTATTTTTACAATCCGTACTAGAGTGATTCTACAACATTAACAGTCTTATGTCCGCATGCAGATGGGTCCGGGCGACCCGGGCGGGCTGGGTCCGGGAGGCAGGGCTCCCGGGCCGGGGCTGCGGAGCCCCAAGAGTCCCGCCTCCGCAGACATCGACTGGCAGAAGATACACCACCAGTTCTTCGATGACCCCAAGTCTATGGATAATGATATGAGTAAGTTGAATTCATTATGTAGCTGATTATTAATATTGTTTTACGCAGCAATGAAACAAAAGACAATACTACCGCTATATTTGTTTCATCGTCTACCTAGCCTTTTTTCAACTATTTTATGATTGGCTTCTAGTCTATCCAAATGCGATTGAATATTTGCATGGAGCGACTGCAGTTCTGACTTTCACAGCCCAGTTACTGATTAAGGCAATCCCCCTTTGTAAGACTTGCTGTCAGACTTACGGGCTTCACGTGACAACTGTCAAAGATGATAAATGACGGATGCCGTAACGTGGTTTCGAAACGCTGTTCAGGGCAAGACAAAGTTATTGCTAAGTGTTTCCGGGTATATTTTAAACCAATGCTATAGCTATTTTTACTGCCAAATTGTTAGTAGTCTACGAAAACGCAGTGATGGGCCACAACTAGTAATGTACTAAATATTTACAGGCACACAAGTAAAGTCGCCTTGCTCCGAAAGGGGCGGGTGTCTCCCGCCTCCGCCTTATGGGACCTCGCCCTTACACCGCTCCGCCTCTGTGCCTATAGGTAAGTTATCATTGAAATAATGTTTCCATCATCATCTTAGCAGAAATTTCTCGCTACAACGACCATACAAATGTGTTTTTTTGAAGTTGAATATGAATACATCGTTTATTCGTGGGCATTTATCCCATATTTACTATGCATCTACCAACCTTGATACACATAAAAAAGCCACAGTATAAAATCTGAAAATTAAAATTAAAGCGTCTTTTTTATATTAAATGGGCCTCTTGATCTCGATCTAGTCCTGAGGACAGAGATGAGGTAGAAAATGGAACGAGCTAACCCAAAAGAAGCCTATTAACTTGCGACTTAAATAGATTGGGGTCATATGAACTTGGGAACACCGACGCGGGCAGGGAATTCCACTCTTTGGCTGTGCGCATAATAAAAGATGTAGCAAAGTGCTTCGTGCGAATGTGTGGAACATCTGTCTTCTGTTTAATCCTCTACTCTGTAATATCAAAGGCCTTTTTTAAATAACAAAGATATTATTATTTAAAAATCTATAAACCATCTACTTATCTTGTCTAGATGATCGTTATTCACGATCCGCAGCAACGCAATCTCCGGGCCACGGTTCACAAATGCCGATGTCGGCCGAAGCCTCTCGGGCGGGTTCGGGACTCAATAGTCCTGCGCATTGCAAGCCTGGCCCTAAGAACGACGCCCCAGGTCGGTACCAATACTTGAATATTAATTTTTGGACTAAAGTTGTATAGGATAGTGAATTCAAAGGACATGTCTTATTAAATGATGGTGCAGGAGTGTTGGACGCAAAGTGTGAAAGGGAGAGATTGGAGGTAGGTCCCTTTCTGTGTCTCACTTCTTAGTCGCACTCCTGCGCTGTCGTTACCATTGTTGAGTGTAGGTTGTAATTTTACATTATGGCATATCTAGTATTAGAAACGACTTCTTTGTTTGAAGAGCTTCGTCTCTTACCTGACCTGTGTGACAATTGAATTCTGATTCTTAAACTAGATATGCTATATTAAGAGTGGGTTCTGCGAAAATAAAATTGTCGAAATAGAGAGAGAGGAACCCTCAAATAAAGTGAGGGTTTATGGATTTAATGTCCTTTTAATTCATAATAAGTATGGTAAGTCAACAAATGTCGCATGAAAAGTTATACATGAAATCAAGCCATAGATGTAGTAGAGCATGCTCATATTTTTTATCTGTGTTAGACATTTTCCCAACCACGACGAGAGTTTTTATTTTTTACACGTTTCATCCCGACACATTGGCATGAAACATTATTTTTTCTTTATTTATTTTTTTGTTTTTCTGTAGTTGTAATGCGTATTTTTTGTTTTCCCTCCCCTCCCCCCGCAAAACGCTTGACGCTTGAAATCCCACCGTGTGATGAATAACAACGAATAACATAAAATCATTCAAAAATACGGAATATGCCTCTGACACCCAAAAACTGGACTAAACCCTAACTTCGTGGCCATATCAAATTGGATATTGGACCAAAATACAAAAATATTGGATCAAACATTGGCCACAAAAGAAATACTAGAGAAACTAGACGAGGGGGTGTTTGTCCGTACTCTCCAATGTTTGGCGGCGCAACAGCAGAAGAATCAACAGGGTAGCTCGCACGGCAAGGAACCAAGTTTGATGCCCGTGCCGTCGCCGCAGCAGATTTCGTATCTCAACCAGTTCGAAGGTAACTTGATTGGATGACCACAGAAATAATCTACAACTTCAAACACCCGGGGTCACACTTCTTGTTCATTTTCTATGAAAAATGCGCCAAATTCTTACAACTCTTAAACCAAATGCAGTGTATTTCACTTTACATGTCTTATTTGTTAAACAAACACGGGAAATACGCTTTCAAATTAATTTTAAGGTGTGTTTTGACATGTAGAGTGTAACCCCAGGCTAATTTAACTTTTGTGTTATTTCTGCTTGAGACTCTAATTAAGAATGCATTTTTATTACGCTTTAAATATTTTCTCTGTGAACACTGTAAGATTACCAAGTTTTTTTGATACTAACTTGAACACTCAGTCATCTTACATTTTTTGTTTCATATCTGAGGGTAGCTACACATTTTATTGACATAGAAAATGTATAACTACCCTCTAAATGTATGTTTTATCGTATCGTGTGTTTCATGGTAGTATTTGTGTGTGTTTTTCAATATTTTTTATGTTTTCCTTTTGGTGGTGGTTGGTGAAAATGTGCTAACATAATGTACTTTCATACTCTATGGCTAATTCGTTCTTTCATTCTACATTGTTCGTCCAACACAACCTGTTTGTCTTTTATCTATGGTTATATAATATTTTTTTATTAAACTATGGCAGGTCAAGAATTAACGATACAGAAACAGCCGAACACGTCGCTAAAAGACAACGGACCGCCGTCAAACAATGGAGGGCAAACGCCACAATCTAATTCTAATCAGAAATCACCTGCCGGGTATGTATTTTTTATTATCAATACATATAAAATTCAAAGTCCTGACAGACTGATATATCAACGCACACTAAGAATTTACATTCTATGCTAAGGTCTAAGTTCAATCAAGTGTAGACTTCTGGCACATCAAATGCTATCGAACACTACGAAACTTGATTCAGACTGGGATATTTCTTTTCTGAAAGCCAGTTTGATATCCACATCCAAAGTTTGAGGCCAACATCTATAAATGTTACTTAGCATTACCTTAAGGTAAACGTTATTACTTTCTTCACATAACTGACAAACTACAAGAACAAAATAGAGACTACAACATGTCACGATTCACACACATTGAACTCATTCTGCTAAAGCCGCCCTCAGATAATGTTACACAAATCAGAATTTTCAATATCCCAATTTAACGACGGTTAAATTCTCCATAGCATGATGCCGGGCACCCCCGAGCCTCACGGGTCGTTGTCAGAAGCAAGATCAGGGCGTTTCTCACTGGAGCAGAGCCCCGGCTTCAACAACCCTCAGACACCCACCTCTGCTGCCAACACTAAGTGTCAGGGTAAGTCAATATCGAAATTATCAAGACATCTAACATGATGATAGCCCTTTAATTTTGGGAGGTATTGTGATACTTTCTCACTACATGCTTTCTTAACCATAAATTGAAAAGACATTGACACAAAGACATAAATTCAAATTATGTGCTGCTTTACTTCTTTCAACTTTGCTTCTTTTATTTGGCCTTATTCAAGGTGACAAATTAGAAGCTTACAGCAAATCAATTTATTTTCAGGTCATATCATATCATACAGTGTTTTACGTTTCTTACAAATAACCAATTTTGATTTGTACAGACGAAAAATCCCGCCCAAGTCCGCAATCAAACCGGTCGAGTCAAGACGGCGCTTCAAAAACGCCGCAACGAGACACGCCGAACCTGAACCAAGGTCCCTACGCACCAGCATCGTCAGCGTCATCATGTGCCGGTAGCGTCAAGAGTAGCTGCAGCGTCGCCAACAGCGGCGCTGTCACCACAGCCAGTGGCTCCATGGATGATTCTATGGCAGGGAATAATGAAGTAAGTTGTGTTACCTACACACCAGCATCGTCAGCGTCCTCCTGTGCCGGTAGCGTCAAGAGTAGCTGCACCGTCACCAACCGCGGCGCTGTCACCACAGTCAACGGCTCCATGAATGACTATGGCAGGGAATAACGAAGTAAGTTGTGTTACCAACGCACCAGCATCGTCTTGTGCTGACAGCGTCAAGATTAACTGCAGCTTCGCCAACAGCGGCGCGGTCACCACAGCCAGCGTCTCCATGGATGACTCTATGCAATAGAGTGACCTTTTCAAAAGAAAAGTTCATGCGTGTTTGTAGGTATCTCTCTGCTTATGCTTTTGAGGAATACAGGCGGGATGTTATGGGTTTCCTTGAAAACAATTTCCACCGTTTCCTATAGACGTCTGTAATACCAAAGACATCGCTGTTCAGAGAGAAAGCTAAATTGTTACAAGTGATTGTCGTGACACCGGGCACCTATACCCTTCAAAGTTACTCTTTTTCGCACTTTGACACTTTGTGGTATTCAAGTTGGTTGTTGCAAAGGGTTTTCATAGACTGGAATGTTGCCAATGATCGCACGCCGTACGCAGGTATACACGACGCTCGGCTACTGATAACGCACAATAAATGTGTGAACTCAATTATAATAATATGCTAAACACAAATGTTATTCATCAACAGACGACACTATCCGGCGGGCCTAACAGCACGAGTCTTCCCGGACCCTTCCCCGGTCCGTGCAGTATGAACAGGCCTGACAACATTCCCATCAACCCCAACCAGGGCCCCAATGGGCCCATGACCTCCACGTCTTCCTTCGATCCCATCTCCTCACTGGCACAAATGTCGCAGCAGCTCACCAACACGGTGGGCGGCGGCGGTCCTGGGGGCCCCGGCGGGCCCATGGGACCCAACGGCGGCAACATGGGCCCCTTCGGATCGGGACCACACCATATGCAGCACCATCACTCAATGCATCCGCATGGACATCCACATATGATGATGAATGAATTAGGTAAGGGCTTGTCTTTGTAAAGCAGTTGTTTTATTCTGAATTTGTGTTTGTCAAGAAGTTATTAACCTTTTTTTTTTTTACCCAGGATGCCATATGGACAACATGGGAGGCCCAGGAATGGGAGGACCCATGGAAGGCATGATGGGCGGCGGTGACTTCCCACCAGACATGAATCTTAGTCCGAAAATGGGTGGAGGACCCATGGGCGGGCCTATGGGACCGATGGGGCCCGACGCGGGCATGATGGGAGGACCCAGGATGGGCGGCCCCGGCAAGATGCCTCCATTCAACGGTGCCAACGTGCAAGTGAAAGCGAGCGCACCCAACACGATACAGTACCTGCCCACGAGGCCACAGATGCCTTGCAACTCGGGGCCTAGAGGTCCCCCTAGCCTGGACTTCCTGCAGCGAGTAACGAACCCACAGATGCAGATGGAGGGCGGCAAGGGCGGCGTGGCGTACTTCCCCGGCGGGCGCGGCATGGACATGGAGCCCGGCATGCGCGGTGTCATGCGTGCGCCCGGTATGCTGCGCATGCCGCACCACTACCCCGCCGGGTTCAACTCCCCACCCAAGATGCCTGACCCCTTCGGCGGGCCCGGGCCCAACCCCATGTGCGGACCCAGCTTCCGCGGCGTGAAGGGCGGCATGGGCCCCGGCAACGTGCGCATGGGCTCGGCGCAGCCGCTGCCGCCTTCCATGGGCGGGCCGGGACCGGGCTTCAAGGGCCAGGGCTTCGCCGTGCCGTCCACGGCGGACCCCACGTACGCGGCGCAGTTCCACAACTTCCAGCAGCAGCTGTACGCGACGGGCTCGCGGGCAGCGCAGCCGCACCAGGCCTACCCGCCCTACCAGCCGTCCAAGTGATGCCCGCCGCGCCACGGCCCCCCAGCGAGCTGTTCAGTTTTAGCGACGTTCGTTCTTTTGTATTGCAGACTGATCGGTGGTAGTTTGTGTTTCCCGGCGGCGAGAAACGCGACCGTACTTAATAAATTGTACACCAGTGAAATGAGAGATCAAATATTTTGTTAGTGATTTTCGTTAGTCCGCGTATTATTGTGAGATTTTTCGATGTTGTGAAGTTTTTCAAACTAATTTTATTATGTTTATTGTAGCGTATCGGTTTCGTTTTAGATCATTATTCTAGGTTTCTTGACTGAGCATGAATTTTATGTTAGTGAATGCAGATGCGTTTGTACAAATTGTACAAAATTTAGACGTGTTATTGTGTACTCTACATAATTTAAAGTACAGTTTTTAGACGTAATTTTTTGCTTATGGCAATAAATTAGTTTTAGATGGTTTTTTACACAGACATGCCAGAATTTCAGTGTATCGGTTCCTTTACTTAGCTATTTTTTATATATGATTCCTATGCACACAGATATCTAGTCAATTTTGAAATTAATGGAGCCCGACCCTGTGTTAATATGTAATCTTAAACTATTGAATCCGCACTTTGGTTACTTTAATAACACAGAAGTACATAATTTTATATGTTTTGTCCATTTTAGTTTTATAATTAATCTAATTAGTGAAATTGGTTTATTATAATTATTTGGCTTAATGGTCAGTATAAATTGAAAATTAATGTGTCAGTTTTTGTTAACTGTTTCATTTGATCTGAATAGCAATGTTTTTTCTGTCTTCCAATACCTTTACTAGGCTCTTAATATAACAATACCGCTAGTGTCGAGTATATCATTATTTTTTTATACTCTACTTAAAGCTAAATCTTGCGACAAGCAAGTGCTAGTAGTCTTTACTTTTAATAATTAAAAGTACTTAAAATCTGATGCCATATTATTTGCCACATGAATTTAATTTCGTGATATTTTTAACCGTCTTATTTAATTTATTATCGTCTGTAATTCTGTATGAACAATGCCAAGATTATCTGATCGCAACAGTTTTGTTTTAATCATAGTACATAGGGCATATTAATATGCTAGGCTAGTAGTCGCACATTGTGGTTGACACAGTGGCCTTGGTGAAGTAATGCCTTGTTTAAAAAGCAATGAACCCCGGCGGATGCGAAGCGAGGATGAGCGATCACACCGGATCTGCGTGCAGACTGCAACTACCGTACACACAAACTAAACCATACCCAGTTAAACAAACAAAACCCTCTCATTTTACGTATTTCTAAATGTGGTCAGCTAATTTGTGTAGCACAAATGATAACCCAAATTAGCTTCACGTTTAAAATAGTATCAACTAGGTTAAAAAAGACGTGTTATTAATATCGGCATCGAAATCGATCGTAGTATTTGACAAATCGCGCAAATATGATCTCCATTGTAATTGAATAAGGTCAAGAACTGTGTCAAGTGGTCTATGACGCCGAAGTATTAAATGGTTTTGAAACTCGCAGTCACTTCGAGATTTTTTAATTACTTGTATTAGGACGTGAAGGATAGGTGTCCAACGTAAGGTCTAAGCTAAATTTGAGCATCATAACGATACAAGTCCAGTACTCCCGTGATATCATTTACTGCTTTGTGCCAATTGCCTAAAGTATCGTTGATGACGTAACACGTCGAATAAATAGTCTCGGAGACACGAAGCGCGTTCCAACGAAATTATTGTAAAGATTTATGCACCGCGGTGTTAGCTCAACGTAGTCACGTAGAACAGTCTGCACACAGCTCTAGATCTCGAGATTACAAAGGGCATGGAGTAATTGTGAGGAAACAGCACAACAGTCCAGTAAGAAACACCCGCTAGCAATTAGATAGTCTTAATTTAATTGTAATTATAATATAAGGTAAAGAATGGTTCTTGTTTTAGTAATAAGCGAAGAGCAATGATATAAAATAGTTTGTGTAATATTGATAAGAGATGAAATTAAGATGCAAACTATTGGTTGTGATTCTGACACAATTTGTTAAGTTGTTCGTAGATATGTCACACGGAGAATTGTGGAAACTTTACTGATTCACGATAAGGCCCTTTTTAATTTAATATTTTTGTTTTTGGATATTTTTTACTTGTCGTTCTCGTTTGTACATCGCTAACAATAATTGTACAGAGTACTTTTGGACTTAATTTAAGGCAATAAATGTATTTATTTTATAACTCGTGATGTAAGAATTTATTCTTAATTATTATAAAAAAAATATATAATATGCTTGTAAACTCATGTTTTAATTCTTATCTGTCTAGATAAGTCGCAAACCCCAACATAATTACTACAAATTACCGAAATTACCTGCTCCCGAACAGTACGAGGCAAATAATATGTACCATGTCATGCAATGATAAACACCTTAGTGTGTCACCCCACTCACTGGCGAGTGGTCTACGGAAAGACTAAAGCTGTGGCGAGGTAGTGCATCCTTACCTAACGCATTCGTTCCACCTGCTGAAAATCTCGCACCTGGACATGAGTTGCCATGGCTGACCTGGAAGTCTTTAAATAGACTCCGGACCCAGGTTGGTCGCAGCAAGGCAAAACTGCTCAGGTGGAGATTCATTAATGACTCTGCCCTGGAGTGTAAATGTGGTGCTGCTCTACAAACGATGGGACACTTAATATCGTGTCCTGTTGTTTGTTCACTACAAGAACTGCTGGATGCTAACCAAACTTGTAGCTCAGTTCTGGGCTGACACAATTTAGATTGCCATCGACACGCTAAGAAGAAGAATGTTAAATAAGCAGTAATAGCCATGGAAATTGTAATAGTAGCCTTTTTATTACAATAGATGCCTGCCACCCACAATTGCTCGGCTTTGGACGTACCAGCCAAGAAAACACTTAACGATTGTCAGCTCTGGACTGGATGGCTGTGATCTAGTCCTAATATTTTTCATAAAATAATATGTTGACATGCTCTAGTTCCTATAAACATACATAAAAATAAGTTTATTGGCACAAAAACCTTTGTATACAATACCATTACATTCCAAATAAACATACATAACCACACGCCTTTTTCGCATAGGTTTAGGCAGAAACTACAGAACATCACCAGCTACAATCCTTACAATATACTCCTTACGCCTCGTCCCCGTTTATACATCTATTCTAGTTCCTTTTTGTAATTAATAAATTGATAGGCTTCTGCCCTGCGACTGGCCTGGGTTGCTGTCAACAACTATAGGTACCTACTAATACACTCTGCAGTAGTCTCGCTTTTTACAGAACGCAATGAAGAAGATCGCTTTTAGAGCGTAGATCGCCTATTGTGTCACCCTATGTGTAATGTTTTCTCTTATGAAAGTTATAGTTGTATGGTTTCTTTTTTTTTTATTCTGTATGGGCTTACTCTTGACCTCAATCTGTCCTGAGGACAGAGATGAGGTCGACGATGGAACGAGCTAACCCAAAAGAAGCCTATTAACTCGCGATTTAAATAGATTGGGGTCATATGAAGTTGGAAACCGACGCAGGCAGGGAATTCCACTCCTTGGCTGTGCGCATAATAAATGATGTAGTAAAGCGCTTCGTGCGAATGTGTGGAACATCGACAAGGTATGGGTGATAACCTGCAGTACGTCTGGACTCCCGATGGAAGAAAGGAGATGGTGGAATGAGTTCGTGGAGCTCTTGAGCACACTCACCGAAGTACAATCTGTAAAAGACCGACAAACATGCAACTTTGCGCCGATGGGCCAGGCTATGAAGCCTGGTACCAACCAGCTTATCGTCACCAATGAGCCTCTTGGCTCTGCGCTCAACAGAATCGAGTGTGGCTAATTGGTATTTGGCTGAGCCATCCCAAAGGTGTCAGCAATACTCCATGCCGGACCGAACTTGAGCTTTATATAAGATTAAAAGCTGTCCAGGCTTGAAGTAACGCTTAACCTTGTTTAGGATACCCAGCTTTTTTGCCGCAGTTTGGGCTTTCGACTCAATGTAGGCACCGAAGTTCAGATTCGCACTCAACTTCGCACCAAGAAGCTCGAGGCTGTCGGTGACTGGTACAGATGTACCCCGGAAAGTAGGAGCCAGATTGAACGGACTCCTTTTGGCGGTGAACAGGCACACTTGTGTTTTGGTGGTGTAAACAACCAGATTCTCATCACCCCACTTAGAGACGAGACTTAAGGTTGAATTCGTTCGCTCTACCATGGCCTCTCTCAATAAACGCACTTCATCACCGCCGGCTTTCGCGCTGGATGCATAACTCTCCATGACAGTACTGTCGTCTGCGTACCCAACAATACCAGGAGCCAGAAGGTCATTGATATGCAGCAGGAAAAGTGTCGCGGAGAGAACAGACCCCTGAGGAACTCCGGCATCTATAGCGATGAGGTCAGAGGAGCAGCCATCAATGACCACTCGGATCGACCGTTCACTCAGGAAGTCAGATATCCAGCGGCAAAAGTCAACGGGGATGCCGAATGCAGGAAGTTTGCTCAACAGACTTGCGTGCCAAACCCTGTCGAAAGCCTTCGAGATGTCCAGCGAAACGGCAAGGGCCTCGCCGTGTTTCTCGATGGCCTCACCCCAGCAGTGCGTAGCAAACACCAGAAGATCCCCAGTTGATCGTCCCCGGCGAAAGCCATACTGACGGTCACTGAGTAGGTCGTTTGCTTCTAGGTATGCCAGCAGCTTCGCATTCAGAACCCTTTCCATAACTTTACAAAGTATGGAGGTGATGGCGATTGGTCGATAGTTACTGGGGTCGGCACGACTACCCTTCTTGGGTACTGGTTGTACATTGGCAACCTTCCATGACTTCGGAACCGTTCTGGTTTTAAGAGAGAGGCGGTACAAGCGTGTCAACACAGGAGACAACTCAGGCGCACAGTTGCTGGTATGCCGTCAGGACCGCTAGCCTTGTTCACGTCTAGGCTATAGAGTACTCTACGAACCTCCTTCATATGTATTGTGATCTCCGGCATCGAAGAATCACAGTGAGGAATCGTTGGTGGCTGTTTTGAGTCAGTAACTAGACGTGAATTGCTAGCAAATAGAGATGCAAACAGGTTTGCCTTCTTGGTAGCGGAGTGAGCTAGCGACCCATCCGGTTTTTGCAAGGGAGGTAATGTGGGCCGGCAGAAGTTGGTTTCGACCGATTTGGATAGGGACCAAAACTGTTTACCACCAGATGGGTAGGACGCAAGTTTAGCCCCTATACGGTTGACGTGGTCGAAACGCGCCTTTCGGATCACCCGCTTACAAGACTTTGCGGCAGAATTAAAAGCTCTTTTCTTCGCGCGAACCCGTCGAGCTCGTACTTTGCGGTCACGGGCTTGCACCCAGGCTTGGTATGCAGACTGCATTCGAGCCTCAGCACGAGCGCAATGAACGTTGAACCAAGGACGGGCTTTGTGACCGAGCGGTATGTCGGAGAATGGAATATAGTATTCCATTCCCTGCCGTATCACGTCCGCAACCGCTTCAGCTGAACAAGTGGGGTCGCCCGAAGAAAAGCACACTGGACGCCAAGGGAAGGACGCAAAAAAATGCAGCATCTCATCCCAGTCTGCTGCTTCGTATCGCCAAACTCGCCTCTCGCCCCTAGGGCTATCATCTGGAGGAGAGCTGATAGACACGGACTTCACCAGACAGTGGTCGGAAGATCCCAGTGGGGCTGATACCGATACTGAGTGTCTGTCTGGGTCAGTGGTTAGCAGTAAGTCTAAGCAGTTGGGTGTATGTCCGTCAACATCAGGCACCCGCGTAGCTTCAGTCACCAGCTGGGTGAGATCTAGCGACAATGCAAATCTGCGCGCCTCTCTCCCAGCATGGTCAGTTTTCTGAAACGGGAACAACCACTCATCGTGATGGGCATTAAAGTCCCCCAGAAAAAGAAGCTCCGCCGTCGGGTACCGTTGCTGGGCACAATCTGCCATCTCCAACAGGTGCTCAAAAAGCCTGGTCGTCTCCTGGTTACCGCTGTGCGACCGGTAGACACCGACGTAGAGTGATTTCTCCACCCCGGTATCCACCAGTATCCAGATAGTAGATAACCCGGAATCCTCAAAGCAACGGAGACGCCGAAAGCATATGTCATCGCGGACGTACACACAGACCCCAGCTCGTTTTACGAACTTATGTTCAAACGAGTAACCTGGGTAGTTGAGGTACGCCACGTCTGACGGAGTCGCAATCTGCGTCTCCGTTAAAAAGAATAGGTGCGGCTTCTCGGTCTCGAGGTGGTGGTGGACCGGATCGAGATTTGAGTGCAACCCCCTGATATTGATGAGGTGCACTTTTAGTGGGAGGAAGTGCTGCCGCTTCAAAACCTTTTTCCTTTTATGCTTTTTCATGTTAGTGGAGTATTTTTGTGGGGAAACAGAAGGTTGGTCGAGACGCGGCTCGGTTAATCAACGGGCCTCTTCAGGTCATCCGACCTGTGGGAGGCTCATCTGGAGACTGCGGGGACGCCCGAGCCCCCCCGAAATGGCCACCGGGTCCTCCCGCCCAGTCGCCAACTGGCACAGTGGAGCATTTCGGGATTTTTCGCGAGTTGGCGGGGCAGCCTTTCCCACGTGGCTGGCGCAGTACTTGGGCCCCCTACTAACTGCGGTCGGCCAACGGCAGAGACCGTGCCTCGGATCCCGCTACCCTCCAGCATGAGTCTCCCGGTACAGAGTCACATAGAAACCCAGACTGGTCCGAAACCGCGCAACTGACCATATCCATCCCCCAATGGCACTGGTACTCCCGCTCACCGACGGTACACAGTATGGTGTACATAATAAAGAATATTGTATTCTATCAGTGAAAGATTTTTCATTGGATTAATAGTTCCAGATTACCTCTTTCAAATACTCTTTTTTGTTTTGTTTTTGTTTTTAACGCAAAACAGACAAATTTCTATTTAATAGCTACTGCTTGGTGTGCAAGTATATTTCCTTTATCCTTTGTGAAGTTAGAGATTAAAATTGAGTAACAGTCAAATAAATACTTTTGTGAATTAATTGAAGTCTGAATAGATTCTATTTTCTACCTAACTCCAGTTACCGGTGCTTGTGAGATTTTAGTTACAGTACTTAGAAGATAGTTAAGATAACTGTTCATAGCAATTAACACCAGACGTGTACTGCGACGGGGTAAGTTACATAAAATACGAATAAATAATCAGCAAACTAACACAAATGTATGTTTAGAGGTAGTTTATCTTACCTGAAGAGCCATAAATTCTAATTCAGTCACTTTATGTGTCCAATCAACTATGGTTTAATACCCTTTTGTCCGTATTTAACTTTCAAAAGCAACTTAAGCATTATTGCTAACACTTTACTTCGTCTAAAGTTCAGTAGCTCACTTTGATTTTCCCGCAATTTTATCGTAACCCTGTTGTAACGGAAGGAGGCCAGAATCGAAACGCAGTGCGGCACAGATAATAAATCGCTCATTTTGTAAAACATGAGGAATATAATATTACAGAATATTCTATGTAAAATCGAGTTAGAAATATCATAGTGTGTAATTAATCTAATAGGAAACAATCTTATAGGGTGGTGGGTAATGGATGCAGAGAGAATAGATGGCTCGATGGCTTGGTGTGATGGCGACGTCAACAAAACCGTTGAACGCTGTGATTGGTACAATATTGGACGTTGTCTATGGTTGTCATGTTTCAACCAATCAAATCTTTTCCATAATTCACTGCCTCTTGCATCGCTTTGAAATGATGCTAAATGGTCCTTCGTTCATTTGAAAAGTTTTATGATAAATCTAGTTTTTTTTATAATAATTTAATGTTTTTCACACATCTCATGCACGACTTTTGATAAAAATATTAAATCACAAATATTTTGTAAGAGAGAAAGTAACATCCTTGACAAAAGTGGAAAATTACTCATTCATTATTCGAAATTAAAAAGTATATGAATTTGTCTATGGAAATACAGAACGGAATCTTGTAAAAGATTAGGCCATTTCATAAAACAAATGTATAGTAACTCGCAGAAAATATCTTCGGGACAGTTGTATTTATTTCAGCTTTGCATTTTATTTTAAATTGATTCGTGAACCGCATTGTAGGTCCGTTGGAAAGGATTCATCGTCGACTCTAGCGGAAGGGTTAGCAGTCTCGTTCTGCAATAGAAAAGATTTGCATTGAGAGAAGACGTAAGGTAAACATCGATTTTAATTTTTTTCTCCTAAAATGGAATCGTGTAATGAAAGTAAAGATTGCATATTCCTACGCGTAAGTGGTTGTATATTGAGTGTTTATAATGTATTTTTAGTGTATCCTTGTACGAAATGAAAGTTTGACTTTTGCCACATATTCTTTTGAATGGCAGCTGACCGACGTACATCTAGTTACGAGAGTAGGTACATAATATGCAACGTAAACTGTGTTGTGAGCTTGTAAACGTATTATTTTCAAAAATATGTTGATGATTGGGTGTTGAAAGTGCTTACAAGATGCTTACGAAAGCAGTAGATTGAATTGTTTTTTCTAAGGCAAAATGTCAAATAGTGAACTTGTCAACTGGGTTGAGTCATTGTTGCGATCCATTTATCGCCCCAACTTATTGTTGAATACGTATTTTCACTGTTTACCTGAATAAAACATTATTTATTGAATCACGACTGTGTGTAGATAATGTTTTTTCTTCAGCCCATTCAGTTGTTTTTATTCAGTTTTGGCTTAGATCTAGCCTTTTTTCATATAATTCTGAAGTGTAAAAGTCTTTTGTTCATTTCCTATAATATATGAATCACTTAATCATCAACAAAAGGCTTAATAATAAACATGTCTTGTTGTCTGTTAGAGGGTCACATAAACTAGATAGATTCTAAGTAACTGTTCTATAACTTCCTCTAATTTTGATGTGGCTTTCCCACAGTTGATTCTAAGTAAAATTATTATAACGCACTATCCACTAACTCAACCTTACTAAATAGGTCATTGGTCCACAATGTAATCCGTGTAAGTTTTTAATGTGGGTATCTCTGTCACAGAAACAAGCTTTATTATAAACAATTTACATTGTAGTGAAATAGTGTGTCCAAGTAGTATCATAGAAGCAAGACAAGCCATATGGATAAAACTTCTCATGAAAGGTATTGTGATTTTGTAATCAATTTTACTATTTCATCCCTTCACAGAACGAATATTGCACCCTTCATTCACTAGATAGATTTCTACAATTGAAGATAATCTCGTAGAGTAGATTAGGCTTTACCTCTAAGACGAAGCATTTCAATTCGCTTTGTATGTTTGGTCATAATTACGATAATTGTAATATCTGTTTATTTGAATAGCATACCATCTTTCTTCTTAATCAGTTAGTGCCTAACCTGGTGTTGAAATGTAACATAAAAGTATACAAACAATGGTGACAACCCTATTCATATCTTTTTTAATATGGGTGAATAAGTTTTTATGCCGCCCATGGGCCTCTGACTTGGCTTTACATGCTGTTGAGACATATCTCTCAAGCGCATACCATAGTTGTTTACTATTCAAATTGACTGAAAAGTGAAGCATGTCTATTAAAACAAGGTCTTCGGTTTTTGTATTCAAAACAATGCAAATTCATTCATATTCATAATGTACTTTCAAATTAAATATGAAACAGATTTGTAAGCAAGTATGCTTTAATCTTTTATCCATATAAGAAACTATTACAAAGTAGGTGAACACAATATTTGGAAGTAATTTAGCTCTGAATGTAATGTCATAATCAATAACAAAGAAATTGGTCACTGACAGGACATTTCCATAAAATTTCTCAATCATTATCTTTATATTGCAATAGTTGCCAATAGTTTATTAGTATTATTATGGGGTGAATATATCTTTCATCAAGTTATGAAATATAGAACATTTTTAAACAAAAAGTGCTTAGCAAAGCACATAAATGAAATGATGTCAAATATCCACTGATAACAAAGATTTTCTTGTTTATCCCATTTCAGTGACTTTTAATAACACCTGCCTGACATTTGTAGCTTAAATAAATATATAAATATAGCCTATAAAATAATCATATATAGATTGTTTTATTAATCCAACAGGAAAACCTGTAAATTATACACTTACACATTGATAATGTACATATAGGTTATTGTGTAGTCTTTTTGAGGAAATATCTTTATTTACCTAATAATATTTATGGTATATTCTTCTTATGGATTTGTTCAAATCAATAAGTTTATTACATAACTAGTGTCTTCAGCATGAAGTTTATATTATCATCATCATCATCCACAGCGGTGAGTTCGATCACCCACTGCTGGTTATAGGCCTCTCTTTTCTTGTGCTAATCCCCACGGTCCTGTGCCAGCCTCATCCAGGTTTTTCCCCCGATGGCAACTATGCCGTTTTATATTATGATCCTGTATAAATATGATTCAGAAAATCTATAAGGATTATTTAGGTATTATTACCTACTGAATAATAAGGTTGCAGGGATCCGCTGGATGCGAGTCGCACGGGACCGGTCAATGTGGCGATACTTGGAGGAGGCCTATGTCCAGCAGTGGATGTCTTTCGGCTGAAATGATGATGATTATGATGATTACCTACTGAAATATTATTTTTCTGAGGGGCAATCAATGACATCCCTTTCACCCTATTTATACTAACTCCTAATCATAGCAATCACATGGATGTGGCATTTTTCAAATCTACATCAAGTTTTATTTCTTTACATTATTAACATAGGTTCTAGAAAATCTTTTATACGGATCAAGATCATTTTTAAAAAAAAGTTTGTAACACCATCTAAAAAGTATATTTGGATATGTAAATGAAGACTAAAATAGTAATTGTTTTGAAAAGGAAATACTATAGCTCATTGTGTATTTGTTCAGCAGGTTTCCAACAATAAAACATGCTAGAAAAACAAGTTTTACTACAGCTTGTTGATGATAATACTTTTTCACCAAATATTGATACAATCAAAAATCCCTTATGAATTTTTATTTTTTATTGTACACATATAAACTGCAATTATGCCTGTAATCCCCGAAGGGTTAGGCAGAGTTGTACCACATGTTGGTACAAGCACATCTTGACAGTCCCATGTAATAGGGATCGAGGTTATTGCCATCAACCGGGCATAAATGCAGTCTCTGTGACTACTACTGACAAATTCTTGATGAAAACCCAAACACTTTGCCCGACCAGGGAATCAAACCCCGGACCTCATGCTTAGCAGTTGCGCTTGCGGACACTAGACCAAAGAGGCAGTCCATTCATCGTTTATGTAGCTTAACCCAGTATTGGGTGTGTTCATTGGTGGGGTAATTATGGATTGCTTTCCACCAGGACAGATTGTGGTCAAGATGACCCATTTGAAAAAGTTAAGTGCTGTATAGCAAACCTCTTTGGTCAGTTCTATCACCAGTCTACTTGCCTTTAATAGGATTTCATAAAGGCAAAGCCAACAGTATTCTTTATAGTAACTAATATGTAGCAACAGTCTTAATGTGTTTAATATTTGCTCTAATACATCCTCCATAGACTCAAACGAGGCTTTTTAGCGGTAGCAGTGTCATCACACTGTTCTCTCAACTAACAAAACTAGACATTACTGTGAGTCCTAGTTACCTAAAAATAAATTAATAACAATAATAATTTAAATAAACACAATAATATTTTAATTTCTTTTGATTTAGTACTTGTGGTTGATGAGTCAGACTTACATTACTAATTAACCATTTTGTAAAACCATGTCTCATACTAGTCATATTTCATATATCTAGAACAAATATTGTCAATAGGTCAACGTTGACAAATATGGCCCACTACAATTAATTTGGTGAACAGGAGACGACTTCACAGATAATAAATAATAATAAACTTGTACTCAGTATGGAAACATTACTTTATCGTTTCTTAATTCGGGCGCTGGTTTTATCGACATATCTCGCCCGTATCAGTACAATTTGCGATAAAGTGTGTTTGCATAATAAGGGAGATGTTTATGATTTTTTACAAACATTTAATTAATTGATAAGTTTTTGTTAAAACCATGTGGATAGCTTTTCATCTTTTACTTTATAGGGTAACAGAAAACAAGGTCAACATCCATTATTTTTTTAATAATATTTTCCATAGACATATGGCTGGTCGCTACCACAATTTAATTAAGTTTTTGTTATTTTATGATATTGTTTAATTCGTTTTTTAGGTCATCAATTACTTATCTAACACTAATATTTGTATAGCCTACATACAAAATATTTTTATCCTGAATATTACAGTTAGTACTGTAATATTCAGGATAAAAATATTTTGTAAGTTCATCATATCATTGTTTTAAGTAATGTAATGGTAATGTACTTACTACTTATTTTTTTTGTCAAGCACTAATGTGAACTACATGACAAAGATTAATTTATTATGTACCCATTTCTTCAAGTAATTAGGTAATATGATTTATTACACACTACTTATATTTTATTTTTATATTTCAAAGTCTGTCAAGAAAGCATTTGGTAATAGATTAATAAATAAAGAAGTGCTTTAGAAGATTACATTTTGGTATCAAAAATGACCTTAAAATAATTAATTACACCACCTTACGCAAGGTGAGAGTAAGCTATGGGAATCTATGGTGGTCATAAAAAATGTTAGTAGTAGTCACCTTTCACTAAATCAGTTTTGTAATCTATAACGTATTAACTTGCTGCGCGTCTCGAGTGGCGCTTGCGCATCACTGATAAACGCGATCTAGACTCAAGTTGCGCGAAAATATGCATTCAAATGATTTTCCAATTCCGGTGGAATTTAAATGTAAATGCAGTTTCTTTACGCCAATTTCGTAGGCTTTGTTTACACTAGTATAGTCAAATTTTCGTCATACGGTAGCAACTGAAGCGTTTATAATTATCTCCAGTATGTTAATACAATGGTATTTAAAAAAATGAAATGTGTTGACCGCAGTGTACCTAAATCAGCCTTTCTAATACAGGCTTGCATAATGCTCATCATCACAGTAGATCATAGCTAGTCTGTTATCAAATGCGTTCTGCGTTTAATGAGGCATTATGCATTCCTGCCATTCACACATTTTTATATTATCTTCGTAAACTTGTTTTTTTTTACTTTTGTTGTTTTGTGACGTCTACGGCAATCATCGTTTCGCTATGCAAAATAGATTTGTTTTTTTTTTTTTAACGATCGCATTCGATTAGTTATGGCATACTCATATAGTTTTACCTACAAATGTAGATAATATTACGCGTAAATATTTACTTTGATTAAAAGTAGCTTCCAAAAATGTCATAGAAACTTGCAAATATAATCTGCATTTTATCGTAATCTATTCAAAACAAGATGATACTCGATAAAGTTATTTAATACAATCGATGACAAGGAAGCGAGCCTACATTTTTTTTTAGTTTTACAAAAAATCATTTAGTAATTTAAATAATTTGGTACTTTCTCTTCTTTAATGGTCCTTAATTATATTGTTTTTATCCTATGTAATAGAGTCAAGAATTAATTAATTATTAATTAATTTAATTTCACCAAATATAGTCTGTTTGCCTTTGGCTTGCCTTTTTATGGAGAGTAGATTTTCGTACACAGCCGCTCGGGTCGATCTTTAGGTTAAGCCGTGCCTGCCGTGCTAGGCTTAACCTTCGATTAATTAAGTAATTTAAAATGATTTGATTTTTAATTTCGGTTTTCACAGGCTACCCTGATGCTTCCCCCCTTAAAAGCCCATACCATACTTCCACTTACACGCTTATAACACAGTTCTCATAATTCCTTCTCTTTGTTTTCAGGTTGCAGTAGAGTATTTTCTAGTGTACACTGAAGATCGTTTGCCATTTAGAGGAGGGTGCAGAACCATTGGCTCTTGGGGCTAGGATGTCAGTGTTGAACCAGAGTGGAGAAGAGCAGGTTAATCCTTTAAAATTAAAGTTACCATTGTTTCCCTGTAAAGCTGTAGTTATGCCTTGAAAAAATCAAATAACCAATTATGTTTAAGGGGGCAAGCCTATTGCCATTAACAGAGCACATATCCAGACTCTGGCTGCTACTGAAAAATTTCTGATAGGGAAACCCAAAAATATTTGGCCCAACCTGGCAATCGAACTGAAGACCTCAAGCTCAAGTAACATTTGCGACCAATGACGCAGTCAATTTTCTTTAACCTATTCAATAAAACATGGCTGGCGGTCTGGATGCAGATGGCGGAGGTCAGGATGTTGTGGGTCAGCTTGGGAGAGGCCTATGTTCAGCAGTGGGACTGCAATAGTCTGAGCGGATGAACCCATCCAAGGCTTTGTTAGCACTAGACGATGACATAGGGTTATCCACACAAATGAGTGTCAAGGCTTTCCAAGTTTATAACAAAAAAAATGCATGATATTCAATCTGTGACGAGAAACCTTAGGTATACACATAAAAATTCGATTGAAAGGAAAAAACATAATTTATAATTTTTTGAGTAAACCTGGTTAGAGTTTTTTTGACTTATCTTGTTTGAGGTTTTACTATTAGAAAATAATTTAAACAAAAAATATGCAACAAGTTCATTGACAGGATGTTTTAACAGAATCAGATAGAACAAAGATAATAATTTTGTTATTAATAGTAAAAAAAAAAAAAAAAAAAACTGTAATCGTTATTTAATTACTATTGTCACATTGCAATGTCAAAACAATTATCTAAACTAAGAGGTACTTAGATTATAAATAAACCCTGTATTTAACACATAACCTCTTCTTTCCAGGTGGAATGTCCCCTGTGTATGGAACCCTTGGAAGTGGACGACCTCCACTTCTACCCGTGCACATGTGGATACCAAGTAAGTACTAAATTAACCATTTACCATACATATTACATAGCCTTTTTTAATTTATAACTATAGACCAACCGCTTTAATGAATCCTCCGACTTGCCCCATCAAAGGCACATTAACCGTCCAGAAAGTCCCAACAATATCCCACAGGTTATTTGCTTTAAAATAATCCATGTAGGTATTACGATACTAATTGAACCAATACGTGTTCAATCTTCAGAATATTCCATTTAAATCGATACCTTCGCGAGGACTCATTATTGAAGCGGTCGGTCTATGACTGCGTTGGGTCGTAGGGTGATTTTAAACAGCCTAAAGAATTGACCTATAACATACAAAAAGATGTTTCAAATCTAACTGGTAGTTTCAGAGAGAAGATCGCGTTCAAACGAATGTTCGTTTGAACGCGATCTTCTCTCTTGAAGATTATGTAATCTTCAACTTAAAATTATTAATATTGATTATATCAGTATCTGATCTCTCGGAAGTTTTACTCCTTGCTAAGGGCATTTTCATGTTAACTGTACTATGGGTATCATCATCATCATCATTTCAGCCGAAAGACGTCCACTGCTGGACATAGGCCTCCCCAAGGGGGGTTTTTCTATGGGTATCATCATGCCTCAATTAAAGGATCGGTTAAACCGGTGCGGACAAAGTGCAAAATACGTGATTTAGACGTTGAGTTGTGGATACCAGCCCCATGTACAGACGCAAGCACATCAAGCTACTAAAATCTGCCAATTTTTTTTCAACTTTATTGCTAAAGCATTAGGTTCAAGGTTGATTGGCAAAATTTGACAGTTTCGCGTAGTTGATGTGCTGGTTGGCGTCTGTACAAGTATTTTTATGTAGGTGTCCGTGTCCTTGCCCACAATTGGTCCGTACCAGTTTGAGCGACTATTTAACAGGTTACTACAAGGCAAGCGTACACCATCGTCAACAGAATACAGTTTGCCGTTTGACCCACAGTGGTAAAATGCAAGCCAATCCAGCTCTGCTGATTTGTATGACGTAACAGTGCACTACTGCCGTGGGGCAGGATGTGAGTTCAATCTCCCGGCTGTTGTCTGTTAAGTGGTAGTAATTCAGATTGTTACCAGCAATATGCAAGTCTCACTATCAGTCTATACTAATATTATAAAAGGTAATGTTTGTATGTTTGGATGTAGAGGGTAATCTTTGGAACTACTGATCCGATTTCGAAAATTCTTTTACTTATAGTGGGAAGCTACATTATCCCTGAGAATAGGCCAGGCTATACAGGGTGTAACATAATAAACGCAAGATCTTTAGCGTGGTGTCTCAGACCATGAAACTGAACTACTTTTGTTCTAGAACTTGGAAATTCATAAAAAAAAAAATAGTTTTACCATACATGTTGATCAGTTGATTGCGTCAATTCCTATAGAAAGTTACGAAATTCAACATCTCTTAGAACAAAAGTTGTTCAGTTTCATGGTCTGAGAGACCACACGGTAGGTCTTGTGTTTATTATATTACACCTTGTATATTGTAATGAAAACGATGCCGCGGTCAAAAGCTAGCTATCGATTAAAAATAAACCTTCGCCCTTATACTTACTGTTTCCTCTTAACAAGCTTTTAAAGATCAAGTGACCTTTGTTGAATGATGTAGTCAGAGCTAAAAGTTGCATGTAC
The DNA here is from genome assembly GCA_905163415.1 of Noctua fimbriata. Taxonomy (NCBI): domain Eukaryota; kingdom Metazoa; phylum Arthropoda; class Insecta; order Lepidoptera; family Noctuidae; genus Noctua; species Noctua fimbriata. The sequence continues at coordinate 6,400,653 of LR990946.1, forward strand.
GAGTAGTAGGTAGCTATTGTAAGCGTTTTATAAACAAGAACTGAAGTTTTCGACCTGCCCCAAGATTGTTATTGCTAAGGATAAACCAGTATTTTAAATGTAGTACGAAAAACTCAACGATTGACGCTTACGCCATATGTACATATATATACCAATATTTACATAGGTAGTATAAAACAAAGTCGCTCCCGCTGTTTGTACGCTTAGATCTTTTAAACTACGCAACTGATTTTAATGCAGTTTTCAGCAATAGATAGAGTGATTCAAGAGGAAGGTTTATACGTATATTGCATCCGTGCGAAGCCGGGGCGGGTCGCTAGTAGTATTGTAAATGTGAAAGTTTGTGAGGATAGATCGATGGATGAATGTTTGTTACTCTTTCACGCAAAAACTACTGTACGGATTTGGATGAAATTTGGCACACAGATAGTTTATAACCTGGAATAACACGTAGGATACTTTTTATCCCTTTACTATGAACCCGTGGGACAATTATCGAACTCCACGCGGGCGGGGTCGCGGGCATACTCTGGTATATAATATAAATTAAAATTGCTCTTCGTGTCTGTGTAACTGCGTTTTTCTTCTAACATACATAACATAATGTTGATGCGGTTTTTTCCATCATTGAGAGAATTTATTCCGGAGAGTTTGTGTACATTAATATTAAAGTACTTCAATAAAGACCTAAATTGATTTGAATAAGATGACTGCCTTGTTGGTTTAGTCGTCACAAACGCGACTGCTGAGCATGAGGCCTTGGGTGCGATTCCCGGGTCGGGCAAAGTGTTATTGGGTTTTTCCATAAGGAAAATTAAAATCGCGAGTTAATAGGCTTCTTTTGGGTTAGCTCGTTCCATCGTCGACCTCATCTCTGTCCTCAGGACTAGATTGAGGTCAAGAGTAAGCCCATACAGAATAAAAAATAAAAAAAAGAATTTCTCAGCAGCAGCCAAGAAGTCTGGATATGTACCCGGTTGATGGCAATAGGCACGCCCCCTATTACATGAAACTTAAACATAACTGGCGAAATGTGGGTGTACTAATACACCTCTGCCTAACTCTTTGGAGATTACAAAAAAATGTCGATGTTTAGTTGTATAAACCGTGGTCGCTAGTTTCTAAATAAAATAAACTCCTAGTATTTACTTGTGTTTGGGTATCATTGTTTACCAATCTACATTTCGGTAGTTAATGTCATACAAAAGCTGATTAATACTAAGTGCATGTTTATCAAACAGATAAAGAAAATGTAAACAAACATTTTGAGGATAATTTTAACAAAGAAAAGTATACAATGTTGATAACGCACTTGCATATCGATCCATGTAACGTTATTACGTTACTCGATATTGATGCATTGTCTATTACTAGTTTCTCTGCTATTTAGACAAATTATGATAAATAATGTTTTTAAGTCAAAATACCAAAGCTATAAATCGTTAGATTCACCTTACTGCGACCAAATATAATTATGTATGGTTTTGTGTTGTCGACAGTCTCTTTTTTTGAATAGTGTTGTCTCGCTCACTCATACTAACAACCGTATCTGTCTTTTCGTGGCGGATGTACGAGCTCACTCTTCTAACACACACATTTCACGCGACTTAAGGTGCGGGCAGCGTCAGTTTAGTCAGTTAAAATCAAAATTTCTTATTTTTTTCATGAAAAAGTCATTCAATGGGATTAAATGAACTTAGAGGGTTGTATTGATGATTTTAATGATTATAACTCAGTTAAGCCGTATTTGTTACGGTCGTGAATCATATTTTAATCAACATACAACCTGACACTGACTTTCAAATTGCAAATAACGTAAGAAAATTTCAATTTGCGGGATATCCTGGTATTTCCCCCAAGTACAGTGAGGACATGAATATAATGTTACGGTATAAATCTTTGCTAAAGAAGTCTATTACCATCATCATCATCATCATCTGCCTAGTCTTTTCCCAACTATGTTGGGGTCGGCTTCCAGTCTAACCGGATGCACCTGAATACCAGTATTTTATATGGAGCGACTGCCTATCTGCCCTCCACAACCCAGTTAGTACTGGGTAATACGATATCCCTTGGTATGACTGGTTGTCAGACTTTTTGGGCCACTGACTACTTAACGACTGTCAAAGATCTACAAATGACAGCCAGTACAAAAGGCTTAACGTGCTTTCCGAGGCACGGAGTCTATTACCATATAACAGGAATATTAAGGGTGCTATTGAGAAAATCCTATAAGAAAACCCAATTATACTACTCAAAATGTATTTATTTGAAAAAAGTACAGACAGATATCCCCAATCGCTTGTATATGCGCAAGCGCAAGCCATTGACATTTCGACCTTTTCCGTGGAAACGACTTTAATTTTTTCATTCACAATTGAAAAACTTCCTGTCGATTTATCTTTCTGATAAGGTGATAGCGATAAGGTTAAATAAACAAATGTGGACAACGACTATTGGGTAAATGGAAATACAGGGTTCAGGTGCTTTGTACCTGTTCTGCTGGTCTGATAACATCACGCCTGTAATCCCCGAAGAGTTGGACAGAGGTGTACCTAATAATACACCCACATTCCGCCAGTTATGTTTAAGCCCCATGTAAAAGGGGGCGAGCCTATTGCCAACAATCGGGCACAAATCTAAACTCCGTGGCTGCTACTGAGAAATTCTTAATGGAAAAACCCAATAATAATTTGCCCGACTCGGGAATCGAATCCAGGACGTAATAAATAAATAAATAAAAAAAAAGCGAGCGAGTCGCGATTGCGACCACTAGACCGTCAGTACCTCATTTATTGGCCGGCAGTCAATAACCTTCTATTCAAATCAGCCTTTTCATCTCTTGTACCACCAAATGAGTAATAAAAATTAATTTATTCAAATTAGCCTGAGATTTAACACTTTTTGAACGTAAAAAACCAGGTTTTTGTATTCTCTTCAACATTTATAATGAGCACGGCCAAACTGGAACTCAATGCCAGAGTCTGGTTTTTAGGGTTACCTTTAACCCATCAGCCTTTAAAGCAAGAGTGTAAAGGGATCTTCTGGACCATGCCGTTCTATCGTAGATCACATCGATCGGTTTCCATCAGGCTAGGTCAAGGCCTAGAGCTGGCCCATTAGGCAATAAAAAAAAATTATAGGCAATCCGCTTTGAGCATGCATGGTGGTCAATGTTCGGATTCTCTGTATGAGAAGAAGAGGCTTTTGACTTTTGAGTGGGACAGTTTATGTTTTCCAAAAATTTTCAATGCCGAGGTAAAATATATTCTTTATCGTGTGGTTAGTGTCTAACCTGGTGTCAGTTTTTATGCCGCCCATGGGCCTCTGATTTGGCTTTACATGCCGTCGAGAAATATCTTTCAGGCATGCTGGTTTCTTCGGAATGTTTTCCTTCACCGAAGCAAGTAATAATTATACAGTACGCACATGAATCAGAAAAATCAGAGGTGCGTGTCTTGGGTTCGAACTCGAGACTTATGACTTGGCAGTCCGACGGTCACACAACTAGGATATCACTGCTTGGTAATACAGGTGTTTGGTAAAATACGGGGTGGAAGGGACACCGACGCGAAAACGGTTACCACGTATTCAGTACATCATAAAAAAAATACATTAAAAAAAAAACTCTGTTGTTCCATACATTTTGACCGTGCAGGTGTATTGCACTTTTGTAGGAAACAGCTGGTTTTTTTTTAATAACCGATGAAAAATATCTATTTGGGGGGGCTCAGAATGATGTACTGTATACATGGTAACCGTTTTCCCGTTCCTTCCACCCCGTATATTAACCTAATTAGACAGCGAGCTGTTAGAGGGGGTGACTAACCAGGGTTTTGCACGTACGCACCTTTAAGTATTGCCACTCGTGGAGACTACTTTCAATGTAAATCATATCAGCCTCTTCACACAAGTCTAGATCAGAAGGACATGTTTATTGAACATGGCATTATCAACCCTGTCAAACTTCAAATAAGGAGTGAACAGGAATCTTCTGGGTATACAATCTGCATAAACAGGAATACATCTTCTAAGAGAGCTCGTAATCGAGGATAAGAGCAAGACCATTTATTGTAAGAAAAAGTTGTTGTAGGATTGGCGAATGCAGTGTTTTATTACAAGCACGAAATGCACCTTTCAGTACAAAACTATATATAGTAATAAAGAATTTGACCCTATTTTGTGTTTTAAAGAGTTGGTTTTCCATTACAGATATGCCGGTTTTGCTGGAATCGAATTCGGGAAGGCGAAAACGGCCTATGTCCGGCTTGTCGGAAGGCCTACCCGGAGAACCCGGCAGACTTCACTCCGCTCAGTCAAGAGCAGGTAAACTTTGAAGACTTCAGCTTCCATAGTTGAAATGATAGTGATCGATAGATACCGTGTTATATGCAACTAATTATGATTGCAAATATACATCATAAATCCTCAAATGTATCTGTTACGGTTAAAAGACGAAGTGCGGCTAAATCTAGTTCTAGCCGGCTAAACCTAGGTGCGGCCGGTAACAGTTGTGTATCCTTTTTGTTGCTAATACACACCGACCAAATTAGCCATAACATACACAACATCAAATTGAAATAAGTACTACAAATAATTTACTAAAAAAATGCACGATATGCCGATTTTAGCTAAAATCTCTCTCTTATCTCCAAAAAATTGTCGTAACATGCAAATGCATGTGCTAAAATGCATTTGCATATAATCCGGTCGCTATTGATATAGACTTGTACTAGCTACTTAAAGATGACGCATGCGCTCTGGTGTTGATGATTGGCTGCTTCCTTGAACAGACACGACGGAAAATTGTTAATACCACTGCTATGCAATTATTGTTAATATGACGCTTGGGTGCAGGCCTGTGACCGTCTTCTTTTTGATTCGATGGTATAAATATTATTTAGATATTTTGGAGAAGCTCGTGGTTAAATATTAACATCCACACGGGTCGATCTTCTTGGTTAAGCAGCGCTTGCCAAGGTCGGTCTGTGGATGGGTGACCATCATTATATACCGAGTTTCCTCCGTGCCTCGGTCTCAATCATTACTCCTTTTTCTTTCATAACATTCCTCACATAATCCAACCATCGTTTCCTTGGTCTTCCTCTCCCTCTCCTTGGTTGATGTTTAAGTCATATACTGCAGTAATATTAATATCTTTTTTATAGGTGGCAGCAATAAAGACGGAGAAGAAGGCGCGCGAGCAGAAACGGCGGAACAAGACGCTGGAGTCTCGACGCGCGCTAGCCAACGTGCGCGTCGTGCAGAACAACCTCGTGTTCGTGGTAGGACTGCCCGTGCGCCTCGCCGACCCAGAGGTAAGTGTACACGTCACACGTATGCTGCATCATAGTTATTTTGGCGCGAGGTCCTGGTAGAAACCAAAACTGCCATCTTGTTTGATCACCATTCAATAGCGCCCTGCCGACTATGACATTCAGGTGCTAAAAGAATAGTTGTTTATACCAATAACAATAGAATAAACAGGTGAATGGCTTTCTGGAAACCTTTTGATGATGTTACGGCTGATGAAGATCCATATCCTCGCTGACAGAATTTTGAATTCAACTACGCACACAATGACTGGTGGAATTATGGCTTAGAAGCTGTGTCCTTTCAGAATTGATGTGGAAATTTAACTTTTTCTAGCTAATAATCACGTATTCAGTGACAAGCCAGACCCATAGAACAGTTGTATTGTTTGTAATTTTACAAGTGTGAGGAAAACCAGATATAAACTGGTTTATTTATAAATACTGCTTCTGATATTTTAGGATGAAATTATAAAAATAACTGTAGAACTCGAAAATATGCGGAAACGCATTTGATTAGCAACATTTACACAGTATAAGAAGATGACGAGACATAAAAAAAAAGTGTTGCCAACATAATGCACTTAAATTAGCAGTAAAGCCAACAGAAAAATATAAATTGTTGCGTGCTCATTTAATAACAGTTGAGTAACGATTAACGAATGCTAAACCATAAAAGTTTTGACTAAGCGTCTCGCAACTTAAATCATCGTTTATAAATAAACCAAGAAATATTAAAATTCCGCTTAAATTCAATCAAAAAACCATTACCATATAAAACAAGCATCAGTCATTGCTAAAAAAAGAAATCAAGTTTGTACCCTTTACTGTTACAGATCCTCAAACGGCAAGAGTACTTTGGCAAATACGGCAAAATTCACAAAGTAGTTATAAACCAGAGTACCACGTATGCAGGGTCACAGGTGAGAAATATTAAGACAAATACTAACTGCTCAGACATACTGCCTGTCTTTCCGGCTAAGAGAAGGCCAGTTAAAGATGATCGAGAGATTGTGTTGAGGTAAGTATCTCTAGACAGTAAACGGTCAAGTATTTAAGACTGCTTTATGGAGTCTTTCCTTGCGATGATAGTGGCTAAAAAGAGCGTCATGCGATTTGCGTCCTACTGACTTCAATAAATTGACGAATCCTTATTCGTTGGAACCTGGCTAAAGTGAAATAATTGCCAGATTTCAGCAAGATTGCCATAAGAAGCCACGCACTGGGCCTGCGTGGTCCCCATTCCCTTTCATAGAGAGGAGTCCTGTGTCCCAGCAGTGGGAACATTATAGGGTGATTATGCTTATTGGAAAAGGCTTTTGACCCCGCAGCGGAATAGTAACGACAGTTTTAAAACTATTAATTGATAAATGTTGCTCTTGGCAGATTGATCATTATCTTGCCGTTCAATAAAATATAGGCGGCACATATTGCACTGCTGGTTTTAGCCAGGAGATCGATAATATACATTATATATAACATATAATGACTGTCAAAATCTTAACTATAATGTTCTGACATCGACACGTAATATGCAAACTTATTAGTATTTGTCTCAAAAGGGCAAGGTCCAAGAGAATTAAACTTAATTGGCGTAGTGTAGGTGTAGTATAAAGTGTAGTTACATGCCTCAACTTACGCCTAGGCTTCATATTTTGCAAAGTGTGCTACACACATCGACCTCATTCAGCATGATACGGCACAGGTTGAGCGGCAAAATCGAATGTATGTTGTGCGGTTTTGCCATCCCCTTATTGTGTCGCACGCCTTAGGGCTCAGTATTAAAGGAACTAGCTAATCATAAACGCTCTCATACATTGCCATATGTTTGAATACAAAGCGGGCCGCACCGCACAGCGTGCTGCGTCTCCGTAAACGAGCCCTTACTATTACTACCACTAATGTGACTAAAGTGCTTGATAAACTAAAAGCTGTATTCCTCCTCCCAGGGTCCGTCAGCGTCAGCGTACGTGACGTACGTGTCGCCGTGCGACGCGCTGCGAGCTATCCAGGGCGTCAACAACGTCACGCTGGACGGGAGGGTCCTCAAGGGCTCGCTGGGCACCACCAAGTACTGCGCCAACTTTATGAAGAACCAGCCCTGTCCCAAGCCAGACTGCATGTATCTGCACGAGCTAGGTAACTAGATTTTCACAAAGTCCAAATTCGTTTCAATGGAAACGACTTAAAATTGGAAAGTAATGTTCTGAATATGGAATACAAATGTGCCAGATTTGGAACTTGATTACTTGGCGATCATTTTATTAACAACTAGATCTAAGATGTTGTTGTACATTTCCAGGTGATCCGAAAGCGTCGTTCACGAAGGAAGAGATGCACGCGGGCCTGCACCAGGTGTACGAGCGGAAGCTTCACAACCAATTGTTGCAGGCGCAGCGGGACAAACCAGATGACAAACACAACAATAGTTCAGGTAAGTGCCTTTCCGTACTAGCACTACACGTGTGCGACGTGTCACACTCTACACAACACGTGATTTGTGTGACACATATCATGCATAAGCTATCGTGACAAGAAATTTGTTACTAATAGGTAGATCATTTGCTTTTTTATTTTTAACTGAGTTATGCCCGCGGCATAGCCCGTGCCGTGTTTGATAAAATTGTACCATGGATAAAAAGTATCCTATATGTTAATCCGGGTTATAAAGTATCTGTGTGCCAAAATAAACCCAAATCCGTTCAACCGTTTTTGCGTGAAATAGGAACAAACATCCAAACATCCTTACAAACTTTCGCATTTATAATAATAGTAAGATCTGCCTACTGCTGTGCAAAGGTGTCCCCCCAAATCCTTCCACGAACTCTTTTCTTGTGTCATCTTGAACCAGTCCTTTGAATAAACTGGTATTTGAAAATCCCTCATAAGTTTACAATATTAAAAATAATGTAACACTGAGAAACTGGTAAATCAACCAGTTTCTCAGTGGACACGGCAAGCAAAACAACATAATGTAAAAAATCTAATTGCTGGTAAACTCTATTGTGTCTCACCGATGCATAATAATAGCATAATATTGTGCGCATGAATGCCAGCTAATCTCAAAATCACAAAACTGACCTTTAAAATCAAACTTGTAGAGACATACCATCACAAAGATTTTGCATACATGTGCTAAACAACTTTCGGCTAATACTCGTAGGCGGACTAATAAATAAGATAAACGTTAGCATGACATCATGATAGGTTAAATCTGACACCATAACATAAAACCATCTAACCAAGACTTGTTTACCATAATTATACCGTTTTTGTTAATATACCGTTTTGATAGAACTTCATACGAACATATCGCTTGTTTGCGACACTAATGACATAACTCAAAAAATAAGAAATAGATGATAGCGTTTTTTTCAAGTTAAACTATTTTTTTTATATTGGCAATTTTTTTTGCACATTTTATCCAAACATGAAAGGTTTATTTTACGTATTTCGTCACTTAATTTAATACTTACTTTCGATAATTTTACATTCAACTACATCGAAAAATTTAGAAGGCCTCCTACTAGGTGGACCGATGACCTGGTGAAGGTTGCAAGGATCCGCTGAATGCGAGTCGCACGGGACCGGTCAATGTAGCGACACTTGGGGGAGGCCTATGTCCAGCAGTGGATGTTTTTCGGCTGCAATGATGATGACATCAAAAAATTTAAATTTTTGAGTTATGTCATCCTTGTCACGAGCGAATTATTGTTGAAGAAAAATCTGGAACATTTAACTAAACGCACAACGCAATTTAACTTACAGGTAATTCTAGTACGAATGCAGAAAAAAGCAGTTCAAAAGATGGTACGTATAACTATTTCTCTCAAAGAATATAAACAAGAGAATGTTCCAGAAAATTCTAATATTCGCTTTTCAAAATTTCAGGTAATCAAACGAACTTTATACCAACTACAGTGGTCACGTCGTCACATATAAACGTAGTCAATTCTTCTAAGTGAGTACCGTTCAGTGATAGGTTTAACGGTCGTATACAGCTGAGGCAGTAATACAAGGTGTAAACGGACCCTTCACGAAGCCGTCAACCAAGCATTCTGTACATCAAACTAAGTAACGCAAAAATTATTGCTGGGAAACGACTTTTTTTTTGGGTTGTACAAATGAAAAAAAATGTTGACAATGTAACGCACTCAAAACATTGTGCTGATGGATGCATTGAATAGTACGGGATTCGTGGAGGTATTTAAAGTAAAGTTCTTAAATTAAAAACTTGTGAAAAAATTGGAACTTTGACTCCCAATATCTCCGTAACTAGAAGGTATGGTCTAGAACAAAAAAAATATCGCAATGACGGGGAGAACAAGTGTCGTTCGGCTTCGTTAAGGGTCCCGTTACACCCTTTATGTAGTGGTTTACGTGTTTCAGGGTTCCGTGAATATCACTATACCTTGTAAATCATTTTTCATGCACAGTTTCACGACACTTTTATCTTTAAATATAGACACTAGCTGTATTCGTCCTTAGGGGCTAGCTTTTTTTTTGTATGGATTGGTTTGCTTTGGATGTTTTAATGTATGAGGCTTAGTTTCGATCTTCAGGTCAAGGCAGTCATTGAGAAAATACAAATAATAGGAATAAGATATAGAGGCCTAAATAATAAGTACCTAGGCTCGATACCCATGGCAGACAGACATATTTAAAAAAAAATCGCAGTAAGACGAACAGAGTATTTGAGATTAGGGCCCTCCCTAATTGGGAGGTGAATTGATAAGCCCACCTCTCATGATATATCATGGGAACTCTTTTGTACATAGATAATTTGAATACTATCTTTAGACTAAAAGTGGGTTAACATTGATTCATTTCTTTTTTCTTCCAATTTGACTTTAAACGTCTTACTAGTAACAAAATACGGGGTGGAAGGGCGACGCGAAAACGTTTACTATGTACTCAGTACATCCTTAGGAGCCAGCAAAAAATTCTATTTGGGGGCCACATAGAAAGGTTGCATCAGTAATTTAAAAAAAAAAACCAGCTGTTCCATACATTTTGACCGTGTAAGTATTGCACTTTTGTAGGAAACAGCTGTTTTTTTTTTTTAATAACCGATGAAAAAAATCTATTTGGATCCTCAGAATGATGTACTGAATACGTGTTAACCATTTTCGCGTCGGTGTCCCTTCCACATCGTATAAATACGATAAATAACAAAAACAAATAGGAAGTAAAAAGTGTGATAAATAGCATTCACATAATGTTGCATAGTTAATTTATCAAAAACTAGCGACCCGCCCCGGCTTCGCACAGGTGCAATATATACATATAAACCTTCCTCTTGAATCACTCTATCTATTAATAAAAACCGCATCAAAATCCGTTGCGTAGTTTCAAAGATTTAAGCATACAAAGGGACATAGGGACAGAGTAAGCGACTTTGTTTTATACTATGTAGTGAATCGACCATCTCTTGTCTCATGCTGTAACCCATTCGCACAATTAGTGTCAGCTATATTTGGTAACACTTACATTCAAGCAACAGTAAATTATGGTGAATAAAATATATTCCGTGATTATTTCGGCCTCCACGCAGCTTGACTTAAACTGTGTCGAGTTTTGGTTTTATGGTTATATCAATGCCAATGTAATTAAAGGCACATGACCTGCCTGCCGGGGCTGCGGGACTGTTCGAAAGAGTTACCGCGGCCCTGGAACACAAAGGGCAAAGAAGGAATATGGATGGGTTTTAGTCAGTACAAGCCTGACACTCCCTTCCGCTCCGCACACAGCGGGGGAGGGGGGGGGGGGTTTGATCCGAAAAAAAAAAGGCACATGACCTCCAACTATCCTAGACGATACGATGCCTTAGGTATTAAAGATTTACACTGGCGTCAGTATCCGCATATAAAATCAAAAGTCATTTATTTAAATTAAGCTGATAATTAGCACTTTTTTAGGGTTCTGTATCCGAAGGGTAACCAACGGGACCTTCTATTACTAAGCCTCCTCTGTCCGTCCGTCCGTCTGTCTGTCTGTCAGCGGGCTGTATCTCATGATCCGTAATAGGTGGACAGTTGACATTTTCACAGAATGTGTATTTCTGTTGCCGCTATAACAACAAATATTAAAAATTAAAGGACGGAACTCTTATAGCGCGAGTCCGACTCGTATTTGGCCGGTTTTATAAACATCAAACCACCACTGCCTAGCGTTTTAGCTACGGCGAAGAAGTATCAAAAACGAGCTCCCCAACAACACATCTGTCTGTCTATCTTATCTATGTATCGTACGCACGACGGCTAATCAAGCTTTACAAAACCAGTTTATGCGGGTCTTTCATTGTACAGGAAATCTATACAAAGCGAGGCCAAGTTATAATGGAAATGTACAGCTTCATGTGCCGCCGTGTGTACATGAACTTTAAGCAAATAAAAAAAGCACAGTACCAAAGCCAGCCACTCCCTACAAAATCGCCCTTAGCGTTAAACCTACACGCCAAATCCGATAGTTGAATACATACTATCGCTTGCAGATCTAATAAAAAAGAATGTGTAAACGGCAACAGTGGTTCGAGCAGTGCGGGCAGCAGTAACGGCGCGGGCAGCAATGGCAGCGGCAAAGAAGCGTGGCCCAGTCTCGGTTCGTCGCCGCCTTCAGATAGTCCCGCCAGAAAACAGTCCAGTCCCAAACCACAACAGTCTACGGGTACGTATAGCTTTGTATTATTATTATTATATAGACTAGAAACGGGATATTTACCATGTTTACTATTTCTATTGAGTTCCCGATATTTCGGCGCTTGGAATCCAGTGGTCCAGCTGTGTAAAAAGCGAGCGGACACAATGAGTTTCGTGTGTCGGGAACAGAATCGAGTTGCGAGTGACAGTGGTAGCGATACTGAGTGCAAAAAACGAACAAGAGGGTAGACCGATTTGTCTGCTCATAAACACCCACCCGCAATAACTTCAGTTTATCCGTGATCATGGTGCTTGCAACAGCGCCGAAATATCGGGAACTCAATAGAAACAGTAAACATGGTAAATATCCCGTTTCTAGTCTATATAATAATGTTAGTGACCATGAAAGTTTAAAATCTTATATCTATGTATTATAAACTAAATATTTAGGAAACTAACTGATCATCGTCACGCTTTTGTGATCCCAAATCCCAATATGTCTACGTCCATACATTTCTATGAGTCTTCATGTTAGTAGTCACCATGCGTTTCGTTTTAATCATTTACTTCAAATCCTATACTTCAATCCTTTCAGCGTTAATTTAAGCTATCATTTATCATTTCCACATTCATACTCAAAAACTTGCTGAGGCAAGGTTTTGAGTCGTCGTATCGTGAGCGATATGTTTGTCATTCATCCCTACATTACATTCCAAATACCATTGTGCCTAAAATGGCCGATTCTGCTAAACCGGCCATATTGGACCCTGATTAATCATTAATTTGCGCTATAAATGATTTCTCACATTGTCCCTCTATGATTTTGAGTGAGAGTTTTATTGAGTGACCCACTTTTTATTATAACGTGCATGCGTAGCTCCCTTATCATTCCACGTCTTCAAATCAGTAATGGGTTACTTTCTAATACGTGAATTATTATAATTCCAGTTAAGTCACAAGAAAACGGCACATCAGAATCTTCCAGTCCCACGCAACAGATACAACAGCAACAGGCTCAAACAAAACAGAGTAAAGACACACTCACAGACAGCAACATCAAAAGAAGCAAGGAATCAAATAGCACAAACGGCCAAAGTAGCAAGAAAAGTAAAACCGACAAATCTAAACAAAAGTCTAGCAATAGTATTAATAATGATAATAATAACGATACCGAAATATTAGATACCAAACAATTTAGTAGCACGCAGACGAATCACGCGTCGGTGTTCGACAACGACTCGCAGAGTTTCCTATCGAGTGAGCTAGACGAGCTGGAGTCAGAAAGACACTCGTTGCTAGAAAAGCATTCTCTCCTAGACAGTTCTTCCCACTCGTTACTGGACGACGAGCAGCACGGCTTGCTCGAGCCAGATCAAAACCCTCGCCGCTTGCTGCCAGGCCTCGACCATCTCCACCAAATTCACAAGAGCCCTATGCTTAACGGCTATGGCTTGCTAGACAGAGATCCCCTCACATACTTAGCCAACGACAGACAAATTAGTCAAATTAACCAAGGCCTCATGGATCAAAAGGAGCTCTTGCTAAGAGAACGCAGCCAAAGTGAAATGCTTATGAGACAAAACGAATTATTGGCGAGGCAACACAATGTTATGGTCGAACCGAAACATTATATGCAATCTAGTATAGGACTCGAGTCAGCTAGTGAAATATTAGGTAAGGTTCTATACAGGGGCTTTCTGAATTCATTGGTGAAACTTTATAGACTGCAAAATTTATTTCCTAAAATCATGATTTCTTTTTAATACACGTGACACTGTTAAGAAATTATGATTGCATATTTTCTTTTTTGCTTTGAACACGTGTCTGTAAAGTTTCGCCAAATTATTACAAAAGTCGTTGCATATCTTTTCTCGATGTTTCACTTATGTTGTTGGTTGCGGGTGTAATAGTCAAAATCTTTGTGCAGGTGCTAATTTTCATCAAAATCCCAATATGCTTCCACCGTTCGGTATGCGCGTAGACAATTCCATGGGCGGTAGCTCAATGTCGGCGAGTTCACTGGCGGGAAATTCTATGGGAAACACAATGGGCAATTCTATGGGGAACACGATGGGTAACTCGATGGGCGGGTTCATGATGCACAATCAACAGTTGCTGCAGCAAAATCAACAACAACAAATGCAACAGTCTGGCCTTGTCAATGGATTCGACACACCACAGTCAGCGGTAAGTACTAATTGTGTCATTTCAAGAATTATTCAATTGCGACGAAAAAGATATAACCTATCTCTTTACAATATTAAAAAGCTTGGCGGAGGTGCACATAATCTTATGAAAACCACCAATGTCTCTAGTAGTAGATTATCAAAGCACTAGTTTATCTTGATAGTAATATCATAAAAGTTGCTTAGTGTTTACATATTAGTGTTCGTGACTGTACTACTGCGCTCATTGACGGTAGACCACTTTTCAACCTTATAACTCAGGGCATAAGGGTGAAAAGAAGTCGACCGTTCCTCGCAGATTTAACATCACGTAGAATAAAAGTTCCCAGAGGTCTGAAGTTGCAATATCAAAAAAAGTCTTGTGACATTGTGTCCTACAATAACGAAGGTTCCATACAATTCGATTCCTACCGGCTTCCCTTTGAAAACGGGTGCAATCAGTATTCCATAGACAAAAAATAATAATTAAAGACATGGACTCCGGCTTACCTCTTCAAAAATTAACCCTTCGCTACTGGTGTCCCCTGTCTTCATTTTAAATTTTTTATCACGTCAACAGAACGAAGTGCGGTATTTAGCCGAGAACATGGATAAGTTCTTCACCGACTTCCACAAGGCACAACAGATGAGGCTACAGTTGCAGCGTGGAACAGACGACAGACGCCTAGACCACTCGCACTATCCACAGAACATGCTCAGCGCAGAGAGCCTGGAAATGCAACACAAACAAAGGTTAGTCAAAATCATAATCAAAGCATTTATTTCAAGTAGGCCAGTTACAGGCACTTTTCAGCATCATCTGCCTAGCCTTTTCCCAACTATGTTAGGGTCGGCTTCTAGTTGTAACTGGATGCAACTGAAAACCAGTATTTTACATGAAACGACTGCCTATCTGACTTCCACAACCCAGTTTGTACTAGGTAATACTATACCCTTTGGTAAGACTGGTTGTCACTTTTTGGGCCACTGACAACATGTAACGATTGTCAAAGTTCTACAAACGACAACCGGGACAAACGGCTTAGTTATGAATTGTCGAAACAAAGACAACAATGAAATGTAACTACAGTCCCAGTAACAAGGCATAAAAACTGTGAAAGTACTGTAGTTGCCCATTCCCTAGCGTAGATCTCTATGGAGAAGAATGGGCAAGAATCTCCATGGACACTCTTTTAAATCAGAATTTTATTACAAAATCTTGGTTACGTCATTCATGCTGAGATGGTTCATTATGTGAGAACGACGTAGCAAGATGTGTACGTAAAAAGTGTCCATAATAAAAACAAAAAAAAAACAATTCAAAATATAAAATAATTAATTCTAATAAGCCTTGGCAACCAAGAGACCAGTCACAACTCGCCCGTACTACGACTAGTATTCATCTACTCTTGTCTGTCAACTGCCTGGAAAGTTTACACTACAAGTTGGTTACCCGAAGCAATTGTGCCCGACCACTGCCCCAATTCCATCAAGGGGTGCCCTGAAATTGAGGTTTTTTGATGTTTGTTTAAAAAACACTACGCCCTACCCTAGGGCCACTTTTAACAAACCACTAACCAGCAGAATATCATTTTTCGGTTTCAGTATGAGTTATAGAGTGTTAAAATGACAAATTGTTCTTTTGATTCTAAATGTTTTTTGGGCACACCGGTGACAATGAACTAAGCAAAACTGCCGCCAAGAACATTTTTGACTGGTAATTCGTTTGTTCTGTGATGTTGTCCCCAAGATTAACATACTATCTATCTTTATTATGACTAGCGACCCGCCCCTGTTTAGCACGACGGCATCTATTGGGTGTCCAAAACTAACCTATCTTTCAAGTTGGAACCTAGCAGTGATAGCCTAGTGGTGTGCCGTCGGACTGCCAAGTCATAGGTCTCGAGTTCAAACTCAAAACAAGCACCTCTGATTTTTCGAATTTATGTGCGTATTGTATAATTATCACTTGCTTCGGAGAAGGATAAAATCTTGAGGAAACCAGCATGCCTGAGGGACATTTCCTGACGGCATGTAAAGCCAAGTCAGAGGCCCATGGGCGGCATAAGAACTCTGACACCAGATTAGGCACTAACCACAAGAAAAAGACCTGGAACCAACCATGTATGGTTGGTATTCACAAAATATTGAAAATTAGCGTGTACGAACATAGTGACATGTAATTTTATATTAAGATGTTAATCTATAATGAAACCTGTTGCAGAATGAACAATGTACGCAGTAATGAAGGCAATGGAGGTCGCGCGGCCGGCGACGGTGACGACGACCTAGACTTCGACCCCTTCAAGGAAACACAGAAGGCGTTCGCAGAACTCATGGAGACAGAAATGCTGCAAAACACAGTTTCTAGCGGGTAAGTCGAAACTACCACAAGTCCACAACAGATTAGACTTACGTTTGATTTACTTTAATTTAGTTATTATGTAGTTCAGGTTTGTTCACAAAATTATATTAAGAGATGTTCACCAAATAGTGTAGAGCGTGGAAAAGGGAGATTGATTCCTTAGTCCGAAATGGAACAAAAGGACACTAATTACGTAGCAGCATTGCATTGTGGTAGAAAACAATTGAAACTGCCACTCTTATTATGTATGCAGCTGTCTTGATATGCAAATTTCTTCCCAAAAGTAGGTACAAATAACAAGAATTTGTGTGGTATACTACAACTAAAAAACCCGAAATATCACGCTCTAATTAAATTCGGGGTTTACAAGGTAAAATCGACTCCTCCTATTGTTGAAGCACGTTGTAGCGTTACCTGGGCCATAATAACGAATCAATTGACACCTTATTCATCAAAATCGGCTGAATAGTTTAGGCGCTACCGAGAAACAAGGACGACGAACCGAAGACTGCTAAAATCATAACCCTTCCTTTTGGCTTCGGTGTAGTCGGTTAAAAACAACATCTCCTTCCCATACGCTACAAATATCATTGTCTGATAAAATATTTCCTTATTCCCAGTGACAACATGGACCGTGTGCGCCGCTCCCGCCTCGCCCCGCCCGGCTTCAGTCATATGAACGCGTTCGGTTTAGGACAGCCCCGCCCACAACAGCAGCAGCAGCAGACACACCATCAAAGTAATTGTCATTTCTTACTACTACTTTAATAAAGTGGTTTATGGAGGTATTGTCGAGTGTGTTGGGTAGGCAGTAGCGTAAATGAAAGTCACTACACTCGACAACACTTCCATACTGGTGACCCCGACGTAATAGCGGTCTTCGGTATGTCGTCGGGGTCACCAGTATCGAGGCGTTGTTGAGTGTGTTAGGTAGGCAGGAGTGTAAATGAAAGTCACTAATAGGTACTCACAGTTACATTGGAGATCACACGCACAACACAAAAGGAGAAGCAGAACAGATAGAGAGAAGATGATGCCGAGACATTTAGCATAGTATACTGCACTGCAAGTGCCTCGCGGCCGAGCTACGGCATCGTGACGTGTAGCGAGCGAGTGAGGAGGGAGACAGCGCGCGATCGTTGACTGCCCTTTCGACTTTCAGTCGGTACCTCGCAACGACGCGTGCGCACATTTCTGTGACAATTGTGACTGTGGCCCTATCATTTTCTCTATCCTGTTTTGTGTTGAGTACCTAGGTAGTGACTCATTTACACTCCTGCCTATCTAACACAGTCGAAAACACCTCCATAGGTTCTTTTGGCGCGCGTAGCCATAGTGGGAACTAACGCTGCCATCTTGTTTTGTCTATACGATTTCCACCGAAAATTTCACAAACGGTTACGAACAGCGCCCTTCTAACAATGTCACTCAAACGCCAAAAGGACCATACTTCACTCAACAATCCTTTCACAGTTAACCTCTGACAGCTTGCTGCTAACCTAACCTAACCTAACAAGAACTTTATCTCAATGTAAATAAAGATCACTTTGATTTGGCGAATGTGTCAGTCGCAGTCAATCCTAGTATTGTGAAAAACGAACACTGAATTTGACAGTGATGCGAAGTCAGATGTAGAATACCTAACTGTGTAGAGACTGTAGGTCCTCTGCAAGTCACAAATGCGCGTGATTCGACTCTTTTGCCATTTTAATAAGGTAAAAATTTAAATGATAGATTCGTGTTCATGAATTGCAAAATCGCTAACTGTAACACAAAGTTTTAGAAAAAGACCGTCACACTGGTATACGTTTAAAGAAATAATGCGCTGACACTTTGCCTAAAAACCGATGTATCGTATTTACGACTGCCAACAATTTTTGAAAATGGAATTTGGTCTATCTGAATTGTGATCGCAGTACTAGTAATATCTATGTAGACAATTAATTAGCCTAATTTATCTATTTTTCATTCATTTCATTACACATTCATTAGTCTTGGTAAGAAAATTTCATCACCACTTTGATTGTTTGTTATTTATTGACCCCTACGAGCCACAATGCTCGACGATGACTTAGTTAGAACTAGTCAGGACATTTCTGTTATACAGTTGTCCTTACGTCGCATTGTGTCGTTTTCAGGTTATAACTCAAATAGCGCCATGTTCTCAGACTGGACTCAGATGGACCCCGCGATAATGTCGACCTCGGTGAACTTCGGGAAGAACGTGGGCGTCAGCAACAACGCGACGAACAGCAACAGCAACGCGTCGCTTAGCCAGCAGCAGCAGGAGCTGTTCGCGCGGTTCAACGGGCTCAGCGTGCAGCCCAATGGCGTGAAGTTGCACAACAATGCCGCCATGGGGTTGGGCAGCATGGGCAGCATGAGCAGCGTGGGCAGCATGGGCGGCGGCTCAGGCTGGGGACAGAAGCTGGGCTGGGGTGTGGGCTACGCCGGCATCCCGCTGCCGCCCGGCTTCGCGCCCGCCAAGCCGGCGCAGCACCCCGCAGAGTGCATCGACGCGAAGTAGACCCCACACAATTGTGCAATTCGACTGGTCCTCAACGGCGGATATTATATTTTCTATTCAGTAATATTATTGTTTCTTTCCGTTGGTGATGTGATCGAAAAATCTTTGTATTAAGAAAGAGCATATTTTAACGAGAGAAATATGATAACAAAGGAATTTGTAAAATAAATTAACCTATTTGTTTTATTTAAAAAAGTTTGATTTATTTATTTTCGTTCGGTCTCGTCTCGCCCCCTGTGATGATTTATCATATTTCTTCTAGTGAATTCTTTTTTCGTTCTTTACTGCGTTTCTCTGAGCGCAATATATGTATATTCGTTATATATTATATATATATTTACTAGAATCATATCCCTGTTATGACAGATTATATTTCTATATTAAAATGAGATGCCAATAACTCGCTGTTCCATTTGTACCTTATTGAGCCATTAACCATGAGAAAGATCATTACAATTAAAGCAACAAATAATACATTCACTCTTTTAATACCATACCTTATCATTCAAAACAAAACGAAATAAACGAAGAGTTGCATCGACGACGTAAATACTCGGTAACATTGAACAGGTGTTTGATAAAGATAAAAATAGATTTCGACCAGATTTTTTCGGTACTGACTCAACCAACAGGTGTTTTTTATCGATTAAGCCACAAGATTAAATCTAAGAAAATTATAGGTAACAACTTGAAGTTACCGTACTCAATAACTAATGTTCTGCAGATATCTGTCACTATCTAACCCCTTTTGAATGAATTCTGAACGAGTAGCTTTTGCCCGCGACTTCGTTCGCGTGGAAATTTTTATTTGTAAGTGTGAGAAAAGAAAAATATCCTATGTGCTATTACGGATTTTAATCTTTCTGTGTGACAAATTTCATTCATATCCGTTCTGGTGGGATTGAGTAACAAACATCCATCCCTCCACACTTTCGCATTTATAATATTAGTAGATTAGTAAGGAGTGGTTCGAACAAGTTCATGTACTAATCGAAGTAGATACATCCATTCCATTCCATGCCATCCATCCACCATTTGTTTTCCATCTTTGATCCATTTCTTCGCCTGGGGAATGTTAACCTCCAGTTTAGCATTTCAAAGTCTGTATGGCTGTCTATGCCTTTCGCCCATCAATATACACCCGGGGATCCGGTCCGTCCCAAGACACCTCTTTCCCATTGTGCCACACGTATAGGCCTTCGCCCCACGGTTCTAGGGCTAGTTTAATTGGTACGGCGGCTGCATCTTCAGGGGTCACTGAGCCGCCACCACGGGTCATGTCTGACATCACATAGCCGGGATGTACGCAATTTACTGTTATGCCTGAAAAGGAAATTATAAAAATCATTATTTGTTTTCTTTTTCCTAAAGTCGGTAAGGTTTTTTAGCGTGGGATCGAACAACAGACAAATGTATAAAGATCTGTGGTGTGAAGTCAGCCGTGTATACACGCAGCGATATAAACTTCTGCCCTCGACTTCAGATATTATCGGTAATGTTATCGTTGATGAGCTTGCATCAATTAAAGATTTTTCTCGAAATCGGATGAGTATCGTAGATTTACCTCTTTGTAATATTAGTATAGACTAGCTGTGCCCGCGACCTTTGTCCGCGTGAAATTATTATAAAAATATTACTTCCCTATTTGAATCGGATTATGTTACCAATTTCAAGGGTTTTAATTTTTTGCACGGAACCCTAATCCGGTTTCTAAAATAAGAGGAGCCTATTTACGGCTATCTGCCAGTAAAAGTCCCTTCAAAATCGGTCCAGCCGTTTCGGAGATTAGCCGGGACAAACATACAAAGAATTTAAAAAATTGTTTTTTTGTTAAGTACCGTATATACTCTCTTATGCATTCAGTAAAAAGCTGTTATTTTGAAATTACAAACAGACACTTCAATTTTATTTATTTGTATAGATGAAACTTTACCTTTCGGCGACAAACTTCTATACAACATAAAAGTATAAGCGTTGACTGCAACTTTCGAAACAACATAGGGCGAATCGCCCCATCCTTTACTAATTTCTTGGTCCAGCTTCACATCCTCAACATAACTGCTGACCAAGCTCTTCAACTCTTCCAAGGTCAAACTCTCCGAACTGAATTTCTTTCTCAACTCTACAGAAGGTATTCTAGAGAGATGGGCAGAAGAACTCGTGATATTCACGATTTTCCCGCCATTTTGCACCAATGGTAAGATAGCTTCAGTAAAATCAACCAATGCTGTAAAGTTTACGGATATTGTCTGTTCCGCTTGGATGATTTTCGGTTCTGGCGCGTCTTTCAAAAATAGAATTCCAGCATTGTTGATGAGAATATCCACTTCTTCGTTTTCATCATGGATGTGCTTCACAAAGATTTTGACACTTTTTTGATCTGTGACATCAAGCTGATGAAAAGTTGGATTTAATTTTAGTTTTCTTAATTCTTCGCAAGCTTTTTTTCCTCTATTCTCGTCTCTTGATGTTAAATAGACCTTTCCATCATATATGCCACAAATATTTTTGACTATTGAGAGTCCTAGTCCTTTATTCGATCCAGTAACCACTGCTACTTTCTTCGTCGACATCTTTGAGGAAACTATAAAGATTAAAAACCATATTTATCAGTCATGACATTGATGCAATAAAGTTCAGGGATATGAGCAGTTATCTGTAATCATAAAACAAATATATTAACAACTGCTATAGGTATTATTGATCTGATTAATTATCAAATAAATTTGAATTTGCTTTAAAAATTCTGTAGTCTTATGCAATGTGCATCGACATCGTCTCGTCTTCGAGATTGATCTACTAGAAAGCTCTGGCGGGGTGATATTCTTTCGATTGGTCATTGGCCAAAGAAGGCTGCGAAGAAAGACGTGGCCGTCGATGGTGAAGACATACGCAGACTCGGTAAGTATTTTTTTTTTGCTACCTATTTATCAGTAAAATAGCCATTACAAATTAAAGTATCTCAAATAATTTTCGAAATCTTAATTTCCTACAGAAAGTAGGAAATTCGCAAAACCTGGCAGGTTCCCGTCATCTTGACGTTCATGAAGGACGTAATCAGAATACAGTTGCAGACGGTACTTAGGCATAATAATGAAAAAGCAGTCCGCTAAGAGTAATTTGAGAATGGCAAGATGTAAAACTGAAGAAAACCAAAAACATAACCTGTACTCTTGACAATATGAAGCAAAATGTTTTAAAAAACACTAACACATTACAGCAACAGTTATGAATTATTAAAACTTGATATGAATAGCAAAATCAATTATTTTATTTCTCATAGGCTTGTGTACATGGACACTTATAAAACGTGTAGTAAAGGTGCACGGTTCGGGTTGGTCGTTTCCAATCGGCAAGAAATGTGCGCGTTACCCCAGCAAGAAAATGTAGCTCCATTGTGGTTACTCTTTAAAAATATTTGGTTTTACAATGTTATTATGTTACAGCGAGCGGTGTAGGCCCGACAATAAGTCGTTACTATACTTCACAAAAACGCAAAAAAACAAGACAAGAAGTTGAACAAGTATCTAGGAATAAACAAGGCCTATATAATTAGTATTACAAAACTGTATGATTAATCTACTTACCTATATTATGGAAATTATTTCACTGATCAGCGAGTCTTGAAACTCTGAAGAAAAATAATAGTAAACAAGCTCAGTGTGATTGATTGAGAATACTTTCGAAAGCGACATCTGGGATTAACTTACACGAACTAAGTAACAAAATGGAGTGGCTGTTATGTATTCTGTGTGTACACACAAACGGCCGATAAGAAAAGTGGGCTAGTGGAGCAACTGACCTATTTATCACGACCTCTTATCCTCTTGTTGTGAGAAGCCATTCTCAAGTCAAACCATCCGTTTATTGCCCGTGGTTCGACCGCGTAGTTCTGCTAGTAGGACCATCTTTATAAAATTATCACATTGTATTGGCACTAACTAGATCTTACTGGTCGAGAAGAACCAAGATAAAATAAATATTTTTGCCCATGGTACCATGTTAAATCTTGACTAAAATCTTTTTTGGCGACCAAAAGTACTAGGCTACCATAAATTCAAGGTGTTGTTTATTCAAACGAGGTAGGGTAGAGGAGACTTACTTGAACTTACTTTTATCTGCTTTTAGCATCAAATTACAAAGAACATGAAAAAAATGTTCATGAAAATTTGATGTCATTCTTTTTTCCAAGTTTCAGTTCGTGTACGTGTGCAAACTTTTTCAACGTGGGTAACACCGCGGGCGCAGCTAGTGATACACATTTTTTAATCTAAAATATTTTCCTGAATGAAAGTGGTGCAAAGTGTTTAATTAGAAATCCTCACTTGAGTTTTAATAGACGGGTAAACAAAGTTGCCCTCAGTACTATTGATAAAACTTGATTTGTCCTTTTTCCGATAGACAGAACCACCAAAAAGAAAAAAAAACCCTTGGTCCTACTAGTAGAACAATGCGATCGAACCACGCAATGAACGAAACAATTGCCCCCACTTAAATAATTCAAGAGTAATATTTTTTTCAATCGAAGAGTCGAACCCAGTAGCCTAGGCTTAGTAATTGTGAGGTAATACATATTACATGAGGCGGAAATAGTACACATTAATTGCTCATGGTATCAGGAAGGTTACCATTTATCATGATTATTTACAAAACTCAGCAGTTTTGTAAATAATCATGATAAATGGTAATCGTAAGCAGTAACTACTTCCGGCTGAATTATCGTTACCTAAGTAGTAATCACTTGGCATTGGCTGTCTTGAATAGGCGACGGAAGTTAAAACCTACAGGTCACGTTTAGTTTTCGCGCCTAAAACCACACGTTTTGTCCACAGAGCATCAAAATTAGATAACAAAGGTAACAGGTTGATGACAAATGTTCACAAAGCGCCATCTACATTTTATATTCACAAACTAACTAACAAAACAGGTTTAGTCACAATCGGAAACTGGGCTAACCCGCGAGTTAGCGTAACGTAACGCAAGCATAGTGAACGGAGTGTTAATTCATGATAATTCTAGAATAATACGACGTAATGCTGCAGCTACCGACGATCACAGCTCCAATATTTGGGGACGACACGTTACTACGATCAATAGATTGGTTAGAAGGTTTTCCATGGAAACAAGAAAATGTCGTGAAAAAGCAAGATGACAAGTATGAATTATGTATACAGGTGAAGAACTATGCCCCTGAGGAGATATCGGTGAAGACAGCTGATGGGTTTATTGTCGTTGAGGCGAAACATGAAGAAAAGCAAGACGATTATGGTTTTATTGCGCGTCAGTTCATGAGGAAGTTTCAAGTTCCTGAAGGGTGCAAGATTGAAGAGGTTCAGTCAAGGTTGACGCCTGATAGCTTACTTATTGTCTCGGTTCCAAGAGTACCAGTTATTAAGAAAGATACTGTGATACCTGTAAAGCACGAGGTTACATCTAAAAGTAAATTGTGATTGTTATTTCTGACACAAATTGATGACGAGGTCTTTTTTTTTTGTTATTAACTTTCAACTTAGCTGTTTTTTCTGTTGATTATTTCCAAAGTAAACTAGTGATACCTACTCAATTAAATGTATTTGTTATAATTATGTTTTAATTCATTAATTGAATTGTGTGATATTAAATTAATTCATTGCCAAATTACGTCATTTTATTCTGTCCCAAAACCCATATCTCAATAAAATTGATAAGTTAGATATTTCTAGTATCTTCTAAGATAACGTACTTATTGACAAAAAGCTGAGATTGGGTTAGGTTAGTTTAAATATCTAATTACCTACAGACAGAAAAATCAATTGATCAAATTATCTGTTACTTGCTTATACCCGCGGGCCGCGACTTTGCCCGCGTGGTGTTCGGGATTCCTACGGGATCGTAGTACCGGGATAAAAAGTATGCTAAATGTTAATCTAGGTTATAAACTATCTGTGTGCTAAATTTCATCCAAATCCTTTCAGTAGTTTTTGCGTGAAAGAGTAACAAACATCCGTCCATCCATCCTCATAAACTTTCGCATTTATAATATTAGTAGGTTTTTTTTTGGACGCTGCTGCCACCCAACCTAACGGCCACTGCAACCTAAGTATTTATAACAATACCAGTTATCCTAGGAAGGTGCTTTGTCATCCTGGTGAGGCTGGTGACAATGCTGAAATGTCTCATGATTAGCATGCAATGCTTCGGCTCTACTCAAGTAATAACTAGTTATGCAACTTATTAAAGTTGGCGGAAGAAACTGGACAGCCATGACACAAAATTGTCAAAAACGCAGAGATTTATTAGAGAGCTACACTCGGCATTGGGTGACCAAAGGTTGAAGAAGAAGACAAGTAGCTGGCTGTGCTGGTATTATTTCTCCGGAAGACCTTCATTGCGCAGGGCTCTCCGTTCAGAAAGGAGTTTTACAAAGTACCTACAATTAAAAATAACAGCTTGTTTCTTTGCCACATGAGATTTGTCATCGACTAAAAAGACGAACTTGCGACACTCATTAATTTACTTGTTCACGGGATGTCATCTTCCTGCCCTTGTCCCTTGTTACTTAGGGTCGGCGTATCACTTTTTTCTTCCATTCTCTGTCAACCGTCACGCTATCATTTACTCCTTTTTCTTTCATATTATTCCTCACACAATCCATCATCCATCGTTTCCTTGGTCTTCCTCTCCCTCTCCATCTATCAACATTATTCATCACTTTTTTAGTCACATGCGCATGTCGTATATTGAATGTCCCTTTCATTCTGTGGCTGCCAAAAATCATTCCTTACTTTATCCATTTTTATCACACCACACATCCACCTCAACAGTCTCATCTCCGCTACCTACATGCAATCTTTTTTCATCCATCTTCTTCATAGCCCAGCATTTTGATCGATACAGTAAGACAGGTCTCATCACGGATTTGTAAGTATATTTTGCCCCTTCACAGGATGATTTTTCAAAAATTAATTTTCGGTTGGTATTCAGAAAAATCTTATGCAAAATTGTAAGGTAATCTACTTATAGACATACGTTTAGGATGTGCGTAAAAAATTTCTTTATGTGCACTTGGAAGCAAAGCCCAGACACATTTTAATTGTGTATTCTGTATAATTATGTCGTAACTATTAAAAATTTTGCTTGGAAACCAATGAATAGTAATGATGTACATATCATTGTTTAATTCGTATGTAACATTGTAATAAGCTTAGCAACAATATAAATATCATTTACGTAAAACCGGCTTAATGTATTAAAAGATAAAAAAAATAATCGTTGTTCATTGTTCTTGATAAATTTTGAATTAGCTGCGGATTTTTCATGAATATGTTCTAATGATATGATGGACATAATTTAAATTCCAGTAGCTGTATATAAGCGTTACATCCTTGTTGTAAGGTAGTAAGGTTTCTTTTCGCTTGTTGTGGAGTTGGTTCGTTGTCCTGCTGTTAATATCTCTGCCCTTGAATTCAGTTTGCCGGCAGAGTCGAAGTGATGCAGACTCCGCGCTGTGATTACAAAAATTAATTAATTTAAAGGTGTGTACGAAGATTTTTTTTTATAAATTGAAAGTGGTTTTCATTTAAGAGTTCGTTTGTTTTATGCATCTGTGATAGACCTTATTAGGATCGAGGAAGGTTTAATTTATAAAAGCGATATTAGGGGTGCATACGTAACCAGGTACTTGTTTGTAGTGAGTAAATAGCTACGAATTGACGCAGGTTTGTGAAAAAAATTGCTCAAGATAATATTTTATGTTTACTCTTCGCAGCATTTGAATAGATACTCATGCCAATTAAAAACCAGTTAACTATTAACAAAAAACTGTTAATTAATATGCAGTTCTTGTGTTCGTTTTTTGCTGGTAACGATACTGCGAAGTTTATTCTTTTGTTTATTTATTAAACATAATTAATGTGTGTAAAAGTACCCACAACGAAGCCTAGAAACATTGTTCTTTTTTTTTGTTCTAGGCTTTACCTGGGAACCTTTTAGTTATTATACGGAGATATTGCGGGTCAAAGTTCCATTTTTTCCCAATTTTTTATTTTTATTTTATGTAGATACAAGTTTTTTATATATTTTTTTACTTTAAATACGTTCACGACCCCCGTACTGTGCATCCATCAGCACAATTTTTTGAGTGCGTTACATTGAGTTCTACCGTAAAACGTGATTTTTCACCCCAAAAAAAAAAAGTCGTTTCCTAGCAATCATTTTTGCATAGGGTATCTTAACTTTGATGTACAGAATGCTTGGTTGACAGCTTCGTGAAGGGTCTATAAACACCTTGTATTTAATTTACTGCATAGAGAGAATAAAATCAGCCAGTCCTCAGTTGGAGACGATGAGGTACTAGTGGCGATTGATTTCAAAGCGATTCGTGTTTCTACACCCCGACTTTCAACATGACTAACTTTAAATTTTCGGTAGCTTGTGGCCATACATTTTTTATTTTTCTTCTATTGTACTGATAGAATCGTCACTTCGTTTATGCTCACAGAAGTGTTCTTGAGTGCACAATTTGAATTTGGAAAACGCAGTGTTAGATGCACCTCGCGTAGCAGGGCGAGTAGTCACAATTTAGAGGTTTATATCCAGCTATGTTCTGATATTAGCTGATTGTGACCTACCGCATTAATGAGTCCTCCGCCTTACCTCATCAAAGGCACATTAAGAGGAAATGCGGTCGGGGAAACTTTTGAAAATATATATTTGAAGAAACTATCGCCGTCGTACTGCGAACGCGATTTCGGCATTGGTGTGATAAGGACAACTGCAGATCCGATTGAATAGCCTAAGTAAAAAGTCATAATTCGAAGTTTGGCTCTCGACTGTTTCCTCTTCCAATATTCGACAAATTTAAAAGATATTTCATAAAGTTAATAAGAAGGGTATATCCTGTGTCTCTATTTTTTTCTTTTTTCATTAATAGTTGTAAATTTTTTACACTACGCCTCTGTTGATTGCGGTCTAAATAGGCAATTTTGAGCATTTTGTAAAGGTTCTAGTGCTTATAAAGATTATGTATCATCAAAAACGAAAACATAGGGACATAGAAGTGGTTGATATTTATTTTACTGTAAAAAAACTTTGCTTTAAAGACATAAACCAGAAAGAAAACAGGCGAGAGCGTTTGTATGGAGAAAACACCACCCGCATTTCCTCTTAAGCTCCACAAAGTCCTAACAATATCCCACAGGTTATTTGCTTTAAAATAACCATAATCCACGTAGGTATTACAATACTAATTGAACCAATACTTGATCAACCTTCAGAATATTCCAATTAAATTGATACCTTCACGAGGACTCATTAAAGCGGTCCGTCTATCTCGATGGCAAGATAAATTAAATCAGCTGATTTAGGAAAAACGAAAATTTTATCAACCTAGGGTAAGTAAGAAACAGTCATGATGACATGATTGGCGACGAGTTCGGCACTTTCAATAATGTCCATCAGATCCTGTAATTTGCAAACAACAGGACAGTCAGGACACGATATTAAGTGTCCCGACGTTTGTGAACAGCATAATTACACTTCTTACCTTTGTATTAGCAGTAAAGGTACACACACACCAGCAACATTTCCATTGACAACTGTATAATGAACAGAACTAAAATAGAGGTGTTAAAAATAGAATAGGTACGAAAACACACGCTACAGGAAATAATTTCTTGCAAGCTATTTTCAGCTCGATGATTACCCCTTTTCTACATTGTCTTGTGTAAGAGCGGAGGTGATTAAAATATTGAGTAACGACAAGGAAATAGAAAGTCTTAATTTCTAAATAAACTCTTTATATTGTGAAATAACCGAACACATATCTTTGGTTAAAAGGTGATCTCCATAATTATGTGCGTTAAAGCATTATGTAATTGAAATATTTAAAAAAAAATCGCAGCTCAACAGTATTTTAAAAGATCTCAGAATGCTATTTTCCATCGTAGCCAGAAGCCGTCTGCTTCTGCCTACGTCCATGAGAAAAAATCGTGAGTTTTTGAATGGATGTAAACTCTAATAATATATCAATAATTTTTGTGGACATGTCCACAACCTAGCCACCAACAAGTCCACTGATTTCTACTGTTTGTAGCACCCTGTACGGGCACCACATAATTTCTTTATTTATTTCTATACAAATTTCATACATTTTTAAATATTCCTTAAAAAAAAAACAATTTCAAAAACATTTAAAAATATAAAAAAATTGTAGCACATCGGTTTCGGGAACTGGGTCCAAGCTACAGGCGACCAGGGCCCCAGAGAGAGGAACCTCCTAACAATACGAACCATTTGTCGTTGATTTTGTCCAACTCGTCCAGCCATTTTTTACGAGGTCTGCAGCCAAAACTTTAATTAATTTCATAAAAAAACTATGTGCATAAGACGCAGACAGATTAGGATTATTATTTAATCACCATCAGACGAAACTCGGCAAGATTACGAGATATTTTAAGCTACTTTCATTTTTATAAAAAAAAACATGACCTATACAAAACCTGTCTTAAACTACGAATAAATTAATACACGATATAGTTTGTGTTATAAATAACTTAAGTTTGCGAAAGTTCGGCGGCTATATCATCAATTCATTATCGTCCTACTGACTTGATACTAATAATTGATTTAGGTCGGTGTCTCCTAAACAGCACAGAAATAATAAAAAAAAAGCTTTTATTAAAATGTAAAGAAGTAAATTAATTAATACTATCAACATTGAACGCGTACACAAAGTTTCGTGTCCGTGCTGTTAACCGTTGAGGAGTTCTCTCTTGAGAAGGCGATTCTGGCTGCAGGATTTAGTCATGTCTGTCATAAAAATGTATTGTCACCAGAACCAAAGGCGTGTGCAAAATTTCAGCTCAATCGGTTGGGGGGAACTGGTTTGAAATTCAGTTGCAAGATTTGACCAATACATCTATAAAATTGAAGTGTCCGTTTGTAATTTCAAAATAAAAGCTTTTTACTGAATACACATGAAAGCATAAATGGTACTTGTAAAAAAATACATGTTTAAAATTTTTGCCCGTCTGTCTGTTTGTTCAGGCTAATCTCCGAAACGGCTGGACCGATTTTGTCGGGACTTTTACTAGCTTAACTTAACTTAGGCTACTCTTATTTTAGAAGAATAAATTAGGATTCCGTGCAAAAAAAAAAAACCCTTGAAATTGTTACCAAAATCCGATTCATATAGGGACGTAATATTTTCAAAATAATTTTACGCGGACGAAGGTCGCAGGCAACAGTTAGTTTATAATAAATGAAAACATTAGTGCATATCAATTAATCAATCCAGACATCCTATCACAGTCCACTGCTCGACATAGGCCTCTCCCAAACTGTGCTTTGATAGACACCCTGGCCTCCACCTTCTGCATCCAGTCTGTCCCAGCCAGCTTTTTCAGGTGGTCGGTCCATCAAACTAGAGGACGTCCCACGCTACGCTTAGCAGTAAACTTTGCTCTGTCAACCATCGGTCACGGCCAATCGTCTGCTACTTCAGCCCGCCTACTCTGATTGCAAGACATGTCGACTACTTTTCTGCATGATATCATTTCGAATCTTGTTCTAGTAAGGAACTCCGAGCGACAGCGCTATTTTATTTCATTAATCTCTTTGAAACGTGTTATACCGACCCCAAGTAACATAATATGGGACAAGAGCAGTAAGATGATGATGTATCCCTTTAGTGGTCAATACTTTTTTGCAAAAAATAAAACTGACTTCAAAAACACAAAAAAGTGAAAAAAATATCTTTAGCTTCAGAAGTCGGTGACAAAAAACTAAATCAAACAAACAAAAGTCACTGACTTCTGAAGCTAAAGTTATTTTTTTCCATTTTTAGTTGTAATTCATAAACAAATATTTGTTATGCATTTATTTTACACTAGCTGTTGCCCGCGACCTTCGTCCGCGTAAAATTTTATAGCTTATAACCTTCCTCGATAAATGGGCTATCCAACACTAAAATCATTTTTCAAATCGAACCAGTAGTTCCTGAGATTAGCGCGTTCAAGCAAACAAACAAACAAACTCTTCAGCTTTATAATATTAGTATAGATTGTTAACAATACATTTCATGGTAATAGGCTTATCCTCAATAAAATGGAACTTATCATACCCGACTGTCGAAATGAGGGTGTACTGTACACATCTGCATACCCGCTCAAAGCATACAGACGTGATGTTATGTTATGGTGTTGTGTAAACAACAAACATCCAAGCGATTGCAGCAATCACGACAGATTTGCTGTCTATTATTGAAGAGTTCCGTTCTATATCTCCGAAGTCCATGATCAGATCATGACAATATTTCTATGGGACCAACTTGGGAGTACACTCTTTAAAAAAAAAGGATTTTCCAAATCGGTTCAGGCGTCTTTGAGTAAACGGTGAACATAAATAATAAAAAAAAGGTTCGGACGAATTGAGAACCTCCCCTCCTTTTTTGAAGTCGGTTAAAAAGTATTTGCGTAGGAATAAAGCACACTATGTATCTATAAATGATTGATGACTGACGCGTTAATCAATTCCTGTAAAGATAACTAGATGAACACCTGCAGAATTGATAGTAATTTGGCGTCACAACGTAATCTAAAACTTCTAAATGACCGATACTTGTATGTGTCACTGTAATTATAAGTATTTGATTAATTCATTACCTAAAATGCATTCTTTATTGTCGATTTCACGACCTTCAAATGTGTAGAGGTTAGATAATTTTGAAACAATCATTTTTAATATTTTGATTTCCTTATTATTTGATGGATAATGCCTGTCCATGGACTTTGAAACAAGCCTTTGTTATTTTAAGTTATAAAATATACATTCCTTTTCAGTAATCAAATATATATTCCTTTTCAGTAATCATCAGTAGTAGTCTTTCTTCTGTTAGACTCCTTTTTGGCAGCATAGATCTGCAATCTACGATTGCTTGAGAGTTGCCCTCTCAAAAACTCAGATTGGCAAACGCGACCGTTGATTCGTTATAGACAAAGACCGGCCATAAAGATTGGGATTGAAGTACATGATTGATTTAGGGCATAAGTTAATTAACCCGTCTACCATCTTGTCATTGGTGTTCTCCGACAATCAATGGATTGTAAAAGACTGGTTTAATATTGTTGTGTTATACGAAAAATCAGTGATTGTTGATCTGACGACACGGTTGGCGCAGTGGTTGAGCGACTGGCCGCTGCGCTGCGTGTCGTGGGATCGATTCCCGCACCGAACAAATATTTACATGGCCTACAGGTAGTTGTTCCGGGTCTGGCTGTTTGAATCTGAGTTTAAATGTTTGTAAACGCACCCACGATACAAGAGAAATTCCTAGTGTGGGACAATGTTATTGAAAAAAAACAGCCCCCAATAGGTACTACATAGTAGGTACATACTCAGTTATCCAATAATGGCTCAATGATGATATTCCCCAGGGTCTTCTCAAATCCTCAAAATGACGGTGATAGAAACGGAGTCGTTTGCGGAGTACATCCTAGTGGAACACCGATGGATCGTGGTGATGACGGCTCTCCTGCCCATTTCTGCGCTGTGGAAGCTGTGGTTTATCTTCAGGAACTATGTAGTCTTCAAGATGAACAGTGCACCTAAGATGCACGATAGGAAGGTCAAGGATGTTCAGAAGCAGGTGAGTTGTGGTGTTAGATACGTACTGGTTATTTTAATGTCTTAACCTATTCACAAATATTATAGCTCAAACTACCTAGTTAATGATAAAGGTATGAGTCCGTAGCCGACCGCACACCACACAGCAGCAGCAGCCGACATGTCGCTCCGACACTACTAGTTTCTATGTATTTCTATGAAATACCTTCCGTAGCTAACGACACGTCGTCCGACTACATGTCGCGCGACCGCAGACGACGTGTCCCCCGACCGCAGATCAGTAGTGGCACCGACGTTGAAGCGGCCATCTGCGGTTAGGTTCGGAATCATGACTGCAACGACATGACGCTACGACGTGTCGCTCCGACGTCGTCTGCTGCTGCTGTGAGCGACGGCTACAAACTTGTACCTTAAAACAGCCTCGTTTAGAAAATAAACTCAAAAAAAGAAGAGGTTTGGTGTTGTCATATCGACCCCAAAACAGAGATGAACGTTAGGAAAACCAAGATACCACTATAATGAGAAAACCACTGAGGTCCTTCGACGTACCTCTTCTTTGTGTGGACATTTTCTAGTTTATTACCCTCCCAGTCCTCCCACTTAGAGGGTGGTGTCACACTATAACCTGCGATGTGACGAGTATCTTAAGGTGGAGTTCTTAACGCTTACTTTGGTTCCCACACCATCGCACAACAGATTCGTGCACACCTACTTAGGGTGAAATCTCATCTACACGCATTGGCCAGCATTTTCATAAATCTTCTTTCTGTCATAAGTGACAGAAAGAAGATCTGCAAGAAGAATTGCAACTCAATAAAGTGGTCCAATCGCACGTTAAAGTGCTTACGATGCAAATTAACGCAGATCCTTGAGAGTGAGACCGGTCTTCTCGCTGGACCAAATGACGCCTTCGCGACAGAAACGGACAGAGAAAGAGATATTCGAAAAGGCTGATCCGTGCGTGTAAATGTGATTTCACCCTTAAAACTCCACCTCCCCTCTCTTCTAGGTAAAGGCTTGGCTATCAGGCGACCGCAGCACACGCCTCTGCACAGCTCGCCCCGCCTGGCAAGCCATGTCCTTGCGCCAGGGCATCTACAAGAAGACCTTCACCAATATCCAGGTCAATCTCGTGGATGTGCTTGAAGTTGATATGGAGAATATGGTGAGTTTGTTTTACATGTTGTTTAATCAAACAAAATGAGGTGCCAGGAGTGGAGATTGATAAATAGGTTTTCGCCATCTTGGATGGAGTGCAGACTGCTGATGTAGATAAACAATCTCACATTATGTAGCTGGCGTGTCGTAAAAAGTTGCCAAAACTTAAATAAAAAATTCGTGTTCTGAAACACAGTTCATATTTTTTTCATATACAACATTAGTTTTAGTATATGCGAAACCTGATACACGTGTCTAGTATTTTTATGTAAAGAAACTATGTACAAAATTTCAAAACTGTATCTTGAAAAATCACAAAGTTATAAGCTTGTTCTGTTACCTAGTTGTCCGCACAAAAACGCGGTCACCACGCAGCGCGCGCCTCCAGCGTCGTCTTGAGCTCATTGATAATAATAATTTGGCAGTAGGTACCTAAATTATTGCGATAGGTACTTAAAGTCGTTCGGTGTCCAACTTTTAACTTTTTTATATATTTTTGGGAAAAAATATAACATGGTTTAAAAATTATTGGAATCGATTCAGTTACTTATTCTGAACAAACTATACTCAGGTTTCGCATATACTAAAAATAATGTATGTATATTTTCCGAGCAACATTTCGAATAATGCACATATCACTTAGGTACCTAATCAAATCGGAGACGTTATCTTCCTACTGATAGGCATAAAACGATACGAAGTGTATGCATAATCGCATTTTATTCAGAACCAAAGAAAATCTGCATCTCAATTCGGTTTAAAATTATGCCCATAAGTTTATTTACTGTTATCGAAACAATAAAAATACAAAACAAGTTAAATGCGTCAAACCAAATCGGTTTGGGATTGTGAATAAAACAACACTGAATGATAACGAGACTGGTTTAAATATGACCGGACTAGGAGATTTTAAGGTCACAGCACACATTTCAACTCGGAAAGGTATCGTCACCGTATCAACTCAACTCGAGCCACTCAGTCTTCTTTGAATGAAACTCCCCACTGCATGCACACTAATCGGAATCGTAACATAATCGCCTCGCCTTGGGACAAGCTCACGATACGGTAACGATCCCTTTCAGAGTTGATACGTGTGCTATTTCCTTTATGACCTAATAGCATTTGAAATGTGGTGTTAATAACTGGACACAGAAGATATAACCCTTCGATAAATTATCCAAATTCCACGCTTTAAATATATAAATAAATAAATAATTCATTTATTCAGGTAATTTACACCCATTGGCAATTAACAAAATACAGTCAGACCATAATAACACTACAAACACAAAAAAAAAAAAAAAAAACAAAAACATCACAATTTAGTTAAAAAATAAAATAAATTACATTTCAAATACAATTAAAATTTTAAAAATTCAACTCAATTCAACTTAATTAAAATTCAGTCTAAATTAAAATGCAATACCCAATTAAAATAAAACTTATCCATTAACAGTACATTACGAGTCAAAAACAAAAATAAATAAAAATAAACAATAATTACATTTTTCTCACCGGCACTGGAACAGCAACATGCCTGCCACAACAATGCCGGACATAAGGGCAGTCCAGCCTGTTTGCGATCATTGCCAGGATACAATTGGGGCTGGCCCGCACCCGGCGCACCAGGGACGCGCACCGCTTACGCATAGAAGCGTAGAAACTATCAGTGCGTGCCATCGCGAACATCCCTGATGCGCTACAGAAACGGGGCAGCCCCAACACCGCCCGGAACGCGTTGTTGTACTGGACACGGAGGGCACTGTACGCCCTTTCACTATAGTCAACCCACAGGCTACACGTATACAGGGATGTGCAGTACGCTCTAAAAAGCGTGACTTTCACACCAGTAGTACAACGCGAAAACCTGCGGGCTATCATGTTGGCTCGCACCGACAGTGCCCTCCGCTCCCGGTCCATGTCAGCATGGTCTTTAAGGTCCTCGGTGAGCAGATGTCCTAGATATTTAATTAATATTATTAATAATTTTTGCTTTGACCAGGGATTAGCAGCCTTGAGCTCGGGCCATAAAACCTCTAGCAATGATTTTTTCTCCTTCCACGGAACATCTGTACAAACCAATAAAATTGAAGTGTCTGTTTGTAATTACACAAATAACAGCTTTTTACAGAATGCATGTGAAAAGTATATACAGTACTCAGACAAAATTCAAAAATTTTTTTTTTTTTTGTTCTGTCTGTCGGTCTGTTTGTTCCGGCTAATCTCCGAAACTGATGGATCGATTTGACGGGACTTATACTGGTAGATAGCTGATAAGAAATGACTATAAGAAATTGCTATAAGAAATAACTTAGGCTAGTAGTACTTTTACTTTAGAAAAAAGATGAGGGTTCCGACCAAAAGACATAAAACCCCTGAAATTGTTAAAAAATTCGATTAAAATTGGGAGGTAGTATTTTTATAATAACTAGCTATTGCGCGCGACCTTCGTTCGCGTGTAATTATTATAAAAATGTTACTTGCAATTTACGTAAGGTCACGGGCAACAGGTATAGTCGCTGAATATAAATATGTGTTTTACGAAATGACTGATCTTCTAATTAACCACACCAACCACAGGCTAGTTCTGGATATCCTTCCCAGGCTAGCTAAATATAATAAAAGTTGTATTTCTATGTGTGTACGTATATACAAATAAGATACCAATTATAATGTCAAGACGCTAAATATGAAATTATTTAAAAATAAATTGTATGAATGTAGTCATAGTTTTTATAGTGTCAAAGACTTCTTTGACAATAAATGTTAAATATTCTTTTTAAAATTTTGCACGCTTATTACTGTTAAGCAAAAACATGAATGCGCTTTCGTTTTTGTATTTTACCATCTTTTTATACCATGTTTTTAAGCAAATAAATATTATTATATTCTATTAAATTGCAGGATAATGTTGACATCAGGAATTCAGGACATTGTAGACCAACCGCCTTAAG
This sequence comes from Noctua fimbriata, assembly GCA_905163415.1. Classification (NCBI taxonomy): domain Eukaryota; kingdom Metazoa; phylum Arthropoda; class Insecta; order Lepidoptera; family Noctuidae; genus Noctua; species Noctua fimbriata. The sequence continues at coordinate 6,437,374 of LR990946.1, forward strand.
AGCGCTTGTACCGAAAGTGGGCAAGTGGTCGCAAATACTGTCAAATATTTCGCTGTTTTGATAAATTTGCCAATGGAAATAAGAAATATGTCTAACTAGTGAACTAAAGTATTGATTATGAAATACAATAATTAATATCGTAACACCAAATATTTAGTTTGAGATGTAATAAAAGTATTTGGAAACTTTCCAAATGCCTTTTTTTACACCTAAGACGGTTACAACATTCTGTGTTTTAATTGCAATTCATTATTAATATTCTAGTTCACTAGAGTAGTACAGTAATGTTGCCAAATTAATTAAAACAGGTACCTAAATATTTGACAGCTATTTGCAACGTTGCCAACTTTTTGGATGAACGCTCTTAATGAGTCCTCCGCCTTGCCCCATCAAAAGCACATTAAGCGCCCACAAAGTCCTAACAATATCCCACAGGTTATTTGCTTTAAAATAACCATAATCCACGTAGGTATTTCTATACTAATTGGACCAATACGTGATCAACCTTCAGAATATTCCACTTAAATCGATACCTTCGCGAGTACTCATTTAAGCGGTCGATTTATAAATTATGTCAAACTTTCGGACTTATTTTATTATACAGAAAAGTCTGACGATTTTAACGTACTTTACGAGGGACAGATAGAGACATTGAACATGAATAAAACAGAAGCCAGTGCAAATCAACCTATCCGATATCTATGGCGATAATCTGCACTACTTCTAGAGTGGAGACCGCGAATCGGCAAGCGTAAGATGGGACGCCCTTAGGCTCGGTGGAGCGACGATCTTCGCAGGGCGGCTGGTAGCAACTGGATGAGAGTAGCGTGCGATTGAAGAGGCCTATGTCCAGCAGTGGACTGCTGTAGGCTGATGATGAATCTTCACTACTTCCACGTACACCGGGTCATTATACACTCCTTTTGACACAGAGCAGACTCGTGTCCCAACGGTCGAAGCCGATTCATTTACTCTCCATTTAATCCAACTGTTCCTATACCAAGAAACATTGTCCTTTCCAGACAGTCCGCTGCGAGCCGCTGGTCACCATGGGCCAGCTCTCCCGCACTCTGGAGCCCCTCGGCTTAGCACTAGCAGTAGTGCCCGAGCTAGACCAGCTGACAGTTGGTGGACTGGTCATGGGCACCGGCGTGGAGTCCTCTTCTCACATCTACGGGCTGTTCCAGCACTTCTGTCTAAAGTATGAGATGGTGTTGGCTGATGGATCTGTTGTTACTTGTAGTAAGGTATGGTTAAACTGTAATCATCAGTTCATCTTCTTGCTCTTATTCAAATGTATGTGGAGTTGATGTAGAATGTCTTCTTACTGCTGAGGTAATTATGGAGATTGAGGTGTCCCCACACCCTAGCCAGAAGTGACAAGGAGGAACTCCGTGAGGGTTTAGTCAGTAAGAGCCTGGTGGACCCCTCCGCCCTACGGTGGAGGATATCCATGAGGATTTCCACACGTGAAAGAAAAAGTGTCTTCTCCTTCAACTCTTAAATCTATTCTACCGGTTGACATTTCAGAAGGCATCTTGCGAATTGACGAGAAATACACCAAAAAAACTCTGTAGCATCTCACATGTCATAGCGATACTACTTTTCGACGCGACGGACGGCAACAGCCCATGTCACGTCCTTTCGAACGCTTAGGCATATTTGGGGTCGGGTTTAGAAAATATGACAATAGAAGAGGAAAAATTCACAATTAACTCAATTGGATGTAACTACCTACGTTAAAAACTAATTGTGTTGAGTCCTGCCATATCAAAAAACCTATAAAAATGGTTGTTAAATCTAGGAAATTACATATCTACTGTATTGTTAGTTATTTATTTAAAAAGTTCACTTATCCTTACTATTTTTAACAAAATTGACTGATACTTGACAATAATATAATTATTGATATAAATTTTTATTTATTGTCTTTGCCCTGTAGTGGGATGACGCAGGCTAATGGTAATAGTAACAGTATAATATATTTATTTGTTATAATTTTTACATTTTCCAGGATGAGAACCCAGACCTGTTCTATGCAGTTCCATGGTCGTATGGTACGCTCGGGTTCCTGACATCCGCAGTCATCAAAGTAGTTCCCGCAAAAAAGTAACTATGATGCAATCTTAATGTGGAATGTTGAATTAATTCATAGCTTAAATCTAACTTAATTAAAATGACAGCTGTCAAGATGTACTTAATTATGCCGATAAATTATTAAGACTATGTTTCTTTATAGTTTAATTTAATTGGCCCTAATTAAAAGCCATAGTTACATAGCGTAAAATGCTGACTGCATAAATAATTATGCATTTGTAATTATTTATTACGATATGTCCAAAGCAAGTCCCTTTCTCCTTTAGTTTGGCAGCTGTCATTTTGTTCAAGTTAGATTTTATTTTATAGTAACTTAACTGGTGGAATGTGGGTAATCGTAGGTACCTATCTAACCAGGTTTTTCATTTCTCGACTTATTTTTACTTCAGTTCCGGCAATTCCCGACAAGAATTTCTCGAGAACTATCGATTTGTAGAGAATTTTTAAAAATTTTGAAGGCAGTTGTAAAAATTTTCCGTATATAAATTCTTTGAAAAACAAAACAAAATAAAATTACGCTTATTAATAATCATCAACATTTATTAATTAATTAGTCGTTTTTGGGTTATTATTTATTACACTGAATATTATGTAGATTAGCTAGTATTAATAACTTTGCGAATCATTTATAAGTTTGAGCTAATCGGTATTTTAATTAAGAAAAGTACACAACACGCTCGATATTTGTCACGTGAAGGTTATCAAGTAATATGTTTTTGCTATCGATTGAGTTATTGGATAGCAATTCGTGGAAGGCAGCGTTATGTAAATGGTACATGTTCGATATCCTGTTCGTTTTTTTTACCTATATTACTAATCCCAATATCACTATAAATATCTGTGTAAGTAGCAGTTGCCAATCAAGACGCCATTTCCCGACTTCTCGACCACTTTTTCCCGTCTCGAAGATCAATTTCTCGAGAATTCCCGCTTCGAGAAATTTCTATGAGAAACCTTAGGTCACTTTTCTAGGCCCCCTGGACTCTTAACAAACAATATAGCCTACTATTAACGCAGCTCTTTTTGACATTATTTCTTTTTACAAAATCCAAAGACGCATAGGTACCTTATTCGTTTTCTGAAAACTCTCAGTACTTATCAGAAAGATTATTTAGTATTAACTGTGACTTAATATTATAGTATGGCCTCTTTTCTTGTACTATGACTTCTTGACCTTTGCTTCCCCATAATCGGCTGACCTTGAACTTCCTAAAATACTTTGGTTTCAAGGATGCTATTAATTATTTAACTCTGTTCACGCGACCGTTATCGGTTTATCGCAGAGAAATCTGGCTTTGAAGGCGAAAAAAGTGAAACTTAGTATGATAGTTTGGAAATTTTGGTATTCTTTGAAGGTAGACAGGGGGGTTACTATGACGTCCGTCCATTCCAGTGTGAGAAAGAGATAGAGCTATACAGGTCTTCTAGCGCCATCTCTTCCCCACACTGGAATTACTCCTGCTTTAAGGCGTCATGGTAGACCACCAGGTGTTAATAGGGAGAAGCCTATTGCCATCAAGCATAAGGCGGCGAGCCGATCATGTATCAACACATTTGTCACATTTAGTTTGACGCTATGTCGAGTCGCGTATTCTGAGCCGAAATGACGTGAATGACGTCTTCTACCAGCTCAAGCCAATTCCGCGTTAATTTAATATTTGCACCTTTTCTGAAAACCGTGAAAACATAGTGAGGAAACTGGCATAACCTAGAACCAAAAATTCGAAGACTTGTGTCATCTACCAACCAGCACTGAGGCCGCGTAATGGATTACAGCCCATTGCCTCTCATTTAGAGCCTGTGGCGAATCGGTGGTAAAATATAGGCCGCTTATGCTACCTATCTCTATTATTCTCCTTTGTTCCTCCACAGATACATCCGTCTCGAATACCACCCGTACACGAAACTGTCAGAGCTATCAGACCAGTTCAGAGAAGAGTCTCTGAAGGACAACCCTCATCAGTTCATCGAAGCTTTACTGTTCACCAAGGAAACTGGAGTGCTCATGACAGGCAATATGGTGGATGAGATCGGAGATGATGGGAAGGTAGGATAGACTTTTGACAATAATTATGACTTAGGCTGGTATCGACTTAGTAAAATTTCGACACACCGTAACTTCGCTCCATTAGATACATTGACAGCTATAGTTTTCTTTTTTAATTGACATAAACGCCCACGGCTAAAGAGTGCATATGGAATCATCTGTCAAATTCGAAGAACCACCAATTAAGGCTAAGAATATGATTTGTTGGACGTTTTGAACCGTTGTCATGACTGAGTTGTCTGAGTTGAGCAATGGACTGTAAACGGGTCTTGTACGCGTAGCATGATCACCGTAGAAACGGGCTTTGTCGACGGAAGAATCTACAAAATGACAGATATCTTTTGCTGACCTGTCATTTTGTCGATTCTTCCGTCGACAAAACCCGTTTGGAATACGAACGTTTTCCACTTTGAATATGAACAGTGGAGGCCCAGTTGTATTGGCGCCGAATCGCCAGTTGTAATTCGTGGGTTCGAACCCAAGGAGGTTCTTGGAGGAGGAAGACATCAATCAAAACGGTTTAGGATAACATTGTAAAATAAACAAAAATTCGCAGAGATGATTCCATTGCGGATTGGTTTCACCAACTGGGTCTGCGTGGTAGATTGCAGCCCACTCTCACCGATGGGAAGCCTGTACGTGTTCCAGCAGTGGGAATGTTATAAGCTGCTTATGCTTTAGGGTATGCTATACAGAACTAGTCCCAACACCCTTTATGCTTATCTTCTAGTTCAACCCCATCGGCAAGTGGTACTCCGAGTGGTTCTTCACGCAAGTAGAGCGTCACCTGAGCAACAACCGCTCAGCTGTCGAGTACATCCCGCTGAGGGAATACTACCACAGGCATACTAAGAGCTTCTTCTGGGAGTTGCAGGTAAGCTTCATAACATAACATAATATATCATCACGAATGTTCTTCCTCGAAGGTTTAGGCAGAGTTGTACCTAGGTTTCCTTAGAGAGCTACCACACCAATCGATCGATCGCCGATCACAAATCGATCGATGGTAGAAATGACGCCGATCGATCAATTGGTGTGGTAACACCCTTAGTTAGTTTTTGAGATGAGCATTTACCGAAATGCACAGCATGGACAGATCTCCGACTATGTAGATCAACGATTTGGAGATGCCAATCCTCTGGATGCGAGAATTGCAGGACCGACCCTAGCAGCGAAAGACGCGAAGTTTGTGTTCAGTAATGGATTACTGTCGGTTGGATGATGAAGACCTGATGGAGTGGGGAAGCTCGTGGCTAAATAATAACAGCCGTTCGGGGTCCATCTTCAAGTTAAGGCGTGCTTTCCGAGGTTGGTCCGTTGATGGGTGACCATGAGCACCCACTGCATACCGAGTTTCCTCCGTGCCTCGGAAAGCACGTTAAGCCGTTGGTCCCGGCTGTTATTTGTAGATCTTTTTAGTGGTTACAGGAGGTCAGTAGCCTGATAGTCTAGCAGCCAGTCTTACCAAGGGGTATCGTATTACCCAGTACAAACTGGGTTGTGGAGGTCAGATAGGTAGTCGCTCCATGTAAAATACTGGTATTCTGCTGCATCAGGTTAGACTGGAAGCCGACCTCAACATAGTTGGGAAAAGGCTAGGCAGATGATGGAAAAGACCAAATGTTGACGTAATAGCAAGGATAATATGAGGACAGCAAAGCTTTTACTTGCTTTGCCGGTTCGCGGTCACTAGCGTCACCGCATGTTTTTTTTTGCCATTCGCTGACAAAGTGCTCGGCTGTTTCTTAACTGTAGCAGTTCTTCGAGTTCTGCTCACTACTTTCGTTAACTCAATTAGTTTAATAAAATAATTCTATGTTTTTAAAAGAATATAATATTTTTAAAATAATTATATTAAGTTTTTTTTTAAATCCAGGACATCATCCCATTCGGCAACCACCCGATCTTCCGCTACCTCCTGGGCTGGCTGATGCCCCCAGAAGTGGCCCTGCTCAAGCTGACGCAGCCCAAAGCTGTGGCCAGGCTGTATGACAAGGCTCACGTCATCCAGGACATGCTGGTGCCTGTGGAACACTTGGAGAAGAGCATCGATGTGTTTCATAACGAGTTTGAGGTAGGACCAATTTGAATTTGAAAAGAAACTTATGAAAACCGCTAAAGTTTAGTAAGTAAGGCCTTACGCGGTAGAAATCGTTTCAGCAGTACATAAAAACGCAGGGCTACAAACAATTGCCAGGGCTGCGGGACTGTTCGAAAGAGATACCGCGGCCCTGGAACGCAAAGGGCAAAGAAGGAACATGGATGGGTTTTAGTCAGTACAAGTCTGACACTCCCTTCCGCTCCGCCCAGAGCGGGGGGGGTCATTTGATGATATCCCATACTAAAAAAAAAAAAAGGGCTACAAACAATACCCAATATGACTTTAGAAAATTTGTATTTTTTTTAATATTTTTTTAAATTGGCTTCTTGTCAGACTCCAGAAATATATTGTATCCTTTTTGGAGGATTTAATGCCTTTAATAGGCAATAGAGAAAACTCGCCTGCCATGAAAGAAGTGTTTATTAGTTGCATAGGCATTCCTTGCCAATACATAACGGAAAGGCACAAACTTCCAAAATACCTTTATTGAAACAAATACAAGGTGTAAACGGACCCTTCACGACGCCGTCAACCAAGCATTCTGTACATCAAACTAAGTAACTCTAGGCAAAAGTTATTGCTGGGAAATTACTTTTTCTTTTGGGTGAAAAGACACCTTTTACGGTAGGACTCAATGTAACGCATTCGAAACATTGTGCTGATGGAGGCATTGCAGAAAACGGGGATCGTGGAGGTATTTAATACTCCCAATATCTCTGTAACTAGAAGGTTCCCAGGTATGATCTAGAACAAAAAAAATATCGAGATAACGGGGAGAACAAGCGCCTTTCGGCTTCGTTCAGGATATTTTTACACTCATTAGAATTCTACGTATTTTTGTCTATGGTGGGGGTTTTGTTCTAATAATTAGTTTTCCTTGTCCAGGTGTACCCGATTTGGCTGTGTCCATTCAAGGTGTTCAACCACCCGGGACAGCTGAAGATCAAGACTAAAGCGGACTGGCAGATTTTCGTCGATATAGGCGTCTACGGCGTGCCTAAGGCTAAAGGATATGAAACTGTAAGTACAGTGGAGCCTCTTTAACACGAAATAGAGTGAAAGGTTGTAAATTTCGAGTTCACGAATCTTCGACTTATCTTCGTGATAAGGAGTTTTTAAACTGTAAAAAGTAAAACGACTAACCCAACGTAGCACTCGCTGAGCTAGTTTTCTGGTTTTGCCGATGATGAGAACTAAGTTTGGCAAAAAAATGTTAACACTTGAAGGAGCACAATTTTACAACAAAATACCCAAATCTATTAAAACAATACACTCATTCAATGCATTCAAAACTCTGTTAGCGGAATATTTGATCACTAATCCTAAAATCTGAATTCATTGGATGGGTGTATTATAATATAATAAGTGCTACCGTGACGTCTGTGACGAACTTTAAATATAATTTATATTAAGCATTGTTCTCATGTAAGTGACTTTGTGTCTTTTTGAGAATAAATATCTTTAAACCTAAACTGTCAATTTCGACATAAAGAGGCATAGAATAGAATAGAATAGAATAGAAAGTTTTTATTGCAGACCAGGGTCCATAGGGTTAGTAACAATTTTACTTAAGTTCTAGTGTTAGTAGGTTACAGACACATAGCATATGTTTGGGGGTATAGAGAACAGGGTGTAAAGTTCTTCATCCCCCATAGAAAAGGGAGGACCCTCCGACCAGACGGGTGTTATGTCTGGTGGGCTAGGTACTGGCCGACAGTTGTTATCGGGTTCTTCTTTAGAATGTTAAGTCGCGAATAACTTTACTTGCGCGATGTAGGATTTAGGTGTATTTCGATGTTTAGTTCAGCATCCGTGTCATAGATGGCGCTGTAGTACTTTTTTACTCTTTGTAGTGCCGCTACATATGTTCTTGTATTATACTTCAAGTCATGAGAAATTAAAAATTCGAGATAAAGAGTCTTACGGACAGAATTTCGATTTACAGAACCTGCATAGTTTACATATTGCTTCTTCGAGATATAGAGTCAGTTAGATTATGTGGTTCGAGTTACAAAGCGTTATACATATGTATGAATAGATGTACTATTCGATCATACATAATTATCACGCTCAGTGTTGGTGAAAACGAGCAATTAGGTATTGAGTTAGGTGTTTTTTAGTGTAGTCCGAGCTAGTTACGAAGGAATTCCGTTTTGGGGGCCTGTCCTAGGCAATTTTAACTTCAACAAGCTGTTTTCAGCCTAATAAAGGATTTTTGATTACGGGCACATCGTGATGCATGCCATCAATCTCATCTTAGACGCTACCTCTGGTCTAGAGCCAGAAAGAATTCCCCCTGAACACTAATCTCAACAAAATCTTCACCCACAGGTCAAGTCAACCCGTCGCATCGAGACGTTCGTCTCCCAACATGACGGCTTCCAGATGCTGTACGCAGACACGTATACTACCCGCGAGGAGTTCCGCCACATGTTTGACCACACCCTGTACGACAGAGTGAGGGACACCCTGCCACACTGCCAGGAGGCCTTCCCGGAGATCTACGGGAAGGTCAATAGGGAAGTGCGAAAGTAAAAATAAATGTTCAAAATGATGGCAGTGAAATTGCATAAAAAGTTTTTCGGCATTTTGTATAATTTTCGATAGGGATATAACCTGGGGGTTACAATGATTCTCAAAAAGCACTAATACCACGTTCTAACCAAAGCGATTGATTGGTTCATATTTATGTTCGCAAAACGAAAGGCGCGCCCTCTGCCAGCGCGATCACGCATTCGGGTTCGCCGAACAAAATTAATGCGGCGGTCACATGTTCGCAAAAGGATCGCTTTGGTTAGGACGCGGCCTTGTTCATATCACAATAAAATATTTTTCTACTACGAAATAGTTTTATTTATCACACCTAAAATGTCCCAATCGCATTACCACCACAACAAGTCATGGTTTAGATAAATAAAAAGTTCACATTTAATGTATATCTGAATATGGCAACATAAAGGTAATGGATGGATGAATGAAGCAGTAGTAGACATTGGACGGAGCAATTGATGCAAAGCAATAGAGTTACAGGTTATACAGCATCATCTTTATCGCTCAACACGACGGCTTCCAGACGCTATATGCAGACACGTATACTACCCGCGAGGAGTTCCGCCACATGTTTGACCACACCCTGTACGACAGAGTGCGGGACACCCTTTTTTTTTTTTTCGTGCGGGACACCCTGCCACACTGCCAGGAGGCCTTCCCAAAGATTTAGGGGAAGGTTAATAGGAAATACTAGCTTATAGTAACTAGTTCTCATGGATGTCGCCAATAGGGTCAGCTGCGTACTAGCGTACAGTCACGAGCACCAATATGTATACACTTTCCTTAAAAAAACAATTTTCGCGAGGAATAACGATTGTAACTTGGAGATAGGATCTTTTTCATAAAAATATAAGTTCCAGAATACTATGTTCGTCTTTCGAAAAACACTTTTAAAGTTGTTAAGTATACAGTAGAATCACCAGCAATGTAGGTACTTACTTGTAAAACTGCAAACATCCATATTATACTATACCCAGGGGAGTTCCTTTAATTTTGTTACACAGGTCACCCATCTTGTTCTATACTCTGGGGAGTATTACTTAACTTTTATTAGACAGGTCACCCATCTTGTTCTATACTCTGGGGAGTGTTGCTTAACTTTTATTAGACAGGTCACCCATCTTGTTCTATACTCTGGGGAGTGTTGCTTAACTTTTATTAGACAGGTCACCCATCTTGTTCTATACTCTGGGGAGTGTTGCTTAACTTTTATTAGACAGGTCACCAATCTTGTTCTATACTCTGGGGAGTGTTGCTTAACTTTTATTAGACAGGTCACCCATCTTGTTCTATACTCTGGGGAGTGTTGCTTAACTTTTATTAGACAGGTCACCCATCTTGTTCTATACTCTGGGGAGTATTGCTTAACTTTTATTAGACAGGTCACCCATCTTGTTCTATACTCTGGGGAGTGTTACTTAACTTTTATTAGACAGGTCACCCATCTTGTTCTATACTCTGGGGAGTGTTGCTTAACTTTTATTAGACAGGTCACCCATCTTGTTCTATACTCTGGGGAGTGTTGCTTAACTTTTATTAGACAGGTCACCCATCTTGTTCTATACTCTGGGGAGTATTGCTTAACTTTTATTAGACAGGTCACCCATCTTGTTCTATACTCTGGGGAGCGGAGCTTTACTTTTGTTAGAAAGGTCACCCATCTTGTTCTCTTTGGGGAGTATTGCTTAACTTTTGTTAGACAGGTCACCCATCTTGTTCTGTAACTTGGGGATTGTTGCTTAACTTTTGTTAGACAGGTCACCCATCTTGTTCTATACTCTGGGGAGTGTAGCTTTACCTTTCTAAGACAGGTCACCCATCTTTCTATACCTCGGAGAGTGTTGCCCAACTTTTCTTAGAGTTTTGTTGGAGAATCCTCTCCATCGCACCAGGATTTAACCACATGGTTCAACTCTTATTTGTTTTAGTGCTAACTTAAAAGGGAAATCGACGAAGAAGAAGAAGTGCTGACTTTTTTTTTTTTCGGATGGCAAATCATCAAATGACCCAGACCCGCTCTGGGCGGAGCGAAAGGGAGTGTCAGACTTCTACTGACTTAAACCATTCCATGTTCCTTCTTTGCCGTTTGTGGTCCAGGGCCGCGGTATCTCTTTCGAACAGTCCCGCAGCCCCGGCAGGCATCGGCCCTTGCGGACCCCTTCCTTGTTGATGACATCTCTTTGAGGCCGCCGACACGGCCTGTCGTCATAAGACGGCCTGACGGCGAGCTAGCCCATTCCGTCCACAGGCCCTCGGCTACGGTGGCCGGGACCAGCACGTGACCCCCGACGCCCGGGGCGTCTCCCGCGGCAGCTAGATCGTGAGGCTCTTTCCCTCTCACGTCCCGCCACCTCCTTCGCTTTCATGACTGCTTCGCCGAAGGAGGTGACGGCTTCCCATTCCCTCTCGCTCCGTACCATGGCTTGAACCAGGGCCGGACGCGAGAGATCGCCGCCGCCAATCGCCGGTACGAGGACACGGCGGTCCTCCGCGTCCCAAGCGGAGCAAACCTCCACGGTGTACTTCACCGTGTCCTCCGGACGATCCTCACAATGGAAACACCCGGGCGTTCCCTCGCGATTCGGTGCAGGAACCTCCCGACACGAAACGGGTATTCATTCATCGCGGACCGTTTGGAAGATATTACAAGTCAAGAGTTGATCAGGAAGGATGCTAAGGTGAACAGAGATGTGGTGCTCTATGGCTATGTGAGGGGAGTGCCTCTGATGAAGGAGTCCTCAGTTCATATAGCAGGTAAGATTGTGTTTACTGCCTTATGAAACAGTGCCTACAAATATTAACTCACCTACAACGTATATCTAACAAATCTGCTTTAGAATGCGCTCTACATAAGTGGCGATCAAAAGAAACCATAATTTAATCCACTCAGTACTTCGCACTTCAGTTTTCAAGATTAACCAGCACGCAACTAAGTAATACAGATAAATATAGAAGCGAGGCGTTAAGGTATACAACATTACGCCTGTCTATTTCTCAAAGGGTAGGTGGCAGTCAAAGGTCATCCACATTTCGCCAGTTAAGTTTAAGAGCTCTCTTACAGTCTTCTAGTTCTCTTACGCTAATTTTACAATTTAACTAAAAGGCATCGAACAAAAATTAATTCTACATATAAAAGTATAGGATATTTGTGAGAGGAAAATAAAAGGTGATGGTCTAGTCTACAACATTAGTTTTAGTATATGCGAAACCTGATACACGTGTCTAGTATTTTCATGTTAAGAATCTATGAACAAAATTTCTAAACTGTATCATGAAAAATCACAAAGTTATAAGCTTGTTCTGTTACCTAGTTGTCCGCACAAAAACGCGGTCACCACGCAGCGCGCGCCTCCAGCGTCGTCTTGAGCTCATTGATAATAATAATTTGGCAGTAGGCAGGGACCGAATTACCGTTACTTTTTTCTTAACGTTACCGATTACCGTTATGTTAACGATAAAAAAGTAACGATACTTATAACGATACCCGTAAGTCCGTTAACGTTCCCTAATAACTAATAATATTAGTATCGGTAAAAGTAACAATACGTATACCGGTAATTTATTCACCTATCTCTTTCTAACGATGTCGGTGGGGAGTCTAGCATCTTACGATGTTAGTACATACAACTAACTTCGGCGTGTAATAGGTATTGTTTCTGCGATGCATCTGCGACGATTACTTGAACACGCTTTTACGTACCAGGGGTGCACGCGCAGACGACCCATCGTCTTGATTGTCACTCGCAGGGAACTTCCGAACCTTCACAAAGTTTGAACAGCCTCTATACCTACTCAAAAACACTCTATGGGACTTTTATGGTCGATATAAATATCGTAATGAAAGATTAATATTGTTACCCGCTTAGTAGTCACCAAGTTAGCCACTTCAATGCAAGTCAACCCATGAGGCTAGCTTCTGCTTAACCGGACTATCCTATGGATGCCTTGAGTCTAAGGCGTAAGGTGTAACTTAAAAAGTAAGTGGGTGGCTTAGGGCGTCGCTGGGGGAGGGCAGTAAAGGGACAGGCTGGATTTGAGTGAGATTGTTTAGGGGCTGATTTAAAACTACTGGCTTAGCATCGCGGGCTGGCTCGAGCAAGGGTCGGGAGCGGGGGGGGGGGGAAGCCGAACGGGGTCGCCGCAACGGACTGATGCCGGTTTGTGTTTGCGTAAATTAGGTACTGGTTTCTTTACTGCTTTCCTGATGGAGGATGATAGGGTGGGTCGTCGGGGGTGATTAGAGTATACCGTGGTCGGCGAGTCATACTGATACGTGACGGTTCGTATCGGGCGGCTGACTTCTCCCGCATACACGACAGCTATTTATATGCTGAACCATCCTCCGAGAAAGTTCCACAATGTTGTATATTCAATAGAATTTACAAATAAGGGGTCCCAAACCTGATCTCCTAATCTGTGTCCGTGAGTTGTCTACACATGCATCGGTAGAATGAATATTATAAAAAAAAAAAGAAAAAAAAAGTAAAAATGAGTAATAAAAAAGTAAAAAGTAATATTTATTTATATTTATAGAATGCACAATGTACACATAGTTATACGCTATGCTAAAACTAATGAGTACATGACCCTGTTAGCGCGCGGCAAAATGACTTTTCAACAGCATTCGAAAACAAATCAAAACGGCTGACTCAGAATAATTTCCGCATGTAAAATCTCAATATTGTAACTGTTTGCTTGACTCAGGGATCGAACCTCACATTCAGCAGTTTCGCTAGCGAGCTTGCGAATACTAGACCTACGAGTCTTGGTTAGGTAAGTAGGTAATAAATGCAATTTACCATACAAACGATTCGCTTGGCATTTTCTCTGTCAATGTAGGCACATTAACATTCAGAAAACAGGCATCATAATACGGTTACTGCCTACAATAATGACCAGAATATTCTGAAGGTTACGGAATATTTCTTACAGCCCAATACTTGTACTACTGGTAGTCGTCTGCTTAGCCTTTTCTCAATGATGCGTTGACTTCCAGTCTAACCGCATAAAGCTACTCCTTATTACCAGTATTGGACATGGAGCGAGCCTGTCTGACCTCCACAACCCAGGTACTGGGTAACACGATAAGGTAAGACTGGTAGTCAGACTTTCAATGTTCTGACTACCCGTAACGACTGTCAAAGATCTACGAATGACAGCCACGACCAAAACCCTTGAATATACTCATTCGAAAATTAAAAGGTGTTTAGTTGAGAAATAAGTATTTATGTAATAAAACGAAGCTGGCTGGATAGGATATTGGCTAGCCGTGATATAAGGCTACGGTCGAGTGATGAACGGGAGCTGGAAGTAAGGTTGTGTGAGGTGCACCGACCCAGGCGACATAGTTGCTATTGCGATGAGATCCTGAACTATACTGGCGTAGGATAGTGGGCATTGGTACAAAATGGAGGCTATGTCAAGTATTGTGTAAAGTTTGGTTGTGAATGATGATGATGATGATGACCATCACAGTTGACGAAAACTTAATCCTTTTTTATTGCAAATGCTAAGTCTTTTGACTCAAGTGTTCATGACTGGGTTGTGGAGGTCAGATAGGCAGTCGCTCCATGTAAAATACTGGTATTCAGCTGCATCCGGTTAGACTGGAAGCCGACCCTAACATAGCTGGAAAAAGGCTAGGCAGATGATGATGATGTGTTCATGACACGATTTATCTATTTAATAATGTGGTATTTTTTTTTGTACTTAATGATTGACTGTATGATTGATGAACTCTTGCGCAACATTTATATCCTTGTTAATTCCTCGAAGATATAACAATCCAGCACTTTAGGATTTCCGACGTTCATTATGGTGATTCAGTGCGTTATGTCAACACTTTTTTCGGCTTATGTGAGCAATATTTTTGAGTCAGATTTTTTGCGGTATAAGAGAGAAAAAACCATTTCACAGAATCACAAGCTCAAGGGTCAAGGTTCCATTGCTAAAGTCGATGATCGTTACAATTAGTTAAAGGTTTTTCTTCAGAACTCACGTGTCCTATTATAGATCTGGAATATTGGATGAAATTTTGACGGTTAGACTCATCAGAAAACCCTAACTCCTAGACCTAAAGTTGAAAGACCTATTGAAAAGAGTTCTAAGTTACTGCAATAGGATACGAGACATTAAAGAGACTTTCGTTCTTCACCAACGATTAAGAATTTTGATGACATTATGACATTACACTGAACTTTTCTCATACCTACCAGTCTTCTGAGTCTCCTCGAGACTCATCAGCGTCGCTAGTTCGCTACCCGCCTGAGTGACGCTGAGCCGTTTGGAGTTTCGGATGTTTTGGGAATTAAACTATTTAATTTCTACATAAATTCCACACTTAATTGTTTCGTTGGTCTAGCGGTCGCAAGCGCAACTGCTGAGCATCAGTTCCTGGATTCGATCCCCGGGTCAAGTAAAGTGTTATTTGGTTTTTCCATCTGGAATTTCTCAGTAGCAGCCACGGAGTCTTGATTTGTGCCCGGTTGATGGCAATAGGCTCGCCCCTATTACATGGGACTTAAACATAACTGGCGAAATGTGGGTGTACTATTAGGTGCACCTCTGCCTTACCCTTCGGGTATTACAGGCGTGATGTTATGTTATGTGCCCACGCTTACTCAAGCCAAGACCTTACACCCAAAAGTCAGTCTCAAAATTAGTTATTTACTAAACTTCGAGTACCTATTTATGTACTTACTGAAATGATATTCTGTTATTAGTTATTCAGAATGCGATGTGATTGCGTGACCATTATAGTTTATCATATGGGCACGTGGACATGATCGACTATGTACTTACTTCAACTATAAATAAATAAACTGTCTCACCTTATGTTCAGATCCGGGAAATACGCATCTTTGATTAGTCACAGTAGGTACATTTCGTGTTATTAACGTGAATGGACTACTAAGTAGTTAGAGATAGTTTTCTCACTTAATTCTAGAATTATCTAGACTTTCGTAGAATATTAGTAACGAGCTTATGCCCGAGGCGTCGCCCGCGTGGAGATCGGTAACTGTCCCACGGGATCATAATACCGGGATAAAAAGTATCCTATATGTTAATCCAGGTTATAAACTGTCTATGTGCCAAATTTCATCCAAATCCGTTCAGTAGTTTTCGCGTGAGAAAGTAACAAACGTCCATCCATTCATCTTCACAAGCTTCCGCATTTATAATATTGGTTAGATAAGAAGTAAGAATATTATAATACTTGGTTTTAAACGCTATGTCTAGTCTACATAATGTCCAGAGTTTTCATACATCTCAGTAAAATTACTTGATGTATCATCATCTTCCTGTCCCATGTTACTTGGGGTCGGCGCAACACGTTTTTTTCTTCCATTCTCCCCTGTCAACCGTCACGCAATCATTTACTCCTCACACAATCCTTCCATCGTTTCCTTGGTCGTCCTCTCCCTCTCCATCCATCAACAATTATATTCAGAATATAATTTTTTTCTCGGATACAAGAAAAAACATTTCTTGTAGAAAAAATAAGTAGTATTCTTTATGTTGTCTTAGTCTAGACAACTAAGACAACATAAAGAATACTAATTATTTTCACAGTCTAACCTTTTTACGGAGTACCATCAAAACCTGTTTAGCCGATGAAGGGTGATTGTGTACATAGTGATAGTGACAAAAGAAGAAAGTCAAAAACTTACTCATTTATGAAGTAGGGTAGATTTTAATTAAGACAATTTAAATCATGCATGATAGACAGAAAAGTAGGTAAATGAGATCTATCAAATATGTGGTTGGGTAACCGGCTGTTATCGCTCGCACTTGACCCATTGGCCGTGCCCAATTTCCACGCCGGGTTTCGGTGCCGGGTTGCGATGCGTGTGCGCACGTTTTCGTGTGTTGTCTTGTGTACTTTTCTCTAATAGCATGCTTGGAGATTGTTTTGTTAATTGATAGTTACGTAACTGAAATAGAAGTCTGATTTTCTTTTATGACTAAATATAGCAACAATTAGCGGACGTTGTGAAACCAAAAATGGATCCAATGGGTATTTTTGTGGGCCCCTTAAGAACTCACAAATATATTAGCTTGATCGTTTCACTTTACTTTGGAAAGCAGTTATGAATATGAATATGTAGATGGTTCTAAGAGCAAAAGAAACCAAAGAAACGATGGATGGACCGTGTGAAGGACATATGGCTAGAATGGAGGCGACTTCTGAGATGAAAAGTAATAGAGAAAAATGGAAGAAGAAGACATGGTGCGCAGACCCCAAATACATTGGGATAAGGGCAGGGGAGTGATGATATGGAAAGCAGGTAAACTACTTCTTACTTTGAAGAGGTTTATACAAAGTTTTTTTTTTTATTTAATTTTACTAAAGTTTTGTGCTTAAAATGGAAGCAAAACCATTTTGTGTCATTCTCAAAAGTCACTGTTTCAACTGGCTAATTTAGTACTAAATTGTATGTGTTTGATAACATGGGGTTATTGAACAGAATATGATAAACTTACTTAATAATTTTAGCATTACGAAATGCGATTCATATCTCATTATTTCGGTAGTTAGTTACTGAAGATTAAATAAGTTCATTCTCGACTCGAGAACCGAGAATGTAGTTTTAAGCAAATTAAAACCATATTCTTTTTCAAACTTTGTTACCATTACCAACAATTTTTTACATAGAATGAAAACTAAATACTGTGTGTTATTTATTTGTATAAACTACATAAGTATGTACAAATTGTGGAACATAAGCGAACTTAATAATACTTAAAACTTTTGGGTCCCTCAAAATTGACAAAATATCGAACCGTAAGCGTACCAAGGGAACAAACACTATGGCCTAAATTAAGTATGTACAAATTGTGGAACATAAGCGAACTTAATATTACTTAAAACTTTTGGGTCCCTCAAAATTGACAAAATATCGAACCGTAAGCGTACCAAGGGAACAAACACTATGGCCTAAATTTGGTCCTTCGGTAAGCTTACTGTATTATTCCTTAAAACAATGAACGTATGTTACTGTTAAATCAGTAAAGAGATTTGATATTTCTAACAAAGAGATTAAACTCGCTACTTTTAAAAGGATTACAGGCCCGTAAAATTAAAGATTCACATGCGGGCGAATCTGGGGTCACAGCTTCTCAAAAATAAACACAATTAAAACAGCAGCCCTGCCTAACTGCGGTAAACTCGTTAATTGTAATTAGTGCAGAATGCACGCTCCCTTTTACCACTAGAAATATAAGTATAAACACACAGTATTTCAATTCAGTAGGAGTAGTTTCAGTATTTTTGGGCGGAGAGGGCAAAAGCTGAAATAAATTAGAAAACTATGGGGGAGGTCTTTGCTCAGGGTAAGTGGGACAGAAAAGGCTAATAAAATAAAAAAAATCCACTTCGGATCTTCTCCGTAGCGTGTCGATGGCAATAAGTTCAAATGTTACGTTTAGCCCAAAACTCAGCCACGCGAGCCCCACTCACTAATGCCGTAAGCAGATCATCAAGTGTGCAGGTGATAGGGCATGCGGTGCAAGATGGAAGGTGGGCCATTGTCTGTGGGGAGACGCCGCATACGCACTTGAGGTCTAAGCCGTCCATGAACCCCCATCTACAGAGAAATGAAACTTAATCCTAAATTCCTACCACTACGGATGAAATGGTAGGAATCAGCTCACACACGTGAAACATGCAAAGCTTTTGTACAAATTTTAAGCATGTGTCAGGTAGCAGTTACCCGTGAGTAAGTCGGAGCTGTCACGTGTAACATGACAAAAAGTTAAGCTGACAACCCCTAACATCAGCGTTTGATGTCACAAAAAGCGCCTAATCTTCTTCTTCTTTATCCTGTCGATTATTCCATTAGAGGCTCCGATCAGAACTCTGCCACCTGGATAGTGTTAGCAGGGGCCTCGGACAGGTCCTTTATCCCAGGTCACACAAAGAGCAGGACAGGAAGGGTCAACGTCTGCGATGAGGTTCCGTAGTCACATTTTATTTCGTCAGAATTCTCCCGTCGGACTAAGTGTACCTGCAGCGGCCCACTTGGCTTCATCTTCGGTTTAGAGTTTACCTGATGGGCCATGGAAGATGGTAGCCCGCTGGAAGTTTAAGGACCTTATTGTTGGTCATCGTATTACCCAGTACTAAATAGGTTGTTGGGGAAAGTGTTATTGGGTTTTCCATCAGAAATTTCTCAGTAGCAGCTACGGAGTCTGGATTTGCTCCCGGTTGATGGCAATAGGCTCGCCTCCTATTACTTAGGGCTTAAACATAACTGGCGAAATGTGGGTGTACTATTAGGTACACCTCTGCCTAACTCTTCGGGGATTACAGGCGTTATGTTATGTGTATGTTATGTAAATAGTTGTGGAGGTCAGATACGCAGATACTCCATGTAAAATACTGGTAGTCAGCTGCATCCGGTTAGACTGGAAGCCGACCCCAACATAGTTTGGAAAAGGCTAGGCAGATGATGATAGTTGATTTACTGGTTACCTTTACACTGTGTTTTAGCTCCAGGGTTGTGTGCTCCTACAATGTGCATACACGAGCGTGTCTGTGCACTCGCTGGTATTAATTAGTAAGTAATTAAGTATACATTGTTCACACTGAGTAACGTACTCTCTCCTGCAGGCACATAGGCTAATATTTGGTGTAACGTACATGACTTTGTAATCTAAGCGAAATAGATATTGTAGTTGCAGGTGTAAGGTACTTTATAGAAACTATTAAGTCCTGTAGTTTCTAAGTTACCTGTGACTTAGATGATCAAATAGCTAAGTTCTAGATTGGTACTTAATTTATTAGCACAACTTCGCGAAGCTTAGGTAGGTAGTAGGTACTTATCTGACTTCATTCGATCGGAAGGCCTGTTCCCGTGATCAAATGCCCGAAGTCTCATCGTTGCGACGATAAATGTCAAAAACTTGTCTAAAGTTAAATCAGTAGTTATTTATATTATATACATTAATAAATTAAAATAACCTATATTAACTAACTAACTTAAAAATAAACTTAAAAAATGGCGTCAAAAAACTCCTCCTCAACGTAGTCAACTGGTAATGTACCCAAAAGACTGGCGGCGTTGCCACGTTGTATGGCAACGCTAAGCCTTTGGCCAAGGTAAAAGCCAGCCCTTGGGTCACGGGAAGAGTCAACTAAACGTTTAGAAATGTCCTTGAAAAGGCTGTTAAAGTTAAATTAGAAGTATTTTTGCAAGTTTGAGGGCAGAGATAAGAAACGTGCTTGAATTTAGAGGAATCACCCCTCAGTGGGAATTCAAAATTATTTGTATATTTAAATAATAAGTACCGTGGCGACTGAGCTCTGCTCGTTTGAAAATAGAGAAAACGAATTTTCTGAGATATGAGACCTAGCTAGATCGATCTATCGCCCCCGTTAATCCGTATGTTGCAACTTTCATCCAAATCGTTAGAGCCGTTTTCGAGAACATGACTACAAAATACAAAAATATTTATTTTTCTCTCAAAACATTGTGCCATATATGTATAAACTGAGGCAGCCCCAGTAAGTTACAAATAGTACTTGTGATTGCTCATTTAATAGGATAGGTTTTAAAAGTACTCAACGATTTTTTGAGATTATATTCGCCATTTAGCCTTCAGTTCGTACCCACATTCAATCCTATTCCTAACTGTACTCTCAAGTTCCTCTCGCTGTCCCTTTTAAACATAAACATCCTGTTTACAAAAAAAGCAGATTGTTTTCAAAAGTTTTCCCCTTTGAACTAGGTATAACCTAAGTCGCGGCCGCGGTGTCATGCGCAGAAATCTTATCAACGGAGCTGACCCGTGTGCTCCATTACTCAGTCAGACGGTGCTAAAGCAGCGCGGAATCGCTGCTCCACACTTCACCAAAAAACAAAACTTGTGCCAAATACATTGTTCTTCTTTCCTTCTTTGTTTCTCAACTAAATACCGAACTATGATTGCAATAAACTTTAGAAATATCACAGTGAAAATCTTTTCTGTCTAGTTCAAGTGTTTCTTTTTGGATTTTGTTAAAAATGAAGACTTTTATCGTGTTTAAGTTTGTGCTGTGTTTAATTTCGGCGAGTTTTGTTGGAGGTGAGTCTAGATAGTTTGTTGTAAAACATTTGTTTAAATATTCTCTCTCTGTTACTCACTTAAGTGTTATTTTGCCAGTTTATCGTGTTAATTCAAATTCTTTCACGACAAAAAAAATAAAATCGTAATTATTTAAATATTTTTTTTATTACAATTTAATTAGGAGTTATAGTTAAGTATATAGTATTTGTAAATGCTTCCTTGGTTTACTGATTCATTTAAAATAAGTTTTAAGTTTGTAAGTGGTAGGAACCGTCATAATTATGTTCCAAATCATCTTATTTTTCAAACTTTTCTTATACAGGGTGTAAACAGACCCTTCACGAAGCCGTCAACCAAATATTCTGTACATCAAACTAAGTAACTTTACGCAAAAATTATTGCTGGGAAACGACTTTTTTTTTGAGGTGAAAAATCACGTAATATGGTAGGACTCGATGGAACGCACTCAAAGCATTGTGCTGATGGATGAATCGAATAGTATGGGGTTATGGAGGTGTTTAAAGTAAAAATCAGACATTAAAAACAAGTATTTAAAAAAAAAACTGGTGAAAAAGTTGGAACTTTGACCCCCCAATATCTCCGTAACTAGAAGGTTCCCAGGTATGGTCTAGAACAAAAAAAATATGACAAAGACGGGAAGAACAACTGCCTTTCGGCTTCGTTAAGGGTCTATTTACACCCTTTATATGTAGGTGTCAATTTCAGATGCATAATTTTGAGGTCGATAACTAAACAATCAAGTTACTCTAATACTAACTTGATTGCAAACTGACGTCTTGATTTAGAAGCATCCCCAGTCGGTTCGATTTAGAGCGCAGTTTGATGTTTGTCGATAACTATTATGCATAACTTTTGTCAAGAGTTCGACTTTGTAGCTTAAACTTAAACTGAACTTGTTACTCGCGTTAGATCTAGCGTTAATTTTAGAGACTTGTTCACTTATTGAGAAGGGTTGTTGCCATAGTTTGCTTCTATCAATTATTGTAGTCCAATGATTGCCACACAACATTTACAACTAAACATTTAGATCTTGGACGTGTTCCATTTCGTATAGCTTTTATATCATATAAATTGTAAATGTAATCAATTGATGGGTTTGATTTAATTTAAAGTGTCTGTTCTTCTTTTTAGAGCATATAAATAAAAGCTTGTTGTAAAAAAAATACTGTTTACTGTTGATTTCTTTTTTAGTTTACGCTGGTTTGCCATACCATACCCATAGCATGGGGGTGTACAAAAAATTAACTGGGCCACCACCATCTTTGAGAGTCCCACTTAGCTAACCATGCATTGTCATCCAAACTTAACGTGTATCCAAAATTTCAGATCAATCGGTTGGGGATAACTGTTTTAAAATTCAGTTGCAAGACTTGACTTATTTACTTAAAAACAATGCAAGTTAAATAAAAGTTTGAAGTAATAAAAAAACATTCAAAATGAATTATGTAAATCGGTGCACTATGCAAAAGATGCAAACGGATGGAACTTTGGAACTTCCGGAATCTGTTGCCACCACACCTATTCCATATCAATACTGGCTCTGAGACATCTCTTAAACGTGGTTTAGATGTTTTAATCGCGTTTAGTTTCATCATTGTTAAAATTCACGCTTAGCCTCGCCAATAAATATTACTAAGATCGAATTCTTAAAACATAACATAATTAACATAACATCACGTCTGTAATCCCTGAAGAGGTAGGCAAAGATGTAAACTAATAGTACACCTACATTTCGCCACTTATGTTTAAGCCCTATGTAATAGGGGGCGAGCCTATTGCCATCAACCGGGCACGAATCCAGACTCCGTGGCTGCTTCTTAGCAATTCCTGATGGAAAAACTTAAAAACACTTTGCCCGACATGGGAATCGAACCCAGGACCAGACCGCTAGCGACCACTAGACCAACAAGGCAGTCAATAAGGCAGTTCGAGGCAGTTGAGATTCTTTAAACAACTAAGTAGTTATTGCCGTCTAATCAGAGCGTTTACATGTAAGTTACGAAACTTTATCTGATGACGTCACAGGTGGATAACCCGGTCACATGAACCCATAGTAGCTCGGGACGCGGCCGTGTCGCATTTCCACTAATCTGTCGGTTAACGCTTAAAAAAACAAACAATTATCTCCTATCTATTCTCTCCCTTATCTGTTTCTAAGAAGTCATGATGGTGGTCGTTATTCGCAAGTGGGTATTTTGATGATTGAGAAGTTATACAAATCAGTTTGAGGCGCGACATTTGAGCACTTATATGACGCACATAAACTCAACTGTAGTCAGAGTTGATTCATAAACATATTAATAGAATACTACATTTTTATTAACCCTATTAGCACAAGGATATTCTTCTTATTCCGTGTGGTAAATCCCTAACCTGATGTCAGAGTTTTTATGTCGCCCATGGGCCTCTGACTTGGCTTTACATGCCGCATGCCGGCGAGAAATATCTCTCAGGCATGCTGGTTTCCTTACGAACTGAAGGACCTAAACTTCTTACAATTCACTTTCCATCTGC
The DNA here is from genome assembly GCA_905163415.1 of Noctua fimbriata. Classification (NCBI taxonomy): domain Eukaryota; kingdom Metazoa; phylum Arthropoda; class Insecta; order Lepidoptera; family Noctuidae; genus Noctua; species Noctua fimbriata. Next base: position 6,460,752 of record LR990946.1, read on the forward strand.
GTAATTGGGTACCTACTTACAAAGTAAATGTAAAAGTAGGTACTTAAGTTAGGAAAACACCTAATTAAATAAACCTAATAGATCTTTGCTTCAGACAAAATCGGTCAATAATGATAATCTTTAGTTAATCCAATCAATTATAAATTGTAGCCTGTTCAATTTATTACTTGTAAGTAGGTATCTAGGTAGGTTTTCATACGAAGACCTGTGGTGGAACAGTACTCGTTATTTTTGAGAATGTTTCAGTGACATGATCACTAATATACCTTCTCTAGTGCCTACCCCTAGATACCTTAGTGCCTAGGCACTGCAATGTATGCATACAGTACCTACAAGATTTTCATATTTAACAATTACTTTTTCATACAAACGTTGACTGTCGGCTGCGTCTTTTATATTAGGGGTTAAAGTATGAAATTGCCGATTTGTATGGACGATTTCGTGAAATATGATATTTTCATACTAACATATGAAAATATCATATTTTATTTTTTTAATATTATATTTTTTTATTTTTCTTGCAAACATCTGATCCGATTATGATGAAATTGATAACTATAGTTAGAGCGATAAAAGCTGCGCTGCACTACACTATCTTAAATTCTCAAAACACAGTCTAGGACAAAAATATACCAACTTGAAGTAGTGAAACCGAACATTGAAACTGGTGTTTTGACACACTACCCTATGAGGAACAACAACTACTAGTACGGTTTTTAAACTCTAAAAGGTACGTAATTTTACAATTAATCCAATAAAAATGAAATTAGGAAAACAGTATACGTCAAAGTTGCAAACAGAAAAAAATGTGAGAGAAAAAACGGCAATTTCATAGTTATAGACCTATTATTTACTTGTTCTAAAGATAAATTAGTGGTTTAGATACTCGTCATAATGGCATTAATTTAAATAAAAGTGGAAATGGTTGGCAATACAGCCTCCAAATGCATGTGCAGTACTTTAATCATACATAACATAACATCAATGATAATCCCCGAAAGGTTAGGCAGAAGTGTGCCTAACTAACAGTACCTACTACCTTATTTTTAAGGTCTATTTTTATTTCTATTTTCTTTGTAAAGTTCATTCTGATTCTGACACCAGTTTTAATATCCAAGCAGATACTTTAGGTGTTCTATAAACTGTTTGATTAGAATAGAACAACTTTACTTCGAGTGGTTTTCATGACATTTTGCTTACTACAACTATACCTACTACCAATAAAACTGGTTGATGAAGATTTCTATCTGTTTGTCCCAGATAGACTTCAAGCAAAACTTGGGCAGCTTTGAACTGTTTTTGTCGTATTTTACGATGATTGATGAAACAATATCCTAAGTGGTGGCTTACCTCGTTCCGGAAAAGTTTTGTCAAGTTCATTTATTGCGAGGAGTACGAAGTTACAACAGTTGGTATTGTTAGTAGCTATTTCTTGCTTCTTCTTCTTCTTATAAATTCGTTATGTCTGTCTGTCTGTATGTTTGTCCGTATGTCACAGCCACTTTATTCCGGAACTATTAGGACTACATAGTTGAAACTTGGTAGGTACATGTATTCTGTGAACCGCTTTACGATTTTTATACAAAAATAAAAAAAATAAGGGGGGCTCCTCATATATGAAACTGAAACTAAAAAAAATCTATAGATAAGTCTTTAAAAATGACATTAAGGTTCCTAAAACCGTTTTTTCTCAAAGTCAATCGTTTGAAAGATAGGCACTTCCACTTTTAAAATGTGTGTGTCCTCCTCTAAATTCTATAGTAAGAGGAGGAAAACTCTGAAAAAATTGTAGGAAATGGGATTTTTCATCAAACTGCAGCAGTAACTTTGTTTTTCATTAACATGCTATGATCGTGATATAATGAAACAAATTTAGTTTTGCTTGTGAATGTAATACAATACAACATGAATGAATGTGCAAAATATTTTTATTATATTGTTTGGTGCTACGGTGCCCTGTGTGCGTGTGGGTGCGACTTGCACTTGGGCGGTTTTTTTTATTTGTTGCTTTAAGAACAGTTGAAAACAAACAAAAAGACACGCACCGAAAACACAACTTCAACTTCCTCCTTTTTTAAAAGTCGGTTATGTTTTAATTTTCATAAACCACGTTATACAACCGCTGGGCAAAAGGTCCCCAAAATGACTTTCTGCCTCGTTTTGCCATTTTGGGCTAAAGTCATCACTATAAATATCTTTTATTTTTGCGGCTCTTAACCGCAGTGAGTATGGCGACTTAAATAGAAAATTATGACCTCTCATTTCCCCAGAAAGACAAAACAATAACCTTTATTACACAAAAAGCTATCTAACATTTTTTCCTAACCACTTGGCCACAACCACCATGCTCAAGCGACACGCGTTTTGCGACAGCGCCTGCGAAGAAAATAAATGAAACAAAACGGTGAAGGAAAAGATCATGAGGTCCTAGAACGAAAAATTCGAAAACATGTGACGTCTACCAATCTGCACTGGGCCCGCGTGGTGGATTATAGACCATTCCCTCTTATAGAAAGGAGGCCTGTGGGAACATTATACTGGCTGGTTATGGCATTATATGGCTGATTATGCTATGCTTATGATATTATGATATGCTTAGAGTAGGCCCCGAGTCACCATAGTCATGCCGTCATGGAACAAATGACGCGCGTCTTTTGTCTCATCGCCCGAAGTCGTGCACTGGTCCTTATAACACCAAAAGATTAAACTTTTTTCCTCGAGATCTCCAAGTAACGCAGGAAAATAGCGTCATTTTGACGTAAACTAGCGTCTGGCAGAATTATTTAACTTCGTAGTAGACAGCTTAGAGGAGCTGTGTGAAGGCAAGTTGGGAATTATTAAATATTTAATTAAACGCCGTGTCGGGACTGCCGCGGATTCGCCACGAAATGGGATATAACGTAAACCAACGTGTTCTATATTAATAAGATTTTTGTATTAAACTATGATAAGATTACATTGCGTGGTTGTGGAACTAAAGACCAAAAAGTGTTCATGAGCTTACGCTTCGCTTCGTTGGTTAAAAGAAAAAAAAAACTGAAGATTTTTAGGTTGGGTACCTACCTGCTACATGAATTATACTTATAAATCATCTCAATCATTCTATTATTCTGGGTCAGATAAATTAGCTAACGAAACTCGACTCGTCATGTGAGTATCTTTCTCGAAAGTTTTTTTGGAGGGTCAATGACTCAAATTCAAAGCATTTCTTTCAAATAGACCCGTGACAGGCACTGCTACCTACAGTCCAGCCACAGGTATAAAAGATGTGAATGGACTCTGTAGCTGCCCATCCCAAAATCGTAGATCTCGTGAAGAAGAATGGGCAAGAAACTCCAAGGACACTCTTTACAAATCAAGTTGGATATTACATAGTCCTGGGGTGGTCCTGGATAAAAAAAAAATATAAGTTTATTGTCACAAAAACCTTTGTATACAATACCATTACAATACCATACAAGGCTGTACAAATAGTGAAAAACCCTGCCTCCTAAACTAGGGGGACCCTGTGACCTAGGAGTCAGTGTTCTACTGTAACTTTGTGTACAAAATAAACCTTTATTTGTGTGTTTATAAACCTACAATGACCTTGTTTAACTATGCTTATGAATGTGTGAGAGTGTGGGTAAGGGGGGATGGCTGTGTGAGTGGGATTTGGTGTGCTGTGGTGTGGTGTGGTGTGATGTGGTGTGGTGTGGTGAGGTGTGGTGTGGTGTGGTGTGGTTTGGTGTGGTATGGTGTAGTGTGCTGTGGCGTGGCGTGGTGTATGAGAAGGGGGGGTGTGGTATGGAGTCGTGTACGGTATGTTCGTGTGATGTTGCATGTGTTTCTATATTCTTCTTTTTTTTTGTAGTAGTAGTATTATTATAATGTGCCTACTTTATTTTAGAAATGAGGTCTTCTGTACGGGAATAATCCTGATTATACAGCCAGTTTTGTAATTTATTTTTCAATTCGTGTTTGTTTAAATTACTTATTAGGATATGCTTGTTGACCCTTCTGTAAATGAGTGAGCTTATTACATAAAGCTGGTAATAAAAATAATAAAGAAAAAATATTTATTTATCGTAGGGACATGACGTGCTACAAAATGACAAAAAAGACACACTACAATATTGTTCCTTATACAGGGTGTAAACTGACCCTTCACATAGCCGTCAAGCATTCTGTACATCAAACTTATTGCGCAAAAAATATTGCTGGGAATCGACTTTTTATTTGGGGTGAAAAATCAGGTTTTACGGTAGGACTCGATGGAAAGCACTCAAAGCATTGTACTGATGGATGGATTCAATAGTACGGGGGTCGTGGAGGTGTTTAAAGTAATAATCTTATATTAAAAACATGTATTTAAAAAGAAACTTGTGAAAAAGTTGGAACTTTGACCCCCAATATCTCCGTTAGTAGAAGGTTCCCAGGTATGGTCTAGAACAAAAAATTATCGCAAAGAGGTCACAAGAGAATAGAACTAGTGCCTTTAGATTATGTTAATGGTCTATTTACACCCTTTATATGGTTGATTACATTATAAGTACAAACATACACCATGTCATAATATGCAACGTGATTATAAATTGCGAATGACCTAACTCCAGCTCACAAACTGGGAAGAGGACACAATTAATTGTTGAGTTTTATAAGCTTGCATTTATGAAATAAGTCACGAGATCATGAAGAGGGCAACTTAACGACTAGCACGCCATCATCATTAATAAGTACCTCTGTTATTATGAGACTGCCTCGTTGGTCTAGTGGTTGCAAGCGCGACTGCCGAGCCTGAGGTCCACGGTTCGATTCACGGGTCGGGCAAAGTGTTACTGGGTTGTTTCATCAAGGAATTTCTCAGTAGCATCAACGGAGTCTGGATTTGTGGCCGGTTGATGGCAATAGGTTCGCCCCTATTACATGGGACGTAAACATAGCTGGTGAAAAGTGGACGTACTGTACTATTAATTAGGTACACCTCTGCCTAACCCTTCGGGGATTACAGGCGTGATGTTATGTTATGTTATTATGATAATCATGCGAGGTTATAATAACTAAGGGGTTTAACAAGGGGCTTTCACTTTCAAAGCGTTTTGTAACTCTACAGCGACTTCAACAGGATTGACTATAATGCCTTTCAGCAGCATTTATGTCAATGCAATAGATTTATTTTTACACTTTTCTCTTATCACCATTTTCGATCGTTATTTCTTCTAGAATATCACAAGGTGTTAGTCCTCTGGGTCTCCTGTCAAATCAAGTTCAAAATTAGGTTGGGAGCTAGCCGTTTTTGAACATCAAAATTACATAATACAGCGCCCCCAAACGGCCGTACTTCACAACTTCTGAAGAAGAAGTGGCGCAAGAAACGGCCCGGCAATATCAGTCTTAAGTTTGCCAGCAACATTAAAGTACTGCTCATCTACTTACTAACGTAGGTAGTGTAGGTAGGTACTAGTTGAGCTTATCGGTCATGTTCGATAAAAGACTAGGTGGTCGTGGAAGCCCTTTAAAAAGTATGTTAAGGTCGCTCTGGAAGTAAGTAGTTCAATCAGATGCATAGCCAGCAGAGGCGAGGGTCCATAGAACTCGATTCCTACCGGATTCCCTTTTAAAAATGGCACAGTCAGTATTCTATAGACAAACAATATAATAGATTAAAGACATTATGTACTGCGGCTTACCTCTTACAAAAATTGACCCTTCGCTACTGATAGGCAGTGCTTTTTTTTTCTTATTTTTTCCAAGAAGGACATACTATATTACATGGTTGGGTTAATTCTTAGTTTCAATACCCAACCCCATGCTAATATTATAAATAGGAAAGTAATGCTGTCTGTCTGTTACGTTTCAATGGGCCCACAGGTACACCATGACCCGGTTAGACATAACATATACTTTTTATTCCGACAGTACGTTAAATATTCAAATCATCATCATCATCATCATTTCAGCCGAAAGACGTCCACTGCTGGACATAGGCCTCCCCCAAGTGTCGCCACATTGACCGGTCCCGTGCGACTCGCATCCAGCGGATCCTTGCAACCTTCACCAGGTCATCGGTCCACCTAGTGGGAGGCCTTCCAACGCAGCGTCTTCCGGTTCGCGGTCGCCACTCCAGAACTTTTTGGCCCCATCGGCCATCCGTTCTGCGAGCAATGTGCCCTGCCCACTGCCACTTCAGTTTGGCTATTCTTCGGGCTACGTCGGTTACCTTGGTTCTCTTGCGGATGTCCTCATTTCTGATTCGATCACGCAAGGAAACTCCGAGCATAGCCCTCTCCATTGCCCTTTGGGTGACTTTAAGCCTTCTGATAAGGCCCATTGTGAGCGACCACGTTTCGGTCCCGTATGTAATCACTGGCAACACACACTGGTCATAGACCTTCGTCTTGAGACATTGCGGTAAGTTGGACGAGAAGATACCCCGCAACTTCCCGAACGCTGCCCAGCCGAGTCGGATTCGACGATTGACCTCTTTCTCGAAGTTAGACCTACCTAACTGGATCGTTTGTCCAAGGTAGACATAATCGTCTACAACTTCGAGTGTAGAGTCTCCGATCTTGATAGGAGTGGGTGTTACATGGGTATTCAACATGATTTTGGTTTTGTCCATGTTCATTTTAAGACCCACTTTTTCGGAAGCTCTGCTAAGGTCATCCAGCATTGTACTGAGGTCCTCCATGGTCTCAGCCATGACCACTATATCGTCGGCAAACCGAAGGTGAGAGATGTACTCGCCATTGACGTTGATGCCTAGCCCTCTCCAGTCCAGAACCTTGAAGATATCCTCCAGTGCAGCGGTGAACAGTTTCGGAGATATGACGTCTCCCTGTCTTACACCTCGCTGCAGAAGGATAGGTTCTGAGGTCTGGTCCTGAAGTCGGACTGACATGGTGGCGTTTTTGTACAAACACTTCAACACCTCGATGTACCGATAGTCGATTTGGCACCGTTGGAGAGACTGCAGTACAGCCCAAGTCTCGATCGAATCGAAGGCTTTCTCGTAGTCCACAAACGCCAAGCAGAGAGGCAGGTTATACTCTTCGGTCTTCTGTATAACCTGCCGCAGCGTATGTATGTGGTCTACGGTGCTAAAGCCTTTTCGGAATCCGGCTTGTTCGGGAGGCTGAAAATCGTCAAACCTGCGCGCGAGACGATTCGTGATGACTCTTGAGAACAACTTGTAGACATGGCTTAGAAGTGAGATGGGCCTATAGTTCTTCAGCCGGGCATTGTCGCCCTTTTTGAAGAAGAGTACCACCACACCCCTGCACCATGCCTGCGGCGTTTTCCCCTCAAGTATGACGGAATCAAACAGCTTCTGAAGGGCCTTAAGTACCGGTTTTCCACCCGCCTTCAGGAGTTCGGCCGTAATTCCGTCATCACCCGGTGCCTTGTTGTTTTTAAGCTGTTTAAGAGCCATCCTAATCTCGTACAGGCTGAAATATTCAAAATTCAAATTAAATTTCAAATATTTTTATTTGTAGAACACAGGTAAACAAAAGTACAGATGTCAATATTAAAAAATGAGCGCTATGTCTTGTCGTCAACGGCGTACAAATATTCTAATTCTAATTATCATAGGGGTAATTAATAAAAATAACAAAATTAATAATAACAGTGACACAATGAAAATTAATAATGAAATATTTCAATACACATTTTCGAAAACTGGTTCTTATCGCACTACGATTAGGTTCACACATTACGCACGTTGATTTATATAATAGGTACGTAAGTTATCCCTTGGGAAGGCTGTTGGAATAGCGGTCAAAATCGATCATTTAGTTAATGAAGTCACATAACAAAGATTCTAGTTCTATTAATTCCCTATTAAATTTTCGACGCAAAGCCACCTTTGATAATTCCAAATCATTTTAATTCAGTGTTCATCCAAACAGCTGATGTTTGTTTACTAATTGTCTAATTAGGATAAAGTCAAGTCCAGTTTATGATGCACCTGTCTCATAAATAGTCGCGTGGATGGGTTGTCATCTGGCATAAACTGTATACATATTTCTGATTGAGGCAGTGTCTCTGTGAGCGTCACTAAGCATAGTTTTCTAATCTATATAGCCTATAATTATGTAATTAGTCAAATATCGTCTTCATCATCATCACTTCAATCATAGCTGATCATAAGCCTCGCTTATTGTTTACGTTGTGCCAATCGCCACGCTCCTGTGCCAGAATAAAGCTATAATATAGTACTTAGTAGTAGGTAAGTAGGTACTGAAAAGGATTTTTCAATACACTTTCTCGAAAACTGGTTCTTATCGTACTACGACTAGGTTCGACATGCATGTATTTTACACACGTGGATTTTTAATATTTTTCCACACACGTGCGGAAATAAAAAAAAAACACAGATAAACTATAGGTACTTACACTAAGTCCAAATGGGTTCAATGACTATAGTCAGCGGTTGTTTTTTTTTTTAAATCTCGGCAAAGCGATATGCGGCTTTACGGCGTAAATTATATTTTTTGAGTATTTAAATTGTGTTTATAATTAGAATATCATAGATAAACATGATTATTTAAGACAAATATTTACTTTTATGAACAAATTAACATTTATTTGTGTTCTAAATTAAAAAATATTTGAATTTTTTATTTTTCATATTAGGCTGTTTAGTGGCATCATAACTTTGCTTCTTCTTCAACTTGGTGAAAGCAAAGCGCGGAAAAAAAGCAAATTAAATCATAGTTTCCTAACAATTCCTGACAAAAATACTTTCCGTTTTAATATTTTATTTCTTCGAAAGTGTACTGAAAAAGGTCGTTTGATACGCGTGGGGATTTGTTACTGCAGTTGTCGGCTCCATAACACCCTCGCTTGCAGCTAAGTGGTCGCACAAAAACTTCGACATCGTTTCGTTGGCGCTTGTCAAAACTGTAACTTGGCTTCGATCTATGGGATGTAGCGATCACATTTCATTCTATCATTTTGAATGATGTAAACTTGTCTACAAAATTTCTATTCGTTTGTTTTGACCACGTGACTTAACGTTGGGATGACGTCATTCCCATACATTTGATTCCTTTTCTATTAGCGTTAAGGATTGTAGATTGTCAACTTGGCTAAGCCTGCAGGTGTTAATTTCGCCTCGAATGCAATAGCACAGTTTCCCCATTTAAATATATCAAAATGTACCTACATTTCCACTTCATGAGGTTCTAGACCAGTGTCAAACACTTTTAAAGCGTTAAGTATTGCTATAACGACTTTTAACTTTTCGGTAGCATATGTCAATCGAACACATTTTCGACTTTTGCATTGTCGTTATTGTTTGACAGGAGATTAAAGACTAATTACTAATTACTCGACACCACTACATTACTTTTACAGAGTGACACCACCGACGCACAAACACTTACCACAGTATTCAGTAGATCATTCCGCACCCTCATATTTCATCGATAATTTAAAAAAATATAACCGTTTTTATATATTTTGACCGTGTAGGTATTGCACTTTTGTAGGAAACAGTCGATTTTATTGCATCAGTAATTTAAAAAAAAACAGTCAAAATGTAAGGAATAGCCGTTTTTTATTATTATTGACGTTAAATTTCTAGTTTCGGTATGATGTCCTGAACGATGTTCCTTGCACCCTGTATAAACTATACTTTATCAAAATTCTCTGATCGTTTTCAGCACGCGTAGAGTATCTCTAAAATCTTTGAAATCGACAAGATTGATGAAGCAATCATGATATATTCTAAGTAATTAAGGTCAAAAGCTTACCCTCATCAATCGTTGTACTCTCCAAGAACATACTCCTAAATGGTTTCTATATTTAGTTTTATCCCATTCCCTGGACCAAATCACCATCTTACCACTTAGAAAATCTGGGAAACATAGCAAAGATACTTTGGAATTAATTGAACGATGATGGCTAGAAACGGGGTGAATAATGAGATTACGGCTGATAGGCGAACTGAATGTTTGGGAGAAGACATGCTGACCTGATCTCAAATAAAATGGTATAGATAAGGACATAATATTATGATATTTTATGAAGCAATATAGCAGTTGCCCGCGACCTATGTCCATGTGAAATTATTATAAAAATATCACTTACCTATTTCAATTAGATTTCATTCATCAATTTCATGGGGTTTTTTTTTGCGCGGGTTCCAAATTATTTTTCTAAATCAATCAAAATAGCCTAAGTGTAACATCAGCTATCTGCCAGTACCTAAATGTCCCGTCAAAATCGGTCAAACCATTTTGGAGATAAGCCGGAACAAATAGATAGACAGACATAAATTGAAAAAATATAGTAAATAAAATGTATAAATACTTTCATATATGCATTCAGTAAAATGCTGTTATTTTGAAATTACAAACAGACACTTTAATTTTGTTTATTTGTAAATAGATGATTGTCGGTTTGTAGTTAATACCCGGATGAGGGTCATACAGTCCAGGATATCATAGCTCAAAGCCACAAAGGGAACAATGCTGCTAATAATGATGATGAATGCTAAACTGTAAGAAGTAGGTACCTATTTACGAAATCAATCTCCGTGCGTCCAATCGCTATCATCATGCCTCTATGTTTATAATTCGTGTTCAGCGATAATCCCGGTGACCTCACGCTGATCACCGATGCAATGCCGACCATATTTGTAATTCTAAACGAACAGCAACCGCTTTGCCACAAGCTACGCGCTCGCAAGTATTTACTGGGACTCGAATATGACAAACAAAGTATAAGAAAAAATAAAGCGACTGACGAAAAACATATGAAAGAAATCGCTTAGAGTTTGCTACGCTAACCGCGAGTATCTTCGACGCGATCGTTTTCATGCGGTGACGAACGCGCATGTTGACGCGAGTGGCATCGCCCGAGGTCGTGTACGTGGCAATAGACGTGCTAGAAGCTTAAATGATGATTTTATTACACCTGCCCTGAATTAATGCCGCTGAGTGAAATAGCTAGTGTTTTAATATTTATTAGTTAGATACTTAGTTCAAGTTCTGTCTTATTTAATTTGTTGAAATGATAATTGCTTACCTATTCATAAATTTATTTTTTTATGAGCACATAGTAGATTATACAAATAATGTAATCGAATAAACGCTCATGGGTAATAAAATAAATAAGAGGTAGGTAATGGCATTTTGCTGTAAAATTTTCTTGTCTTGAACATAAAGTTATTTTCAGCCTGTTCTACTATTCCCACGGCTGGGACCAGCCGAGAGAGGGAGTAGCCGTAAATGGCTGTAATCCAAAACGCGTGCCCAATGCGGGTTTGTTTACAAATTCTCTTAATGTATAAACTTACTATCCTCCCCTAAGTAATATGCATTTTACTACCTAGCCTTCCATTCATTAAAACAATGAACCCATTCCACTTAATAACATATTACATAACATCACGCCTGTAATCCCCGAAGGGTGAGGCAGAGGTGTACCCATTAGTACACCCACATTTCGCCAGTTATGTTTAAGTCCCATGTTATAGGGGGCGAGTCTATTGCCATCAACAATGCACAAATTCTGACTTCGGGACTGCTACTGTGAAATTCCTTATGGAAAAACTTAATAACATTTTGCCCGACCTGGGAATCGAACTCGGGACCTCATGCTCAGTGCAGCTCAGCAGTTGTGCTCACGACCACTAAACAAACGAGGCAGTCATACTATTTAAACTTAATACCTATTTAAATTAAAAATAAAATACTAAACTCACTAACAAACAGTCCTGAAAGCCATCGAATTTTAACCATTTACAAACGTAGTCAAAATTTTTTTTTTCTTAAGATTTTTTCATTTATTAAACAAGCGAGCAAGAAAAAAAAAATAGACATTTCCAAAAAAAAAATAATATTTCCAAAAAAATGCCCAAAATATGAATATATGTATATATATCCCCATATTGTGGGAAAAATACAATAAGATGGGTTAAAAATAAAATCGCAGTTTAAAAAAAAAAAAAATATTAAGATGCTAGTGCAGCAATAGGGAAGTTTACCTATAACCCAACGATTTCCACCTCCTGCATAGAACTAATCTTAGTCTAGCCTACACAGTAACGATGCATATTGTCGATCGCGATAACGCATCGTTCTCACCCCCGCATATATTTGCGCTGATTCCACTGAATTGGATAATTCTGCTTACCTCCTGTAGTCTGTATGAAATGCACTTAAATAACGATTTGTTCATCACAAGCGAACTGCCTTTGTCTTGTCTAATTCGTGGCACAAGATCTTTAAATAGGTCGGTCATCCTTCTCATATAAAGCCAACAAATGAACAAATCCTTCTAAATTGTTCAGGTCGCCACACTCGATTTGGCATTATTTATCGTACAGTAAAGCCGACACAAAGTAATCACCATCACCACACGTATCCGCTCTGCCAATCGGTAAACTCTGTTTGGTTTGGAGTCTACTGTTCATCATCATCACCATCATTTCGTCGAAAGACGTCCACTGCTGGACATAGGCCTCCCCCAAGTGTGACATTGACCGGTCCCGTGCGACTCGCATGCAGCGGATCCCTGCAACCTTCACCAGAATCTACTATTGACTCGGCACAATTCGAGCTGCTTTTTCCAGCCGTATATTTACATTATTGAAATTATACCACTCCAATTGCACGCAATTCAACTTTCATTCAGTTGCCCTGTTACTTGCCACCCTGAGAAGATCATCGCTCCACTGAGCCTAAAAGGACGTCTTACCTTACTTTCGTGTTCTCCAGTCATGAAAATCGGTTCTACGGCTAATATGGCCGGCCCATTGCAACTACAGCTTATTTATTCTGCGAGCTGTATCGTCAACTTTGGGTGTCTGCTGGATCACCTGGTTCCAAATTCGATCTTTCTGAGAGTTATTCGATCCCTCAAAGTGATGCGTGATCCCTCAGAGAGAACTTATCAATGTTAATAGTCTAATAATTCTCTTCACAGCCCTAACTTCCTCCGAAGAGGTGGAAGTAACAGACACATGCTGCATGCACGGCGAGAGCGCGGCGGTGACGGCGGCGACTTGCGCAGACGTCGCCCCTCCGGATGACATCGAGCCCGAGCAGATGGACGTGTGTGTCGCTGCCGTGGCCAGCTGCTGCGAGAAGCAGATGAAGTTAGGAAATAGACTTACTTATGACATCTTTGACGGTCACTTTTGAATTTTGACTGATTTTTTTAATATACTTTAGGTGTTCCTTAATTTTCATATCTTGGACAGAAGAAAATTAGGAATTCAGCATCGTTCTTACTCCTTTATTTAAAAAAAAAAATAAGATACTGACCTTCCATCTGTTCCTTTTTCGAGGTGTTTATCTGCTTTAGGTACCTTAGGCGCGAATTATACAGAAACGGCGTAAGGTGAAGGCGCGGCGCAGGCGCTTATATTCGTGTCAGTTATCACTTAGTATCAGTATATTCGAGTCCCTTTTAGATGGCTGCTATTGACGTACCGATCTCCTTCAAATGTAATAATTTCTGATTTCAGATCAAAAGATTCGTGTTCAGCGGGAATGAAGTTAGCCGCTGCGAAGAAATGTAGCACAGCAGATTCAGACATTGGAAAGGTAATATATTTAATTTAATAAAAACATTAAATTAGGTAATTAATATGTAAGACTACGCACAACCTAAACCGATGGCTTTAGAAGTGGGATATGCACAAAATTTCTTAACAATGAAGGTGAGCACCAAAAAAGGATTAAAAAAAACTCCTAACGGATTTATTACGAAAGTTTATCATTTTTGCGATACGAATTCCCATTTTGTACATGTAAATAGGGCGCTAGGATTGGTTTCGGCCCAGCTGGGGTCACCAGACTGTGATAGATACTTCAGTATGCTTTCTGTCAGAAGTCGCCTGAACTTCTAGAGTGGCTCTTAATGTTGTTCTTTATTACAGACGTGTTGTGAGGAGTGTTCCTTTGGAAGATGGACGGGAGAGGCTCAAGGCAAAACAGCGTGTGGCGAAGTACCGTCTCCTGAAGAAGTCAGTCCTTCCACTGCGCTCCGGAAGAGTGCTTTCCGCTCATGTTGTTTGGTAAATTAAATTTGTTTTGTCCAAAAAAAACTTATTTGGGAATAATATCCGAACTCAGAAAGGTACTAACTTCGAAAATTAAAGATGCTGAAATTACTGATAATAGTAAGCCATGGAATTCCATCTTATGTTTTACAATTCCAGTATAACTTCATTTTATTACAGTACCAAAATCTCATAACATAAAGCTTCAAGAATATAAACAGATCAAACATCAAGTACCTAAGTTATGATGAGGCCTCATAATGTGGTACTCAGCGGCAGAGCAAGGCTGCCAATGATGTTGATGAAGAAGAAATTATGGTTGATCCTATTGCAACATTTCAGGAAGCAGCAGAAACTCCAGAAACAACCACAACAGAGAAACCAACTACAACAACAGAGAAACCAACGACAACAACAGAGAAACCAACGACAACAACAGAGAAACCAGCGACAACCACAGAGAAACCAGCGACAACCACAGAGAAAAAGATAGAGACGACGACGGAAAAGAAAGTGGAGAAGCAGAAATGTGAGAAGGATTCTTGTGATCATGAGTGTAGTGATGAGAATGGAGTCGTGAGGTGTTCTTGTCGTGAAGGGTACAGGCTACAGGGCGACAAGAAGTCTTGTAAAGGTAAGGGATCATAGGAATAACTGGTTTAAGATAGTGCAAGCGTTTTATATCTTCTGTGCTTCAAAGACATTAATCATTATTCATTATTTGTTATTATTTTATTTTTCATGACTTCTTGGTTCTTGTGGGATCTAGAGCAATAACATGTACTTTTTCCGTTTAGTATAAAGATCTATACAACATTAGTTTTAGTATATGCGAAAACTGAAACACCTGTTCAAAACTGTATCATGAAAAATCACAAAATTATAAGCTTGTTCTGTTACCTGGTTGTCCGCACAACAAAGTGGTCACCACGTGATGCGCCCGTGCGGTCGCCTCCAGCGTCGTCTTGAGCTCATTGGTAATAATAATTTGGCAGTAGGTACCTAAATGATTGCGATAGGTACTTAGTGTCGCTCGATATCCAACTTGTAGCTTTTTTTTTAATATTTTTGGGACAAAATATAACATGGTTATACTAAAAATAATGTTGTAAATGTGTCTATAAAAAATGGTATTGACTCTCTTTAGAAATAAGCATCATCTTTGTACTATTTTTCTGTTCCTTTCTTCTTTTCTATATTTAGTGTGTACATAAATTGTTTAGTAAATAAATTCACTGTTTCCACAGAATTCCTTTTTCTTTCTGTCTGAAAACTTGTCAGTATCCACATTGTTATCTATTGTTCGATACATTCATTTTTATTTATGTAAATGTTCGGTTTTCTCTCTCCACCTCTTAAAGGTCTCAAGCCCATTACTCTGGCTATCTTAATATATGCATTTATTTATTCTCTACATATCTATGTATTTATTCTATCTATCTATCATATCTATCTAGATATAAATGAGTGTGCAGAAGCAACGGATGATTTGTGTACAGCGGAAGACACTGTCTGCCACAACACGCCTGGCGCGTTCAAATGCGTCTCCCTGAAGAAGAGGGACTTGGGGCTCAGCTGTCCGCCTGGATTCAAGAGGAATGTCGTCAATCAAGTCTGCGATGGTGAGTTGGATTTCCAATTTGTTTTGTTTCCTTTAGCCAATCGTAGTCGTTCTTGAGATTATTTTGCCTATCAATAAAATGATCAGATGATCGGAACTTTTTCGCGGAGTTAAATCAAAATATTTTGCATAACATTTAATGCCATGGCTTTTCGCAAATTGTCGCCTGATTCTATAAATTATCCTAATAACAGGGCTTGTCAAACATTAATTTTGAATTGCAATCAATTCAAACTGTCTACTACTCTCTCTCTCTCTCTACTTCTCTTTTACATAATCTTGGGTACGCGATGGAACTTCTTTAGCCAGGCTCTGTTTCCAGGAACTGAACCTGCAATATTAATTGAAAGAAACAGTATTTGGAATGAAAAGATACCAACATTTATTTATGTTAATTGAACAGATGTTGTCAAAGACCGTTCCGCATTTGTATAAGAAACTGTTTACTTATAAAAGTAAACTCAAGTGTGGTCTGAAAACCTCGCCCTTAGTGATAATTCAAGTATAATAGCATAAGCATAATCGGCCTATAATGTTCCCTTTGCTGGGACACAGGCCCTATGAGAGGGAATGGGCTATAATCCACGACGCGGGCCCAGTGCGGGTTGGTAGATGTCACATGTCTTCGAAATTTTGGTTTTAGGATATGCCGGTTTCCTCACGATGTTTTCCTTCACCGTTTTGAGAGCAGTGGTGATGAAATAAATTACATAAAGTAATGGCGCCTGGCTGGGTTCGATAATTCAAGTATTTTCTTATTTTTCGTTAATTCACAGACATCAACGAATGCCAGTTACCACGTCCTCCCTGCCCCAAGTACCTGTGTGAGAACACCATAGGAGGCTTCAAGTGCGGCGGGAAGGCTGGCAAGCCGTTCACCGAAGCGTTGCCCGGAGCACCCACTGAGCCCACTGCCAGCACCACTACTTCACCCAGGAACGATATCTGCCCACCTGGCTTTAGGGCTGGACCTGATGATGAGTGTATTGGTAAGTAAAATGGCAGAAAGCCTATTTTATCTTGAATATTGGCAAACAGCAGGCCCTTAATTTAAATTTTATTGAGTCACATCTGATAGATAAAATGGGGTACGGAGATACGGTGCTGGAGCAAAATGTCTATTCAATAGGTGCTTTCGAAGACCAGTTCCTACTATGGTTGGTAAAATAGTAAATTGTGTGACTCTTTCATAAAACTTACTATTAAGGAGTAAAAATCAAAACCTAAGAGACCAAGAAACTGTCAACCTGTGAATCTCACAGACTCTCTCTCTCTCTGATTTTGTTTATTTCCCTCACTATTTACCTAATGATAATGACTGTTATCTCAGATATCGACGAGTGTGGCGAGCGCCTGGATGACTGCCAGCACTTGTCGCAGCACTGCATCAACTCGCACGGCAGCTTCTTCTGCCAGGACCACGTCTCCAAGCGCTGTGCTCCCGGGTTCAAGGTCAACAGCCGCACTGGAATATGTGAAGGTAAAATTATTTCTGCAAAAAGAAACACAGTCACGCTGAAAAAAGGAGGCGGAGCTCGTGGCTAAATACAAACAGTCGCTCGGAACTATCTTCAGATTATGCCGCGCTTGCCTAGATTGGTCCGTGGATGGGTGACCACCCATTATATGCAGAGTTTCCTCCGTACCTCGAAAAGCACGTTAAGCCGTTGGTCTCGGTTCCTGAAGGGCAATTGTAGATCTTTGACAGGCGTTAAGTAGTCAGTGGCCCGAAAGTCTGACAACCAATCTTACCAAGGGTATCGTATTTCCCAGTACTACCTGGGGGGTTGTGGAGGTCACATAGGCAGTCGCTCCAACATAGTTGTGAAAAGGCTAGGCATATGATGAGTCATGCTGAAAAAAAATGCACGGTTAGCATTTAGAAGGCTGGATGATCCAGTCATGAAGTGGCAGTGTCAGTCTGATCAAATGCCTGAATAAACGGCCTGGTGTTTGGTTTCTCGTCAGACTTTTCGGGTGCGATACTAATCCTAAGACTGAGCTGATCTCCGCCATAATGCCACGCCACGTGTGATCTAACATCAGAGAAAGAATATGAATTCATGACAAATTGTAAAGAGCAGGCCTCTTCTTCGTGAGAGAGTGTGTGTTTGTGTTGCTGGCGCACTGGCTGAGCAATTGGCTGCTGTGTTGCATGCCGAGGGTTCGGTGGGAACACACGGAACAAATATTTGTATAGCCTACAAGTTGTTCCGGGTGTAGCTGATTGTGACACCCACACCCCCGGATACAGGACAAATTCCTAGTGTGGGACAAAGTCTAAAAAGAATTGTGTAGAACTGTAGGTACCAGTACTTAAAATATTCAAAGAAAGAATTACTTATAATTCTTATACCCATTTGTTACAGATATTGATGAATGTGAAGAGAGTTCAGAAGTGTGCAAGCGCACTGAGGTGTGCATCAATTTGCCGGGAGCATACAACTGCAAGTCCAAAATAAGCACACTGCCAAAGTAAGTTATTTATTATATGCTAAACGAATGTTTGGAGTCTCTCTAGGGATCACATCCGGAACGAGGTGATCCGACAGAGAACCGGAGTTGTCGACATAGCTCACAGAATAGGTAAGCTGAAGTGGTACTGGGCCGGCCATATTAGCCGTAGAACCGATGACCGTTGGGGTACACGTGTTCTTGAGTGGAGACCGCGAATCGGCAAGGTGGGACGCCCTCAAGCTCGGTGGAGCCACGATCTTCGACAGGGTGGCTGCAACTTGCTGAGAATCGAGTTGAGTGGCGTGCGATTGAGGAGGCCTGTGTCTAGCCCACGTAGCATGACCACCGTCGGAAGAATCGACAAAATGACAGATAGTGCAAAGAAATCTGTCATTGTGTCGACAGAATCTGTCATTATAGACACAAAGACATCCTTGTCTACGGTGGTCATGCTACGGGGGCAGCAAAGGATTGTTGTAGGCTGATGATGATGAACGTATTAATTAAAGCTTGTGATAAGAGACGAAGGATAACAGTTTCTATTTCATCTTTTTCAGACTATTCACTAAAACATGTCAAGAGGGAACAAGGGTACGTCCAGGTGGATCAATTTGTGAAGGTCAGTTGAAAATGATGTTAGGCATAATCAGCCTATATCGTTCCCACTGCTGGGACATACGGCCTCCTCTCTATGAGAGGGAATGGGCTATTACGCGGGCCCAGTGCTGGTTGGTAGATGTCAAATATCTTCGAACTTTTGGTTCTAGGACATACCGGTTTCGTCACGATGTTTTCCTTCACCGCTTTGAGAGCAGTGATGATGAAATAGATTACGCAAAGTAATGCGCCTGCTTGGGTTCGAACCCACGACTTACTGCTCGAAAGTCGGACCCGCCATCGGGCCACCGCTGCTCCCTTGTTGGGACCCTTGTGGGCACCGCTGTTCTTCAGGGGATTTTTCCATATTACTTCGAGACTTAGATCCTTAATTAAAATCACATACAAGAGATTTTCAAAATGTAGTGACGTTACCAAAAGGTTTTATTTTTTGCAGATATTGATGAATGCCGCGAAGGCACGCACCTTTGTGACCAGTTCCAGAACTGCATCAACACCTTCGGTGGACACGAGTGTCGCTGCAAGAATGGATTCGAGCTGGACTCCTCATCTGGATCCTGTGTCGGTTAGTCTACTTACATAACAGCTTGTGTTATATTTTGTGTGATTACAGTAGGTAAATGAGTACACAAAAATCCTTTGGATATGCCTTCATAAAGGATGTCGTGCTTTCGACAATAAGACATGGCAATACGGCTCTTACTTGTAAGTTTTTAAACCGACAATCAATTTTGTGCTAGAATGCATTCCGTCACATCAGTTTTTTCCTAGCAATAGATGCTACTGATACTCTCCATCTCAAACTACTTCATTATCATCATTCATCGGGATAAGCGCAAAATAATGATTATAAAAATCGTTTTTTGACTATATCCCTAGAATATTATGTGATACTACTTCAAAATATCACTGTTATACGTTCATCTTCTTGTCTCCAAATCCTCACCAGATATCGACGAGTGTGCCCTGAAGCTGGACAACTGTGGCAACGGACAGCACTGCCTCAACCTGCTGGGCACGTTCACCTGCACCCGGAAATCTGTCACCACTAGCACCACCAACCTACCGCTCTACGAGTATGAGTACTACGACTCCGAGTAAGTGTAAAGTTGACATTTAAGTTTTCGACCCAGAGTCAGTCACGAAGCTGGATTATAAGAGATAGATATCCATCAATGCCATGAAGTGCAGGGACTGAGCCAGTGGAAAGCATGGATCATGTTCAAATTATAGTGCTTTATAAAGGATAGTTTGGAGTCACGAAACACTTTGTGTTTAACTAAAAAAAAATATACTGTCACTTACGGGATATCTCCCATGATTGTTAAAATTTTGAGCTCCCGATATTTCGACGCCGTTACAAGCGCCATGACCGCGGGTTGACTGGAGAATGCGGGTGGATGGAAAATAAATTGTTAGGAGCAGACAAATCTGTCTACCCTCTTTCTTTGTCTTTTGCTACGCGTACTACTGGAACTCGATACTAAGTCACGGCAAAACACACTATCTATCTATATATCACCAGGCTATATATATGACCTTTAATCTGGTCATATATATAGCCTAATGAACAATCACGGAAGATATCCCGTAAGTGACAGTACAAGTTTAGTTTGAACCCGTGAAAGCTTAAAACAGTGTTTAAAAAATACTGTTAAGCTACGTACACAAATGTTTTAATGATTGGTTTTTTATTTAAGATCTCTCAATTTATGAACCTATCGTCTTTCCAGCGAAGAGAACTCAACCACAGACAGCGGCTACCCAGAAACAGTACCAACAACAGTCCCCACCACCAGTACCACCACCAGTACCACGACAACTACCACTACCACACCGAAACCCACCACAACTTCGACCACCACTACCACGACGACCACAACTCCCAAACCAACCACCACATCAACCCTCAAACCTAGAAGGAATAATTACCCCTACCCTCCTTATGTCAACATCACTAACCCAAGGAGACCTGACTACTATCCACGAAGACCTGAAAATCCAACTAGAAGACCAACAGCACCATTACCACCATACAGACCTGTTGAACCATATGAGCCTACTCCTGAAACTCCAGATAATAGAAGACCTGCACCATTACCTCCGTATAGACCTGATAACAGGCCTGTATCAAGGCCTGAAACTCCACCACCAATGCCAGAGCTCCCAAGTAGGCCAACTCCAGCAGTGCCAGATGATCGGAGAACGAATGAGATCGGAGGAGAGAAACCTGGGCGTGATAATCCCGACTTTGATATCAATGATTTGCATTGTTTGGATGGGTATGAGAAGGATGCAGAGGGTAATTGCATTGGTGAGTAAAAATTAATTGTAACTATGAAATCGTTATTTGTAAATTGTGTTCTTCAGTGGGAACTTGGTAAAAGTAGATGCCTTCAGGCTAGATGGAGCGACGATCTTGGTAAGATCGCTGGTAGGATTTGAATTAGAGTTGCCGAGAATTGAATAGTAAGGCGTGGGGATTGGGCAGGCCTATATCCAGCAGTGGATTATGGTCCGGAGCGAGAGGGAATGGGAAGCCGTCACTTCCTTCTGCGAAGTAGTCATGCTAGTTAAGGAGGTGGCGGAACGTCCCAGCCGCAGCGGGAGACACCCTGGGCGTCGGGGGTCACGTGTTGGCCCCCGGCCACCGTAGGCGCGGGCCTGTGGACGGCGAGTTATGGGCTAGCTCGCCGTCCGGCGTCTTATGACGACAGGCCGTGTCGACGGCGCGTTCGTGTTCCACGCGCGCCTCAAAGAGATGTCAGCAACCACGTAGGGGTCCGCACGGGCCGATGCCTGCCAGGGCTGCGGGACTGTTCGAAAGAGATACCGCGGCCCTGGAACACAAAGGGCAAAGAAGGAACATGGATGGGTTTTAGTCAGTACAAGTCTGACACTCCCTTCCGCTCCGCCCAGAGCGGGGGGGGGGGTCATTTGAAGATATACCAACATAAAAAAAAAAAAATTGTTTTAAAACCTATATAGGCCCTTCCATACTTGGTACTCCCAATGCTGGGCAATGACCTCTTCAACAGTCTTTTGATGCTCTATGTGTTACTTTTTCAGACGAACTTTCGTGACGTCTTCCAATTCATCACTTTGGTGTTACTAGACCTACCTTGACTTATTGAAATGTAGTATTTAGAAAGTGCAAAACTATCATTGGTATTACTTACAATGGTAACGGCCCATCTACCTCTCTCTCTCGCACCGGATTTAACGTGAAAGCCTCTACAGGCCACTGATCGCTATGAGTTTGTTAATGAGAAAAAATCACCTTACCTTACATCCCCTTATCTTCCAGACACCAACGAGTGCGCCTTAGGCCAGCACGCGTGCAAGAACACGGAGGTGTGCGTGAACAAGCCCGGCGGTTATATCTGCGAGTGCTATGCTGGGTTCCGCCGGGATCCTTCAGGGTACTGCAATGTGATACCAACTACAACCACCGGTAGGACGACTAGTACCAGTACCACGACCAGTACGACCACCACTACTGAGAGGAATGCATGTGAGTAAACCTTAAATTAAAGGGTGGAGATTTAGTCACCTATCCGTCAAGGAGGAGATTCGACCCGACATAATAAATAACTTTCGCTAAGAAAAAATATCTGATTAGTAAAAAAAATCATCAAATTCCGATACCGACTAATCCCCTTAAAGACACCCTGCATATATGTATCTATCAATCAATATACACTATAGTTGGAGCTTGGAGATTGGTATAAATAGAGAGAGACCTTTGCGCAACAGTGGGTGAAGTCGGTCAGAAGCATAGGTCGGAAAATGATGTATTATGATTATAATGGACGTTTGCCTGTATACATAATTTAACAACCGCCATGATATAAAAAAATCTTCGTGTATCTGAGCGTATCGCATAGTTCTGCGCCCGTACCACCAACACTTATAGCGGTGGTATTTTAACGTTCCACACTGAAGTAAAATTAAAACAAGAGGTTTTGGTACACGACTGTCTTTACATTTTTTTTTTCCTAGCCTGCTCTGTCCCACTCGTGGGCGAAGGCCTCCCTCTACTCCTACCGCTTCTCGCGAACCCGCGCGTCCTCCTTCCAGTTCGGACGGAACTTGTCCAGCTCGTCCCGCCTTCTCCTTCGTGGCCTGCCGTGACCCGGCCTCACTGTGTGAGGGCGCCAGTTTTATGCTATTTTGGCCCACAGTGTGTCCGGCATGCGGCAGACATGACCTGCTCAGTCCCATCTGACTTGGGCAACCTTTTGAGCCACGTCAGCTATATTTGTTTTGGAGATTTAACCTATGTCTGTACATACTTCTGAATTAATAATATTAAATTAATTTTCAGTGGTGACTCCCGAATGGGCGTACACCCCTGTGCGACCAGGTCGCAGATATCCACCACAAGCTTGCGAGCTGGGATATAGCTACGACACCAGTGTCGGCAAATGTGTTGGTAAGAGATTCATTTTAAACAAGCTTCCTATATTGGGCTGATTAAACCGTATTGGAACATGTTTTGATTGGGGAAAGTTCAAATTACCTTTTTGCTACGAAATCCGAAGACGATTCTAATTCTACGAACTAAGTACCTAATTCTCTACAAACTACAACCCCAAAACTTTGTTTCACATGGGAATGTGTCTCCATCTCTGGAGTGGATACTTTTGATGAACGAAGGTCACGGGAATCCGCTGGATGTGGGACAAACAACTGTGCTTCTTGTGGCCAATATTTGGGATAGGCCATGTGTTCTTTGAGCTGAATGATGATGCCGTTCATCGCCATTTAAGTCCTTAATGCCAAACAATGTTGTACAGACATAGACGAGTGTGCAACGAACAAAGCCACATGCTCACCGCGCGAGGACTGCGTCAACGTGGAGGGAGGATACCGCTGCGAGTGCGGCAGGAGGTGCAGAGGAGAGGTCGACAACAAGCCGACATACAGTAAGTTCAATACGAGAATTTTTTTCTAAAGGTTCGGTCATGTCGTGTCGTTAAATGGCTATAAGAGTTGAGGAAGATCAAAGAAACGATGGATGGACTGGGTGAAGACTGGTATGGCTAGAAAGGAAGTGACTGCTGAGATGAGGAGTAATAGTGACTGAAAAAATACACACAGCGCCAGACATGGACACCTCCATACTTAGATATGATGTATCTGTCACCGGCTGGTGTCCGCAGCCGGTCCATAATTTATCAGTATCAGTTTAGCTGATCTTTCCATATTTTCTTTTCTAGTACTAAGATCAGCTAATTTTATTTGCCTTACCTTTTTATTTACCTTAACATAATATTAGCAGCCCCAACTCCTGCAAACACAACACCCCGACCATCGACAGCAGTAGCTCCGACTTCGAACGAGGGTCGCAACGTGATCACAGTGGGGGCTCAGTACGGACAGCGAGGACGTTACTCCCCAAGGCCTACCTACACCAGGGTGCCTGATGTAGGCGCCATGATAGCTTCGTGCCCATGGGGATACAAGCTGACGCCTGATAAGAGATGCTATGGTAAGTAATGCTGAGGCTTAAATCTGTAAATGTTACTTAGTACACCAAGTGTAACAAATGCAATATGATAACATAGACACAGGACCATGCCTAAGTAAAAGCACGGGGTAGTAAGTCATGATAAAGATGTCGGCCTTAATCCTTATAAAGAATGAACTTCTAACACAGTTTTTTGCATATTTGGATTGTATGACCAGAAAAGCAGGAATTATGATGGTTTGCCCGCTTAATCCGAAAAGTAAAATCTCAGGATATTAGAAGCCCAGAAAGAGATTTTAAAAATAAGTATCCAATTCTGATATTTAGCTAAACCTAGGTGGATGGCAAAACTAACAAGTCATCAATCTGATATACACTTACATGAATACCTTCTTCGATTTATAGAAAAGTTTTTAATTATTTAAGGATTAATTTCATCACCATCAGCATATCATTACCAGATTCTCTAACTTCATTCTTCTTCTATAGACATTGACGAGTGCGCCCGCAATGTATCGGAGTGTGGGCCCGATCAGCGCTGCGAGAACTTCTACGGAGGGTACTCGTGTCAGTGTCCGGCCGGACACCGCCTCGTCGGACAGAACCAGTGCGAGGACATCAATGAGTGCATGCATGGCAATGTAAGTTTAGAAAACTAATAGATTTAGATTGCTCTTTGGATCTGACAGAGGCTGACAATAGTGATCATTTGAATTTTAGACGGCTCTTGGTCGTAATAAAAGACTAGAATCTGATTCTGATTATTTCTAATTTGGATTTTTAATACATTGGACTTGAAGTTTGATGAGAATCGAATCTCGGGTTTGATTTTTATCCAAGATCACTGTCAAGCAAAGATTTTAGAACCGTCTCGAAGATGGTCTTTACGGCTTTACTTTCTTTTAACCGCCTATGTATACTTTATGAGCTTAATCGTCGTCGTCAATAATTTCTCAAAAATTACTGGTCCTACTTTGAATTGATCCTTTGCTATAATACCGTCTTTTACCTTAAATAAATTTGACCTTCTAGCCTTGCGCATACAATGCTGAATGTCTGAACACATGGGGCTCCTACCGCTGCGCTTGTCGTGAAGGGTTCCGCAACGCTCCCTCCAACGACAAGGTCTGTGTGGACGTGGACGAGTGCTCCGAGAACTCTGGGCTCTGCAGCCAGGGTTGCTCCAACACCTGGGGCAGCTACCGGTGCTACTGCAAGAGGGGTTACAGACTTAGTGATGATAACAAGTAAGTTGGCCTGTTGTTATTCTCGAGATGAATAAAATGGCATTAGACATAAAAAAATAGGAGCTTCTGAGAATTAAGTAGGAGCTTTTGGAATAAAATTCCTTGAATTTGACACAAATAGTTCATTTTCCAGTCTTTAATCAAACAATACTTTAACTTCCAGTCACTAAGCTGGACTTGATGATAAGGACGGACCTTCTACCACCTGTTCAATAAGTTAAGGTGCATTTACAAGCCCCTGCCCTCATAGAGAGGATTTTTGAATTCCCGCTTTGGGATATAGTAGACCAAATATGCATCAGCACAGAAGAAAGATGGTGGCTGTCGATGATTCTGCGTATTTCCTCTTATCTACAATATAAAATCATTTCTTCACAGGACCTGTGTCGATGTAGACGAATGTGAGGAGTACTCATCGTCGCGGCTGCGCGGCAAGCTGTGTGGAGGCGAGTGCGTCAATGAACCTGGCAGCTACCGTTGCTCATGTCCATCTGGATACAGGCTGTCGGAAGACAGCAGGAGTTGCATCGGTAAGTAACTACACTACAACAGAAAAACTATCTCCTAGAACTCCCAGATTTCTAGTTCAAGCGGTGTACTGAATACGAAGCAGGAGTTGCATTCTTTTCTCTCATTACTTCTTTGTTTATTTGACATGGTCTAGCAATGACGCAAAGGCTCAAGTGGGCTAGTCTGCAAGATAACTTGATGATAAAGAAACTGAAGATAGGTTAGGCTTTTATCAAAAAACGATCCAAGTTTCATGATTCTTCGAACTAGTATTATGTCAGGACGGGAAGGATAATTTCTGCTAGCCTATTTGATAAGATTATCATATTGAACTGTAGTCTACTCAATAAACAAGTTGTAAGGGACACCGACCTTATACGCTTACACAAATATTTCATCGGAAATTTAAAAAAAAACAGCTGTTTCCTACAAAAGTACCTACACGGTTAAATGTATGGAACGGCAGATTATGTTTTAAATTATCGATGAAAAAATTCTATGTGGGGGTTCAGAATGATGTACTGAATCCGTGGTAAGCGTTTGTGTGTACCCTGTATTTAATTATTTAGTTTAATTAGAATGGTTAAAAACCACTTACAATAATGAAGTACAGAAACAGAACGATGTTACAAATGCAAAAACATCCAGTGATTTATGTGAATTTAGGTAATGGTGTATGTAAGTGGGCGTTCATCTTGGGATATATCTAACGTAAATTATATTTTTACCTTCCAGACATAGACGAGTGTGAGACCGGTGAGGCACGCTGCGCACACGCAACTGACCCGGGCTACGTGTGCCAGAACACGCGCGGCAGCTACCACTGCCACCACATCGACTGCCCGCCTGGGTACAGGCTCGAGTCTAAACAGTAAGTTAGAAGGGAAGAAAATAATGTTTATTTGGCACAACAAACAAAAACAAGAAAACCAAGTTTAATCTAAAAATAAAACAAGATAATATAGTGGGCCTGAGCTAGCTGCGGCACATAGGACTCACCTACTGACTCGTTTGGATTTTATTTTAACTGACTTCTAAAAAGAGGAGGAGGTTATGTATTCCACCAGCATCTTTTTTTTAAATTCATTTGAACGAATAACTATTAATTTGATTTATGAGTGACAATATAAATAAACTTGCAGCCGCTGCGCCCGCGTGCAGCGCTCGTGTCAGGTCGGCGACTGGACCTGTCTGCAGCAGCCCAGCACCTACAGCTACAACTTTATCACCTTCGTTGCTAACATCTACCTAGCTTCGGGCAGTGTAAGTATCAAAAAGACTGGTTATCCCTTACCAACCTATAATAAGCTGGTTCATGTGAGCCGCAAGCATAACGGCCGCTGGGCAAGTCTGCCATGGGTGCCTAAGGTTGGACGTAGATCACGGAGGCCGGCCAAGAAAGCGCACACTGCGATTGGTGGTTCGAAATGGCGCTCGAAAAGAGTTCCTGGAGGATATCCCTATATGGCACATAGGCCAAGCAATGGGTCATTCAAGGATAAAAAATAAAGAACAAAGAGATTTAGATTCAAATAAGAAAGTTGTCTTGTAGAAATTCTCATGGATACCCAATATCTTAGAAAGACAGAGGGTCCCATATGCTAAATTAGTACCGATTCAAACTACACGGTGGCGTGATGACTTCAGTATCACAAGCGGGACGGGTCTGGGATATCTTCCTGGCAGGCTGGCACCAGTGCGACCTACTACCACGTCTATGGTATATATCTGGTCATCTTCGCGGAGTAAAACTTCAATATAAAGCATGGCAATACATCATTCTCCTGCCCTTATCCTAATGAGGGCTATCGTTTTTGAGCTCACCAGATGGCGCCACTGGCGGGTATGGTCCTGTCAGTAATTCTATTTTATACTTAAGTACAAATAACTTCTTTTTAGTTTATTTTATTACGTATAACAACAAAGTGTAAAGTGCAGATACATATTTACAATACTGTCCCTAAAATTAGCAAGCATGAAACATTTAAAAATCATTCTTCCTCCAAGTACTAACAAGTTAGATCCTAACTTGCTACATAAAATCTTCCAAATCATAATTAATCAGGAATGGTTCAATCTTGACCACAATCGTGAATATTAGTAAAAATACGAGATAAAGAAGCGAACACTTTATGACATCTGACAATTCTGAAGACCTTTCTCTACACGAACGCCTCTAGCGGTGAATTCATGCGCGATAGCACCCATTTATGGCGTCGGCAAAGCATGTCTCCTTCTATCCTTCTTCTTTATGACTCGTCATCTCAACATGACAATACAGTCTTCTTTTATCTTATCTTTTTTATATCTATCTTATATTACAGGTGGACCTATTCACGATGCACGGCCCCTCATGGCGGGAGTCTATCGTGAGCTTCGAAATGCGTATGATCTCTGCGACAGCCTCCCCAGGTGTCAAGCCTGCTGATCTGAGGTGTTTCGAGTAAGTAAAGGCTTGCTTACTGTCTTAGTAAGGTCCTGGTGGTCTAGGTAGTCTGTTTTTATTGTAGTGTTGGGGGCGAGGTTAACTCAGTAGTTCTGCCGCATGGCCATGATTGCATGCACAACTATATTGGTAGATCATGCTGCATCACCTTATTCTAAAGTTATTATTCTTTTTATTCATGGGCTGACATTATGAAAAAATTAAGTGTAAGCATATTCTACCATATACACGGCCGTGTGGGGGAAGTAATCGGCCCGGGTATTGAAAGGAAAATCTTTGATTCGCGTTGCGGATAGTCAACTACCAGTCTTACCAAGGGTGTTACCTAGTAACTGAATACTGGACTGGAAGCTAGAAAGGCACAGACATTCAGGTGCATCCAGTTAAGACTGGATGCCGACATTTAGATGGGAAAAGCCGTGGCAGATGATGATGACTTATTTAACTCTTCTTTCCCCCATTCCAGCATGCGGCCCTCAGGCAACATCTGCGTGATCTCCCTCCTGTGTTCGCTCCAAGGGCCTCAGGTGGTGGAACTGGAGCTCACCATGTCCCTGTACCAGCGCACCATGTTCGCTGGCAGCGCGGTGGCCAGGCTGGTTGTTATCGTGTCCCAGTATGAGTTCTAGTAGCTGTCAGGGCTGAAGTGTTCTGTACCCCTGGCACGATTTTTTTGTACAATCTTTGTGATGAATACGAGATGAAAAAACATTGTACCCCTTTTTAAGCATATTACGCGCACGAAGGAATGATTTTTTTTTAAAGAATTAGGGTCCATCGAACAATGGGCGACTAGCAGTATAGTTATTACATGTAGCAATTGAACAGAAATATTAGCAGAACCAAAATTGAATAGAGGTCAAGGAATAAACTTGATAAATGATGGGCGGCAACAACTTATTTTAATTTTATGCCGCAACTTATTTTTTGTTCGTGCTAGGGGTACATGCCCATGACGTCTTAAAGCAGTATTGTTTTGATTCATTCCAGTGCAGGAAAAAGAGCTATTTAGGACGTCTAGCGCCATCTCTTTCCCACTCTGGAATAAGATGGAAACAATACTGCTTTAAGACGTCATGGTGGCACCAAGGGGGTTACTATGACGTCTTAAAGCAGGAGTGGAGGACAGAGCTATTCAAGTCGTCTAGGGCCATCTTTTTCCCACACTGGAATTACTCCTGCTTTGAGACGTCATGGTAGGGCACCAAGTCAGACTAATAAAAAAGGTTTACGCTGGGTTTGTATTGAGTAAGACAAATCGTGCAACTGCCTCGCCGCAGACAGGGTAGCGAACTGTTCTAGCATATTCTGTATACTGTAATTTTTTTCAACTCAATTATAGTTGTGATTTAGCTTTATTATCATTTTATCAATGAAAAAATACTCGAGAATTTTGCTGCTGCTTTATTGAAAATTGGCCTGTTTTACTGATTTTATGGCATACAAAAAAGCATTGCTCCATGTGAGAACGTTGATTTGTTTTAAGAATAAACTATTTGCTTGTAAAAATATTGTTTTGTAAGGCATTAATTTTTTGTTACAACTTTAACGACATATGTACGTAAAATGTAGTGACTACTTAATATTTATGTTCCTGGTATTAAATACCTATAAATTAGGAGATTCCGCCTTCGCGTTATTTGTGCCCTTTCACCTTCTGTTATATAAATTGTAAATAAAAACAACATAAAATAAATTGGAATATATCTTTTTAATTTTTATTAAGCACAAGCATTTGTACACCATGAAACGATGGTGTTACCTCGGTTATATACATATATACCTAAAGGTAAATAGTGCATTACATTAGTAACTGATTAGATCCCATGATCACAACATAATTAATATTTTAAACTATATCTAGACAACAGATGCAAAACAATGACAATACATTTGTATTACTACAACGCTCTGGTCCCTTGATCCGATCCACTCCTGCGCACCAACATATCTTTATAAAAATATCCTCAATAATAAAAATACAATTCTTACAAATTATAATATTTCGTCTATTTGATGAAAAACTTGGATTAATAGACGCCATTTTGAATGCATTGTTGTGGTTTATATGAATAATAAAATAGAAACAAGAATAAACAAATAATACAAGAAAACTAATACTTTTAAAAGATGCCATCATGTAATTAAATTACACTCTGCAGAATATCAGAAAGCGTGCGTCTATTAATCTAAGTTAATTTTCATTAATTGTGATTTTAAAAATAACGATTGCTAAAAACAAATTGCACCTCAACACTATTTTCTGTCATAAGATCACAAAAAATCATCAATGTTATAACTAATATTAAAGAAGGACGATCTATAGTTTAGAACCTAGAAATAAGGTCCTTCTTTTTTTTAGATAAGAAGCTCTGATAGCTGCTAATCAAAATCTTACGTTGTAAACAAAGAGGGATCTAATAAAAAACTTATTTTAAATTGTCAGGAATTGAACGCCTCGAATATTAAAACTTTCATCTTAAAATGATTATATTATTCAAATAAAGGAACAATATAAACGGATATTAATAAAGATTGCATTTTGGACCTTATGACATTAATAAATTTTGATTTATAAAATTAATATGAAATAAATGTAAAATAAAACTTTCAAATATAAAACAATACAATTAATATACAGCAAGGAAACGAAATGTTTTTAAATTTCAGTTCAGAAAAATTATATTTTTTTTAATTAAATTAAAAAATCAATATGATACTTACAAGATATTAAACTTAGATAGCAGTACAACAAAATATCGAGTCATAGACTAATTAGTTTATTATTAAAAGTCACCTTTCTTAGCTGCCGCACCACAAAAGCGTATTCATATTACACTGTTTACTGTACTTACAATTTAATTGCAATATTTATAAGTTTACTTAAATTAATGGCACAGAAAAGCGACACAAAAGTTTATGAGAATAACTTGGTAAAATAACAAGTCAACAATAATAGTAAGACCACACTATCAAAGTGGAATCGGCTTAAACCGGTCAGCATACATTCAAATAATAAAAGTGAAAAAGACATCAGGTCCAACTAATAAAAGTGAAACAAAATACGTAATTCACCTCGTTTCACTTCGAACAAAGCGACTCGACACATACATACAATAAGCTCACGCCTTTATCCCATGGGGGTAGGCAGATACCACGGAACACCACCTGCTACATGCCTAACTTATTCCTTTTGTCTCGTCCACGTTCATACATCTGATCATACACGCACGCCGGTTGCGTGTACTACGCACCTACCGTTTCTGAAGAACTTCAACAATAAGGTCAGTATGTATGTCCTTCTAGGGCTTTGCCACTCACATCTTTCTTGTAAATACCTTTTGTTAGTCGCCTTTCACTCATCCTCTGCTCTGCACAAGACTATTCACTTTTATGACATAGATATAATAAAGCTCTCTTTGATCGGCTTAAGTGGATTCTATGGTTACTCTCTAAAAAGTCAACAATCAAGTAAATATATAGGAATCGAACTGTAAGTACAGATTAATTAAATAATACTTTTACGAAAAATGGCATAGACAACAGTCTTCACAACATTCAACAGTAATGAATTATACTATTAACACTTGGGTCTACAAATCGACTACATACTTAGATCATACGAATACAATTTATTGATAATAATATAGTCGAGATCCCTCCGTGCCTCGTCAGGTTAAGCCGTTGGTCCTGCCTGACATTTATAGACCTTTGAAAGTTGGTACAGGTAGTCAGTGGCTCGAAAGTCTGAGTCTTACCCAGCTATCGTACCCAGTTACTGGGTTGTGGAGGTCAGATAGGCAGTCGCTCCATTTAGTATTTAGCTGCATCTTGTTAGACTGGTGTCCGACCCCAATTTAGTTGAAAAAACCTTGGCTTGGCGGATGATTTAATTAACAAAATTTAAATTTAATTGATTAAAACAGCCCAAGTCATAAATTTGCAAAGCATTAATCGATTTGATCAGTAATTCAAAATAAAATCGAAAAAATGTATTCGAATAATCGACTAAGTAATGAATCGAGTTGTAGGCACTAAACTATTAAGAAAAAAGCTTACACTTTGAGCACAACATACAAGCATGTACAAATCTGATATGACACTGTAAATTCGTACAGTTTCACGGAACTTCTGATAGGCTCTGTTATATTACAGTCACGGTCAACATATAATACAAAAATAATATACCTACACATAAAAAAAATATTTATGAACTATTACAGTTTTCGAAAATAGGAGATGAATATAATAAGGAAACGATAATAAAACAGTAACAGACATATAACAACCAACGTATAAATAGACTTTATGATACATATTTACTTTTAATAAAAAAATAGTATAAGTAACAACCGATCCGAAGCAATTTCAACACATATTCGGCTTCCATTTGTCTCATATCGGTCGGCAAATTCCGTTCGGCATATACCATCGCAGAGTCATGTTCGGGGAGCTACACAATTTGAGATAAGCCGAACGGTTTTTTCCTACATTTATTTGATTTTGCTACCCGAATCTTGCCGATCCGAAGATATGTGTAACTAACACTAACAAACAACTTTCAATTAACAAAACAGCAACAAATGTTTTGTGATTTCACACCGTAACATTTACTAAAGCAAAAGTAGGGTGAAGAAGTTATATTTTGACCGCAACTGAACATCTTTGTGACTAAACAATTGCTATGATATTATAGTTAGTTTCACCTAAAGGCATCTGCCGCACCGCCGACGAAGAAGCGACGGGCCATCGACTGTTTTACTCGCTCAAAATGTATAATTTATGTAAAATAGATATATTATGCAGCGTATATCAGAAACGTGTGCAGTAGAAACCATCAAACTGAACAACTGTCTTCGTGGAACCAACAATCGCGAAAAAAATATCAGCTGTGGACAGCTTTATTAGATATTTTGTCAAAAAAGCAGTAAAGAGAAGTTGATAATTTTATTGAATTATTTTGTATTTTATTTTATTTTTGAATTGTATTATACTAAAGTGAATTGAATTATTTTGATTTCAAATATATTGAACTCAATTTTATGGAACTGAATCAATAATTTTATGGAATTGAAATAATTTGTAATTTGAATTTAATCAAACGAAATTAAGATAAGTTTAATTGAATTAGGTGGGAATAAATTAATTTGTAATACATTAAATACACCTGTCACAGAAAATTCTGTATTCTGTAAAATCTACCATAGTCCTTTATTCTTTTGTTAAGACGTGGATATTGGTGTGGGTTACGTTTGTGATGTTTTAAGGATTTTTTTTGTATTTTCTGTAGCATGTAACTGTTTTATATCCCTAAAAAATAAAATAAAATCCTTAAATATGGCAGCGCATTTCTGATACTTGCTGTTGGTTTGAGACTGATCACGTCGTCGGCGAATTCTGTCAAACAAACAACTCGTTTTTAACCGACTTCAAAAAAGGAGGAGGTTATGTATTCGGCCAATATCTTTTTAGCTGCTATCTCTACTCGCTTTTCGACGGTGGTGCAGGTGCCAAAAACATTTAAACATTTTACAACTAAGATTAACGTACGATCAATGTTAACATGAAGCTACCATCTTTGTGACAAGTATCAAACATAACCTATTATAGTTTACTCAATGCACACTAAGAAAGTATAGTTTTTACATTTCACGAACGCGTGTCGATCGTGGCAATTTATACCTTATTTCGGTGGCTTAAGTCACATGACGCGCGCTCGTGAATTGCAAGGACTATACGACACTGTATAAAATTATACAGGGTAAAATTAAATTAGATAGCGGAACTTCACAGATGGATATCAGTTTAAAGCACGAAAAACAAATAAAAAACTCTCATTCAAGGGAAGCAATCATCATTTTTTTTGTTTTATCATATTCATATACCGACACCCGCGTCAGCATAGTTTCGCTACATGATTTAATTTGAATCTGTATACTGTTTAAATATACTATTTCAATAAAAACTATCAAGTGTGTATACCTAAGACTCGTGGCGTTAGTAGTAAATATATAAAAGGCAATATCAGTACATACATCCACTAGTTTATATAAAATACTTTATATTGCACAAACCAATCTCAGTGTACATTAAGCATTAATAAAATATAATTGCATGTCGTAGCAAGACTATTTAAAATTATCTACATTACAATATGTATTATAGAGGAATTTTAAATTCATTAGCGAAGTTTATGGCGTCAAACGAAACTATTCATGAATATGAGCAATACTAATAAGAACGACTCGACGTGAGGAATGATATGAAAGAGAAAGGAGTAAATGCTACCGTGACGTCGGACAGGGGGGAATGGAAGAAGAAAACGTGTTGTGCCGACCTCAAGTATAATGGGACAAGGGCAGGAAGATGACTAATAAGAACGACTCTGAAAATTTCAGGAAAAAATAACTGCTGTTTTGTATGAAAAAGGCGCATTTTCCGCTTTTTGGAGTCATTCCCATATTAAAAATTGTTCCTATTCATAAATACTTCTACCCCCTAAAGTTTCGCCAATGAATTTAAAATCACCCTGTATAAAAAAATAATGCTCACTCGCCAATAACAAAATGTAACACATTCAACCGATGGATAAATCTAAACAACAAGAGGCTCAATAAAAGCTAAAGAAAATGGCATTTTGTAATCACTTATTAATTTACAAACTACAAAAATATTTTTTCTTACAACTACGCCGATCAACTGATTGTCTAATGTTATAGTTTTTAATCTGTATAGCGTTGCATTACTCCATGTAAATGCAATACATAACAAAACCGTATTTAACATACACATAGTCAACTACTGATATTTATGTAAAGTAAATATATAATTTTTAACTATTGTTATACGATATATTTTACTGAACACTATTAGCGTATGCAAAGACGGATGCAAAATGCCATAAACAAAAATATAACGCAAGTATATCAACAAATATATAAATATATATCTTCAGCCACATCACTAGTCAATCAATCGACCACAGATAACTGTACTATAGTAGTTAGTACTAATGAGATTATAGAGTAGGCTCGTTTACCGCGGGGTCGAGTAGCATAAACAACTAGACATCAAAAACATTGATAAATTTGTTTAGATATACGTGTCTTTTACAGCAGAGATTATTTTAAACTTGATATGAGTTTAATAAAAAAGTTCAGTCGATTGTTAAAAAATTTTTAGGAAGCATCTAAACAAATTCATCAAAAGTAAAAATTACACAGATTACAACGTCACCGTGTGCTATGCACATCGTTAAAAATTCTAGTCTACACACGAACTACTCGCTAGTTATCGGGGTTATTCACCGAGATCATTTCTTCTTGACGGTGGAGCTACTGGCACAACTACTCGACCGCGTCTGAACACCGTCCTTCTTCAGCAAACTGACTCCAAACGCGGGGCATTTCTTGCGCAACGCTTTTATCTTATATAACTTATTTCCTTGAGAGTTATTAGTCTCTTCAAAGTTGTCTGGGGTAACATCGGCCGTGATGACTGAATTGGTGATGCAGTCCATAGGTTCTGGACTGTTCGACTTGTCCCGTTTTCGCCTGAACCTGAACGGAGCTTCAAGAGAATCAGCTGAGATATTAGTGACGTTAGTATCACTAGAAGACAGATCTTGTGCAGATTCGAGACCAGTTTTAGGTATATTACTTTTAGGAAGCTTCTTCCGTGAGCTAGAGTTAGATCTGACTATGAGTTTCTTTCGAGCATTCATGTTCGAGTTAGCAGGTTTGGCCGCGACGACCGATTTGAGATTTGGCTCAGACGGGAGACGATTCTTGCCGTTCAAATGGCAGTTTTCTGTCAGCGCTGATAGGGTTGAAGTTACATTGTTGAGATTAGTGACGACAGCGCTGTCATTGTTGCCATTTTTGCTGACTGTGACGGTTTTTCTTGTGAAGGTTTTGAGGGGGCTTGCGCCGTGTGTGTAACCTAAGGTCGGGCGGGCGAGGTTTGCCCTTTGGCCGTGAAAGCTGCTCTTACCAATAAAAGGTTTAACACCGCTTGACAACTTATTGGCTGTAGAATTGGCACTTCTAGTTGGGGGGAACGTGGACGTTTTTGACGCGTAGTGAGATTTTAATGTAGAATTAATGATTCGTGTTGGTTGTTTCAGGTTTGTATTGTTGGCGTTGCGTATGTTGTTTGTGGGCATCATGTAGTTCATTTTGGGCGCGAATACTGTTTTAGTTGGGAGCATTGGGGTAGGAGTTGTCTTGTACTTGCCGATCACTGATGTCACGTTGTTTTCTGAGTCGGTCTCGTTCGCGTTTAGCACATGGGCGTTGTCCAACTGTAATGGAAAATGCATTTTTTTATTTTTAGGACACGATAGTTTATTAATATTGTTGCTTTTAACATTTTTGTGTTACTCCTGGATCTTCTGACACTTTATAAATTACGATGTGTGATATTTCTTCCAAAATTATAAGAAGCATTCTGTTTATGCTTCCATATGACTTATCATCCGACCGAACGCGGGGAACAATGTACCTGCGGGGGCATGAGCCGATCGCAGCGCGAGCACACGCATACGCACCACGTGACCTACCTACGTGTATCTATACTGTAAAACCCCATTCAAATATATGTATCAAATTAGCAACTAAAAAACTGTCATCATTGAAGAGCTCCCGAAGTCCTGAAGACCTCACAAACACACCACACACATAATCACCAACACATTCTATTTCTGCTTACTTCAAATGTTAGAGCTACAGATATATCTGTTTATACCAATCACGAGTGCCCTACGGCATATTGATACTAAAAACACGCTCCGATCGTTCATGATACTGTGCTGATGATTCACGGACATTGGCCGACGCATGTGTACCTAAATTTGTCAACACGATTGCACATCATTTGGAATTTGTTGATGTGAACCAAAGAAGTAGGGCGTAAAGATTTTACTGACACTCGTATCATCGCAACTCGAAAAACGTGTAGCGACACTACAAAGCGTACTACAGCAACATAGAACAAAATGTACTACAGCGCCATCTATGACACAG
Organism: Noctua fimbriata; assembly: GCA_905163415.1. Classification (NCBI taxonomy): domain Eukaryota; kingdom Metazoa; phylum Arthropoda; class Insecta; order Lepidoptera; family Noctuidae; genus Noctua; species Noctua fimbriata. Next base: position 6,498,143 of record LR990946.1, read on the forward strand.
ATGATGAACTAAAACATCGAAATAAATCTTAATCCTACATCGCGCAAGTAAAGTTATCCGCGATCTTTAAGAGTATATAGACGAACCCGACAACAACTGTCGGCCAGTACCTAGCCCATCAGACATAACACCCGTCTGGTCGGAGGATCTTCCCTTTTCTATGGGAGATGAAGAACTTTACACCCTGTTCATCACACCCCCAAAAACGTGTCTCAGGTACCTAGAGCCAGTGTAAGTGTAAGTCACGCGAAACCTTTGCGAGTATGAGCGGTGGGCGTCAGTCAGGTTTGTCTTCAGTAGATCAAGAGGTATTTATCATTACCTTGTTGTTGGTAATCTTGCTAGTATGCAGTATGGTCTGCAGCGAGACGGGCTTGTTGTCGACGGGCGCGTCTGTGGTATCTTCCGGCTCCGGCAGTTCCGCGTAGATTCCTCGCTCGAACACGGGGAGGGAGGTGATGTTGTGACGGCGGCGGTAAGACTCGCCTTCTGCGTGCATTCGGGGCTGGACGCTGGAGGAAGATAGAAAGGTTTTAGTATGGTATTTCTAAATATAATAATTAATAATCATAAATATCCGACATAACATCACGACTGTAATCCCCTAAAGGTTAGACATAGGTATACCTTCGCCAATTATGTTTAAGAAGTCCCTTCTAATAGGATGCGAGCCTATTGCTATAAACCGGACACAATTCCAGACTCCGTGGCTCCTACTGAGAAATCCCTCATGGAAAAACCCAATAACACTTTGCCAACCTGGAAATCGAACCCAGGATCTATCTACTAGCCAACACCACTAGACCAATGAGGCTGTTAAAAGAGAAACTTATACAAATAAATTACTCTTTAGTGTGGACTTACTTCTCAAGGAACCACTGCTGGTGACCAATGACAGAGCCGGGACGACAGATGCGCAGCCATGCGATCGACTCCCGCGCAGTAAACGCGTGGTGCTTCATCAAGTAGCACGCTATTAGTGTGCCGGTACGACCGAGACCCGCTGGAAAAAAAAGGAAACATTTTTTTAAGTATGGACAGTCCCGCAGTACGACCGCCCTTCACCACTTCTTAGTGGGGAGACGAAGTGGCGTTAAATAATCCCTAGCAACACATCTGTCTTTCAGGATGGAAGAACTTTGATATCATAAAATAGTATGCAAAGTAAATTCACGTCTTCCTACAATAATATTACAAAGAGGTAAGTTTGGATTTAGGGGGGGTGTGGGGGGGATAATCTTCGGAACTATAAATCAATTTCAACCATAACGTGAGCGAAACCGCGGGCAATACCTAGTCACAAAATAAAGAAAACGTAAGATCTCACCTTTACAATGCACAGCAACAGCCCCCTTCGCGGCTTCAGTGATCCTTATAAACCTGTTCACAATCAGATCCGAAGGTACGGAACCATCCACAAAGAACAGTTCCCGATGTTCGAAGCCATGCGCGGTGAACTGACGGGCGTCGTACGACTTCTTGTTGAGTCGTACGATCGTCGTGACGTGGTGGGTTCGGAAGTAGTCGTGGTAGTGTTCGGGGCTGTGGAGGGGGTAGCCGCGGTCTAGGCGGGAGCGGTGGTGGGGGCCGGAGAAGGCTAACATTTTGCCTGGAATTATCCAGTTTAGGTCGCCATTTTCAACTTTCTGAAATTGAAGGATATGGGTTTGTATAAAAAGAAATAATATCTATAATAAAGTAGTGTAGTTCGATCTAGTCTAATTGTCATACGGAATCTTGCGTAAAATGAAAATCGCAACAAAGAAAAGCGAACAAACATTTGAAAAGTCAATAAAATGGCTGAGCCGGTTTTGATAAAAAAATTCTAATTTTAATATACACAATCATGCCCTTTCATTTGATACCCCACTTGGGTATATTTGAAAATATTCGATTATTCATCACCACTTTCATCCCCCATATCTAGTAAATGGCTGCACCGATTTTGATAAAACATATCTAAGAAGCATCGCCAAGAAACTAGCTTTCAAATAAAAATAAGTGCATCCAAATCGGTTCACTCGTTTAAGAGCTACGGTGCCAGCGACAGATACACACACACCCATTGCGGTCAAACTTATAACCCCTCTTTTTGCGTCGGGGGTTAAAAATATATTTCACATAAGAAATCAAGGTAGATAACTCAGTTTTTTTGTAGCAAGTATTATTCCTGGTATTCCCCGAAAGAGTGAGTTGAAGTAAGAAAGGTACGCCCACATTTTGCAACTTATATTTAAGGTGAGGGTGATAATGAGCCTATTGCCATCAAACGGACACAAATCAAGTCAAAACCCTCAATAAACTGCCTGCCCTCGGAATCGAAATCAGAATCCAGGCCCAACTGTCAAAATTGACGGCACGGTTGGAGCAGTGGCTGCTGCGCTGCGTGTCGCGGGTTAGATCCACTCACGGAACAAATATTTGTATGGCTTACAGCTGTTCTGGGTCTAGCTATGTAAATGAGTTTAAATGTTTGTAAACGTACCCACGATACATGACAAATTCCCAGAGAGGGGCACCTACAAAAAAAATGCAATCTGCGATCCTCATTGGCCTAGACCATTAAAAAAATTTAAAAAAAATTAAAAAATAATATTTTCGACGCAGTTTAATACAGATACAACTTTTGAGAGACCCACTGCGCTAGGCTGAGTTGTTTGAGTGTAATGCAGATTATGTACCAGTCTCCTTTGTTGACTGTACGTAAGATATAACCGCAGTTAAAAAATGCATATAATTTTTATTAGTTGTGTAGGATGTCCGAATTGTGTCGCGGATATACAGCCCACTGACTGCGTGAAAGGTCGACGACATTCTCTGAACTGGGCAATAAATTCGCCAAGGTTCAATTACAAGTTATTTAAAGCTAAAAACATTACTTTTTTCGAAAACATGATCAGTGATCACGTCAAATAGACAATGTATAATTATCAAGTTAGTCAAGTTGAAACTTTTCTCGATGCTCAGAGTTCTTACTTAAAATTAATCAAAATAAGTTATAATTAGTTTTTATAAGTTAGTTGTAGTAAGTTAAAATTGAATTTGAAATACAATCCGTCAAAATTTGACAGGTGGAAAAGATTTCAATTGTTGTTTGTTTATGATTGATTATTTTTACGTGATATCTCGGAGTGTGGCAGAAACTCTTTCTCATTTTAGGAGTCCGTCCGTACCCAAAGGGTGCGAACGAGACCCTCTATATCTAAGACTCCACTTTCTATTAGTCCATCTGTCATATCAAGGTTCAAAAGATACAGCTCTGTACCTCTATCTTTTGAACCATAATAAGAAGGTACTGGTAGATCCGCCTCTCCTGGATATGACCATTCTATCCTGTCCATTTCATGCGTTAAGTACCGACTCACCTCATAAAACAGATACTGCTCCGCATCAAAGTTATCGAAGTCAAAGAAGCGAGCGTCATGAGCCACCTTCACTCCATGCAGGACATCCAGAAGAGATATGTCGAAGAGTGGAGGCCCGCCCGAAGCGTCTCGGAAGTTCAGCAGTGACCATTCTGAACCGTCTGTTAGCTGCTTGTATACGGCTGCTGGGCTGGAGTCTAGGTAGATTATCTGGGGGTAAAAAAGAAGAAATTCGGTGTAAGAAGTTTTAATATTGGTCTAGATCAGGGCCTGTCCAACATACGGCCCCCGGACCACCTAGCGGCCCATAGGTCTTTCATCCGGCCCGCGAGCAGTTTAAAACTTTTGTGCGAACATTGTTTAAAAAATGTCTCTAAGTCAATTACTTCCGCGCCATATCTATTTACCTACCCGCCCCACCTCACCTTCCCGCGACTGCGGACCGCAGCATTGCACAAGCTTTTTTATTTTTTAGAGGTTACTTTGCATTTTTTTTTGGCCCGCTTCGGTTACAAAAATACTAAACTTCGCCCTTCATAAAATTATGTTGGACTCCCTTTTATTTTTTTATTTTTTTTTTAGGATGGGAAGTCATCAAATGACCCCCCCCCCCGCTCTGTGCGGGGCGGAAGGAAGTGTCAGACTTGTACTGACTAAAACCTTTGTGTTGCAGGGCCGCGGTATCTCTTTCGAACAGTCCCGCAGCCCTGGCAGGCATCGGCCCGTGCGGACCCCTACGAGGTTGCTGACATCTCTTTGAGGCGCGCGTGGAACACGAACGCGCCGTCGACACGGCCTGTCGTCATAAGACGGCCGGACGGCGAGCTAGCCCAAAACTCGCCGTCCACAGGCCCGCGCCTACGGTGGCCGGGGGCCACCACGTGACCCCCGACGCCCAGGGCGTCTCCCGCGGCGGCTGGGACGTGAGGCTCTTTCCCTCTCACGTTCCGCCACCTCCTTCACTAGCATGACTGCTTCGCAGAAGGAGGTGACGGCTTCCCATTCCCTCTCGCTCCGGACCATGGCTTGAACCAGGGCCGGGCGCGAGAGGTCACCGCCGCCAATCGCCTCTACGAGGACACGGCGCTGCTCCGCCCAAGCAGGGCAGGCGTCCACAGTGTGCTGCACCGTGTCCTCCGATCCTCACAATGGAAACACCCGGGCGTTTCCTCCCGCCCGATGTTGGGATGTTGGACTCCCCTGGTCTAGATAAATCGTTCTTTAAGATCCATTAAAACCTACTCTGCGTGTACCATAAAGGTAATAGTCATTTTCAGGATGTGATTGAGTTGTTCAGTTTGATGGTCTACATCAAACTGAACAACTTTCTCCATGGGACCACCATCGAAATTGCGAAAAAAAATCAGCTATCCAGTACAAAACTTCCTACCTACCTACTCGACCCAAATGTATGGGACAGCTGATTTTTTATCGCGATTTAGATGGTTGTCTGTCCCATCTATAGCTTTTCGAGGAAAAGCTTAAAATCTGTAGTCATACACAATGAAAATAGTTTTGTTGCTGACAGCGCTAAATCCGGGAGTAAGTTTGATGACGAGGATGTGGCAGCATCTACAACCCTACATGCGAACTACGCATGTTATCTGACGTCACGCAGAATCCTACATCGCACACAGTTATCCGCGCTATAAATAAAGGGTGTAAATAGACCCTTGATATAACCGAAAGGCACTTGTTCTCCCCGTCTTTGCGATATTTTTTTTTTGTTCTAGACCATACCTGGGGACCTTTCAGTTACGGAGATATTGGGGGTCAAAGTTCCAACTTTTTTTTTAAATACATGTTTTAATGTTAGATTTTTACTTAAACACCTCCCCGTACTATTCAATCCATCCATCAGAACAATGCTTTGAGTGCTTTCCATCGAGTCCTAACTTAAAACGTGATTTTTCACCCCAAAAAAAAAAGTCTATTCCCAGCAATCATTTTTGCGTATTTGACTTAGTTTGATGTACGTACGTGTATGTTTGCTTGGTTGACGGGTATGTGAAGGATCTGTTTGCATCCTGTATAATATACTGAAACCTGAAAACAACAGTCGAGCATTGGCCCACAAACACAAAACCTGCCTGATCAGAGGAACCTTACACATGAGATGACTGAATCTACATTCTACAGACGCCGCGATTAACGTGGTTACCCACTGGGCCCAAGGAATTAAATAAGTCGTACCATCGATACGAAAGAAGAGGAACCTTCGTTTTCTATGGATATTAAGGTAGCACACATCTAAGTCAGTCTAACAAACCCTACAGCTGCTCTAATTGGTTGGTGAAGATATTATTGATGATATTTTTCAGTACCAATGATATTTTACAGTACCAATGATATTTTTCAGTACCAATGATATTTTTCAGAACCAATGATATTTTTCAGAACCAATGATATTTTTCAGTACCAATGATAATTTTCAGTACCAATGATAATTTTCAGTGGCGATAAACCGTTCTAAAAACCGACGGTTAGTATATACAACATTATTTTTAGTATATGCGAAACCTGAATATAGTTTGTTCAGAATAAGTAACTGAATCGATTCCAATAATTTTTAAACCATGTTATATTTATTCCCAAAAATATTTAAAAAAAGTTAAAAGTTGGATACCGAGCGACTTTGAGTACCTATCGTAATAATTTAGGTACCTACTGCCAAATTATTATTATCAATGAGATCAAGACGACGCTGGAGGCGCGCGCTGCGTGGTGACCGCGTTTTTGTGCGGACAACTAGGTAACAGAACAAGCTTATAACTTGATTTTTCATGATACAATTTTGTACATAGATTCTTTACATAAAAGACCCGTGTATCAGGTTTCGCATATACTAAAACTAATGTTGTATTTTAAAAACTACGAAACCTACTTACGAACCGAATCGGCAACACACCTGTAGTTCGAAGTTAACCTTGAACATATCAAACCAACATCAATGATAAATAGTCTTCAAACAATCCATAAAAAAATGTCAACCAGCCAAACTCATAGCCATTTGTAACCTAACGATACAGTCAATCTTTTTTACGGGTCCCATATGAAAGGTTTTGCGAAAACGGAAGGAAACTACCTTCATAAAGTTTACGTCCCTCGCGGGATAAGGTAACATGTTCAGTCATGTATGAATATGAAGGCATTCATGTGGAATTAATTCGTAGCCGAGTTGACAGGTGGTATGGATATAACTATATAGTATTGTTTAATGGCGAAGGTCATCCAGTAGCCTTGAACGCCCTAGTGGTCAGTATATTTAGGAGGTACGAAATCTGATTAATGCTAATGTTTCTTTTCTTTAATTAATTTGCATAAGCGCTTTCTTAGATGTAAACGAAAACGTTTTGACGAAACAAAGGGCTTAATGAAGCAAGCCACCAACGGCCAGGAAGCAAGATTGGTGATCAAAACCCTGTCCGGATTCTTACTTATTAATCTAGCAAGGTACTGAGAATTTTGTTTATACTTTACGTTTTCATGTTAGTTTATCTGACCTGAATGCTTCATCCCACTACTATCCAGAATCCAAGGCAACTTGGAAACCAAATCAGGATGAACCAAATCCTGCAATCTACTACAGACATCCACGAGAATGGCCTTACGGTACATCCCGCAGACAACTTCCACTAGCTACAACGTATCGTACAGTCAATCGCTCGACCAAGGCGAATCTTTTACATTTCCGAGCTTTATCCCGTAACAATAAGACTGGTTTTCGTAGTCAAGTGTTTTTGCTGCGGTTACCAGTACTTACCTCTCATTGAATAATCGTGAGCGCGTGGGAACAGCCCGGTTACCCCTAATTACGTGGCGGGTTATATTCCCACCGAGGATTGCGTATCCGATGTATTTTTAGCTGATTAAATGGTGGTTGTGTAACTCACGTAGGCGAGGTATTAAAGTTACAGTTATATAACTTATCCGTCAGTCATGTAATCCTATTACGTTGGTGTAAATGTCAAACCCTTACAATTTATTAATAGCGGTATGAGGGTCTTTGTAGTTGAAGATTAGATCGCCAATTTGGGAGAGTGCCATTTCTGGTCATGTTATCAATCAGAGGAAGCAACTTAGAACAGTTGTCGAAAACAAAACTGAATCGTAATGAAATGAAAACTGAACTCAGGAGCCTGATGACGGATGGATCGGCAGCCATCAACACAGTGCTAACAATGTATCCAACAAAATTACCAAAAGCCTTCTTATCATATTCCCACGGGTCACGAGACTCACAAACCTCATCTCTGTGAGGGCGAGCCCAATTCAATTTAGTGGATGTCACATGACTTCGATTTCTTGTTTCTAGCTACAACAAGCCGTCATCATTTCCCCTCGTTGGTTTCCTTCACATGTTGGAAACCGACAGCCTTCATCATCATCATCATTATTTCAGCCGAAAGGCGCCCACTGATGGACATAGGCCTCCCCCAAGTGTCGCCAAACTGTCCGGTCCCGTGCGTCTCGCATCCAGCGGATCCCTGCAACCTTCACCAGATCATCGGTCTACCTAGTGGGAGCCCTTCCAACGCAACGTCTTCCAGTTCGCGGTCGACACACCAGAACAGAACAGCCTTAGTTTCGACAAATTGAAACTTTTTTTTTAAAGGATAACAGTACTAATTAGGTCTTAAACACCACAACACGTATATTGTACATACACGTGTATTCTACCCACACTGACTAGTTATACAACCTAGAACCTTGACTTTCTAAGTCTTCCTGATATTGCAATACGGATGTAGATATATTTCCGCGAATTCTGGTAATCGTATTGGGACTTAATATAGCGTATGATTCCATGTCTCCGTATCGTCCTCAGATTCGCCCAAGGGATCGTATTTTTCCGGATAAGTGAACAGCGAAATCCGTCTTAATATTTAAAACGTTTTTGGGGCAAGCTGATCGTTTTGAGTAATTCGTAATATCCTAGCAGTAAAAAATAAGCATATTTTCGTATTACACCGTATAAATAAAAAATAAAAAATGCCAGGATAAGGAATTGGAAAAAAAAAAACACAACGTCTTAATCCAAGACCTGATCCCATTTTGATGCTTGGTACTTAGAAGAAGATTTGACGAAAACTAAGGAGGAATTGTGCTTTAGGGTATATAGGGTACGTGACTGGTAATTAGTGACCGATACTCAAACACGTGATTGTACTCATGATAACAAGTTTCTCAAAGAAACATTGTTTTTTTAATACTCATTCACTTTTATCACAACACAACAGCGGCCTGTATGAAATTCGCGCGCACGCGCCTGTCACCTATCAGCTGTTAGCCACATGATGCGTTCTGTCTCATTACTATCGTACCGTGCAACAATGGGTAGGCAGAGCACCCGCGCGGCTCGCAAGCTCGCTCCGTAATACTCCGCTGTTGTGATAAAAGTGAATGAGTATTAAAAAAACAATGTTTCTTTGGAAAAGTTGTTTGTTATCCACAATCACGTGTTTAAGTATCGGTCACTAATTACCAGTCACCCTAGACAGAGTGATATATCCTGCAGCAAAACAAACTGACGATCCAGAAATTGACACGGTGGTCAACTTGAGTAACACTCTCATACGATAAAAGATATAGAATGAACTAAAGCAGAAATAGACGAATGCACAATACCTGATAACTCCCAATAAGATAGGCCGCATTGAGTCGGAGGGTCTCATTGTTACTAGTGTAGAAGACGATCTTCTTCTTCGGATTCTTCTCCAATTCTTCATTGAGTTTGTTGCAGAATTGGTACAAGTGGCACAGGTGGTAGGGCCCGAAGTCGAAATAGAAGTTCTCGTAGACGATTTCATCTTCTATATGGAAGTATTTGCTGTTCCGAGTCGGCTTCGGCTTATAGCCAGTCTTCAGAGTAGCGAAGTAGAGTCTGTCTGGAAGAATTAGAACTGGTTAATAAAATTCTAAGAAGACAAATGAACAAGAGAGGAAGAAAAGCAAGGTGTCGTTACCGGCATGTACTGGAACCAGATATTCAGAAACATATGACACCCTAACCGCGCTGGGGCCCTCGTGGTGGATTACGGCGCCCTCCCTCTCGATGAGGGGAAGCCTGAATCCCAGCAGTGAGAACATAATAGGCTAACTAATTCTGTTAATAAATATCGAAGTTGCCAAGGGTTGAATACTGGTTCTGCCCGGTTAACTTCTGCATTGCATGCTGGGAAATCGTTGGCAAGGATAAATTGTTGTAGTCTGCAACAACGATTTTGCAGTATTGATTGTTGCTAAATGCGCTTTTTCCTAGACTATGATCTTTGTCACTTGGACCAAAAACAGTAAATTCCATCAACACATCTTTACGACTTCAAGTGACGCCAGTGTCAATATTTCATAGTAATGAAGACAACGACAGCTCTCGACGTGATCAGCACAGTTGAACTGCTTTTCAGAGTTATCAGTGTATGATTTTCGGTATCAAAATTATGAGAAGATTTTGTAAATAACATCTTCATAACATGTATTCCCCGAAGAGTTAGGCAGAGGTGTACTTAATACTGCCGTCATAATAAAAAAAGGCACAACTAACATTTTATAAATATGGAGAAAATTGACTTTAAAGTTTTTATTGGTTTTCTTTATGTTATGTTGTAAGTGTGCCTTTTCAAAGTAGTTTTTAGTAAAAATCTGTATGAAGTAATAGTCACATCTACGTATTTGTGCCTTTTCAATATAATGGTAAATAAATGTGCCTTTTCATTCTATAAAACATGAATATTAGTTTTAGGGATTGCAATTGCTGGATCCAGCATACAGCAATCCAGCTGGATCCAGCGCCTTTTTAAACATGCTGGATCCAGCATACAGTGCTGAATCCAGCGATGCGGATCCGCAAACGTATCAATTTCTATTGTTTAGTTTTGAGTTGCGCCATTTTCATTTTGCGCCTCTCCGAAGTTACTGGTACGTTAGTGTACTTGAAAAATCCAAAAAAGTATGAAGAAGCAGTAAAAAAACCTGACTATTTTCCTTTGCCAAAAAAGAATGCGATGCGGCAGGGGATGAAAACTTTGTTAGAACGAGTAAATAACCAACATATTGTAGAGCCGGTGCAAGAAGATATCATGGAGTTAGAAGAGGATGGTCTAAATGATGACGCAGAACCCGTGAAAATGACTTTAGAGCAAGAGCTTGAGATGGAACTTAAAAGAGAGAAGGAGCACTTTAATAAACAAAAGCCAAGTGGTCCATTAGATTACGAAAAGGTCCTGAAAAAAAGAAATGAGCGTTTATGAGACCGAAGGAGTGCGAGGTGAACATTTATCTATGGTTTATGAGTATTTAATGACCCCAAAACCGACCAGTGTAGAGGCCGAAAGGGCATTCTCAGCAGCCGGCTACATATGCAGTTCTGTACGAAGCAGGTTGGGAGATAAGACTATAGATAAAATTTGTTTTCTAAGGTCTTACTTTCAGAGAATTCAAAAAAAAGACATAGTCAGTCTCTTATCGTCACACTTTATACTGCCTAATTATTAACGAATAACGAGTGGAGAGAAGATTATTTCGGAGCTTCTTTTGATACAAAAAATTGATTGAAGATTAAAATAGTATTTCCTTTATTCGTATTTACACATATAATTTTACATTTTTAAATATTTTTAAACAAAGTAACATAAAAAAAAAACATTTAAAAATATAAAAAATAGTAGCCCACCGGTATCGGGAACAGGGTCCAAGCTACCGGTGGTCAGGGCTCCAAAGAGAGGAACCTCCTAACGATACGCGCCGTGTCCAGAAGTACCGCTTTAAAATAGTATTATTATTACGGTCCTTTTTTTGTAGTTAATTTTAAAAGAATTTGTAAGACTGATTGCTACTGATTAGCCGTTCTATCCTATCCTATCATTAAACATAAACGTAATAAGATATAGCTTACTTAGAAACATTATCTAAAATGTTATATAAGGTTATATGTTTGTTATTTAATTTTAAGTTGATTCTTTTGATCTCAAATGATTAAGAAACCAAAGCAAATTGATATCAGATATCACCAAATGAGTGAAAGATTTCATAGATTATCGTAAGAAGTACAAATAAATAAATAAAGTCTTCAAAATGTCGTCTTTTTATTTTCGTTCCACATTTTGCTGGATCCGCGCTGGACCCAGCTGGATTCAGGTCAATCCAGCAAGAATCCAGCTGGATTGAAAACGCCGCTGGATTGCAATCCCTAATTAGTTTCATTTGTGCCTTTTGAGCATCTCCGAATTCCTTGAAGATAAAAATCTATAAAAAATTGAGTAGATGTGCCTTTTTTTTCTGATTCTAAATATGTATATAACTCAATTTTGACAAAAATGTTAGTTGTGCCCTTTTTTCTTACGACGGCAGAATAGTACACCCACATTTCGCCAGTTATGTTTAAGTCCCATGTAATATGGAGCGAGCCTATTATCATCAACCAGGCACAAATCCAGACACTGTGGCTGTTACTGATATATTCCTGATGGAAAAACCCAATAACACTTTGCCCGACTTGCACGAGTACGGCAAAATCTACAAAATGACAGATCAACAAAAGAAATCTATCATTTTGTCGATTCTTCCGTCGACAAAACCCGTTTCTACGCTGATCATGCTATGCGTGCTGGGAATCGAACCCAGAACCTCGTGCTCAAAAGTCGCGCTTGCAGACTCTAGACTAGAGCAACGACAAATTTAGTAAATACTACAGCATAACTTGGGAAAAGACAAATAATTCCCTTTAATTTTATTTCTGTTCAATTGTAGTAAAAGAAATGGCAAAGAGGCAGCTTCAATCGAACGTCTCGATGGCTAGACACGATAATATAGCTGAAATAAATGCTGCAGAACTATTAAAGGGAGACATTATACCTATTTTCTTATGCAGTTTTTGTCTGAAAGTAATAAATATAGTGTTTGCGTGATTGGAAACCTAATTTCATGTTAGTAACTAAGGAAAGTTTGTTTTGTAATTCAATCGGAACAATAATAATATTGAATCGAAGAAATACAGATAAAAATACAGGGTGGAAACGAATTCTTCACGAAGTCGTCACCAAGCATTCTGTACATCAAACTAAGCAACTCTACGCAAAAAGTATTGCTGGGAAACGACTTTTTTTTGGGGTGATAAATCACGGTTTACGGTAGGACTCAATGTAACGCACTCAAAACATTGGGCTGATGGTTGCATTGGATAACATCATTGTGGAGGAATAACATTAAAAACTTGTATTTTAAAGAAAGTTGTAAATAAGTTGGAACCCAATACTTTCGCAACTAGAAGGTTCCCAAGTATGGTCTAGAACAAAAAAATATCGCAATGACGGGGAGAACAAGTGCCTTTTGGATTCGTTAAGGGTAACAGAGCCTCCTTTTGAAGCGTGTATTATGAAGCAAAAAGGGAATCTCCTTCAGAGAAATGAAACCCTAGAAAATGTTTAGCAAATAAATATTAACATTATACATTATAATGTTGGCCATTTCCCCATAATTTCGAGAACCTACTTCTAACAAACGCTAAAAGAAACTTAAGTAATCCATGTAGTCCTCCTAATGTCGTCAAAGTTAATACCATTACCGACTTTCATGTAACGAAACAAGACGTCAGAACACAAAGTAATTTAGTAACATATTACACAACTTTGGAAACATTTTGATAGCTTCAACCACATTTATTTACTTATTTATTTCATGTTGGTTGGAATGTGGGATACAACAGCCTATAGCGTTCCCACAGCTGGGACACAGGACTTACAATTCACCACATGGATCTTGTTCTGTATGTTGTCCGGACGTAAATAGCACCATCCCATATCTTCCCGTGGGTGTCGTAAGAGGCGACTAAGGGACTTACCAGAGAATGGGCAGCAGCGTTCTCTGTGTTTTTTAACAACCATACTGCGATCGCCAACCCGCCTGCCAAGCGTGGCGATTATGGCAAAACCCCCCTTCTTGGGAGAGGCCTATGTCCAGCAGTGGACGTCTTTCGGCTGAAATGATGATGATGACATGGATCTTTAATTCTGGGATCCTTCGTCCGATGCAGGACTCTTAAACCTATCACGAATAAATAAAGAAACTTCTTACAAACAAAAGTGCTTATGGTTAAGCTCCTATTCTACATCTGTCGGAGCTTTAGGCCCAGACTCCACCAAAGCAGAGAGGAGCGGAGCGGAGAGATGTGCAAGATTCGACCAATCACAGGAGAGACGAGAGAAAATATGTCCAGTTCAATGCATGTGATTGGTCGGTTTCCGCACGTCTCCTCTTCGCTCCGCTTTGGTGAGTCCGGGCTTTTTTGAGCGAAACTGCACCATGAATTTTCTTGGAAAGAGCCTAGCGATGGACCTGAGATCTCAGATCCCTCAAAAATACCGCTGCGATGTGAAATCGGTAGAAGACTGATAATGATAAGAGTAGTTTGACAACTACAAAGAAAATTGCTTGTAAAACTCCCGTCCATTCAAACTCTTGAAACTTCAGAAATACCGTTTTCTATATCAAACCCTTTACAAAATACAAAGTTCAAGTGAAAAATGAATAATAAAACATCAAAACGTGAGAATGAAAATTAAATTTCCTACAACCTAGGGTGACAAAGGGGTTGGTTGCATGTTAAGGAGCAGTTGTAAGTTACTATACCTATCGAACTGCCGTAGCAACCAGCAACCATGTTTTTTCTATCAACTACAATATCAACTTTAGTGTAAAACTATTTAGCTTATAAGTATTATGGACAATTGTTTTGCCATATGATAGCTTTTCTTTTATGAAACTATTCTATTAAAAAATATCGTGTGTCGTGCTATACCCGTAGTTGTTTTGTCTAGTCTGACTCAACAGATAACTAGTTTTTGGCCACGGCTTCGCTCGTGTTAATTTAGAATTTGACAATTAATTCGGGTTATACTCTGCTTGAAAAAAAAAATTCAATCATGATTCGAAAGACACGTGGCGCCATTATAAGAATGTTATTGTTGTTTTCATCGGGAACAGTACTTTTTTCGGGATGAAAGTACCCTATAAAGTGAAGTGTACCGATGTCCGTTTCTGTACACCTGACAACGCATTATGCAAAATTTCAGGACGATCGTTTCAGTGGTTTAGGCGTGAAAAGGTAACAAACAAAGAAACTTATTTTGGAATTTACAATATTAGTTAGGATACCTTGGCGTCAGAAAATAGAGTTAAAGTTGACGATCTGCAAAATAACAATAAACAAATAGCGGGCATACGCGTTTTTGCAGTCTATCTAAAAGAAATAATCTAGCAAAGTCCAGCAGATACTTTAGCCACAGCACTCGCAATACCACCGGTTTTTCATATGAAAATCCCAAACCAAAAACAGACGAGGGACATTCACCTCAAAATAGAAAACTCAATAACAAGACAAAGCAATATCGTTCGGAAGTACACTAGAAAAATATTGTTATTTATAAGTAAAGTCCTCGAGGGATATCCACACAAGTTACCAAGTTAATTCCAGTACATAATACAGTTCTACGTATTCAGTAGTCTGTCTGTTATAGTAGTTTCAGGAACTGGCAGTCCTTAGAGAGGTAAGAAAGTTACAGATAGGCGAGCTCCTATTGTAATAACATTAGTTATATCATCATCTGCATCATCTGCCTAGCCTTTTTCCAACTATGTTGGTGTCGGCTTAAAATCTAACCGGATGCAGCTGAAAACCATATTTTACATGGAACAACTGCCTGTCTGATCTCCACAACCCATTTATTACTGGGTAATACGATACCCCTTGGTGAGACTGATTGTCAGACATTCGGCTGTGCTTTTAGGCCACTGCCTACCTATAACGACTGTCAGATATAAAAAATTACAGCCGTGACCAACAGCTTAACTTGTTTTCCGAGGCACAGGAGGAAACTCGATATGTAATGGGTAGTCACCCATCCACAGACCAACCAAGGCCAGCGTGGATGATAGTATTATATTCTGTCTTCCTCTTATTTTGATGCTTGCTTTGGTCTAGAGGTCTTCACTGAAGATCGCAGATCCAGCGGTGTTATTGGTTTTTTTCTTTGAAGTAATTTTAAGCTGGGAACTGCAAGGTGAAACTGGGCTGGGGTTCGCATGTCGAAGGAGCAATGGATAAAAATATCACTTAGTTGATCCCATACGACAGAAAAAAAACCGCCGTACACGATCGTGTCTTCTGCTTAAACTGCAGAAGACTGAGAAAGGTGGAAAGAGAGAAGGGAGGCCTTTGCCGTGCACTGCGACAGCACAGAGTCAAAATGATAATTTTGAGTAGCAGCCTACAGACTAGATTTTTGCTCAGATAATGAAATCAGGCTAGTTATCTAAGTGCACCTCTGCCCACCAAAAGAATACAGGTAATCAACATATTTGACAATTCCTAAACACTAACACTAGTATCTATAGTCAAGTTAAAGTAACTAATTATGCAACTATGCAACCATTTTTAGCAATAGATAAGAATTTAAACGAAGTAAGAACCGTAAAAGAAAGCAAAGTTAAGAATTCTAACTTTTGACAGTTCTAACTTCAAGCAATTACTGACCCACAGAATAAAAAATCGTATCTTAAGTAATTACTTTTACTCAAGTAATCACTTTGACTTGTTTAAGGGTGTAAGAAAATGCCTGACATATACTAGAATACCTAAAACATAAACTTTGATATTTAGTTTTACGAAGACAACTCAGACATCCACAAATTATTCCCTCGGGTTGAAATAACTTTTATCGTAAAAGTCCCAGTAGAAAGCTAATAAAAAAATCTATTTTATAGACGCAGACAGAAAAAGACAATTTGGTGTTTAATTATGAATGACCCAGACTTAAGGCTTTCGCGCTTAAAACAGTTGGCGTGTCATTTTCATGAACTTTGCTAAGGTCACCGGTTGAGACCCCTTGACCTTGAATTCTGTGACGTCTAACAAAAGGGACTCCAATAATGTTTGCAGACGATGGCTAATTAGTTGATAATTAGATTTGTAGTAATTATATTCCTCCCTTTGTCTGTTAGTTCTGGCTCAGTTTCCAGAATTAAATCAAATTCATGTGGGCAATGTTGTTGACAGATGGTATTGTTATGGAATGGGATGTAAGGTAAAGACAAAGCAATATTTAACTCGAGTAGTTTATGTTAATTTTTATTCAAGCCGAGATTTACAGAAACGATGAATGAACTGGGTGAAAGATGATATGGCTGGAAGGGACGTGACTACTGAGATGACGAACGACGAGGGAATAACATCATCTTCATCGACGAAAAAAGACAGAAGACGTGTTGAGCTGACCCTTATAACGTCGAAGAGGTTGACGACGATGACCATTCAAACTGAGACCGATGACAAAAACACAGGATTTTTTACTAAAAGGCCCTGAATCGAATACGTAAATCCTGGTATTAAGAGGACAGTCTATAGAACTACGACGAGGCAGTAAATACTAAGTTTTCTACTTTCAAATACTATTAAAAGATCACGATGAAAAATCAGCCATGAAATAGAAGGACTTCTCTACAATTTTCCAGTTATAAAGACTTATGAGGACTTTGTAGAAGGACCTTTTCAAACCCGAGGAAAGTTTGATTAAAGAAATAAATCTGGGAAAAGATCTCGTCTCCGACATGCGGGCTACGTGGGAGTCATAAAGCTTTTGTGAGCTTTTGTAAACGAAAATGGGACTTCGCTTTTCTCATATGAACAGATAACTTTAATATTTAAGCTAAAGAATAATCTTTCTAAGTATTTACTAAGTTAGTCTTACGAAGAAATGTATAAGACCTAATCCGCCTCCTAAAATTTCTATTAAATATTTAAGGTTCTTATTTAGATTTCGTCTAGCCCGCTAAGAATCGCCCAGTAACGCGTTTAATTTCCACTTCGAAACATATTACGTTAACGAAAACCTTTTTGTTCATAGAAATGCCATTGGTAGAAAAACAAGAAAAAGTGAAAAAGAAAATGGCGGTCCTCAGTGCCTTATCTAACAGTTCGTTTTAAATTAAATAAAACAAAGGACCCGACCATCCAGAAGGCAATTCTAAAGATATTTTAATTTTATACAGTAAGCGAAGCGAAGGACGCAAAGGAAACAGCAAAGACGGAAGCCTCGTGACCGTTATAAAAATACTTTCTAAGGAAGACACCTCCAATTAAAACAATCTAATCTTTTGCAATTTACAGCGAGCCTTTGCGCTGTAAAAAATTACTTTCAGGAAACAGACGAGCTGCTAGCCTTAAGTGTAGAAAAAAGCGCTGTTTTATTTTCTGCAGCGCTTTCAAACATGGATAGACGGTCACGTCAAGTGGATAATTGCCACTAGCACCAAACGTGCCAGTTTTTGTAGCCCAAGACAAGGGAAGTCGAAGATTTGATTCCGTTCCATGCAATAATTCTTAATGATGATGTGCCCCTGACCATCCGTAAGGTTATAAACGCTTTTGATGTCATCAGCCAATCAATTTGTATGAAAATTGTTCCGTGTCCAAGGTTGCGTGATGTAGACATTGTCCGGTCCTTGTCAACATGGCACAATGATATTATTTAGTTCGTACTATGAATGGTGTCATGTATAAATAAACGCACGTCTGCGAATTTCTGTATCCCGTAAGCCTTTCAAAGGTTTTGTCAAAAGCAAATTACACTGAAATTTTCTAGGAAACCACTAATGTGCGGATAAGTAACAACTGTCGTGCTGGAGATTTGAAAAGAGCTGTCTACCTGTCTACTATGTCCAGCAGAAGACTAAGCTTATTAATGTTATGCTGTTGAAGTCACTACTTTACGCCTAATAAAACACAGCAGTGAAAATAATAACCAGAACTGTATGTTGCAAAATTCCAAAAATGACGCACGAAATCACTTATCCATTAACGTCGCAATATAACAATACAATAACGTCAAGATTTTTCCAATACGCAGAACGTCTTTCAACATCCGCGTCTGTCAACCGGAAAAAAACAAAACGGACATCCATTCATAAGCCAACGCCTACAAAAAACCCATAAATATACCGATGCTAATGAAAGGAATCGCGCACGCTCGCCCTTGGGGCACACCCCAAGTTTGCATACACTTTATGTAACTTAGCACCAAGGTCAGACTGACACTCGTACCGCACTTTTATTGCATGTGTAGCACTTGAAAAGGAAATTACAGCTATTTCAGTGGTCTAGCCAACCTGCCTGCCTAGGACTATACTTCTACTTACCCACTTGAAACTGAGCGATGAGCGACCTTGTAACTTCAGCGTACTATTGCGTCAAACTGTCGATTTGTTGGAGCAAAAAAGTAATGGAAGTTACGACTTTTAATGAGTTTTCAAACACGGAATTTGAAGCCGTGATGAAAAGGCTTTACGAACTTTTTTAGGCTTGGCATCTGAGCTTGATTTGATGGTATTGTCAAATGCCGTAGGCGTAGCTGTTCCGGTGTCCCTAGCTTGATTGATAGTGAATTAATCTACTAAGATGCCATATTAAGATCGCATAAAAGTTAATAGGATTAGTAAACTAGAACCATTAGACGCAGAAAAGGCAAAAAGAGACTTCATTAAAAGACAAGATTATGCAAAAACCTTCCGTCGCAGTTTCCGAGGATTAGGCGGCGATAAAGTGTAAATTTATTGGTTTAATCAAGCAAGGTTGCTTCCAGTTGGCGTTTCAATAAAATAGACTCGTTAGGTCTTAAAGTGCTTTCTCTTGACATGGAACGCGTTAAGTAGAACCTAAGGAGCAGGTAAATTTAGGTTTAAGGAAACTTACAGGGACGTCGCGAAGTTTGATGACTACCCTTGATCCAATTTGTTAGTTAAGGTGACAAGTTGGTAGTGCTTTTGATAATGAGAGTGAAGGAATTTTAAGTAAAGCAACCGGGCAGATATTTTCTTAGTGAAGGATAATAGCGAAGGTTCAGGAATTCTTCATATTCAGAGGAAGAGCATATCGTTTCGTTTGCTCAGCATATCGTGATGTTTTCTTCTATCAGACATTTAGCAGATAAATTTTGAAAAAGTCGAAGAAAACAAAAGAAAAAGGCAAAGAAGCGAAGCCAAACCAAGTACCACTACGAAATTGCAAAATGCACCATAACAATAGAGCACGTGAATCCAAAAGACAACAAAACATTTAACTACCCATCTAAATTCACGCGAAGGCCGAAATAATCAACAAAGCTGTAACTAAATACAGAAAGTGGCCAGAAATTTATTGGTTTTCAAGGAATCCTGTGAAGTGTCCCGGTTTATAGCGGAGTGAGACGTGCACGTAAATCATTATATAACGACTTCAGCGATTATTACGACCGTCACCATTGTTTTATGTTACTAGTTTAGTTTCAGGAAGTAAAATTAACACAACTGTGATAAATTCTATTTATGGTTTTGCACTAACTCAAAGGCAATTCGTATTCAAACTCCGACAACGGGACAATATTATTTGGTTATACTTTCAGTGTTTTGGCGAATTGAAATTCTCTCTGAAAGTGGTTCTGCAAGGGAACAGGCAGAAGAAATAGAATCTGAAGACTTTCGAGACGTGAATTATTGTGAAAACACCGAATCGTCAAGCCATCATACAAGACTTAGTAATGAAGAGAGCACAACAGAAGAAATAGGAATTAATAATGAGAACGACCTCAAATTCAGAACTGAACCATGTAAAATCCTGTTACTGAAGGAAAATAACAACTTTGCAGCACACAACAATGAACTCACGTGAATACATAAATAACTAAACAACACTTATAGAGGGTTGAAAATGCACGTTAAACACATATTATTAATATTCCTAGTCGAGCGGCAAGCGTGCAGAACAAAGTTACAATTCATGCAAACGATGAAATATGCAGATTTTGCTTAACGCATTCATGTAGACCGTCTGTTGAAGCAAGATTGATATATGTTTCATATTGCTACACTGTGACAATATTTTCATACTGAACGCTAGGATTATTTTGTATATTTTTGATGTGATACCCCACCCTCGTTGCAGATGGTTTTTTGATGATACTCTTTGTTGAGTGAAAGATAATATTGTTATATTTTTTCGGGAAAGATTGGCAGGCCTCGCTAGTCATTGTTTTCTTTTTCAGTGATAATCCGCCTTTTCGCGGGGAAATAAATGACTAAAAGGAAATCGCATTTCGCGTTATCAGACAGTCGCCGCTTCTACTGAAAAAACTTTTGTTATTTTCTTAATCGATGCAATTAAAGATATTGTATTTGGATAGTAGATTTGATATTCTCCTTTATTCTCCGTACTCGAGTTACGTCCTTGTCATAAGCCATTTGGTTCGAAAAGTATTTTAATAAAAGTAAAACCGTATGTACGCCAATCGGCTTGTCAATTTACCGAGATACTTTCAGCTCTATTTCTTCTCCTCTCCAAAAAAATATATATCTCTCCCAAATCTTTGGACCGCATTCAATTGGGCATCCGAACCCAACTATTATTGGTAAGTTTTATTGTCGATCTGTCCATATAGAACGTTAAACCGATAACTCATTCCATGTGATCCAAAAGTGGATTCCCATAAATCAGCAAATCGTATGGAATCGTTTAAATTTATGTTTATGGGTCTGAAAAACTTCTGATTACAATCAAACGCGAAGGTCACCCGAGACATATTCGTATCGTAATCAATGCAAGATAACTTATATTTCAAGAAAGCATATTTACATGATTTTGGCTGATAATAAAGTTGTAGTTTATGGGTATGCAAGTTAGGTGTCGTACAAGGGCGAAGAGAAGGTTAAAGTTCTAAAACCTAATAGGAGGCAACGCCACGATATGATTGACTTGAACTTTGGAGAAACTTTTCAACACGTTGCTGGGGTTTTCATCGTATTAGATGCGGCTTTATGAGTTAACCAGCTTATGCGTCGCGGCTTCGCCGGCGTGTTGTTCGATAATTGTCTCACGGGATCGTACTAGAAGGATAAATAAGAATCCTATGTTTTAAACTAGGTTATAAACTATGCCAAATTTCATCCAAATCCGGTCAGTAGTTATAACAAACATTTAGAAAGCCAAACATCCTCACAAACTTTCGCATTTATAATATTAGTAGGATAGTAGGACTTTCAAGGCGGCAACGCCAGGGTAACCCGCTAAATTCAATTTTTTTTAAGTTTTTAGCAATTTGCAGATCAGTTTCAGGCTGTATTTTAAACAAAATATGGTGCAGATTGCAAAATTCGTAAGTAAATTTGAATTTCGCTGGCTATCCTGGCTCTTCCACCTTAAGCAAACGCCAGTGTTCTAAGCATATCCAAACATGTTTGGGCCTTTGAATGTAAGTGTAATCCAAAAAGTTTTTGCCAGACTTTTCCTCAGGGGACGACCGTCTGGCCCAAATGTAACTTCGTTGGAGTAATGCTATTTCGATGGTAATTGGTAACGATCCTACTTGACCTTTGGAATCCAGAGACCTTTGAATCATGCAAATCTAAATTGTAATTTATCTCGCATAGAATTGTAATCAGATTATATTTGTTTGCTAAAGATCTGATTAGGAACAGAGCTGAGAAGGATTAGGTTTAAAATGTCAATTCTTAAGTTTCAAGACCCCACTTCTGATTTGAGCATTTGAAGTTAAGCCTTGTCAAACTCTAATCGAAGTAGATTTTGACAAGGCTTTTATTCAGAAACCGACAATTAGAGCTGCCCCTTCTAATTCTATTCTGCATTTGTAGTTTGACATTTGTGCGATAGTACCAGTTATAACTTTTATAGAACTCGATCTGAGAAATGACTTTGATCTATGTGCAAACCTGTTTTAATCAGGCCCTTTTACTGACAAGTTTTTCGCTTAAACTTTTAGAATGATAATTTGATTAATGTCTAGTTAGAATCATGATAAGATAACCTAACAGCGACCAAGCTTTTCCAATGACAACACAACCAATATAACTTTTCCAATTAAAGCAGACATATGACAACACGTGACAAGTAAGTTCCATATAAGGATCACCATGTCAAGCCAAATACGGAGTCCAACGTTCCATGTAAAACTGTGATTATAAAAGAGTAATTTAACTTTTTATGTCAAACAAATTCTTACTTACGACTGCGGATTGGCAAAAGCGACTGTTAAATTGCGAAAGGCAATATTGGAAAACCATTATCAAGCGTAATGTGGGTAATGTGAATCGTGTGGCAAGTTTTTACTGCCAGATTAAAAGTGTGGTCTTTAATCGCAATCTCACAATCCTGTTTTTCCTTTTACGGACTTAGACGGCAAATGCACTTAGCTGAGCGAAAATAGAAAGTAGACAAACAGTTGTGGCGGCCCACAAAGACCAAAATGAATTCAGTGAGGCCCACTTACGAACTATCGTTTACACTAGGATCAAATCGATAGCCCATGTCTTAATTAAATAAATTCTAGTCTTGGTATCCCGGGGTAACTAACCAAAGACATGAACTACACACTAGTCACGACGTGCAAGCTGTCAACGTTTTTTTATGCGTCAAATATTTGTTATGCGTTGTATGTTTATTGTTAATTATTTTTGTCATTTTGTATGCACGTCTGTGTGTCCCTGCGACAAACAAATTAATATTTTTTCTTTCTTTTCTTTCACTACGCGCAAATGGGTGCACTTCAAACTTCAATAATTTCATATAAACATCTGAGGCACTATCTAGTTATATAGCTGACAAAAATAGTAACACTGTAAGTGCATTTTAGACTAAACGCCTGAGTACGAAGACCACTCAAGGTGTACGATATGCAACCATAAAGGAAAATGGGAACATCACGAAACTTTCAACCCCCACGCTTTGCAAATATGGTAAATACATTTTTTTTTTCTTCAACTTAAGCGTGTTTTAATGTCATTCTTCGTTGTCAGGTTAATGTCCTTATTTGAGTAGGTTGTGATGTATTGAATGTGAGTTTTGGCGGGATAATGGGACTTCGTTTTAACTTACTGTAAGGCGATCTTTAAATGAAACAATGGCCATTTTGTTTTGTGATGTGAAAACAGTTGAACTCATATCGGATGTTTTTATCGATGTGTTTTAAAAGTAAATTACTTTTTTTTACAGGAAAATGGTATTAAATTAGAATTACTTACAGTCATTCCAGTACATATTTTCTACGAACTTAAGTCTTAAACTTAATACATTAGAAACTTCACACACAAATTGTAAACATTTTTATCGCTGCTGCGTAAATGACTACCAAACAAGCTTTTACAAAGGCAGCTAACGTATTAAAACGGTAAAATAAGTTTTCGTGCAAGTATTCCATAAGGTAATCCACCCCAGGGGCATGAAATACTAAACATTGGGTACATAACTCCGTTTGAAGGGTGACGGAAGGGTTTAACCTCGCATTTCTTTCACTTTCCTTCGAAGGGTTAAGTTTAATGGCATTTCAATGGCGCCTGCTTGGAGTCTTTATGGCGATTCCTGAAATTGCTTTGGCGTTTCTTAATTATTACGAGGTATTAATGAATGAGTGGAACGTAAGAAATTTGAAGGGCATTCAAAGGGATGGGGGATTTTTTGGTCGCAGTAAGTAAATAATATTTTTTGGTACTTCTTTTTGGATAATTTTAATAAGCGTATTATGAATATTTAAAAATCTGCTTAATAAATTTTATTCCAGACAATATTATGATAATAATTAAACATGATTTTTTAACGATGATTTGGCATAAAATAAAATAAATCAAAAATTACTTTTCACAATTTCTGGTCCTTGTTTACGGAGTGTTGGCTTTTTATTCTACTGAATTATATTCTTTTCGAGCAGATTTCTCAAATTTGTAGATAAGAGCTTTTAATATAATGAAAGTTACAAACGAACAATGCCCTATCTACTAGCCTAGAGAATAAGTGGGCTCTCCCGGAGTTAAGCGATCCTTTGTTTCTGGTTCTGATAACCATTTATCAGATCTTTCGGACAAAATGCAATTCGTCGCTCGCAGTTTCTTTGTCCGTTTTTTAACAAGTCGGAATTTAGACTAGTTTGATCTTGAGGAAAAAACAAACATTCTTATTTATTTTCCTTTCTCAGTTAAGTGTGCTTTTCTTACATTAACTAATATTTTGTGAGGGAACATTGCAATATTTTATTCCGTCCATCAAATCGGACGAGACGACTTTTACTATCTTATGGCGCAATTACACTTGGTCGTTTGCCCGAATTCTATTGCCTCTGGAGTTCGGACAAACGACCAAGTGTTAAACAAGATCGGGTACGCCCGTTTTTCGGCTAATCTTGTACCGTTTCATAGATCGGCGTCATCGAAACTATTCGTAGTGTAATAAAAGCATCGGGTACTAAAATACGAGTTAAGTCTTTCGAGCACCCGAATTCGGGCTAACGACCAAGTGTAATTGTTCCATTTAGCACAGATCCTCCATGATTGCAAATAGACAATTTTGACTGATTTAGTAATACCTACTTACATTGTTTCTAGTAATTAGTTCTAGCCAATTTAACTACCAAAATACCGACACAAAAATTGTGTTTTCAGTCTGATTAACTACTAGAAAACGTTAACAATATGTTCAATTAAGTATTCTACACCTAAAGCAGGTAGCTCCAGATTATTATTAATACCTTTGTGAAACTACACATGTACAAAATAATTCAATTAAAACATCATATTTTATTATGTAACGTTTAGGCTTTCATGACTGTTATCATGAACTTAATCAGGAATTCAAACTACTGCCCTTGATTTCAGAAGGGCATAAATAACTTTTACACGGGGCCTTTTCAAGGCTAAATCTTGGAATTTCATATCCACTTAGAAATTCGTTCAAGTTCATACTTCAGTGTTTTCTTTCGAAGCTAAGTAAATCTTGATTTTAATATCGCGGCTCTTCAGAAATTCTCCAATTCTCATACTTAGCGCTTTTCTTTCACGATGTTAAGTAAATTTTGATTAAGGAAACTATTTATAAATTAGTTCTTTTATTTTTCTTCTAAATAGACGCAACATATTGATTAAAATATGGCAAAATATTTTTGAGATTTGCTTTACAAGTTCTCATTGCGTGTTGAGATGAAGAATCATAAAACCTGCATTGACTCGAAAAGAAGACGGCTTTAAGAAGGATTGCAGATAACCGGTTTTGCCAAGAGGAACCGTGTTACTGTGTTGTGGAGGTCGGAAAGGCAGGTGCTCCATGTAAAATGCTCGTTTTCAGTTAAATCTTATTAGACTGCTGGCGTGCCTAGGGTCCAACAAGACAGCAAGCCCACAAGGCAAGCAGACTACCCTAACACCATGAAGAGTAGTAGGTTATAAGGGCAAGCCAAGCTTTCAGACTTGTATGAAAGTTCCGCTTCTTGGAAGCTATCCCAACAGTAAGAGAAGACTAAGCAGGTAAAGCGACGCTGTAGAATTCTCAGACGAAGATAGCGAGACGAACTGGACGCCGTCGTGAGAGATTGGACCACAGCACCAATCAGTTTTGTCTAGTAGTGGGACAGAGTGGCCTGATATAATAGTTATGATGCAGATGATGATGATGATAAAGCTAACTTGCAGAAAAAAAAAATGATTAAAGTTGCATTTGCACCCACAATACCAGAAGTATCTACTAAACTGACTCAATGTTTGTTTACATCGCAACATAGTAAAATCGAATTAGCACATAATACGTATCATCATATCAATCACTTCGCGAAGGTCAGACTTGACGGAGCCTGCAATAGTACAGTGGGCGAAAAAGATAACTGTGCTATTAAAAAAATTGGTGAAACTTCCGCTGCCGCCAATATAACAGAGTCGGCAAACTCAAACTTAACGCATTTATTTTAAACTAGCTGAGCCATGCAACTTCGTCTACGTATGGAATGTTTCCCGTTTTTGCAACATTTTTCATTAATGCTCCGCTCCTATTAGCCTGATATTATATATAGCCGTCCTCGATAAATGGGCTATGCAATACTAAAATAATTTTTCAATTCGAATCTGTAGTTCCTGAGATTAGCTCTTTCAACCAAACAAACTCTTCAGCTTAAAATACTAAACCAGTCACAGGCACTTTTGAATTTACAAAGAATCGGTCGGAATTATTACCAGTCGGGTAAAAAGATAAAGGTATAGCAGAAGGGTAGCCTTCACAGCACGCAGAATCGCAGATGTACCCAGAAGACAGGTGTAACCGCTGGGAAGACCTAGGAATGGCTAGCGTGATAACTTAGTTAACGGACAATCTGTACGAAAAAGCAACATAAGATACTGCTAAAAGAAACGAGGTTAACTTATACTCAGCACACGCACAACACAGATTTAAAAAAAGAATTTGCATCATTGCAAGTCACCTGACCGTTTACTAATCTCTCTTGGTGACTGTACTTGTATAACGTAATGTACAATAAACTGCGCAGACGTCATGCTGGACAACGGCGACGCCCACGACCCCACACTTACCATTATGCGCCTTATTTACAACTTAATAAGCTTTAGCATAAGGGTAATGGGCATCTGGTACTTTGGCGACGATCAAAGTATACGAATCCATGTAAACATTATAAAATGAAATACGATGTGGCTTAATGGATTTGGATGAAAGGATACTTTTTAACCGACTTCAAAAAAGGAGGAGGTTCACAATTAGGTTGTATTAAAAAAAAAAAAAAATCATTTATGAACCGATATGAAAAATCTTTTTTTGTGCCAAAGGATATACCTTTCGATTAGTCCCATAGAAATGTCATCAAAATCGGTTCAGTAATTTGTTTTTATTTTCCTTTATCACGTATTTTTTCTTCTTGGGCTATGTTGATGGCATGATGTAATAACTTCTAGTTACAATGTAAAAAAAAAATTATGGCAAGAATTTGTGTGGCACACTACAACTAAAAAGGGTATAATAAAATACTTTCTGCAAAAAAAAACCGACTTCCAAAGAAACACAAAAAAAGTCTAAAATAATTTTCCTTTCGGAAGTCGGTGGCAAAAAAGTCAATGAAACAAACAAAGTCACCGACTACGTAGTAACACGGGTGAGGCAGTACTTTTTTATTTCAAAAGCTTGTGAGCTGTGGACAATGGTAAGTGTTGATACAGTCGATGATTGAGCACATCGTCATCATCATCATGCGAGTCGCACGGGACCGGTCAATGTAGCGACACTTGGGGGAGGCCTATGTCCAGCAATGGACGTCTTTCGGCTGAAATGATGATGATACAGTCGATGATTGAGCACGCTTACCTAGAATTTAAGTTACCTATTTACTCGCGACTTGAGAGAGTCGTCAGAAATCAGATTCTGGCAAGGAGTTCCACTAATCATTTCTGTATCTATAGAGCACTGGCTAGGGATAAGTGCTAAGAGAGAAGGCAGGTCTTTGCCCAACAGTGTGGACACAGATGGCTAAAATACAACAAATTATAATAAGTACGCTTAGGAACCTCAGAAAGTCAGCACTATTACCTGCTAATTCCGTTAACTGCTTAATTTTGGCACTGCGACGTGATGTCTTGACACAAGGGAAGAAGTTAATCATCACTGAAAGTTTTTTGATGACACAGCATACTGTACAATCCTGTATGAAGACTATTACCACATTCTAATGCACGAAAAACTGAGATACACTGTTAGATGCACTTTGGAACTGTCAAGGAGTTGGTCGGTAACTCAGAAGGGCTTCAAGTGACAAGTCGTTGGTGGATTTGACCGGACTGTCCATACACAACTGTCATTGGCCTTCTAAACGCTACAGCAGAACTTAGTATTCGATATACTTTATCAGCATTGTTATCAAACACGCTTGTAAGACGGATTAAGTCTGATTCGTGTCGGTAATGTTATCAGTTCAGAAATTAATACTGCTTCTTATGCCCTGATAGGAATAGTATCTTATCTTACTGCTAAGGTAAATGGTATAGTAAAATGCCTATTTTATAGGAGGGTAGACAGGAGAACTGCTCGTGTCACCGTATAGGCTAGGCTATGCTGCATCGTATGAGTTCCGCTGATGGTGACCAAATCGCAAACGCGTTTTTTATGCTCAGATATAGCACAAGATTTTGACTTTTTCCTCATCATTTCAGCCGAAAGACAGACTGCTGAACCTAAACCTCCCCAAAGAGTCACCAAATCGACTTGTCTGTGCTTTTGTCATCCAGGTCATCGGTCCACCACCTGGTGGACCTCCCAAGGCTGCACCTCCCAGTACGAGGTTGTTCACTCCACAACCTTTCGACCTATCGGCCATCCTATCTGCGAGTAACGTGTACTCCTCACTGTACTTCAGTTTGACTTTCTATGAAAAAAACTAAATTATACCCGCGCCAAATGCTGCCGCGTTTTTTCGGTCATCACTAACTAGATACGCAGATGATATGAAATTACGTCTTTCTTCAAGGAGATTAGTAGCCAAAAATAGTACAGAAAGGCCAGTTATGTTGCGAAGGTTGGGATTAATTTTAGGTAATCTCAGACCCAACCTTTTTGAAGGTCTTCAAGCAATAAAGCATAAGGTCAGTGTATATCCTTGTAGGTCGACCTTAGCATTTCTAATTAAGTATTCGCGAAAATGTGAGTTATGGTAAAAACAACGCCTGAATTCCTAGCAGGAGCAAGCCGAGGTGTGTATGCTACAGTCACGTTCGTAAGTTATGTTTTAAATAAAGCCTGGGACTGGTGAACGTGGCAACCCTTGGGAGAGGTCTATAATGCCTAGCTCCAGACGTCTTTCCGATGACATGGTTATGATAAAAAGGGACAGTTATAGAGCACTATGATGGCTGAGACTGATATAGGCTTATAACCAGCAGGGGACTACGAGAGACTGAATTGATTTGAGAGAAAGCCATAGGCTCTCCCTAAGCCTATTGCTATGAACCGGACACTAAATACGGGCCTATCCGTATCTATCTATCTAGCTAGCCATTTCCAAACGATGTTCCTGTCGTTTCTATGTTCTTCGAGAAAATATTATCTAATAACTACAAAAACACTCTTACCAACCAGCCGTGTTACACCAGATGGTCAGTCCTGCTGTATTTGGTAGCGAAAAGTATCAAATACATATTTATTATTCAATTATTTAAATCAGTCAAGTGGGAGTCGGCTCGCGACAGTCCTCGGGTACTTTAATCCACCGGAGCGGGTCTACGGCTGCCTCTAGCGGTTTTAATTAGAGAACTTTCTGTTTCACAGATTGTACAAATCCCTAGTTAGCGCGAATTTTTGACATGGGACGTTGGACTAAAAAGGATTACGTTACCAATTAATTTTTTTGGCAGAAATAGTATTCTTGGCGTTTTAAGTAGGCACTAGATAAAATTGTGTTTGAAAAAAATATTTCCTACTCTTCTTTTGGACTATGCCTCAATGAGATGAAAAAGGGGGAAAATCTCATAACTCCCCCGCCCCCTTTGAGACACAAAATACTTGATGAATGATGCAAGGAAAATGCAGCTGTAGGTACAGCTTAGTTACCGCCGTGGAGCTACGGGAGCTGACAAAATGATTATACCTTAACTTAACTTGCCACTGACTCAACGCACACGGTGTGCGCTCATTTATTGCTCGGAAATTTAGTGAAGCGTAATCTATGGAAGCAAGTATTTAAAAAAAAGAGACGACGTTTTAAAAGAGAATATTAAGTCCATCCCTTTATTTCGTCTCGAATAATGAATTGCGCTCAAACTGGACTAAAGTTCGCTGTGAGCGTTGCTACGCCTAGTCACCCTAGTTAGTTCTATTGTTTTCGGGGATTTCCCCGTACTTTTGTCTAGTCTGGTCTATCGATGTCCTCGGTTGTTCAGGGGACTTTTCGTACGCGGTAGGTACTTTTAATCCATTGTGTGCGTTATTCAATACGGTTGTAAGGGATCTATTTTGAAGGACAAAAAAGTACGCCGCCCTCGTTTGTGCAGGCCTTTATTCGTAATTCATCACAATTACAGATCAATAAATCATTCAATGATTAAAGAATTTCTATGAAATATGATGTAATAGATAAATAATTGTGAAATCGATGCAAAGTTAAGATTTTGAAAAATGTATCACTTTACAAAGTCTTTCAAAGAACATGAAGTATTGCGCCTGAAAAATGCATCAAGATTTAAGGAATCTCATCCATTCCGGTGAAGCCACTAGGTGCAGTCAGTTTTTAATAATCATAATTTGGACCAACCTTTGATGATCTCCGTGGATGATATGATGACGTCACCCTCATCCATCCTCGCTTTGTAGCACAGCAGTCCTGCTGACTTCCGTATTTTGATAGATTTTTCTTAACTCAGCAGGAACATTTCTACTCTGTGGTATCTTTTGATTTATCTTATGGTTTTTCCCGCCATTTTGGGGGGATAGCGGGCTAGAGTTGCAGTTTCGGATTAGTTGGATAATTGCATCTGAAAGAGAAAAAATAAATTTCAAAAAGCTTTGTTTTTTTTATGATCAGACACTGACTTTCAAAAGTCTACAAAGAATTGATTAAATATGATTACTTGGAGGTGTTCTTTGCAAGAATTCATTAGGCAGCTTACCTACATTAATTAAGTGCACGATTCAAAACAAAACCTTTGCAATTTAATAAATCAAACTAGTTCAACATTCATTTGATGTGAAACTTATTGCTTTGTTTTAAATATTTCTGTAACTCAAATATAGAACACTAAAAAAAGGTTCTAGTTTAAATATTGGTACTTTGGTCCCTATATTAAATACAGTCCACCAGGACAAGTACAATGAATGAATCCATTACTCCTGCTCCAAATCAAAGCAGCAGATTAAAACGAACTTTTTGCTCTGATACTGTAATATTGCTGTACAGATTAATTGAGAGGATAAATTAAATAATTTTGAAAACATTTTTTCCAACGTTTGAACTGTTTCGAGTTCATAAAAATATTTATAATCTTATTCAACCAATATTTACACATGTTAGCAGTAAGTCGGTATTCAATACATAAACAAATAATAACATAATATCTATTACATGAACATTTAATAAAAAAATATTACACAATACATTCAGGTGAATTCCATCTTAGAATGATTCTCAGAAACCGAATGCTTCATTTCATAACTTTAGCGCTGACCTAAGAACACACTGTTATTCATCAAATTTTATTATGAACTAATACAAGGTATTACTGAGTTACATAATCGTGTACTGTTCTAAGATGAATTGCTAGACGATTCCGCAATAAACTATGGTCATTATTTTAATGGCAAAATTCTGAATTTATGTGTTTCTTATTTTTATAAAATATTGTGTTTCATATTATTCTTCAATGGCATGCCATCGGAGAGGCCATTGTCCAGCTGTGGACTACTGTACACTTATGACCATCATTCAATTGTTTTATTAAATTCACATTGTTATCATATAAAATTTATGCATATCATAATGTTCTTATTAAAGAGTAATTACATCATTCTTTTATGTTACCATGGTTCTTCTTGCCTGTTCTTCTCGATAGGAAACGGACAAGGAAACAATCCAGACCGTGCATCCATCTTTTGACATTTCATAAGTGATTTTTTGATGAATTGAGTAAATTTATTTCATAAAAAAAAAGATTTTAGTACATGAGGCATACACAAAGTTATACATATATAAGTTTGTACCATGTCAATCACAATCAGGTGAGTTAAGTTCTGCTTTCCTAGCTAGGTTATAGAATAACCTGTCTTAAGGAATAACAGTCCCTATCCCTTACAAAAAATTACAATAGACTAGTACAATTATAATATTTTTTTTTTTTTAAATAATGCTATAATGTTCATAATTGAATATTTGCGTGTGTGTATGTCTGCGTGTGTGAGTGATTGGTGGTATGTGCGCATGTACGAGTGTCTGTGTGATGGAGTGTCTTTAGAAGAAGAATCTATTTCAATTCAAGTTTCATAGATTCTTAAAATCTTATACTGTGTCAATAGGGATTTATT
Organism: Noctua fimbriata; assembly: GCA_905163415.1. Classification (NCBI taxonomy): domain Eukaryota; kingdom Metazoa; phylum Arthropoda; class Insecta; order Lepidoptera; family Noctuidae; genus Noctua; species Noctua fimbriata. The sequence continues at coordinate 6,530,369 of LR990946.1, forward strand.
CTTCTATGACAAATTAAACAGAAAGGCAGTGGAGAGAAACATAAATGAGAGTCCATGGGGGAGATCATTGCCTTGCAGTGGGGCAGCAACACTGACTATCAGACCTCTACAACCTAGCTGGGAAGCATAATACCCCTTTATGTCCACAAGACTTGTTGTTTGACTGTCAGTCTTTACACATCTGGGGCGAGACCTATCTCCATTAAAAGGCCAATATAGGCTGAGTTGAAGTCTGACTACCAGTCTTACCAAGGGATATCGTATTAACCAGTGGTAACTGGGTTGAGGAGGTCAGATAGGCAGTAAAATACTTTATTCAGCTGCATCCAGTTTACTGGAAGCTAAGCCAACATAGTTTGGTACAGGCTCGGCAGATGATGCTAAGCTGAGTTGATTGATTGAAATATATAGCTTAGTAACTAAAACTATAAACCAATTGATAAATTATGAGAGAAACAAATTTACTCCATTTCCCTGTTTGGATATAGTGGGAGTACAAGTTTTTAGAGCTCATTCCATATACCAGTACATAGTTAACTTTCCTTAAATGACTTTCAAGCTAGAAAGTGAGCCAATCAACTAATTACCAATCACTGTTACTGGCTGTTTAATGTGTTTCCTGACTTTATGATCTGTATCTAGATTTTTATTACTGGTAGGTTTCTTTCAGTAACAAAAGAACTTCGTTAGGTATAAACTGGTAAGTGTAAAATAATCTTAATTGGATTTTAGACTATTAAAACCCAAGTAGAATTATTTTAAAATCAGTACAGTAGTTTTTGCATGAAAGAGAAACAAACATCCATCCTCCCAAATTTTTAGTTTATTTTTTCGAAAAAATGCTTCTTTTTCATCTAAAAATGGCTGTAGGGATTTTGATGATTTTTTATAGTAATAACATAGCTTATACATCAGGATCACACATCAACTATAATTTATAGACATTGTGTGAAAAATTTACAAGGCTGGAAGCTAGTTTGTAATAAATAGCTTCAATATAAATTTCAAACTAAAGGTTTTGATGAAAATCATCTAGATGTCAGTTTTTAACTAAAAAGAACTACATATGTTTTAAGAAACTTCTGTTATAATAAATCTATGGCCAAGGTACCTGCAACAGCCCAAATAAGCAAGTACACAGATTGCCAAGGTCTACAAAAGTAAATGATCATTTGTGCATGTATGTACACAGTGTGGTACTGAGTTCAATATTTTTGTTCTCATATGTTTGATGTCCTGAACTTATTGGAACTGGTTCCAATAGTAAACATATTGGAAAAAGTGTTGATTAAGTTAGATGCATTTTTAAAAATATGAAGATTTAGCAAATGTTCTGTTGGTGTTTCGGAAATAACTAGCCTCATTTTTATTCAAAATTAGTATAACTTTGTAGGCATTTACCTCTTAGTTTAGTAACATGACGAAAAAAACACACGAATATTAAAAAAAAAAAAACGCTTATCGACCTACCTACCTCAAGAAATCTACAAAATACTCAATGACATTGAGATACAAAAATAATTTATAAATACAATGTTACGCACCAGTTTGCACAGTTGAAGAACATCAGGTTTGTGTGCACAGTAGCCTTGATTGTTGACGGAATTCGCTAGTTTGGCCAGCAAACACTCGATGCACGTCAACGCCTTCCCACTGACTCATACACGCACAATATATGCACAGATTTTGTACAAATAAACACTTTAACTTATAATTAAACTTGCACAGAAGTTATGGGGCTAGTATTTCTCATAATTTCGCTCATTGTAATGTTTAGACAACGCAGTTCGAAACGCTGGCTGCCGCGTAGGAGTCTCTTTATTAGTCGGCGTGGGTCGATGTCTTTACTCAGATGTAAGGTCAGCTCAGCTCGCACCGCATCCACGGAGCCTTCACATCACCACACGACGACGTTTGCAATTGCATTCTATTTTTGTAGTTCTAATAAGCATACGCCGACAACCGCGGTACTAGAGGACTGAATTGTACTGTCTATTCGGGTGATAAGATGTAAACAGAAGCACCGGCCGTAACAACAGATCACTGTGCGATTGGTTGAGGCGACACAAGGTCGCGAATTCACGTTAAGCCTGAATGCAATTTAATTCAATTCAGTCCTCTCCATTTAGAGAGTGACGTTTCATTTTATTTTATTCACTGGCCGTTGGGAACAAAACGGAAGACAATAAACTCGTTTTCAACTTTGCACAGACGATAAATGGGAAATGCTGTCAAACGAACAGCGGCATCTTGTGTGCGTATTATGAAAACTTCTTCAACGGCGTTATGGGGGACCTAATTGTCTATGGTTTTATTTTATGATTTTGAATCTAGATGGCTCTACAAGCGTACCGGTTATACAAAATGGTACAGTCTACCGAGCACTTTACGCGGTCCGTCGCTTTAAAGCACATTTTTCTTCTGGCTTCTAAGGAGAACAGCATGACCACTATTTTAAAACGGGACTACAAATCACTTAATACTCAAATATTAGTAGAACCGATCGAAGCTTCAAATTAAGATTAGTGTAGGTCCTTACCTTAATAAATAAAAAAGCAGATTTACGAAAGCCATTTAATTTTACGAAAATATAATTTCACAATTCACATATTCTTAGGATAACATAATTGGCGTTAATTACATTACAAAATAAGTGGGCTGTACAAATAACACTATGGTGTATTGTTGAGTTGGCTGTTAACAACTTTACATCTGTCGGCGGCTGCTGCCACGGCACCGATGACTGCTGATCGGAAACCTGCGAGAATAAAGAAAAAATAAATAATTAAAATACTGTACAGTGAGTTATAGCAATTAGCTGACCCACCTTTGCACAAATGGTTAATCAACCATTGCTCTAACTCTCTTTTAATCTATAATGCTTGTATTCCCGGAAAAGGCAGGTCTGCCCCTCCTTTTGAGCAAATATAAGCATAACGAAGTGCTTAAAACCAACCAAAACGATATTGCCATAATTCGAACTCAAATTCAGCCTACAGTCTGCTACAAACAAAAATCTGATGGAAAAACAGATTTTCTCTTTACCTTACCTAGGAATCTGAACCAGGATCTCATGGTTAGCAGTCTCTTTTGCAACTACAAGCCAAATGAGGCAGATTTCAGTTTCGTCAGCCCTTAAAATACAGTTCAACTGTTGCTCTTGACTTCACCAAAACAAAGATATAATTTGATTTAATTCAACAGAATTAAATGAACTGATAGACGCTACTGAGCCTACTGAAGGCGCTAAACACGTAGCCAAGTTCTGGGCCCACTCAAGATGAAGACAGAATTAACTTAAAAGAATGTAATGAATGAATGATGCCATACCATTCTGTTCCAAATGATAAGTCCCATCCGCAGTAGACCCGGCAGGACTGGTGACGTTATCCTTCAGCACCGCCGGATGGGTGCCAGTCTTCACCATGGCTGCGGAACCGAGGGTCGTCTGCGCAGCCAGTCGGAGAGCCAGGTCTCGGGGCAGACCGCATCGGACCCCGCCGTCTGCTAGGGACTCAATCATCATGTAGATCTGGAAAGTGAATCGGGCTTTGAATTATGTGGGTCCGGTAATAAATGAGCATCTAAAGGAATAAATTTTCAACTCTTGGAGCTGTGGGAAGAGTTGAAATCCCAAGAGTGCAGTCATATTTATTTAGGCATTAATTTAAGTGTTACTGAAAACGGGCTGGAGTATGTCCTGTATAAGCTTCTTGACATTAATTATACTCCGAAATTCTTAATAATACTAAATGACTAAGGTGAATAACCTAAGAGACGTCCTTCATTGTAATCTTTTCACAAATGCCTTTTAACACAGTGAGTTTTATTACTTCGATACCTAATTCCATTTACCTACCTGTCAGCTTATTATTTATATTTTCAGCTACCACCATTATGCTGTGTGATTTATTTCAGAATCCAACAAAACCTCACCTCTTAAATGACGCGCTAACCAAACCCAGCCACGACCTTGGTTGTCCGTTTCAGAACCTACTGAGAGCCTCAAATACTGCCTTGATGTATACCTTTAGGTATCTACCGACAGCTCTCGATCACTCAACTTTTACTACCTACGGCCTTCAAATGTCATCACTCCATCAAATCAAAAGTTATTTAAATGACTAGGGCTGTTAATCAGCAGTTTTTGAACGACAAAATTCTCTCGACAGTCCTTCAAACCGCCCATCTTTTACTACATTCCTAGTATTTTAGCAGCACTGAAGTATTGGCGCAACAAACTTTTTCCATGGGGATAGGCAGAAACCACAGAACGCCACTTCCTTACTTACATTCTCCTTTTGCTTCCCCTGACTGTTTACATAACATAACGCGAAGCCTGTAATCCCCGATGAATTAGGCAGATGTGTACTTAATAGTACACCCACATTTCGCCAGATATGTAATAGGGGGCGAGCTTATTGCCACGAACCGGACATAAATCCAGACTCCGTGGCTGCTACTGAGAAATTGCTGATGGAGAAACGGAAAACCCAATAACAATTTGTCCGACCCAGGAATCGAACCTCATGCTCAACAGCCGCGATTGCGTCCACTAAACCAACGAGGAAGTCTGCTGCCTATTAGGCTGTCTATTAAGTACTCACATAAGCCGGCCCACTGCCACTCAACGCCGTCACAGCATCCATCTGATACTCCGGCACCTCGTCACAGGTGCCCACGGCCTGGAACAGCTGCGACGTCAGCTTGGCATCGTCAGCGGTGGCGCGGGAGCCCCGGCTGAGGGCTGCAGCCCCGTGTTGGACCAGAGCTGGCGTGTTCGGCATCACTCGGATCACGCGGGCTTCTGAGGGTAACGCCTGGAATTGAGGAAGGAGGTTGTATGAGTTTGGTGCGGCCATTTCAATATTTGGTAGTTTGGTAACTAATATGGTTTGTTTTTTTGCAAAGGACATTGTAGATGAATAGAAACTTCTGGCAGGGGAGAATGGAAGAAGAAAACGTATTGCGCCGACCCCAAGTAGAATGGGACAAGGGCAGGAAGATGATGATTGTTGATGAATCTATGGTGAAGTTTTGTTATAAAGAGCTTGAAATCTAAATGATGCTTCATTCACATGTAAGTAGTCACGCTTCCAGAAATGATGATGTAGGTATCATCATTGAAATTTGCTAGTGAAATTTGATCCTGTCTATTCTGAAAGCAGATAGCCAGAAAGTATTAACACAGGGTTTTTAATCTTATGACGTCAAAATTACCTACAGCAAAAAGCTCTAGTCATCGTAGTGACGTTGTGACGTGACGACCCTTAGACTCTGATGGTCCACAACTCAGAAAGTAGGTAATTGTAAAACAAAACTATGTCATGTAAGTACCATTAATAGGACTTATAAACTTATAATAATCTTATCTTCAAAGAAATTGAGATAAAATCTAATCCCATAATTATAAATAAGTAAAAAACCCAAAACGTAATTCGCATCAGCTGTTACTGCAAATCATGAACAAATATTATCAAAGATGAAATTCCCTTTTAAACAGTCCGTAATTGGTAAATAGTAAAAATTTACCTAACATTAATCCAACCATACCCAACATTATTATCAGCACTCATTCTCCTGTCCTTCATCATCATCTTCCTGCACTTGTCCCATTCTTTTGGGGTCGGCGCAACATGTTTTTTCTTGTATTCTCCCCTGTCAGACGCCACGGCATCATTTACTCCTTTCTCTTTCATATAATTCCTCACACAATTCATCCATCTTTTCTTGGCCTTCCTCTCCCTCTCCATCCATCAAAATTCATGCCCATCACTCTTTTCAAGTCTTGCCGCAGCATGTCTTATAATCTTTACTCGTCATTTCATCATACACCTAGCCATAATATCAAACCAACCCAGCGTAATAAAACTTTTTTTGCATAAAAGAAAGTAAAGAACAAATGGCTTTGTGTCCAACTCTTTATCATTGAAGTTTTAGATATATCGTTGTACAGTCGCCACCGCTTCAAATTACCACAAATTGTCAACTTTTCTCATTCGATTTTAACCTTAACCTCAACATTTTATGATTTAAAATCATTTGGTGAAATTTGACAGTAACTTAATGTGCTGGCGACTGTACATAAAACGCATATCCAACCTTTAATATTTTCACTGCTGGGCTACCTAGATCTCTCACAATCACACAGAGGAGCTTTATTGTGATTGTGATAGGCCATAATTCACTATGCGGGCCCAGTGCAGGTTGATGATATCACATGTTTTTGAATTTTTGGTTCTAGGACATGCCGGTTTCCTCATGAGGTTTCGTTAAGTACACTAGATGAATAGCTCTATCATATTCTCAATCCAAATAGCCTATTAAATAGGAACAACGCCTTAATGGGCACTTCAATATCATTAACTATTGATCAGTAAAGTCCATTCGTTTCAAGTGTATCGATCACTTATCAACAATCGATCGTCTGATATACACATTATTAAGTACAAGATTACAATGTATGGACACGCATTGATAAGAAGGCTAACAACTATGGTTTTGATAAATTTGATTATTAAACCGAAACACTCACTAAAAGAAACAATATTGACAATTTTAAAGAATCTAAAAACAATTCAAGTGGTGAAAGTGGAATGCAAAATCTGACGGATCAGCTTGAACACACAAAGCATCAGCATATTTCTTCTGCCCTTACTTATCATCATCATTCTCTTGCCCTTATCCCAATTCATTTGGGGTCGGCGCAGCATGTCTTTTTCTTCCATACTTCTCTATTACTCGCCATCTCATCAGACACCTCCTTTCTTGCCATATCATTCTTTACAGAGTCCATCCATCGTTTCTTTGGTCTTCCTCTACCCATTCTTCTTCTGCCCTTACTACTTGTGATTTATTTGGAGTCAGAGCAGTATTATTCTTCCGTTCATCTCTATCTGCTATGATGTCAATATATCGTCAACCATTTCTTTCTGATTTTTTTCCCACAATCTATTCATTGCTTCATTGAAGTTTCTATGATCTATTTTCTCTTACATAATTCACTGCCTTTAATTCCTAAAAAGCCTATAGGCTCCCCCTTCCGCTTTTTCCATTTAATTCAAGTTAATACTCGTAAATCCTAAGTAGAATTAGGAGCTGTACGATAAGATACTGCCTCGATTTGAGTTATAAATACACTTGTAGTAATGTTGAGGATAAATTATTTAAATGCACGTTACCTATACGTGTTACCGTCAGGTTCATTAATACATCTATCAAACCGCAATATCGTTTTACATACAGCTCAGTTAGTCGGCAGACTCATCAGTCATCAGGGTTTAGAATCACGTCTTTATAGCGTGATATGTTAAAGTTTGGTTTGGCTGGTACTCTACATCATCTGGAGTAACAGAATTTACCTTTGGACTGATGAAATGTGCTTATATTTATGTCCCACGTAGTCTAGGGACGAATCTATTGCCATCAACTGGGCACTGAACCAGACTTCGGGATTTGACCACGATTCATGTAGTACTTATTTTTGTTTTCAGAGACAAGCCCGCCACAGTATTCCCAAACTACTGCAACTTCTGAAAGCTAGAATCAACAGTGGCGACCACCAGAAAATCACCGAGACAATGAAGCTCGACGAAATCCCGGAGAAACAATTTAACTGTCTTAGATCCCGCAACGAAATAAATCAGAAAAGAATAGCGGAGGTGTAGAAAAAACATAATTTTCACTTCCCTTCATGTAGTATTACAAAAAGTCTTACCTTTTCAATAGCAGCAGTACTAACTCCCATGGCGACTGATATGAACAGCTTGTTCTTCGAAGCCTGCAGATCCCTCACCTCATTCAGCACTGGCACCACCACTTCAGGCTTTACTGACACGATCACTACTTCTGATCTCTCCACCACTGGCTTGTTCTCGAAAACTGCTGTCGCTCCCAGTTTCTGGGGATGATTAATGATTAAGGATGAGTTTTTGTAATCAACTTGAAAATTCTCCGTTCTTTGTAAACCTTTGTTCTTGTGCTCCAGAATTTAGAATGGGCGGAATTCATTTTTTCACAACAGATGCGATCAGGCAAGATGCTCATCGTTGCTCTTTTAACGTGGTAAATTGTGTAATTTTCAAAAGAAAAGATCAAGGTTTATTTTAGTAGGAAACACCATTGACGAATTTCAAACTATATAAGGTCTATCTTTTCATAAACGAAATATTTTAAGAGTAATTCTATAAGTCGTAAAGTCGCCATAGCAACGAAAAAAAAAATATCTGAGTGCTTTTGTTTTTACCAAATTATTATAATTCTAAAACGTCTTGTGACATTTTGCATTTACTCTCCAGGTTTAGGAGCCGGTATTTATTTTGTGGGTCAAGTAATTTTTAAATTATTTGTTAAAAAAAAAGTCTTTGCCCTTGAAATCGCTTCTTTATAGCCGTTAGATTGAGGTTCTCTGAGAATATTTCGTGTATGAATAGTTAGACCGCTAGGTACGACATTTTTATCTTTTGGGAACCAATTGCGTAATTGATATCTAGGCTAGAAAGAGGTACTAGGGGCAGAAACGGGTAGGGGTACTATGACTGCTGCAGAAATGAAGACTTATTGAAAAGTAATAATAAAACTTATTACTAGAATCTCGTGAAAGCCGAGAAAGGTGCGCAAATCAAGTACTTGGCTCGCGAGGTTGTCGACATTTCGGATGTAAACTCAGCGATAATTGTGCCGATAGTCGTTTCGGCCAATGACTTAATTGCCAAGAGCCTCGACCAACCCCTGAGCTCACGTTAGGCAGCTGAATCAAGGCCTTGATTCAGAAAGTGGTACCTACTCCTAGACACGGCGCGTATTGTTAGGAGGTTCCTCTCTCTCTGGAGCCCTGACCGCTACTAGAATTTTCGCTTTTAAATGTTTCTATTTAAGGTAGGTATATTTAAAAAAGTATGAAATTTGTATAGAAATTAATAAAGGACATTATAACCTAATGAAACGTTACAACCAATTAATTTAAACCTATGACGAATTTACAATACTGTACCAAATTGACATCACCGTTATCTTCTTCTCAATACATACGTTCTTTTACATCCTCTGAGACGTAATATTTTCTTATCTACATGACAATAAATACAAAGTCAAGGCGAGATGACTCTCAATGACTTTTATTCGTTCATGTGGTTCATAATGCTGTGTGTGTCATTTCATCATTTGTAATGACTATGTCTCAATGCTCGTTCATAATCAATCATTCATTTCACATCTGAGTAATGAATGCACAACAATGATTGACTGACTGATTACAAATTTCTCTTGCTATGCAAAATAGGTACCTACATCTTCAGCTAATAAGTTTTTTCTGTTATTGATCTACATAAATATGGAGTACCTATAATTATATTCTAGTTATCACGTTCTTCTCAGTGTGGTTTTGGCTTAGCACCATCTGGGATTGTAGAATAAGAAATGTTATCATCATTTTACAACGAGCGAGTACCTACTTACTAGCCCCTTGTTTTTTGCAATTGTTATCAGCATCAATATGCCTTCCAAATGTTTAGTTACTCTGTTGGAGTCCAGCTGGCACTTATAACAGTTTTGTACAGTACAGGAGCTGTAAAATATGCCCTAAATATTGCCTATATTACGTGTGGTCTCCTGGTATGAGCAAATTAACAACATTGTTCATTCATTTCTGAGTATTCTATTGAGTACCTACTTAAGTACATTTTAACAACTAGATTACTCCTTGATACAAAACGATAGCACTATCTCTCTAATCATAAAGAACAAGTTAATTTAACTGGTAATATAGCAATTTGTATGATCATAGACGTGGTGTAAAGTAATTCTTCTGTTGTAGTTACAAACACCCGAAGTATGAGCACAGAAGGGCTTCCAGAGGCGTGCAAAGCATTTAGTTTTGATAATGAATCACCGGGTTTTTTCGTTTGATACTGGTATTTCGGAGGTTAAATTTTGAGGATGTCGTCTGCTTAACCGGACTATCCTGTAGGTGCCATGAGTGTATGGCCTCCGGCCAGGGGCGAAAAGGCTCAGAAACTAAGCGACTGCACGCTAGGGGCATCCCCTTTGGGGTACGAGCCTTGGCTTAAGGCGTCGTTGGGGGAGGACAGTAAAGGGACAGGCTTGATCGGTACAATATCATGATTTACGGGCTGGTTTAAAACTACAGGCTCAGCATCGCAGGCTGGCTCGAGCAAGGAACGGGGGGTATCACCAGGAATGATCATCACTGTACTTATATCCAGTGACAAAAATATAGGTACACTTTGAAAATTAGAGTTTGTTTTTAATTTTTGTATTTAATTTTGATTTTGTATTTAAATTTAATTTTGATTTTAATTCTGTTTTTAAATTTTACTTTAGTCTTTAATGTAACATTTATTATTTTATGGGGCATGCGGTGCTAACCTATAAGAAATTGTTACCTATACTAACCTTTGATATAAAAATCTTTATTTTAAAATGTAACCGTATAAACAATTGTTGGTTGGCCAGAAATAATAAATAAATAAATAAAAATATCCTTAATTAGTTACATCAATGGAATTATTTGAAATCTGGGTAATTTTTTGGTCAACTTTTTGTTTATTTTCCCTATTTAAAACGTGATTGTAACAGGCAAAACATAATTTGTACAGCATGATGAATTGATGATCCATCCGTACCTTTGGTTCCAACTTGCAATGGGAGGAAAAAAGCTGTTTTGATTCTCTTGCCTGCAGTTACATGTGTTATCAAACCCATATACTGCCAAAACAATAGGTTTTAATGATTTATTTATGTTTATATTTACCTTAAATGCTTCAGCACTGATGACATCATTTGGATGGACGCTCGCTGTGATTTCGTCGGGTTTTGCCAAACCTGCGAAAAATTAAGGTAAAGTTATATGCGTTATAACATTTGTCATGTGATTTATATACCTAGGCCTTAATTACCTACCAACTGTCTTAATAGTCATTAAAAATATATGTTAAATATTAAGGTTGACGACTTGACGGTAAGTTCTGTGTTAAAACAACCTGCCTGTTGTCTATGCCCTGAATTGCCCCGCTGTATGTCCTGTTGTGTTATTGTCTACCTAGTTTATCATCCACCTCACTCTGCCTACTACTGGACATAGGCCGTATACATCTCTTTGCTTGGCCAATCCTCACGCTCCTGTCTCCAGACTTGAGATTCATGTGCAGGTTCTACCCGCAATGGCAACAATGTATAAAACTTTTTTACATAATGGATGTAAAAAGACCCTTTTCGAAGCCGAAGGGCACTTGTTCTCCCCGTCATTGCGTTTTTATTTTTTTGTTCCGGACCATCCCGGGACACAGTTAAGGCATCATGCGAAACCACAGTTAAGGCAGGAAAACCTGGTTTTCCCGGGTTTTAGCTAAAACCCGGGAAATCCGGTTCCACATGCCCCAGAACCTTCTAGCTTTACGGAGATATTGGAGGTCAAAGTTCCAACTTTTTCAACTAGTTTTTTTAATGAACTAGGTATCATTTGTTGACATACAATGTATACGAGATTTCATGAAAATTTCCATCCATAAGTAGGTAACTGGGTTCTCATAATCATAAACTATACAAATAATTATTTTTTTAATTAATCATTATCTCGTCACCAAAATAGACAATGTTGCGTCACATAATCTTTAAAGTGTTGTGAAATATCGTTATTTAAGAGTAAACAGATAAAGATCATAATGACACTGAAAATATACCTACAGCTGACTATAACGTAACTGTTATAACTTACTGAAGTCAATGCCCATTTAATTACGAAGATACGATTACAGCGCAATGGTTCTTTAACATTTTCTCTGTGACAAGCTGAACTAACTATATGAAAGAGGGTCGTCTTTGGTTCTACTCTAGTACCATGAGCAGATACAGGATACAGCTCGATGTTTCACGGGGCTGTTGGTCATCACTATCAGAAGCTGGGGTATCAATAAATTTAAGGCTGCATGTGGGTGATTTTAGGTTAATTAGGTATACAACATTTCAATTCAATTTTTGTCTGTTTGTCTCTGAACCGATTTTAATGGGAGTTTGACTGGCAGATAGTTGATATCGTAAGGTCTATCATACGCTACTTTTATTTTAGAAAAATAATTAAAACCCTTGAAATTGTTAACAAAATCCGATTCAAACGGCTAATCTCCGAAACGGATGGACCGATTTCGACGGGATTTTTACTGGCAAATAGCTGACGTTATATTATAAGGAGTAACTAACGCTACTTTTATTTTAGAATAGGAATTGGGGTTTTGTGCAATAAAATTAAAACCATGAAATTGGTAACAAAATCTGATTCAAAACGAAGTAATATTTTTTTTTTATAATAACACGCGAACGAAGGTCGCAGGCAAAAGCTAGTCATCAATAAAATTAATTAATAAGTTAATTAGCGTTTTTCAGCAAGAATGAAAATGTCCAGACATAACGCAGTTGATGACAAAACTACAAACATCATAGAGTACCTGAATAGTCTCATTAACGGCTTTATAGCCGTTCTATTTTAATCTTTTACAGCTCATTATGTCGTAGTTATAACACTATTTATAACTTTGTTACCGAATTGTTACTAGTACCTACCTAGGGCAGGGTTGCCAGATGCATAAAAAAGTTTTCTGGAGAAAATTCCGGACATTTGAAGAAATTTCCATGTGTCTGTCACCAAAGTGTAGTCATTGAATTATAAGGGTGTGGCAATCAAAAAAATTAGGTGCCCCATACATTTGGCTCGAGTAGGTATTTCGATTATGCATGGGACAGCAGATTTTTTTTCCGAAATACAAAGTTGGTTCCATGGAGAAAGTTATTCAGTTTCATGGTTGATGTATACGTACTGTGTTTTACTTTCCTATGTTTTGAGAAATCGGACGTTTTAGAATTCCCCCCGCATTCCGGACACTGAGCTTGCGGTCTTCCATCCAGAAAAAATCCGGATGCATGGCAACCCTAACCTAGGGACTGATTTGTGTCTTCATCACCCTAAAGTAGACTGGTAGAAAATGGCTAAGCCTCTGCTCATTTAAAACAAAAGGCGGACTCAAGATACTTTCACTTGTGAATAACATTTTCATTTATTCATAAATTGTTTTAAACAATAGTTACCAGCTGTGATGAAGCCATTGGCCAAAGCAAAGGCCAGCCGGCCGCCGCCGATGAAGCCAATCTTCATGATTTCGCTTACTGAAACAAAAAAAAAACGATAATTGTTTATGTGTTAGTTTGGAACTTTAGAAATATAACGTGGATTTTTCAAAAATCAACCCCTGTCGGGGTGAAAACGAGGAACACAGTTTGTATGAAGGATCTCATTCCTTCGGTTTTAGAACTTAAAACTTGGCACTTGATAAAGATTTCAATGATTAATTTCCAGTAGTATAACCCCTTAAAGAGGCATCCCCAGCGTTAAAGTTCGAAGGCGAAGTACAAATCGATGATCTTTTAGATTGATGTATAAATTACATCAATCTAAAAGATCATCCTAGGAATCATCCAATAGCCATAACATTTTATTTTTTATTTTTTATAACAACCTCGCCCTACACTAAGAATTTCTCCTGTATCGTGGGTGCGTTTACAAACATTTAAATTCACATACACAAACAGCCAGACCCGGAAGAACTACCATACAAATATTTGTTCCGTGCGGGAATCGAACCTGCGACACGAAGCGCAGCAGTCAATCGCTCAGCCACTGCGCCAACCGTGCCGTCGAACGCTTAGTAAGTAGGTACATTATAACTCTAATAATCGAACAACTCATAAAAAAGTGTCATGAAGTTTAATTGTCTTTGTTGAACCAACATTTTACATTATAGAATCGGTTTCTATTGAAAGCAATCTAAGTAAACTAATAGAATAACTAATGAATTCACAGATAAATACCCGAAAATAAAAGCAAGAAGCAAGCGCTACCAAAACCCTGATTAAATTAAATTGCAAGAAAGTAACAAATCTACAAAAACTCAAGTATTAGATAACAGTAATTCTTCAATGGAACCTAACCAAAATATTGGCGAAACAAGCCAAAAGAATCAAGAGATGGAAACAAAAATAGAACTTATTACGAAACTCACGCAAAAAATCTGGCAAGAATATGAAAATCTTCTGTCCACGACTGTCAGTTGTGAGGCATCGATGCCGACTGAGCTCCGAGCTAAGGGGTTACGTGTTATCAGCCTTATCACATCACTTATCGACGCAAACACTGCGATCAATACATGGACACAGCGCTTCAAACTTCACTTATGCTATTGTGATGTTAATTGGAGTTTGTTGTACACAAATTCGTTCGTTTAAAGTATTTTCTTCACATAATTAGTTCCACAGTTCCCACGGCTGAGAGACAGGCCTCTTCTCTATGAGCAGGAGTTGGCCATAATCTACCACGCTGGCCTAGTGCAGCTAGGAAGATGTCACCATGTCTTTGAATTTTTGATCCTTGGACATGCCGGTTTCCTCAATATATTTTTGTTTACTGTTTTGAGAGCAATGGTATGAAAACAATCAAATACCTACATGACATCACGCTTGTAATTCAAGAAGGGTTAGGCAGAGGTATTCTTAATAGTACACCCACATTTTGCCAGTTATGTTTCGGTCCCATGTAATGGCGGGCGAACCTTCAGCCTATTGCCATCAACCGGGCTCTAATCCAGACTCCATGGTTGCTACTAAGAAATTCCTGATGGAAACACCCAATAATAATTTGCCCGACCCGGGAATCAAACCCGCGATTGGGAAAACTAGACCAAAGAGGCAGTCAAATAAATAAATTATACAAACAAAATGCACTTGCCTCGAACCCACGTCCACGACTTGAAGTCGGGGCCGTCACCTTCTGGGCCTGCTTACTTTTTTCATAATTTATACAAATTCATTTATAGGAACTTGAACAGATGGATATGTTGCATATCACCTGTGCACTTGATGATCTTACGACTGCGTCAGTGAGCGGGATTCGCTTAGCTGATTTCGAGCCAAACATATTAGATCATTTTCCCATCGAAACGGGAAGAAGTAGAATGGATGAAAGTAATCTTTCTTATCGCGACCAAGATGTCGGTAATCTGATCGTGACCTTGATAATGACCTGAAACTTGCAGTCGCTGAAAAGCAATCCTAAACATCACGAGGATCTCAATGCCTCACCTACAACATTCTACGATCACCAACTTCATACACGAAAAGTTCGTAAAATCAAGTTAACAATCATGTTGATAGTCTATGCTGTAACAAAAATTTAATTACTGAAACCGTAGACCGTAAAACTTAGACTGATGGACATCAGACGAGAGTCAGATCACCATGACAAAGATGATAAGAAACGGAGTATCTAGTTAAAGCTGACGAAACGATAATATTTACATGAAAATGGAATTGCATTTAGGTAGCTGCAAAGATTATAGAGCCTGCGACTAATGATGCGATAACTCTCCATTACAGACACAGAAATCTTTAGATTGTTTTGATTTTGGGAAATATTGAATATGTCGAATCCAGTCATTAGTACGGACATAAAATGAATCGCAGGTGCGCTGGTGGTGACGTCACGTGACCTATTTACAAGTCTACCCACACCACAGTGTGGCTTCTACAGAGCCCTGATGTTTACAGCTCGAGGCGAGGACGACAGTCAATGTCTGATCGCAACGGAGTTGAGGCGTCCTGGAACTGTACCCGATTCATTGTGCCCCGTGTTATTGTTTTAAATTGTAACGTCAAGTAATTTGTTACTTTATTATAAACAGTGTATCGCACCTAGTGTGTTTTAATAGCACGAAACCCATCTTCTGCCCACATGATGTACAAACCGCCAAATATACGTATATAAGGTCCCATTAAATCATTCGGACCACCAAAATAAGGACAGCAGTAAAAAAAAAAGAAAAACGCAATCAATACTTATAAGAAAAAATCAGCTAACGAAAATACACTAAAAATTTTGGTTACCCAATGATTTTAGGTCAAAATAAAATCTCTTTAATCAGTGTTTTTTTTGCTGGATATCTTTGGTTAGACGTACTGAACACTGTGTTAAAATTTGTTCATCTATTTTAATGGGACCTTATACAACATTATTTTTAGTATATGCGAAACCTGAATATAGTTTGTTCAGAATAAGTAACTGAATCGATTCCAATAATTTTTAAACCATGTTATATTTTGTCCCAAAAATATTTAAAAAACTTACAAGTTGGACACACGCAATAATTTAGGTACCTACTGCCAAATTATTATTATCAATGAGCTCGAGACGACGTTGGAGGCGCGCGCGCAGGGGCGACGCGTGGTGACCACATTTTTGTGCGGACAACCAGGTAAGCTTATAACTTTGTGATTTTTCATGATACAGTTTTGAAATTTTGTACATAGATTCTTTACATAAAAATACTAGACACGTGTTTCAGGTTTCGCATATACTAAAACTAATGTTGTATATCGTAGATCGCCAGTCCGGACTGATTTCTGTCCCTACAGTTACATATCCGACAAAGGTGGGAAAAAAATACATTATAATAAATGTCAAAAATGATTGACGTTTCTTTCTTATGTAAACCTGTCTGTTAGGTACATACAACTCATTAAATAATTTAGAAAATCTAAAATATTTCTATCAATTGGCAGTGGTTCATTAGTTTTCTAGTCTGATGAACACAACGAGTGGGAAACCAAGTGGTAAATGGGTTCAATTGCTTGTTAAACTCTGGTTTTCTAAAGGTCTGTTTTATATTGATGACCTTCGATTGGAATCGATGCAAGACAATTTTTATGTCAAGTAAATATTATGTGATCATTGTAGCATCTGCATTGTTTGTTTTAGAAATTAGGTACTTATGTTTGCCATGGATATCTAATATTTGTGAGACTGTCCATTTTCGATTTAACTAAGCGACACCTCATCATCATTCTCATGCCCTTATCCCAATTCATTTGGGGTCGACGCAGCATGTCTTCTTCCATACTTCTCTATTACTTGTCATCTCATCAGACACCTCCTTTCTTGCCATATCATTCTTTACACAGTCCATCCATCGTTTCTTTGGTCTTCCTCTACCTACTACCCTACTACCCATCCACATTCATACTCAAAACTTTCCTCACAACATTTTCCTCATTCCTCTGCATCACATGCCCACACCACGACAACCGATTACCACACAACTTTTCAGTCACCGGCGCCACTTTCAGACTTCCTCTTATATACTCATTTCTTATTTTATCTAAGCGACACCTAAACGGAGATAATACCTAAAAAGCATGGTAGACTGGTTGTTACACCATAATATTCAGGCATTAAGTTAGATGTCGCCTATTGATTGTGAAGACGGGCATCAAGATGTGCGGGATGTGCCCATATTTTTCCCAACTATGGCCTATGTCCAGCAGTGGACGTCTTTCGGCTGAAATGATGTTGATGATGATAATGATGTTGGGGTCGGCTTCCAGTCTAACCAGATACAGCTGAATATCAGTATTTTAAATGGAGTGACTGCATATCTGACCACCGCAACCCAGTTAGTACTCAGTAATACGATACCCCTTGGTAATACTGATTATCAGGCTTTCCGGCCACTGACTACCTTGCAAGGACTGTCGAAGATCTACAAATGACAGCAATTGTGAAAACGGGTATACTAGGCAAATATCATACTTACACCTGCTTGTTATCATGTATAACGTAGGTATAGTCAACAGAGTCAACTTAAAGCATGCACGGCTAGTCATGCAAATGGCCGGTGTTAAAGATCACAAACAGACCACTGACTGTTAAAGGCCAAGTAGATGCAGTGTAAGAACCACAGTGCAATTATTATAAGACCTAGTTACCTACTTTAAATACTAGTCATGCTAAACTTATAGTTTATCGTCTTACGGCATTTCATACAAACTTTCAAGAAATTTTTTTTTCGAAATGAGTGAACCGATTTTAATGAAACTTCGTACTCATAAGATATATGAGTATATATAAATACCATAGAAACAGAAATTTCCAATTTCCTTTTTTTAAAAGACATTTCGAAAAGTTCTCTGTCAAGTTTTTAGACTTATGTATCCTGCTTATGCGTACAAAGTTTTCCGGAGCTACAGGTTAGTAGATCTTCAATTTTAGGCACTCCTTGGACAACAATAAACATTCCAGACAAGAAAATATGAAAAAGAAGAGTCAATATTATAACAGAATTTTCCTTACCCATAAATTCGGAGCCCTAAAATATTGCATCTTCTCTTTGTCCTTATTTTAAATCTGTTCTCTACATTCGCACGAAATTATAGGTAGTGTTATTATAATATTTACAACAGGGAATACTGTCGATAACTAACAAACAAAGAACATACTCTATGGTAAATATTGTCTATTGGCTCAATTAGCTCGTCGCATTCAGCCTTGTGGCTAGTTTACTGTGCAACTGATGATATAAACGATCGTAAACGACTTATTTGTTCTATTCCATATTATATGTATGCTTTGGACTAAATGAAATGTATTGCTTTTATGCTATTTTGACTGGCAATTCAATGTATATTAAAATGTTAACGACCCCCTCCTGCTTCGCATGGCGCTACATATCGTGTCCAAAGCTTTCTTATTTTTGAAGCTAAATTGGTTACCAGTTTCGGAGACTAGGGTGTATGATCGTAGTGATACGTGATGTTTATATTTATGGAATGTATAATTTTATTTTGTAGTACTCATTTGTTTTACGATTCGTTGGTTCTTTTGTTAAAAATTTGGAATCTGCATAGCTGAGAGTAAATTTTATGTTGAAGCAACATGATTCAGTTCTCACACTTCGTAGTTTATAGAGAAAAGGGAATAAACCTCTACTACTAAATATGAGGTTCGAAGTTAGCAACTATACTTACTTACTTAGATACTTTGAAAGTTTCGGGAGAGTATATTAAGGAAAACTTCCTAAGTGAACATCGGGAAAGACCGCAAAAATCCAGATTGATGTTTTCATCAATCCGGATTTTTGCGGTTATTTAAGATATAGTCGTAGTCTACAGGGTGTATTACATAGGTAACAAAAAACTTATAAATGTTCGATTTCTCCAAAATAACCCAGTTTTGACCCAAGAAGTTATCGGGGTCAAATTGTAGCAAATTAACCCTAGAATCACGAATTTCAGGGCATGCACCTTATTACCAATCACCCTGAACACTAATTTCAATGCCAGTTCATTATTTTCGAATCTATTTTGTTGCAAAACTGTACTCTGCGTGCTAACTAATTGGCATCCAAACACGCCTGAGTTTTCAAACAAAAGAGCATGGATCTAATTTTAAGACATTCAAGGGCTTGCGACCGTTACATTTGATTTTCTTTCGTTTTTATCTTCAATGTATTTCTATCTTCTAAGCCCTGTTGATAATGTTATTTGTACTGACTGCTACTCGACTTGGATTCTCTTCTTCCAGTCTAAACGGATGTAACTGAATACATGTATTTTACATTCAGCGACTACCTTATCTGCCCAACACAGTTAACCAGTCTTACTTAGGGGTATCGTGGTACCTGGGTACCACGATACCAGTTTTACTTATGGGGTATCGTGGTACCCAGGTACCACGATACCCCATAAGTAAAACTGGTCTTCAGACTTTCAGGTTTTTAATTGTTCAGTAAAGCTGTCAAATGACAGCCGGCACCAGTGGCTCAACGATGTTTCCGAGTTTTCCGACTCAAAATGGAGACTCTTTTTAAAAATTGTTTAAGCAGAAATTGGTCGCCCATTAAACCCATCCACGGATTGACCGCAGCTAACGTACCTCAACCTTCACAGATTGAATAAAATGTTCGGGTATTACTTTGCCACGAGCTTCTATGTCCCTTTTTTTAGTTTTTATCTTCAAAGTATTTCTATCTTCTAAGCCCAGTTGATAATTTTATTTGTACAAGAATCAGCTACTTGTCGCATAATAAATATAATTTTCTCGTATCTCGTCGCCATTGGACCTTGATCGAACGTCATCTAAGAGCAACATGCACTGTTCCGACATAATATCGAGTAGGTAGTACAAACAACATGCATATTGTGTCGATTTACATAACATATTATTAGATTGTGGTAAACAAAGAGGTATTTTATAGATACAATAGCTTTATGGTTCTGTAAAGAAATACCAAATTAAAGTAGGTCTGCGGCAGTGAATCCTAGATAAATAAATTGTGAAATTGAGTTACAGCTTCCACAGTATTTTATGATAGTAAGTTGAAAATACTCCCTGTTTATGGAACACAAACCCTCTCAAAAATGTTTTTTACTATTCGTGTTAGAGTATAAAAATCTTTCAGTAGTTGAGTTTTATTAAATAAAATGTAGAGTTAGCCTGTGGAAATTTTTCAAAGTAACATTGTAATTTCGCATATACAATTTTATTGGAACGATTAAATAAACCTACATACTCCCAATTTCAAATAGTAAGGTGCGTAAGATTGGGGATTATTTTTTATATACATATAAAGATTTTCGTGTCAAAATTGTAATACGATCGAACATTTTAGCGCTCTCTGTTCCTATAGTCCGTCAAATTAGTGTTCCATTAAAATATAATTATTTTTATTTAAATTATACAATTCAAAACATGTTGACAGCTCAAAAAAAATAGAACTTACCTTTAATCATTTTCACTGATTTTCCAAATGAACAATTTACAAAAGAAGTGCCTTTATGAGCAGACACCACTCTCCCAACTGGTCCACACCTGATTCACAAATTAACACTGCACTAAACTATTATAAATTTAATATTTAAAATAATAGCAATAAATAAACTCTGTATTTAATGTGAGGAGCGGTTGATATCAACTCGCGTGCATTCATAACTAAACACACGCAACAGCCCGGACGAGCCTAATGCGATACACGGTACAGACAGGGTAAATATCATTTGAGGATAAATAAATTAGTTATTAATGAATATACCTATTCGTCACGTTTTAATTTAGGATTTGGAACAATTGTTTGGTTGTCCCTGTCTGCTGGGAATTCTATTTTGTTGTGACAAAAAACTTGAACTGAAGAACGTGTCTGACTGTCTTAATACTAATTTGTTGAATCAAGTAACGAGTTCATTTGAATACGTCTTACTAATTACTTAATGTATATTAAGTACCTAGGAACTTAATGTTGTTGTTATTTACTTACAGAGTACAGACAGATTAAATCTTCAGTTTAGAGGACTAAATAAAATTATATCAATAACCTTACCTACCTACCTCGTTTGATCTGTCATCCCTTCGATATTTTAATCACCAAGAGTCCAAAACTCAATCTGACAAAGGTGCTATATAGGATTACGTCATTACCATTTTTTTTCGACTTGCTGCAGTTGGCAATACATAAAGCCGGGTTCCTCATGGCCCTATTCTCCTGCCACAAGTCTCCTGGAAGAAAGGATATCAGTCATTTTGTACTCAAAAGTTGATTGTGATGGAAGGAAAAGTCTCTTAACTAACCTAACATTATTGTTACAGCAACTGGAGTGTTGATTACCGCGGAAAGTATTCAGGACATACGTTACTAATCAAACAGTACATGTTCGATTTTAAGAAGGCACTTCTTGGCGACTTGTAGAGACAAGGTGTCTTGTTTGCGCCTGAAAATCTTTTCTGAAATTGGCTTCTTCTCAGTTGTTCACTCTTGACAGAGTGGTTGTGGTCAAGGGGGGTCGCCCACAACTGCGTTCGCTGCCTTCGCGATCCTTTTCCACCGGTCTTTATAGGCCGCATGGCGAGCACTGAAATAGGCAGTAGACAGTAATATCTCTCGATCGAAACAGTGTAGGTAGGTACCTTTCTATCTTGTTATTTTACCTTACTTAAAAAAACATTTCTTCATGCGGCGTAAATATAGTAACCTTATTGGTAACTATATTTTCGAGCCGTTTGGGGTTGAAACTCTGGGTCCGTGGGGTCCGAGTGCTCACAGCCTTTTCAAGGACATTTCTAAACGTTTAGTTGACTCTTCCCGTGACCCAAGGGCTGGCTTTTACCTTGGCCAAAGGCTTAGCGTTGCCATACAGCGTGGCAACGCCGCCAGTCTTTTGGGTACATTACCAGTTGACTACGTTGAGGAGGAGTTTTTTGACGCCATTTTTTAAGTTTATTTTTAAGTTAGTTAGTTAATATAGGTTATTTTAATTTATTAATGTATAGAACACGATAATGGTATAATTTTATATAAAGTTTCTTCATGTATTCATTCCCAACACATTAATTGAAATAGTTAGTGATTGTCTCAACGACTGTACTGATAGGTACTGATAGTGTTATCTGTCCTGTGTCCTGCTGATGTGACCTTTATCAGTCCGACAGCTAGTTACAGTTATGATAACGTGGACTTTCACCTGAATTCGTTAATATGGCCTAATTATAACTGTGCTGGTTCTGTATGGTGTCCGGACGTAAAGAATAGCACCATCCCATATCTTCCCGTGGGTGTCGTAAGAGGCGACTAAGGGACTTACCGGAGAATGGGCAGCAGCGTTCTCTGTGTTTTATAACAACCATACTGCGATCGCCAACCCGCCTGCCAAGCGTGGCGATTATGGCAAAACCCCCCTATGGGGGAGGCCTATGTCCAGCAGTGGACGTCTTTCGGCTGAAATGATGATGATGATGATAACTGTGCTATACCAAATACAAAAAAACCTCTTAAATTTAATTTTTGACCTAAGTGTTGGGACAGTCTACCGCCGATTGTAGGTAGTAGAACTTTGATTTTGATCTGGCCTAGCTTAGGTAGTATCTATCTAAGTGTTTATAAAGTTTCAATAGAATAGAAAGAGGCCGAAGAGAGACAAAGAGAGTAGAGGAATGGGACTGTACCTTGCCTACTTAGTTTCCTATAAATACAGCTTTTTATTTTACCTTTTGAACGCCATTGTTGTCACATATACGTGACAAGCAAGCGCGTGCCATAGGTAATAGGTAGGTCAAATTGTGGCTTAGCGTGGAGGGCACGCGCGTGCCTTTATGCTCTAGCGTTAAAAAGGTTAATTTTACGGATTCTGCGTCTCTCAAACCATAGACAAACGAGTTAGAAGAACAACTATTGCTGTTGTCGGAAAAAACCTTTCAAAATGGCGATGGACTGTCTTTGCCAGTCTCCAAGGAAAAATGTTCAAACCCAATCCAATCGCCTGAAATCTCTAGAGTCATTTCTTACATTTGGTACAACGACTTGTTTTGAGATCGCTGATCGTATCTGTTAGTGTCTGTCTGTCAGTGTCTGGCCCAGTCGTCCCGGTCGTGACCTCTATCAGTCATCTGTTTTATGGAAGTACATAACAGCCTGAGATAACATAATTAGATTTTAACTAGCGCAAGGTGGAGTCGATATGAACACGTTTTCGTTCAAATTGTCTCGGAGTAAAATAGCTGTGACATATGGACGGGCAGACAGTTTTTGCCATTTGGCATCGGAACTCAAAAAATATCTGTTGAAAGAGTTAACCTTGGAAAGAGGAACTTCCTCTGCCCTGCAGTTGCCTTTCATCCCGCATCTACTGATAACCAAGACCAATCCGGCGGTCCGGCTGTCTATCCGGATCGAAGGACCAATGAATAGACTCGGTTGGGACTTTATAATGAAACTAGTGGACTGTATTAATAGGTGTAATACCACAATTAACAAATAGTGCAACGTGTGAAGACCGAACAAAGAAATGCCCGGAGTGGCCGACGTCTGTGAGCTCAGTGTGTGGTAGGGCGGGCAGCGACGCTCGCGCAGCCAGGTTCGGTACCCCGAGCCCCGCGCCCGCCCCGCGGTTATCCACGCATAAGTGAAGCTCCAACACCAGGTAACTTTACAGCCTCTAAGTAGCAAACTATGATGATCAGAGGGAACCAGTCACAACTCAAATCAAGTGGCCGATTTTGGATGAGTCTCATTTAATACTAGTACCCGTTTTTTAAATAATAACAGCCGCTCGGGTCGATCTTTAGGTTAAGCCATGCTTGCCCGAGTTGGTCTGTGGCTGGGTGACCACACATTACATACCGAGTTTCCTCCATGCCTCGGAAAAACACGTTAAGAGGATTACAAGGGCTAAGTGACCTTGAGTGACGCACGCACACATTTACACAATAATGCAATGTAATCATTTGCAAATCTTGACAGACGTTACAGTGTGCAGTGGCCCAAAAAGTCTGACAATCAGTCTTACCAAGGGATATCGTATCACGCAGTATTAATTGGGTTGTGGAGGTCAGATAGGCAGTCGCTCCATGTAAAATACCGGATAGACTGGAAGGCAACCTTAACATAGTTGGGAAACGGCTGAGCAAATGATGACCAGTTTTAACTAGAACTAATAGGCACCTAAATTCAAATTTAAAAAAAAAAACGGAAATTAACGCTTAAACACGCTGTGTTGCATTTTAATTGCTACTGAACTCAGCACACTGACTTTCTCGTTGGTCTATTGGTCGCAAGCACGACAGCTGAGCATGATATCCTGGGTACGATTCCCGAGTCGGGCAAAGTGTTATTGGGTTTTTCCATCAGGAATTTCTGAGTGTAAGCCAGGTGTCTAGATTTGCGCCTGATTGACGGCAATAGGCTCGCTCCCTATTGCATGGGACTTTAAAAAACATAACTGGCGAAATACTGGCTGTGGGTATACTATTACCTACACCTCAGCCTAACCCTTCGGGGATTAAAAGCGTGATATTATGTTATGGCTCAGCTCAGCACATTTAATTGCATATTATTTATATATATACATTAAAAAAAAACAACATTATACAACACCAACAACATAACATTTAAACAAACATCACAACATAACACAACAACATAACATCATTGTTGTATTTATACATTAAAAATACAACATTTATTTTTAAAAGTGCTCATTTACAGAAGATCAATTAGATTTTATATAATCAGGTACACACCTTCGACCCTACCCAATATTTTTATCGAGATGCGCAGTATTAGAGAAGAAAAAGAATTCCACGTTTCATTAGCCTAGAATTTCATGATTGTCTCTGGTTAAATCACGTGCCAGACTGTTTATGAAGAAGCCAGCTACTATTTAATGTTACTGATATGTAAGTAAACGTGTCTACCAGCAATTAAATCCCTAAAACAATAACACTTTTGCTGATAGTAAATGCCAAATTATTTCGTGAGCCTAAGTTTTATAATTATTTCATCTTCATTGAATGGGATACGAACATTTATGCAAATTTAAAAAAAAATGTACCTACAAGCTACGATTAGAATAGATAGATTTTCAACTTTATTGCTATATCTCTAGGTTCAAGGTTGATTTGGAAAATTTGACAGCTTCGGGTAGCTTGATGTGCTGGCGTCTGTACATACATATAGTAAGGAAATATTGGAAAATGAATACAAATGAAAAAATGTATGGTAATAAAATATCTATAGGAATTTTTTGTTATAAGTACCGTATACACTTTCATATGCGTACTGTATACCTATTGGTCGAAATGCTGGGCTGTGAACAAGATGATGAAAAAAGATTGCATGTAGCGGAGATGAGAGTGTTGAGGTTTTGAAAGTCGCGCCAGTTACAGAAAAGTTGAAAGGGAATCGACTGTCTTGGTATCACGTGATGAGGAGGGATGAATCGCATGTGACTAAAAGATTGATGAATTCAAATGTTGATGAATCGAGAGAGAGAGAGGAAGACTAAAGAAATGATGGATGGATTGTGTGAGGAATGATATGAAGGAAAAAGGAGTTAATGATAGCGTGATGACTGACAGGGGAGAATGGAAGAAAAATACGTGTTGCGCCGACCCCAAATAACATGGGACAAGGGCAGGAAGATGATGTACTTTACTTAGTTATACTTAATTATTTAGAGACTTTGTTGAAAAGGCGCAGCTAACGCCATCTATTGATAAGTGATGAAAAAATAGCGCTACCTATGGTACCATACTACGTGTCTAGATGGCGCTAGCACCGGTGTTTTAGGTCCTCCATAATACGATAACATTATTTGTAATTTGCCGTTTTTTAATATAGTTCACATTTAATAAAGAAATAATTACCTATAATTATGTACCTGAAATCATATTATTTTATTTACTTTATCAAAGAAATTCATTTTACCATGATGCGTTGCTTTTACAAATTGTCTATGCTTCTTTAAAATGTCAATGGTGATTAAAAAGGAGGCGAAAGCGGGAAAATTTAACTTAATCACTGTGCGAAATTTAATAATTAAAACTGTTTTAAAAATCATTGCTTCTTGAGGCTGATATAATTTGGAGTTTGCTAAACAGGGGTAAGTAACAGTATGTAAATAGAATAGCAAAAAAAAATCATCTATTAATTAGCTCTACATGCATGCATATTTTTGTTTGAATTATTTTAAAACATCACCTAATTTAGTACTTATTTACCTAGCGTATGTAGTTACTCCCCCTAATTAAATTCCACAAAGGTAATTCACAAATCTACGAAATATTGTATTTTTTTAAATGTCTCTTGGCGCCTTAATTCATAGAAGCCCCATCATGTCACATATATAATGTATAATTTTATTGTTATTCAGGATATTTTTCATGCTTTTTCTCTAATTCTTTATTACGATTGTAGTCCCAGCTTAGCGAAATGCGACGGTTGGTCGACTCCGCAGCTCTACGATTGGTTCGCTCTCTCTCTCCCGTAGCGAATCCGTTTCATTTTTCATTCGCGCTCAATGCGTCCGCTACTGCGACGCGTTGTGGGTTGTGACAGCCCCTTGTCTATGGGAGTGTTTGCTCGTATTGAATTTGTGACAAAATATTTCATGTACGGTGAAATACGGGAAATTATTACATTTCTCGCATGACAGTGAATAAAATAAGCGTTTGAATATGGCGTTGGAGGGTGTGAAAAGTGAAAAAAGTGAGGAAAACAACGGCAACGTACCAGACGGCAAGGCGAACGGGATCGACAACAAAAGTAAACAGGTACCGATATGACTTTTTAATTTATTTTTTCACAGCGATTTTTCGCATCCTCTGACCTCAGAGATTCTCCGTAAACTCGGAAAGACCTATAGGTTATGTTTATATTTTTTGGAGCTGCTACAACGCTGGCATTAAGTAATAATACCGGTTAATCGAAGCGGTGCGGAAAGCAGGGTGTTTTCGCGCATCATGTATGACCGGAGTACTCAGGATAGGTGGTCACTAAACGGGGATATGACCTATTTCAGGCGCAACTATGCGGCGCTTTTTTCTGGGTTACTGCCGATTTTCGGTCAAATATGATGTCATTGGGGATCATAGCTAAATATATTTTTGTGTCCGGTTGTTTAGTCCGACCTACATGGTATCTTCATTTAATTTACATGCAAACGACGTTGAAAATTCCTTTTTATAAGTTTGTACTCTTTTTTTCATAAACATGTCATTGGTGCATGGTTTCTGCAAGTACCTAGGTTGATTATTTATTTAGTTGTTCAATTGTCTATCACATGTCAGTGATAAATATTTCTCAGTGATAACATCAACTTTTGTATGGGTTGTTTGGCCTTGTATGTTTATTAAATCTGCTTGAGGAATCAAGGCTGCTGCTTTAATGTGTACTAGTTTCTTTGGTTTATTTAATTCAAAACTAGTGGTTAATTTTATTCAAAACTTGATTGGAGACAAAAAAATACTCAAACATTTCTTTAAAATACATACAAAATTAGTCTTGAGACCACAATTATCAAGACAATATTCAAAGCTTGGAATGATGTACCCAGGTACCTACCTAGTACCAATATAAATAAATTCAATCAAGATCATTAAGCTCAATCTTGAAAATCATGACAGACAAAACAAAGTTGGTAGAGCCATTAAAAAATCAGTGTAGGTGTTACCAATTAAAGCTAATGGTATTTCCCTCCTATTATATTATAGCTAACATGTTATGAAAAATATTTCTGAGGCACGTGCTGAAAAGGCCAATCTAATTGACCCAGTCTGCTGACCCAATTAGAACTATGGACCATCACAATGAGATGTCAAATAGTCATCACCCACTCAATATTCTACAAGTTCATTATAAAATATAGCTGTTTTTTATAATATGGCCATGGACTCATGGTTTTAAGTTTGTAAATAAAGTCACAATGGGTTATAAATTTTGTGTACCTAACTACATCAATGAAATGTAGACACTGCTTTTTAAACAACGTAGATAAAATTACTGTGCACAGAAAACTACAGGTGCAATACTACAGAAATTAATCAAAGGGATTTTATCAAGCAAGGAAGTAACTTATAGTCAATAGAATACTATTAAACTACTTTTCACAAAAATATTTACCATCACCGCCAAGAATAAAATACTCAAAGAAATAAAATTATAACAGGCAACACTTAAAGTAACAAACCACTTGTGTCTAAAATGGAAGAACTGGAACTGCTGATGAAGAAATCTGATCTACTATTAAAATTAATTATGCATCACCCGGATCATAATAATTTAGAAAGATTATAGTTTCAATTCTTAACTGGTTAACTTTACACTACTAACTAACTATGACTAACAATTTTTGTAGATAGCACTCTTATCTAGGTTTTGGAGACAATTTGTTCAACCCAATAAGGATTTTGCCTGAAATCAGGCAAAAGTATCTATGACAGGATCCGTGTTTTGGCTTTACAGCCAAACACTGAACAGAGCCATTGTTTATGTCATACCAGTAAGACATAACTACCTACACAAATAGCTATAAAGATTAATATTTTATAACTAACATGACATCACTCACAAGTCTTGCCAGCAGTCATGGTCTGGTCCTTGCTATTATTGCAACTAATAATACTTAATTATAGCCACTTCGTCATCAGCTATGATTTCACTCATTCTTGTTTCCATTGGGTTTCTGAAACGCAAACAGCAAGAATAATCTTGTATAAAAAAATAACTAACCAAGTTCTAGTAAGACCACGCACAGTGAAAGGTTCCGTAGTCGAGACGCCATAACCTACAAGAAATTGCTCACAAAATTGATATGTATTTCTCCACGTTCTTTCCACCTTCCTTCGCTCATTCTGAGGGATGGATGGACCGGACCATCCGTCTGATAAACAAAAAGAATACAAAAAAACGCAGTAAAATACCTTGTATCGGTCGGCGCAATGGTACAAAACGAAAGTTAAGATAATGGTTATGGTCGACGCAAGCGTAGCTTTCCAGTGTAAAAGTCCCCGAATCCTTGATTGTTGAGAGCTTCGTGGTACTTGTGATGCTGTAGGCACCGAAAGTACCTACCACCTACTTCAGACTCGCTCCCTTTGTTGGTGAAATACCTTCATCGGAAGTTTCCGGCGTGCGAGCGTTCGTATTGTTTCAATGCCTTCAATGAACGGTTCTTTCAGAAAATATGAGAAGGAAGGAGACTTTGAAGGTAGTCAAATCATGAAACTAAAGAGAAATCGCTAAAGCTTCCGCAGCTTTATTACAAAACAGGAAATCTTGACATTGCAGTAAGTAAATTACTCAGTAAAACTAGTTTTAAAACATTACAATAACAAAATGAAATAGGCCACAGATTAAGCGACCCCATAAAAAATATCGTACAATGAACTATGGTCTTCCACGACAAAAGAGGAACAAGACTGACGGATGACGCAAAAAGGCGGCATAAAGATTTTTTTGTTTGTATCCACATCTGCTGCAATATTACACAATTCGAATAACGTCGAAATCTGGGTAGAGTTGCCCTAAATTCAATCATTCATTCATCATTTTTTTATGAACTATGGCCGTATTTATATTGCATGGTGGGTAGGTCACGGGCCTTGTTAATATCCTGTAACCTTATGTTTTGGTTTGTTGAATGAAGCAGAAATTGGGACAGATGATGAATTACAAGGTAATGCATAGCATTACAAATACTCATATTAACAAATGTAATGATTGCGACTTTTTGGAATGAACTACAAAATTCTGGCAGCTTCGAACAGTTTCATTACATGCCGTTACCGGTTTCTTTAACGATTTGCGGATGTTTTATAGGCGGCTAATAAATATCTAGATCAGTCGCCGTGAGTCAGACATCCAGCCGATACGAGACTAAATTTTCCTTTTTACAATTTTACGCTAGTGTCTAGTAGACACCTCATTACCTAAATAGAGCATATCCTTAATTTCCACAACGGTTGTTATGATTCAACCTCTGCGGTCAAGGTCTTCGCAGATCCATGACGTTATGATAGTATCTATTAGATACTGTGGGTACCCACGGGGCGTGGCCGACCCACCTTGCGGTTTATTCACTAGAAAAATCGTTATTCCAGCCATAATGGAACCATGAAGTTGGTAACTAAATGGCAATCCAATCCAATAACTTTAGTCACAGAACTACTGGGAGTCGACATTAATGAACCGTAAAGAACATTGTTTTAAAAGACTTTTCTATTTGTAGCTACTCAAAGTAATTTTAGATTTCAGCAAACGTGACCGATTTCTTTCTCCCTCAACAACTGCAAGACGTTTATCGAATCAAAACAGTTCTGGCGACCTTGAGAGGTTTCTCCGCCTGGTATTACGTCATCCTTAGAGAGGGTGGAGGGTCCGGAGGGATCGAATTTATAACGTAAGTACCATCCCCGAGCTCTGTTACCGACAACCGAAGAGCTGTCATAATTGATTATGGATAGCATCGTTGGTGAATATTTTATATGGAGTATACAATGTAGGGGAGGCCACGAAAGAATGGTTGCCAAAAACACAAATTGCCTCCTAGCCTGAAAAAGATTAATGCAGTTTACTGTTGGGGTGAACTCGCTAGTTTCGTGTTCTCTTTGTCATAAGTACCATACAATAGTGTTCGCATGTGCTTCCCCTGGAAACGAAATTAAGCTTCGTTCCACGAAATTCGAAGCATTAAGAAGCCTTACCACGGAGTACATCATAGTACGGTGGGTTAAAGTTTCACAGAAAGAAAAACAAGATTATTATCCTTTTTATCGTGAAAGTGCTGTTTACCAAACAAACTGGAAACTGAGTAGAATATTGGCAAGGTTATAAATAAATACGCCACAGCGAAGAGGAAGAGTGTAGCGTAAATGAATTGGATTATTCCACTAGAGCTCACGACACCCCTCCGTAATGTGCCAATGAAGTTAACTTTATCAACCATGCACTCACCGTTAGTAACACCTTAGCGATAAAAAATGTCTGAGATATTTTAATTGAATAATTAGCTTCCGCTTGCATCTCCTTCCGCGATTTTTAAAAATTGTTTCGTTAGTTAGAGTTATAAAACTTTAATTTTTCAACACAGGCCAACACATTAAATCAAATAGGTATTCTTCAGAAGATTTGAATAAGAAAGAGACTGCGACAGATAGAGAATAATAGTTTCACTTGAACGAAGAAGTCAACAATGTGTGGCCGAGATGCAGAGCAGTTATGCATATCAATAGATCCATTGAAGTCGTATAAACCAGCATGTAACACTTTCATCAATAGTAGAGCCATTGTTGACAAACATTGAACTGCGCGAGCGCATCCGATGTTATCTGTCATCTGGCGGTTAATAAATTTGTTAACACTTTATCTGATACCTGTTAATGTACACAAGTCATTAAAATTATCTGTTATGATTAAAAGATAAAAATATTACCGAGACTTTTTGTTTCATTAACTTTCTCTTGTTACTGTCGAGTGCGGGTTAATGCTTTTATTATATCAGTCAATAAAGCCTTCTATTCAAGTGTACCCTTTGTCTGTACCTTTTAATCTATTTGTTTTCGTATACTCTATCCGATGCTCTATCTAACATGTTTCGCTTCGAGTGAAAGTGTTCTCTGACATTTTGTTATTGTCGGCCGGCAGTTTATTTTAGTACTAAATGAAAGTAAAAAGGTAGAGGAGATTATCAAATGACATTTATGAAATGCCGAGACAGTTACCCACTTAGTGGAACTATTCAATGGTATTCTGATTGAAGTCTAAATGAAGGTAGATATCGATAACGGGAAGTTTTCTTTGATACAACTTTCGTAACACAATTTCCTTAACAGTGAATCAAACGGTTGGTTTCCATGCAAAATTGTAACGAAGGAAAAATTCCATGACGTTACCATAAAGTACGTCGAAAATAATCGATCGGTTACCAATAGCCGTACGCGTGCACAACAAGTGGAGGGTTATTTCGGTAGTGTTATCTAAACATGCCACCGTTTCAGATATAACTTGATCTTAATCACCTGCTACTTGTATCTGTCATCGCACACCCATATTTGAAGATGAAAAAGAAGAACTAAATATACTCAACCCAAACTCTAACAATATCTAGCAATTTGTGTAATAGCGTGTCGTGATATAACTGTATGCGTGACTACGAAAGATACATTCAAGTGACCGAGTGCTCAACCAAAAGAACTATTATGTCTACCAACAACCGTTATCCGGTTTCCTTAAATTCACATTTGTTTTCACGACTCTTCACGAGTCATTTGGGTTAGCAAGTTGAGAACTTGGTCTCGTCTGTAATGGCATGGCGGTGCCTGCCTGGCTAATTTCGTTTCTTTTACGACCGTTTTGTTTACATTTTTACACGAGGGAAATAGTTTGTCTACTGACCCAGTATCGATTTAACGCGTTCTTTGTGCAGTTGGAACACGTTATTAATTGCTACTGAGAACAGTATTTCATGCTATTTTAGTCACTAATATGGCCTAAATATTAATTGGTGAGGCGATGAAATCGTTAGATCATCATCTATAGTTACATGTAACTTTATACGTGCACGATCAAGTACTTTCTTTATTGCGATATAAATAAACGTTAACTGCTCAAACTATTGGAAGTGACATTTTATGTACGATCCCAATTTCGTAGACCTACCTATATCAAGTTTACTCTCCCATTAATGTCTCTATCAAATCCACCTAGTTTCGTCTAGAATTGTTCAGACAATAAAATTAATGAAAAGTAATGGAGAGAGAAAATGAACTCGGACGAAGTTATAGTTTTAATATTTGCCAACCTGCTCGCGTTAGGTCTAGACTCAGAGTCAGACCAATATAGAGCCGAGCGTCCTTTGCTAGACAGATGGTTGCTATTTGCGATGGCAATGCCAAATGAGGGCGTTAGCTCGCCGGATCGTTCACGGCTAACTGCTCACTTATACCTTTTGAGGTAGAGAAAAATTGCTGAAAGACTAAATTAGTTAATGTTATAAGCTTCAAAGCTCATTGTAGTGTATATTTTTTCTTTCGTAAACAAAGAGTAGTAAATCACTATTACAAATCCCTAATGTAAAACCATGCTCTGCCTGTTACTGACCGCATCCGTGGTCTCCACTTTATCCAGCGGAAGGTGGCAGCGCGTGACGTCATCTGATGGCCAGCCAAGTGGAAATAAAACAATACACCATGGTTACCGGCCCCATGGTATTACCGCTCGAGATAGTTTTTTTTTGTATAACCACTGAGTTTTTAACATCCTAAGTGAAGAGACTTGTTTCATTTTATTATTTTATGCTTTTGATGCCAGTTTTGTGCTTCTGACTTAGTTATAACAGTGCCAAGAATTATTTCTGTTCAGGAGTAATATGCACTTGAATATACCAGTCGTCATACTGACCAAATTCATGAATTGGCGATGGCGATAAAATTAACCATCCTATGATATTTAGAGATTTACACAATACTGAGGTCATATACGACCTTTAATCTTTGCCAAAATTGATTTAACAGATGCTCCAATGATGCCGAGGAAGTTGGAAATATTTAAATAGGAATTCGCAAGTTATCGCATAATTTCAAGGCGAGAACTGAAGTAATCAATTCATACCAGTCATAAAATTGAACATAAATATGAGCTCGTATCCTTTGCATCAAAGATGAGGAATTTTGTTACTCGCTTTTAATGGCATCTGAGCAAATAACGGATGCCGTTTTAAAATTGTTTGTTAGTTTCAGCAGCGCAGTCGTTTCCATTTGAGTCGCATTTCACAGCATTGCGGAAGTACCGCTCTGAGACGGTGTAAGCTAATATTGCAAGCCAAG
The DNA here is from genome assembly GCA_905163415.1 of Noctua fimbriata. NCBI lineage: Eukaryota > Metazoa > Arthropoda > Insecta > Lepidoptera > Noctuidae > Noctua > Noctua fimbriata. The sequence goes on from LR990946.1 coordinate 6,564,351, forward strand.
TCATCCTCAGAGAGTGCATTGAGACGACTACTGGTAGCACCGGTCACGTAATGTTTTCCGGCCTCCGCTAATAGAACTTTATCGTTGCCGCGCACATGATTTCAAACTGTTTGTTTTCTTAGCGGAGCTAATCGTTATATATCCACGTTCAGAAAATGACTTTATTCTAAAAACTCATATTTTTATTTTATTTCATTGTTATGTTAGCGGCAAAGTTCAATGCTATTAGCTGGCAAAAATACATAGGTTACTTACTTGAAACTACTGGGAGGGAAGCTAAGGTTTTTGACAAACAACTATCACCGTTTATTTTAAAACCGCTAATTGCGTAATCAATTTTATGGAAGGCACTCCCATAGGCGCGTGCAAAACCGAAAATCAAAATTTGTAACAGCCTTGTCGCCCTTCAACAACATCATCAGCTATACCATAAATGTGTTGTGAAGGTGACACGAGCTTCAAGACTAAGTTCGTAAACGACAAAAAATGTTCATGCTATGCCCAAAATTACATCGTTGGTAAATTCGGCCATGACGCCGTAATACTCATATCGTCTTCATTATAATATTTTGACTTGGACGAGGCGTTTTATAGAAGCCATCATGTTGGGGATGCCTTTACCGTTATTGAATAGAGTTTTCGGTGTTTTTTCACCCATCACGACTGTTGACGTCCGCTGCTTAGTCTCTTTTAATGTAGGGAAATGATTCGTCAATAAAGATTCAGTAAGATGAAAATACAAAACATTGTTGGTGTGCCACAAGGGTCGACCTTGAGCTTTGTTTTTATTTAAAAGATTGTCTTTGATTGAGCATGATAAATAAGATCGCTTATCGTTATTGACGTCTTGAGTATACGATTACACATTATTGATATTTTATATGTCATGATCGGTATTATGTTTGTGAGATATTTTAACACATGCGCGTTCGTGACCGTGCATGCAATTTGTAGTTTAGTGTGAACGTTGACTGTGACACCACTAATAATAGGAAATCATGTCCGGACACGAATCCCGAAAGCTACTACTGCATTCAGATAGTATAGTATCGTGGCAATCTCGAATAGAATTAAAGCTCCGGGGCTCAATTTGCATAACAATGAAGCAGAATGCATTTTAATTTGAAAAAATCTCACTGCGGTGAGCCGTCACCATTAACAATGCAGTCATTGAAACGAGTAAGGGGTAACTCGCTGGGAATGCGACAGTTATTCACAATAAATTGCTCTAGATTTGGCCGGAAATTAACGAAAACCACAGGAGTGGGAGGACAATAAATCGACCCCATCGTGTGCTCGATCATAAGAAAAATTATTTCATCCTGTTACCAGGACCTCGTGTACTGCACAATTTTGTCATTTGTTTTATTACTCGTAAGTCCCTGTCTCCGAATCAGATCTCGGCTTTCATATAAAGCTTTATGAAACGTAACCTAGCAGTAACACGTTGTTGCTTCTCTGAAAACAGAATCGTTTCAGTTTCGCATTACCTATTTGGTCACTATCTTTACATAGAAACTAGTATCATTTTCTTCTAAAGCATCATTTATGAGTATCTTCCCTGTACGGATAAGTGTTATCCGATATTAATTCAGTTTCTCATACATAAGCAGTAAAAGCCAGTTGTCTGACGCCGCCACATCGCATACCATCAGAGTTTAATCAACTAACGGATATTATGGTACTGAGGTGCTCTTAGTTGGTTTATGTGCTCACAGATGCCTATCAAATCGATTTTCGCTGCATTACAGCTAATTATACCAGAATACCTGTTACCGCCATGTTTTTTCACAATTGGAATATTACAAACTTCTGTGTTGTTAAGCAACGATATTTTATTTTTAATTTTAAAAGACGATTAGTGGAATCGTAAGGTTGGTCATAAACTGTTTTCAAGGTTGCCATTAATCATTTTTTATTTATTTCCTATATCTATCCAATAAACAGTGACGTCATTGATGCAGCGTCCACGCAGCCCAATCAGTAACATTTCGGCCGTGTCAACTCCGCAAATAAACTTGTGATGCAATACACATTTAGAACTTATAAATGCTTGCCTACCAAATGGATGAACTTGTAAAATATTTTTGGCATCTAATAGTATTTAATGTAAATAACATATGGGTCACGCTGGAGATATTGTATACGATGTGTCAACTATGCAAACAGAATATTCTGGCTCGTGTTTTGTTCAAAGAATTTGATCAGTTCGTCGGACTCAGTTTATCGAACACGTTTTTTTTTTGTTCTGTTGCCTACGATTGCATATTTGAATAAATAAAGATTATCGACAAGGTCGCCCACTTGTCCTGGAGGCACAATCGAACAGTTCCATTCCATCGGCGTACAATTGCCAATATTTTTCAAGCTTGTAAACATACAAGAGGAAAGCACAGAATTTCACGATAGTTGTAAAGAAAAGCGCATTGAACGTATCCACTTTTGTGTGGCATAACAATATGTATTTCGAGCGAATGATGTAAACAGTTTAGCATAACCTTTGGTCACTTACGGGATATCTTCCGTGATTGTCTTTTTTTCGGGGGTAGGTGTGAAAAAGTTTAGACGTTTTTAAAAATACGGAATTTTATTTAAAATATATATAATATAATTAATTGAAAAACTTATTAAGTTTACGTCACAAATTACTCCACAACAGTTACATAACAAGTACTCTCGTTTGTGGCACATTTATGTGACATAGAGGAGTAATTGTTCACCACCTGCCAGCTGTTTAACTACACCACATTATCAGTTTGAGAAGCACTTCACAACACACAATGTCACAGTTTGCCGAAGTCCTGGCTGCGCAGAAAACACTGGAGGAAAACTTCTTGAAGAAGATGGGTGAGCTTGAGGCACAGATACAGTGCGCCGGTCCTGCCAAGGATACAGTGGCAAAGATAGCTGAGGAGTTTCGTGGCTTTCGGGAGCTTGTGTTCTCCATGCTTGGTCTGCTGCGGAGCCAAATTAACGAGTGTGCCAAGCAAATTGATGGCTTGGAGACCAGGCACCGACGGAAAGCATTGGTTATCCAAGGGCTCGCTGAAGCAGACAACGAAGACTGCACAGCGGTTATCTTGGATGTTTTACATACCAAGCTGGCACTAAGTAACATCACGGCATCTTCACTTAAAGCCTGTCACAGATTGGGGGCCCTCAGCAAGGATCATCACAGGCCTATCCTTGTCAGGTTTGCCAGTGTAGACTTGAAGTCATTGGTTTGGAAGGCAAAAAAAGGCTTGAAAGGCTCCAAAATGTCTATGAAGGAGTTCTTGACTAGGACCAGGCAAACTGTCTTCAGTAAAGCACGGGAACACTTCAGCATGCGGTCGTGTTGGACTCAAGACGGGGTTATCTACATAAAGGCTCCTGACGGAAAGCGGCACAAGGTAATTTCTTTTGATGAGCTGAAACCCTTGGTAGCCCAGTATCCCAAGGCCCCGGACGCGGCTCCTTCTACGACTGGAAGAGATGGTGCTGCCGCGAATCTGAAAAACACAACACGAAAATAATTATAGGTCAGAGTGTTTGTTGTTTTATTGTTGTTTCTTGATTAGTAGTTATAGATTCCAAAATTTTTACTTACCAGTTTGTAGTTGTCCTGTCTTATACTTGTTTTTCTTATGTTCTTTACCTCAACTGTTTATTTCTGTTTCTTTATTATTAATAGGTGTACTGGTAGTTAGATACCTTCAACTGTGTTTATTTTTCTTATAATTGAGTGATTGTTCTGTATATTATTGGTGAATGTCAGCTTCAGCTTGTCAAATTGACATTTAGAAATAATTAAGTGACAGTGACGTTCCAAGTTTACGTTTTGAAATGATGAGTCTGGTAAATGTTTCACACACAGATTTTAATATCAGTATCGTTTCGTTCCATGTGCAACATTCACATAATTTTCAGTTGGGTGTGTTATCTCCTTCTTTTTCTTTAGTTAACTTTTATTTTATTTTTGTCTTTGGGTCTGGGAACTACATCTTTCACTTTTCATTTTGTGTTTTGCTGTGTACATGTGCCATGTTCTACGCTTGTTTTATTGTTTCTAGTGTTGGTGTTAGCTGGCGGGTGGTGCAGAGTTGTGCACCTTTTAGTCATTGTTTTGTTTTTAGTAACAGCTTAATTGTCCATATATATTATATATTTATTGTTATTTATTACGTATATATTTTATGTCAGACAATGAAACTTTTTTATCCGCGGATGAATCTGCCCCTTGTTCAAGCGATGGAAGCTTTTGTTCCTTCAATGATACTCTTGGTGACTTTTTGCAACAAAAATTTAATGATACGTCTAATAGGTTGATGAATGTGTGTCATATTAATGCTCAAAGCGTTCCGAGCCACTATGGTGAGCTGTACGACGCCTTTAACAACAGCAACGTTCACGCCATCCTGATTTCCGAAACTTGGCTTAAACCACATCTCCTGTCCACTACCTACCCTCTTACTGGTTTCATTCTTATACGGAATGACAGGATTGGTAAGGGAGGGGGTGGTGTGGCGATATACCTCCGTAGTGACTTTCCGTATAAAATACTTGCTTCTTCCTCATCACACTATTCTGCTTCTGCCGAGTTTATTTTCCTTGAAGTCTGTGTCAAAGGAGCCAAAACTGTTATTGGTGTCGTTTACTGTCCTCCCACTATTGATTACTTCACTGAATTCGAATCAGTACTTGAATCTCTGGGTTCAGAGTATGCACACCATATCATCATGGGTGACTTCAACACTAATCTACTTGCCCGTAACGCCCCTCGATCCCTTAAACTCCTCCATCTTATCGAGTCGGTTAGTCTGCACGTGTTGCCGCTCCAACCTACCCACCATAACACTACTGGTGATGACACCTGGCTCGATCTGATCCTCACCTCAAATCCTTCCCTCGTACCCTCCCATGGTCAACATGACGCTCCTGGCTTTTCTCATCACGACATGATTTTCCTTTCATATATCCTGAAACCTCCCAAACCCAAACCCAAGGTTCTGTACAGGCGTTGTTTTGCGCGGATGAATGTTGAGGAGCTCAAGGAGGATGCATCCTTGATTGATTGGGAGCCCATGTTGGAAGCCACTTTAGTTGACGATAAGGTTGCGATATTTAATGATATTGTGGTCAACCTCTACAATTCCCATGCTCCTATTAAAAAAGTTAAATTGAAACGTCCTCCTGCTCCATGGATGACAGAAGGGATACGGATGGCTATGCGACGTAGGGACCGTACATTTCGTAAATTCAAGAGGGATCGCACTGACGAGTACTGGTCACTATACAAAGTTGCAAGGAATAGGTGCAATCAGATGATACGCAACGGTAAACGCCGCCACATTCTGGATAATATAATTTCTTCCTCTTCTGCCGATACTTGGAAGTTTCTTAGAACTCTGGGTATCGGCAAACCGCGACCTTTAGACCTTCCAAATTCTATCGACCTGGACGAGCTTAACCGTCATTTTTCTTCTGCTACCACCATGGATCGCTTAACCAAGCAACAAACTTTAGCCTTAATTTCTGGTCTTACGCGTCCACATATTAACCTCTTTTGCTTCGTTCCAGTTGAGCCGGGAGAGATCAAAAAAATCATTCTCTCAATCAAATCCAAAGCAGTGGGTTGTGATAATATCACCCGTGGTATGATCACTACTCTTCTGGATGATCTCCTACCTGCGATTACCCATATTGTGAATTTTTCCCTGTTTTCCGGAGTATTTCCTTCCCTGTGGCGCAAAGCCTATGTTTGTCCACTACCTAAGGTCCCTAATCCCTCTCTTCCTACCCATTTCCGTCCCATTTCGATCCTTCCCTTTCTGTCCAAAGTGCTTGAGGCCTGTGTGCACAAACAATTCTCTAATTTTGTCTATCGGAACTCGCTTATCAGCCCTCTTCAATCTGGGTTCAGGCCCGGGCACAGCACTGTTTCCGCCCTTCTTAAAGTGACTGGCGATATAAGGGCAGGAATGGAAGACACCAAGGTAACTGTACTTGTGCTGGTCGATTTCTCAAATGCCTTCAATACCGTTAGTCACGACATCCTGTTAGCCATTTTATCCCATGCTATGGTCTCTCCCGGAGCACTAGAATGGTTCTCCTCTTACCTTCAGGATCGTCAGCAGTCAGTTCATGTCGAGGATTCCTCATCATGTTGGTGTGATTTGGAAACTGGCGTTCCTCAAGGCGGTATTCTTTCTCCTCTTCTATTTTCTATCTTTATTAATCTCCTAACTTCTGAGCTTCAGTGTGCGTATCATCTGTATGCCGATGACTTGCAGTTGTACTGTCAGGGGAGGGTTGACGAAATAGCTGATCTGATCACCAGTTTAAATAGGGACCTGATGTCGATAAAAACCTGGTCCGATAAATTTGGTGTGTCAGTTAACCCTAATAAATGTCAGGCGATCATCATTGGGAGTTCTCGCAGTCTCAGTAAGTTGGATGGCACAACCTTGCCACCAGTTCTTTTTGACGGCACAGTCGTTCCATTTAGCGCTGATGTAAAGGATCTAGGCATGCATATTGATAGATCTATGAAATGGCATACCCAAGTCGCTCGTGTCAGCCAGAAGGTTACTGGTACGTTGCGGGCTCTGTACCGATTGAAAAACTTTCTACCCCCTAATACAAAAACAATGCTTGTACAGTCCTTAATTTTTCCTATTATCGATTATGGTGATGTGTGCTACTTTGACCTGAATGCGGATCTGCTCGACAAACTTGACCGTCTTCTAAACTACTGCATTGGATTCGTGTTCAATCTACGTAAATATGATCATGTCTCAGAGCAGCGGTCTCTACTTAAGTGGTTGCCCATACGTCAGCGTAGGGAGCAAAGGGCGCTAACCACCTTGTTTTCTTTCCTTATTTCTCCCTCTTCCCCTAGTTACCTTGCTCCCCACTTTCAATACATCTGTGCCAATCATAATAGGAGTCTGCGCTCATCTCAAAACCGAATTCTTCAATGTCCCTCTCACCGCACTGACTTCATTCACCGATCATTCTTCGTTCAGTCTATTTCCCTGTGGAATGCGCTTCCCCAGGAAATCAGGATGGCAACTAATCGTTTATCATTTAAAATTAAAGTTCGCGAGTATATTCATAAAAAGCTGGCAGTTTCGTCACAGCGTTAATGTTTTCTTCATTGTTTGTCTTTTTATTTTAGTATATCCGTGTAAATTTCTATTTACATATATATAATATATTGATATATATTTATAGTATTTTGATATATCGTTATAGTATTTTATATATCCTTGTAGTTTAGCTAAATAATAAATTAAATTTTTGCAGATATATTTACACCTACCACTGTTTGTCTCTGCATCACCCAAAGGTTGACTGGTAGAAAATGCCTATGGCATTAAGTCCGCCTCTGTACTTTGTGCTTGAAGTGTTAAATAAATAAATAAATAAATAAATAACCGGTTGTTTTGGCGGACACCGTAACATAATGGCATTATGATACGGGTTTTACATGTTTAAGTAGTCAGTAGTAGTGCCAGACAGAAGATTTTTCTATGTAAACTAGTGTATGTATGTATATGTATTCAAATAACGAGTGCTAAACAAGTATCAAGTGGAAAGATAGATCTAACTAGATAATCTCACTATTTCTGATTTGATATCAATTTGCTGTAAATTGTAAGCTTTATATTTTCTGTTGAGCTTTATCCTACTAATATTATAAATGCGATGCGATATTTGTGAGGATGTATGGATGGGTTTTTGTTACTCTTTCACGCGAAAGCTACTGACCGGATTTGGATGAAATTTGGCACACAGATAGCCTGGATATAACCTGAATTAACACATAGTATACTTTTTATCCCGGTAGTACGATCTCGTACGACATTACCGAACTCCACGCGGGCGAAGCCGCGGGCATAAGCTAGTGACGACATTAATTTATAGAAAACTCAGATGATAAAGCTAACAAGTATCAATAAATCATTAAAAGGCCGAATTAGAGGCTTTTTGATTTACCATTACTTGCTTTATAAAGAATGCGATTTTTTCAATTCCACTCGGAGCAACACATAATTCGCATGCGCACACTTAGATTTATTATTACCATAATATGCAGCATAGGAAAATTAAATATTAATATGCAACACCGCATCATCTATGACGGTAGTTTTAATTTCACATACGTGGCGCACCGTAGCGTGACAGCTGCGACAATTGCATTCAGTCTTCATTGTTCCATGGTCCATGCAAAAGAATCGAATATTGAATATATGTCGTCACGGTCTATTGCTCGCACGCTATTATTTACCGAACGTTTGTCATGGGATTTATTGGGTCAAATGACATCTTGTACAACTGGGGCGATGAAAGCAACGTGTGAATTCGGAAACTATATATATTTCCGTATCGATATTGTTATCCATTCAAATTGATAAAAGTTTATCTGCAAAAACATGTATGTCCTTTAACTGACTATCAGTTTCTCTTACCACTATTACCATATTCCACTTTTTTAATAGAAAAAAACTTTCTGCAAAAAAAAACCGACTTCCAAAAAAAGTCTAAATTGACTTTACGTTCGGAAGTCGGTGACTTTGTTGGTTCATTGACTTTGTGCCACCGAGTTCCCAAAGTGAAGTTATTTTAGACTTTTTTAGCGTTTATTTGGAAGTCGGTTTTTTTTTTGCAGAAAGTTTTTTATTTTACCCTTTTCAGTTGTACCACACAAATTCTTCTCATGAATTAATGTTGACATTGTAACTAGAAGTTATTAAGGGATCACCTTGTTATCAACATAGACCAAGAAGAAAAAATACGTATTAAAGGGAAAAAACCAAATTACGGAACTGATTTTAATGAAAGTTCTGTGGGATGGGAAATATATCTTTCACATAAAAAAAAGAATTTTTCAAATCGGTTCATAAACAACAGAAAAACAACCGAATTGAGAACCTCCTCTTTTTTTGAAGTCTGTTAAAAATGAATGCAGCAATGTTAGCACAACCATTATTTGTACTTTCTCGTCCAGTCTTGAATTTGTGTTACATTGTATTGGGTACCCGCGTCCGGCAGGTGTCTGGTCTTAGTCAGAATACTTCAGTACTAACAATAGAGAGTAAATGTAGGCTCACCGCAGCGTTTACCTCATCTAGATGAATTTTCGCTTCCGAGATACCCACACGCAAGAATGTGATATTTCTTAGTTAGACGATGTTGTAGTCATTGAATATTTATTTCCTTTCTTAATACAATTTCAACACGAGCCAGTTTAATTATAGCTGTGCGGATCATAAGATATGTATGCATATCTAAAATTAAAACCGCTCCCAATTCCCATTGTAATTGGCAGGGTCACTAAAGGGGAATGGACGACAGCCGTGGGAAGACCCAGATAATTATTCTATTCTATGAATGCCTAAACATGTTGTGAGTTTGTATAATGATACGAGTACTATCGATGCATTCTAGTTTGAAATGTTTCATATCAGCTTTATAGCTTTCCAGAGATAGATGGAAAGATACAAAACTGCTTTTAGCCTACATTTTCATCTCGGCCTACGAAGATGGCAGCTGCGCTCAACCGCTTTGTAGCCAGACTAGGCCTAATTTTCAAGAGGCCTGAGGCCTGCAGTCGATAGCACTCAAGAAAGCTCCACAGTCGCAGATTTGATTTATGTTGTCTGTCAACTGTCTGTCGGCTAGTTTTCAATTTCCGCAGCTTGTTAGGCGGAGTTTATAATAAAGACTTTGATTAATGCTTTTGCGCGAAATTTTGCAACGCTATTTCGTTGATTGATAGATCGAACTAAAGCATTCCAATTGTATTTGTTACATCTCAAACGTTGAATACTATTAAAATAAAGCCGTCAACACTATGATAAGCAATAAAAACCCTCTGGATATCCTTTGAACCCATTATGTTACTGTATCCTTATCCAAAGGTAAAATCAATACCCATTGCTTTCTATTCATGCTATTTGGTTGTTCAGAACGGGAATTCTCAATATTGTAGTAGATACTTGGAAAAATACTCTTATTTTTCCTCTTGTTATGATATATAGGTCAAGTAATCATTATAGAACGAGCAGAATGCAAATAAATTTTGATTAGATAGCTCCAGGTTTTCGTATTTTTGGGCCAGGAAAGACCAGAAATTTTACTCCGAAACTTATAATTAAATTGCTTTGAACTGTCGAATTTCTGAGAGACGTTAAATGAATAAAGCAGTGGCATTCCGAACTTCATTAAAAATATGTCATGTTTTCAGACGGAATTAGGTCAAACACGACACGTGTAGTCTATGGTGGGGCCTTAACACTCCCTTCCTTTATCATTAATTAAGAAACTAAGGATTATGTCAAGCTTCCTTACGCATGATGAGGAGTTACTAAAGATAGTTTAATATTTAGAAAAATAGCGTTCAGGAGACAAAAGGAGGGGAATATTTTTCTCATAATTAATAGCCTTGCCTGTTCTTTGTACTTTGTCCATCAGTCACAAAACACTACGTGAGTTTTTTCCTATTTTTATTTCCCACACGTTGTGCTGGAAATATTTCTCTGGACATATGGCCGTCATTATGTGACATTACTCGAGCACTCAACTCATTTCCAAAACAAAAGGTTGGTACTTGCTCTACATTTCGGGGTACATATAAAACAATTTTACTGCCACTAAAAGTCTAGACTGAGATAAATCTTTGTTAGAGCTAAAAGCACAAGTGTCAAGGCCCTGAACTTAAGTCAATTTTGCCATTAAATGTTGTCGAATCGATCGTTACTCAGCATTTAAAACGAAGTCCTCCAAACCACCATTAAACCTATATACTGTAAAGTTCTGGCGAAAGTTTGAGAGAATTTGATACGATTTCCACAACGATTTTAGGTGTATAAATTCCCCGAATCAGCCGACTGACCACTAGGGGAATTATTAATTAGGATTTACGATTAATCCCGAATTAACAACACAAATCTAATAACTTTTCAGTTTGAGTAATATGGTACTTATGTGTGTATATATTGTTGTGTCTGCAGCATTATGTTTATGGTGGGTGAAAGAAACTGCCTCGGCTTTGGCAGTTCGGAGTTATTTATTGCTATTTGTGTTTTTGCCAGAGTGTTTTTCTGTTCCGAAAGTTAGGGTTAGGTCACCTTTCGAATCGCATTTCGTGAGCATTAACATAGTATTAGTGTGTTATTTTGACGTTGCTTTTATTATGTATTGCTGTTGAACTTATATTGCTGTTATTACCTCTTCACGATTTGAAATTATGTGCTCTTTAGTACATAGTTAATCTTTCTTTGATGTAACCAAATACTAAATTTTATCCTATCTGTAACATGTTGTAGTATCCTCTTGTGGCTGAGCTAATAGGTTGATAACACAATTTACTAACTATGTCAAAGGCTCACCAAACCACCAAGCCCCCTGTTCAGGGTAAGGTTCACCTTCCAACTTCCCGCCATTCGTCGTGACTGACTGTTGTCATTAGTGACAGCTACCTGACTACTTGTGGCTGTGAGACAGATACACTACACATGTCATTTTGGTTATGTTCTAATCATATTAAATATTATGTTCTTTGTTTCTAAATTCTAACATTCTGGAGTTACACAGTTCCGTTGTCAGCTAGTTTGTTGACCATTTTTACAATGCGTGTTGAGACGAAACGGTACGATCTGCGATCTTTTATGGCAATGCTCACAGAACACGCGCGTCGACTCGCGAATGTAGGGCGATGCGCACACGCAGGCCATGCGCGGTTTCTTCAAGAAATTGCTCGTTCGAAATGTTTATAGGTTAAAGTAACTGATAAACCGCGTACAGGTAAAAACTGACTAGGTCATTCCTTTTACTGGTCTCTGTGAAATCTATGTCAGCAGATGATATAGTTTAACCGCCGCAACTACGAGTATTGCATCTGTTAGGACAAAAATTCTCACAATTCCCACGAAAGCCATATCGACCAAACATGTTCTCCAGATCGGCGTGCTCGTTATTATCTGACGTCACAACCCAACCCTGTTATTAAGTGACATTCACGCTTGCAGTGCGGGTGGTACATTGTCATGCAAACCGCATCGGCGATCGCTTTCCACTGCATATTGATAAGAAGCTTGCCATTTATAAGCAAAGGGACAGGATGTTCTGGGTTAGGTCAAAATTGTTTATGGATCTGGGATTGCAGGAAGTCTGTATGGTAATAATTAAGTTCGGGAAAATTACGTGCATTAAAACATGAGTGGTCTTGTAATAACATAATTATTTAATTGGTCATAAACAAAAAGTTTTTAAGGAGGTACTAGCTACTGGATAATTGTGGTACCTATATAATAGTTATATTGCTATAATAAATCATTTTGAGCCTTTAGTTTTTTCTCTTCCGAAATCAACTTCAACAAGACTGACAGAATAATCATGGCAATTATAATTTACAATACGACATAACAATTTAAGTTGAAGTGACGTCGGTAACTTACTTTCTCCGTAACACCATGTTTCATTAACAAGGAGTTGTCTAGTGTCTAGCCATCAGATAAACATGATAAATTGTTACAACGATCCCTGGTTTGCACTTTCATGTTGATCATTAGGTCCTTTCTCTTTATTGTCTAACATTGGATTATCTAAACCAGAAATCAGCTGTCAACAGTGAACAACTATCTCTTACTTATGGACAATACATTTTCGTTGCCTTTGTTGAAGCTAGAAAGACGACATCTGCAGTCTGAAAATTTAGAGTTAAAACATAATGTGCCTTATCTCTCGGTTCGTGTCGTACTTGTCATTCTACAGGTTTACTGTCGTAGTAGCTGAAAGAAAGGATTTATGTTGGTATCCTGCATGCGTAGCATGACCACCGTAGAAACGGGTTTTGTTGACGGAAGAATCGACAAAATGACAGATTTCTTTTGTCGATTCTTCCGTAGGGGGGCTGTAAGATTTTTCGAAACTTTTTCTGTATCTTATTCAGTATTTTTGCACCAGTTCACAATTACTTTGCCGATGAGAATTGGTGTGTAACGTAATTACAAAAAACATGTTAAACCTAATTGGAAACGTGAAACAAATGTAATTAATCCATTAGAAGTTAGGACTGTCAGTGACAGTTACACGTGACACGCGGTCCTGACATGCGTGACAACAAAATGTTACAAAGAATTACATACTTTTTACCACCACCATAAATAAAAACCAACAAATTACTTTTTAAAGGCCAATAAATATTTAAAATATATGAACCTCAACATACGGTGTGATTCAAAGAAATGTCAGTGAAATTCGACCTTTTCATAATTTGTCAGTCGGGCGCTTGGAATCTTGTACACCACAAAAAAGGTGAAGCACTTTCGCTGATCACTTTCGCCTTTACAAAGTATAATAACAGTGCGTGATTCACTTCACTAGACATTACGTTGTAGTCTAGGCTACCATCGGCTGATCAGCAAAGCATTTAACATAGCTAATCAAGAGTTATTTTTCTTGCCAGTCTTCAATCAATCAATCAGCTATCGCAATGGACGTGAGCTTTTCCAAAAAAGGAGATAATGCTTGCAGTTGCGAGTCGGTGAACGCAGAATTGATGACGATATTAATTCCAGGTTTTATCCTTCAAATCTATGGTTGAACTCTACATATAGCGTGTCCTTTGCCTTCGTAATCAAGCTAATGGCAGATACGTGTAAACTATCTTAATTGAATTCCAATTAGTTACCGCAGGCGTTGGAAGGACTAATTGTTACTAATCACTCATATGGGTTCCACTGCATATTTTATCACAATAATGGTTTATTGTAATCCAATCAGCTAGTCCCGGAATGGGAAAACTTTCTCGCTTCGGGAAAACCTTTGTTGATATTCAGTTTGTGAGTTCACGAAAAAATAATAAAAACAATCACACACATTGGCTTCGAAAACAAACATATTCACGACCTTTTTGTAAATAAAGAAGCCAGAAGCATTGTCAATAAAAGGTAAAACAGAGTAAATAACCCCCAGGAGATTGAAGTGGATTTTTTATGTCGCGAATAAGAAACGTATGCAAATACTTAGAATCATCCTCGAAAGTTCATATATCGCGTTGACGAGACAGATTTATTGAAATTAAGAAAAGCTCATGAATTATTCTTCGCGTGGCATCGCTCTCGCACCTTAGACACTGCGTTATTGCAGAATTATACCACCATATTAGGAGACAAGCCATCCGTGCGACTGTTCTCGACCACTATCATTGTAAGGAAAGGTATGGAGTACAGTTACCGACTGAAGTGACATGTGACAGTGCCATACCGTATCTTAGACTACCCACAGTTTACATGACATTTCCTCTTCAATACCCTCGTGCCCATTGTTTGTTTTATCAGATAGTAACTGTAGACAAGCGTTGGTTGAGCATTAATTAAAGATTTTATGTTTAATTGAAGTTGTAAAAATGAAAGTTGCGTAAGTATTTTGTAATATTGTGTGGGCTTGTAAGTGATTGAACTTTTAAGTGCTTCACTGACGTTTACGACGAATTTGACGTGGATGATTGAGAATTTGAAACTTTCACGGTGGCTAACTGGCTAAACCAGTACCTACGCAAAAAAATAATAACCAAGTTACGTATTTGCCTACGACACATACACAAATATTGGAATATTTCACAGTAGCTTGTAAAATTGAGGACACGATGAAGTGTGAGTTGGTGTGGACAGTATGAATGGAAGCAACGCTTCACACCAAGCTAGCTGACACAGACCGATAGGTTCGACAGCTCTTCAATTACCTGCATTGGGAATTGAGAGTTCAAGTAAAAGGTTCCCGAGCCACTGGATAAGTAATGCTGAAGCTCATAAAAAGCATCATAGATCATTGTGGTTTATAATTCGAGATTTATTCATGTTTCCAAATGATTTCCTTCGTGACGTCGACGTGTAAAATTCACAATTTCTATTAGGTACGTTTTTATGGTGAAATTAATGCACGCTATAATGAATACCATTCAGTGGAACATGGACGTTAATTATAATTACAGTTTGCGTGACTCATATACCTACCGTGTATTAATTTTGTGACATACACAACGGGTCAAGGTTTCCCATTAAAATATAATGCATAGCTATTTAGTATTTACAGATAGGACAATCGTGGTATGGAACCGATAGGCTTCAAGGATTCTGAAGAAACCTGTGTCAATTGCACCTGTTGTATGTTGGCGACAGATTAAGTACGAAAAAACGACAAGCAATTACGTACAGTTACTTCTAACAGGCCTCAAGTGATTCCTTCGTAGAAAAAGATACATTTTCTTATCTGTTCTTCTAAGGCTTGTCACCCAAATAAATTATTCATAAGTATGTATGAATGATGTGTTTGTAATTGAATTACGAGTTATAATACTTATAATGTATTGATGTCGCGTGTCACACGATCAAAACATAACTTGTGTCTCTATTATCGGTTGGTTTAGTTTTGATGTGGAATAAACTAAAGTAATAAAATCTTATGTGGTAGATATGATGTCATAACTCAACTCTAGCTAGCTCTTGGAGTGTTATGCTCATTGCGGTCTCAATTGTAATTTAAATTGTATAATTTGGCAAATAAATGTTTTATTTTTTGTTAAAAGAGGTAGAGTTTTATTCCATGGAATCATTTACTTGTTTTATATGGTTGTACGAACGTCCATTGTAAATGTAGTTGATGCTGCACCTAACTGGGTGTGTCCAGAAGTGGATCTATGGCTCGAAAAGGACCAGTTGAAACTAGATCTCCGGATTATGGCGTAAATGGAGCTGGACTAGGACATCGAGCATCCGTCCGTTTACAAAGTTATGTGAAACTTTGAAAAGAACTTCTTTTTTTCTTCCATGCTAGTATACAAAGAGAAAAAACATGTACTGTTTTATTTGCATAATAACAAGCAACCTTGCGTGGTGCACAACGCCACGTAGCGGTGACAATAACCGATATAAATTAAAACTAAACATGCTTTAATTGGTAATTGCAAAGCAGGGAGGAATTTGAAATTGCAAAAGCGACCTCTATCGTCTGTCTCTATACTTGACGCCTTTACCCATTAAGCTACCGGACAACACATTAGAATACTCCTCAGTGATTGATATTGATTGAGCACAAAGGTTTTTTTGCTAACCGCTATGAAGGTTGGAAATCAAGGTCGTCTGACATCACATTTGTTTGTTGTTGTGGTGCTTTGACATCTTGATTCTAGCCGCTTTAAAAGTGTTAATTTCGTGTTATTAAGAAACGATTAACTGGTGGATGGTACCTACTTACTTACATCATGTTTTAAGAAATACTGGCCTGTTGTTGCTAAAAAACAATAATTGCAGATTTGCCAATAAAGGAATGAAGATTGTTCGCTTGGTAAAGACACGGAATACGGGCAAGTTCTGAAGAATGTTTATGAAAGTACTTTTGAATACATTCTGTTACTGTTTATTTATGTAGCTCTACACTCGCGAGTCCCATTCTGTTTCATACCGATGTAGAAACCATTTACAAGAATATTCCCGTTGTAATAATTTGTAAGAATGGTTCTGTTAGCGCGTCTTCTTGACATTTACAGCTTTTCGCGAGCCCGTTTAATCTTTCGACTCATTTGTTAATCTTAATTAACAAGAAACACGTAACTTTTCCGTTTAGTTCACACTCGACTCGACCCAGTTAATTTGATTCCAAATGGGATCCATTATGGGCTTATGGTGGATGTCCGTGTCGCGTCATCGTCAAGCCCTTTCGTTTTAAGGGCTATTGGGTGTGTGCAGTCACGTCACTGGTCATGGAGTAGAAAGCAAATAGAGTGCTCATACGCATTTATTTTAATGTTGTATCTAGGAACTACAGCGAGGAAATAAAACAGTTTTCTTCAATTTTTGCAACGATCACGTAAATTTTCGCAAACGGCTTTCGGAACATTCACCGGCACTAGAACACTTCATTTCCTAACGCCTCTGTGTCCCCGATGGTGTCCCTATTTTATTTTATGGTTTCATCCCGATGATTGACCGTAGCCTTTAGCCGGGAACAATAAAATTGGATTGGAATGTCACGTTGCAGACTAAGTGGTTTATTTATTGGGAGTTTTTTTTGGATTCTGGGCCCTCCGTTTTTGTTGTTGCAAGAGTTTGAACGGTTTTTGGATAGAATGGAATTCAGTGGTACCTATGCATTTATGACAGGTTTTATCTACTACACAATGTTTAGCGTGTTTTTAGCTTACTTCTTACTAATATTATAATTTATGCGAGGATGGACGGATGTTCGTTACTCTTTCACTCAAAAACCACTGAACGGTTTTGGATGAAATTTGGCACAGAGATAGTTTATAACCTGGAATAACACATAAGAAACTTTTATCCCGGTAGATGATTGTGGGACAGTTAACGAACTTCACACGGGCGAAGTCGCGGGCACAAGCTAATCATGTATAAAGTAGATTATTCAGAAATAAATTCTGCCTTCTCTGTCGCCAGTGCTTCTTTAAATGTTGACATCAACAATCTACAAATAATACACAACAAAAGAAAGCATACCCAAACACGACAGAAAGTCGGTCTTCCTAATCTTATTTACAAAATGTCCATCCGTTTAAAAAGGATTTGACGAACATAACAAGTATTAAGCAAATAGCCATCAGCCATCTTAGCAAGAGCGCGTGGGTAGACAGGTCTTGGGACTGTGAGTCAGGTAAGCGCCGACTAATCACGACGAATAATATGTAATTTTATACACCAACTAGTTTACGAGATGACGCTAGCTTTAAATTAGCTGTAATGCTATAAAGATTCATTTGTCTTTTTATAAATCTTGTGTGGGAATGTGTGAAATCTATTTCTGCACTCGTAATAGGATCGTGTCGTAAAAGGCGGCCAAGGGATTATGTCACAAGGATGGGTTGTATAGTGGCATCGTATGTTGCAAGTTATCACAACAAACTGCGATCACGAAATTTTTTTTCAAGTGTATTTGTCATCGCAAAACTAATGAAAGTTTATGTACCATAAATTGTCTATCTACATAAACATACATATATCAATACCAAATCTAGTGGAATAACTGAACGTCACAGTAAGAAGGTAGAGCTAATGGCCAATCCCCATTAGTGGAGCAAAAGCACTAAATGTAAGTCAACTCAATACAAGACATCACGATAGTCAGACAAACCTGTTCAAGTCCACAGACCACAAGTAATAATTGAAAACCGTTCTCCCCAGAACAATCAAACCCAATTTAACGCTAACCAACTCAAATCTCTAAAAGGCATCAAAGCTAAACCACATCAATGGTAACTTGGTAAGTGTAAGCATCAAAAGCTTTATAAGTAAAGTCCAACGTAGGCGGACTAGCCGGGTGAAATGCTCATAAGAACCGGTTCCGGTTGATGCGACGCCGATGCGCGTGCACAGCTAGGACGAAAGTTCAGTGCAAGTGGTGGCTTGCCGCGAAACGATGTTGGTAGCGTGATACTCTAAAGTTTTGCGTGTGTCCGAGCCTGGGAAAGTGCTAAATGCTGTCGGCTAAGTTTAGTTGTGGTAGAGTTATTTAGCACTGACTTTTGTCATTTAGAATTGAAACCGCCGAGTGCAAAAGTTTCGAGCAGTGCGGTATGCAGCTTGTCATGTAAACTAAACCATTCGTCTTACATGAATTAGGTAATAAAATGGTTAATTACAGTTAAAACCAGGATACTAAGATACTAAATCAAACAATCTCTACGTATCCCGATTTTAATAAATAAACGGTATCATTAAATAACTTTATAGATCCGTCCATAAATTGAGTTCGATGCCGAAGCATATCGTTTAGGAACTCTCAAATGTTTATATTTTTTTGGGACGCGTGGGGCGGGGACTTAATGCCCTCCAAATGTCCGTAACAGATTATAAAATGTGAAAGAGCCGCCATGTATATTTACTGAATTAAAGTTTATTATGGAACTCCCAGTAATTGTACTTTGTAAGGCAATTAAAATGATTCTTTTGAAAACTCTCTACCATATTTTTCGTAGCGGGAATGAGGCTCGGAAGTACTATTAACTCGGACAAAAAAAAAATAATGAATTCCTGACTCTTTTTAATCCTTTTCCATAGCTTTTATGCGCCAGAAATCTGAACCAGTTAGTGAGACAATGCGTTTTAATTCGTTCAGTTTCGAGTTTAAAACCAGCCAAAGATGAATTCTGCCGTCACACTGCCGAGGCAGCTTAAATTGTTAATAGGGCCCCATTGTTGTGAATAAAATACGTTGTTGTGGATTAATTCTTTGTGCACGTTAAAAAAAAAACAGATCATCCTAAAAAATGTAAAATCAATTTAAAAGCTTTAACACATTGCAAAATCATGTCTTGAATTATTCCACAACTTTGGAAGGGACTGAAATATAAGTCAGACCTCCGTTAAAGCTACACTGAGCTTCAAATGTCTTCTTTCTAATTAGTATTCCAACCTTTATAAATTCATCAAAGCGAGTGCTACATTTCTCATGGGTCCGTGAATAAATAGTACCTACAAAGAGGAATGTTCAGTATTGAGGAGCCAGCCTCGACGTTACACTGTTGTGATGTATGGCATATATTTGTTGTTCCAGAGCAAACAACTACAGCTTCTGAATCAACAAAAACATGCCCGTTCAGTACGCCCAGGGAATGGTTTTGTTGTTTTGGCTTCAGTTCTCGGTTGAGGAAACTTGGAACGGCGGAATCATGAATATTGAAAGCAGAATTTATCATAACAAAGTCCTACTTTATCCTAACAGTCAAATGTTGAGTCCTAGATGTCAGAACATGGTTACTCATTAGTATAACTGTACAAGAATAATAATTAGAGAAGTGAAGTGTCCCTAAATACAATACGCATGGAGGTGGCAAGATCATTGCTGATGATCAATAGATTCAATGTGACTGTTTACGACGACCGAAAGGGTATTAAAATTAAATTTCTACGTCAATATGTTATGATTCTTTAGCAGAATTTGGCTTGGTCTACTTACATACTAATTCTGCTAGTACCCAATAGAAAACTCATTACTCACACAGTTTGGTAATAAAGCACAATTTTCAGATTTAATTAGAGCATTGTTGGGTTCACAGAAAAAAGTATTAACATTTTCGCTGTTCCTTTAGAGCCAAGGAGGTTTCATTGTTTACTTTTTCGTCCAGCGTAAAAACAGTGCTATTTATTATATTTCACGAATCTACAATGTTTTGTTCCTGTAAAACAAAATGTAGGCCGACCGTATTTTCACTGCGGATGGTAGAAAAGTAGGAATAAATGATTAAATCGTAGCGTTTATTTTGTAGTGGTGAACAAGCAAAGTGCTTAAAGCTGGCTAGAACATAGTCCAATCTGTGGTTCATCACCGCAATTCAAAACTACGTCTTGCCTTGCCCCAGTTTCCTGAAGTTTCTAATCATTCGTCCAACTTCTGTGGAATATTATGTAGGTTCCTATCCCGAAGAAGCCTACGAGTGGGTGGAACGTAGGAAGTCTAGCATTTGGTCGTAGGCGGTCCTCCATTGTCTTATTTTTTCCGTGTTTTTTTCAGTTATCAGTGATTGTTGTATACCACGAAACTGGCTGGGAAACCATGAGTTATTGTTACTGCAATATTAAAACATGCTGTATGAATAAGTGATGTTTTATTCCATGCCTCTAGACCGGTTCCAACGTTATGTTACTATGCAGCATCTAATAATAAGACGATAGGTGTCAATAATAGCATTCCACGAGTTTTTTTGCTATCCTTGGTTCCCAGCGTGGGGGAATTAAAAGGTGTGTAATGTCCATGGCTCGTATTTACGGTTTACGTTTGCAATCAGCGTCATGCCTTTATTATCTGCATTTGCTCGTTGTAAGTAAAGCGTTTAATGAATATGTATTATGATTCTGGGAATTCTAATAAACACACGCCTGCGATTTTGCGCGGGTATTTATAGATAGCAGAAAACTTCCGCGAAAACTGCTCTCAGTTTTGGATGGGTGACCACGACCATAATTTACACAGTTTACACATCGAGACCCGTCCATGCCTCAGTGAGTTCGGGTCTGGTATTTTAAGAAGCCCACGTTACATGTTTCGAGCGATGGATTAAGAATATGGGAGTCAACTTGATTGTAGGAATCTGGCTGATAGTTTTTCGGACTCAGAGTAAAATTGGCTCAGTAATGTACCTACTGAAACGACGAGAGTCAAGTTGACGATAATTCTTTCAAAGTAGACTAAGTGACTAGGTAAGGTGTGCCACTTTCGAGCTACTTAGTTTGAAGATTAATCCAAACTATAAGGAGGAAAGAAATCAGGGATATGCAAACATTGCAACATTACGCGGGAGACAGACCCTCGTGGTTACATAAGATGGCAATGAAAAAGTATACCGCCAGAATGAATCACCATTTAAAATGTGTATAATATCACCTCATAACATACTTAACGAAGGACACAACATGAATATTGATCAGCTGAAAATGCAGTAGAGTGTTATTGTTGTCTAAAATTATCATAATCATGTATACTACTCGCAGCGCGTCGCAGTAATGACGGCAAACATTCAGACATGACATATACGTGCTTCTACTTAATTGCTGATACTTATCAATCTTGTATTCTATGCTATACATTATGGATGACACGGAACGCGACAGATTTGCATACATTTAGGGTTCTGCAAGTGTAGGAATTGAAAGTCGGTTTCTTGCTGTTGCTAGTGTTGACTTGAAATCCGTGTAGTGTAGTCAGCTTCTTTTTTATAAGCTTTTTATTCTTAAAATCATTGGTTGATTACCTAAATTTATTAAATTATGATGCTGACTAAACAAAGGTGTGTTAAAATGTTACTATTTTACGATCTAGCACTTTAGATCATGGATCTATATAGTGGGGCTTATCAAGTGTTCATCTCCATACCCTAATTAGCCTATAATGTTCCCACTTCTGAGACACAGGCCTCAATTTTGTGAGAGGGAGTGATCCGTAATCCAACACGCGGGCCCAGTTTGAGGGTTGTCACATGTTTTCCGAGTTTTTGGTTCTAGGACGAGCCGGTTTCCTCAAGATGTTTTCCTTCATCGTTTTTGAGAGCGGATAAAACCATTTATTTCTTAAACACGCTATGTAATAAGTAGCAATACTACAGCCTTACATAACGTTGTGTACTCTGCTGAATCATTATCTAATTGCGCTTACCTAACGCGTCGTAATGACTCGATCAACAAACGCAACCGTGTCACTGCCAAGGACGCCGATCTGATTGCGGAGACAATGTCCTATTACGTACGATTATTATGTTTAGTATGTAACAAGAAACATAACACTAACAACAATATAACCACACATAACTTTGTCTTGGCAAGGAACTCACGAATAGGTGGTCTCTCTATTTAGTCAATGTTTTCGTATGTTTATTGAAATCTCGTTGATTCATATTCTTAACCTAATGGTGTATAAATAATTTGTTATTAAGAATATCTCTGGATGGATGGATGATGGAAAATGTCAGATTTCGTGAGATGAGGATTGTTGAAATCACTTGACAGGTCTAAAAATTATTTCCTTTGTCTTCTTATCAACGATGTTGGCTGGAGAAAGAATACCTTTGTTTGTGCTGATGGGCTTAGACAAGAAAATCCTCTAAAACCTGGTAAAGAGACTTCATAATCAGCTAACATTTGATTACCTATTCATGACGAGTCCTAAGTCTGAGTCAAGTTTTTGAATCTCTCGGAAGCGCCCTGTTTTTCCGCAACAATCTTGAGTCAAAGCCAAGTGGAAATTCGTGGATTTATTCAGCAATTCAAATAAATTATGTATGGCGACGCTCTACCTATTTGATTAAATAATACTCCTTAATCCAGAGGCACATTTCCAGGAAGTATTTGACGTCAATGATGCATGAACTGTAAGTACCAACTTCATTATAAACTCCAGCTGAAGTGCTAAGGCTATTTCCAGAGCAGATCTATATCGGGCCGTGCTGGTCAAGCGGCTTGAACTCTTAAAGGATTAACTTTATGAGTACTACATACGTACAATACTATGCTCTTACACAATTCATGATTTTCAAGCTATTTTGGTGCATTAAGTGCTTCTGGACCTACTTCCTAATGGTTCTTTGAGTGTTTAAGAGCTTGTATTTACTTATACGGCACAAGCGTTGTAGTCAAAGGATAGTCGAAAAGAAAGTAATTTTAATTGCATTTTTATGCATGTCGCCAAGGCTCTGGAGTCTATTAGAAACTTAACAATCTCACAGAAAACCTATAAAATCCTTTCAATGCTGTTCATGTCATATAAAATGAACGCAAGCACCTTGCCGAGGACTACTTAAAACTTTATCCATGAAGCTACAAAGGCTTTAGTGTTGTTTCATGTCAAATAAAAACGCAAAATTGCCTTGTAAAGGACTTGTTGAAACCAGAAAATAAGAACTACCTAACCGAATGACGTAATCGCCGCCTACAAGGACCCCTGCTCTGTTTAGAAAACCAAAACACGTCCGCCGTGTATTGTGATTGCAATAGAAATGGTAATTTAAAGGTTAAAATACGAGCTGTGGGCTACAAAATGTGCTGAGAAATGGCGAGGTGCAAACTTGCTGAGTAAACTGTTGTTTTATGAACACGAAATGGATTTTGGAACACGATATCGGGGTAGTCATGCAAAAGTTTGCCTTTGTTTGTGGTTTTCTCAACTGTAGGCTGGGAAACCCCGTGATTAAGGAAAATATGGAGATAAGTACTTACACGCAGTACGTAATCACATCAACATCAATGTTTGTGTTCAGCATATTGATCTGCTATGTTAAGAGGGGGATTCATTTATACAAAACCTTTTTGTGTTTATTCATAGAATTTGACCTTCGACCTGTTATATTATATAATAAAGGATCCGTACGTACCTCTTACATAATATTTCTTAAAAATCGAAGGTAGGTAGGTACTTAGTACAGCAGTTACACAAAAACATCTCACACAATTCGGCAATCTAATTCGTGGTAACTCCTAGACCACAAAAGATAGTAATCAGCTCAAAGACACGTCCATGTGTTTGTTGACTATTAAGCCTAATCTCGACGTATAATTGCGATCTCTAATCTCTCTGTAAATTGCGGATGAAAGTCGACAAACGGGCGAATGGGCAAGCTCTAAGTCTAAAGCAATAAATCCCAGCCTGCTGTCTGCATGACCTGACCCAATTACACAGCTTTCTGAGCACCACGAGCTGAGCTAACACTGGATAGGTACGCTTGAGATAGGTATAAGATTTATGTCTTTCAGTTACGGGGTGAATTAGTCTGGCACCTATGTGGTTATGAATATGATCAACAAGGCCAACCTTGCAAGAGTGAAAAAAAATTATATGTTTACACAAATTTTAACGCGAAACTTATTTAATATACTGCGAAAAAGCACTTTCTTTTTCGTCGTTTCATGTTTCACAAAATATTTTAATATGCGTCAGTATACCGACCTACCACTTCATACTCCTGATTTCGTTTACACTGACCTATGCTGTTCCAGACTTATATTCTCAAAACATGTCTTTCTTGCTTATGATCGATAATAGCCGATCTGTGATAATAATACCATGGAATTTCCCACAGCAATAATACCTAAGTAAGTGTATATAATACCGGTTGAAGCTCCTGCAATCAAAGAATGATCATCTGCATGCTATGATTGTCTGACTTAATAAAATCAATGTAGTACCTATAAGGAAAGACAAGCGTGTGAAACATGCAAGAAAAATGTAGGTACGTGGTTGTAATAAAATGCAGATAAATCGATCAAAAGAATTCAAATGAAAAGGCAGAATTAAAATAAGTGCTGAATATTTGCTTTCGAAAAATCTCTGAATATCTCCGGTCAGATAAAGCCTATGCATCGGAAAGCTAAAAAGAAAATCCAAAAAGAAAGTTCGAAGTGGTTTAAATTTTACCCAGTTGTTGTATAAAATCGAAGCTTTGCATTCAAGGATCCGAATTGGAGGAGAGAGGAAGTTCAGTAGCTCAGGTTGACGCCAGTGCATCAAATAAAACTTTCATGGCGGCGCTATCGATGGAAGGGTACCCTAGTTCTGCTGCCCTTGGACAGCAATAATACATAATTTATCTGTATCATTATACACTGCTATTTCTTCGGTCATAATGTCTTTAAATCGCCTTACATTTATCGAACTGCAATCATAAAGAAACTGAAACTCGGTCATTTAAACAGTTTTTTCATGGATGGACTAAAAAGGGTTTCCATTACTAAATTAAATTACTCGTCTTTACTCGAGTAGAATTCAGATTCCAATATCGGACACAGGGTCTTTAACAGAGTTCCCGTAATCGAATTAGCTTCGTTATCAAGCGCCTGAGAAAATATTACTAGCAACGAGATTCAGCCGCACTGCACCACTGGTGAAATTTCGCAGGCTGTTCGTGTTCGATTGAATTTAATTACAATTGCTCTAACGTATGTTAAAGGAGCAGAGAAACCTATGTACCTAGAGGGAATACGCAAAAATATCATTATTTGGATCCCTTGTTCCATTTGTTTAATGGTCTCCGTTTGAAGACGGTACGTTTCAGCGATTTGGAATAAACATATTAAGGCTGCAAAAACGATCAACCTACATTATAATGTAGTGTCATTCTTTAAAGCAACAAAATAGATTTAGTTATTTCTTTTTTTTTTTTTTTTAGTGTATATGTACTCTTTGTAATATTATAAAACTTAAAATACTTATGCAAGTGCTGTGCACACCTGTAAGTGACATATTCACCCTAGATTTTAAGTTTAATTGTTACATTACCCCAAAAATGTATTAGTGAATAAGTCGTTGGAGTGCCATAATTAAATAAATATATAAATAATGTTACAAAGTTGTGAGCCTGACAGAGTATAAGTAGTTTAAATTTTTAACAAAAAGACATGGTTTCCCTTAAAATAAAAAGTTTGTTTTTCTTTGTAAAACTTTTGGTCATCGACTCATTAATACATTAAAAAAAAACATTTATTTCAGATTCAGAAAAAAAATCCAAATTCTTGGTTGTTACTGTTGTTAGTACTAATCAACCATTAATTTAAGCATAACCAGTTTGGAATGTTAACAATGAAATTCAGCAAAAATATGTTTTTCAAAGATCTGCCTCGATTCTAATTCCACATGTGCAGAACTGCTGATACTGTGTAATGAATGAAAGATACAAGAGTTGTTTAAAACGAATTCAAAACAATGGCTTAATAATGTGCAGTCAAACATTTTTCTGTATTGAATAGACAGTGGAATTTGTAATCAATTGCGAAAAGAGATTAACTTCGTTTTGTTATTTCATTCACTCCAAACTCAGATCCTGGTAAAATCAATAATGTGAATATTGTATGCTCAGAATTTATTCTGCGCAATGTTGTATTAAAAGCAAAATAGGAAGGAGTACTTATAAAAAGGAAGAAGTGTGATGTTAGTTATTTTGAAGTGAAATGCCGACCTAGAAAAAAATTGATGCCAGCTGCTCTTTACCGTCGGGAAAGAGGAAAACTTAGTGAATCGATAAAAAGCTAAGAGCTGAAAAAGCGAATCGGGCTTCGTAAGAAAAGCTTAACTTTTTATGATGAAAAATAAATTCGGTTTCCTAGAAACTAGCTTTTTTGCACTTAAGTAAGTATCTAGCGACTTGTAAAAATAAAATTAGCCCGTGAGGAGTTCGTGGCTCAATAATAATCGCTGCTTGAATCGGTCTTTTGGTTAAGCCTCGCTTGCCTAGGTTGGTCCGTGGATGGGTGACCACCCATTACGTACCGAGTTTCCTCCGTGCTTCGGAAAACACGATAACCCGTTGGTCCCGACTGTCAATTGTAAATGTTTGATAGTCGTTAGGTAGTTAGTAGTGACCCAAAAGTCCAATAACTAGTCTTACCAAGGGGCATCGTATTATCCAGTACTAACTTAGTTGTGTAGGTCAGATAGGCAGTCGCTTGATGTAAAATACTGGTGTCCGCTGCGTCCGGTTAGACTGGAAACCGACCAAAACATAGTTGGGAAAAGGCTAGTCAGATAATGACTAATGCCAGTATCCCAAACGATTGCCAATATAAAACCGCGCTGTAGGATTATCAACGCTGGGTTCGGCACAAAAACTTGAGAATCCAACGAAGACATTCATTAGGGTGTTCTTATATCTTAGATTTAGACAGAAATGGCCACTACGGGTTGGGCTACATCCATCTGCACGAAATCGCATTTTTCCATGCTCCTGTCCTTTTCACAGAAGCGTGCCACCAAGCGCAACGTAGATGCTGCCGTGTGCTATAGCACTCCCGATCTGTTTCTTGCTCTAGCAAATGACAGTTCTGAGCGATAGAAAAGGATAGAAGCATGGAAAAATGCGATTTCGTGAGGTTCAATCCTAATGGTTTGTTTTCGTAGTTCTAAGGGCGCCAAGGTCATGGTCGAACCTTTCCCATTACTTATTCACACTTGCAATCATCGATTTACGCCATTAACCCACCACATAGCCACGCTCGCTACCCTCGTTATACGCCCATATTTCATGGCCATCAAAGGTAAGGCTGATATATGTACGAAAAGTAAGTAGATTTTAATTTAGGGCCAAATTATATCGAGTTTCATTAGGCCCCATCGTCCTGCCCTGGGGCATCCCAATTTATTTGGGGTCGGCACAATTTGTTTTCATTAGTATGAGATGTAAAAAGCTTGTTAAATTACCAGAGATCCGAATAGGTAGAGTATATTTGTCTAAATTTCAAGGATATATGAAATATGTGGAATATTTTTAAGTTTCGTAATAAAACTTAAATTGGAAAGAGGTCTGATCCGCTAAACAAAATCGCGTTACAGAACTCAAATGGAGTTGGGCAGGACACCTAGCAAGGTGCAGTGATGACAGGTGGACTAAGGCTGCCACCGAATGGCGTCCAAGAACTGGGAAAAGAAATGTGGGTCGTCCGGCGGCGAGATGGCCGGACGGCAGGCTGGCACAGAAACATTGAGATTGGCACAAGGATGGGGAGGCCTATATCCAACGGTGGGTCAACTCAGGCTGTGGATGATTATCTACTTGTTAATTACTACCATGAGTTCAGGAAAATATACTCACCTCATTCGATCTCTGTTAATTACTCTCGATTTCGCACAAGCGGCATTTTTTCTCCCAACATGACGACTCGCAAGATATCGATTGCGAAATGCAATTGGTCCGTAGAAGCCAAACGTTACCGGATACCAGCAGGTGGGTATCGATACCCATGGGAGGTAACTTAATGCTGACACGACCACGTCGACCCCGCTACTGAGCCGTATCCTTAGGTTACGAGTTTAATATTTAATTATCTATTTTTACATTGCAGCATAAGCCATACCATATTTCTTTCTAATTCAGTCTAATGTGTCGTTGGTCTAGTGGTCGCTAACGCTACTGCTGATCATGAGGCCATGGTTTCGATTTAGCAAAAGTGTTATTGGGTTTTCCATCAGGCATTTCTCAGTGACAGCCCCTCTTTTTTTTTTTTTTTTTCGAACAGTCCCGCAGCCCTGGCAGGCATCGGCCCGTGCGGACCCCTACGTCGTTGCTGACATCTCTTTGAGGCGCGCGTGGAACACGAACGCACCGTCGACACGGCCTGCCGTCATAAGACGGCCAGACGGCGAGCTAGCCCATAACTCGCCGTCCACAGGCCCTCGCCTACGGTGGCCGGGGGCCACCACGTGACCCCCGACGCCCAGGGCGTCTCCCGCGGCGGCTGGGACGTGAGGCTCTTTCCCTCTCACGTTCCGCCACCTCCTTCACTAGCATGACTGCTTCGCAGAAGGAGGTGACGGCTTCCCATTCCCTCTCGCTCCGGACCATGGCTTGAACCAGGGCCGGGCGCGAGAGGTCGCCGCCGCCGATTGCCACTACGAGGACACGGCGCTGCTCCGCCCAAGCGGGGCAGACCTCCACAGTGTGCTGCACCGTGTCCTCCGGACGATCCTCACAATGGAAACACCCGGGCGTTTCCACCCGCCCGATTCGGTGCAGGAACAGCCCGAAACAACCGTGTCCGGTGAGGACCTGCGTCAGGCGGAAGGTGAGGGCGCCGTGGCGCCTCTCTAGCCACTCCTCAAAGAGGGGACTTATCGCCACTATGGTGGCGTGCCCTGCACGGGGTTGCGACAGTCGCTCTCTCCATGTCACCATGAGATCGCGCCGGAGGTCTGTCCGCTGAGCGGCGATTTGCCGCGGCAGTGGAGTTTCCCCACGACGTAGTGCCTCCGCGCGCCATTCGTGAAGGCGCGCGAGGACTATCGCCTCCAGATCCCATGGCGGCAATCCGGCAAGGAGGCTAGCCGCCTTACCGGAGATCGTGCGGTACCCCCGGACTAGCCTTAGGGCTATCCCCTTTGGCGCGCGACCGCACGACCCCCGCGTAGAGCCTCCGGCAGGAGGCGTTTGGACCCCCCAGGTTGGGCAGGAGCCGCTTGAAGGCAGCCCCGGTCCGTTCCAGTTTGGGGGCCAAACGTCGGAAATGCTCCACGAAGTTCCACCGGCTATCGAGGACGAGTCCCAGGTACTTCAGCGTCGACCCGATGCCGATGGAAATCCCTCCTGCCGTCAGTAGGGATCCCGACGGTGGCGCATTCCGAGGCCCATGAAAACACATGGCCTCGGACTTGTGCAATGCCACCTCGAGACCCAATTGCCGGATCCTCTCCACGACTATCGCAACCCCGCGTGTCATGTTTTCGGCCGCCGCCTCGTGCGACCTCCCTTGTGCCAGTACCAGCGTGTCGTCAGCGTAGCAGACTACGCTGACGCCGCTAGGGAGGTCGGCGCGCAGCACCCAGTCGTAACCGATGTTCCACAAGGCCGGCCCCAGAACCGATCCCTGTGGAACACCGCACGACATCTCTCGCCGGTTCCATTCTCCGCTCCGACCGGGGTAGATGACGGCCCTATCCGTCAGGTAATCCCCGACCACACGACGAAGGTAGGTCGGCACCCGGTGATACCGGAGTGCCTCCCCAATGCAGCTCCAGGGCATGGAGTTAAAGGCGTTGGCGATGTCAAGAGACACCGCCAATACGACCCCGCCCCGGGAAACCGCGCCCCCGTCGTGAGGGCTCTCACGCGCATGATGTCGTCCACCGTCGAGCGCCCCTTGCGGAAACCAAACTGGTGTTCCGCAAGATCCGGCTCCATCCCCGCGAGGTGCCCGGCGAGGCGGTTAGCAATAACTCTTTCAAAGAGCTTACCCACCTCGTCGAGCAACACGATGGGCCGGTATGCGGACGGAGAGTCCGCAGGGCTTCCGGATGAGGACCAGCTTCCCCGTCTTCCAACGAAGCGGGAACTGGCCTCTCTCCAAGCATGCGCTTAGGAGCCCTTCCAGTCGGGGCCCGAGAGCCTCAGAGGCCAGGACCCAGGCTTTGCCAGGCAAGCCATCGGGTCCCGGGGCGGTATTTCTGGCATTCAGCCTGCGTACCGCCACTCTCAGGTCTACCCCAGTCACCTCCGGAACGTCGTCATCGGTGTGGTCCGCTTTGTGCCCAGTTGATGGCAATAGGCTCGCCCCCTATTACATGGGATTTAAAAAGTAACTGGCGAAATGTGGGGTATACTGCTACCTGCTAAAGGCCGCTTCTGCCAAATTATGTGATGTTATATTATTTATCTATAATTTTATAGCATATACCAGTACGATATCATCGTCGTTCTCCTGCCCTTATCCCAATTTATATGGGTCCGGCGCAGCATGTCTTCTTCTTCCATACTTCTCTATTACTCGTCATCTCATCAGACAACTTCCTTGCCATATCATCCTTCACACAGTTCATACATCGTTTTATATGTATACCAGTACCAAATAACCTGCAATATTCTATCTAATAATAATAATTTAGAGAAGGTAGCAAAATTTTATTTAGACAGGTTATGAGTGCTGACCATTTTATAGCTAACATTCGAAATTGGGGAAAGGGTCGTCTCTAAATTGGCGGCGACAGAATTGTGAGGGATGTTCAGTAGAAATTGGACAGGTGTCCGATATTCTGTTATTGTTATATTTTATATTTTATTATAAATATATATAAAATATTTTATATATATTTTATTATATTGTTATCGTCCTATTTTCGTTGGGATATTCCAATTGTTGGATCTTTTCGAGTATTTAACAAAGGATTCAAATATAAGGTAAAGTATACGGTGTATGTATAAGGTAAACTGCATAACAGCCGGGTCCGTTGCTAACGAGGCCCTCAAGTTACGCAAAGCTAATTTAGAATGATTCTGTATAAAAATTTGCGCAGTGCAAATTTATTCGTGGTCGTATCAGATTCATCACCATATTACTTAATTCTCAAAAAAGAGGTTTTAATATTCCTGGGTTTTGTTTTAGTTAGGTGCTACAAAGGAAAACTGTTTCCAACATGTAATTAGTGGATGGCCACAAAAATTCCTTCCACAACATTGTTTTTGACCACACATGAAACTATAAACTATTTACTTTGCTTTAAATTTTCATATATCAAACCACATACCGTGTCTGCGGGACAGGATAGAATTTGCATCGAATTAATTCAGAATCACAAATCGCTAGGTTGGGCTGCACGCGCCATACATTTTGAATCTGGGACACATTCATATTCAGGGCATATGCATCCGATATTGTTGCATTGGGCTTGTCAACTTTGCACTTTAAAACGGTCGTATATCTGTGGTTTTAAAGCACTTTGGTACCGGCAAAGGAAAAGCACTAAAATCCTTGATTAATGATCCGAAGCTCTTAGCCGTCGTAACTCGTCTTGTCAGATCCTCCCCGTTCCGTGAGAACGCCAGAGTTTGGTCGATAACGTCTCGGTACGATTAGTTTTTTCCGACAGTACTTCTCAGAATGCCGATAGAAATGAAACACGTGCCAGATCCGCATTTTTTCGCACAAGTTCGAAAATCTTTTAGATCTATTCCATTCCGTCGGAACGGATTCTTATAATATTCTCCGAGGATCACATTTTCTAGCTTAATGCTTGAAGAATAGAAGCTGTTTACCTACTTTAATTCTTATAATGAGATTTCATTACACTTTTTTCGTCTTCTTGTCATGATTATTGTAGTGTATGAGCTAATAACTTGTCCGAAGTCATTAAAATCAACACGCTAGTGCGGTACATAGTTTCTGCCACTGGCATTAAACCACTTAAGGATTGGTATGACTGGAATTCTATTAAAGCAAAACTGCAAGCCTGTAGGCTACTAATAGATGACTCCATCAATATAAGAATCTTCTATATTTCTATTCATTGAAAATATTGACATTGAGATTTTCGGTAAAACGAATCATTCGAATTCAATTGTAAAACATCTCAACAATTCAAAAGATTTTAATAAAACATAAAATCTCAGAGAAAATATGATGACAATGGGTTAGATGAATATAATAATAATATACGTACTTATGCTGTTTTTTTTAAATTACTGATTAAAAATTTCTATTTGGGGGCTTCAAAATGATGTACTGAATACCTGATAACCGTTTGTGAATCAGTATCCCTTCCACTCTGTATAATATGATATAACACTTGTTATATCAGTGTACACGGGAAGTTGAATAACAGCAAACGACATTAAAATTAAAAAGAGCATGAAGATTCACGCGTAATGATTTCTTAAGATAAGAACAAGTGACACACATTAGTAGGTCAACTGCTCAATTGTCGCTTAGCGTATTTATCCAATTGGCTGATTGTTTCCTTGAACTGCGGTTCACTGCAGAATCTATTGTACATGCGTACGAATCTCAGATTGGAAGCGTAGGAGGAACGTTTGTCACGTAATTATGCGTACTTGCAAAACACGTTGGGGGGCCAAATGACTCCTTTTAGAGTGATTTTGAATTGTTCCAGCAAATGGCTTTATCCGGTGACAGCTTATTTATTACTTCGTCATTTGAATGTGGACTTTAGATTTGGCAAAATGTAATGTGTGCATTCAGAATATAGGGTTGTTTAGATTTAGATTCTCCAAGCCAGAATCTTTCAAGAATTTTACCTACTGAGCTGTTGAAGATCAGTCCAATAGACAGTTGACAAGGTAGACATAAAAAATAGTTTACTCACTAATTAGTATGTACAGTCACACACACTTAGGAAAATTCAAAAGCGATTTTCTCGAGAAATTCTTTCTACGAGTACATTGAGAGAAGAGCTATTTCGTAACAGTATGGCTTCCAAAATTCCAAGTTCGTGTAAACGAAAAACGTTAATATTGATAAAAGTTTTTTTTTTCTTTCTTTCTTTATTGACAATAAGAGAAAATCACCGTTAAAAGTTGCTACGTGTATACATATTAGTGCTCGTGACTGTACATTTTATGATAAACATGTCTAATTATCAACACAATCGCAGAAAGATTTTTCTTTTTCATTCAAAACTCAATCTCGCTCAGATTTCGGGCTAAAGACTTGCGTAAACACAGTACAGCCCACTCGATCCAATTTAGCGTTAATTGAAGACAGTAATAACAGTTCAGGCAGTGAAACCAAAGATTTAATTAACTTTGTAATCAGTTTGTAATGAGTGCTCAATGATTCCGCTCCGCTTCACTTTTAATTTCGAATAGCAATGCTTTCCCGGCTCATTTCACTCGATGATCATGTTTAAACAATTGGTAATTAATATTATTATCATTTTATGAGCCCATAAAGGCTGCTAGTACTGTCTCGGTTGGTCTAGTGGTCGCAAGCGCAATTGCTGAGCATGAGGTCCTGGGTTGGATTATCAGGTCGGGCAGTGTCATTGGGTTTTCAGGAATATCTCAGTAGCAGCCGCGTAGTCTGGATTTGTGCCCGGTTGATGACTTGCCCTCAATTGCATGGAATTTAATATAACTAGGTGTAATAGGTACACCTCTGTCGAACTCTTCGGGGATTACAGGCGTAATGTGTTATGTTATGAGCCCATAAAGGCAGCTGCTTCTAGTTGGACTGGAAGCCAACCCCACCTTGTTGGGAAAAGATGACATAAGCCCGCATATGCACCATCATGCACCTATTGCTACTGGACAAAAGCCTCATAATAAAAAGTCGAAGGGGTTTATCATATAATAACTACGCTTGACAGACGATGTAGTAGAAGAAGTTCTTTGTATGGAAAGAGAGAACTCAGTGGACATCCGTGAGACGAATGTTCAGCAGTGGACGTTTTGCGGCTAAGATGATGATAATGATGAAGACAACACTGCTGCCCATCCTTTGATTTAACCATTCATGGTATAAATTAATTAGCGGGAACTAGAGACGTTATTTATTACAGAGATATATTAATTAATTACGATCAATCATCTGTAATGACCTTTTCCCGGACGACTAACTAACGGATCAATTAAATTGCAAATGAAAATGTAGCATCAATTCAATTAAACAGGTGGAATTGTGGATATTACGCGTTTTAGATCCTGTGCTCAGATTGATAGGTTTGTTCAGTGGCTTCTCTTTAATTTCTTCCTTTATAGGTTCTTGATTGGGCTCAGAAAATATTGCTTGCTGCTTTAACCTTGTAATTGAGGTTCATAACACATTTGAGAGCTCGTGCCTAAATAATAACAGCCGCTCGGGTCGATTTTTAGGTTAAGCCGTGCTTACCTTGTTTGGTCTGTGAATGGGTGACCGCCCATAACATACCGAGTTTCCTCCGTGCCTCAGAAAGCACGTTAAGCCGTTGGTCCCGGCTGTCATCTGCCTGTCTGCTGTGTCTGCTGTCATCTTTGACAGTCGTTACAGGTAGTCAGTGGCCCAAAAAGTCTGACAACCAGTCTTACCAAGGGGTATCGTATTACCCAGTACCAACTGGGTTGTGGAGGTCAGATACGCAGTCGCTCGATGTAAAATACTGGTATTCAGCTGCATCCGGTTAGACTGGAAGCCGACCCCAACATAGTTGGAAAATTGCTAGGCAGATGATGAACATATTTGAGAACTGCGAAAGTAATCAGTGCAAATGTATTCATTCTTTGAAGAAACAAGGTGTAAAAACTTGCGTTTGGCAATTATGGCCCTAAATAAAGCTTTTATAGCCTGGTTGTGACCACGAAAACTGTGTGAATGACAGTATTGCAATGAAAACGTTGCGTTGGACATCCAATTTCGCGTTCAAAGGCTGTTTAATACGGAACTTTGGACCTTCAAAAGTGTCAGAAACAAGTGTGTTTCGGTCATATTATTATACTAGCTGACACGCGCAACTTCGTCTGCGTCACATAAGAGAGAGGGTTAGAGAGAGTGGGTCGTAGGCACCTATAATACAATTCTAAAGGAGCACATCACACACATCATGCCGCATAATGAAAATGCGTGCACGGTACTTGATCATTATTTTTCTGCGGAGTTATTTTATAACTGAGATATCTTATTATTATATTAACTTATCCAATAGGCAATTCAATTATAGTTTTGTATATTGTTGATAGTAATTCTAACTTTAACGTTGCATAAATGTAGTCTTGCTAATTTTGGTTAACTAAAATCGGGTCCACCGAACCGTGTTATTCACTAAATCGGGATGGTCTCTGCCTGTTTGTTCATTTGCGTAAGCAGGCTTGGCTCTTTATAATTTTCAGATGAGCAACAGCGCCAAGTATTTTAGTTTGGCTCATCATAAGCCATCTTACTTCCGTGGGTGTTATAAGCCCTATCTAATCTACCATAAGGTTATTATGTACTTTATATACAGACTACAGTTAGAACTAAAATACTAATACAAATCAAGACTAAAAGTAAGTACCTACTTTTATACAACGACAACGACAAGGACACTTAGGCGTCAAAGTACTCGTAGTAGTATATTTACCATATGAATTGAATTGATTGATAAACTTAATTAAATTAACAGAACGTTTGAATGATGTAACTCTGTAACATCAGTACAATTTCAATTCAAGCTATGATCAAAGTTGGACTCATTCTTGTGCGTAGGCCGCATAAAAACGAATCAATTGGACTATAGCAAAATGTAGTAGAAGGTACAAACGTGAGGCAAACACCATGCCCCCTTTAAAGTGTAGCAAACAATGACAAAGCAAAGTACACTGAAGTATGAACAACTGCACGCCCTACATATTGACAAGGGCCGAGATTGCATTTGAGAGTCTATACATTTTTTTGTACTACAATATGGCTTAGTTAACGGTTGCGCGATGTACTCAGCTGCTCTCCTCTCACTTCGCGAGACTCTTCACGATAATCTTTTCCGTAAAATTTCGCTGCTTGAAGAGCCTGTTTCGCAGAAGGAAGGGGACGTGCTTTTGATTCAGTGATCTTATAATGACACTTCTGCTTTTGGCCTTTGCCGAATATCCAATTATCAAAGTTATTTCGAATTTGAATCCATCTTCGATCGGGATGGATGTTTGTGTTTACCCACGGTGGTACATTTGTTCCAATTATGTATGTTGGCAAGCTCTAAGAGAACTTAAATCTACCCCAATTTAAGTTAAGCTGGCCACTAAAAAACTCGACTGAACAAACTGTAAGCAAAAGACTAGAATATTTTAAATTAAACAAAAGTAGAAAGCAGGCGGGGCTCATTTGAATATCAAATTATAAAAATGTTATCGGCCCCTAATAAATATCCCTAATGGTAACCCTTCTTTGGCAGTCGGGTAAAAAGCTTTGAATGCAGGCAATTCTAAGATCAATTGATTTAAAAACTGTAACAAAGAGTCCTCGGCATCTACTAGTTATAAAACATTCTTGTGCTCTCCTAGGATCTAGTTTGGTTTAAAACGGAATTGTTAGTTAGTCACAATCACAACAAAAGAAATGGTTACACTTAATTAATCACTGCCATTAAAAAACCTTTTTACTCAGTAAAATCCTTTAATAGGCGAATCAAATTCGAGCCGTGCGAAATTACGAGAAAAAACATTGTCAGTTCGCTTTATCGCGTTGTTGAAATAAATTCCCATCATTTTTTAATGAACGCGATATTTTGATTAGATTCGAATCCCGGGTATTCTCAAATCATGATTGGACAAGATTCTCGATAATTTCGCCCTGTACATCCATCATCCATTCAATTCTCGTCGTCAGCGACCCGTGGCCCTTATTACATTGCTTTCTAACGGCACACACTACTCTCTTGCAATAATCACACTTATTGTATCAAATTACATATTTTTCTTTTACCTCGATGATTTCGGACCCGCTCGGTTACATTGTGAACATGCAATCTTTTGTAAATAGGAAGAAGTAATTGAAAATTGTTATAAGACATGCCTCTCTGTGACGAATTTGAAATTACTTTTGTTTTGGCAGTTTCTGAGATGTATTTCTTCGGATACAGTGGCAAAAAGTCAGTAAACAAAACCCCGTATCTAAGTTGGCTTGTAATTTTCGGTGTTTTATTTCGGAAAAGATCTTGTTCAAGTGTACGATCGAGTCGGTATTCATGTCCTCCCAATTTTTCGTCAAAGTGAATTCGATATAAATATTTGCCTAGCATAATAACTAGATGTATGAATACGATCTGATTTGGAATCAGATAACGCTTAACTCACGTTGAAAGGTAAACATATCACAGCGGGATCTACGGGAACTGGAATTTGATCTAATCCTCTACACGTGCCTACCGTGACATAAAAGCAACGGTAAAATAATATAATAGAATTCAGAATCCATTCGTGAAATACAAAAATATCATTTGAGTTACAAATCACGATGACATAACCTCCGAGTTTTGCCGAACAATTTTCGCTCCCTCACTACAGTTTTCTCGTCTAAGCATATCCAAAGAAGCAGATGCGCAGAAACAGACGTTACATAAAACGGACCGTCCCGTTAATTCGTCCCGTTGCAGTTAGCCGCTTAGCTGTGCACATTGCACAAAACGATGGGATGTCCGTTATAGCGCCAGGACTGATATAGATCACACTATTATACTACCGTTTCAACCTTGAATTTTTTGCCACGGTAACACTTTGTATGTGCATGAATTGCATGTTCTTTTGTGCGTAGGTTGTGAGAACATAGATTTCAGCTCATGCTTTTTTGTTTGGATATTGAAATTGATATTACTTATAGATTTTTTGTGGGACTATAAATTAATAGTTCCTAGTTTCATTCAAATTATAGTATTAATGTAAGCGTAATTATTACAGCGTCTCAGCAAAGCGTTCCTATTAGAATTGAGTGTTTTTTGGCACATGTCTGGGTTCCTTAGTTTCTTGACTCCTTAGAACTTTTTTCTGTCTCTCGAGTCTCGTCTAATTTACCATCAGTTTCTATTGTCATCTTGACATTTTGAACTACCATTTGTTGCCTCATTCGTGCGGTTCTGACACCTGAAAGGAACACGCAATTACTGTTATTGTTGATTCCGGGTCTTGGAACAGATCACGACCCTACTTGGTCTACTGTTGTCCGTCACTCCCGTCAGTGGCCAGTGCGCATTGTTGTTGTCACCTGGTGTGGTCGGTGGCGCATGACGCCTGCGCCGGCGCAGTGCCGCCATGGCGGTGTGGTGCGGCGCGCGCATTCGTCCGCTCGAACGACGCGTCTATTCCATCACTCTTGTGGTGCGTTCATGTCAATTATTATTTATTGACCAATTTACGTCAGCTGCGTTGCGTGCGTGTTATTTTGTGTGTGCATTTTGTCTTCTAGGACCTGAGTGATTGGTTCTTGGTTTAAGTTTGGAGCAGGAAACGTTGGAAGAGTTTGTTTCTGGAGTTACCTTATGGATGCCATCCTAATTCTTATGTTTTTCTAAAGGTCGAAAAAATATTCTAGAAGATTACAGAAAAATCTAAGTACTATATAATCATGAACTTAATTATGACTCAAAGAGTTGTTTGTCGAAAATGTAGGTAATACAAATCTGTAACAACCACGGTGCCTGTCTGTCTACACCATTTTCAAGGATCTTTTCTCCATAAACCGATTTTAATAGCCGACAAAACGCCATAAACATTATTGAAAGCCATCTGAATTTTAATGATAGTGTTTGTTTCATAACGTCTGCTTATAGTGCGAGAAACAAGACATTTCTCAAATTTTGTAGTGAAAAGATGGTACAGTTATGGTTCTTTTGGAAGAGCAACTTAATATAAAAGGCAAATAACTAACAGATCTGATGATCTCCAATACTTGGCGAGTTAGCCGCAAAGTCTAGAGGATTCGATTATATCTATTACAAGTTACAGTCACGAAGCAAATTATATCTCAGTATCTTGAGGTTGCCGTACGGAAGTGTCTTCATTTATAAATTGTGTTTTATCTCCATTCAAATCGTGTTGATTGAAATATTATCCAGGTATCAAATTCGGAATCCTATTGTGTATTATTGATGGTTTATTCTCTTGGGCTAAAGATACTTTGATGTCCGTAACGGCTTTCTGTTAAGTTTTCGCTTTGTGTTTTCTTCTAAGTTTTCAATAGTATTGGTTTCTATGATATTAGAAGTTGTTTTCAATAATTATTTTCTCAGTAATATTACTTCTATCTTCCAAGAAATTTTAAACTTCTCTATTGTATTCTTGGTTATCGGTTTTAGCCAACTAAGTAGAGGTCGTAATAGATCTATTACTATTTAATTTACAATAACAGTACCCTTTCCCTTCGTTGAGTTTAACGTTCTATGAACTTCTATGCCAGTTGCTTTGAGTAATAACATATTTTATGTTTTTTATTGCTGAAACTGCGTTACCGTTGCGGAGTACCTAATGCAAATCGTAATTAAGATATGCATGATGTCCAGTATGAGATTCATAAAGAACACATCGTTTCTTTTATCTAATCTCTCCCGTAGTTTCATATTCCATGCATGTAACGCAATTAGATGCTACCAGATTGATGAAAATAAAAAAAAGAACTGCATCGGTGCAAATTGCAATAGTAAGAATTCATTCGATTGTTATCTTAGTATCGCAGCATACGTATCTTTGTCACGGCATTCGAAAACACAATCATATCATCGTATTTTTCCTCGAGGTTGTTATCCTTTATACCGTTTCTGTTCGTTCATTGAATTCCGTTCAGTATTTTAATTTCTTTAAGTGAGGTGAAGTTGTGAAATGATTTCTCCATTCTCTCTTGTGTCCTTTGAAGCACTTCGCTTTTAAGTAAATTGCTTGTAAAGCGTTCATTGCCTTCGTCTGTTTATAATTTTATCGTGTTTGTTTCATCTAGAGGTAAATGAATATGTGATTTTGTTGTAACTTGTGTTAAATGTGTGAAATGTCCTTCGCGTTCGTTGCTTTTTGCATTGTTTTGTTCATGGTCAATTTATGTAAGGTTGTTATTGCGATTTGCGGGTTATACTTTAATTTTATCATTACCTTCATAATAATGTACCGCTTATAGTAGGCCTTCCATTCTAGTTTATAATCTTCTGGGTTCCCAACAGAAATTGGTATACTAAAAGAAAATCTTTACCGAACATGGTCATCATTAAGTCTAAGCTTCCAATAATTACTGATCGTAACTGAAGTGAGAAAGGCTACATAAAATTACCATTAATTTTGCATCTATTAAGATAGATAACGGCATGGATATCGAACGATTTTGTCGGCACGCCATTTACGGATAAAAGCTTAAAGCAAGGTCTACATTTTGCTTATAAAAACTACGTTTTATTGAGCTGGTATTGGGTCCATCAGCGTACCATTATCGATAAGTAGATTTGTCGGCCCTTCGTGTTAAAGAAATAGAGCGCAAAATGAGTTTTTTTCCGTCTTTTGACGGATAAGCTATCGGGTCGCCGATCGAGGCGTGAAATCTTAGGCCACGAACACGACTGTCGACAAATCTGCGGTACTACTCCCCGTTGGCTTTTTAACACCATGTAATAGATTTACCTATGGGAATAGTGATGGCAAAACACAATTCATATCGTAGGACTTCAATGACAGTGATACATTTGTTATTACGAATATTGTTAACAATCCTGCTTGAGTAGAAAAAATAAATTGTAATTGTTTCAGTGCCTATGCTTGCGTTAATAATACGAATAAAGTAAACGCTCTCGAAAGTAGGTAAAACTAATTAAACAAGACTTCAAACGAGAACATAAAATACTACTACTGTGAAAAGCAGTAATTTATTTAGTTCACGTGCTCCCACTTTTCTCATAAGTATCTATTCAATTCTAAAGAGCTTTATTTATTTGCTTTCGCTGGTAGACGTTTTATCAAGCATTTACGATACACGAACCGAAAGGGTCCCAGGCCCTAAACACTAGTTAATCGTTAGAGAAATCGACAATCCAATACTTAGCTGTAATCGTAGTAGAGTCTTCGAATGTTTCAATGGTGAATTAGCATCAGTAGAAAGCTTGAAACGAGTCCTAACGTCCAGTCACGACAACAGTTTACTAACATAATTTAGTTTAAGATAATGGTGCGGTACCGGCTTTGGGATTCTTGTATGGACTGTAATGTAATGCGTGGGCTGGTAGTGGGCGTTTGTTAAACTGAGAAACGTTGATGGGGCGACAATGTCGGGGTTGACTGTGTGGCAGCTTGGTTTGAGAAAACAGGCCTAAAGTAAGATGATGTTCATCGTGTTACGTCTGTACAAGATAAATAATTACACCAACTCGTAATGTGTTCAATCAAATGTCTTCAGCGTCAAGTTTACCCTTCATTCATGAATGTAAACGTAAAATATTCATTTGTAGTTGTAGTGGCCAGTCAGTCAGTAGTCACGCAATGTGTATTTAATGAATATTTGATCGTCTTCCAATACTCAATGTTTATATTGCTTAAAGTTCAAGTAGCTAATGGTTTAATCAAGTAATCAATCTTCTGTGGTTTGTTGTTTGACTCGGGGCTTTTTCTTTTCATATTGTTGGCAAAGTTACTTCCTGAGTTTTCTTCCTTCCGCTTCCAATAACAAGGTTTCGGAGGACTGTGATTCAATTGGCCCCTGAGGCATTCCTCCCAATGTTGTAACAATAATCTTTTGTCGTCGAATCGAAGGCTTTCTTTCTACCTGTTCTAATTTTAATTGCGTACAGCGTTTTTTTCAGCTCTGTTTCAAGAGACCTAAGAGAAAGGACAATTTCTAATTAAATTAATTTTGTTACTTCCAGATAGAACCAAACACAGCATTCTTACGAGCGGCGCGCGCCGGTCAGCTCGACACAGTAGTCGATCTTCTCGACTCCGGCGCCGTCAAGGATATAAACACATGCAATTCGGTAAGTTTACAGTTGTAATAAGATCTGCCCGTAAACATCCATGGTTAAAGATGGGTATACGCATGACTTGTACAAGATGCTACCAGCAACATCATTCCATTCAACTTCTTAAAGAAATCCACAGATCTGCAGTTATCATTCAATGTTGACCTCGAAATGAGATGTCTTTGTTAGGTCAGGAAGCGTATAAATCTTTTCTAAACGGAATCTTACTGCTTTCTCTGTCTACATTAGCTTAGTTTTGTTCTCAAGCTTCTGAAGGTGCTTTATGGTGGGGTTGAAAATCAATCGCTATTTTAACGCGGCTGCTACTATCTAGGATTCTTTTAACTTCTTGACTGGATCAACACTGAAAATACTTCCTCTTTCAGTCACTCAAAATCGAGATTTGTCTTGTTCAAATGGATCTTAGAGACTGTTAGTATTTACTTGCTTTAACAACAAGAATTATACCTAGAAATATACCGCATCGTGTAGCATAACATTATTTACTAAATGTAACACCGTTTTGTCTAAAGTAAGCAATTCTACAGATTTATCTTCCATTTCCTCTAACTAGATCATTGGTCGTAATTATCATTGCGCACTGTCAGGTACCGCTTTTAGTATTTCTAGTTTATGGTTTATGGCCATAGTCTGGCCTAATAGGCTCTTAGTGTCTATTTCTTGGCCATTTACTGGCAATCTCACTCGAGTAATGATCCCGTAAACATTGGTTGACTCCTTCATATTTTTCTCAAGTGTGTAGCTATCTTGTATTCTAAGTTGTCTAAAGGTTAATCTTGAGTATTATTAAAGGCTCTTTGCTGAGAAATTAGTTTTCGAATAACTTTGACCTTTTCTGTAAGTATTGAATTCAATATCAGTCTATTGTTGAATAGAAGCTTTCTTGTTGAACAAATTTTCAGTACGGATCAAATCTCATCTCCATCCGTCCAATCTTTTTGATCCTGTTTTCCTGTCTTAATTATTTGTATTGTTATAATAATCTTCCACTAAGATAATTGCTTTGATAACTAATTTCCTTTCTCAAAGGATTTTCATATTATCTTCAGATTAATCTTAATCCAATCTCGGGATAAACCCTGGGATTAGACCTATAAACGGAGCAGAAAATAAATGGGACGTAGAAACTAGCTATCAAGTGATAAAGCTGCTTTCTGAAATGGTTTTCCTGTAGAAAGGTGGACATCTAACAAAGTTAATTGTCTGGCCGTTTCTAGACATATCACAATTAATATAAAGCCCCGTATCCGTATCAAACAACCGAGTTTCCTCCCAGCCGTTGGTCCCGGCAGTCATTTGTAGATCTTTGACGGTCATTACAGGTCGAACGTTACACCCGAAAGTCTGACAACCAGTCTTACCAAGGGGGTATCGTATTGCCCAGTACTAACTGGGTTGTGGAGGTTAGATAGGCAGTCGTTCCATGTAAAATATTGGTATTCAGCTGCATCCGATTACTACTAGCAACATGTACTGTATAAACCTCGTGTTCATGACTAACAACAATTACAAAACATTACCCTCCTTCTGGGTCAGTCGGGTGAAAACATTATTTCAACTACATTACATGAGCGGGTAAAAATGTTTAGCAAACTATTTCCCTTTGTGTTTAGTAACTTTTGTTTGATACTGATCATCATCTGCCTAGTTTTTGCGCAACTATGTTGGGGTCAGCTTCTAGTCTAACCGGATACAGCTGAATACTAGTATGTTACATGAAGCGACTGCCTATCTAACCTCCATGACCCAGTTAGTACTGGGTAATACGATACCCCTTGGTAAGACTGGTTGTCAGACTTTCGAGGCACTGACTACCTGTAACGACCAACGGCTTAATGTCATTTCCGAGGCACGGAGGAAACTCGGTAAGTAATGGGTCGTCACCCATCCACGAACCAACCAAATACTCTATTTGTTCTAAATAAATTACTTTTAATTCTAAATCTGTCTGAATTTGCTTACGGCTGTACAAACATGTTGATGTAACAATGTTTTGCAACATTTAT
The DNA here is from genome assembly GCA_905163415.1 of Noctua fimbriata. Taxonomy (NCBI): domain Eukaryota; kingdom Metazoa; phylum Arthropoda; class Insecta; order Lepidoptera; family Noctuidae; genus Noctua; species Noctua fimbriata. Next base: position 6,608,501 of record LR990946.1, read on the forward strand.
TCCCATGCACACGGACCTCGAGTCCTACATTACGGAACGCAGTGTTCTTGGCCCCAAGTGATTCGAAAACCGTGTTACCCTCACTCCCTGAGTTTAATCTCTTAGGAGTTGATTGTTGCAACGGTAACGACGCAAATTGAATGAAATGCGCACACGCATAAACGTCGTACTGTTACAGATAGTAGGTAGGTACTTGCGGTCAGGGCTGGCGGAAGCTTTCAATAAATGACCATTATAATGGGATATAGAAATGTAATTTAGTTGGTTATTATAAATTAATTGTAATTAAAAGTCAACGGTAGAACTGACGGTAACTGCCAGAAAACGGTTAGGGTTAAGGAGTATCTTTCAATGATAAGGGTTATCATATTTCCCTGAAATCCTGTCAGTTCTTTCGGTATTCTGCACATTGTTTAAAAAATTTAAAATAAATAAACATTTTCTACCGATTTAAAATTCAACGCGACTGACTTGATTTAAAATGTTGGTCAAGCTATTAAATCTGTCAAGGAAAGATTTAAGATGCAAGCTCATTTCTTGTACTCCAATTGAATAGTAATGCTCTTGCCAACCCTGACCACCGTCCATGCCATCAGATACCCGCTGATACATTGAGGACATCCTGGCAGGTGGGGTAATCATCATCATAAAAATAGATAACAACTATTCGTTGCATCTATTCGCATTATACATTTCATGGTCGACATTTACAATGTAATAGGGTTTTTGTTGTTGACTTATTTCATAGGCTAACAATACTTGTCTATGGTTAGCTTTCATGGAATGCATGGGTTTATTGTGTGTGAACAGGGTACTGAAACTGAATACATGTTTGTTTTCATTTAGGTATTTAATATGTAGAGCAATATGGTCGGTCGTAATTTTAATCAAGGGTAACGAATTTAATGGGTCATGGTGTTTTTAATTTTCAGTTACGTGAGCATTTTGTCCTATAGGATAATATTGTATAGAATTTGACAGCAAAGTCCTCTTGTCTGAAGATTCGGCCAAACTTGAACCGGTCGAGTTGCGGACAATTTATTCTGACAGATTAGTGTCCGCAGCTTGTCCTTACCAGTTAGATGGAATTGTTCCTGGATAGGAGCAATCATTGATCATTTCAGATAGCTAACTGCGAATCAGGGAAAAGGATCGTCTCTTCAATATAAGTTAGTTTATGTTTATAAAATCTCTGCAAAAAATCAGAAAAAATCAAGCGTTCGATCGCTCAATTTTATTTTATGAACTTTAATTTATCTTTTGCAATGATAAATTAAAGTTAACTAGCGACCCGCCCCGGCTTCGCACGGGTGCAATATATACATATAAACCTTCCTCTTGAATCACTCTATCTATTAAAATAGAAACGCATCAAAATCCGTTGCGTAGTTTTAAAGATCTAAGCATACGTAGGGACAGACAGACAGCGGGAAGCGACTTTGTTTTATACTATGTAGTGATAAAATGGAATACGAAGCTATTCTAGGTAGTTAGTTAACTTTGTACGCACCAAATGGAGTCGATAAATTAAATTTTCTCTCGGCACACTACGCGATAAACGTTCGACGTCGTAGTCGACATATTCTAGATTTTCATTATCGGAATAGAAACTCGATATCAAACCTAAGTAATGAAATTGTATTTATTACTTGTTACTAATTAGTGGTGTGGCTGTGCTTTCATTTTCTGGTAGTTAGATGGAAAGTAAATGGCAGTTCGTTGGACAAACTGAAGTATTTCATACCCATTAGCCACATTAAATATTGAGTTTAGTTGTAGTAAACTTGTCATGTAAGTTGTGGGTTCGAACCCAGGCAGGCGCATTACTTTGTGTAATTTACTTCATCACCACTGCTCTTAAAACGGTGAAGGAAAACATCGTGAGGAAACCATGTCCTAGAACCAAAAATTCGAAGACATGTGACATCTACCAACCCGCACTGAGATAGAGAGGAGGCCTGTGTCCCTGCAGTGGGAGCATTATAGGCTGATTATCATATTTTATATTGGTCCAGTCGCGGTTTTGAGACATCCCATCATCATTCATCTGTGATGTTACAGCAATGTTAAAATAAGACTGTGAAAAGAGTGTACCTAAATGGCTGCCTTAGCAGAATCATCTTCGGATAATAGTATGAGTCACGTTAAAATTCGTAAATTGGTGACAATTTGACAATTCATGATATTAACTGCCTCTGTGACAATTTTAACAATTTTATTCTGCTAAAGCGACCTTAGGACTTATTCGTCAACTGGCGAGTGTGAAACTCGCGAGTGCGCGCGAGTTGGCACCTTCCGATTTTACCTATATTTTTTTGTCCTCAACTCGCTCGACCTTGAAAATCTGACTTTAAATACGTCAGATGTACAGTCGGCTACAAAAACTTCTTATAAAATGTATAATATAGGTACCTACCTTAAATGTATAAGACATTTTATACGACTTGACTTTAAAATAAAACATGGAGGTAAAGAAAATGTCAAAAGTAAAGTAAAATGTTACAAGAGTAACATTCTGGCAACGCTAGATAGCATGCTTGGGTATCATGCGTCGTCGGCCGCATTCCCCTCGCCGTATCCCGAAATCTAAGTAGATCAACTCGCACGCGCGAGTTTCACAGTCGCCACTTGACGAACAAGTTCATTTTAGGCCCCCTGTTCGTTCTTTAAAGCCTGTCCCGTATTACGCAACAATTATTGCCTTCCGCATACCTTTAAACTTAGGACAGCTCTAATACAACCAGCTAGTAGCAATGACAGCAGGAAAAAAAATAAAACATAACTAATTAAATATTAATGACAAAATACAAGACCTGAAATAAATGAACCGTAACGATCATCGACCTGTAATTAAAAAAATAATATCAATATTATCCATTGTGAGTAAATGACCTTCGATTCAGGCAGCGTTCCACTTGAGTAGAGAGTTAGGATCGGTTTACACTGGCGACTGCGATCTGCATCAGATGATCTTTTCGCAAGATCGATTATGTAATCGATGCGTGGAGAGGTGATTCGATATTGCTGTTTATTTTTCAACTTGTTCAATTAGAATCTACTGCCTCGTTGGTCTAGTGGTCGCCAGAGCGACTGCAGAGCCTAATAATAAGAGCTAAGAGCTTCTAATAGGTCTTTAACTATGAAATTGCCGTTTTTTTCTCACATTTTGTTCTGTATGTAACTTTGACGTATAGTTATATTTTTTTCTATTTTTTTATTGGATTGATTGTTAATTACGTACCTTTTAGAGTTAAAAACCATACTAGTAGTTGCATATTACCTCATAGGGTAGTGTGTCAAAACACTTGTAATGAAACAAGTGTGCCGACGGTTTCACTACTTCAAGTAGGTGTATTTATGTTATAGACTGTGTTTTGAGAATTTAAGATACGCAGTGCAGCGCAGCTTTTTTCACTCTATAGTTTGCAATTGCATCATACATAATCGGTTAAGACGTTTCCAAGAGAAAATAAAAAAGTGTTAGTATTGTAGAGAATGTCCCTACATTGGCGCCCCACTCACACACCCCAATGTAGGGTTGGCGCCCAACGAAATAATCTACGGATACCTACATACCTGGACGGCCAACCCTACAGTATGGAAATATCACTTTTCACGAAATCGGCAATTTCATACTTTAACCCCTAATATAAGTGGGAGGCGCAGCACTGGCTGCTATGTAACCTGCAACAAATTCGCTTATGGTCTGACGAGCGATTGCATCTTTCAAATAAAAATAGTCTACAGAAAAGTTTAACTAAAGTGTATAGGAATACCGTCGCTCTTAAAGACCAGCACGCGGAGCATGATCACCGTAGAGACGGGTTTTATCGACGGAACAATCGACAAAGTGACCGATTTCATTTTTATCGATTCTTCCGTCGACAAAACCCGTTTCTACTGTGGTCATGCTACACGTGTTGATCGCAGTAGTTTATCTTCCATATCACTTAACATGTCACTACATAGATAGGTAGGTACCACCACAGAATACATTACAAGTAGTAGGTACCTACCACTTACGTTTTGTTGCCGTGTTTATGTGAACGACTTACACAACATCTTCATGATTTTCATACAAATTTTCATCCTGTAAAAGGGTACTGAATATAAATGAGCTGTGTAGGCTGGGTTTTCAGGTTATTATTAAAGGAACAAGGTGTCGCGTGTATGTAACGTGCTTATCCGGGATCCAGGCTAAAAATGGAGCCTTCGAATTTCGTTTCGAAATGGAATTGTATTATACAACATTAGTTTTAGTATATGCGAAACCTGAAACACGTATCTCGGGTTTTTATGTAAAGAATCTATGTACAAAATTTCAAAACTGTATCATGAAAAGTTATAAGATTGTTCTGTTACCTGGTTGTCCGCACAAAAACGTGGTAACCACGCGACGCGCCCGCATGCGCGCCTCCAGCGTCGTCTTGAGCTCATTGATAATATTAATTTTTAACGTTGCCCCACACTAGGAATTTCTCCTGTATCGTGGGTGCGTTTACAAACACTTAAATTCACATACACAAACAGCCAGACTCGGAACAACTACCTGTAGGTTATACAAATATTTGTTCCGTGCGGGAATCGAACCCGCGACACGAAGCGCAGCAGTCAATCACTCAGCCACTGCGCCAACCGTGCCGTCAAATTGACAGTAGGTACCTAAATGATTGCGATAGGTACTTAGTGTCGCTTGGTGTACAACTTACAGCCTTTTTCAAATATTTTTGGGAAAAAATATGAAATGGTTTAAAAATTATTGGAATCGATTCAATTACTGATTCTGAACAAACTATTTTCAGGTTCCGCATATACAAAAATAATGTTGTATAATTTGCTATGACAATAGCTGTGTTTTTATTATTAACACTAGCTTTTGCCCGCGACCTTCGTCCGCGTGAAATTTTTTAGCCTATAACCTTCCTCGATAAATGGGCTATCTAACACTAAAAGAATTTTTCAAACCGAACCAGTAGTTCCTGAGATTAGCGCGTTCAAGCAAACAAACAAACTCATCAGCTTTATAATATTAGTATAGACTAGAAACGGGATATTTACCATGTTTACTGATTGTTTTGAGTTCCCGATATTTCGGCGCTGTTGCAAGCACCGTGATCACGGATAAACTGAAGTTATTGCGGGTGGATGTTTAGTGAACATGATACTTTAAAAACTTATAGCAGTGTTTTTGTTTTCAACAACCTGTATAGTTCCACTGTTGGGCAAAGGTATCCCCATAGCCTTGGACTCTTCCCTGCGGATTTCTTTGGCCAATTTCCTAGAAAGTCGTCAAGAGTTGTAAGTCATCTTTGGGTATTGATACTGATACTGTTAGCCTGCGTTATGCCTCTGCTGGGCAAAGGCCTCTCGCCATGACTTCCAGTTGTTTCGATCCAGGGCTAATGTGTACCGAAAATAGAGGGAGATTAATAAATACCTCTTTTTTTTTTTAATAAATCTTTTTGAATAACCACAGATGACCAACAAACGGCTCTGTAGAAGCCACGCGGTGGTGTGGGTATATTTGTAAGTAGGTCGCGTGATGTCATCACCAGCGTACTTGCGATTCATTTTATGTCCGTACTAATGACCGGATCCGACAAGTATAATCACGTGTTTAAGTATCGGTCACTTATTACCAGTCAGTATATAGTACCCTACAAAATAAATGTTTCAATGTATTTATAACATTTCCATAAATAGTCCAAGTCTAGATATCTGAAACGCACGTCCATACATTTGAATAAATTCTCTTCATTACAGTAATGTTTGCTCGCTACGTTTATAATGGTATTTTAATTGTTCCGCTCAATTACAATGGTCTTTAGCTTATTTTCTGATAGTATTGTAACGTTATTTTAGTTATTTACGTAGCTATAATTAATTACGTTGTTAAGATATCTTGGAGCGAAATGGTGGAGATATTTTTAATGGCGGCTTAAGCTTCGCAAAATGAGATCAAGCAGGAAGTACTAATGATCATTTATGTTAGGTATTAAGACCGAGTCTGTTAGAAATAAATTGTCACCCATTTTATGTTACAGAATTTAACAAAAATAGCATTTTTGTGACTGTGTAAGTTAGTTTTTGAAACGAGTAAACACTGGTTGTTTCCCATTCTAAAAAATGCATCATTATCTAACTCTTTTTCACTCACAGCTGTATACTGTCACTTACGGGATATCTTCCCTGATTGTTCATTATTTTGAGCTTCCGATATTTCGACGCTGTTGCAAGCGCCATGATCGCGGGTTGACTGGAGAATGCGGGCAAAAATAATGAACAATCACGTTAGATATCCCAAGTGACAGTATAAGTTTAGTTGTAAACCGTGAAAGCTTAAAACAGTGCATGTTTTGATAAACCTCCATCATGAAGACTTACTATACAACAATATTTTTAGTATATGCGAAACCTGAATATAGTTTGTTCAGAATAAGTAACTGAATCGATTCCAATAATTTTTAAACCATGTTATATTTTTTCCAAAAATATTTAAAAAAGTTAGAAGTTGGATACCGAGCGACTTTGAGTACCTATCGCAATAATTTAGGTACCTACTGCCAAATTATCATTATCAATGAGCTCAAGACGACGCTGGAGGCGCGCGGTGCGTGGTGACCACTGACCGCGTTTTTGTGCGGACAACTAGGTAACAGAACAAGATTATAACTTTGTGATCTTTTATGATACAGTTTTGAAATTTTGTACATAGATTCTTTACATAAAAATACTAGACACGTGTATCAGGTTTTGCATATACTAAAACTAATGTTGTATATACAACGAGGACTGGTAGCAATAGTTCGGAGTTTTCCGACTATCCGGAAATTGACCTGCAAGCCGTCACTCTTCATCACACAGTTAATTGAAAAAGACCGAGGCTTAGCTACTAACAGTTTTGCTGTGCCAAACTTTGCTCATTTGTTACAATTAAACAATTTACGGGGACTTTTGAATGGTCAAAGAGTAAATCAGTTAGGTACTCAGTTGGCGCCCTGGGTAAGGTCTAGAACTACAAAATTGCTATTTGGCTCTTCCATTATTGAGTTTTTCAGTCGCAGCTCTGAGTCCTGTCTAGGTCGATCTTCAAGGTTAAGCAAGGTTTGCCGAGGTCAGCCGTTAGTTGGGTGACCAACTGCTACACTGCCTCGGAAAGCACGTTAAGCCGCCGCTAGCCGGGACCAAACCCGGCTGTCTTTTTTGTATTTGTAAATCTTTGATTGTCGCTACTGGTAATCAGAGCTAACAGTAAAGACTGCATAACCTTGAAGATCGACCTGCGGAGACTCAGGGTTGTGACTGAGGAATCTCAATATACAAGAACTCAATAGCAATTTGCCAGTTCTGGACCAAATCCCTGGACACTACCTGTAACTTACTGATTAACTGACACAAATCCAGATTTGTGCTCGGTTGATGGTAAGAGACTCGCCCTCCATCCTGCTCTTTGCACTGCACTGTCTTCGCGTTCACACGAGTCCAGCCACAAGACAGATGAGCGAGAAAGGTGGTCAGGGGAGCAAACTGCCCCGAAAAAATAGACCGGCCAGCTATTAACTGCTCTGCCTTGGTTACTGTCAAGACAGTACTGTTCTGTGCGTTCAAACAGTAGCAGTGCTGTCCTGCCCACTGTTCTGCCTCACTGTCCTGCCCACTGTTCTGCCTCACTGTCCTGCCCACTGTTCTGCCTCACTGTCCTGCCCTCGTGTGGAACACTTTGTGGAGTAAATGCCTGTTTTTTTCTAATTATGTTATCACAATTTACAAACACCAATAGCTTGATTCAATTTGTTTCTAAATGCTCAGTCGACAGTTTTATTGAATGGTTTAAGTGCAACATGTATGCGGAACTGTCAGCCGGTCGCGTCGTCCAATCAGTGTGGCTGGTTGGTGACATAAGGGGGCCACGTTCAAGGTCCATGGGTATTTCTGTCAATTGTAAAAGTGTTGGTCATGGTAGTAATTGGTATTGCTATTGTTTCTACTTGTTCCACTTAAGATATTTACATTCACGAATCTCCACAAAAACAAAAATAAGATTTATCAATTTATCTTATTATCGTTACCATCATTAGCCTAGCCCTAGCCCCTTTCCGTATTTTGTTGAATATTTAGAATAGGAATTTAATTTATTTCAACGGAATTGATTTCGTTCATTATTTGTGTGTGCACGTTTTTAGGTAAACATAATCGTTTTTATTGATATACATCAAACTACTGGATGTTAAATCATAATAATTTTATTCGCTCTGTTTAACTTTTGGTAGGTTAGGTATTATGTGAATTTCAATAGATTGTTATTATTTAGAGCGTAATGAAATACTTGACAGCTAGCTGGACGTTTGAGAAAATGTAGTGATCATTACCATAACATAACATAATGACACGCTTGTAATCCCCGAAGGTTTAGGCAGAGCTGTAGTACCTACTCGGTGTACTACAGGTACACTTTGCTCGACTTTAGGAATCAAAAAACCCAAGCAAAACCTCATGGTCAACAGTAGCACTTACGAAGTTGCGACCACTAGACTCATCATCTGCCTAGCTTTTTCCCAAATATGTTGGGGTCGGCTTCCAGCCCAACCGGATGCAGCTGAATACCAGTATTTTACATGGAGCAACTGCCTATCTGACCTCCACAACCCAGTTAGTACTGGGTAATACGATACCCCTTGGTAAGACTAGTTGTCAGACTTTCGTGCGACTGACTACCTGTAACGACTGTCAAAGATCTACAAATGACAGCCGGGACCAGCGGCTTAACGTGCTTTTCCGAGGCACGGAAGAGAATCGGTATGTAATGGGCGGTCACGCATCCACGGACCAACCTAAGCAAGCGCGGCTTAACCTTTAGATCGACCCGAGTGGCGGTTATTATTTAGCCACGAGCTCCTTTTGCGACCACTGTGGTCGGTACTCTACGCAAAAACGTTTTTCGGACGAATCCTGCCAAATCGCCTTTCACATTTTATCTAGCAATAATCTCTTAGATAATTACCCATTGTGCTAGCATGTTAGCATCTATCGTAAGCTATTGTTCCAACCAGACTGAAAACCCGTTCTGTTTTTCATCATTTCCGATACCTACAACTTAGGAATCAAGTGTGGAGAATGCAATACAATACATCATTGACCGTGTTTTTGAAAGGTGTTGTCTTAAAATGTAGCTTTGAAAGTTCTAACAAATGCTTCTCATCATGGATTCCACTATTGATTGAAGTCCTGTCTAAGATCCTCTTTTGTCCCTTTTTATTGATCTGTGTAGGAAACCGAACCTCAGATAGATCTATGGTTGCCATCAAAGCTAACACGAGTGGAGCGGCAAGAAGACATGCTAGAATCGACCAATCTCAGGAGAGATGAGAAAAGCGTTGTGGGTTTCTACCAATGTGATTGGTCGATTTCCGTGCGTCCTCTTCTCAGTACCGCTCGTCTTCGTTTTGGTGGAAACCGAGATCCTACTCATTTTCTTTCTGGCAAACGTTCATCAGTCAATGTTTATAAGTTTCCCAAAATTTGTCTTACGGTTCTCGGCAATGATTGTGAAGCCCTCTCCTCTTTTAATTATTTATACAGTAATAATGGTAATGTGTCTGTCCTTCCTCAGAACGGGCTGAATGCGCTTCACCTGGCCGCTAAAGATGGACACATCTCCGTGGTCGAGGAGCTCCTAAAGCGGGGCGCTACCGTCGACGCCGCTACTAAAAAAGGTAAGCTGTCTTTGGCATGGTCACTGTATACATAATAGTACAAGGTATGGCCTACTTGCTGAGCGAAACCTATTGCAGTCTTAGTGTATTGGTGGTATACCACCGACTGAGCTTATTGCAAGAGTGCAGTTTTTACTGCAGCTACCATCTTAAATGGTGTAGATTGATGATTGATGGTAAAATTGTGGGTGGACCGGTAGAGGATTGTAACCAGTTATGGCTTCAAACACTGTTTTATGCTTTCACAGTTTACAACTATGCGCCTCAACTTGTCAACCCGCGATCATGGCTCATGGCTTGCAAAAGCGTCGAAATATCGGGAGCTCAAAATAATTAACAATCACTAAAGATACCCCAGTATAAGTTCTGGTATGGCTTGTGGAGGTATCTAAACAGTGATCAGATTAATGGCTACTACTACATTTTCTGCACAGCTCTAACATTTGCTTCGATTAAATCTTGATAGGTGCAACCGTACAAGTGGTTGTGAAGGATGGGCAGGACAGGAGGTGGAGCATATCCATACTTACTACTGATAATCGTTTTAATATCAGTATCTTATTCGAGTCTGTAATTTGTAATTGGGGGCGAACCTATTGTCATCAACCGGGCACAAATCTAGCGTCCGAGCTGGTACTTCTTCTTCTTTATCGTGTGATTAGTGCCTAACCTGGTGTCAGAGTTTTTATGCCGCCCATGGGCCTCTGACTTAGCTTTACATGCTGTCAAGAAATATCTCTCTGGCATGCTGGTTTCCCCATGGAGCTGGTACTAAGAAATTCCAATGTAATACAGAATGCTCTTTACATCAAAAAACAAGTTTATCTAAAGAACCACCTCCTCCATTCTTTTCAGGCAACACAGCACTCCACATAGCATGTCTCGCGGGGCAAGAATCGGTTGCGCGGGCGCTGCTGTCCGCGGGGGCGAAGGCCGACGCGCAGTCAGCGGCAGGGTTCACCCCGCTGTACATGGCGGCACAGGAGAACCATGCGGCGTGCGTCAAGATGCTGCTCGCTGCAGGAGCCAGCCAGACTCTGGCTACAGAGGTGAGGAAATAGTCCTTCGCTTACAAGTCATCTACTCCTGAACGTGGTGATGGCTGAATTGTGTCGGCCCAGAGCTGAGCCACGAGTTTGGCCCCTTCAGTAGCGTCCATCAGTTCTTGTAATGAACAAATAACAGGACACGCAGAACATGATATTAAGTGCACCATCGTTAATGGAAGAGCACTACATGTACAATTGTACACTCCAGGGCAGAGTCATCAATGAATCTCCACCTGAGTAGGTTCAAAAGCCATCAGACATTATCTAGCTTCTGGTGAAGTCTTTACTATCTACTGCACCACTAAATGATTGAAAACTTCCGATGCTCAAGCTAGCTCTTGTTGGGTCATTTTTAAATCTAATCTGGCAAAATAATAATAAACTAATATGGCAGAAGAAGAAATAACCCCATTTATGCGGAAGAAATGGACTGAAGGCCATATTTTATAGAGTAAAATAACTTGTTGAAGTTACTTGTCCTATTTTAAGGCTTCTTGTTCTCGAACTCGAAATGAGTATTGTTATATTCATATTAATTTATTTGCGTTCCTCAATTATAGGAAGTACTATTTGAAATCAGACTAAATTGCTCACAAGCTAGATATTAGTTAGTAGTCATAGAAATTATTATAAGGTTTCTCGTATTTGAACTATTTGTATGTATTATAATATATATTAGTTTATTTCATTTCACTGTATATATGTGTATTAGTATGTACCTATTTATGTATATCAATCTATGTTAACAAATTGGATTTTTCTTATTCATTTTTTTGTACTCTATCACAATGCTATCCTATTTGACCCTAAGGTTGACTGGTAGATAATGCCTTGTGGCATTAAGTCCGCTTATATACCACTCTTGTACATGAAGTTTAAATAAATAAATAAATAAAAAATAGGTATAAGGTGTTATAGAAGGCTCAAAACTAAGAGCAAACAATCAATATGTAGCTATAAACTGCCGAACCCGAAGCTAAGAAAGATACCTTGTGAATATCCGCAGAAAAGAGTTTCTGTAGTCTGTTTTTGCACTTCAAGTAGACCACAGATCGCAGTGCAAAAGCAGACAGTCTGAAGGATCATCAGTCACTTTTTCGACCACTAAAAGGTAGCTGTAATACTCCTTTAGATATAAATTGGTATAGTTCTGAGTGGTCAAATAAGCTAAAATAAACAATGGTAACTTTAATTGTTATTTTCCACTTTTCCAGGACGGCTTCACGCCCTTAGCAGTGGCGATGCAGCAGGGACATGATCGAGTTGTAGCTGAACTGCTGGAGTCAGACACGAGAGGCAAGGTGCGACTGCCGGCGCTGCACATCGCTGCCAAGAAGAATGATGTCAAAGCTGCCACGCTGCTGCTTGAGGTAACTGTTCCTTCTTTAGTCTGTAATCTTAACTTCGACCGTTAGAGTTAGCAGTTAGTAAGATCTCATGTTATATTTAAAAAGATTAGAGTTTAGGCGGTCAGGAGCTTGGTAACGGGGCTGTATGTGTTGAGTGCGTCGGAAGAACTTAGTGCACTTCCACATGGCCCAGGATTTTTACAGGAAATTTCGACTACTACAAAGATTAACTTAACAAAATAAATCATCACGCTTGGTAAACAAATTGCTGGTAGCAGTTAAAAGATACCAGTCGATAGTGCTACGAAATTCATAAAAGAGAAAAAATATTTTCTACCAAAGGTCTACGGGATCAAATTAAATTAGCTAGCGAAACTCTACAGACGTAATGAATATCGATATCTATCATTTATCCTATTAACCCTCTACATTCGGTCTCCAGAACGAACACAACCCCGACGCGTGCTCCAAGTCGGGCTTCACGCCGCTGCACATAGCTGCGCACTACGGGAACGTGGGCGTGGCGCGCGCACTGCTGCAGGCCGGCGCCGACGCGGGCCGCGCCGCCAAGCACAACATCACGCCGCTGCACGTGGCTAGCAAGTGGGGGCAGCTGGCCATGCTGGACCTGCTGGTGGAAAATGGTTAGTATACTGTTAGGCCGTCCGTTACTCGACAGAGGTCTCTCCCAATATGCGCCACAACGGCCTGTCTTCTGCCTTCCACATTCAGTCTGACTAGCCTTTTCAAGATCGTCGTCTCCACACCGGTAATGTTTTCCGTCATTGACGGAGTTAACAATTATACACAAGCACCATATGCAGTATACCAGCTACTCGAGCCTGCTTCACACGGATTGTACGACTTGATAAAACACACAGAATTCTTTATTTCAATGTTTAATGTTAATACCATAACCATAGCAACCTTTCGGAACAAATTCTCGAAATGATAACCGTATCAAAATCCGTTGCCTAGTGTAGAACAAACAACGCGGTCACACAGAAAAATGTGACTGACAAATCAAATTGTGATTTTTGAGAGCTGGGCCATAGGCAGGGGGAGGGTTGTGGGGGTCCCCCGAAATCTCGGACAACTATTTAGAAAACCTAACTTTCCTAGGCGGAATACTAAAATGAAGTTCGAGCTCGCTTCGCTGACTCAATATTCTATTTTTTCTCAATTCTGTATAAAGAACAAAAAAACCTCATTTATGCGAAAAGTATCCCTTTTCGAATAAACAAGGCTTGTTTGTTCTAATATAGAATCTTATCCATATTAGATCATTTTTTTTTAAATCTAATAATTGAATGAAAAAAAGCTCTTTATATCCGAGGAGCGGTGTTAAAATTTTCGAGCTCGCTTCGCTCGCAGCTCTGAAAATTTTAGTAAAAATATTTCATGCGAGCATGGGCTGTTCTACGACGTTTTGATATACTAGGTACTTTATGTATTTTATGCGAATGTTTCAGTAATGGACAGGTATTTTTTCTCGTGTTGTAAATCATGAAATGCACATCGCATGACTGACAAGCACTTAGAATAAATGATTGACGCGTGTAGGTATCCACAGCAATGCAACAGACATTTGAAGAATCTCTCGCTATTGACTGGACAATTAAAACTAAGGAACGAAAACACATTTGTATTAACAAATCTAATAAATCAAACAAAATATTTTCATCGGTATTACTCAGTAATTACATATGTTCACATTTTTTAAGTAGACACGCAAACTAATTATGTTTTGTATTGAAATATCATATTGTAGGAATTTTCGTTTTAATTGGGTGTTCTTCACGATATGCTGTCAATCAAACATCATTCGCAGTCCGGTTTGACAGCCGTAGACAGTGACAGATATAAAATAAAGTAGAATTTCTTATAGTTTCGGTAATAATTCGGCAATTTGTCTCGTTACTGTCGTGAATATGAGGTTGAAAAATTGTTCTGCACGTTGTTTTTTGAATGAAATTTCCGAGTTTTTTTTCCTCATTAATTTCAGCATCATTAAATCATTTAGTAGTGTATGAAAGTTTGGTAGGTCACACGCAGACTTGCTTTCGCTAACTTAACGATCGGTAGGTACATGCATACTTGACATAGACATGTTAATTGCGGGAGAATTTTTTAGCATAATTACCACTTTTTAGGATTGCAATTAAATATTTAAACTAAATGGGGAATGGTCGGTGAAACCTCATTGTAGATGGCGAGCTATAGACGGGACAAGACGAAACAAATCATAATCCAATACTTGTTACTACTTAGTAACAAGTCGGTCTGTCTAGTGTCTTACGCTCGCTTGTCTTGTAGCATTCGTGTGTCAAAATCTAAAATATCTGGGATCAAAATTTTTGTATGAAAATATTCCCAATATCCGCTATATTAGTTTTTTAAATCTCTTTGCTAGGTTACAATCTGACCAATGATGTCAAGTTATATTTAAATGTCGGATTTTCAACTAATGTTTGGAACTAGCTATGCCAGCGCCATCTATTCAGTTACCTTTCCTGTCAAAGTTGGACAGTTCTTTGTTTAAAACACGCGTTATATTTAAGCCTGTCCAAATGACGAAGGCATGCTCATCTCCATCCCCTACGTTGGTTCTACGCATAAATAGTCAAACAATATTCTCTAGAAATTTTTCAATTGCAGGTGCTAACATAGCCGCAGTAACTCGCGACGGGCTGACGCCTCTGCACTGCGCGGCGCGGTCCGGACACAGCAACGTCGTGTCGCGTCTGCTGCAGCATGGCGCGCCTATCACCAGTAAAACTAAGGTAAACTGTCCACTACTGTTCCTACTCTTAGCCGCGATTAATAAAAGTTACTTAGCACGTGCTTTGGCTAATTACTTGTGCAGAAAGTACGTACAAAATAACCTTGCTGGGATCGCTTTTGCATAAGATGAAACTGACCTAAAAAAAGCAATAAATTAAATGGCTAAAAAGTTATCTAACACAGAATATCTCTTTGTCATACAAATTCACTATTCAGGAAGTAGCGATCGATGCCTTTCGTGCCAAACTCGATATTTTTGTACAAAAAGTTGTAAAAAAAGCCGAAACGGAATCAAAATTATTGGCATATCTGCATTGTTTTTTTTTTTTTTTTAATTTAATTTAGTGTTACATTTGCACATCAAAATAATAAATTCTAATCAATATTTTTTTTTTCTATTTCTAGAACGGACTGACCCCTCTCCACATGTCCGTGCAAGGCGAACACGTGGAGACGGCTAAAGTTCTACTGGCAGAGGGCGCTCCTATCGATGACGTCACTGTGGATTATCTGACGGCATTACACGTCGCTGCACACTGTGGACATGTCAAGGTAAAGTCAACCTTATGTTTTACTGAATAGAGTCGAGTCCAGGCGAACACATGGACGATTGGCGGCGGCGACCCGATTGGCGGCGGCGACCTCTCGCGCCCGGCCCTGGTTCAAGCCATGGTCCGGAGCGAGAGGGAATGGGAAGCCGTCACCTCCTTCTGCGAAGCAGTCATGCTAGTGAAGGAGGTGGCGGAACGTGAGAGGGAAAGAGCCTCACGTCCCAGCCGCCGCGGGAGATGCCCTGGGCGTCGGGGGTCACGTGGTGGCCCCCGGCCACCGTAGGCGCGGGCCTGTGGACGGCGAGATTTGGGCTAGCTCGCCGTCCGGCCGTCTTATGACGACAGGCCGTGTCGACGGCGCGTTCGTGTTCC
This sequence comes from Noctua fimbriata, assembly GCA_905163415.1. Taxonomy (NCBI): domain Eukaryota; kingdom Metazoa; phylum Arthropoda; class Insecta; order Lepidoptera; family Noctuidae; genus Noctua; species Noctua fimbriata. The sequence goes on from LR990946.1 coordinate 6,624,319, forward strand.
ACGCGCGCCTCAAAGAGATGTCAGCAACCACGTAGGGGTCCGCACGGGCCGATGCCTGCCAGGGCTGCGGGACTGTTCGAAAGAGATACCGCGGCCCTGGAACACAAAGGGCAAAGAAGGAACATGGATGGGTTTTAGTCAGTACAAGTCTGACACTCCCTTCCGCTCCGCCCAGAGCGGGGGGGGGGGGGTCATTTGATGATTTCCCATCCTAAAAAAAAAAAAAAAAGGCGAACACATGGACACGGCTGCCAAAGTTTTGCTGGCAAAATTATAAATATCGAAATTATTCAATTAAATTCAGAACTTACCCACGAAAATAGTTTCGAAGAATATAAACCAAATCTCACGGAAAGTAAAGTTGCTTTTAGATTGACAATTCAAATAACAGTTTATTTTTCTGATACAGGTCGCTAAACTCCTACTAGACAGAAACGCAGACGCGAACGCTCGCGCACTCAACGGGTTCACGCCGCTACACATCGCCTGCAAGAAGAACAGGCTCAAAGTCGTCGAGTTGTTGCTCAAATATGGCGCCAGTGAGTATTTCTAAATAAAAATAAATAAATGCCGTGCTAATAAAGCATCATCATCTGCCTACCCTTCTCCCAACTATGTCGGGGTTGGTTTCTAGTCCACCCGAATGCAGCAGAGTACCATTAGTATACACGGAGCGACTGCCTAGCTGACCTCCACATCTCACTGGGCAATGGCATACCCAGTAAGTGGGTAAATAAAACATTCAGTGAAAAATCGTCAAGACTAGTCTGGGTGTACAACATGTCCCATACCGATTGCGATTAGTTAATATTTTAATGACTGTTAAACCAGCGTACGTACAATGATATTTTCATAATAAAGTATCGCTAAGTTTGTACTTGATATTGAGGTGTTGAGTCAATTAAACAACAACATAACATCACGCCGGTAATCCCCGAAGGGATAGACATAGATGTACCTAATAGTACACCCAATTTTCGCCAGTTATGTTTAAGTACAATGCCATAGGGCGCGAGCTTATTGCCATCAACCGGGCACAAATCCAGACAACAACAGTGAATCAATTTTCGACACTTCAATTTAGTATGTGTTTTGTGTGTGTGTGTTGTGTATGTGTGTGTTTAGTTTTAGAATTTGAACTTTCGAAAACCAGGGACTGAAAACTTACAAGGGCAAATGAAGACTTTGCTCTGGATTCGTACACTTGAAGCTTCTAAATACTCCATTAAATTATTTTCCACAGGCAAATCGGCAACAACAGAATCAGGCCTAACCCCGCTCCACGTCGCCTCGTTCATGGGCTGCATGAACATCGCGCTAGTGCTGGTCGGCGCCGGCGCCACAGCTGACGCGGCCACCGCGCGAGGAGAGACGCCCTTACATCTGGCCGCCAGGGCGCACCAGACCGATCTGGTCAGGGTGTTGCTCAGGAATAATGCTAAGGTAAGGCAGTCGACTTTGTCAAAGATGAAAAAATGGTTGATTATAAATAACGAGTCATCAAATTACGAGGAGGTTACTTCCAGCAACCGTAACAATAGTTAGACACAATCAAATACAAGCCCATTTAAATACATAATTATATTGACTCCCCAAACACTGAATTTTGGCAGATTAACATAAGGAACGGTCAAAATTTACGATTACGGACCCGAAACTTTAATCGTCTTCAGAGCTTCAGAAAAAAACGTGAATCTTGAGATTCACTTATTAGCCTTCTTGTTATCTATACTACTCGTAAAATAATGAAAAAATAAAATTTGTTTGTAAGTTTGTACGTATTGGGTAATCCCCGGAACTAACGATCCAATTCTAAAAATTCTTTCACTGGCAGAAAGCTACATTATTTGTAAATGTTATAGGCTATAAATTATATTTATTTCATGCATATTAGCCGACCTATTTTTGCGGACGAAATCGCGGGCGAAGTTCTAGTAGGTTAATAAAACAATAATAAGTGCTAAAAACTTCCTTCCTTCTGCCTAGGTTGACGCTCGTGCTCGTGAAGAACAAACCCCCCTCCACGTGGCCGCACGACTAGGACATGCAGACATCGCAGCCTTACTGCTACAACATGGAGCCGATGTTGCCGCTACTACTAAAGACAGATATACACCACTGCATATTGCTGCTAAAGAGGGTAAGTTGACATTGTAAAAATCGGACGCTCATTGCAATTAAGGTTCATATCATACTTTGCTACAGTCGATTCAAATCCTTGTTACCAAGTAATGGTATTTTAAGTAGAACATATTGACTTTAGTGTTAAGCAATTTTAATTTCGCTAAAACAGTTTTTACGAACACCGAATATCTCAAATATTGAAATATTTCGGACTCTATATTTTCATTATTGTCAAACGACAACTATCGTATTATGCTCCATCTTTTAATATTCGTTTCGCTCGCGCAAGCTACCTAATTGACCTGTCCGAGCATCTCAAAGCTTTTTGGTACTCTTAAATTACCCTTACCCTTTGAGACAAAATTAATGACGATCCTAACTAAATAAAATTTCTCCCCAACAGGCAAAGAAGAAGTAGCCTCAATCCTCCTCGACAACAACGCGCCGATAGAAGCAGAAACCCGTAAAGGCTTCACTCCACTCCACCTCGCCGCCAAGTACGGCGACACGGGCGTCGCACGCCTGCTGCTGGCGAGAGGAGCCAGCCCCGACGCGCCCGGCCGCAGCCACATCACGCCGCTACACATGGCGACGTACTACGGCCATCCGGATATAGCACTCACTCTCTTAGACAAAGGTACTAGTCCTAGTATCTTAGACTAAGGATAATCGCTAGTTGAAAAGTCCATCTAGGTTCCTAAACTGATCCAAACACGCAACAGAAAAATGGTACGATGCGAGGAGACTTAAATACCAGTCGCCAACACATCAAGTTACCACAAACTCAAATTTTCTCAGTCGATTTTGAACTTAACGAATACCATTTTATGGTTTAAAATCAATTGGACAAATTTGACAGTTAGTGGTAACTTCTGGCGACTGTACTTCAAAGCAGCGACATGACACTAACACTGTAACCAGACAAGTGTACGTAATAATTCAAAATTCATTTGCACTTGCGAAGTAGATAATCGATAACAAAGCTATTTTGTATATCAGAATTTCATTCAGCTAGATAGCTAAGACCACAGGTCATGTTAAAGTTCTACCACTTGTGGCGACATCTATACCGCCAAATACGAACTACACCGACACAACCTCCCGGCAGTAACCCATCAGAAACAATACCCGTCTGATCCAAGGATCCCTCTTTTTTATCATCATTCTCCTGTCCTTATCCCAATTTATTTGGGGTCGGCGCAGCATGTCTTCTTCTAAAATACTTCTCTATTATTCGTCATCTCAGTAGTCGCCTTTCTAGCCATATTATCCTTCACCTAGTCTATCCATCGTTTCTTTGGTCTTCTTCTACTCTTATAGCCATCTACATACCATATACATACTCAACATTTTACTCATTCCTCCGCATCACATGTCCTCACCACAACCGAACCGGGGATCCTTCTTTTTCAATGGAGGAACTAAAATGAAATGCATCCCAACACTTCATACAGATTTTACATGGTATTCATCCCTTATTTAGACCTAAGTAATCGGTAGTTGTGCTAGTTTCAGTAAGCTAGAGTATAATTATCTTATAGGTGCGTCTCCACACTCGTTGGCGAAGAATGGCCACTCAGCGCTGCACATCGCCTGCCGGCACAACCATCCGGACATCGCCTTCGCATTGCTTGAACATGGTGAGTCTGAATGAAGTTAAGATATTTAATTTTTCGGCCAATCCATCGATATGTGATCAAGCAACCCAATCGTATTGACTTTCGAACATATTCTATTTTGCCATAACATTGTCTATGTTAGCCTTATTTGGTATTGATGTGAGAAAACGAACATTCATTTCAGTAAAGTCACCGTTCTAAATCTACCGGTCACCTTTCGGTTTCTTTTCAGAGGTCTACTGCGAAAAGCAAGAACCTAGCTCCTAAATACCAAAAATCTGATTCTATTAGCCCTAATAACATTACATAAATTTGACATAATTGAACAAAGAAAAGCGAACAAACATTTGAAAAGTCAATAAAGTGGTTGAGCCGGTTTTGATAAAACATGTCTAATTGTAATATACACACTTTCATTTGATACCCCACTTGGGTATATTTGAAAATTTTCGATTTTTGATACCCACTATTATCCCCCATAATCTAGTAAATGCCTGCACCGATTTTGATAAAACGTCGTCTAAGAACCATCGCCAGGAAACTAGCTTTCAAATAAAAAAAACTACATCCAAATCGGTTCACTCGTTTAGCTACGAGCTACGGTGCCAGAGACAGACACACACACACACACATTGCGGTCAAACTTATAACACCCCTCTTTTTGCGTCGGGGGTTAAAAAAGACAACTCTAAGTACAAAATCGTCTCTGTGAACATCTGCCCTCTAAGAATTCTTAGATGGTTTCCATAATTCTTTTAGTTTTACTCTTTGATGTCGCTGTCTAAACATATTTCTCATACAGATGCGGATCCCAGCGTCAAATCGAAGGCAGGCTTCACTCCGCTGCATATGGCCGCGCAGGAGGGCCACGAGGATTGCGTCGAGATGCTCATCGAACGAGGGGCTGATGTCAATGTACCAGCTAACAATGGTAAGAGTTAGTATTCTAGTTGGCTTTAAGATGCACCATCGTAAGTTCTTTTCGAATCTCTGGGTCAGCACAAAAGAATAAAAATGTATGCTAAAACATGATAGTTCAATAGCATTTAAAGAGTCCCCAAGTATGTTTAACTAGTGGCTAAATCTACCTTGCCGGTTCCTTTTGCGTATATCACACTTTCAAGTTGTCTCCAGACTACGCCATAAGTTACTCATAGTAGGCCTTTTTTTTTAGGATGGGAATTCATCAAATGAACCCATCCATGTTCCTTCTTTGCCCTCAAATTGCTCCACTGTTTTGTTCGCCATTGGTAAAGGCCTAACCTGGTAAAGAATTGAAACATGAGACTGACGCAGTTCATACATTCGTAATTGATTGTTATCGTTCTTATGACCCCCTTTTCCCTCTCCAGGTCTAACGCCGGTCCACCTAGCAGCATCAGAAGGCCGCACCGGGGTCCTCAAGGCCCTCATGTCGGCGGGAGGCCAGGTGAACGCTCGCACGCGCGACGGCTACACCCCGCTGCACGCGGCCGCGCACCACGGCCACCACGCCGCCGCGCGCGCACTGCTCGCGGCCAACGCTGATGTTACCGCCAGGGCTGCTCATGGGTGAGTGTTACGTAAATAACGTAAACATTACACTTGTAATTCCCAAAACTTACCTTTAGGTACAGGTGTACCCACATTAATTCACAAGCGATAGGGGGCGATCATTGCCATCAATCAGGTACAAATTTGGACTCCGGGCTGATCCTGACCTAGCATAGCATCACGCCTGGAATCCTCGCAGGGTTAGGCATAGGTGTACCTAATAATACAAACACATTTCGCAAATTATGTTAAAGTCCCATGTAATAGGGGACGAGCCTATTGCCATCAACCGAGCACAAATCCAGACTCCGTGGCTGCTACTGAGAAATTCCTGAAGGACAACCCAACAACATTTTTCGACCTGGGAATCAAACTCAAGACCTCATGTTCAGCAATCGCGCTTGCGACTACTAGATCGCAGATATAAAAACCTTCAAATCGCAGTCTCGGCGGCCCATTTCAACGGAGACTGGTCAAGTACTCAAAAGATATTATAGAGCTCAAGTGTGTGAGAGTGAAACACAGTTGTATTCTTTGTTCTTTTACTCATAGTCTCATGAGACGGCAATCGGACACTCGCGGGGAGAGATCAGGCCCAATACTAACGGCTTTACGAGTTTTCCGAAACACGATGGTTCACGATCATCATGCTACCAACCTCCAAAGCTCCTACTGAAATATTCCTGATGGAAAAACTAAATAAAACTACTCGACCTGGGAATCGCCAACTAATAGACCAACGAAACAATTACCATTATTGGCACTAGATGGCGTTTTACTATATAACGCAGTGTTACAATAACTGATCAATTTTAAAGGAAATTATGTATAAGTGCGCAAACTGTATCAATTTTTATATCATTATCCTGATATTAACAACAATAATTAAACCCATTTAAGTATAAACTGCATATCACCATACAGTGTATTACTTGCTTGAATATTAAACACAAGTTGACGTCAACAGATTTACACCACTGCACCAGGCGGCCCAACAAGGACATACGCTGATCATCCAGCTGCTGTTGAAACAGAGCGCCGATCCCAACGCACTGTCTGCTGTAAGTACCAAAAGTTTAAGAAGCCGTTATACAAGTTCTAAATAAATTACCTAGCGCAACTCTGCAGACAATGGGTGTCGATAAATATCTGCGTAGCCTTTTCCCAACTTTGTTGGGGCCGGCTTCTTGTGTTACCGGATAGGTGTCATTTATAAAACAGACTACAGAACTACATTACTAAAAACTACACTACTTACGGGTTTCTGTTATTTTTTTGTTAGATAAATTATGATTTCACCACTGTGTCACATTTAATCACTGTAGACTGAGTATCTTATAAATTACGTATATAGAAACAGACAAAACGCATGTTTTATAACTTTATTATCTATTAGACAAAGCTTTTGAAGTCATTAGATTTAGAACTCGGAGACGTTTATAGTAACACGCAAGAGAGAATATTAACTAAAATAAAATAAAAGTAATTAATTTCACACTACAACGAAGTGAATTATATCCCCAGACTTATCTGTATCAATAAATTAAACGAATACCTATCAAGTACCTCGATACTGCCGTCAATTACATACGTCATTCACACTCGGGAACTACTATTTCATATACTAGCTAAGGCGCCTGTCATACCGCCGACGAAGCGACGAGCTATCGACTGCTTTCTCGCTCATGAAATTTACTAAATATTGTAGAACCCGTTTCAGTAAAAGACATACCGAACATTTCTAGTTTTATGTTTAAGTCACTTGTAATAGGGGGCATCTGACTATACAGCGTATTTAGTTAACGGTTATCGATATTTTAAGGCCATATTATATACTCATTTCTATTAAATACTCATAAACCAACACCCCGCAAATGGCAGCCATCTTGGTTTTTTATTCATCTGATCTAGGGTATGTTCAATGAAATGCATTTGAATCTTAGAGACCTAAAGACATGTAAATGACCTTATTGCAACGGTAAACGCCGAGGCTATCAAATTACGTAGTTTGTTAGTCAATCACGCCAGAACGGCTGAACGGATTTGGATGAAATTTGGCACAGAGATAGATTATAGTAGTATTTATCCCGGTGGCTGGTAGTACGATTCCGTGGGACAATTCCCGTACTCCACGCGGACGAAGCTGCAGGCATAAGCTAGTATTGCCATAAACCTAGCACAAATGACAACTACTGAAAAAATTCTAATGCAAAACCCAATGGCACTGGTCGACCTGGGAATCGCACAGGATCTCATGATTAGCAGTAGCGCTTGCGATCACCGGATCAACAAGTCGAGACGTGTGTTGGTTCGTAGGAGAGATATACAAGGTGTAACATAATAATCGCAAGACCTCCCTTATGGTGTCTCGGACCATGAAACTGAACAACTTTTGTTTTACAAGTTTTCGAAATTCGCAAAAGAAATGGTCTTTCTATAGAACATATATAACATGTAGGTATTGCAAAACTAAAAAAAAGTTATGAATTTCCAACAGTAGAACAAAAGTTGTTCAGTTTCATGTTCTGAGACACCACACGAGAGATCTTGCGTTTATTATGATACACCTTGTATACTATAGTATTACAACTGCTATTTTTCTTTCTTTTTACTGCTGACTATTCATACCGCCCCAGTCAGAACTCTTCAAACAAACAGCTCGTTTTTATTACCTAATCGCTTCTCGTTAATCGCTGGCGTTCGAACAGATGCCTTACATCAGGAAAACACTTGTGATTGCGAATCAATTTACTTGATTTATAATCATTGGATCGTAAAGGCCACAATTCTGTCATGTTCAGTCCACTTCTGAGGGCTTTAAGTCCAACTTTGTATAAGAAGGAGAGAGTTAACAAGTCTTCTGGTCTACAGAATGGGCAGACGGCGTGTGCGATCGCTGACCGTTTGGGATACATCAGTGCTGTGGAGGCGCTGCGACCGGTGACGGAGAATACGCTCAGCCAAGCTGTCGGTGATACCGGTAAGTTGCTTATTTAATTTAGACATTGTATAAAGGATGAAATGGCTAGAAAGGACGTGTCTGATGAAATGACGAGTAATGGAGAAGTATGGAAGAAGAAGACATGCTGCGCCGACCTCAAATAAATTGGATGTATTTTTCTGTTGTTATTGACAGGAGGCTGAAAAATGCTTACAAATTATATATTTTGTCAATTTCATTGCGTGGAAACTATAGGTTTATAGAAAAGGCAAGAAGACAACGCAGTATATTTATTTATTAAATGTATTGCTGGGGAGTTTGTTCCACCACTTCTGCATTAGTAAGTCACTGAGGACGGGCGATTCTGGGGACTGTCTTATAAGAGTATTTTAAACATAATTTAAGTAAAACTTTTGATTTTGAATACTACAAAAGTTTTTTTGGTGAGTCCAAGGATACTTTATCATGCAATTTAGTTCAACAAATCGCAAGTATACCCACTTAATCAGTGCAACACTCCAGTGACACATTGCAACTGCAGATCTTTGATCTAAATGCGTGCGCCTACGCACGGCACGGTTCACGGCACCGTCGCTTGCGCAGCGGATTATGACGGTCATACGATATCCGTCAAAATTTGCGTTTTCTAGAGTTGGGAGCGAGCCAATTGGGTGCAAGCGTCAAGCTGCATTAATATTTGTTTAAAATGCTGCCAGTTTGCATATTCATATTTTTGTTACTTACATCAAAATTAATGAATGATAAAGAAGGCCTGGTGGTGGAGACCTTAATCCAGAAATGGATGACCCCTTAATAGGTTAAGTTTAAGAAATTATAGAATTATAAGGAAATAAGCTATTTTAATTTGGATTTAAAGAAGGACTGGTGGTTATGTTTTCTTTGATTTGTGAAAAAAAAAAAATATTCATTTATTTAACACTTCAAGTATAAAGTACAGAGGCGGACTTAATGCCATAGACATTTTCTACCAGTCAACCATTGAGTGATGCAGAGACAAGCAATATATTTTGTTATAAATATTTTTTGGGATCTCATCTTATAATCTTGTGGACGTTTATCTGTTAGTAAACAGTTCAAGAACATTTTATTCAATAGTACCTACCATACACATTGACCATACAGCTAATGAGTCTTCTAAGAAACAGGTAAATAAATATTAACACTAAAATATTTTCATACACGCAAAATATTTGAATTTCAAAACAATCACACACCTAGATAAATATTATCCAGAAAACTACATGTTGACGAAAACACGGCAAAATCCGCGAAACTAACGACTACTCGACACCGTAACCAGTTTCTGCGAATTACATCATCGACATAAGTTCGCGAAGTATTTGAGTAAGGTCAGCAACATTCGGTTATGTTGTTTTTAATACTCGTGTAGGAATCGTATCGTATGTTTTTATATTATGTCGTCTCAGCGCTGTATTGAATTCCTTGAAAAAAATTGTTACAATGTACAAAGAATTTTATCTGAACTTCCTAATTATAGCATTTTTTAATTATTTATTATTATTAAAAATCTAATCAATTATATACATTAATAAATTAAAATAACCTATATTAACTAACTAACTTAAAAATAAACTTAAAAAATGGCGTCAAAAAACTCCTCCTCAACGTAGTCAACTGGTAATGTACCCAAAAGACTGGCGGCGTTGCCACGTTGTATGGCAACGCTAAGCCTTTGGCCAAGGTAAAAGCCAGCCCTTGGGTCACGGGAAGAGTCAACTAAACGTTTAGAAATGTCCTTGAAAAGGCTGTGAGCACTCGGATCTAGAGTTTCAACCCCAAACGGCTCGAAAATATAGTTACCAATAAGGTTACTATATTTACGCCGCTTGAGGTTCTCTGCAGCCGCAGCCGCAGCCCCAGCACAGCACGATGAGCTAGGAAGATGGGATGGCGCAAGAGTATCGACACAAGTTGCATCCCACACTAAAGGCCTACCCATCTTCCATGGAAACAAAGACATGCCGTCCGGTCTCTTGCCATCGTCGCGTGCCATTTGGTTCTAATAAAGCTGGAACGCCGACGGTGACAAGAGCTCGACGGATGATATCATTTAAGTTCGCGTGTCGTGCAAAGCGGCCCGCACTTCGGCTGCATGAAAGGCCGTGGTGTCCAAGGCTGTTGACAGCTTCACCACAGTGACAGCGATGAGGAGAAAAACAAGGGGCGCCTAGGCGTAGAGCAGCAGCAAGGCGGAAAGTAGTGTCGTCGAGCAAAGTGCCTATGCTCGACGACGGTAGTGCGTGAAGCCAAAGACCCGACTCCCACTCACCTACAGCCAGCAGACGCGCACGCTCAGCAGTAGTAGCAGACGTGAACAGTAAATTGTTCTGCATTTTTTAATTTTTTAGAATTTACAAAATAACAGATTTTTTTTGTTGATCTGTTTTTTGTCGAATCTTCCGTCGACAAAACCCGTTTCTACGGTGGTCATGCTACGCGTGCTGTAGATAAGTTTGATTATTTATTTATAGAGACCACAAAATTGCTCTTGTGGGAATCGAACTAGCAACCCATTGCGTAGAAGGAAGCCAAAGTGTCAACCAATGTGACAAAGATGGCTGCTATTATTCTTTCAGGGTACATGAACTTTAATTGACGAAGGCTGCTTATTTCGGAAAATACAACCAATTGATGTTTTTGGAATCTTATTGATGTTGTTAAAAGTATTGAGTCAATTAGTATAAAGTATTTTTGAGTCAATTTCCTTTGATTCCGATTCCTTTGATTTTCCATTCAATTTGTTTACAAATTGAGGCATTAATAACTCAGTTATGATGATCCCAAAATGGGTAGTAAGTCAAAATTAGCGGCAAAATTTTGTTTCAAGTCAACTTTTTTTGATAAATATAATCTTCTAAAGTGAATAAAAGCATGTACACAATAACCCATGCGATGATTGCGAACATGTTAAAACTAACATAACTTATCGCCTGTAATCACTGGAAGGTTAAGCAAAGGTGTATCCTATATATATATATATATCTATATATAGTCCACCCACACACCCACATTTCGCCAGCTATTCAAAATTAAGTGTTTTAGTTATGCCAGAGTTGTCACCAGTAAAGCCACTCCTACTGCCTTAATCAACTCCTGCGCAAGTAATAGTAGCCGATACATTTATGTCCGTTTTCACTTACTAGGCGACCGCGATAGCCTAAATGTTATTAACTAGCTTTTTCTCCCGGCTTCGCTTCCGTTATGTACGGAAATTAACCCACGGGAACGTTTTAAATGTAGTATATGACACTCGTGGATAATGTAGCTTCCCGTTAGTGAAAGAATTTTCGGAATTTATTTAGTAGTTGCGAAGATTAGCCTCTACATACATCTCCGGTGAGGCGGCGAGCCTCCTTGCCGGATTGCCGCCATGGGATCTGGAGGCGATAGTCCTCGCGCGCCTTCACGAATGGCGCGCGGAGGCACTACGTCGGGGGGAAACTCCGCTGCCGCGGCAAATCGCCGCTCAGCGGACAGACCTCCGGCGCGATCTCATGGTGACATGGAGAGAGCGACTGTCGCAACCCCGTGCAGGGCACGCCACCATAGTGGCGATAAGTCCCCTCTTTGAGGAGTGGCTAGAGAGGCGCCACGGCGCCCTCACCTTCCGCCTGACGCAGGTCCTCACCGGACACGGTTGTTTCGGGAGGTTCCTGCACCGAATCGGGCGGGAGGAAACGCCCGGGTGTTTCTATTGTGAGGATCGTCCGGAGGACACGGTGCAGCACACTGTGGAGGCCTGCCCTGCTTGGGCGAAGCAGCGCCGTGTCCTCGTAGAGGCGATTGGCGGCGGCGACCTCTCGCGCCCGGCCCTGGTTCAAGCCATGGTCCGGAGCGAGAGGGAATGGGAAGCCGTCACCTCCTTCTGCGAAGCAGTCATGCTAGTGAAGGAGGTGGCGGAACGTGAGAGGTAAAGAGCCTCACGTCCCAGCCGCCGCGGGAGACGCCCTGGGCGTCGGGGGTCACGTGGTGGCCCCCGGCCACCGTAGGCGCGGGCCTGTGGACGGCGAGTTTTGGGCTAGCTCGCCGTCCGGCCGTCTTATAACGACAGGCCGTGTCGACGGCGCGTTCGTGTTCCACGCGCGCCTCAAAGAGATGTCAGCAACCACGTAGGGGTCCGCACGGGCCGATGCCTGCCAGGGCTGCGGGACTGTTCGAAAGAGATACTGCGGCCCTGGAACACAAAGGGCAAAGAAGGAACATGGATGGGTTTTAGTCAGTACAGTCTGACACTCCCTTCCGCTCCGCCCAGAGCGGGGGGGGTCATTAGATGATTTCAATTTCAAATTTCAAGCAGTATGTACATCAATCTAAGTAACTTTACGCAAAAAAACTGGGAAACGCCTTTTTTTTTGGGGTGAAAAATCACGTTTTACGGTAGGACTCAATGTAACGCACGCAAATCATTGTGCTGATGGGTGGATTGAATAGTACGGGGGTCGTGGAAGTGTTTAAAGTAAAAATCTTTATTAAAAACAAGTATTAAAAAAAAAACTTGTGAAAAAGTTGCAACTTTGACCCCCAATATAGTAACTAAAAGGTTCCCAGGTATGATCTAAAACAAAAAAAATGATCGAAATGACGGGGAGAACAAGTGCCTTTCGGCTTTTCGTTAAGGGTATTTACACCATTTATAGTCTTAAGTCACGGATAGCTTTAACTGCGCGATTTAGGAATTTGATGCTAGTTCTTCATTTCTGTCATAGATGGCGCTGTAGTACTTTTCGTAGTACCGCTACACGTACAAACAAATACCTCTTTAAAATATTAGTATAGATAATTATGTCGAGCTTTTAAAATCCAATAAAGCGCTTTTCTTTAGACGCTCATTCATGTGTTGCTTAGTGTTACTGAAAACGAGCATAACTATATTTATTTACTCCCACATCAAAGAGTAAAATACAAAATTATGACATTTATGACACACTTTAAGAGTATTGACACAAATAACTACAAAGGCATACAAAATAGGGAAACGATGAAGTCACAGTAAACAAAGTACTTATTTTATTTAATGTGCACCATTCAGTACACAATAACCATGGTACTATATGGACTTATCTATTCACATTCATAATTATGTATGGACTATTGTTAGAGTATGTAAAAAACCATAAATAGTAAACTTTATATGGAACAATTATCTATAACTACTTGTGCCTGGCATGCGTTGCAATGCACCTACCCTACCTACCCCTTTTTTTTTTTCGGATGGGACATCATCAAATGACGGGGGTCCCCTCGCCGCTCTGGGCAGAGCGGAAGGGAGTGTCAGACTTGTACTGACTAAAATCCATCCATGTTCCTTCTTTGCCCTTTGTGTTCCAGGGCCACGGTATCTCTTTCGAACAGTCTCGCAGCACCTACCTACCCTAGCGGTGTGAAATATGGTTTAAAACCTATTCTCAGACCTACCAAATATACATAAAAAATTTCATCAAAATCGGTCGAGCCGTAACACCGTGACACGAGATTTTTATATATAAGAAGATTGTGTCGATGACAAATGCTACATTTATTGTAAAAGTTCCACGATAGGTAGATTTTATAATGTCTAAAAATATATTTTTGTTTTATCTTTTTGCATGTGTTTATCGGTTTTGACCTTTTGCGTGGCGGGTTATGTCATCCACTTAATATGAGTGCGAGATAAGTTCATCGAGATATAATACAGATTTTGCACTGAGAAATATTTTTTAAATACAACTTACGAGATTTCGGTAAAAGAAAGATTCTTCTTCGAAATAAGCAAAATTTGGAAGAGTTTCCCTAATTTGTTAAACAAACTTCAATAGATCAAACACTGTTTTAAGCTTTCACGGTTTACAACTAAACTTATACTGTCACTTACGGGATATCTTCCGCGATCATGGCGTTTGCAACAGCGTCGAAATATCGGGAGCTCAAAATATTGAACAATCACGGAAGATATCCCGTAAGTGACAGTATAAGTTCAATAGATCAGTTAGGTAGCATTTTTTAAGCAATAGGTTTTTATTTATTTTGTTCTTTTCGGGAAACTTACAGCTAATATAAACAGTGTTCTTAAACAATGTGCATTTAAAGGCCATTTACAAGTTTCTACCGATAAACACTTGGAACAAAAAAGACAACAAAAATGGAAGGAACCCATAACACAAATTAGGAATTTGCTACTATTAACAAATAAACACTAATAATACCAGTCTATTACTGCCCTACTGCAGAACAAAGGTCTCTTTTCGTTCAGAAACGGCTTTTTTAACAAAACTGACCCTAAATCGAGCTTGTATCACGAATCTAAACAAATGTGTGAGAAACCTTCACTCATCATCTGTCTAGCCTTTTCCCAACCATGTTGGGAACTTTCAGGGTCACTAGATGTAGCTATACCAGTATTTCACATGGAGCGACTGCCTATCTGACCTCCAAAACCCAGCTAGAACTGGGTAATACGATACCCTTTCGCAAGACTGGTTGTCAGACTTTCGAGCCGCTGACTACCGTTAACGACTGTCAAAGATCTACAAATGACAGCCGGGACCAACGGCTTAACGTGCTTTTCGAAGCACGGAGGAAACTCGGTATGTAATGGGTGGTCACCCATCCACGGACTAACCTAGGCAAGCGCGGCTTAACCTAAAAAGATCGACCGGCTGTTTATTTAGCGAAGATCTGAGCGAGCCGAGTGAGAAAACTTAATTGTGAATGCCAATTTGATGTGTGCCGCTTACAAGCGCTTTGTATTGATTATTTTGATATTTCTAAGTATAGGTAACTAATAATTGTTCTACAAATGTAAACATACCATGCGTCAGTAGTATTTTTTTACATAGTCCTCTATAGTCTCTATTCAAAGCTGCTAAAATCACGTGTGTCCAAGGTCCTGGCTTAGTCATCATCCTTAATATGTGGTGACTACTATGACCAGACGAATTACATTAAAATCATTACCTACTTACAAACAATACTAACAAAAGTAAATGATGTTATGACTAATACATAACCGGTATCTTGTTTGTGTTAATAAACAGATATGTATGCGTCATCTGTCTGTTATTAAATGATTACTTGCGTTATTGATGAATTTGTTTCTTTGTATTACAGGATAATGTATTTGAAAATTACGGGTTTGGACATATTTTTCCTGAAATCATGTTTATTTTGATTAATTCTGCAGTTAGTGGTACATATACTGCAACTGTACGTTATTTATAATGGGAATTTATTACTAAATTACTAATTTATTAGTTCAATAATAACATCGTGTTTTTCTCCGCCGAATTTTCAGTTGTTTGGAGTAAATATAAATCACAAATGTTGTTGTTATTGATTGACCACAGAATACTGTGATGGAAGGGAAGAAAAAAACGTGTTGCGCCGACCCTAAATAGAATGGGACAAGGGTAGGAAGATGATAATGACAGAATACTGTGATAACTATAAATATTAGGTCAAGTACCCACCTTTGTGCATAACTAGTTTGCATTTCCAAGGAAAACCTCGTGAGGAAACCTGCATGTCCTAAAAATCGAAGACATGTGACATTATACCAACCCGCAGTGGGCCCGCGCGGTTGATTACAAAATCCCCTCCCTCTGAAACAGCGGAGTCAAGAGTCCCAACAGTGGAAACATTATAGGCTTTAAAGCAAGCAGGTTAAATTAAAATAACCGTTATTTGCGACGTTTCTCAACGGTTCTTACTTTCCAATCTCATATGAATAATTGGCATTCAATTTAAAACAATTATAATTGACCTTGACAAGTGCAGCTGACCTTTTCTTTACGCTGAACTTGAACTCAGCATTCGATGTCTACACAACGTCAGGAAAGGACATTTCAAAAGCATCAATTTGTTTACGTTCTGTTTATAAATGACAACGTTTGAGATGAAAACTTTAAATGTTTTGACAATAATGAATTTATAGCGCAACAGCTGGCTTTTCATTTGCGCACTGTGTGTTCAATTGCTTTGATCATTGCTCTTGATCATTGCTCTCGTCAATAATGGTATAAAAAGCTATTTAGTATACATCTTCGACTTATCGTGTTTTTCATAGCTGTTTCAGTGTGTTCTGAAAGCACCTCTGTGTTGTCGTAGTCGTCAGTTCATGTTTTATGAGCTACTAGACCCGCCCCGGCTTCGCACGGGTGCAATATATATGTATATATATAAACCTTCCTCTTGAATCACTCTATCTATTACTGAAAACCGCATCAAAATCCGTTGCGTAGTTTTAAAGATCTAAGTATACATGAAGGTGGGGCACTTGCTCCACCCTACTCTCTGACCCGAAGCTAAGAATTTTTAGGCAAAATTAATATAATGACAAAACTAAATATTCCTTTCGACAAAATTTAATAACATTTTTCGCATGAAAATAAAAACTTGGTTAAGGTCAACAATGACAGAAAACCATCTTGTTGGCCTCTGTATGATGAATATGCATAGAAAGATAGTTCTGGAAGCACAACATACATTTGAAAACGAAATTTTAGCTAGATTTAGCCAGAACCCTCGCAGGTTATTATTGAAATAAGGTGTAGTACATAAAACGTATCAGTCAGAAAATAAAAATCATCTTTAATTCCCTACTACTTAGTTTATTTACTTCTGCCCCACCCCTTAAAAAATGCTGGGTACGCCCGTGGAAGCGACTTTGTTTTATACTATGTAGTATGAGCTAAGTACAGTATATTCAACTTATCGCTCTCATCATGCCAGTTTCAGAGTCGGGTTTTGACAAAACCCTCATGTTCTTTCGTAGTTGTCAGAAATTATTCAGTGACCTCCTCTATGAGCATTCATCATCATAATCTACCAAGTCTTTTCCCAACTATATTGAGGTCGGCTTCTAATCTGATTGGATGCAGCTGAATACCAATATTTACATGGAGCAACTGCCTATCTGACCTATGTATATCTTATTTATTTAACATTTCAAACACAAAGTACAGAGGCGGACTTAACGCCATAAGCATTTTCTACCAGTCAACCTTTGGGTATTCTTTGGGTGGTACGTATGTGGTCTGATGTCTTCCTCTTTGAACATTAATTGAAAAGGTTATTTAGAGGTCTTTGCCTAGTTTGTAGTGGCGGTTTGGCTGCAACAAACATGAATTAAAGACATCGTTAAACCACCAAATACTAATAGACACTGAGGGTCTGCACTTTCCACCCTTATGCCCTAAACAATAAGGTTGAAAAGTGATCGACCATCAGTACATCCCATAAATAAATCTAACCTCACGTTACCATATAAACAGACAACAATACCGATATTAGTACAGTTTAGCTAGCCTATGAGTGCATCCATTGTAAGCAAATCATCCGATATTTGCCCACAATGATCTGCCTACTATTCCATACATTATTCATACGTGTCCAATCTTTTATTGCAGCTGAATGATGCACCGTATGGGCCGCGTACTCGTTTTGTCATTGTGGTACGGCCATGAGTTTGGTTCCGGATGAATAATTACAATTCTTGGGACACTTGGGTACAATATACCGCATGGAAACAAAACTATTGTTCGATACATTTTATTGAATTGCTAGACTGTATGGCTTGTAGATACTAGCTTGTTCAGCTCAGTAATAATAATTAAACAACATACTTACAATACGGCTACACATCATCATCTGCCTAGCTAACTATGTTGGCGTCGGCTTCCAGCCTAAACGGATGCAGCTGAATACCAGTATTTTACATGGAGCGACTGCCTATCTGACCTCCACAACCCAGTTAGTACTAGGTAATACGATACCCCTTGGTAAGACTGGTTGTCAGACTTTTTGGGCCACTGACTACCTAACGACTGTCAAAGATCTACAAATGACACTCGGGACCAACGGCTTAACGGCTACAAAATAAAAATAAATATTAATCGGCTTTTCGGCAACAGAACCACTGCATCAAATACTGCTGAAGTGGTAAAGTCAAAACTACTGCTTATGTTTTTCTCACTCCTCTAAAATGAAGATTAGTTAAAGAAGAGCGACTTCAAATCCATAGAAAACAGTCCTGCCCCAGATCTTTCTCCGATCGTGTCGGAATGCCGACCCATAAAATGTAAGAGAACGGATGGTGTACTGGTTACAACATCTCTTGCTTCGATAGCTTATCTCCACTGAGATTGATCACAATATAGAATCCGGGATTCAGGAAGTCCATTATAATCTTCTAAGTTCTTTTGCAACAATGAACTCGCTAAGTCATCAATAAATTCTAACGAAGTCTATTCAGATAAATCACGGATTTCTCAATCGTGAGCAAGGAAACCGTTCCCCTCTAGGTCAGCTATCAGTTAGTTAGATTATTCGATAAAGGTTTGCGCTTGCGTCTAGGCTGAGTTCATGCGTTAGCATTCGTGTAGGCCTAGCCTTACGTCATTGCCTGATATAGTGCTACAGTATGACCAATTAAAGTTTGCAGTTCAAGGTGGCGCTGCTTGTCAAGAAAAAACGCATCGATATGTCAAACACATCGGTACATTGGTACATTTATTTTAGTTCTGTTTTTTTTTACAGATAAGTTGGTTGAACTGTGTATGGTTTATGGTGCTTGAATGGCATGGTCAGGAAAGCGTTGTTCTTAATAATTTGTGAAAATGTCTAAGGAAATTATAAAGAAAAAAAAAAAAAAAATATTATTTTCTATAGTCGGTAGCATAAAAGACAATGAAACAAAGTCACCGACTTCCGAAAGTAAAGTTATTTTAGACTTTTTTTGTGTTTTTTTGGAAGTCTGTTTTTTTTGCAAAAAAGTTTTTTTATTTTACCCGTTTTAGTTGTTGACACACAAATTCTTGTCACGGAACATTTTTTTACAAGTAACTAGAAGTTTGTGAAATCGGTTCATAAATGACGGATTTTTTAGGTAACAAACAGAACTCCTCCTTCTTTTGAAGTCGGTTAAAAACAACTAGTTCTGACTAGGCACCGTGCAGCATTGTATTTATAGTTTTATTGTGTCACAAATGTCGCAATGTTAGGTTATCAAATTATATCACTATCAGTATAACTCGTTCATCCGTTGTTAACAGAATTAAAATAATATTGTTCTATTTATTTCTGTTGTATCACGGTTTTGGTGGGAAAATACACATTAATTTAAAGACCGAAAACATAACCACAGATATAAAAGTTTATCTTAGGTAATATTCAAAATGTATAAAGTCCAATAAATTAGCAAATAAAGTGACTTAAAACTACGTTTAGTGTTTATATTTTGTTGCACATTTTGTACATATGTTTTGAAGCATTTCTGTAAAGCGTGATTCGGAAATATATTTAAATTAAAATACCGAAGAAGTCAGGGCCAAAATATCTCTATTGTTCCGAATGCATTATTCCTAATGTAACCCGGAATATAAATAAAATTAGTTGTAGTGTCAAAGATTTATATTTCAAACAGCTCTTCCGTTATCATAATGATCATTGTCTAAAAATAAACTATTCTTAAATGTCAACTGTTTCAAGGTTTATGTCGTAAGATTAAATGATTAAAATTACGAATTTTATTTCTACAAATAACTAGTCTAATATGGGTATCAGGTATTTTAAAAATCGTAGTCATCACGAACATAAAATTAATGATAATACTTGTACGCCAAATGGCAAAACATACAACACATGAAAAAAAACATCTCACACACTTTGTAACTACCCATAATAACAAATAAACATTCTGATTCCGAACCTCCACTTTTCAACAAGTCGTGCGTCGAAAGTTCTGTCTGTTACTGTAAGCCAGTATTAACACATAGCTGGGCCTCCACTGCCTCTCACCATGACCAGTTTTATTGGTCCACGGTCAATGAAGACCACTGGTCATTCTTTTTGTCTAAAAACTGTCTGCCTTCTACGTAAAACTCGTATTTACGTAGTTGAGTCAGTATGTCAGTGTTTCGTAAAACTGAATACCAGCTGCCAAAATCATAAAATAATATTATGGTTTCAGGACTCACTCGCGTTATTTTGTCATGAAAATCGGAGCAGTAAATGTCTGGTTACTAGTAATAAAATTCAGTAATGTTGAGTTAATAGAAACATCATTTGGAGCGTGCAACCCACAAAAAATAATAGTCAACCAAGTTGCTCCCAATCATTGGTCCCCATATTTTGTGGTCTTCATATCGAAAACCTAATCAGGTAGTCAATGGCCCGAAATTATGACAACCAGTCTTACCAAGGGATATTAGTATTACCAAGTACTAACTGGGTTGTGGAGGTCAGATCGCTCCATTTAAAAAGTAGACAGAGTTACTTTCACTATTATGCGAATACTTTCAGCCCAAAAGATGTCGAGAAAGAAAACTACTAGAACTTAGGTACCTACTACAGCGAGCTATGCACATGATTTAACACGAATCCCAACCATCTAATTAGCATCGGATTAGGTATGTAGATGATTAATAGTGGCATATCAGATATTGGGCAACTGTCCAGCTCGCTAACTAGTTACTGGTTGGATAATTCAAATGATTGCCATGTATTTCACACCATACAATTTAGGCATCACATACCCCAAGCCATAATCAGCCTATAATGTTCCCAAAGCTGGGACACACGGCCTCCTCTCTATGAGAGGGAATGGGCTATAATCAAGGGGTAACGTATTACCCAGTAATAACTGTACTGGGTAATACGATACCCCTTGGTAAGACTGGTTGTCACACTTTCGGGCCACTGACTACCTGTAACGACAGTCAAAGATGTAGAAATGACAGCCGGGACCAACGGCTTAACGTGCTTTCCGAGATACGGAGGAAACTCGGTATGTAATGGGCGGTCACCCATCTACGGACCAACCTAGGCAAGCGCGGCTTAACCTTAAGATCGACCCGAGAGGCTGTTATTATTTAGCCACGAGCTCCTCTACTGATGGACACACACACATCTCTACATGTGTACTGATGCACACGCTCCCACCGGTCTGTCTCATCTACCACCACTGGTGGTGGTTGCGTCTGATTCAGTCGCAAGATGACCTGGGTTAGCATATAGACTACTTTTTATCACGGTAGTACATTCTCGTGGAATAATTTCCGAGCTCAAAGCAGATGAAGCCACAGTCAAGTAATAAGTTTTGTTACATTATTAGAAATTTAATATCCAGAAAGTAGTATAACGATTTCAAAGAGACTGCGGAAATTGAAATGCCGTCTTATTCGACGAAAGCATAAAAAGCCAATAGCTTTATTTATCTCTCTCTCTCTCTCTCTCTCTCTGTCTCTCTCACACACACACCTTTGGAAAGCAGACGGCTTTCTTCATAATTATGCCTAACGCACGTATGGCCAACAAATCATAAGAGACTAAAAAACAGAAAATTTTAAAATAATAAGCAATCTGTCCCACAAAATCTAAAAAGTTGGTGCACATATATCTATTAACTCTCGTCCCTCGTATGAGCCGTATGCTCATGCGCATCTGCTAGCTGCGGCACAATCGTTATCTAATCAATGCACAATGCCTGTCACAAGTCAGTGTGCCACTCCGGCCGCTCGCTGGGAACCAGTTCCATTTATAACGCTCTCCCTATTTAGTTTGTGTGCTTATGTTGAGCTAATATTGTTATACAGTCAAGTGCATTTGATTGTGGGTTTATACGCAAATACTTGCAACGCCCCCAAGCCGATAGAGTACTTGAAATAAACAGGTGCAGCCTACCATCTAATATATTTGATCGAAGGGTGCGGCAGATCAGCTATAGGACCTTTGGAAAGCCTCTTCTCATATCATCATCTGCCTAGCCTTTTCCCAACTATGTTGGGGTCGGCTTTCAGTCTAACCGGATCAATCTAAGCTGAAAACCTGTATTTTACTTGGAGCGACTGCCTATCTGACCTCCACAACCCAGTTAATACTGGGTAATTCGATATCTCTAGGTAAGAACTGGTTCTAAAACTTTAACTTTAATTTCAATGGTTTAACGTGCTTTCCGAGGCTCGGAGGAAGCGCGGATGTAATGGGTGGTCAACAATCCACGGACCAACCTAGGTTAGCCTCGTCTTGTGTAAGAAAGAAAAAGCGCTGATCAATATTGTTCACTTTTGACGATATTTACCATTATTAATTGTCCATATCCGTTCCATGCCGTCTATCAGTGATGTTAGCTCTGTCAGTGTTGTGAGACTAAATTGTGAAAAAGGTTGAGCTTCTTCGTCTGCTGTAGACATCCTGAAAGGTGGTTTGAAAATTTAAGGCATCATCGGTCTTCCTATCAAAAATGCCATAAACAAATCCTCGTTCACAAATAAACATCTAAACGAACGGTAACAGACCATCCTAGCCAGATATCTTAGTGCACAATAACAAATCAACTAAACGTAAAGGCAAACTAAACCCGGATCCCGCCTACATTGAAGACGTTCCACTTGCGCTTGCGCCTGTACACAGACAATTAGCTTCGGACTTTCTTCAAAGTTAGTGTTCACTAGTTGCATTTATCGTTTTAGCAAGGAAACAGACAACACTGGTAACTAAGACGTAAGGAACATGGATGTGTTTTAGTCAGTACAAGGGGGGGGGGGGTCCTTTGATGATTTTCCTAAAAATAAAAAATCTGGACGACATACAGGCGCCATCTTTTTTCGTGTGGCGGTTTCTTATTCTTCTTGGACTCTTATCGAGCCAGCTCCTTCATCATCATCATTTCAGCCGAAAGACGTCCAGTGCTGGACATAGGCCTCCCCCAAGTGTCGCCACATTGACCGGTCCCGTGCGAGTCGGTCAGCTCCTTACTTAGATATTTATGGTTAGGTGCAGTCCAAGCCCCTTGTTAACCTCGTCACCAAGCGATAGAAATATTGATTATTCTAATAACCTGTTATTAATTAGTATGAGCATAATGCTCACTGCCCGTTGCTGTCACTGCTCACTGTCCAGAGGACACACCTTTACCGGCATTTTGCGACACCCAAATTTAAGAGGGGGTGGTTGTTTTTACGTTCCAAATCGCAATGCTCCTACACCCAAGACCGTTGAAAGGTGTCTACGCCAACACCTTCCGTATTTATCTACTCTACTGGTTTCCTTTAGGTCAATGCATCGGTCCACCTAGCTGGATGCATCCTCTAATCTCCTAATATTTCTCTATGTAGGCAGATAATACGTGTGCATTTATTGATGACGTGTAGATCTATATTCCTGATCTAGTATTTATGATTGGGCAACATCACGTGGCGCTGCCTTGACACTACATGACCCAATAACGGTTCAACACACGATTGGTATTTGGACTGATAACTGTTGCTAATTTTGGTTGGCGCCTGAATTAGAATGAATAACTATGTTTCGTATCAACATCTTTAAGAGCCTGTTGAAGTTCCTTGACTCCTATTAGTCAGCATGAAGAGTCTTGACAAAATATTGATTTAATCAGCACAAAATAGATGAATAGTTCCTAAAGAGAATAGGAAGATATTTATTTATTTAAAACTCATTAGATCACAATTTGACTGCCTCGTTGGTCTAGTGATCGCAAGCGTGACTGTTGAGCATGTGGTCCTGGGTTCGATTCCCGGGTCGGGCAAAGTGTTATTGGGTTTTTCATCAGGAGCTTCTCAGTAACAGCCACGGAGTCAGGATTAGTGCCCGGTTGAAGGCAATAAGTTTTTACATAGGTCTTAAACATACCTGGCGAAATGTGGGTTTACTAATGGATACACCTCTGCCTAAGGGTGTTACACACCACAGTACAGACAGTTTCTACTACACCGATTTAATCGATCGTTGTTATTTCTACCATCAATCGATTGGTGATCGGCGATCGATTGATGGTAGAAACTCCCTAACTCTTCGGGAATTACATGCGTGATGTTTTGTTAGAGCACAGACATAAATAAATAAATACACCAAACATCTGAGGACCATTACGCAAATACTGGACACCCGTTTTCCAAAAACAACTACGTCTATAAATTACTCTATTACTTGCCGTAGTTCTCATACGTTTCCGGCTAATCTTCGTAATGCTTCGAAAACAAAAGAAGTACAATTGGATAATTACGGCACATGCGTCATGCGTCCGCAACGTAACTCATTCATTTATTTCGGTATGTTTTCAAAGCGGTTCGCGCCACCCGTCAATTCTAATAACACCATCGATTAAACCGGGTGTTTGTTTGTTTGTGAAATAGTTGTGTGGCAACACTTGCCGAAGTCAGTCCGTGGATGGCTAACCGTCCATTCCGGGCACCCTTTTGTGCCCGGAAAGCACGTTAAGCCGTTGGTCCCGGCTGTCTTTTGTAGATCTTTGACAGTCGTTGCGGGGTAGTCAGAGACCCGAAAGTCTGACCACCAGTCTTGCCAAGGAGTATCCAAAAACTAGGTTAGATAGGCAGTTCTCCATTCTGCATTTGGTTAGACTGGAAGCCGACCCCATCATAGTTGGCAAAAGGCTAGGCAGATGATGATGATGTTACAGTTTTAGCTGTTGTTTCTGATACGGTATTCATAATTAACCCTGTAAAGTAAAGCTTTAGATTCTCTAATTCTCCCCTATCTTATCTACTATATTGTATTTGGATCTTATCTGCCATGAGATTACAGTTTGGACTTGACCGATATTGGAAATGGAATGGCTAATGATTTAGGTCTGGTTTTTCGTACTTATACGCTTTTTTTTAAAACCCATCCATGTTCTTTCTTTGCCCTTTGTGTTCTAGGGCCGCGGTATCTCTTTCGAACAGTCCCGCAGCCCTGGGTACTAATACGCTGACTACATCCTGTAAAATCCAGTCCTTTCTTTACATTCGATCCATTTCTTGTCCTCTGCAAACGCTAGCGAAGATCTTTATCTCAGCGTGTCGATCTCTATTGAGTCAGTGCAGAATTTAGCTACGAGTATGGTGCTACCTTTAGCGTCTATCAATTCCTCTGTAACTACAATGGTTTTCACCGTTAAGATTTCGGATTTTCACACGGAGATCCTTCTCCGTCCAGACTTTTCATCGCAGGCCATTAAAACCTTTTTACCTTCAGACACTCATCATCATCATCATCATCATTTCAGCCAAAAGACGTCCACTGCTGGACATAGGCCTCCCCCAAGTGTCGCCACATTGACCGGTCCCGTGCGTCTCGCATCCAGCGGATCCCTGCAACCTTTACCAGGTCATCGATCCACCTAGTGGAAGGCCTTCCAAAGCAACGTCTTCCGGTTGGCGGTCGCCACTCCAGAACTTCGGACCTTCAGACACTGTTAATTATAAATTTTAGACTTTGAAACCAACATAGAAAACAAAGTAGAAATATCCGGCTTTTATTTGTTTTTAAAATAGCCGTATAGCCGTGGGGCTATCAAAGTACGCCGATACCGATGGTACAGCCGTAATACGTCATAGCTTACTTGGCGAAATGCCATTGTTTTCACATTCTAACGCACGGGTCGAGGTGGAAACCGGCATGTGGATATTTATGAAAATTACTCTCTCGGGGGTATTTTTAGAATGCCCTATGACAGGGTGAAGGACTTTTTAAAGTTTGTTTTTGGATTTTTGTCATTATTTTCGTTTTGGTAGAGTCAGATTTTGTTTGTAGATATTTATATTATAATCAGTCTATGTTTCACTGCTGGGACACATGGGGCCTTTTCATGATGGTGGGTCATAATCCACAACGCGGGCCCAGTGAGAATTGGCTGATGTCACGTGTCTTCGAAATTGTGTTTCTAGAACATGCTTGATGGAAAACGATATTTGCAATCGGTATCTACTTGTCTTTCAGTCAATCTAATAAACTGCAAGCTGCCGCATTACTTTTGATCGTGTCTGTCTGTATGTTTACTTAGATGAATCTCAATTGATGCAGTATTGCTTTTCGTAAGGTTTCCAGTATCACTTTTCTCACGATTTATTGATTAATTTGCAGTCTCCTTTCTCAGAATTTTTATTATTCTTATATCATCGTCAATCATCAATATCATTATGGCTTTCTTCAAATTCAAATCTGTCATTAACAAGTATAAATATGACTCTTGACACAGAGATGACTCATGCACTTAGATATTAATGACTACTTCACTTCTGTTGTGATTTAAGTATAGGTTTCTATGAATTAAAGGTGCTATTAGATCATTTTACGAAAATACTACGACACGTGTTTGTATCAATGAATAACTACACCAACTGCTCGCGAAATAACTTCTGATGACGTCACTGGCCATAAATTCAGCCTAATACTTTTTGGAACCTATAATTTTGCGTTGTATATTTTTTTTACCATAGAGCAAAGAAGTTTGTGCTGTACCATAGATTCGCTTTTCTTTCTCGTGGGAATTGAAAACTTTCCAATCATGTCATTGTGCTCAATAGAAATGGAATTCTATCGTTGTATGGTTTCTTCAACTCGTCGATAATTTGAAACATCATTGTTCTTTAATTCATACACTTCAAGGCTGCTTATTATTCTTTAGTTGTAATAAAAAGAAGATATGACTGGTTTAGTACGTGACTTATTCATTTAACTATATTTTTAATGATTTTCCTGTCGACTCTTCGTACCTAACCACAAACATTACTCGTTAGCTATATCCCGCGACTTCGCCCGCGTTATAGTCAGAAATTATCCCATGGGAACGTCCTTTTTTTAAACATAGCCTAGCCTCTGACATTCGGGTATAATGTAGCTTGCCATGAGTGAAAGAATTTTCGAGCTCGGATCAGTATTTCTGAAGATTTACTCCTTTATCAAAAATTTACCTCTTTATCATATTAGTGTAGATAACTCCACTGAACCTCTCTTATAGATTAACCTGAAGAAGTGTAGACTGAAAATTATTAATGTGATGCACCCAAAATTAGATACACGTCCCGAAATACCCCAACTCGCAGTCATGATCGAACAATTTACGTAGGAATAGTGGTCTGTGAGAGAGTCGGTGTGCTATGTCTGTTTTTTGAATGCAAACGCACGTGAGGCCGGCGTCAATGATACAGCGAGCGAACAGTCAACGCGCGACCTCTCGACGCTTATCACGACGCACAACACTACAGTATTCAATTAACGAATCAAGTTAATTCGATTCACATACGACCGAGGGACGGTATTAGTCGCACAGCTGGACGAAAATAAAAAAAAGAACTTAAAAAACCCGCGAACTTTACTCAATTCTCTTTTCAAAATTTGAGTGCTCATGCTAATTTATGGTGTTTAGTGTTACCCTACGTTGTTAATTTCCGCGGATATTTGATGATGTAACTGTGAACTGTATGGTTCCTTTGTTTCGTGATCAAGCTCGGCAAACAGTGATTTCTGAGAAAACTGAAAGTGATACAGTGAAACGCTAATTGCTGGATCATTTCCTGCTGGTTATAGGTACGTCAAATTACAAATTCTTGTCTCATAATCCTTAATTGTTGATCATTTTTGTGTGTATATGCAGTACCGGTGCGTTTGTGGCGAAAAGCCAAAATTTATTATTAAACTCGCAACAGAAACTGAAGTTTTACTCAGTACGAGAAAACGAAGGTTATTTTAGCGACAGATACACATGATTTTTTATTTAATGAGCGTGTCAATTTAACTGATAACGAGTCTTCTATTTTTAGATAGATCAATCATTACTGGCTTGATTATTACTTAGACTAAAATATCTGTGGTCTAGCAGAAAATGATTCACGGATCAATCAGTATACAGCATGTATCCCATAGGTGTGGTCATATTTAAGGATGTTGATAAGACCATCAATCTAAACGATTTTTCTATAACATCATCTAACATCATAATCATCAAAAAAGAAAATCAGCTGTCCCTTACACATTTTTCAGATACACACATTTAAAAAATGTAAGCACTCGACACGAAAACGATGTGTCAACAGCTAAATATGTTTGCATCGTAGTTATTAATTAACACATTTTCCTACACCCACTAAGTATGTCTAATTAGCTATACAATGCTAAATTTAGTATTTCACACTTAGGTAGGTATTGGATCGAATATTTAAAGTAAACAAATTGTTCTAGATAGCCTAGGTTGAACGAGCAACTAAAGAGCTGTTTACCTAAAAACTATGCGAGATCGACCTTGATGTAACGCAGTCTATGAAGCAGAAAATGGTGTTTATTGTAATATTGCACACCATGACGTTAACAGAAGAAACTAACGATGGCCAAATTAAGTTTGGCATGTGCTTTAAAATCACAAAAAAAAAATACAATTGTCTAACTTTAACTTAAGACTTGTGAAATAGAATCAGTCTCTTCTTATTTCAAATTTTTAAATCAATTTGATATTATAAAAATTTAATTTCAATTTTGGGAACAGTTTCCTTTCAAATTGTCCTCATCAAAATATGTATTATGGTTTCCCTGATTTATAACTTCCTGTATGGTATTTTAACGACCGAATATTATAATATTCCGATTTAAATGTTAATACTCGGTAAACTGTATTTCCTTTTGTTCAACAATGCAAAAGACCACCATTTTATAAGGTAACAACTACAAAATAGATAATAACCAGGGAAAATACAAAATATGTCTGTTACTGTTGGCCTAAATCATCCCACTGCTGGGCAAACGCCTCTCCCTATGACTTCCAGTTCTTTCGATACAGAGGGCTAATGAGGATCACTGATTGTTGGTTTTGAAACCAGCATATTGTGTTTAAACAGTAATTAAAATAAACACGGTCAAAATGTATGGAACGACAGATTTTAAATAAATACCGATGTAAAATGTCTATGTCGGGGGGTTCAGACTGATGTACTGAATACGTGGTAACCGTTTTAGCGTCGGTCTCCCTTCCACGCCTGTATATCACATTGAGTTCTACAAAGAAACTGTCACACATGTATAACTGACAGAGACGAGGAGACGACACTCTTCAAAGCCAAACTTTTTCAAAAACTTGATGGGCCAGAAAATTGAAATATGCGGCCAAACTTAAAAATATCGGCCTCCACTTAGCTACTATGGTTATCATAGCTATTTGATGATGTAATACGGCTAAATTGACCTCCGTCTGATGTGAGTTATCTCGGGTATATGTTGGAACCAGTTTCTAATGTAGGTTGTACTTGGAGCATAGAATAAAGCGGATATGACAAGTTTTTGGAATATAGTGATGCATGGTTATTTTGGCGCGTGGTCACATTCGAAACTAACGGTGCCAGCTTTGTTTTTTTTTAAATATAATTTCCACAGACAATTTTACAAATGTTTACCAATAGCGCTCTAGACAATGTCAGTCAAGCGCTAAAAAAAAATATGAGAGCGTTTTTCTTTTTTGGAGAGTGGAGAGTGTACCCCTTATCCAGGAATTAGTGACCAAAAAGGTGCAGCTTTGGCACTATATTTTCTGTCTGTCTTTTTGTTACGGCTAATCTCCGAAACGGCTGGGCCGATTTTGACGGGACTTTTACTCGCAAATAGCTGATGTTATAAGGAGTAACTTATTTTACTTTTATTTTAAGAAAAATGATAAGGGTTACGTGAAAAAGAAATGAAAACCCATGAAATTGTTAACAAAATTCGATTCAAATAGGAAAGTCATATTTTTATAATAATTTAATGCAAAGGCAACAGCTAGTGTTTAATAAACTACATACGTCAGCCAAATGTAATCTTCACCATCCACACTGTTACTGTATTAACTGTGTTGTGGAAATTGGTCATAAACATGACACAAGGGAACCGACATAAAATTAATCGATTTTCAACAATAATTTATAGCTCGATGTCCGTAATAAAATCACCAGTTTAGCTATTCAATTAATGGATGACATTGTACCACTATTTTGATTTGAAAAGGTAAATCCTCCTTTTTCTATCGTCTAAGCTTCCAGTCTCCTCATATGCCTAGTCTTATTCCAACTATGTTAGGGTCGGCTTCCAGTCTATTCAAATCCCTCATCTCTGTCCTCAGGACTAGATTGAGGTCAAGAGTAGGTCCATTTAAAATAAAAAAATGCAGCTGGATACCAGTATTCTGGTTAATACGATACCCCTTGGTAAGACTGGTTGTCAAACTTTTTGGGCCACTGACTACCTGTAACGATTGTCAATTAACGAGCTTTCCGAGGCACGGAGGAAACCCGGTATGTAATGGGAGGTCAACCATCCACAGACCAACCTGGGCAAGCACGGCTTAACCTAAAGATCGACCTGAGGGGCTGTTATTATTTAGCCACGAGCTCTCAAGTATGTTATGAACCTCAATTACAAGGTTGAAGCTAATAATATATAATATAATATTCCACAACTATCACACAACGCCGTCTAGTCTCAAGCTAAGCAGAGCTTGTGTTATGAGTACTAGACAACTGATAAACATACTTATATATATAAATTACATCAAGCAATATTTTCTGAGCCCAATCAAGAACCTTTAAAGGAAGAAATTAAAGAGAAGCCATTGAACAAACCTATCAATCTGAGCACAGGATCTAAAACGCGTAATATCCACAATTCCACCTGTTTAATTGAATTGATGCTACATTTCCATTTGCAATTTTTAATTACTTAGCCACCAGCTCCAAGCTTCCAGTCTACCTTTATAAAATAAATATAATATCTCGATGTATCCAGTACAGCTTAGAAATTACCATACCCGTTGCCCGCTGGAGTATAAATATCGTTTTAAGTTATTTTTAGTTCACCGTTATCGCGTTTTCTCCCCGATTTAACCCTCAATCCGTTTAGGCTCTAATAACTTTATTCGTTTATTATTCTTTATGATATTCGAGACACTGTTTGGTGGAGAGTTGAATTTGTTAGTTGTGTTGAGAATTTTGGTCAGATCAAGTGATAGTAACTTGGAAAGTCACTCGAACTAGTTTTATAAGCTTTTTGAGACCTGCACGCGTAGCATAACCACCGTGGAAACGTGTTTTGTCGACGGAAAAATCGGTAAAATGACAGATCAACAAAAGAACAGTCATTTTGCCGATTTTTCCGTCGACAAAACACGTTTCTACGGTCGTCATGCTATGCGTGCTGGAAGTACTGATATGCTTGACTGACCTACTGTTGTGGCTGAAAAGCCTTGTGGTAATCCGTTGCCATGGTATGGGAAATAGGCATGTGATGCGGAGGAAAGCGAAAATGCTAGGCTATAAAAGTAGGGGAAGACCAAAGAAACGATGTATGGACTGTGTGAAAGATGATATGGCTAGAAAGAATGTGACGAGTAATAGAGAAGTATGGAAGAAGAAGATATGCTACGCCTACCTTTAATTAACAGAAGAATAATGTACAACTGATAAGCCTCTAGAAATCATCAAAGATTCCTAAAAGGTCCAGCCAATGGAATAATCAGTAGCGTCCTATTCCTTGTGTACGCTTACAAATTCTTAATGGATATAATGGTCAAATTCTCACGAATCATTATAGCGGTCTGCAATGAAGAGGATCGTGTTCAACCAATGTACATTGACGGGCTAACGGTTTCATAACATGACCCTGGTGGTCATATTATAAAACTTAAATAACTTTGAACGTATACAATATACGTGCCACATAGCATGGCGTACTGTTTACAATAATTTAACAAACAACCACAAGGCTTGGCATTGATGACTCAATACTCAACTCAGTTTGACGAATGCACCGTGAATGCAAAGCGGAGGAAATCGTATCTAATGTTATGTAAAACATGGTCCTTTTGTTACTGTAATAGCTTGCACTGGATAAGGAAACCTTATCGGTATTCCTTTAATCTCTTTGCCAGTTAACGCAGGCTTTTACTTACGTTAGAACATTTCACTCATTTTCTTTCCCGATGTTGTTTTTACGTTGCTGTTTTAAACAGAATTCGAAAAAGAGGAGGTTCTTCAAACGTGTGTATATTTCATTTATTTTTCGTGTGTTTTCGACTGTTGTTTTTGTTCGTATCATTATTTTATTTTATTTTTATTTCGCTCAACAACAATTGAATACACTGCTACAAGATATGAGATACATCCAATAGAGCCAAAGATTAGTGTACCAACCTCTTACACAGGTAAGCACATAATGCATTATATAACATGAAATAATACAGGGTGTAAGGGACAGCCCTCCACAAACTGATGGGGTGAATTCAGTATATCATACTAAGATGACCGGTACAAGAAATTATTTCAGGAATGTTATATAATAAATTTGATTTGTTTTATTTCCTCACACGCAATGTATCATTACCGTGGCGAAACTTACGTAGCTAACGGCAAGCGCAACGACGTGTTCGATGAACTCTGTAGCTAGGCAGGAAGTGAACAGCTGATTTCACAAGTCGTTCGTTAGAGTATTTCAACATCCATTGTTGGATTTTTTATTTTAGCCGTATAATTTACATAAATGGAATACTGCGTACAGGGAATGTAATTTTACATTGAAATGAAGGAATAGTAACTGAAAAAAATAAATAAAAAATTAACATTTTCCGGAGAAAAATACCAGTGGAATATGATTCAAAATAAGGAGCACCCTGTCAGTTTGTGGAGGGCTGTCCTTTACACCCTGTATGTATGTCATAATTATAATATGTAAGGATCTCCAAAACTCCGAAATATTGCGATGGTTTAGATATTTTTGTTTGATTGGATGAGTGTGCTACTAAAAGTGTTCCCCGTTCTTTGATGATAATCGGATTTAGACAATCGAAGACTTCTTTTTGGTGTCTAGGGCACGACTTTAATGAACGGGTTTTGTAGTGAATGATGTTGTTTAATTAACTGAACAATGGATGTCGATTGGTTGCACTTTCTGTGTAATCAGCGGCATTGTAATAATTTTTTGTTGATCAATGTTGATTATGTCAATGAGTGTATTTATGAAACTGTTTGATAATTAGGCAGTTTTTAAAACAAACCATATTGTTTTAAAACTAATTGGATACTAAACTTGTGCTGTCACTTACGGGAAACCGGGGAACCGTGAAAGCTTAAAACAGTGTTTAATTGGATACTAACTAAGACTTGTACTTTTATTGTTTTATCAATTGAGATTTTGGTTTACCTAGCTGAGCCGATGTTTTAGAGTTACTAATTCCTCAGATTTCGCCGTCGACTTTATTAGTAGACTAGCGGCCCGCCCCGGCTTCGCACGGGCCTATGTTACTCAGCGATAATGTAGCATTTTAATGGTGAAAGAATTTTTGAAATCGGTCCAGTAGTTTTTGAGTTTATTCGTTACAAACATACAAATCATTCCTCTTTTTAATATTAGTAGAGACTAGCTGTTGCCCGTGACCTTCGTTCGCGTAAAATTATTACTTTCCTTTTTGAATCGGATTTTGTTAACAATTTCAAAGGTTTTATTTTTGTTGCACGGAACCCTAATTATTTTTCTAAAATAAAAGTAGCCTTAGTTAGACCTTATAACATCAGCTATTTGCCAGTAAAAGTCCCGTCAAAATCGGTCCAGCCGTTTTGGAGATTAGCCGGAACAAATAGTCAAGCAGACAAACACGCATACAAAAATTGGAAAAAGTGTGCTTTTGTTATAAGTGCCGTATACATATAATTTCATTCAATCTGTAAAAACTTTTATTTTGATATTACAAACAGACACTTCAATTGTATTTATTTGTATAGATGAATAGGTAGTATAGATGTAAATAAAATGTGATCTCATAAATACTCAACAACATATATATACTCCCGACTAAAACCTCTTAAACTAACTGTTAATAACCTTAACCCATATCCCCTCCCCCCCCCTCCCCCCCCTCCCCCCCCCCCCTTCCCCTCTGTCCCTTTTCCCCTTATTACATATAGGTACCATTTTCATCAAATGGCATGCTCTGTTGAGTGGTAGGGCAGTGTGGAGCCAACAAAATTACTTCTGTAATTGTCGTAATAGAGAACAGTTTTATTTTTTTCATCCACGTAGTTAATCATCTGTTTGGACATAATGATTTGGCCTCAGGTTCATTTTTTTGGCATGAAATGAATCATGGCAATGCAAAGCCTTGAAAAAATTGTCTGAATAGTTTTGAATATAAAAAATGTTTATGTAACTAAATATGAGTACCAAGTTTTCCGTAAGTAATCGTTTTCTTATTCAAATTTTTATCTGATGATCTGGTGATTAGACTTCTAACAACCAAACATTTAAAGTAAACAACATAAAATCACCGATGTGTGTAATCCCAGAATGGTTAGGCAGAGGTGTGCCTTACATCCACATTACGCACATGTAATAGGGAGTGAAGCTGTTGCCATCAACTGGGCAGGAATCCGGGCTGTTCCTAATGCAAAAACCTAATTCCACCCGACCTGGGAATCGAATCCAGGACCTCAGCAGTAGCACTTGGAAGCACTAGACCATCGAGTCTGTCAGCGGACTTCAAAGTAAATTGCTCTAAATTATGTTTACGGACAATTCTGATAACCGGGATATGAGAATAGGCTTGCACAGAGGAACCTTTTGCGGTCACAAAACCGCGTGCCGCTGTGATCCTAGAAAATAGGTACCTAGGTTAGGTCATGGGTGCTTCCGTTTCCTGTTTGTCAGACGTCAATATGCTGCTTTCATAAATAAATTAGAAGCAAGCATATTCCCTTTGGGGGTTGTTGCAACATAATTATCTCCTTTTTCTACAAACACCTTTTCTCTCATCAGTCGTTGTAGTATGCATCATATGCCTAGCCTTCTCCCATCAATGTTGGAATTGTCTTCCCGTCTAACTGGTTAATGCTAGTTTTGTACAAGGAGAGATTGGCTGTCTACCTCTATAACTCAGTAGCTGGGGATTAAGAAACCCCTTGGCCCTTTGTTCAATATGCGTTCTTTCTAAAACAAAAGTACGTAATAAATAGTACAGTATATTGCCATCTGCCTAGCCTTTTCTCAACTAGGTTAGGGTCGGCTTCTAATCTAACCAGACGCGTTTTAATATCAATCCTATGACTAAACACTCAGCGAACATCTTCAACATTGTCAGAATTTAGGGCCTCTGACGACGCTGATGTTAAACCGGGTTTGACGATTTAAACTACGATTCGCACATATTAAAGGTTTACCGTCCAAAATATTGACAGCCTTACTGACTCTCAGATCGACTAGTAACTGTGATTTGGCTTGCACAAGCCCTTCATCATAATCATATGCCCTACCTCCTTTCCTCACTGTCCGCGCAAGCACCAGCATCTTCCAGGATTTAAACGAAGCCTATGTTATAGCTGTGCAGGTAGCTAGATCTGGTCAGACAAAATTTGAGTAAATATAATCGACGCGTAAAGAAGATCATCAGCCTACAGCTAGACAGTAAACATAGGGCTCTCTTCATAGGCCTGTAACCTGTCAAGATAGAATGTCTAAAAGTACCCCTTTTCCATTCCATTTAGTTATATCACCGATCAGTCGATCCGCACTATCGCGCCTATATCAGGATGCATTTTTAATAAAAATGGCTTCCAAAAAGTATTCAGCTTATCATATGCAAACACGCCGGCTACCCATTCCCTGCCGGTTGAGTTTCCAATTAGAGCGTGATAGATAAACACGTAATATACAGCCTGTGCTCTTTGCATACTGTTATGGAAATAAAACATGGCTACATATTCACAGAAGTTTATAATTGAAACGGATGTAATTGATTTAAATAATCACAGATCACGTCAGTGTGAGACATAAACCTCGAGCCGTCATCATCATCATCCACAGCTCGAACTCACCCACTGCTGGGTATAGGCCTCTCTTTTCTCGTGCCAATCCCAACGGTCCCGTGCCAGCCTCATCCAGGTTTTTCCCCCGATGGCAACTATGTCGTCTGCCCATCTCGCCGCCGGACGACCCACTTTTCTTTTGCCAGTTCTTGGACGCCATTCGGTGACAGCCTTAGTCCACCTGTTATCACTGCGCCTTGCTAGGTGTCCTGCCCAACTCCATTTGAGTTTCGTAACGCGATTTCCAGTATCGAAAACCTTTGTGCGTTTTCGGATTTCGACGTTAGGAACTCGATCTATCAGCTTTATGCCGAGCATGGAACGCTCCATGGCTCTCTGTGCAACTCTCAGTCTGTACACAGCCTCCTGTGTCGCGCCACGCCTACCTTAGCTAAATGAAGGTAAAAAATAGCAAGATCTACAGGTATTTCTCCATGAGCAATATTAGATGAAAGTGGAGAATACACTGTTCATCCTGTCTCTGCTTCGTTTTCTACAATTCTTTGCAGTCTATCTGCCTTCTGCACTCTAATCAGATCGAAGTTAATGTCTTCTATTGATTGACAATGGTCTGCATCCTTCTATTTACCCGACTACGTAAAGCCAAAAGGACGGGTTATGATTTTTTATCAAAAGACAGTAGGCCACTGGCCGTCTTGCTTGAGGACTGTCTTTAATAAGTAAATCGTGATCTGTATGGTTGAAAAGAATATGTTAGTCGACTTTAATATTTTTTCACCTAGATCAACACCTCTAACTTTAACGAAGTCGAAAAAGTTTCTACCAAAGCTTGGTAAATCCGAACGGAAGATCTTCAAAAGTGTAGGTACTAGAGTCTAGACCAATACCTACATCATTGAAAGAAAATCAGCATCTGTTTAATTTTCTTTTTTCTAGTCTGATCTGTCCCAGTCCTGAGCAAAGGCGTCCCTCCATTCCCTTCACTTCTCGCGAACCCGTGCGTACTTCTATCAGTTCTGACTCATGATGTGCCCTATCCTTAACAACATAGTATTAATGTACTAATGTATTAATTAATGTACTAATATAGTATTAATGTATTAAAGTATTAATGTAATGTGCCTGCACATCAACCTACTACAATCTTTCAAATGTATTTAATGGATTTTTAACTTAATCGTTAAAGAATTAGGGTCAAGCAATGATATTATTTGACAAATTCAGACAATTGTCGTAATTTAAGTACTTCAACGCAATAGCTATCTCTTTCTGTATCATACGTTCCGTATTATCTATCGCAGTCGTAACAACGTAACGATATTTGAACGCCGCTCAGTATGAACGTAGCGTATCTTTTTCGTAATATCATTTGGTTCAAGGTTGATTGGGAAAATTTGACAGTTTCGGATAGCTTGATGTGCTGGTGTCTGTACTATCAATATTACGAACACACACGCCCTCTATCTTCCACGCACTGAACCTCGCAACAAACATCACGCTCCGCCAACTACCTGGAAGGTCGCCAGAAGATGAACTCACCGCTATTCACGCGACCCCAAAATAATTGCATATCATTTAACTATTATTATAATTGATCTGATGGATTTTGTTATTAATTTCGTGTTTTATTTGTTGGCGTTTATGTTAGTGGGGTTTTTTTACGCTTAGCAAGTTGTAGAAATGTTGGAGTACCGTTACCTGCAGTGAGAATAAGTGTAAACTCCACATAAATATTAAGCATCAAATATTATTCCAGACTGGATACCTACTCTTCCATGAATATTTATTCAAAAGCTACTTTAATTGTTATTATTCTATTTATAGACATGACACTTAAATTATATTCAGTAAAATCTTCGAATCAAAAACATCAAGTTTTAATTTCCCATTAGTTCCTCAAGCTCGCAACAGATGGCGCTGCTAGTATGTTAGTTGGCTTGACCTATAAAGCTGGGTTAAGAATGTTATATTTTATGATTAGATTCACATGAAACCTTATTGTAATTAATATTCATGGTTGTCCTGCTATTCTCAATAAATGTTAAAAGGTCTGTTGGATTTTGGGGCATGGTTTTGGAACAGAAATGAAAAATGTCTGATTTCCTCCTTCACTATCTGATTTTTTCCTAGTGATTTTAGCTAATGTAGTTTTTGTCGTCCTCAAATGTTGTTTTAAAATTCTGTTTCTGAACTCAAGTTTGCACCTAGTCGTTTTATTAACCCAGCGATGTTTAACCACGTAGACAAATAAGTATTATTACTATAGTTATTTCCGTCTTAGCATAACCTTAGTCTTTATTTCCGTCCTTTTATGTTCGCCCTTAGCTTAACTCACCTATTTACATACTGATTGATCGGCACTAGGTATAAAATATTAATATTTTTCCTGTTATTGCTCCTTTTGTTAGCCATATTTTCCTTGTTAGGTACTTAGGTATTTCTTTTACATAAATAAGTAGGTATTACACACAATATTTGTTAAAAATTAATTCATATTTTTTTAATACTTAAATAATAAGTTACATTTATCTTTTATTCATTTCTCTAATACATTATTTACATATTTTAATATTCCTGTACAAAGTGATATAAAAAAAAAACATTTTAAAATACAAAAAATAGTAATCGGGAAGTGTCCGGGGTACCGGTGGTCAGGGCTCTTGAGAGAGGAACCTCCTAACGATACGCGCCGTGTCCAGAAGTACTGCTTTCTGAATCAAGCCCTTGATCATTGTTATTCTTTGCAATCTCACCTGGTGGAAAGAAATTGATGGGGTCTGAACTGAAGGGTATCCTACACGCCAAGGGTCAAATATGTTGTTTCTTATTATAAGTATCTACTTAGCTGCAACCAAAAACTAGAATCGTTACCCCATTTTAAAATGAATAAAATATGTCGCCTGTATTCCTCGAACGGTCCGGTTGGGTAGAGGTACTAATGCACTCATATTTTACCAGTTCTGTTGAAATCCCATGTAATAGGGGGCGAGTGAGGTACAAATCCTGACTCCGGGATACTACAAAGTCCTATACCGTGTATATTGTTGAACAAACTAAAAATAAAACTAGTAGGGTCGTAATTAAAAAGCTATGTTGGGACAGCTCATGCAATTAGCCTGATCAATTTACTGCCTCGCTAGACAGGCTAGCTAGGGCAATATGTTGTAGAAGGACGCCCCCTTGTGTAAGCTTTAGGTAGCTTAGCTTGGTCGAGAAATTAGTAAGATATATACTACTCTTGTTCTATCTGATATTTTTTTAAATTGTAGGTATTAATGAATTGGAAAAAAAACGTATTCGACGTAGCAGCACGTGGTAAGATTAGGAACTACACTCCATTGGTAGTTTTCGCTAGGCGTTACAGATGGCGCTACTTGTCTGTTCGCTTGAGGTTAGTTATGATTTTACTGAAGTAAGAAACAGTCACTTACTAATTTAATTGTTGCCATTTTTTAATTGAATAATAGACACGAAGAATGTATTCTTAATTAAGTAATTTCTAAATCCTTAATTAGGTAATTTTTTAATAGGTAATTCTTAATTTGTTTATCCTAATCCCAAATTGCAAAATATTTCTTGTATAAATTATTTATAGCTCCATTCTATCTTAATCTTATCTTAAAAAAATAGCAGGCGTTGCACTTATTTCTATT
Organism: Noctua fimbriata; assembly: GCA_905163415.1. NCBI lineage: Eukaryota > Metazoa > Arthropoda > Insecta > Lepidoptera > Noctuidae > Noctua > Noctua fimbriata. The sequence goes on from LR990946.1 coordinate 6,663,776, forward strand.
ATAAAGATTTAATCGACCAAGCCTATTATTCCTTACAGAAGGTCACGTCCATTATTATTAAACTTAAACATTGTAACTACAATATATTTATAATATCATACATTACGGCGTTTCGCAACGGTTGCTCCAGTCTACGATACGATTATATTTATTTACTTTGGTGGATATTTTTACATCTCCACATACTTGTTCTGCCCTCTAGCGGAGTTTGAAGGTACTTGTTTTACTATGGGGAATTTTGTTATTGTGTATTGATTGATTCATTGGCTGTGAGGTAATAGTAGGTGGGTGCAACAGTATAGTAGGTTAGTTAAAAAACATTGGTTTAGTGGTCACAAGAGTGGGGGGGAGGTTCGATACCTGGGTCTGCCAAAATAACTACTATTGAGTTTCTCGATTAGGGTGTCTAGAGAGATGAGGCACAACCCAAAGAAGGTCTTACGAACTTGTCTATGTCTCTCTCTCTATCAGCTCACAAGCAATACGACACAGTTAAGAAATAAAACTTCATGACTGCAACCAAAGATGGAATGCAAGAAGACGACCGCAAGAAAATATGGATGGATTGTGTGAGGAATGATATGAAATAAAAAGGAGTAACTGATAACGTGACGGCTGACGAATGGAAAAATAAAACATGTTGCGCCGACCCCAAGTAACATGGGCTTCATGACCGCAGCCGCACTTGGCGCCAGAAGACCACCTATAGACCGACCGCTTTAATGAGTCCTCGCGAAGGTATAAATTTAAATGGAATATTCTGAAGGTTGATCACGTATTGGTTCAATTAGTATCGTAATACCTACGTGGATTATGGTTATTTTAAAGCAAAAACCTGTGGGATATTGTTAGGACTTTGTGGACGCTTAATTTGCTTTTGATGGGGCAAGGCGAAGGACTCATTAAAGCGGTCGGTCTATAGGTGATTGTTCGAACTGATGACGTCCTTACTTATTAGAATATCATTAAACATGGCGTCATGACAGAAATTACTTTATACACTTTTAATTATTGATGTTTTCTTTAATACACGTTCTATTGATGTTGAGTTATTGACGTACGATACGAATGAGTCATAGTTCTAAACTTAGAGGTTACATAGTTAGAAATTAATTTATAAAAAACTAACGACCAACCAAGGCTTTCCACGGGTGCAATATACATATAAACCTTCCTCTTGAATCACTCTATCTATTGCTGAAAACTGCATTAAAAAATTGCAAATCCGTTGCGTAGTTTAAAAGATCTAGAAGTACAATCAGCGGGAGCGACTTTGTTTTATACTATGTAAAGATATTGAAAATAAATCCCTTTTAAATATCAGATATAACTAAACAAAATTAGACGTACGTCGTGTAACAACAGTCGTTCGGATCGATCTTCAGGTTATGCCGCGCTTGCCTAGGTTAATCCGTGGATGGGTGACCACCCGTTACATACCGAGTTTCCTCCGTGCCTCCGAAAGTCCATTATGACCGTTGGTCCCGACTGTCAATTGTAGATCTTTGAGACTCGTTAAGTAGTCAATGGCTCGAAAGTTTGACAACCAGTCATACCAAAGGGGGTCCTATTACCCAGTACTAACTGGGCTGCGGAAGTCTGGTAGGCAGTCGCTCCATGTACTGGTATTCAGCTGCATCCGTGTAAGACTGGCTGCCGACCCCAACATAGTTGGGAAAAGGCTAGGCTGATGATGATTTGGAATTCCTACTCTCAGTCCTGCGATAAGCGCTGAAAATTCAACTGCGGTTTTTTTATGGATTCGGTGTCACCTAATGTGAGTGAAAACGAGCATCAGTTTACTTTAGAAATGCACTAGCCACTTTAGTACTTCTAAATTAGTATAATATAGACCTATGTAGGTCGTGGGTAGGTATAGGTATTACTCCAGCGAAAATAGTACTAGCCATAGAGTCAATGAAAGATGACACACTTCGTCAACAGCAAAGATAAAAATTCCAAAAAAAACATTCAAAAGAAACTCAACATCACCGAATATAAAATCCCCCATTTTACACACAAACGTCCTTGCCTGTACAAATATAAACACAATAAAGCAAATATACAAGTAGGTACGATGATACACCAGTGACGTCATCGGCCCCAGTGGCACGGATCAGTGTACAATGGCGGACAGAAATATGTATTCACTTAGTTAAATTCATAAGCTAATTTCTTGTGAAATTAATGTCATCATTAGCATCATCTGCCTAGTCCTTTTCCAACTATGTTGGGGTCGGGTTCCAGTCTAACCGGATGCAGCTGAATACCAGTATTTTACAAAGACCGACTACATGACCTTCATAACTCTTTTAAGTATTTCCCTATTCCTTCCACTGCTGTCTTCCTGACACTAATTCTTAAGAAAGCAATTCAAGTCTAGCCATCAACTCTTCGATCTGGCCTGTGTCTAAGGTGTCAGGGGGAGGCCTTCAAGCTTTCACAAGACGAGTCGAGAGTACTTTAATATAAATTGGGAGATGCTGCCTAAATGAAAATCTAACCATTTCGATGTGCACACATATTTGTTCCCTTAACTGTACATAATATAGCCGTGACATTGAGCTCGGATCTGACTACATAACAGACTTTAAGTGACCGTGACAAATATGCTTTTAAACGTGCGCCTACGCAGCGCTGTCCTGCGGGCTGCGGGTATGCTGAGAGAGTGGGATTTGCATAGCGCATAATATATGGGTGGATTCTCTCTGCTCGTGTAAGGCGGGTTACAGACAGACTCGCCAATGCATAGCGTTTGCTTTGCGTAGGAGTTGGCAGTCAGCCATCTTACTCTAATTGGTCTAGTTTTTTTCCGTCTCCTGCTTGATATGACAGGAAATGAAAAAATATTATCCTTACTCCACTTCAACCAGCTGTTCTTTCCCAACTTCGTTACGAGATCCTAGAGAGTTGAATCGTTTTTCCAGGACCCGTTGATCTTAAAAAACTCGACGCTGACTGTTCGGTGACTAGGTCTTTCTAGGATAGTATAATCCGATAATATAGTCATTGATGATTCTAGGAGTAATAATCATGCAGTATAGTGACAAATAAGCAGCCAGTCACAGGTGCGCAGGAGTTTTCCTTGCAGTCACCAGTCCAGAAATACTCTGACATTTCTGGTAGACCTACCTTTGCAGTTGAGTCAAAGGTTTTATTTATTTTGTTTTGGATCATTGACGCAGCTGAAACAATCATCTGTTACTAATCTATACACATTCGAACGCGCAGCTAAATTCTCCAGTCTGAACGGAATCTTACGCATTTGATTGCGCACGCAACTTCCTCTGCATGTAATATTAGCATAACACTAACATAAATCTTAGCTAGACTCGCGTAATGTCAATCAGAATGATTTCCCTGTAATTACGTACTAAGTATTACGAGTAATCGCATTTTCCATCTGGACCTTGAAATGCTCGCGTTAGACCAATTTCCGACATTTGTGTCCTTGACTGTAGTAATGAATAAGCATGGTTGATGGTTGGTTGGTAACAAACCATAATGACACAATCATTTCTGGTAACATAATTTTGTTACCATTGTTCGAAAAAAACATGTGACGACCAATGTTTTCGAACAAATGAAACATTACTCAAACATTCTTTTTTCATTGTTGTCTCATTCATTTATTTTAATGTTCCAGCCAGTACTTTATGACTTAGGTGATCTTGAGCACCTAAGTGCAAATGAAAAAACTTCGCCTTGAAATGTGTTCAAATTAATCTTGCCATAACAGTATTCAGTAGTGACCTAACAGCGGCAAGTCACGAATCCCCTTGACTTTCATAGTTTCCTAGTAACTATATTACTAGGTATATCAGATGATATCGCCCTTGATACAAAAGCAATAGTCGACTCTATAATTATAAACACGCCTCAGAAAACTATTGATTACCCAACGTTCCGGATATAGATTCTTTGAACTGTAACACTTCAGAGCATAAAAAAAAACTGATTAACAGCTATTTTAAGAGCATTCCTGTACGCTGATCATACCATGAACGCCCTTTTATAAAACTCAAGTGGTTACAAAAACCATGCTAAATTAAAAAGATTTCATCGACAACCAATTTAAATATGAACACAAAAACAATTTGATGGTAACTGTCAGTATAATTTCACGTTGGGGATACATACCCGAAATATTAATTAGGTGGAATTAACATTGTGTTTAGGAAGTGGCCACACACGGAATATTAATCCATGAATTGGCCTTGATTCCCAATCGGGATGGTCGATTTGGCGTGAGCTCACGGACCGCACCTCTAGACAAGCATCGTGCTGCGGACTGCCGTACTCTGCTACTGCTGCGCGGCGCGAATGGTGTTCATTAGAAAGACTCATTGTAAGCTGCCAGTGTTTCCTTGCCCGCACGCGTATGCAGTTAGCGTTGCTAGTCCCGCACTAGTTTCTGAACGCGCATCTGTACAACGCGCGCCCTCGTCTGATTAAAAAAAAAAGAAAAGCGCGCGCTTTTCACGCTCGTGAAAAAATGGGTGTCGTAAAACAACAGAAGAATAAAACGAAAAAAGATGTGAAGAAAGACTTGGCTAATGGAAAGCCAAATGATGTTGGTAAAAAAGTGAAAAAGAAAAAGTTTGTGTCGTGTTTACAGTGCATCAAGCCCGGGAAAGAGGATGGTATATAATTTTCTTTTTATTTTTGTGTGAAAATTTACGCGAATCGTGTTTATTGAACGGTAAATCGTGGTTGCTAAATTCAGATTGTTTATGTTGTTGTAATCCATTTTGTAAGCAGTCAATATTCATGCTCCTGTATCCGGTGGCTGACAAGCATCTAGTCTATTCCATAGTCTGGTCAATATTAATGTAATTTTATGATGAAACTTAGAATTACACAAACATTTTCTCCATTTATCCAAACTATAAAAAAAAAACAATTTCAATGTTTCATCAGGAAATATTCACAACTCGCTTAATATCAAAAACCAATCAAACTTACACCATCGCAAAAAAAAAGTAAATAAACAACGAAAAAAAAAACAACGAAGCCATGTGTAAGATTAAACATTATGATTATGATCGGCGAAACAGACTTGACGATTACCGTCATTGCGACCCACATACGACTGTTTACGTCCCACATAACCCAAGATTTCGTAAGACTGGAACACTCTGGGAAATCAATCTTTTTTTAAACGTGTTTTGTTAATAACCATACTGACATCATCTTAGGTACTTGAAAAAAGTTGTCAACACATAACATAACATCACACCTGTGTTTCCCGAAGGGTGAAAGCAGAGGTGTGTCTATAATTCGCCCTCATTTCGCCAGTTATGTTGTAGCCCCGTGTAATAGGTAGCGAGCCTATAACCACAAAATCGAGTTAAATACAGCTGATTTTTGAATTAATAAATCTTGGATCCTCTTTAGTACTTACAGTTTCCATATAGAAGTTATCAATGTTTTGGTAAACACATACCGCACTTAGAATGTTGACTAACACAATTATGAGATAAAAACGCTGAAAAGCGTAATTACATAACAGACTCTCATAACAGCTATCATTTTGACAGATCAACAGTGTTGATTTCGCAGAATTGCTTTGAAATCCGTCTTTCAATATGATTTATCTAGTTTTCCATTGCCAAAACCTTCATCTCATATCAAAAACATCATTAAAGTTTTACAGTCGGTTTTCAACCAGATGCAGAGTCATCATAACTTTCATACATTTATACTAAAACATAGTTTTAATGGCATATCATAAAGCAGGGGCCCCAAATCTGTTTGTCAAGGTCGCTATAGTGTTTTGGTTTGCATCATCATTGCCGGCTTAGGACACAGATGACTGACTATGACCGCAGTTACCATAGACAAAAAGTAGTCTCGTTAGAGGATTTACAACAAAGGTTTTACTGCTGAAATTGTCTGTGCAAAAAAGTTGTTGAATTTTTATGGCTTAATTTTTCGCTGTGTTCCGTTTGAACTATGAGAGCAGGTTACGAGTTATCTTAAAATCTTGAAAATTGCCGAAAAAAGTGTTAACAGATCTGCGAATAAAATGGAATAATTTACATGGTCTGTTGCCTCATACAAAAATCCTGACATTAAGCTACAGTTTGCATATAAAATAAGCCAAGTTTAAAGCCAGGATACAATTTTGTAATGAGTACAAAATAAAACAATACCTTCGCAACAGTATGAAGTCATACTGCATCGCAGCGTAAAAAATCTGAAATTTTAATCTCCATAAAAAATTGGCCTCTCTCTGAATCATGCGCAGAAATAGTTCCATCCATGTACCTACGTTAACTCCGCTGTAAGGATGTCTAGTTTAACGCTCATTTACGCAGTTACATAAGTCCATTGCGATGAGATCATTATGTATGTAAATGTATTAATCAAACATCATTTCGTTGGGTTTTCAGTCCTAATTACGATGTTAAGACAACACACACCTATTTGTACTTATAGTGTATTTTTCTTGCGTATCCCATTTGGTAAACAAATACGGCACAACACGATTTTTTCCATCAATTTGTGTTAAGACAACATAAGAAACACCTACTGGGTATAAAATAAATCAAATACTGCTTCTTCAAATCTCAGTACCCAGTGTACCCACGTCCGTCATATTTGTTTACCAAAATAGAAACTTCAAGATAAACACACTTTACTCGCAGTTAAACCTTCAAAATACTAATGTTAGGCCATAAAGTTAATAATTTGCATGTCGAAAGTCATTATTCTGCTGTTTCAGTCATTACTCTAATGGCTGCTGCATAAAGAAACCATGTTTTGTCAAATTCAGTACATTGAAGAATTTCTAAATGCGTTGACATGGTTCTTCTGTACTTATGGAGCGATGAACGCAACAGTGAGGTCATTGCCTAAAACGGACCATAGAGTAATTTTCTGGCATTGTGGCAAAACCAAAAAAGTTTTTTTTTTTTTTTGTAAATGAGTCAAGGTTTGAATGTTTTCCTTTTATTGTTCGGAATGATGTAAGTTTTATATTTGCTCTTTGGATACGAGTTTTATTGCGGTTTTTAAGGATTTAGCCATTTATAAAGGCCTAAGGTAGACCGATATATGTAAAGTTATGGTTCCCTGTTCTAGTCGTAATTTTAGGCGTGGTAAACCCATCTTCATAATGTTCATTAAACTATGGTATGGGATAATCCACTTAACTTTTGCCAATTGACCTCCTAAATTAAATGGGTCTACGACCGCTCTAATTCGTTTTAAGAATTTAGTTTTTAACTTTTCTTATTTGACACCAGGCGTATAAACATACAGCCTGTGTCTGCTAGTCTGTGACAAATGCCAGCGCGGGCTTTTTTCGTAATCTTTTTTCGGTGTGTGCTGAGATTTAGACATGAATCTTATTGCAGTACATATCATTATTAATTTTCTTTTAATCTTGGGACCAAAAGTTAACTGTACCTACTTAAACCCAAGCATACTTCCACTTGACCTGTCACAGTTGTCTGGAAGTCAGGTTAATATGCTGGTCATAGGCGACAGCTAACATCCTGCGACCATTAGGATGCGTCCAATAAAAGGGTGTATGATTTACTATAGGTTCCTGACTCCCTATAGTTGTTTTAAGTTCACAACCATTAGGCGATGCTAGTGACACTTACCAAAAATTATCAAAATTCCACTCTAGATGAAAAATAATAACATGTTAAGCTAGGCCCTAACAAAGCCAGTTCGACTAGTGACGGACAAAGCCTTTTGGAGACTCCAAATATATCATAGACACAAAATACTAACACCATCTATCATTTGGGCCATTCCCTTTGAATTGCCTCTTCAGGAAATGGGAAGGTATTGGCATATTTTGATAGAAACGTTTCGACTTTCGATGAACATGGTGAATGTGTGTCATTCTCATGAAATTAGGTGTTCTAATTTTTGGTTATCGTTCAATACGTCAACGCACACATACGCACTTTAGAAAATTCTTGTGGTTTTATCAACCTGCAAATGCAATATATAACCTGTATGTAGATAGATGAAATATTATTTTTGTATCTTATTTATTTAAACTTTTTGTAAAATAGTGGTACATAGGCGGACTTAATCCCACAAGGCATTCCCTTCCAGTCAACCTTTGGGTTAAATAGGACAACATTGTGATAGGGTACAAAATAATATCTCAAAAAATTGTATACTCATCTTCTGCCCAGCCTTTCTCAACTATGTTGGGGTCGGCTTCCAGTCTAACTGGATGCAGCTAAATACCAGTTTTTTACATAGAGCGACTGCCCAAATGCCTATCTGACTTCCACAACCCAGTTGCAGTTGCAGTTAGTCCTAATACCCCATAAGATATTTTTTGTATTCCATACAAAATTGCACTTAATAATTGTGTAGGAAACGCTCTATTTTTGATTTGAAACAATTCACCAAGTAAATCTGGTCCCAGTTACACGAGAATTCTATTAAAAAATAAAAACCCGTTCTTTAGAACACACTGCAATGATCACCACCTCATTAATTTAATGACAGTCCTTTTCTGATAACACACAGATCACAATCAGATGTGACAATGGAATAATTTGTACAATGAAAGGCTATACACATGTCCATCAAATCCATATGTGTTTTACGATGTAAACAATATAATGCTTTATATACACAACTATTATGTGTCATTATTGTGTACACGTTTGTGTTATCGTTACATCTATCTTTGTTGCAATCAGTACGGTATACAAATCTATTGAATGGTTTTAGGTAAAGTTTTGGTTGACAGCCGTAATATACAGCTGTCAACGTAGATTTTATTGTGTTTTTTGTTTAGACAGTAATGTAGGGTCATTGCCTGAACAAGTCATTTTGGTTCCTACGTGGAAACTAGAAATTTTATAGGTGTTTTCCGTGTTCTTTGTTCGGTGGAAAGATTGAAAGTTACAAACTCATAACAAAATCATCTTCAATCTTTGAAATAAATAAATCTGTTGAGTTTCTGTTGTTGTTAGTGCTATGTAACTTTAACTTTGTATTAAATTTAAAGACTCACTAGTGTTTTGTGTGTGTTTAGTTTTATAGTTCAATACGTTTTCATTCATCCAAAAAATATTTCCCCTACTCCAACGATACTCTAAAATATAAACTATTGCAACCATCTTCGACGTCCATCATGTCAGATCAACGGGTTATGGCATAGCTAGAATTCTATCCATGCTTGAATACCAGCCAATAGCTAGCTATACCACAGATTGCCTGCACACAAGTACGATAGTAGTTTTTTACCACAAATACTTAAAGTAACATACAGTTATAATATCTTCGTGAGTACTTTGTATTTACGGTGCTGCACACGTATTAAAATAAATACTGACTGATGCTTATTATAATTAGTTACTAGGTACTTGGAAAAATGGATGAAAACATACCTAATTACGCTTGTATGGTGATTGAAATAAAGTCCATTTCGTGGTTTGTATATAGGAGATTAAAAAAGTAGGTAAGACGTAAACAAACCAAGCTATCGATAATCTTTCTACACCTTTTGTGTTGTCCTGAACTCTGTTTTGAGGTTTTTGAAGAAGATATTCGTTTTGAATAAACTTTTAGCAAAACTGAGTTCTCCTTTCAAGCGTGTCGATTACAATCTAAATTGAATCCGCGCAGAATTTGGTGCCTTTTATTTTTCGGATGGTTAATCATCAAATGATACCCCCGCTCTGGGCGGGGCGGAAGGGAGTGTCAGACTTGTACCTACTGACTAAAACCCATCCGTGTTCCTTCTTTGCCCTTTGTGTTCTAGGGCCGCGGTATCTCTTTCGAACAGTCCCGCAGCACAAATTTGGTGCCATCAGTAAGTTCTTGTAACAAGCAAACAACAGGACACACGGAGTTATCTATAAATCTCCACCTAATAGAGCAAGTTTTCCTTCCTTCGACCAACCTTCGCATAATCAACATCTTCATGTTACTGTTAGCCTGTGTCATCCCACTGCTGCGACTTCCAAATCCTTCGATCCAGGGCCAATGTGGACCACTGGTCGTTGGTTCTGTCCAGCTCGTCCCGCCATCTCCTGCGAGGTCTACCGCCTCGCTTTCTGGGGATTATAAAAGTGTGGCTTTTATTTAAAATCATCATGTTATAGCATGTAAAGCCTTATATGAATATCTGCATATATGCGCGCTCTTGACAAATATTTTTCATCCAGAGTTGACTGATCCCCCCCTACCGCCATTCCCGTCGCTTTAATTAATGTTTCCTAACCTAAATAGATGTTAATTAGTCGCTGTTCGGTTCATTCCAGTTGCATACACCTGATGTTATGGAAGAAATGTTTGATTAAACCAATCTAAGAATGTTGTTTTGTTTCATGTTGAGATGGAGAAATATTGATAAACCTGAGGATTTTGACTCGAGTCAAAATCAAATCATTAAATCAAAATATTTTATTTTACATAGGCCTAGATGGGCACTTATAAAACGTCGAAAAAAAGGTGCACGGTTCGGGTTGGTCGTTTCCTATGGAGAAGAACCGGCAAGAAACTCCATGGTTACTCTTTTCAAATCATTTGGTTAGATTTGGTTAGTTTTTTTAAGGCAAAAAGTAAATACTGCGTCGACGTCGTGTCGATTTAGATTTATTCCCAGATTTATATTAGATTTGGCCACATCGATGACGTTGGAAGTCGGCTCGTAATCTCGTATTCTATGAGTAATAATTGTTTAGTTGATATACACAAAGACAACTAAATGACCGAAATTATAGGCCAGTGATGTCCGGTCTTAATTAATGTAAATTAATAAAATCATTAATATTCCGTGACATGAATAGAACATCGTTACAATTTACGTAAAACATTTTGTGGTCGCAGTTTATTTCGAGAAACCAATCGATGGTACTTACTTAGGTACTGTTTATGTAACACATGTTGTAAAAATAACTTCTTGTACACCCATTATTTTAATGGAAGTTCGTGAAAACTTCCGGATTACGTCATACAAAGCTGTGTACTGTATAACACACTTTCTTCGTTAAGAAAGAAACAGTTTTACCTTCATTGCTGGCACGCAAACCTCAGATTATTTAATAGCTATTCTGATGACCCTGCAAGGTTATTTTTCTTTTATCTTTGCCCCACACTAGGAATTTCTCCTGTATGGTGGGTGCGTTTACAAACATTTAAACTCACATACACAAACAGCCAGACCCGGAATAACTACCTGTAGGCCATACAAATATTTGTTCCGTGCGGGAATCGAACCCGCGACACGCAGCGTAGCAGTCAATCGCTTAGCCACTGCGCCGTCAAATTGAATTACTGCTCGATCCTATATTCCACCTTGATCTGCTATTATAACCTATAAAAATAAAAAATAAATTAGTAAAATTGTTTGCAACAAGCCCAATCAAAGTCATCCATAGATCTCTTGGTTTCTCATCCAACTGACATGACGATCTGTTTGCGGATGGATGGACGAAGATTTTATTGGTATGTCAGAAGTACTGGGAGAGGAATTTAATTTATGAAAGAGTTGTAAGCCTTCTTTTATTTATGTTTACACTTTAAATTTCCCTTTACTTTGTTATTTTGTATATTTAATTAAGTGTTATAATTGTCTCTTTTATTTTTATAATTTTAGTTACTGTAATTGGTTGTAAACACAACCGTTGTAACTAAATAAATTAATAAATATGAATCAATTCTAAAATAATGAAAATATTAAATGTGAATCGAGTATTTTTAATTTTTTGGGCCTCTGGTCTGCTAACAAGATCTTCTAATAGAAAAATTCACTCCAAAATCGAACTAAGAACCTCGTCAATCGCGATTATGATCATTAGATCAACAACACATGCATAATAAACAAATCAAACTGCATAATACAAACCAGTGACATTATAAAACTATCAGATCTATGCAAACTACAAACCGACCTTTTTTATCCAGCGATGATGTCAACTACAGCCGCTCCTTAAGTATATAACGTCATTATATACTATGTATGCACGTCTATGTACTCCCACATCGCTGCTTACCCTTATTAGTGGAATGGGTTCTTTTAACGAGAATATTACACTGATTTGGGCGTGGGTACAATTGTGGTTGCTGATTACTGAATTGTCTTTTTTGCTGGGGCTGTGTATGATTGTAGTAGGTGTTGAGTAAGGAGTTATTGAGCCCTGAAAAAATTGGTAAGACTAGCTTTTTCTAGCGTGGAGGTCAGAAATCATCCATGGAATGTCAGACTGTTTAGTTGACTTAGCCATTTGTAAGTCAGTTCTTTGACTACCATTGAGCTGCTCCTATTTAGCACTGCATGCTAACGAGATATCACGATGATTCACATTTAGCTCAGACTCCTGTTGTTCACATTAATACAGTACTATTGTTCCTTTTGCGGCAATGACGCCAATTAACAGTAGTATCGTAATTAAATTCTCAGTTTCTTAGCCGTAACTTCAGTAGCTACTATCGAACTAACATTAGATTCCAAGGTGGGCAACGTAGCTGAAGCTTCTATTAAAATAATAAACAACAGGCGTGTAAAAGCTTTAAACTGAGTTCGCGATTTAGTTTCTAAACTTGTAAAAGTGTTTTTGGAAAAATCAACTTTACTACTCTCATATAAAATTCTGTTTGCGTTACAACTTCAATCCTTTTTGTGGCTTGCATAATAAGACATTTCATTTGAAAATCAACTTGATAAATGCGATACGAAGTTGATATTAGTCTATGTACCCAGTAAAAACATCAATTGGAAAGAAGGATTTGTATAGACTTTAGTTTACATGATCAGTACAATCAGTTACAATCAACTGTTTCCCAAAATAAACCCAATAAAAAGGTACCATCGTAAACATTACAACAGCATCTGCTTTTCACCTACTTTTGTATAAAATACTTTCAAAAACAGTGCAGTCATTAACAGTGATTAAAACACGCTATTAATAGACCCACATCATTATGTTTTGGCGTGATAAACATTCAAAATGTACACTCCAACTTTCATGCAAGAACTGGTGCCAGAAAATGTGTCATCATCACTTTCAGACACAATTCAAATGCAAGGAACCACCTCAATGTCATCTCTGATTATATCTTTGGATCAGCACTATTCTTGTTTTGTGATTCATAAATATAATAATCGAAATATACCGGTAGCACTTAGTTGTAATTGCGTCGTAAATATAGTAGCGTAATGGGTGCTTCACATACTGTCTGTGTGTTCAGGTCGCCAATATTCAACGCTATCGGTAAAATTGATTTTAGAGTTCGATCGGCTTAGCTCGATATTGTGCCGACCCGGCCCCAACACGATTCAACGTTGGTAGATACCGAATGGACTTTGCCGATCGGCACAAGACGAATACGTATAGTATTTAGTTCAGGTCGGCATTTATGTTTACCAAATTGTATGAGCCGTCACGCAATCATGTGTAGCACCTTTAAAAGCGTCGATTCAATTATTAGTATGCTACCTCACTACCGTACAGGCTTTTAAAAATAGTGATCGCTCTAAATTGAAGTGGTGACCTTGTCTGTCACGATTATTTACAAAACGGCTACCGTTTCTTACATTCTATACCATTCAGTTGATTACTCACATCGGCCATATTTTCTATCGACTTCTGGGTAGGGCCCAGAAGCCGGTGATTTCAACGACAGGGCGGGGCAATCACGAAACCATTTTATTTTTACTTAGCCATCGATAAATCTTTGATTACAAATTGCTTTCATTCCGATGATGGATAGAACTTTTAAATGGATTGCTCTATAATTCACCATTGACTTTAACACTCCTAAAACATAACTCGAGGAGGAGCTCGTGGCTAAATAATAACAGGTCCGTGGATGGGTGACCACCCATTACATAGCTAGTTTCGTTCGTGCCTCTGAAAGCACGTTAAGCTGTTGGTCCCGGCTGTCATTTATAGATCTCTGACAGTCGTTACAGGTAGTCAGTGGTCCGAAAGTCTGACAACCATTCTTACCGAGGGGTATCGTGTTACCCTGTACTAACTGGGTTGTAGAGTTCAGATAGGCAGTCACTCCATATAAAATACTAATAATTAGCTGCATCCAGTTAGACTGGAAGCCGACCCCAACATAGACGGGAAAAGGCTAGGCTGATGATAACGACTCCTTAGGAATAACTCAAGCAGAAACATCGCCAGACAACATTATGCTAACTGTGATGATCTAATCAAATCAATGTATGATCGAAACATCACTTACAGCAGTTACAGCCATCCAAAACTGATTAATGGCCAATAATTGTCAATTGTCCCATAAATGGTAATAGTTTCGTCATGATGGCCCATCAAAATGTGAAGAGTCAGAAGTCAGGTAATGGAAGAGTCACGGAGTCAATTAGTTGGCCCTTGTGCACTCCCACGCTTGCGCAGGAGTCGGTGACATCACATGCGCGTGCGGTGTCGCGTGCGAGCAATTGACGGGTTGGGTAATCATCGAATGAGTTATACGTTGTAGACACGCGTGCCTCATCTTTGGTCCATTGAGATAGAATTATATGTGAAAATATTACCTTAATCGATACAGTTAAATAGTTTCTCTGGTGCTCGCCAAGCGTCATTGCCTTGAGATTTTCTGGTGATCGTCATTGTTGATTCTAAATTTTAGATTTTGCAGTAGAGGGCGATAGTGTGGCAAGCTTGTTTCTATCTTAATCGTTAGTCAATGGGATCTAACTGCATTATAAACTTATGCTATCAATGCATTTCGATGATTTATTTAATACTTGACGTATTTAGACGGTGATTTACGAGGCATTTGTTGCTGTTTAATGTGACTTTCGTTGATAGTATGAAAGCAGACATTAAGATAAACAAAACACAGAATTAATGCACTCTGCCCTTTTAATTACAACACAATTACAACTGATATTACAATTCATTCATTCATTACGACTGTTAATTACTATCTTACAACTTCCAAGTTATTGAATTAATCCTTTCTGTCCTACTATTATTTATTCACACACAAAAGATATATAATTAATTATATTTAAGGATTGTAGCAGGTGACGTCCTGATTTCTGCCTACCATAATTTTCTTCCCCTTTTTTTTAAATTAGCCTTTTCTGTCCCACTGCTGGGCAAAGGCCTGCCCAATTTCTTTCCAACTCTCCCAGTGTTTTGCCTCCTCTGGCCAATCAGTCAGGAACGAGTCCAAATCGCCAATCGTCGGTTCTTCACCTACCCCAATTTATTTGGGGTCGGCGCTGCATGTCGTCTGCCATTACTCACCCACAATATTATCTTTTCACACAGTCGTTCATCGTTTGTTTCATTCAAAACTGAGCTGACTACATTTTCCGCTTTCCCCCGCATCACTCCCATGGGAAAAATGCGTGAGTGCATGATTGACCTACAATGACATCATCATGATCAGTTCCGATGATCAATTGTATTGTATTATCAGTAGTAAAGAGATGGAAAACATACAACGACGTAGAACGTAGTTTTAATCCAATTAGTGCATGCAACACGACACCACATCGCGTCAGCTTCTGGTATGTTAGTGCAGGCGTGTTACGACTTCTTATTACTTCTCAAGGTCAGTTCCGACTGATAAATGATGATGATTCATTCTTATTGGGTTTACCGTAGTACCTCTGTCTAACCAGGGATTACAGGCGTGATGTTAAGTTCTCTCATACTATGCAAAATTTTCTTCGCATGGAAGTCATCATCATCATTTCAGCCGAAAGACGTCCACTGCTGAACATAGGCCTCCCCCAAGTGTCGCCACATTGACCGGTCCCGTGCGACTCGCATCCAGCGGATCCCTGCAACCTTCACCAGGTCATCGGTCCACCTAGGGGGAGGCCTTCCAACGCAGCGTCTTCCGGTTCGCGGTCGCCACTCCAAAACTTTTCGGCCCCATCGGCCACCTGTTCTGCGAGCAATGTGCCCTGCCCACTGCCACTTAAGTTTGGCTATTCTTCGGGCTACGTCGGTTACCTTGGTTCTCGTGCAGATGTCCTCATTTCTGATTTGATCACGCATGGAAACTCCAAGCACAGCCCTCTCCATTGCCCTTTGGGTGACTTTAAGCCTCCTGATAAAGCCCATTGTGAGCGACCACGTTTCGGTCCCGTATGTAATCACTGGCAACACACTCTTCATAGACTTTCGTCTTGAGAAAAATGCGCATGGAAGTACTAAAAACAAAAGTATATTAGGTATTTAAACGTACCAATAAAGCCTATAAAATATTCGTCGTAATGCTCGCATGAATGAAGTGTGACCGATGAAATATTACACAGCCCAGCAACGCCATAATGATTTATGTAAAACTACAATTTTCTCGCTCGTAAAACACGTTTGACCTAAAATACAAATTTTCAGGTCGATTTTTATGTTCGTACTAGTTTTTCTAATCGAAATGAGAGTGAGGAGTATCGATCGTAAAATCTTCTTTAAAAATATGATACATGTTGTAATTATTTTTATTAATACACACTAGTAATGTTTTAGCAGGTGTTTTGTATTGGGCAAAATTTAAACTTTTTATCTAGTTACCTAATATTAGGATATCGCATCAGCTCGTGGCTAAATAATAACAGCCGCTCGGGTCGATCTTTAGGTTAAGCCGTGCATGCCTAGGTTGGTCTGTGGATGGGTGACCGCCCATTACATACCGAGTTTCCTTTGTGCCTCGGAAAGCACATTAAGCCGTTGGTCCCGGCTGTCATTTGTAGTTCTTTGACAGTGTCTTTGACAGTCATTAGGTAGTCAGTGGCCCAAAAAGTCTGACAACCAGTCTTACCAAGGGGTATCGTATTACCCAGTACTAACTGGGTTGTGGAGGTCAGATAGGCAGTCACTCCCTGTAAAATACTAGTATTCAGCTGCATCCGGTTAGACTGGAAGCCGACCCCAATATAGTTGGGAAAAGGCTAGGCAGAAGATGCATCAATGTGGTATAAATATTTGGGATGGTTAAGCAGCTGAAATATAGCCCCAAGGTAAATTTCCACGATAAACCAATCTTTCAAATCGCAAACATAAAACACTCCGAGTTACTGAGTAACTCTAGCTCTACTAGACGGATTTCATAAACACAAACTCACGCCTTTTCCCATAGGGGTTGACAGAAACCACAGAAATCCACCTACTACGATCCTTGCACAGTGCTTTGGCCTCGTCCACGTTTATACATCTACTCATACACGCACACCGGTTGCGAGTACTATGCACCATGGCTTGTTAACGAGGAATCTATAAGAAAGTCAGTACAACTAGGAGGTCCTGACAAGACATTAAGGGCCCGTTTGTTTTGTCCCAACATATTTGAGGACTAATTAACGCTACTGAAGCCATAATCAAGTCAAAATAATCTAGACAACCAGACAAATGAATTATCAATACGAAAAGCCTTAGCCTCTTGCTGACAACTTCAATATAAAATAATTGAAGGGATCTCTCAGTCTATAGCCATTATCCACACTTTCACCTACATGAACTCACCAGTCAAACCACGGGTCAGTATTCAGTAATAACCCAACTGTCACTGACCTTAACTGTAAACCTCTGACAAAATGCAAAACTGTCCACCGACACGCATTCGATTGTCACCCAACAAACGATAAAGTGAAACACCGCTGTACATATAAATTGTCTATTAAGTTTTGACATAAAAATGTTTCTAATGGGGGATATCCTATTGTAGTATGAATTTAGGCCATATAATAGTAAAAGGTAGGAATGATATACAGATAGAGATTAGAGTTTCTCACAATTTTTGTCAGTAATCCCGTAAAAATCACCAATAAATTAGCTTACGGTGCTACCGAACCACTTAGCGCGCTGTCAAAAATTGACGTTAATTATATTCGTAAACATTATACGAAAATCGTAAATTTAGCGACAAAGATCGGTAAAATACCAACGACAATCGCTAGCTTTGAGTGTAGAGACTACCAAATATCGTTAAATTGGAATCGTTATGACTTTGCAACCGAATTTGGTTGTTAAGCGATCGCAATCTGTGTTGAGATTGCAGGCCCAGATGTAATTATTTGTTAGGGATTCATTCTAAGATCCAACGCAGGCAAAGTACGGTATCCACGTACGAACGATCATTTGTAGTGTCAACTTTGCTACCGTCCTTGATGACTGGTTTATCTTTTGGCGAAGACATGCACCTTTCGCGTCTACTGGGAGATCAATGAGCTCTCATACTCCGACGATGCTGCTAAAACTAGCTCCGAATTTTGCCAAGCATCTTAGGCCTGGCTAAATTCCTCTATCTATTGAATTCAGCTTCCAATTATTGTCCTTTGGTATATAAGCACGGAACCGAATCCTGACCAGTCCTTAGTACATTCAAATATTTACGAGCGATAGACGGGACAATACGAAAAAAATCGTAATCCAATACTCCCGCTTGTAAGGTAGCATTCGTGTGTCAACATCGAAAATATTCGGGATCAAAATTTTCGTATGGAAATATTCCCAATATCTGTTCTATTATACCTACAACAAAAACAAACATTACCCATCCCGATCACTAATATTCATAGACCTAATGTCGTTTCCAATGATTAAGTATGCAAGCAAGCATATTCGACTCCTGCGCCGAAACCATACATCTATTCTAATGTGGCCACTTCCTCACTCCGGTGCACTTTCTTTGGAAAGTTCTTTGTCCTTTATTTTCATAGACACGTGTCTGAAGTGAAGATAGATATTATATCGTTGTTATGTTATGTTCCGGTTTTTGTAAGATTTGTGTAGATTACCTCCGTGGGAACTCATCATCTGCCTTGCCCACAAAAAAACATTTAGGAACTAATGTTTTGTATTGTTTTTGAAAGCGATACGTGGTTGAATGACGGTTTTTGTTTTGAAGCCGATGTATGTATACATCGGACATACATAAGACATAAATCAGCTCCAAACAAAAAGCTTCTAGGCAGACAGAAATTATTACTACACTTGAATTGGTAAAAATCTCAAATTTAAGACTACAGATACTAACAGATCACGCGCAGTCGCAACCACTGGATCTTGAAGCTTGAAATTTACAGAAAGAATTCCTTTTATTAGAAGTTAGTTCATTTTTGACTATGAGAAATCAATGTAATTAAACCATAAGTTGAAAAGTAAATGTCAATTCATCTTCACTACAAATGTTTGTTCTATAGTCAACATTCCTTTTAAAACACAATAAATAGGATACCAAACAATACCAATATGATATGAATTCCGGATACTTTTATTAAAACTGCACATTTACAAAACATGATAACCATTCAAATCCGTGTCATGACCAGATCTGTTAAAACCAGACGGCCTTATAAACAATTTAGTTCAACGCATATTAGGATTACTCAATGCACATATTTTTGCCATATGTCTGCGGTGAACACCTACATACAATATTTTGCGGTTTTAAAAACCAACGAACAATGACTCTGACACAATCATTTATATCTTCTGCGAGACCGCCGTGAATGCAACGGTGGTATTGGTGCAAATGCCAATTTACAATTGGCAAAGTCCTCGGATATCTGTTGAATAGAAGACTAAAGCAATGTATAGCCAACTTCCAAAAGAGATCGTTCAGAAAACTGATATCCAACCATATGGTATGGGACAACCAGAAATCTGGCATTAGACATGCCTACCTCTGCATTCTCTTGATCCCGTGCAAATACAAAAGGAGAAAAATACTCTAAAAACTGAGGTAGTAGCCTATCATTCTATTATGTTTTCTTAGACAATCTGGGAGTAGGCAGTCGCTCCATGTAAAATACTGGTATTCAGCTGCATCCGGTTAGACTGGAAGCCGACCCTGACATAGTTGGGAAAAGGCTAGGCAGATGATGAGACAATCTGGGAGTATTGGACCTCGATTCATAACTTTACTAAAACATAAAATCACGCATGTAATCCCTGGCGGTATACACCCATATCTTGCTACCTTTAGTTGTAAAATATATTTATCTAGTCAATGACCGTCGAATTAAAACAATCAGACACAATAAAAATCTCACCGTTACTTTCTTAACACCTCATAAAACAATCTAAACGCAATGAATGAGTTGTAAAAATCAGCTGAACGAAACGGTTGACAATGCTTGTTTGCATCCTGCTGCGGCCGCTATTTATAGTGCCATTGTGTTGGATAACTGGATTCGATGTAGGAGCATAGGGTTCCAAACGGTACTTCAATGCAGTAGCATTTTGGTACTAGTACTGTTCTTCATAATTATAAGTTCGGGAGTTTTTCTACGTTACAATGTTACGGTAGCTAAGATGCCATAGATCTTTCGGCACTGAGCTGGTCTATCAGGGAGCCTCCCTTATCGTCTCGAAATTGACTTGATCCGGTCAGATAAAGCTAATAATAGCGAAAAAGACGTCATTAAGTTTGTTTTGGTTCGGATGCCGTGATATGACATTGCGCCGAGTCAAATGCGGGAAATGTAGTGCAGATAGGTGTTTGGCGAAGGCGCCACGTCTGATCCCTAACCTAACTGCCTCACACCACTTTTCATATAGGGAAGTAGCGCCCATAGATCATTATCTATGGTCGCTACTGAGCTGTGACTTTTTTTTAAATATTGCATCACCATGCTGAGATAGGGGCCTTTTGGCCTCGTACAGAACCAATTTAATTTGTTTTATCTTTTTCTTATGTTTGCTTTTTTGTATAATTTTTTTTTATTGTTTTTCAACCATTTTTTTGTGTTGTCCTGTGTGAGTCTAATAAATACTTTTTCTTTCTTTATTTCTTTACATCCTGACTCCAATTGGCGAATTCAGACCAACAAGTTTCAATTATTCCCAGGTTCTAAAAAAGACTTTAGGGAGCTGAACCTGGTGTAATTATAAATATCTTGATCCACTATACGAAAAATATGCTAACATTATTTTCTCATTGTTACAGGTGGCTTGGAAGGCAAATACAGAGTGGCGGCACCCGAACTAATGCAGGATACATTCATGAGCGACTCGGAAGACGAGGGAGGTGAGTTACACCTGTCTAGGTATTTATTATTTAGTCTAGAACTCTAGACTAACTAGAACACAGAGTAATGAGCTAATGGAATGAACATGTACGCGGGAGTGGAGTAAACGACGTCTAGGTACACACACACAAAGATACAGTACACCTTCGGTGTCAGAAAGTCTATTTATATGTATCAAAAAAATTTGGATTGCTTGTCGTCTTTAAAGAATCAATGAAAACTTGTGAGATTCGACAAATCTTTAGTCGTTTTTATGCAATAAACAACTCAAGAAGTTTATTCTGAGTGGCATACGGCGTCAAGATGGACATTAGAGTACTCCATTTACTTATTACTCTATGATCCACTTGCCCACGCGCAGAATAAAGATTATTGCACAAAAATGTGGGTTACACTACCTACTTACCCGATGTAATAACGTACTCATATTTCACAGAATCTGTTTATTCAACCACAAAAACTTTTAGAAGATGTTTTCTTTCGTAAAGTTCTGGTGAATTTTGATTCCTGCGGTTGTTATTATAAACAAATGCGATCTTGATCTCTGCATGTTTGCATCGGTTTGAGTACGATTATAAATAATGTCGGAGCTACTTAATCCTGTTTATCGATACTACTCTGACGCGTGACGGCTGAAACTTAGTTTCGAAGTTATTACGGGATTCAAGGACTTCATATACGTCGGTCCGACGTCACATAAAGAGGTCATGTCGAATTCATTGGCCTACTTTTACATGATGTTTCTTTAATTGTGTAATTCTGTAATACTTAGGGATTAATGAAATTCTACTGTGAATTTTTGCTGTTTCCAGCTGTAGACGTGTTTAGTCTGAAATGATTAGGCCGAAAAACACCCACGGCTAGACATGGTGTCTCCCAAGTATCGCCACTTTGACCTGTCCTGTTTTTATCTCTTCATCGGGTCAACAATGGTCATACATGATTTCTGAAAAATAAAATTGTAACAGGTCAACAAATCACCCGTTTACCGTTTCTCATGTCTACCTTCGTCATCCATTGCAGGCGAGGTGGAGTGTCCAATCCAACAGCAGCAACAGTACCGCTACATGAACAGCGAAGCAGGCACGTTGCACCGAGCCAAGCCGTTGGAGGACACGGTCACCGATGGACACTTGTGGCCCAGCAACAACGACCGGAAGGTGGCTACCATCGATCGACAGCCGCTTGATATCGGGTAAGGTTTACAGCTACTTCTATTTTACCAAGAAATCCATAGTTTAAAGAGCCCACGAGACAGACATGGACAATATTTTGCATTCGCAAATGAGATCAGTTATGATCAAAATCAAAGTATATTATTTCAAATAGGCCTACAAAGGCACTTATAAAACGTTGAGAATAGGTGCACGGTTCGGGTTGGTCGTTTCCTATGGAGAAGAACCGGCAAGAAAATCCATGGTTACTCTTTTAAAATGATTTGGTTTTACAAAATTATCATTTTACAGCATTTAGCACTTAAGTATGGGGGGACAATGTAGGCCCGACAATAAGTCGTTGCTTACTACACAAAAAACTATGGATAAGGAGATTGTCAAATCCTGAACCAACCGATATGAAGTCATTAGTACACTAGACTTCTCGTCACTAATTCAACAAAGCCAAAAGAAAGTTGGAAAGGCCAAAACTGTCTTTCTGGCTGAATGCCATCATATTATGTATTTGTCACCAGGCAATCGCACCAATCCAGTTTGGAACTCATTCAACAGGAATTAATTCTGGGTGATAATATGTGGATCTCAAGTACGAGTACATTCAAATGCTGTCAGTCAGTCCTTTCAGAGTTATTGTACCCCCGACTTTGATCTGTGTCAAAATCACAGTGGTTTTTATTTTCGTAACAATAAGGCTGATGTCATTGACAAGTCTGTTAAAATGACCGAGATCTTTTTTTGGTATATCTCTAAGGTTGCATTGGACTGCTGTTCTTTTAGACATGTCACGTTTTTGTCATGTATACTTTCCACACGTCACATATATACAACATTAGTTTTAGTATATGCGAAACCTGATACACGGGTCTAGTATTTTTATGTAAAGAACCTATGTACAAAATTTCAAAACTGTATCATGAACAATCACAAAGTTTTAGGATAATTCTTTTACCTGGTTGTCCGCACAAAAACGTGGTCACCACGCGGCGCCGCCGCGCGCGCGTCTCCAGCGTCGTCTTGAGCTCATTGATAATAATAATTTGGCAGTAGGTACCTAAATTATTGCGATAGGTACTCAAAGTCGCTCGGTATCCAACTTTTAACTTTGAAAAAATATATCATGGTTTAAAAATTATTGGAATCGATTCAGTTACTTATTTTGAACAAACTATATTCAGGTTTCGCATATACTATAAATAATGTTGTATACATAACATCACGCCTGTAATCCCCGAAGCGTTAGGCAAAGGTGTACCAAAGTAGCTAATAGTACACCCACATTTCGCCAGTTATGTTTTAGTCCTATGTAATAGGGGCGAGCCTATTGCCATCAACCGGGCACAAATCCAAACTCCGTGGCTGCTACTGGGAAATTCCTAATGGAAAAACACAATAACAATTTGCCGAACCTGGGAATCGAACCCAGGACCTTTTACTCAGCAGTCGCGCATGCCACCACTAGACCAACGAGACAGTATACATCACATATTCTAATCTGCTTCTGTCCCCAGTTTCCTGGTATCATTCGTGGTGGACGCTCGCGGCGGTGCCATGAAAGCCAAGCGTCGTGGCGGCGTGCGCATCATCGTCCCTGCGGCCGCTTGCGCAGCACCCACTCGCGTCACCTGTAGGGCTGCCACGCGCAGGGCTCCGGCGGCCGCCCCGCCGCCGCTTATGGAGGGAGAGGCGCTCGCGTCCAGGCTGCTGGAGTTACAGCCACAGGGGGCTAAGTTTTTGGCGTGAGTATTCGACATCATTTAGTTTTAGGTTGTAGTTTCTGTAGGTTGGTAAATGTTACAGTGATCAAGTCTCCGATCAGTAAATCTCATGTGAATTCATGTGCTGCTGTTTGTTGGTAAAAATTAAAAATACCAAAATAACAATACCATATATTTTATGAGTATGACAAAATTATTAAGTTGAGTAAACTTAATCCTGGGACAAAATGATTTAAATAGAAGTTGAATAAGAATTCATAATAATTTCATGATTTACGCATGATGTTACTTTGAATTTGCCATTTTCCTTACGCAGCCCATTCTGAAAAAACTTAAAAATAATCAGCTATTTATTTTCTTTAACAGTCCAGTAGTAATCGAGGTGCCAATCTTCACATCATCATGCCGCGAGCGTGAGATAGTCATCCTTCGCTCCGACACCGGCGAGACCTGGCAGGACCACTACCTACACAACAACGACAATCCGCTTATACAGGTCAGTAATGCTAATCATATAGCTCAAATCTTTACCCAATTATATATTAAATACCTTTCCCCACTCATTGACTATTAACCACCAAGCAAGAATTTTGCTGCAGGGAATCTTCCGTGGTCCACTTGGCAGTACGTGAACCCTCTAGAGACTCTCGATTTTCAGAATTTTTCAAACCACAGACATATTAAAATACGATTTGGGCAGAGGCTGAATAGCCGGGTATTGTATGACGCTTTCAAAAATAACTTCATCTTTGTCTCGATTTGGGGAATCCTCCGAGTCGGTAGTGAGTTAGTGGGAGTTAAGTACTAACGACTTTTAAAAGCTTTAAATCAATTCTTATTTTTTATCTTTTCAGGAGGCCCTCCAACGCGAGCGTCAAGAATACGGCGGTAATGAAACAGTCGGCGAGAACGGAGAGCGCGTCACACGCATCATAACGTGTGATTTTCCACACTACCTGGCGTGCGTGTCGCGTGTGCGACAGGAGGTGCACATCATCGGCCCTGAGGGCGGCACCATCTCCAGTGCTCATATACCGCAGGTATGATAGGATCGCCAATGATTTCAGCTATCTTAGATTTTAATTTCGACCACATTTTCGGCATTGTCTAAAAAAAGTTGTAGAAAATCTTTAAAAGTGATGATGTTTATTTAGATTTAGTTGCCATCTTAAATTTTGATTTCGAATCTAATATCTTTGTAAACCAACCTCTAACGTCCACATTTCCAGCATAGCACGCTGATATGTTCAAAATGATACTTATAATTTTTTTTTATGGCCGCCATCTTGTATTATGATTTCAACCCACCATTTTTATTTTTACCAATCTTTGCCGCTAAAACTACTTTAATGAAATTCTTTACGAAAGTAATCATGTTTAACCCAATTCCCCCTTGTCCAGGTGCAAGCCCAGTTCCCCGCGGCGGCGCTGACCAAGCGCATCCGCGTGGGGCTGCAGGCGCACGCGGCGGGCGCCGAGCTGTGCCGCCGCGTGCTGCCGCGCCACGCCGCCGTGTCGCCCGTGCTCACCGTGGAGCCCCGGCGGCGCAAGTTCCATCGCTCTATCACCTTGACTGCTCCGCTGCCTGCTATACATGTAAGGACCACTATAATGTAGCGAGCAACTAAAATAATAAAATAAAAATTACCAGTAGCTCTTGACTCGCGTGACATCGAACTAGCCCTCTTTGTGGACTAGTCTCGTCGGCACAGGTCACTGTTCAATGTCGTCACAGAATGCTAAATGACGCAATCAAAACATGACAAGAAATCTGCATACATAGGGGTCTACCTTCAACCAGCAAAATAACCAGCCTGTAAAAGAATCGTCTCTTAGATTTACGTACATTCCTCAAAGCAAAAAAACAGTAAAGTCGTTCGTCATTCCTCCAAGCACCAAACAATAGAACGGTGATGAAATTTCGCATCTGAATAATCCCAACACACACAATTTTTTCATCCTAAAAACTCCATTTCCATTAAAAATAATCCCACATAACTAAAGTTTCCTCTACCACAGGGCGGCACCGAGAAGCCGTCGACGTCGAACCTGCGCCTGCTGTGCAGCATCATGGGCGGGCAGGCGCGCGCCGTGTGGGAGGATGTGACAGGCTCCACGCCACTCACTGTCACGGATGACTGCGCCTCCTTCACTACAACTGTTTCTGCCAGGTAATAATCGAACCTATTGCCACTACATATATTTTTTTAACTTATGTAAAATCTCTCCTTAAGGAGGAGCTCTGTGTCCCACCAGTGGGAAATATTACATTATGCTATGTAAACAGTTTATAAGATTTCGGGAGGCGTTGGGTTATCGATCAATTACTTTTGTTTTCAAGCATTGAAGGCTCAAACATACAATACACAAAATAATCTTATAAGTACGAGATTCAACAGCCAGATTTCATCAGAATTTAGAATGGGTAGCAATAAAACGAGTGACTGTAAATTACAATTTTAAGTGTTAAAATTAATTAATTTGGGTTATGGTTAATTACTAAGTGAGCGACTGACTGTAAGTGACGAAAAATGAACAGAATAGTATCTTACAAACATTAATTTGAGTTACTTAAAATACAATAACCTAACCTAACCTAAATTGAAGTTGCCCTCTCTGTATTTCCAGTCGCTCACTTAGTAATGTAGTCGCTCGGATAAAATTTTAATATATGAAATGGATTTATCACAATCCACTTTTTGTAAGCTCATTCTGGATTTTATTATTTTATTCGTCGTAAGTTTAGTTAATTTTTCGCTTACTCAAATTCATACCGCTCAAGTTATTAATACAGTATGTCATCATCAGTCGCAAAGCTTTTTTTTAATCGCTCGTTTTATAATTCCCCATTTAGAATGTCAGTTGTCTATATGTACCACTAAACCGTGCTTTATAGATGGAAGCTCTAAGATGAGCTGCTATTGAGATCTTGTGCTATGGAAAACATTGATGCAGCTCATTAATACATCGGCCTAAGGCACCTCTGGACCGTTGCAGATGTGTTTCAATAGTAACGATATCATTTTATTTCAGATTCTGGATGATGAACTGCCAAAACGTCAGCGACGCTACCAAATTGGCGACGGAACTTTACAGGTAAACATTACTTTAACTTACTTTGTCCTTTGTAGAAACAAAGATGGAACCATCTTTCTTTCTCTCTCACACACACTGATTCTGGTACCGTGTCCTAAGTCATAACCACTTGATACAACTGGAAAATCTGGAATAAGTAACTAATTTATTTATTTAATTCAACAGAGAGATGCTAATGGTACCGTTCGAGGTCCGCATCGTGGTGCTGGGCAAGCGCCTGGACGCGCTGGAGGGACGCCTGCTCGTCATGTACATCACCGACAGATACGCCTACGAGACGCTGCTGCAACAGGTAATACTTTATACTGTACGAAATTATCCCCGCGCATCCCTGACAGAAAGATTTCAAATTTTCCAAATTAATTTATTCAAAACTTGTACTGTCACTTACGGGATATCTTCCGTGATTGTTCATTGTTTTGAGCTCCCGATATTTCGACGCTGTTGCAAGCGCCATGATCGCGGGGTAAACCGTGAAAGCTTAAAACAGTGTTTCATTTATTCATTTTCTAACATAGGGTAAAAAATATACAGATGATATAAATAAATGTTGGTCCATACTATGTCCCGCCAGAAGGCATACAAAATAGCGTAGGTTACCGAATGTCAATTTAACAAAATAGAAACCAAAAAATAAAGTTATGCGGGAGTTTCTACGACCGCAGACATTTTAAATTAGGAGTCAGTCCTAACATTGCAAGATGGGATTACCACGCGAAAAGATAAGTAGGTGTCACACGTTGATGCCAAACACTAAACGCTAATAATAAAACGTCTATAAATTAAGACGGCGCGGCGTATAAACAAGTGTGCATTATTTAGTCACAATTTCTTATATAATAATAGATGCAATATACAATACAAGAGTATCACCACGATGCGCCAAATAGGTTTGTTATTGTTCTCCCTCTAAAAGGACCGATAAAGAAAGTGAATGCGAAACATTACTTCAACCGACAATGCTCGATATCTCGTGGTAGTATTTGTACAGCATGGTAATGCAAAACTACACCAACCTACCACCCATTAAAAGACGAGTTTCCTCCGTGCCTCGGAAAGCACGTTAAGCATTTGGTCCCGGCTGTCATGTGTAGATCTGACAGTCGTTACAGGTAGTAAATGGCCTGAAAGTCTGACAAACAGTCTTAGGCTGCCTGTCCACCGGAGCGGAGCGAGGCTGCGGAGCGGAGAAACGGAGAAATATTAACCAATAGGATTGCATGCTGGAGCGGAGCGGAAATTTCATGCAATCCTATTGGTTAATATTTCTCCGTTTCTCCGCTCCGCAGCCTCGCTCCGCTCCGGTGGACAGGCAGCCTTACCAAGGGGTATCGTATTACGCAGTACTAACTGGGTTGTGAACGTCAGATAGGCAGTCGCTCCATATAAAATACTGGTATTCAGCTGCATCCGGTTATCTAACCGGTGCCGACATCAACATAATGGGGAAAAGACTAGGCAGATGATGATGGTAATGATGAAAAACCTATTTGATTTAATAATCTCCATTTATTTTTTTTAAATTTACTAAATCTAATGAACATTTTTAAAGCGTAATTCATCAACAACATAACAATAACTGAAAATCACTTAATGGTATTTTGTTAACAGGAGCACTACACAGAGGTGGCACACTCGACATCAGTCCGGTTCCTGGACGGCAAGGACGTGTACCTGGAGTTCTCCGGCAACCTCGTGCCCGTCACCAAGTCCGGCAGCCAGCCCATGCTTGCCTTCGAGGTACGGTTAACTTTTTTTTTATATATCAGCCTGCTCTGTCCCACTGCTGGGCAAAGGTCTCCCCCATGGCTTTTCAACCCTGTTTACAATTTGCCCTCTCTGACCAATCCGTTAAAATGAGTCCAGATCTTCACGCCTGCGTTTCTTGGGCCTGCCTCGGTTACGACAGCCGTCTTCAGGCACCCACTCTGTGACTTTTTTGGGATGAAGCCGGACAGATGGGCCAAGATAGTCATCCTTTTACTAACTAATAAAATATCTTACACCCCAAAGCTGTTTACTAATAGCCAATGTTCAACCCAATCGAGACGTTTTTATAGTCTTATTTTAGAATGAACTACATGTAGATTCTGCGGTCAATTGTTCATTGTGATGGCGGTCCGCTACTTAATAGTTAAGATTTCAACCAAAACTTCAGGGGAGTCTCGTGAGATTGGGTAATTGAATCGACAGCTGGTCTGATGCATAGAACAGAACTCTTGGATGCAGCGCACACTAAGAAGAGATATTTGATTGTTACAGGCCTTCAAAGACAACCGAGTTGAGTTCACAGTGCGTGTGAAGCATCACGAAGAGAATCCTTCTGGCAGGATCTACTTCATGAATGAACCTAAGGTAAGAACATATTTTTATTTTATTTATTGAGGGATAATAAACAACTACAACATATATATAACACATCAGGTTAACAAAATTGGGTAGTAATGTTGCAGTCCACTGCATTATCCGTAGATAAGACATATTTACGGAGCAGTGGTTTCCGCTAGATGGGCATTACCAAAATTAACAAATATTTTGAAATAAATATAAAAGTTAGATACTATAAAGCTAGCTACAAAACCAAATCAGATCAAAAACAACAATTTCATTTACTTACATGTAATGACTTATATTATAGAAACATCTTTTTATTTCATCTATAAATACACATTCTATTTTTGAAAAAGCTTGTGTTGGTAAGGAATACTCAACCATATGAACTCGATTAAAATTATAACATTTCAATGGCAAAAATATTTTTATTGGACTATTTTGTTACCTTATTTGAATTATTCTAATTTATGTTTATGTGTTAGGTACCCAAAGGCGAACAGTCACAAACCCCCGCCTGTGTGCTGGACGTGGAACTACCAGAACGTATCGCACCGCGCGCCGGCAAGAGTCAAGTTGACTACCTGAACTTGGACCAGTCTGGTAAGAATAATATTTATTTGTTAAGTGTGACAAGTGTTGTGTCTTTTGACGCTAAAATTACTGCCCACATCGTAGGCGCGCTCATCGTCGTGGTTTCGATTTTGCCCGCGCCTCAATAAGTCCTTGTACAGCTATATTACTTAGCGTTTGACCGATAAGCACGCACAAAATATGCAGTATTCTACGTATTGACAACGACAGGGACATAAGCTATCACATCTGAGATCACACCGCACTTTGCCCATCAATATTTTTTTCAGTGGCAACAATTCGTTCAGAAAAAAACAAATTTTGAATCAGTAGTAGTCGTCGCTCATGGTTGGACTGTGTGAAAGATGATATGTCAAGAAAGGAGGTGTCTAATAAGATGACGAGTAATAGAGAAGTATGGAAGAAGAAGACATGCTGCGCCGACCCCAAATAAATTGGGATAAAGGCAGGAGAATGATGAATGAGTTCATGCCTTTAAAAAATCCCGATGACAATCGCCTAAAAACGCCTTGAAACCAACGGAAGGTTTCACGGCGTTTTTCTAGACTAAGATACAGATTTTTTTAATATATTCGTCTTTAGGATTCGACGCACTGAAGGACGAGCTGAGCTTCCACTGGGGCGGCGACCATAACAACAGTTTGGGACCTGTCTCCCTGCCATACGCACATGACCGACAGGTTAATGGACACGTAAGCATAACCTTAATCTTATAAACACATGCGATATCTCACTAAATATAATATTTTGTCTTACGCAAAAAAAAGTTAGACTTTGTAGGTAGAGCGTTGTCTCTGCCACTCATAGACCTTTTTGCCAGTCTCTTTTTATAAAGTTTGATATCATAATCTCACCCGAGAACTGTAATTTTGTTTTATAAATTTCATTGAGACAACTCTAGGTTGAAAATCGCAGGTAATTTAGAAACAAGGTAATTTAATAAATTATCGTATGTACAGGACAAGATCATCACAAATGGCGACGTGAAATACCCGACAAAAGAAACCGAAGACAGCAAGGATACTAAACCTCAAGGTAAACTATTAACTAAATAATTAAACTCATACAAAAAACATCATGAAGTAAAGAAAAATAAAACATAAAAAACTATGTTATTTACAGTAAACGGTGACACTCTTCACGTGGACTCAAACAAGACCAAAGCGACCTTCGATTCAGACGAGGACAAGACTCCGATGAACACCCTCGAGAAAGGCAAGAAGAAGCCAGAAGGAGGAGTAGGCTTCCTCGGAGGACTAGCAGACAAGGTCAAGAACGTATTCGGACATAGTGAGGACAAGGAGGAGGAAAAGGAGTCCTCTCCTAAACCACAGCCTAAACCTAGAGAGTCCAAAGAGAAAGACTTGATAGAAAAGAACTCTCCAGAAAAAGACCCGAAAGAAAAAGAAAAATCGCCCCCAAAACCCTCCCCCAGACTCATCAACGAAGACCTGCTAGGCAAAGTTGATGACATGTTCAAGGACCTTAAAACCAAGCCCCATTCGAAAGAAGATGATGAAATAAGCAGCCAGGTTTATTCAACCAAACTTGTTGTTGACGAAGAAAACCCAAAACCAGTCGAAGACAACCTATACGAGCAATATGAAAGGATGCAACCAGTTGATACTCCTTTGTGCAACCAGAAGACAGATCCCTTCCAATTTTACGTTGGTTGCTGCGAAGGAAAGTATAAGAAGGGACAGAAACACCGACATGACGAAACTTCCAACTTGGTTGATAGGATAGAAACTGCCCATTTTGCAGCCCATGAAATATCTGTTCCGTACGTTCATGGGGATTTGTCAGACGGCTTATGTATTGTTGAAGAAGAGAAGGATAAACTTAAACTGAATACTGGCGCAGTAGCTGATGATTTAATTCGTGATTATGAAAAGGCAAAATCTGGTGCCGAAGATAAGGTAAAAGAATTTGAAGATGGTGCCCGTGACAAGTTAAATGACATTTCTGAATCTGCGGAAAAAGTTAAAGATGATGTTAATGATAAAGCTAATAATTTGAAGAATAATATCGCCTCAGAAGTTGACGATGTAAATTCATCAGCCAATGACACTGTTGATAACTTGATACACAAAGCAGGAATTGTCAAAGATGACTTCAACAGCAAAGCGATGGCGCTTAACTTCGCTGCCATGGAAAGAGCTGAAGAATTAAAGCTCAGAGGAAATGAGAAAGTAACCCAAGTTGGAAACGCAGCCGATAATGCCGCTAATAACATTAAACATAAGACACAAGATGGCGCGAATGTAATCTCAGAGGCAGTACATGACGCTAAAGAGAATCTTAGCACTAAGGCTCAAGATGCTAAAGCAGGAGCTAAGGAATCATTAGATAACGCTAAGGTATCAGCCAATGAGAAACTTCAATCCATGGGTGATTCTCTAGAAGACGCTAAGGAAAAGTCAAAGAAACAACTGAAAAAGGAAGCTAAAGAAGCTAAAAAGAAGGCCAAGGAAGGCAAGAGCTTCTTCACTGGTCTAGTTCAGAACATTTTCGGAGAGAAAGAAAAACTAGAAGATGAGGCAAAGAACAAACTCGCTGAGGGAAAGGAAGCCGCTAACCAGGCATTGGACAAAGCTTCGGCTAAGAAGGATGAGCTCCAAGACGCAGTTGCCAAGAAACAAGATGAACTTAAAGATGGTGCTGGGCAGTTAGCACAGAGCGTAGATGACAAGAAGAAGCACGCAGAAAAGGCAGTTCATGACAAGAAGGATGAAATTGAAAAGTCAATCCAGGACAAGACCGCTGAAGCCAAACAGGCCGTTGAAAGCAAAACTGGTGAAATCAAGGCTTCAGTTGCAGGCAAAGTGTCTGAAGTTAAAGATGCAGTAAATGAGACCGCAGCCGCTGCCCAAGATAAGGCTAGCGAAACTAAAGACGCCATCAAGAACAAGGCTAATGAAGTTGGTAACGCCATTCATGATACCGCTTCAGAAGTTGGACAGGCTATCCAAGATAAGACAAGCGAAGCCAAAGACGCTGTTACAGAAAAATCAAAACAGGCTAAGAATAAGGCTAATGAAGTTGGTGACGCCATTCATGATACCGCTTCCGAAGTTGGACAGGCTATCCACGATAAGACAAGCGAAGCCAAAGACGCTGTTACAGAAAAATCAAAACAGGTCAAGGATTCTATCCAGGAGACGGCTTCAGATGTAGGACACGCCATCCATGATAAATCCGTATCATTCAAAGACAATATTACTGAAGAAGCATCAAAATTAGGTGACGCTATTCAGGACAAAACAATCCAAGCTAAAAATAAGGCTAGTGAAGTAGGACAAACAATTAATGACGAAACAAACAAATTCGGACAAACGTTACAGGAAAAAACTTCAGATGCTAAGGATAAAGCAAGCGAATTCGGACAAGCTATACAAGATAAGACAGCTGAGGCGAAAGATAAAGCAAGTGAATTCGGACATTCAATTCAAGATGGCGCTAACCAAGTCGGACAATCAATCCAGGGCAAAGCTAGCGAAGCGAAAGGCAAAGCCAGCGAATACGGACATTCAATTCAAGATGGCGCTAACCAATTCGGACAATCAATCCAGAGCAAAGCTAGCGAAGCGAAAGACAAAGCCAGCGAGTTCGGACATTCAATTCAAGATGGCACTAACCAAGTCGGACAATCAATCCAGGGCAAAGCTAGCGAAGCGAAAGGCAAAGCCAGCGAATACGGACATTCAATTCAAGATGGCGCTAACCAAGTCGGACAATCAATCCAGAGCAAAGCTAGCGAAGCGAAAGACAAAGCCAGCGAGTTCGGACATTCAATTCAAGATGGCACTAACCAAGTCGGACAATCAATCCAGGGCAAAGCTAGCGAAGCGAAAGGCAAAGCCAGCGAATACGGACATTCAATTCAAGATGGCGCTAACCAAGTCGGACAATCAATCCAGAGCAAAGCTAGCGAAGCGAAAGGCAAAGCCAGCGAATACGGACATTCAATCCAAGATGGCGCTAACCAATTCGGACAATCAATCCAGGGCAAAGCTAGCGAAGCAACAGACAAAGCCAGCGAATTCGGTAACGCAATTCACGGCAAATTCACCGGTTTTGGAATTGCAGTACATGATACAGCTAGCAATGTAGGAAATAACATTCACGATACGGCAAACAATGTTGGAAAATCAGTTCAAGAAAAGACCAGTGAAGCGAAAGACAAGGCCAGTGAATTAGGACACAATATCCAAGATCAAGCAGTAAATGCCGGCCATGCTATCCAAGATAAGACTTCAGAAGCTAAAGACGCCATTCACGATAAAGCTGGAGAAATTAGTGAAGACGTTCACGAGAAATCACGTGGATTCTTCAGTGGAATCGGACATGCTATCAGTGACACATTCAGCTTCGGACATCACCATGATAAGGTAGAAGAAGCTAAGGATACTGTCACGGAAAAAGCCACAGAAATAAAGGATTCCGTTGAAAGTACAGCCAGTGAACTGAAAGACGCTGCTCACGGAAAAGCTACTGAAGTAAAAAAAGTTTTACATGATTCCGAAATAGTTTTCGGTACCGCGGTACAAAATAAAACAGATGAATTCGGACAAGCCATTCATGACAAGAAAGATGCCGCAAAGAGCGAACTAGACAGGATAAGGCATGAAGCTGAAATAACGACTGAAGAAATCAGCAAATCTGCTGAAGACGCAATCAACGCAGCATCAAATAAAAAAGGAGAAATCCAAACTAGTTTTACCAACAAATTCGATGACCTTAAACATTCAGGGAAGGAAGAATTCGAATACCTACAGCAATCAGCTACTGACAAAGCAAACGACCTACAGAGGTCGTCAAAACAGGCGTTCGATCACGTACAAGACTCAACCTTGAGTACTTTCGATAAGGTCGAAAGTTCGGCGAAGGACAAAGTGAGCGATGCCAAGGACAAGTGGGATGAGATGCAGAGCTCGACAAGAGACACGTACGCGTATATGAGGGATGACGCGCACAGTTTGGGCAGTTCTGCGGAAGACACTCTTCATTCCTTCCAGAGTTCGGCGGGGAATACCTTCGACAGTCTTGATGATTCAGCTAAGATAGTTTTGTCGGACACACAGCGAAATGTTGATGAAAGTTCGAAGCAATTGTTTGGAGATGCGAAAGGTTACTTCGAAGGGTTCCAAGTGTCGGCTGATAATAAGCTGGAGGAGATCAAGGGGGCGGGTAAGGAGGGAGTTGAGGCGGCTGGAGATAGGCTCGGGGAGGTCGCGGAAGGAGTGCGGGGAGCGGAACAGGCGGCGGCAGACGCAGTTGCCAGGGAAGCGGATACGTTCACCAGCAGCTTGAACAATTTGGGCAGTTCTGTCTTCGGTTCTTCAGGCAAAGGTACAGTTGAAATTGTCTAAACTATTAACTTTTTATTGTTAATTTCAGACTTTGGTCTAATATCCTAAGTTATTTATTGCGCTCACGTTGATATAATAAAATAACACAAAAATATTCAATACATTAGAAGCGAATTAAACACATTTTTTTTTATTTTTTCTGCTTAAGAGCGTTAACGACTTACGGCATTTCATACAAACTTTCAAGTCCTTTTTTTTCGAAATGACAGAACCATTTGTAATGAAACTTCATACACATAAGCAGGATACATAAGTCTAAAAAGTTATCAGAGAACATTTTCGAAAAGTCTTTAAAAAAATATATATAATTGGAAATGTCTGTTTCTAAAGTTTGTATGAAATGCCGTAAGTCGTAAAAACTCTTAAAGAGACACAATATACAACATTATTTTTAGTATATGCGAAACCTGAATATAGTTTGTTCAGAATAACTAACTGAATCGATTCCAATAATTTTTAAACCATGTTATTATGTTTACCCAAAAATATTTAAAAAAGTTAAAAGTTGGACACCGAGCGATTTTGAGTACCTATCTCAATAATTTAGGTACCTACTGCCAAATTATTATTATCAATGAGCTCAAAACGACGCTGGAGGCGCTCGCTGCGTGGTGACCACGTTTTTGAGCGGACAACTAGGTAACAAAACAAGCTTATAACTTTGTGATTTTTCATGATACAGTTTTGAAATTTTGTACACAGATTCTTTACATAAAAATACTAGATACGTGTATCAGGTTTCGCATATACTAAAACTAATGTTGTATATTTTCATGTAGGCAGCACGTTGTTAACCGTAATTGTTGATTTTAATAATACTTTTAAAACAGGTTTTATGAAGGATTCGAGCACCAAGTTACTGGAGTCGGAAAAGTCACAGTCTTCTCCATCACCCCACAAGAAGAGTTCCGGGTAAGAATACCTTTTTACATTCATATTGCGTAGTTCCCTAGAAACACATGAAACTATTTAAAATGTAAATAATAGCACGCCTACGAACACTTGACTAATATACACAGTAAATAGATTATCCCACAATGGCATTCTGACGTATATTATCTGAGGAATGTGTAACTTTATCCACTGCATTTTTTTCCATTAATTGATTACGACTGTGTAACGGGGGGAAAATAGATTCCATTGTAACAAAGCGTCAAGTACAGTCTAAGACAAAAGTGTTAGGCACTGATATTGGTAGTTAAGTTAAATTATTGTGTAAGACATCATTGAAATATCTATAAGTGAATAAATAAATTAAGATACCATAGATAAACTTAAAAGAACAGTTTAGCAAAGGGATTAGTTTTCGCAGTATAACTATCTGTACTTTATTAAACAATATAGCTTTCGAAGTAAGATTAATTGTATATTATGTAAATTATTGGCTATGGGATTTAATTTTAAGGGTATTGGGTCATTTAAGAGCAGTATTTACCAATGAAATTGAACTCGATAAGCGCATCTAAACGGCGTTCAAGAGCTGCCAGTGTCTATAGTTTTTTTTGCAATAAAAAAACGTTGCCCCACTAGGAATTTCTGATGTATCGTGGGTGTGTAAATGTTACAGTCAAAACTGTTAATCGGTCAAAACCACTTTTGACTGGTGTCAGTCAAAGGCCTTATTATGTTAAAATGCGTTTTCTCCATTTAAAATATGTTGTTTCAGAAC
This sequence comes from Noctua fimbriata, assembly GCA_905163415.1. Taxonomy (NCBI): domain Eukaryota; kingdom Metazoa; phylum Arthropoda; class Insecta; order Lepidoptera; family Noctuidae; genus Noctua; species Noctua fimbriata. The sequence goes on from LR990946.1 coordinate 6,700,678, forward strand.
GACCTAGAATTACTACAACATAATGTTTTGCAAAGGGTCATAAAAAAACCTAACAACCTAATAAGTATCTAAGTAAATGTTGTTATTGTTAAAATAGTTTTCACCGGTCAAAAGTAGTTTTGACTGATTAACTGTTTTGACTGTGATATATAGAAACATTTAAACTCACAATACACAGCTAGACCCGGAACAACTGCCTCTAAGCCATAAAAAAATATTTGTTCCGTGTGGGGATCGAACCCGCGACACGCAGCGCAGCAGCCAGTCGCTCAACCACTGAACACGATACTGAATATTAAAACGTGCAGCTTTGCAGTTTAGATGTGCTGATCGTGTGATCGATCTTGGTTGAAATCTGCCCTTCGTATAATAGATGCGATAGTTTCACAGTTTTCATCTAAATATAATTCACATGACACATGTGCCTGCTCTTAACTCACATGCACGCATTACAGAATACCGAAGTTAAAGAGGAAGAAATAATCGGCGAACGAACGGCGAACTTCACGATGTATGATATAGTTGTATAATTTTATTATTTATTGCGATTGCGCATCGACCTGCGACCGTTTCCTACAACCGACATTCATTGATCTCTTATTTATTTATTAGCAATTTTTAATGTTAATGTTAAATCAATATAAAAAAAAATATTCGAATCTGTACAGACATACACAAATATTCTATAACGGTGTTTAAAAGAAACGGTCGACTTGTCGCTTAGCTCTGTACATTTAAGAACAATGTTCCACAATTTCATTTGATTATAATATTAAGAGATTGTATTTCTACACTTTGTACGTTTCAACGTACCCTAGAGTACGATTTAGTGTTTCGTCAAATTTTAATATTATATTACACTTTTGACTAACAATCACGGTTTCAAAGAAATCACTTTTATATTCGATGTTACTTTACGAATTAACTTTTGAGAATGATTACTAGTATCTTAGAATCGAGATTTATAAAATGTTTAACAATTTATAAAAAAAATAATTTATGTAAACTTTAATCATGTCTTGCCTAAATCAATATATTTTTTTAATGATTAATTTCTAATGAATTTATTTAATAATTTGACTACAGATCTGTTTAATTTTTAATTGAATTTTGTTGCAACATGGAAATATTGTTATCTTTTAAAAAATGTGACATTTTGCATTTTATTATGAATGTTTAAGTATTTATAACTTAGATGGTAGACAATTATCAGTGTTTCGTGTTGCATAATTTATTTTATTTTAATTGTATTTTATTTTGTAGTTTTACACTGCTTTGTACAGTCAACATATAGGTACATAATGAGCATGTTTCTACACGCTTTTTTTTGTCTAGAAATTATACGACTACGCTGTAGTATTGAACCTGAATAGATCTGCTAGTTATGTTTTGTCAAATCTGCCAGCGGCTGAAGCACTATGCTTCGTTTTATATTTTTATCATTCAAGTTTAGTGCTTACTGCCCTGTCCGTGTCACAAATGGACATTTTAGTAATTAAAAAATGTTATATCGTTCTAAAGTATATACTAAAGTCAGAAATCTCCATGTAAATCAGTTGCTATATACATAGTAAAGTTCTGAGTATCGTCCCGCTGAGTAGAGGTAAGGACGGGAGATATAATTTATAGCATATAGCTTGTTGCTTGTGATGCATCTCTGTAAGTTGTTATACATGTATAAGATATTATATGAGATCATTCTCGAACAATGTACAGTCTTTTTATTTGCATTTTTACTTTAATTGCCGATTTGTACAGAAGAAACTATGAGCTCAAGATCCAAATATATTTTGTAAATTAAGACACACAAAAAACAAATGACTGTCTTCCACACCCCACCAACTCAATATTGTAATAATAGCACTTCAAAAGGCGTCCACCTCTAAAACAAGTATTACTTTATATTACCTCACTGTGGGAATGAAATGAAGTTATACGTCCTGCATAGCTCCATCTTCCTCACACTGATGTCATATTAAAATAATACTGCTTTCAGAGGTCCCAGGAATCCCTTTGTATATTGGTTTGAACATAGCATCAGTAGTTAATGTCTCATTGGTTTGCAATCCACTGTGTACACAACACGCACCACGGCACCCATATGGCTTAACATTATCGCCTATATTGGACCATTTTCAACGCCCAGTATAAAAAAATAACTTGTTACTTTGACCACGGAGTATATAGCAAATGGAATGTCATTTTGAGTTAGTTGCTGTCTGTAGGATCACTTCCAAAGACTCATTGCAAGAGGGGATAAATATTGAAAGCTCCAAATAATTGCTACTATGTAATCTTGAGTTAAATAAATCTCCCTATTAACTTTCCACCTGTTCTATTTTTCGTACGGCTTTGTAACTTGTGCCTAAGCATGCGATGATGAGCGTTAATAAGTGTCCAATAAAGGCCATAGTGTACAGAGCCACTATCCACATGTATGTCCATTCATAAGCCATCGTTTATGTTGCACTGCACAGCCACTTTGGTAAGTTATATTCGCTACAGTTATTTTGTTTTGCGTTGCTGGTTTCACAAGCTCTTTTTTGTCAGTTTGTAGAAATAGTTTTTCTCTGTATTTCAAGTCTGCCATCAACACTTTCAATACTTAGAAAAAGATTTTGAAGCTATTTACATTAAAGCGCGAAGAAATCGGTGAAGGATTTAAACCTTCGGGATAATTTTCTACCCAAGCTCACCGATAACTGTGACAGAAATTTTAGAAAAATAGTAGCCTGTTGGCATTTCTATACTTATTTGAAATAAAAAGAGCTTGTAAAACACGTTTCTTACCGTGTTAATTTGATAAATATTTTACCATATTCTAAATGTTACAGCTTCTTCGCAAAACTTCGGCGCAATCCATGAAGAAAACCTCGATGAAGCATCGCACCGCTTCATTAACACCTTATACTCGTACATAGCATTAAACCGAAAGTATATATAAGTACAGAAGAAACACTGTTTACAATAAATGTCACAAAAAACAACATATTTAATGTCAAATCCTAAAATCCGTAAGGGTTGAGAAATGCTGTGACTTGCCGCCATGACTTTTATGGAGAAGTGAGCCTTCTGTACATTTATTATTCTGTGACATTAATCTTAAGAGTGCGGAACGCACTGCAAAGTACGCATCATGTAATGTTGACTCAATATTTAAAATTATCGCTGTAGATCTAAAAGAGGACCGCATTTGTCAGGTGTTGTTAAACTTAGGCTGACTGTAAAGAACTTAGTATATTGCCATGCCATTGCTTCTAAAACATCGATGTTAGGACTTAAATAATAAATGTCAATTCCTTAAGCAATGGACTTAGAAAATGTTCTTCAATGTCGCATTAAACCCCTAAATTGTCTAGAAATATCTAGTGTAAATCTAAATGAACTATTGTGCGATGAATCGAACCTCTTGTTTCAAAAGTTAGGCGAAAGAATTCCAAAAAATGTGTTCCATTTTGTATTACTTTGCTTATAGCATTGATGTAGGAGGCTGTAGGGGACATCGAGGTTCAAAAACTTCACAAAAGATTATTAGGTAGTTAACCCGTTGTGTGGTTGAAGAATGTCGAGATTTTGAGTGTTAAAAAATGCGTGAAATATTTGTTAAAAATGCCTAGATGTGTTAAGTTCGGATCGTAAATAAAAGTTAGAATTACAGCTACAGTCTAGAGGTGCTTTTATAATGGAGGCCGCGACTACGTTTAATGTTTAAGTACAAAGTCAAAGCCCACCGCCAGAGAGCGCTAGTAGTGCCGAAAAACAGGAATAGTTCTCTAATCAGAAGCTAGATTCTTCAACAGCTATTAAAAATGGCTTGAGATAAAACTGTGTAAGAGTATGGTAACGTAATTGTTTTAAATCTTAAAATGTCTTGAAAATATTTCAAGATATAAGAATAATTCGCGATTTGCTAGTTTATCGATTGTCAGAAAAGTGTTTAAAGATGTAAGCAAAAAGGCTAATCTGTGCTTCAATACCCAGATCGGTATATCTTCCTAAATAAACTTTATATATAAAGCTTATATTGGTTCTCTACGATAAAATAATATCGATAAAATAGTGGTGCTGATTCTGACGAAGTTGAAATGAAATCTATCGATACATGTTACATTTTTGTCATACTTCACTATGATATTATGTGCACCGTTTATGTAAGTTTTACCATTTTATAGTGTAACAATCATAGATAAATTACCTTTAATAATTTTAGGTATTGTGCTATGTACACATAAGCACGTATATGCGTGCGACAATAGAGAATAGAATTCAGAATTCATTTAAAAATATACAATATTGAAACTAGAGTTTAAATATACAAATTGTTTTATTTATGTTTAAATATATTAAATATGTCAAAGTAAGTTTCCAATGATTAATGAATATCGAAAAACCTTTATGAAAGTTTGATATAATAAATTCAAAATATCATGGCCCGCTTGCTACCGGTGTGTACATGGCTTCGAACTAAAATGTTTCAAAATAATAAATATTTACCATTTAACGTTTTGTATGGATTCGATTTATTAATGTTACTTGCATTTTATATACATTTGTGTATGTTATTAATCGTTTGAAATTTTATCTATGTGTAGTTTAACTTCTTGAAATGGTAAAGAAATAATGATGTCTTCGATGGAAGTAGGTATGTAAATAATTGTTAGTTTTATGAATAAACGCTGTACCTAAAGTTTTGTTCGATGCAAAAGTGTATTTATGCTCCAATGAAAGAAATGCACATTTTTGAACTAAAACCATGACTTCACCTATCGGGTTTAATAAGTTAAAAAGCAAAATTATCGAAATCAATGTGAAACACTTCATTCAATATCTAACGTCCACAGGATATATTATTATCAAATAAATAACATATTTGTTTGTTTGTGTGTTCCTGCATACCTACATAAAATTTCGAAAGTACTGTGATGCCAAATATGAAGATTATGTGTAAAGTTAACATAAATTTTGTTAATTTATTGATAGAGTCTATGTTCGATATATTTATTGCTTTTTAGTAAATAATAAAATTATTTAAAAAATGTCGCCTTTTATTTTGATTGTGATTTTTCCTTGACTTGTCAAAATGTATCGTACCAACTGTTATCAACATTCCGACTACCTATTTTAGCCGTTCTGTATCTCAGTGTGTAGAGTAGCTTCATTTAGTCATTTCTCTCTTGACGACACGGTTGGCGCAGAGGCAGTGGAGCGATTAGCTGCTGCATTGCTCGTCGCCGCACGGAACGAATATTTGTATGACCTACAGGTACAGTTGTTCCGGGTCTGGCGTGTGACTAAAACTGCCGTGGCCAGCATCAGGGATTTTAATTTTGATAACACAAAAAAAATGTCGTTAATTAGTCGAAATTTGTCGCCAAATATCAGAATTTGTGTCGGTCACTGGTCTAAAAGTTATAAGGGTTCATAGGTGGCCGATCTGGAGAGCATTTTCCCAGCTTGGCCCAATTTAAATCTCAAAAGCTAGGGTACCTAGCGACGATCTGTTTTCTCCCAAATTTTGTCGCTAATTAGTCAGAATCAATCGATAATATCAGCTCACTATTTTATTATTTGTATCGACAAACCGTAGATCAATGTGTCGTCATCCCAGAATCTGTGGGCATGCAACCCCAGAGGCGGTAAACAAACGTGAGATGTAAGTTTCATTTTTTCGGTCTTAGGTCGTCTAGTTCTCACGATATTTGGGGAAAACTCTAAACGTCATCTGGCAGCACGGAATCGCAATTTTCCATGCTCCTAATCTTTCTGTCGCTCCGAACCGTCATTTGCTAGACCAGGAATGCTATCGAACGCGGCAGCATCGACGATGCGAGCGGCAGCACGCTCTGTTTCCAGATGTGCTGCCAGATGAGTTTTTCTTTTAAGAGGGCTCTTCCCGATCCGTATATCGTCAACGCGAGTATGGTCGAAAAACAATATTCTTTAAACTCCCCCCGTCTCCGGGGCCACGACCCCGCACGACTCGTCTCCCACGCACCTCGCGATAACATTGACCGAAAAAAGTGCTCGAAAATTTCATAACACTTGTTGATAGCTGAATCTTTTAGTTGGCAATAACGGTTTCAGGCCTCAACTGATAGTAAGCTGGCATCGATGCTTTTTGAGATAAGTATGCAAAAACTTGTTATTAAAAAAAAGACACAAAATATATAAAAATGATTTATTTAAACATTCTCTCATACATTCATTGCTACATATTAATATAATATTGATTTGTAAATTAACTACTACATTGATGAATACTCTGACACCATTGATTCAAGTTTTGATATCATCGCCTCTTATAGCAGTGTAATTTGTATTTTACTTCAGAGCGAGAAATAACGAAAATGAAGAAATTTGAAGATTATAAAATACTGCTTTAAAAGATGTAAAGTCCCTGAATTATCCTATTGATACATACTTGAGAAACACAATTCATAAGTCGAATACATACAAACCGTATTTATTTTTGACCGATATGTAACAGGAACATAGGTTACATTAAAATAGGTGTGAATAGATTAAAATATACAATTCATTGAATAATATGACGCTTCTAGTGAGGTAACTCTCAAATAGTCGATCTCGTAATTGATTTATCACTTGACGGCAATAGGAAAAAAATACAAAATTTGAAGCTTTAAGCCTGTATTTCCTATAGGGTAAGGCAGAGGTGTGTGGTACACACACTTTTCGCCAGTCATGTTTATGTCCCATGGCACTGGCGACGGTAGATAAATACTGGATGATTTTTTTAAACGTGGGTAATACTTTAGGGACGTGTAGTACTCATGAAAGTAAGCAACATTTACTATGGGACCGACCATGAAATCGCGAAAAAAATATAAGCTGTTCCATACACTCTTGGTCGCGTAACTAAAAAATATAGGCAACAGCAGATTTTTTAAATAATATTTCATAGCTAGCCCCATAGAGCTCATATTTACGAGTACTTTAGTCCCTTAAAGTATTGCCCATGTTTAACAAAACATCCTGTAGATCTTTTCGTTTTATGACGTTCAATATTCAATCTCAGGTGATAAAGCAATCACAAGGCACAACAACAATACAAAACACAACATACAATACACAAAACAAACACACAATACACAACTAAAGATACAATTTCATAAAATACTACAATCTTCAAACATTTAAGAAAAATCGGTAACTATTAAACTCACTTTTCTAATACTACTACTAAACGTATGAATTTTATCTAACTTTTTGGTACTTCTAGTACCAAAGTATATTGGAATGTATTTACCTACATTAGTAAGGCACATACTACTTTGTTATCACATTGTGCTTATAAATAATACATTAAATATCTATGAAATAATATCATAAGACAAGGTTTTTAAAAATCGTGCATTTCCTACAAAAAAAGCAATCATATACTTACCTAAAATACTAATATCGGTACACGATTTTCATAAGGTTTGTTTGGCGAATACGCACGGTTGGAAGCAAAATTAAAACAAATTTATTGACAAAGACAAAATGCCACGATTATGTTTTGACCAGACCGATCGCTTCGATTAGGACGTGGGGTTAAACACTAAATAGTTTATCTTACAAAAGTATTTTCTTAAAAAACAACAGAAAAAGTTTTGCGGCAAAAATTGTGCATAAAATATATCCTATTATTTAATCATAAAAATGCACACATAAATTATTGCATACTTAAAGTGACAAAAATATATAAAATAGATTATAAACAAAGTAAAGCTTGATTATAAGACAAAAAGAAAATACTGAAAAAATTGTAAATATGCACAAATGCAATTTTGTGAACACAAGTCATTGAAAGCACCATAGTTTGCGACACAAATGCATTAATGCGTTTTTGTACCATAAGACGTTAAATACCAAGATTATAAACTGATTTCGGAAAGGAAAATACATAATTAAAGTAAAAAGTAGTAGAAAATAAACGCTTATAATCTAAATCATACATAGTTCATTTGAGGGGTCGACTTTATTAAGATTTTATCGATAATAACTAGTGATGGGCCGAACGTAGACAGCAACCTATTATTTCAATTTAATATTATTTTCGAATAGGTTCTGGCACAACACTAAAAAATATACAGTCGACCATTTAGTTTGATATGTTTGCATTGAAATTCCTGTAAAAATCTTAAAAATAAGTTTAAGATATTATATCACCATGATCAATACTTTTAAGGCCAGGTAAGATCGAGTCTGAGTTGAATGAGACTACTGTACTAATAAGGCAAGAAATATTCCTATTAAAAGGCCTTTTCGCATTTTATTGTTAGACAACAATCGACCCGTTTCCTCTTATAAATTAACCATATTTTCCAACTGAGATAGGTACATTTTTAACATCACATTTGACCTAAAAGAGTGTTTGACTCCTATACATAATTTGCTAAGAAATTTTCGTCTCAGCTGCCTTTACCAGACGAATCGAAAGCCGAATCATTGGTCTCCTTATCATATTTTATAACGCTATCACAATCCAAATAGTCCATATCAGTCAACTCTCTTCTAATAGACAAATAAGGTGTTTTCCTAATTCTCTTTTCCTTCAAAAACTTTGGTATCATTTGCTTTCCCTCCATCAAATATTCTACGATGAATCTTTCAAAGAATAACGCTATGAGCAGATGGAATGAGGCTAATGCAAGAATTATATAAGACAGAAGGGTATCTTTAGGCATTCTCAATTGTAAGAATTTTGCTATCCAATCAGCCGGCCAAACAGCTATGTAGATACATATACAAGTCATAATTAACATACTAATCATCAGCTGTTTGTTTGTTACTACAGATTTTCGGTAAGGAGAGCCATGGCTGAAAACTATAGCTAGAATAATGTACTGGAACATCGATATCGCGAAGATAGCGTAATTCTCCCAACATTCATTCGCCTCGTCACCCTCATATGTATGTCTAACATACCAGGGGAACCACGTTAGCGCGTAGTAGCTAAGATATTGTCCTACACCGATCAAAAACAACTGTCCGATCAAAGAAAATAGGGGAATAAGTCCTAGCAAAGATGTCAAATGCGGTGTCTTACATAACTTGCCTGAATACGCTTCAGTCATGCCGAAGAAAAAGGCAAAATTAACGATCAAAGCGACATCTATGTATAGGAATTGGAAATCTGTCAAGTTCGAGTCGAAATAGTACAAAAAGGCTACTGACAAGAATTCAGAGAGGGAATAAGCTACCATAAATTTAAAGACGCCAAAGGAGGTTGAAAGGGCGGCGCGACCTTCGCGTAGTACTCGCGCGACGCATACGATGTCGGGGTTGGCTGAAGTGAAGGGGGCTGCGACGCTGGACTCTAGTTCTGAGAGGGATATGCCCGTGTGGGCTGCGCGTAGGGCTCCGCAGTCGTTAGCACCGTCGCCGCACATGCCTAGAAAAAACAAAACTTGTATAAAGTATTCGGGTTTCGGTCAGACTGTGCGATATATGGTATTGTTTACTCACCGACATAGTAGCCCAGCGCCTGGTACTCCACGATGAGCTGCTGCTTCTGGTCCGACGTCATGCGCGCGAACACGGCGCCGCGGGACACCACTCGAGATAACACGTTGGGGTAGTGCTCGCGGAGTACCTGTGGACATAAATACATTGTTCTTTATGAGCTTACAACACTTTCTGGTAATGTCTAATTTCAAAGCTACTATTCTATATCCATTCATATTGTGCTGGCGGAAGAGGCTGAGATTTGGCATAGTTAAAGGTCATATAGAGAAGGAACGCAGTTTTTTTTTAAATGTTGCAGCACCATGATGAGATAGGGGCCTTTTGGCCTCGTACAGGACCAATTTCATTTGTTATATCTTTTTCAAGTTTACTTTTTTATATATTTTTTGTTTTATTGTTAAATCAACCCTTTTTTTTTGGCCTGTGTGAGTATAATAAATACTTTTTCTTTCTTTCTTTTAAATTTAGGGGGAAAGAAAGAGTTGATTCAAAAATATCTGTGTACCAAAATATAGCTACAAAAACACTTACCCTCCACGTATCTCCAGTCATAACAATCTTATACCGCGGCTCCATATTGCCGACTTCCGCATCAAAGCAGTCCCCATTCAACTGTCCGCCGTGCGCGGAGTGTGCGGCCTCCGCGGACGCCGACGCGGAGCGCCACGATCCGCGCCCGCTGTCCACACTCCGCCACTCGCGGTCTAGCGGGAAACGACGACCTACTGTGGCCTGGAGATGAAAGGGATGGTTGGTTAAAGTGCAAATTATATCGGCATTGTACTTTAGTCGTCGGGTAAAAGATGATTAAACCATAACATGTACAGTAAATGGAAATGTAAGCACAGCACGAATTATGCAAAGAATCCCGTCACTCAATTTATCATGTTTTTTTTTTGGTGATAAAAAAATATGGATGCTGTCGTGTAATAATGGACCGCCATTACTATTCTTAGCTTAATATGTCTATGTATTTATTTATTTATTTGCATCAGACACAAACATCCATAGTTGAGTCAGTAAGTACACTTAAAAATAATGTTAGTTTCAAAATAAACAGAGATCAGAATACACACTACACAATAATATAGTAATAACAAAGTTGTACACACAATAAAATTTAAATTAAATTAACACAATCATTTTTCGTCAAATAAAAAATATACAATTTAAAAAAGTTCGTAATCAAATTTAAAAATAAAAAAATGTCATTTGTCAAATGTCATTAGTGTATGTATGTGTGTCTTGTTTTGCCTTTTTAACGCCTTTAAAACCACATTGCAAAACGCCAATAAATATGAGTACTTCTTGACCGATACCAGTTGACGAAGCGTGGCAATGAGTCATTGCCGATACTTCGTTGTCAATCTGAAATATTACATCTATGTGTGATACAATGAAGCTGAAGGTGTTCATGTAAGATTATACATCATATATATACATTTATAACATACACATAAATAAACTCAAGCGTTTTTTCCTTGGGGTGTAGGCAGCAGTATACAACATTATTTTTAGTATATGCAAAACCTGAATATAGTTTGTTCAGAATAAGTAATTGAATCGATTCCAATCATTTTTAAACCATGTTATATTTTGTCCCAAAAATATTTAAAAAAGGCTACAAGTTGGACACCGAGCGACAATGACAACGACCTATCGCAATCATTTAGGTGCCTAATGCCAAATTATTATTATCAATGAGCTCAAGACGACGCTGCAGGCGCGCCGCATGGTGACCAGGTTTTTGTGCGGACAACCAGGTAACAGAGCAAGCTTATAACTTTGTGATTTTTCATGATACAGTTTTGAAATTTTATACATAGATTCGTAACATAAAAATACTAGACACCAGTGGTGAAGGTTCCATTCAACTCGATTCCTCCTGGCTTTCCTTTGAAAAATGTCACATTCAGTATTCTATAGACAAATAATATAATCACATTAAAGATATGAACTCCGGCTTACCTCTCACAAAAATTGTCCCTTCGCTACTGCTAGACACGTGTTTCAGGTTTCGCATTTACTAAAACTAATGTTGTATAAGTAAAAAGTAAGTCACTAACCCCATGCAGCATACTTTCGCAGTATATGACAGGAGTATCTCCGCTGGTGTCGGCGTGTAGATGAACCACTCTCTCTTCTCCCATGAGGATGCCGCACTCTTTGGCCACGCTTACTGCTGTTAGGACGTTATCACCTGGAAACAAGTAGAAAATTAATGCGGTTACCCAAACACATACCTCATAATATTCAGTACACACGGCGGCACATAAAGCTGTACATTTCCAGTATAATTTGGCCTCGCTTTGGATACATTTTCTATACAAAGAGAGATCCGCATAAAATGGTTATGTATAGTTTGATTGGCCGTCGTGCGTACGTGGGTGACCGAGCTCTGCTCGGGTGGATATAGAGAAGACGATTTTTTCCAGATATGAGAACTAGCTAGATCTGTTTTTCGCCCCGTAATTCCCCGCATTGCAACTTTCATCGAAATATTTAGAGCCGTTTTCGAACATGATAACAATTAAGATTTTAAACTATCATGGTCACTAACATTATTATTTACACTAGAAACGACAACGACACAAGAAAGAGGGTAGACCGATTTGTCTGCTCATAAACACCCACCCGCAATAACTTCAGTTTATCCGTGATCATGGTGCTTGCAACAGCGCCGAAATATCGGGAACTCAAAGTAAACAGTACACATGGTAAAGTTTCTAGTGTAAATAATAGTAATAACAATTATAATATAGAAATATTTCGCATTTAAATGTATAGGATATATTGTTGTTTAGCTTGCATATTCACGACATCTAGCTGTGAGAGCGAAATAGCAAAACATGTAAAGGTGAGCGAGCAGATTTTAAAAGTGTGTTATTAAACTAAAATAGCTTGATTTTTCTTCTTCTACCGTGTCCACGAGCTATATTAAAATATCAATCAATCAATCATTTATTTTGTTAAACATAGATATGGTTTGATAGTATATTGTCTAAAATATGTACACTATGTTTTGCCAATATATGGCGTTATTAAGGTGGCATGTCAATAGATTACATTAAAGAAAAAAAAAAAAACAATTTAATATATGTTAGTTAGGTATATAATTTTAGATAAATAATGTTAGGTCGTATTATAATTAACCATTATTTAATAAGTAAATATTATTCAGTAAACGTATCAAGAAGCAATGCACTTGTTAATTTATTAGGTTTAAATGTTTTTAATGATTTATTAATTAAAACTGTCTAAATAATCATGTAATACTAAATTATTAGTGATTTAAGTTTGTAAATGTATTTAAACTGATTAATTTTTTAGTTGTTGGTCACTTTTTGACGCTGCGAGTGGTGGGGCAAATTCTATAAGAATCGCTTCGTCCGCCATTGCGCGCAGTCGGTGTGGAACGCTGAGGGAAGTAACAACTGTGAATTTGTGTTGTAGTGAAAACATTATTTTGCGAATTTGTATTTTGTATTATAAGTGAAATAATAAACTGTTATTTTGTGATTACGTTACGTGTTTTATTCCTGGCCAAAAGGTCAGAAGTGGGATCTCCAAGAAAATTTCACATTTTCTTGTCACGTTCACGGCTCGGACTAACGTAAGTAAACGCATTTATAATTAAACAGTTTCTGTTTGTTTCTGCATCTATAATTATTTGTGGGTTTGAGTAACCTAATCATGTGTTTTTATTTTTTCCTTTCCTCATCGTGACATACGTGGTGTTTTTAATCATTCTTCCAATATAATTATTAAAATGGAACACACACTTAAGAAAAACAGTGTTAACAACGTTTTTTTTTATATATTTATCTTAATTTCTGGTTAGTAAAAGTTCTTCTGTTTCGCGTGATGTGCCTAGCCTGGTGTCAGATATTTTGGGTCGCCCATGGGCCTCCAACTTGGCTAAAAGTAAAAGTTAATGACTTATGAGAATTAAGATTAAAATGTATTTGGTTCAAGAAGGATAAAAGGGACATAATAATCAACTATCAGTGATTAATCTTTGGTTTCGATTTGAAAAGGTTTGGGAAAGAAGGGTTTAGGGTTCCTTAAAACTATTTATTTGTTATTGTTTGCATAAGTTCTCCCAGTCCTGAGGTCATTTTTGTATCAGATATTGAAGGTCAAGGTTTCAACTTCTCCACTTTTATTTTAAATAATGACGACTTTTAAAAAGTTAATTTATATATCCGCCATGAGCACGGTGGTCAACGTGTAACGCACGCTTAAAATTAAATTTTATTAACTTGAAATAAATTATAATTGGATTCAATTAAGTTTGAATGGATAGAATAAATTGACCTACTGTGCCTACTTAATAGCAGACTATGTGGTAAATATAGAGTTCCTTATTGTTCTAAGTCAGGTGTGTCCAACATGGTCTTTTGAACGGACAAGTTTGGTAACCGCAGTGGGCCAAAAGAAATGCAGTGACCTCTAAAATAAAAAAAAAAATAAAAAAAATGCTTTGCCGGACAAGTCTGCGATGATGCGGTCTACATTCTCGGGCAGGTTAATATGGCGAAGAGAATAACTGAGCTAGAGACATATTTTTTGGGTAAAGAAAATATATATATATATATATATATTGATGTCTTTTAAAGTTTTAAATAGCTTTCGGGCCGGATGAAAGACCTATGCGGGCCGCTAAGTGTCCCGGGGGCCATATGTTGGACGGGCCTGGTTTCAGTGGTCTTAGGCGCAAATACTGAGTGAGGTGACTTGGGTCTAACATCCAGGTTGGGAAATGGGCTCGCTCTGTTACATAGAGTTTGGACATGGCTGGTGATATGTGGGTCTGCCATATGCTCGCACAATATAGGCTTCTTGTTATGTTACGGTATGTGTGATTATAGTTTACACATGACAAATATTAAGCTTATTTTAAAAAGTTTCAGACCTCGCTGCGATGGATAGATACGAAGGAAATGCCCGAGGTAAAGGGTCTTATGAGGAAGGCACCCGAGGTAAAGGGTCTTATGAGGAAAGCACCCGAGGTAAAGGGTCTTATGAGGAAGGCACCCGAGGTAAAGGGTCTTATGAGGAAAGCACCCGAGGTAAAGGGTCTTATGAGGAAAGCACCCGAGGTAAAGGGTCTTATGAGGAAGGCACCCGAGGTAAAGGGTCTTATGAGGAAAGCACCCGAGGTAAAGGGTCTTATGAGGAAGGCACCCGAGGTAAAGGGTCTTATGAGGAAAGCACCCGAGGTAAAGGGTCTTATGAGGAAAGCACCCGAGGTAAAGGGTCTTATGAGGAAAGCACCCGAGGTAAAGGGTCTTATGTCGAGGGAACCCGAGGTAAGGGCCCTGTTGGAAACCAAACCCGAGGTGAAGGGTTAGGGAATACTTGTGATGTGACCAGTCGAGGGGAAGGACTGGCACATTCACAGGAAGGAGCACCCCAGGTTATGGGTCAAAATCAGATCATGGAGAATTTAAACTTGAAAATGAGTGCACAACGCTCGAGGCAAGAGCATGAGCACACTAGTTCTGATGGAAACCAAAGCATTGTACTAGGAACTCAGAATCAGACGGAAAATGAGAAATGGAACAAAAGGATGGAAAGTCGTGGAAGGCAGTTTTCAAAACGATCATCACGACGAAGGAGGAAGCGCTATTACTCTACGTCTTCGGAATCGGGAGGTAAACGAGAAGGTGAATTACACCCTATCGAGAAGGTCAGTACACCCTTTCATACCATCCACGCAGATCACCTAGGACCGTTCGTATAGAGCAAGGCAGGAAATTATCTACTGGTAATTGTAGACGAGTTTACAAAATACGTTAGTATAAATCCAGTTAGAAATACCAAAGCTATAACTTCAGTGAGGGTGATAAGGCAATTTGTAAGTTATTTTGGGGTTCCAGCACGTCTAATTACTGACAAAGGCTCTAGCTTTACTAGCAAACATTTTCAGGACTTTGTTACGTCCTTTGGCATAAAGCACGTCCAAAATGCCGTTGCTACACCCAGGGCAAATGGACAAGTGGAGAGGTTCAACAGAACCATATTGGATGATTTTTCAACCTCTAGTCACGGTGGAGATGATAAGTCATGGGATGATCACATTTCCGACATACAGGTAGGTATTAACACAACAAAACATAAAACAACTCAGAAGAGTCCATCGGAGCTGTTATTTGGATTTAATGTGACCAGCAGAACAGAAGGTAAGTTAAACGAAGTTATCAAAGAAACTCTCAATAGGACTCCTGCGGAAGATTTAGATGCGCTAAGACAAAACGTGGGCGAAAAGATAAGAGAGCAACAGGTAAGAGACGCTACTAATTATAATAAACACAGGAAACCTCCAACTCGGTATAAAGAGGGCGACTTGGTAAGAGTGGAAAGACAGTTGCCGCATGATGGTAAGTCACAGAAACTTGCTGTCAAGTATCAGGGTCCCTATCGCATAGTAAAAATACTCCCTAATGATAGGTTTCTGGTTGAGGATACACCTCTGACACGTAGACATGGTAGAAAATATGAAAATATTGTAGCAATCGATAAAATTCAACCCTGGATGAATTTCACTAGAGATATGGAATCCGATTCATCTGGGAATGATTGCGCCAGTGATGACGAGCAGATGTGTGTCCAAAACGAGGAGTAAGTAACCAAAATATTGAACTATGAATTTATAATGATTTGTGATTTTGAATATTTTAATTACATATACTAATTAAATATATATATATATAATAATAATGTAAAAGCGATGGGACTCGCTTGAAACAGGATGGCCGAGCTGTTAGGTCGTATTATAATTAACCATTATTTAATAAGTAAATATTATTCAGTAAACGTATCAAGAAGCAATGCACTTGTTAATTTATTAGGTTTAAATGTTTTTAATGATTTATTAATTAAAACTGTCTAAATAATCATGTAATACTAAATTATTAGTGATTTAAGTTTGTAAATGTATTTAAACTGATTAATTTATTAGTTGTTGGTCACTTTTTGACGCTGCGAGTGGTGGGGCAAATTCTATAAGAATCGCTTCGTCCGCCATTGCGCGCAGTCGGTGTGGAACGCTGAGGGAAGTAACAACTGTGAATTTGTGTTGTAGTGAAAACATTATTTTGCGAATTTGTATTTTGTATTATAAGTGAAATAATAAACTGTTATTTTGTGATTACGTTACGTGTTTTATTCCTGGCCAAAAATAAACACATTCAAACTTAATCAATAAATAAGGTCATAACTTCATAAGTGTTTAATTAGCAAGTCGCAATCATCATACCTCTGCTTATCAGTAGTAAACTCAGTGATGGAGTAGTAACATATCAGTTCATATCGTCATGAAGGGAATTCTGAAGTTTTTTATTTCGAAATATCGCCCGTAGTAGCCGCCCGAAGTATGTGTAATGAACTAGGTTGATGCTAATAGATTCGCCCCCAATTCAAGGAAACTCTAATATCAGTGTATACTTTATTTAATTAGACCTCTGCTTACCCTTATTAGGGGAACAGCACAGATATAGATAGACCTAGATAACGCGAGAGCAACTACTTCGCGTGCCTAGCTTACGTACAAAAATCGTAAGTGGCCAATTTCGCGCTCAGTCTGCATCGGAGCATAGCGCTAGTCGGACGTCAGTGGGCGTCATGGGGGGTAGGACGAGGGGGGCGCCGTACGCGGCGGCGTCTTTGAATCGATTTGATTTTCCCATCACTAAATAGTGCTTGTGACGTCATAATAGGTAGTCAAAAAATGGCACGCTTGGTTTTCATACAGATCGTGATACTTGCGTTATCTAGGTCTATCTATATCTGTGGGGAACAGTCTTGATCAGCCACAGCCAGCCAGAAACTAAAATATAGTGGGTACTTACCGGTAATCATGACGACATGTATGTTGGCTTCTTTCAGTTCTCGTATGATGCCTGTGGTTGCAGCCTTCAGACGATTCTCCATTATCACCAGTCCTAGGAACTCCAGGTCACGTTCCACCTGTTATAGACAAATAGATCATCAGTTCTATTGTATATGAGGCATAATAGTACAAAATTAATTACTTCAGCCGATTCGTCGATTCTTCCGTCAAAGAAATACTTGTCTACGGTGGTCATGCTACGGGGGCTGTAAGTGGACTCGTCTATCGGAAGAAAAGATTTGGTTTCGATTCGATTTCGTTGGTCTAGTGGTCGCCAGCGCGACTGCTGAGCATGAGGTCCTGAGTTCGATTCCCGGGTCGCGAAAATTGAGTATTATTGTGTTTGTCCATCACGAATTTCTCAGTAGCAGCCACAGAGTCTGGATTTGTGCCCGGTTGATGGCAAATCGCAAAAATATAACTGACGCAATGTAGGTGTACTATTAGGTACACCTCTGCCTAATCCTTTGGAGATTACAGGCGTGAATTCATGTAAGTATTTGATATCTATTGGTTTATCAAATTTCATAAATACGAACCTCTTCCCTGGTCATCTTCTGCAGCTGTTTGAAGGTGACCTCCAACACTCTGGTGGCCACAGCGATCACCCGGTACCCTTTCTCCGCGTACGAGTTCAAAACCTCGAACAAGTTGTCTGGCACTGAAAAAAAAACATGCTAGTTAAAACTCAATTTTATATGAAAAAAATATATACATATACGTAGGTATGTCTTGGGTATTGGCCATAGGTACTAAGGTCCTGGGTTCGATTCGTCGGGCAAAGTGGTATTGGGTGGTTGATTTATCAAGAAATTTCTTAGTAGCAGCTCTGGGTCTGAATTTATGTTCTTTGGTGTCTAATCGTATCGCTCATCATAAAATAGGACTGAATAATGTTATAGTTTAAACACACGCTTTAGAGTGTCGTCATTTTTTCACTGGGAACCATTTGATAACCATATCATGGGAATGCATAAAAAATACTTCGCCATCTTTGGGAGTCCGCCAAATTGGATTTAGGATGATGTCACTTAGCTAACCATGCATCGTCATCCAAACTAAACATGTATGCAAAATTTCAGCTCCATCGGAAACCGGGAAGTGGGTCAAATTTAACTTTTAAGATTTTTTACATAGTTACAGGTGAAGCTAACAAAATAGCGTGTTAAAATTGTTGAAGAACTATTGGTACGTATTTGCCTTACTACTGGGAGGTGTCAATATAGGACTATAGACTATAATACACTAATATTAAGTACCAGTGTCGTTCACACAGAGAGTACGCAACATCTCTGGCGCGCCTTTGGTGTACACCCGCAGGACATCTTCGCCCAACACGCGCGTCACCACGGAGGCGCGTTGTAGGGATGAGACGAACTGATGCTGTTGGACTATGCCCACTTCTAAGGGCAGCTGGTGGAAAAAAATACATAATCATGTAAAAATTTAAGCTTTTTTCATTTATTTATTTACCACTAATTATAGCAACATTACAGAGCAAGCCGTTAACATGATTAAAAATAGGTGAAAAATATGATTGGTTCCCGACATACTATAGGTAGACAGACTGACGCGGACGGATAGACGGACGAAACCGCATCAAGGAAAATTCCATTTTGCGGAAAGACTTTGGAGTTTCATCATCTGCCTAGCCTTTTCCCAACTATATTGGGGTCGACTTCCAGTCTAACCGGAAGCAGCTGAATACCAGTATTTTACATGGAGCGAATGCCTATCTGACCTCTACAAACCAGTTAGTCCTGGTAATAAGATACCCCTTGGTAAGCCTGGTTGTCAGACTTTTGTTGGGCCACTAACTGCCTAACGACTGTCAGATTTACAAATGACAGCCGGGACCAACGGCTGAACATGCTTTCCGAGGCACGGAGGAAACTCGGTATGTAATGGGCGGTCACCCATCCACAGACCAAACTAGGCAAGCACGGCTTAACCTAAAGATCGACCCGAGCAGCTGTTTATTAAACCATGAGCTCCTCGTTTTATAATCATGTTTCACGCCTTATCCATGAAATACTGTAAATAAAATCTATAATCATATTTTATGTTTTTTTTTTTAATAATATATTTTTTTTTGTATATTATCAAATCCCAATAAGACATCTTTATTCCGTGACGACAGATGAAGCTTTTTGCAAATCTATTTTGTGAAGAAAGTCCTACTTACATGTATATCATCCACGTCGATGTTGGCAGTCTTCCTGGGCTTGACGATGGTGGGTGTGAGGATCTCGTAGTTGGAATGTTCCGGAATGTCTGGCTCTTCTAGCACCCAGCCCGTTGACTCGAACATCTACACACACAAGAGATGAAAACGATCCTATTTACATAACATAATATCCTACATAACAACCCATCCCACTTATGTATCCAACTCTCTTTGTTCTAGGTATGGTTGGGTACTATAAGTTGGAAGTAAGGCGCAACCTCGCTCTCGTAAAATATGTTTTTATCGTTTTTCGTGGTATGCTAAATAATCCACAAGTACTGGAATCGTTGGGATTGCTTGTTCCAGACAGGAGGCTACGGTTGGGACCGAGGGAGGGTCCTTTTAAAGTCCCGGCAACCCGTACGAACTTATTAAAGTTTGCACCAGTATTTCGTGCATTAAAAATACTAAATAGTGTCTCTCGGCGATTGGACATATTTTCTTGCTCTTTGGCGGAATTCCAGAGGGTGGCACTTGGTATGTTGTCTACTGTCTAACTTATGCTTCTACCCTTACTTGGGACTGGATAATTTGTAACTTATGACTACTTTGTTAGCTTGGGTCTTACCTGTTAAAACAAATGTATGTGTTAAGAAATAATAAATAAATAAATTAAATAAACAAGTACATAACATCTTCACGTTGATGTCGGGCATCATACCCTAACAATCACAAAAAAAAACAAACGTTTCATGCTAAGATTCTACTCCTCACAAGGCTGTTCTTACCTTCAAATCCAAAGGATCTCCCGCCAGTTCATCATCCAACAACGTCAAACTATGACAAGACGCCATAGCTAACTTCAGGGGGTGCAGTTCATTCAGCAGCCGGGGGTCTCGCTGCGGTCGGCCCAGGCGAGGGGGGCTGGTGGCTCCGCTCACTGCTACAATCCCCCACATGTCTAGGCCATCTTCTGTTAGTGTTCCTGTCTGGAAAGAGGAATAGGTTATTAGTAAAATGTTCTAAAGTCAAAGATAAAATAAAATAAATGTTCTAAAGTCAAAGATAAAATAAAATAAATGTTCTAAAGTCAAAGATAAAATAAAATAAATGTTCTAAAGTCAAAGATTAAAGGTAAAGTTACGATTGCCGAGGGCGATCAGTGGATGGGTGATCATCACAAATGGCCGCCTAGTCGACTAGGCTAGACTAGGGTCATCCACTGCATTCTGTTAAATTGGAAGCCGGGCCCAAAAAGATTGAGGAAAGCCATGAAAACCCTGATGGTCTCGCAAAAGCGCGACTGCTAAGCGGTTTTGGTTTCTATTCCCAAGTCAGTAAAATTGTTATTGGTTTACGAATTCCCAATTGAAGTATCTATTGGGAATTTCTCAGTAGTAGCACGGGGGACTGTATATTTACGGTAATATGGTATTGTCTGTTTGTTTGTGCAGGGGATAATCGCCAGAACTACCCATACAATAAAAAAAAAAACTCTCGCTGGTGGAAAAACACTATTGCTAAATGCTATATGATATGTTTCTTTCACGCGAACGAAGACGCAGGCAAAAGCTATATCTTAATATGTTAGTTATCTAGTTACACCGTACCTTATCGAAGCACACACAATCCAAGGAGCCGCTGACGTTGACGGCGCGCGTGTTGAGGCAGGCGACGCGCGCGCGCTTGAGGCGCGACACCGCGTACAGCCGGCCCACTGTCATGGCGGCCGGGAGCGCCGGCGGGATCACTATCGTGATTATATCCAGCGCTTTGAGGGCTATGTCTCCGGGGCTGAGGTTACGGTATGCCTGTGGATGAACCGGAGACAGTTTTAGAGAAATGGCACGAAATTCGATTGCACAGAGATCAAAACTGATTAGTTTAATTTAAAATCCTAACTCCGAACACGCTCAAAATCACGTGGTAAGCCTACCATTTTGGGGCTGATTGGACGTTGAAATACTCTAACGAACGACGCGTGAAATCTGCTGTTCAATTCCTGCCTACCTACAGAGTTCATCGAACTCATCGTCACGCTTGCCATTCGCTACTTGCGTTTTGCCACTGTAATGATACATTGCGTATTAGGTAATAAAAAAAATCAAATTTATTGGATTCGCATAACGTTCCTGAAATAATTTCTTGTACCGGTCATGTTAGTATGATATACTGAATTCACCCCATCAGTTTGCGGAAAGCTGTCCCTTACCACTTGTATACGCGAGTTGCATACAAAATTTATTTAAGTTACGGTTTACATTTATAATGTACAGAAGTTGTAGTGGTGGCGGTACTTTCATACAAGCCTAGAAGCTTAGCTTGCCCTAATACCCCACTACTCTTCATAATTTAAAGATTTTTAACAGTCTGCTTGCCTTAGGCCCCTCGCCCACGGCGAAAAAGAATTGGGCGAAGGTACACAGCCAGCGACAGCATCGCGGCTGTATCGATACACATGCACGACAGCATCGCTACAAAAAGTCGCCGTGGGCGAGGCCTCTTAGAGGCTTGTCCTAGCTTGCCATAATATTGCCCCTTAGGCAGTGTACCTGATATAAGATTCTGCGGTATCTGACCCTTGTTCTCCTTCTTTGCATGTCGATGGACTCCAATAATACCCGACCAGTATATAGCCAGCTCTGACATTGGCTTCGTTTAAATCCTGGAAGGTGCAGGTGGCAGTGCAGGATGGGCAATAAAGGAGGTGGGGCATATCCTGTAAAGGGGCTCCACACTGACATTGTATTTGGGATGGGTCGATGATACCTCATTTGGCCAGATTATTTCTACAGCGGCCAACCAGGGCCAGCAAACGGTTAAGAGATTTGATCCTTGTGTTGTAGGACTCACATTGATAGCCACAGGATACATAGTGGTACTTCCATACAAGCATGACTTGTCCTTACATCCTATCGGACTCACCTTGAGTGCCACAGTGTAGGCCAGGCCCATGACAGCGATACAGGCCAGGATGATGATGAACTTATAGGAGTCACGGTCGAACTTGAAGTCGGCCGGTACCGGGTATAAGATGCTGCGGACTAGCTGGCCCTTGCTTGTGTTGTAGCCTGTGCGGAGGACTAGAGCCCTGGGGATAAATATATAAGTTGTTAATTTGGGATAACGGAGATGGCGGGATAACCTTGGTTCGATCTGATGTGATTAATTTTTATAGCTGTAAATAAAGATAAACAGAAAAGGGACAGACAGGCACAGAAGGGACCTATGCTAAGCTGTTGAAAACTTCAATAATAATGAAATAATAATGTTGGAATAATAATTCCCAAAATTTATAGCATGAAATGACGTGTTCTTGAGTGGAGACTGCGAATCGGTAAGCGTAAGGTGGGACGCCCTCAGGCGAGCGTGGAGAGACGATCTTCGCAGGGTGGCTGGTAGCAACTGGATGAGAGTTGCCGGGAGTTGAGTGGCGTGCGATTGAGGAGGCCTATGGTCAGTAGTGGACTGATGAAGGCTGAGGTATAAACCTCATGCATGAAATGTCATGGAAATTGTAATATTGTGCGATAAGTGTTTTTAAATATCATCCATGAGGGACACAGTTTTCCCGATCAGTTTAAAGAGACAATTAATAATGACACATCTAGCACCTGCGTGCCTCCCAGACCACGTCAAAAAATTTATATACTCACTTGACGGGCTCGTTGTTGTAGTAGCGCGTCTGTATGACCCTGGTGCCACAGAATAGCACGCTGGACGCATGCTCCTTCAAGTCGAACGGGCGGTCCACGCGGTGTAATGCTGTCTTTGTAACTGGTACTGATTCACCTGGGAAGTGGAAGTGGAATTAGTGAACTTTGAAAATAATAGTTATCATAATAAAAGATAGATAGAAATTACAGATCATACAAATCAAATTATATAAGGGAAACAAGAATTTATGTGGTAAAAAAAAATCACGTTCTAATTAAATTCAGGGTTCACAAGGTAAAATCGACTCCTCCTATAGTTGAACGGTTAAAATGTGGCCTATGTTACCCGGGCCATAATAACGAATCGATTGACACCTTACTCATCAAAATCGGATGAATAGTTTAGGGGCTACGGAGGAACATACATAAATACTATCATACATACATACATACATATGTACATACATATGTACATACATAGATACATAGACTTCTAAAATCCTAACCCTTCCTTTTGGCTTCGCCGTAGTCGGGTAAAAAGCATCGGTGTATGTATCAAACCTCTAGCGATGAAAAATCTAAGTTCAATTATCAATCTTCAAAAAATTGGTGTTGAATCCCCTAACCATGGCATCCTAGAGAGCCAGCCATCTAGAGATCTTAGAGACTACGTGTTCAGGGGCCAGGTTTCACCCCCCAGGGATTAACTTGGGGATTTTGGTCTTCAAGCGTAAGTAGATTAGGGACTTACCAGTAAGCATGCTCTCGTTAAGCACTGCGGCTCCCGACAGTAGCGCGGCGTCGAAGTGCAGCGTGCAGCCCCGGGCGGGCAGCACTATGATGTCTCCCGGCGACACGCAGCGACTGTCCACCGTCCGCCCGTCCCACAGCTCCACTGTGTCGTGGGCTTCCACTGTGGCGCGGAGGTTGCTTTGGTTCTGGCGAAAGGAGGGACAAATTGGTGAATACAAACAAAGATTATATTCTTATATGTATTATTATGTTTAAATAGTTCTGCTTTGTGTTTTATGTATTCCATTTTCTCTTCTTCTTTTACACACTATGTCTACATCTCTTTTTTTAGTATCTCCTTTCGCAGGTATGCTGGAAGAAATTTCTTTAGAAATAAGCGTCACCTTTGTACTATTTTCTGTTCCTTTCTTCTTTTCTGTATTTAGTGTGTACATAAACTGTTAAATAAATAAATAAAGATTTTCCTAGAAAACGAAATGTGTCAGTATCAAAATAATTTATGTTTTTAATGGCTGGCATTTTTATCGCGCTCATGGTCTTAAAGTAAGTGAGGTTGGATCAAGGGCCTGATTCAGAAGACAGTACTCCTCGATAGATCCCGCATTGTGAGTAGGTTCCTGTCTCTGGAGCCCTAACCACCGGTAGCTTGGACCCCCCTGTTCCCGACACCGGTAGAACACAATTTTTTATGTTATATTATGCCATAAAAAATGTGAAAAAAAGTGTATACAAGATAAAATAAATTTCAATATTTTGTCAAGGTATTAAAAGTCAAGCGGAGGCGTTCAGCTTGTAAATATCTCTTTACCTTCTTAGTTTGTATAACAGAAGTAGCCACACCAAACGTAGACATCAACACCACGGCGATACAGTAGTAGTAATACGGCTCCGCGAGCCATACGGCGATGGTGAACAGCTGGAACACGTAGAACGGGTTGAAGACTTCCAGCACGATGAGCGTCATGATGGACTGAACCGGCACGTTGATCTCGTTGAGGCCGTAGATGTTTAGCCTGCGGGAGAAAAGTAGATATATATTTTTAGAGATTTTTTTTTTTATAAATATTCCAAAGAACTCTTAAATCTTGTGACAGGAAGTAATTACACAGCTTTTCTAAATAACTGCCGAAACTTGACAGACATAATAACAATGTAAAAACTAAAGCTAAACAAAAAAAAAAGGCAAAGTTTTGAATGACGTGGACCTGCAGACGCTGAATGAACGGGTCTCTTCTATGATCTTCTACGGTCTTCTATGGTCGGGTTTATTCTCCCACAAATATACATCTATTACAGATGGAAGGGTTATGTCATATGACTGAATACTTACATCCTGACTCTCCGTTCGCTAGAAGGTGGAGTGGCTCCCATAGCTTGAAGCTGTGCACAAGACGCGCCAGTCTCGATACCGGCCAGCCTGGTCCATTGTGCTCGGCTGCCGTCCCAAATGAGAGACTGTTTCTTATGACGGAAATACCTGTAGTTCTGGACGTCTGGTGGAGATAAAAAAAAAAAAGTTTATAATTATAGACATAACACATTGCTTGTCTTTAATCCAACAATTAAGGGCAAGCCTAGCTTTAAGTGTCTGAAAAATAAGTAAATTTTGAACCTAAGGCCCTAGCCCGAGCGCCTGGTTTAAACGTAACGTAAATACGTCAATTTTTTAATCGAAAATACTATTTATCCTATAGTATTTTAGCTATTTTTTGTGCAACAAGCACGATCAGTATCAGTATGTATATATGAATAAATTCTTAAAGTTATGAAAATATTATACTCAAACAATCAAAAAAAAAAAATAATCAATTTTTTTTTTCTGTTTTTTTTTTTTTTTTTTTTTTATTTTATGCGAATCGAGTATTTTAATTTTGCTCGTGCTAAGGCCTCTGATGGCCAATTCCCGTAATTAAAAACTATCTGTGAATCAAAACAAATTGTGCGAATAGTTTGTCATGATAAAAGCTTAGGTATTACGCGGCACATCCGACACACGTGTGCGTAGGAGTTTGTAAAATCCCGCTATCATGTAATAGTCGGGGTTAGGGACTTCCCTGAATTCCATGCTGTGGTTTATTGAATAACGAGGTTCTTGATAGTATTTCCCTATCTTTTTGCAATTATTTTATTTTAATTTCAAATAATGTAATGAGAATTGAAAATAAGACGGCAGTTACTTTAAAAAATCTTGAGGTCCATCCACACCAAAGTACTTTACACAAACAGCCAGACCCGGAACAACTACGTAGGCCATACAAATATATGTTCTATCCGGGAATCGAACCCGCGATACGCAGCGCAGCAGCCAGTCGCTCAGCCACTGCACCAACCGTGCTGTAAATTTCTGTGTATTCCATTTCCAGTTTTCATAGAAAATTGCCCATGGTCCTTTGCCGTAGACATTTCTAGACTTTCGGTTATTCAGGTGCCTACTTCTCTACATTGTTTCATTGTATTTGATTCTAATTTTATTTTAAAGTAATGGTAACGTAAAAACTTACTGAGCGTAGTTCCATCGTCCAAATGTATAGGAGTGTGTATGGCGTCAGCACTTTCCATCGCTTCCTTCTCCTTATTCCCGTCATGGTCGAACCCTTCGTTTAGTAGTCCGCTGAAATATAACAGTATTATTAATTTCTCGACAATTTATTAAAGATTCCGAGATTACTATTTACAAGATAATGAGTTTATTGCCCGTTCATCTTTATAGCAAAAGACCAATCGGAACCGTGCACCTATCTTTTGACGTTTCATAGGTGCCCAAGTAGCTTTATGTGAATAATGTACTTTGATTTTAATACAGATTCCAAGGATCGAGTACAATGGCATGTCGTCGGACAGGCCTTGGGCTAATATTGACACTGGAGCTTCGGTTATTATTTACCTTTATTGCTTTACCGGTTATTGCTTACCTTGTGTCTGCTATATCTTTGTGTAATATTGGGTGAATGTAGTAACTCTGACATTTCTTCTGATATGTTTCCTGAAAAGAAATAAATGACATGAAAATAAGTGAGAGGAAATTGATTTTAAGGAATTGTTCAACGATTTACAAATCACCAGTTAGAGCAACGTCGCTCTTACTGGTGATTAGAGAATACTTTATTTTTCTCAGAGTGTCGTTGGCAACCGAAATCATGTCAGCCGACAACGGAGCCACGAGTTGGTTTATTGCTTTATTTCATCTGAAACAGTACTAAAATCAATTCGTTGTTTATTTAAGGGTGCAATAAATCAGGAACTAAGAATTTCTCAATAGCATCTGGAATTTAGATTTGTGTTCAGTTTTTGGCAATAAACTCGCCTCCTATTACATGGGACTTAAACATAAATGCAGAAAAGTGGGTGTACTATAGGATACACCTTTGCATAACCCTTCGGGGATTACATGCGTGTTATGTGAGTAAACTTACAACAACAAGCACTCTGTCGGCGACCTGGAAGGAGCAGCGCTCGCAGGTGAGGTACAGCAGCCAAGTGGGCACCCAGTGGAACACCAGGAACGGCAGCCCGGCGAATAGGCAGGAGAAGGTGTACGTCAACAGCTGCCGCCAGCGACTCTTGCGGTAGCCGTAGACTACCTGTGGATGTAGAAAAATGGTTACATTAACCAGTTATGTCCTTGTTTCAGTACATGTCTACAGATAGGAGGCCAAGCCAGCTGATTTCAAAATTGTGTGTCCTTCAAGCCTTTTCATTTTATTTCTACGGTAGGGTTAATGCCAGTTTATCCAATACTTTTTTCGTCTTAAGATTCCAAAGGTCCATTGTAAATATAAATAACAACATGCCTGGCTATTTAGGTACCAAAACAGTACTTTAAACGATGCTTTGGCGTGAAATTCTAGCAGTACAAACAAACGTTTGATATGCATTGCAACCGGAGTTATTTCTCCGTTTTACAACCAAGATTGTTTGCATAAAACCGTTTATAACAACAGTACCAATAAATGCTATTCGCTATTTTTATGACGCAAACCGACATTTAATATCCATATGGATAAAAAACCGCCTATTTGTTAACAAAGAATAAAAAAATATAAAAAATAAAACTCATTACAAGGTCGAATATCTTGTTCGGCAACCGGCGAAAAACCTGATGTGCAACGCTTTAAGGAAATAGCAGACATATCAACTCGGAAAGGGATCGTCAACGTATCAACTCGAGCTATTCAGTATTCTCAGCATGAAACTCCCTAATGCAACGCACGCTAATCGGAATCGTAACGTAATCGCCTCGCTTCGGGACAAGGTCACGAATCGCGGCGATACGGTGACGATCCCATTCCGAGTGATGTGTGCTATGACCTTAAGCGGTCATAAGGAATAATTTACCTACTTTAAAGGTTTTAATGAAAGCTGTTTTGAACCTAGTTCTCTTTAGGTGTGTATGGAATAAAGCCAAAAATGAATCTATATTGGATAGCCATTCTAGGATAGAATAGTAGATAGGTAGCGTATTCAAACAATGGGCTGAATCATTCTAAATGCTTATAAATAAATACTCATTGTTAAATAGGTAAGACAAAGAGAACGAAGCAAAAAAGTGTTTTGGATAACAAGTTGGTTTATCGCAAATTAAAGTTGCCTAGAATACCTAATTATTTTGTTTCGTCATGGAATAATCAGCGTTTTGAAATCGACTTTGGGGGCCATCCTTTTATAGCCTCCCCCCCTCCTCTTTGGTGATACGTTGTGAGATTTTAGGCTACCCTCCCAGTATCACATGTATTTTTTATTATTGAAAAGATCAGATGGTTTTAGAATCTGTTTTTAATTTTAAAAAAATTCTATCGGATTTTTGAAGTAGATAAAAATTCGCTTGCTGGGGTTTTTTAGATAAAAATCAATTGCTCGAGTTTTTACTTAATTATTGGTAAAAATTATCTTACACGTCACACATAAAATTAATGTTTTTCCCACGAATACAATACACGTGATTATCACATTGCCCCCCTCCCCATGGTGATTATTCGTGATTAAAGGACGACCCCTTTGATAATGACGCGGCTCTCTCATCTGGGGCAGCACGGAATCGCACTTTTCCATGCTCCTTTCCTTTTCTGTCCCTCAGAACCGTCATTTGCTAGAGCGAGAAACAGCGGGAATGTTATATAGCACGCGGCAGCATCGACGATGGGATCGGCAGCACGCTCTGTTTCTGTGTATATGGAAAAGTGCCATTCCGTGCTGCTAGATGAGGTTCAACCCTTACATCAATCTCTTTTTATAAAGACTTATCTTATATATCCATATAATAGTAAAATATCAATTGACAACACCATATGTATTGTTACAATGAATAACCTGAACGATTAAACAATACAGCTGTTATCTAATTGATTAACCAATTGCTGCAGTTAATCACAAATTACATTAACAATACGTACAATCATTTGTTAATTAAAATATACAACATTAAACTGGATGCATACTGTACTCTGTGATAATGGAATACAATAGGTTTCATTCAGATAAACTAATTACATGGTTGACAAGCAACTAGCAAGCTACATTTAAAATACAAGACTAGATAATATGTACTGCTGACTCCACTGATGAACATTTTTCACCCTTATGACCTAAGTCATCACCATCTGCCTAGCCTATTCCCAACTATGCTGGGGTCCACTTCCAGTCTAACCGGATGCAGCTGAATACCAGTATTTTACATGGAGCGACTGCCTATCTGACCTCCACAAGTTCCACAACCCAGTGAGTACTGGGTAATATGATACCCCTTGGTAAGACTGGTTGTCAGACTTTTGGGCCACTGACCTGTAACAACTGTCAAAGATCTACAAATGACAGCCTAACAGGAAACTCGGTCTGTAATGGGTGTACATCCATCCACGGACCAACCTAGGCAAGCGTGGCTTAACCTAAAGATCGATCGGCTATTATTATTTAGCCACGAGCTCTTAAGCCCTCAGTTAATAAGGCTGAAAAGTGATTGACTGTCAGTGAACTCCTTATTACATACATATGTGTAGTTTTTAATTTATGTTTGCATACTAAAACTTGTATATTGAAGGTTTCATTTCACTGTGCCAAAGTTATTGAAGTCTGGACAAATTATCATAATGGTAATAATTGGGACTATTCCTGTCTCCATTGTATAATAACACCATAATTATACTGATACTGTTAGCCTACATCATCCCACTGCTGGGCAAAAGCCTCTCCCCATGACTTCCAGTTGCTACGGTCCAGGGCCACTGGTCGTTTGTTTTGTCCAGTTCGTCCCGCCATCTTCTACGAGGTCTGCCGCGACGCCTTTTGGCTGTGTCAGGGCTCAATAATTATAATGACCAAAAATAAGCTTGGCATAATTCTTTAAATTCATCATCCTCTTGCCCTTGTCCCATGTTATTTGGGGTCAGCGCATCACATTATGTTCTTCCATTCTGCCCTGTCAATCGTCACGCTATCATCTACTCCTTTTTCCTTCATATCATTCCTCATACAATCCATTGATATTTTCTTTGGTCTTCCTCAAAGTACTTTAAATTGTTGTTTAAAATATAAACCATATTCTCTTATTGCCACCCCTACCGCTAAAAATTATCTTTAAATGATGACTAAGCTGTATGTAACTGTAAGCGGTTGTTCCCAGTATGATTGTGACTATCAGAAAGCTATTCTATCAATGGGGTGACTTAACACTTCGGCAATGGGCCTATTCATCATTTGTATTTGAGAGGAAGCGGCTAGATATTGTTAACCGAGGATTGTACCATAATTGGTACAAAATGTGCATTATATTATAAATATTTGCAAATGGAGTTTGTTTGGTAAAGTACCATAAGTTTTTCATGAATATCAGTGATATAGTTTACTAGGACAATTATTTTCTACATTACATTACTCCAACTCTTCCAAAATAAAGTATTGAAGACCCAGAGCAATGCACCATGGTTCATACGGAACACAGAAAAACATGAGCACTTGGAAACTCCAACAGTCAAAGAAGAAATAGAAAAGTCCTGTGAGGCATACAAGCAAAGACTGAGACGATACAGAAATCATCTGGCCACAACATTGTTGAACACCAACAACTGCATGTTCCAATTGAAAAGGACAAGATTAGCGTCAATCTGATGATTGTTTGAAAATGAGAGAGGACACATCAACGACAAATCGAAAAGAAAATACGAATCAAGAAATCTGATTCAAGAAATCTGATTCATGCTCTGGGGCTGATAGACACAATTTAAAAAAATATATACCATTACAATAGCTCTTTACATTACTAGCTAGAAAATTACTACTTAGATGTTGTTTGGACTCAAAGCATAATAAATATCTACGCAAAACAGCATTACAACATAGTATAACTCTGCTTACCGCATGCTTGCATATCTTTTCTCATTTTATGGTTTTTACAGAAGTTGTAAACAAAGAAAGCATCCTGTAACAAGTTGATTGATTTCATTCAAGTCTCAATTATTTTTTATCACAAACATTGTACAGCCAATATCTTTATGAACATAAAAACATACTACCATCAAATTAGCTTTATTCAGAAAGGTTTTTAACATCTTTTTAAATAAGCCACCATAGTTTCACACATATTTTAATCCCCACCCTATTTGGCTATTGGTGGTCCGTTTACAAAATGTTGCATGAATTGTTGTCATGTAAATTAATCTTACTAATATTATAAATGCAAAAGTTTGTAAGGATGGATGGATGGATGTTTGTTACTCTTTCATGCAAAAACTAATAAATGGATTTGGATGAAATTTAGCACATAGATAACTAACAACCTGGATTAATCCATAAGTTACTATTTACCCCAGTAGTATGATCCCGTGGGATAATTATCAAACTCCACGCAGGCATAAGCTAGTCTCTAAAATTATTAATAAGGACAAAAAACAAAGGCAAAAATGACTCAATTATGTTGCATGTTGTAGTCTGCATACATACAACTTGTTTGTGACACAAAATTGCATAAAAGAATAATTCACTTTTATCAACTAAAACAAACTGTTATTGTATTCAGCATAATACTAAAATTAATAAGAAAATAATTAATAGGTTTTACAATAGCAGAACTAAAACACATTAAAAACTTTAATAAAACAGTGAATGATTATTGGTTATGTAATTGTAGTGTGTTTGTATAATTTGATTTTTTATTGATTATTTTAATGTACATGTGTTTAAGGTGATTTTAATTTTTATAAGGACCATGCCTGAAATAAATGATTAATAATAATTATTATTATTGGCTTAATAGCCAATACCCTGGACCAACATCTGAGGAGGCTTCTCGCTTGGCAGCTGGATCAAGGGCTTGATTCAGAAAGCAGTACGTTGGACATGGCGCATATTGTTAGGAGGTTCCTCTCTCAAGAGCGCTGACCACCGGTAGCTCGGACCCTGTTCCTGATGCCGGTGGGCTACTATGTTTTATATTTTTAAATGTTTTATTTTAGTTTTTTATATAGAAATATTTAAAATTGTAAATTATATGTTTAGAAAATGAATAAAGGATTATTGTATAAATAACACATTTGGGTATTGTATGAACAAAATCTTAGTATTTCTTTCAGCACAGGAGTATACACCATAATTAGATTTTACTTAGTAGCAAATGTGTAGTTACTGAAAAATGTGGTTAAACTGCTTTACTATTTCTCTAGTGGCCTGAAGATTTGTTATAAAAATCATATTATACTCAATCTGACCATATGATTTTGTTTTGCAAGAATTATTCCACTGACTAATGTCTTGGTGGGCATCAAATTTATCGGTAACTAGTTTGGAATATGATGGGATTATCATACCCATCAAATATTAAGTTACTTATAACTGATGAGGCCAGTAAAAACCTTGAACTACAAGAAAATACAAGAAAATAATGATTATTTACCTGTTCAAACTCAGGGTCAGCATTTATAAGTTGTGCATTGAGTTCCAAGTACAAGTCTCTGCCTCCTTCATATTGGATAAGGGGCTGAATGTCATCTTCTGAATCCATTGTTTCTATATTTCTTTATTTACACAGCTGTTTCATTCAACACATTTTATTTTCACTAGGACAGCTGCCATTTTAACATTCTTAAATTGAGTACTAATTTTGTTATCACATTTCTAAAATAACTGAGGGCAGAAAAATGACTAATATGTTACAAAATTATTTGTTTCGTGCATTTGTAACATTCTGTTCTGCACTGATGTAATTAGATATGCAATTCGATTTCGTTAAAACCTATGATAAGCAATGTTAGCGCACGTGTATTATAACTATATCCTAATAACAATGCTTCTAAGATTACATCAATAATACGCCTTTTGTTAGAATAGCAAATTAGTTTACAAAGGTCAGTTTGAATGAATAGATTTTCTTTTATAGTTCTTGGTTTCTAATCGTTTAAAAATTAAATTTCGTTCTCAATGTAACCCGTATACAGTTGCCGTAATTTTCACATTAATTTTACGTATTGTTGAAACTGGATAATATTTATTTTCGAGCCCTAATGTACACAATGCGCAAAAACCCAGCTCAGCCAAGCTCCTCTGTAATTGTAATCAAATCACTGATTGTACGTCACTGTCATGAGTGTCATACTTGGACATGAATGAATGAAGAAACTTAAAAGTGTTGCCAAATATAAGAATGGTTTAAATCTCCAAAATCTGACAAATGGGTCTGACAGACTCATTTCTAAATTCAGCAATTCCATTATGTTATGATAAATACATATTTTCATAAGGTAAAATAGTCTTAATGATTTGTTCATCTGCCCATGCCATATTTTCGTGTATACACAATGAATTCATGACAACCAGGAACATTCATGGTTCCTGTTTTTTAAAAAGGACCTCAACGGAGCAGAATAAGTGTGAGAGACGATAGTGTTGCCAAAAAAAAAGGAAAGGAACTCTATTTACCGATTGACTGTCATCTGTGTTGAGGTATTGTTCCATGCTTAGTGTCATTTTGGTGCAGTTTTGTGCCGTCTAGTGTAGCTGAAACAAAAAAAAAACAGAAGTTAAATATGGGAGCTACCAGATCTGAGTGTAAAAATCATAATAAGTTAATGTGAATATCCTAAATAGATCATCTACTATAAAAACATGAAAATATCGTAGTCAGAATTTTTGGGTAATGAAAGAAACAGTTCAATACAACCTACCAGTTTAATCATTAAAATAAAAAAATCATTAAAATTAACAGCTAAAATATACTTCATTGAAATCCCGCTATGGATTTAATTGACCACACTGAGTAGCACCTTTTATGATGTGTTATGTTCAATCGCGTGAAGTTAGCGACGTTAGATGTTAGCGTAGCGCCTCCGCCTGGCGTTTTAGTTCGTTCAATTTTACGTCACTCTGATTTGTTTTGTGCGTGATAGTGTTTTTACATTTCGTTATCACGAAGTAATTTAATTAGAAGAATTATAACTGCAAAAAAAAAGGTAATCGGTCAGGATAATAATATACGTTCTGTGATTTGTAAGCAACTGTAGAGAAGGAACTAGAATAATTCCAAAATATAACCTCAAAATATCACTACGAAATGTTTATTTTGATATATTTTGTGGTCTTTTTATGGGTTCTTGATAAATATTTTGCAGTTTTAGCTGTCTCCTTTATGATAATATGCTCTACGCTTCTTACTTCACCAATAGCTTGCGGTTAAATAACGTTTTTGTAAAACAAAACAAACACATTTGTTTTCAGGATTTTCAGCAAACATGATCATTCCGGTACGTTGTTTTACCTGTGGGAAGGTAATTGGCAACAAATGGGAGGCCTACCTCGGACTCTTGCAAGCAGAGTACACTGAGGGGTTAGTATTATGTGAAATTTACAAATAGTTGTCACTTGTTAAAACATGTTCTTGCACTTCTCCGCTTTCGTCTGTGTATTCGCCTAGAAGCTCTGAACCGCAAGTTCTGGTATTTGTGAGTGATATAATAACTTGCAGTTCACCAATACTAAGTATGGCTATGCAGTAACAACTAGTGCACACCGGAGACGGCACAGCAAGGCATTTTACCTTTACCCAACGTAAATTCATATGTAGCTAGTGGTACCAAGATACCAAGTCCTCAGTTTGCGCTGGCCTTATAGGGATTTACTTATAGCCACCTTTTTTTTTGCTGTTCGGTACTGTCCCACTGCTGTTAACTTACAATGATATTTATAAACTTCTCGAACAGACAAAACAATACAATATTACACAGAAGAGACAAGTAAGCTCTGCTACGAATTTGATTCACCCTATTTACAGAGCCCACTTAGCTTAAAAGTCAGATGAAGAAGACATCCCTACTGGGGGTCAGTGCAAAATGTTTTTCTTCCATTCTCTGTCAACTGTCACGCTATCATTTACTCCTTTTTCTTTCACATATTATTTCTCACACAATTCATTTGTCTTTTCCTTAGTCTTCTTCTCACTCTCCATCAAAAGAGAGATCAGTAAAATGTTGGTATATTTATATTGATCACTCATTTGATACAAATTGCATGTCATCACAGTACTACCTATTAAAGAAAAAAAGTTGCCTGTGGAGCTATAATACAAAATACAAAGTAAATTAAAGCTAAGAACAACAAAATTGTTCTATTTTACAGAAAAACAATAAAAAAGTACTCAAGACTGACAATTTGCACTGCCATTAACAGTCATTAACTGAATACTTGCTCTCATAAAACACGTAATTTACCTTATCTTGTGTTGTTTGGCTTAGTGTTAAGGAAAACTTGTGTTATCTAGAGGAAATGGCTTTGTGAAAATACTTTAATTATTCTAAGGTTGGTTGTAAATTAATGAGGACAAGCAAGGTCGGTTTTGTGAGTTTTTTTTTTCTAGAATTCTGAATGGTCTTTTTTTTTTGTAACTTTACTAATGAATTCAATTCTTTGTTTCCTTAAAATCATGCATGTCTCATAGGGGTAGACAGATGATTGTGTGGTGTAGTTACTACACTGTAGTACACCCACATTTGAGTCATTAATATCAGTAATCTTCATTAGTCCACCATGTCATGAAAACCAAGTTTTATACTAATTAAGTAACACATTCACAGTTGGTGCTTATTAACTATTATCACTGATGAGGTGGTAGAAGTATTCTTTTATCAAAAACTTTGCACACCCACACTATGAATTTCTCCTTTATGGTGGGTGCGTTTACAAACATTTAAACTCATTTACACACACAGCCAGACCCGGAACAACTGACCTGGCCATACAAAAATTTGTTCCGTGCGGGAATACAACCCGCGACACGCAGCGCAGCAGCCAGTCGCTCAGCCACTGCACCAACCGTGCCGTCATGTCGTATTATTATGTATTAAGTCTCTTGTAATTTGAGCCAAGTTTTTTGTAAGTAAGTAGTTAAAAGAGTGTCCATGGAGTTTCTTGCCCGTTCTTCTCCATAGAGATCCACGCTAGGGCAACTACAGTACTTTCACAGTTTTTATGCTTTGTGACTGGGACTGTAGCTACATTTCATTGTTGTCTTTGTTTCGACAATTCAAAATGGCCTGTAACTGGCCTACTTGAAATAAATGCTTTGATTTTGTAGACACAAATCCAGATTCTATGAATAGCATCTTCTCTTTGTGAAAAACTCCAGTAACACTTTGCTTGTTGAGTGAACCCAAGACTCGCTGTGAATCACGATTACTAGAATAACAAAACAGTCTATTCATGTATTAAAGTGCAGTTTTTCATGATAATGCCTCGTTGGTCTAGTGATCGCAAACGCGACTGCTGAGCTTCAATTCCCAGGTCGGCCAGTGTCATTGGGTTATTCCGTTGGGAATTTCTGGGTTCGTGCCCGGTTGATGGCAATAGGCTCGCCCCCTATTACATGGGACTTAATCTTAACTAGTGAAATGTGGGTGTACTGTTAGTTTACACCTCTGCCCAACTCTTTAGAGATTACAGACTTGATGTTATGTTTTTCATGATAATGTACATCACTAACAAGACAGACATTATTTTCTAATGCCCACGAATATATTAACTTACATAGTTGCTTTTCTGGAAACTCATAAATATTTATTAAAAGTAATAAAAGTTTGTATTCATGAAACAAGTACAAAAACATGTATTAGACGTGTTTTTGCTCTCACGTTTCATGCTCGTAATTATTTCGCTTTACTAAATTATAGCATGACCTCATACCATCTTATCGAGTCTTTAAAATTTGCTCTTCCTAAAATATTATAATACTAGCACTTCACCCTCGACTTCATCCGCAAAAATTGTGATAGCTCGGCTAATATGCACGATATATGTATAATTTATAGCCTATAGCACCCACGAATAATGTAGCTTTCTGCCAGTGAAAGATTTTGTTAAATTGGATCATTAGTTCCGGAGATTACCCCCTACATACAAACTTACAAACAAATTTTACCTCTTTATGATATTAGTATAGAAGCATAGATGAAAAGACTTTCGTGGCTATTTATCAGATGCACTTAAAACTAGAATACCAGTTTATATGACTAAGTTTATTTTAATTTAGCATCATATTGCTGCCTTCTGCAATGCGGAGAGAGTCGGAGGCGGTTGTTGCATAGGTACTCATTTTCGACTTTATTTCAACTTTGTGTCTCGTTGATCTGATGATCGCAAGCGCTACCGTTGATCATCAGGTCGCAGCTTCGATTCCCAAGTCGAACGAAGTTTTACTAAATTTTCCACAAGGAATTAGCAAGTAGCCCGGAGCCAGGATTTTGACCATTGATGACAATGGGCTTGCTCTATACATGAGACTTTAAAGTAACAGCCCAAATGCGGGTATTTGCACACTTCTGCACAAACTCTTCAGTAATAGGTGTGATGTTTTGGGGGTACGAAGAACAGGGTGTAAAGTTCTTCATCCTCTATACAAAAGGGAGGATCCTCCGACCAGACGGGTGTTATATCTGGTGGGCTACTGCCCGACAGCCCTTGGGTTGTGGGGTTCTTCTATATATTCTTAAGTCGCAGATAACGTGCGGTGTAGGATTTAGATGTGTTTCGGTGTTGTTAGTTCATCCACTGTGTCATAGATGGCGCTGTAGTACTTTTTTGTTCTGTGTTACAGTGCCGCTACAACGTTATGTTATAACGATGTTTTTAGGAAGTAAAAAACCGCATTTCTTAGCCTCTAGCCAAAATTGCGCTAGTTCTTATCCTAGACAACCCAGAAATATAATCTCAAAAAAAAAAAAAACACTTTCTTCCTTCTCTAATCAACCTTCATTGGTTTTTTTTCCAGTGATGCCCTGGATGCTCTCGGTTTGAAGAGATATTGCTGCAGAAGAATGCTGCTAGGACACGTCGACCTCATTGAGAAGCTTCTCAACTACGCACCATTGGAGAAATAAATATACATCACCATAATGAAGAAGAATTAATTCATAAGCTGTTATAATAATTGTGATACTGAACTTTATAAGTTTTACATCAAATAAAAATAATATTATTACATAAGCAAAGTGTTTGTTTTTCTTTAACTAAGGTTTAAAGGTTAACGAGTTCTAAGAACTGGCGAATTTTATTTATTTATTTTTAACTCGTAGTCCTTTTTTGTAATCAACGAAACAGGTGGTAGGTATCTACCTACCAATTGCATTTTCGATTCGGTTTTTACAAGATTTTTATTTAGGTACCTACCTATAATTATTTAATGATGTGGATTTTAAAAGGACAACTAACTACAAGCATTAGTGCCTAGTTCGTGCTGCTTAGGTATTTGCAATTTTATTGTATCTTCATGGCAATATAAATTAAATCTTTGAGACAAGTCAACCTTTTAGATTTCTACCGAGTGAAAATTGCATAGAAATTTTAAATATCATATTCAATCCTGATTTAGTGATGTCAGATACCTGACTTTAACACTCAGCGCATAAAAATAGTAGTTGGTGACTTCAACAGTCATAGCACCAGTTGGGGCTATCACTCCACGAACACGGACGGTCAATCTGTCGAAGAATGGGCAGAAGCTAACGATCTGACTTTAATTCATGATCCAAAACAACCAGCATCATTTAATAGCGGACGATGGAAGCGCGGGTATAATCCCGACCTGATATTTGTCAGCTCAAATATCTGTGCACTGAGCAAAAAGACCATCTGCTCGCCGATACCCAGGACGCAACATAGACCAATTATGTGTAAAATCCAGTCCGCTGTCCACCCAGTCATTATGCCACCAAAACGCCGCTTCAACTACCTGAAAGCCGATTGGGAACAGTTCTCAAAGTTTGTGGATGCCGAATTATTTACCATTCCACCTACCCCACAGAATTACGACAAATTCGTAAGCGTGGTTTCAGTAGCATCCCGGAAATGTATCCCCCGAGGATGTCGCACATCATACATCCCCGGCATATCTCAGGAATCTGCCGAACTGCTTAAGAAGTACGAACAACTCTTTGATACTGACCCTTTCTCGGAGGAGACCGTTGAAGCTGGTGAAAAACTGCTGTCTCTTATTAGTGAGCGACGTCAAGAAAAATGGATGGATATCGTGACAAATATTGACATGACTCACAACAGCAAAAAGGCGTGGACCACTATCCGCAAACTCACCAGTGAACCACCACCACCACACACGCCAAGCACAGTGACAGCTAATCAAGTTGCTCACCAACTTATCCTAAACGGCAAACCTCCAAAACGACTTGGCAGAATTCCCAAAGTAAACAACACCTCTTCTTCCAGTGAATCTGTATGTGTCCCATTCCAACTAACGGACGTCGTCTTGGCCATTCAACGACTGAGCTCCGGTAAGGCTTCCGGAGTGGACGACATATCAGTCGAACAAATTAAACACCTTGGTCCCGTATCTGTGTCATGGTTGCTACAACTTTTCAACCACTGTTTGGAGTCAGCAAGCATCCCTCGCCTTTGGAGGAGATCAAAAATCATTGCTATTCCAAAACCTGGAAAGCCACATGACGACCCTAAAAACTTTCGCCCTATATCCCTACTCTGCCACACCTACAAACTGTTCGAAAGACTATTGTTATCTCGTCTCACAAACCTCGTTGATCCACAATTAATCTCAGAACAAGCTGGATTCAGGCCTGGAAAATCTTGCTGTAGCCAGGTTCTTAACCTCACCCAACACATCGAGGACGGGTTTGAAACTAAGAAAGTGACGGGGGCAGTATTTGTGGACCTGTCAGCAGCTTACGACACTGTAAATATTAAACGTTTATTATGGAAAGTTACCAACCTGACAGAGGACTTCAAGTTTACACGGATTCTCCGAGAACTTCTCAGTAACCGACGTTTTCAGGTACACCTCCTTGAAGATAAAAGTAGATGGCGAGCCCAAAAAAATGGACTACCTCAGGGTAGTGTATTGGCCCCACTACTATTCAACATCTATACTAACGACCAACCAGTTAGCCCAAACACTACCCGCTTTCTATATGCTGACGACCTTGCACTAACCTGTCAAAATACCAACTTTGAGGATATTGAAGGCGCTCTTTCCACAGCTCTTAGTGACCTAAGCCACTATTATGCTGAAAACGCTCTGAAACCAAACCCCTCAAAAACTCAATCGTGCGTTTTCCACCTACGAAACAGACAAGCGGGTCGTAAACTAAATATCTCCTGGCAGGGGCTACCAATCGCCCATAGTGATCACCCGAAATACCTCGGTATAACTTTAGACCGGTCGCTTACATTTAAAAAGAATTGCCAAACTCTAAAAATGAAGGTGCATTCTAGAAATAACTTGCTGCGCCGCCTTACATCAACCAAATGGGGAGCATCTCCTCAAGTTCTGCGAGCAACTGGAATGGCGCTCTGCTTCTCCGCTGGCGAATATGCTTGCCCAGTATGGGATCGTTCTACCCACGCCAATCTAGTGGATACAGCTCTAAATGAGACGTGCCGGATTATTAGTGGCTGCCTTAAACCGACCCCGGTACGAATGCTGTATCCACTAACTGGGATTGCGCCTCCAAAAGTTCGTAGGACCATAGCCAGCCGCACCGAGAGGACAAAACTACAAGCTGACTCACGCCACCCAATGCACAACTATGTCCCAGTGCCCCAAAGGCTGAAAAGCCGTAAAAGCTTTCTTGGGTGCGTTGGCCCAGCTAGTCCGCCTAATAGGAATGCCTCCACAGCGAGATGTGATCTCTGGCGAGAGCTGTTTAAGCCCCCTGACGGTTTCATCGAGCCGTCTGAAAGTCTTCCACCTGGGCATGATTTGCCGTGGCCGACTTGGAAATCTCTGAATAGACTCCGAACCCAGGTCGGCCGTAGCAAAGATAATCTCTTCAGATGGGGGTTCATGGACGGCTCAGATCTCAAATGTGTATGCAGCGTGTCTCCACAGACAATGGCCCATCTTCCATCTTGCGCTGCATGCCCTAACACCTGCGCACTTGACGATCTTATGACTGCTACAGCGAGCGGAGTTCGCGTAGCTGAATTTTGGGCCAAACATATTTAACTAACAATTTGCCATCGACACGCTAAGAAGAAGAAGTGATGTCAGCACATCGAATTTCGTTTGCTTAAACTATGTAAGATTACGCCATTTTATTTCGTAGTGGTAGGTTTATTATCAACCTCATTTTGCCAGATACAATGTAGGTATATCCTTTCTAATAATTATATACAACATTAGTTTTAGTATATGCGAAACCTGATACACGTGTCTAGTATTTTTATGTAAAGAATCTATGTAGGTACAAAATTTCAAAACTGTATCAGGAAAAATCACAAAGTTATAAGCTTGTTCTGTTACCTAGTTGTCCGCACAAAAACGCGGTCACCACGCAGCGCGCGCCTCCAGCGTCGTCTTGAGCCCATTGATAATAATAATTTGGCAGTAGGTACCTAAATTATTGCGATAGGTAGGTACTCAAAGTCGCTCGGTATCCAACTTTTAACTTTTTTTTAATATTTTTGGGAAAAAATATAACATGGTTTAAAAATTATTGGTATCGATTCAGTTACTTATTCTGAACAAACTATATTCAGGTTTCGGATATACCAAAAATAATGTTGTATATCCCATTGGCATCTAGTTCATGCTACTACTGAATCTGCGATTGGAAAACGACTAAGTAGGTAGGTACCCGAGCGAACCAAGAAGCTTAGCAATCGCGACACTGAGACACGAGTATTGTGTACCTACGTAATGAATTAGATCATCATTAAAAATACTACTTTCTAAATAAGTTGTAAAATTATATTGTTAGTAATCACAATCGTGGGAATCCCAGTGAAAACATTGTGAGATATTATTTTATTAACAAGAACGTCAATTGATTGACAAACAAAATTGTAAAGAAAAACGTAGAATGAAGTGTTGGGAGTTTGTGCCGTAAATAAAACAAACTTAAGTAATATCAGTAAGTTATCTTTAGCACAGTATAAAGATATTATTACCTGACAACGAAATAGTAAATACCCACTTGACTTGAACGATAGTTATTACAGAATCGTCATATTTTAGTTCGTGTGTAGGTACGCATTGTATTATCTTCTAAGAAAAAATATCACTACAATATATGTGAATTACAGGTCTTTGTTTACTGACTTGAGTGACAATGTAGAATGGAATTATTACAAATAGATCATACGGCATTGAACTTGGTTCTGTCCTGTTCGTAGGGATCGTGATCCCCGGTGTAGTAGCACCAGAGTAGACACAGAAATAATAACTAGATAATCTGTATAATGGGTGTAAAACGACCCTTCACGAAGCCGAAAGGCACTTGTTTTCCCCTTCATTGCGATCTTTTTTTAGGTGGTGGGAACCTTCTTCTAGATGCGGTCAAAGTTCCACCTTTTTTACATTTTTTTTTAAAAGCAATTTAATGTGACCATGACTCTACCTATTCAATGCATCCATCAGCACAATGTTTATAGTGCGTTACATTGAGTCCTACCGTAAACCGAGAATTTCCACAATGTAAACAAAAACAAGTCAATCCTGTGTCCCCAATAGATCGTCAAACGTAGATATATATCCATTCAGGTTATAGCAAGGAAGGTTGCTTAACTGGTTAACCATTAACATGCGCTGTACGTCACAGTGGCTTGACCCTTGTCTAAATCGGGCATAGGAAACACGTCACTACCACTGCTATGTTAAATGATTCTCCATCCTAGTCTATTGCAACACAATTGAATATAGCACACCTAAAAACTTTTGAAACTGACTTTTTTTTTTGTGGCAATGGCATCTCGCAGGTCAACCTAAGAGGTTGTCGGCTGCTTAACCGGACTATCCTGTGCGTGCCTTGAGTGTAAGGCCTCCAGCCAGGGCAAAAAACTTACAAACTAAGCGACTACACGCTAAGGGCACCCCCTGTGGAGTAGGAGCCTCGACTTAGGGCGTCGCTGGGGGAGGACAGCAAAGGGACAGGCTGGATCTGGATGATATCATTATTTAGAGGCTGATTTAAAACTACAGGCTCAGCATTGCAGGCTGGCTGAAGCAAGGATCGGGGAGAGTTAATCCAGACTTGGGATGCTTGCATTTTTAACTGTATTTATGTTTTCCTGGCGCTGTTCAGTATGAGTGAGCGTATACAGAAACAGAAAGCTTGTGACTACCTCACCCGCACCCGATCCGTACTGGAAACCTAAACCTTTAGGCAGGCACCCAATTATTGGTTTAGGTACTTTACTTCTGTAATAGCGCAACGGTTAAGCTTCGGACTGCCGAGCAAGAAGTTATGGAGTACGATGATTA
Source organism: Noctua fimbriata (assembly GCA_905163415.1). NCBI lineage: Eukaryota > Metazoa > Arthropoda > Insecta > Lepidoptera > Noctuidae > Noctua > Noctua fimbriata. The sequence continues at coordinate 6,744,318 of LR990946.1, forward strand.
CTTTTAGCTCTTGACCTGAACCTATTCCTAGCACACAATTCAAGCATTTATAGTTTAGATGGAAATCAACAGGAGTGCTTTATTATATTAGAAGAGACATTAACAGGGGCCACTATGTAGGTATTCATAAGCCAAGAAAAGATTCCTACAGCCCTCAGACCGATCTATGTAAGTTATCATATCGTTGTTGTTGTTCTAACACCACGTAAGTAAATTTTTGGCAGTTTTGACTATTTGGTGCCTTTGGCTAGAGAAACGAAAAACGCGTTGTTTCGGCCAATCAAAAACAAGCAACGTCTCTTTCTAATTTGATGTGAACACAAATTAAAAAATGGTTTTGTACTGTTACCTAGGTAAAATTTTGGAGATTTTTGAGTCTCCTGTAAAGTTGCTATTTTTTACTTACGTGGTGTTAGAACTTCAGCGACGCTATATAGTTTATTGATTCCAGGAATAAAACCCCTACCTATTTATTTGTAGTTTTTAGAGTCGAGTTTGATTTCAAATCAAGTCTCACCTTGAAATTCATGACCGAGCATCTTTGAGATGGTCTTAGATGTACAGAGCTGGAAATCAAAGCCTCTATCTAGGTCAACCATAACATGTTTTAAAAGGAATATAAAATACGGAAACTCGTCTGCCTCCACATTTGTTATTTTTAAGGATATTCAACTGGTTTGTAATATCTCCGAGTCTGCTGTCCTCGTAACACTTAAATTGCAACATATGCGCTTGCGACGGTTGTTAAATCTTCATGATGTTTCTGATTTGGCATTGTGTGTATATTATTCGTATTTGGGCATGCTGTACAGGAAAACACCAATGTTTGTTATTGGGGGCGTTTACGTGGGTGTAAATAAATAACTACAGATTAATACCTAGCAGTGTTTTTTGGTTTCTTTTTTTATATTATAAAATGTGGCACAGGCGTCCATATGTTCCTGCTAAGTTTTCTTTTGACCAACAGCTACCTAGATGGGTGGATGACCTCCAAAAGATCGTGGAAGACCTGGATAATTTTCACACAGGTCAGAAACCAGGGAAACATATAGAGAAGGCAAGGCTGCCTATGATGTTGAATTTATATGCAATGGCGTGAGACGGTGTATCGCTAGTAGCGACACTGTCCCGTCCCTGCTTTGTACGGCGCCTCCTATTGAGTCCAAAACTGATCAATGAAGTCTTAATCCTTTTTTTCTGCAACCAACCATACCTACTTATTCACAAAAGGACAAAGGGCAATTTTCTATGAAATCTGGGAGAATCGAGAGACCAACGTAATTGAAATATATCTCAAATGAGTACCTAGCTTATAATTAGGATTTCACTTCATATGAAGACAACAAGTATGTACATCTTATACCTTTCAAGTGCCTCTTTTTCAGTTCTCCAGCAACTTTGGTAGGTACTTGTTACAATAGTATGAATTGGAAGACTAATTAATTCTATGCAACAATTTGAGATATACATATTTAAATTCTGTTAGATTTACGCCCTTTCTGACTATGACTCTTTCATTGAAATCGGGTGAGTGGTTTCGGAGTTTACTGAAGTAGCGTGCACGAACATTTGTGATACCTGCTTTTTATAAATTAAACAGCACACAGCTCTAAACCGTTCAACCGTGTTATATTGTTGTGTCGTGTTGCAACTGTGTCTCAAAGAAACATTATGTCATGTAACAAAATCACGCACTAAAACTACTAGCATCCAAAGGTTGACACACAAATATTTTTGTCACAGTCCGTGAAACATCGAAGATGGTCATTACGTGCACCTGCCAGCCTCCATACAAGTTGATGTTCACAAGAATAACAAGGCATTCGTTTACATAATTATAAAGCTATTGTTTTTGTTTCACACACACGACATTGATTTGTAAATGAATTATATATTTATAGAATAGTTAGTACGACTTGTTTCTCAACAGAAGACAAGAAACAGAAATCAGTAATCTTTGCCTTGTTTTCTACATGCTGTTTATGTAAAAGCTCGAAAATTATGAAGATCTTTTTCCGAGTCGCGATCTCTACTACTTTATCTATAGGTACTAATATTATAAAGCTGAAGAGTTTGTTTGTTTGTTTGCTTGAACGCGCTAATCTCAGGAACTACTGGTCCGAATTGAAAAATTCTTTTAGTGTTTGATAGCCCATTTATCGAGGAAGGCTATAGGCTACATAACATCACGCTACGGCAAACAGGAGCGGAGCATTTATGAAAAAGAATGCAAAAACGGGGAAAAACCAAATGCAGACGAAGTTGCGCGGGTGAGCTAGTAATAATAATATAAGTCTTTATTCAGACACAGAATTTTTACATTTACTTCAAATCTTAATGTAACGAGTCTGGTGAGTCGGTGACACCGACATCCCGGTCTGTTTGCCCAACTTTGGCAAAGGCCTCCTCCAATTCTTTCCACTCCGTTCTATTTTGCGTTCTCCTAGCCCATGTTTGCTGTGATCTTTATTTCGTCTTCCCACCTTCGAAACTGTCTACCTCGATTTCTTTTCCTCTTGGTGTAATAGTTCCTTAAGATTCTAATCTACTGCTTTACTTACTACCAAATTGGGATCAGTCTGTAATGTAACTATATATAAAAATCTTACGACTTTTGATCCACTTCCCAGTTTTCGATTGAGCAATGAGCTGTTTTGCGTAGGTATTGTACATGTTTAGTTTGGATGACAGTTTGGTTAGCCAGTGACGTTCTAAATTCAATATGGCGGGCTCCCAAAGATGGCGGACTAGTTATTTTTTATGCATTGCCATGATATGAGAATGAAATGAAAGGGTTTGGTGAGAAGAATAATAGAAAGTAGTTTTTTTTTACTATAATTTATATATTATAGAATAGATCAATGTAATTTTCATCAGATCAGGCTTCAATTAGTTTACGGTGAGGTAAACGTTACTCTACTCTACAGACTCCGCTCGTTGCTAGTTGCAGTAAACATTAGGTAGGTAGTTAATGAGAACTTGAATTTACAACATTTTAAAGCAGTGAGTTTCCTTAGCCCTATTGAAATACCGACCGGGGTATTTTATTACTATCTAGATACCTAGGTACTATGAATCATTTCACATTAAACATTATCAATAGCTACCAAGTAAAAGTACCTATGCCCACAATTTATATCAATCAACCATCATCTTTCTGCCCTTGTCCCACGTTACTTGGGGTCGACACACATTTTTTCTTCCATTCTCCTCTGTCCACCGTCACGCTATCATTTACTCATTTTTCTTTCATATCATTCGTCACACAATCCATCCATCGTTTCCTTGGTCTTCCTCTCCTTCTCAATCCATCAACATTTATACTATAATAATAGTGTAATTATGTGAAGAGAACCTTGGTGTGGCCTGTGCTCAATACATGTACCTTCGTCTACCTACCACATACCTGCTATCAGCCATGATTACCCACAAGAAATAAGTGGGTAGGCAGTAACTAAAGTAATTACGCTGCAATAAAAGTAGTTACATAATGATCTGTGTTTTCAAATTATTATTTCCTGTGTCATTATCGAAGGTATTACAGTATTGGTACCTGTTACCTACAGACATTACTTACTGCCGACTCTACACTTAGGCCATCGCGTGAGCCAGGTATGTTCCTAGCTATGGTCATCATGATTGTCAACGTCATCATCATTTAATACCAACAATTGCTATGGTTGGGAAACGTCCTTCCTAAAGGGAGCAGGCCTGTTTCCCAGCACTGGGGCTACCAATCCAAGTTTGTGTGTTTGTGCTTTAACTTAAACTTTATGTTTGCATCCCACTAACAAATAACAATCAAAAATGCAAATTTCAAGACCTTTTGAAATCAACGCTCATCGTAAGATACCCTCGATGTTCATAATTAATTATGATCTAATTGATTCTAATTAGCTTACGGTGAAAGTAATTAACAAGCTAGACTAGACCACGGTAATAATCTGTGACGGTATGAAACCAATACCTACTTGGTCTGGTTCCAATTCTAAAGATCACCAATTAAAAAGTCATCATCATCTGCTTTATCTTTCACAACTAAATTAGTTAGCAAAGTTGGAAGTTGGAGTTGGTTGGTTGTGTTGGTTGGTTGTTGTTGTTGGTTGGTTGTTCGTTGGAGTTGGTTGGTTGGTTGTTGGGTTGGTTGGTTGGTTGGGTTGGTTGTTGGTTGGGTTGGTTGGTTGGTTGGTTGGTTGGTTGTTGGTTGGTTGGTTGTTGGTAGTTGGTTAGTTGTTGGTTGGTTGGTTAGTTGTTGTTTGTTGTTGGTGTGTTGGTTAGTTAGTTAGTTAGTAATAAAGCCTGTTTGGGATGGCTTCCAATTTAATCTAACGGGATGATATGTAGCTGAATTTTACATGAAGTAATTACCTTCATATTTGACATAAACAACCCGGATTTCATTTTTTTTTCTGGTCTACCTAATTATTTTTTAGTGTGTCGTGAAATCCTTTTTCTTTTTTGTCGTGTTCTCCACCCTAGGGCAGGCGAAGGGATCCTTCGCACTCTTAGTGACTAAAACCACACGTTGGTCTTCAAAAGGTACCTTTGGCCGGGGTGCTGGAGCTCTAGCGCAGCTCGTCACGCTCCCCCGGCGCTAATCCCGCCGACCGAACTGTTACGCAGTTTGGTGGTGGATAAAATGTACGTTTTAGGTCCTGATTAAATGTTTTTTTTAAGTATTTGCCCGAATGGCGAATATTCTTCATGCCATGTGTTTGTGTCTGTTTATTGATTTTCAGTGTTGTTTTACGTCCTAATATATGCGCTTACGCCAAAAATGTCAACAAAATTGCGTATTGCGATTTAGGTACAACATTACTTACTGCCTACAACGTACGTATTAGGTACTCGATGAGTGTACGGTAGCGAAGTTTATAATTTAGATAGATTATACCATAGATCGTTGGTCATAGCATCTTGATGTCAAAGTGGTGTATCTTCATTTGAAAGTGTTTTATGACCTTTTTATTACTACTTATCTCTTCTTATTCTCTTATGATCTGACTAGAACAGAATGACTGTCGACTGACTTATTTTTAAGTGTAAGATTAAAATCTCGTATTTACTCTTTCCCGTAGATCGTTTTTCATTTTAGTACTACGCAGATGATTGTGTATTATTGTTAGATAGACAAACTGTAATAAAATGCATGACCATATAATATCTATGGTATTACCATAGATATATGGTCATACAGTTTTCAAAGTGGTGTATCTTTTTATTGTTTTTGTAATTTAAAAGTGTTTTATAACCTTTTTATTACTAGTTGTCTCTTCGTTTTATCTTATGATCCGACTGGAACTGAATGACTGTCATCTGACTTATTTTTATGTGTAAGATTAAAATCTCGTGTTTATTCTTTCCTGTGGATCATTATTTAGTTTAGTACTACGCAGATGAGCACGTGTATTATTGTCAGGATCACATATCGCAGTAAAAATACTATCCCGAAGGGGAAGGGGTTCCGAAGGGGTTTTTGCAAAGGTCAATGTTTCTACCTGCTTGTGTTCGTTATGATCCGTGTGGATATTCCAACTGTTTTGATGTTCTTCGTGGGTTTTTGTTTTTGCTATTTTAGTAGGTAGGTACGACCACTGGTTTGGCTATGAATGAAGAATAACATACATAACATCACGCCTTGTAATCCACGAAGAGTTAGGCAGAGGTGTACCTAACAAGTAGACCCACATTTCGCCAGTTGTCCCATGTAATAGGGGACGAGCCTATTGCCATCAACCGGGCACAAAGCCAGACTTCGTGGCTGCTACTGAGAAATCCCTGATGGAAAAACTCAATAACTCTTTGCCCAACCCGGGAATCGAACCCAGGACCTGTGGCTCAACAGTCGCGCTTGCGACCAACTAGCCAGTCAACAAAAACGAAATGAATGAATGAAGAAATGAGTATCATATCTTCAAAGTTGATATCATTTGCTCATTGCACCTATGTCCAATTTCTGAACAAAAAAACCTATTTAAAAGAAATTGTCACAAAAACACACCTTAAAAAACCAGACCAGTATCAAAGTAGACCTTCGCTAAACATGGCGACGCTCAGTCGAGTGCTTATCCAAACACTCATTGATCTGGTCACGCCCCAGTTGCTGCTGCCCGAAGGTCGAAGGACAATGCGGTTGATTAGCCAGAATCAGGACCGGAACGAGAGCCGATCAATACGGCTTTTAACTAAGCAGCTAAGCTATCACTGCACAAAGCAGCTACTTTAGAACGAGCTATTGAAAGCCTTGTGTCACAGCAGGTCGAACATTGTTAGCAGATTATGCTTATGGAGATGGAAATGGACAGGTCACTTACCCTGAGTTTTGTATCCTGTGAAAGGATGATACATAAAGAATGGCTGGAAAATCGAATGTTGATTTAACATAACAATGGATGATTTGAATTATATCTACTATGCACATTGACATTTTGTGTTGTGTGAAATATAATATTTTTGACTGCCGTCATGGCGAGTAGGTCCAATGAAAGAATGAACCCTACAGACAATCATTTTTGTAATTCCACTTAGGACTACTTACGTACAATCATGGTTTTCACTGTTTTGATAGAATCCAATATTCTTAATTAGCATATAAGCATAATCAGCCTATAATGTTCCCACTGCTGGGACACAGGCGTCTCTTTGAGAGGCTTTAATCCACCACGCGGGCCCAGTGCGGGTTGGTAGATGTCACATGTCTTCGAATTTTTGGTTCCAGGACATGCCGGTTTTCTCACGATGTTTTCCTTCATCGTTTTGAGATCAGTGGTGATGAAATAAATTACACAAAGTAATGCGCCTGCCTGGGTTCGAACCCAGGACTTACTAGTCGTAAGTCGGGGCCGTCACCACTGGGCCACCGCTGTCATCGGTGCTATATTCTTAATTGGTCACACAATATGACGTAGGTAATTAAGAGGGACAAAGGATTGTCTTATCTCTAAAACCGATCTCTACCTTCAATTTAAAGTTTACAACCTTTTGTTTTTGCTCAATTTTCTTTGAGATCAAACTTATCATTTTGATTATCACTCATAGGCCATGGCCATAGCGAGAGCAGCGGTGGTCCAGTGGTGGCGTCCCTGACTTACGAACAGTAAGTCGTGGGTTCGAACCCAGGCAGGCGCGCGTCGCATTACTTTGAGTATTTTATTTCATCACCACTTCAGCACTGCTCTAAAACACGGTGAAGGAAAACATCGTGAGGAAACCGGCAGGTCCTAGAACTAAAAAATCGAAGACATGTGACAACTACCAACCCGCACTGGGCCCGCGTGGTGGATTATAGCCCATTACCTCTTGTAGAGAGGCTGATTATGCATAGGCCATAGCTAAGTGTGTTCTGGTCATGTAGTATGTTGTAAATGATCAGGTGAATTTAAATTTTCCAAGAGCAGTGGCGAGTTGTCATCAGGTAAACCCTGCGCAGTCAGGGCCACTTCACCGTTGCTGTCCAGCTAGATCTTGACTCGGTATTAAGATGGACGCGAAAGGGCAATTTGCAGGCCAGCGTCAGGCTTTATGTTGTTATTGTTTTTGATGATTTGCCATCCAAAAAAAAAAGGCTGTATGTTGAATAAAATACATACGATTCGCGACCACAACACGAACGCACGACGGCCAATCAAGCTATACAAAACCAGTTTATGCGGGTCTCTCATTGTACGAAAAACCTATACAAAGCGAGGCCAAATTATACTAGAAATGTATAACTTGATGTGCCGCCGTGTGTACCTGTGTATTTACAGAATTATAATCATTAATACAACTCGCTCATTTAATCCCATTGAATGAGTTTTTCATTAACATTAAATGATTTTTTACATGCTGTTGGAGTGAATTCGCAAGGGTATTACTAGCTACAAGCAAAATAATATTTTATTTTTATTTTATTTTTTAAAGTAAATTATGTTTGTGTTTAGGTTTTGTACTATGTTTATATAAGTAATTATGTTATGCTGTTTTGTGTTTTAATGGTGTAAATATTTAATAATGTTGTTAGTTTTAATTTTTGTACTTTTTTATTGTAAGTTTAGTAAATTAGTTTAAGTTCTTAACTGTCGCATTAGGGTAACCCTGTAATGATAGTTTAAGCTGTTATAAATTAATTAATTAATTAAATAGTCTGGTTCAAGCTGATAGGTACAACAGTAGAATAAGATCTATGATTCGGTTTATGTCCCTTGTCTTTGCATAAAATTGTAACCTTATTTGAGTTCACTTACTGTAAAACTGCTATTTCAATTGTAAATAAATATTTGAACAAATAGGTATTACCGAAATAGACAGACCAAACTTCAGTCTATCCCCCAAAACTAAACTAGTTCGAAACCGTGGCACCAGACGGGCATAATAGAGGGACATGAGGGGACCTTGAGTCCCCTTCCACCTTGGATTTGGCGGTAGAGCCCAGCGTGAAATATTGCGAATATATGACCATTTGACTGGCTGTTGCTATGAGGTAGGTCATGGGCAGGACTATAGATAGATTAGACCTTTGTTCTGGAAGATTTTTTTGATGGGTTGCGTTTCCGTGATGCAAAAATGTAGCGGAGAGGTTTAGAAATACATGGCTGGGTAAAATACAGTCTAATTATAATAATGAGCGCGTATTTTTCGTTAGTTGACACCTTTAATCCAAGGTGGAAGGGATACCGACGCTATAACGGTTACCATATATTTAGTACATCATTCTGAACCCATAGAAATTTTTCATCGGCAATTAAAAAAAAAAAAAAACAGCTCCATAAATTTTGACCGTGTTATAGTTTTGTAGGAAACAGTTGGTTTTTTTTTTATAGCGTTTATGGCTTACGGCATTTCATACAAACTTTCAAGTCCTTTTTTTTCGAAATGACTGAACAGTTAAACTTCATACGCATAAGCAGAATACATAAGTCTAAAAAGTTATCAGAGAACATTTTCGAAAAGTCTTTTTAAAAAAATGATAAATGGAAATATCTGTTTCTATGGAAAATCTAAAATCGGTCTAATTTAGCTGTAACACTATTTTTAGAAAATGTTCTCTGATAACTTTTTAAACCTTATGCGTATGAAGTTTCATTAAAATCGGTTCAGTCATTTCTAAAAAAAAAGGACTCGAAAGTTTGTATGAAATGCCGCAAATCGTAAACGCACAAAAAAATTATATATCAATGACCATTCTACAGGATGTTTTGACTTTCAATAAAATGGGTAACTAATCATCTAACAATTTGTTATACCAAGGACTGTATGCCTAAAAGAAGTTAAGATTTGGGAAATTTCTAACTGCAGTTCTACGTTACGCAGTCGAAATAAGAATACCTCTACGTAAGCGGGTAATTACCTGAGTAATGGAACCTTGCACTCAATATAACTTGTTATAGTCTTTAAAAATACAGATAAGTAGGTACGGGTTTTGCAAGGACGCACTTAATGCTAAATGACGAAGACAAAGAAACTACTTGAATTTGTTTTTGACGAACTACAAAACAAAGACAACGATAAAACGCTATTAAGCGCAACAAAACTGGTATTTTGGTCAATTAATTTTAGGACAGCACTTTAAATATCATTGCACAAAAAGATAACATAATCTGTTTAGGTATAAATGCTTAATGCATTGTGTCAGAAGTTCCCACGAGTGCGTGTCGCCATTTTTGAAACATCTAGAATGATCATTTTCAAGATCATAATGACTGCTATGGAAACAATTCTTATTCTACTGTGATAATAGGGTAGTTGACAACCCAATCAATTGACATACTTTTTAAGAGCTGTCAAAACGTGATTACCCCTTATATTTTGAATGGAAATAGCACGCTATGACGTCACTATTTAATCAACTCAAAGACTCAACTATTTATTGATTTCAAAGCAATTAAAAATCTAATTTTGCAATAATTTGAAAATTAATAGGGTTTTCAGGTCTAGAATGAAATAATTGTTTAGAGAAGTTGTGTCTTGGAATTATTGTTTAATGGTGTCAACTACCCAATTTCTATGCCATTCTCGTTTGAGCATTTGATTGAAAGTATGCTTACGCCGGGAGCAGCAACCACTGCGTTACCGTGCTTCGGGTGACAGATCCAGCGATAAGCGTGAGCCCGTCGATGTGTGGCCGGCTTTGGATTTCATCTCGATGGGTCTTTTGGAAATTCTGGGCTTTTAAATTGTCATCGACACGCTAAGAAGAATTCTTATTGATTGCTGGACAACACCAACTTCCAGAATTTAAATTATTTTTGTCATTACGATTGACATTACATTTTAAACAGAAACATAATACTCTTATTCTTCCTAATACTTAATAGGTCATTAAAACTGGTCTCTGCTTAATGAAACATCCAGTTTCATTAACGGCCGATAATTATACATTGTCTTTAGCATTTGTAGCGCATGGTACTCTAATGAAAATAACAGTTTAATTTTGCATTTTCGCGGTAAGAAAATTTTGGAAAAAGACTCCCTTTGTCTTTGCTATCACATACAAGCCTTAGTTGACTCACAAAATATTACAACACACACTTCAAAGCAATCACAGGACACTCGAGTTTACCTTTCATTAGATAAAGACTATCTATGTGGGTTTTACAAATTAAAGTTTTCCCACCCAGTCACCTACTTACTGGTTATCGATTGACATACTCCACTACACCAAACTATAGGCTATTTTAAGTTAAGTCGTTTCAATGAATGAAAGACTAGACTCTGTAACACGTTTTTATTCATCATCATCATCTGCCAGCCTTTTTTGGGGTCGGCTTCCAGTCTAACCAGATGCAGCTGAATACCAGTATTTTATATGGAGCGAATGCCTATCTGACCAGTTAGTACTGTTAGTTACCCAGTTAGTACTGGGTGATACGATACCTCTTGGTAAGACTGGTTGTCAGATTTTTGAGGCCACTGACTATCTGTAACGACTGTCAAAGATCTACAAATGACAGCCGGGACCAACGGCTTAACGTGCTTTCCGAGGCACAGAGAAAGCTCGGTATGAAATGGGTGGTCACCTTTCCACGGACCAACCTAGGCATCATCATTCTCTTGCCCTTATCCCAATTCATTTGGGGTCGGCGCAGCATGTCTTTTTCTTCCATACTTCTCTATTACTCGTCATCTCATTAGACACCTCCTTTCTTGCCATATGATTCTTTATACAGTCCATCCATCGTTTCTTTGGTCTTCCTCTACTCATATACCCATCCACATTCATACTCAAAACTTTCCTCACAACATTTTCCTCATTCCTCCGCATCACATGCCCATACCACGACAACCGATTACCACACAACTTTTCAGTCACCGGCGCCACTTTCAGACTTCCTCTTATATACTCATTTCTTATTTTATCCATTCGCGTAACACCACACATTCCCCTTAGCATTCTCATCTCCGCCAAATGCAAATGCCTTTCATTAATCCCTTTTGTGGCCCAACATTCTGATCTATACAAGACAGCAGGTCTAACCATTGTTTTATAAATCTTCCCCTTAAGTTTAAGGGCAATGCGGGAGTCGCAGATAGTTCCCGTGACCTGCCGCCATTTCATCCATCCCGTGTTAATTCTGTGCTTTACACTACGATCTATTTCGCCGTCGCTTTGCACGAGTGAACCGAGATACCGAAAATCGGAGCAGACAGGAAGAAACGCGCCATCTAGCGCTATGGCTCCAGAACTGGAGAGACCGCCGAAATCGCAGAACATGTATTCCGTTTTAGTTCTGCTGATTTTCAACCCAACATTCTCCAGCTTCTGTTGCCATTTCTCCAATCTTCTTTGGATCTCAGGTCCATCTTCACCGACAAGAACAATGTCGTCGGCAAACAGCATGCACCAGGGTGCCTCTTCCTACGGCGGGAGAGGTTTCCATCGGCGTCGGGTAGACGCTGAAGTACCTGGGACTCGTCCTCGACAGCCGGTGGAACTTCGTGGAGCATTTCCGACGTTTGGCCCCCAAACTGGAACGGACCGGGGCTGCCTTCAAGCGGCTCCTGCCCAACCTGGGGGGTCCAAACGCCTCCTGCCGGAGGCTCTACGCGGGGGTCGTGCGGTCCATGGCCCTTTACGGGGCCCCGGTGTGGGCGCGTTCTCTGAGGCGGCAAGCCGCCCGCTACCTGAACGCGCCCCAAAAGGGGATAGCCCTAAGGCTAGTCCGGGGGTACCGCACGATCTCCGGTGAGGCGGCGAGCCTCCTTGCCGGATTGCCGCCATGGGATCTGGAGGCGATAGTCCTCGCGCGCCTTCACGAATGGCGCGCGGAGGCACTACGTCGGGGGGAAACTCCGCTGCCGCGGCAAATCGCCGCTCAGCGGACAGACCTCCGGCGCGATCTCATGGTGACATGGAGAGAGCGACTGTCGCAACCCCGTGCAGGGCACGCCACCATCGTGGCGATAAGTCCCCTCTTTGAGGAGTGGCTAGAGAGGCGCCACGGCGCCCTCACCTTCCGCCTGACGCAGGTCCTCACCGGACACGGCTGTTTCGGGAGGTTCCTGCACCGAATCGGGTGGGAGGAAACGCCCGGGTGTTTCCATTGTGAGGATCGTCCGGAGGACACGGTGCAGCACACTGTGGAGGCCTGCCCCGCTTGGGCGGAGCAGCGCCGTGTCCTCGTAGAGGCGATTGGCGGCGGCGACCTCTCGCGCCCGGCCCTGGTTCAAGCCATGGTCCGGAGCGAGAGGGAATGGGAAGCCGTCACCTCCTTCTGCGAAGCAGTCATGCTAGTGAAGGAGGTGGCGGAACGTGAGAGGGAAAGAGCCTCACGTCCCAGCCGCCGCGGGAGACGCCCTGGGCGTCGGGGGTCACGTGGTGGCCCCCGGCCACCGTAGGCGCGGGCCTGTGGACGGCGAGTTTTGGGCTAGCTCGCCGTCCGGCCGTCTTATGACGACAGGCCGTGTCGACGGCGCGTTCGTGTTCCACGCGCGCCTCAAAGAGATGTCAGCAACCACGTAGGGGTCCGCACGGGCCGATGCCTGCCAGGGCTGCGGGACTGTTCGAAAGAGATACCGCGGCCCTGGAACACAAAGGGCAAAGAAGGAACATGGATGGGTTTTAGTCAGTACAAGTCTGACACTCCCTTCCGCTCCGCCCAGAGCGGGGGGGTCATTAGATGATTTCCCATCCTAAAAAAAAAAAAAAAAAAAAGGTGCCTCTTCCTGGATGTCCGAAGTCAAAGCGTCCATAATCAACAGGAAGAGGTAAGGACTTAAAGCCGACCCTTGATGCAAGCCTACAGCCACACTGAACTCATCGGTGTTGCCAGCAGCTGACCGGACGTAGGTACAAGATTGGCTGTACATAGCACGAATTAACTCTACATACTTCCCAGGTATACCTTTCTCTTTCAAGGCCCACCACAACACATCCCGAGGTACCCTATCATACGCTTTCTCCAGATCAATGAACACCATGTGCAAGTTTTTGTGAGCACGCCTGTACTTCTCGCACAATTGGCGGAGTGCAAAAGTGGCGTCCATTGTTCCTCGACCTGGCATGAACCCAAACTGGTTTTGGGTGATCTTACTCTCCTCTCTTATTCTTTTCTCTATCACTTTCTCCCATACTTTCATACTATGTGACATGAGCTTTATCCCCCGATAGTTGTTGCAGTCCTGCACATCACCTTTATTTTTGAAGATGGGCACTAGCGAACTATTGCACCATTCTTGTGGGATCGTTCCTTCATGCAACAACTTATTGAAGAATAAAGTCAGCCACATACATCCGTCTTCTTTTAAACACTTCCATACTTCTACTGGTATTTCATCAGGGCCCATGGCCTTTCCATTTTTCATACTTTGAACGGCCTTCCTCACTTCATCCATGCTAATTTCCCTCACCAAACCCATATTTACTTGTACCTCTTTAAGCACACCGCTCCATTCATTCTCTTCATTCATTAGATTTTCAAAATAACCCTTCCATCTCTTTTTTATTTATAGATTTATATCTCTTGTTCTCCTTTCTCTTGCTTTTGTAATCCTAGGCAAGCGAGGCATAACCTGAAGATTGATCCGAGCGGCTGTTATTTAGCCACGAGCTCCTCACACGTTTCAGCGCAATTAGGTACGAATTTTAAATACTCTTTTAGTAGACCTCGTGGCATAAGCAGAGCATATTCAGCCCACAATGTTCCCATTGCTTCGACACTGGTTTCCTCTCTGTGAGAGATCGATCACTGTTGGGCTTAGGCCTCCCCTTTCTTCTTCCATACTTCTCGGTACTGTGCGTTCCTCACTCAACTGTTTCCCGCAACTTAGATGTGGATGGCTCTGGTTCTGTGGTCTGCGAAAGAGATGGTGAGCTATTCCATTGCGGGTTACTAGAAAATTTCTTCAAAATCCTCCAGAATGGGATAATTATGATACAAATCTGCATGCAAACCTTCCCCAGATGGAATGCATATTGACTGACTCCTGTAGAAATAGATTTTGCGATTAGGATACCCTGGCTTGAAGGCGTAGACAAATTGGTTTCACCAGCTTTCAGGTTCAAAACAAGCTACTTAAAATATCTTCCACGTCATCATCTTCCTGCCCTTGGCTCATGTTATTTGGGGACTGCTCAACACGGTTTTTTCTTCCATTCTCCCCTGTCAGTCGTCGCGCTATCATTTACTCCTTTTTCCTTCATATCATTCCTCACACATCCATCCATCTTTTCTTTGGTCTTCCTCTCCCTCTCGATCCATCATTATTTATATTCATCACTCTTTTAGTCACATGCAGTCGATTCCCTTTCATCTTTTCTATTACTGGCGCAACTTTTAAACTCCCTCTAATGTACTCATTCCTTACTTTATCCATTCTTGTCACACCACACATCCTCATCTCCGCTACATGCAATCCCTAAATACCTTCTACGTGACGGAGATTAAGAGCTCAAGCAGAAGTACTTGTCGTAGTAAAACTGGTAAGTACCTGTTGTATTTTATTTTATCGGATAATAATATGCTACCTCACACACGATAGTAGATTTTATCGATGCTCTATTGTTAGTAGATCAGTAGTCATAGTTGTATAAGATTAGATCACATCTGTTGGTGTAACATTACGCTCTATTTTGATTCTAACAACTGATAAATGTCAACATAGTTGTTCGTAATAGAACGATAGTGGTTTACTAGTTTAATTGGGCCTATTAGCGTGTTTTCCTAGTGGATTTTTTTACTATTAATATTCATGATCATCACCATCATTGACAGCCTTGTAGGCCTTAAGATTAATCTTTATGTAATCTACCATTAGGATTTCCCGAGCGTGGATAGGAATGTCTTCTCGCCTTTTAGTTCAAGAGATCGTAAACCTGTTGTCATTTTACAACAGGTTCATGGTTCATCCCACCTCATGCTTTAAATAAACTGTAGTATAGTTACCAAAGTAATACGCCTGCCTGGGTTCGAACCCACAAGTTACTGTTCGTAAGTCGGAGCCGCCATCACTGGGCCACCGCTGCTCTCGTGTAATTTATTTCATCACCACTGCTCTCAAAACGGTGAAGGAAAACATCGTGAGGAAACCGGCATGTGCTAGAACCAAAAACTCGAAAACATGTGACATCTACCAACCCGCACTGGGCCCGCGTGGTGGATTAAGACCATTCTCTCTCATAGAGAGGAGACTGTGTGTCAGTTCATTATAGGCTGATTATGCATAGTTACCAATGATTTAGTTTCTTACCGTTTTCTTAAGCATACAAATGTAAATTTTGTGCTTTACGTACTGCGAAACTGGTAATTGCCTACTGATAATATAATTTATGTTGAAAACTTGAAACATAAATATTCACGAGTACCCCATTCAACTAAGTACTGCAATGTAACATCAACATAAACCTCTAGAAAATAATGTAAATGTTGTATCTCTTAGACTAAATTACACTTGCAAACAAGTCTGACTGCTTGTAAGACCCTGTTCACGGCCTCGGACGATGCAACTTGCACACGTGCGTTACAATAGTTTCCTAGTATAGTTCTATTCAAACTTTGAGGCCGCTCGGAAGTTAGCTGCGAGTGACGGTCTGCCCATTATACAGTCAAGACGATGCGTCTTCTACGCCCCCTTGATACCTAAAATTATGTTCTGCGCAGCTTTACGTCAGATGGTCCGAGCCGCCATAAAGTTTGAACCGTTATACCTGCGCAGACCATCACTCGCAGCTAACTTCCAAGCCGCCATAAAGTTCGAACCGTTATACTTGCGCAGACCGTCACTCGCAGCTAACTTCTGAGCCGCCATACAGTTTGAACCGTTATACCTGCGCAGACCGTCACTCGCAGCTAACTTCTGAGCCGCCATAAAGTTTGAACCGTTATACCTGCGCAGACCGTCACTCGCAGTTAACTTCTGAGCCGCCATAAAGTTTGAACCGTTATACCTGCGCAGACCGTCACTCGCAGTTAACTTCTGAGCCGCCATAAAGTTTGAACCGTTATACCTGCGCAGACCGTCACTCGCAGTTAACTTCTGAGCCGCCATAAAGTTTGAACCGTTATACCTGCGCAGACCGTCACTCGCAGTTAACTTCTGAGCCGCCATAAAGTTTGAACCGTTATACCTGCGCAGACCGTCACTCGCAGCTAACTTCTGAGCCGCCATAAAGTTTGAACCGTTATACCTGCGCAGACCGTCACTCGCAGTTAACTTCCGAGCCGCCATAAAGTTTGAATAGAACTGTAATATACCGTTGTGTTTACCGTTTTTTTATTCGTTTTCTCCTCAGTTGCGATCGCAGTCGCAACAGGAGCTACACGCTGAAGAGACATACATATTGTGAGTGGCCAAGGTAGACTCACTGAAGTCGCAGATTTAAATATACCTTTAACGCAAGTATCACGATCCGTATGAAAACGACGCACGCCATTTTTTTTACTACCTACTATGACGTCATAGGCACTATTCAGTTGCTATACAAACAAGTTACCACTCACCATACTATAAAATAAACTACGTTTTTGTTCTTTGAAATGTCTAGAATTAAATTTTTGACGTTGTTGTTTTTAATTAGCTTGCTGAGAGAGTTGCATAAAATGCTTATGGCAAGCGAAGTAGGTACTGCGTTATCTAGATATATCTACATAGTCTGTGGGTAGACTGAACTAATGACCCTACTTATAAGTCAGTGACGGTCTGACTGTAAGTAAGTATAGCCTTGTGACTATCCGTTACCTGGTTATTTGTGCCAACAGATAATTGCGGTTTGGAACGAAGCGTCTCTTTCAGTACAACATAAAAATGCCTTCTAGTGCATAGATTCGATCTGTGTCTGTGGTTTGCACATGATAGTAGTTTTAAGTAACACACAGGATTCTTTATTATTTTTTATTTTTACAAATAAATGCAGCTTTATCTTTATCTCGGTCGTAGAGAAAATTAGTCTTCGTAAGTGTATATTTTTGTGGGAAATAATATTAGTGGACTACTTAGCAAGTGGGTAAACGCCAAACCATTGAGAAAGAAACTTGTTCATATAAAATAAAAGATAAGCGAAAGTTACGTTTCCAAATGACTGATCTAAATACTTGCATAAAACTTGTTTTCGAATCCTATTCGTATGTCATAAGTGCAGGATTATTGTAGAACTTGTGTCGCCATAATCTACATACAAATAAATATTATATACATTAATAAATTAAAATAACCTATATTAACTAACTAACTTAAAAATAAACTTAAAAAATGGCGTCAAAAAACTCCTCCTCAACGTAGTCAACTGGTAATGTACCCAAAAGACTGGCGGCGTTGCCACGTTGTATGGCAACGCTAAGCCTTTGGCCAAGGTAAAAGCCAGCCCTTGCGTCACGGGAAGAGTCAACTAAACGTTTAGAAATGTCCTTGAAAAGGCTGTGAGCACTCGGACCCCACGGACCTAGAGTTTCAACCCCAAACGGCTCGAAAATATAGTTACCAATAAGGTTACTATACTTACGCCGCTTGAGGTTCTCTGCAGCCGCAGCGCAGCACCAGCACAGCACGATGAGCTAGGAAGATGGGATGGCGCAAGAGTATCGACACAAGTTGCATCCCACACTAAAGGCCTACCCATCTTCCATGGAAACAAAGACATGCCGTCCGGTCTCCTGCCATCGTCGCGTGCCAAGCCATTTGGTTCTAATAAAGCTGGAACGCCGACGGTGACAAGAGCTCGACGGATGATATCATTTAAGTTCACGTGCCGTGCAAAGCGGCCCGCACTTCGGCTGCATGAAAGGCCGTATCTACATATATCATAATTTTACATTTCTAAAATAAGTGCTTAGGCAACTCTATTCAAATTGGTCCAGCCGTTTCGGAGATTAGCCGGAACAAACAGATAGACAAAAATGTTGAAAATGTGTTTGTGTAATAAGTACCGTATTATAATTTCATATGGATTCAGTAAAAAGCTGTTATTTTGAAATTACAATCAAACACTTCAATTATATTTATTGGCACCATTCTATCTGTTTGGCTGCACCGATTTTGACGGGACTTTTACTGGCAGATGACTGATGTTATAAGGAGACTAGGGGCCTTAGGCTACTTTTATTTTAGAAAAAGAATCCAACAAAATCCGATTCAAATAGGGAAATAATATTTTTATATAAAATTTTAAACTATCAAAAACAAAATAATAACAAAAAACAAAAAATAATAAATAAATAACAAACAACAAATAATAAAAATAAAAAAATAATACCGGGAACTCGGCAAAAATAGTAAACATGGTAAATATCCCGTTTCCTGTCTAAGTAATAATATTTTTATAATAATTTCACGCGGACGTAGTTGTCGGGCAAAAGCCTGTTTCATAACATGTCCACTTCAGGACAGCTATCAACAGCTTACGTCATTCGGAAGCGGTAATCAGAGCTTTTAATCAAGTTAATCCTTTTTTGGTAAAAGCTTTTTCACACGGAGTACTTGCGTTTTATGTTGACGGCACGGTTGGCGCAGTGCCTGAGCGATTGGCTGGTCGCGGGTTCGATTCCCGCATGGAAAAAAATAATATTAGTAAGGCCTACTAAAAAAAACAAGTACATAGAGTACATTCAAAGAGCTTTTTCATATGGGGTCGCTTCTGTCCATTACCCTGATGGTAAGCGCCAAAGTAACCTATAGCCTTCCTTCGCAGGCGGCTAACTAAACCATAGCTATTTTTTAATTATATTCTGCGTACCTATAATAGGGTACACCTCTCCCTAACACACAGGCGTGATGTTATGTGACTGTGGCGCTAACTTGTGATAAGTACCCAAACCAAACATAACATAACATCACGCCTGTAAACCCAGAAGTGGTAGGCAGAGGTGTACGTAGCTAATAGTACACCCACACTTCGTCAGTTATGTTTAAGTCCCATGTAATAGGGGTTGAGCCTATTGCCACCAACCGGGCACAAATCTAGACTCCGTGGCTGCTACTGAGAAATTCCTGATGGTTGTTACCATCAGGAATCTTACTTTGCCTTTTGGAATCGAACCCAGGATCTTATGCTCAGCAGTACATAACTACCCAAGTATCTAACAATTTTACATACACAACAATACACAAGCTTTCTTAGAAAGTTTTGTCTCAAGTTAGTTGTCAACCAAGTTGTATGTATAAACATTAACATATAAGATTACATAACTCCCGTCTACAACTTAGAAGGCTTAAGAAACTTTCTATAATCTGTGTGACTCATTTTGATCTACTGTAACATGTTCAAAGAAACTTGTACTGTCACTTACGGGATATCTTCCGTGATTGTTCATTAATTTGAGCTCCCGATATTTCCACGCTGTTGCAAGCGCCATGATCGCGGGTTGACTGGAGAATGCGGGTGGATGGAAAATAAATTGTTAAGGGCAAACAAATCTATCTACCTACTTTCTTTGTCTTTTGCTACGCGCACTACTGGAACTCGACACTAAGTCACGGCAACACACACTCACAGTATCACCAGGTTTTGTGGCGAACTTATTACGATGCCGTAAGTGACAGTATAAGTTTAGTTGTAAACCGTGAAAGCTTATTAAAACAGTGTCATGCTCAAAGATAATAAAACCGGTCAATGAATCCAAGATTGCTTTGATAACAATCAGAGCCGTTTCACAAACTTGATTTTACATTGATCTGATTTTAATTGAGACACTATTTATAAATTAACCGTATTTATAAATGGTTTTTATATTGTTATGATTAAGGCAATGTTATTGCCTGATTATTGCTCTATCAAAGATTTATAAATGAAGATAACGCAAAATGTAAAACGCATCGTAGATAATAAAGAATTCTGCAATAATCGGGCTGCAAAACAACATGGACATTCAAACTACAAATCCATAGCGAAATTAACTACCATTTTATCTTTTTTGAGTGGAAAATCCCTTTTTTTTCGGGTAGGAAATCATCAAATGACGTCGCACTCTGGGCGGAGCGGAAGGGAGTGTCAGACTTGTACTGACTAAAACCCATCCATGTCCCGACTTAGCCCTTTGTGTTCCATGGCCGCGGTATCTTTCCCATCCTAAAAAAAAAAAAAGCCCTTTGTGTTACAGGCCCGCGGTATCTCTTTCGAGCAGCCCCGCAGCTCCTCATGGATACCCTCCGTCTGGGGCGAGCGGAGGGTTACATAACTTACATAATTATGTCGCAATCTAACCGATTACAAACCCACGGTGCCTACTACTTATAATATATAATACCTAAATCAATTACACCTCACCTAGACAGGGTTAATTAACTGGTAACTCGACGTATTCCTTGCTGGACGCCATAGACTCATAGTAGTGTTGGAATGCAACAAATAAAGCCACAAAAATTCACCAAATGTTCTACCCCCCTGTAGGTTTCAAAAGACATTTCGCAAGTTAACTCAACCGCTACTTTCACAACGTTCCGCTAATATCCTTATCGACAAACGTCGAATTTAACTCGATGATAAGAAACTAATCAGTAACTCCTGCTGTCAAATCTTACGTTAGATTGCTCGACAAGAATAGAAATACCGACAACTGATCACTAGTTGAACATGACATGTTTTGATAACAGATTCGCTGATCCATCATTTTTTTTAATAGATTTTTTTTAGGGTTACCCCAAAAATTATGGATAGACAACTTTTGATTGAACGTCAGGTCTGCTTTGTTTTATCTAGCGATCGAAGGCAGAAGGCATAGCTCCACAGCACCCTAACGCGTGGCTAACAAACAAATGAACCTCGCTTCTAATGTGGAAACCCTCTTGCAAATCTCACGTGGCAGTAGATGGGAGGTCGGGGTCCTGCCAGCCGCTCCCCAGCCAAAGTGTAACTGTGTAATGAAGTATGTTTGGGTTTTTTCCATAGGCCTAAAGTGCCTGGTTAATGTCGTCATGGTCGTCCCCTGTTGCATGCAATGTTTGGAATAACTGGCGTAGATATTGTAAAAGTTCTACATCTCTGGCTATCCGTCCGAGGAATGAAGTCATGATGTTATGTTATAAGACAATGAACTATTTACCGACTGGCATTGAACCTGGCACCGTTCGCTCAGACTCAACTGTCTCTAGATCTCAGCTGTCCGTTATTGGTTCAAATGATTTTATCCGGCGAGAGGAAACTCACTGCCGAGTATTTTTAACGCCTATGTGTCATATTTGTTACTAAATATGGAGATTTCGGAAGATGTGCCAAATTGGCGTGGGTTACATTCATTTCGTATAGCGTTTCTTACATTTCTTCTGGTTTATTTTTAGTAGACACCGAATATGTGATATTTCAATGAGATATGCTCGTCAATGACGAAGATGTTGCGTTGGAAGGCCTCCCACTAGGTGGAACGATGACCTGGTGAAGGTTGCAGGCATCCGCTGGATGCGAGTCGCACGGGACCGGCCAATGTGGCGACACTTGGGGGAGGCCTATGTCCAGCAGTGGACGTCTTTCGACTGAAACGATGATGATGATGTTCGTCAAACACCGATTTTTAGTATCTGATGGATTTCCACACTCGGCTTAGCACCCAAAAGTTGGAAATTATACATTGCGCTCCTATTTACGTATTCATGTAAGGGTCAACAATAGTCTGGCAAACCTAGGGTTTTCGTTTCAAAATTTGAAAAGTCCTTACAAAATGCCCGGACATTTTTCCTTAAATTTTTTCGTAAGTCTTATTTAAACTTATTTATTCCTTAAAAATCTCATCAAGTTGAAATGCCCGAAAAAGTGACAAGGACGGAGGGTGGAAAAACCTGAACAAAAGCGTGGGAAAATCTTTTGTTGTTTGGTGCACAAAAAAATTAAACTCTTCAAGCATGTAAACATCCCACCATCATCAGTATTATTAGATTCCGCATTCTTCCTCAATCTTCACCACTTTACCTTAGCAAATGCGTCTCCACAGCCAGTCTATAAATACACTGATTAGTTTGTAGGAACTCCGCAATCGTGACGACAAGAAACTGCATTTTTCATTTGTTACACCTACGCCTATTAAAAACTACTCCGGTGCATTAAACAAAGTATTTTTTGTATTGATAAATTATTGTGATTAGCAAGTATATTGGCAACAGTCATTCATTCATCACATGTCACTCAAACTAATGAAAAGTCGTGAAAACACATGGCAAGTGTGAATCTGACCAGAGATGTCGACGACCGTGATTGTAGGCAGCCCAGACCAAAACAGTTAGAGCTAGATGAAGTGCGCGATTAGATTTTATAATACTATTTTGCCTAAAAAATACCAAATAAGAAAAAACAAATATAAGGTTAATGGATGAATGGGTTAAGTATAAATAAGGTTATTAAGATCTATTGAGGTACGGATGTGTTCAACTCTCTCGCAAAAATACAATAAAAAGTGCAACGAACCATGGCCTATTGTCTATGGTAATAAAAAATATTGTGGAGTCAACGAATCAAATAAAAAAGTCATTCAATAATAATCCGATCCGCACGTGCACCGATTTAAGCTGTTCACCAACTCGCGGAAAAGAGACGGGACGCGAAATCAAAACAATTCGTCCTTGTCGCGCCCGCGTTTTCCTATATATTAGTACTGTACCTGCGTGGGCTCGCGGATACGCGGAATCAAGGTCTCGAACTCGCGGAAACACTCCCGAGCTTACCCGAAGTCTCCCCCGACACACGCACACCACGAATCAGCAAACGCATCGAACAACGAGTAAACAGCTGCGTTCATTCTATGATTTTGACTTTTGAACCAAATTGCAAACTCCAAAATGGTAAACAACTGTGCTACCTGTGATAAGTCAACAAGAGCTAGCCAATATATTAAATGCATTGAATGCGACAGTTATTATCATCCACTATGCGCTAAAATAACCGATTTCCGTAAATTATCGGAGGCCGCGAAGGCAACTTGGTTATGTACGGCTTGTCGAAATACGAAATAAAAAGGTCGATTCAAGTAACACATCGGAAATTAATGATACCAGCAACAGCTTGATACTACCCAACACGCCATCTGCTGCTACGGACTCCGGCAGCTTGTCTGAACTGATGTCTAAGATTAAATTACTACGCGGCGACGTAGGCGATCTCAAACACCAACTCAAAACTCTCACAGAACACTTAACTCTGTAGAAGTATCAGAAGCTAGCCTGGCCTGCGCGGAAGCTAAGATTCAAGTGCTTGAGGAACGACTACGTGAAATTCCTTACTTAAAGTCTACCATACAACAACTCACCGAGCAAATACAGTCACAAGCTTAGGCCAACCTGAGAAACCAAGTCGGAATACTAGGCGTAAACGAAACTACCAACGAAAACCCCGTTCATATCATTCTTACAGCAGCAGTAAAAATTGGCATAAAACTCGAAGGCACTGATCTAGAATACGTTACTAGAGCTGGGCCACGCTACAATGACCACGCCGAGAACAACAGAGAAACATCCTCGCCCGCTTGTGCGTCGTAGAAACGGAACGAATTTGTACGTGCGGGTAAAACTAGACGTTATCTCTCTGGTGAAGACTTAGGCATTCCTGGAGCCCGCAGGCCTATATACTTCAACGAGCGCCTGACAAAGGAAAACCGGCAGTTATTTCGAGCTGCGAAGTCTCGTGCCAAAGAATGTGGCTACAAGTACTGCTGGGTCAAAAATGGCACAATCAATATACGCAAACAACAAGCGAACCCCGCCATCGCCGTCAGACCATGACCTTTATCAAAACAATCTTATTGCAGGAACGTTTTGTTTCAGGCTTATAATAATATTATTTTGTTTGGTACGATGACCTCTACAAAACAATATTGTTTTACTCCTGCTTAGTGCGGGGAAAGAACGAACAATTTATAAGATTTGTCTATTCCCTGCTATAACATGAAAGAAACAAATAGAAATAGAAACTTATAGCGCTGTCTCTTTCACAAATTAACGGTCCGAATCGTATTATGAAGTCATAGTCTTGGAGCAAAACATAACTGTAATTAACATATAAAAAACGTACGATTACGTATCAAAATTTCATTTGTAAGGATAGTTTTCATAAAAATCATAAAACACATCAATATCTTTGAGGAATTTTCTGTAGGCAGTAAGTAGTAAGTTTAAAAGGAGGTTGTGGCCATAATGTAACATGATAGGAATCGGAACAGAATTTTTATAACTGGCTGGTATCATTATCTTTTTCCTAGGTAAAGTGGCATCCATGTCAGTACATTATATCGTAATACTTGTCAGTGGTTATCAACAAAAATCAATTATCTGTTTAAGTTTAAATCGTAAATTAAATAAATATTACTTAGTTTTCTTGTGTGCTGTGATTGTGACAAAGAAACTTTTTCGAAAATTTGATTCTGTTTTTTTATATGATGGACTTCAATATGCTACTAACTACCGCTCCTTATGAAGATGCGGTCTTATCCACAATTTGTATTGGTCTTATCCTTATTTAATTGTGAAGTTGGCTTGAAATAAAAAACTTAACGTGAAAGTTGACTACTATGAACTTTTATGTTCCCTTGAGAGGAAAAGAGCAACAAATGGGACGTATATCATTAATGCAGCATCGATGCGTTTTAGAAACCACTCTATGAATGGAGGAAGTATGGAGCTCGTTGAAATAATCCCAGGAAATTCCAGTATGGACTAGTTTTCGAGTATTTCAAACTGTATAACAAAGAAAGTATTATTTAATACTTGTAGGTCTAGTAGAATGGATGACTGTGTGTAAGAAGTTGTTGATGATTTGAGGATGACAAATAATGTTCAGAAGATGTAAGGACGACCGCTAAAACACGCGCGGGTATGGGTTTAGGTGCACGCTCGCGTGTCAGTATTGAAGAATAGTATGAGCAGCGACAAAACGCGTGGGCGCTGAGCGCGTGTGCCGGTGTTCTAGGATATTTTGACAGCGAACACTCGCGCGAGTTTTAGCGAACACCCCAAATGGTAAAAATATATTGATTCTCAGTAGCACTGTTTATAATCTATAACAACAATACAATACAGACTCGTACACTTGTCATTATAGTTAAGGAGATGCTAATGGTGTAATTCGTTTCCAATGTTATTCAACACCGTCATGTTCAGGCACACAAACAATAACAAAGGTATAATGGTAAAAGTTTATTGATTCTCCAGCAATTCAAGTTATAGCTAATCTATAGCAACAGTACAATTTACACAACATTGTTTAGGACGTTGATACTAATGGTTATTAGGTAGGTATTAGTTTATCACACACAATGTTATTCGGCATAGTTATGATGAGCTCCTTTTTGTGTTCCATCCATTGCGTACATTAAGTCTTATTATAAGGCCACATTCATATTATAAGCCTCAAGTGCCGCCACTTTCGTGTACCACTGCCATCTGCGTTACCACTTCCAAAAACTTTAATACTACATGTATTTGCCATCTAAAATCATACAAAAAATTAATTATTCATACATAATACATAGTTTTAGTACATGCATGGGCATGTACTAAAACTGATGATCTGGCGAACGTGGCTGAATGCGAGAAACACTAAACCGTTCGATGTGAGGAGTTAGTAGTCGTCTTTTGCTGATATTATGATGATGATGATGCACTGAAATCGGATTACAATTCAGTCGACTAGTTTTGGATAACATCACATCACGCCTGTACCCGCCGAAGGATTGAGCAGAGGTGTTCAGTACACCCCTCACACATAAATAAATACGTTTATCTCACCTTATATGATACGGCAATACAGTTTTTAATTATAATTTGCAGAACAATAATATATCCGTCGGTCCGGAGCAACTTTTTTAGACTGTCAAACATTATTAATGTAAAAACATTATTGCTGGTTGTCAAAAGGCTCGTCGTGGTACCAATTGAATGAACTATTTGAGGTGACGTCATCGAAACTGCTAATTTTAGAAGGAATACAATAAGCTTGTTTTAAGGACGTGATGGTACGAAAACACAAAGTAAGGTTAATATAGGACTGCTTTAAGACGTCGTGGTAGGGCCCCAGGAACCAGCATGACTTATCGTACCATTGCCCCTGTAGCGGCACTACTGCGAAAGAGGCCCCCACCTATTTTGTTCTCTAAAAATTCTCATTATTTGTTAAATCAAGCCTAAATTGCCCGAATTCACAAAACGGCAGGCACCAAGGCACAAAAAAACATTATTTTTAAATTTAATCGATTTAAACACTTTAGTCGTTTGACTGATAAGCAACGTTTGCTCAAACGTTGCATAACTTACTTGCCTACTTGGAATAGCGCCAAAATTATGTTTTTTTTTATTTTTCATACTTTTTAAATATTTTAGTTTTTTGTGTATTATGCTATGTTTTTTACACGCCTACAAATGCTCGTACTTAAATACACACATCTCACCACTCCTGTTACACTACCCGCGTCAACACACACCTCCCGTTTAATGCACACACACACACTGTCTTACGGAAGCATCACACACATAAACACAAACATACCTGCTGCAACAACAGATATTCTACTTAAAATCGCCTTATTGATTCTAGGTTTCAATTTTTATAGTATGACTAGCTGTGCCCGGGACTTCGTCCACATGGACTTAGATCTTTCTCAGCCGTTTCCGTTTTTGGTTGTAGCGTGATGATATATAGCCGATAGCCTTCCTCGACAAATGGGCTTATCCAACACTAAAATAATTTTTCAATTCGAACCAGTAGTTCCTGAGATTAGCGCGTTCAACCAAACAAACAAACTCTTCAGCTTTATAATATTAGTATAGATATTTAATCATGGCTTTGATAAGTGTTGAGATGATGTATATTAATCTGCCCATTCTTTTCTCAAGTACGTTGGGGTCGGCTGTATCAAGCCAGTGCAGTGCAGCTAGATGCCTATCCAGATGGCTGGCTTGATACAGTTTTATGACGATTTTGCAGGTACCACCATACATTTTTTTTACGTCATTGTCAAGTGCCTACTACCTGCATATACTAGTATATAATTTCAGATAATAAAATGTCAACCAAGAAGCAAATGTTCAATGATGTCTCTGTGATCAATTCGGTGAAAACCGGGAGCGATCACCGCATGGTAAGAGGCACATTGAACATCAATATAAAGCTTGAAAGGTCTCGACTGATGAAGTCTACACTCCGTCCAGCACAGATCCGGATCCAAAACCCCGAGAGCTTTCAGCTTGAATTCCAGAATCGTTTCGAGTGCCTTGGAAGCTCAGTGGACGAATACAACGATGGGTTCGTGGAAACTGTCCATACGACTGGGTCTAAGTTTTTCAAGACACGTCGTGCACACAACAAAAAACTCTCTGATCATACTCTCGAGCTCATGAAGGAGCGGCGTGAAATGATCCTGCAGTCTTCAGACGAGACGTGGAAGTACCGGCAGCGGTTAATACCGAGCGTATTAAAGACGCTATTGAGCGGAATAAAGGCTCCAAGGTAAATACCTCTTGAAAATTCAAGAGATCTGGCTACTGGGCAAAGCCAGCTCACGAAACTGAAGACCGACGATGGCAGGATCGTATCCGCCAAACCAGAGCTGCTGAGGGAGACCGAGAGTTTTTATGGGCAGTTGTACACTTCAATCAGTAATCCCGTTGCAACTCTAGCTAACGACCCAAGAGCTAGACTGACCCGACACTATACCGAAGACATTCCGGATGTCAGCCTGTACGAGATTAGGATGGCTCTTAAACAGCTTAAAAACAACAAGGCACCGGGTGATGACGGATTTACGGCCGAACTCCTGAAGGCGGGTGGAAAACCGGTACTTAAGGCCCTTCAGAAGCTGTTTGATTCCGTCATACTCGAGGGGAAAACGCCGCAGGCATGGTGCAGGGGTGTGGTGGTACTCTTCTTCAAAAAGGGCGACAATGCCCGGCTGAAGAACTATAGGCCCATCTCACTTCTAAGCCATGTCTACAAGTTGTTCTCAAGAGTCATCACGAATCGTCTCGCGCGCAGGTTTGACGATTTGCAGCCTCCTGAACAAGCCGGATTCCGAAAAGGCTTTAGCACCGTAGACCACATACATACGCTGCGGTAGGTTATACAGAAGACCGAAGAGTATAACCTGCCTCTCTGCTTAGCCTTCGATTCGATCGAGACTTGGGCTGTACTGCAGTCTCTCCAACGGTGCCAAATCGACTATCGGTATCGGTACATTGAGGTGCTGAAGTGTTTGTACAAAAACGCCTCCATGTCAGTCCGACTTCAGGACCAGACCTCGGGACCTATTCTTCTGCAGCGAGGTGTGAGACAGGGAGACGTCATATCCGAAACTGTTCACCGCTGCACTGGAGGATATCTTCAAGGTTCTGGACTGGAGAGGGCTAGGCATCAACGTCAATGGCGAGTACATCTCTCACCTTCGATTTGCCGACGATATAGTGGTCATGGCTGAGACCATGGAGGACCGCAGTACAATGCTCGATGACCTTAGTAGAGCTTCCGAAAGAGTGGGTCTTAAAATGAACATGGACAAAACCAAAATCATGTTGAATAACCATGTAACACCTACTCCTATCAAGATCGGAGACTCTACACTCGAAGTTGTAGACGATTATGTCTACCTTGGACAAACGATCCAGTTAGGTAGGTCTAACTTCGAGAAAGAGGTCAATCGTCGAATCTGACTCGGCTGGGCAGCGTTCGGGAAGTTGCGTGGTATCTTCTCGTCCAACTTACCGCAGTGTCTCAAGACGAAAGTCTATGACCAGTGTGTGTTGCCAGTGATTACTTACGGGACCGAAACATGGTCGCTCACAATGGGCCTTATCAGAAGGCTTAAAGTCACCCAAAGGGCAATGGAGAGGGCTATGCTCGGAGTTTCTTTGCGTGATAAAATCAGAAATGAGGACATCCGCAAGAGAACCAAGGTAACCGACGTAGCCCGAAGAATAGCCAAACTGAAGTGGCAGTGGGCAGGGCACATTGCTCGCAGAACGGATGGCCGATGGGGCCGAAAAATTCTGGAGTGGCGACCGCGAACCGGAAGACGCTGCGTTGGAAGGCCTCCCACTAGGTGGACCGATGACCTGGTGAAGGCTGCAGGGATCCGCTGGATGCGAGTCGCACGGGACCGGTCAATGTGGCGACACTTGGGGGAGGCCTATGTCCAGCAGTGGACGTCTTTCGGCTGAAATGATGATGATGAATGATGAATAAACAGTTCAAATTGTAAAATCAGTGCCATCATGACATTCGTCCCAACCGATCCAGTCACTCCAAATTGCCACACCAGTGTGACTACGGATGGATGGAACTATATCCAGTCGCGATCAGAGCAGTTCAATGATGCTAAACTAAAAAAGTTCATAAGTTCTTTGTCATATGATATTATACCTTATAGGTAATTAAATAAAGGCGTAATTGCGTTTCTCTGTAAAAACGAAAGATTTATTTACAAAAGGTACTTACAATATTTAACTAACTACATTACAAAAACACATTTACATTTACAAATGATTCACTCACCTGTAAAAACGAAAGAAAACATTTAATGCCTTTATTTCATAATTTTATATATAAACAAATTAAGAAAACTACGCACTACGATTGACATCCAAAATTCTCTAATGTCAGTTTTGACGTCTATACATTATGGCAAATACAAACTTATTAGTGACAAGTAATAAAGAGGTTTTCTTTACAAGTATATGAAAAACACATGGATTAAAGATTACCTTATGTGAATGGTCTGTATATAATAAACGTCACCGTAATAATGTTTTAGAAAATTGGCATTCCCAGTTGAATAAGAGTTAATCAAAATTACGTGACAATCGCTAAACTACTAAGTGTACTGGAAGAAGAGGTCACAACAAACTTAATTAAAAGTATAAATATTGAATGTTATTAGATTCAATATTTATACTTTTTCCAACCCAAACAAAAAACGTACATTAGAAATGGAAAAGGATAATTTTATAATACAGACACAAATGGAATTAATTCAAAATTAAATTAGTATTGGCCAGTTTTTGGAAACGGTACGATAAAATTAATTAATATAATATTAAAATATTTATTTTTTAATTAAATACATTTTTGTTGGCTTTTATTTTTGTTCGTTAAGAGTGTGTTGGGCTTTTGTTGGTGTGACTACGGATAAATAAAATTAAATGGGAAATCATCAAATGACCCCCCCGCTCTGGGCGGAGCGGAAGGAAGTGTCAGACTTGTACTGACTAAAACCCATCCATGTTCCTTCTTTGCCCTTTATGTTCCAGGGCCGCGGTATCTCTAGCCCTTTTTTTTTTTTTTTAGGATGGGAAATCATCAAATGACCCCCCCGCTCGGGGCGGAGCGGAAGGGAGTGTCAGACTTGTACTGACTAAAACCCATCCATGTTCCTTCTTTGCCCTTTATGTTCCAGGGCCGCGGTATCTCTTTCGAACAGTCCTGCAGCCCTGGCAGGCATCGGCCCGTGCGGACCCCTACGTGGTTGCTGACATCTCTTTGAGGCGCGCGTGGAACACGAACGCGCCGTCGACACGGCCTGTCGTCATAAGACGGCCGGACGGTGAGCTAGCCCATAACTCGCCGTCCACAGGCCCGCGCCTACGGTGGCCGGGGGCCACCACGTGACCCCCGACGCCCAGGGCGTCTCCCGCGGCGGCTGGGACGTGAGGCTCTTTCCCTCTCACGTTCCGCCACCTCCTTCACTAGCATGACTGCTTCGCAGAAGGAGGTGACGGCGGTATCTCTAGCCCTGGCAGGCATCGGCCCGTGCGGACCCCTACGTGGTTGCTGACATCTCTTTGAGGCGCGCGTGGAACACGAACGCGCCGTCGACACGGCCTGTCGTCATAAGACGGCCGGACGGCGAGCTAGCCCATAACTCGCCGACCACCATAGTCACACTGGTGTGGCAATTTGGGGATACTTATATCATACAAAGTAATAGATAAGCTACATACAAGACTATTATAGATAAGGTTACATAGAGTATTACGTTTTTATCTAACAGATTGTGAGATAGAAAACCAGAAAACTAAAATTAAACAAAATTCTAGTTTTCTTTTCTTTGAACAAACAAAGCTATCTTGCACTAGCATCTCGGCTTTATGCATCTGGCAGGAAGATTCCTAGAGGGACTAAATTACCAAAAACTGTAGTGCGTAATACAGGCTGCAAGGGACATCGACACACAGAAGCTTACTACACAGTTTTCGAGATGATGTACTGAATTATGAGGTAAATGTTTGTGCGTCAATGGCCTTTCCACCCTGTATAACTCCCTGATCACGACCTCAGGTGATAGGACTTGTGAAACGCGCGAGTTGCACTTATTTCCTTCGCGTGTGTACCGCCGCATCGCAAGTCGCATCATAGTAACACGTATTCCGTTATACGTCATATCGAAACGAAAAATTACAAAGGTAATTTAAAAAAAAAACCAGCTGCTCCATACTTTTTGACTGTGTAGGTAGGAAACAGCAATTTTTTTTTAAATTACTGTTTTTCTATACATGTGGTGGTTCGGAATAATGCACTGAACACGTGGTAAACGTTTCTGCGTGGATGTCCCTTCCACTCTGATACACTCTCGAACTCACGCTGCCCCGCTGGCTCGGAAACCGTTACGGTCATTGACCCCAATCCGATTTAGGTTAAAGGTTGCACGTTTCCGGTTTTTACCGGTTTATGTGGAATACCGGTTTTTACCGGTTTACGTGGAATACCGGTTTTTCATGAACTTTGATTTTGATAGTGAAAATTAACCGATTAAAACCAAATTTGATAGGCTGCATAAAAATAGTTCACTTGTTTAACCGGTAAATGAAGGAACGATATATTTACCGGTATTTAATCGAAATTATTCGCTCTTTTTAAACCGGTTCCGAGCCCTGATCTCGAAGAGTTTTTTTTTTGTTAAATGCCATCTCGCAGGTCAACCTATGAGGCTAGCTATTGCATAACCCAACTATCCTGTGGGTGCCTTGAGTGTAAGGCCTCCAGCCAGGAGCAAATAACTTAAACTTAGCGATAGCGCACTAAGGGCACCCCCAGTAGGGTTCGAACCTCTGCTTAGGGCGACCCTGGGGGAGGGCAGCAAAGGGACAGGCTGGATCAGGATGATATCATTATTTAATAGCTGATTTTAAACTACTGGGTCAGCATCGCAGGCTGTCGGGGGTCTCAGCGAGAATGTAAAGCCTCCTTTAAATATGTAATCTACGCCTACGACCTCAACCTATTTTTATAGTTATTAAGAACATCTATCTTAGGACAATCTTCAGGTTCAAGTGATCTATCATCATAATATACATGAACCTCAAGTTTCTAAACCTCGAACGTTAATTAAATTCAGTAGACGAGCCTTGAGAGCAACACGGAAGGCCAACCGTTCATAATCTGGTGTACCAGATTTAATGATCAGTTATTTTTTGGTAATTTGCAAGTCGTATTAGCACTGCAGTCTAAATTAAACTCAAATTAGTAAGTGGCACACTGAACACCAGTCGGTAATGAAAGAAATGATTTTTTATCAGGCTCTGTACAACAATAGTAACTCATCAAGTCATCAATCATCATCTTCATTCACCTGCACTTATCCCAATTTATTTGCAGTCGGCGCAGCATATCTTCTTCTTCCATACTTCTCTGTTACTCGTCATCTCAGCAGTCACCTCCCTTCTAGCCATATCATCCTGCATACAGTCCATCCATCGTTTCTTTGGTCTTCCTCTACTCTTATATACAACAATAGTATCTACTTTAATTTTACAATAGCATAAAATCACACGCCTTTCTCTACTTCTTATTTTATACTCATAAGTTCATAACGTATGTACGTTATGAACTTATTACTTCTTTCTCTCTTTCTCTTAAACACAACAATGTTGAAGATTATTCATTTATTTATTTATAAATAAAGAAATTAATAAAATTATTAAAAATTACTTGCTTCATAATGGTATTATCTAATGATTACTTACTCAATACATATTTGTCTTTCATAACATTACACAATTTTTAAAACACTAGCGGCCCGTCCCGGCTTCGCACGGGCGGACATTTATTTTTTAAATCTTTTGGGATAAATCATAGCCTATCTTACTCAGGGATAATGTAGCATTCTAATAGTGAAATATTTTTTGAAATCGGTCTAGTAGTTATTCGTAAACATACAAAAAAAAAAAAAGCAAAGTCTTTATAATATTAGTGTAGATACATGTAGATAAGTCGCTTAAATAAAACTAATACCTGCCTAAGTTCATTCCAGGTTTTATTTTATAATTATAATTTCTGACAAGGGTGGCAAAAGTATATCAATAGTTTTATCAAAATGCAGCAAAAATCTCCCCTGAGGTGGGGAATCTCCTCATGTTGAAGCCGAATACTCGATAACACCGACTTGAGAATCGAATAATTGATCGAATCGAACAATTGATCGAATACGGACAACGAAAACAGTTTATATTGTTGCAGGTAAACAAACAAAGTATATGAAATACGTCTTTTACCGCAATTTATCAACAAACGCAATCACTATTTAATGCTTTAGTCGCTTAGTTGTTTTACGACTCTTAGTTAGTAAAATTAAATGAGAAATTTGTAATGTTTTCCATGAGTAGGTAGAACACAATAGCGTATTTTAATGACTCGTAGGTATATTCATATATTACTGAGCTCTATTATAATCTAGACTACGCCATTCTAAGCATAGAGCTATACATCAATGCTCTTACGTCAAATCATGTGACAATCATAACCATTGTTAAAGTGCTGCCTGTTTTTTTGGTGCATGGCGCCATCTTGTTTTTTCAATACAATAGCATAATCAGTCTATTAATGTTGCCACTGCTGAGGCCTCCTCTCTATGAGAGGGAATGGGCTATAATCTACCACGTGGGCCCAGTGCGGATTGGTAGATGTCACATGTCTTCAAATTTTCGGTTCTAGGAAATGCCGGTTTCCTCACGATGTTTTCCTTCACCGTTTTGAGAGCAGTGGTGATGAAATAATTTACTCAAAGTAATGGGCCTGGCTGGGTTCGAACCCACGACTTACCGCTCGTCAGCCGGGGCCTCCACCACTGGGCCACCGCTGCTCTCAATACAATGCTCATAGACAATTTCACAAAAGTTTACAAACAGCGCCCTCTGTCAACGTCATTCAGGCGCCAAAAAGAGTGTCCATGGAGTTTATTGCCCGTTCTTCTCCGTGAGATCGACGGCCTTCCAAAGTTATTATACCTACGGGCTGTGGCTAGGCTGTAGGTTGCATGCTTTGAGTTTGTGTTTGAAAATAAAAATTGTACAGCACTGTAAAAAGAAAAGGCTAGCTTGATTTTACAATAACAAACATACCTTTCTCTGTCAGTCTGAACTTAACCAAGTTTTTTTCTACAGCTGCTCTTAAATTGATATGGAAAATCGCTGTCGTAGTGTAAAATTAACTAATCCTGAAAAAATCTGAAACGACGCTACACAAGTAGTATTCACTCAGTGTTTGTATATGGCTCAATGGATGAGGAGGATGACGCAGACACGCATGACACAGTCATCATAAAATCATAACATTATATCTTTTTTTGTATTTAAATTCTTTCGCTTCGTTTTAAATAAACAAAATGATTATGAACCTTTGGTATAGCCGGAATGCACATCTACGAACTAAAGTTATCTGAAAAAAAATCGCGTAAGGTCGTTTTATCGTGGATGCGGGTTCCAGCAGCATAACGAGAGAAGAAGCGCAAATAAGTGATATCCCAGATCAGCCTAGTGGTGTGACCGTCGGACTGCCAAGTCATAGGTGTCTAGTTCGAACCCAAGACACGAACCTCTGATTTTTCGGATTCATGAGCGTATTGTATAATTATCACTTGCTTCGTTGCCTGAAAGATATTAATCGACGGCATGTAAAGCCAATTGCATGCAACAAATAAATTGCCCAAATAATAGTGAGCACTTACGGTATTATAAAACCAACGAAATAAACTATTTTGTGCCATTTTCACCTGAAACACATTGTTGTTTGTGCAACAAAAGAAATAAAAGAGAAAATTAATACCGTTTAAGCATTTATGCAGATGACAAAGTGAAAACCATTATTTTCTTTGTTGTGAGTGTGACCATGGCAATACAATGTATGCGAGTGTCCCATTGATATCGTGGTTGCAAGCGCGCAGGACAGCATAGGGTCTAGGGTGAGTTCTGGGTTCAATTCCTGGGTCAGGCAATGCTATTAGCAGCTCGAAGTTTAGAAGATTTCGGTGTGAAGACCTCATACCTTGGAAAGATCCTGGGTTCGATTCCCAGGTCGGGTAAAATGTTATTGAGTTTTTCCATCAGGAATTTCTCAGTAGCAGCCACGGAGACTGGATTTATGCCCGGTTGATGGCAATAGGCTCGCCCACTATTTCATAGGAATTAAACATAACTGGCAAAATGTGGGTGTACTATTAGATACACCTGTACGTAACATGTGGGGATTACAGGCGTGATGATATGAGTTATGATTATTCCTCTTTTGGGTAAAAAAATGTAATAACTAAATCTTTGTTTGCAGCTCTCCTAGTTCTTAGTTTATGGAAATCTGAAACAAATTCCTAACATCATCATCATTCTTCTCCCCTTATCCTAATTCATTTGGGGTCGGCGCAGCATGTCTTCTTCTTCCATACTTCTCTACAGTGACCTCCTTTCTAGCCATATCATCCATCACACAGTCCATCTAACGTTTCTTTGGTCTTCCTCTACTCTTATAACTCACTACATTTTCCTTGTTCCTCCGCATAACATGTCCGTTCCACGATAACCGATTACCACACGTTTAAAAATTACTAACATCATAAAAGGAAAATCGTTTTTTCATGCTTCAGCGATAAGAGGCGACTGTTGTTTTTATACGGGTTTTTATTCATCATCATCTGCCACTGCAAATTGGCCTTTTCCCAACTATGTTGGGATCGGCTTCTAGTCTCACCAACGCAAATGAATACCAGTATTTAACATGACACGACTGCTTATTAAACTCGATTAACATATACAGTTACAGTTAATAATAGCGTGTGCAAGGAATTTATCAACAATTGGCCGAAATGAAAGTATATTATCGATTTATGTTTACATAACAATGAAATCTGTTGAATGCTCGAACAATTGCAGCTTCAGTGCTAGTTCAAACATTAATGTTATCTGGCTAGCCTTTAACAATTATACAGGTGGCTGGATCTGGACCTGCCGTAGCAAATTCGCATGTAGAGGAGGTCATTTGCTAATTATTAGACCTTACTTTCCCTAGCAAAAATTTTATAGTTTAGGAGATATGGCAATTTTTATATTTTACTAGCTGTTGCCCGCGACTTTCGTCCGCGTGAAATTTTAGCCTATAACCTTTCTCGATAAATGGGCTATCCAATTCTAAAAGAATTTTTCAAATCGAACCAGTAGTTCCTGAGATTAGGGCGTTCAAGCAAACAAACAAACAAACAAACTCTTCAGCTTTATAATATTATAGTATAGATTGAGATTTTTCCATTTGACATTCAAGAATTCATCTTCAGTTTTTTTCATTATTTTTGTATTTTTTGTTATTAAAATACGTCGGAACTTCCCTCAAAATAGGGCAAAAAAAAGAAATTTGGAAAAATCTCAATAAAGTATAAAAAAGTACATATCTCCAAAGGTTAAATCATGAATGAATGTTGATGGATGGAGAAGGAGAGGAAGGCCAAATAAAAGATGGATGGATTGTGTAAAGACTGATATGAAAGAGAAAGGAGTAAATGATGCCGTGAGCCCGTGACGTCTGACAGGGGAGAATGGAAGAAGAAAACTTGTTGCGCCGACCCCAAATTGAATGCGACAAGGGCAGGAAGATGATGACTACCTACGTTATGCCCAAAAGTAAGAAATTCACATTTGAGCAAAAAATGTAGGTCAAGTCCAACGTTCATCCAGGACTATAAGGTGCAAAATTGTGGTGCCGCTTCCACGAGAACCTTGAAGAAATGAAGTGAAGTGGATTAGTAAATGTCACTAAGCAATTGAATGTGGTTTCGGAGTGTCCTTTCCGCAAACCTTGCCGTGTAAATCTGGCGTAAAAACAAAAACCGGCCAAGTGCGAGTCTGACTCGCGCATGAGGGGTTCCGCACGATCGTACTAGCGGAGCCACCTTTATTTTTTTTTGTTATAGCGGCAACAGAAATACAAATTCTGTGAAAATTTCAACTGTCTACCTATTACGGATAATGAGATACAGCCCGCTGACAGTCAGACGGACGGACAGCGAAGGCTTAGTAGTAGGGCCCCGTTGGTTACCCCTCTGGTACGGAACCCTAGAAACCATATGTTTTCAAAACGTTTACATCAAGTACAAACACAGTATTTAAAAAGGTTGTTTAAAAAATTGAGTCACGACATTTAATTTTAACGCTGTGCCGGAAATACTTACACATAATGATCCCATAATTTATAGCTTTTACTGCCGCGTTGATTATGGTATTAAACGTATACAATGGGGTTTCTACACGTGAGTTTAAACATGCTAATAATCAGCAATGATTATTTAGTTGATGGCTTTGTCATTGGTCCAGAGGATGCTAAAGCCGGTGCTTACTAGGGGCAGTCGGCTCAATACGAGCAAGAATTTTGGAGACGAATCAGAGATAGATAAAAAATTAGGACAACAAGTTGCTGGTTCTGGCTGAGACACTGTCAATGAAAATCAGCGAAAAGATTCACCAGCTCGCACATCCAAAAATTAAGAGGAAGTCATCATCTTCCTGCCCTCGTCCCATTTTACTTGGGGTTGGCGCAATACGTTTTATTCTTCCACTCTCCCCTGTCAAAAATCACGCTATCATTTACACCTTTTTCTTTCATATCATTCCTCACACAATCCATCCATCGTTTTCTTGGTCTTCGTCTACCTCTCCGTCCGTAAACATTTATATAATAATAATAATATATCATTTATTTCAGGTAACAAAGACCCATAACATATATACCTTATAGACTATCATACATATTTTATAAAAACAAGAAAATATTCATATTCATCACTCTTTGAGTCAGTCACTTGCGATTTGTCCCTCCTCATCACATGACCTTACCAAGACAGTCGATTCCCTTTCAAGTTTTCTGTAACTGGCGGATCTTTCAAATATTAAGAGGAAATAACATGGTAATAATGTCATCCAAAAGATCTAAAAAAACCTTCGGTTTCGCTCATTGATGCTAATATTACAACTGGATAATTTCCGACACCCACGTGAGCAGCTCTAAGCAATAAGTGGTTAGTGGTTACTTATTACGTATTTATAAAGGTTTTTTTCAGCACACTCATCATGAATAACCCACACACAGTCACAAGGAGACAAACACACTCATTAGGTACAGTCACAGTGAGTGACAGTCGGTCAAATACTCCCTCTTATATGCGCCAAATGGCCGTCCTGCAATCTAGACTGGCCATTTTCATTTACCGTATGACGCGCGAGCTGACTAACATCCGACACCTGTAACCACTATGGTGAAGTCCCTGCCGGCCATTGCTTGCAAATTATTATTGATACTTATCTTTTTGAACGTCATTCGTATACGTATGTAAAGGTAAACCAAGTAATACGAGGAAGGTAATGAAACTAGGAAGACAAGACAGCAGCAGTCTTAATACACATAAATCAGTTATATCATCATCATCATTATTATTAAGGGCATTACATGGCTCAAATCCCAAAAACAGCGTATGTTCAAAGAAATTTGTTGATGAATACCTTCGTGCGTTTTCCGTGTAAAAAAGTATGTTATAGTTAAGTTCATCACAAATAAATTGTATTGTTTAAAATTTTAATAAACTTTCTCAATTTTTTTTGGTTAATCGTAGAAAATAGGTCCTTTTTCAACCTTAATTGTAAATTATCTCTGTAACGGCTGAATAGATCGGCATGAATTTTGTAACAACAACTACGTAATGATATACTTAACAATCTGTATTGTTTTTTTTTCTGTTATTTCTTTTAATATTTTTAAATAATAAATAAAAACCGAAATTTTGCGAAATGTGCGGGGCAAGTCAACAAAAACCAGTACAGGGATCAAATCATCAAGGTCATCGAGCAATGTAATGCCCTTAATATGCATTATAATAATAAATCGACACACTTTCACTCTTGTGTTTTACTGAATTAATATTTTTTGTCCGATCACTGTGTCTTAAGATACAGGTCTCCTAGTTTAAGAGACAGGGTTCATTATTATTTTTGTATGCATAGACTTTTTGTAGACTTAAATCTTCGGTGCACAAAAACTGTATAATTATTTTTACTGTATTTCTGCCACCTTGTTTTGAACTATGTGTCTGTGTGTATTACGCGGATAAATAAACAATTTTATTATATTATTATTCTCCTTTATTTATATTTTTACAAATTATTTA
Organism: Noctua fimbriata; assembly: GCA_905163415.1. Classification (NCBI taxonomy): domain Eukaryota; kingdom Metazoa; phylum Arthropoda; class Insecta; order Lepidoptera; family Noctuidae; genus Noctua; species Noctua fimbriata. Next base: position 6,784,100 of record LR990946.1, read on the forward strand.
CATTTTTAAATATTCCTTAGAAAAAACAATATAAAAAAACATTTAAAAATATAAAAAAAATATTATTATAATTATTATCAGCGTAGCCTTTTTCCCAACTATGTTGGAGTCAAACTCTGGACACACTGGATATCCCTTGAAAATACGGGTTTATACTTTTGCCAACTCTCTTTAGAAGTCTTGAAAAAGATATTTACCGGTTTCTTTAAATTTTTATTATTTTTTAGGATTATTTTTCTTTATTATATTTTTTTTTCAAAAAAACAAATTTCTTTCTTATTTACTTTATAGACAGACTACAAAGAACTTAAGTAATGATAAAAATAAGACTAAAAGTAAGAAAATATAAACATGTAAACAACGACGACAATAGGACACTTCGGCGTCAAAGTATTCCTCCGCATCGCTGTCATCTGGAAACGTGCCCAGAAGATTGGCAGAATTGCCACGCTGAATGGCAATGCTTTGGCCAAAGATTTTTTTTCTTAAGTTTTCAAAACTTAAACAACCAGATTAGCAGACACAAATCCAGCATGATCCTGAGATTGATTGATTTTGTCTTGAACATAACTGAAATTAAAGTAGATCTATAACTGAAATTGAAGTTTTGTGTTCGTTCTAGTCTTTGTTTAATAGAATTCCTAATAAAATTAAGTTTTTTTTTAATTATATATGGAGTAACTGCAAGAGGTGACATTTATAACAAACATTATATAACATTATTATTTAAACCACATACTTATGCTAGAAGTAAATACCTAGATTGGCTAGACTGGATTTATAAATTGGTCTAGTGAATGTAAACTAGCACTCTATTGAGAAAGTTTGACCTTAGAATATCAGTATAACCCAGTAATGACTGGACTGCGGAGGTTAGAAGTCAGTGAGAAAAAAACTAATATTGTACTGCCAGAGAATAACGGATTTCAAGTCTAATTATTCATTTAAGAGCAATCCATTTTTTACTTGACATCAATGGCATGAAAGGAGGCCAATTCTCAGCAGCTGGTAAGTGGAACAAACAATTATTTACTAAAATTGACTAAAATAAATGTCTAGGTCTAACCTACTTAAAACTGAAGAAATTATAGATAGATTTCTTCGATATTTAAAGTACCGTGCTGCCATACATGCCAGATCTATAATTATGGCAAAGATTGCGGGTTAAAACTGTGTTAAGTATTTAGTTAAAACTTGAATAAATAAACTTACGCCCGATTCCTGAATTGACAATGACCAGAAGAAACCAGAGGCCGTTGGATCGTCAGATAAGTCAGAAAGTCGTGGGAAACACCTGGATGAGGGACTCACGGAACGGAGAATGTAGTCTCTATGTGTAGCAGTTGAATGAGGGAGTCTATACAGGATGTACACGGAACCTTCACGAAGCCATCAACCAAGCATTCTGTACATCAAACTAAGTAACTCTACGCAAAATTTATTGCTGGGAAACGACTTTTTTTTTCGGTGAAAAATCACGTTTTACGGTAGGGCTCAATGTAACGCACTCAAAACATTGGTCTGGTGAATGCATTGAATAGTACGGGCGTCGTGAAGATATTTAAAGTAAAGTTGTAACATTAAAAACTTGCGAAGAATTGTAAACTTTGGCCCCCAATATCTCCGTAACTAGAAGGTTCCCAGGTATGGTCTAGAACAAATAAAAAACAAATGTCTTTCGGCTTCGTTAGGATGGAAGCGTCAGGGTAGCCCGAGATTTTTTTTTTTTTTGTAATTTACAGGACAGTGTCAGATTGTATGTTATTTAAGATATGATTCGCGATCGTAACAAATATGGCTTTACAGAGTTATACTCATTAAACTCATCAATACAACCCTCTAAATACATTTAATCATGAAAAAGTCATTCAATGGGATTATATGAACTTCGAGAGTTGTTTTGATGATTATAATTCTGTAACTACATACGTATTAAGGTCGTGAATCATATTTTGTTTCACATATAGCTTGGAACTAACCTGCAAATTGCAAAAAAAAATTGGAAATTTTAATTACGCGGGCTACGGCTGGCGCTTCAACCTTAAGGGTACTTACACCCATCATACCAAAAATGGGGCAATTCCACGCTGAAATGATGATGGTGAAGTTGAGAATGACAAGTTCTCAGTTTCAAAGTCTTAATTCATTCAAAAACAAGGTGTCTAAGTTAATTGAATGACAAAATAATGACTTGTCGTGAGGACATAGTTCGTTGGACTAAAAGTAGATCTATACAATTACTGACCTTCTTAGTAAAAGACGGGTAATAATTACTGCGATCGCCAACCCGCCTGCCAAGCGTGGCGATTATGGCAAAACCCCCCTTCTTGGGGGAGGCCTATGTCCAGCAGTGGACGTCTTTCGGCTGAAATGATGATGAATAATTACTTGCGCGTCTACACGGCCTCGTGAGCCTTTCTTTGCTAATGTAAACTTATAACCATACACCATTTATTTATTACAATTAGTACAGCATAAGCCAATAATACTAAATTTAGTAATTATTTTACTCGGTCTCCTTACAGAACCACAAGCATTCTAACATTATCGTCTTCCATTCATCAGCAAACAAGTCCAAACCAGGGTTGGTCTCCACGAGCGCGTTCAGCATCGTAAGCATACGCGATATATTGTTACTCATAGCCATATATTATTTAATAATAAGACCCAGTGAAGTGTACCTTTCAGACAATGTTAACATAAGTTTATTTCGGTTTAAATGATGTTATTGTAATAGGTACCTGGTTAAAGTGACACAAACCATCTCTTGATATATGAAAACAATGGTCCGGTCGCGTAAAATATTGAAGTTAGCGATAATGTTACTGTATAATACTTAAGCAAATAATTGATGAAATTGTAACTTATACAAATAAGTGATGACGAAATGACTATAAATCTTTTGTCGTGTATGTTGAAGACACTTGGTCGTTGCACTTTGCTTTAGTATTCATTAATCTTTGTACCTACCTGTGCTTAAAAAAATAAGCAGTCACTAACTGAGAACCTAGTATTTTTTGAAGTACTTAAACTTAGCGAAAAAAACAGAACTAAAATAAATGTAATGAGTAGTGTCTACGCTTAACATATCGACGCATTTTTTCTTGACAAGCAGCGCCACCTTGAACTGCACACTTAAAGTGGTCATACTGTAATCGATGGTAAGGTCAATGCTCTTTTGACAGCCATAATGACATTTAGATAATAAAACTTCTAACTACAGATTTCAGTTGATGGAAAAATTAACATGAGAAAACGTGAAAATGACACCTCGTTACAAATTGGTTGATACCGGATTCTGTAAGCACACCAAATGTTTTCAGTAAATAACTTCAGTTTACATAGACCGTATATGATTAGTTTTGTTTACTTCTAACGTGATCTTGGTCGTAGTTCCACGAATTCATAGTCAATAATAGAATTTTCAATGTTTTTCTCATAGTAAATTTATATTTTTAACAGTTTTGAAGATATACACCTCTATTATTTAAATTAATAAGGAAGTAAAATATATTGCGATGCCTACAGATGATCGCGTCACTTTTTGGCCTAGTAGGGTTTTCCTACTACATTTGACTATCATCCATGTGATTCAGTTGGTACCTATATAAATCATAAGGTTAACCAACGACGAGATTTCGAATTAAAATTTTTACATTACGAAACTTATGTGACCCCTCATCTTTTCATCACACATTCGTATCTAACAGTTCATTCAATTTCGGTGCCTAATCTTCGGCTTCGGCCAAAACTTCGGCCCTTTCGGCTGAAGCCAAAAATTTTGTCGAACTGGATTTTTTGGATAAAGGTGACCGAAGCCGAAGCTTCAGTCGGAGCTACAAGTAATAGGTATTTCGGCATTCAATTTTTATTTTTTTTGGCGTTCCTATAGATATTTATGGATCATAATTATTTATTTTCATGACTTGCAAGATTACATACCTAACATCACCCCCGAAGGGTTAGGTAGAGGTGTACTTAATAGTACACCCACATTTAGCCATTTATGTTTTAGTCCAATGTAATAGGGGGCGAGCCTATTGCCATCAACTCGCAAGATTATTCATAATTATTTCGAAAGTAAGATTAAGTTCATTCCGAATCATATAAATCGACTTGCAACATAACCCCGATTAGCTCAATAACGGTTATAGCACAGTTCTCAATTACTTTTTAATGTATGCGCTCATTATGGAATAATTTATTTTAAAACTTATTAGTGTCAACTGTCAATAGTTTGGTAAGTATACACAAATTGCTTCCATTACACACCAACTATTATAGAAAGAAACGTTTTGTTATACAATGAACCATTTTGAAATGGATTCTTAGATAAAACGTAGGTTAGTGTAAGTAAAACAGCTGACCATTAAAAAAAAAAATCATGAACTACAAATCGATGCTTATCGATTTGTAGTTCATGATTACTTTTTTTTATGGACAGCTGTTTTTTTTTGTTTTTGTTTTGGTATTTATTATTTATTAAAATGTTTGCCTTTGTCTAGGGTTTTTAAACCAAAAAAAAATTCATTTGTGCAAAATTATAAATAGAAAAATTGAAACGTGTTTTATTAATGTTTATTTTGTAACTAAGTTTAATTATGAAGGTTTTTATTTTTCGGTTACCTTTCCAAAAACTCATAACATACTTAACTTAAAAAAATATGGACCGTTTATAAAATCATGCTCTACTTACCAAAAAATAATAGTCACATCCACCAAATAAAACAATTTCACTATTCACACAACCACAGACACAAAACCAAAAACTATTTCCTTTGCCCGAAAAAAGTTTAACTATTTTCCCGCCAACGCGCGACGTTCGACAACCGAAATTGCGCGCGAAGTGACAGCAATGGCGGACGGTGCGAGGCACTGTCGCCGACTAACGTGGTGGCTCGAGAAGGTCGAAGCGAGTGGAGTCGTTGCATCGTTTAATAGATAAACTAGCGATCCGCCCCGGCTTCGCACGGGTGCAATATATACATATAAACCTTCCTCTTGAATCATTCTATCTATTGCTGAAAACTGCATTAAAATCCGATGCGTAGTCTAAAAGATCTAAGAGTAAGACAGCGGGAGCGACTTTGTTTTATATACTATGTAAAGATGTTTCTCTGGAGCATTTGCATCAACAACAGCAGGAAACAATTCGCACCCACCTGCCTGCGAGTGGCTGAGAGTTTAGCAATTCGGAGACCGATTGACTAAATTGCAATTACTTTTTGGAAAACAATGGTAGGTAAGTATTATTACCTATTTTATTATTAACGAAAGATTTTACATAAATAATAAAATTTGATTTCTGTAAGCCTACTAAGCATCGTCTTTTGCTTCTATTCTGCTGTTCTACACTAAATCTCGCAAATTAGCAAATCCCTCTCCAAAGTGCGATCCACTTACAAAATCTTGACTACGAGAAAAATAATTAGGTTACCCTACTTTTAAATTAGCAATTAAAATACCTAATGAAACTTCAATGTCTTATCTTGTTAACTTTGTTCAAGGAACAATCATATTTTGTAGAAGTGGCTATTGTTGATGCATTCATTGTTGATTTTAAAAGATCTCTGTTATAACGCTTTACGATATCAAATATTTAGAATGAAGATTAAAATCCGAATAAATAGTACAGTGAGTATAAGTTTACAACACGATTTTTCCAGAACAGCCATAAAAGTAGATTTAACAAAAACAAAAACTCAACATCACGGCTTTGAAGAGATGCATTGTCCTGCCCTGACTACAAACTTTTTATCCTGTCCCGTGGGAATACTCATGGATTTTTCCACCGGTTTCTCATGTCTACAGCAACCAAGAGTCGGGTCTTCTAGAGTATGGGTTTAAATTTTACATGCTTTTTGAACCGACAGTCTATGTCCCACCTAGAAATTTAACCTAACTTCAAACCTTTATTAAATCAGCTTTTCAAAGTCCACGGTTGGCCTTCTCCAAAGCTGCGCCTACAATGCCTGTACTTCATCCTTCGGCATCCAGTCCGATCCAGGTCATCCAGGAACTTATTTAAAGGGCGTCGATCCATCTAGCTGGATGGCATCCCACACCATGCATGCTTGCCGATAAACGGTCTCGGCTCCAGGATTTGTATGCTCCATCAGCCATCAGTCCTGTCACAATTCTTGCTGCCAAGCTATTTGTAACTATGTATACAGATCTATTATAATTATTTGTCAGCTCAGAAAACATACTCAGAAGTATTTGCTAAGAGTTTATTATCTACAAGATCTAAAACCAAGATACTTGGCGTATCTAATCATCATCCATTGACACTCGACTCAAACAGATTAAAATTGAAACTACATTGTCTGCTGTGGCTTTTGCCGCAACTATGCATCGTTTAACATTGGATATGATATTATTATCAGTACATTTTATCTACATACATATGTATCTAGTGACTTTGGGGGAGAACAAAGCTACGGATATACCTATCTCTACTGCAGTGTCATTACTCTCATCTTGGCAAGAGGTACCTAGATAATCGATGCGATAACTTCCTTTCCGAGGTACGGAGGGGTCTCTATTTGTAATGCACGGTCACTCATCTTCGTGCGGCTGTCAGTTTTAGGCAAGAGCCCCACAAACGGCACGGGTGGCGTAGTGGCTGAACGATCGGTTGCTGCGCTTCATGCCACGGGTGCGAGTCCCGCACGGAACAAGTATTTGTATGGCCTACAGGTACTTGTTTCAGGGTTAGCTGTTCGTGGGGCAACGTTATCGCACATCCAAGTGTCTTGATAAGAAGCACGAGCTAGTAGAAAGTATAATATATGTTATAACATTATTTAAATGCTAGTACCCTGAAGCTTACATCCAAAGATCCTCCTTCAAAACAGGCATGTATCCTGACAGATCGGCGTGGCACTGGCACTGTTATTTTCTAGGGATCTATCTTGCAACCAACCGAAAACATCTATACATAGAACATCATGAATTCAGCCTAGCTCGAATCTTATTCAGATCTTAGATAACAATACAAGAAATACCCGAGATAAAAATAACTAGAATTTGTTGACAGGTGTCGTATCTAAATTGTTGTCAGCTGTCGTAACTAAATATATGGGGGTAAGATCGCATGAGTGCAAGTTTTGCACAGTGTGAATGCACGACCTACGCCAAAATGTAGTACTAGTGCGAACAAACACCCCATTAGTTTTAAAACAAAATCGATAATAGAACAATAGAACAAATGGAAATTTTTGGTCCCACTAGTTCTACATCTTCGGTATTCAGTTTCGTGAGCTGGCTCACGTGTTATGTCTACCTTGAACAAACGATCCAGTTAGGTAGGTCTAACTTCGAGAAAGAGGTCAATCATCGAATCCGACTCGGCTGGGCAGCGTTCGGGAAGTTGCGTGGTATCTTCTCGTTCAACTTACCGCAGTGTCTCAAGACGAAAGTCTATGACCAGTGTGTGTTGCCAGTGATTACATACGGGACCGAAACGTGGTCGCTCACAATGGGCCTTATCAGAAGGCTTAAAGTCACCCAAAGTGCAATGGAGGGGTCTATGCTCGGAGTTTCCTTGCGTGAGACGTCTTTCGGCTGAAATGATGATGATGATGATTTTGTTCCGTTCCGTTTTGGAATCGTTGAACTAGTGGGAAAAGTATTCTCATTAGTTCTACCGTAGAACTGTTTGTAGAACTAGTGGGACCTAGTTGGGTGATAGCTACCACAGTTTTTAACAGTTTTATATTTTCAAGTGGAACTATAAGTATCCTGGATTGAGAAGTAAAGAAATGTCATTTTCAGTTGTAAATATAGGTATTTTATTACTGCTGCCTTGGGTAAAATCCAAGCAAACATTACGTAAAAAAGAAACTTCACATCTTGGTGTCCTATCCGCAGTCCGATAGAACAAGGTTTCAGTTAACTCGTCGACCGCCGTTTGCTGCTGGATCTGCAGCACCTACGCACAAAGGCCTCGCTCAAATTGCGCCACAATATAAGTACCTACCCCAGTAATCAGCCTTTCAGATTCAGTCTGTCCTAACGACAACTGTGGTTGTCTCTGGCATCATCATGCCTAGCCTTTTCCCAACTATGTTGGGGTCGGCTTCCAGTCTAAACGGATGCAGCTGAGTACCTGTATTTTACATGGAGCGACTGCCTATTTGACCTCCACAACCCAGGGTAATACGATACCCCTTGGTAAGACTGGTTGGTTGCTTGCACCCCGAAATGGACGTCAGCGCGGCCTTCGAGCAACGTGACAGTCGGTCGCGCAATCGCTCCCACGAGACACGCGAAGCAAATCACGTCGCAGTCACCAGTTTGGGGGTATGGAGAACAGGGTGTAAAGTTCGTCACCCCCCTTACCAGACGGGCAGTAGCCCACCAGACATATCACCCGTCTGGTCGAAGGATCCTCCCTTTTCTCCCCCAAAAGGTTCATAGGTTGAAGTTTTCTCTGTCCCAAACAGGACTGCACTCTCCACCACGTTTGTTAATTTAACAGACATCTAGGTCGCCTAGATTTTAAATCCATGCCAATTGGCGACCTCGACTAGAGAGAAACGTAATAACGAAACGTTTTACTGAAGATTGTATCTTTTTATTATTTTGTCAACACCAACGCGATATGCAGAAAGATAAGAAGATTTCGATTTGTCATAAACATCTGTTGGTTTGAGTAGGTACACTAGATCCACACGTGTATTCTAATGATAGCTACACACTCTCGCCGAGACACTTGAAGGCGGGGCGAGTGCAAGAGTGAGTAAACTCCTTCGCACACGGCGTCGTAGCGTAAGCGTATCGTAATCCGCGCGTACGACGAGAGCAATACAAGCATGAACATGTTCAAACAAGTCCGCATACGAAGCGGTGTTGCCGCGAATCGTAGGTGTTTATGGTCGTTACGATAGCCGTAGCGTACTGGCGTAAAAACACAAGCGTAAAAAGCTAACTTTTCATTATTTACTTTAAAAAACACCTGATTTTTTCTGAATTTCAATTTCTTATGACTTTTAACTTACAATATGACTGAAGAAATAATTTAATTCGTCAAACTGGTTGAAGACTACCCTTGTCTATATAATAAGCTGATTCATTAAGATAGATTCAATAAGCACGTCGCTTTCTACTTCTAACAAAATCAACCAATAAAAAATCCTCTTCGTCTGAAGAGAAAGTAAGATCCTCAACATCCAAAACGTCTGGTGCCGTTGACGCCATGATTTTAACTGATATCCATAACGATACGTCTACGCGATGATTTATTTGTGCAACACTGCAGGTCTCGTACGCGTAGCGTCGTAACGATACGCTTACGATACGACTACGCTTACGACTCGTGTGCGAAGGGGTTTACGATACATTCCGTATGAGAAAATAAAACTGGATTCCCATAACGTTCCTGAAACAATTTCTTGTACCGGTTATCTTAGCATGAAATACCGAATTTACCCCATCAGTCTTCTGGGGCTATCCCTTACACCCTGTATAGTGCTCGGCCTCGGAGTTCCTTGCTTAGCTGTACACTCTCTCATTCGCCCTGTCTCGTGCCTGGCGGTACATGAAGCTGTACATTTCTAGTATTACTTGGCCTCGCTTTGTATAGATTTCCTATACAATGAGAGATCAGCATAAACTGGTCTTTTAAAGCTTGATTGGCCGTTGTGCGTACCTTTACAATTTGACTTCGAATACGCCTTTATTTCAAAGCAGTAAGGCCAGTTTAAAAATGTTACTAACATTAGTTGACATACTCTCAGTCACAAATGATTAACTCTTATCAATTCGACATTGTTCTCAATAGTATAAAACGCGGGGTTCTAGCTGCGTCAAATTAATCATAAGTATGTGTTTTATCAGTATTTGGAGAGGCTCACCATTTCCATAGACGTTATCTGTGTTTACTATGTTTGAAGAGGTTTAATAAAGGATTTCGCTTTTTTATGAATGGTCTTACTTAGTTATTATCGCGTGATGGTTGATAACAAAGGATAAGTACCTATGGCTGATGAGGTCATGGCTAACTAACAGACTGATCAGAAGGACAGATGTAAATGCAACGCGGTGGAAATGATGAATGTTAATTAAGCAGCCTCCGAGTTAACTGAGCGCAAAGGTTAAAATTCCTCTGAAGATCTCGATGCTTCCCTATGTGTTGTAGACAGCCATTGAAGTCATATAAATCTAACCAGCCCCGACTCCATTAAATTCTCTATTTACCTTTACGGGAATGTTGGGCCACAAAAAGGATGAATGCATGTGGCTGAGATGAGACTGCTAAGGGGGATGTGTTGTGTAACGCCAATGGATAAAAATAAGAAATGAGTACTTACATTAGAGGAACTCTTAAACTGGCGCCGGTGACTGAAAACTTGTGTGGTAATCAGTTTTCATGGTACGGGCATGTGATGCGGAGTAATGACAATAACTTCTCCAGTCGTGAGGAAAGTTTTGAGTATGAATGTGGATGGCTAAGATCAGAGGAAGACCAAATAATGGCTAGCCATATCATCCTTAACACCATGGTCACCATGCCCACCATTTCTAGAAAGGAGGTGACTGCTGAGATAACGAGTAATAGAGAGGTATGGAAAAAGAAGACGGCCTCAAATGTACGGGATAAGGGCAGGAGAATGATGAATGGATTCTTTTTAACAGACCAAATGGCCGGCGTGAGTTACAGACCAATCGTAGTATCGTAGAGCGGGTTATTTAGGAGCAGTTGATCATCAACAGTTATTACCAGTCCATCTACTGCACCTGAATAACTCGCTGCCCCAGTCAAATATTACGGTTAAGTGTGTGGACCAAGGTGAAACCTTTGTCATCTCCAATGACAAGGGAGGACCCTACGACAAGACGGGTGTGGTCTCGTGGCTATGAGCTATCCTAAAGATGATCTCTCGGATAATTCTACTTGCGCGATGTAGGATTTTCGTGACGGAGCTTCTGGAGCTGGAATGATGCGCAGTTCGCATGTGGCATCGACAGAAAGGATATAAATGACAAAACGATTTATTTGTATAACTCATTTATTTTATATTCACATTGTAGTTACGAGTTTCAAGAGGTGAAACACCAGCTTTTACATATAAAATGAGAACAAAAATATTTCACAAAAAATAACTAGGTATAAGAGAAATGCGTTCCAACGAAAGCTAATAATGTTTGTAGTAACTAGAAGTTTCTGCTATAGTTGTGTTATAGCAAACGATACTTAATTTAACTATATGTACTTGGCAGTTTATATTGCGAGTCGAGAGATGAAACAATGATTAATACTGTTCGATGCCAAGCGGAGCCGAAAGGAGTCATCGCCGACGCCGGCGCTGCGTCGTGGTCAGAAAATTCAACATGTGAACAACATACAGTATCACGGTTTGAGGGCAGACTGATTGACTCGTTTCAGCCGACAGTTCCCAATGTTAAAAAAACCTATACAATAATTGACTAAATACCTTAAAACGCTATGGAAGCGTGATGATACACAAATTGTGAAGAAACAAAATAACGTCGCAGGTTGCAGCTTGGTAAAGCTGAGTCAAGCTAACTCGAACCGAACAGAACAAGCTGCACGTCTCCCAAGTTCAGCTATTTCATTGCAAGTCTTTCCAACAACCAATGTATCTCCACGTCACAAATAATAAACTAAGGTCCTCGCACAATTTGATTAATGTCTCCATCAGACAATCCAGAGTACTAAGACATTAAACTATCATTGAGCATAATTAAAAGAAAACGGCAGTCAACTTAAACACAATTATCGAAATAAAAATGCTATATTGAGTATAGTGAGATAGGTCAACTGATAAAATACAATCGGGGAAGCAAGCACGTACGGAACTTTAAGTTTAGGGTTCCGTAGCGTAAATATAGGACCCTTACTTTGTTCAATTGGTCGTTATCTATATATAAAATGCACAGGAATTATCCTGTTTTAAATAGGGTATCAAACATTTAAATATTTCCAAAATCTTTGTACATTACATTATTACAAGTTGCAAAATAAAGTATCAAACATTCCAATTATCGTAATTATACATATTATTAAACTGAACATAATAATTTGTACACATATTAATATTATTATTTATTATCATAGAAATAAAGTTGCATAAGTGCTTGCTCGTACTACAATCCCAGAAATTCGAAATAATACATTTCATTTGTAAGCTATTACAAGTATCTAGATACATGTATCCAAGAAATCCTACAAACTAAATCGAAAAAATAATAAAATGCATGTTAATTGAATAAACAGTATAGGCCCTTTGTAAAATGTTACAAATATAATATATGAGGAAGACGAAATTAAACTTTATGTCAAACATATTGCACTAATTACAAGGACTGTCGAAATTCTGTATCAAATACATGGACGTTGTTAGAGATCGCACGGACAGGCTGCGATCCGTTGAACGCGAGAAATCTAACGCACGACGCAGCCTGTTGGAGCGAGCTCTAAAGCTTATTCACACTATGCTCGTAATTTAGTCGATGGCAAAAAAAAACTCGACTAAAGTAGAATTGATTTGTTCATACACGTCTAGCTACTAACCCCACTCGACTATATCACTGGCACAATGCGAACGGTAAAGTTACACAAGTTTGTTCGGCGTCGTCGAGGTAAGCAATCGTCACATCGCAAGAATCGCTCCACACGTAAGTATATTGATTCAATTCTTACAAGCTCACGTACACCTAAACTTTACACATAGTCTGGACTAGGTTCGGTGCCCGACTGGTTACCTCGACCGACCACTGGCAGGACTTGATATGTTTGACTTTCGACAACAAAAAATATATGACAAACATCTGTATATAAGTAGTAAAATAAAATAAAAATGCTGTAAAATGTACTTAACTGCGCTATATAATAAATGTAACTTCCCATTGTGTATGGCCCAAGATACAATATTATATTTTACTACTGGTACGAGTACATAAGCGCTTTACAAATCATTATGTAAAATCATATCAATGAATCACAACATCGACTACGCTAATCGACAAAACAAATCGCGTAGCTTAGCTCCTTATCCTAGTTTCAAAGGCCTTGTAACTAACTACCCTTATATCCTTTAAGAATTCCGATTATAAGGTCACCATTTCGTTACGAATACAGCTTCATTATATCACTTGAGAACAAATCAACTAATTACACAAAATGTAACTTAAATCGAATTATTTAAAAAATAAAAAAAATGAACGAATGACATTTGATTCTGTAGAAAAATGTTAAATTATTTTAGTCACACAAGTTCGCTTAATCTACAGTTTCGAGGGGGAATTTTTGTGCGAATAGCTCGCTCGTCGCGCAAGATCGTACGAGCCGCGAAAAATTCGGCCCTCGAAAGCTAACGAGTCGTTTTCGGTAAAACGATCGGGGATCGTTCCCCGAACGGTGGTCGAGGGTTCCCTAACGCTAAACGAGACTCACAGGCACTAACACCGACACACCCGAACGTTCACAATTCCACTACACGCTCGTATAACTTAGTCATAGAGTATATTGAGATCAATAGGGCCTGGCTAGGAACAGACACGACAGCACGGGTACAGTCACACGCGATGGTCGCGCTCGTCGAGCGACACGTCGGAGTCGCGGTCGGGGCGCAGCTCGCGCTCCAGGTCCAGCGAGCGCCGCTCCAGCTCCAGGCGCGCGCCGCCCGCTCCGCCGCGCCGCCCCGCCTCTAGGGACGACACCTGCGAACAAAAAGTATCTATTACACATGCTCTCAAACTCCTATAAGCTTTATCTTCTTCTTTCTTTTAGTGTCAATTGACTACACTCTATGTCCGACCAGTAACTTGCTAGGTACCTGGACGGCTCTGTCATTCGCCTCGCAACTGGTGTTTTCTACAATCTCTCTAAAGCTTTTGATTGCGTACACCACGATACGCTTTAGCGGAAACTATGTCATTACGTTGTGCAAACTGAAACCCTGAATGTAATAGATTCGTATTTACATAATAGATTCCAATGTATAGATGTGAATGACGCGAAATCTTCCGGGCTACCTATTTTGCTAGGTGTACCTCAAGGCTCAATACTGGGTCCGTTTTTATTCTTAGTTATATTTATATAGGGTTTAAGCGACATTACTGATTTAATTGGATTTCAGGAGCTCTAGGTTTAACAAAGCCAAAACTAGATTAATGGATTTAACTGAATGTGTTGGCACGTACCTTGGCGAGGCGACGGGCGTCGGGCGGACGCTAGGAGGGTGCGGGCAGGTGCGGCAGCTTGGCGGCGGCCCAGTAGCGCGCGCAGGCTCCGCTCGCTCCACTCACCGCGCTCACTGCGCTCACTCCGCTAACGCCGCTCGTCGTGCTGCCGCCCCCGCTCTCCTCCGATAGCGCCGCCTGCAGTTTCGCTTCTGGGGAAAGGATACAATATTAATATCATTATCTGTTTGCGTGCAGTATGGACATGTCCTACCTTGCAAAGAGGCGGCGACTGAATCAGTTTTTCTCCGATAATCCTGATTAAGATCCACGAGCCCTGTAAAAGGTATGAATATCCAGACTTGAAAAAGCGGTATACTTCAGAAGCATCAGACTAGATGATGTTATCTCCGTGCGTCCGTTCCAAAGTAGGATTTTCAGCATGCAGGTGTTTAATGACTTCGGAAAAGGCTTCTGTCACAAATCACACTTTCCCTAGAATGTTCGGTCCGGCCAGTACGTAAAGATCGTGGACTGAACTCCGGACACCGGATAGATACCCTACTAAAATTACTGTTAAAGGTATGGTGTCCGCAGCCGGTCCGCAATATGTCTGGAACGGTTTGACTGAACTTTTAACGTATTGGCTAGAAGAGTGTTACAAAATATAAGGCAGTATACTCACTAGCGACTTGCGAGGCATTGAAGGTGACGGGTGTGCGCGCAAGCGGCGTGCGCAGCGAGCCCCCCCGCGCGCCGCTCCCGCCCGCCCCCGCCCCGCCCGCGCACCCGCCGCTCGTCTTCGAACAAGGAAAGAACATTATGAGCCTATGAACTAACCAAATGAGAAATACCTTCGTATACCGCCTTCAAAGAGAGAGCTCTCATTACGGTTGCTATGTGATAGTATCGCTTACTGAGTGACCACACTTATCGACGTAGAATAGGCTTGAGGCGATAACGTCGCGTCATTCGAACCGAATCGAGGCCAATGATTTTTTATTTTGATTTTTTGATTTTTTTTTGGCCGATTACCAGCTCATGTTAACTCCGTGTCGATTAGTGTTGTCACTCTCTAATTATTAAGTAATATTCAAAAGAATTCAGCATTTAAACGCATACAATATATTGCACGATGTATAGCTGCGTGTAAACATGCGATAAGCAGCATAGTAACCAATACAGGTTTAGGCTGAGCATATTTAATGCAATCGCATAAAAGCTAGATTTTATCGGTCAATAAGCGTGGCTCACCAGTTCGAGTGATCTAACACACTTAATAATACTAAGGACAAATAACACGAATGAAATTGAATGCGATCAATACACATTCTAGAAATGTTAGTAGAATATTCCAATAGCAATAATGACACTAATTAGATAGCACATCTAAACATCTAATCACGTTCAGTTTCATTGGTGAAATTCGTCCTTACTCTCTTTTCTAGTCAGTCCATCTGCCAAAATAACATAACATCACGCATGTAATACCCGAAGGGTTAGGCAGAGGCGTACCTAATAGTACACCCACATTTCGCCAGTTATGTTAAATTCCCATGTTATACGAGCGAGCCTTTTGCCACCAACCGCTACTACTAAGAAATTCCTGATGGATAGACCCAATAAAAATTTCCCGACCCGGGAATCGGACTAAGGACCTCATGCGACCACTAGACCAACGAGGCAGTCCAGATCTACCAAAATAAACAGTTTGAAATACAAACCAAACTACTGCAAATACGAAAGCAACATTCAAAATGCCCCAAAAGCCAGTGCCCCATATATTTACAGCAAACCTATAAAAACTGTGACACCGTTTGTCAAAAACGCAGCGATAAACTAAACGCTTCACTAACTAGGGCAGCAGATAATGATCTATATAATCTATTCCAATCCTTGTTTTAAATTGATGTTATTATTTCCACTTAAAGGAATATCAACTTTATGTTAGTATTGAATTAAGTTGATTTCTGAATAACAAGTGTTTTTGAAGGGCTCTTAAATAGTTCTGAGGTTGTAGCGGAAACTGATCTTTATACACGGGAGTTACAGTTTTTTTTTCACTGCTTGTATCTGTTTGGGCAAACAGATCTACAAAATGTAAACGCATACGCAATACGTCTATGTATAGTGCATGTTGCATAATTATCGCGTGATTTCCCAAATTATAGTATTATGCGTCGGAACGTAACTATGCAAATTGAGTAATAATCGAAGTTATTGTGGCATGTTGACAAACTAGCTGGTGAGAGGTATAAATGGTGATTGGAGACTATTTATTAATTTTGGATATCTCTCAAATTTTTATCTAGTTATCGCCTTTATGCTGTAATGATCTAATGATAGATTTTTTCTCGTACAAAGGAATAGATTCTGATTCGTATTATATTTATGACTGAATAAATTTTGGCAAAGGAATTGCCAAAATTTATTGGAAAAACAAATGCTTTTATTGCAAACAAAATTCAATAAACCCAATTCTGGGTTAAGCTCGCCATTTGCAATTTGTATGTTTTATTTTGTGTGCAATAAAGAATAAGAATGTATTTATTCCTTTATGACTAATCCAAGGGACTCTCTGTAGTCATCTTGATCATAAATCAACGCCTTTATAAAAAAATACCCAATAGTTAGTCACAAAACTATGACTTCAATCTTCAATTCTAAATCACTTTTCTATATTTACCTAACTGAACTCATCTCACATATAGTAAAATCAAAAAAACCTAAATTGTAATCACCCTTCTAAAAATAGGGTAGAGCCTAACCATCTGAATCACAGAAGAAAACCCGTAACTTCCACGTAATCCCAAACTACCCTACCAAATCGGACATCTGTCCATGTAAAAGTAACACTATCTGACATAATCTGTCTGTCACCTTTTTACGCATCAACGGTTAAACAGATTTCGATGTTCGGCGCACTGACAGCCTCTAGCTCATGGCTTTAGGACATAGGAAAATCTTTAATACCGGTAGTGTGTACCTGAAAACAGTTTTACGTCCGTCACATCTCAGGTCCAGTTGAAAACCCGAGTCGGGCACTAGCTGCTCGGCAGTTCGCAGAACTAGGCCCATTTGGCGCAGCCGTGACATACACATATATTTTTATATTTAATTTTTTCTGTTTAGATTTGAGTTTTTTTTTAAATCTTCGACAGTAGATACAAGTAGTTAGTGGCCAGAAAGTCTGACAACCAGTCTTACTAAGGGGTATCGTATTAACCGGTAATAGCTAGGTTGTGGAGGTCAGATAGGCACTCGCTACAATGTATGTAAAAATATCCTATTCTATATTTTCCCGTGGGACAACTACCAATCTCCACGCGGACAAAGTCGCGGGCAAAACCTAGTATTACTAACTGACGTTTATAGTTAATATATAATAATCTAAATATAACAGACAGTCAGCTGTCACAGTTCGCTGGAGAAATCCATGTGCATTCATTGAAGTGGGCAGTGCTCACTCATAGGTGAAGGGTAGCTATACTTAGAATTGTTGGATGACTGCATATGTCATGGCTCTGATTGGTATTGAACTTGAGAAATGAGTTGCTTTGAATGATTTCAATTGCATATTGGGGTTAAGGTATCATAGTAAGAGGATTCTGGAAGCAAGATAGTCAGTTGCAAGTCGCACTATGTGAAATACCAGCATTCAGCTGCTACCGGTTAGACTAGAAGCCGATCCCAATATAGTTGGGAAGACGTTGTTTGCATTTTATACTCATAGTACCGGAGTGACTTACTGGTGTTCAGGTGCACCGTAAAATACAGGTATTCAGCTGCATCCGGTTAAGACTGGAAGCCGACCCCAACATAGTTGGGAAAAGGCTAGGCGGATGATGAGTACTGAGTGACTTAAACTCATGTCACACAAATACTGAGTAGAACTACGGAAGTCTTATGCAAATGACTGAAGTGTGTTCTGGTGTTTTGATAATGAAGTATTATAAGATCGATGGCAAGCCAATGGAAATGTATGACTAGGCAGTTTTTTGATTCGAAGATCATTCTAAAAGAAGGTCAGTTTAACCAATTCATTAAGCGTTGCATTACTTAAGCAAACAGACAGCAGCAGTTCGAATCCAAGACTCCAAGACCACTTGCTTCGGTGAAGGAAAGCATCCTGAGAAAACCAGCATGCCTAATAGATATTTCTCGACGGCATGTATGATATAAAACCCAGTCAGAGGCCCATGGGCGGCATAAAAACTCTGACACTAGTCCGCGTATGATCGCCGTAGAAGCGAGTTTTGTCGACGGAAGAATCGACAAAATGACAGACTTCTTTTGTTGATCTGTCATTTTGTCGATGCGGTGGTCATGCTACGCGTGCTGGTTAGGCACTACACGATAAAGCAGAAACTTAAGCAAGTGCGCCGAATGCTCCAAATGTAATACAAACAATGACGAACACATTGTTGTGGTAGGAACTAAACTTTTAGGGCTATGACACACGATGCGCCGGCGCTACGTAGCGTCCCGACGGCGTTGGATCATCCTTGGCGCCACGCAAGACGTGTCAGTTTATAAAATTGGTAGTATTGCTCAGATTGTTACGATGACACAACAGTTCCGGGTACTTCGCTGACGGTTCAATGTTGCCAGGCAACTGACTGGCAGCGGATAAAAGAAACTGACATCCTAACTAATATTTTAATGAGAAAATGTTTCTTTTTTCGTTTGTGTTCACTTCTTCGTATGAAGGTGGACAAGGCAAGAAGAGTATGTAAGGATCGTACAGGTCGCGTTCTGTGGTTTCTGCCTACTCCCATGGGCAAAAAGCGTGAGTTTATGTATGTATGTATGTCCACATCTTTAAGTTTGAACGGATTCTGTTGATATTTTAGCATACGGATAGACCAAGACTATGATATATAGATACGTTTTATACCGGTAGGACGATTCCGTAGATTAATTCCAGAATTTTCTGACCTCTTCGCGAGCAAAGCCGCTGGCAAAATTAGTTCAAAATAAAAACAATATTGCTCCTGACTGCCTAGACTTATTCATCAAACCATGCACACAATAAGAACGTACTTATAATCTACATAAATTAAAACAGAAAAAAATATTTGCAACTAAAATAAAAATAAACTTATAATTAACTGCTTGTGGTAATAAGACAACTTTAAAGAGAAGAAACGAATAAATAAATTTAGAGTGCGCAAAAACAACACTCTAAATTAATTTATTCGTACCAGCGGTACTCTCACATAATTAATTTCCAAAGATAAGATTGCAGATCAGAATCTCGCAACACTAGGACTACTCTCGTTGTTACAATGTTGTTGCACGCAATTTATACAAAAACGAAGTCCATTCCTGAATATTTACATCGGCTTAGATTCCAACCCGCACTCAAGATGTCTTGTTTATCGTTTCGAGAGCAGCCTAAAGCGAGAATCTGATAACACAGCTCAAAAAATACGTCGCATATTCCCACAAACAAATCAACCAAAAAAAAATTCAAAAAAGCAAAATAAAACAAACCTATTTGTCAGTGCACTTAGGGTGCGCGAGCCGCTTGGCATGGTGCGCTATACTAACGTGGTTGGCAGGCAACGAGTGCGGCA
This sequence comes from Noctua fimbriata, assembly GCA_905163415.1. Classification (NCBI taxonomy): domain Eukaryota; kingdom Metazoa; phylum Arthropoda; class Insecta; order Lepidoptera; family Noctuidae; genus Noctua; species Noctua fimbriata. The sequence continues at coordinate 6,803,827 of LR990946.1, forward strand.
GCGGCAGCGGCAACGCCTGCGCTGGCTCGTCGTCGTGCGGCGGCCGCGGCAGGCGCCGGCGCAGCCACGCGTGGCGGAGCGCTTGCGCGGGCGTCAAGCGCTTCTCTGGGTCCCATTCTAGACACCTGGAATTGTAAAAGTATACAGTTAGTAGAGCTTGACGATGTATGGGACCTACCCGGCTAAATGGATACCCAACCTTAAAATGGTAGCCGTCTCACACTGGATACAGAAAGCGGATGATGAGCAACTGGATGAGAGTTGCCGAGAATACAGTTAAGTGGCGTGCAATTGAAGAGGCCTATGTCCAGCATTGGACTGCGATAGGCTGATGATGATGACAGAAAGCGGAGGACAGGGTTTTGACAAAACTCTCTTTAAATGTGGCCTATTTCTAGTAATGAATTCGAAAGGCTAATTGATTGAATAAGAACCATATTGCTAGATCTACAAGGTTGAGTTGAGGTGAGACAGTATGTGTTTTGGATCGCTATCTTTTGTGTTCTGAAATTGGTACTAGCTATCGTTGGTGCGATATATTTGATAGCAGTCTTGACGGATTCACGGATAGACAAAAGCTATAAAAAATAAATGTATAAAGGTTTGTGTAATGTGTAACACTGGTAACACACGAAAATATTCGTAAAGTCCAGACTAAGAATCCCGATACAGGTACACACTGAATATTTATTATAGGTACGTAATATTTAAAAGTCTAATGCAATTGTATTCCCACGGAGTAATGGCAAGTGCTAATTTATATGCCGTTTCTCGCTTCGATTGCAATAAAGATTTCAACAAATTGACATTCTTGAGGTGATCGTAGCAGGCTGAAGACACCTATAAAGCCTTTGATGTATGCCTGTTTTAATTAACACTAACCTGCGTGAATAAATGCCTAAATAAAAACACACTATTGAAGAAGGTTTTATGAAGTTTTTAAGCAAGAAATACGAAAAAAAAGACAAAGTGCGGAAATACTTATTTATACTATAAATAAAAACTACGGGTTTTTCCACAGAGAAAAGACAACAACTTCAGATGCAAGACTTTGTATATTTCACACATCCTTTTAATATCAATAAAAGTAAGTTTAATGACGAATCAATGCTCTGTACTAGGAAAACAGACATCTAAGGCGAATTACATTTCAAACTAATAAAGAAATTTTCCCCGATTACTTTGGCTCTCCCAATTTTATTCGTCGAAGCTAAACCACAAGAAAAATTTAAAAAATGCGACAGCTGTTTCTACATTTTTCCTGTTCAACGAGACTTTCAAGTAGGTGCTCCTTGCCAAATTTGGCACCTACACGGTCTGGTCCGTACTGAAAAGAATCATGTATGGCTAAAACGAGCTTTATTCAAAGAACTGGCTAATAGGAGGAACTTCAAAAATCACCCATTGTTCAGTGTCTTGGTGGTAAAACCTAAACATTCATTACAAAAAGTTAACATGTGTTTGAAAAAAATAATAATTTCCACGAATCGGACACCAGAAAAAACTCAAGATTTCTTGGTCTCGGTCTGTTTAAACGCATTATGGCTTAAAATCATAAAACATGTAGCCACTGTTACTTAATTGAAAGCCTTAATAAAAGTGTGCTGCAGTGGCGAAGGTTCCTTAGAACTCGATTCCTGTCGGCTTCCCTTTGAAAAATGGCACAATCAGTATTCTACAGACAAATAATATGATCACATTAAAGATGTACTCCGGCTTACCTCTTACAAAAATTGACCCTTCGCTACTGGTGTGCTGTTCGATTTTCTACTTTCTAGCGTTGAACTTTTAACATTTATTAAGGGGAGTCGCCTAATGTAAGCGAAATAAGGGAATAAGTTTTATTTGTAGAAATACTAAAAGCTTACCTTCTAATAAAATCAATGAAAAATTTGTCTTGACAGCCTTTAAGGGCCGTGACAAAACTTTTTGACCCTGGAGGTCCTCTAGGCTTGCCTCTTCTTGACATTCCTGTAAAACAAACAATATTATCATTAAAGAAAGTTAAACAATAAAACACAATAGTCCGACAAGGTGCCTAGTCGCGTCGTCAAAACCAAAACGATGTGAATGACGTGTTTTTAGCTCTTATTGTATGGAAACAAAACTCTTCGGAGAGTCGATAGGAATGGTCACTCCACTCCCTAGTCAAGTTAAGTTTTGAATGTGTGATTAAAATTAAACCTGTATCAAAACTGCACGTCTATTTAGTTTTTCCGAAATGGACAGAGTTCTCAGAAGCTGGCATAATTTGTGTTTTAGGATCATTTTAAATGGCGAGTTCACGTTTGCAAACTTCAGTCCTGTGCAACTTTAAAAGTGCTTTGAGGAAAATTAAAGCAAAAAATAAACACGCACATACATTGCATTTTGTAGAAGCACCAAATATTTTGTAAATGTAATTTAATGACAAATTCTGCTATGATTATGTCAGTTGAATTTGGCTATCAACCAAAACTACCAGACTGGTTACTCAAAACACATTGATTACATCCGCGACATTGCCTGTATGTTTTCACTAGCGGTAGTTAATTTTGGAAATACAAGGCGTAAACGGACCCTTCACGCAGCCGTCAGCCAAGCATTAGGTACATCAAACTAAGTAACCCTATGCTAAAATTATTGTTGGGAAACGACGTTTATCTTTGGGGTGAAAAGTCACGATTTACGGTAAAACTCAATGTAACGTATTCAAAACATTGTGCAGATGGATGCATTGAATAGTACGGGATTCGTGGAGGTATTTTAAAGTAAAGTATAACTTTACATAAAAAATTGAATTAACAAGAATCTTGTGAAAAAGCTGGAACTTTGCCCCCAATATCTCCGTAACTCGACGGTTCCCAGGTATGGTCCAGAACAAAAAAGCGATCGCAAAGACGGGGAGAACAATTAATGCCTTTCGGCTTCGTTAAGGGTCTATTTACACCCTTTATAAGTAGGTAAAAATAAAAATCTGTGTGTACTATTGGGTAAACTTCTGTCTAATCCTTAAGAGATTACAGGCGTGATGATGTTGTTGCTGTAACTTAATAATTTTATCAAAAAGATGTAACCGAAAATGGACCACATATTCATACCCACAAAGTCGCTAGGTAACTTTATGTCCTATGAAATTCTTTGCCAAAAAACCACAACAAATGATAATCAACATAAAAAATAACCACAAAATGACTAATATTTATAGGTCAGACCGTCAGACAGGCAGCAGACATATGCTATATTACGTCCACATGTCGCGCGATGAGTCAGACTTGGGTCATATAATGGAAGGAGGGGATCAACATTAGCCATCACAGAAACATCCCGTAGTGCGATGATTCAGAATATTTCACATTGCAGTTTCATGACGTCGGGTGAAAGTATTGCGTGGTTCAGGAATTTCAGTAAGTGATGATGGTGTTTATTTTAAGAAATGTCGTATTTGTTTGTTGGTTTCACCATTTGTTACACATTTTCTTTAGTGACTATCGTTATCCTAAGATAGTGGTAAGATACGATTTCCGTTTGGAATAAGGTCGTGTATGGTGAAAAGGAGGTCAGGTTATGATAAGCCAACACCAGACTTGATAACCTTAATCTTTATTTCTGTAAAGTTTTTTAAGATTGAGAACAAATAAATTCATGCTGACAAGGCATACAACAAAATATGCCAGTATGCTGTAATAGATTTTTTGGAAATTCCTGTCTAGATTTATTTCTAAATAAAGTCTGCTCAAAATAACTAAACACAAATTTTCATCGATAAATACAATAGCTTCCTGTGCTAATGTTGATTAAACGCGGGTCCTGCGCACGTGCACGCTACACGCTTCAAATGGCAATGGACCCGTCACATTTCACGTGCGCGCGCAACTCGCGAACTTGTCCATAGTATGTTCCTAAGATGCACGTGCACGCGAACCGCGCTGTTCGTGCACGTGTGCAGGTGTGGATGGGCCCTAAGAAGCACTTGAACCAAAAATTTGAATGCGTCGCTAGATTCAGTCAAATTAAGACAAACGAAATTATTATTTTTTTCTCTTCTACTTCAATATCCTGAATACACTTACCTCCACTAAGAACAGTAGTGCCATCAGCCAGTGTAGTAGCTGTGCAGTACCGTGGAAGCCCTTTGCTGCTGATGAAGTTCTTGGAGCGCTTGCCCTGCTCGATAAGCTTCTGTGGTGGCATACCGAGCAGTTCGATAATGCATGCCATCTGGTCCGCTTCATCCTCGCCCGGGAGTAACGGGAACCCTGTAATAGTGGGACAGGATATTGTAGTGATGGAAGAATTACCGCCAGTTTTTCTGCAAGACGGAGGCCAAACGAGCGTAATTTGAGTACCAATCTTAAGTACCACACGGCGACGCAAAATGTGTCGCCGTGTGGTACAAACAGGACTTTAGCATGAAACCGAATGTGGCGTAAATTCTGCGACTCATTTTACGCGACTCACAGCTCAAAAAATTACGCTCGTTTGGCCTCACCCTAAGGGGTCTATGGGAAACAGACCTACAGTCATTGATGTTTTTTTTTTAATATATCAATGCCTACAGTCTATAATATTGCTATTTATTTGTATTATAAGTGGAAACTTGTAATTGGTCTTATTTCCACTATTAACTGTAATCATTATTTGTTACTGCTGTAAGTATTCCAAATAAAATCATATTGTATGAATAGAACATTTGTGACGAAAGACCAATTCTTGAGTGTCCATGTTCGCAATGCAGTTAGAGAGGAGATATATTCTGAAAATCTGAGATGAGAGATCTATTCAGCTTTGATGTTCTCGGATGCCACTCGAAGGCTTTAACTGATTTTGCAAACACTACCAGCAGCGTTTAATTTTTATGAGTAAACATATCACAAAACAAAATAAATTCACGAAATCGAATAATACCTAATTGCGTGTTATCAAATCACGTCCCTCTCATCAAATCGTCGATATCAATAACCTCAATAATGAACTCCAATTTTTTGTCATTGTCCCGTCCGCAAATTCTATTGTTTATAACATGTAATCAATTCGCAAAAGATTGTTTACATGTAATCTTAAGCCAAGACGTATAATAACAACAATAAAACATGTAGTGTAGGTTACGAACAACACATTATTTCAATGTTTATTTCTCATGTAACTCAACATTTTCAATGAGTATAGAATTTCAAGAATTATTTGAACGCATTCCAAATGTTTTCAAATTTAGTCATAGAGCTATTTAAAAGTCTTGTCAGACCAAAGATAATTGTGTGCGTTTTTTTGTGTCTGCAAAGTTAAACGGCTTAGCAAAGGGTTTTAAAGTCGATGCCATGGGGAATGAAAACATTAAAACGTTTAGTTGACGTGAAAAGGCGGAGGCAAGGTTCGTTTATGGGGTTCGTTACGTTAAAGTGAATGGGAATTCGATTGTGCTTTTTTGAGCGGTTCTTAACGATGGGGTATGACTGCGCTTTGTAGTTTTGGGGCAAACTCCCGCTTAATGACACACAGGCCCAGACGGAGATAGTGGGATAAACTGGACCCTTTTAACAAAGATTATTCCTTGGCACTTCGGAACAGACAGATGTTGAAGGGGTAGGGAGGCTTTTGCTCACCAGTGGAACGTTACGGGCTAGTAATAATGATACAATGTCGTAGTTTTTATCTAATGTCGTAATTAAAGACTAACAAAACATAAGTCATATATTTTTTTGGGAATTTTCAGAAAAGAATGACTCTGACGGTGTCTAAAATGAATACCAATTATTATCTTCTACACTGTATAATATTAGTGTGGATCTACCCTCCTAATATTATAAACAGGTAATGTTTGTAAGTTTGGATATAGACTCATCAAATAAAATGTTCACTGATGTAGGGCATAAACTAGTATTAATAAAGTATCTCACCTGTAAGTAGCTCCGCCAGTATGCACCCTAAGGACCACATGTCGATGGGCATGCCATACCTGGCCCCCATCATCACCTCTGGCGCGCGGTAGAACCTCGACTGGATGTACGTGTACACCCGCTGATGCTCGTAACACGAGCTTCCGAAGTCTATCACCTGGAAACAAAAGAAGAATAACGTTAGTTTTTGGTTTAAGAAATTAATCAGTCTGGACTGGTACCCATTCTTATACCAATAGGAGACAAGCAGCAACAATATTTCTAATAAGGGTGAGCCTCAACCGGGCATATATCCAGTCTCCGTGACTGCTCCTGAGAAATACCAAAGGAAACCCCAATAACACTGCCCGACGTAGGAACCCAGGACCTCATGCTCAGCTGACTAGTAGGCCAACGAGGCAGTTTCGATTTCAGAAGAAATTAATTTTTAGACTGAGCTGATAACCAATGGTCGGCCAGTACCACACTTACACCAATACGAGACACGCGTCAATAATATTTCTGGGCTACTGTGCTAGAACGAATATCACAGCAACTCAGTAAGAGAAAAGAGGAATGGCCCCGCGTAACTATGCTGAAAAATCAAGATACTTCATAACGACCACGACGGCTCTTTCAAGAGTGCACCGACTAAGAAGAAAAAATCAGAGATAGGACTCGATATTTCAATAAATTAAAGTACCGAGGACATTTTTTAATGAACGTAAATAAATTAACCATTTCTCTTGGCAGATGGTAAGTAATCACATTTTAATGATGCTAGTAGCTATAATAACTTTTTTATAGAAGCAATAATCCTTATAAGTAACGTACGGAACTCACAACACTATGACATACATTAACCTAACCTAAATACACCTGCGCCGAGTTCAACATCAAGATTGAACCCCGACCCTTGACATTCAACACGTTGATCCACGACATTGTCATCTTAATAATATTAACTAATAAAGCTTGGTATACGCTGTACAGTAGTGTAAGAGCACAAAAGTTATATCTTGTGGAATAACGATTGCAACTTTGAGCAGACTTGTGTCGTAATCATATGGGTCAACACAACTCAATATTACAGTCAGTACTAATCACTTGTAAATGTTGCTGACTGTACAAATCTCTTGAGCAAAATGGCAGAATTTATTAACTCTTCAACATAAGGAAGTTTATCACTTCATTCGCAGAAAACGATATTACGGTACATTCGTTAAATATTTTCTCTTCAAATGGTAAATAACACGGCAATTACACGTTGTTTGAAAAGCTGGAGTAACATCAAACGTTGGCGTTCTCATTCGGAAGCAATAACTTGTTTATTTTTTAATGTATTCGTAGTTGAAGAAAATCGCACTCCAGTTTTCCGTGTTTTAATAGAGTTGCGACTAGGTCACTGTGGCAGCCCGATTGAGTTGTAAGTCTTGCCTATGTTTATGGTGTGAGTTGCCCCACTTGAAGTGTTAATAGGAATACTAACCAGAAATGTGTAATACATAGCTTATGGCCGAGGTAAGTATCGAATTTGAATGACAGTTGTTTGCTGGGGAGTTTGTTCCACCACAATTGGAGCTATCTAACTTTGGCGTTCAAAAAATATGATTCTCAACCCTTTTTTTTAGGATGGGATATCATCAAATTGCTTCCCGCTCTGGGCGGAGCGGAAGGGAGTGTCAGACTTGTACTGACTAAAACCCATCCATGTTCCTTCTTTGCCCTTTGTGTTCCAGGGCCGCGGTATCTCTTTCGAACAGTCCCGCAGCCCCGGCAGGCATCGCCCCATACGGACCCCTTCCTGGTTGCTGACATCTCTTTGATGCGGGCGTGGAACACGTACACGCTGACGACACGGCCTGTCGTCATAAGAGATTCTCAGCCCTAATTTGAGTAAATGTAAATAAGATTAATCTTTGCATTGTAAATCCTTATACCATACGTTAGCGGTCGTTTGTAAGACCACTACATAATATAGTATAGTTAAGACACTTTTGTGTTAAAGTAAACATAACCTCATCAATTTCTTGAACAATCCTTGCATCGAACACGCGATGTTTTCCTCCCAAAATAACAATAGTAAGACCTTGTATAAAACAAAATTCAATGCAGAATAAAATTCGATAAAACGTTAGATATATTAATGATCTGCTAACAGGGAGATACGTCTGCGTGTATTTCTGCGCCGCAACATATTTTCTTTGATAACATTTATATTACAGTTAAGAAAAAACATCATTTTTCATTTTCTGCGATTTTGCTTCCTTATGTATGGGGATTGCAGGCGGTTACAATTGAATGATATTATAATCAATGGTGAAGTTATAGGGAGTGACTGACATGGGCCATACCTATGGCCCATGTCAGTCACTGCGTCACTGCGCCTTTGTGTAGGTACACATTCCGTTCTGATTCTATGGAATACATTTGTATCACTTCTCTCATAGGTCCTACTTTAACGGCTAGTAGAGATATTTAATAGAACAATAAATACGATATGCTGCCCAGATTCCAAATCAATTTGGATTAGGGTAACAGAACGATGTTGATGAGGTCTTCTAAAAATGTCCTTTAAACGGTAGTGATAGTCACAGGAGCATTTCCTTGACTTACTAAAAGAGCCTAGAAAACGATACCTATTAGGAACTATTTGATTAAAAAAATAATCAATATTATAACATGACTGCCCGTTGGTCTAGTGGTCGCAAACACGACTGCTGAACATGAGGTCCTGGGTTCGATTCTCGGGTCGGACAAAGTGTAATTGGGTTTTTCCATCAGAAATTTCTCAGTAGCAGCCACGGAGTCTGGATTTGCGCCCCGTTGATGGCAATAGGTTCACCTATTACATTGAAAACTTAACCGCCGAAATGTGGGTGTACTATTAGATACACCTCTACCTATCCCTTCGGGGATTACAGGCATATGATTATTACATATATTTCCACCGTAACACTTACAAAACCCGAGTGTTAACTAGACCACACTTCCAACCTAGTTACAACCCATATTCGTCATAACTCCTCGATGCGGTATTTCAACTCTGTTTACAAGTCAAATTATTTTAGAGTGCCTTTATTGACATACGCACCCCCCTAACACGACCTAAATTCTACTTGTTTATATTTTCAACATAGCCCAGAAATGTTTACGTCAAATCGATTATGTATTTCTAATGTATTTCGCTAGTCGGCTTCAAAATGTCGATTGATATATCTCAACATTTTGTCTGCATAATATGATGAAGTTTCTATTAAAAAACTGAGGAGCCTATACATAATATGAAGATTCTGACCAGCTATTTTTCTTCGAACGAGCCTGTAATCCTGCCAGATGCACATGAACATACACATTTACAAATAAACCCTCCTCATGAGTCACTCTATCTATTGCTGAAAACTGAATTACAATCCGTTGCGTAGTTTAAAAGATCTAAGCGTACAGACAGCGGGAGCGACTTTGTTTAACACTATGTAAAGATTCCAAGATTTCCAATTATGATCAACGTTTGACTACTGCTTTCATGTGAAACGAAGACAACAAATGTTTCCTATGTATTGAGGCTTCTTTGGCTTGAAAACGAGAAACGGTGAAGGACAGCGACATGTCCCAGAACCTAAAATTCGAAAACGTATGACATGACATCAAACAATCCTCACTGGGTTCATGTGGTGGATTACCGACACGGTCTCATTCCTCTCAAAAAGAGGAGGCTTGTGTCCCAGCAGTGGGAACATTATAGACTAATTATACTAGACCAGGATATATCAGGCTTTATAAAATTCTCATGTATGAATAAGGCGTGAATTATACACAAACGGCGTAAGGTGATGGTGCGGAGCAGGCATGATGCCGCTTCAAAATGTACATAGGTGACGTGTCGTGAATGACACTCAAGCGGCGCGGCGCAGGCACGCCGTTCTTTTTTTTTGTTACACTTTCCACGCCTGCGCCGCGCCGTCACCTTACGCCGTTTGTGTATAATTCGCGCCTGACAGAACTGTTGACACAACCACAATGCATCCTCGTTTGAACTTTTATGCGCAATGTTTATACAATGCGTTTTCATCTTGAAGTCAAATAGAACAATAACCCGTTTGGTTTATAGATCCAAATAACGTGCACTGCCTTACATACAATGCACATTAATAACCACAATGTTTCTAGAACATACAGGATCAAAGTAACTACGTATCTATATAATACTTAGAAAACAAAGCGGTAATATTTCAAACGTCAACTCGAGAAAAAATGGTAGTTGTAAACAATCAATTTATTAACACTTGAAGTAACGACTCATGTTATATGTAATAGATTTCTGGATCAATCGATCTATAAAAACGCTTGGGTATCGGATGGCGATTGAATGCGGCACGCGTGTGCGCACGCAAGGGTACGACAGTGTTGCCATACCTATTAATCGTTTGACGTTTCTACCGATATGGAGACTGGCTAGCGACAAGACCTATACGTTCGTGGAAATACAGACAAGTGTGATGGATGAGAAAGTTTTAGAGAATATGCATTAGAACTAGAAATATTCGTCAAGTTCTCATAGAACCCATCGTCATTATCATTCTCGTGCCCTTATCCCAATCTATTTGAGGTAATAACGGCATGTCCTCTTCCGTCACCCCGTTTCTAGCCATACCATCTTTCAAACAGTCCGTCCATCGTTTCCTTGGTCTTCTCCCTACTCTTAAAGCTATTCACATTCATTCTCAAAACATTTCTCATGACATTTTCCCTATTCCTCATAAAATCCTAGATATAAAAAGGAAATGGAAGCTTTTAAAATTAAAAGCTCAAAAGACATTTGAGTAAACATTTTTTGTGCATCTTTCAATCAAATTATTTTATTTCTACGAATTGCTTATTACAAATGGCAACACCATGTCAGCGTTTGACGCACGCGCAAGTTCCGATCAACGCGCTTCAATGGTCCATTGTCTACTGATTACGTTCTTACGACTTTATCATAACCCCATAACCGAGCTCTTGGAATTGAATCCAAGGCTTCTCATATAAGGCATGACCGAGAATTATAGAAAATCAATTTGTATCGGTGTCTGTCTGTGGAACCTTAACACCCCGGAATGTTAATCGTAGTTTTTTTGCGATTTGAAGACCGATTCATTGATAAATGGTATTTAGTTCTGTAAATTGGTTAAAAATCCATTTGCACGTCAAAAATAAACTAGTTGGTGTTGGTATTGTTATATCCTATTCGATTGCTCTGAGAAGATACACCGAAACCAACTTAGAGGTCAGTCTCTTTTAAAGACTCAGCTAAATCTTGATCAGGTCATGAGGACAATGTAGATTAGTGTCTGGGATGGACCTATCAGAAAAGAACGACACAGTGGATTTGTCCAGTCAGAGCACGCATTTGTCTAAAGGTAATCGTGTAGCTCAACTCGTTCCAGAATTTTTTATTTTTTAGGTCACCGATATGGTGCAAGCATTTTGTTATGCTCCAGTCTCGACGTATGCATTTCTCGGAAGTCTCGAAAAACATCTGATTGATTTATAGCATCTATCATTAAGATTGATTGGCAATTCGCCGCACTAAATAATTATGATGGGGCTTGACAGCATCGGGAGAAATAAAGACAGCAACCGATGCCAAAGCGTTGTTGCAAAAATTAGTAATGATGCTCTGAACAGACAAATCTACGTCAATGAACCGAGTAATACTTCACAATAATGATGTATTCCATAGAAAAATTATTTTGACAGCACTAAATGGGGGACAGAGGCCAATGCTTGTATTCCACGAAGCGCCACAGCGTCATTGGCAGGGCTCCAGTGATTGTCATCGGTTTATGTATCATATTAAGGGGACAGGTTGTGACCGAACTATGGTTTAGTCATAAAGTAATGATTGTGCGTATTAATATAAGAGATACAAACCGCTTTGTGGTAAAATATGATTCTCTATGTGTAGTAAATGATAGTAGAAATGTTTATTTCTTCTTAGTTATAGAGACATTAGACAAAGAGTCTGGTGCCAAAGTTTGGCATAGAACTGAATCACTTGTCACGATACGACGGCATGGTGACTAAAGAGCCTGATATTAACCGTTTTTACGGTGATTATAATGTGCATAATATACGAAAGTGAAAGTAGAAAGTAGGTAGGCCTTAAACCGAAAACATCTTTAAGTAAATTAAATACAGTGAAGGTGTTAATCAAAGGAAAATATACCTAGAGTTTTTTCAACTCAGAAAAAACTACACATTCGGGCGCCATGATAAACATTGGCATGACGTATGCCAATATTTACTTACGCTATGCCAAAAGCTACTTTTTCTGCTCTTTGGCAGTTTTTTAACGGCACTAATTAGTAACTAAACATTGTACTGAAAGATTGGTTCTGGTTCCCCGAAGATGCCACAATTCCGCTTAGAAAATTATATTTTTTTGCAAGAAAATGATGAATGGCGCAGTTAACTTCTGTTTAGGAACGTAAAGATCATGCTTTGCATAAAATAAGAAATATTGTCTGATGAAATAAACATTTTTCGTGAACTGTTGCGTTCAATTTTGTAATGAGCGTGCAATTTTATTAGTTGGAGATATTTTTTCCCATTTTCCAAGAAACGAAGTTTGCAGTTTCGCTATTGTAATATTTTCCTCCAAACCAGAGCTCATCAGAAATAGAACCGTAACAAATAATTTACTGAGTTCTTATGACGTCAAGTGCCTGTTAATTGTTTAGTACACACGGCGGCACATCAAGCTATACATAACCAGTATAACCTGACTTCGCTTTGTATGAGCTTCCCGTACGATGAGATATCAGCTTAATTTGGTTATGCATAGCTTGATTGGCCGCCGTGCGTACATAGGAATTAATTACAGTACAAGAGCAAAACCAGAGCTTGAGAATAGAAACCCTTTGTCGATTTACCCAGTAACCTGTTCTCATTGCTTTGCGTAAGTAGTACATAATTCCTCTATATTTGTCACCTCCTTTGCAAAATTGCCGCCGAATCCGCCAATAAAATTCACACCTACCCTCATTGACATAAAATCGAAAATTGAACTGTAATCAAGTTGTTTGGCGGTAGTTGCATACAAATCACGTATTGTATGTCACAACTTGATGCAGAAATTGCGGGATCGGTTAAATTTACAAGGTGACGTCACAGGCTTGAAATCGATGTGTTCCTCACGAGTCACGGGAAGGGAAATGTGACGTAATAAATCAAGTTGACAACACGCTATTACATGTATGTGGCGCTCCTGTTTTGGGGGTAAGGCGAAATAGCGAGGAGAATTCTAGACGAAAGTGACGACATGTAAGGAATACCAGTGTAGGAGTAAATGGTGCAGCTATATCCGTCTAGAAATGCCTTAAATGTTTGTGTTTCGTTAGACCACGTTTAAATGAGCAGTAGGGGTATTATTTATTCAATTAAAAATAGACATAGACGCTAGCGCCAGGAAAGTAATTTTGTGGCAATAACCTGAATTTTGAAGTTCAAATAAACCAATCTAGGCATAATAAAAGCTTATAAAACTAAATACACAGACGCTTTTCACTGTCAAACAAAAAAAAACTGCTCACATATTTTTAGCATTCCAGTAATTCTTAGTATTCAGTTCGGTGTTGTGAAAAAAAGGCTGATTGTAAAATTCATTTCAGTGAAATAAAATCCGCGCATCCATTTTTCCGACTCAGTCATTCATATGGTCTGCCCGTTCGGTGCTAGCGAAGCGCGCTGTTTAACGAAGGGTAGTAAATATGTATTTAAATATACGGAATTTTGTATTTCTGGGCATTTCATAATGCTGAATATGTAATTGATAATGATTGGAGGGCCTGCTCCCTTGAACAGTTTGGATAAGACTAACTTTTATGGTCCAACTTTTTGCCTACCATTTTCATCGTTAATGCCCTTTTGTATCCTTTGCTGCCACATTGCATCATACATGCAGCAAAAAGGAAATGCCCAGGTTTGATGGCCTCTTTGGTTATCCCAAGACGCACAACAAAACAAAACAAATTACCCCTAGTAACATAACAGAAAAAGTCCAAACTGTGAGCTTTAAAATAGTAGTTTCAACACATCCCACAATTTTACACCACACGGCCGAAAACAATGAATTATTTCAATAAACTACACTGTAATAAGTACTATTTTTCACACCACATGCTGCAAGTCATGTTTAAACTTAAAGCGTAGGCAGACGCATCATAGCCAATATGTTCATGCTTTATTGTACATGTGCATTCTTCGATAATCCACACAAACAGGGTCAAGTTCAAATCAATTTCTATCTAATATTAGTTTTACATATTTAATTGATTTATTGTTTTCAACGCACGATGTATTTGAAATCTGTTTGTAATTAGGTAAAGGACGGGTCTAAAATTATGTTTAATGGCTTGCAGCTGGAGTATGAATAGATCTCCATTATTATGTTTACACGTTAACTATTGTGATGTCGCCAACGCATAAAGGAATATTCCTGAAGGTTTCTCCAACCCTCTGGAATATTCATTTATAGCTAGGATTCTCCTTCTCTTGTCGCAATTTAATTAGGGTCGGCACATCATGTCTTCTTCTTCCATACTTCTTTATTACTCGTCATCTCAGTAGTCTGACACCTTTGAAGCCATATCATCTTTCACACGGTACATGATTCTGCATCTTTCTGCTAAAAATTAACGAGAAATCCCATTTACAGGCGATAGGTATATCGTCGGGTGCGTGTATCTGCACTACGTGTAGATTTACATGGGAAGGTTATAAGTTTATATATTTTTTTTATTTCAACGATTTATGATCTCATTTTTACATGAATAGTAACAATTCATGTGTTTTATGTATTGTCTATTAAATTCATTAATTTAGTCGCTACGACAATGTGTAATTGAAATTGGCTACATTTTTCAGATACGCGGAATTATCCAACTAGTTCCGCGGATTTGCTCTATCCCCGACGATATGGAAAGTTGAATATCCGAAAGGGACATATACATTTTGACAGATAAATATTGATCTGTCACGGAAATTCCTAAAACATTTTCCTTAAAGCTTTTTTTGCATTGTTTGGAAATCGTAATAGAAATGTTTCAGAGAGCTTGAGACCTTTACGTCATAACATAATTCTTGGCGTTTGCCGCGCTTTTGTTTATAAATCGCGAGGAAAGTCGTAATGTAGCTGTACTGTTGGCTATAAAATATCAATTGTTCGCTGTAACACATCGTTTAACCACTAATTTAGTATTTGGAAAATATTATTGTTAAAGACTTTGGAATCTTTTGGCCTTAAAGTCTATAATTAACAGGCTAGCAGCTGCATTGTTTTAATGCTTAGCTGCTTTAGATCGACGGCTTTAATGAGTCCTCCGCCTTGCCCCATCAAAGGCACACTAAGGGTCCACAAAGTCCTAAGAATATCGCACAGGTTATTTGCTTTAAAAAAACCATAATCCACGTAGGTATTCCGCTACTAATTGAACCAATACGTGATCAACCTTCAGAATGTTCCATTTAAATTGATACCTTCGCGAGGACTCATAAAAGCGATCGGTCTATAGTTATGGTGTTACAACATTTTATTAGCTGTTCTTTACACTCACATTAGATGTACGATCATTTCTCTTGGATCCTACAGACAAGGTGGTATACCGTCTAAAGAGAAATGATAATATATTGATAAACTAACAAGTAAGTTATGATATTATGATGCCTCATTGTCTCTGCAGATGTGTATAAGCGGCGATCAGATACTATCAGGTCGATCACCTGCAAGATTGTCATTCATACATCGTACAGATGCCAGTAACCAAGCTACCCGAAACTGACAAATTTTCCCAATCAATTTTGAACCTCATGCTTTAGCGATAAAGTTGAAAATCTATTAAAGAAATTTAACAGATTGTGGTAGCTTGATGTGCTGGCTGTCTGTACATAAACTCCCGTTTTTTCCCATGGGGGTAGGCAGAAATTACAGAACACCACCAGCTACGATCTTTACGTACTCCTGTGTCATCCAATGATATAAAAAAGCAATCACCCCGCATGTGCGTACGATTCCAAGCCCGGTGCTAATCCGAAGATGAGAAGCACATGTTTACTGTAATCTCATAAGAAAAACCATAGATTTTACCTCCTATAAATCCATCTAAAAACTCTTTTAAGTTCTAAATCCGTTTCCTAAATTCTCGGAAATGAAAACTCTATTTTATTCCCTGTATTTTAGGTGTTATGATGATAGAAAACAAACGCCCAGACAATTGTTTGGAAAACAACACTTCCTTGATAATATTTATAACTTTCAATGAAGAATCCACTATTCTGTATTACAGTCGGTATTGTTTACAATGGTAGATGTATCTCTGAATATCTATGAATGGATGAAGGTTGATGGATATCATATGGAGGAAGTGGAAAGATTGGGTGTTATGTTTATTGAATTCATGCGGATTAATGTTGAATTATAGGGTTTATCCATTTACGTAATGGTAATTGGAATAGAATGGAGAAATCAATAGAATCGGAATCAGAGGCAGGTTGTCATCATCTTCCTGCCCTTGTCCTATTCTATTTGGGGTCGGCGCAACACGTTTTATTCTGTCATTCTTCCCTGTCAGAGGACGTCACGGCATAAAAGAAAATAAAAGAAAAGAAAAATATATTTATTCACACACATCACACACACACACATCATCACACACACACATCACACACACACACATCATCACACACACACATCACACACGCACACATACATTATACATATCACATCATCACAGACACACATCACACACGCACACATACATTATACACATCACATCATACACACATGTCACATGATTTACTGCTTTCTCTTTCATATCATCAGGGACAGCGTTATAGCAGACAAAAAACGAAAATAAATCATAACTTCGTTTTACAAGCAATAGACGTTATAAATATCGATCATGTTAAGGTCTATGTAAACTAAAATTATGCAAATGCAACTACAAAGTTTTCACGATATAAAAACACACATCGCATAAGCAACATTTGTTTTAGCAAAGATACTTTACACATCAAATTAAACTACAAAACATTAACAAATTAAATTCCTAGGCAATAATATGTGGCCTGCAGTTAGAATTTCCAGTGAACATGGCGTGTAACCTACATTGTGCATATTAGTGTCCTAGCGTTTAATATCGTTATGTCATACCCTAACCTGATTTGGTGCTCAAGGAAACAGCTTTTAGTGCTTATTATCTGGGACTGGTTTTGTTGTAAGTTGGGGATATATTTTAGTGCGCCTAGCAACAGTCATTTTGGTGTTTAATGTAACTGTTACTGGAAACAATAGCAGAGATAAGATCTTTATGATAACTTGGGTCTAGTCACCCTATTGGCACAGTCTTGTGCTTCAGCAGTAAAACTATTTCCAATAAAGGGTGTAAATAGATCCTTACCGAAGCCGAAAGGTACTTGTTCTCCCCGTCTTTGCGATCATTATTTTTGTTCTAGACCATACCTGGGAACCTTCTAGTTACGGAGATATTGGGGGTCAAAGTTCCAACTTAATCACAAGTTTTTTTTTTAAATACATGTTTTTAATGTAAGATTTTTACTTTAAACACCTCCACGACCCCGTACTATGCAATCCATCTATCAGCATAATGCTTTGAGTGCTTTTCATCGAGTACTATCGTGATTTTTGACCCCAAAAAAAAAAGTCGTTTCCTAGCAATAATTTTTGCGTAAAGTTACTTAGTTTGATGTACAGAATGCTTGGTTGACGGCTTCGTGAAGGGTCTGTTTACACCCTGTATACAGATATTCTACTGAAATCATCAATCCGTTTACCAACGCTATTCATTTGCTATTCATCAAAAGATCGATTTTTGTGTCTGTCTATGACGCACGAAGGCACAAAGTGGTCAGGATATATGTCACCTGTTACTAAGTATTGACGTCGGTTTGAAAATCTTTATGTAATTCACGGGTTTTACCAAAGTTCTAAGTATTCTTTCAAGTCCACATTCGCATCATACATGCATAAACTCACGCTATTTCCTGAATTCCTGTAGGGGTAGGCAGAAACTACTGAACACCAACTTTTTTTTTTTAGTTTTGGAACTCATCAAATGACCCCTCCCGCTCTGGAGCGGGAGGGAGTGTCCAGACTTGTACTGACTAAAACCCATCCATGTTCCTTTTTTGCCCTTTGTGTTCCAGGGCCGCGGTATCTCTTTCCAACAGTCCCGCAGCCCCGGCAGGCATCGGCCCTTGCAGACCTTCCTGGTTGCTGACATCTCTTTGAGGCGCGCGTGGAACACGAACGAGCCGTCGATACGGCCTGTCGTCATAAGACGGCGAGCTAGCCCATTACTCAACGTCCACAGACCCGCGATTGAACACCACCTATCGCTACGATCTTTACACTCACCATTTTGATCCACCCACGTCCATACATCCAACACCCAATGGAAAATTTCATTCCTTAGGAACAAACAGAACCAAGGTAAAAAAGGGAATGGGTTCCCTTGCTTACCTTCAAATTCCTCAATTAAATTTAAATTCTAATGAAGTCTTATAGCTCAAGATGCTCCCATTTAGGCTTAGTACGCATTAGCCACCACGTAGCGTGTTCACGACCTAATTACTGTAATTCTGAAGCTATCATCCACTCTGTAGACAAATTATATCGTCATTAAGTTATCTCGGCGACCTTCACCGATATTGTGGTGGTACTTGTAGTATAATTGGGCTTGTGTGTTAATGACGGAGCAGCGTAGTTGTGAACTTAACTGTTTACTTGTTCAATCAGTCAGTCAATTTTGTTGTGTCAATCTTTTTTAGGATGAGAAGTCATCAAATGACCCCTCCCGCTCTGGGCGGAGTAGGAGGGAGTATCAGACTTGCACTGACTAAAACCCATCCATGTTCCTTCTTTGTCCTTTGTATTGCGAATCCCTTCATGGTCGCTCTTTGAGGCGCGCGTGGAACACGAACGCGCCGTCGACACGGCCTGTCGTCATAAGACGACCGGACGGCGAGCTTGTTGTGTCAGTCTCAAATCTTCTTAGATTTGAGACGGAAATACAAACTACGCATGACATGATTAGGATATCTACAACCAGTGGTATGTCTAGGGGCGAACAATACGGCAAACCCATAAGGCAAGCAGACTGTTCAGAAATCCTAACATCATGAAACACAACAGCTAGTTATTATTATAAAACCATTGAAATATTCCAGCACTGACTTTCAATCAATCAAAGGTCCGAGCAGACGTGGGGGACTAATAGCGCTTGACATATTTAGGCCATCATTTTAAGTCGGAGAAGATAAATAGGAGTTGCATCACAAAAACCCAGTTCTTGTCTGACTGGTGTGGTGGTTATCCCCAATTTTATTAACCACACCATTTTGGATGGTCAAATAAAACGATCTTATTGACAATTTTATGTTTTCCTCAACCGTTAATAAATGAGAAAGCTTTTATGGTAGCAACAGCTCATGTTTAAAGTTTTATATCAAGCCAAATCGGATAAGACCATAATTAAGTTCAGACAGATTATTCTGTTAAAGTAATTTCATGCTCATAAAGTATTCCGAGTAGAGAGGAAGTGATGGATGCTCATAATTACTTAGTTACGTAAAACATCTGTGTCTGAAACATGATAAGTAACTTCTTTGATATTTTTTTTTGTGATACCTTTTACGCAGTTCAAAGTGAAGGTAGAAAAAAATAAGGAAGGAATGAAGCCATTTCTCTTGGAGAGCTTTTTAAATGGAAATACAGATTATTAAGAAAAACTGACTATTGACCACGGTATGGCCCGTTTGGTGGTCGGAAATTATCCCGCAAGAACGTAATACCGGGATCAAAAATATCTCTAGTCCTGCAGTCAGGTCATGGTCCATTCGTATGCCAAACATTCAGACCCGTGCAGCCATTTAAGCGTGAAAAGGGAACAGACAGACAGACTGACCGACATGATGTGTACATAAAAAAATAAGTAGTCGGCCGTCTTTGGAAAGACGCACAATTTTTCTTTTTAATTGCTTTAGAGTGTTTTTGATTTTGAATAAATGTCAATTATTATTTAATGTTTTGTCGATTTTGTGTATGACATTTTGGATATTTTATTTGTCTGACTAAATAAATGAATTGATTGTATTTAGAATGACGTCACTTAGCTAACCATGCATTGTCATCCAAACTAAACGTGTTTGCAAAATTTCAGCTCAATCGATTGGGGATGACTGTTTTAAAAATCATTTGCAAGATTTGATCTAAATAAACATTGCAAGTTAAAATAAAAGTTTGTAAAGACACCAACCCTAAGACTAACGACGAAGGCCATTTCATGCCAAGATTATTTCCACGACAGTAAATTAAAAATTTCTCTGGGGACTAATTAATCTCTTGCAACAGTTTATTTAAACAAAGAAACCAGGTCAAGAAAATCAAAACCACAGAAAAATAAACTATCTAGTGTAACCTTCGCAATTAACGAACGACGTATAACGTTTCTGACAATCGAAAAGTAACATTTTTAAAGTATTCTACGACTACATGAGACATATTTTATAATTATTCCGCATGATTTTCCCAAAGGGAATATCAGTAGTAAGTAACTAAATACACCAACATTTTGCCAGTGACGATGGCGTTTCAAATCGTATCTTCAATAATACACTTTATGGACAGCCAGCCAGTGCCCAGGGTTACTTGAGCCCTCCTGCATAGAAAATTAGGGAAAGAGGAGTCAGGTAATGCTGTGCACTGACTGCAGCTAGTACGGGGCAAGCCTATTGCCATCAACCGGGCATAAATCGAAACTCCTGACCGGGGAGAAGTTCCTTATCGAAACCCCTATACGGGGTGGAAGAGACACTGGCGCCAAAACTGAAAAAAAATTTACATCGGTTATTAACAAAAAAAACAGCTGTTTCCTTCAAAAGTGCAGCACCTACACGGTCAAAATGTATGGAACAGCTGAATTTTTTTTAATAACCGATGAAAAATTTCTATGTGGGGGGGGCTCAGAATGATGTACTGAATACATGGTATCCATTTTCGTGTCGGTTTCCACCCTGAATGTATTTTAAAAAAGTTGTGAAAAAGTAAAACTTTGGCCCCATCTTGAACAAAAAAATGATCGCAATGACGGGGAGAACAAGTGACTAATCGTGATGAATCGGGCCGATCATGTGCGTAGTAGCCCGAAGACTCCATGCTCATCAATCCCGTCTACTAGGTACTACTATACTAACGACGCAGTCAAAGCAAAAACATAATAACGTAGAAAATTATGTATGAGACAATAAACTTCTGTAATGATTCAGTGAGGAAAAGTAACGTTATGTCAGAAATGTGGACACAAGTGGGCTATGTCCCCAATGCGAGCTTGTAAAGAAACCCGCGGTAATTAAGAATAAGATGGCGACTCAGTAACGTGTCGTAGAAGAAAAGTATATTAAAAAGAAACGTTTTTCAAGCGAAGCGCCGCTGATATTGAATAATTAATGCTATCGTGAGAAATTCGCGGAATTTCTCGTTCGAGTGACGAAGAAATTCGTCACAGTTTCCAAGTTGTGTGGCGGGCGATAGTTGTGACAGGGAAGACGGGTTGCTTGGACATCTGCCGAGGGTGCGCGCTAGTTTCCCAATCGGCCCCATCCTACTCTTCCATGTATAAGCGATTCCGGTAATCGATTCTGGAACACTTTGTGTGGGTTATAATTTCCAGTTAAGTTTTCTTTTCCTTTGAAGGATGACTCAATTACATTATTCTAAGCTCATGTTTTGGGTCAAATTACCCTGAAGATTTATTTTCTGAGAAGCTGCACTGAAATATAAAAGGGTTGATCTCTTTATGAGTTTTTGGAAGCCCTCAAGACCCTCATTATCAAATGCTTTTGTTGTATTATGAGTTCGACCATCGACCATCGCAAGGGGTAACACTTTTGTGTATAATACAGATCTAGGGACACTTTGGACACTCCAGCAAGTGGGCCATGGTCTAGTCGGACGCTGTATTCACACTGATTCAATCAAGGACTTGACCTTGTCTTGGACTTGGACTTGATCTGACAAACACTTGACTTATATAAATACAGTACAAATAAAACAATTAATGAAGCAACGCTACAGTACCTACCTACACCGTCACGCCATGTTTACATCGGCGCGATAGCCGGACACGTGCGCACGCGCAGGTTACGCAATGTCACCGGCGCGGGCGCGAGAGTCACTGATTCATTGATTGTGGAACATTGATCGATCGCGGCATTTTTATGTTAAGTTATGTAAATTGTGGTAAAGAAAGTTTTTCTTTTGAATGTCTCCAAAGACATTTTTAACGCTATAGGTACGTTTCAACAGGCCTTACAAATAAGTAGGTAAAGATTTATTTACCAAGTACCTATTGGAATTTTTTTAAACTTGGTAACAAAAATGGACTTTTCTCGATATCCTCGACAAAATGTTGAGAGGAAGATAGATTGCTCATCAAATTGAATATGAAGAAACACAAATAGATAATGTTGTAAAAGACCTGAAATACTATTGAAATCATGAACGTGAGCTAGTTTTAACACGTAATGTTAAGATATAAGTTTATCTATTAATTGCAAAACATACATGCGTGTAAAGTAGAAACAGGAAAAAACTACTACTAGAGCAACAAATAAGTTGTTGGTAAGAAATTCTAGGAACACATAAAATTGGGAAACTGAGAACTTCCTTAAGAGAAACGCGTAAATCTGATCTTGAAGTGAAAAGCAAATAAATTGGTCCATTACGGTGTTTTTCTAGTAACGTAAATATTTTGTTCTACGATAATTTATTTATGTATCGATTTGAAGAATGCTGTACAGAATAAGATTGAAAGGCAGCTTGCAAAACGAGATTGAAGAAAATAATAACACGCAAAACATTTTCCACACGAAATGTTGAGTAAATATTTATGCGTGTAAATTGTAAATAGAAATGAGTATTTAAGACATTTAAATGATGAAACTTTTGTTTTGGACGTTACATAATTACGGAAATAAAACGGGTTCAGTCCTGACTGGTGAAACTCTGACGAACTTTCATCGATTCGACTTTAATCCGAGAGTTTCGGTCCGGCCGGAAACATCTATCACCAAAGTAATTAATACAACATTAATTATTCCGCAGGTGCTTAAATCGATGCAAGTAAACAAAATTACGGTAACCAGATGTTGGAACTAAACCTCAATTTAATCAATAAACATTTAAACTTCGCGAGAAACCGTCAACTTATCGAAATTCGCGCTAAAACCGTAAAATATTATGTTTTATGATTTTAAACATTTAGGTTTATTGACTTTATGAAACGGTTAAGCTTCCTAATTAGCGTTATGGCTTGTGTGACACATTTTTCGTTATGTCAAATGTTATGGCTCCATCAAAATAATGTAATACACGCGACATGACATTAAAGAGTCAGGCATACGACATATTTTATGGAGTTAAAAAATATTGCTTCAACGTCCTTTTTTCAGTCCTTTATCGGATATATTTACACAAACATTTGTGCACTTAGCCGCATATTAGGATAATCTCAAGTTTCCAAATAAACGCTTTACAGATAAAAAACGCCTTTTCTTATTTTTATAACATCCTTTGACATGAATCAGCGAACAAATAAACGATAAACTCGATTCCAAGGAAACGTGCAGATTGCTGCACCTTCCTGCAAAAACTCCAAATTATATTCACGCCTCTCCATTTTCGGTCGGGGGATAATCAAAATACGCGTTACCAAGTTCACTTGTCGCAAAAGGGTTAATCCGTCCGCCATTACCGATTGAAATGCGGTATTAGCTTGTCGAAGTTTTAAGGCTGTGTTCAAAGATATCGTTGGTGTTCGGAGAAAAAAAGTGTCGTTTTTTTTTTTAGATTTTTGTGTCGTGAAAGAGTTCCAGCTACTGAGCCGTTAGCCAATAAAATGGTGACAGTATGCATTTTAACGAAGTGGATGTCGCGGAAAAAATTTAATGGTGATTGAATGTGGACGAGTCACAACGAGCACGCTCCGGTGGTCCTCAGGACTTCGCCGCTGCTGATGCGAACTGATTCACTTTTTCTCTGGGTTGCCAACAAAATTAATGGACCGTCGTAATGTGCCAGGCAACCCCGAAATCTGTGTTTGCACACATAATTTTTTTTTTCGCATTTCTCTGTCCAACATGTAATCGAGGAAACAGTAATTGTATTTTAAAAGTTTTCTTCCTTCTGTAATTTATATTTCAATAAGGAAATCATAAAATATGTAATAGCAAACAACATATACAGCAACTGCGTAAAATAATAAATGAAAATTGAACCATTCTGAAGGAATGGGTAATTAGTGGTTTTAATCTTCCGTGAGCGAAAACACACCGTTGACTGAACAACAAAGTATTTTCTTAACATTTTATCTCTAAAGAGAATTTATTACGACATTTCCACAAAATAGCTGAATTATTTAGTGTGAGGCCTTGACATGGTCGTGGGATCCAGTATACACATGTGTCTGGTCATCGTAACACTGTTATGAGAGTCGGGGCAATAAACTATATACTGGAGCAAATTAAACAACGAAATGAGGCAACTAGATTCTATCTTTCTTTTAGAAAATGAAGACTAGTGTTGTTTTAATCCTAACATAACTCCGGATTTGTTTTCTATAACATAAAACATATGGCTCTGTTGAAGCAGAATTGGAATAACTGTTTACAGAGACAGAAAGGACAATATGAGATCTGAAAGACAAAGCCAGTTCCCACGTCTAATGAATAAAAATATTTGAGAAAAGCACAAAGATAATATTTTTTTAATAAAATAAAATGACGTAATCTTCTATCCCATGAAGGCGAGCCAACGAACGTCTGACTAATCTTACCGTCTTAGCTAATCTTACTTCATCAGATCATCTATTTTCCCCAAGAGACGATTACACAGAAAAGATTACCTGATTCACGTTTTTTCTAACACATCCGAATCGGAACAGTAATATAAACAAAAAGGTATTAACGAGAATTGAGGCTCAACACCTTTCAAACACATCATACTCATGTTAAGAAAAAAAAAAGAATTTTAAGCGGGGAAAAAAAAGATTTCTTCAAAATTCGAATTCGAAGCTGGCTGAATTGAAATGTACTCAAAACATTTGAAATGTGTAACGGATAATGTGGTTTTGTGAATATTCGGTTTATAAGCGGTTTTCCTCTTCGGTTCATCGAAATAGGGTGCGCGACGTAAAATGATTTCAGTGCCAGGTTTTCTTTATGATACTTTAATGTTCTCAGAAAGCATAATCGGAGATTCTCAGGTGATATTCCAAGATTATAAGTATGCGTCTACGTGATTTCAGTAGCGAAATATCTAGATGTGGAAATCCCATACGAAGCTTCGATAACTAGTATTCAATATAGCTAGATTTTCATTTGGTCCAAGTATTTTTAGATACGGTTTTCTGTTCAATATTATATATAGAACGAACGCACATTACATGTGTTGCATGTCAATGGTTGTGGCTATTTTTAAACATACTTGAGAAACGCAGAGAAACAGATGCTGGTTATAATTAACATAAGAAAGTGTTCTATAATAACTGCTAAATGTACTTTCAACTATACGTAATTAAAAGTTAGGCTTCTTCTGTTTCACATTGTTATTAAAATTAATTGTCTTAAACGTTTGTTAACTGTTTGTCTTTTAGACATTGCATAGGCTAAAACGTTGAAGATGCCAACGGACCTAATATCCTACTAATATTATAAATGCGAAACTTTGTGAGGATGGATGCATGGATGGATGGATGTTTACTACTCTTTCACGCAAAAACTACAGACCGGATTTGGATGAAATTTGGCACACAGATAGTTAATAACCTGAATTAACACATAGGATACTTTTTATCCCGGCAGTACGATCCCGTGGGACTGTTCCCGAATTGCACGTGGACGAGGCTGCGGGCATAAGCTAGTAAAACATAAAATAATGTAATGACAATATTATTTTATATCATATCGAGTAGGCCATAATCCACCACGTTGACCCAGAGCGGACTGATGTCTTTGAATTTTCAGCATTTCCTTCCTATTCACAAGAACAGACTAAGACAAATCTCGAAAAACATCAACTTCATAATACGATCAAATGTACTGAAAATTACAACCATCTCTTCAAAATGGAGCACCAACAAAAAACCAAAAGTAACCCACACTTTTCACTTGACAGAGAAAGAAATCAAAAGCCGTTGGTTGCTACTGGTCGAGTCTGGTTGCTATTAAGCACGCTAATTGGCAGCGTGAAGAGAGCGTGACAGTGGCGACGAAAGTCTCGAGCTAACTATGGGGCTGGTTGATGATTATATGTTCCTGGTACCACGGGAATTATAGCGTTTTAGCTTTGGAAAGTCTACTTTAATTCTATATTTTACAGGCTGTTTTCACAAATTTGGCTTGGCCGAATCCTATAAGAATCCTTGATGAAGGCTTTTTGTCTTTGACAACTGAAGTTGATCGTACATCGGACAGGAAACCTGTCTATTTTCAGAACATGTTTTTAGTTTAAGTCGGTGTCCTGATGGCGAAGCGATGCAGTAAGTACTATTCAGTAGAAAAAATAAAATATTATTTTCAATGTCAAGGCAAGACAATGCCGTTTGAAGTATAAGCAAAACACAAAGCGGAAGTAGGCATCGGAACAATAGCTATCGATTTCATATTGCATTAAATCGTATCGTTGTAAAAAAAAATACAATGACTTCAATCCATTACGCTACTACACGTAACTAAAGTTCAAGGGAAATCTTTGTGTTTACTGAAATATTACTATAAACAACGGAAGCGAATATACCTTGTGTTTTGTGTTTATGAATTTAGGCCAACACTTGTTCACACATTTGTCCAATGTTTGATCCAACGCAATTCGTCAACGATGCAAAATGGGGCGACACGGACAATGAAGTGCCAGAGCTCCAGAATCCAACATTTCACTGAATTTTATCTATAGATGGATAGTAAATGGAACAGAAACAATATTCCGAGAATATTAATATTAATGAGTGTTTTCTGGTCGTCCAAATGTCGGCAACAAGTGGGTCAGTACTGACCTAGTGGGACACCAACGCGGACCACCATGCTTTCATGGAAACGCGTTAGTGGGATTCATGGAGATATAAAAACTAACTGTCAAACATATTACGAATATGGCACATAGTGACGTATCTAATCCTACTTAGGATTCACGGAAAATGTACAATAATCCTACCTTTGAGTCAGTCTACGTAAATTAAGAACTCAAATCAAACAAGCGCTACGAAACTTCACTTTCTAATGTAATTTAACACTAATATTTAACCACTACACTGTCAAGAAGGCGTTAATTTGTTAAAGAAATACAATGCGAAAGCGCTACCGTGATTTTTGTTTGAAGTAATGTGACTCACTTTCAAACAAAAAGTAAACAAACGCCGTGAATCAGCTTAATAATTAACCGACAAGAAAAGTTTAAACAAGACAGTCTATCTTATTGAGTGACTATTTACCTTCTTGCTATTTGGACTAGACTTTTTAGCCTGAATCCTTTACATTTTCAACCTGACTTTTCAGCCTACATACACTCACAGCTTTTTCTCATGGAAAAGCAAGAATAAATAAAGTATAATTATTTGTTCAGAGGTTACACAGGAACTACAATAAAACACGCTACGATTACACACTCTTTTTGCTTTGTCTGTCTTCCTACGAAAACGCTCTTGGGGGATGATACCATAGATTAGACCACTTTAACAAAAGAGTGATGAATATAAATGTTGAACGATGGAGAGGGAGAGAAATACAAAAACAAAAGAGGGATGGATTATGTGAGGAATGATATGTAGGAAAAAGAAGACAATGATAGCGTGACGATTGACAGGGGAGAATGGAAGAAAAAACGTGTTGCGAAGACCCCAAATAACATGTGTATGATAAGTGTATGGACTGGTTAGGACATTAGACATTCGTGAACACATCACTGCCACCGACTTTCTACTATGGGTCATAATAACATGTATGTATACTCTAAATTTCTATTACAACAGAGAACCTTCACGAGTGTTTAACAGCTATCAAAGTGCTTCGTATTTTTATGTCTTTTAACAGGATTGTGATTTTTGACTTTCTATTAACGTTATCACTGATAGAATATCATATCTTTGCCTAATCCCTATCTTGCCTAGGTTGGTCCGTGGATGGGTGGCCACCCATTACATGCAGAGTTTCCTCCGTACCTCAGAAAGCACATTAAGCCGTTGGTCCCGGCTGTCATTTGTAGATCTTGACAGTCGTTACAGCTAGTCAGTGGCCCGAAATTCTTACCAAGGGACATATTTCCCTGTACTATCTGGATTGTGGAGGTCAGATAGGCAGTCGCTCCATGTAAAATACTGGTATTCAGCTGCATCCGATTAGACTGGAAGCCGACCCTAACATAGTTGGGAAAAGGCTAGGCAGATGATAATCTTTGTCTAGTCCCTCAGGACCACACAAACTCATCACCTAAAACTAATGACTTCTCCTCTTTCGAAAAAGAAATGTCAATATATTTGGCGAGTTGCCGCTTGCGTTCACCAGCAGCATTGGACTGAAGTGGGTCAATACATTATTTATAACCAACACGTCAGCGTGCAACGCAAACAACGACACGCTGTTGCTGTAACGTGTTACGTTTCGTGTTGCAACACGGAGTCGGTTTTTGGGGTGAGGAAAGCTCCCGTTAGGAATAGTAGTTTATGGAACAATAAAATCAATGAATTTAGCGTTGTTGGGACTATGAGAGATACCGTTTGCAGTTATGATCATTGCTACAGTCGTAATAAAGTCTAGAATTAATATCATTATTTCTAATTTAAGGTGGTAACTATAGATCTCTTGTTAGAAACTATCCCTGGGAAGGAAGAGATGGTTGAAGTGAGAAGCAAAATGAAATGTCTGTAGCTTGAAAACTTGTATAAAGAAAGAAAGAAAGAATGAAAAAATATTTATTTGTCGCAGAGACATGACGTGCATCATACAAAATGGCAAAATAATAACAATAAACATACAACGCATAACAAATATTTATAAATACAAAAAGACAGAAAAATGAGAAAAAGTTAACAGCTTGCACGTCGTGACTGCGACAAGCAGGTTAACACTCAGCATGATGCTGTGCTATGGGGGGGCCACAACACAGCGCAGGTTTTCAGTGGTCACCCGTGAAAAGACGTACGGAAGCCAAGACAGCATAGATATTTTTTACATGAATATCATCATCTGCCTAGTCTTTTTCCCAACGATGTTGGGGTCGGCTTCCAGTCTAACCGGATGCAACTGAATACCAGTATTTTACATGGAGCGACTGCCTATCTGACCTCCACAACCCAGTTAGTACAGGGTAATATGTCCCTTAAAGAATTTCGGGCCACTGACTAGCAGCTGTAACGACTGTCAAGATCTACAAATGACACCCGGGAACAACGGCTTAACGTGCTTTCCGAGGCACGGAGGAAACTCGGTATGTAATGGGTGGTCACCCATCCACAGACCAACCTAGGCAAGTACGGCTTAACCTAAAGATCGACCCGAGCGGCTGTTATTATTTTGCCACGAGCCCCCAATTTTTGACATGAATATGAAAATAAAATAAACAGTACTTCGTACTTGTATGAGTTAAGATGACTCTTTCTCAAACGTCTTGCTGTGAATTTTCTTTTAAAGTGCAACTTTATCATCAGCTGGCATAAAATTCTTCGTCCTAACGCTATGTCGACTAAACCTGTTGCTAGCTTTATAGCTGTCCTTGTAAAGAAAAAGAAAATTTCAAAGGAAAGTCTTGTGCAGTTTAATATGACTGACACAGAAATATTTCAGAGTTATCCACCTTCAAGGTTAAAACAACGGTTGTTTTGAATTTAAAATCTTCAAAAGAACGGACATAGATAATTAAAAAACCATTATTATAAACCAACTTCTTGTTTTTCTGGTCAGCCTCGCTTTCCACAAAGAGCGGTTAAAAAAACAGTTTAGAATCAACAATTACTGGGATTAAGGATTATTAAAACACAATCTGCGGGTACATACAACTGTAAACAAAGTCAATACACCCATCAAAACATGAAAAAAACCTTGTAATTACGTAAGTAGCCATATTGGATGTATTCCAACGGAACAAAGACTGGCTTTATTACACGTAAATCATTCTTTGTGAAGAGCTAATTGCCGTAGATGCATCCTCTATGGTTTTAGATCATTCAGTCGTAAAACTCGAAAATTACGAAGTTATATATCGAAAATTCGGAACGTAGCCCGAAACCCTGAAGGTTTTATTACGTAAGCCAGTGCCTGGTGGTTTAAAGTGAGTATAAAAACATGAAATCAGGCCGAGGTTGCGTTGCGTTCGATTTGCTATGCGAATTATAACGAATTGGATCGATTTAATTGACGTATGACGTAGCTATGCAGAACAAGACTGATTGTCTATTCGTCAGTGAAAGTTTGTGCGAGTAATTTTAGAATCATAACAAAAAAAGAATAATTACTTGGATTTTGTAGGTATATTTTCCTTTCAGAATAACCACTAAATTGTGTGTTAGAAAGTTATAACAATCAAATAATTCCGCTTTCGACCTAGAACTGCCTGGCTGGAACAGTCTGTATTGTAAACAATTTTAATACAGGCGACATGAATTCACGTTATAGCCATTTGAAACTTCTTCACCATGAATAGTTAATCAAACAACAAAATTTACAGTAGTTATGCCTGCAATCCCGCTTGCACAAAAAGTTTTTAATTTTCTAGCATGAAAGTTGCTCTATGTTACTGCTAGAACACACTTTGTACTAAATTCAAATAATACAACCAATGCGGGTTTATTCTAGGCAAAGAGTTGTCTAAGGCACTTTTACCTCAAAGCTCTCTTATTTACTTTAGGACTCTTTTGATGACAATAATATATGAATCAGAATAACTGAAAATAGTGATTGCTTAATCTGTCCACAGATTTCTATATCTAAGCTTGCTTATGGCAATTACAAAACTTTTTTTTCTAAAGATGACCAAAATTCCTAATGCACAATAATATTAAAATAACCAAAACACCGGCAGACCTGTACAGTTCGTCAAGTGCACACTTAACCAACTATTTACGGCCTCCGGTTTACGGCATAAGGTTTCAGATGTAAATCTCTGACGTCAATGTGCGCAGGAGTGCGCAAACTAAAACCGAACCGCATAATGGCCGCCGATACACTCGTAAAGGAGGCTGTAAACTGTAAATGCAAAAAGGTCGCATACTTTACCCCCGTTAGGAGTTTTATGTTTAACTTGATATACGTTAAACCTGTTTCGTGATGTTTCCTGTTCATGTAAAAGATTTGGATAAAAAAATGCAATGTCAGTTAAATAACTGGCAGCTTTTTACGAAATGAAATAAATAAATTAAAAAAAAAATATGTTGCGTTTGCAAAAGCCAGCCTGGACCAAACCCGCACTCAAAAAACCTACCTTCTATTAACAGAATATTAACAACAAATACTGGGTATGAATAATCCCGCTGGTAAATCTTCCATAGTAAAACAAAAAATAAATGAAATAAGCATTCTGCTTACATGAAAATATTTTCATGCTGAAATTCCCAACGGACAACAGCCCTAGAGAGTTTACATTTAGGAGGAAAATCCCTGTATCTATTTAATAATTAGCTCGGAACTGAAATTAGCTGTACGGTAATTTCATTAAAAATTCCTCCTGCCCGTTTTACCTGCCTTCACCCCAGATTTCATATTTTATAAGGCTTTCATTTTTCTCATAATGTTTGTTGGACAGCTCTTCTTTTTTGTCGGGTATTTCATTATTCGTTGGTTATTTTAATAAGGTTTCATAATAATTTATTAAAATAGTTTCTTCGAGTCCTGCTTTCCTTTGATGTTTATCGTATTGCTATATTTTTAATTCACTTGAGCGGTAAGGTGTCCATTTCTAAGAAAATGTTCGCTCAGCACTCACTCATCGCGTTTCTCAAACATTATGTTCAAGTAAATTGATAGTTCCTTTCCAAGATCTGAAACATATCTCAGAAGATGAAGAATATATCCTGTTTCGTTTATTTTTAAATTTACAAAAGGCTTTTATGATCTTTGTGCCATGAAACACTATGGCAAAACGGTTCATTGGGACTAACAAAACGGAACATGTAAAAAGCTAAAGCAAACAGAAAATCACTTTATTTTCGCGCCAAAAAGTTCAAAGGATTCGAATTTGGAACATAAATTTTATTCCGTTTAAAGTGAGGTTTCGCTAAACAAAATAAAAAAGTTGTGTTTGCGGTTTGTAGTCGCAGTTCATGTTGTTCGGTCCAAAAGTTACGAAACTGAATGAATATTTGTTGAAATTAGATTTATTTGTTTACGTTGTGCTAACGGGTTCTTAAATTAGTTTTATATTAATATTTATAACAGTTAATTGGTAGGTATGCGTTCCATTTAGTAAAACACAGAGTTGAGCTGGTATTCTAATAACCTGTGTGCATTAAAGTCTGTAGTGAGGTCTCCATTACGTGTGCTCGTAAAACCGAAATAACTTAAGAGCTATTAGGAGATTTAATGTACCTTTGTAATGTACTGGACACTTAACGAAGCTTGTTCTAAATATGCACATCATAAAGCCATTCTGAGAACTGTACCTATATTCAAAGTGACATAGAAAAAAAGAGAATATAAGGATGCATCCTAATAGCAACAGACGGTTATAGACGGGCTTCCCCGAACTATATTACTTGCACCTCAAAATACGAAGGCGTGACTACGTGTTAAGTGGAAGACACTAACGAAGCGTCTTCCTGAAACCCGCCCTCTTTCCCACTCCCCGTCCTATAAATATGACGCTGAAACGTTTTCGCTTCAGTCGTTCAGGAAAGCTCGAGGTGTGCACTGTGCCAAATCAAAGCATTCCCTAGTGACAACGTGATACGGGACGCGTAACACGACAACAAATATCTAACCGCAGAACTTTTTTGGAAAATAAGTTTTACTAAGTGAATTTTTTTGGATTATTCAGTGAAAATTTAAAAGTGAAAATGTTGGACAAAACCATCATCGGTGGTAGTTGGGAAAGCGTGGTAAGTTTCACTTAGTAACTAAGCTAAATTAACTTAAACTATAGAAACGTTAGAATTAGCTTAGATATCTATCTCTTGAACAATGAGCCTGGTATTCGGATTACGGAATAGAGCTTACACAGCGGTGGTCAACTATTACGCAAAGTGCATGGCCACTTAAATGCGCTTAAAAGGCAACTGACTTGTCTATGCTCGCTGTCATTGAACTGCGGCGCGTGCGTGTCCGCTGTTTGAATATGGAATTACGTTCTTTTTGTGGTAAAGCTCTTGACATTGCCGCCTGAGGCCAATCTCGTGGCTACTAACATTCAAAGCCGAGCATTATATTAATCATTGCCCAAAATCGATCTGATCGAAGCATTTGAGATTAATCATAAAGATTACTTCCATCAAAAGATTTTGTACGGTTCAGAAAAGGTTCATCATTTCAGCCGAAAGACGTCCACTGCTGGACATAGGTCAGAAAAGGTTATCGGGTTTTAAATAAAGTGACTTTGATAAACTTTGCCTTTTCAAGTTATTAAAAGTTTTTATTACTTTCTTTCTTTAATTTGAGCTTTTCAAGTAGCTATTCACTATAATAATTAACATAGAGATTTAAATATTAAATAAAGCTTTGAATATTGCCAGTGTTGTAATTACAGTTGAAAACTGACTCCCTGATGTTGCTAATGGGCAGTTCCTGCTTGCACGGCGCAAAAACGGAAACGAAGCGCCCGGGAAAAACAATTACTCTTTGTCTATGAAAAACTCTCATGCCAGTGCTTTAGAAATTGAACTGTCATTAAAAAAAAATTGTTACTTCGATACTATCAGATAGCGAGTGAATTATTAAATTGGGAAGCGTAAAGCTGTCATTGTGAGCAATAATAACGGATATTAGAAAGTGATAGCTTGTCAAACAAACAATGAGCTGTCAAAACCGCTGTCAAAATTTATTCGGACCGATTGTTGTCAATAGGTTGTCGATATTCTTAATTCTTGGACCGGTCTTAGCAAATTTCGTTGGGATACTTTCACCGGAGTTAAAGGTATCCGAACTGGATAGACTGCTTAGAGATTTTCGTGTTGTTGTAACAATCTAATAGCTGTCATTCGTCGCCCGCCATTCCGGTTTACGGTTTCGAAAGTGGAGAGCTGCAGCGAACTCTGATAATGACAAATGACAATTTTAAAATGAGAACCATTAAAAATATGCTGCTTATATCACTGCCGTTAGATTTTAATAATGCAAAGTCGGTCATGTAAAGTAAAAATACGGCGATTTGTCAACGTTTAAGAGGGTAAATATTTGTTTAGAGTATGTTCGTTGCGTAAATTAAATTTGAAATAAATATAAAGTATTTGTCAACGTCAAAGCTCTACGCCTGCAGTTTGCTACTTTAAACACAAAATAATTAATCAAAATTTCGTGCGTTCTTAATAGAAAATCCTCTTACGATATGCTAAATTTATCATATCAATAACTTGCTAAGATTACCATTTACTAGTATGTAGGCTGTGAACTTTTCATAACTGTAAGTTTATGTCAATAAACTTCGGGTCATTATCATTAATATACTGACGAAATCTGATGGTGCAATATGTATTAAAAAAACTTGTTACTCATCGGAAAAATCATAGTGACGAAAAAATGCGCGTGGGCCATGTACAGTTAGTCAGTGTACAATCATGGCGACGTCATTTTCTAATAATAATAATCTGTCTCATCAATTAATGATCTTTATCGGTTCTTAACCCTAGACGATCTCACATTCATTCTAATTAGACAATCCACTTAGCATTAATTGTTTTTTTGCTCTGTAAACATAATGGGCCATTGATTCAAAAACCGAATAGAAAAAAAAGGTTTATTCGATTTAAAAAAAAGAAATAGTGAATGAATATGATGAATAAATCGAAAAAAAAATCGCGCGGATAATAAATCCATAACCAATCTAGAATTCTAAATTTAAAATCAAAATTGCACTTCGACATTTCGATCTAATTGTGTGCTAAAGAGCACGTATGCACGTTTCTAACCAGTGCCTAAGAATAGCGGCCTATACTTGAACTAGCCCCAAAAATAGATACCGTTTGCCTAATGTCGTATATGAATAGCAGAACCACCAGATTTCGCAGAGTCGATCGCGTAAATTACACATGCTGTACTGTTTACGTTTCGCGAACTTATGTTAAATATATCTTGCAGTTACTGACGAAATGTAAACATTGAAAAAAAAATACGTTTGGGTTATTATTTAGTGTAAACTGGCTGAAGACAAGCTGAATTTGCTTTCTTCTTTATGGTGATTTTTTAGCAATGAGGGCGATTCTAAATATAGAATACAGACTGTGTGAAATCAACCCTAAATCGATAACGGTACTGGTACCGTTAAAATAAATAACAGTAAGTGAAAAAGAAGTTATAAGCCAAGCTCAAAGCATTAAGTCTATCCCAAACATTACATCGCACAAATTCAAGAGGATATAAGAGAGTACGTAGCTGTAAATTGCAAAGAAAAAAAAACGATGTGTGTCGAGTTTTTTGCACGAAGTTTGCACATACGAGTTAACGGTACCAAAAAAACTGGGTACACTGCACATGAGAAATGAAATTAAACCGTATTATCAGTTTAACAGAGTCCGATTTCAATTAAATGTATAGATAATGGAATTAATCACAGTATCGTACTGATTTCTAATCTTGTTTTTCAATCAAAATACATGCTTTAAAGTCAGTAATTGGTTAACTAAGTTATTAAAGCGTTATGGGCAGTTTTGTAAAATTGAGTTAACTTGCATAATCGCAATTAATATGGATTGGTAATTAATTAAACATTGATAACTACTTTACTTTCTAATTTAATCATTGGTGTAATCGGCGTAATTTTATGTAGTGGGATTATTCTCTTCGGTAGTTTGTTCGGGCAAAGTCTCAGCTAAACGAAAAGCGAATTCCCGAAGGTTCTTACTTCCGTAGACCTCAATTTATCAAAAGTGCAATAACAAACACGTAATCGTACGTAATAAACACGTTGCAACAGTACAATAATAGACATTGCATTGAACATTCTGATGCGTTCTCTAAAATAACCTGTGACAAAATTAACAGCACCATTTAGTAACGTTATCACCTTCACAACTATAATAAGTTCCACAAATAACACGAAGTATGCACGTCGGGACAGAAATACTATACACATTTTAACGTGGTATTACAAAACGGGTGCACGAAATAGGACACGCGGAGCCAGCGAAAGAGTAGCGTGGATACGTCACAAGCACTCACCCAGCGGCGACGCTTGTCTCCGTGATGGACAGTAAAAAATTACCTGAAAACGAAAAAGTACAAGGTTAGACGAAATAAAACACGAAAAACAAGAGGCTGTAGCCTAGATACGAGGCTTAATTTCAGTTTTAATTAGACCGTGTTAACTAACCCTGCTAATAGGACAACTATTTAAAAATGACCCATTTTACGTTGCGACCTAAATTCGCAACAGTGCACTGTTTTTTTTTCACAACCCATTAAAAAAATGTTACTCAACACGAGCTGTCAAAATATAAAGTAGCGAGTATTTGTCGTATCAGAACCAATGGACATTGAAACATGAAATTTCTGTAGCCTGTAACAGTTTATACAAAAAAAAACATTGTCTATTTGATAATAGATCTCACAGAAGTTACAAAAACAACGATTAAGTGGAATTGTATAATTTTGTAAACCAGTTGCATGTTTGACATTTAAAAATGTATCGCCCCAAATTTTTTGACCAAAACATTCAGCATGTTATATCATCCCACGTAACTTAGCATTTATAATGATTAATTTTATTTTAAAAAAACACGCACTTTGAAATCGTTAAATCCAGTTTTGTTTTCAGTCAGTGCAGTCTGATCCATAGCATCCCAATGTTTCGCATACACCATGTTCTAATGAACTCCAATAATAAACCGTCTATTTCTGCGTGACCCATTATTTGACCAGTCAGCCAGTGGCCGACTACGTCATACTCAGGGATTCCAAGAAAACCATAAAAATATTACATAATAATAAGATTAAATTAAACCTCGCGTAACAAACGCCGGGAATATAACCTCATGAGAGTTGTGCAAGCGGACCGTTAACGTGAAAGCTTTTAATACTTCAAACGACACATTAGCAAAGCGTTTTCCGAAGGACATCTACATATTTTTTATCGTCCGACCTTTTCCCGACCTTAGTTAATTTTTCAACTGATGTCATCGTACTAAAAGCATCTTGTTACAATTGGAATCGAGATGAGCGACCTCTACTTGATTAATATTGTGAATAGCACACTTTTATTGAGCTTCCTTGGCAGTACACGGTTGCAGTTAAAAATTGGTAGTACGGACATTGCCAAGTTCCTGTAGATTGAGACATATGGCGCTCACGACAGGTGCTGTTAGACATGTGGGCACCGAAGGGCTCCGATGACGAACGCGCAGAACAACATCGAAAACGACCCTATTAATAACAGAAAGGGACGGCGATACACCCCAGCCTCACGTTCTAATTGTAAAGTAGTTACGTTCTATTGATACTTTAAATAATCCACAAGATCACTGGCGGCCGACACTTGTTTATGGGACAGCCGGGTGATTAACATTGATATCGTTGTTTATGTGAGCAACAGTCACTGATTTGAGATTTATTTCTATTCCAGGTGTCGCGAGACTACGAAGAGATTGACTACAACCCCAGCCCGAGAGGGTCTCCGTTGAAGGACACGTCCAACATCCAGGTTGATGAGCCTGGCTACTGCATCAGCCGCCACAACCCTAACAAGACCTTCCGCCGTGAATCTGTCATTGCTTCGTGGAAGAGTCTGAAGAAGGAGAGGGAGCTGGCTTTGGGAAAGCGGTTTATCTATGTCGATGCTGACAGCTACCAGGACTACTATGGCAGGAACAAGGTCAAGCGCTGCAAGAGCGACAGGACACCGAACACACCCAAGGTGCCGAAGAAAGTCAAGCGTACATACTCTGTGCTGTACAGGTATGACCCATCAGAAGAGAAAGTAGTTAAGGAGTACAAGTATCAGCTTCCTAAGGATGCTGAGCCTTCCGACATGCCAGTGATGAAGAAATCCCACTCTGAACCCTTCCTGAGGTCGGAGTCCTCACAGAAGAAGAAGGTGAAGAGGTCTTTCACCACATTACTCAACATCAAGACAAAGTTGTTGAACATCTTCACCACCAAGAGTTAAATATCTTTAGGGATTTTACTTGGTTTAATTGCTCAATTCAATGCATTTTATTATGATTGGCGTATTACTTTGCTTACAAGGTGTTGTCCGCCATGAATCTAGTCGAAATTTTGCCTTTAAGGTTCAACGCGAGAACCGTCTATTGATATTGTATGTTAGAAAGCATAAACAAATTCGTGATGGGATAGATCAACATATAAAAATGCTGTTTCATGTATAAACAGCTAAAGATGGATATTTAACAGCTCGTAACTTTGTAAGCTTTATTATGTGGTTAGTTATACCATTGTATATTTTGAAGTGCCAAATGTATTCATAAATAGTAAGATTAGTTAATAATTTGTGATATTTTAGTGTGTTGTGATATATTTTTTTATATTTTCTTAGCGTATCTTTATTGTAGGGTTAACTTACACTAAAAGATACCTGGATAACATATAATGATTACCGCTAAGGAGATGTTTTGCAATAACCAAAGAACAATTATTCACGTACATGTAATTATTTATATTACTCAGAATTAATATAAATTTAATTACTAATCTTAAGGATTTGATTGTCTTCTTATCAATACTTTATATTTACAAAAAAAAATATAAAAGCAATTGGTACCTATGTTTGCAAATTGATTTTCAATGTGATTCTTTGTATTTACTTGTAAAAACAAATGAAATTACTGAAATATTCATGTGTAATCAGCAAAATTAATTGCTTTACTTAACCCTTTGTATTTCAATATACAGATGTGGTTAGAAATTTGCAATATAATTGTATTTAAACTTACAATTTAATTCTTTATATTTAAATGTCTAAATATAACTGTAATTTGTAATAGTAATCTCACAATATTTTATTAATAACTGTATAATCAATTCATTATATTTTACACCATAAATATAAATGTAATTGTCATTTACAACTAATAAAACTGTCATAGCATGATTACTCTGCAATAAATACTAATGCAATTTAATTGTATTTTACTGATTACATACAATAATCTTATTTAATGGTTTCATTCCTTTTAATGTAAGAAGTTTTATTTAGTTAATCATAGGTATTTTAACTATAAGTTATTAACAATGAGAATATGCTTCTTATTGTTAGAATTATAAACATATCAATTAATTGTTTAATTACTAGTTTATATGGTTTAAATGATAATGTGATGGAATGTTTTTATGAAATAATTGTGAGAAATGTGAATGTATAATTATAATTGAAAGTATTACCTAATATAATTACAATTAGTATTAATAAATATTTTATATTAAAAATAAAAATGTATTTTATTTATCTATGTAGAGCAAATAGGGAAGGGCAAACCTTTTATATAATGTAGGGCGTAGACAGATACAAATACATAACAATGTTGGGAAAACAAAATTGAATGTTTATTGGGAATATGTATATTGCATTACAATGGAACTTTATTTCAGCAAATCTGGATGGTAGTATTGTCAATTAATATGCAATGCGTAAGATAAACAAAATCAAAATATTTTATTTCACATAGGCGTAGAATATGGGCACTTATAAAACGTCGACAAAAAGGTGCACGGTTCGGATTGGTCGTTTCCTATGGAGAAGAAACGGCAAGAAACTCCATGGTTACTCTTTTCAACTATAAAATAAGCGTCTCATGCAAATATTAAATTAAGTTTAATATTTTAATAAATTGAACATGTCAAATATAGGGTTAAATGAGTACCGGGAAATTAAGAACCGGTATCAATTTTATTACTCATTCTTTTTTGATATTCATGAATTTATGATGGCAACCCATTTATGATGGAATTTATGATCCAACAGCATAGAGGCATATTTTATAATAAAGTATGTGTAGTAGTATGTTAACAAAAACAAGGTTTGAGCAATGTGCCCGCATGAAACTGTTTTTATTGTGAAGGAATTAATTAAAAGGCCAATATTATGTAGCAGCTTTTGTGTTAAATATGCGGGATAGACGAATATTGTGTTACTGTAGAACTATCGGTACCAAATTAAGAT
The DNA here is from genome assembly GCA_905163415.1 of Noctua fimbriata. Taxonomy (NCBI): domain Eukaryota; kingdom Metazoa; phylum Arthropoda; class Insecta; order Lepidoptera; family Noctuidae; genus Noctua; species Noctua fimbriata. Next base: position 6,844,042 of record LR990946.1, read on the forward strand.
ACTTTGGTAGCAGCATATATCTATTAATATCTGTGGGATATGACAAGGTCTCTCGTTTTAATAGGATACTTTCCATATTAGTATTTAGAAATCAAAATATTTTTGTAAATAATGCAGGTATTTATTTATAAGAATAACACAATACAACTGAAATAAAACTTACGTAAAACATCGACAAGCAAACAACGATATCGAATGTCAATCGCAGATCGTAGATACAAACAAATTCTAAGTATTATATAATTCAGTTACACATTTGTGTATAAATAGGAATTCTATCATAACTTCATTGATTCAAAATGCGTCGTATTTCCCATAATATACCATAGATAGTAGATAGTACCAGCAACCAGCACCCAGCAGCATTCACTTACAAGTTTCTGTCAACAAAATTTTAAGACATGTGACATCTACCAACTTCTCACAGAGTAGTGGTCTGTGTCCCAGCAGTGGGAACGGTATATCTGTATGCTACTACTGTCAACAAAGCAACCACATATCATCATCACCCTACCACACACAGCGCGCACACGCACACACAAACGGACACAGCAGTCAACTGCTGGACATAGGACTCTCCAATTCCACTTAGCTCGATTCTCGGCAACTCTCATCCAGTTGCTACCAGCCACCCTGCCGAGATCGTCTCTCCACCGAGCCTGAGGGCGTCCTACCTTACGCTTGCCAATTCGCGGTCTCCACTCAAGACCACATCGACCCCAACGGTCATCGGTCCTACGGCTAATATGGCCGGCCCTTCAATTACATACACAGTTATCAAATCCATCTTTACTCTAATCCAACAATATTGTATACTTCATTTATTCATAATCCTAAAATCCAATTTGATATCCATAAAATTTAGCATTCAGGTCTAAATTGAGGGTGGAAATGCGAATTTAGTAGCGAGGTCGACGGGGAGTGGGCTAAGCGTATTCCGAATTAGACCTAATGTAAATATAGACTGTGGTTTGCAGATTACCTAGTAATGAATGTGATACATTATTTATTAGGTGCTTTGTATATATGGGACTATTTATCAACGCTGATTTTGGCGTGAACATATACTGTTTTTACAAGCTTAAATAAAAGCTTGTAATGTTTGTTGAGGTCAAATCTTGCAACTAAATTTAAAAAAAGTTATCCTCAAACCGATTGAGTTGCTATTTTGCATACACGTTTAGTAGTAAATCCAACATGGCGGACTCCCAAAGATAGCAGACTAGTTAATTTTTATGCACCCCCATGATATGGGTAGGTATCAATTAAAAGGGTTTGCCGAGGATACGAAAAAAATAATAACGTCACACATTTATTTAAAGACTTGTTTTTAAGAAAAAAAAACTATAAGATTGTTCTATTCGTCATGATACATAGATCTGTTTGAATCCCAGAATGGTGCAACAGTGGTGCTAGACGAATGTGAAGTTAAACCAGATACAGCATGCGCCCTCTGCACAATTTATAAACGTAGTGTATTAATTGTTGCGGTACCTATGGTATGGCTGGTATGGGTCTTAAATAAAAAAAAAACACTACATAGCTGTTAAGATTATAAAAATGAAGATAGTCGTACCTCTCTTCTTAGCATGTCGATGACAATTTAAATTGAGTCAGCCCAAAATTGGGCGACGAGTTTGGCACTTTTAATAGCGTCCGTCAGTTCTTGTGATGTGCAAGCGACAGGACAGGCAGGACACGATATCAGGTGTTTCGTCGTTTGTGGGGAAACACCACATTTACACTCCAGGGCAGAGTCATCTATGAATGTCCACCTGAATAGATTAGGTCCGGTATAGTCGTACCTATATGTTAAGTATGGACCAAAGTTACTATATTTCTTTTAATCTATATTTATTTTAACAATACATTCTTGCTACAGGTTTTACAAATCTTTTACATAAACACAATGCAAACTTAACACCTTTACATAAAAGACACGGTTATTAATTTATAATTACAAAGTAATTATCACGTCAGCAAGTACGAAGGGATTTATGTTAATAATGTTGTCCCCTCGCTAGAGCATTGCAATCAACAAACATCGATTATTACAACTGACTCGATAAGCCGGCAATATCGCAGGTAATCACATCCTTATTAGGCGATTAATATTGATTACTAGATTAGTACACAAACACTTTACAACTACGGAGTTGGAAGGTAATCTGATACTTTTAATTGCAATGTTTTTTCTGTTTCCAGGCAGAATTTTTCTGTTATTTTCTGTCAAGATTTTCGCTTTTACGTCAGTATATTTTGTTTTGGATTTTACGGTTGTAAAATAAACCAGTTGAAGTGAGTAACTTATATTGCAATAACGAACAGACAGACAACAAAGTGATCCTATAAGGGTTCCTTTTGAGGTACGGCATCCTAAAAAGTGTAGATAGACTCTGGACATAGCATAACATCACGCCTGTAATCCCTGAAGGGTTAGGCAGAGGTGTACCTAATAGTACACTAACATTTCACCAGTTACGTTTAAATCCCATGTAATCGGGGGCGAGCCTATTGCCATCAACCGGGCACAAATCCAGACTCCAAATTAAAATCGGGTAAATTATTGGGTTTTTCCATCAGAAATTTCTCAGTAGCCATCTGGACATATTTCTCGGTATTCTCGTTAGAAAACTTATAGATATAACTACTACTGCATAATAGACATGATAAGAAACAAATCAACATAAGTTTGTCTCAATTCCGAAGAAAAACAAAACCTTCTTTTGCATTAAATGCAGTGCACACGGCAATTTATAACTGTAACTATCTTCCTTTAAAAACACAACAAATCTTAGCTTCGTCTTTTTCGAAATCAAGTCGGTTACCTCTAAACCAAAACCATCTGACCTACAAACGAAGCCAGAAAATCAAAATTCAAAAAACCCGGTCAGGTGTAAACTTGTGCCTGGCGCTACCCGTGGGAACCCTGGCCCACTCCTGCTGCTGGGGAATTTGAATAAACAATGAGACACGTCGGTATCTACTCGGGCTACGATGCCACGCTACGATTCACCGAGTAGGTAGGGTGGTGGGTAAACCCGATCCTGATGTACCGAGGAAATTCAATTTGAGATCGGTAGAACTGCGGAGATGGCTGTTAGAAATATTTCTTTATTTTTATAGAGAAAAGTTTCAAAATGTCGCAGGATATGATGAATTTAAAGATAATAAGTAAAGGAAGACCAAAGAAACGATGGATGGACTGTGTAAAAGATGATAATTATGGCAAGAAAGGAGGTGTCTGATGAGATGACGAGTAATAGAGAAGTATGGAAGAAGACGCTACTCGTCATCAGCTCAGCATTGAGCTGACGTCAAGTGAATTGGAATAAGTGCAATTTATCTTTGAATGATGATGATAATGAAACAATCGGACAAAAATGTATTCATGTATACTAACATTATAAAGTGGTAAAGTTATTTAGTTCGAATGTAGGAGGTAATCTTCGAAACTTATCATCCTATTTAAAAAATCTATCACAGATGAAGACCAGCACTATCAGTATTATCAGCCTATCATTCACCGAGTGCCAAAGGATGTTTCTTTCGACGCGGAAGAAGTCAGGGGCAGACACTAATGTAATGTACGATTAAGTACCGGGGTTTTGGTACTAAAAATGCTTTCACAGCCGAGCATCATCAGACCATAAAGAATAAGGAACTACAATCATGATAACAAATCTCTATAACCACTTTATACGGCAGGCACGTACATATTAGGAAGTGCTGTAATGCATAGCCGAAAGCTATTGCAAGGAGGTCACAGGCCACGGCCGAGTAACGGAACCTTGAACCCTAGCCGTCATTACACCTTAACTTGATTTATAACTTAACTTCAGCTACTTGATTAGACTTGATTGATCGTCTATTACTTTAATTGATTGCCTCTCCTAATGATTGCAACTTCATGTTTTGATAGTTTTAGAATGGCGATTAATTGTTATTTATGATGTACCATAAAAGTACGGAGGCAAAAACTAAACAATTATTGATGTATGAATCCGTAAACGAGTACAGCTAACGCCATCTGTTACAACTCTGACGAACTTCATCGGTGTTCTGAAACTGAATCTATGAATAGCACACCGACATTGGGACTCGGGAGATCAACGGACGTGTATTTTTTTTAACGATCCACTCAGTCTTGCGAAATCCGCTTATTAACCATTTCGAAACGACTTCAGTTAAAATAAATAATATTATCCATTTAAAAACATACAACTAATAAAATAAACCTAGAAACGAATTAGTCATAAATCTGAACGGATTTACTGGTGGTTAGATTTAATTTTATTTTCTTTTTAAACATCAATATGTCATATTACGTAACTATTTTAAACTGCTGCGATAGAAAAATAACGGTTCCATTTTTGAAATAATAAAAAAGAACAACCATAGAGATTGGTGATATTGAATACAGATTAAAAATCTAATCTGCTAATCGAATCGGTAAGCTTTCATTACATCTCGAATACTGTCGGACAAAGAGATTATGCAAGAGAATAGAGTTGATTACCGCGTAAGTAATTAAAATAACAATAAAGGTCAAGGATTGACCTCAGTAATTAAGTCACTGGCTCATAGTGACACGAGTTTCAATGTCACCGCAAATATTATGATCGCAATTAATAAAACTGTAACAGTTATATCCTCGTATCAAGTAAAGGTCTAGTTAAAACTATTGTCAAGGCCTAGCCTTGACTGAAAGCTCTTGTATAATAAATTTTAATGTTTTTTTTTTCAAAACGAACTATAGAACATTAACAAGGTATTCTGTTTATGTTTCCGGGGAAATAGCAATAAATGTCATCATTAAAAAATGTCGTTGACTATTATTTGGCTTACGTAGATCATATTGTAAATGTGTTTATTCTTCATTGCGTATTGTTGTTTGCCAAAACAATTTAGAAGAATGTCATTATTAGTATTAAATGTATTCGAACAGCAGTCAGCCCCTAGAATCTTAATTCAGCTTCTAATATTTTTCACTGCAAAGCTAAGTTAACAGTCCTAATAAAATCTACGTGCAATGCAATCAAATTAGATTCAACTTCAATTGCCAATGAATAAGATGAAAAATCCCATTCAGTTGCTTGAATAGGTAGAAAATTACCCGTTTGCCGAGTAACTAAGACTCACTTCATAATGAAAGAGCAATAAAAACAAAGAGTTTAGATGTGATTAAATTTCTCTATGGTTCTAGGGTATAAACAGCGGGAAAATGGCAAAATAGCAGGATATCCTAGTTTTCCATTTGAAGCCAGACTAATCGCCTCCTGGCTAGACGGAGTCGCATTCGTACAGACCGATCGGACGTTTGCATTTACATCCTCTCTAAGTTATTAGTGTCATGACAAGTGACGTCATTCTGTTACCATTTCCTCAATTTAGTAAGAAACATGCCGTTTTAAGTTGTTTTTAATGGTGGGCTATTATGAAGTTATGGTGCAGTAAAGGGTTTGTTTAATATCAGTTAAACTGCTCACGAAAGGGGAATGCGCTAAGGTTCCTGAATTACAAATTTTCTTAAGTTTTTAGAGACAATTTACAGATCAATGTTAGGTTGTATTTTGAACATTTTTGCGACGCTAAAAATATGTATTTACCTATTCTAATATTATAAAGAGGAAAATCTTCAGAACTCAAAAAATAAAGTAGGCCAGTTACACTTTTAAATTCTCGAAACAAAGACAACAATGAAATGTAACTACAGTCCCAGTCACAACGCATAACAACTGTGAAAGCACTGTAGTTTCCAGTGGCGAAGGTTCCATACAACTCGATTCTTACCGGCTTCCCTTTGAAAACTGGCACAGTCAATTGAGTCAGTATATTATAGACAAATAATAAAATCACATTAAAGATATCTACTCCGGCTTACCTCTTACAAAAGACCCTTCGCTACTGGTAGTTGCCCATTCCAAAGCGTTGATCTCTATGGAGAAGAACGGGCAAGAAACTCCATGAACTCTCTTTTAAACAACTGACCCGATTCTGAAAGTTAATAAACTTAGCCTAAATTGGCCTCAAATATCATGATTTCATGAAGTAGTCATTCAAAAGGGCAAATCGAACTATCATGGCGATTTCTGCTTAAACTTCAACAGCAGTGCTTTTGAAGGACGAGAAAATATTGTGTTCAGCTCTTCTCACGGGTCTTAACCCGTAGTAAGAAATGAAAAGATAGCAATTAAATCCTTATAAGACTTGAGTGTTGTAAACGGCGAAGTCGTCCGTTATTTTTACGATACACCCATTCGTTTAACCTGGGCAACCAATAAAACTTAAGGCTTACTGCAATTGGTAAGACTTATAAATGGATAATATCTTTGAAAATTATTGATATTGAGCGATGTGGTGTGAATTATTGTCATTAAAAACCCTATAAAAACGATATAATCCTTGTATGTATTTGGTCAGCAACTTGGTATTGACATCCTTGATTTGTTCCTCAAGTGGATCAAAGATCTATATTTCATAACTAACACTTCACCCGCAAAAATTATGATAGCTCGGCTAATATGCATGGTATTAATATAATTTATAGTCTATAGCACCCACGAATAATGAAGCTTTCTGCCAGTGAAAGAATTTTTAGAATTTGATCATTAGTTCCGGAGATTACCCCCTACATACAAACTTACAAACAAATTTTACCTCTTTATAATATTAGTATCTAGTTTTATTTTACAGAGCAGCACCTAAATTACCTACATACACGGTGGAAACCGCACCAAAATCCGTAGCGTAATTTATAAGATCTAAGCGGTCACACAGACAGATACAAAAATAGACCTGGTTTCATACCATGTATAGAAGTCCCAGACTCATATCGCCTATTCAATCCTCCCACAAGAATATACATCGTACATACAAATACTTCGGTAGCCATTATCTTCCATTCATAAGATAGCCTCGGCACTGACATTGGCTTCAATTGGAAATAATATGGCAGCGAAAAGATTTAGCCTTCGTTATTATTGTGCGGATTAGGCAATTGAAGTGACTTGGATTCATAAAAGAGAAGTGGGTGTTATTTATTGTGATTTTTTAAGAGGATTAGCATTGAGCATTGCACGAAGATTGCATAATACAGGGTGTAAACGGACCCTTCACGAAGCCACCAACCAAGCATTCTGTACATCAAACTAAATAACCCTATGCAAAAAATATTGCTGGGAAAACACTTTTTTTTTGGGTGAAAAATCACGTTTTACAGTAAATATTGTACTGATGGATGCATTGAATAGTAAACGGGTCATGAAGGCATTTAAAGTTATAACCTTAAAAACTAGTAAAAAAAAACTTGTGAAAAAGTTGGAACATTGACCTCCCAATATCTCCGTAACTAGAAGGTTCCCAAGAATGTTCCAGAACAAAAAAATGATCGCAATGACAAGGAGAACAAATGCCTTTCGGCTTCGTTAAGGGTCTATTGTACACCTGTATACTCTACAGTCTAGTCTTACGAAATTCTGAAAGATAGGTTATTAGCGGTGAACGAAAAGTTACGTGGTAATCGGTTGTCATGTGATGCGGAGGAATGTGGAAAATCAAGGAAAGTATTATGGATACTACGATTTTTTTTTTGGGACAAATCCGCCCTACTATTTCCAAAAGACTGCAACTCCTGATATTAATCAGAAAAAAATAGCCGAGGAGTAGGAAAGTCATAATTTCCACTTCGTGCTACTATAACGGGGACGACCAAAGAAGCGGTGGATGGACTGAGATGACGGCTTATAAAGAAGTATGAGAAGACGAAGACGCGCTGCACCGACCCCACATGGGATAAGGTAAGGAGAAATCAGGAGAATGATGATGATGTCAGATGCTGCTAAGAGACATACTTAGAATCCTTACAATATAACTTCTGGAAAATCAAGGAACTTTAATTTAAATAAACACTATGCAGACCACTTTTACAAAGATGACAAAATTAAAATTAAAACTCGGTACCCATTCAAATATTGCTCAAAAAAGCCAATTCCCAACTTAGTTGTTAAAAAACCCGTCCACTAATCACTTGCATGAAAAAACAACCTGTCCAAAGATTGATTTTATTTTAAGTTTCTACACAGATAATATACAAGTGTCACTTAAGAACCACAAAGGCTAGAAAGATTGTCTTTTTATGCATGAAGCGAAAGAACTCAATTTCCACAATACTCTCTTGAACAACGAAACCAGACTCTTTTATACATTTTTAAAAGGTATTTTCCTCAATGTCTTGTTAGTACAATACCTTACATAACATAAGTAGGCCATGCTCAAAAAACGTCGTATTTCCACGAATCAATAACCATGTTTTTACAATAATTTACGATACTTAATTTTTTACCAATATTTGACAAAAAAAGCACTAAATTGTGTCAATAAAATAACGTTGACATCACTCGGTTGCGTATACCAAATTGCGTTAGCCAGAAATGGTAGAAAAGTAATAAGACACCTAATACAGCTAACATTAAAAGCTGTAAAATTAAATGCCTTCGCTTTTTATTACAGGCAACTCTCGGCCATGTTTGATCGAAAACAGTTTTCGTTACGTCATTTGTCATTTAAAAATTGAATTTGGAAAATATTAATTGTTTGTATTTTTCATTCACCTTGTCGTTTATTTTAAATCGGCTTTCCATGTTTAAAATGATTGTGTTCGATTTGGATATAAACGTTATTTATGCGAATGACGTGTTTCTGTCCTTTCTACCAATGTTACATGAATGTTTCCGATATATTGTAATCGGTACTTGGAATACTGATTGGTAAATTGATTTGGTTTTCCAATATTTTGATAACAAACACATTGTTATTCCTGTTACAGTTACTGACGTTAGCCTTTTATCTTTGATCACCTATAATTATAGTATTACGTTATGTGCAATATATTTTTATATAATAACTTGGAATCCATCATTCCGGATCTATCAAAGAATGGACTAAATATCATAATTACAGGCCATCTGATTCGTAAAAGATTTACGTACGAAACATAAACAGAAAAAGAGCCTAAGTATACGAAATTATACCAACACATACTAAACACGCTATTTTCGTTGTTAACAACAAATTTAAAGCTCACAAAATGACGCTAATCGCTTATCTAAATAGTAGAGGTGAAATTATAATTTGCATTGAACACTCATCAATGCTAATCAATTAATACATTTGCATAAGGAACCGAATTAATTTGGCATCAATTAAATCTGTGTGTTAATCAGTTTTATTCTTAATCGATTGAAATTAACATTCCTTGGAAAGTGGGCCAGTATATCTTGCTAATAGTGGTATCGATGGCGCCTGCGATTTGCAGTTATATTGCCATTATTTATTCAGATTTCCTTGAAATGTTACTTTTTTATTGGATTTTTGTCTATGAATTGAAAACCGCCACTGCCTCGTTGGCCTAGTGGTCGCAAGAGCGACAGCTGAGCATGAGGTCCTGGGTTCGATTTCCGGGTCGGGAAAAGTGTTAATTTCTCAGTAGCAGCCACGGAGCCTGGATTTGTGCCCGGTTGATGGAAATAGGTTTGCCCCCTATTACGTGGGCATAAACATAATTGGCGAAATGCGGGTGTACTACTAGGTACACCTCTGCCTAATCCTTCGGCGAGTACAGGCGTGATGTTATGATGTAGTATTGTAGTTAGGTTATGAATTGAAAACCGGTAAGAGGGGTTGAAATCGGTGATTATAATCAAAAAACCTGGAAATTAGTCTAACATTGACTCAAAGGTAATGTGATATTAACCTAACTTATAAACTTGATATAGTGATTTCATATCTAGCACTAATTCGGACTGTTCTAAGTTTGATCAGCGAAATCATAATTTCCAATCAGCCAGCTAAGGAGATACCCAAGAAATCAGGACATAATGACAAAGGCTCAATATCGAAACATAAACATAAAATTCAAATGTTATTCTTTAACCGAAATTAACGCGAAAACAATAAAATACAATAATTTACCTCTTGCCCTCGACACGATAACCAGAATTACCGCCTTCACCTTTATTTAAAAAAAACTTCGTTGTCACTGACAGCAACCAAATATTACCTGTGGACAATGAAAAAGTAAACATTAAAAGATATTCTTTTCACATCAGCGTTTCGATAATAAAATTGATTAGTCTGTCAATCAAGTCTGCAATTTATGAAGTGTTAAAACTTAAAATTTTAGGGTATAACGAGATAACCTGTTACAGACGATGATTTATTCGCTTTTATGAAATTATCTTGATGCCGAAGCGGGAAGGGTTTGGACAGCGATAAAAAGAGACGTAAAGGCTTTATGCACGACAATTTTAAAATGATGACCTACTAAGAAAAAATCTCGTGGCTCAATAATAACAGGCGCTCCGATCGATCTTCAGGTTAAGCCGTGCTTGCCTAGCTTGGTCCGTGGATGGGTGACCACCCATTACATACCGAGTTTCCTCCGTGTTAAGCCGTTGGTCCTGGCTGTCATTTGTAGATCTTTGGCAGTAGTTACAGGTAGTCAGTGCCCCGAAAGTCTGACAACCAGTCCTTTCCAAAGGGTTATCGTATTACCCAGTACTGACTGGGTTGTGGAGGTCAGATAGGCAGTCGGTCCATTTAAAATGCTGATATTTAGTTGCATTCAGTTAGACTGGAAGCCAACAACTACATACTTGGGAAAAGACTAGACAGATGATGATGACCTACTAAGAAAACCAACAATTAACTATAAACAATGGTTCTCTGTCAATCGTTTGAAATTGATAGGCAGAATGACACTTTAAATATGTTTAGCACTTAGTATCTACAAGTTACAAGACAATTTGTAAGTCAAGAGTACAAGAAAATATTTGTATAATGCCATTATAAAAAGACAATGTCTATACCACTGAAACAAAAAACGTGAAGCCTGAAAGGAGGTCAAAATAAGGTGAATTATGAGGTCCAACTTTATATGGGTCTCGAGAAACAGCTAGTATTAATGACAACAATAAATAAATTGGTGTTAATAACACACGAAAAGTAAATAAAGACCCACAAAATGAATAAAAATGGAAAATTTTGTGCATACAATAATTAATTTGGCATAACATAAACACCTGCATGCATGCACACGTATCTGGGTATGTAGGGCAGCGAGTTTTTTTTTCCCCGAGAATACATTATCATAAATTACAATATAATGCAATTTTAATTTATTAATCATTGGATCATTATTATAATCTGAGTCAGCGATTGGATTCCGTGTTGTTGTGTGAGTTGAGACTGGTTCCTTTAAAATGCAGGTTTAAGTTTCAGTCCAAAGTCTGAAGCCAACTATTGACATATTCCTGTCTCTTTCTTGTACCAGGAATGACTCTTAGGCAAAGTACGTAATAAATAAACTCGTTAGTCGAGTGGTCGCAAGCGCGACTGCTGAGCATGAGGCCCTGGGTTCGAATCCCGGGTCGAGCAAAATGTTATTGGGTTTTTCCATCAGGCCTTTCTCAGTAGCAGCCACAGAGTCTGGATTTGCTCCCGGTTGATGACAATAGGCTCGCCCCCTGTTACATGGGACTTTAAACATAACTGGCGAAATGTGGGTATTAGGACCAGGAGTGGGACAAAACAGACAAAAAATAAACTAGATCTCAGCCTGTTAGCATATCACATACACGGCAGAGCATTTGTGTCGCGCAGACCATGGGCTACCAAAAGGACTTCTGTCGCTATAGACAGTTTTCCATTCAGTAACCTTGTAAAAACCAGGTTTATCAGTCACTGAGCGATCAATAGCTAGATGCAGACATCTAAAAAGACCACTCTAATCACAGGAATCTCTGTCAATAGCACGTGTCTACGAATCCTTTACAGCCGTATTCTTTGGGAAACTAAATGGAAATATTTCCCTGAAAAAATAAGCCTGTTATACAAACGTAATAAAGGATGTCCTATCAACCATAACTGTATTGTATAAAATTCAATAAGAACCGTTTAACGTTCATCTCGCAGCTTCCATATTTTATTGTTGCCATGCCAACAATGAACTTCATTATGTCGACGATCTTCAGTACGATGTTTATTACAATACCGGTATCATAAAATGCTAAATAACTGGTGTTTTAATATAGTCTTACATAAAAAGACTAGACAGAATTTTAGAGATGAAGTCTGATGGGGTTTTGTTTTTAGATTTTGCAATCGATTACCGTCTTATGACAGCTACATTCTGTCTTGATAGGTATGTGAATAAGAGGGATAAAATGCATGTGGCTAAAAAAGGGGATAATTATAAATGTTGAAAGACGGAAAGAGAAAGTAAAATCGAAGAAAAGATGGATAGATTGTGTAAAGAAAAAGAAGTAAATAAACTCGTGACGGCTACAGGGGAGAATCAAATCCCAAATAATATGGGACAGCAGGGAGATGATGATGTCAATTTTTCTTTTAATATTTCAGGGTTAAAACCTATCAGAAACTAGCCGCCTTTACGACACGTAAAACCATGTACAAAAGACATCATAAATCTTGAAACACAACGAACTATACGCAAACTCGTACCTATCAAGACACACGTAAAGACAGAACAGACAACCTATAAAAAACAAACACGTTTGAAACTCAACGATTAGGCATAGAGAATTGAACTTTAGTCATAATTCAACACACCATAAAGTCTTACTTCTACTTTAACTTCAAGATTGTAGCGTGACTGTTCGGCCTTGGTAGGAGCCGACGAGTCTACGGCCACAATGCGAACATAACCTATCAAGTGGAGCCAATCTCTATGTATCTAACAATATAGATGTTTGTCTTTTGAGTTATAACGGTTACTACTGTGTTACGTGAAAGAATAACGCAACTCGAAAGTTTTTAGGACTTTTTTGTTACAGACAATTTATTTTTGTCTCGTTCGGGAATTTGCTTTGTGTGAATAGAATGTTAGTAGCATCGCTATACTGCAGTTGTATCGACACGTTAATGCAGGGATACGCAACCTTGTAGCCGACCTAACCGCAGCAAAAAGCTCAGAGGTCGACCAAAGCAAAAAATTACGACATTCCTTCTGAAATGCTGAGGTTAGATTCACACATGTGCAATCGTGTATGGGTTCTTTGAGACAACAATAACCAATGCTATTTGCCAGCTGCATAAGACAAAGGGCTGCATAATTTTATTACGATTACAAGTGTTGTCTTGCACAAAATGAAGTCTAGAATAAAAATAACAATCTCAATACAAAACTACACTTTACCAAAAATGTATTTTATTGATAAAACTCCGCAAAAGTATCTTCGCACGTAAATCATAAAATCGTCGCGACTGATCGTAACGCCCCGAAGTCGAGGTGTGGTGAATAACAATTCCGTCTGAAGTCTAGACCGATTACAGTGTACCTATCTGTCACCTGATATACCTAGATCTAGGACTGTCAGACTGTAGCCAAGTGAATAATGTCCAGGAAGTTACGCCTTTTACAGATATCTGATCGATATTGCTCGGATGCTCCCCGAATTTTCGGATGGAGGAGTCGGTTAGGGTCTCCATTTCCCGCAACGCCTATGATACATGCCAAATCTAAATTGCTCTTGTCATTGATGTAAATCAGAAATGTACATTTTTACGCTTTCCTGACTACCTTTATGTCTTAGCAAAGTCACTTCAGTTCAAATGGCCCTTTGTCTAAAAGCAATTGCAGTTGAGACCAAGAAACTTGCCGAACATTTTAAATTACCGTTAACAGAACGAAACAAAACGTCAACCACAAAAGCATATAATAATACTAAGCAGGAACTCAAAAAGTAATCAGTAGCCAAAGGGTTGGTCCGACAAGAGACTGATAATTAAATCGTTCTTACCCCACGAAACCCTTTGTAGACCTGCGTTTCCATACGATTCCCTTGAACGCGACACAGCACTTATCTTTGAGGAAATCCATCAATTTGTTGGAGGTAGACGGAGTGCTGTTTTTCATGGATCTGGAGTACGATCAACAGGTATTTGATGGAGTCAAGCGAGGAATGATCCGGTTACAAATTAGCATGACAAAGCGACCACGACAGAGCTTTAGCTCGGCAACGTTCGCCTTCGCTTGCGCCACGTCATCGCATTTTGTGTACACTTTCCGAAGTTGTTGAACGAGTTTGGCGGCGATTGATTAATTCGTTGACATGGCTAATTTATGGTACAAATAGCCTTTCGTACTGCTATAAATAATAAAACTTAGTAAGTTAGCAGTAAGACATGCCACGCCTAAGCTCTTATTCTAATAAATGTGACTAAGTTGCATTGCAAGCACGTGGGAGGGTGTCCTCATAACCAAAACAAAGCCCCAGACAGACGGACAGACAAAGGTTCGGACTGCTGGAACTGTGCCAAGAACGTTGGAGCCGTTGCGTGAGGAATTATTCAGCCTACGCAGTAGTGCTTAGCCGATCGGGGCCTTAAAATGTTGCTTGATTTATTGCGGCTTTTTTTTGAGTTAATTTATGACTTTTTTCTCTGGTCTTGTGTTCTTTATTACATTTGTTATTTTCTTTAACTTCCTTATGAGAAATAATTCAAGCAAGACTCCAGTACAGTACCTAACCAATCTTACTCCGTTGATTTATTATTTTAAGCAAACTCTTCTAGTCATGCAATCATTGTTAAACTTAACAACTCACAGCTTAAATAAAATTGTTTTTCTATTTCTAGAAGAAAAATGGCCATGTTTTCTTCAGTTATACAATTTTCTTTCATGGCATTATGGCGATAGCGGTGAAATAAACGGTTATTTCTTATTAGAAGTTACGGCATCGCTAATATAGAACCATTGCAGTTCCAATGTCACCTTGTTTATGATAACTACCCTCTTGTGTTCAAGGTTAGTGGTAGGTGTGTGGCGGTCTTTGGTGTTTCATAACCAAACTAGCTGAGTAACCTAAAGTTAGGTACAATTTTTTTTTTTTTTTTTTTTTTTTTTAATTTTCCTGCATGTTACTAATATAGTTTTTAAGTAAGATGTAATACTAACACCCTATGGGCCTTGATGCCTGACAATAAAATAATTTTATTTTATATGTATTTCCTTTATTTATTTTCCTACACACTAATTAGATTTTTAAATATTTCTTAACAAAAACCATATAAAAAACATTTTAAATATAAAAATAGTGGTCCGCCGGTATCGGGAGCAGGGTCCAAGCTACCGGTGGTTAGGGCTCCAGAGACAGGAACCTCCTCACAATGGGAGGATTATTATTTCTTTTATTCATTTATCTAACACATTATTTACATTTTTAAATATTCCTGTACATTTAAATATTATTATTATTTTTACTAAGCCTTGCCAGGGAAAATGTATATCAGGTAAGAAATCACGTAACTAACGTTGTAACGTTGTAACGTTGCCCATAAAAATATGTTAGGATAAATCACTTACACAGCCTAAATAATTTAAATGATAGTCAGCATATCCTGTCGAATTCCACTTTTCCCCAAATGTTTGAAAGAACGGGAGCTCGCTTGCTATGTTTTTGTAAATAAATTACAAGTTAAGTGCACAGTAAAAATTAATGACTACAGTAACTGCATCACCGTTTCCATTTATTTAACTATTCCCAAACAAATCACAAGTTTAATTAGTTTCAATAAAAATGTCCATACAACGCTCGGAGACGATTATTTTTGGCGCCCCACACTCTTTTAACCCTGTGCCTGCGACTGGGGTACATTCGACCGGGTACCCGTGGGAACATCATACGCCTCTATGATTCTTTTTCCCGACCACTCTGGTTATTACTATATTTTTAACATTTATTGAACGAGGTCCCTTTTCAATCACGTTGTGAGGGCGTGGCTTTGTTTGTTGTTGTTTTTTCTGTGATAATAATGCGGGTAATATTTGTGGCCATTAAAAGTATTGTGTATTATTAATATTGTAACGTAACGGGGAACCTTCGTAAAATAATAAACAGCTCTCCTCTAAGGGTGGGTGTCATAATAGGCGACTAAGGGCGAATTTCGCCAGAAACTGAAAGCGATTAGCATTTCTAAAACAGAGCTTTCACTGACGATATTCTATAACAATGATGGGATCAAGTGAAAAGAACAGGATCAGAATTCTTCTTTGAGCCATAAAGCAAACAGATAAATCACGAATCCTGTATGTTATGTTGTAGTTATTAAAGTACCATTATTACATGACTTTCATACCGAACAATGTAGTATCCTACGATAACTTGGCGAAGCCCGATTCGAGCAGCACATTTACGGACAATGAATACACGCGCCATTTTGCAAAACAAAGCAAAACAGGATGTGTCGTAATCAGTAATGACGTGCAATGATTTAACAACAGTTAATCATTTATTAAGAAACACTGCAGTTTAACACACACTGTATATCGTTGATAACAGTTCACGCGACGTTACGTCGGAACTTGGAGCTCACACGTGACATGACTCACAGCTGGGTTTGTTAGGCTCGATTTACATTGCCGCGTAATTATTTATAACGAAATCTTACTAATCATAATGAACTTCATGTTAATTGTGTAACGTACAGTCTACATTAGAGCCAAAAAACATGTCGGGCGTCTTTCGGAGAATATCGCGCAATTTCGGGGATTGTCGCACATTTTCGGGAATTCTCGCCTGTTCTCGGGAAATCCCTCAGCTAGCAACTCTTGTCTAGTTTGCACATTACACAATCGAAATAAAGTTTTCTATGCTTTGTTCGATTCCGTTCCGTGACAATGTAAATGGAGCCTTACACGTCTGACTACTGGTATGCACGTATACAGTTGCGGGTTAAGATTAGATGTATACTTTATTTTAAAAATTTATCTGTAAAGGGAAATGGAAGTGTCTGACGTCGGTTTATCATTAAACTATGATGTAAAGTCTATTGAGAAAATTATTGGGCAGTTATACTTTCTTCTAGACCGTGAGTCACATTTCCTACGGGTCAGACTTCCCTGCCCATCTCTTCCACTGAGTTCGATTTTGTGCAATGTCAGTGCCACAGGGTGCATGTTCATGCCATTGCTAAATATTTTCAATACAATATAATATCAACTTGAAACGTTACGTAGGGGTAGTTAATGTTACAGACAAGGATGTGGACTGTGGAGTGACGTCTTACAAATAATATTATAAATGCGAAAGTACGTGAGGACGTATGGATGTTTGTTACTCTTTCACGCAAAAACTACTGAACGGATTTGAATGAAATTTAGCACACATATAGTTTATAACCTGGATTAACACATAGGATACTTTTTATTCCAGTAGTATGATCCCGTGGGAGAATTATCGAACTCCAAGCGGGCGAAGCCGCGGGCATAAGTTAGTACAATATAATATCAACTTGAAACGTTACCGTAAGTAATTATTATAACAGACAAGAATCTGGAGTGACATAATAAATAAATAGACTTCAGGAAATATTTTTAAAAGTTCAAAACACGACGCGACGCTTCAATACAAACAAATCTGTTAGAAGTCAATACGAAGATTTTTTGATGTGGCCGCTAATGGTTCCTTAATGTGTTAGTCTTATCTTAAGCACGATTAATAAATATGTAGCAAAACTTGGTCATTATGCCTTATTAAGAAAATGCAGATCTAATTTGACTATATTGTGTCGAATGGACTTCTTTTGACACCTTTAAATAAACTAATTAACCCATAAACAAACGGTGTGAACTAAAACATTAAAGAAGCTCTTTCATAGAATTATTTATTTAATTTATATTTCAAACTAATTGATATTTGACACCAACAATTTTGAATATGAAAAAAATATAAAGCTAGCACCATTTTTATTACCCCCATCTTCAGGAAAACTATAATAAAAATGTAAATCTGTACACAGACAAGATAATTTTATTACTTAAAAGTGACAAGTTTGAAACGCTACAATAAACCGCTGATTTATAATCGACGCGCGCACAGGATTCCGCGAAGGATAACACAGGCTTGATGCGCGGACGCACGACCGTCTAAACATGGCCGCTCTTTGTTTCCTTTGTGTGCATTTGAGGTTTTAGATTAATTTTGTCTACAGGGAAGGACGTTCATGAGGAAAAACGCCCATCTTGGAACAAAAGTGGAGAATTGGTAAGATCGAACTCAAAATTGTCATTAAGATTTTTATAACTTTTCTTTTCTAGGATATCAATATTCAAAACCCCATATTCCGCAAACGATAAGACATTTAATATCGTCTCCTGTTGTTTGTTCATTACAGGATGAAGACGCTAACCTCGTAGCCAAGTTCAGGACCGACTCAATTGAGATAGCCATCGACACGTTAAAAAGAAGAATAGTCCACAGGCAGTAGAGTTCTCCGCAGTGAGTTGATTCTATCGTAAATAACAAAGATCTCAGAAGACATACAATAAATCTTCAAAGCTCACATTGTTTAAACGTCCTTCAAACATTACCTTGCAACTCAAAATAACAGCAGTGCCATAAACAATGGTCTCAATATAGCTAACACTTTGCCACATTTGGCATGTGTGAGCTGCAATCGATCCTACTAATGTGTACCGTATGATTTACAAGCTTTTAAGATAATATTGTTGAATACAAAACGTTAAAGGTGTGAAGGAGAAGCTGTTAAAAGGAATTTACTATAAACAGTTATATGTGAAAAACGAGTATGAATGTAGATGGCTATAGGAGTAGAGGAATACCAAAGAAACGATGGATGGACTGTGTGTAGGATGATATGGCTAGGAGGTGACTGCCTAGGTGATGAATAATAGAGAACCAAATAAATTGGGATAAGGGACATAGAATGATGATGATGTGAAAAACGAAGATTCTTAATTACCTCGTTAGTCTATTAGCCGTAATCGCCACTGCTGAGCACGAGATTCAATTTACAGGTTATATGCAGTTCTTATTCCACCTGGAATTTCTCAGTAGCCATCCCATGTCAGGATTAGTGCTTGATTAGTGGCAATAGGCTTGGCCCCTGTTACATTGGACTTAAACATAACTGACTAATTATTGTAGATGTCCTACCGATAGGCAAGCTCTGCCGAACCCTTATGAGATTACAGGATATTCCGTGATATTATATTATTTGTAAATTCCCAGTCGTTTCGAAAAGCTGCGGCAACTAACATCGGTTTGGGTCAACAGAGCATAACAGACTTTGATATTATGCTGTTTTGACCCCAACTATTTACCTTTGTGCAGTGGAGGGTTAAATTAGCTGCCTGGTTTAATTTTAACAGATCGATACGGTTCACAGTATGTGTGCGTACGATTTTAGGCAATCGTTTTGTCAATCTTAAGCAAGTTTACCTTTTCGTTATCGATAACGATAAGCTCTCATTAGTTGATAAACAGTTTGAAACGGTAGATTTTTTACCAGAAAATCATGAACATTTTATCCCTAACAGTTATCAACATTTTTTTTAACAGGAGCTCGTTGATAAGCTCTAGCAACAAGAGGAATTATGAGATGACCAACAGTAAGTAAAGTCGGGGTGTAGATGATGATTTTAATGCATTTAATCGATCTTTCTAACAAACAAAACTTATGCTGTTATCTTTTTTATTCTGGCACATCTTAGAAGCCCTGACACAACCAGAAGACGACGCGGTAGACCTCGTAGGAGATGGTGGGACGAGCTGGACAAAACCAACGACCAGTGGTCCACATTGGCGCTGGATTGAAACAACTGGAAGTCATGGGGCCTCTGCCCAGCAGTGGGATGACACAGGCTAACAGTAACAGCAACACATCTTAGCACAAAATAAAACATTACATTTACAAGCACTTTATTTGATATTATTATATCTAATTAGTTCAAGGCACTACAAACTCAAAACATTACATAAAATATTTTATGTCCCAGTATTTCACAAATAAATTAAATCACCATCAGCATGCTTGAAGGGGGTGTGGGCCAGACAAAATGTTCTCTCACCCTACTGCTATCGATTTTAATTTAGTAACAGCAGTATTCACCCCCTAAAACACAATGGTTGCTTGTTCAAGTAGTTATTTGGGGATATTTATGACGAACACAACATTTAAAGTGGCATTAGGGACGAAACATGGCTGATTTATTGTCTGGAAGTAGCTGTGCCCTTTGGTTACTTAAGGTACAACTTAGCCAGTATCTTTGAATTAAAACTAAATTCACAAGGATCAGACGAGTGGTTCCCAGTTACAACACAGCAAAAAACACATAGACAGACATGTGTCAAGGTTCGGTTAAATCGGTATAAACCTACTTACGGACAAATTGCGTACGCTCCGGACTCTGACACAAAATACTATAATATCTGTCGTGTCCGGTGTCCGCAGCCGGTCCGAAATCTGTCAGACTTTCGAACCACTGACTACTTAACGATCTACAAATGACAGCCGGGACCAACGGCTTAACGTGCTTTCCGAGGGCCGCAGAAAACTCGGTATGTAATGCGTGGTCATCCAACCAAGGACCAACCTAAGCCAGCGCAGCTTAACCTGAAGATCGACCCGAGCGGCTGTTATTATTTAACCACGACCTCCTCTATGCAATAATAAGGCTTTTAGAAACACTTAGTGACGTCAATATAGACCATATTGACGTTACTAAGTGTCTCTAAAAGCCTAATGGAAATAAAACTACGTATCTTAAACTTATTAATAGGTTTCTCTTCTTCAAAGATAAACGTTAAAGTTAAATTAAGTATCCATGTGTATAAAAGCGTCTGGCCGTTTGACCAGTCACAGAGGTTTTATCAAAGCGGAGAGCTGTACTAACTTTTACATTGTTGAACTTTGTAAAATTAATTTAAAAGCTTTTAATTTTAAGAGTATATAAATAACTCGCAACAATTCAGTCAAAAAGCCGCTGGTACATCAGACAAATAGTCGCCGCTGCTTTTCATTAAAAAAAAATGTTACAGGGTGTTCCTTTTTTTGTTTCTCTAAAAACAAAAGATTACTGTCACAATGGAATCCGCCTACGACGGCAAAGTCCAAGATCATTCATCACAGTGCTGTATAAATTGATAATGTTAATGAACAAATTGCATTGTCTTCATTTCTTCAATTAATAAGGACATCCTGACGTCCCTTTGTTGGAGCGATAAGTGCGAAGTGCTGGGCAGTTTTAATCAAAATTAATCATATATGGCAGTAAGTGATCGTTTTCGAGATTAAGCCAATTTTCTTGGCTGATTCATAACCTTTTTATAGCCCGCTGTAGGAACTTTTGGATGCCATGGATGCTGTTTTTCTTGTAGCTAATTTCTAGGCTGATACTAATACAATTTGAAATAGCTCGTTTCCTCTTCACTACATAGTATAAAACAAAGTCGCTGTCTGTCCCTACGTATGCTTAGATCTTTAAAACTACGCAACGGATTTTGATGCATTTTTTTTTAATAGATAGAGTGATTCAAGAGGAATATTTATATGTATATATTGCACCCGTGTGAAGCCGGGGCGGGTCGCTAGTTTAAAATAGTGTGCTAAGGATAGCAAAATCGAATATTTTTAGTGTAGCCTTTGATTGCACCAATTTATCAAAAGACGGTGAAAGAAAACATCGGGAGGAAAACGGCATGTCCTTTTTTTTCTTCGCCTACTCCGGGGCAAAGGCCTTCCTCCACTCTTTCCATTTCTCGCGAACCTGCGCGTAATGTCTTATTACCCAAAAATTCGAGGATATTTGTGACATCCAGCACTGAGCCGGATAGCCCTCTCCCACAGTCAAAGAGAGGAGGCCCGTATCTCAGAAATTGGAACGATATAGACTGATCCATCACGCTTTCCAAATGATTTCCGTGTAACAACCATGCACCTATCTTTCCAAGATTACGTACCAAACCGAACGCATCACATTATCACACCTCTATCAAGATGATTGCACTTGCGGTACACGAAACAAACCCCGCCAATCTGTGATATTGAAACCGCAATATCCCAGCACTATATCAATTATTCCGCATCCGATCCCCGCTTCGATTTCCTCTACGATACGAACACGGAAACGGTTTTATTGTGAACCTTACTACGTTGTTGTAGCTTATCTTATGCCCTTGTACCGTTGCACCCCGATATCCTGGTATTAATCACTTGCAAACAAATAAATCGTATAACATAACATCACGTCTATAAGAACATTCGAGAAGGCGAAAGGGGTATATAAGACATCGTAGCAGGTGGCGTTCTGTAGTTCTTGCCTGTAATCCCCGAAGGTTTTGGTAGAGGTTCATTAGAGGAGCCTACTGATGTGACTGTCAGACTGCCAAGTCATAGGTCTCGAGTTCGAACCCAAGACACACACCTCTGATTTTTCGGATTCATGTGCGACGCGTATTGTATAATTATCACTAGCTTCGGTGAAGGAAAACATTGTGAGGAAACCAAACCAGCATGCCTGAGAGATATTTCTCGACGGCATGTAAACCTAAGTCCGAGGCCCATGGGCGGCATAAAAACCCTGACTCCAGGTTAATCACTAGCCACACGATAACGCAAGAAAGAAGTTCCGAAGACACCCACATTAAAACCTTCAAATTTTAACCCTTTATAATATTAGTGTAGATTGTATTTACTTACGCCATAATTTAGCTGTGTGATGATGATTGATGTGTGAAAAGTAATTTACCTGAAACAAATAAAAATAACAATTAATTTTTTGTATATAGAGTAACTTATCACAAAACACCTGATAACAAAATGCATTCGTAGTAAACACCACATACATAACGTCACGCCGGTTATTTCCGAAGGGGAAGGCAGAGGTATACTAGTACACCCAAATTTCTCTTGTTATGTTTAGTTTCATGACATAGGAGGAGAATCTTTTGCCATCAACCGTGTAAAAATCCAGAGTCTGGCCTGTTACTGAAAAATTCCTGACGGAAACACCCAAAGACCATTGCCCGACCTGGTATTAGAACCCAAGACTTCAGCAGTAGAATTGCAACCATTATGATTATACCAACAAGGCACTCAATAAATATAAAACTTTGTATATAGACAGCATAAATGTATTGTGCACTGACCGCTCTGGATAAGTGCATTTCCCAGCTTCTAAAGAAAGGCGGTGAGATACGAGATAAACATGGAGTATTGAGTAAATGGAGTGTTCATTTTAGGTATGTTATTATGAGATGCTAATTTAGGTGTTAAAGGGAGAGGCATATATGGTATAGCAACGCGATCGTACAGCAACTTTAGTGGGTAATAATAAATTGATATAATTTGAGATCCCATTAAAGTTATGAGACTTTAGTTCAGGCTGGACTCAACTTGAACATGGCAATCATTGCCACGTCGAACAATCGGATGTTATCATCATAATATTAAACAATGTTATTCCGATACCACATCATTATTATCTGCCTAACTTTTTTCCAAATGTTGGTCGACTTGTAATCTAACCGGACGCAGCTAAATACCAGTATTTAACAGGGAGAGACTGTCGATTACACCGATTCAAAAGACTTCTTGCCCGTTCTTCTACATAGATATCTACGTTTAGGAAAGGACAACTAGCTTCATGTTTCTGACTTACTGACCGAAACCCTGATGCAATGTAAAAAATGCTGTAAATAGATTTATTAAGATAAGTGCTTTGAGATTGAGTTTCAACATGATACGTGCAATGTTTTTGATCACTCCATTACCATTCTACTCTTCGATACGACAAGGTCGTAAATAAACGAAGTCCCTTAATCAAGTCCTTTGTTGTCTCGCCAGCGAGTTTACGAACACAATAAGAGGCTTTCAGACAGGACGAATTAATGAAGGCGATTAGAGAAAGTTAGTTTTTGTAAGGTGTGTAGGGCACTTTGTTAATTGGATGTTTTGTTAAGGAAGCTTGAAGTCTAGTGTAGATTTGGAAGATCTAACACTAAGCGACACGTAATGCTTTGTTGGAATTTCAACTCTGGGTGTTGAGACGAGCATTTAAAATCCAACACTGAAAATGGGTACACGACAAGGAAAGCACAGTCCTCTTGAGACAAAATCTTTTTGAGTGAGGAAATCTTCAAATCGGTAGATATTACTGGCTAACGATCTGGAAATAAGAGAGTAAGTAATATCCTGTAATATCCTACCAAGATGATAGCACAAGATCGCAATCTGATAGCGACTGGGAATAACGTTGAAACCACATTACCGTATCTGCAATCCTTCCATGAATTTTACTTTAGGAATCAAAATGTACACTTATCATCTTGGTCAAATGCGATGATTGACGTCAGAGAGAGAAGCATGATGATAACATGCTGATGATAGGCGATAATTAGGAACTTATAGCGATGATACTAAAGAGAGAAGTATAATGATTATAAACTTATTTGTATTAAGGTAATTTTGACGTATATGAACTGATGAAGTGCAGTTAAGACTCAAGACGAATTTGGCTAAGCGTTACTCCTAAATCTGTTGCATAAGTGACAAACTTCAAGTGTATATAAGATAGAGACGGGAATATGTCTAAGTACAAAGTACGTACTAAGTAACTTTTATATACGGTCACATTTAATTAACTAGCGAAACTCCACAGAAGTGATGGGTATTTTTGTTGTTGTTTGTTCGATCTTTGATTGTCCCACTGCTGGGCAAAAGTCTCCCCTTTCTCCTTCCAAACCTCTCTATCCTGTGCTATATCTGGCCATGTTTGCCCCGCAAACAAGATCAGCTCCCGTAGCATGACCACCGAAGACAAGGATTTCTTTGACGGAAGAATCGACAAAATGACAGATAGTGCAAAGAAATCTGTCATTGTGTCGACACAATCTGTCATTTTGTCGATTCTTCCGTCAAAGAAATCCTTGTCTACGGTGGTCATGCTACGGGGGCAGATCGTCACAAGACCTCCACCGCGGTCTAAACATTATAAAACAAAAATTTAAGACGTGATGATTTTTTGGGATCAATGACCGAATTTGTTCTTGTAGATTTCGGCCTTAGCCTCAATGCTGCATGTTAAGGAAATAGGTAAAAACAAAGTCAAAGGCCACAGTGTAGCAAAAGTCTACGTCACTACGAACACCTGCAACAAGATTCCTTGAACTTGCCAAGAAGATCTACAGGTCGCAAGGGCGAAGGCACTTGACAAAGAGTAGATTTCATTTAGAAGGAGACTACAAAGAAATACGTATGTTCCGAGAAAGATTGCAGGACAAAGCTTTTGACGTTTACTGTTTGTAGAAAGAGTTGTTATTACAAATGGTGGTTCTATGTACAGGAATTTTATCTTAGAGGATCGCTTTTAAACGGACATTAGGACAGGTTTGTTACGTTGTTAAGGGTCATTTTATAATCATGTATCACGCCTTATCCATGAATTACTTTTTCATGAAAAGATTAAATGAACTTAGAGGGTTGTAATGACGATTTTAATAATTATAACCGGTCCGGTCAATGTGGCGACACTTGGGGGAGGCCTATGTCCAGCAGTGGACGTCTTTCGGCTGAAATGATGATGATGATGATGATGAAGCCATATTTTTACGGTCGCGAATTAATATATATAAATACAAATACATGAAGCGACTGCCTATCTGACCTCCACAACCCAGTAATAGGGTTATTTCATACCCCTAAAGATAACACAGTAAATATAGCCTAAAAGTGGAAACTTTCTTAACTTATACAAAACAATAAAGAACCAAAGGCAGCATAAGTACAGTAGGATATCTAATTACCCTCAGATTTAACACCAAGTCCCAATCCCAGGTCAATCAGCTGTAAACAGTCCGTGCGAACTAATAGGAGTACATGAGATGTTTACACACATATCGATTGACTCCAAGTATTTACTGCACGCGACGCGAGGCTCGAAAGTTAAACCAAAACATGCATTGTTATCCCTTACCTCTTCAGTTTACTAAGGGTACTGGGAAAACATGTATTTTACCTTACAGGTTGTTGAAAACTGGTTTCTTTGTACATAGGTAATGAGTAGACTCTTGCTTGGCCAGTTACGAAAATATATGGTCATCATCATCTGCCTAGCCTTTTCCCAACTATGTTAGGGTCGGCTTCCAGTCTAACCGGCAGCTGAATATCAGTACTTTACATGGAGCGACTGCCTATTTGAGCTCCACAACCCAGTTAGTACTGGGTAATACAAAACCCCTTGGTAAGACTGGTTGCCAGACTTTTTGGGCCACTGACTACCTAACGACTGTCATAGATCTACAAATGATACCCGGGACCAACGGCTTAACGTGCTTTCCGAGGCACGGAGGAATCTCGCATGTAATGGGTGGTCACCCAACCACAGACTAGCCTAGGCAAGCACGGATTAACCTAAAGATCGACCCGAGCGGCTGTTATTATTTAGCTACGAGCTACGAAAATATATGGTAATAAGGGAATTTTGTTAATTAGCTTGTTTCTAGTTTGTGTTTGGTTGGCGGTGTCATCAATGGAAAAGAAAGTGGTTTAAAGGTGGTAATTAAGAGGAAACTTGATTGACTAGAATGTAATAGGTTTAGAATTTCACTAATTAGCTCGTTAATAGGTTTTCTCTGCTTTGACTTGTCATCAAAAAGAAAGCGGCCCAAAATTCTATAATTAATTTTAAGGAAATCTATGAGCAGTAGAGGATGTGCTTATGACGATAATGATGATATAACATCGAAACGTCTTACGTATGATTTGGTTAATCAAACTTTTTCTTCACCAGATAGTCCATATATCTTATCTATAAAACATCACCTCCTCATAGACTTTTAGAAAAAACTAAGCTCCTCTATAATTCTAAAAACTTCTGTATCGTTCATACCTAATTGCAATGCCTTTGAATTCTATTGTATATTGGGGTGGTGTTCGCAACTCCACTTCACGTAACTCCAACATTTTCCTACGGATCTAAAACTATGAATCTCCACAAATAAATAAATCTAATTATATACTTCTATATAAATAAATAAAATTGAAGTGTCTGTTTGTAATATCAAAACATAGCTGTTTTTGTTATAAGTGCCGCGTATGACGGGACTTTGACTAGCAGATAGCTGATGTTGTAAGGTCTAACATAGGCTACCTTTATTTTAGAAAAATAATTAGGGTTCCGTGCAAATTAATTAAAAACCTTGAAATTGGTAACATTGGTTCTGTATGGTGTCCGGACGTAAAGAATAGCACCATCCCATATCTTCCCGTGGGTGTCGTAAGAGGCGACTAAGGGACTTACCAGAGAATGGGCAGCAGCGTTCTCTGATTCTACAACAACCATACTGCGATCGCCAACCCGCCTGCCAAGCGTGGCGATTATGGCAAAACCCCCCTCCTTGGGGGAGGCCTATGTCCAGCAGTGGACTTTTCGGCTGAGATGATGATGATGATGGTAACAAAATTCGATTAAAAAGGGAAGTAACCTTTTTTATAATAATTTCACGCGTATGAAGATCGCGGGCAACAGCTTGTACTTTATAAAGTCTCTTCTCATCTACCTCTTCAATGAATTTTGCCAAAATTTTCCTACAAAACTCTCTAAATCCTCCATAACAGAAACGCCTATGCAAAGCTATGCAAACCATATCGCGAGATATTGCGCTCTACGCCTGCATAGCGCGCGACCAGAGCGACCACAAACCGCGGCTTCGCTCGCGGACACTGCCCTGTCAGTCGGTAATTGGGCTATATTGCGACCGAACAAAGACTACAGCTGGAGCTAGCCGGCTATAGATCATGATGTGGAATACGGCAGGAGATTTGCAGAAGAATAAGTATGACAAATCGTCGACTTTTAACAATAAATTGAAAAATTGGAAGTGGATAAAGAAGACAGACTGCCTCGTTGGTCTAGCGGTCGCAAGCAGGACTGCTGAGCATGAGGTCCTGGGTTCGATTCCCGGGTCGGGTAAAGTGTTATTCGGTTGATGGCAATAGGCTAGAGGCCTATTACATGGGAGTTTAACATAACTGGCGAAATGTGGGTGTATTAGGTACTAACACCTCTGCCTAACCCTTCGGGGATTCCAGGCGTGATGTTATGTTATTAGACAATGTAGTTAAAATCCCTGCACACCAATTGATTGAAATCCGAAATTGAATGTTAGAAAAAAACGTCTGCTCGACTGCAATAGAAACGCAATGAATGAATATCGGATGAACTGTCAAAATTAATGACATTCTGATTGTGTTACTCAATTACCCTACAGGATTAAGGCTTATGGCATCATTGGAGACAGTAATTTGCCCAGCAGTGGGATTATAAGACATTCCAATCATAATAGTATATTGCTAGTCGAACATATTCTTTAATTTTGATTGGATGATCGATCGTTTTAATATCGATTTTACGACAGCGAAAGCTACAACACTTATCAACTTTTCGAGTAAACAAAACGCCATTAGCAGTATATTTTAATACCACGTAAAACAACAACATTTTATTAATTAGAAAGTATTAAAAATCGCTGTGACCTTTTCACAACGTCCCAATGAAAATATATTTGCGAAAGCGTGTTATAATCAATCAAGATAAACTTGTTAACGTGTAAGCTGGTAGGATAACGAGTATTTAGATAATCCTGGCACGGAATAATAGACCTTAATGCCTTGATAATGAACTGGCTTTGTCGAACATTTTAAATATTAATTAGATCTGAAACTGCGGGGAACGGTTATGCTTGAAAGGGCGACCTGTTGGTGGAGTTTTTGTCATTAACAATTTAGCCGGGTCTAATCCAAGGCTGGACATAGGCTTCTTCCATAAATACGTTTATGTTTATGTAGGAACTGTGTGCCATAAAATAAAGTTGAATAGGTATATATCATCTTTACCTATAAGCAAGTTATGTCAGTTTTTACCCGACTCACCCAAAAGGAGGACAATGTTTTTCGCTGGCATGTATGTCCGTTCCATTGTGATCTCGTAACTAGTAAACGGATGAACCGATTTGGATAAATTATACGTCATTAGATTCGTCTTGGTGGCACGAGTGTCACTGGCAACAAAGAATATAAGTTGACAGCAAGCGGGATCCATTCCATTTTCATGATGTTATATTCAAATGGACCCCGCCTGCTTCCAACTTTAGTTTTTTCAGTCGGGTTTCTTTAATTGCATTCCGTTTATCAAGAGACCTCTTTGTCTGGAAAATCTAAGGGTCCACCGATGCCGATGGTCCAAATGACTTCTGTGAAGTTAGCTACAAACGAAGATTGTCATCATCTTCCTGCACTTGTTTTAGGTCGGCGTTATACGTTTTTTCTTCCATATTATTCAATCCACCTTTTCCTCTCCAACAGAAAATTGTACTACTGCTAATTCCTGCCTGTTTCAATCTGATAGTACTGTTCCTACTTAAAGGGCCTGTGGGCGATGCAAAGGACAGAATGTTATCTCATGGGGCTATTTCGGTAGGTCTGACGCGATGTCCTATTGACATAATTGCTGTATTCAAAAGTCCTTTAGCACAAGAACGGATAAAGTCGAGTAATTAAATATTAGTCATTTAGATGTGTGCTTCACTGTAAAAAAAAGCATAATTTCGGCAGCCTAGAAACTTAGCATCTATGCCATAGCGCGCTTGTAGTTTTACGTATTTGAGGACTAATCTTAATAACTAGGGGACTTCGTACCAAGAATAGTTGGAAATAGTACAGTTTTTATGGACTATCTACAGACTCATCATCTGCCTGCCTTTTCCCAACTATGTTGGGGTCGGCTTCCAGTCTAACCGGATGCAGCTGAATACCAGTATTTTACATGGAGCGTCTGCCTGTCTGACCTCCACAACCCAGTTAGTACTGGGTAATACGATACCCCTTGGTAAGACTGGTTGTCAGTATTTTTCGGCCACTGACTACCAAACGATTGTCAAAAATCTACAAGTGACACCCGGGACCAACAGCTTAACGTGCTTTCCGAGACACGGAGGAAACTCGGTATGTAATCGGTGGTCACCCATTCACAGATCAACCGAGGCAAGCACGGCTTAACCTAAAGATCGACCCGAGCGGCTGTTAATATTTAGCCACGAGCTCCTCTACTACTACAAACTGGATTTTTTTTTAATGAAATCGTTACGTAAGAATAAGATGGACTGCCTCGCTGGTCAAGCGATTACTGAAAGATGAGGTCCTGGGTTTTCGACCCCAGGTCAAGCAGCTATATGAGGTTTTTCCATTAGGAAATTCATAGCAACCCCGAATCTATGGATTTGTGCAAGTTTACTGGCATAAGACCCCTTTTGTATTACTTGAATTTGGAAAAATGTGAGTGTTTCATACATATTGCATACCAGTGGCGAAGGGTCAATATTTGTAAGAGGTAAGCCGGAGTACATATCTTTAATGTGATTATATTTTGTCTATAGAATACTGACTGTGCCATTTTTCAAAGGGAAGCCAGTAGGAATCGAGTTGTATGGAACTTTCGCCACTGTTGCATACCCTTGCCTTGCCTGATTCTCAAAGTGCTTTAAAAATTATCTTAAATATCAAGTGTATTTTATGTTGATTATTTTCTGTTGTAAGTGCCACTTTCGAGACATTCAACACCAACTATAACCATAATTGGATTATCTTGACTGATTTCATCTGAATGGCGAAATCTGATATTTGACTTTTAATAATTGTTTAAACTTTTACGTAATAATATGTATTACATGTTATTACGAAAGAGATACAAAGGTGACTTGGCCAATAATAATGTATTATTAAATCCTTGTAAAACATGAAATTGACTCTTACATAGTTCACCACGAAAATGCCCAAAAATAGACTTTTATACTGGCCAAAAAAAAAAACGAAAACAAGTAACATTTAATTAAAAGTATCAAAAAACCTGACTACAAATTGTTTATATTTGGAACTTTGACCCCCAATATCTCCGTAACTAGAAGGTTCTCAGGTATGGTCTACAAAAAAAAAACTGATCGCAATGACGGGGAGAACAAGTGCCTTATAATTGTAATCTCCTTTTAATTTCCTTCATTTTGGTACCCTACTCGAAACGTTTGGTTGAAAAAAAAATATTAACGACTTACAAATTTTGCGCCAAAAATCCGCCATATTTTTTTTTTTTAAACACATTTTTTTTTACAAAAAACAAAGAAACATACAAGATAGCGCGAAAAACTTAACCCTTCCTTGGCATACGGGTAAAAAGTAAGAATATCAATTTGAGCTATCTAAAATTCATGACGCAAATGTATGCCGCTTACCCTAAAAAAACTTGCTACCGTTTTCATATTGACTAGCGACCGCTCCATTACCAAATATTATTTCAAAGTCAATAACGCAAGTTCAATGACTTATTAATTAGTAGTTTTTTTCTCACCTTCCTCTTTATAAGTAAGTCACGCCTGTAACGTATATGGAAAGAGCAGCCAGTCAGATTGCAGGCATTGCTATTGACCGAGAAAGGGTGTACTTAGAATATGGTGTTTCAAAGAAAACTGGTCATTTCCTCTGCTGGCATATCGACTAATTCATCAATTAAAGAAGAAGGGTTAGGCAGAGGTGGTATTAATAGTACACCCACATTTCGTCAGTTATATTTATGTTCATGTAATAGGGGGCCATCCTATTGCCATTAACCGGGCACAAATCCAGACTCCGTGGCTGCTACTGAGAAATTCTTGATGGAATAAAATAACACTTTGCACGATCCGAGAATCGAACCCAGGACCTAACTCAGCAGTCGCGCTTCCGACCACTAGACCAAAGACTAACCACTAATCCAGAACTACTTATTAAGAATCTGCATATACACAATGCACAGCATAAACTAGTTTTACCTAGGGTGAGCTCCAAGAATATTTTTTTTCTAAAAACATCCCCCAGAGGGGTGAGGACATAGACACATTTATTTCGGGCAGACAGCTTTACGCAACAAAACGAAAAATAAAGACCGTTGAGCTTCGCAGTGACGACAAACTCGATTGGTCATCCAACCACAATTATGCATGAACAAAATTTAAATATTTACAAGGCTGTCACTTTAAAACCAACTACATTTCTATAGACCTAACGGTCAAAATCAAAGGTCACCGAATGATCATACACTTGTCAAGATTTCACTCTCATCATAGTGTCATCAGTAAATAGGTTTGTACACCATTAGAGGGGTCAATGACATCGGATGGGCGTTCACCCCATCAGCTGACCGCAGGTTTATGATGTTCACGGTAAAACTATTGTATTTCTATTGTGAATTATGACGTACAAATGACAATTATTATGGTAGTAATTGTGACGATATTTTTTGGAAAAACTTAACTGTAGCATTTCCGATGAAAAAAAAAACACTCATTGGAATTACATAGTATTTTATATTTCACCTCAGTGAAGATATCTTTACGGTTGACAGTACAGTTTTAATGAAGTGATTATTGATGCACCTTTGACGTCACAATCAGTCTTTCGATTCAGTCTTGCGATCATTTCAAAGTCAAACACAGGGTATTCCTCAAAGCGCAACTATTTTTAAACGCAACTAAATTATTCCTCGAAGCGCAACCATTAGTTGCGCTCACAATTTCAAATTAAAAATATTACATGTTTTTTCCTCAAAGCGCAACCATGATGAAAAATAGAGAGGGGTATGATGGATTCATTATATTCCTAGTTGTAGTAGTTAGTTTTTTATTCCTAGTTGGTTGCGCTTAAAAATAGTTGTGCTTTGAGGAATACCCATCAAACGCGAACTGGCTTTATTTTCCTGGAAATGCCACAGACTTATTTAATTGCCTCAAAAGTCAATGAATTTGTAAATCAAATTAATATTCTAAAGCTTAACCTAATAGATAATTACGATATTTTCACAGAACCAATTAGATAAGCCAAAATACAAGCCACGAATGGAAACTGACTAGTTTCTGCACACCTACAGCTTTCCCACACGCGTTTCCAATGATTTATAAAGATGACCAAAAATATTGTATTAATTAGAGCCAGTGATGGATTGGATTAATTAACATGGACTTTTATGAATTTCTTGATTGATAGGTAGAAATATTGTACTGATGAACTACAGTTAATTGTTGAAACAGTTAAGATTTGAAGTAAACGAGAGCCCAACAGATGCTATATGATGATATCATGATTCGTTACAGAACACCTTAAAAAAAACGTGCTCTAATGACTTGGTGAACACAGTCGAACCAATCGACATGTCTCAAAGAGATATGGATTGTCTCAAGCTGCCCTGAAAAACTATCCATCCATCAATTCCCTGCCCTTAACCAAATATATTTGGGGTCAGAGCAGAATGTCTTCTTCTTCCATACTTCTCTATTACTCGTCATCTCAGCAGTCACCTCCTTTCTACCCATATCATCCTTCACATAGTCCATCGTTTCTTTCGTTTTCCTCTCTACTCTAATAACCATCTACATTCATACTAAATATCATCTTTCACACAGTCCATCCATCGTTTCTTTGGTCTTCCCAACTCAAAAACTGTCAATGTCAAAATAGTTGATCTACTTCAGTATGCACGAGATAATAGGTAGACTGTGACATTATTGCGAATTCAATTCTCATTAAACTAGTTAATTAAACAGTGTTTTAGCTAATGATCGCTATATTATGTATGGCCACAGATAATGCAGGAAATTTAGGCCAGCGACACATGCATGCGCTTAAAACCAATTACTGAATTAGGGTGAGGCCACATTATTCTCAGGTTGTAGATCAAACACAACCTAATGTGTTTACGACATTTTTGGAACACTGTTAATTGCAAAAACGACAGCTTATTTTTCATTTCGAATTAAAAACGCCAAATTAGACCAAACTTGATTAATTTCTTTAATTTATTTCGGATCTGGTTCATATTTTGAAAAGGACATTAATTTTGTTAAATCGCCATTAAAATGGATTGGAGACACCTTGATGGCTTTTGATATGAAATATGTATTGTAATTCAGCAATGTGGTCCAATCAGGTGGTTATTATTCGATATAACTGTCAGAACCAGGTATCATTAGCTGGGTGAAGACATTAATAATGAATGGTGTTTTCAAACCAGCCTGGAAACCCTCAAATGTGTTCCAGCCTTTATCGACAATATCGTGATTACCACGCATCGGCGTCGTCGCGTGACGTGCCTCTATAATGAACGAGTTGACAAGTCAGATAATTAAACGCAATGACAACACTAACCATAGTACAGAGTATGGCAACACTCCTTGTTATGATCGGTAGCACACCTTCGAATATCAACCTTGATTACTAGAAATAGGGTCGACAATTCAAAGATAGTTTTCTTCGGTAATAATGTCGGTTGATAATGTTGCCGTGTGTAAATATAGTTTACAAAAGAATGAATGAAAACTCTTTAGTGGTTCTGCATAGATGGGCTTCATTTGTAAGGGGGTCATAAAAACAAATAGGTTATGGAATCGTATGGCGTCCACCTGATAGGGTGACTGTAAACAAACACCTGGTTTCCTTTGCTCGTTTTTATTGCTGATGTAATGTGAGGTGTTGAGATAAGAGACAAGGACTTGAGACCTTTCAGGGTAGGTCGTGATCATAACTGACTAGTACGGATGATAGAATGTAACTTTTATGAGTATGTAGGAGACTTGAAATTAATTAAAACCAAAGAGTTGACTAAAGAAATCGATAATTACATAACCTTTCATTGTAGCCGGGTTATACATATAGGGTGACTGGTAATTAGTAACCCATACTTAAACACGTGATTGTAGCCATGACAACAAACAACTTTTCCAAAGAAACATTTTTTTATACATAGAATTTTATCACAATAACACAGCTGTATGAAATTCGCACGCGCGCCCCTGTGACCTATCAGCTGTTAGACCGTTTAAAAAATCTTCTGCAATTTCAATGTACAGATAACGCAGTCACTTCATGTAAACTGAAATACAATAGCAATTTAGATTTCAGGAACTGACTCTGGTCTACTTGGGAGAAGCAGGAAACTTCATGATCCGAAAAGGTAACCTAAAAACTAAAAAATGTTGTATGAAAAAGAAAATCTATAACTTCATTCATTTGCATTTGGAAATGCTGTTAACTGCAGTTTCAGCTACTCAGCCTTCAAATCTTACGAAAACCGAAAAGCCTTCACACACAAAATTGCTTCACGAATTTCTTCAATACAAGCACAGGCTGAGCCGGCAATCCGCCTCTATGTGGCAACCTAATAGGATGTGCCAGTATCTATGGCGGAAGCGGTTACAGCCACGCGACGTTGCGCCTGAGTTCACTAAATGGTAACATGGCGGGCGCATGCGCGTTGCGTAACGCGGGACGACCAGGTTCCGGTTTATCGGATGCATTGTGTGGTACTTTGAGGTTCATTTAGACGATAATTTGAGCTAAGTAATTTTGAAGATGAGTGATGGCCTCTGTCCAGCAGTAGAACAAATGGGAGACGGTAAGGTAAATGGTTTGATACTATACTAATGAGGAATTGCAATGATTTTCTTTTGAAATGGGGGTCTTTTGAAACTCGAAAAGAAAAAGAAGCATGATCAGATACCCCAGCCAGAATAATTAAAACACTAGATTCATGCAGTGTATTGCAAAGGAAGATATTCACCATGTCATGGACAAAGGAAACAGTCGTAACAACAGGATGTAACGCTCCTTGCAGAGGATGGATCGAATATGGACGACGAACGTTGAAATAAAAGATGAATACTTCATTAGTAGACAATATAGCCCCAGCTATTTAGCTTATATTAAACAATAAAAACTCTCCCTCCAATTACATGATGAAATTATAAGACAGTGAAAGAGCGAAGCATTTCAAACGCTACTACTATAAACTGGTAAGTATTCATGAAATAAAAATTAACGAACCAATAAAAAGTGAAATTTAAAATAGCTCTATCTTCGTCTTTCATTAGTTAATGAGCAGTAAACGTTTTGTTACAGCTTTTGATACAAAGCCGGAGTCTATCAACACATGTGTTTAGAACACACCCAACTGCAGGCTTGTCATTAAAACAGAATGAAATAGACACGACATAAACTCAACATACTTCCCACAGTTAAAACCACTAACAGTTGGCCTTACATTATGTACCAGATGCATTCCAACCGAATTTAATATGCACAAAACGGAGGCAGACGGTCCACACCAGCTTGCAGATCCCCTGCATTTACTGCAACGCAAAGCGCTTCTAAAATCAGCCGTCTAATACCAACGATGCCACATTTCAACCGCAGCAAAAAAGGCAAATTAAATCTGGCAGGACAGGTTTAAAAAGTAGGAACGGGACAGCGATATCATCGTTGATGGCATCTTGGCGAGTTAAGGCGAGACAAATCGATTTAAGCGCAGCCTGTTAAGACATGAAATCGGATTGGAGACAGGGACAGAGATATCCGAGTTCCTTTGGGAAAAAAGCGTCGAGTTGCAGTCGGTTGAAAGCGACCGGGAACGGGTAAGGTCGTTGCCATGTAAACAGAAAAAAAAATGAGATCTTTTGTAAGAGATTAGTCGCTAAAAATGAGGAGTGCCTTTTTGGTAAGCAAGATCTGAGCGGACGCGTGTTAAATCTGTAGACAGTATCTAATTTTCTCTGAAAAGCTCGAGGTGGAAGGCTGTTATCTCATTCCTCGGGTAAAATGTTCAACAAAATAAAATGCAAGGTGAAATGGAGATGGTTTGTAAAAAAACGAACCGGACTCACACCCTCGTAAATGAACAGCAGCCCTAATGGGGTTCGCATCGCCCCATGTGATGGGGTCGGATTCGCAAAGGGTCCGTTAATCGATTTAGTGGTATGTAATGTAGGTACCGAGCTGTACATTTAT
This sequence comes from Noctua fimbriata, assembly GCA_905163415.1. Classification (NCBI taxonomy): domain Eukaryota; kingdom Metazoa; phylum Arthropoda; class Insecta; order Lepidoptera; family Noctuidae; genus Noctua; species Noctua fimbriata. The sequence goes on from LR990946.1 coordinate 6,880,723, forward strand.
GTACACACCATAAATTCGTTCTGTGCTCTAGGGTTGAGTAAACTTTACTCAGAAGATGTGATAATTTTGAAACGCATCCAAACATTAAGGGGTCGAAACACTCGTCTAGTGAATTGCCAGACGGTTTTCCAAGAAAGCAATAAAGCTAATTTATCTGGACGTGCGATCCCGTGGATATCTCGCGGCAGACTAGGCTAGTGTAGCGACACACACGTGATTTTTACGCGCACTATTTATAAACTGCTAATACGAGCAGCTAGTGTGGTAGACAAATATTTGTAGCGTGAAATTATCGATATCGATAAATCATCGAAACAATAATTGCGTTGTTACAGATTAGCTCCCGACAAGACAAAAGGTTGACAACTGAATTATGACGCTAGCAAATGAAGCTTTGATGTGCATTAGACAACAATGGGATTATCATCAATCCATATCTTCGGCTCGGTCTTAAAAAAAGTAGAGGAACCATTATTTTGTCAGTTATAATATGTTAAGCAAATTACGCGACTTACATAGTTAAAAACAAAGCGATTTTGGATTGGTACTGAGACTTTAACTTAGATAATGAGATTACGCTATCCCGGGATATAATTCAGAATTAATCCTAAGGGCAAACCAAATTACATTATTACTAAACCTGAGACCCAACTGCTACATGTCTCAAGATTTACCGGTCCATATTACATCATATTGAATCAACTTTACGAACACAATAAGCTTATAGCAGACGAGTAAACATCATTCTATTTCTAATTCAGTATACGTATTTGATTAATCATCGTGTTTTTGCTTTTCCACGCTAATTATAACACACTAGTACTTCCGCGATCGCACAACAGTAATATGAATTATGTATCTTAAGTTTCAAGGATGCTTATTGTTTGTGATTTTATATGTTAAAATAAGCAAAGATTTAAGAACAAAGGGCTGACAATAGGTGCGATTGGTTTCGACTTATTATAGAGCAAAATAACCATAAAATAAACATCAATACAGCATGGAATATTTTGTTCCAACTCCACCATATTGTGATGGAGGTCGCAAACTCGCAATATACGTAAAGGTTTATGAAGATGGCGAACCAATGTTCGGTTGAAAGGGAACCCCTGTAAGTAGGTCTGAATGCCGAGGTTGGGAAATTGTATGCCACAATAACCTGTTTGTTTGGCTATTGACTGTAAGGAAACTTTATGTGAGGGAGAAATGTTAAGAAATTGTAATTAATTTCGTTGGTTTCGTTAATTAAAATTGAACAAAAGCGCTGGTCTCTCTTTAAAAACTTTTACAGGATATATACCCAATTCTACTTGAGATATACTTAGTTAGATTAGTGAATTTTAACTTTATTATCTACATCCGATAAAACATAATGTTATCGACAAAAGAACATCGATATTTTTGCATCCCGTTTATCTAAAATTAACGTCAGTTGCCGCTCAAAGCTCAGAGAGAATGGACTTGTTTCCCGTTTTTATTAATTCACTGTTAATTTTCCACTCCGAAAAATTGTACTTGGAACAGTGTTCTGGAAAAGAAGTCAACTTTGAGAAATATTAGACAAAAGATTTTTATCACAAACAAAACTCTTTATAAATAATTTCTCCATACATTAAAATGTGCATTAAGTTATTTTAAGGAATACATAAATAATAGGTGTATGCGTGCGTCTGTATTGACGTCACGGTTCCACGGTATACAGTTACCAGTTTACAAAATAAGATTCTATAGAAAAGCGGAACAGTTTCGTATTACATTTTATAGTTACAACATCTTAAAATAACGTTAGTTGTTTAACTAAAATATAACACTTTCGTGTCCACTGTTTAATTTAGTTTCTTGGTGGCCTTTTTGTTATTGAAAACAGTAATAATGATTCTTAAACATTTTTGTTAGACTATATGTTTTTTTTTAGATAAGTTTATAAAATATCTGTGCTTTGTTTCAATGATTCCTGTCTTTAAATCTGTCTGTCTGTATTAGACAGAAGTCTTAGAAACAAATTAACCAAATTGTTAATGATGATTGTGTTTTATCTTCGAAAAGTTTTTGCTAATTAATTTTATTTGACCTTGTTTATTCAAAATATTTTTTTTAGGCAGACTGTCCAAATTAAAAATGCAGAGTTTTATAGCTTTATCGTCACTAACTATTTCTGAATATTAACTTCGAATTTTTTGTGGCATCCACCGTTCTAATACCTCTTGGACATTGGACCTCACTAGTGCTCCTATTCTTTATGTAACTCGACATTTAATGTATTGCACTATCTCATTGTTACTAATATCTATGTAGCAATACCAATACAATAGGGTAGATAACCAAAAAAATCTAATTAGTCCGTCAGATAGATTTCCAAAAAATAAGGGACACGTGTATTTTCTTGTTCGTATTTTTTTTTTGTTGTCGTTGTGTTTCGTTTTTTTTTTCGTATTATTTTCACGTGAACAAAAAATGAAGACGATACAGTGCGTCGAAAACTCGTGTGTCGTCACATTTCGGTACACTTTTTACCGGTAAGTGACGTCACAAGCCCCCACTCATGATCTTTGATGCGTTTTATCTTTGTAAATTTTTATTGTTTTGATAAAACAAAACATAAGATAATCTGACTGACGGACTAAATAGAATATTTTTTTTTACTCAGGAAACATCCCTATTAAGTATCGGTCAAACTAGTACCGAATATATTGCGGACATGGCTCCGGACACCGGACTCTGATTTATACTAAATTAATTGAGTATGAATGTAGACGGTTATTAGAGTAGAGGAAAACGAAAGAAACGATGGCCTATGTGAAGGATGATATGGCTAGAAAGGAGGTGACTGCTGAGATGACGAGTAATAGAGAAGTATGGATGCAGAAGACATGCTGCGCCGACCCCAAATAAATTGGGATAAAGGCAGGAGAATGATGACTATACTGAAATATGTGTTAGTCCAGCGTCCGAAGTCGGTTCACAATTTTTCTATACAGGTTTAACTGAACTTTTACTGAAGTAGCTGTCAGTGTCCGTGTCCTCACTTTGTCCGTACCGGTTTCATCGATCATTATTCCCATTAACACGGTGGTAAAAACTGCCCTCCCTGATTACCGTTTTCATAGATCAAGTTATATATAACCGTACTTTAGTTATACAAACCGTTGCCAATACATGATCAATATTTTGTGCAAACAATAACAACTATACATATTTAAATGCAGTTAATTACAAAGGAAATGAAAACGATGATTACTCAACAGTATACTGAGAGATTAATATTTTGTGTACACGATTTGATTAAATATTTAATCATTCATTTGAGCTTCGGAAATAACGTATTCTACGATGAAATTATCAACCACTTGAACTATGTTTAATTTGTCTCCGTTACCAGTAAAATATAACGTTCCACTGCAGGCCCGATCCCTTTTCTTTTCATGGAGAAAGGGTATGGAGTCTATTCTTCTTCAATCGATGGCAAAAAGTTTAAATATGTTTAGCCCAAAACACAGCCACGCGAATCCCGCTCACTCATCATCTGCCTAGCCTTTTCCCAACTATGTTGGGGTCGGCTTCCAGTCTAAGCGGATGCAGCTGAATACCAGTATTTTACATGGAGCGACTGCCTATCTGACCTACACAACCAAGTTAGTGCTGGGTAATACGATACCCCTTGGTAAGACTGGTTGTCAAGACTTTTGGGCCACTGACTACCTTACAACTGTCAAAGATCTACAAATGACATTCAGGACCAACGGCTTAACGTGCTTTGCGAGGCACGGTATGCAATGGGTGGTCACCCATCCAGACAGACCAACCTAGGCAAGCACGGCTTAACCTAAAGATCGACCCGAGCGGCTGTTATTATTTAGCCACGAGCTCACTGACGCAGTAAATAAATCATCAAGAGCGCAGGTGATAGGTCATGCGATGCAAAGACAATCTCTGCAGATAGGTTCATGGACAGCTCAGACCTCAATTGCTTATGCAGCGTCTCCCCAGAAACAATAGCCCACCTTCCATTGAGTCTATTCAGCATTGATCACCACGCTTGCTTCCGGATCAGCTATTTCAGACTTATATGTATATAGATATTCATTTTAAGTCCAGGTTTCATCACGATGTTTACCTTTACCGATGGAGTCCCAAATTAACTTAGAAATTCCATATAATTATGTGAATTGAAAAAGTCAATTTGTTAGTTCCCAGAAAGATTTAAAAGTTACTTTCATAACTAACTAACGCTTCAAAGTTATGCCAATTTTTTTTGTAATTTCCTGTCAACGCGAATCTGTCCAAGCAGCATTGTATAAGGCCTGACTACACAAGTGGCAATAAATAACACTGCCATATAACTTAGTAAGCAATAAATCAATATTCAAAACACCTTGTAAGTCTCCTCATGCCTTCCTAAGTAGCGTAGCTTCACTAGCTTCCCAATCATAGCCTGCGTTTTTTTCTTCTCGGCCGAACTCAAGGTCAGATATCATGCGATTTAGTTGCCAAGTACGTTCAAGGAAACGGTAGCCAGGGCGTTGGCACGAGTTCCTCTAAGCTGGTGTAGCGATAGCGCGATTTATCGGCAGTTATGATTTTTTTATTTTATGAAGTTCGCGTACTTAGATTTATAAGTGGTTTGATTTTCATATCGAGTCGTACACTGTTGTTCAGTATTACATATTGAGCTTTGGTATATGTTTAAAATCATCATCATCTGCCAAGCCTTTTCCTAACTAAGTTCCAGTCTAACCGGATGCAGCTGAATACCAGTATTTTACATGAAGCGACGGCCTATCTGATCTCCACAACCCAGTTAGAACTGGGTAATAAATACTAAGACTGGTATCCAATGCTAATATGAAAAAAAGGGTTTCGTGGGAATTTCACTTGCATGATCAACCTATACCTAATGTTCCCACTGCTGGGACACAGACCTCGTCTTTATGAGAGGGAGTGGGCTGTATTTCACCACGCGGACCCAGTGTGTGTTGAGAAGGAAACTTCACGTAATGAAATGAATATTTTACTAAACGATGATGAAAAACTAATGAATGACAAAAACAATATAAAAGAGCTTGGTGGATTTCCTGAAGCCTATTACATGTTATTTACTTAATGGTTAATTAAAGAAAACAGTAACAAACAAAGCGTGAAAACTTTATCGGAATCTAAAGATATTTAATTAGAGACAAATGTTGCTGTGTTCTATTTGTTGTTTGTTTAAGATGTAGGCCACTGGGGGTTCATTTTTAATGTAATTAATGTTCTTACCTACAATTGGGAATATTCCTTACCTTTTGAAATATTTACAAACTAGGGTTTTAAAGTATGAAGTCCTGGTATTAGATTTTTGTCAGGATTTTCTCAGTAACAGCCACAGAGTCTAGATTTGTACCCGGTTGATGGCAATAGGCTCGCCCCCTATTACGTGGAACTTAAACATAACTGGCGAAATGTGGGTGTACTATTAGGTACATTTCAGCCTTACCATTCAGGGATTACAGGCGTGATGTTATGTTATGTTTGTGAATATGGCGATAATAAAATAACTTTTATTCATGACTTCCTCAACATTTCTGGTTTACTTAGGTCTAAATTAACAGATATTTTCGTGAATCAACATTTGGTACACGTATTTGTCTATGGTTTTCCTCTTTTACATCATTTAGCGGTTTTCCGGTTCATCCGTAGACAATGGCTTTGTTTGATGGAACATGTAAATTATTACATTTAGATTTATATGGTTATAATCGTTTCATTAAGACGAATTTCAATTCTTTTGATTGTAAAATAATTTCTACATTACATAACATCAAGGTTTTAATTCTCAAAGGATTTGGCACATATGTACCCTATTCAGGACACCCATATACCATCAGTTATGTTTTGTAATAGGGAAAGATCACTTTTAAATACTATTTTCAATCATGACGACTGTTGAGCAAGTATCAAGCCTCTGTTGCGTTACGGATCGTCCATATTGTCCTTAATTCAACATGCAATTTCAATTTTAACAATAAATTAATAACCAATTGATTGAATTTTAATCTCCGACCAATGGATCAATAAGATCCGTTGGTTTTGTAACCATATTGAACTGATACGATTTCGCAGATTGATTTTTTGATGAGATAAAAATAGCCAAGATTATAGGACGGTTACACATAGTCGTTAATGACGTGATTTTGATTTAACACAATCTCATAATTGTGCCACAAGTACTGGAATGTCCTATGTGTCCACACAACTGCACTTTTGAGGACCTTATGAACGACGTTGACACTGCTATTGACGTGACCATCTCCTGGGTCCAACTGATCTCAAGAGTTTCATCGACTCGAAAATAAAAAAGCGAGTTTAGTCTGTAGAACTACAAGTAAAGCTATCTTATCAAAAGAGAAATATTCAATCTGCCTTCAACTTCTTTAAACAAATTCCACTGTTACCATGTAACATAACATTGATACTCCATTTTATTCAAGACGGAAAATTTATAACACACAACATCAATGCAAGTCATTAAGCTCATAATGCCAAGGTCCAAAGCGTAACGAACACGATACGTCGAACGCATCGTGCGTACGATTCGCAACTCCTGCGCAGACTCGAGTGTGATCAATCTTAATTATAGATAGATAGAATAAAAGAGTATTCTATCTATTATTATGTACACGATACAAATTACAGGTGTAAATAAAAAGTAGGAGATAGTGGGACGAGCTGGACGTACTAAAGACCAGGGGCGTTACTATGACGTCTTAAAGCAGGACTAATTGCAGTGTGGGAAAGAGACAGAGCTATACAGGTCGTCTAGCACCATCTCTTCCCCACACCGCGTCAGGCCACCAGAAGGCTTAAACAGGCCGCTTCAGCAAAACCATAACAGACATTGAAAGAATTGGAAGTCGTTGCCCAGCAGTCGCACGACGCAGACTAATAGTAAATAAAAGATAGACATAATACATAGGGTGCCACAATGGCCGGTCTTATCGCTAAAAGCGACCTTTTCAAGACAACCTTTGGTTGGATTTCAAATAGAAGAGACATTACTGTAGGTAGTCTGTCGTCTTGATAAACTATGATCTTCTGAGATAGACAATGGGTGTCCAAGCAAATTTCGTATAACAATGGTCGGGTGTGCGGAGCGTGAAACGCTTTCTATATTGCGCAAGCAACGATCATGCGATTTTTGACTGATCTTCTATAGATAGGTATTGTAACACAATGGTCATAGTTTTTGTTCGTTCAGTCTTGAGGTGCGTCTATAATTATGAAATCAATGCTCGTCTCTATAAAATAATGTTCGTCTGTTTAATAAATCGACTTGATAAAAGATAAAATTCACTGACAAACAGCGCACAGTATACTGCTGAATCTTGATCCATAGAATTTTGCACAAAATTTCTTTATAATAAAGGGTGTAAATAAACGCTTAACATAACCGAAAGGCACTTGTTCTCCCCGTCATTGCGATCATTTTTTTGTTCTAGACCATACCTGGGAACCTTCTAGTTACGGAGATATTGAGAGTCAATGTTCCAATTTGTTCACAAGTTTTTTTTTTTAAATACATGATTTTAATGTAAAGTTTTACTCTACACACCTCCACGACCCCCGTACTATTCAATCCATTCATCAGAACAATGCTTTGAGTGCTTTCATCGAGTCCTACCGTAAAACGTGATTTTTCACCCCAAAAAAAAAGTCGTTTCCCAGCAATAATTTTTGCGTAAAGTTACTTAGTTTGATGTACAGAATGCTTGGTTGACGGCTATTTGAAGGGTCTGTTTACACCCCGTATAAAGGTGAGATTTTTGAAAATTCTTCCTCCAAAATGATGAATTATCGATGGTAGTCCTTTAGCTCAGCTTGTCTTTTGAGAAATATAAAAATGTCATAGCATATGGGCTCATTGAAAATTTATCAAACATTTAAAAAGCTCTTAGCGTCGCTGTTGTCCTTATTCATCCCACAGCTGGACAAACCCCTCCACATGCGTTCCAGTTAAACATTTTTTGTGATTGCTTTTTAATTTAATTACAAAGGGTGGACGTTTGGACAGTGGACAGCTTTGTGAAGGGGAGAGGGGAAACTGGCACAAATCAGACCCTTTGTTGAAAGTGATGCATTGCCAAACGCTACACACAAAGCGACTTTATATGACTAACATTTATTACTAAAAAGTATGACTAAAGATCATTCCGAGTTTTTATTGTTGCCAGATTTATAAATATGGTTCTTGGGCAGATGCCTTGTCTCTTATTCTTCTTTCGTATCGATTACTTGGGTCCAGCAGACGGTTATGTTAATCACTGTGTTTATTTAAGTCCTGGTGGTAGGTGCAGGTCTATAGGAACACCTTGGAAATTCCAGCAAATGGGCAATAGTCTGGTCAGGATTGAGTATTCGTCATTATAGTGTCTGACCAATGTTTTGGCTTAGGCTTAAATCTGACCCAGGTTACTACTACCTATCATGCATTGCCTTAGAAAATAGGGTAACCAATTAATGCACGACAAGTATTCATCGTTCCTCTCATCATTGTCTTGCCCTTACTCCAATTCATTTGGGGTCGGCGCAGCATGTCTTCTTCTTCCATACTTCTCTATTACTCGTCATCTCATCAGACACCTCCTTTCTTGCCATGTCATCCTTAACACAGTCTATCCATCGTTTCTATAGTCTTCCTCTACTCTTTTACCCATCCACATTCATGCTCAGAACTTGCCTCACGATATTTTCCTCATTCATCATTCCTCTGTTAAACAAAAAAAACTTGATAATTATGCTTCTACTTACTTAAAAAAATCGATATCAACTTATTAACCGGTCGTTTTTCATACCAGTCAAGGTTATATTACTCCATTTGGCGGCTGTACAAAGAATGAGGTCAATTACCTGAAACAAAAAAAGACAATCATAAAAAAAATGTTTTTGTATTACATCGTGTACAAATGAGATCATTTTTTCTCTGCATGAATTAGGTATAAAGAATATTGGTACAGTCCGTGACATAACGTTTTTGTAAAATCGTGATAGGACAATTGTATTTTTCTTAAGAATAAAGAACATGGATAAAAAAACAATTACAAAATCTTCTCGAAACCTCTTTCCATTTAGAAAAAAAAAACACATTTTATTATATCTGCTTCACCTTAACTTAAAAACCACTGACTCCTTTGATAAAATCTAAACTCCAAACGTTAATTCCGAGCAACGTTTCCTGTAAATCTCAAAGGAGATATGATGCAATAAACAAACAAGTCGAAACTAGTGGGAGAAAGCATTGTTTGTAATAATTATTAACTAAAAGCATTCGTTGTAACCGTGGGAGACGACGACCGTCTCATACCACGCAGTTATGGGCCAGAACTAATTAATAACATGATGTATTCCGCATAATTATACACTGACAGATAGATTGTACGACTTTTATTATGAGATAGAATTGTTCCTTTAGGTCTTATTCATTTACATAGAAACTGCTTATTTAGCCGTCGGTTCTAGTCTAACGCACATTTGCATGAACTACTAGGTAAGCTTATAAAAGCTCTTATTAAATTATTTACTGACACCAGCTGTAACAGCTGTCAAGCACCTAGATAGTCATAACTTAGCCTATCCAAAGTCCACGACACCCCACGCATTAGGACCAGTCCTCGATAAACCGTAATCTGAACCTCAGTCGCAGATGCACTGAACAGATTAAAACAAGTCTTTACAAAGTAAAAGTTGATACAAAACGACTCTGACATCCTTGATCCCTGATATTTGTTGACTCATTGGCGTCTTAGATTTCAAATCTGATTGTTACTTGCAATAGAACAAGTCTGAGCTTTCTCAATACTCTCAATACTGCTTAAAGCTAACTTTAATGGGACTATGAACACGGCAATTCTGTGAAATTAACCAGTTAATGTCAAGTCACTGTAATTAGTAATGACATACGTTGGACCGAACAGTATTTATTATTATAATAAGTTTATTTATTTCCTCATAAACAACAATTTACTTAACTAATGTTCCACTGAACAAATATGCGTTGTATTTAATAAATATTTGTTGACTTGCGTAAGTGATTGTACTGAGTTGAGTGTGCCATGCAGGGAAACTTTTTAAATTGACGCGCTATAAACAGGATAAATGGCTGTCTATGGTCGCTGTATTGTCTAGTCTAGACCGTGCCATGTGTTCAGAATGTCTGTGTCTAGGTGGTAAGTACGTCTTTGTGTGTGAAGTGAACTGTTGGCTGGAACTTGTCCTAACAAGGGGTGCCGTTAGTTTGTGGCGTTTATCAAAGAGGCTACGTTGTTTGAGACAGGCTTAGTTTCAAAAAGGTTGTGTAAAGGAGTATAATCAAGCTTATTCAGTATTAAATGTCCAGAAAAGGTGGAAACTTTATACTCAAGTAAAAAGGCATAGTTTATGTATGTTCAGAAATACAATAAGTTGTATGTATCGATGTTTTCGTACCTCTAAATAAATGCGCTGCTTTAAGCAATCAATTCGCATTCCACTATACGCACGGCTCCTTATTTTCCAACAAGAATCCAATATACAATCCCTATATACCTTTCTTTTGCTGACATATTTATTAGTATTTGATAAATCAATAGCAATGCTCCAAGTTTCCGTACCACCCACGGCGAATAGAAATCTCGGTACCTACGAATCCTACGATATTAAAGCAAATGCCGCAGGGCATAACCTGATAAGGTAACATAGAGTAATAGTAGTTTTATTAAAAGAAAGAAAGTAGAATGATTTTTTTGCATAATTGTGTGGATTTTACCGGGAGGTAAGGAGAGCTGTTTGTTACAAAGCGGAGGAGAGGCAAGAGTTAACCTGTATTTTTAACCGACTTCTGAAAAGGAGGAGGTTATGTATTCCACCAGCATCTTTTTTCTATCGGAAGTCGGTGGCAATAAAGTCAATGAAACAAACCAAGTCACCGACTTCCGTAAGTAAAGTTATTTTTCACACGACTGCCCATTAAAGGAGTGTAATGTTTTTGTGTGTTTTTTGGAAGTTGGTTATTTGTATGTATATATGAACTAGATTAAGTTCAAAGCACAATTAAAACATTATGAAAATATATATATTTACATTATGAAAGAGACCAGCCCCCGTAGCATGACCACCGTAGACAAGGATTTCTTCGACGGAAGAATCGACAAAATGACAGATTGTGTCGACACAAAGACAGATTTCTTTGTACTATCTGTCATTTTGTCGATTCTTCCGTCATAGTAATCCTTGTCTACGGTGGTCATGCTACGGGGACAAGAAGGTTCCACATTTGTTTTTATTATTTTACTTCTGTTAAACATAAAGCAATGAAATTGGTGATAAAGTAATAAAGGATATATTCCACTGCCAACTCAAAAAGCTTCCACGAAACCAAATGATGAACAATCAGGTTTCTCCAGGCCACTGACCTGAGGGCCTAACCAGACCCAGAGGCACTGGACCAGTGGAGAAATAATCACTAAGACGTGACTGCGTGGTGATGGTTGATTGTGGAGATGCAATCTTAGAGAGAAGTTTCCGTTTATTTTGATTTTCTTTTCGCTTGAGGAGAAAGCTGAATACACATTTATGGATCTATCAGATTCGAGATGTGATATAACATTTTTTACATAATTATTATTTTACTTATAGTTTTATTGGGTCCAAATAGCCAAAGACAGAGATAAATGGAAAGAGGGAAGAGAGGCCTTTGCCCTGCAGTGGGACACATTCGGTCCATAAAAATAAAAAATAAAAATAATTTGAAACTAATGCACTCGACCAGTTAGATTAATCGCATACTAACGAATATACTGCATGCAGAAGGCAAAACATCGTGTTTTGCACTTAATATTTTTGTATAAAAACTCGAAATACGGTAAATACCAAGATTTTTCTATCCAAGAAGAGAGATAAACCCAGCGAAGAAGCACAAACCCAGCACCCCAGCAGACTGCGAAAGGCACAGTCAAGTAATCTATTCCTAGACTACAAAATAACACAGACTATGAAGTCATACACCCCAAGTAACGACCAACCATCAAAAAGAAAGAAAAACTAAACACCAAAACGCTTATCAATCACAGAAAATCGTTGGTTCAATAACATTTCCTGATCAAAGTCAATTAACTTGAATACGTTTCTAGTCATTGGACTCCATTTGAGTCTAGCATTGTATTAGGATCCAATCAAGCATGTAATCAGTCCAAAAAACACAGGTGTTTGTGTCCAGTAATGGTTTTGAGTTAGACCAATCTAAGTGTAGGGCGATGACCTAGCTCTTTGATAAATTTCCTTCTATAGCTTCGTGTTGTAAAATAATTATGTTTGTTAGTAGATTTATTTATTAGTTTACAGTCTATCTATAGAATATGTTTGGCTTGTGGATAAAGGTGTTCTTTTGTCCATCTATGAATGATGAATCAGCCTTCTCACTGCTGGGACAAAGGCCTACTCTCCGAGATAGGACGCGGTCTCTAATCTACCACGCAGGACCTTGGCTCTAACGCGGATAATCATAGCCAACGAATTAGATGGCGTTCCAGATTTTTTTTCTAGAAATCTAGATAGTTGTAAAAGACGAAGTTGGTTTTTAAAAAAAGAGAAGACAAAAATAAGTATACTATGTCCCAAGAAATGAACTTAAAACTTTTTAGGCCTCCGTAACACCCCGAGAATGTATACTATTCATGAGTACACCTAATTTGATTTTTGTTCAGATTTGTTGAAACAGAAGGGTCGAGTTAGCTGAAAGGCCTCAAGGGTAATGTTACCGCCCGGGACTCAACCCGAGCGAAGGTCAAAAACTATGATACTTGTTGCTACAGCTCAGATATTGTGGCAAAAAGTAGAATACATATTTTATTAGTATGACGTTCGAGACGGTTTTTGCTACTATTAATTTTATTTTTCATCTCAACGGCTCGGAGACTGAATACGGGGTATAATGATGGCCCTGGGGGATTTTGACGTCATCTTCTTCTTGGGCGACGCATTGGTGATCACAGAAGGCTATCAGAGCGAACGGGTTTGAAGATATTCGTTTATTTACTGAATTGACCCACGGACAATCACCTCTTCTGTTCTCTGTCGAGAAAATATCGATATTACGACGGTACAATCATGTAAAGAAGTTTACAACAAACTGAATGATACGTGTATCCTGACAGAAGGATACAACAACACTGATAATATTGCAACCCTTGATTTCCCTCAGGAAAACCTTGCGGAAGGCGGTTCACAGTACACACTCTCGTTTCATGTAAAACCAAAAAACTTTTGTACCGTGTAACGTGACGTAAGTTCTGCAAGCAAGTAAACTGGATACTGACGCAATTGGGGATAGACTGTTGAACAGTGTACTGTATAAAACAGTGGTCAATGATCAAAGCATTTATTTCAAGTAGGCCAGTTAAAGGCACTTTTGAATTGTCGAAACAAAGACAACAATGAAATGTAGCTACAGTCCCAGTCACAAGGCATAAAAACTTTGAAAGTACTGTAGTTGCCCATTCCCTGGCGTAGATCTCTATGGAGAGGAACGGGCGAGAAACTCCATGGTGGAACTAATTGAGAACGAACTACGGGAGTTAGTTGGGCAAACTATAAAAAGAATAAAACTTAGTAGGTAAGATAAAAGCGCTGGCTATAACAGTAGAGTAGAAGAGGATCAAAGAAACGATAACCGCTGTGAAAAACAATATGGCCGATAGAAATATATGGAAGAAAATTTGATGTTACCCGTGTCATACCAAACCCAATAAAAATGGGAAAGGAGCAGGAAAACTTAACTATAACTTAGTAGGTAAGATAAAAGCGCTGGCTATAACAGTAGAGTAGAAGAGGATCAAAGAAACGATAACCGCTGTGAAAAACAATATGGCCGATAGAAACGTATGGAAGAAAACATAATGTTGCCCGTGTCATGCTAAACCCAATAAAAATGGGGAAGGCGCATAAAATTATGAAAACAGTGGTTTTCCGCAATGTTATCGTGTAATCCTCATTCTACCTCTACTTTGATCCTTTCATGGAAACCAGTTAGATGAATTCAACTTACATAGTTAATAATTTCCCAGTAACTCCGGTAATAATGCGGACGGAGCCACAGGCTACAATGTAGTCTGTAGTACATTGTAATTTACCATCATATTTTATGATCTTGTTTGCATAGGGTTACCAGTCACGAATATTTCATGATTGGTAGTTACCACGTTAATTTTTAGCGCTGATATCATGCGTATTTCAAATTCGATTAAATCGTTGTTAATAGTTTTTTCATTGTGGTAATTAAAATTTATTACACTTGAGTCGTTCGGTATGTGTCCGGAAAAATGTAATGGTTTATTGCCCGAGTCAAGGGGATTCATTGAACTTGTTCCTTAGATCTTTCGTGTTCCATGTATGGCTCTAAACGTAGGTGACACATACTGTACAAGCTTAAATCTCCCCCACTTTGCCCATAATGGTCCAATTAATGTCAAGTTGTTGACCTTAAATGGCCTTGAATGTCGCAGCCGCAATTTCCTCGGCCCGTCTTACACGCAACGATAAAATCTGACATGTATGTATGTAAGTACGCCCTACATTTTCCTTTTCAAAGGTAGCGGAAATAATGGAAATATTTTCACATTTTAAAGGAATGAACGAAATACAGAGTAAAAACTTATACTTTCTAATTGGGGCCTAATTGCGATTGTTAACGACTTGATATGAATTTGTCTGTCTTTTCTATTGTCTGCAACAATTACTAATTAACCCACTTTGTCTGTCACTCAAACAGTTAATTGAGATGATTTTTTACTTCAGCTGATCATTTTACTTTTTAATTGATCGTCTTATTTGCTACAGAACCCGAGATGCGCGGCAGATGTTTTCGCGCCGCAGATGTGTTAGCTCCGATTTTGTTCCAATTTTTGGAGACCTGGCCTACTTTAACATTATTACGAGTATATTATAATAATAAATATCCAATGTACGATGTCTACATTGTTTACGAATTGACCCGAATATTTTGTATTATACGCTGAAAGTCTCAAACGCAGACATTCTATATAGATTTACTGTACTGTTTATTTTATTTTTTTATTCATGGTAAAATATTTATGCTGTCTTGGCTTCCGTACGTTTTTTCACGGGTGACCACTGAAAACCAGCGCTGTACTGTGGGCCCCCCATAGCACAGCATCATGCTGAGTAGTAACCTGCTTATTGCAGTCACGACGTGCAAGCTGTTAACTTTGTTATTTTTTTTGTCATTTTGCACATCTTGTCCATGCGACAAGTAAAAATTTTTTCTTTCTTTCTTTCATTTACTCATAATTATAAATTCATTGAGTCAGCTGCTTGTTTATTACTTCTGTTTTATCGCCAGTAATATAAGTTATGATGAAAACCGGGAAGAAAGTAGTTATTAATCAAGGTTCGTTATATTCTAGCCGCATCATCATCGAAGGCCTTATAAGGCCCCCATTCGCCAAGGTCGAGGTCTTGGCCATTTAGGGGCCCTTGTGGCGTGCCAGAGTCATTGAAATCCTTCCGACAGTTTTTTATACTCACTCATACAAGACGTTTATAGATGAAGTTGGTTTGAGAGGAGATTAAAATGATGGGCATGTTATTTAAATAGTCGTGATTATTTTTTATGTCTGCCGGGATCTTCCACTGTTTTGTGAAGACCTGCCATCTATGGTGGCATAGGTATTCTAGGTTAAGTACTTGCAGATATTCAGATCTCCAACACCGAGGGCCAGTGCGGCGCTCCGGACCAAACTATGCTTCACCTGCTGGAGTGTCCCAGGTGTTCGTTTACCCGCACTCTTGACGACCTTAATAGCGCCTCTGCCGCTGCAATAAACGTGGCCATCTACTGGACCCAAACCGTGTAATATGGAAGGAACATCGATACGATAAGTAGAAGAAGACGGCTGTGTTTGGACAGAAAGTCAACCTAATACTCCCTTCCGCTCCGCCCATTAAAAAAACAATCAGGGACAATTTTGAGCAACATATTTTTGTGCGTAAATGAGCTAATAGCAACACAAGGAAGTAGTCGGTAAATTCAAATTCACGAACAATCTCATAATTTGCGTGTTTATGAACGCTCCAAATTGCTAAACATCTGTGAATTGAGCAGATTGACGTAAACAAATTCACGAATCACGCTCTTTGCTTCATTCCGTCGTAAAAGAAGAATTAATGAAATCACACGTACTGTCTGACCGGACGATATTACACTTTATAGCGAAGATAAAATAACCTCTCGCCTGTAATCCCCGTAGGGTTAGGCATAAGTGTACTTATTAGTAACATCCATATTTCGCCAGGTATGTTTAAGTGCCGAGCCAATCGCCATCAGCCGGTCACATACTGAGAAATTCACGATAGAAAAACATAATAAAACTTGACCCGACCTGGGAATCGAACCCAGAACTTCATGCCCAGCAGTCGCGCTTACGACCAATAGACCACACAACACACAAGATCAATAGCAATCACTCATGAAAACGTCACATTTTATGGACCAAAACGTGGGTGTTTCAGCACCAAAAACATATGTTAATTCGATGTTAAAAAATGTATGGTACAGTACAGTTGGATCACATATTACTAGACAAAAAGGTGAACAGTTAGCGTTAGCGGCGTGGGTGCAAATATAAACTAGGAGGTCACTCATGTCAGTACAATAAACCACGGCAGAGGCATCGACCTCTTGCTCATGTATGGTATGATAAAGCGTCCATTACAGGAAAGTTAATGGCTTTCAAATATGCGTATGGTATTTTAATGGTCGGTTATTGGTGACGGTTGCGTAGTTAGGGTGGATTGCTGAACGTTGTAATTTTAGACGGCGTTGTTCGAGTTTGGTGGTTGTTGACTGGGGACTCAAAGGTCGTTGTTCTTACCCAATTAAAGTTTATACTGAACTAGCTGTTGCCCGCGACCTTCGTTCGCGAGAAAATTATCATAAAAAAATACTAAGTCCCTTATTGAATCGAAGGGTTTTAATTTTTTTGCACAGAACCCTGATTATTTTTCTGAAACAAAAGTAGCCAATGTTAGACCTTATAACATCACCTATCTGTTAATAAAAGTCCCTTCAAAATCGGTCCAGCCGTTTCAGAGATTCGCCGGAACAAACAGACAGACTAGTATACAAAAGCTGAAAAAAATGTGTTTTTGTTATAAGCCGTATATATTTTCATATGCATTCAGTAAAAAGCATTTGATATTACAAACAGACACTTCAATTGTATTTATTTGTATGTATGTATAGATAAACTCTAGTTCCATCGGTATTATACATACACATCATACATCTAATTTTTTTACACGCAGTAAATATAGAAAAACCAAATAAGTATAAGATTCGAGTAAAAAGGTACCGCTTGAGTCACTTTTAATCAAATTCCGATTTTTTGACATCAACAAAGACCTCTCTCATATCACGAAATACATTCGCACTTCATCGAAACGTACTATCAGCACGCGTAGCATGACCACTACAACTATCGACAAAATGGCAGATTTCTTTTGTTTATCTGTCATTTTGTCGATTCTTCTGTTGACAAAACCCGTTTCTACGGTGGTCATGTTACGCGCGCAGGGGATAGTACAAATTCAAAACATTCCATATTTTTGATCGCTTTTTGTTTTCAGACAGACATCCTCAACCTTTTCATACAGTCATACTACTCGCCGACAATTTTCCAAATTCTTGTTATTCATCCAAGAACTATGTTCAAATCTCTAGACATTTCTTTCTCTGTACATCTCAATTGAGAACAAACTTATAACTCAACAAACATTGTTTCCCAAGTTTTGATATAATGTAATATTCTCACCGCGTACACACAAACATTGATCGAAGCGTCTTATTGTGGTAATGTGCAATATTCTGTGGTTTAATATATAGAGCAGAACCGCCATCTTGTTTTCGGGTAATGAAAGGTGTACTATAACAAAGTTAAATTGAAATGAAACCTTACTGGTAAAGGGGGATTTTTTTGGGGAAAGCAAAAGTGACGCAAGGAATATATTTTAAGATTGTAAAGGTAGATTTCGCAATAAATGTTACGAGGAAGAATTTAATAGCAAAACATTGTATTTTTAGAATGAAGTAAAGTGGATTTTTTTATTATTTTCAAAGCCAGGAAAATGTGATGTAATCATCCACAAGCAATTTTGAAATAGGTAAGTAGGTACCCGCAAATAAACAGTTGAAACAATCTAATTTGCCCCATTTAACTGTTTTCAGAGCCATATCAGGCAAATCGATTCGTCCAATCAATTTGAGGGACGATAAAATATCCACAGCACTCACTTTAATGTCGCTATAAAACGCGTAAAGGTCACACAATGATTCAATTTCTAACCAGACGACAATAAAGTCTAGAATACAAGATATTCTTTCTCTAAATCTATTGCTGGGAATCGCAGGTAGAAGAACTGACGGTGACAAATGAACCATTGTTTATCGATGTGAATGTGGTCCAAGCTCCGAAATGTTATAAAGAATTCAGTCTCACTGTTGGTAAGACGTGTTAACGGACACTTGCTGTCAATCTTACTTATTCTATGCGACATTTACAGGAAATTGGAAAAATGGCGACACCATAGTAGGGACGATGTGTTGGCGATCTGAGGTACAGCCCCCGAAGCATGACCACCGTAGACAAGGATTTCTTTGACGGAAGAATCTACAAAATGACTGATTGTGTCGACATAATGACAGATTTCTTTGTGCTATGTCTTTTTGTTGAATCCTTGTCTACGGTGGTCATGCTACGGGGGCTGGACAAAGTTACATTCTATAAGCAATAATGATGTTGGACAAATGAGCTAGACTCATTTGAAAAGGAATGGTCTACAATCGCATTAGATTGTGAAAAGCGGGAACCTAGGCTTGTTCTGTAGTGAAAAATATAGGCTCATAACAATTTAATTGACGGCACGGTTGGCGCAATGGCTATGCGATTGGCTGCTACGCCGCGTGTCGCGGGTTCGATCCCCTTACGGAACTAATATTTGTATGACCTACAGGTAGTTGTTCCGGGTCTGGCTTGCGTGTGCGAGTTTAAATGATTGTTAACGCACTTGCGATACTAGAGGCAAAGTTTAAAAACATATGACAGGTGAAAAATGCTGACTAACTACCGAATACCGATGAACTTATATCTTGCTTTTGAAAGCATCGACAAAATGACATATTTCTTTGGTTGATCTTTCATTTTGTCGATTCATCCGTCGACAAAACCCGTTTCTACGGTGGTCATGCCCAACACATACCACATCTGTCGGACAACATCAATCAGTATGGTCAAGTTTTTCACGGTTTCCCATAAAATATACTATCCAAAGAAAGACTATAAAATTAAATTATCAGATCCAAGATCTCTTTCATACTCATACATTTACGACCTATCACGACTGGATTTAGAACACCAATTCTCTTTTTATCCGGAAGTTTCAATGCGTTGGATATTTTAGTAGCCATAACTTCTGTTAATAAGCTTAAGGAGTCAAAGTAGTTTTTATGCGTTCAACGTAAACAGGAACAGTTAAATTATGAGAACAGATGGTCAACCGCGGAGATCTTAAGTTTGTTTTTATGAATATCATCAAAAAAAGGAGTATGGTTTCGGTCAGACGGTCGGTGGAAAAGTGACGTCATTTCTGCAATACTTATTATGTAGGAAGTTCGTTAAATAATATCTTGATAATACATAACATAACGACTGTATTCGCCAATGAGCGCATAGTACAGCCAGTTATGTCATCAAGTGGGCACCAACCGTATATTTTGATACTTTTTCATAAATTATTCAGCCATTCTAAAATATGGAATTAATATTATTCATTCGTTTGAAATCAATGATATTAAATTTTTACGGATCATATGTCTACATTCAATTTCCTTTGAACAGCTTGGTAACAAATTGCCATCGGGGTTGGGTAGTATTTCATCTTCCGTGATTCGATAACTTAAAATTTTTTGAGTCTTTGTATTTTTGTGGTTTGATCTGTTAATTGAAACGTGAAAACGGAACTAATAAGTAGGCGTTGGTCACAGTGACCACACATTGTTTACCAATGGCGATATTTAATGCATTGTACTGTAGGGCGAGCCAGGCTCCATTTACTGGACTCAATATCATACTAGACTGTTGTCATAATAGACTGTTTTCAGGTACTTTGAATTGTCAAGAAATCGATCGGGGTATTCCTCAGAGCGCAACTAAATTATTCCTCGTACACAATACAAATTAAAAATATTATATATTTAGAGGGGTATGATGGTTTCATTAATGATATCTCTCTATTTTTCATCATGGTTGCGCTTTGAGGAATACCCCAGTCAATCAGTCAGAAAGTTTAAGCTACGGGTCCATCGTCGGTTAACCGAGACGCAGCCAAGTCAATTCCAAACAAGCATGCGGCTGCCGCTTCGTCGTCTATCAAAAAAGACATGCCCATTCAAGATTGCCCATTGTCAATATTGGGAACAGTCTTTTGTTCCATATGCCATTCAACGTACCCGCTATATTCGCGACCTCGACCTATTACTTTCTCCCTTTACATCATTCTATCACTCTCACTCACTTCTATGTTAACATGTCACTAAGACGAGCCTCTTGTTGTGGCCCAAGAGAAATTGTTTACTATAGAAAATGCCTTGAAAATGTGCTCGTCAAATATATTGATAGAAAGCTACATAATATAGTAAATGTACAAAGAAAGTGTTTTCTATTGATATTATTGGTAAATGTTTTATGAAGGATTTTACATTTTTAGGAGCTCGTGGCTAAATAATAACAGCCGCTCAGAACGATCTTTAGGTTACGACGTGCTTGCCTAGGTTGTTCTGCGGATGGGTAACCACCCATTACATACCGAGTTTCCTCCGTGCCTCGAAAAGCACGTTAAGCTGTTGGTCCCGGCTGTTATTTGTAGATCTCTGACAGTCGTTACAGGTAGTCACTGGCTCAAAAATTCTGATAACCAGTCTTACCAAGGGGTATCGTATTACCTAGTACTAACTGGGTCGTGGAGGTCAGATAGGCAGTCGCTCTATGTAAAATACTGGTATTCAGCTGCATTCGGTTAGACTGGAAGCCGACCCCAACATAGTTGGGAAAAGGCTAGGCAGCTGATGATGATAACAGTTTTATGAAAGAACTAGAAGAAAACGAAAGTTAAGTAAAGGGAAACCAGCTGGTGTTGTTTAAAAGAACTCAAAATTGCGGAGTATTTAAGACATCTTTAAAATCTTTATTATTTTCTTTTGCCAGTCGTCGCCTACCAAATCATCAATATTGATACTTACCAGGAATCCGGCATCATCATACATGAGGAAAACAATGAGCTGTGTCTCTGAAGTCATCTTTCACAACATACAATTATGGCTCAATTTTTCAAATACCTGGAAAGTGAAGTCATGTAATCATGTTTGCATACATTCATTCATTCTTTACAATTTTTCATTTTGCATGCGTACGGTTTATGGTATAATCGTTCAAGAATGTGAAAAATCAGCACTTGAGAATTCGAGATAATTCATCTTAAGATTACTTTTGCATCTCACATAATCCAAGAATTAGGCTGGGTTGTCGATAATAACCAAAACCGAATATCATCATCACTACATAGTATAAAACAAAGTCGCTTCCCTCTGTCTGTCCCTATGTATGCTTAGATCTTTAAAACTACGCAACGGATTTTGATGTGGTTTTTGTTAATAGATAGTGTGATTCAAGAGGAAGGTTTATATGTATATATTGCACCCGTGCGAAGCCGGGGCGGGTCGCTAGTTACTACTACTCTAAAAATCATTTTAATTTAAAAATCAAGCTCTACTCGATTACACCAACAACAAAAAGATACTCCTCATGAATCCAGGTCCAGACCCGGAATAACAATTTGTACAGCCAATCCATTATTTTCTATGCCATGAACAGACGCCAATTGCTCATCTACCACGCGCACCATGCCATCAATTTCACATGCATTTCCAGTTAACTCGCTGCCACTTATTACACGATCGTCGGCTGACTAATCAGTGCATGCGCAAGTAGATCAGTAAATTATCTGAAGTATGCTGAAGTCATGAGCGGCCGTCGACCGCGAGATGTCGTCACAGACGTTACACCTACGCTGGTCTGTGGATCATTGTCCACGGTCCAGACGGAATTTCTGATACGTAATGTTATGTTGAAGTTTGAGTACAAGCGATAAATGACAATCGTTAAAACCCAATTAAAGATATTTATGATTCATTGTCAGTTTTCAGGAAAACTTATTGAATTTTAGTATGACTGTGGTAAATACCCAGTCGACCATCTTTACAGTAACATTGCAAATCAAACAACGATCGCAGAATTAACTATTGCAAAAGCCATCAATCAATTAATCCTTAATTAAACAACGGTTTGAGCAATAAATCGCGAAGTAAAAGTAATTGGATTACTGAAGGTTAGCCGTCGACAAATAAAATCGGCGATACAACTCAATAATCCACTAAAACTTGCACGAAGCACATTGACATAACACGATCTCGGATAGACGAAGATTATCGTGATAATCCTTTAAGATTACACATGTTTATTTATAGGATTATCCAACACACATATTGCGGCAACTGGGCAAACTTGAAAACTAGATATTTTTAGTTATTTTCAAAATTTAGATTATGTTATGCATGCAATTCGTCATCGTCAACATGGGCTTTTTTGTCTTTATTTTGTAGAATTTTTTGTGTGCCTTTTAATCTGTGCTAAAGTCATGTATTTTCCCTTATCCCAATTAATTTATGTTGACACTCACGAAGAAGACATCCTTCTTCTTCCATATTGTCTATTAGCAACCATCTCATTAGTCTGTGAGTCACTTCTATCCACATAATCCTTCCCAGATTGGATTAACAAGGAAAACCTGGTCAGGTGGAGATTCATTGATGACTCTGCCCTGGAGTGTAATTGTGGTGCTGTTCCACAAACGATGGGGCACTTAATATCGTGACTTACGTGTCCTGGACGCTACTGAGGGCGTCAAACTCGTAGCTCAGTTCTGGGCAGACACAATTTAGATTGCCATCGACACGCTAAGAAGACGAAGATCTTTCACAAATCCACATAGTTTCACTAGTCACCACATTTAGAGTTATTGGTACAACTTCTTAAAAATAAATAAATAATTCATTCATTTTATTCATACTCGCTGACATTCAGACCACAGCTTAACACCCACATTGTCTAGTCCACCAACAAACAGTGGTGTTACAGATTCGATTGTTTTCATTGACAGATGTTCTAACGGTAATATTTTTGTGAATAGAGGCAGTGGGTTAGTAATTACGGTAACTGATGTTTCTACTGTTATAGGAAGCTACCCGTTAATGGGTTTTGTATTGTGAATTTGTTTGGGAGGATGTGTCATTCTATTTTCGGATGGTTAGTGACCATCATTTGTCAGGATTGTGCATTTATTTATGTGAAAGCTGTTGTGTAAAATGCTTCGTTGGTCTTATGGTCGCAAACGCTACTATTCATCAAGAGGTTCTGGGTTCGATTCTAAGTGTTACTGATATTTTTACCAGGAGCAGTCCCGAGCCTGGATTCCTGTCCGGTTGAAGGCAAAGGCTTGCCCCTATTATGTAACTTATGGTGTCCTGGGTGTAGAAGTGTGTGAAGAGATAGGATATTGTAGTTGCAGTGAGCAAAATGGTCATCTATAAGCTGCTGATAAAATATGGTTAGACCATTGGTGTACATTGTACAGTCACGAGCACCAATATGTATACACTTTCCTAAATTTAATAGCAATTTTTGCGAGAAATAACGATTGTAACTTGAAGACAACATTCTCAACACACACACACACACAACACTCAACACACACACATCACACACACACACATCACACTCACATCACACATTTTGACTTAATTTTCATAAAAATATGAATTCCAGAATACTATTTTCGTAACAACATGAAATTTTAATCATGATTGTAGGAAAAAAACACTTTTAAAAGTTGTTAAGTGTTAACATATTGCCATTGGTGCTCGTGACTGTACGCATACCGAGGAACCCAAATACAAGAGTTATGGATTGAACGTGGCTGTCAATAATGATGATGAGATCTAAGGCAGGAGTCGTTTCCCGTCAAACACTACCTGTCTCTTATTGATACACGCTACAGGATATTTCCCTCAGCAAAATATGCGACAATAACGATATTGCAAACAGATACAATTTCGCAATTCCTTATCACAAAATAAATTTCTTCACAAGATAAATCGTTTGCTGTAAGTTTCCGAAGCAGGTCAGTGTACTATCAGGTTGTCTAATAAACAATTTGAATGCTATCAGTAGTTACACAGCTTATAACAATGTTTGTTATGTGATGTGCTACGAAGTTGATAGCGCATATAAGTGGGTCGGTTGCCGACCTCGTAATCTCAGCTGATGGTTATGTCAATATAGAGCTACTGGTTACTAGGCGTTATCCGGAACACAACAAGAGGGCTTACACTAGATTTTAAAGCGTTTCGTATTTCTAAAATTACTTTAAACAGGACAGACATAACAACAAGTTTTCGGTAGCCATTGTCAATCCAATACGTATTTGAGTTTGTATCATCATCACCGCTAATGGATTGTCCCACCTTCCATCTTGCACCGCATGCCGAGGTAATACCTCAAAGCGCAACTATTTTTAAGCGCAACTAAATTATTCCCCGAAACGCAAATGTTAGTTGCGCTCACAAATATAAATTCAAAATATTTAAAAAAAATACTGAATCCATCATACCCCTCTCTATTTTTCATCATGGTTGCGCTTCGAGGAATAATTTAGTTGCCCTTAGTTGGTTGCGCTTTGACGAATACCCCCGCATGCCCTGTCACCTGCGCACTTGCTGATCTATTTACTGCATTTGTGAGCGGAGTTGGCGTGCCTGAATTTTGGGCCAAACATATTTGAACTTTTTGCCATCGATACGCTAAGAAGTCATTAAATTCAACAACGATTATTTTTTACGTCGATTGTTTTAGTTTCGCAGTGGAGAATCGTAATTTAGATTTACCAGCTGATAAATCTTAACACATGGTAGAGTATATTTTGAATTAAAACATGTATCACAATCTGTAGCATATAGGAATCATGTATAAACGTGCCAGCAGCCTTTGATAATTTAAAACATGTGTTATCTCTTTCGAGAATTTGTTTATAAACTTATGGGATATAGTTACGTCGTTAAATACCCATATGTATGCGTTTTGCGGAAGAAATCTTTATAAGACAGCTTGAAAGGTCAGTCGGAGTCTTAAAGAGAAAGAACACCCACAGAGCAAATGGTTGTATGCAGATAAAATTAAATGAAGGCAAGCTACATGTACGTGTTTTAAAATAAAGCTTAAAAGAGTAAAGAGAAAAATGTTTGTCGACTAAGCTGTATATTCTACAAGACGTGGTATTCACTTTAAAGTTTTTTAAGTACTGTTTTGTCTTGCAGTAAAAATCAGTAGCAACAGAAGAGACCCGTTTTCAGTATTTTTCCATGTAACGTCAATACTTTTACCTGAAAATATTATCTACAAATAATAGTCACAGACGGCTATTGTTTCCCAATAGTGTCTTGTTGCTATTCAGATTGGAAAATTCCTAGCTTTTACACCATTTTGGATCGCGTAGAACTATAGACCGACCTCTTTTAATAAGTCCTCACGAAGGTATAAATTTAAATAGAATATTCTGAAAGTTGATCACGTATTGGTTCAATTAGCATCGTAATACCTGCGTGGATTATGGTTATTTAAAAGCAAATAACCTGTGGGATATTGTTAGGATTTTTTGGACACTTAACGTGCCTTTGATGGGGCAAGGCGGAGGACTCATTAAAGCGGTCGGTCTATAATCTGATTGCACGCCTATCATCACTTTTTTAGATTCGGATAAAAGAAAAAAATCAAGGTTTTTTTCAGCTTGATACAATACTTTTGAGACGTATCACAAAGATAACTCCTTGTTTTAGCAAAAAGAACAAGTTATGTATCATGCCTTTTTACATACAGGTTATACAGCTCACAACTAACTCCATATACCTAGGTGTTAGTGCTGAACTATAATAATAAAGTGTTCAGTAACATAACGGTTGAAATGCCATGCTGTTTACAGCTAATACAAGTTCAATAGGCCTCGTAAAACTTTATCGTTCGATGGAGTGGAGTGTGATATAGGGGAAATATTGGCTGGTATAAGGCTTACACGTATTCATGATCGCAAATGCTTAAGAACTTGTTTTGATTAGAGGTTCTTGTTCACACACGCTTTGAATCTGCAGGATTGTATATGTCTGCAGTTCCTTCATTGCCGACTGCTCAATGTGAGCATTTTGGAACTAATGTGGATGGGTATAAGAGTAGAGGAAGTAACGATGGATGGACTATATGAAGTATGATATGGCAAGAAAGGATGTGTCTGATGAGATGACGAGTAATAGAGAAGTATGGAAGAAAAAGACATGCTGCGCCGACCCCAAATGAATTGGGATAAGGACAGGAGAATGATGAATGTGTAAGTAACTTTATTTTAGGAAGTGAACACTTTGTCTAAGTTTTGAATAAAAATATATGTATAGATAAACTTACGTCAAAATGCTAGCTCATTTAAAAATTGCAATTTATCTTACAAAACTTTCACAACACAATGATCTTCAATGCTGATCCACCTAAGATTGAAAGATTACCCAAGCATTAATCAAGCCAACCTTTCTCCTTACTAAGGAACTATCTAAAACTCAAAATAAACGTTCATTCACAATGAACTGTCATGCAGAACTGCAGTCTAATAATAGAGAACGGGTAGGCAGGAAGCGAGCGCTGTGATGATTGATCGGTACTGATGGATAGCGGGTTAACTTTCTCGGTAATCATCCGTTAAGGAGATGCGCAGGCGCTGAAAGACGGAAGATTAAAAATTGGTGCAGTTGCACTGTGATTTTTGTGTTTGATGTTGGGTTTTTAGTGGGTTTATCGAAACTACATAACTTTTTACATCACGCTTGTAATCCTCGAAGAGTTAAACAGAAGTGCACCAAATAGTACATGTACATTTCGTCCGTTATGTTTAAGTCCCATGTAATAGGGACGAGCAGTATTGCCATCAATCAAACTAAAGAAAATCAGATAATATCACACCATTTTCATTTCTTCAGCTAAAATAAAAGAAAAAAAAATATCATCATCTGCCTAGCCTTTTCCCAACTATATTGGGGTCGGCTTCCAGTCTAACCCGATGCAGCTGAATACCAGTATTTTACATGGAGCGACTGCCTATCTGACCTCCACAACCCAGTACTGGGTAATACGATACGCCTTGGTAAGACTGGTTGTCAGACTTTTTGGGCCACTATCTGTAACGACTGTCAAAGATCTATAAATGACAGCCGGGGCCAACGGCTTAACATGCTTTCCGAGGCACGGAGGAAACTCGGTATGTAAAAGGTGATCACTCATCCACAGACCAACCTAGGCAAGCACGGCTTAACCTAAAGATCGATCGGAGCGGCTGTTATTATTTAGCCACGAGCTCCTCCTTGGTAAAACGTATTCTATTAAAAACAATAATAAATTGACTATAGAGACTGTTTCTTCGAAGTGAAAACAAATTACTAGCTCTATAATAAATTCATAACTCGACATAACAAAACCTCGAAACTGAAATTTCAGAACAATAACTGAATGAAAGAAAAACAGAAAATCTACCCTAACATTTTCCATTATGTTTAAGCAAAAGTAAATTCTGCTTCAAACTAAGAAAACTAATGAAAAGTTAGAAACAATGAGAGAGGTACAGATTAAATTGCGCATCATAAAATGGTGGAATAACTTTAAAACTAGTTAGTTACTGTAAATAAACCCATTATTCCTTATACGGGTGTGTTCTGTATGAAATATGCGGAATATTCAGTTTTATATCATAAGTTACATTACTTAGTGAATAAGCTCCATTTACGTTGTACCGGTATTGAAGTTATTTCAATCATGAGTGAATAAAATTGCTATGTTTTTGCCGTGTTTTGAAAATGCTATAATTTTAATGACTTCCTCTGGGAACGTATTCAGGCTTTCGTTGCCATCATCATAAAATCTTTAATTCATGTTTTTAAAACTTATGACCATTAACAAACCTTTGTGGCACAGTTTTCATAACGACACGATTCGATGTCTTCTATTCAATTAAGGCCAATGATGTCTGCATTTCGTGTTCTAATTTCTAATTAAAATGTATGTCATTCTTGGCATACACTTCCATTAAAATGATCCGTTGGCCTCTTGTGACATCACTCCCAAATTTCTTTAACTCGCCCCTTGCTGTTACGTCATTGCCCTATTTGTACAACAAAAGCTTTGGCTACAGATGACGTCACTAAAGTTGCGTCATTAATTCTATCTATCTTTTCATAGAGGGTAGTTGAGAAAAGCTTAACAACCCGCAATGATCTAATAGTAACGTAATTTGATGCAGAACTTATGATTCAGGAAATTGAAGACAGTATCTGAACCAGACTAACTAACTACCACAGAGTTAATTGCAGATCTAGCGATAAGTAGACGGGTTACAAAGTAATAAACACATTACAAGACCGTTAAGAGATAATTGATGCAATATTCTAAAGACGACAAAGTAGATGATTGGCATCTGTTGGACTCAATACATGATGTCAAAAAGAATAATGATGTAGGTGAAGAAAACAGAGATAAATATGAAATAAATGACAAAGCCAAAGTAACTTGCGAAAGAATTTGAAAGGAAATAGGACGCCTTTTGATAGAAAAGACAACATTTACCAACGCAAATGTTTTATAAATCAGTGTGACAGACACAGATAACATGAATCTAATCAAAACTATACCAGTGCCAAGTAAGAAACAACTGCAGCCATTAGAACCTATAAAGTAATCAATGTGCAGCTTATTTGCATTAGCGGAAATTGCAGCAACCTTGCTAATGCGTGATTGGTTTGTTGCAACCGTGCTGGCTCGCGATAAGTCACCGATAGGTCAAGTGGCTCCTGATATTTCCTGCCAACTCGTTAACGTTTATGAGTTACGGCATGGACTGTATTGCAATTTTGAAATATTTTATATTTGTTTTAGATGTATTAGAACTTATATGACGATATTCTAGTCTGCTTTTACTATTGTAGACACTACAGTCTTACAATTCGTTCTGACAAACAGGTTGGACTTGAAAAAAATATAATTGTCTGTGAAAATCTCATATACAACATTATTTTTAGTATATGCGTAACCTGAATATAGTTTGTTCAGAATACGTAACTGAATCGATTCCAATAATTTTTAAAACCTGTTATATTTTGTCCCAAAAATTAAAAAAAAAGGCTACAAGTTGGACACCGAGCGACACTAAGTACATATCGCAATCATTTTGATAACTACTGCCAAATTATTATTATCAATGAGCTCAAGGCGCGCGGCGGCGCCGCGTGGTGACCACGTTTTTGTGCGCACAATCAGGTAACAGAACAAGCTTATAACTTTGTGATTTTTCATGATACAAATTTGAAATTTTGTACATAGATTCTTTACACAAAAATACTAGACGTGTTTCAGGTTTCGCATATACTAAAACTAATGTTGTATAAAATAATGACATAAAACAAGATAACAGCAATAAATAACGAAACAAAGACACTAGCAGATTAATTAACATCAAACATAGTACAGATGGTACATTTACCCCGATGACACTTGAAGACCCCCGCATGGAAAGGTTATAAAAATAAACACGTCGGTCTTTCATAATTACTGACTCAGTCTTAAGATATCGAATCATATATTACTTTAATGTAGTTTCCTTGTAATAAAAAGGACGTAAACAGAATATACATCATTTGCTGTACAAAAGATTCATTGCTGGATGTGAACAGACGCGACAGGAAGGAGAGTGTATTGGAATGGACAGCAAACACGGTTCTCCTTCGTGTTGCTTCTGAATTTGTTTGAGTAGCTGTACTGTATAATGTTGATTCGTTATGCTAGCTGACGTCAAGAGAAATGATGCTTGGGTTGTTGATATCTCTGGTTATTTTATCTTCAATGAAAATGTACTACGCTTCTGTAGAAGAATATTTATTAGGAGTAGAAATCTTAAGATACGACAATGTTTTTTATGTCCTGACTAAAACATAAGTCAATCAAGTTTTAATATCAGTCAATCTTGTAGTTAATTAAACATAAACCAAATCAGTAGATGATAATGTTATGGCGAAAGAAGAACCTGTCGCGGACATCATTAAAACGGACAATAATTAAAACGTAAAACACAATCGATATCTAACGGAAAGTTTGGAGCGTTCACCTCAAACAGGATCCATGTTATTATCAATTCGACACACAATAAAGCAACAAAAGACAAGTTTGTGATTTTCAGTTTGAAGTTAGAAATATAACGACGTCAAAAACATCTGGACGAAGCCATTATAGACACGACACGACCTTTAGCAAAGGAAGATGGCAACGAATGTGAGAGGGGGAGAGATATTCTTAAGAGAGTCTTTGTCAGATTTTTATTAGTCTACGACCCTGCCCTAGCTACGAATGATTAGACATGGACTTTCTCCCTAAGTAACCATACTTCTTCTATAATAAGATAAGTTCATCGACGTCAAATACATCGTTGATCTGTTATTAACCATCTTTAGCCAGTCGATTATTAATATTCATCGTTTACACTAAAACGATATTAGTCAAGCGGATGCTGCAGCATGGTCTCTTGACAAATTAAGAGGACTAAGTAAGAAAGTAGCGGAAACTGAACTGACATGATAGCCATTGTCACATTACTCCTGTCTGCACTTCAATTAGGTGAAGATGTGTAAAGTCCAACAAATGTTATGAGTATGATTGTACTTGAGTTTCCCTTTGAGCCAAAGTGACTCACGACAATTGTATACGGAATTAGAAACAGACAAAGCACAGTATTCAAGGTTTCTATGTAAATTGAAAACTATATTTGTGAACCAAATTATGAAAATGTTGCTAAAAAGAAAAGTATTGTGCATAAGTAAGTGATGAAATATCTCGGTCATATGAGTAGATGAGTCTTTGGTTTTTCTGTTTGGGCAGATAGTTGCAACGATGCAATCATACTTTATTTTCTAGTAAATGACAGTGTTGACTTTCGAGAATGATGAGGAATCCCCAAGTGCATCATCAAAGAAGACAAAGCAAATTAATCTACAGACTATCCATTAGAACCTATCCTGCCACTCTTGGCGTGTTAAGCCGCAGTTAGTTCCGTACATCATGACCTTAGTCCAACGTATAACAATTTGTGATACTGTACACTGAAAACTGCTTCAAAAGCCGCTAAAATGTTGCAGGTACGACCAAACGCTCCCGATCAGAGATATGGCCTGAATAATGAATGTACCAAAATGTGGCCTTGCGTACAAATCGTCTGCTTTGACGCTTGTTAAATATTTCGGGTATCGTCCCGCAAGAGTTGGATTGCTTAAAAAATCTTTTTGATCTTCCAAACTTTCAGGAGCTAAAAGAAGAATTTCGCTGTGAATAAAATAATCCTTGTATGTCGCTTGTTTCTGAACAAAGCACTCGTCACTTCCAAGAAAAACAAACAAGAAAATTGGAAGATTATGTGATCCAACAGTTGTGAGAATATAAATAAGGAAAATTTCTAAAAATAGGCTTTTGAATAAATAGTAAAACTAGTGTGCGTGTCTAGTGACATTAAATTGCGTTTTCCACGTGGGCATTACCCGGGTCACCGACTTCTATGATTGACTGGGTTAACTGCTGATGGTGACTGCAGATAAACAAATCGTAGACTTCACTGACGTAGTTCAGAATATTATAATACAATAACACAAGATAATCATCGTAGGAAGTTTGCGTTTTTCTAACATTTCCGTCGAAAGTTTGTTGTGCCAATTTTCTTTTTATTAATTCATCGACACCGTCATAATTTCAGCAATAAAAATACATTTTATATGAACCTATATTTTTTTTCCAATAGATAACTTGTCAAGATAAAAATAAAGCAATCGACATAGTCTGTATTAACAACTTGGCGCCATTTTATGTGTCCGGTGCGTTGACCTTACGGATATTCGCACTGTTGCGCAACTCGTGCGCATCTTACCTACGGCCAGCCAATAAATTCATATATTGAACATCTACAAACGTCAGTTCAAATGTTTCTCTATCTTTATTATCGATCGAGCATATATAAATAGGAAATTATGTTCGAAAACAATTTGCTGTCATGCCAGCAGTTCTGTTTAAATATTTGATATTGTAGACACGGCATACATGTTTAACTTTATATCACGATTGCAATATCAAGTTAAGCAGAAACTGGTAACATGTTTTTGAATATTTCTGGTACAACTTTGAGGTAGCCGATGATGTTATCAGTCACAAAACTTTAAAAAACACCTATTTCGTTTTCGTATCGCGTTTAGAAGTTACATCTGGGCATACACATGGATTTAACCGGCTATAACGATGCAAATTCCGTGTGTTATCCTGAGCCGTCCACTCTGCATGCGTGGATCGTCGCAGGCGCACATTTTTACCGTTACTTACACTGCATTCGTCTTCCGAGAAGTTTTGTTTAACGGCTCTCGCGGCCATATTACCGTCGGATGCAATTAAGCTGTATTACAGGATAATTTATCGATATTACGGTAAAACTGATACTCCTGCACGCCTTCTTAAATATTGTGGCGGCAAATTTTTCGCTTAAAATCTTACGTCTTCGTAAAATCAAATTTGATCAGTATTTTATCTTCAAGTGCTAGTAGTTTCACTGTTATTAAAATGGCTGCTGAGCAAATATCAATAATAAATAATTAGTTATTTGTCTATTTGTTTCTATGATAGTATATTACTAAGATAACTTATCAAAGAGACAGACTAGCAACACACTCGCTACTTCCCTTGAAGATAAATAAAAACATTTTTTTTCCAATCTATCCTCACTTTTGACATTAGAGTCTCTGTTTACGACCGTTTTTATTTCAGAACGAAATTACGATGTAATTAAATGAATCTGAGTCGGTTTCCTGTTCAAGATCCGTTTGGAGAAGTTTCATGTCGTATTCGACGATAAGATAAATTTTATTTAGAAAACGACTTTATTCATGGTGATGTGAAAGTGACGTTTAGTAACGATTCCAGAAAATGCGACGTTTACAACACATGTGGTATTTATGCAGTCTTTAACAAAGGCTGTGAACGTAATACGTCGAGGCTCAAGAGTCAAGCGAGACACACATGTGCATTCACTGTATCGAAGTTGACACAATTCTTCAAACAGTTCCAATTTTTTTAAATGTTAATTGCCTGGCTGTTAAATGTCGAGTTTAACGACCCGCCCAAAACTGAGAGAGAACTAGATGACATGTTTGACATGACACAAAGCTCTTGTGACACATATTCTGGTTTCCCGCCGGTACAATGCGCGCTCCGTTATGGCAGCCATTGTTTTTCTTCGCGCCAAATTCGGCGGCGCGTGTAGGTGTCATTTTTTATTCGCACGCTGTTGCGATTATAATGACGAATTGATTGGGCCAACGTTCTTTTATTGAGGACAGTGGATTGCAAATGTGGGTGTACTCGCTAATGATTCAGAGGATTGAAGTGAGGATGAAAAGGCCCGTTGTTTTGCCCCAGTTCTTGGTCAGACGACGCGAAGGCAAATTGCCCGTTGACCATGTTACGTAGATTATGGGATTACAATGAGAATAATTAAAGGTCAGAGGAGGATTTGCAAGCGACAGGAATCGAGAACGATTCACAAGTATGAGTGAATAAAGCATCGTCGAGTTATTGATTATATTTATGGATGATACTAAAGGAATTGTGTCACGGAATGTAATAAAATTTTATCGCAGGCGGTTATCTTGGTGCGGTTCTGTTCAGATATCGGCGAACACCAATATTTAGGTACCTATTTCCTATTTAATTTGGTTACCTAACCTACATATTGAAAATTTTGTATCGTTGGTATTATCCCGTATACGTAGTGTGGAGAACTGGAGACTTCTAAACTGGGATGAATTATGTAATATGCACGAATATGACCTGGCGAAGGTTGCAGGGATCCGCTGGATGCGAGTCGCACGGGACCGGTCAATGTAGCCACACTTGGGGGAGGCCTATGTACAGCAGTGGACGTTTTTCGGCTGAAATGATGATGATGATGATGTGGCCTATTGAGGATCTAAAAACACTACCGGGTATAGTTAAGTTCAAACTTTATGGCGGCTCGGAAGTTAGCTGCGAGTGACGGTCTGTGCATTATACAGTCAAAACGATGCGTCCTCTGCTCCCTGTTGATTTCAAAATTGTGTTCCAAGTCATAAATTTTGAACAAAACTGTAACATGTTTATTTAAATTTTAAAACAGTTTTAAAAACATAGCTGCATATTTTTTTGAATAACCGATGAACGCCTTTTCATTGGCTGTTCAGCCTTCATTTTACCTATCTCGGAAATCATTATACTTAACTAAATACATGATATTAACACGGATACAAGTACGTAATCAACGCATATAAACTCAGTACGCAACATTCAAAGCTGTACCTAATCAAGATCGCTGGTGGCGCTAAAGTACTAGATATCGACTTAAACAGTACCTGGAACTGATAGCAACAAAATCCTCCGTAGAATTTGATCATTATCTTTCTAGTAATTAGATATTAATCATTGTATTACACGAAAGAAACTCAAATAGGTATGTTTGCTTAGTTAATTGACGTACTTTAGCCAATAATTCTGCTAATATTAGTCATTAAATACAGGCTAATTTGTCAAATGCATTTAAATTATAAAGGTGGTTATATCCTATTTGGTTGATGAAGCATAATTTGTGGTTTTAGGATTCAGTATTCAACTGAATCCTAAAATGACGACAACAATTTAGTAATATATATTTTCAATACTTATTTTTTTCCTCAAATCCTGATGTCAGGGTCAATAAACCAGTTCGCATTCTTTTCGAAGACAAAGGAAAGTTTCCTTTAAATACGTCTATTGGTTTTCCTGTTTTAAATTAAATAACTTGTAGTTACAAATTCACTCACACCTCAAAACCTTCTTAAAATGTTGATCAGTAGAACCCCCAAATCAATACTTTATAAGTAGATTAGAAAAACAAAACTTCTAGTATCTACATGAAAAACCTAAATATCCCACAAGACAGTACGGAACTAAAGAAACAAACATATCCGACATGAACTTGACCAACTAACACCTTCCATTAATAACAAAACAATCTACAATTAACAAAAAAACTAATCGCCATAGGCCTTGTCACTTCACAAGGACAAATCAAGCATTAATCACTAAGTGGTAGAAAGAATTGGCAGCTATTATAAAAAACGTAATTAGAAGCGAGGTTATTGGGTTAGTGTAATGGATATCTGATCTCATCGGTTTTAAGTACCTCGATAGTAATCTATTTTATCATGTAACTACTTCCTTACGCAATCGAACATGGCTTAGGGAACTGCCAATTCTTGGGGGGACCAACCCCGCCATCATTCCCGACCACTGCAAATCCCGATAGCCAGAACAAACAGCGGCGAACTGTCGACTACTAGAAGAACGCCGAGCTAATGAAGCTCTACGGGTACCGGAAAAACGATGTAACTCGTCTCGAATCCCGCGACGACATTAGTAGAGGAATAAGAAAATTTATAATTTCCACTTCCAGTAGACAGACTAGTTGATGAAAGGAAGATGAGCATAAAGAAAGAGACGATACATGAGGTGACGAATGCAAACAAAGAGAACAAAGCCCTATGTGTCTAGCAGAAGATAACATGAACAAGGATGAAGATGTTGGACATGACCCGGACAAACAGGCTTCCAGTCAGCTATCTAGAAGTATTCAAACTGTGTTGTGGGAAGACTGTGAGGCTGTGACGCAACTTGAGAGCAGTATTTTCATCAGTGAACAGCAGAGCGGAGACCCTCGTGATATTTATCAAGTTTTCTATTACCAGCAGTATACCAATAGAAGTCGAAATTTCTTATTCAATGTAAAATCCCATACTGTCTGCGAAAACGCTATAACAACATATTTTCCTTAAAGATACCTAATTAATAATCACAGAAACTTCAACCTCATCTTCGACAACCGATGACTATTGTTGACAGGAAGTGGGCAATCTTAGCAGGAAACCATAGCTTCCGAATAAGTCATTAATGACTCATTAAGAAATAGGTGCGATGCCAATGCACATGACCTACGTAGTTATGTATGTATGCATCCGCAATCAGTTGTTATCTAAATGTGTCATAACAATGTTATCTCTTACTACAGGTGCAGCTGCTGTTTTAAATGTACTTTTGCTTAGCTTTGAAATTGTTGAAGAGTTAACATCCGCTCTGGGGAATTCTGTAGTTGCAGCATAACATGACGTCACGCCTGTATTCCCCGAAGGGTTAGGCAGAGATGTATCCATGTAGTACACCCTCATTTCGTCAGATATGTTTAAGTCCCGTGTGTAATAGGGGGCGAGCATATTGCCATCAGCCGGGCACAAATCCATTCTCCGTGGCTGCTACTGAGAAATTCCATTGAAATTGCAGCATAGTGTGATGAAATTCGACTGCTTCATGAAAAATTTGACCACAACGAATAGCCGTAAAAAATGACTAGAATGGCTCAAAAGCCTTAGCCCAAAACTAATGCATCAAAACAGGTCCACGTGCTTTGCTAACGCTATGCCTTCCCGGGATAGAAGCACAAGTGCAACTAAACAGATCATCAATACTTGCCACTCCTACCATACGAACAGACAATCGCAAATCCATTACAAAGAATGCAAACTTAAAACAATACTTTACCGTCCAAACTACAGCGTTTGAAAGACTAGCAAATCAAAGTTATGACGCCTATTTGTTAAGTAACTTTATCTGTGGTGTTTGTGAGCGAGAAACTGAGGTGGTAGCCGTTTAAAGCAATGTAACTCACTCTTAAAGCTATAAATGTCTAGGCTAGAAATCTAGCCCGAGATCTTTGAGCCATATTTTAATTCCAGACCTTTTTGTTTTTGGCACGGTATACCGGTTCCAAAGTTGTGTAAGCTAATGCATGCTTATGCAAGCACACGTAACTTTGTACTTTATGTTTAGGTAAATTATAGTGTGCTTTTGTATGTTGGAATTAATTTTACACATATTCGCATCAGCTATTTTCTATAAAGTTCTGGAAGGACTTGAATTAAATTCTGTCATTTCAGGGCGATTTTGTCGTCAAGCATTTTAAGATGGAGGGCCTAACTAAAGTTACAATATTTATTTATTTTCTCCATCTTACGACTCATCGTTACAGTGTAGGAGTAGGTTAATATAGGGTTGAACCTCATCTATCAACACGGAATCGCTCTTTTCCATGCTCTTATCCTTTTCTGTCTCTCAGTATCATCTTTGTTAGTACCAGAAACAGAGCGTGCTGCTGATTGCACCGTCCTCGATGCTGCCGCGTGCGATAGCATTCCGTATGCAGCTGCGCGATGAGGTTCAACCCATATCAGTCTTAACGACGATCTAAAAGTCAAAACTGTATTGAATTGACATCAGCTACCAAAAATCTCAACGTTGTTAAAACTGGTTTCGAAAGTCGTTGCCTCTTCAATCAGCTCTCTGGTTTCGTCAAAACCAACAAAGAACTCTCTCGATATTATCCTTACAGATAATAAATATGGCGTGAATCTATCAAAACGTATTATTGTCCTACAAGTAATCGAGGCCACCTCACGTCTGTGATAAGGATAATAGATAAGATAACATTTGTTATTATTATTTTATACAATGTTATTATTACGTCTAACCAAACAAATTTGCCCCAAAACGTAGTTTTATCATCCAAACAGGCTTAAAAAGTGTAGTGAACTTTCAGAACTGTCTCATGCTTCTCGTAATTTCTCGATTAATCATGAAACTCTCGACCTTGTACGGAAATTCTCGTAAATAAGGCTGTTTCTCGAATATTTCTGCTTCGATGTAATATTCAGTGGCTGGAGGAGTGTTATCAACAATTCGTGCGCGTTTACGAATGCCAGATGTGCTCAATCTCGTTTCTCCATCACGAATTTCTATTATCTATTGCGGTGTAAGGGAATTAATTTAAGATATTGTTATATCGTTTTGGTCTTTGGACTATTTAAATTGACGTCAATTTGTGATAATTGCAATCTTTAAACTAAGGCAAATTTAGATCAAACTGTACCTACGTTAGTCAATTCTCAGACTTGTTCAAGGATTTATAAAAAAAACAACAAAAAATGAAGTAGAATACCGAGAAACAGAGCAAAGGTTAAGCTATCAATCTACCACCTAATTATCTCATTCAGTATTAACCAGAAAAAACATATCTTTGTTCTAACATTCGAACAGACAGACACGTCACGGATCGATGATCATAGTCTGGCGGGTAGACATTTACATTTTTCCGTTGTAGCCATCATTAATATTCATGGGTTCAATGTTTTCTGATTTCTGTATACGCCTAAACGACTTTAATACACTTATGTGTGAATACATCGCATATCATTAAAGAAATCACGGAATAAATTAGATCAAGTCTTCAGATTAGAGTCGTCAGTTTTTGTTCCAAGGTTTCTGTTTAATCGACAAAAGAATTCAATGTGTATGTCAAACTGTCACGTTTAAAAATATATTAACAAAATTCATCACGATTACATCGAAAACATGTGACGTATCCACCACAGAGTTTCCGAAGCAATCCGTCAGACAACTTTAATTTCAGGTCAACGTTTTAATACATTTATATACGCGAAAGCAATACACCACTGCTTTCCCTGCACTCGGATGAAATCATATTCCGTACAGCGTGAAAAGCAATCGACACCAGCTGCGCCTTAATTTACTGAAGAGTCGCCTTTATGATGAGGGGCATAAGATCTAGAGTTGTGCAACGCATGCTGTGTGGAGCGTGCATCGTTATAATAGAGTTGGGAGCGAAAAACTTAAGTTCCGTCGCTCGGTTGCGCGCGCCCCGGCAATTTAATCGTGGATGTAAGGTAAAGTAATTCACGCCAACTTACTAAGCCGATCCTTAATGTAGGCGGCTTATGTATGTATGGTACAGAAAAACTGTTACATTTGGTTAGGATAATCTCATTCAGGACAAAAGATAAAAGGGTCTATTGTGAAAATGATATTACGGATTTTCAGACCCCGCCTTTGATTGGGTCAAATCGAGTATACATATTCATCTGTATTCAGTGAATCGAGACAATCGGTAAAGTTCGAACAATCACGCCTTCAAGAGATGAACTTGCCGTTCTTACAATCAGTCGGGTTCTAGGAAATTCGCTGTAGCAGACGACAATACGGCAAAAAAACGCCTACTTCTCAGTTGAGTTGCGCGATAAAACGCCCACTTTCTACGCGGGCAGCACAAAGCGCGCACGCGGATGATCTGGTCACATGCGCTTGCGCATTGCATTGCGCAAACCGGATATAATTTTGTCAGTCGTCTGAACAGATTTTTTGAAAGTCGCCATATTGCACCATTATGCTTTGTCCTCGAGTGAAAACTGTGACGAGTGTCAACGTATTTATGGGAAATGCGACCATTACATACATGGTGAGCCTATTTACTTTCACACCATATTCCCCCAAGCGTTGAGATGATGACTGCGATCAAGTGCTTTGCTTATATCGAGTGATCAATCGCGAGGTTTTCTTATATTTTTTCAATATTTCGCGGAACGAAGATAGAGGACTTTCTAGATACAAGCAATGTTATCATAGCATATTGGGCCATTACGTACGAGGAAACACTGCATTTAAATAAATTTGCCATACACAAACGTACGTAAAACGATGAATCATTGCCAAATTGTGTTGCGATTACATTTTTTTCTAACGGAATTGGGGCACTGACCTGAATAAAATTAACATGAAAAATGTACGCGCATATAACGAGACATATGCCATTAAATGTACAACTATGTAATTATACGGAATACGTTCGAAAATATGGCAAAAACGGTGGCCAGAGAACAAAGATCTGTTCTCCTTAAAACTGGTTTAATTGAAGTAACTACAATTAAGACTTCCTGCGGCTGCAAGGCTGCCTATACTTAAGTAACTATGTAAGGGCGAGATAAATACATGATAAGATCAACTACTGGCTGAGTAAGTACATGGTGTTTAATCTGTTAACAAACTAACGCTTTAATACTGAAGTAATTTTCTTTGTTAATATCAAGTGCCATGGTAATTGCTTTGAATGTTCAAGAATAATTAAAGTTTATTAACTTTCAAGTACATAGAAGGGTCTATCTGAACTATTCAACTAACTATAACAACAATAGGAATCTAGTTAATTTTTCTCTAACCTAAAGTTTCCCTAATTAGATACTAGTAGTTAATTGTATTGGCAGTTTCCCCGTTTTTTTGCTTCTTGGTTTATTTTTTAATAAAATTTTAAACTACACATTGAGGTCAAGATATAACACACACACACATCTAGACGATTGAAATCCAGAACTAGAAACTTCTATTAATGTCTACAAATTCGCTGAAAAATCAATCTAAAATTCGCTTCAAAGAATACCGATTCGTATCAAAAGACAGATCACTCACAAAATAAAAACATTATACGTCAAAACACAGACCTAGTGAGTGCATAACGGTATATTTATTTCTGACTAAAACCCGTGATAAATATCAGACATTGAATCACGGACTGACACATCGAAAAATAACGTGTTTCGACGATGCGAAGTATCGATTTTGGTTGTTTTATGTGTTTTTTTCGATGCTGTAGTTTATTATGTTGTTTTTGGAAACTGATTTGACAATCAATCATGTTTTTGTAGCTGTCTGCGATATCCAACTTTCTAGTTCACAACATGCAAAACAAAATTCGAATAAAAAATTATATAGATGATCTTTGACCACAGATACATAATCTCAGGCCTTCTTGCCATTGGTATAGGAAAAAACTTTTTTCCTACTCTTTTTCCTTCGTCCACATTGGGCTGGTGGTATTACCATCATTCGATGTAAAATAAAACGGTAACAACATATTTGTAAGCATTTTCCCCAAGTCATAATTCACGCAGATGGCAGTAAAGCAAAGAAACAAACTTTAAAGTACCAATCTGGCGCCACATCCATTGAATCAAGCCAAGAATACATTTACAACATCAAAACATTACCAATAAACTAACCTTTCGACGTTAGGAAAATAACAATAAAGTATTCTTGATGATCTGAAGTGCTGGCAGCTGCGGGAATGAACAATGAGTGAAGCACAGGTGTGGAGGCATAG
The DNA here is from genome assembly GCA_905163415.1 of Noctua fimbriata. NCBI lineage: Eukaryota > Metazoa > Arthropoda > Insecta > Lepidoptera > Noctuidae > Noctua > Noctua fimbriata. The sequence continues at coordinate 6,922,087 of LR990946.1, forward strand.
CATTCAAGGCATGAGTCGTATTGTTTCACTCAGTAATATAAAACAGTTCGTTAGCCTTTGGCCACGACCTATACGATCAAGCGGCTAGCTTGTGGCGAGAACGACTGTGGGGGAAAACAAAGAAATTGCTCGAGTCACCGCGACGCGTTTTGTGAAGCAACGCACAACTGTTAAACAGACCTGATGTGACTCTTTTATAGATATTTCAGCACATTATCCGGGAGTCTGGTCGGTGTGATGACACAAAGGTGCGTAAAGTACTCATGCGGAGGACATAAGTAAAGCGCGAGCGTGTCACTTGCCGCGACAGTCGGAAGTCGCTTCGGTCGAGGTTGAGAGCGGGTCTTTAGGTACTCAAATACTCAGTCACTACAATGTGCGAGCACTGCTAATAAAGGACAGTGTGCAGGATGTATTCATGAGGTTTTTTAGCCGTTAATTAAAGGAAATGCCAATTCGAAGATATTTCCGTTTTGTTTTTTTGTGCTGGTCTTAAATACAGTCTCTCTTTAAGTCGTTACAGTTATATGAAGTGGAAGTGTTTAACTTCATCCGTTTCGCGATTTTTTTTGCAATATTTACCTAAAGCTAATGCATCAAAAAATCTTGAAGAACAAACGAAATAGTGAAGTCATTCAAATTAATGACTACATTCAAAAGCTTTCACTTGCAAAAGCTAAATTCAAATAGAAAATCGTAATATTAAATTAATTGTGTGAAGGTAGAGTGTAATGATTTATTCTGAAGTGATTAATCCGTAATTCGTATAAATCTTTCGGAATGATGTACCGAAGAAAGTTTGTATGGAGCAAGGATACTTGAGGAACTTTTTAATGTAAAGGTCAGACGGAATTTAAGAGTGTCCTTAATTCGCGAAGTTTGATAATGAACTTTTATATACTGAATTGAATATCATTGAAAGAAACGATGGATGAACTGTGTGAAAGATGATATGGCAAGTATGGAGGTGTCTGATGAGATGACAAGTAATAGTGAAGTATGGAAGAAGAAGACATGCTGCACCGACCCCAAATGAATGGAATAAGGGTAAGAGAATGATGCTGATGAGCTCTTACTTTGTAAATAAATCATTAGAGGAAGTATCTATAAAGATAAAGTTGCTTTTTGTGTCCTGTCTGTCTGACCGCGTTATTCTTCAAAACCTCTCAACTGATTTTGATGGCGTTTTACCACAATTTAGAGGATTTATTCCGGAAGTCCTGGGTTCGATTCCCAGGTCGAGTAAAGTGTTATTGGGTTTTTGCATCAGGAATTTCTCAGTAGCAGTCACGGAGTCTAGCTTTGCGCCCGGTTGATGGCAATAGGTTCGCCCCCTATTACATGGGACTTAAACATTATTGGTGAAATGTGGGTGTACTATTAGGTACACTCTTCGGCGATTACAGGCATGATGATATGTTATTTGGGAAGGTGTGTATAATAAATTAATATTCAACTTGAACATAATAAAGAAGTCTCAATGTTTTCTCAAGTCATAAAAGTTAAAAACGGTGCGAAGCATAGGCGGGTCGCTAGTCCCTTATAAATAAATCATTAGAGGAAATGGAAGTACCTATCAAGTATATTTAAATATAAAATTCTCTTTCCATATTCATACGTCACGTCTGTCTGACCTTGTAAGAGTGACTTATGGGGAATTCATTTTGAAGGTCGTTAAAGTGAAATTTTCTCGGTGTCACCTCACTTTCGCTTGGTCACCACGCGTGGCCATGTTGGCAACCGTTTCATAAGTTTATGGAAACGTAACGTCTTTTGTCAAGTTATTGCGTTATGATTACCGTCATACCGTGCATTGTTACGTTTTGAATGAAATTCTCTTTTATATATCTGTGTGGACATTGATCGATTCGTGGAAGGTTGTAATGGGTATTTTTTTTGCTGATTACATAACATAACATCACGCTTGGAAACTCCGAAGGGTTAGGCAGAGATTTACCTAAGAGTACACCCATATTTCGACAGTTATGTTAAAGTCCCGTGTAATAGGGGGCGAGTTTATTGTCATCGTCTGATCACGTAAGTACATAAACTTATATCGGGGGTAGGCAGTGACTACAGAACGCCATATGATATGATACTAACGTACTCATTTTGCTTCATTCACGTTTATATATCTAGTCATACACGCACATATATGCTGATATTGCTTTTGCTCGCGACTTCACTCCCGTTATGTACGGTAATTAACCCACGGGAAAGATTTACATGTTGCCTATACCACTCGGGGATAATGTAGCTTCCCGTTACTGAAAGAATTTTCGGAATCTGATCAGTAGTTCCGAAGATTACGCCCTACATACAAACTTACAAAACTTTAACGTTTCGAGAAAGTAAACGTGTAATATTAAAGTATCTTTAAGAAAGAGTCTGTCTAGCTAAATCGATGCTAACTGTAAACTAAACAAGCGAGGAAGTTTTATAGATGGCTAGACACGACTAAGTCGGTGTCAAATTAAGTTCAGCCACTCGGTTTTATAACACAGACTAGATGTGCCCCGTTGTTTCAGTCGCCGTTTCAGCTTTTCCTTTTTGCTCAGCTCCTATAGGTCGTAGCGTGATGTTAAATCGCTTACTTCCTCAATGGGCTATCAAATGCAAAACGATTTTCCAAAACCGACTGGTATTTCCAGAGAACAGCGCGTTCAAACAAACAAACAAATTCTTCAGCTTCATTATATGTTAGTATTATTTTAAACATGAAAGTTTGTGAGGATGTATGTATGGATGTTTGTTCCTCTTTCACACTACATTTAATACGGGTGAAATTTGGCACACAGATACTTTATAACCTGGATTAACATATAGGATACTTTTTATCCCGATAGTACGATCCCGTGGGATAACTACTGACACGGCGCGGGCGAAGCCGCGAGCATAAGTTAGTAAGTTATAGATTTAGATTGTATTATTCACGACTGTAACCTAAAAACCTTAGTATCAGCTTGTTCAGTGCTTGGAAAATCGATTAGGTATTTCAATGTTGCCATTGACCTCCTAGGTCGAACTCAATGGCTGTGGAGATAAAATAAAATGTACCATCGATCATAGTTCGTGATTGATAGCGATCGTTTAGTACTTACCTACTTATTTTTGTAGATTTAACATTGACATGTTGTTTGTGGGTTGGCGACCTTTCGTGACCATTGGTACTGTGAATTTTTGATGGCGGACAATCCAATCTATAGTTATTTATGACACGACTAGATTTTGCTCGTCGCAAATTGTTCTGCGGGTACGCACTATGATAAAAAGTTTCCTATGGCCTAACCCAAGTGTAAGTATGTGTCAAACATCGTAATCCGTTCAGCTTTAAAGGCCTGATATGGTACCAGACAGACTGACAGGGTAACATTCTCCTCTGATATTTCGGATGCATGTGCGCATTGTATAAGTATCACTTCCTTCGGTGAACAAATGCATCGGGAGGAAACCAGCATGCCTGAGAGATATTTCTCGCCGGAATGTAAAGCCAAGTCAGAGGCCCATGGGCGGCATAAAAACTCTGACTGGTGTAGACACGATAAAGAAGATGGATAGCATGGATTTACGTTTGGTACTAAGGTGAAGAAGCCAACAGCTTCATAGAAATTATAAACTGCATCTAATGTAGCCATCGTATGGATATGGACAGGCTTTCTCAAGCACAAGTACTCAAAGTGCATAAAATATCCGTCTAAAGTACCGTTAACTACGATGTTCACAGTTTATGGTTATCCAGACAAGTTCCAAATATGTCTATCGTGGGAAAAGTCCTTTCTACTAGTTTACAACTTAACAAGTTTCTTCATTTTGTGGTCTTCGAGTAAAAGTAGATAGACATCTTTACTGAATGAGTATAGAGTGAAACGCGCTAATCTTTGGAACTTGCAGTCAAAATTGGAAAATCTTTCTGCTTTTGATAGCCCAATTTGAGAAAGTGGCTTATCGGGAAAACCAGTCTTCGCAACACGATGTTATTATCAATCTAGCCAATTGTGTGGTCCCAGCAAAATATTATCCGCGCTTTTTAAATAGTTATCTGCTATTGAGTAATTTTTGGGAGTATGTCAAGAGAATGGATTGAGCACTTATAAGCTACTATGGTGACGAAAAAGTATTCTTTCTTGCCATCTTCAATGACAGCGTCAGGGTAGCCCGCGAAATGCAAATTTTCTTATGTTTTGCAATTTACAGGTCAGTGTCAGTTTGTATGTTGATTAAAATATGATCACGACCGTAACAAATATGGCTTTACAGAGTTATAATCATTAAAATCATCAACACAACCCTCCAAGTTCATTTCATCATCATCATAATCATCATTTCAGCCGAAAGACGTCCACTGCTGGACATAGGCCTCCTCCAAGTGTCGCCACATTGACCGGTCCCGTGAGCATAACCCTCTCCATTGCCCTTTGGGTGACTTTAAGCCTTCTGATAAGGTCCATTGTGAGCGACCACGTTTCGGTCCCGTATGTAATCACTGGTAACACACACTGGTCATAGATTTTCGCCTTGAGACACTGCGGTAAGTGCCAAGTTCATTTAATCCCATTGAATTACTTTTTTTATCAAATAGTCATTAAGAAGCTTAAATATAGTCTATTTAACATCATGCAACCACCCTTAAGAGCTGAGCAAAAAGACAAACGGCAAGTGAAACCGCGGGTTAGAATTAGACTTTTTATAAGGCTGTAAATACAAAATAGATGTTTTGTGCAGAATAGCTAGCAAGCAGTTGCAAATAGCATTGTGAAGTAGAAAATTTCCGTTCGTATGCGGTTTGGTGTGAAAGTTTATATGCAAATCGAACATGGCTGACGATGTTTATATTTCAGTACATAGATGTATTTGATGGATGACGTGAAATGAATATGGATCGTTGTAATAAGGTTTTCTCTGCCACTAATACGTTGATTGAAGGGATTTAGTAACGTTTTACGAGATGGCAAGCAAGAGGGGAAAGATGATTATATAATATTTGTGCCTGTCACGGGAATTGCTAAGCAGGTTGCGCGGAAATGAAATAAAAGACGATAGGAGTTTTGTCCTGTATCTTCAATGTTTTATTCAGCAGTCATGGCTTAGTGGTGACCGTTGACTGTCAAGCCATAAGTCTCAAGTCAACTTCGATTTTTCGGATTCATGTGCGTATTGTATAATTATCACTTGCTTCTTTGAAGGAAACCAGCATGCCAGAGAGATATTTCTCGACGGCATGCAAAACCAAGTCAGAGGCCCATGGGTGGCATAAAAACTCTCGACACCAGGTTGGGCAGTAACCACACGATAAAGAGAAGAAAAATGTTTGATTTTAATTAAAACTTAAATTGTCGAAAGTTTTATTCATTGCCTCCTTCAGAACTGTTAAGCATGAGACGACACATAACATTAATTATTACCATATTTGCAAGACGTAACTTATGAAGACTGTCTGCAATTTAATGAAAAAAATACATAATTTTACGTAAGAAAAGTACAATTTATCGAGATGTCACCGAAGATATTATGCATCCACGTCTTTGTTATGTAATCAACGAAAATGGGGTTAGAAATACATAATGTATAAGCTGACGGTATCTAGAATTCTAGACAGAATGAACGAAATGTGGGTCTTATCGCGTGTGCCGAGAACGGACATCTATTCTACAGTTATGACCTCTACCATTGCTTATTCTGATAAACATCAACATTCTAGACATGGATACCAATGGGTAACCAAATTGATGTAAGAAATATATCAATTTGGTTATGACTATTTAGTCAAGTTGATGAATACCAAGTCACGTCGCCAGAGAGAGAGGAATGTTTACAGATGAACATGCGGAGGAATGAGAAAAATGTCGCGAGGAAAGTTTTGAGAATGAATGTGGATGGGTATAAGAGTAGAGGAAGACCAAAGAAACGATGGATGAACTGTGTGAAAGATGATATGGCAAGAAAGGAGGTGTCTGATGAGATGACGAGTAATAGAGATGTATGGAAGAAGACATGCTGCGCCGACCCCAAATGAATTGGGATAAGGGCAAGAGAATGATGACTGAACTACCTAAGCACACACAGAAACATTTGCATATGCCTTTTTATGGACAAAAGCAGAGATTTTATGGATATGATATTTCAGATCTGGATACGGATATGGATATAGGAATAAAATTATATCGGTTTCGGATACGGTTACGGATATGTAATTATTTCGGATTATCCGTTAGTTTCGGATAGTTTCGGTTACGGATATTCGATTGAAGTAAAATATAAACACAAATAGTATGTAATAATTTGGTTTTATTTATAGGTTTTATCTAGTTTAGGTTATCATTCGGTATTTTAATCAGTCATATAGGTAAGTAATTATTTAGAGATGTTATAATAATTAGTAAAGTCTCTGTTTCAGTGTTTCTAAGTTTATGACTAGAAATAACAAACAAACTGCAAGATTCACGTGGCGCGCGAGCGGTGAAACAAAAACCTGACTAAACATGTCGTTTTATTCAGACTCCGCCCTTATACAAAACTATCCGAAACTTGTGAAACGGATACGGATAGGTCACGGAGCTCCATAACATCCATGGACAAAAACAGGACAGTACTGGCTATAAAGTAACAAACTATCAATTAGGGATAGGTATAGGGAAAAATACCCAACGTAGTAGCATAGCACAATCAGCTCTAAAGAGTAATGAACGTTGAAGGATGACTAACTCGTTTGATTGGCCTCAATAGCGAAAACATTGCCCCTTGCAATTGTACGACATACTTATTTAACTACCAGACTGCAGTAGTGCAGTTACACTATAAAACATTATTTATTAGCTGCTATCTGTGACTTATTCGTTAACGAACTTCATCCTGCTCTCCATCTGGGAGATGGATCTCCAAATGAAACTTTTCACCTGTTACAAAGGTCTATGAGTCGGAATCGCCCGATGTGGCTACACGCACGATTTCACTACGCAAATTTTCTAGTGTAAGCTTACCGACGTTCCTGTCCTCTGTCAGCCTTCTGGACACTTTTCCCATTGACAGCGATGTGGTCATGTTTTTTGACGCCCTGTAATTCTTTTCCCATCTTCTTCTTTATCAGTTTTAATGCCGCCCATGGGCCTCTGACTGTGGTCTGTTCCCATTTTGATACTTTACAGTTTCTAAGCAACATAAAACGTCAATGAATCATATTTCCATACATACCCTACATCTCTGGAGTTTCATTAGCTAATATAAGTTGACGTTGTTGATGTTTTTTCAATATTAATGATTACATATATATTCAATTGACCAGAGAAGGCAGCACACAGGGAAGGAAGAGTAATAATATAATAGCTATGTTAGATGTGAGTACATTGCCTAGCAGTGGAACAATATGGGCTGAATGCAAAATATTTATATATTGAGTATTTGTGCATGTGCCTTGTCAATGCCCGTTCGCCGATCAATCATTTAGTCAGCCAGATTTAGAACATTTAAATCTAAAACACCAACTACATCACTGTCATTCGATTTCCCTTTTCGCCATAACATTTGACACTCTAAAACAATAGCTAATTGGAATTACGTGTCTTTGTCCGTAACTGCGATTAGCGCACGATCGACTGCGATTAGTCGCGGTGTTTGCTTACCGACTTACAGAATAAAGTGAGCAGCCGACAAAATGGTGTAGTCGCGGCTACTAGTGAATTGTCGACTGTCGTAATCAATTACGACAATGACTTTAGTTGCAAGTCTTTGGAACATGATTTATTGTTAATCACTTTAGTCCTAATATTATAAAGAGGAAAGATTTGTATGTTTGTAACGAATAAACTCAAAAACTACTAGACCGATTTCAAAAATTCAATTATTAAAATGCTACATTATCCCTGAGTAAATTAAGGCTATATTTAAAAAAAAAATATCCACCCGTGCGAAACCGTAAACAGGCTGCTAGTGTAATATAAATTGTACACCTTAGCTGTTTTTTTTGCAACGATTTGAAAGTTCTATCCTACAGCGTAGGGACGTATGTTACACACCCAGTGTCTCTATTCGCAACATATACAAGGCAATCGAAGCAAACTATATTTTTTTGACAAAAATATCTTAATAATTTTTCATCGGTTATTAAAAAAAAAACAGCTGTTTCCTACAAAGTGCCATCCCTACACAGTCAAAATATACGGAACAGCTGTTTTTTTTTTAATAATTATGGTGACATTCTGTGGTTACAGCACACTCTCTTGAAAAACAGGCGTAGCCTTGTGTAAAATATCTTAGGCATTTGTGTGAAGAAATTCATCAAAATACGTAGTGAGGGTTCAGGGGTGCCATACCAAAGGGTTCTTCAAAGGTCGACACAATCTTCATTGTGGTAAATGTCAGGAGCGTGTCTCGATATCACTATAAATAAATTGCGATCTGATAAGCTGTCTGGCCTACTGTGTTGGGACTGTCGCTAGGCACCCTTTAGTGCTGGGGTACTGCACTGGCTTGGGGACTGGATATTACTGACTTCCACTGGCCTTTTCAAAGAGAGGTGGCTTGTAAGTGTGACCCAGCAGCGGGATATCATAGGCTGATTATGCTTAAGCTACAGGGCCCGTGAGTCTATCTCTCTCGCAGAGAGGCAGCCCAGCAGTGGGAACCTTATATCTTCTTCTGTTTTCTACAAGAAAGATACAGGGTCATAAAACCTAGTTTGGAAGTCAGGGTTTTTTTCTACTCTGGACCACTAATTTAATGTTAGCCCTGTTATCAAAATGTTATTGCGGTTCTTGGAGAAATACATTCCTTACACTTTTCTCGATGTTGCGTCTCTTCTCGCCAATTAACGAGAAAGCCATCCAAGACGACATAACGACGAATGTTAGTACTGGATATTTGTAGTGTTTGGAAATGACATAGTCTCAATTTGTCATTATACTTTTAGTTACGTCTATGACTTCCTTGACTGCAGTGATTATCGACATTCGTATGTGTCAATTTTATCTGCGTTGCGTACATTTTAGTTGAATCATCATCATTATTATAATGCAGACACAGCTGGTTGTTTTTCTTTTTGGAATTGAGTGTGTGTGTGAATCTGCTGTTAGGTATTTCTCTCATTCATTGAGTAATCTTCAGACGTATCTCTATGCACGCAAGTCTTTGCATCAAGCTGGAGATCCAAGCGCATTTTTTGTTGTACGTATAAATCGTACAGACATATTGAATTATGCTTTATGCCATAAACATAATCGAATTATATTGCAGCGTGTTCCAGTTTTTTAATTAATCACCATCGCTGTAAATTACAAATACAGTTTCGTTGCATTTTCCAGTAATGCGCTTTACTAATTAGTGTGAATTTTATGTAACATATAGCTAAGTAAAACACGTTCGTCAGTGTAATTAATCAAATCTGCTAATGTATACGACTGATATCGATTATAAATGAGCACGCGAGTACTTCCAGAGCACGTTCAAATTGAAAGTTCATGCGATGTTTTGGTGATCATTTTCATCGAAAAACTTTAATCAGATATTAAAAAAGAAAACAATAGAAGTGTCACATAAAAAAGTAACAACGTATTTGGAGTAGGTAGCAGTAGCGAAGGTTCAATTTTTGTAAGAGGTAAGCCGGAGTACATATCTTTAATGTGGTTATATTATTTGTCTATACAATACTACGGTAAGAATCGAGTTGTATGGAACCTTCGCCACTGGTAGGTAGCCATTCAAATAGAAAACAAATCGTATAAAAAAAAAGATTCAGTAACCAAAATATTCGTAAGTAACATTTCACATAATTTGATTTACCAACATTAGAAACAAACAGAAGCCCACGTTCCTCAAAAATCAGGTTTCAATTCACGACCCAATAAAACTATACCACCAACCAATCCTAAAGAAACATTTATTGTTAATACAGGGTCCTTGCTGCAAGATTGCGACAGATATCAACTTTGAACAACAGGTCAGACCAGTTAACCATTACTCAAAATAGAAAGAGAATGGGTGAGGGACGGCAACGTCTTGCTAACACGCAAGGCTGATGGGTGTCCACCACTTACAAAACACCCTATCATTTTGGAATCTACCTCCTTCGCAAAAATATAGACATTACACCATTTTGAAACGTTTTCGAACGGATATCAAGACGTGTAGTCTTGTAAGTATCCCTTATTAACTTCTACAGGTGTTATAAGAATAGTTTAAGGGATTATTATTAAGGTGGCAGGAATATAACACTTCAAACTGTCATAATAACATACTTAACTCATCAATTTGACTATTTCTGTCCATCAACGTTCATAAAACCACTTAGAAGTGGATATTTTAAAGCTGAAGCAATTTTAAAGCTATCCAGGTCGGCAAATTAGTGTGCGACAGAGCTATTGATATATGATTTCACCTTTGTACATCCTTATCCATACTAATATTATATATGCGAAAGTAAGTTTGTTTGTTACTTTTTCACGCCTAAACCACTGAACCGATCCTCCTGAAGTTTTGCACATACGTTGTCAGGTATACAGAAATGGACAAAGGTTACCTTTCATCCCGAAAAAAAGTACTGTTCCCGAGGAAAACAACAATAACGTTCTTATGATAATAGATGACGCCACGTGTCTTCCGAATCATGATTGAATTATATTATTACAAGCAGAGTACAACCCGAATTGATTGCCATATTATAAATTAACGCAAGCGAAGCCGCGGGCAAAAGCAAAATTCACATAATCTGGCAACCCTGTATACCAAATAAATAGGCCGTACTCGCACTATTTCTGTACACGAAAATGTCGCGGTGTGCTTTCGCAATGTCGGTTACGTCCATCTATAAATAAGCACGTTATACTACTTAGCTAAAGCAGTACATTTCACAATAGTTTAGTCCAATCGATACTACGATAATGCTAAAATATAGAGTAGGCAATGTTCTAGATTGGAATAAATTGTCTATACAAACATTAATTATTTCGGCCATAAATACTGATAAAATTGCTTGGCACGATTCTGTATATAAACTTATACTTAGGCAAGATTTGGATGTGGGAGGCGAATATGATTTATAAAGCCTAGGCCAAATAAAGCTTTCATTTAGATCTCTAATAGATCTAAAATACAGACTAAAACTAATTGACGTAATCATATTTGCTTACTAAGACAAATATCAAACATAAGTTAATATTTATTCACCAATTTGAAGTAAAACGATTTGTACGGACAACACAAAAGGCTAATGCTAACAACAAATATGGTAGGATAATATTTTGAATGGAATTACATATTTTAATTATATTGTACAAGCATGTGGATGGGCATACAAACAATGTGTATTTGAAAAGGTTTTCTGCCACCTTCCACAATGAAATCAAACTGGACAAAGAACCTAAAAACAAAACAACTTGCAGGGTAAAAACCACGCAAGTTGTTTTGTATAAATGTTATATTTCATACATAAGAAGATGGATATAAGCATAATCAGGCCTCCTCTTTATGAGAGGGAATGGGCTATAATCCACCACGCGGGCCCAGTGCGGGTTGGTAGATGTCACATGTCTTCGAATTTTTGGTTCCAGGACATGCCGGTTTCCCCACGATGTTTTCCTTCACCGTTTTGAGAGTAGTGGTGATGAAATAAATTACACAAAGTAATGCGCCTGCCATCGGGGGAAAAACCTGGATGAGGCTGGCACTGGACCGTGGGGATTGGCACGAGAAAAGAGAGGCCTATACCCAGCAGTGGGTGAATTCGGGCTGTGGATGATGATGATGATGATGAATGCGCCTGCCTGGATTAAAACCCACGACTTACTGCTCGTAAGCTGCTATAGATGGATATATCATTATAAATTATCAGACATCAGAAGATGGAAGACTATCCCGATATGCGTTAAAGCATCTCAAGACTTAACTCTACGGAAAGTAAGACAATGGAATTATGGAAATGATGTAAAGAAACCTTCTCCTGCATAACAGTTCACTAAACTACCGCTTTTAATTAAAACTAACACAAGAATTTCAGCCATTTGAAGTTTTGTCGAAGGGGTAGAGAATCATTCTTTTTATAATCTGCTTAGCCTTCTCCTAACTACGTTGGGGTCGGCTTCCAGTCTAACCGCTGCAGTGGAATACTAGTATTTTACATGGAATGGTAGAGAATCATTCTTTACAGGTAAATTGTTCCTGAAAAATCTTTGAAAGGCATCAGTTCTGCATTTTATACGATAGATATAATCTAAATATCTGTTTCAGCTCTTAGAATCCGCCATTACAGTCCAAGAGGCCATGATATAACTAATGACGGCCGAGACCAACTCCCAGTCTACTTCTGCCAATGACAAAGTGAACTAAGTAACAAAGTCCTTCATTGTTGAGCGGGCATTGTAAGACAACTTCAATCTAGATTCTAGACCGTGGCGGCGAACCTGTCTAGACTGAATGCGGGATGCCGTCTTTATAATACATATGGCCTATTTATTTTCTATATAAAAGTATAATAAATCTATGCGGCAAAAAAGGATACTTCGGTATTTATTTGTAAGGTCATATTTTACTTACTTCATAATTTAGATGTGTCATCGATGTGTGAAAAGTAAATTTACCTGAAACAAATAAAATAAACAATGATTAAATTGTATTATCACAAAACATGATAACAAAAATGCATTGGTGGTAAACAAAATCAATACGTAGATAATGAATTCGTTAAATACTCATATATATTTCTGTTATTACTAGAATTCATCATCATCATCATCATTTCAGCCGAAAGACGTCCACTGCTGGACATAGGCCTCCCCAAGGGGGGTTTTGCCATAATCGCCACGCTTGGCAGGCGGGTTGGCGATCGCAGTATGTTTGTTATAAAAAAAAAAAATCACAGAGAACGCTGCTGCCCATTCAGTGGTAAGTCCCTTAGTCGCCTCTTACGACACCCACGGGAAGATATGGGATGGTGCTATTCTTTACGTCCGGACACCATACAGAACATTACTAGAATAACGTAACGAAATATCACGCCTGTAATCCCCGAAGGGTAAAGTAGAGCTGTACCTTAGCTTTTAGCGATAAGACCGCCGATTGTGTCACCCTATGTGAAATATTTTTTTAGGAATGTTACTTGTATGGGGTACATCATCATGGTGGACTGGACAAAGTTACAAGTACTTATATTGTTTCGTAGTCTCACGTTTATTAGTTGCACGTGAAGTTTTTTAATGTGCATGGATATAAAGAAAAGAAAGATGTTATGAGGACAAACTACGACTTGAAAAAAGACACAATAGACAGGTCTTTGTTCATCGTCTTTCTGCCCTTGTCCCATGTTACTTGGGATCGACGCAACACTTTTTTTTTCTTCCATTCTCCTCTGTCAACCGTCACGCTATCATTTACTCCTTTATCTTTCATATCATACCTAACACAATCCATCCATCGTTTCTTTGGTCTTCCTCTCCCTCTCCATCCATCAACGTTTATTTACATCACTCTTTTAGTCACATGTATGGTGTACATAATAAAGAATATTCTTAGTACGCACAGCGACCAATCAATCTATACAAAACCAGTTTATGCGGAACTCTCATTGTATTGGAATTCTATACATAACAAGGCCATGTTATACTAGAAATGTATAGCTTGATATTTCCCCGTATGTATACCCACATTTCGCCAGTTATATTTAAGTTCCTTGTAAGAGTTAGAACTAGAATGTTATCCAGACGAAACCTTGACCCATCTGACCAACAGTGTAGGATGAACAAAGGACAAATTAACGTTCTTTGTTTGTCACTAAAGGTCATCAGAATCTGACCCTCGTTACCGACATACCATCAGAATTAATATTGAGGAACTCATTCCGCTGATAAATTAACTACCGCGATAAGGTAAAAATCTGCAGTATGTGAGGACATTTGAATGAGGCTTCCTCTGTTATCCCATTAAGATAAAACAACGACTGTGCAGTGGCGAAGGTTCCATAGAACTCGACTCCTACCGGCTTCCCTTTGAAAAATGGCAGTCAGTTTTCTATAGACAAATAATATAATCACATTAAAGTTATGTACTCCGGCTTACCTCTTACAAAACTGACCCTTCGCTACTGCGACTGTGTCAAGAAATACAAATATCATAATCAGGAATACCTCAGACTAAAAATAACTGGCGAAATGTGGGTACACTATATCCACCAGTAGCGAAGGGTCAATTTTGTAAGAGGTAAGCCGCAGTACATATATTTAATGTGATTATATTATTTGTCTATAGAATACTGATTGTGTGGAAAGCCGGTAGGAATCGAGTTGTATGAAACCTTCGCCACTGATAGCCACACTCACTGCCTCACCCTTTGGGGTTTACAGGCGACATGTTATGTTAACAATGTTGGCACTTATTTTCAATCTTATCTAATGTGCATCTTAATGAAGGCAAAGCATATTTAGGTTACGTTACCACCGGTAATGGTAACAGTCTTTTGTCTGGTCAAGCGATATACTCGTTATGTTTTGTTTAGATAAAGCTGTTATGCGGACGCAAAGGTAAGCATTTTATACATATGTAAACATACGACTTTATACAAGGGTTTGCTTAAAAGATGAAGGCTTTTGACGATCAGGTAATATTGCAATAGAAAACAAGTATAGTAGAAATAATAATGTATCTCACAACGATGATGATGATGCCATCTAGCCGATTTCGGCCACAGCTACAGCATTCGATGGCTTTCTAGGGAGGTTGTCGAGAGCTTTGGTGTGCTCTCAAGTGGCTAGCATACTCAACTTTGGCCGAAAAACTCCGAGCACATGGACATGTCAGAGCACCATTGACGAAATTGTAGGGTATAGCTGCAGGTGGCCTAGCTTTAAGGTTTCGAAGGCGTTGACCTGCCGATGCACACGATGTTTCCACTCGGGCCGATTTTGTATCTCACAATAAAAGTAACTCAAACAACAATTGAAAAATGCATTGTGAAGCAGCAAGCGTAATTTACAAGTCGAGTGGAGCCAGTCGCTCCATGTTTTACAAGTAACGCCAGCTAGACATGTTAACTGTCTCTGTGTCTAGTCTTTAGTTCTAGACAATTTAGTGATTTTCTATTAAACGCGGTTTTAACGAGTCTGGCCTTTATACGAAAGGGGGTCAAGTGCAAATCTGTCATCTTCGTCGATAATGGCTGCTGTTTTGTGTATCTTGGAAGTCATTAGCAGGCGCGACTGTAATATTATTTGTCCTCGGTCGTTTATTTTCTGAAACATGTTCACTTATCCGAGGAGCTCGTAGCTAAATAATAACAGCCGCTCGGGTCGATCTTTAGGTAACGCCGTGCTTACCTAGGTTGATCTGTGGATGGGTGACCGCCCATTACATACCGAGTTTCCTCCGTGCCTCGGAAAGCACGTTATGCCGTTGGTCCCGGCTGTCATTTGTAGATCTTTGACAGTCGTTACAGGTAGTCAGTGGCCCAAAATGTGTGACAACCAGTCTTACCAAGGGGTATCGTATCACCCAGTACTAACAGGGTTGTGGAGGTCAGATAGACAGTCACTTCATGTAAAATACTGGTATTTAGCTGGATCCGGTTAGACTGGAAGCCGACCCCAACATAGTTGAGAAAAGGCTAGGCAGATGATGTTCACTTATCCATACTCATATTATTAATGCGTACTTTCGCAAGTTTGTTTGCTGTACGTCTGTTTCTCTTATGGATTCAGATTTCCCTACATTTTCACACTTAAAAGACTCACTCAATCAATTTTTTGACGGCACGGTTGGCGCAGTGCCTGCTGCGCTGCGTGTCGCGGGTTTGATCCCCGCACGGAACAAGTATATTTGTATGGTATTTTTTCCGAGTCTGGCTGTTTGTGTATGTGAGTTTAAATGTTTGTAAACGCACCCACGATAGAGGAGAAATTACTAGTATGGGGCAAAGCTTTAAAAAAAAAAATATTAGTGCGAATTCGCATGTTAGTTTTCCCTTCAATTTCTAATACTCTTTACTTACATGAATCACAAAACTCGATAGCTTGTCAAACATAATTCAAGTAGCTAGCCGTATTAGTCGTGATTGCGAGCTGTCGGAAATCGCCAAGCACCTACCTATGTTCAGTACTTATATATTAATATTACAAGCAATTTCGGACGAATACGATAATTGGCCCACTGGCTGACTAGGTAACAACACTTTCCCTATGTACGGCAATGTCGGCTAAACTACGTGCTTCGGTCTAGATTCTGATACTACTGGCCACCAAAAAATGACCTGTCATTTGAAAGAAACGTCCAAATTATTAGTTAGAAAAAGTACTGTTGTCTAGCCAACTTCAAGTGCTATTTAAAATTGTATATGTCACAGTCAAAACTGTTAATCAGTCAAAACTACTTTTGACCGATGAAAACTATTTGAACAATAACGAACATTTACTTAGAAACTTATTAGTTTTATAAGGTTTTTTTTTGTGTCCCTTTGCAAAACATTATGTTGTAGTAATTCTAGGACTACAAAGTTCTGAAACAACGTATTTTAAATGGAGAAAACGTATTTTAACATTATAAGGATTTTGACTAGACACCAGTCAAAAGTAACCATAACCATAATCAGCCTATAATGTTCCCACTGCTGGGACACAGGCCTCCTCTCTATGAGAGGGAATGGGCTATAATCCACCACGCGGGCCCAGTGCGGGTTGGTAGATGTCACATGTCTTCGAATTTTTGGTTCTACGATATGCCGGTTTCCTCACGATGTTTTCCTTCACCGTTTTTGAGAGCAGTGGTGATGAAATAAATTACACAAAGTAATGCGCCTGCCTGGGTACGAACCAACGACTTACTGTTCGTAAGTCGGGGCCGCCACCACTGGGCCACCGCTGCTCTCTCAGTCAAAAGTGGTTTTGACCAATTAACATTTAGATTTATAAACAGTAAAAAGAATGAACAGTGCTTTTACACTTTTGAGTTTTAAACGCGAACTTTAAGTATTTCCTTTTTAAATTCGTGTTTAAATTATACCTCATTAGCACTGCCTTTGAACAACCTTGATAAAATGACGTTATCGCAGTACCAAATCAATCTAATTACGTCTGACGTGTCACCAAACAGTGCAATCTCCGTTATCAACAAACAACATGGTGTGAACTATGACGGGGACAACGACCTCGCCGGTGTCAAAAGCGTTCAATAGCATTATTTTCAGGTCGAAATTAGAAGTTAGGCAGTCATCGACTTGCGTGACGAAAGCCTTGGAACCTTAGATTAACGACCTCTGGTCAGGTGTTCCAGCTAGAGAGCAACATAATACAATTTTAAACGGTACTAAGTTGGGGGTATTCCTCAAAGCGCAACTATTTTAAGCGCAACTAAATTATTCCTCGAAGCGCAACCATTAGTTGCGCTCACAAATTCAAATTAAAAATATTATTTGTTTATTCCTCAAAGCACAACCATGACGAAAAATAGAGAGGGGTATGATGGATTCTTTTTTTTTTTCAATCATGGTTGCGCTTTGAGGAATAAATAAATATTTTTTTTAAATGCGCTTCGAGGAATAATTTAGTTGCGCTTAGTTTTATTTAATTGTGAATTGCAATTTTAATTAAGTTGTGTTGAGTTGAATTTTTAAAATTTTAATTGTATTTGAATCAATTCTATTTATATTGTAATTTATTTTATTTTTAACTAAATTGTGATGTTTTTGTTTTTTTGTGTTTGTAGTGTGATTATGGTCTGAGTGTATTGTGTTAATTGGCAATGGGTGTAAATAACCTAAATAAATGAATTTATATATTATAAATTTAGTTGGTTGCGCTTAAAAATAGTTGCGCTTTGAGCAATATACCCTAAGTTGGTAAGTGAATTTAATAACTGATGAAAGTTTTCGAGCTGTAACGGTGTGACGGGCCATGCGTGTAATTGGTTGAACCATCCACCCTTTGTGGGGTGTTTACGCAAATTTGAGGATAGTAGACTAGCCTAAAATAGCAGTGTTCTGTGTCCATAGCCTGATTAGTCTCTGGCGCGGAACGAACCATAGACACAACGATGGTTCTAGCTCCGCCACCACTGGGGCATATGAAAGGAATCGCGCTACATCAATAATTACATTTACATCATAAAAGATGGATAATTGTTACTTTCTAAAAACATGACTTGGATTTTTATCAAAACAAAGATATATTTTTGCTTCGAAAGTATTCCGCTCTCTCAGAAATAAGTGAAATTGAACCGCGTAATGCAAGCTACTAAAAACACGTGTATAAAAGTATAACACTTAAGATGCCGCAAGTATAATGACTTTTATTTCGAAGCGAATAAAATATACTTGCAGACTTCATAAAATAAGTGAGATCAAAAATAAAACTAATGGACTAACAATACACTGTGTCTAAACAATGTAAAAAATTGAAAAGGTCATAGACTAAAAGTAAGTACAATTCCTAAGCACCTTCAGTTTTTGACCTAGAACAAAAAATCTCCTAACACTAACTTACGTCACCGATATCCATTATTTAACTTCCTTTTTAGGGTTCCGCAGCCAAGTTGCAAAAACGTTTTTTTTTTTTACTAAGTATTTTTTTTTAAGTATTTATTTTTTTATTTAATTTACTATTTATGTACACACAGTATACAACAGAGGAAAATAACATTATCATATATGACTACATAGGTACTGCTTATTTTTTAAGAAATTTCTGCCAGCAGACCTGCAAAAGGAGAAATGAAAAAAAAATGTAGACAATAGGGTGTGAGAAAAGGAAGAGAATAAA
Organism: Noctua fimbriata; assembly: GCA_905163415.1. Classification (NCBI taxonomy): domain Eukaryota; kingdom Metazoa; phylum Arthropoda; class Insecta; order Lepidoptera; family Noctuidae; genus Noctua; species Noctua fimbriata. The sequence goes on from LR990946.1 coordinate 6,940,809, forward strand.
AAATACTATACATAATTAAATATTTATCTTCTTTTTTTAAGGAATATTTGTTTACATTAAGTGACGATGTCAATCCCATCTTTTCCAGATAAATATTATTATATCATGTGAAAAAATACAGAACCATTATCTAAAGAGGATCCCATACACGACATGTGAACGGACATACAGTCAGTGCATAAAAATGTAAAATAATAATATTATTATGAGTAATAACTCCATATGTAAATGTCGATCGATCGATCAACGTCCTCGAAGACGGGCAAGGAAAGAACGACATCCGTTTCCTCTGTAGTAGAACAACTACCAATGACCTCAGCTGTCAAACAAACGTCAAATTGTTTTTTTGACGATCGTCCATTAATTTCATTAGGAGGTTTTATTGGTTGAGGGCAAATTGCGCTCTAATATAACCCAAATAAAAGTTTTACGTTTGATGGGTTCAAATACCCTTGGGTTTTGGCCTTGGTTACTATTAACGGCAATCTTAACATGAGTCAAATATTGTGAAATATTGAGAGGAAAATGACCCTAAAACGCAATTACGCACATTGAGAACCGTTAACTTTTCTGTAGCAGGTAAGTTAAGTTAAAATGATGCAATTATTTTAACTTAAAAATGATTTTGTTATCGAGCAATGATTTGTAGAAAACCGTTTGTTGTGAATGGGAAATTATTTATTTTATTTATTTATTTTATTTAATTACAACGGTTTAAAACCAATTACAGTAACTAAAGCACAATAACTACTAAACATAAACAAAAATGGAAAACAGATAGATATAAAAAAAAATAAAAAAATAAAATGAGTCAGGTACTCTGTCATGAATCCCTCTCACAGTACTTCTGACATGCCAATAAAATCTTCGTCCATTCATCCGCAAACAGAACTGAATAATAGCCCAACGTTGGTCATCTTCGCAGTCTCAGTTTTGCTTAGCAGCACATCTCAGTAGCAGCACTGGGGGCCTAAAATGGTCGCTTTAGCACAATCATAATAATATGGATTGTCACTTTGTGACGATTTTACGAATTGTAACGTAATTCATATTATTATCCTACTAGCTGTTGCCTGCGACCTTCTTCCGCGTGAAATTATTAGAAAATATGATTTGAATCTGGATTTTGTTAACAATTTCAAGGGTTTTCATTTTTATGTACGGACCCCTAATCCTATTTCTAAAATAAAAGTAAAACTTACTTCTTATAACATCAGCTATCTGCCAGTAAAAGTCCTTTCAAAATACGGCCAGTTGTTTCGAAGATTAGCCGGAACAAACAGACAGACAAAAGTAAAAAAAAAAGTTTTTTGTTATACGTGCCGTATAATACTTTCATATGCATTCAATAAAAAGCTGTTATTCTGAAATTAGAAACAGACACTTCAATTTTATTTATTTTTATACTTAGATAGATAGATAAGATTCAGCTAAAGTGAACATTTTAGGCCCCCAGGACTTGGCACTTAAACATTAGTGGCAAAATGTGAGTGTACTACATGATCTTCTGTGCCTAACCGTTTGAGGATTGAAGGAAAAAAATCAATCACCAAAAAGAAACAGATTAAACAATTCGAAGTTAAAACTACTACTACAAATACAATCATTGAACAACAACTTCCTACCCAAAACATCCCATCCTTAAGCTTACTAAATGCATGTCACCAGCAGGATATCTGAACAATAGCAAACAATTATCTAAATGCTAAGACAATTCCGGCTATTGTCGCGTCCGGTGCATTCCAACTATGCGCACAATCGCCGGAAGACGGTTTTGTTCCAATACGAGTAGGCTTGGACATCTCTAATGTTGTTTGGTTAGAATTTGTATTCAAAGATGACTATAATCATATGTAGCCGGTACTGTGGTTTACACCTGTGTTACATTTGGTATCATTCAAAAATCCAAATGTTGTTCGGCTGATGACCACAGTGCTTACTGGACAGGATCCAATGATCATCTTGTGAAACTTACCACCTAAGTTCACATTGTGGAATTAGCTTTAACGTTCTCGCTGCATAATCCAGCACGCTAAATATTAAGCTGTGCCCCGCGAACTTTGTCAGAACGAAATTATTATAACAATATTACTTTTCTATTTCATTCCCATTTTGTTAACAACTTCATGGGTTGTATTGTTTTGCACGGACCCCGAATCCATTTTCTACAATGAGGTAAGTTATTCCTTATAACATCAGCTATCTGCCAATAAAAGTCCCGTCAAAATACGTCCAACAGATTCGGAGATCACCCGGAGCAAACAGACAGACAGAGAGATTTAAAAAAAGATCATTTAAAGCTCTTATTTTGAAATTAAAAACAGACATCAATTTTATTTACGTATATAGATTGGATCTTGTACAGGGCAACAAATGGATCTTGGTCAGAGAACAAATTGCATCACTCTTTGATGCATTCATTGATAATTACATACTGAAATAATTATGCAGTTCGTTAAGACTGTAATGCTTATTATGACTATCAATGGAGTATAAAGGACAAAGGATACATCGTCTATAGTAGGTATTACCAATGTGGATATAATACAAGAAGAAACGAGTAACGAGAACGCATGTAAATAACCTATGTTGAAAGAGTAGCAAATAAACCCAGCAGTAATATATAAGAGAAAACTACGACCTCAAAATTCACAATACCCGATTATTGATTCTTAGAAAACTTTTCCAAACTACTCTGCCATGTCAGAGAACCCAGGCCCAGGGCAGTACAAAACAATTTCGTTAACAGCTGATATTGACATCCCTTCAAAAGTTTATCTTTTCGAAATCATTACGCATTGTTCGGTCTTTGACAACGAGACAAGAGAATCGATCAACTTTTCGTAATCGATTCTGATTAAATATGACTTTTTTAACCAGGTCGTGACTTGTGCTCAATGCTGCCAGGAGTTTCATCACGGAGAGACTTCATTGAAGAACATTATCTTTTATAGCTGGAACGTTAAGGTTGAAAATGATAAACCAGGAGTTCATTAAGATGGCAGTGCTAACATGAATGTTCCCTGATTTGAGCTGACAGACAGACAACAAGTGCTCAATTGAGAAGTGAATGAAACTATTGTGATCGGAATAACGCATCGTTTGAAGATCATGTGAGTTATTGCTTGAACGTTGGACTCTTAAAATTGATATGACTTGCTTGTGATTGACTTTAAAGATACTGGCAAGTGGAGGTCGTGTTATTATTGGCTTGAATTTTTGCAGGCTTCTTGATTATCCTTTTTGTTAGACAGGACCTCCTTGGAACTTGGTGTAGCGAAATAACGGTGGTTTAAAATATGACTATTAATTTGAACACAAAGGTCCTCAACAACTTGTGGTCGATCGTTCTTCCTGATTATTTCTTGTCAAGACGATTAAATAAAACTTGTCACCATTTTGTACATGAATAAACGTTTGAATTTCAAAACAGCATATCTGAAGGTTCCGTCAGAACAGGAAGACGGACGCGAGGGTTCGCGAGATATGGAAGGTATGGAGGAAGGCCTTTGCTCAGGAGTGGGACAGAGCAGGCTAGGAAAAAAACAGAAGTCGTCCAAAATTCGCTTAAAGCCTGAAAGTTATGACAAAAACAAGGTATCTTTAAAACCATTAATCAGAACAAAACTTCGCCCAAATTCTTCATCACCAAGTCTAAGATTACCAACTCCATAATTCGTTAAATTTTACAAACTCAATTGTTGCCTTCAAGCTAGCTTAAGTAATCAAAGAAATTACCTTTTGCCTCCAAGTTTTTTGCCGTGTACCTAACTATAATTACATTTCTGGTTACCCATTTAGTTAGAACCTTGAATAATCGTGACTGAACGGATTTGTATGATAAATAATCATGGTTGAAATGGTGGTTTTCAATTATTGACGCTCTGAACAGTTCAAATCTATGTGAGCAGCCAAATATAGATGAGGAACTGTGTATGGGATAACTATAACAAAGATGCCTAAAAATAAAATCACGCGTAATCGATTAATCTTTAGTTTTCATGGTCAAAAATTCTAAAGAGATGCCTTGAACAGCAGAATTAGTCTCAGATAACAGAGCGGAATTACAACGTACAGGAAGCGATATATCCATTATAATGATTAATAATTTACTGTTGATACATAACCATCTATCTTCTTAAGATAACCTTTTAGTTGCACCCCAATATCTTCTCCAACTCAATCGAACATTCACACTTCGGATCCTGTCCATTTATTTTAATTATCGCGACCCAGAAACGAAAAAAGCCTTTGGAAGTGGGAACCAGCCACCGTAAGGCCTTTTATTGCCCAATAGCCGCACGGAGCAATATTGAAATAGGCACTAAACGTAAATTCAATACAAACAAATTCACACTGAATATAATAGCTTCGGACAAGTTTCAAGCGGTCGATTCAAATGTATTGAAAAGCAATGAAACGTAGCAAGGTGGAATGGGATCAGAGCAATTAACGGCTTTTATAATGCTCGCATTTTGTAAACGAGCTAGTCCATTAGAAATACTGCTTTAATACTAATTGTATTGGTTCTTTACTCGTGAATCGGGAATTAGTTTTCTATCTTGGGGATAAAATGGTAATGAATGGATGAGAGTGGCTGAAGATTTAGCTCAGTGATTTACAATTGAAGAGGTGATGTGTAACAGACCGCTGTAGGCTGAACATGATGATGCATACACAACTTAAACAAACAAGAAACTATCATGATGATGTACATATTGGTAATCCATAAACAGTTAAATCAAATGACAGTCTTTGATTAAAACATGTTGAAGTGTTGGCGTAATTATACAGCAGAATGTTAAATTAAGATTTCTAATAGCGCAAGGCTTGTCTAAAGTGTATGGAAAGCCTCAAGCAGTAAGTCATGCAATGAATCAAATTGTTTAAGCCAACCCACGCCCAGAAGCCAACGGTTCTTTTCAATACGATGATTTCTCTGTTATTAATTGCATTAAGATGTTATCTGTAATGTTTTGTAGTTATTGCTGTTCTATTTAGATGATGGAAACTACCTCCTTACTCAGTAGGTTGATATTCTGGGTGTTTGTATTCGGGTCTTTCAGTGACAAATTGGCCTACGAAAGATCGAAGGAAAGACTTTGTTGATACTCTTACCTACAAGAGAAGCATACACAAGAAAGGAGACCTATACTCAGTAGCAGAAGCGAAGGGTCAATTTTTGTAAGAGGTAAGCCGGAGTACATATCTTTAATGAGATTATATTATTTGTCTATAGAATACTGACTGTGCCATTTTTCAAAGGGAATCCGGTGGGAATCGAGTTGTATGGAACCTTCGCCACTGCTCAGTAGTAAGTTGAACAAGGCTGCCATGATGATCATATGGAACAGCTTCAGAGTCAGGCCAGTGCCTATAGACAACTATATACCTGTATCATTGCCCAATAAAAAACCATGAATCATTAAACTCATGCGATCGAAATTCCGTCACCATCTACAGCAAACGTGCAAAATATATATTCAGGATGAAAACCCGACAGTTTTATGTACTGCAGTCCTATCTATCAGATGGTAGAGCTCAATAAAGTATATAGTGACACGTGTATGTGTTATATAAGCAGATGGTACCGTTTGGTACGCTCGATGGCCTGCAAGACAAATAGGGCGAGACGTCAAGCGTTTATAGTTTGAACATGAGGTAGGTGCTGTCGATTTTGGGAACTGATAGATATGGGAGAATGAACATTGTGAAAAGTAACAGTTTTCATTGATGGGAGTAGTATAGGGTTCATGAAGTGTTTGACGTGTCAAAGCTTTGAGTTAAATCCATAAAAGGTCTATTAAAAGAAGCGGTTGGTTTGAAGAATCGTGTAAATACATTCCATTTTTAAGATTCCGTTTTTGATATTGATTCACTCGCGTGTCTGCCTGTCTGTCCGATTGAGTTGAAATTTGGTACACATATGTAAGCCGGTGACCCAAAGACGAAATGCAAACTATATCGTGTTACATATAAAATGAAAGGGCTAATTGTGAGCATCACAAATATATATTTTTTTAATACTTTTAAGATATATAGTTTTGCCCCCCCCCCCCTTAAACTCCGAAACTACAGGGCCGAAAATTTTGAAAAAATTGATCTGCCTATATATTACAGGAAAACCTATAAGAAATCTATGAACGTACGGAACCCTCTCCACGCGAGTCGAACTCGCACTTGTCCGGTTTTATAGTTAACGTTATCAAACCAATAAACAGTCACGTTTTACTATCAGCACTTCTCAGAAAAGTCACAAACGACAAGTAGTACAATGCATTTCTAGTTTTCTACGTAACCGACGTGTTATAACAGTCTGGACGACACACATTGAAATGTTAGCAGACGGACTAATGAAGACCGACATTCGATCTTTGCCAATGGCCTCGATTCGGCTTCCGGCCACACTCTCCTCACTCTTACTTTTTAATTTACTTTGGATAAAGAGAAGCAATAAGGTTGCGGTGTAAGGAGAGACATGTCAGTCAACCGGGGCACAGGTCGTGTGGGCTTGGCATTAACCCACTTTCCTTAGCCCGTGGGAGGCCGTTCTAAAATTAAAAAGAGATAAAAAAAATCCGCCAACGTTTTGTTTGCTGCGCGTACGCAACCGTTGTTACCGCAACAGTTTAAGAATAAACTGCTAACATTGAATCTGAGTTGTTGTAACCGGACTGAAACTGTGGCTCATGAAAGATATTTGAAAACTAAGCACTAAAGAAAATAAATAGTATCATCAATATTGTCGATAACTGTCGTGATTTTTGCAGATTCATTCGAGAAATGCGCTAGAAGCCGCCTCTCTAAGCGGATCTAAGATTATTTTTTTGCGTAAATACTATGAGTCATACTTTTTTTACTCCTTCCTCCAAAGAGCGCACATCTGATTGTTCTAGCAGTTTTATTGTGAAATAGAAAGTTACTAATAACTGGCATTAGCTATATGAGTAAAGTAGGTGACATTTTCCCTCGAAAGCATTCTAATTCCAACGTCAGCAGCATTTTAAAAGTAAGATTTTAATGACAGAAAATTAAAACCACTCTACCGTGTTTCAGTCGCTTATAACTGCTATTAAATCTAACATTAGCTGAAATGTGCAGCTGCCGTAAAATCTGAACTATTCCCATTCATTACGGTTAAATCTCTTCCAGCTATTCCTATTAGAAACTTTAGTTAACAAATACTGTGATGTAAGGCCGGATCTCTAGTTATTTGAACTGAGCTTTGAAGCGGGCTGGAAGTTCTAGATTTATAACAATGCCCTGGATTCCATATTAAATGATGATGATTATCTTAAGTCTTAATGGCCTATTAAATCACGTTAGTACATCGTAATGGTATAAAAGGAGGTCGTCAATAGATTTTCGTCCTACTTGTTCGTAATTCATTAAAGTTTCTATCGAGTTCACGATCACGGCCATGCAGACGGCGTGTATAGTCTCACATCTCGCATTATTGTAACAAAAGATTGCTTTCTATTGTTGGATTTTAAATAATAATTGTTTCGTATTTAGTCGTCTCGCATTGTAAACCAGGCTTGGCGTTTCTCCAACAGCCCTAGGTGTTGGTGCAATGCATCGGAGCGAGAACAATATCCGTTGCATAACTAGAACTGAAATATTCTTAATTTATTCATACAGATATGTAGTTAAAATTTAAATTTGTACGACGTGGTCGTGGAGGATAAAAATTCTCACAATATGTCTGGGGAAACTCGTTCCAAGATTCTTACAATTCGAGCAAGTCCAGCTTTTACAACTTATTTAGCACCCTTTCTTATTTTGTCTTATACAATAGTAGAAATCATGTTTCCATTACGGTGATTAAGACGAAAATACTGCAGCAGCTATTTATTTTCTGATCGCTGACAGTTATAAATACCTGACTCAGTCAGATTTGGTATTCAATGCGCGATGCGTGCGCTCACATAGGCATTATTCAAGACTGATTCAACTCTCTTCGGCATTCAATGACTAAGACTAAATGAAAAACAGATTATTTAATCACCATTTCTCGGAAAAATATCTTGTATAAATGACTTTTCGATGATCGGGAATCTCCGCTTCAGTTTGCACCTCAGACCACAAGTAAACAGTTACTGTGCGAGCCGGGAAGAGCACTTAGGAGCACTTGTGCCTGAAGACAGCTAGTCTGAACTGGCCCTTAACTGAACACGGTGGATACCTGACCAATTACCGCGATTGGCTGCCCGGTAAACATTCACGAACCAACAACGAGCCAATCTCGATGTTTTGGGAACTGGGTTATCGAGTAGATAAGGTTTTTGGTAACGTGTGGCTCGAATATTTTTTATCGATCCCGATTTGGTGATTGTCTGACATAATCACGACAGGCCCAGACGGTGGAATGGTGAGATGGATTAGATGCCAAAAGGACTACTCTACAGTAACAGGAAAAAGACGCCAAAATTGCAGCAGATAAAAACCATGCTTTGCACCTAAAATGAACCGATACAATAATAACAAGCTTAAAAGATCTTGTATTAGAAATCATATTGATAAATAACTCCCTCATTCTCTAATCTTATCTATAAGGTTTCGGCAAATAATCAAGATATATAAATAAACAACATTACCTGAAAGGACAAAGCCTTTTGTTCTAACACACAAACTGGACATAGAATGACGGGAAGTAAACACAATATTTTCGCCAATATTATGTTTTAAGAAAACGTCCCACATAAAACTATTATTGAATCGATGACGTTTGCTATCAAAACCTATTTGGCTCGTCCCATTTCCTTAATAAAGTCCAACCATTTCATTTATTACGAAGGAAACGTCCTATTTTCTTGTTAGTTAGCGTAGAAAACTGAAAATTCAGTATTCAAAACTGAAGTATTCGTGACACAGTTACATTCAAGAATCAGAATTCAGTTGCATACGTTACGAAATATATTCCGGTGGCACCGAGTAAAAAAATGTGAGTGCAGGACCACTCGACTCGATATCTGGTTGCGTAGCTGGTGGGATCGATCGCTCCTGCTCCCGTCTGACCTAGTTACGGCTCACTCGTGTCTACCCAACGTAATGGTTACGCATTTTGACAAGTACCTTATTAGGACGACCGTTTCGTCCGCTTGTGCACTGATATTCTCGTCGAAAAATGAACTCTCGAAATAACCTTCTTAATTGAGATACTGAAGTCAACAAGTTGACTGAATATTTAATCTGAGCCTGAATTTTGTATTCATCCTGTTCACATTTTTTATCTTATACTTCAAATCTATGCATGCCTCTGTATATGGCGTAACGTGATTTCCTCCAACGTTGAGAGTAGTGCCTGAATCTTGAATGTTCCCTATGGAATAGTTAGAAGGAGGTCTCGGTTATGTGTGTGACCTCTTTACAACGTTACATTTTTTTTTTGCCTTGTCATATCGTTTAGTTGACGATTTGTAGACTCTGTGAGTGGTGAGATTTCACAATATTTGTCGTTTTATTTTGGCAGTTTTCACATTCGAAATTCTATGACTGATAAACTAATCTATTTAGCTCATATTTTATCGTACAATAGCCATTTATCTATGTTTTCGACAACTGCGTCTCCAATTCGACGGTCCATTCAAAATTATGAACGCGAAAAAATTCACGTTTGTCTGTTACCTTTTCACGTCTAAACGACCGAACTGATTTGAATGGAAGTCACAGGAAGACCATGGCCAGGACATAAGGTATTTTTATGCTGATATAGCACGTTCTTATAGGACCATTTTCGACTTGCAGGCCAAAAGCAAGTTTGTTCTCAGATAGACTTGGTATTTTATTTCTCACGGTTCGACAGCTAACTGTAAGCTCTAATTAGCTCGTTAGTCTTTAGTTGCGTACACTTGAAACTCAGTGTCAGGTGTAGAGGCAAATTGCCAGTGTCATCGCGACTCCTCCGTGTTAAACGACTATTAATTAAGTTCCACGATATTACAGTGCGGAATTCAAGTCTTTTTGCTTCATGTTGTTTTTCCTTAAGTCACGGTTTGTTACTTCATTAGTTTCAAATTAATTCTAGTGAGACAACAACGTCATATTCCTTTGTACCATAGACATTTAATTACTCTTACGACAGACGGAGTAACGCGAACAGAATTATTATCTTCTAGCAAGACCAATAGGTGCTGTTGGTACAAGTGTAACGTGTCAACCTTAGCAATGTCACGGCCCACCTGGAAGACCCTTAACCGATTGCGAAACCAGGTAGAGCGCAACAGATACAACTTGCTCCGATGGGGGCATTTCGATGAAGCATGGTGTGACTGTGATGCCTCAACACAAAATATGGCTCACCTCTTGTCCTGCTCTGTGTGTAATTCCACCTGCACTTTGAGGGACCTGTCCGAAGCCACCACCATCGCCGTCGAGGGGGTAGATTTTTGGTCAAAGCTAATTTGATTACAGAAAAGGAAATCATCGACACAACGAAAAAGCAACATTACTGCAGAAATTGATAGAAAAAATGTGATCGCATATCTGGTAACATTTCTTCTGATAGCCTCTCTACTGTACCTTAGATCTCTTTGTATAGTAGCTACCAGTAGCGAAGGGTCAGTTTTTGTACATATCTTTAATGTGATTATATTATTTGTCTATAGAATACTGACTGTGCCATTTTTCAAAGGGAAGCCGGTAGGAATCGAGTTGTATGGAACCTTCGCCACTGGTAGCTACCTACAGTTTTCGTTCCAAATGGTTATCTCCGTCCACGGGAAAGCTCATTAAACTAATGAATCAGTTGAACTATTCAATTAAAGGAAGTTATCTCTGACATTAAGATACGTAGGTACATGTAAACTATAACTACCCGCTTCCCAGCTTAATTAAAACGAAAAGAGGTCACGTGAAATTATGTAGTAAACATAAATGACTTTTGCTAATGATCAACAAGATTTTTCGACGCATATTTTTGGAAAGAAAAGTCAAAGTTAGACGGCCTTGTTCGTCTAATAGTCGCAAGCGCAGACTGCTGAGCATGAGGTCCTGGATTCCTAGGTCGGGGAATTTGTTATTGAATTATTCCACCAGGAATTTTTCAGTAGCAGCAACGGAGTCTAGATTTGTGCCCGGTTGTTGAGAATACACTCGCCCTCTATTAGATGGGACTAAAACATAACAAGCGAAACTATAGAGTACACTAGCTAAACCTTCAAAAATTACAGGCACGATGTTTTGTAAAAGTTAATGAGTGAGAATTAAAAAATGTTGCTCAGACTGGTGACGTGCCCCCAGGCAATGGCGGCGACAGAGGCACTTCAAGTCTTTGAAACTTTGTCTAGGGAACTAGTTGTGACTTATACGTGAAACTCAGTTCAACTGCTACTGAAAGAAGCAAAGTTTTATTTCGCAGACATTTTTACGTTAACTAAAGCAGTACTAGATAGTTTTCATTTACTTTCGTGGTTAATATGCTTACATAAGTGTTTGTTCTGTATGGTGTCCGGACGTAAAGAATAGCACCATCCCATATCTTCCCGTGGGTGTCGTAAGAGGCGACTAAGGGACTTACCAGTGAATGGGCAGCAGCGTTCTCTGTGATTTTTTATAACAAACATACTGCGATCGCCAACCCGCCTGCCAAGCGTGGCGATTATGGCAAAACCCCCCTTGGGGAGGCCTATGTCCAGCAGTGGACGTCTTTCGGCTGAAATGATGAAGTGTTTGTTTCGGGTTTTTCGGACCAATTTCGAGTCCAAAGGTAGATAAGAGCGAATTACACCAATGAATCTGAGCGCAAGCACATCTAAACTGAGTTCAACAGCTGCCAGTTCAATATTCCATAGCAATGATGACACTTCGAGCTCTGGAACGCAGTTTACATGTGCTTATTGGGATTAGTTGCATTGTGAAATTCGTCCTTAAATGTGATTCAGTTCAACTTAATAATTTCTTGATAACCTTATTTAAATCCATTTCCCATCTATTCGATTGATAAGTGAGCTATTAATAGTCACTTTGTGTCGGTCAACTCTGACCCAATTTCAGTCAATTCCCCACGCCCGTTGCCGTGGGTATGTGACGCATTTGGACTAGGAATCTATTACCTATAAGTGATCTTACCGATCTACGTAACGTAATCACGACTGTATCCAGCGAACGGATAGGCCGAAGTGTCTTTCTATTTCATTAATTTAAGAACCATATTGAGGAAAATGTTGAGTATGAATGTTATATGATGGCTATTAGAGTAGAGGAAAACTAAAGAAACGATGGATGGACTGTGTAAAGGATGATATGGCTAGAAAGGAGGTGACTGCTGAGATGACGAGTAATAGAGAAGTATGGCAGAAGAAGACATGCTGCGCCGATCCCAAGTTGTCATAACGACAGGAGAATGATGATGACGTTTAAGCACCATGACGGCTGGTCAGGACTTATCATCAGAACGGCAAGTATTATTCCCCTTTAGTACAACCACATGTTAACAATTATGTTAAAGCCCCATATGATGCTTACTGAGAATAACATAATAACATTTTGCTCGTCATGGGGATCGAATCCAACACTCCGTGCACAGCAGTTGTGTTTGTTAACACTACCAATGAGGCAGTTACTCATAATAACATTTTGCTCGACACGGGGATCGAATTCACGACTCCATGCACAGCAGTGGCGTGTGTTAACACTTTACCAGTGAGGCGGTTACCCATCTAAGTATACGACGCTAGCACCCTTTAGGTTAGTTAGATATGAATAGAAACCCGTCTCTATTGTGTATTTCAGATATCATTAGATACTAATATGAACACTTTATACTTTGCGTGGTTTCCATAAAGCAATGACTTAATACAATGATTTATGATCATGGACAAAGAAGATGGGTATTCAAACGTTTTTGCTTATTCCCAATGTAACGATAATGAAGTTTAATATTATATTAATGTTTAACAGAAGATTCAAAGGCCTTTGTTCTTTTTCGTATTCTGCTTTAGCCAAGAACTTTTTTCTTATGGACTGCTTCGATGGTCTAGTGGTGGCAAGCGCGACTGGCTGAGCATGAGGTTCTGGGTACGATTTCCGGGCCAGGCAGTGTTATTGGGTTTTTCTATCAGAAATTTCTCAGTAGCAGCCATGGAGTTTGGATTTGTGCCCGGGTGATGGCAATAGGCTCGCCCTCTATTATATGGGAACTTTAACATAACTGGCGAAATGTGTGTGCACCTCTGCCTAACCCTTCTGGGATTACAGGCGTGATGTTATGATAAGTATGTTTATTCTTATGGACGTTTCAATCGCACCTGAGGGCCGAAACAAGTGGCCATCGCTGTCAAAAGTTTTCGTATTTCTAAGAATTACTGGACTGACATTAAACTTTTCGTTAGCTTATGACAATCTAATAAGTTCTTGATTTTTTGCATCTTTTGATCGCTTTTCTTTGTTTTCGCTGATATAATGTTTTTTTGTCCGGGCCTGTTGGGCGCCAATTGGGACAATCTTTTGGGCGCCAGGTGGGACCACTGAACATATGTATAATTTTTTTTTCTTTGAGAGTCCCACTGCTGGCCAAAGGCCTCCCGTTTCTCCTTCTAAATCCTGTGCAATATCTGGCCATGTCCGCCCATAATGTTTCATGTTTGTTTAAGTTAAGTATTAACTTTTGATTGCAATTACATACCGAACAGTACGATAAAGATTTCATGGCCTCTCAATGTTAAATTGGCAATTTAGATTAATTAGTTTAATAATACGGTCAAAGGTTATCTTAGACATATTTTGAATGCGATATACCTATCTTGTTCAGACAAAATTTAGTAATATCAATGTACGCACGGGGGCCAATGCAAAACCAAATTATGCTGATTTCTCATCGTACGGCAAGCTCATACAAAGCGAAGTCAGGTTATACTGGTTATGTATAGCTTGATGTGCCGCCGTGTGTACACAGTACTCGTTACACAAAATATAAGGCTGAAACATGAAGATTTTGCTTTGTTGCAAGTATGTTCTCGATCTCATTACATATTTTTCCATACTGCATTATAAATGAACGTGTATTTGCAAATAGTGTGCAACTGATTACGTTTTCTGAATATATTTTCTTATATATGTATTGATAAAGCGTTACATTACCTGTACCTGAGTACATAATGTTATATTGTAAGTATTTTTCAACGAAGATTTTGAATGAATATCAGATTAATCAAAACAGACTAGGTACACAACACTCTATCATGACGTAAGTATTTTAAAAAAAAACAATATCAATTTTTTTGTTATCTTTCTTTTATGTTCAACCAAATTTCTTAAATCAAGATTATCGGAAAATGGCGATACAAGGAAAAACCGGCAATTTATTTACCTGTACGACAAATATTTCCAAGTATCCTTAACATCTTTCTTCTCGCTTTATTACACCAAAATGTTTTGAGTAAGATGGCGAAATCGATTACAGACGTCTCGACCGAATGACCCAATTTTATCTCAGCTATTGTAAGGACTTGTACACAACGATTCAATCTCAATGGCAAACAACAATGACATCTTTTTTATTATAAAGCTTGTTTTGCTCCACTGCTGCGCAAAACTCTCTTTAGCAGTGGCGAAGTTTCCATACAACTCGATTCCCACCGGATTCCATTTGAAATTGGCACAGTCAGTATTCTATAGACAAATAATATAATCACATTAAAGATATGTACTCCGGCTTACCTCTTACAAAAATTGACCCTTCGCTACTGTCTTTAGTCTATGGCTCTAGAACAAAGCGCCTAGGGAACTACTGCAAATAACAAACGCAAGGAAATATGTTCTGAAAACTACAATATTTCATAGACTGCAGCCGCATACCTAATGTGCAATAAATTATATTAATTTGCTAATTACGAACAGGGAACTAATTTGCCTATCGCATTGAATTTGCTTGTGAACTCGAAAAGCGATGTTTTACTACACAACCTAGATTGTACAATGTAAATACTGTGTGCAGTGTTATTATGATAATGAATAAACAATTCAGTATGTCCTTATATCGTTATAAATGGATATAACCGCTTAAATGGAATAATAACTGTCATCGACAATATTGTAGCGTAAAATTTACAATAAACAAGGTAAGTTGATGAAGATATTAATTTAAAAACATTTTTAGTTTCAGTTTTATTAGTGAAATAATTAAATAAATAAAAACGCGAGACTACAATTAAAAGCGGGTAATTTTCCCCAACAAAGGATGCTAAATGACCATAGAGAACAGAAGTCAGACGAAAAAAGGCACCGGAATTATCAGAGAGCGATCAAATGCGAAAATTATACGTCCACTAACAGTCGTAAAAGTCTTACTTTTAAGTGTTTATCGGCCATTTCTAGAGTCTTTTAACCTTACTCAGACTTCCGCCATAATGCCATTGTTACCCCGCAATAATATTATAAAACATGTTAATACAAAAGTGACATCGTTAAGATAGTTATGTTTATGCAAATAGCATAATACTACCTCTCTTTGTCACACAAGCCTCCTTGTAATATAACTGACACTCGGATGCGTCACCGTACAAACAAAGACGAATGGGGATAAAAGATTTATGCAAATAATTCGGCTTAGAATCGGTAATCCTCCTTTCATTAAGAAGCATGTCAACCGTCTATGTTAATGTCTCCTTATTTAGGGCATGCTTGACGACTTGTAGGCGCCATAGCCTTAATGTCAGGGGAGCAAAGTTCACAAATTGACACTGTCATTTGTAAAGAATTGCTTGAATGAATTCGGGGCACCGGCCTAGAGTAAACTCTAGTAATGAGTAAGACAAACATCCTGACCAGACCACTTATCTCATGGGAGCGATGACCACCTACGATCTATTTGCAGTTTTCAACCTTGCTCTAATACTCATAATTACGCTATATAGTCTAGATCTACGGCATTGTCCTCAAGATTGCAGAAAATGTTAAGATTCAGCTTCTGTCTGAGTCAGATTCTGCTTATGTGGTGTTATGTGGAGTGATGAAGCAAATACTCATTAAAATTATAAAGACAATGTTTGTTTGTTATGCTAAGAGGAGACGAGGAAGTTCTTGGAATACCAATCAGTCGGTCATTACGGCCATAATGCATGAGCTTCGATTGTAATGTCCACACGTGTATCTAAGCCTAATATGGTTACGTGTAAACACGGATTAAACACGGTGTTGTTTTGCGTGTATTGTAGGTTTGTCAATTCGTGACTTTGCGAGTTCTTTTCCGCAGTTTCCTTACAAGGATGCACATCAATTCGGGCTATCGCAGTTCACGGCTGGGCATAGGCCTCCCCCACGTCACGCGACATCATCGCAGCCGCCTTTAAGTTCGCATATGTGAACTAATTTGCAGACTCAGAAATGCCTCCCTCTCATTCTTTAACTCCACCTGTCCAAATAATGACGATGCAGCTTTTTAGCGAATTATTCGCTCAAAAGCTGCATCCGAAAAAAAAATACCCCGGCACAGGTAATTAAATAGAAAAACGTGCCAGCACGCCATCTTTTCTGAATGTTGCCAGTTATGAAAAGTTCAGGGATGTTTTTGAAGCCCCACTGAACTCGGAAAGAAGTCTGAGCACCCAATAAAATTTTATTTTATTCCTTTGTTTACTTCACAAACGTCAAAACTGGAGCGAAAACCTGTATCTAGTTCTTTACCAGTATGAAAACCGCAGAATTTAGAGCTGAATGATAAAATTTTAAGTCTTCTGCGCCTGTCTGGGTCGTGACGAGTCAAGTCAAGTGATCCATACAATTTGATGCATTATTCACTGTGAAGGACAGAACGTATGCCTTGCTCTTTATGGAACCTGCTCCAGTTAGGCGAGTTTTATTTTTAAATCTACCTGGCACAGGTGTTCCTTTGTAAGGTCGCATGTGCATCCCGGCCTGTTTGGAAACACATGTTTTTTGTGTTACCAGCTCCCTTATGCCGTGACAGTGTTAAGGAGAAACCCGTTTTAGTTTTATTACATCTCCAAAGATCGATCTTGCCTTGTCTTAACGATTTAAGATGCGAAAAATTAGCGTGATCCGTTACTCAAAACTCGTCACAAATTAAATTGATTGTCTTTGGAAAGATATTTAGATTTTTGGTTTGATCAATTTGACAGTAATTAAAAACGAAATCGGTGTTCTCAATATTGACTAACGTCAATCAAGGACTGACTTATAAGTTGCGGTTCTTTGATCACGCGCACGAATTCCTAATTCAAATGTAATACGAGAATGCAAGTAGAAAAGAATTTGAGTTAAACTGTCGACACAGTTAGTTCGAAGGATTAGTTTCAACGTCGCGTGACTGGCAGACCGCAGAGTTGCAACGAGTCAACGACAAAACGCCGCCATGTCAGAAATATCTGGCATTGGACGCGGTCGTGATGCGAGCCTGCCCGCTACCGCACTAAACTGAGTGGAAAATTCGCAAAACCGACTCGCGGTGCAGTGAAAAACGCTTTTGTTTTAAAATGAAAATAATTCTAGGAAATACGACTAACCGTTTAAAAGTTTGCTTGCGGCTTTGTTTATTAACAGCCAGTAGCAACCGAAATTCTATTCAAAAATGCTTGTTGAATGGTTTGATAATTCAGTTTTTTGCTCGATTTGTCTATGGCTTCTTTTAGCTGAGTATTTTTTTTTTTGTTTAACCCATACTTGTAACATGTATTTAGTTTTTCGTAACGTAGACTACAAAAAAACACCCGACAACAAAGGATTCCAAAACTCAGCAGGTAGTTTTTGAGCTATGACAGGATCGAAGATGTTGATCCAACATATGACGACTGAAGCTTGTGTATATTTCTACATCATAGCGGTTTTAGCGTCTACGTGCAAAAATCTTTTGAAGAACGATGATCTCTATTAATATAGCGTAGAAGCAAGATGTTATTATGCCTGGAATCATAATTAGTTCAAGCTCCAGTGAGTAATCAGAAGGCAGTTAATTAACGTCCGTGCTTTACATGTTTTTAGAACGGACAAGATAAATCTGCACTCGCGAGCTCGCGACCAGTTATTAGATCGATGTAGTCAAGATAAAAGTAATTAATTTGTTAATTTATGCATTTATTTAAAACAAATGAGTAATGAATCAGATTACTGTGGCAGTAAGAAACAGTTACACGAAGAAGGAAATTATGTGCAAAAGTTTTCATTGTCTTTGCTCCGATGACGCAAATAAAAGAAGGAAAATATTTTGCGGACGAAACTTCATCCTTTCTTCGCTCATTAAAAACCTTAATTGACACAAAACTTTTACGGTAACTTCTTCAAATAAGCGACTTAAAAAACCGGTTTCAAATTAAAAATTACCGCTATTTGGACAAATAAAATATGACGGTTAGCCATATAACCATATTCATCTGTTTTATAATGAGGACAAGTTATTATTAACGGCGGTTAGCTAATGCTTATGAATTTTTCTGAAACGAAAACAATGGATGAAAACCGTGCGGAGTTTCAATGACGTGACGCGAGCTGCGCGTGCGCCTGTACCGTTGAATGCGCGTAGTAACAATATGCTCCAATAGAGCATTTATCTTATCGATAACCTGCATATCTGCTATATCTAGGTCTCACCTGAATAAACATTGTTAAATGTTCAATTTTATATTGGGAAGACTGGAATTTATCATGGCGGACGTCTTTTTTGTAACTGCAGTTACATTCAGGTACTATACTGATACTGTTAGCCTGCGTCATCCCACTGCTGGGCAAAGGCCTCTCTCCATGACGAAGAATTTGGAAATTCTTCGATCCAGGGCCAATGTGGACCACTGGTCGTTAGTTTTATCCAATTAGATTTTGTAACATTCAGGTAGAACATAATATTACCTGATTACACATGCGTCATTGACACTGCACGCAACCTAGATAAATTCATTACGCAAGCAAGTCTCTGGCTGATAAAATATACATCAGCTTTCCTGTTTAATGTTCCATACAAAACAATGAACATTACTTCTTTACACATATACAATAAAGCCGTTAATTCTAAGATTCACAAGAGAATTTTGACAGTGGCAACTTCAAGCAGCTCAATCATCAACTTGTAGGTCAATGTTTTTGTTAACTAGTGAACGGTTGAAGGTTTTCATGTGATTTTAAGTTTAAAACAAGTTTATTTTTTAACCGATGCGGTGTCGCAGTGACATTGGTTCGTATTTCATTGGTTACAAGTCTTAACCGTGTTTTGGATGTACGCGGATGCGTGTTGACGTAAATAACCACAGTGTAACATCACATGGCGGGAGACCGACTTACTGAATGTATCGGGAAGTTTAAAAATAGAACGCGATCGGGTGAGCGACTCGAGACGCGGTCCACAGATAACGTTTATCGTCCGAACTGTTGCAAGCAAAAGTAATATAACGCATCTTATTATCAGAAACCGGACGTATTTCCACGAACGTTTAATCCGTTTATGAATAATACATATACAGTCATATCATTATCTTTCAAGCCTTTACCCAAACTCTGTTGTGGTCGGTTTCAACCTAACCGGATGCAGCTAAATACTAGTACTTCGTTCTTACATGGAGCGACTGCCTATCTGACCTCTACAACCCTGGGTAATACGATCGCAATAGGTAATTGGGAAAACTGATTGTCAGACTTTCGAGCTTCTGACTACTCGTTACGACTATCAAAGATCTACAATGACAGCCGGGACCTATGGCTTAACGTGCTTTCCGAGACACGGAAGGAAACCTGGTATGTAATCTTGGTCACCCATCCACGAACCGACCTCAGCAAGCACTGCTTAGCCTCGAATATAAAGAGAACCGTGCGGCTGTCATTATTTAGCCAAAGTGACATACACACGATTTTAACGAAACGTGTAATAGTACTGTTACGCGAGTGTTACAGTGGGTGGGTATTGGTAAATAGGGGTGCGGCTGTGGCCAGCTGATCGGGCTAACGCGCACACAGCTGCAAATGTTTACCAAAAATGTTACACAGACTGCTTATTGATTTTATCCGCCGACGAATGAACTATAGGAACAGGTGTTCGCTATCTGTGATTGTTTTTAGAGTGATACAAATGAGTTTCTAAACGGAACTGGCTAGAAGTAAGGCCTATGATGTATTCACAATTTGTTGTCATAACGAGAGTCAGCAAGAGGAATGCGTTTACAGGTTCAACGAGTTCATTCTATCTTGATTCTTACGAGGAAAATTAAAAACTAATTTAGACTGACAATCAGTGTCAGTCGTCCTGCCAAAGTTGTCAGACAGTCTGTGTTTTGCTATATTTTGGTTTTACGAAACATATTTCAGGGTGTTAGTTTAGTTATTGTTGTAACCATACCTTAATTCCAGAGCGTCCCTGTTGCTTGAGCAGTACGTTCTCGGGCTTCATGTCGCAGTGTATGATCCTGTTCTTGTTGAGCGCGTGCAGGCACTGCAGCAAACTGTGCGAGAACTTGCGAACGAGCTGCAGCGAGAACCCTTGGAACTTGTTCTTTTTTATCAGCTCGTACAAGTTGATCGATAGCAGCTCGAATGTGATGCATGTGTGGTTCCTGAATGTGAACGAGTCGAACATGTGGATCACGTTCATCGTGTTGTCCTTGTCTTGCTCGCGGAGGTGCTCCAGGATGCGGATCTCCTCCTGCGCCTGGCGGTGGAAGCGCTTCTCGTTACGCACCATCTTGAGCGCGACGTTCTCGCGCTTCTTGTGGTCGTAAGCCTT
Source organism: Noctua fimbriata (assembly GCA_905163415.1). Classification (NCBI taxonomy): domain Eukaryota; kingdom Metazoa; phylum Arthropoda; class Insecta; order Lepidoptera; family Noctuidae; genus Noctua; species Noctua fimbriata. Next base: position 6,961,468 of record LR990946.1, read on the forward strand.
CACTACCTGACCGAAACTACCCTTGCCGATCACCTTCAGCACCTCGTATCTGTACGCTATGTGATCGTGCGGTATGTGGATGTAAGAGCCTTGCTCGTTGTCGTAATCGCAATTGTTCGGGAACCCGACCAGCCCGGGCCGTTTCTTGGCGTTCGCGCCTATAAAGTACACTTGGGGGTAGTCGAAAATCTCACGGTGTTCGTAGGGGGTAAGTTTGCTCATGTAGAGCTTCATGACCTGCTCAGGGCTCGCGGCCGCCGCGGGAGGCCGCTTGTCGGGCGGCTGCGCGTTGTTGGCCGGTGGCGCGGGCGGGCCGGGCTCGAGCGGTGGCAGCGCCCCGTCCCGGAGCAACGCGCGCCCGAACGCGTGCGCGCTCCCTAGAGGCATGTCGCCGGTCATGGCCGCACGGCCGCCGCCACCTCCGCGTACCTCGCTCGCCGTGGCCGAGTCGACCCACGCGCGCTCGCACACACCACTGCACCTCACTGCACTTGCACTAGATGACGGCGCCAGTCTGGCACACTACACGACATTTCACATCGACCGGGAGGAGCGAGACCCACGCTTCCACTTATGCGGGCACATTCCGTCTCGGCAACGATACGATAGAGCCGCGGTCGCAGATGATACCGTGCGACGCAAACGTTAAACGCAAACAAAGACCCCTTCCTTGCGGGCCGACCCGACGACAAAACCAGAGAGAAAATAGAAACGGTCGCCAAAGTCATTGAACCGTTCGGTCGCACGCAATTCACGAGTGCAAGTGAGATAGAGTGAGTTTCGAAAGTATAATTGTCTCCCGCTAGATGTCGCCAACGTAGCATTAGCAGTCGATGGATGGTCATTATTAGGGACCGAATAATAAAAATTATCTACAGGTTTACATTTCGAAAAGTATAACATCACACAGCTGACATCGATAAACAATACAATTTTATGAAACTTATAAACGAATATACCTTACAATTTTTAAAACGAAACATCAAGCATAACTTTATTATAAGTTACCGAACTACAAAATCATGATTCATCTCCGCCTTATCAAGCACTTTAGTTTTTATAAGTAGGTAATGGAAATTAATTTTGTTTCTGTACTTATTAACTAGCTATTGGTTATAAATTATTTGAGGAATAATCAGATATTGTAAATCTTTAAATATCTGTAGCTGAAGCACAACACTTGTTTGTGTTCATTTATTATTTTTTAGACTGGTGCCATTTTTCTTTTGTTTGAAACTTTCTAAGAGACACAATTTTTTTCTTTGATTAATTAATTAAGTAATCTATAAAACTTTAAGTTTTGAGCACAATCAATACTGTTTTCATTTATAACTTACCGAAACTAAGCAAGTTTGAGCAAATTAAAATGATAAACTTGTACAAACAAAGCATGTCAATCTTTTTCATTAAATTCGGTCCTTCATCATACTCCTCCGTCGTCTATGGTTAAACCGAAGGCGACGCCATCTATTGGAAAATTATAGAAGAACTGCTCCTCCATCCAACCATACCACACGTCTTTTTCTATTCCGTTGTTTTCTGTCATTTACTACAATCGCAATCTGAAATATTGGATACTGTGGTGTTGAATTTGTGGAAAAGACCGTACAAATTATTAAGTGTAACAAAGAAATGTAATTAAAACTTACAAGCAGATCCTGGTGATAAGAAATTGTAAGTAAAGTGTATATTTGAACAATCATTTGCTGTGATTTCTTTTTCTTTTATTAAATGATTAATGTTGCTGTAGGCTGCCGGGATAATTTTATCGAATTCAAGTTTTCATGTTCTAAAATTGAAAGGCCAAAGAAAAGAGTATAATTGCCAAATGCCGACGAATCGTAACATTCGTTAATTATCAGAATTTGGATCGAAAAAGATACTCCTTTTTCGGGTCTTGGTTATAATAAAAGATATTAGTTTCATTATCATAAGTACGTGATATCAAGCGTTAAAACAAGGTATACGTCATACAAACATGAACCTTTCAAGGTAATGTTAGGGCACTAGTATGGGCTACTTATTGTGATGTATGTACTTCCTTGTTCGACGGCTTACCAAGGCCTGTGAATGTGTGCGTATCATTTGCGTGATGCTTGGCCAGCTGCCAGTGCATCAAACAACTGCTGCACTTAAGTGTGCTGAAATGAGATAAAATACATAATCTTTTTGTGCTTTGTTTTTTTATTCCACTGTGAGGTGAGTCAGTAGCTTATTTTGTATCAGGCAGTTTTAAAATGTATAATTCATACTTGGAAAAACAATGCATTGAATCTTTGTATAATGCTGGCCAGTAAGAAAAATCTGGTTTCACTTTGCTAATATCAACTAACACTGGTCTTATTAGACTTGTAGATCACCAAGTGAATACTATTAATTCAAAATTTTAAATGAGCATCTTAATAATTCTTGTTTTTAGTTTTACTAATCTCTGTAACCAGTATTATAATATTAGACAAGAAGAGTATCTATTTCCTAATACAATGATCAGTATCATGGCACAATCTTGTACCATGGCCACATTTTTTAATTATCATTCTAACGGCCACCCTACCACTCATTGTTAACTGCCAGACTCACAAAAAAGGTAACAAAACCTTACAGCTAATTACAGACCTCCTTGTTACTTGAACTCTTTAAATGTTTTATGAGTCATGGTGCTGTGTTTATCTGTGGTATTCTAAGCATGTGCTATTAAGCTGTACTGTTTTGTTGATAACTTTATAGGTACTTTAGTTCATGTTGTGATTAGCAATCTGTATACCCAATCACAGTTCACTGCAACGTTTAGTCATCATGCGCAAGTTGTGGATTCTAATCATTTCTTTGAGATATGTATTTTGAAACAGCTTTTCGTTGCTATAAACAGAAAATATTTATGTAAACATGTCAGTTTACGAATACAGATACAGCTATGAGATAGTCTAGCAAATAAAAACTAGAATTTAAGTGATCAAGGACTGTTTTTCAGTACTAAAAGTGAGAATTAAAATACTTGTAATAGGTATAGACCTACTCTGAAGTAATGAATTGAGAATGTTAAAAACTGGATGGTTTGGACCTTGAAATAAATTAAATATTGCATAGAAATCATGACACATCATATTTTTTTGTCTTTTTACGAAAATCAAGAAATGTAGGTTTTCGTTAACTACAAACAGTACTTGAATCTTTCAACTTAGCTGATTTATATTATTATTGTGACCAATGTCCCCGTAACTTGTCTCAATAATTCCTATTGACATTTATAACTAGCTCTAAGTACCTATTATAATTAACTTGTGAAAAAGTGTTTCGTAACTTTTGTATAAAATTAACTATGAATGGCCTCTAATCAAATATGGTTTACAAAGTATTTTCTGACTCATAAAACTGGTTTCATTAGTTATAATGAATTCATATTATTATTATTATCTCTTTGTGCTTTTCAAGGAGCCTTATAATTTTTCCGAATAGAATAAACATATATAACAAACTAAATTATATCAGATACTTTTTGGTTTACTGAAACAATCCATACTAATATTATAAATGTGAAAGCAACTCAGCTTTCACGCTTAAACATTGGTATGGATTTCGATAAAATTTGGGACAAAAGTGGAAATTGACTGACTGTGGACTTTGGTTAGTGCATGGGACTTTTTATCCGGTTAGTAGGTAGTCCCATGGGATAATTTCCCACCGACGCCGCGCGGGCGACGTCACGGTTAGAAGCTGTACCATGTTTTATGCTAATTAAACTTTGAACTATTCACATATTATAAAGTTGATAAATGATTTCTTAGTCCATTGGTATTTTATGTGGAATTAAAAACCTAGTAATTTATCAAGATATTTTTTTTTATCAGCATAGCAAAACTAAATGGATTATTTTTCTAAATATATAGGCAAAAAATTGCGTAGGAAATGTCACAGAAGAATTTGGCTCACATCCATTTTTCATTTCAATTTTTTATTTCAGAATTCCATGTTTCATTTCTATAATTTCTTCTTTTTATTATAAAATTGAGTGCTGTGACGTGGGAATATAATACATTTAATTGAACACTTCCCTCTTTATACTGGTTTATATGTGGTGATTAATTTTGTATTCCTCCTTTTGCACAATGGACAATGGCCAATGTTACGCCGGTTGACGCGATATGACGCACTTTGGCAGGTTACTGACTTTTCCATGGTTGAACGTCTTGGATACGAAATATGAACAGAGAGACAAAGAGAGAAACTAAAGTCAGTCTTCATCTATCGTCGATCCTACTAAAATGGACCAACTTTTAAGCAATGCTTTCGGCTTTTTTAACCCCTTGATATTTCCACTAAGCACTGGGACACAGACCTGCTCTCTGCGAGAGGGATACCCTGACTGCGCGTCTTGGAACATGTAAACTCTCTAAATAAAAACAGCCGCTCTGGTCGATCTTTAGGTTAAGCCACGCTTGCCTAGGTTGGTTCCTGGATCATTACATACCGAGTTTCCGCCGTGCCTCGGAAAGCACGTTAAGCCGCTGGTCCCGGCTGCCCTTTGTAGATCTTTGACTGTCGTTACAGTTAGTCAGTGGCGCGAAAATCTGACAACCTTGGTAAGACCAAGGGGTATCATCTTACCCAGTGCTAACTGGGTTCTAGAGGTTAGATAGGCAGTCGCTCCATCTAAATACTGGTATTCAGCTGCATACGGTTAGACTGGAAGCCGACTCCAATATAGTTGTGAAAAGGCTAGGCAGATGATTATGGTGTAAACAAGAGTAATTCGTTCGCACTGGCGAAACACTCTCATTAAAATTAATACGATACCTGATGGACGAGATAAAAGATTATCTAAGAGAAAAAGTGAAAAGAATGATGGCTAGAAAGCAGGTGACTGCTGAGATGACGATAAATAGAGAAGTATAGAAGAAGAAAATATGCTGTGCCGACCCCAAATATAACGGATAAGGGCAGGAGAATGATGAGCAAGAGGAGCGCACAGCAGGAGATAGACACTAAAATACCACAGTAAATAGTATCGTCCTTCTTCTGACTCACCCGTATTTACTAAATCCGTGTACTCTTCGTACTAAGTGTACTTATTTGCTGGATGTTCTTCCTAGAATCGAGCATAATATCGCATTGGAGCTTATTGTACTGTTGGATAAGATAAAAATACCAATAGTAAATACTAATTTATCTAATTCGAATAAATGGGCGATAGCATTTGATAAGGTGCCGTATTTCAAAAGGTTTTTTAACTAGAAACACATTATGCGGCTTATGAACTAGGTCAAATATAGTGGGTAATCTTGAGAAAGTAACAAAGAACTAAAAATAAATACTAATTTATATCCATTCTGGGTCGGTCCTATGTTAGCAGAAATAACGATACGAACGTTTTCACTTCGAATTAATTATTTTATTCCACGAGTACTACAGCAAATTGTTTAATTAAAAACTACCATTTGCCACTTACCGCGATTGTTTGTACAACCACTCATGATGGATTGGTGCATTCGATTCATAATTATCGAAACATTTAAATGATAAGTTGATTAAGCAAACATTTGCACGGGAAAGTGAAAATTTCGATAAATCTGATATGAATTCTTAGAATCGACGCATATTCGCTGAAATTCGAATTGTAATGTAATCTAAATAATGGGAAATGGTAAAAGATGAATAGGTAAAAATTTATGCAGATTCAAAATATCCGCAATCTTCTGCTCTCGTAATTGGCGTATTCTGCAGCAACTCCTTGAATAAGGCATGCTGTGGTAAAATAAAAATTTGCCAGACAGCAAGGTCACCCCGCTACAAGCCGAGTGGTAAGCTTTGGGTGCACCGGACGTTCATTAAAGCCTCGCTACTCGTGGAGGATATGAATTCACAAAAGATTTTCCAACCAGAACTAAGCCATGAGCGCGAAAACCGAAACAAAACTATGAACGTCAAGGTTTACTGTCGGTACAAAAATAAATTCTATTCCGGAACTGAATTCATCAACAGGAAAATTACAATTAGCATCTAGAGTGCAGCATTTACCTAATAAGTATGGTGTTATTATCGAGCGACGGGCTCGGCCACGCGAAACCCCAGGTGGTCAGTTGAACAATGGCCTGATACGATTCATTTATATGATTCTACAAGTAATCGCGTTAAAGGATTTTAAACAACAGCCACAGCAATTATTTAACGATAGTTTAATACTGACTTAGTAGCTAGCAGCGAATAATGGTACCGAGTATAAAATCGATTTTTCCACACACGAGTAGCATTGAGTTATTATGTGGATTTCTTTGAAGCCTTGAAGCATGATAGCTTCGGACTATCTTTTTCAGGTAATTACCTTGGCCATATCCTCCTTAAATTCCAGTTGAATGACGACGAAATTCCTAACCTGGCCTCCTAAGCTTTGTCACCCAAAAAACTTAGCCGACAATAGATACGTGTAGTTATCTTCTATCGCAGAAAAAAAAAAAAAACTTACCGCAGCCCATCCAACCACTGACCCGTGTAATGAAACTTGGGAATCCCGCCAGAGCTTTGTTCCTTAATAAAATATCTATTAAAAACCTCTATCTCGACAATACCACCACCATCGTTGACAACACGATATTTAAAGCTCATTGAACTTCCTTAGAAATCACGGAGACCTAAAATGTTTAATTGGTTGACCGCAGAGAGCCTTTAACAACATCAATTGACAAGAAATTTTGTTCCCTTGGCTGTAATATTACACGAAGTTTAGTGATTATGAAAGTGATATCATGCTCAGTGGAACACTGAAAGGTTCTTGGGGTGAAACTTGACAAACTTATATTTGGTACGATACACGTGAACAATACAAAAATGTACAGGCATTTGGTAATCGAATTTTCCCAGGAAATTCTTTTAGAAAAGGTCCAATGTTTTATGTAACTTCGGGAACAATTTTTAAAGGCCCTTCCTTTACCGTGGGCGTGTATCTGATTTATTCATAACGTTATATTGGAGTTTTTTGACTCTCCTTCACATGTCATGTTAAGGCCGTCCGGTTATGTGGGTTTGTTTTTGCGGACCAGCATTAAAATTTGTTATTCACAGAAAAAATGTGAAGGAAAACATTGCAGAGAAGCTGTGGTAGACAGTTCTACATTATAAATGTAGTGTGTGGATTAGAGAATGTCGTTACTGGAATGTGTGGCTACGATGCAAGAGACATAAAGCAATGTAAAGTCGGAGTACTCCATGAAAAGAGCGTCGACAGTCGTAAAATATGAATAGACCGGCGCCAATTTTTTTGTAGAATGTCCAACTTGCAAGATGTCCAATAGGACTAACAGCCAATTGGCAGAAGTTCTTATCGGTCATTAGTAAATTCATATTCACAGCCCAGCAGCCCTGTTAATACTAGATAATATATTGTTGGAAGAGAGAGCTAGCGAAGTAGCGACCATTCATAACATTATGAATATAAAACTCAGCAGTGCACAGTGAACATTATAATGTATGCAATTAACTTTCCATCAGCTCATGTTTTCAACAATACAAAACTACTGTTATCTCTTTAAATCGCTCTCCATTTCGTCTGTATTGTGTCTCTGATTAGGGTACAGTCTCCCACGCAAACTAGATTACTATACGCCCGATAATTTTAGCCGTTTTGGACTTTGCACTCCAGGTATAAAGTTGGTAGTTGTTTGTTTCAGTTTACCTAGATTACGTTGAAATATTTCAGAGGATACCACGTAAAAGGCACGAATACATTATCGTGGCTAACAAGCCATGAATATTTTATTTATGTCTCGTTTATGGGGGGTTTGTTACTGGAAATTGTTATTTTGACAATCCTTTATGTACACGGTATCTCTTATATTGATTTCACAAACTACATGCGTGTTGACAGTAATTTTCAATAGGTTTTTTATTGATAGCTTATAAGTAAATAATAGCGCAATCACTGCATAAAAAACGCAGTATTTAGGCATACCGGATACGATTATATTATTGTTATTTCGCCAGAGGAATTTCCTGTTAGTTTCAAATGAGTCAATCTCAAAAAATCGTCGCAATCTAATTCCATCTCCAAACTGACGCAACTTATACAAGCGACCTGATTATTTCAAAGTATCATAATCAAACACTCTAAATATATCATTAACAATAATAGAACTTGTACGCTATCCTAATATTATGACTATCCGCCAAGATAGGCCACGAGTTATTAGCTGATAAGAATGGGTCAAACGTTTGGTGGTCCTGTGGTTACAGTTCAATATGTCAGTGCGTTGTGTTATCTAAACATGGCCGGTCCTAATTTTTGTTTGATAAATGACTAGGAAAAGTGCCAACGATTGCTGTTTATTACTTTTCAACGATTGGTGTTGTGTTTAGTAGAACAGGGCAGTACATTTGTTTTCGTCCATCATTCTCCTGCCCTTTCAATTTATTTGGGGTCGGCGGAGCATGTCTTCTTCTTCCATACTTCTCTATTAATCGTCATCTCATCAGACCTCCTTTCTTGCCATATCATCCTTTACATCGTTTCTTTGGTCTTCCTCTACTCGTATATCCATCCACATTCATACTCAGAACTTTCCTCACGACATTTTGCTCATTCCTCCGCATCACATGCCCATTAAATTTCTTTCCGTCCGAAGGTCCAAAGCATTGTCTTAAGTTTTAACTTGAAACCAATGGCAATCAAAAGATCTTATCGCCAATAACTACCAGTGTGAAGAGCAGTGTTTCACATCATAGCTTAGCCGTTGGAATATACTCTGAAATATCATTTTGACGAATGAAAAGAATTACGCCAACAAGAGTCTTCTATTCAGCTATCAGTCACTTTTAGAAATAAGTGTCGTTTACTTGTTTTTTGCATGATTAGCCTACGTTGTCAATTATATTATAAATGCCGAGAGCCTACGGTTAAATTGCTAGTCTACAAGACAATAGGTTTTTTTGCCTTATTCATAAAATATCCTTTTTTGTACGCTAATGTCACTATATTTTATATGCTACTTATACTGGCTCGGCAAATATTTTTATTGCTGGAACCTTTTTATACTACACGTCTTATTTAAGCTCCATTTTGTTTTCGACTTTCTTTCGGGAGACTTGAGAATTTGTTTCTTGCCACAAACAACTTCTAGCAAGAATGTGGGACATTTTGGTGTCATTACACTGAATTGTTGTATTGTGCCGCAGAGAAAAATTACATTGGGGCGATGTCTATGCATAACAAAGTGTCAAAGAGAATTTTGTTGTCCCAGAAGCAAAATTAACGCAGTAGAAATGTGAACAATCAGAAAAATGCGACTAGCTATGCACGCAAACGGCACACCACATAAAGAATGACGAGGAGAAAGTACGTGCGAGCATGGAAAATGGAAAAGGGCATCGTTTCAAGTAGGCCCCACTTTTGTAGAACTAACATGAAGATGCCTGTGCTTAGAAAAAACATTGTAATGCACGACGATTGCTGGAGGAAATGAACAGTTAATGGACGAGAATCAGGTCAATAATGGCTAATAAACTATTAATCATCTTACTCCGGTCATTATAACAGATGCACTGTTATAATTGACTATCTACACAGGAAATTATACTTGCGCGAGCTTTGACTCATCATCGTCGCGATATCTCAGCATTCGAGCATAACGAGAATTCGAATGAATTCAAAGTGCGATCATTCGTTCGATCGATTTTGCGATACTTCTCGATTTGGTTGCTAATAGCCGAAGCTCACGAACATTGTAATGATCTTAGGGGTCAGATGTAAATGTAGAACAGAATTATGATGACGGATTTCATTCCTTCACGTGATTTATTTCGATTTAGTGTCCGCGTTAGTCTTTGAAGCACGTATTAGAGCTAATGGAACTTTCTGATTTAGTATTAAAGAAAATAGGTATAGCCTTGTCAGTTCTAAATTGACAAGAAATCTATAAACGTATCATTTATGTTGTGTGGCGTTTATAAAAACTTATTCCAAGTAAAATGGATGAATTTTTAATAGCACTTGGGCTTTGATTGCCGCTTCCGAGGGTTCAGCAGCTCGTGCAGTACATATACGACCTTGGACACAGCATTACCTGTGAAAATTGCCAGATGACGAGGGTAGTTCTTTTTATATCACATGTCCAGTACTTTGCGATATAAATTATTTTAATAATGTGAGTAGATTCTGTTTCGCTATTCTCAAGAACGTGTCGAAGTTACATGATACTTGAAGTCGAGCGTGTTTTATCTTGAAAGTCTAAACAAAAATCTTACTTTGTATTCACATATCGATTCAATCGATCTTCCAATGTGTAGATTAGCATTACATTGTTAATGAACAATGATTGTATCAAGACTGCATTGAGACCTATTTACCCCTCATCAGTGAATGACATTCGATTTTGTATGTGCGCTGATGATTAAGTATTCCGCGAAGGTTATGAGCGTAGAGGAGCGTGAACTTCGTGATAAATTAATATTTAATAGTTGCATGCATACCTTTGCTAATATTATGAACAAGGATCGTCTGCAGTTCTGTTCTCCTTGTACGGATTAGTATCTTTCCAGAGATTTAACAATCAGAGAGACACATTTTAGGTTTTCTTTTAAGTAACAAACAAAATACACGAATATCGTCAGATTCACAGAAGTGATAGTATAAAACTTTGTATAGCACCGAAACCGGGCGTTTCTTACGCCCCTTAGTAATAGTAGGTACTATTTTAGGTTTGTATTACATTTTTTTTTCTTATCATTAACACTAGAAGCGGTATATTTACCATGTTTACTGATTGTTTTTAGTTCCCGATATTTCGGCGCTGTTGCAAGCACCATAATCCTGAATAAACTGAAGTTATTGCGGATAGGGATTATGAGTAGACAAATCGGTCTACCCTCTATATCCCGTTTCTAGTGTTAATGATAATGTTAGTGACCATGATAGTTTCAAAACTTAATTTTTTCCTTTGTCTCTAACCCTGGATTTATTTTCTGTGAAACTGTGTCTGCAAAGTATTAATAGACAGTTAGTGTCTTTAGTTTAAGTGGTCTGGACGGACGGTCTGAAGAAGTCTAGACAATTGCATACGTCATACTACTAGATACGCCACCAGCTCACTGCTCACACGTGCCAATAGCGGTTATTGATCGTGTTATTTAATTAAAAACAGGTTGTATTATCCTTATTAATGATGTTGAACAAGGAACATTTGCGCAGTAAACCTTACAAATTCTTAGTCATACCAGACGCACCGCAAAAGGGCGAGTGATTCACAAGTCTCACCTTTTAGATTAGAACGTATTGTTTGTTGCTGTACTCAATATATAACAACGTTAAAATTGAAGGTAAAACAGAAACAAAGAGCATGTGGATTGCGAGAATATCAAGATCCACACTTGTCGAAATTTCCTCCACATCAGCCCGCTGCTGATTCTCTAAATCACACGTTATTTTACTCAATTCTCTTCTATTGTTACCCTGCTATTACCAACTGGTAGCAGCGGTGGTGATAGAGTACCTTACCTGTCGTAATTTATTGACTCATAATTCAGCGTATTCGCTCTTCCGATATTTGCCCTTTAAATATTCGAATCTATCACCGTGGCGCAATCAATCATCGAAGAGCAGGTCTACCTAATTGGTTGCAAGTGCTGGCTCCGTCACAGATAAAGTGCCTTGTATCCCACCAGTGAGAGCTTTACAGGCTAATTGTTCTAAGTACTAGCTTCACGAGCTCTCTCGCCATTATTATGTTAAAAAACATGTTTCGCCGTCTCCAAGTCACATGGGCAAGGACATACTGTGTGGATGGCAGACTCTTTGGTGACTATTTCCAGCATCAGGCTTCAATGGCCAATTGATATAACTCATCAGTATCCAATTCATAGTACATCCAATCAGTCAGTCGTAAAGACTAACGGCTTCCTCGTAAAGCAGTGGCTATCAAATGTAGGTCAATCGCGGTAATAGTTCGCCAATTTATTGCAGTATTAAAATTAAGATTATGTCTATTTACCTCGATGTTATAAAACGGTTTTATGGGCAAATTGATTTAAGCTTCCTGATCGAAAGAACGGGTACTCCCAAAAAGTAAGAGAGACTTTATGAAGCAGAAAAACCTTATATTTCTCTCCAATCGTAAACAGATTAACTCCAGTGGCGAAGTCCAAGTAATATAAAACTGTCGCCATTTTCTAGGCGCAACCCGAATTTTGGATTAATTATGACTGAGGATTGTCCAATTGGAAGCCACAACGACACTGTCTGCCCTAGGAATAAAGAGCACTTAAACTAGCAGTATTAACTTAAGATTATTTGGGGACCCTGAAGTGAAGCGGCATTTTCGCATTATACCAAAGTTTGCCTTGTCAACAGTATTTGGTTACGATTTGGGGAACACCCAAGCGAAGCACTCCAGACTACATTTTGCGCCGATACGGAATGCCTTAGGAACACTATTCAATATGTTTAAACATTTTGGCAGACGGCTAGACACCCTGGCACCGGCTGATAGCAGTGACGTCTGCTATGATTCGTACCTGTGTTTTGGCTATTAGAGTGAAAATGAACTTGAAATGGCGAAAGGATGATTTTTGATGCTACCAGATATCAGGGTTTTTAGATAGGTAGTTTGCTTAACTAGAGATTCTTTTAAAACAATGGTGGTGCCCGTCCATCAGTAGGATTTTGATGCTGTGAAATTATTCGAGTGGTATGGCTTTTTTTGGCAATATCATTAACACTAGAAACGGGATTTTTACTATGTTTCCAAACCAATCAGTAAACATGTTAAATATTTCGTTTCTAGTGTTAATGATTGTACGAGATCACTCGACTATTATCCGGCTCGAAGGACCAAAAATATGTGGAGTCCTACCGCTGAGGTGCAATGTGCGCCGAGAATTCTTATGTGTATTGTGGAAGAAAACCCCGACATGTGTATTCCACCATGTGTATACCAAGCAGCTTTATTGAACTAACATTAATTACAGTAATGCGCATGCAATATGGTATAAACGTAAGTACGTGTATGTGATCGCGGGCGTCAGCATAAAATAGTCGAGTGAGCTCGTACAATGATAATGTTAGTGACCATGATAGTTTAAAATCTTTTTTGGCAATTTGACGAAGACTAAGGAACATCACATGTAACACCAAGTTGGTCATCTAATTATCCTATGCTTCGCTTTCTTTCGGTACTAATTATGAGCATTCAATTTGAAACAAGTCCCAGGATATTTGCTTCGTGGAAAATACTTGCAATTCAGAAACATTTGTTTTGCTGGGTAACGAAACTCCAGTATAGTTCAGGAAAAGCTTAGTATTCTATAATGGTAATTCATAATACTCTGACCGCCTCATAAATCTAACACTATGTGGAGTAACACGCCCTCAATAAATCGCCGCTTGATCGATGCCAAGTATATCGTTTGTTTTAGCGCTTAGCGTTTCATGTGTGCAAATCCAGTTATCGGCCTATCTGCAGTCATAACAGATTCTAAGCCGTTGATATGAGCGCCGATTTTGTTTTGAACGCTTACATTCACGTGTGCTAAGTTTATCGTTTGTTTAGAGATCTTTGATCTTGGAAAAATTATGTGACTTATTTTTAGTCTAGTTCAACACTCTAGGCATCCAAATCTCAGCATTAGGATCATTCGACAGACACCAACTTCTCGTCAGCTACGTTGACTGCTTTCATTCTCTGCCCGTTTCACGTAAAACGTTATATGGCGAGCGATTGGAGAAGCATATCCTCAGCAGTGACCAGTGGGACAGTGTAATGGCCATGATGATAAACCCCAACGGCAATGCTTCCCTAATCACTTTTTGCAGTCACCCTTGTTGAGCTATTAGCCAATTTAAACATCAAAACAGTAGTACGCTAAAACAATGCATATCACAGTGGCATAGTATATGGTGTTATATCGGTTTTAATAGGAACATCTAAGCGTTGATATATAACGCAGATTTGAACGCATGACTGCTCTGTCAAAGCAGACACAGTTCGCACGAGTGCGGGAGCTAATGCATTTGAATGCTATTTTGTCTTCGTTTAATGTCCTGAATGAACGTCAATATTGCTGTGGTTCCAGTTTTGCCACTCAATAATACTAAAAGCTTTACGATCTGATTGAATATTGACTTTAATGCACCAAAAAGTTTTTATGCGTCATATAATTATTGCAGATAAAGGCACACAACATAAAACTGTGATGACAAAAAAACAATGTCACCAACTGTCAAAAGCATATGATAGTTTGTATTGCACATGACATTAGTATAATAAACTGGACTGAGCACTCTGTCAGAAAAACGTGACGAGAGGGATATCTATAACAGAGCCCTTTGTCTCTTTCTAATAGGGTGACCAAGCATCTTTATAATAAATAAGGAACTTCGTTTTGACAGAGATAATTTGACATAATAACACATCAATGCTTAAAATAGTGAAATAATAATTTATGAGAAAAAAAAGGAATTTCTCTTAAAGAATGCTTTTTTCCGTTTGCTCTGCAGAATTGGTGTTTGGGTATTCAAATGGAGGGAATACTACTAAAAGTGTGTCACAAACATTTATTAAAATTAAACATGGCTAAACAGAATTGTTTTGTGCAGTTTCTGCCGTAAGCCAATCTTACTGAATAAGTCTCTCAATGCATTACATTTCGAATGATGGAATATTCTTAAATTTAAATACGAATTAGCCAATGCTTTTACTAGTTGTAAATCGTGTGATTCTTCATCCGTTATACATTGGCTAGAATGTGTTGGACTAATTAGATGATTGAGTCTTGTATAAAATATTTGTTTTAATCGCATCAAAATGTTGAAAAATTTTCTCGATACAGCAAACCTCCGAGGTAGGTACGTAAGTGCGCACAATGTTTAAACAAATCTTAGTCATCAATTCGGATCTTTAAAATGGAAAAATAGTCCTCAAGAGTTACGAGTCGTTTCCTGAAACCTTATGAAGAGTTAACTTCGGCGTTGTTATATCTCATAAAATGAAGGTTGCACATAACAGAACTTTTGGTTATGGTTTGAATTTCGGGAATCGCATTCAACCGTTTTTGCCTTATTTCCTCTTTCGATGGAAAGCTGTAACAAACAAAAATAATGCTATTTCATTAATGCGATACATAGGTACAAATTGTATTTCTCATGTGCATAATATTAAGTTTTAATGAAAAATACACGAAAGCATAGGAGTATTTCGTCTACAAAACGTCTAAGGCATGGTCAACACAATGATTAGTGATCATTGTTAGTAAACAAAATCTATAATATTCCTTACCTGTGGAATGATATGCCACAGCCACCATATGATACACTTTTACATATGCGTGATACAAAACTTTTTAACCATTTTCACAGTTAAAATAAAAAAGAACCGTAGATAAATCTTACAATTTTCTCAAAACAACTTAAGACGTCAAAAATGCCGCCTCAACACCATTGATGACAGATATGGTATTACCACAATGAATATATTATAGCTACCAAATAATCATACAAATATTTAGTTGTTCTTAAAATAAATAAATTAGTATTATGTACAGATTGTAAACCTGTAAAAGAAAATAATTAAAACTTATCTTGAAGCTAAAAACATATTTACGTAACTTATTTAATTTGTGTTGTGTGGTAACTGTCGGTGTAATTTTTTTACTATCTTTAACATTTTAATATGTTGGTAATTGAGTGAAAGGGACAAAGTGCTCCCTTATGGCTATCTCTCTCGCCTCGGTTATGATAGCTTAACAAAAGTAAACCTACGGCGTGACCGTTAGGGTTCATTTTTGTGTGTTACGAATATCACAGAACTCAGTCCTGTTTATATGCTAAGTCCATGGTATTGGATAGTTCACAGATCTAATTAACTTTATCTATTTTTTTCAGATAAAACTACGGGATGGCGAGATCACTGACCGACCTCTCAAGCTTATGAACTAGCACAGCAAAAGAAGATAACGCAAGTTCCTATGTGTGTGGATCCCATGTGAGGGTTTCTTCAGGAGATGGACACACTCCACGTGAGTCACGGGCATAGCAAGGGGTCCAGTCGCAGCCAGTCTCCGTCTACCGCCGACCTGGCGAGGGATCCGGCTGTGGTGACGGATGATGCCGTCATCAGGTCCAGGGTTCAGTCGCCGTCGACAGCTCATCATGTTGTCAGTGTAAGTAAACAAACATGCTTACAAAAAATCGTACTTTTTTCTAGTCGGCTGAAATTACAGAATGCTGCCTGCTATGATCCTTTTGTGAGTAAACAATTTAAGGGTTTTTCATCCACCCACATTATAACAACCGATTTGGGGAAATCCTGGATTATTGCGACTGACTCGAAAGGAAGTGTCGAGATAACGTTTGGTCGTGCAGCTATTATTCAGTGATTGGTGGGTTGTCCCGAATGGTGACTAAATCCATTTCCTCTTTTCTGGGGAAGAACACCATTAAAAAAAAACGAGATTAGCAATTCTGGCCAATAGTCAAGAGCGATGTTATTTAGCTCCTTGCATTTAAACTGCACTACGCAGTTTCATCAGCACGCAACAGATCTAATTATTATGGGGACTTGATTGCTACATTTTTTTTCTTGTTACTCATACAAGTCGCGTGTATGATGGGATTTCCAGACGGCAAAATTGACGAACTCCATACAAACTTTTAAAGTCAAAGTCAAAGTATTTTATTTGTTGAACATAGGTAATATGGTACATGGTATAAAATTACCACCCTAACCACCCTTTCCCCTCTGGGAGCCTAACTCCTGCATTTATCCGGTCTCCCTTGCAGCATGTAGGATTCTCTTGTGCAAAACGTTATACATCTAGTCCTAGGTTCTAGACATGGCGGTTTAGGCTGTACTCATTTGAGGGTTTCTTTATCCTTCCTTGGAATTCTTCCGTTCTTACTTGTGACATACTCGAAACTCTTGTGCAAAACTTTATGCTATACAGAGTGTAAACGGACCCTTCACGAAGCCGTTAAGTACGCATTATGTACATCAAACTAAGTAACCCTACGCAAAAAATATTGCTGGTAAACGACTTCTTTTTTGGGGTGAAAAATCACGTTTAACAGTAAAACTCAATGTAACGCACTCAAAACTTGGTGCTGATGGATGCTTTGAATAGTAAACGGGTCATGGAGGTAATAAAAAACTTGAGAAAAAATATTGGAAGTTTCATCTCCAATACCTCCGTAACTAGAAGGTTCCCAGGTATGGTCCAGAACAAAAAAAATATCGCAATGATGGGCTTGTTCTGGGCTTGACTTGTTCTCACAAGTGCCTTTCGGCTTCGTTAAGGGTCTTTTTACACCATTTATAGGTTCTTTTGTCAGTGAATGGATTAAAGATTTCTTTTCAAGTTATGTTACACGTGACTCCAATGGCTATAATACCCTATTAAAACTGGTCTCACTCTTAATCAAGATAAAGCTAGCGATAAGAGAAGTTCATTCATGCAGTAACAATTCCATTGTACTAATCAATGTGCGAAGCAGGCTTAATTGTTCTACAATGTTAGGTCTAGTGTGTCCTCGGCAGTTAATTGGTACCTCGTTGCTAATATGACTATAATATAGCTGTAATGGGATAATGAATGGTTATGGTTGTTAGTTTATATAACAGACTGTGTAGACGTCAGAATGATGGCAAATTATAGGTTCCGCAAACTGGTATGATGCAGTTAAAAAAAAAAAAATTACAAAAAAATATATTAAGTAGGCATGTGGAAATAGGGGAAATATTGAGTAGGCATGGCTTGGCAAAAAGGAAGTTGTGACTATGGACGCGCTTACACCTTTGTTGTTACCAATACCTTTTTGCTGTGTGTTTTGATGTTCTTAAAACCCTCAAAAAGAGGGATATTGTTTCGTTGAAACCTTGATATGAAGCTACCAAGCTCTCATAGATTCCAGACACCTAAAAGATATTCAAATTTTAATGCATAGTACATTCTGCCTATCTTGCTACATGATGGGTTGGCAAGTTCTCTCCTGCACGCGAATCATGACCACGAAGAAGAATCGACAAAATGACAGATTTCGTTTGTTGATCTGTCATTTTGTCGATTTTTCCGTCGACAAAACCCGTTTCTACGATGGTCAAGCTACGCGTGCTTAGAAGAAATACGGAAAGAGAGAAAGTATTGTTTTCTCCGGAATTAATCGACCTGATCACCTGAAAACAGTCATTTAATTACAAGCTAATAGTCAATTACATAATATCCATTCCAGTAATAATGATTCCCTGTGGACACATCTCCGAACTGCGAATTTATTAGCTAATTAAACTCAGACAGACTTGCGCCGAGTGCCAGACACTATTTCAACTTGATCTCAAGGACGAAAATCTCAGTTCATAACTGGTGACCGCC
Source organism: Noctua fimbriata (assembly GCA_905163415.1). Lineage (NCBI taxonomy): Eukaryota > Metazoa > Arthropoda > Insecta > Lepidoptera > Noctuidae > Noctua > Noctua fimbriata. The sequence continues at coordinate 6,979,810 of LR990946.1, forward strand.
GTGACTTTGTAATGTTGTTTGCACTTAGGACTAGATCATTTGAGACTTTAAATGGCGTTGTGATGTAAAAGATGAGATTCTTTTTTTCTGAAGGCTGCCATAGAAGGGCCTTCTACAATTAAATCTTCTCGATTAGTAATCTGTAAGGATACACACCTATATCCTATATGGATGTCTTTCGGCTGATATTTTGATGTGCCAGTATGGTGTGCTGTAGCCTGTAGTCAAACAACGAAGATGTTCTTGATTACCATCATACAAACATTCGGTATGGGGGACACTCGTTATGAATGGTCTGGTATAGCCAGCTGTGACTTGCTGCAATGTTGTTTGCACTTAAGACTAGGTCATTTGAAGATTTAAACGGTGGCGTAGTGATAGTTTTAAAGGATTTTTTCTGAAGGGTGTAATTCTCGGTAGAATTGTAAGCTCTGCAAGTCAATCTACTCGATTAGTTATCTTTCTGGATGTGAAGGTTGACTGGTAGAAAATGCCTAAGGCATTAAGTCCGGCTCTGTACTTTTGTGCATGAAGTGTTAAATAAATAAAAACTCAGGACTGGTCGGCGTGACGACTCTAGACCCGCCAATATGTCCAGTGGACGGACGTTTTCTACTGATCATGCTGATGATCTGTCAGTATGGTGTGCTGTAGTGTGGTCTCAATTTTCATCATCTTGTAATGGAAGGAAAGTGTTGTTTAACCAGTGGCTAGTAGGGTAATCGACTCATGAGTTTGTGTTATAGATTCTGGATGTGGGTGCACTATAGATAGAACACCTCTGTTTAACCTTTTATGGAATAAAGCCGTGATGTTGTGTCAGATTCTGGATGGCTCGGAGGTGTATTTCAGTGTGTTGGTCTTGTGATTATTATAGTTATGATATAGATACAGTTTCGCGGCTACGGTTTTCCCATTTTGTAATTAGCTTTATGCTTATAAAGGATAATGACTAAATACAGGCAAAAACAATTAACCTATATAGCGCAAATAAACTATTTTAGTCATCAGTTAGTGCACTAAATTGTCCTCAATTTAAAATGATCTAATATACCTCATCAAAACATAGGTAGTGTGTTCAGTGTTCTAACAAAGTTTACTTCACCATATTATATTAGTGTAATGTATTACCGCAGTACAAAGTACAAACTTATCCGCTAGGTATATAAACAAAAACTATTATATTACCTAGGTATTTACTCACTGCCTTGTTGAATTAGTGGTCGCAAGCAGTACGTTTCCGACCACTACACAGATCATGATGTCTTAGGTCAGGTCTGCCAGTGTTATTAGGCTTTTCCATCAGGAATTAATTAATTAGTAGCTCCATGTTAAATACTGGTATTCAGCTGCATGCGGTAAGACTGGAAGCCGACCCCAATAAATTTAGGAAAAGTCTAGGCAGATGATGAATTTCCGGATTCCTGATTTGTGCCCGGTTGATGGCATAGGCTCGCCCCCTATTACATTGGTCTCAAAGATAACTGACGAGACGCGGGTCTACTAAAGATATACGTCTGAATAACTATTAGGTGAAACACAGGCGTTTGTCATGTTATGGAGCCACACACCAAAGGCGCACGATATGTCGTACGAATACGCGTGCGAATGTCGGCGACATGCCCGGCTTTGGTATGTAACAGTGGTAAAACTTCCCTACAACTCGATTCCTGCTGGCTTCTCTTTGAAAAATGGCACAGTCAGTATTTTATAAATAGACGAATAATACAACATTATTTTTAGTATATGCGAAACCTGAATATAGTTTGTTCAGAATAAGTAACTGAATCGATTGCAATAATTTTTAAACCATGTTATATTTTGTCCCAAAAATATTTAAAAAAACAAGTTGGACACCGAGCGACATTAAGTACCTATCGCAATAATTTAGGTACCTACTGCCAAATTATGTTTATCAATGAACTCAAGACGACGTTAGAGGCTCGCGCGCGGGCGCGTTGCGTGGTGACCACGCTTCTGTGCGGACAACCAGGTAACAGAATAAGCTCATAACTTTGTGATTTTTCCTGATACAGTTTTGAAATTTTGTACATAGATTCTTTACATAAAAATACTCGATACGTGTTTCAGGTTTCGCATATACTAAAACTAATGTTGTATAATCACATTAAAGATATGTACTCCGGCTTAATTCTTACAAAAAATGACCCTTCGCTACTGGTTATGTAGGCTCCGTTATAGTAGGTTCTTGCTCTCGACTACCTTAAGTGCGAGTCTCATAATTAGTTCACATGACACAGGTGAAGGGTCTGATGACAATTTCAATATCACCTTGAGACTATTTATATTAAGGCTCGGAATGCAGGTAGGTGTGTTTTTTTATGCATATCAATTTTATCAGGGACGTAAATAAGATAAACAAAGACGCGAAGCCATTTTGTGAAAGTTGTGTGGATTGTATGAGTCAGATGATTATAATTAGTAGACAATAAAGTAATGAACTGTAGATGTTACTTAATAGATAACAACTAATTAAGGTTAATTTAGTCTTTCTACTTTTTGGCAATGTCTAGATGCCAAGAGTACATTGAACTGCCAGATTATCGAATAATTAATTGGTCTATAAATGATATTTATTACTCTATAATTGCCTCGTTGGTTTAGTAGTAGCATGCGCGACTACTGAGCAAGTGGTCCTGGGTTCGATTCCCGGGTCGAGCAAAGTGTTATTGGGTTAATCCATCAGGAATTTCTGAGTAGCAGCCACGGAGTCTAGATTTGTGCCCTGTTGATAGCAATAGGCTCGCCCCTTATTACATGGGACTTAATTATAACTGGCGAAATGTGCAATTCCGAAGGCATCCGCATCTACAAACCGCAACGACAAAGCATACTGACCGGCAAATTGCAAAAAACGTAAGAAAATTTGAATTTCGTGGGTTACCCTGGCGCTTCCACTTTAAACAGTTCACGACAAAACCATTGTCTAAGATGTTTAGCATAAGGTGACGGTGTGGCGCAGACGCAGCGCAGGCGTGGAATTTATAAGGAAACGAAAGGACGGCGTGCCTGTGCCGCGCCGCTTGAGTGTAATTCACGACACGTCGCCTACGTACATTTTGTATGAAAACGTTTTGAAGCGGCATCATGCCTGCGCCGCGCCTTCACCTTACTCCGTTTGTGTATATTTCGCGCCTAACATGTGCATCTCCACTCTCTAACTCTTCAACCTAAACATTTAAGTTTACGTTTGTACACAGCTTCATCAGAACAAAACATCTTAAATATAACACCATTGTTTCGAAGCACCGTTTTAGTACACCAGACGATTGACCTACGACATTAAGAAATAGAAAGTACTCTTTAAAAGGTTGTACCTACAGATACACTCATCTGCATGTACTTGTAACAATTCGAGTATAAAACTGCCGTTTCGTCGTACAATCAAGGACGGTTTTCGTAGTACAAAACTGCGGTTGATATTACCTACTCTCTAATTATGTAGGACGAATATTGATGTGTACGCCCCTTAACCTAGATAGGAACACCTATAATGAAACCTAGGTATAGTATAGAAGGTTGACTATTGTCTGTTCGGTAATCAGTTGCTGTTGAATAGAATTCAGTGCGGTTTGCAATGGATTGAGAAAGGTATGCGGAATTGCGGCATTTAATCCCCTGTGTGTCGTTAGGTTATGGAATCGCAGTGATGAGGTTATAACTATCACATTCATTTAAGTAATACCTCATTAATTATTTATACAGGGTGTAAACAGACCCTTCACATAGCCGTCAACCAAGCATACTGTACATCAAACTAAGTAACTACGCAAAATTTACTGGGAATCGACTTTTTTTTTGGGGTGAAAAATCACGTTTTACGGTAGGACTCCATGGAAAGCATTCAAAGCATTGTGCTGATGGATCGATTGAATAGTACGGGCATCGTGGAGGTGTGTCAAGTAAAAATCTTACATTAAAAACAAGTATTTAAAAAAAAAACTTGTGAAAAAGTTGGAATTTTGACCCCTAATATCTCCGTAACTAGAATGTGGTATGGTCTAGAACAAAACAATGATCGCAAAGACGGGGAGAACAAGTGCCTTTCGGCTATGTTAAGGGTCTATTTACACCCTTTAGATGATGGTAGGAATTAAGAGGAGTTCGTGACTAAATAATAACAACCGCTCGGGTCTTCAGGTTAAGCCGCGCTTCCCTAGGTTGGTTCGTGGACGGGTGACCACTCATAAATACCGAGTCTCCTCCGTGCCTCGGAAAGCATGTTAAACCGTTGGTCCCGGCTGTCAATTACAGATCTTTGACAGTCGTTAAGTAGTCAGTGGCCCGAAAGTCTTACAACCAGTCTTACCTAGGGGTATTGTATTATCCAGTACTAACTGGGTTGTAAAAGTCAGATAGGCAGTTGCTCCATGTGAAATAATAGTATTCAGCTGCATCCGGTTTGGGTTGAAGTTGACCCCAACATAGTTGGGAAATGACTAGGCAGATAATGGTAGACAAAACACTGGACACCAATTGATTCAATTTTCTTTCTCAGTTTTTTTTTTCTTATAAGTATACTTGTATGTCCCACTGCTGGGCAAAGGCCTCCCCCATATCCTTTCAAGTACTGTTCTCCTGCACCACCTCGAACCAGCTTTCGTGATGCGCGTCCAGATAATCTCATGAGGTATTCTATCTGACTGAAGTCACACGGCTACCCTCATCATCTTCAGAAGGGCGTCGAAATATCCGATGGAACTAACCCTCTGTGCTATCCCAACAGTTCCAATTCTAATCATAACCAATTTCTTTCTTTCCAATTAATGAAGCTTATCTTCTAACGATATAAGTGAGCAAACCCACGGGCAAAGATAGTGTTAAAATCAATCAATACATTTGAATACAACCGTTCAACTTGATTGTCATGTCAATCAATATTTCGACGTGATGTTCGAGCATCAGTCTAGTTATCAATCATCATCAGTGCCATATATAAATCCATTTGTCATGGCTATTGTCTGATGGACATATTATAGACATGAAGAGGTTTATTAAGAGGGTATAAATCAACTCAGTCTGTTACAGACCACCGCTGGATGTAGACCTTTCCGAAGTTGTGCCTTTAATATTTGAATAAACACTTTTTGATTGAATATTCATTAAAGAATAAGTTCCAAAATGTTTTGGTACAATAATGTACTGATCAAAGTAATTAATAGTTTTCAAATGTTAAGTTTTAATTTGGTGTTTAAACCAGATATCATCATTCTCTTGCCCTTATCCCAATTCATTTGGGGTCGGCGCAGTATCTTCTTCAATACTTCTCTATTACTCGTCATCTCATCAGACACCTCTTTTCGTGCCATACCATTCTTTACACACTCCATCCATCGTTTCTTTGGTCTTCGTCTGTCTACTCTTATACCCATCCACAGTCGCATTCAAAACATTCCTCACGACTTTTTCCTCATTCCTCCGCATCAAATGGCCATACTACGACAACCGACCACATTAAACACATTTAAACCAGATATATTGGCTTAATAAACTTAAATAAAACACTTAATAAATTAAGATTTTTGTCAAATTAATATTGGATTAGTCTTCTGTATTAATTTGTACTTTATTAGATCTAATAAAGTAGCATTAGTATGTCTAAAACACAGATACAGAATATTTTATCAATGAATCTGATAACTCAAGGATTTAATAGATAGTGTACTACGTGCTTCATAATAAATAAATAGATCATTTATCAACATTTGGCATTACCAATGTGGTTAGGAAAAACCGTGTTACCTATTTTAATGAGCAATCGTGCTTTAAAGGCACACCACATAAGGGCGCAGTGCATCAGCATTGAATTTGAAATGAATTAATGTATTTGATTAGTTTTCGCCGCGATTAACGTGGCCACATACTGGGCCCAAGAAATTTAAACAAGTTGTGCCATCGAAATGAAAGAAGAAGAAATAGATAATTTTGTTATAGAAAACAAGTTTGTCGCCACAAAATCAAGATCAAAAGTTATTTATTTAAATAAGACTGATAATCAGCACTTTTTAACCTACTACCTCTAAATAGGAGGAGGTTTTACGTTCGTGTGTGTTATGTTATTTTCGGCTTTTGGACTTAAAAATTACTTAACACGGTCCTCCAACGCCCTTTGCCACTTTCTAGTATTTTAGCAGGAAAGAAGAAGTAGCCAAAAAATACTCCCCCACTAAAAAGCATGCAACATGCACTGCTTGTGCCCTACAATATGCTTCACATTTCATGTACTAACTCCTACCGTTCTTCTTTATTACAGGAGCCGTCATCAAGTACATCGTCCCGGCATGGCGAGAGAGCACACCACGTCAAGTCTCACTCCAGAGACTTGGGCAACAGTCCACTGTCAGCCAACACCACAGGAAACAGTTCTAGAGAGTAAGTAGTAAACTGGAGATAGTATAGCAGTCTTGCCAATAGTAGATAACAGTGCCAGCTTGGTTTAACTTGACTGCCAAGTTGATGTAGTTTTCTTAAGGTGGAAACGCCAGGGTACTCCGCAAAATTCAAATTTACATATGTTTTTTTTTTAATTTGCAAGTCAGTGTCATAGTTTGTTCAACACAGCTTGGCTCGATCGGCAAATTGCAAAAAAAAAATACAATTTGAATTTTAAGTGTGACTATTGAGACTGGATTTGATGGCCCTGGGATCTATCACCAGTTCTCGAAAAGTGACTTGTATCCACATTATGGCTAGTAAATCGTAACCTGAGAAATAATGTGAACTATACAAACACAGAATTGGGAATGTGGCAGAAGAAAGGGAAGGTGTATACCCAGTAGATGGTGATGATATGATGATATGATATGATGACACAAACACTTGCTTATCCGTTGAGGAGTACAGGCGTGATGATACAGTCGAGAGGATATCAATATACCGAACAGAGATAACGATCTCAATTGCTAAAATTACTTAACATATCTGTGTTATTCTGTTCGTCCTATCTTTTCTAGGATATCAGTCATAAACAATACGCCATAGTTACTTCCTGCAACACAAAACACAACAAAGCTTTTACTGCATTTCTTCGAAGACAGAGTGCAGCGACACCACTCGTTTCTATGTAACATAACATCATGCCTTTAATCGCCGAACGGTTAGGCAGAGGTGTAACTAGTTATAGTACACCCACGTTTCGCCAGTTATGTTTAGGTCCCATGTAATAGGGGGCGAGCCTTTTGCCATCAACTGGGCATAAATCTAGACTCCGTGGCTGCTACTGAGAAAATTCCTGATGGAAAAACCCTGAGCTGAAATTTTGCATACATGTTTACTTTGGATGACAATACATGGTTAGTTAAGTGTCGTCATTCTAAATCCAATATGGCGGACTCGACTTTTATGCATTCCCATGATATGGGTGTGTTTTCTCATCATCTTCCTGCCTTTGTCCCATGTTATTTGGGGTCGGCGCAAAACGTTTATTTCTTCCATTCTCCCCTGTCAATCGTTTTTTTTTTAACTATAATGTTTTGTTTTGTTAAAGGTAATGAGATGCTAATTCGTTTTTATTCTCATTCACAGCCTTGAAGACTCGCCACAGAAGAAGATACTACCAGGTCTGATAGGTCCGGGCGACTATTCCAGCACGGTGTACAGTCCCAACGTGTCGTACGCGCTCTCGTCCGCCGATGAGTATGGCTCGCCCGCTTATAGAGGTAACTACAGAATACAAAGCTCTCAGAGAAAGTATGCGCTTCGGGAATCTTCGTCTATCTTCGGAAATATGTTAGCTTGATGATGAGATTTCATATTGAGTTTTTACAACCTTGGAAATTCTTTGCCATTTTATGTATTACATTTAAAATGATTACAAAATGAGATTAACAGCTCAATTACAATAAATCTTTTGAGTGACAGCTGTCAATCTGCGACTGGAGTAGTTAACCTGATATAGAGAAAACTCCATACAAACGTTCTATGATAAGTACACTATACTACTACAAAGCACGGCAGGACACAAATTACAAGCTTTGTCTCTGTGGCGTGACATACGTGCTGATTCGGAAACACGAAAAATAACGAAGCGCATTATTTTTCTGGTTTAACTATCCATAAGATTCTACCAGGTTTGTTAGCGCTGGGTGACGATGCTAGCATAATCTAATATTGCAGGTGTAATTCCATACAAAGTTTCCTACGTCCGTCATTTCATTTTACTTGATAATGCATAAATTGTATTATTGAGCAAGGTTTTTTTACCGTTTCAGGTCAAGATGGGGACTATTCAAATCAAGGTATTTTTTTTAATATTCTTATAACTCAAATCCTCTATTCAATAAAAATAACTTGGCAACGCTCCTCTTTAAGGCACCATGTCTCTTTGTTTGTTTAAGTGTTGTGTACACATACAGGGTGTAAGGGACAGCCCTCCGCAGACTGATGGGGTGAAATTAGTATATCATACTAAGATGACCGGTACAAGAAATTATTTCAGGAACGTTACGGGAATCCAATAAATTTGATTTGTTTTATTTCCTCATACGCAATGTATCGTTACCGTGGCAAAACGCACGTAGCGAACGGCAAGTGCGACGTCGAGTTCTATGAACTCTGTAGCTAGGCGGGAAGTGAACAGCTGATTTCACACTTCGTTTGTTAGAGTATTTCAACATCCATTGTTGGTTTTTTTTTATTTGAGCCATATTATTTACATAAATGGAGTGCTACGTACAGAAAACAGTTTTACATTGAAATAAAGAAATTAACTGAAAAAATGATAAAAATAAGAAAAAATCCGGTGGAATATGATTCAAAATAAGGAGCTGAATGCAACAAAATCAAAATATTTTATTTCACATAGCCCTAGATGGCTGTCCCTCACACCCTGTATACAACTACAATCTTGCGCATAACTTTGCAGAAACACCAAAAAGACGATGGAGTGATTTTGCCAGTTTCTATAGAAAAGATTCCAAACCCGTTTGTAGGAAAAGCGGTTTGTTTTAAAAGCATCTAATTATTAAATCATCTGGGGCTTAAACGGTCATTTTAGCAGAATCATAATAGGAGAAAAATATGAATTACGATACAATTCGTATAATGTTCATCATCATCATCATTTCAGCCGAAAGACGTCCACTGCTGGACATAGGCCTCCCCCAAGTGTCGCCACATTGACCGTGAATATAATGTTAATCTATACTAATATTATAAAGCTGAAGAGTTTGTTTGTTTGTTTGTTTGTTTGAACGCGCTAATCTCAGGAACTACTGGTTCGATTTGAAAAATTATTTTAGTGTTAGATAGCCCATTTATCGAGGAAGGCTATAGGCTACATAACATCACGCTACGACCAATAGGAGCGAAGCATTTATGAAAAAAGATTGCAAAAACGGCGAAAATCCAAACGCAGACGAAGTTGCGCTGGTCAGCTAGTATAATATAATGTTCACAAAGTGACAATTCGTAATAGTAACTGCCAGTGGCGAAGGTTGCATACAACTCGAGTCCTACCGGGTTCCCTTTGAAAAATGGCACAGTCAGTATTCTATAGACTTTCTTCTTTTTTTTATAGATTTTCTTACAAAAATTGACCCTTCGCTACTGGTAACTGCGTGTGTGACCATTTTTGGTTGACGTGATTCATATTATTATGTCGTTTATTCATTTTTCATACTTACTAATTACATTTTTAAATATTTTTATCAACAAAAATTATATAAAAAATATTAAAAAAAAAATAGTAACCCACCGATTTCGGGAACAGCTCTAAGCCCCAGAGAAAGGAACCTCCTAACAATACGCGCCGTGTCCAGGAGTACCGCATTCTGAATCAAGCCCTTGATCCAACTGCCCAACGAGAGCCTCCTCATTGGTCGAGGCTCTTGGCAATTAAGCCATTCGCTGAAACGACTATTGGCACAATGATCGCTGAGCTCATATCCCACATGTCGACAACCTCGCGAGCCAAATCAAGATGCTTGATTTGCTTATCTTATTATGATTCTGAATTTTAGGCCCCCTGCCCCCGTAGCATGACCACCGTAGACAAGGATTTCTTTGACAGAAGAATCGACAAAATTACAGATAGTGCAACGAAATCTGTCATTGTGTCGACACAATCTGTCATTTTGACGATTCTTCCGTCAAAGAAATCCTTGTCTACGGTGGTCATGCTACGGTGGCTGGTCAAGTTATCATATAAGCTCTGTAGCTAATACGTAGTAGTCAATTGGAACGATATATCACTAAATCATTTTAATTAGAATGTTGACATTTCATATCAATCTCATTTTCCTCTTGATAACAAGCAGTATTTAAAACATATCGGTATAAAAAAATGTATTATCGGCCATTCTATTGTAGTGTACAATTAGACTTTGATTTAACCACAGTCCATATAACAGTAAAGTTAAAATCATGTGATTTACAGGAAAATATGTGAACTTTAAATAAATACTGTTGGGTTAGTTGTTAAACGAATAAAAATAACTTTTGTTATTTAAATGCTTTATTGTGGACTCGTAAGCTAACCTATTGCCCTGATACCATAAAATACCAAAATCCTTGATTGCGAAAAAAAAACATGAATTTTTATTAAAAAGGTAAATTCGAAATTTAAATTAAATTAAGAATTTCTCAGCAGTAGCCACGGAGCCTGGATTTGTGCCCGGTTGTTGGCAATAGGGTCGCCCCCTATTACTTGCTGGGACTTAAGTACACCTCTGCTTAACCCTCCGCGGATTACAGGCGTGATGTTATGTTATGTTAGTGGTAAATTCGGTAGATAGCCTTAATTAATTGTTCTTCAACCAGTGTATGACCATATGTATGAATATATTCAAATTGAATATCATATTGATAATTAATAATATGTATAGTCGACCAACTGTGACCATGACTCACCACCGTGACGGTTAAGTTACCATTTTATCCAAGACCATATCCTAGCTATGCAGTCTATCAAACACCGTCTCTCAACATATAGTCGCATACTACTATACATACATACGGTTTAATTCTAGCTTACCGATTTACGTTCTAATATAGTAAAGATCTAAGGCACATTTTCCTTCAGCATTCTTACGAGTTTAACAGTGAAATTATAAATAAAATACCCTTTTGGGCTTCGCCACAGTCGGGTAGAAAACGATGCAACGTTGTAGTGTAGTACTCAAAATGTTCGCATAAGAATATATGTATTTGCTGTAAAGCAATGCATTTATAATTCGGGACTCCGTGAATTGTTGCTTAAGGAAATATTTTAAACAAAACAATGATATGCAAGGAGAAAGTACTCAAATAAAGCCCGTACAAATCAATAAAAGCATTTAACGCTAAACGTTGTTAAACGTTTAATTTCTGACAAATATTTAAAAAATGATGTTTTAACCCTTAAATTGTTTAGTAATTGATGGTGCAATCAGGCCCAAGCGTATGTAAATAAAACGTGTAAAATGTACGTATTATTTGAAGACGAGAGCGACGGGGCCAACGTGACGTCTTCAAAGGCGATGGCTGCCATCGCGCATCTGAACACCAAGATCGAACGCACCAAGGAACTCATACGACTGGAACAGACTATACGTGATGGTGAGTTTTATGTTGATATCTTTTCATATTATTCCTATATATAAAATAGTATTGTGTCCGACGGTTTGACTGAAAAAACTTCGCACAGCCTAGCCTTGGTTCTAGGAGAATGTAAACATGAAAATATAATCCCTCAATTCAGAGGTCTAAGACCTGTTATTTAAGCTAACCCATCTTCTGAAAAGTTTGATACGATCTATCTGAGAAAAAAGTTCTGCGTTAATGGGGCCTTTTTTCTATAATCTAAATTTGCTAAATTCAGGGAACCGCCAAAAACTAGAGAGATTACAGTTTTTCAATAATAAAAAAAAATATTGATACATACATACATTGATACACGAAGACTTCTTGAGTCATCTAAGTAAGAACCGTAGGTTTTTGGTATAAAAGATACATGTAGATGACATGAGAAATGTGATAGATGCATGCGCGTGCACTCAACACTCTCAACCTCATAGACGTTGATTTATTCCATCGTTCTCTGAGTGAGTTCACAAAAAATGCATTGTTTGTGATTTGTTACAAAATTTAATATTATTATTGTGTACACTATCGCATTAGGTAACCCTGTAAAGATAGTCGTAAGATAGAGAAGAAATAAATAAATACATAATAAATGTCATTACTTCCCAGATTTTGATCCCTATTATTGACATTATCGAATGGTGTAATAATACAGTGTGTTTTTTTATTCAAAACGAACGGGCTTCGATTCCTGGCTAGGCAGATTCATTTTCCAAAAATCCAATGATGCAGTTTTAGTTTTCATCAAAATCGGTTCTCCTCATGGTTTTGGATTTGGCCATCCACGCTCACTTAAAAAAATCACCCTGTATACTTTAACACAATATACTTATCTTCCAGACAACGTGAACGAGTACCTGAAACTAGCAGCGAACGCAGACAAACAGCAGCTGCAGCGCATCAAAGCTGTCTTCGAGAAGAAGAACCAGAAGAGTGCGCTGTGCATCGCGCAACTACAGAAGAAGCTGGAGGGGTACAACAAGCGGATTAAGAACTGGGAGGTGAGCTTGGACTCAAAGACGATACCTACTGGCTTTTACTTTTTCTAACGGATTTTTTTTTATTGGTATTTTTACAAGCCCACTGTGTATCAACTGCGGAAAGGCATCTAGATTTATACAATCGTTCCGTGCTTTCATATTTTTGCATCTTTGTATAATAGGTGTAAAACCCTTAACGAAGCCGAAAAGTACTTGTTCTCATCGTCCGTCATTGCAATATTTTTTTTTTGCTCTTCTAGACCATTATTGGGGGTCAAAGTTCCAACTTTTGCAAAAGTTTTTTTTTTTAACACAATATTTTAATGTTATACATTTACTTTCAATACATCCGTGACCCCCGTACTATTCAATGCATTTATCAGCACAATGTTTGAGTGCGTTACGTTGAGTCTTACTTTTATTATTATTTTCCTTTATTCATTTTATATACTTATTTTACATATTTTTAAATATTTCTTTAAAAAAAACTATATAAAAACATTTAAAAATATAAAAAATAGTGGTCCGCCGGTACCGGGAGCAGGGTCCAAGCTACCGGTGGTTAAGGCTCCAGAGACAGGAACCTCCTCACAATACGAGCCGTATCGAGGAGTACTGCCTTCTGAATCAGACCCTTGATCCAACCGCCTAAGGAGAGCCTCTTATTATTATATTTATTTCTTTTTTTATTCCGGCTAAGCTGACAATGCTTGACCAAATAAAAAACAAACATGTGAAAACAGTGAGTTCCAGTGTTAGTTTTATGAGCACAATGTTTTGAGTGCATTACATTGAGTCCTACCGTAAAACGTGATTTTTCACGCCAAAAAAAAGTCTTTTCTCAGCAATATTTTATGCGTAGTGTTTCTTAGTTTGTCGTACAGAATGTTTGGTTGGCGGCTTGTGAACGGTCTGATTACACCTTGTATTTATTCCTGTGGTATGGAATCATAATGGGAGTATGAATTCCACAAGCCTTATAATTCGGAGCAAGACCTTGTATAAAACCGAATTATATCTGTCTATACCAAAATCAGGTGAACGTCGCGAGTTTCTTTATAACTAATTTTTCATATCTTCTTTGAGAAATACAAACTTATTTTTGCTGTTTGCCGATGAAATCGGGATAAATATTTACGCATGAAAACCCTTCATGCGGAACCCTTCATGCCATTCGCCGTTTTAATTTGTGCCGGCTGGATTTAAGTCATATTTAAATAACGCCAAACTTCATCAATGCTAGCTTGATGTCCTAAGTTTCCGCAATTATTTTTAGTTCACGATTAATACTCTCGAACACTGTAAGACGTAATAGATTTTAACTTTAGTGTGAAGTTCTTTGCCTCGCAGCAACATGGGACGAGCGGGCAGGCGCATCGGCAGCCCAGGGAGGTGTTGCGGGATATGGGACAAGGGTTGAAGTGAGTGCATTTTTTGTAATACAAGGTATATTTTTATTATTTTTTATTTGATCATCAACTAACACTACATAAAGATGACTTAAAAGAGACTTTATCCTTTCTAAAGAAAATGATGGGACATCTCTTAGCTGCCACGGTTTATTCTAATTACTTTATTTTTTCATTGTTGTTTTTATCTTTAACTCCGGACGCTCTTAATGTGCACGTCTTTCTACATCGTTCTCACATATATGTATAATCTCAACATGAAAGCTGTAACCAACATTTTGTTAGAATATTGTGATTTAAAAGAGTGTCCATGGAGTTTCTTGCCCATTCTTCTCCATAGAGATCTACGCTAGGGAATGGGCAACTACCTAGTACCGAGTACTTTATCAAGTTATTATGCCTTGTGACTGTGACTGTAGCTTCGCTTTTTTTTTGTTTTATTTGAAATTCAAAAGTGCCTGTGATGGTCTAATTGAAATAAATGCTTTGAGTTTGAGATGCAATTAACTTTTAAACATAAGACATGTTCGATGATAGTAATAGAGAAGTATGGAAGAAGAAGACATACTGCGCCGACGCCAATTGAATTGGGACAAGGGCAAGAGAATGATGATGTTCGATGTTGAAGCCTATAAGGATCCCACTTCTGGGAGACAGGCGTCCTCTCTGTGATGGCGAAGGCTGTAATGACCATACGGGCCCAGTTCGGTTGGTAGATATCACATCACTGCGACTTTTTGGTTTTAGGACATACCGGTTGCTGCACAATATTTTCCATCACCGTTTTTAAGAGCAGTGGTGATGAAATAATTCACGCAAAGTAAAATGCCAACCAAGCCAAGTGACCTATGACCTTCAACAGCTCATAAGTCGGTGCCGTTTTCACTGGGCAACCACTAGTCTAACTTAGCAATATGAGCAAGAATATACAGGGTGAAAAACTTTTGCTAGGGAAAGTAAGGTCTAATAATTAGCAAATGACCTCCTCTATTTACTATGGCTTGTCCAGAACCAGTCGCCCTGTATATTTTTATTAGTATAGAGCTCCATGTAAAAACGTACTTTTCAGGCTATTCAAAACTAAATAATTTTTTATGTTCCCAGGAATGTAGGCGGCAACATCCGCGACGGCATCACAGGCCTCGGCGGCAGTGTGATGGCGGCGCCGCGGGAGTTCGCGCATCTGTTCTCCCGCTCCAACCGCTTCGGGTCCGCCGACAACATCGCTCAGCTCGCCGGTCTGTATCTTACACTACTGTTCATGTTCTTAGATATAAGTACGGATATGACGGACACTCTTGTTAGATTCAGTGGATTGTATAGTTGGCTTTTGAAGGGGTCTAATAAAAAGGTTCAGGGGGAGATACTATGACGTCATAAAACAGGAGTAATGCCAGTGTGGGAAAGAGACAGAGCTATACAGGTCGTCTAGCGCCATCTCTTTCCCACACTGGGAATACTCCTGCCTTATTACGTCATGGTAGACCACCTGACCACTTTGTCTAACCAAGACGTGTAGTTTTCATACCAAAAGTTAAACGTTAGCTGTGAAAAAGAAGTATGGCTAGTAGAAATGAGTAAATTAAAAGAATCATAAAAAAAATCGTTTTGACAAAGATTTGAAGTCCGCAAAACATGATTTAAGACGAAAAATCCAAAGATTTTAAATCGTGCATTAGAAAAAGAAACGAATAAATCTTTACCACTTGGAAATCTACTGAATCTAATACATGAGTAAAACTATACACATGTGTCTAGGCTGTGGTCATACTGATAATATTTCACCAGAATAATATAATTTAGTCGTCTATTAAGCGTAACAATGATGTTACTAGTTCCTAATCGTCGGTGTTGCCTTTCTACGTGTGATAGACCTCAGCGTAACTTTATTCTGAAGGTTCACTTTCAAAAGCGAACATCATTGCGTTTGAAATACCAAATTTAATAATATCAGAGGTTGCGTTCGACTCGGGAACAGGGGCTGCGATTCTCCATAAAAATATATTCCCTTTTTTTCTTCCTCAATACTGCCTCTAGGCTAGAGCATTTTTTTTTTCCTAAAATCAAGGTCTATTGTAGACACGTCCCTCTCATTTACTTTTTTTTTCAGCAACTAATAATATGACCCACCAAAACAGACAAGAAATGCTCCATTTTTACGACCGTGATCAGAGGACTACCCACAGATATAGATAGACCTAGATAACGCGAGAGCAACTACTTCGCGTGCCTAGCTTACGTACAAAAATCGTAAGTGGCCAATTTCGCGCTCAGTCTGCATCGGAGCATAGCGCTAGTCGGACGTCAGTGGGCGTCATGGCGGGGGGTACGACGAGGGGGGCGCCGTACGCGGCGGCGTCTTTGAATCGATTTGATTTTCCCATCACTAAATAGTGCTTGTGACGTCATAATAGGTAGTCAAAAAATGGCACGCTTGGTTTTCATACAGATCGTGATACTTGCGTTATCTAGGTCTATCTATATCTGTGGGACTACCAGACAAATTCGAATAGTTTTTAACATAAAATAAATAGATAGGAACCGAGACATACTCTTTCTTTAAATTTAATGTAAAAAATAATTGAATCGACACAGTTTTCGAAAAGAAAAAAAAAATCGATCTCGTCAACTTTTTTGTAATATAATCGGTCTGAGCTGTAGCTGTCCCTATCGCACTCTACGGGGGCAGGCTTGACACAGTGCGACGGCAATAGTTTCTTCAGATACCTGCCTCGCAGGCCCTGTTCCCTCTTAAAGTACAAAAGACATTAGGCACTCTCAGTATGCCCACAGCCTATGTAACGTAGATGTTTGCTGTGTGACACCTGACTTGTAGTCATCACTTTATAAAACGAACAAACAGTACACATCTTTCAATACAAAGTACATTCGACATGATTTTAGGACAAAAAAAAACTAGTTCAAATGAATATAGTATAAAATGAGACAGCTAGATATTATTTCTATTATTTTTCTACACTCTTTTCTTTTGATTTTCGTATTTAATTTTCTTTTTCTACTCTGTCTTAATTTAATGTAAATACAGCCTTTATTGTAGTCAGTACGGCTTTGGTTGTTCGCTTATTATTTATTTAGTTTATTTTCTCGATTTTTATTATTTAGAAAACAGTGAAATTTTCCCTCTTTAAAATTCGAACGACTTGCTTATATCATTGTTTTTCTCAAATATCCATTAAAACATAATTTCAAAAAACATTCTAGTCATACAAAATCCTTTTAAAACGGGTATTATTATAAGCTAAAGGTAAATCAAAATCATATTTCAAATATTCCATTTCATAAAATCATTAAATGTTTCATTTACCTAGGTACTGTTTAATGAAATATGTTTGAACAATATACGTTTATATAATATACAATGTATTTTGTCTCACAGAGAACACGGGTCCTTGTGAGTATATAATAATATGTATATAAGTGTAGACCATCTGTATTTAACTTCATTACATCATGTGTTAGACTTACTACTATTCCAACTAATACTAAAAAAAAAAAATTAAAAAAAAAAACAAACTAAAATCTTCATATAATTAAGGGTTTGGTAAATAACCTAATTGATTATAATGATAACGGTTTACTGACGTATTTATTTTTGCTCACCCGACTAGTTTCGAGCTCGTAACTTCGTTTGAGTTCGACAGTATTCGTGGAAAACCTGTGATATATACGTCAATAAAATCGTAAAAATTAAAAGGTACAATTCGAAGGCGATGGAAAACCGACCTAATCGCTTTGATAGACCGCAGCGTTACGAGTCGATTCCTTGTAACTGTAAGGGTCAGTTTCTACCAAGCGGAGTATCCTCGTGCACTTGTATAAATGCCTGTATCAGTGATAGGCTAGTGGTGTGACCGTCGGACTGCCAAGTCATAGGTCTCGAGTTCGAACCTAAGACACGCACCTCTGATTTTTCGGATTCATGTGCGTATTGTATAACACTTACTTCAGTGAAGGAAAACATCGTGAGGAAACCAAACCAGCATGCCTGAGAGTCATTTCTCGACGGCATGTAAAGCCAAGTTAGAGGCCTATGGGCGGCATAATATAGGTTCTTACCACACGAAAAAGAAGAGTATTGCCTTCTTTATCTTTACATAGTATAAAACGAAGTCGCTCCCGCTATTTGTACGCTTAGATCTTTTAAACTACGCAACGGATTTGAACGCAGCAATAGATAGAGTGATTCAAGAGGGAGGTTTATATGTATATTGCACCCTTGCGAAGCCAGGGCGGGTCGCTACTTAAGTATCAAATTCGACGAAGACATTGAGCGTGTCCTCGCGTGCTCGAGGTTGCGCGAATGCCCAATTTTATACTTTAAAGGCAATACTGATACAGTTATTTATTAAAACTGCATGAGGATTCTTCCGCTTGGCAAAAACTGACCCAAAGAAACGCTACAGTCGATGTGGCCACATTGCCACTGCCTGATCCCGTTTTCGTAGCCTTACATAGAAACAAGAAACCAGTACGAACGCTGTGGTCTGTCATTACGATTTAGACGCTTTGTTTTGCATTTAAATGCCTTTGAAAAGTGATAATAATATAAAAAATAAACTAACTGTTAATCTAACCTTAAATGTTTTGCCAAAATGTCTAAGCAATTGAGATAATCATCAAGTCTTAATGCTTACCGTTATTTACTCGTACGTCCCTATGTAGTTACTTCTAGACAAACGTATTATAGACCTACCTGTGTAATTATGTCGTATTTAGTGTACCTGTAAGTAGGAAGTATATAGAAATTACTAGTTGCACATCCGTTCAATTATTTAGTTACATACTGTTGTAGATGCACGTGTTATTACTGGTATAGTAGTTAGGATGATGTTGGGAAACACAATTCCAGGCTTTTCTATATAATGTTAGAAGGAGACTACAATTTATATGAATTTGTAATTTAAGAAAAAGATCAGCTGTTCACAAACTCAGTATACAGGGTGTAAACGGACCCTTCACGAAGCCGTCAACCAAGCATTCTGTACATCAAACTAAAGTAACTATACGCAAAAATTATTGCTGGGAAACGACTTTTTTTTTTGGGGGGGGAAATCACGTTTTACGGTAGGACTCAATGTAACGCACGCAAAACATTTTGCTGATGAATGGATTGAATAGTACAGGGGTCGTGGAGGTGTTTAAAGTAAAAAGCTTACATTAATAACAAGTATTAAAAAAAAACTCGTCTAAAAGTTGGAATTTTGACCCCCAAAATCTCCGTAAGTAAAAGGTTCCCAGGTATGGTCTAGAACAAAAAAATTATCGCAATAACGAGGAGAACAGGTGCATTTCGGTTTCGTTAAGGGCATTTTTACAGTCTTTATTTCTTTATTGTAATCAACACAACACATTTATTATTGCGAATCAGAACTCCATCCATATATTTTGCGAAACAATAAAGTATTATATCATATACAGGCCCCCAAGATACAGGTGCGACCTGGTAGGTTAAGAAAATGTTTCTAACAATGGTTTAATAAATTTATTCTTATTCTTATATCAAACAAATATAATACGCAAACAAATCTAATCCGTAATTTCAAAATAAATTAAAACAAAAACGTAAATAACCCTATTCAGATCTCCTTACACAATAATATTTAAATTAAAAACAAAAGACGTCTGCCACAGACAATACCACTCTGTGTACCAGTGGCGAAGGTTCCATAGAACTCGATTCCTACCGGCTTCTCTTTGAAATATGGCACAGTCAGTATTCTATAGACAAATAATATAATCACATTAAAGATATGTACTCCGGCTTACCTCTTACAAAAATTGGCCCTTTGCTACTGCTGTGTACTAAATTTGTATGTATGTACGCACTTATTATACTCATGGTCAAAGTAAGATAAAGGCTGAATAATCCATCACGCGCCAACAGCAACTACTATGAATTGTCACTTAAATTTAACTTATCCAAGAAGAATTTGGGTGATTTTTAGAACAAATTACTATTAAACAAGTAAAAAAAACATTAAGTAAACACAGTTTTGGAGGTATATTACATGACATACATACATACATACACTAAAACATTACCCTCCTTCTGCGTAAGTCAGGTACAAAATAAGTGAACGGATTTAATCGCGTAAAAGAGGAGAGTTAGCTTAGTTTTGTCAATGTTATCTTGTTATGAGTGTATATTAAAACTGATTGTGTTTCATATTGCGTTGTTGTTAGTGACATATTGATCTTCCTAAAAAGATAAAACTTTATGACTATGCTGTGAATATTTAACGTTGTGAAGTCGGTACAAATTGATAGTAGCTGATCGGAGAACAAAAAATACTTTTAGAAGCAATCATAAGTCTCGCGTCTCTGTCTAAATCGAAACTGTAATAATTATTATTTTTGATAGCCTACATTGTGTCCCACTGCTGGGCAAAGGCCTCCCCTTTCTCCCTCCAAACCTCTCTGTTCCGTGCAATTTCTGGCCACGTTTACCCTGCCGAACACGATCAGATCGTCACAACACCTTCGTCGGCGATGTCCACCCTCAGGTGTCCAGTGAGTGACGATCTTTGCCCACCTGTCCGGGTGCATCCGTACGACATGACCAGCCCACTCCCACTTTAGCTTGGTCGTTATTATATTCATTCTAAATGCTTTATATACGAACGCAAAATACGCGCTTTGGACGTGGAGTTGCGGACACCAGCTCGTTATACAATACAATGCTTTATATAAGGTCTTACCAGTCGCTCGCGGCCTACCAACATGACGTGATCTGCCATAATCTCTTGATTAAAAAAATAATAACCTTGACTGATAGTCACCATCTAAACGCTGATAAAGATGTACGTTTTTATCTTATTAAAGGATTCAAACACATCTATAAAACAGCAAAACAATGAATGTATGAAATTGCAATGCAATGAATGAATACGCAATATCTAGACATGTAAAAAACCTGTATGACTAATTCACTGCCTGCCTACCTGACGTACTCGCCGTAAATAAATTATCACTCGCTATCGCTAAACAGTTTAACAGCATATAGTATCGCTCATCGCTATATCGTAATCTCTAATAGACAATAGTTATACAAAACTGTCAGTTCAGTTACGGAGTCAGAGCGAAGCGGATGTGTGATGCTGTTTAATAAGTGCAAGAAATGTCGCAAAAAATGTAAATATACATGGTTTTTTTTTCCTCTTCTTTGTGCATAACATGATGTCATTCTGTGACTTAGATTTGTGTTCGTGTGTTGAGTAATTTGACTACAATTATGTAGGAGTAATATTTTTATGTGTGATTATTTCAATGTGTATAAATAATGGAGTTTGACGTCGGTAGTAATTTATTGAAGTAGTATTCGGTGTCTAGACGTAGAGAACTGGTAACTAATTTATCTAGTAACAGTTTTGTAAAATTATCTTTTTTTTCACCGTAGTCGAGGGGTAACGACTATAAAATAGTTGTGGGAATTCCCTAAAAATATGTGTTTGGTGTTTTGATTAAAAAAATGGTTTTTAATTTATTTATATAAACTTTTATAAAAACTTCTAGTAGATAATTGAAGGAATACCTTAAAAATCTAACTATAATTTAATTATTTGATTATTTTATACCGTAATTAGTGACACCCAAACAACACCCTTTTGTAGCATAGTCTAAAATGTACATGTTTTTAATCTATGATATTCACGTCCCCATTTTTTACATATACCTCGAAACCAACAGAAACTTACTTCCATACTATACATAAGTAGCAGTAGGCACTAGCGTTAAATACATACTTATTATACTAAGTAAATCACAGACCACATAGTACTCACACCATTTGTCTAGTAAATTGCTGTGAACCCTGCTTGTCATTTAGCCTACACACACGGAGTAGTGAGCTAATGGACTGTTAATGCGCGAGCCGCGATTTGTGATTTGTGCATAAAAAAATAAATTGCCTATAAGAAAATAAAACAATACAATGTTGTTTTAAGCTTTCACGGTTTACAACTAAACTTGTACTGTCACTTACGGGATACAATGAACAATCACGGAAGATATCCCGTAAGTGACAGTACAAGTTTAATACAATGTTGTTTATGCTATAGTAATAATCCATGTTTACAATTATTGCAATACTATTTCTAATCGACGTAATCACACACATTAGCACTCCATTAGCACATTACTCCGTGTCAATATACAACTGTCAATTTGTGTTGCTTATCATGCCGTGTCCTTTTGCACGCCAGCGCCTCCTCACGCGGAGTTACGAGGTAAATAAACGTTTTTATATAAAATACGTTATGTACAAAGGTAAATATATACATGTAAGTGCAGTCAACAATAGATTAACTGCTGTAGCTAATCACTTGTGTTGAAATCTGAACATGAAGTTGACTTTATTGTCTAAATGCTCTAGAAAACAAGTATGCAGTTATATCTATGCAAATATAATTACTTGGAAGGTCCTTTCAAGGCTCAAGTTACTATAAGATATTTAAGCATAATCAATGTTCCCACTGCTGGGACACAGGCCTCCTTTCTATAAGAAAGATTGGGTGCCACCACACGGGCCCAGTGTGGGCTTTTATAATTTCTCTCAAAGTAAAGCTATTACTTATAAGTTGAATAAGCCTTTTGCTTTCATCTAGTTTCACTAAAACACAAATTAGCAAAAGCTTTCCGTAATAATTGGCACAGTTTTTATGTTTATACGTAATTCTTTGCAGAACTAAATATACTAACTTATTTTTAGTTTCGCTAATTTAATGAATAACGGGTGTTTGAATATTAAACTTATTAATGAGATTTATAGGTAGGGTAGGTTTCTTAGAATTAAGAGTTTTGTATTTTTATGTCCCACCAAATATCACATGTTTTTCACCATTTCATTTTATAAACAATCCTTGTCTATTTCACATGAACACATAATTTCAGCCTAAGGACGTTGATATTTTGTATGATATCACTCCATTTCTATACCAGACAATTTATTTTAAAAGTCACAACCTTGACCTTTCTTTAGCCAATGTTTCCAATCCTCTAATATTTTAGAATGCCACTAAGATTTTCACAGCCATATTTTATTATATCTTACCTAGATAACACTCTAAATCACTCTTATAGTAAGTCTGTTATTGACCAAACCTTTGGCACAATTCTTGAAATATATTTTCCCTACCTATTCACATATCTTTAATAAATCTTTCCCAGTTTTCCTTTTCATCGTCTTTGTATCTCTCAGCCTGAAATAGACCTTATATTTATTTAAAAACCTTATAAAACAAACTATAAAAAACATGGGCGTTGAAGCTAGAACGCAGCCGACCGCAATATCTGTTAGTAACCGATTTTTGACCAAGCAACGTTTAGTGTATGACCGATGTTTGTTCGAAGTCTGCATTAATATTCGGTCTGGTACTGACAAACGGCAGCACATCAATCTGTCAAATTTCTTTAATAGATTTTTAACTTTTTCTCTAAAGCATTAGGTTCAAGCTCGATTGGAAAAAATTGACAGTTTAAGGTAGCTTGATGTGCTGGCGTTTGTACAAATCGATTGCAGACTGACTGCGGATATTGGATACTGACAGATACTTCAGTACATTATACATCAGAGTCCAGTATCCCCAGTGAGTCCGAAATCTGCCACTGGTTTAACAGAACCTTAATGTAGACCTCCGACAAAAATCGGTTACTTTTACGAATCTTTGAAGATATTGTAATCCCTGCGGTCGTTTGCGTTCTCCCTCTCATCCCATGTTACCATAACCGCCATGTATTGAGTATTCCTACAACGTGGTAGCGAACGCGTCATCGGAAGGCTCTCGTGCGTCCGAGGCAGGGGAAGCGGCGGCGCCGCGGGGCTCCACGTTACCAAGGGCTGCGACGTCACCTGCGCCCAAGTACTCGCCAGAGGCATCGCCCAGCTCGTCGGTGACCAGTGAGGGGGCGCCGTGAGTACACAGTTCTATTTATTCAAATTTCGAGTGAATAAGGGAATTCGAGGGGATAGAACATTGGTTGATCAAAGTTGGTCGCTGGATCTCCGGCGATGGTTACAACGACATGGTACAAAGTGGCAGTTATGCTACTTATGTAGCTATTGTTGTTATTGTTTATAAGTAAATACTACAGGGGGTTACTATAACGTCTTAAAAAGAAAATTTTATATTGTATTCAATTTGTATTATTTGATTATTAAGATTTGAGAAGTTTATGTTGTTGTCTTATGGTGAATGCTGTGTATATCTATAATAGGCCTACATACCAGTACCGTTATGTTTTTTTTAGTTGTAGCCACCAGGTCTGTGTTATCCCACTGCAGAATTAAGGATTTTTTTAAATTTATTTTTACTCTTATGTAACGAAAAGTATGTTATTTGTTCCAAAACGATTAAGGAAATAGTTTATCTTTGTCGGGTTACAGGAACGAGGAAAATACCAGTACAATATTGATAAAAAAAAATTCGCCCATATTTCTCTCTGGGCCAGTTGGCAGAGTTCTATTGGCTCTTGAACGAATGCGTCGCAGCAATCTTATCGATGTAACCAATAAACAGTTCTGACTTTTTGACCAATGTCAGCGGAGACCAGCCATCGTCACGGGGGATATTATAGTGCACATGCGTGTGCGCAAACACGGGTACACTCTCTCTTCCCTCATAAACCACCAACCAGTAGTACAACGGCATAATACCACGCCTGTAATCTCCGAAGGGTTAGGCAAAGGTGTAACTGTAAACACTAGTGAAAAAATGGACAGAAATCATGTGATGTTGGTCTACAGGTACCCAGCGCAGCCCGGTTCAAATAACATTTCGGAGACGACGTTTACGTTGAAGCCGATACTGAACGAGCTGCGCGAGCGCAGGGAGGATTTCGAACGGTTATCTGAGAAGTTAGATGCACTGAAGGTATGATATTCCTTATGTTTTTTCCTTCTCGAAGTGTCTTTCTGTGAATTAACTAATTTTAATTCGGAGGTGGCATTGAAGCACCGTGAGTTTTGTGGAGTTTGTGTGTATGGAATCTGAGCACAACTTCAAAAACCGGCCAAGTGCGAGTCGGACTCGCGCATGTAGGTTTCTGTACCATCCACAGATATAGATAGACCTAGATAACGCGAGAGCAACTACTTCGCAAGCCTAGCTTACGTACAAAAATCGTAAGTGGCCAATTTCGCGCTCAGTCTGCATCGGATAGCGCTAGTCGGACGTCAGTGGGCGTCATGGCGGGGGGTAGGACGAGGGGGGCGCCGTACGCGGCGGCGTCTTTGAATCGATTTGATTTTCCCATCACTAAATAGTGCTTGTGACGTCATAATAGGTAGTCAAAAAATGGCACGCTTGGTTTTCATACAGATCGTGATACTTGCGTTATCTAGGTCTATCTATATCTGTGGTACCATCATAGTAGGGGAGCCCCCTTTAATTTTTATTAATTGTTATAGCGGCAACAGAAATACATATTCTGTGAAAATGTCAACTGTCTACCTATTACGGATCATGAGATACAGCCCGCTGAAAACAGACGGACGGACCGATAGCGGAGGCTTAGTAGTAGGGTACCGTTCGTTACCCTTCAGGTACAGAAGAATGATCGACACCGAAGCCTTCTTATAACACTTCATTTGCACATCGAGGGCCCCAGTTTGATGGTAACAATGACCCGCTATACATAACTCTGAACCCCCAAAAACCCTCTTCAACGAAGGTATATTCCACCTTATTCACCGGCCAATGAAAGTCCTTGAAAAATATTCTCAAGAGCTTTGCATTACGCTTCTTAAATCATGACCAGAGGAGCTCGTGGCTAAAAACATAATAACAACCGCTCGGATCAATCTTCATGTTAAGCCGCGCTTGCCAAGGTTGGTCTGCGGAGATGAGTGACCACCCATTACATACCGAGTTTTCTCTGTGCATCGGAAAGCACGTTAAACCGTTAGTCCCGGCTGTCTTTTGTAGATCTTTGACAGTCGTTACAAGTAGTCAGTGGCCCGAAAGTCTGACAACCAGTCTTACCAAGGGGTATCGTATTACCCAGTACTTACTGGGTTGTGGAGGTCAGATAGGGAGTCGCTCCATGTAAAATACTGACATTCAGCTGCATCCGATTTGACTGGAAGTCAACCCCAACATAGTTGCGTAAAGGCTAGGCAGACGATAATCTTAAAATCATCAGAAGCCGAATGAAAAAAATACAATGTTGCTATTAATAGCGGCTTGATTATCCAACTGACTATGGCTATTTTTCCGAAGCTGACTAAGTTTTTTAATTGTATTATTCCAGAACCTGTCACAAGAGGTGTCGTTCCTGTCGGCCGCATTACAGGAGGAGCGCTTCAAGACTGAGCGACTGGAGGAACAAATCAATGATCTCACTGAACTACACCAAAATGAGGTAACATTCACATACCATTAAATAAAAACATCATCATCATTCTTCTGCCCTTATTCTGGTCGGCACAGCATGTCTTCGACTTCCATACTTCTCTATTACACCTCATCTCAGCAGTCACCTCCTTTCTTGCCATATCATCCTTCACACAGTCCATCCATCGTTTCTTTGGTCTTCCTCTACTCTTATAGCCATCTACATTCATACTCAACATTTTCTTCACCACGATAACCGATTACCACACAACCTATCAATCACCGGCGCCACTTTCAGACTTCCTCTTATGTACTAATTCCTTATTTTATCCATTCTCGTTACACCACATATCCCGCTTAGCATTCTCATCTCAACCACATGCAATTGCCTTTCATTCATCCCGTTTGTGGCCCAACATTCGAGTCCATACAAGACAGCAGATTTAACCATGGTTTTACAAATCTAAATAAAAAATCAATTTGAAGGATTTTAACAAAATTATCGCCTAAAATGGTTACAATACCACTAAGTTTGTGTGCGGAGCATGTCATTTTAGCTAATGGGAAATCTCAACCAGCACATGACTTGTATACATAACACACTATTATGTTCATCTTTCTGTGTCGTCTAAAATCCTTGCAGACGGTTAGAATGTTCTTTTTTCTCGAGTGCAATAAAATTTTGTCACACTAATTAGCCGCAGGTATGAAAACTGCATAATTATGTTGAGTTTCTATTGTCCTTGTTCGTTTCGCTGCTATTGTAATTGGTGTAAAACAGTATTTGTTTCCAATGTCAGATGTTGCATTCAAGGGTATGCATGACACTCTAAATAACGCGTCAAAACAATAAGGCACTTGTAGTTATAATCACTGACGGCACGGTTGGCGCAGTGGCTGAGCGATTGACTGCTGCGTTGCGTGTCGCGGGTTCAATCCCCGCACGAAATAAATATTTGTATGGCCTACAAATCCGGGTCTGGCTGTTTGTGTATGTGAGTTTAAATATTTGTAAACGCACCCACGATACAGGAAATACAGGGAACAGGAGAAATTTCTAGTGTGGGGCAACGTTTTTTTAAAAGATAAATAAAAAATTGATTCTCTCGCGTTTACATCCGCAAGTTTTGTTACAACAAGATATGTTTGCAACAACTCTTGTCAAGAAGATGTTATGTATAATGTGTATTCAGACATGTTTTCACAAGTTTTGTATGTATACAATTAGTTTTCAAAAATAGTAGGCAGCAAAACTTGTACCATGTTTTATTTTAGTTTGGGTGTAAATGTCGGGGTTACAAACTGTACCTTTTTTTTACCTTCTTTATTTTGAACTAGCTGTTGCCCGAGAGAGAGAGAGAGAATAATCTCTCTGTACTAGAGAGCAGCGGTGGCCCAGTGGTGGCGGTCGCGACTTACGAGCAGTAAGTCGTGGGTTCGAACCCAGGCAGGCCTTACTTTTGTTTAATTTATTTCATCACCACACTCTCTCAAAACGGTGAAGGAAAACATCGTGAGGAAACCGGCACGTCCTAGAACCAAAAATTCGAAAACAAGTGACATCTACCAATCCGCACTGGCTCCGCGTGATGGATTTATAGCCCATACCCTCTCATAGAGAGGAGGCCTGTGTGTTTCAGCAGTGGGAACATTATAGGCTGATTATTATGCTTATGTTGCCCGCGAACTATGTCGGCGTGAAATTATTATAAAATTCTTACTTCCCTATTTGAATCAGATTTTCTTAATAATTTTGTGTTTTCACGTCGGTGTCCCTTCCACCCTGTATACTTATACAACATTAGTTTTAGTATATGCGAAACCTGATACACGTGTCGAGTATTTTTATGTAAAGAATCTATCTACAAAACTTCAAAACTGTATCATGAAAAATCTCAAAGTTATAAGCTTGTTCTGTTAGTAACAGAACAAGCTTATAACTTTGTGATTTTTACTACTTTGCCGCAAAAAAACGTGGTCACCACGCAGCGCGCACCTCCAGCGTCGTCTTTAGCTCATTGATAATAATAATTTGGCAGTAGGTACCTAAATTATTCCGATAGGTACTCAAAGTCGCTCGGTGTTCAATTTTTAACTTTTTAAATATTTTTGGGAAAAAATATAACATGGTTTAAAAATGATTGGAATCGATTCAGTTACTTATTCTGAACAAACTATATTCAGGTTTCGCATATACTAAAAATAATGTTTTATATGCATTCAGTAAAAAGCTGTTATTTTAAAATGACAAACAGACACTTCAATTTTATTTATCTGTATAAATAAACTCGCCCCCTATTACATGAAAGTCAACCAGAACTGTCGAAATCTATGTATATCTATCTACGTCTGCCTAGCCCTTCGGGGTAATTCTTTCATGATATTAGTTAAATAGTTATATTAAACTTTGTTATCTTTTATATTGTAGGTGGAGAACCTGAAGCAAGCTTTAACGGACGTAGAAGAGAAAGTGCAGTACCAGAGCGAGGAGCGAATACGAGATATACACGAAGCGCTCGACCTCTGTCAGACTAAAGTGAGTAAAAAAAACATTCATATAACGGAGGAAGGAAATACATGGTATAAGGAGCATTGTAATACAGCTTTGTACCAGGGATTCAGTATATCTTTATTTTTATTTTGGAAAATCATCAAATGACCCCCCCCCCCCCCGCTCTGGGCGGAGCGGAAGGGAGTGTCAGACTCATGTTCCTTCTTTGCCCTTTGTGTTCCAGGGCCGCGGTATCTCTTTCGAACAGTCCCGCAGCCCAAAAGAATACATTGTTTCATACATGGTTTGAACTTACGGCTTCTCGTTTACTGACCAAAGACGATAGACATTGTGCCAAGCTTGCTATATTCAGTATATCTAGTATTATGTACTCAATCCCTGGTAAAAGGTTTTGTCCCACCAGAGGAGATGCCTTACAGAGTTCTCTGATGGTGTGTGACAGTGGCTGATCGACCAGTTTTTAACCTTATTACTTAGGTTCTAAGGTTGAAAAGTGGCAGTCCCTCGGTGCACTCGGTAGTTTATGTACCTATTGGCCTAGCTCTGTTCTATCTCCTACTTGTATATTATTATTTCCTGATTGATTTCATTGCGGGATCTAAGACACTTGAATTATTTTTCCGCGACTCGTCGAGCTTTATCGCGCTTTTTTGGTGGTTGGAAATAGTGTGACTGGTTTGTCCAAGGCCTGTGTATCAGCAGTACAGCACTCACGGGTCGATTATGGTATATAGTTTATGCCCGCGGCTTCGCCCGCGTGGAGTTTGGTAATGTCCCACGGGATCGTACTACCGGGATAAAAAGTATCCTATGTGTTAATCCAGGTTATGAACAGTCTTTGTGCCAAATTTCATCCAAATCCGGTCAGTCGTTTTTGCGTGAAAGAAGAACAAACATCCATCCATTCTCACAAACTTTTCGCATTTATAATATTAGTAGGATGGTTGAAGTTACGACAGCTAGCTTACATGGTGCATCAAAGTCTCAAGAGGAACACTTCATTACTTTATTCAGTATTATTCTAATCTCGATATTTGAACAAACTGAACTCCTCTCAGATCAGCAAGCTGGAGCAGTGGATGGCAGGCGGCGGCGGCGGCGGGGGTGGCGGGGGCGGCGCGGGGGACGCGGGCGCAGGGGGCGCGCTGCCGCCGCGCCTGCTGCTCGTCAAGCTGCTCAACGTGGCGCTCACGCTGCTGCAGCTGGCCTTGCTGCTGGTCGCTACCGTAGCTGGCGTCGCTATGCCTTTTCTGCGTACTAGGTGAGTCACAGTGAACTGATTTATTTGCCATCTTTGTGACACTATGGGGGCAAAAGATGACAAACTCTTTTCACGATCAAAAGTGTTTATTATTATTATTTATTTATTTACCACTAATTATAGCAACATCATTAACTTAAAACTACTCTACTGCTCTCCTCTCTCTCTCTCTACTGTTTTCTACTACTTTTTACTTTAATTTATTTATCATCTTTTGCTCCCATCATTAGACATAGGACATCTTCTTGCTCTTCCTGATGTTACTTAGGGTCGGCTCAACACGTTTTATTCTTCCACTCTGGGTGGAGTGACTGGGGAATCAGCCATCTTTCAGGCTTTTATTTAGTTATTCAGGTGTTTACATGATTGAGTTATGCAATCAGCGTTACTTTGCGAAATAAATATTATGCGATATATTTTTTTAGTTCCGGCAAAACTACATAGATCCCACACTGTAGCACCGCCCTCTCACCCCACAAAAATATACACATGCACGCAAAATGCGTATGTGATTTGTTTTGTAATGTTAATTACTTCGTCGCATAGTTCTGTGTAAATTCAGGGACTTATAACTTACATACAGATGTGTTGCTAGAGAGTTTGTTCCACCATTTCTCAATCATCATTTTTCAAAATATTACTCGTGAATTTAACTAATCTATTATCTATTTAATAAAATTAGGTCCCAATCTTTTATTAAAAAACCATCGCAATTAACACTTAACAATACCATTCCCTAACCTTCCAGAGTGCGCGTCCTAACAACGAGTCTAGCAGTAATGGTCGGCGTGATGGTACTGAAGCAGTGGCCGGAAGTGACGCAGCTGTCCGAACACCTGGTGCGACGGCTCAAGGAGTACCTGCTCGACAAGCATCACGACAGGTAATGTGCGGGGGGGCAGCGCTGGGGGCTGTGGGGGCGGCGGTAGGGGTCAGACTTTAAGACAGATACAGAGAATCTAGGACTATTTTATTTGATGTTGCTTTAATTAATTCACAAAAAAAAATAGGAAATGAAGTTCTGGGAATATCTTGTAAAAGTTCTCTTCCAAAGGCCACTGCACCGCAATGTCACAACTAGTTTCTATGTTACCCTTTAAAAACGATGACAGAGGACGAAGCTGCCATATATTCCATAGAAGGCGACAATGCCGCATGTCAGCGAATTAGTCCGGTTTAGCAGAAGCCAGCCTCATAGGTTGACTTGCGAGACGCCATTGCCAAACAAAAGCATGTCAGCGTTTTCACAGAATAACATAGGAGTCAGTCATTTTCGGAAGAGGACATTATCCAAGAAAGCACATACTCCTGAGTCCACTGAGGGGCGTCCACTTTTCAACCTTATTAGTTAATACATAAGGGTGAAAAGTGGCAGACCCTCAGTGGACTCGGGAGCACTGTTAGATTCAGAACGCTAAAGGAAGAGAGTTGAAAATCCAGTGATCAGTAAATAGTACCCATGCGTACGAAGTGTTAAAGTGGAAGGGTCAAGGTAGCCTACGAAATTCATATTTTCTTACGTTTTTTGCAATTTGCAGGTCAATGTTAAGTTGTATGTTGATGAAAATATGATTCGCGTCTGTCACACATTCGTAGTTACATAATTGATCCCCACGTCCCTACGTCCATTTAATCCCATTTATTAACTATTTCATGAAAAAATCATTCAATAAAGTTAAATAAACTTAGGGATGTGTAACAAAATTTGAATTTCGCGAACTACCCTGGCGGTTCCACCTTAATCAACCAGATTGCGCAATCAAGTACTGATGCATTATCAAAATCCGACATGCTATTCAAATTTCTCTTAGAAGTATAAGAACCTACCAACCTGCCCCCACATAGCAGTATTATACAGTTAAACACAAATCCTACAAGCCCAGTGTGAGAGGTGGAGTAGTAAACCAGAGGTTACGTATGAGCCGGTCCAGTCTAGCGTAAACGTTGAGCGTTACTTAGAGAATAAAACGATTCTAATTGAAAGTATATAGGCAAATATTAGTACATGCTGGTGTTTGGACACTGAGAGTGTACTACAAATTTTGTTTTTCATCCGCCTTGTTTTCTCTTATAAAATATGCTAATAGAAGTTCTAAAAAAATCATAAACGGACTTCTCAATTTTGAATTGTCTTATGTTTTGTATAATAAACACTAGATTTCGACAGGGAATTCTATTTTTTTTTAAACGTTGCCCTGCTAAGAATTTCTCCTGTATCTCGCATACACAAACTTTTTAGTCAGACCCGGGACAAGTATGTAGAATACAAATATTTGTTTCGTGCTGGAATCGAAGACGTAGCGCAGCAGCCAATCGCTCAGCCACTGCGCCAACTGTGTACGTACGACGGCCAATCAAGCTATACAAAACCAGTTTATGCGGATCTCTCATTTTATGGGAAATCTATACAAAGCGAGGTCAGATTATACTGGAAATGTACAGCTTCATGTGCCGCCGTGTGTATATGCTTTGGTGCTAGTCATTGAATCAAGTTTTGATTTTAATTCTACAATAGTCCATAAGCCCCGATCCTTGGTAGTATTTACTAAACCACAATTAAGTCTTCAATTGTGTATAGTCCGCCACGAGAAGTTATAAATTTTGTAAACACATTCAGGGGTTCGCAACCTTAGAAAACTAACTGATTAGAAACAAGAAAATCAACAATAACAAACAATATAACATAATCCGCGAAAACAGTACAAACTTACTTCAAAAAATGTATACCTTCCATGTGTCAGACGCGTTCCAGTAGCACAAAACATTCGACGACAGCGCTTTATATCGCTAAAATGTAACCCGACCAAGTGAAATTGCTCGTTAATTTCGTATTACACGTATGTTACTTTGAGTTGATTGAATTTGTGATTATTTGTTGTTGATTGAATTGTCGCTATGTAACTTGGTAGAAGTTCTTTATTTACAAAATTTATAGCTTCTCGTGACGGAGACTTTAGTGAATTCCGATAACCTGGAAGATCGATTTTTTTTTCTCGAATAAGATAGAAATCTGTAGTTTCAAATTGATTTGATTCGCGTCAGAGAGCGTGTAGTTTCAGATAGTCCAGTCACTTAAGCAAAAAAAGGGGTCAACCTTGGAATGAGAGATAATAAGGTGTAAACTCGTATACAGCTTCATTTTGGTGTTCTAAAAGTTGTTTCAAAAGTCTCATAAAGCCTCGTGTCTGCGTCGTAAGTTATTCAAGGTCAAACTTCACAAAAATCAGTTTTTCGCGATTATCTCGGTTTATAAGACTTGACTTGTCTCGGTTTCCAAACATCAGTTATAATGAAAGTCGTAGTTAATATTCAATACAGTTTTCTATTATTTTCAACAAGCTATTGTACTGTAGTCACTTCACAATATTACTATATATAAGCTTTGTTATGTACTATACGTGAATGTATGTATTATAGGCAAAAAGCATCTTTTAGAGAGATGGGGCATACTACAGAGATTTTGTACCAATTGAGATATTTTTTTCGATTTTTATCACATAATATTGGGTTACCTTGTTTTCTTAAGTATTTTAAGTGAAAGTTATACGTTAATTGACATTTAATTTAATCAACAAATAGAATTGCTGCATCAGTCTAAAGGATGCTAAAATCATATCAATATAATATTATGTATACCAGATATTACATGTAATGTTTTATATAAACGAAACATTATGTTGCCAGCAATAAGAATGTAAAAAAAATATATATATTAATTTGTACTTTTTATATATAGACGGACGAAATTGCAATACTCTTTACTTGTATTTATTTATTTTGCTTTAGTTATAATTATTTTTGTTTAATTTCCTTTTCTTTTTGTCCACTGCAGGTATGAATGCAAGTCATTATGTGGTTGATTTTGTCAGAATCAGCATCGCTAGTGGAATTTTAGGTGATATTGCAATTCTGTCCTGGGACACTGCGTTAATGTATGTGCGTCGACCGCGTTGAGGTAAATACTGCTTAGTTAAACTAACAATATTGGTATATGGGATAATATTAGCGTATAACTTCCCACTGATGGGACAAGGCCTCGTCTCCATGTGAGGAACTTGGCCACGTTTGTGGATGAGACGAGTCTTCGGATTTCAGGACATGCCAGATGTTTCACCAGGTATATGGTGTACTAAAAGACATGTACATGACATATAGGTGTCTTGCACTACTACTAGTGGTTAGGAATCTTGTAAAATGTTCATGAATTGCCAAATGAATGTCATTTCTGGTGGATTTAGAACTACGATTCGTTTGTCCGTTCGAATGAACTGAAGAGTTTAAAATATCAAGTGTTAGATTAACTAAGCAGTTAATATAATTTACTTTGTGCACGATGGCGTGAGTTGATAAATAACGAAGATTTTAATGCTTAATGGTTAAACTTAATAATTCAATGATGACCTAGTTTTGTAAATACAAGATGTTTCTGTTTCTCTTACAAGGCTCCCTCACAGTTCAGATTCAATTGTACAAAATCGAATCTTAGATTGTTACATTACAGGCGAATAGATTCGGAGAGGGAGCGTTCATAGATAGTTTATATTCCGAGATATACATAATAAAATGTGGTTTAGTATTATTGACTTATTCTAGATTCTATTGTCATGTTTGTTTCTTTGTTGCAAAGGTTACAAAGTTTACTAATTAAGCAATATTGTTATACTCACAGTTAGTAGGCTCTCTGTTAAAGTAGTTCATTATTACATATTGTTATAATACAAGGTCAAATTGAATTGGCTAGTGAGACTCAAATGACGTAATGAGTAACGTTATCTAAACATGATCGATTCCCAGATTGGACAAAGTGTTAATGAGTTTTTTTTTAGATTTGTGCCCGTTTGATGGTAATAGGTTCACACCTATTACATGGAACTTAAACATAATTGTCGTAATATTGATGTACTATAGGGTAAACCTCTGCCTAAGCTTTCGGGGATTACAGCCGTGATGATAACGTCTGACGAGTTTCTCTAGCTAGTTAAACTTAACCCTGTATATCGTATCAACTCACGCGTCGCGCCGTGGTGTAAGTATACTTATTACAGTGATATTTCTTTATTATTATAATTTAAGTGTATATTGAAGTGGTCGCACACAGTTCTAGGGTTTCGTGTATGGGTTTTATTAAGAACCGTTAAGGTATTCTATCGTTTTTACGGACTAAGGGCGCATTTCACTAAAGTGAACTTACAAAGCGCGTTCAAAAGCCGACAGTATCATAATTGCAATTGAACTGGCAGCTCTTTGACTCCGTTTAGACTTAATCATGTTCAGTTTTATAGGTGAATAAATAAAACCGATCAATAACTTTAATTGACTATGAAGTATTAATTAAAACTGTGCTAAACGCAAGTTATTGATTGATTTAAGTTAATTAACGACTCTCAGTGCGAAACTAAGATATGCCATCTTAAACATCGACTGAAACATTCTTAGACATGAGTACATGAGAAGTTCATTAATACTTTAAGATCACAACAAGCTCTGAATACTGATTTAACGAAAATATATCTAGAACTACGTGTGGCCATTTCGTTTAATTAGTGATTTTACATGAACAAACAAAGGGCTGGGCCCACTTAGATATTGATGATTTTATTCTAACGTTGTGTACCGTACGGTGTCGAAACTTCTAGTTAATTGCTCACAAAACTCAGTTCTACAATACGAGAGTTGTCAAGCTGAGGTCTAGAGCGAACCTAGAGTTAGCCCAATCGCACTACATCCGAAATAAATCCTTATTCGTATAAAGTTAATGTGCATATCCCTACAAGCGACTGTGATCAAGCTTATTATACGAATAAGAACAGTATCGTTATGCAAATAAGGTTTGTTGTAATTAAGGATTTTCTAAGTTCGCTCTATAGATCTCGCAATCAGTAGGGTTTGACGCAGAATGTGCACTTCGCAAAATGTGAAGAAGAAGTGCAAGTGCGCAAGTGTGCAGAAGTGCTATTTTGAGAAGTGGACATTTTGCGAAGTGCACACTTTGCGAAGTGCACATTTTGCGAAGTGCACAATTTGCGTCAAGTGCACATTCTGCGTCAAACCCAATCAGTATAGTATTGTGTTTGTCAAACAATACTATGTTGTAAAAATGTCTTTTAATTGAATGGTTAGTTAGTCGCATTATAAAGTCTATGATCATGTTGTCATTGTCATACATAACTTATTTGACAAACACAATAAATGAAACTGACAAAAATACACTCTTTAAGACCATAAAGGCTGAACGGTTTAAAAATCTCGAATCTGTTGAAACTTTTAAACTAACTTGTATTGTTTAGGTGAAGGATAATAAATAAATTGCTTGATTGCGTTTGTACAAATTGTAGTTAATTGGGGAGGGGGTGTTGAGTTGCCATCACAATGATTTTATATACGTTCCGACATTGGTTCTAAATATATTCATTATTTTTTTAAATTGAATTTAGTCAAACATTTGCTAAAGACTACATTAAAGTATGTTTCATGAATGTCCTATTTTTATATTCCATTGCAACTCTATTGTTTTCTAGAACAATAAAACCATGGAATCGAAAAATGTAAAGTCATTTCGTACTTTATTAGTTTTTTAACAATATGACGTTATTAATAAATAACGTCATATTGTTAAAAAACTAATAAAGTAAAATAATTAAAAAATAACACACACATACACACATACACACACACACACACACACACACACACATACACACACACACATACTTACACACACACACACACACACACACACACACACACTTTCTCACATACTTTATTACTAATAAAGTATAATAATTTAATTCAATAGAATTAAATTATTATGAGTCGATTAATTGTCTAAAATGCGCAGTTTACTTTATAAGTTTGATGTAACTTATTAATAAACTGTAAATTAAATTAAAAAATGTGAAAATCACGATTACGTTTATTAGCGTTAATACCAATACGCATGAGGATGTTTTTTGTATTACAATTCATTAAAATAATCATTTTTTTACGAAAATATTACATAATAAGCAATAAATTTAAATAAAATAGTTTTTGTCTACAAAGCTTCGAAATAGTTTTGGCTAGAGTCTTAAATAGATACGTATTATGGTTGGAAACCATTCTTCATCGAGTGTTGGTCTCATATCTAGTTAATCCTTCGTATTTTAGTGAGAACATTCCAAAATTACTTACTGTGTCGAGTATGGCAGATTTGGTCAAGTCAGGGAACCTTGAAATTACTAAAAATTAAAAATATTTGGCAACAAAATACTTTTTAAGCTCAAGATATCCTATTCCTAACTAATGATTCTTTCTTATAACTTATACTATGATCGATTCCCACCTTTAAATAAATGTAGCTTTAATATTGTAATAATGATAGCCTAGATTCTAAATTTATGATAGCTCCCGGTTTCCTGATGAGCCTGAGACACGACATCTTAGTTTAGATAATAGCCCAATTATATGATGCCTACCCACGTTATGTGATGTACAAAACGTTTTTTTTTCTCACACAATCGTATACTATGTAAATATTTTTAATTAAAACTCGCTATTTATAGTGCAGTTACCAAAATTGTTATTAATTGAGTTGTACGTTGAGTATATGCAAATATTTCAGATAAAAAAAAACATATAAGAAATTAATTGATTTCATATTGATATCTATGTTTAAATTAATATTTGCAATGCCTTATAGAAACACCAATATTGTATGAGCAAGTGTTCTGCACTAGCATGAATTGTGTTGTATTTTTATACCATTTGTTTTAAAGAACACTCAAGAAGATATGTATGTTAAAGTATGTAAAAGTATTAATTTTCGTTGCCGGCTATGGATTGAATTAAATCATCACAATTTTATTCATGTTTGTGTTTCATTTCGTCGGAACCCCTTATACAAATACTACCACGACACTAAACGAGTCTAAAGACTCAATGCCCGGACTCCACATAGCTGGAGATGAGCGAAGCGGAGAGGAAACGCGCAGGAATCAACCAATCATATTCGTTGCGTCTGCAGGCGCTGTCGGCGAATCTGATGTGAACTACAAGTGCAACAGGAAAGGCCAAAGCTCAATTGTCATGGGTAGTTTAGTTTATAGAATTATATTTAGTTTTAGACCACATCAGGGGTCGGCAAGCAGTTTTAGGTAGGGTCTGGATACCGTTGAATTGTTTTATTGGTGTACAAGGTATAGAAATAGGTGACCTGTCTAAGAAAAGTTAGATGTTCTTGCGACTCTTCATTTAGAAATAGGAATTATGTGATTGATTTATTGGTGCTAAAAAAACTATAAAGAAGCTGATACCCTTTAAATTATCATTTAAGAAAGTATTTTAAATATGATTTGTCCATCGACCATTGAGCATTAGTCAATGAGTACTAAGCAGGTAAGTAAATAAAAGGCATAGGTATTTTATTAAAAACATTTAATAATAAAAGTTCTTTCACAAGCCAATACAAAAATATGATAAAATATAAAACACTTATCATCAAAATATAGAAGGTATTCGTTGTCTACGTAATTAATATAGGAACCTACTTCTTTCTTTCTCATAGCTATTTTATCCCAACAACAACCGAAAATAATAGTTTACTGCGATTTAGACAGTGATAAATGTATCAAGACGAAATCAGAGGTGAGGAGGAGAGCACTAATATGTGCTAACATATATAAGGTCCCATTAAAATAGATGGACAAACTTTTAGAAATCATTCAGACCACCAAAAGAAGACAACGGTAAAAAAAAATAATAAGAAAAAAGCCATTAGATACAAGAAAAAAATACACTAAAAATGGTGGTTACCTAATGATTTTAGGTCAAAAAACAAAATCACTTTAATCAGTGTTTGTTTTGCTTGGATATCTTTGGTTAGACGTACTGAACGCTGTGTTAAAATTTGTTCATCTATTTTTTATACAGTTAGTAATATTCAAAGCCAATTTTCTCTTGAAATATCGATTTCAACTTTGATAAAAGACCATCTTATTCAAAAATCCTTAGTTCGTTACAACATACCTACTTATAATTACGATCAATGCAGTAGGAAATAATCGCCTGATCATATTAAAAAAGTTGTTACGTGCTCGTGAATCTACGTTAAAATAACTATGTTCAATCAATCAAGGCTTAGTTACAAAAATAAATAGTGTTTTTCATCTTCGCTTATTCATTAGCTGCGACGGTGACGGCTCTAGGTACAACCGCTATATTCTCTGGTTTGGGCGGCGGTACGGGCTTCTCAGACACTTCGACATGCTCGACGACCTCCACACTTTCCTCGGGGTCAACGACCTCCACAATTTCCTCGGGGTCAACGATCTCGAAATCTTCCTCAAGTTCAACGACCTCCTCACTTCCAGGCTCAACATCTACACTCCACGTATTCTCTGAAGGCTCCACTACATTCCTGCGAATTATATTATTTTGTTTTATAAGCTGCATTTAACTCAATCATCATTCTGCCTAGCCTTTTCCCAACTATGTTGGGGTGAGCTTCCACTAAGTGGATGCAGCTGAATACCAGTATTTTAACTCGATATATGGCTCGTATTTACTAAATATTCTTCTAAGCTATTTTTATCCCGAGAATTATAAATATTAAATGTTCGACTCGCGACATTGCCTTACAAACAGGGCTGTAAGATATATCTTCTCAGAGATTAAATATGAATTGAGCCTGAGCACACAAGTGTGTGACCATTTCATCGCGAATTGTAGTGTAATTCATATTATTACGATTCTGATAAAGCGGCCATTTTAGATCTGGCTGCATTTTGTAGTCCTAATTTCTTGCACAGGACCCTTCTTTAGTATGGTAAATACTAAAGTCTGATAAAACAAGCTGTGGTCACCAAACTCGTTTGGTTTTGGTTTAATATGCAGTTGCCACATAATTATGACAATATTCCTTGTGAACAAATAGCTGTCTCCGGGTTAAAATCGGTTAGTTACAGAAGCAGTGGTTTTAAACCTCTGCTATAATTCTGTTCAAACTTTATGGCGGGTCGGAAGTTGGCTGCGAGTGACGGTCTGCGCAAGTATAACGGTTCATACTTTATGGCGGCTCGGAACACCTGACGTAAAGCTGCGCAGAACACAATTTTAGGTATCAGTGGGGCGCAGAGGACGTATCGTTTTGACTGTATAATGCGCAGCCAGTCACTCGCAGCTAACTTCCGAGCCGCCATAAAGTTTGAACAGAACTATACCCACTAGTTCTCTCCCACTAGTAACCTCACGTTTGCAAATCTATTGTCTTTAATATTCTTGAATGTTAATACTTGTATGTAGTAAGTATAAAGGTGTAACAAGACCCTTAACGAAGCCGAAAGGCACTTGTTCTCCCCGTCATTAAGATATTTTTTTTTGTTCTAGACCATACCTGGGAACCTCCTAGTTACGGAGATATTGGGGATTAGTTTCAACTAATTCACAAGTTTTTTTTTTAATAGTACTTTAAAGATTTTTACTTGAAACACCTCCACGACTATTCCATCAATACATCAACAAATGTTTTGAGGGTTTTACATTAGGTCCTACCGTAATACGTGATTTTTCACCCCAAAAGAAAGGCTTGTTACACCCTATATATATATATTATACATACCCGTCAATGGTCGTAGTAGAAACTTGTTGGCTGTAGACATATCCTGACCGGGTGAATTCTGACATGTCCCTGCAAATAACGTCACTATTTTTGTTGTGTTCTGTTAGATGTACACCTAAACCTATGTATACCCATATCAATTATACATAGACAAGCAATATGCATATAAAAGCATCCCAATAGCATCTGAATCTTTATTGTAAAAGTTATGAAAACCAAACTTGCCTGCCGTGTGCCATCAAATGTAAAATAATGTGCTGCATACCTTGTATTGCCACATAAAATAAAGAATAAGCACCCATTAAGCAAATCTTATAATTATCTTGCATACAGACACCAGCAAATCAAGCTACCCGAAACTCTCAAATTTTCCCAATCAACCTTGAACCTAATACTTTTGCGATAAAGTTGAAAATCTATTAAAGAAATTTGATAGATTGTAGTACCTTGATGTGTTAGT
The DNA here is from genome assembly GCA_905163415.1 of Noctua fimbriata. Lineage (NCBI taxonomy): Eukaryota > Metazoa > Arthropoda > Insecta > Lepidoptera > Noctuidae > Noctua > Noctua fimbriata. Next base: position 7,020,956 of record LR990946.1, read on the forward strand.
GTCTGTACAAGGGAAGTCTAGGGATGGGAAATGAAAAATTTTACTGTTTTACCAATTCCGTTTTATTTTTAGGCTTACACATTCTTGTATATTAACATTACTGATAGCTAGCATCACTAAATACAGTGGAGTAATCATAGTTATTAATTTATTAGATAGTTCGATTTCACGTTAAATGTTAGAAATTAATTAAAAACTCCTATTTGATTTCAAAATAAAAATCTAAAAATTACGTAATCAATAAAATCTTGAATAAAGCCTTAAAACGTCTAACAAAATAAAAATTTACAATAAAAATATTATGATTGTAAAATATCGTTGTATCCCTCGGGAGTGCCTATTCTAATAAAACGCTACAAAAATATTTCACAGAATATAACTTAAATAACATAAGAAAATATACATTTCTAAAACTAATAAATTGAGAATGAAATTAGTGTTAAAAATGCCGATGAAGGGGAATGCTGGATATTTGAGGAATGTAACATATAAAGCTACAAATTATGTTTATATATTTCTGTAATGGCGTTTCATATTTAGTTTATCACATATACAATTCCACATACACATTTATTGCCAATTCCCACACATAATAAGCGATCAAAATCTTATACATTACGACGCATGGTACACATACAACCCAAATATAGAAAGTAATGGTAAAATAAAATAATACACTCTTATAAGAATGTCAACGAGTTTTTGGAAGCCAAACGAATTAAACAGAATATTTAAATGCTCATGTTTCTTAACGTATTAATTCTCGACTCAGTTAAGTACCCCAAAATCGGTTAACATGTACATAAAACTAGTTTTATACATAGTTTTTATGTAACAAAGCACGTTGTTACTTCAGTACATACAACCGCCATTTCGTACTCTCATAAACTCAATACGATTCGTTGTAAAAAATGTATAAAAACCTCGACGAGTCGATAATACTAATCATTCATAAGTACTATTCATTTAAGCCGTTTAAATGTTCAGTTTTTCTGTTAAAATACGTCATTAAATATTACGTAATTGATTTATAGCAGACGTTTTGTCTGATATACTTAATAAGTTACACTTAATATAATGCTTAGGTCACATACACAATTATTATTTAACATTATCGTTGAAAGCAGCGAGGTGTCGTTGATACTAAATGTGCCGACAATTTATCTATTTTAGCTTTAATATATTATTTAATAAAGTACAGCAATATGTCTCCCTGTATACTGAGGAAAGCAAGCTTATGCTATAACTGAACATGATAAACATAACTTCATGATTATTATCTGTTGTCTAACATATTTAGTATCCGCGACGCCACGTTATCCCACCTAACTAGCAACACACCCAGACACGACACACAAATGTTGTATAATTTGGAATGTAGTACATATTCAGTCGAATAAATGCTTATCGCTTTGGTATAGCGATTGAAATCGTTCGTTGAAACTGGAGAAAGGACTAAATACATGACATATTACATCCAATTTTTTTTTGCTGTGTTTGAATCGGTTTGACCAAGTTATGTAACTCGAGCCAACAATGGTTAGATGTAAATTACTCTCTCGCAAGGCAGCTTAGAAAGCCAATCCAGTAATTCTTAGATTAGGTCGGATTGGTTGCCATATACCTTACATGATAAAAACTGTAAATAAAAATCTTATTTTTAAATAGAGAACTGTTTTTTTTTCCATTGTACCAGTAGGTGGGTATCGTAATTATTTCGTTTAAAAATTAAATGGCTATATAATTGAAATACAGCCATTTAAAACTCTTATACTTATTAGTCACAAGTTATTCCTTATTGAGATAAAAAACCCATACTTTACGAGTATGGGAACAAATAACGTCCTTATTCTGACGCGCGGTGACTTCTATAGCTAATTTTATGTTGCACTGTGTCGGATATTGTTAATAAAATTTATCTTGTGTGAATTATAAAGTTTCTTAGTTATTCTATAATGATTTTTTTTAAATGCCTCGTAATGTATACAACATCATTTTTAGTATATGCGAAACCTGAATATAGTTTGTTCAGAATAAGTAACCGAATCGATTCCAATAAATTTTAAATCATGTTATATTTCAAATTAATTTAAAAAAATACTAGACACGTGTTTCAGTTTTCGTATATACTAAAACTAATGTTGTATCAGTTAAAAGGCTTGTCAATGGACAATAAAATGAATATTCAAATTACTCCACTGAAAAACCTTTTAAAACGTTCAAAAACCAACAAACAAAAATGACGACACATAGACAATTCAAAATGTAAATATGAACCCTCTTTGTGTAGGTACTGGAAACATTGACAATATAAAAGTAACATCACAACTCTATGGAAGAATACAAAATCAAATCAATCGATTTTATAAACTTATAGAGAAAAACATTAAAAAACGAATCAGTCGCTTGCGAATATAAACCAAAATGGCGAAAAAATATACTTTACACAAATAAATAAGCTACTGTTCTGTAAATAGGCAATATTTCCAGTAAGACGACACAGTACCACGCTTACATCACAATCTATCTAGATCTTACTACATACAGTCGGGCATTGGGAACTATGTATTTTCTGTATTTGATTTAAGGTTCAAGTTGCAATGTTCTGAGTTTCTTATGTCGTTCGAACTTTTTTTGCACTATTGATTGAAAGCCGTACTAATAACAAGTCGTAATTATAATTGTTTCAATTGCTCCATGTCTCTCACGCACCGGATCAAGAATAACTGTAACTTGTCAAAATACGGCCCCACCTCAACTAACAAGCTGACTGCTATATATTATGTCATGGAACTTATAGCAGATTTCACAAATGAAATTGTACGCAATCAGCACATGTATACGGTTTGCAAAACCTGTGAATATATTTCACAGCAATTACAAAACCGACAGCTCTTGAACGCAGCTTAGATGCATTGATTGCGTTCAATTTAGTTTTATTGGTGATATTCGCCCTAAAGATCAAAGCATTATAGTCCTTTCTACATAGTCCCAAATTCCGTCCCATATACAGCAGATAAGTACGTAGTGGTATAACTCTTACGCCTTGACGGGCGCGTCCATGGCGGGGATGTAGTCGAGCGCCATGAGGCACGCGAACACCGTCATGATGAGCTTGGGCTTGCGCTCCGTGATGTCCTCGGGCAGCGCGTACACGCGCGCGCCGCAGCGACGCGCCATTGAGATCGCGTACTTCGCGTTGGCTAGGTTCTCCTGTGGGGAGTAAATATGCGTTAGTAAGTTGTAACTAGTTATTTGTTTTGTTATCATTACGCCGGTATTCGTTGTGAGGTAGGGTAGAGGTGTATAGTACGTCAGCATTTCGCCAATTATGTGTAAGTCATTTGTAATAGGAGTGAGCCTATTGCTAACAACCATGCACAAATCTAGACTCCAGGTCGCTACTGGGTATCTTCTCCCAATGGAAAAACCACACCCGACCCGGAGCAAATTCAGTACCCTAAGACCCTATGCAGAAAAGTCGCGCTACCTACCACTATTGGAAATCTAGACAGTATTGTAAGGGGTTGTAATAATTAAGTTAGAAGTTAAATGTATGTCTTACCTCCATTGTGCCTCCGTGCAGCACAAGGTCGTAATTGATGGAGCCAGGCTTAATGGCGTCAATCAGGTCGATGACAACCTTACCGTCGGCCAATACCTCGTCCTGGAACCGGAAACACATTGTCATTATTTTAGTAACACATCCACGCACCACTAAAGTAACACGGACAGACCATGACTTGGGAGCGGAGCCGCGGGCAAAAACCAGGCTAGCAAGCTAGTGAGATATTAAATTTTATTTGCTGTTAATTTAATGTATATCTAGAACTCGACACGCATGAAACCTGTGCAGTTCGTCAGTTAATTAAATAAAAACATCGATGGAGTATATTTAGCAAATATAGGTAGTCAACGTACCTGGAAACTCCTGATGCTGGAAGACTTGCCAGCAGTGCTGAGCTTGTTGTTGACCCACTGCACGATCTCCTTCTCGATGATGGGGTTGCCAGTGTTGGCCAGCCGCGTCAGCACCGACAGCGTGTACGCGCGCATTAGTTGCCAGATCAGCGCTGGAATAAATAGTAGGGATTTGTTACAAAGATGTAGAAAAAAAGTCAGGTGCAATGTCTTCCATCAATTATGAACCTTGAATTTTAGTCACCATGACTATTCCGCTGCCTAGAGATGAGCATGTTCAAAAAAAGGTCAAAAAGATGTCGTTAAATGTACGATTACGAGAGGGACGCCACTACAAGCAAACTGCGAGAGGCGGCATTGTGGAAGACTTTTCGTCGAGTTACATAGAAACCGGTGGCGGTGCTGTAGTCTGTCATACCGATTGGGCTTTAACGCTGCTGTTTGTGGTTGCTTTCAGAAGTATAAATTTATTGCCCTGTTATTGCAATTGAAGGGTAGCCTAACAACAAATAAAAATACAAATACCTGACGCCTGTTTTACGTAGAAGTAGTTTTAAAGCAGCTTTTTCGAATATATGGACTTATTTAAAACGCCATATCTACTAGGCTTTTCCCAACTATGTTAGGGTCGGCTTCCAGTCTAACCGGATGCAGTTGAATACCCACAACTCAGTTAGTACTAGGTAATACGATACCCCTTGGTAAGACTGGTTGTCAGACTTTTTGGGCCACTGACTACCTGTAACGGCTGTCATAGATCTACAAATGACAACCGGGACCAACGGCTTAACGTGCTTTCCGAGGCACGGAGGAAACTCGGTATGTAATGGGTGGTCACACATCCACAGACCAAGCACGGCTTAACCTAAAGATCGATCCGAGTGACTGCTATTATTTAGCCACGAGCTCTACTCCATATCTACTTGATACTAATGTTTTATTTACCTAGCGTGAGCGTGGCGTTGCCCTCGTTGATGTCGGCGCCGGCGATGCCGACGAGCGAGAAGCCGAGCTGCCGGCCGAGCTCCACGGCGTAGTTGCAGTTCTCCAGGCGCTCCATGAACTTGCGCAGCTTCGAGAATTGACGGTGCACCTGTAAAGACAAACCGATACATTATGAGGATCTTAGTTTATATACATACATAACATCACGCCTGTAATCCCCGAAGGGTTAGGCAGAGGTGTATCTAATAGTACACCTACATTTCACCAGTTATATTTAAGTCCCATGTAATAGGGGGCGAGGGGGTTAGTTTATTCATTCTTTTTTTCAAACGAGGTAATGGGTCAGGACATGGTGTATATTCAGAAACTCTAGAAGTTAAAGATTTTTTGTCCTACATCGTTATTATATTCAACTCTTGTCTGACTATACTACTATTTTATTTTTGAATATTAGAAAATTGTATATTTCTGGCAAACAACTATCTGTCGTTGTCTGTCTGTGTCGTTACTTTGATACAAGCCTAAAAGCTTGGCTTACCCTTATAGCCTACTCTTCATGACGTTAGGGTTTCTGAACAGTCTACTTGCCCCCTAGGCACGCCACAAATGTAGCAAGGGTTAAAGTTTAAAACTTGAACTTTGCAAGTATCCATTATTATCGCTAGCGATTAACTTTTCGCTCAAGGACACCGAGACGAGCGATATTAGAAGTATGACCGAACAGTGTGCGAAGAGAATGGATAAAATGTCAATGTAAACATCCTTGTCCTTTTTTGCTGACTATACAAACGCATCAGCATCTGCCTAGCCTTTTCCCAACTACGTTGGGGTCGGCTTCCAGTCTAACCGGATGCAGCTGAATACCAGTATTTTACATGGAGCCTGGTGACTGAGTAATACGATACCCCTTGGTAGACTTTCAGCCCACTGAGTACCTAACGACTGTCAAAGATCTACAATTGACAGCCGGGACCAACGGCTTAGCGTGCTTTCCGAGGCACGGAGGAAACTCGGTATATAATGGGCGGTCACCTATCAACGGACTAACATAGGCAAACGCGGCTTAACCTGAAGATAGACCCAAGCGGCTGTTATTATTTAGCCACGAGCTCCTCTTTACACAGACGAACAAATTCTTTAAAAACATGTTTCTAAATCGACATAAGAACATCTTCTCGTGTGTTACCTTCTTCCAGTTAACGATGCCAGGCTTGATGATGTCGTACAGTTGGAAGATGACCAGCCCGTCCGTGAGGTCGGAGTACAGCCAGTTCACGTGTGGCGCCACGCCCATCGAGTTCATCCAGTTACGGTAAGCTGTGGAACAGATGACATATTTAGACATTATTATTATTAGCTGTGGAGGTCAAAACTGAACTGTATTCTCGGAAATCTTATTATTATGAGCCTGATGTATCCCACTGCAGGGCAAAGGCCTTCCTTCCCTCTTTCCATTTATCTCCGTCTTTGGCTGTTTGTGCCCAATCCTTTTGATAAGAGTCCAGCTCGTCACGCCATCTCCTTCTGGGCCTACCGCGTCGCCGGGTTCTGTTTTACGGTACACAATCTGTTGCCACTTTTCAGTTCCATTTTAATCTCGGAAATCTTATGTGTACAATAAATTATATACTATTAAATACCCAATGCTTTAATTGCTTTTTTAATTAAACAAAAATAGGAGACGCTAGGAATTACTCAGTCGTGACCCGGAGTCTGGATGTTTACATAAAGGTCGAGCTATTTCCGTATCCCAATACGGAAATAGCTTGACCTTTATGTAAACATAACAGGTAAATTGCATATACAATCCTGCTAACACTTGCAGGTGCACGGAGAAAATTTTTTTCATTATAACTAATTTCAGTAAAGCAGCATGATTTTTAATCATTACAAATAATCAGTACACAACACAACACAGTTTGAAAACACAAAACGTAAACGTTACTAATAGGGTATGACCAAAACAGGATCTGGTACCTAACCCTCGACACATGACGGTATGGCGGCAAATGATCTAAAAAGCAACAGTTTCTCACACACAGATCACAGGGTTATCATATTATTACCACAATCACATTACTAAACAAATACTATCGATTAACTAATCACTGATCCGGTGTAAACACGTATGTATCAATTAGCTTTAATTGCCGACTCAAAGTACCAACTACTGCTACACCAAATCACTTAGTGGACACTTCTGAAATCCGGCTCGAAGGACCACCAATAAAATAAATAACCAGTTGCAATTTGTTGAGAATGGTGGAATTAAAGAAAAACAATAAAACCGCCTAGGACTCGCTCATGAAGGGTTCAGTACCATAGTAGTAGGGGAGTACCCTTTAATTTTTAATTTATTTTTGTTGTTATAGCGGCAAAAATAATACACATTCTGTGAAAATTAAAACTGTCTACCTATTGCGGATGATGAGATACAGCCCGCTGACGGACAACGGAGGCTAGTAGTAAGGTCCCATTGGTTGCCGTTCTGGTACGGAAGCCTAAAAACGAGTTGCGCCGACCCCAAATAACATGGGACAAGGGCAGGATGATGAATTTGTTGAAAATAAACCATTTTATTAAAAAATACTAATATGATGTAATACAGTGTCTACTGTAGTCAAATAGTTTGTAAACTGGAGTACATATCTTTTAATGTGATTATATTATTTGTGTATAGAATACTTTCTTTCTTAACGTGTCGATAATTTTTAATTAAATATGTTCGGCCCAAAATTCAGCAATGCGAACTCCGCTCGCTGTAGCAGTCATAAGATCGTCAAGTGCGCAGGTGTTAGGGCATGCAGAGCAAGATGGAAGATGGGCCATTGTCTGTGTCATTTTTTAAAGGGAAACCGGTAGGAATCGAGTTCAATGGAACCTTCGCCACTGCAGTATGTTATATTGTTCCCATGTAAGTGACAATTGTCTTAATGGGAGTAGAATTCTTTAAACTGGATGAATGGAAAGATATAAGTGGGTAAGTATTCAGAGAGAAACAATAGGGTCGAATCATCAAGTATTCTATTTACTACAAAAGGCTATTGTGGCTAAGGGCTTGTTTACTTCAAGCTACTTTTTCAATAGTTTCTTTAGTATATGTAAATTTAACATAATAATATAATTGGTTGTTGACATAACGGTCCCGCATGATGAGAGCCTCGTGAAAGCCCAGAAAGATAAGCAAATCAAGTATCTTGACTTGCCTCGCGAGGTTGTCGACATGTGTGATGTGGACTCAGCGATTATTGTGCCGATAGTTGTACCATCCCATGGCTTAATTGCCAAGAGCCTCCACCAAAACCTGAGGAGGGTCTCGTTGGGCAGCTGGATCAAGAGTTTGATTCAGAAAATGGGTACTCCTGGACACGGCTCTCATTGTTAGGAGGCTCCTCTCTCTGGAGCCCTGACCGCCGGTAGCTTGGACCCTGTTCCCGATACCGGTGGGCTACAATTTTTTATATTTTTAAATGTTTTTTATATTTTTAAATGTTTTTTATATTGTTTTTTTTAAGGAATATTTAAAAATGTAAATAATTTGTAAAAATATAAATAAAAGAAATAATAAATTGGGAATTATTTCGGTTCATTACGTCAGCAAATTGCAGCTGATTTTCTCTGTAATACATCGTATACAACTTTGTATTTAACGACTAAAACATAAGTCACACAAAAACTTAATTATGAATTCTTATAAAGTTAGTGAGTACTCCTGCCGGCAAAATACTTGATGCATGCAAATAATGAATCACTTTTAGTTTCAATGTTACGGTATTTAAGTTTCTAGTAAACATAATTATCATAAAACAAGTTTAATAAACTCATTATCCGCTATCCAAAACAAAACATTTCTTTGTGATTTTAGAGTTCATTCGATTTTATTTGCCTTTCTTTCATAAAATGACATTTTGGTGATCTTAAATCCTAATCCTAACTAATAATATAAATGCGAAAGTAAGTTTGTTTGTTACCTTTTCACGCATAAACCACTGAACCGAACATCCTGAAATTTTGCATATCCGTTGTCAGGTGTACAGAAACGGACATAGGGTACCTTTCATCCCGAAAAAAAGTACTGTTCCCGAGGAAAACGACTTCCAAATACGATTTAGAATTTGACAATCAATGTGGGTTGTAAACTACTTGTAATAACATTCTATTATCAAAAGAACATTATTGTCGTTTTCCTCGGGAATAGTACTTTTTTCGGGATAAAAGGTCCGTTTCTGTACACCTGACAACGTAAATGCGCGGGCAAATGCTAGTCATGGATAAATACGAGGGACTTTCACCTAGATTGCAAACCTAAGCTAGTTTTGTCTTGCGGTCGGTTTTGATTGCATTATATAAATATACCTAAATAAAACACTCTTCTCCAGCTCATCTTATCCCGCTGCCACCCGGGGTGCTGGTTGAAAAGTATACTCCTCCCAACCCTCACTCTCTCCTATACACAAGTATACAATATACTCACTCTTCTCCTCCCTGGTCTCATCCAGCTGGTGCAGCTCCTCGGTATCAGCCGTGCGCTGCAACCCAGGGTGCTGGTTGAACAGGTTGGCGACGAAGGCCAAGTTCAGCTTGTACACTCCGGCTACGACGTCGGCCGGGGTGACGAAGGCGCGACAGCGGAGCTTCGCGGCTTGTTGGAGCATCAGTTCTGCACGACGAAGGTGGTCGGTTTCCTGGGGAGAAAGTTGCTTTTAGTTAGTATAAAAAGGTAGGTTAAAGATAGTGTTTTTTGAAAAAAAATGTAGAAACACAACTAGAGCATGAATATTCCAAAAAAAACATGCTATTGGGTAACATTCTATGCAGCGTTGCTTATCAAAATATACAAATATTTCTTATTGATTTTCATGTACAAGTAATATTTTTGCCTAACTGCAAAGACACGTTGTTTTTGTAAAGACAAACAGCTCCTTGACTTATACACAGCTGACAGCACAAAATATTGGAACCTACTACTAGTTGGAACCCTCTTTGATTGACGGTACCTGTCCAGGATTGAAAGTCTGACTGAAAAGTTGTATACCGGCACGAGCTATCGCGCAAGTTGTGGTTGTTGTGATTTAGCATGGCTATGGCGATCATTGACCCACCTACATTAATTGACGTTCTTCATTCCAAAAAAGGAAATAGAGCCTTTTAACGTGCTGAATCGGAATCTATTGTGATAATCTTCACTAAAGGAAGATCCTTTTCACTTAAAACTTCTCACGCAAAAAAATTGTTTATCAGTGAAAAATGAATTTTTGATTCGTGTGAAGAGATATTAAAGGGCAATGACCGCTATTGCCACGCTAAAATGCAGCATCTCATCTATACATACCCTGAGCGCGTCCAAGGTGACGCCGGCGTCGTTGGGCGCGATCTGCTTCATGAGGTAGGAGTAGATCTCGGAGTCGGCCACATCCTGCTGGAAGTTGGTGCAGCGGCGGGTCACGCCGGCGCTCTGCAGCTGGTGGTTCACCCATCGGAGGAGGATCGCTTCGGGGGACAGGGCCAGCAGGTCTTCGATGCGTTCCTGGAAGATGAGAAGAGATTTTGAGATTTTAGTTATTACAGTTGAGGTGTAATCATTGCTTGCAACTTGATTTATTAAAAAAAACATTATTCCTTCTTGCTTATTTCATGTAGAAATTCTAAACAATACTCAGGGAGCAGTAGAAGAAAATTACTTTCATGATTTTTTGTTACCTATACTAATATTATAAAGCTGAAGAGTTTGTTTGGTTGAACGCGCTAATCTCAGGAACTACTAATTTGAATTAAAAAAAATATTTTAGCGTTAGATAGCCCATTTATCGAGAAAGGCTATATAACATCACGCTACGATAAGGCGCGGAGCATTAATGAAAAATGTTGCATAAACGGGGAAAATAGATTATTTTTTTAAATGTCTAGCGGATGAAGGTTGTGGGCAATAACTAGTGAAAGATAAAGAAACTAAATTTTCACTTGCTTTCACCTACGTGGCCATCATGACACATACCAATATTGACTAAGGTATATAGGTATAAGGTGTAGAACAGTAAAAGTACGAATGAGTATGCAACTAAAAGAGTAAAAGTACCAATAAATAGTATGAGTACTGACCTCATCATTGAGCAGCTCAGTAAGACCAGGGCAGTGTTCCAGTGTGATCTGGTTGAACAGACCGATGCGGATGATCTGCCACAGGAGACCCAGCACCAAGTGGGGTTTACCTGTAAAACAATAGAAATAACTTTAGAAAAAAAAAAAAAAATCTTATAATAATCGAATAATTAAGATTCCGTAAGAAACGTAATTGTTTATTCCCGTGCAGGAACAATTCTGGACGTCTTAGAATTCCCCTCGCACGGACACTGTGCTAAAATTTCGGATATGTCCGGATAATTACGGATATATCCGGATAATTTCGGATATGTCCGGATAATTTCGGACGTATGGCAACCCTAAGCATAGGCGAGTTCATATCCAACAGTGGATTTATGATGAAGGCCTATTCTGCATAAACAGATTTCAATTCCCCGGATTACGGTTCCCCGTGCAGGGACAGATACCACCTTAAAGAGACGAGACGTGTGTGCACGCGAGCCCATTCTGGTATTTGCAAAAAAAAAAAAGAGATTTTGCATACCTTTAGCCAAGTCGTGCGCATCAATGTTGACGATGTTGCATCCAATGGCTTGTGAGGACACGAGTGCGAGCGTCAGATTCTCGTGTTTAGTGTAGAGGGTTAAGTTCTTCTTGTTGATCGCTCGCTCGTCTATCGTGTCTGGACACGAGTGGTTGATTACTTTGCTGTAATTAAAAAAAAAATACAAATTTAGAAGGTTTTAAAAAACAGGGTATGGTGACAGCTGTTTCCGCTACTATTTATAACTTTGAATTCATCACAATATGTATACGGGGTGGAAGGGAAACCGCCGCGAAAACGGTTACCACGTATTCAGTATATCATTCTAAGCTTCCACATACAAATTTTTCATCAGTTATTTTAAAAAATCTGCTGTTCTATACATTTTGACTGTGTAGGTATTGCACTTGTGTAGGAAACTGCAGATTTATTTTTAATAACCGATGATAAATTTATAGTGGGGGGCCCAGAACAGTGTACTGAATACGTCGTTACCGTTTTCACGTCGGTGTCTCTTCGACCCCGTATATTTTACATCTGCTATTTGACGGTAACTGAACAGGATCTAATACAAAATTTTCACACCTTTTCTCAACTCAGGATTGGCTTCCAGTCTAACCAGATGCAGCTGAATACCAGTAGTTAGCCTATCTGACTTCCACCACAACCCATTTACTCATTCATACAATGCCCCTTGGTAAGACTTGTTGTCAGGTCTTCTGACAACCCGTAACGACTGTCAAAGATCTGTAAATGACTGCCGAGACCAACAGGTCGATGGGCAGCGGGCGCTTCAAGTCAGGGGTGTGTTCCAGGTCGCTGTTGATCAAGCAGTATCCACTCACCATAGAATAAGTCCGTCCTTCAGCTTCTCATACAGCTGCTTGCCCTCGTGATCGATGGGAAGCAGGTGTTTTAGGTCAGGGTCGTGTTCCAGGTTGCTGTTGATCCAGCCCGAGAACGCCATCTGCTCCTCGAGACGGACTGAGTGAGTTGTGCCTGGGGAACGAATGATGCGAGTTATTTTATGATGTCCAGATGAGAAAAAAAAGCGATCGATTGTGGTAGAACGTATAGACAGTGGCCTGTTTCTCCTGACCCCTGTTACAAAGATGAGGGGAAAAGGGGGCAGGTAATGCAGGGAACTTTAAATTTTTTTAATGTTAAATGTTAAAAAAAATATTTTATGAAATGATAAATGTAATATAATGTTTGGTGAAATGAAATACTAAATGTAATGTTAAATGAGATGAAATGTTAAATGTATTGTTACTTGTAATGTTTAATGAAATGTTAAACGATTTTTTTTGTCAGAAATGTAATTGTTAAGGCAAATAAAGGCTTAATAAATAAATAAATATAAATGCAGGCAACAGACTACTTCTTGTTTACAAGAAGCAGCGAAGAGTTGGGTTATGCTGGCTTTCTATCGTGATTTTGTCATTCAGAGAGTGCAGATTCTAAAACTATTTTTAATAAATGAGATGTGATCTTAAGGCCGTTTTTTACCGGACTGCCAAGGAAGGGTTATGTTTTTAACGCGTATCTTGCAAGTTTGTTTGTTTTGTGTTTATTTATTACCTCGTATGTTCCAAATGGCTGGATGGATTTCGACGATTAAGGTATCATTAGATTCGTCTCAAAAACCCAAGTATCCTTAGATAGGTGTTTTTTTTTTAAACAAAATGGCGGATTTTTGGAGCTAAATTGTAAGTCGTAATTTTTTTTTTTTTAACCAAACCTATCGAGTAGGGTATCAAAATGAAGGAAATTGAAAGGAGATTCCAAATATATATATATATATATATATATATATATATTCATATACGTTCACAATACAATTTGTAGTCGGGTTTTTTGGTACTTTTAATTAAATGTTACTTGTTTATTTTCTGTTTACTATTCTCTGTATTATTTTTCCTAAGATTTTGGCTTTAACACGTCGATGGTTATTAGGTAATGATGTCTGATTATATGCAAATCTTGAAAGATCCGAGAATGAGGAGGACCTGGGTTTGCATGATGGTGGAGAGTTTCAAAAACTACTCTTTGGGTAAAACAACGAATCATGATCATCTGCCTAGCCTTTTCCTAACTATGTTGTAGTCGGCTTCTAATCTAACCGGATGCAGCTGAATACCAGTGCATTCAGCTGCATCCGGTTAGACTGGAAGCCGACGAGAATAACGACGAAAATACTGATTTTACATGGAGCGACTGCCTATCTGACCTCTAAAGCCAAGTTAGTACTGGGTCTTACCCCTTGGTAAGTCTGGTTGTCAGACTTTTGGGCCACTGACTACGTGTGTAAACGGCAGTAAAAAAAACATATTTACTGAAAATAGTGTATCTGATTGAAAATTCTAAACATTACATAACTATAAAGAACATGTTATTGCTAGATTATGCAACACAACACGCTGACCTAGATTATTAAGTTTTATTAGTACTAGGTACACTGATAAGCATATGACGACTGATTTGTTTTTATATAATTTTCAAATCAGCATAGAAATATGAAAATAAGGAATTATTCTTTTTATATTGTGTAAAATATAATAACCATTATTATAAGAATTGATTATTATATTATTTATTGTATTTTCTTATTTATTTTATTTTCTAACGATTCTTTATGGATTTCATTTATTTACAGTTTTCTATTGTTAATTGAGAGCAGCGATGGCCCAGTGGTGGCGGCCCCGACTTACGAACAGTAAGTCGTGGGTTCAAACCCACGCAGGCGCATTACTGTAATTTATTTCATCACCACTGCTCTCAAAACGGTGAAGGAAAACATCGTGAGGAAACCGGCATGTCCTAGAATCAAAAATTCGAAGACATGTGACATCTACCAACCCGCACTGGACCCGCGTATTGGATTAAAGCCCATTCCGTCTCATAGAGCCATGTGTCCCAGCAGTGGGAACATTATAGGCAGATTATGCATTGTTAATTGTACTCCAGAATTTGGGAAAATATCGTGAGGAAAGTTTTAACTATGAATGTGGATGGATTTTTATGAAAGATGATTTGGCTAGAACGAGGAACGACGATCAGACGATGACTAACAGAAATAATGGAAGCAGAAGACATGCTGCGTTGTTCCAAATAAATTGGGATATGGACAAACTACGATGTTGATGTCTCTAGAATTATATCAACCCCACTTCAAGGTCTTTAGTGCCTAACCTGGTGTCAGAGTTTTTATGCCGCCGATGGGCCTCTGTCTTGGGTTTACAAGCCGTCGAGAAATATCTCTCAGGCATGCTGGTTTCCTCAAGATGTTTTGTTTCACCGAAGCAAGTGAAAAATCAGAGGTACGTGTCTTGGGTTCGAACTTGAGACCTATGACTATGACCAAAGTAAAGGAAGATTTATCATCATAATAAATTTAGTATTACTGACCATCACTAGACGCTTCACTCATTCCACCCAAATGTTCCAAGTTCTCCTTTTTACTGACTGCTTGTTTGAATGTGCTGGACACCTGAAAGATAAGACAACGACATCAATTAATAACAATAGTAATTACATAAGAAAACATCACGCCTGTAATCCCCGAAAGGTGAGGCAGAGGTGTACTCATAGTCTTTCGCCAGTTATGTTTAACTCAAATATAATAAGGCTAAAAGCAAATCATGACACCGGGGTACTACTAAAAAAGTCCTGACAGAAAAACTGAATACCACGTTGCCCGACCTGGAATTCGAACCCAGACCGATGAGACAGTCATCAATTATATAATTAATTAGTTATTAATAATGTTCCACTGACTTAAAGCGGCATATAAAGACACAGACCAATTATGATTTCTGTTACAAATTCAAAGTGATTAGGTTATCAATCACAAATAATTATAGCAATGACGCATTTTGCTAGGATACTTACTGGATATTGATAGCTTTGGACATTATTATCTAATTGCTATTTAGTTAAATGTGGTGCTGTTCTACAAACGATAGGGCACTTAATGTCGTGTCCTGCGTGTCCTGTTGTTTGATCACTGCTGGAACAGATGGACGCTACTGAAAGCGCCAAATTAGTAGCTCAGTTCGGGACTGACACAATTTAGAATTGCCATCGACACGCTAAGAAGAAGTTATTACTAGAGAAAGTAGAGGAAGTGGCGCCTTGTAAGCGTCAAAAAAGTACACAGGACCTTGGACGAAATAACAACACATTTGGAAGGTGAGATATACGCCCAGCAGTGGGAACAGAATTAGTTGATTCAAATAAAATGTAAACTAAAGAATATTATGGCGCCTTAGACAGAAAGAAATGAATCTTAGTTTATTGTCTGTACCAATAAAATCGATTAAACCAGCCTTTTTCCTATACTCGTTTGAGTCTCCTGCCTTCAATCAACAACGCTGACCAAAGTAGCCTAACACCGATTTTAATCGTTTCGTGTATCATAATTTAAAGGTCAGACATGATAAGATCAGCTGACCCTACATACATTTAACTCCTTCCCACGTCACCATACAACAGCATTAACATAACATACCCATACATTAGATTACAATACACTCATACATTGCCGTGTGTAAAAAATATCATAAAAAACAGCGTCAAAAGACCAATGACCCGACGTTCAACAATTGCGCATTGCAAATGAGTATGATTATTTACAAGCAGATGTTATGAACAATAATTTCTTCTCAGTTAGGGTTTTGATTTGAGGGATTTGTTTAAGATGCATCATGAAATGCACGAATGTTGATAGATGGAGAGGGAGAGGCAGGCCAAAGAAAAGATTGATGGATTGTGTGAGGAATGATATGAAAGAGAAAGGAGTAAATGATGCCGTGACGTCTGACAGAGGAGAATGGAAGAAGAAAACGTGTTGCGCCGACCCCAAGTAGAATGGGACAAGGGCAGGAAGATAATGTTTCTGATGCATCATTCGAAGATTTTTCTACGTGAAGGGCCAGAGAAGAATGAAAGGAGAAATGGAGACTTTGATCTGCAATTGAACATCACAGGTTAGAAGTAAATAAGTGAAAAGTGGGGTGATACTAATGATTATGTAGCAATCATTATGGTCATTTGAAAATGGTGTGTAAATACTCCGATAGTAATTGCAAGAAGTGGAAGAGATAATTAACACAAAAATTAAACAGCCCAGGCTAATAAACAAAACTTATACTGTCATTTGCGGAATATCTTCTGTGATTATTCATTATTCTAAACTCCCGATATTTCGACGCTGTTGCAAGCGCCATAATTGCGGGATTTAATAATGGATAATCACGGAAGATGTCCCGTAAGTGACAGTATAAGTTTAGTTATAAACCGTGAAAGCTTAAAAAAGTAAAGAAGGTGACGGAATATTGCAAAAAAAAGAGGTGTTTTGGAATGTTTACGGGCCTCGACTATTTTATTTATTTTTAATTATTCTCATGTGAGAACAACAACCTATGCGACAATTCACTATTGAGGATGCTTTTATTTTTGAAAAACACCTAGGTTGTATAATACCTATGTCAATAATAACATCTACGAGAGAGGAGCTCGTGGATAAATAATAACAGCCGCTCGGGTCGATCTTCAGGTTAAGCCGCGCTAGCCTAGGTTGGTTCGTGAATGGGTGACCGCCCATTACACACCGAGTTTCCTCCGTGCCTCGGAAAGCATGCTTTTATTTGTGGTCCCAAAATACTACTCAAAAATAATTATTGTATTTAAAGGTGGAATCCCAAGGTCCCAAAAGCCCCACGACCCGCTAAGCCGTTGGTCCCAGCTGACAATTGTAGATCTTTGACAGTCGTTAGGTAGTCAGTGGCCCTAATTCTAACAACCACTCTTACCAAGATATATCGTATTACTCAGTATTAACTGGGTTGTGGAGGTCAGACAAGCAATTCGCTCCATGTAAAATACTGGTATTCAGCTGCATCCGGTCAGGTTAGGTAGACGATGATGAATAACATCTACGAGAAATGCCAGACTGGCTTATTTTCAGCTAGATTTGGTTGTCAACAAAAACTACCATGCACTATACTTTGCTAGTTCAAGGTAACTTTTGCACCACATATATAGTGCTATGTCTTATTTTTGTATTAAACAGACCGCCGATATAACCTGTTTACTGCAATAACAAGCTGAAATGGAACTGGGCTAGCCACTTCTGTCAAATATCAGAGGAGCTTTGGGCTAAAGCAACCACACACAATGGGTCCCAAACAGCAGCAAATGGCAACGCGGCAGGCCCAGAAGGAGACGGCGGGATTAACTCGACTCTTTTCACAAGGATTGACGAATAACAGCACTGGATAAGGATAAGTGGAAAGAAGGAAGGCAGGCCTTTGCCTTGCAGTGGGACACAAATGGGTAATAATAAAACACATAACCCTCCGTTTGGGCTCCGCCGCAGTCGGGTAATAATGACATATATAGCTCATAAATCCCCTACTAAAATAGACGACAATAACATCGTAAAACGTATTACACTTTCGGCCATATAAACTGGGAACCCTACATCCAGGGTCACCTATTTGACCCCAATCGTTCCTATTTATCACTTTATTGACCATCTCTGAGCTAATGTGTCATATAAACTGTCGTGATGGCTTGTCAATTTGTTTCTTTATGGGGCTAATAATATTGATTTGTTTAATCGTAGTAGTTGAGTTGACTGGATTAAATTGATTCAGATTTAATTGGGGGACCAGATTGCTCGTTGGTTTTGTTATTAAGCGCTTTTGCTGAGCGTGAGGTCCTAGTTTTGTTTCCCAGGGCGGGCAAAGTTTTATTGAGTTTCTCCATCAAGAATTTCTCAGTACCAGCCGGGAGAATTTCTGAATTTCTGCCTGATTGATAGAAATAGGTTTCCCCCCCTATAACATGCGACTTAAAAATAACTGGTGAAATGCACTATGTTTATTTTATAGTGAACAGGATAGTAATGATTAGTAGTTATTGCCTTGTGAGCGATAGGTTGGTGTGCAACAGGACAACAGTTTTATGCCGTTGATGTAATTGAGGATAGCTGCATAATAGTAATTTAATAATAATGTAGGAAAAGGTTGAATGTTAATCACTGTCGTTGACATATATGTGTCAGAGCCCCGACCTATTTATTTTTATTTATTTTAATGCACAATGTACACAACCAATTTCACACGCTAAGCTTAAACTAATGAGTACATGAGCCTGTTAGGGCGCAGCAAGATAACTTAAAAAAAACTAATATTGCAGAGTATCTTTTATTATTTATCTAATAATTATGACTTACAGAGATCATTAGGAACTTTCACATTTAAACATTATATTAATGAAACTTATAAGTTTGAAAGTTCCAGTCTAGGTTATATTGTTTCTATTTGCTACTCATCAAGTCCTAGTGTGGTTTTCAGTGGTCTGTTTAGATCGTTTCATGTAAAATACGCCAATAAGGCTAGGAACATGATGATGATTGATGAAGCGGTGTATGGTATAAAAATTTGCTGTTTTTGACTTTCAGTCATCAGTTTGAATTAATTTTTTCGACAATTCAAGTGCCTGTAACTGGCCTACTTGAAATAAATGCTTTGATTTTGATTTTAAAATGACATCGCAAACATTTAAAACAGTATCGTTTGGTGTGATGCCGGTCCGGAACAAACAATGGTTTTGTTTGTTCCTTCAAGACGTACGACCCTAAAAATACAAATTGGAGTCGGGAACCTTTAAATGTTTCCTTCCCTTCAAACACCTTTACTGGTATAGTCAAATAAAACAGAGTCGAAAATATATATATCTGATGATTATTTTTACTATGGACACTTTTAACGTACACATCTTGCTACATCGTTCTCACATAATGTACCATCTCAACATAAATGATGTAACCAAGTTATAGTAAAAGTATTCTGATTTAAAAGAGTGTCCATGGAGTTTCTTGCCCGTTCTTCTCCATAGAGATCTACGTTAGAGAATGGGCAAGTACAGTACTTTCACAATTTTTATGCCTTGAGACTGGGACTGTAGCTACTTGTCATTGTTGTCTTTGTTTCGACAATTCAAAAGTGCCTGTAACTGGCCTATTTGAAATAAATGCTTTGATTTTGATGCTGTGAAATCTCTTGAATTTGACCAGCGGGTTATCAAAGAAAACAGACAGGGAAAATGAAATAAGGCAGTGTATCTTTAAGGAATGCACCAAAATACACCAACACAATTGTCTCCAAAAGCCAAAAGGCATCATCGTCGAAGCAGGAGTAAGTAACTCTAGAACGATAACTCGGAAGCGTGATTGACAGATAGGCAAAGACATAGAGATATTCATGATATACGATCAGTATGGTCAGTTACCTGTTGTGCCTTAAGATTAGCGATCAGCTCCTCGAACTCTGAGAGGCTGATGGCGTTCTTCCGCGCGTCGCCGTTCATACTGCCGTTGACGCCGCGTTTGTTGTTGCCGTTGTCGTAGTACTCCTCGATCATACACCGCACCTGGGAAGGACACCATGATATGTTAAATACGTATATTTTATTCACCAAGATAATGTTAGAATAAAATAAACTTTATTTGCTGCAAGGTAAGATGCAATTTGATTAAACTATGTGTCGTCTGTGGACCAAGAGAGAAAGAGACACAGACTAATATAAGTTAAGTCCTTATGACAAAAAAAAATACTGCTTGGAAAAAACCTTGGGGGAGCCCTTTTCTCAGTAAGTGGCAACGTAATGGCAATGATAGAGAATCTCCTAAGCCACTGCTTCAATGTTTTACTGAATACTGTTAGCCTGCGTCATCCCACTGCTGGGCAAAGGCCTCTCCCTATGACTTCCAGTTGCCACGATCCAGGGCTAATGTGGGCCACTGGTCGTTTGTTTTGTCCAGCTCGTCCCGCCATCTTATTTTTTTCTTTTATCAATGTTTCAATAATCAAAAAAAAATTACTGTTGCAAAAATGCACCTAGGACCCTAATACTAGGGTCCTAGGTGCATTACACATCCGTCCGTGTTTTATACATCCTCTACTGCAAATCTTACTAACGAAATAAGGTTTGCTGTAAGAAAACCCAATTCTGGCTTAAGCTCGCCATTGTACATAAGCTATATTATTGCAATTTATATTATGTTTTTGTGTACAGTAAAAAACAAGAATGATTCATCTAGTCGATAACGTTAAAATCGCAATGATTGTTGTTGAATTATCCGTTTAGCGTTTGTAAGTTAGATAGTTGTACTTCTTTGTCGTGTGTTATTTAGATCTTACTTTTTTTCTCACAACACTTACACATACCCTAACCCTGATAAATAAGAAACTTTTCAGGAGAATAATTGCTAAAAAATCCTTTGTATTTACCTTCCATTGTGGAATTTTATAACCGACGCTGTCGAGGGCTTCTTTCAATTCTTTCAAATCAATGTACCCGCTGCTGTTTGTGTCCAACTGAAACAAGGAAATAAAACTAAATTAATATGACTTATTTTATTTTATTATTAGGGGTAGGTAGCAACTGCTATGACTACATGAATATACATATTTGTTCATTATAATAGGTTATGTAAGTGACTACCTAATTTTGTCCCGGAATGTAAATATGTTAAACTACTAAATATGTGATCCGTTTTACAATAAGAAAATACACAATATAAAAATAATCCCTACTAAATGGAAAACCAAATTCTGTTGATAGTACCTATTTTATTATGCTAACGTAATTTTAAATAAACTGTTTGTTGTAGGTACCTAAATAACTAAATCACTCTCGTTTTCAAGCGCATAATATTATAAATTTAATTACATACCAAAACACATAATTCTAATTTAACGGAGTGTGAAATTAATTACAAGTTTCGATCTTTACACTGTCGGCCACAAAACCGTACACATTTTCACGTGGTGCGGTAAGGGGAGGGGCGTAGAGTTGTCACGCGTAAAAAATGTTTGTTTACCGGGTCTGTGCTGATTTAAAAACATGACACGGGAATGCTAGCGTGAAAACGTTGACTTTATTCAAAACGTGGGGTCGTGGATCGCGGTTTTATGTTTGTTTTTGTTGAGGGGTGGTTAAAGTTAAAGGTGGGACTGGGTGGGGTGGGTTTGTTTAAGTTACGGTCCTATTTTGACAAAAAGGTGGTATAACGTGATTTAAACACATTTTAATTAGTTAATGAACAATTCATCACACAACCTCCTGACTTTGCCTAATATTATCACATATATTCTAAAATTATACTCATGACAAATCAATTACACCTACTGCTCAAGATAATCACTAAAATGATGATTTCATTTGAATTAATTCTTAATTTTATACGACACGATCTGAGTTCTGACTCACTTCTGATTAAACACACATCATACTCTGTGATTTTGACAGCTTGACGGCAAAAACTGTGATTAATTCACATTCGCTTGGGTTTATTTATCCTGTGTCCTTTTCTTTTATGCCATGGCTTTCGTAACCATAGTAGTAGTTGGTCTTTAGCTAAGCATAGTTTTCGCTGTATTACACTAGACTATTCTGATCATAGCTAGCTAAAGCCTCCTCTTACGGCACCTTAGAGAAAAGGATCAACTTTCTTCCTGTAAAGGTCACCGCCCATTGCAAAGAACATACCATATGGCAACGAACTACTAAATCCGAGTACAAATAAATAACTTTACGGAACGTAAAGCAAGGAATTATTGGCCTCGGCGAACCTTTTTGTGGCTGCTCAAGTACACGACATACGTATTTATGGTAATGGAGATTCACTGCATGTATTTATTATTGCAGGACTCGTATAAACAGCATTATAATAAAAAAACATGTTTGTTTATACCAAGAAGTCTGTTATCCGGGGTGGGATATCTGACTGGCTGTTGTGACGTAAGCATCGATTCTGATAAGGATCTCATATCATCGGTTTATGATAAGAAATCGACGATGACGGGTCTTTGAAATAGATATAGGTCGAGAAGTTTAGATATAACAATAGTGTTTATCAAAAATTCGTAGTTTTTTGTTGTCAAATTGCCTAGAATAGGAGTATTGAATTCCATCAATAGAGCCAAATTTAAGAATGACATAATGAATATCGCTCGTGTCTTTAGAATAACTACACGATTGAAACGAAACACGGACAATCAAACAATTGGATGTTTATTTAACAGCGTGGCGAGCCACAACCGCATTAGTCACCAGTGATATAACGTATTGTGATGTAAAGAGCATAAGATGGAGTCATAGTTTCGTAAAAACGTGATAAGAAAAAAGATTAGACCAAGATAATGGGAGATTTTGAGGATTACTTGGCGTTGCGAGATCCTAACAGTTGAAAGCTTGTGGATTTTCGGTTTGTAAATCTCTGAACCGGGGTCACTGATATCGGTGACCCCTGTTCAAAGACTGACTGTCTGTAAGATATATATCTTGCAGAGTAAGCAAGCTGAAGTGGCAACGAGCCAGCTTTATTTCCGGGCGGAGCGGAAGGGAGTGTCAGACTTGTACTGACTAAAACCCATCCATGTTCCTTCTTTGCCCTTTGTGTTCCAGGGCCGCGGTATCCTCTTTCGAACAGTCCCGCAGCCCTGGGCGCAGATGAGCCCTAGAGACCACGTATCGGCAAGCGTCACGTTGGAGTTAGCTAGATACACCGACATCCTTAAAATCATCCTTAAAATAGGTGTCTGACAGACTGAATGCGGAAAACCAGCTGTTGTGGCACAACTTGGGAAAGGCCTATGTCCAGCAGTGGACGGCGATGTGTTTAGTTGATTGTTTCATGTTACAGAAACAAGTATTTCTCCTATCGTAACGGTTTGCAGTCAGTCTTCCCATATGGAAGGTCGACTTGTACGATTTAATTAATTTCGCGAAGATCTGTCATTCATTACTGGAGTGATTACTATTAAAACTTCTGTAACAATGAGTAGCCCTAATAAAAAGTTGTTGTTGCAGGCATACTAGAGACACAAATGTGTACAATGCTAAGTGTGCCCGTCCATTGTATTAATTCGGTCCGTACTTTTGTTATTAAGGGTATTGTATCAACATTAAATTTTTGAATAGATGATAAAAATTACACAAATGGACTGTCTACTACTAAGCTGACTACTGTACGTTTTGTTTTGAAATTCCTTCGTATATACAATCTTTTTTGGTTATTTTTATTTCATGTGACATCCAACTGGGGCCGCGTGGTTTATTAAGACCTGCTTCCTTTCACAGAGAAGAGGCTTGATTCCCAGCAGTGAGAACGATATACGCTATTTAAGACTCTCCAGATTGCGTCACGTTACAACTATTTTATGAAATATTTCATTTACTGCTTACACTACCCAACAATGCAACCACAAATGCAATATTTACCTCTTTCCGCATTACATCATAGTTTTTGTTTAGTATAATTAGTAACGGTGAGTTTTAATAGCCTGCTTCGAATAATGTTAATGCGTACACGCTCTGTTTCCGACGAAATGTGGAGGCAAGGTCAGCGTTACTTGTTTTTAAAGAAGACAGCTTGTATGACCGTTAAAAAATACATGTTTACTATTTGCAGTAAAATTTGTGAGGGAGGGACATCGCAACGGGACAAAAGTGTGACACTGGCATTTTAAAATTACAAATGAGTAATTTCATAAGGGAAAACAAGCAGAAAATATTACCATATTCACTAATCAGATAAATAAATAAAATTATTATTTACTCAGTACAACTAAATATTCCAATAAAATCAATTTGCTGGACTGATTAGGAGAAACAATAAATTTTCTTCACTTATCAATACTTTACAGCAGACCTATCAAGCATAATTTGTGAATATAATTTGATTAGAACAAGCGGCATATGATAATTACTGTAATAAATTAATTTGACGGCAATCGTTCCTAAATAAAACGGTTAACAAAACAATTATTTAGCGGCAGATTAATTAATTTGTTGAAGTCGATAACCCTGAGTGTTTAATTGGACCTGTGGCCCATTTTTTTTGGTCGGATGTGTAATTTGACACAGTTCATCAAAGTGTCTATTAATTGTGTAATTTTTGTGCAAACATTAGAATTAATGAGTTTGGAGGTGTGACAACAATATAAAATGTTTCACTTACTTATAGTATAGCAGACACTGACAGACAATGAATTGAAGTTTACGTATATGTCCATACCGGTTTTACCGAATCTTAACTCAGGAGATACATTATAGCAATTCATTAAACCAAATTATTTCAATCTAAAATACTAGCCGTCACGGAAAAGCAGAAAACATTCTATTGAATTAGATTCCATCAAACTTTTATCTAATCGTAACAGTCTAATTTCTGTGAATACTAGCGCGACTTACGATAATACTCCTCTCACAAATTACACATTATGCAGATAATTATTTATTTATGTGTGAAGTTTCCTGTTTTCATTGTAAACAGAAAGAAGGATTATTACATATCTTTTACTTGTAAAATTCAAGTACGTGGAAAACCTGGCCCTTGCAACATGGCCCGACTTGTATTTACAAACTTTTGTCTTATAAATTGGGCAAATCCTAGACAACCTAATCCCTGATGGAGTGGGCTATATTTTACCTTGCAAGTTGGTGGATGTCACAAATCTTCAAATTTTTGGTTCTAGGACCTCTCCCTCATCAAAATGTTTGCCTTCGCCGTTTTGAAAGCCATGGTGGTGAAATAAATTCAACTTTGCTTCTCCTAGCTGCGAAATACAGTAGACAGCAAAAAGTACAGATACTGAACCGATTCCTTTATAGGTCCCAAAAAGGCACTTTCCTAAATCAAGCAGACTTACATGATGATTGAATAGTTTAATGTAATTTAATTAACATTGACATACCTAATGTTCTCATTCTTTCAATTTATTCCATTTTTATTAAAATTGTATTAAGTAGATTTTATTTTTGTATTATGAATGTACTATGCCGACTATTGTGTTTAACTGTTAACCATTATTTAATTTCATTTTCAGTGTATGTAGTTAACAATCTCATTATTGTTTGCATGCCTAATATAAGGTAGATTGTACAAGGCTCACCCATCTTATTGTTACATCTTATTTTATGTACCTGCAATCTATGCAAATCAATTTTTCTTTACTTACTTTACTTTACTTTGCAATGTACAATATGAGTTAGTGAATGGAAACTTGTCAGTCAAGACGTAAGTCTCCGTATGATTCACCCCACGTAAGTAGTAAGAATTAGTTACGGCAAATTTTTATACCATGACCAACCGAAGGCCATACCCATGACGGACTAAGAAAACATAACCAGTTGAAGGTCGAGGATTTTATAATAATATAAGTTCGTGAATGGCGATTGTACTTTATATTACATATAAGATTCGTCTGATTGTAGCTTGTTCCAATGAAGGTTCCATAGTGCTAAGGAACGGTTTGCTATACAGGGTGTAAGACCCTTCACGAAGCCGTCAACCAAGCATTCTGTACATCAAACTAAGTAACTTTAAGCAAAAATTATTGCTCGGAAACGACTTTTTTTTTTGGGGTGAAAAATCAGATTTTACAGTAGGTAGGACTCGATGGAACGCACTCAAAGCATTGTGGTGATGGATGGATTGAATAATATGAGGGTCGTTGTACCCCCAATATCTCCGTAACTAGAAAGTTCCCAGGTATGGTCTAGATTCTAGACTAATTTTTTTGTTCTAGACTCTAGAACAAAAAAAATATTGCAAAGACGGGGAGAACAAGTGCCTTTCGGCTTCGTTGAGGGTCTATTTACACCCTTTATACCGTGAATAGATGTCTAATTTTTATGCCTATTAAAAGGCAATGGGCTAGCCTGGGATTATAACCAACATCTACATCTATAAAATCTTTTTGAAAGTTCATATTCTAGGTCCCTAATTTTTATATTTGCACATTGAAGATTGTCGAGATAATTGAATCCCATGTAGTTTTATTTGAGTTTAGAATTTAGTTTTCTAATAATATAATAACTCTTCATAAATATAATAAAAGAAGCTAAACACACTCAATTCCCAAGATTCTCATCAAATGAAACAATATTCCGTGACGCGACCAAGTATAGCGATTGTTTAAACAGATGTTTGGGCCTCCCAATTCAGCTGACTCATTTCTATTCAATTCCATGTTGAATTGAAGTAGAAATATCTTTAGGACGGATCGTAAAACAGAAAAGGTAATATGATAAATATAAACTGAAAGAGGGCAAAGATGGCGGTGCAAAATAAATGAGGAGTCGGCACGCATAAATATTCAATATTGCTTTTATTTATATCAAAAGATGTATTGATCCTCATTTGAATTGAATTGATCGGATAAAATATTATGAAATTAAGATACAACAACGGTATATGATGCTGAAACGAAACTATAAGGGACTAACCACACTTATTCAGCTCTGTTTAGCTTTTGACCATAGAAAACAAGGATTATGAATGGAGATGTGTATGCATCCGTTCAGCTTTCCGCGTCTATTCAGATGCGTACGCATCTCCATACAAAATCGTTGTTAAAAGCTGAACAGAGCTGAATAAGTGTGATTAGCCCCTAAAGTTTCTATTAGACAAATCAGAGTTATTTAAAAATTAGCAAAAGTTAAAAAAAAAAAATATTCACGATGGAACAATATTACACTGATCCCGTTTTATTATTTTATTCGTTACTAAGTGGACTTTATTGCAAGAGAAAATCTTCCATTCGCCTACATTTAATGTGTCTTGTTTCTCAACATTTTATTCTTTACTTTTATGAGAAGTAATACCAGAAAAAGTCTTAAAATAAGTTTTATTGATACGTAAGCTAAGTATTTTTTCTAGAAGTTTATTACAAATAAAAAGTAATATTTTATGGCTAAGCATGTTTCGCAATGTTTTTTATAGTTCTTATACATACTCGTAAGCCGCATATCACGAGTTTACGACTTTTGTAAGTCGTCAAAGTCTATTGATCGACTTTATACATAGGCGTCCAACCTAATTGAAAAATTACAATCAATACCGTTGTTTAAAAAGGTTTCAACCTCTTTTTATTTATAAGGTTTCAAGTTTATTTTTGGCTTTAACTGAAATTCCACATCTGCTAAGCCTTTCTCCAACTATGTTGGGGTCGGCTACCATTCTAACCATATGCAGCTGAATACCAGTATTTTACATGGAGCGACTGCCTATCTGACTTCCATAACCCAGTTAGTACTGGTAGACTCTTCGGACCACTGACTACCTGTAACGATTATCAAAGATCTACAATTGACAGCCGGGAAAAACGGCTTAACGTGCGTTCTAAGGCACGGAGGAAACTTGGTATGTTATGGGTGGTCAACCATCCACAGCCCAACCTAGGCAAGCCCGGCTTAACCTAAAGATCGACCAGAGCGGCTGTCATTATTTAGCCACGAGCTCCTTTCTCCCCTAGCTTCCTTTTCTTTTTCTTATGGCTTTAATTTGAAATTGGAATCAGTAAAAGTTTTTCCAATAACATACATAATATAACATCACGCCTGTAATCTCAGGAGGTGTGGAGAGAGAGGTGTGCCTTTACCTACACAGACATTTTGCCAGTTATATTCAAAGTCCCATGTCGGAGACGTGCCTATTGCCATCAACTGGGCACAAATCCAGACACCAGGCTTTTACAAATGTTCAGTTCTCAGTTATTGTTTTCATAAACTTTTGCGTGTACAGAAAATCCTAATGTTAGCAAACTTTTAGGAAAGAAAATAATACCTATTGATCGTTAAACTTCGTCACTGTAGAAAATACAATATTTTTCAGGATAAAGAAAGCACGAAAAATATGCAATTTATTACTCAACTCAATCTTTTAGCATGATCCATGCTACGACGGAAATATTTTTCCAATAGCTAACAAATCTAACATTATGTATTACTAGCTGTTGCCTGCGACCTTCATCCGCGTGAAATTATTACAAAAATACTATTTTGGTCGTAGCGTGATGTTATATAGCCTATAGCCTTCCTCGATAAATGGGCTATCCAACACTAAAAGAATTTTTAAACTCGAACCAGCAGTTTCTGAGATTAGCGCGTTCAACCAAACAAACAAACTCTTCAGCCTTATTATATTAGTATAGATAATGTTGGTTTCAGCAGCTACAAGGAAGTGTTGTAAAAGGAAATATATTGGTTAAACTACTTATCTAAACAGGAAAGTTTATAGGTGACGGAATTCAAACCATTCTGAATCTAAACTTAATTTATGTTGTACACGTACTCCTTGATGTAGGGTTGCAAGCGCTATACTGCCGAGTACTAGGTCTTGGGATCGATTCCCAAGTCGGACAAAGTGCTATTGGGTTGTTCCATCATGAATTTTCTTGTAGCAGGTCGGGATCTGAATTTAGACCCGAGTGACAACAACAGGCTCGCCCCCATATGGGATTTAAACATAAATAACTGGCTAAATATGGGTTTAGCGTGATATGTAATGTTTTGTTACAATTTGCACAATTTATCGCACAAAAATTTTATTACAGCATTAATCCTCCTGCCAGGGCTGCGGGACTGTTCGCAATGGATACCGCGGCCCTGAAACACAAAGGGCAAAGAAGGAACATGGATGGGCTTTAGTCAGTAGAAGTCTGACACTCCCTTCCGCTCCGCCCAGAGTGGGGGGGGGGGGCTCATTTGATGATTTCCCATCCGAAAAAAATAAAAAAGAAAGCCATTAATCCTAAATAAAATTACCTAATCATTTTACCCTGTCTTCTCACAGAACCACAAACATTCTAACATTATCGTCTTCATTCATCAGCAACCAAATCCATCCAGAGTTGGTCTCCACGGGCTCGTTGAGCATCGTCAGCATACGCGGTATAGGGGAGATGGATCGAGCTACAGTGCGACAAAATGGAATATCAGATCAAACAAGTTATGCTTTCTAGAGCGTTTTAAATTATTTGGGAGGATACAATATGGAAATTACAAGCTTTTAATTGCTAAAACCGTCATATTAAGCCTTATTTATTGCTCTCTTTATACCACACACAGAGTAAATTAATATTAAGCAAGGTAAATTCTAGGAAGAACTATTTTAATTAGAATTTCCTCCTGGCCTTACAAGACTTACAAGCTCCCTGCGTTGAATATTCAAATGTAAGCAACGGCCAGGATATCCCAAATGGCAGTAGTAACCGTAGTAGAATCTAATAAGGAAACATAAATGTCAATTATTTAACTAGAAGCCAAAATTACATCCTTTCTTTATTCTATAAAGACAGGAAAACTAAAGGTGAAAGCACTTTTGTGTTTACAAAGAGGGTTATTTGTAACTGTAAACTGTTTACATTATTGATAGTCCCACACCAGTATTGGCTGTAGTTTTGTTTGTAAAATAAATCAATAATATTTTCTTTTCACTGTCGAAAGTTCGTGACAGCCCTGTTTACACTGGCTGGGATAATCATAGGGCTAGCACGTTTTTTTATTTTTATAGTTAAAAATAATTTTATTGAATTTTAGTGTCAAGATTTTTAGTATCATATGGATATTAAAACTAGCTGTTGCCCGCGACCTTTGTTCGCGTGAAATTATTATAAACAAATATTACTTCCCTTTTTGAATCGAATCATGTTACCAATTTCAAGGGTTTTAATGTTTTTGCACGAAACCCTAATTATTTTTCTAAAAAAATAATAGCCTATGTTAGACCTTATAACAGCAGCTATCTACCAGTGAAAGTCCCGTCAAAATCGGTCCAGCCGTTTCGGAGATTAGCCGGAACAAACTGACAGACAAAAATTTAAAAAAATGTTTTTGTTATAAGTGCCGTATATATTTTCGTTTGCATTCAGTAAAAAACTGTTAGCTTAATATTACAAACAGACACTTAATTTTATTTATATATGTACATTAGTCTCTAGTTTTCTGTATCGTATGGAAAAACCGTATCTTATCCCTGTCAATCAATAAAACAAACATCTAAAATAGGATTTGCAGTGAGACGGTAAAACATGTCCTTCAATACGCACATAGTATATAATATCTTACTCTTTGTGGGAACTCGTACAATGACACAAATCACATTAAACGTAGGTGCGGGTACATACTATAAAGATAGTATAGTATATAGCACATAAGCGCGGAATAACATGACTCATAGGAGTATGATTCAGTAGCTGACAACAACTTATTTATTTAACATCCTCATTATGTACTGGTTTATGTACTTTAGTGCGTAGTAAACTTCATACTACAGGTCACATCGCTGGGCTTGTACTAGTACGCTTTTGTTCTCTGTAGAAATATGTGTATCTAAGTAGTTGGACCAGACAGAAGTATTAAATCTATAAGTGAAGTAAAAAAACTCATGAGATAATATAGATACTTATGATCAGACGCAAACTATTTAAAATGAAGGACAATTAAGAGGCAAGACTGATAATACTATATAGAATATATCAACATACAATAGATCTTCCTTCCTTATCGCCTCCCAAGACAAATTCGAACCACTGCAGATATTAGAACCTCAAGAATATAATACATAGCACCTATATAATAAAATACTTACATATTGTAATCAGCTCAATGACTACGAATGTCATTGTTGTTATTATAAATTCCTTCAATTGATTCTTAATGTCTAGTCTGAAGGGTATTGTCATAAGCACTTAAGAAAACACCAGTTCAGTTACTCGATTGACTAACTACATCACGAATTCGGTCACACTATGCATTATTATTTTAATTACATTCTTTTCGATTTAGAAAAGACTACACAAAGGAGTAGTTAACTTAAAATAGAGACGGACCCAATATTGAACCTCGAGGAACACCTATTGTTATCTCAGTTCCATCTGACTTTATGCATTTCACCTGAGTTTTAACTTGTCTAGCTTTTTGGAATGATCTCAATTGATTAAGAGCTGTTTTCTTCATCCAATTATTCATACTAAGTATTCATGAGTATTTGACTTTCCGCCGTACCTAGCAACCAAATCCTTTACCCAGATTGCAAGATCCTAGGCTTTAAAAAATGTTCCTATTTCTTAATTCAAAATAATTACCTAAGTATATCAGCGATGACGTAACCCAATAAAATTAATTCGATAAAACAAGATAGTGCGATAAGTACATATTAAAATACAGTACTTGAAATACCTGTGTTAGATGACGTGTTTCGATATATTATTGAGTTTATGTGTTTAATTCATCGATATATCAATGCTAGCACTCAACTGTAAACAGGTCTTATAACTTATAGCAGATTATTGCAGAGACTTATAGCGGTATTTTTTCCGCAATGCAGTCATGTAGACAAATAATATTTAACTAGGACTAGAGACGCGGACGGTACAATGCAGACATTTTTCTTTTAGGAAAAGTTGCAGAAATTCTGCCAGCACAGACATAATTTCTATTATACATTAGGCAAACCAAATTGTTGAAAAAATTTCGTGTTTGGCAGGCAATTCACAACCGAGCCTTGTAACAGAGGATAACCATTTAAAGGGGGAAAACCTATCTATTATTTAGTAAGGGATAACCTATGACTATTTACATAATGAGAGTTATATATATGTTGTGTGGCTTACAGTACCAATAAATTGTGTGCTTGTGCAGCAACAATTTTAACTTTCTAAGTCAAGATTTTAATCTAGTGCATCTCTTTTCTTCTACATATTTATTCCCGGAAACGTGGACTTGTAAATTTTAATGAGGTAGTTTTCCAACTTCATTTCCCCATTGTAGGATCCTATTGCCCACCTGTGCCAAGACCTTAGTATTCCACGTTAGTCTCAGTCCAAAATCGGAGTACTGTATAGTATTGCGCAGACATTAGTAGAGGTCAAGGACCTGCGATGATGCGATTAGGAGCCCGTTGACCCGCGGAGTGTGACGATTAATTGATCGACTCGTACACCTGTGATTTTTCTGTGACCAAGTTTGGTGTACTTGAAAAGATACCAGATTAGTCCCAGTCCAAAAAATTTCCTTGTCGGATTTGAGTTAATTTTAATATACGAAGATTGACTGCTCTTAAAATGAAAGAAACTCACAATTTGTATAGTAAAATATTCTTGATGCTACGGGAAAGTGTCTGCTAAAAATAAATAAAAAGATTTTTTGTTGACAAAAAAATTTAGAAAGCGTCTCTGAAATAATTCAATTTAAGATAGCTACTATATGATGATCTATGATACTATGCGATGATCTTTCGTTGAACGATGTCTAGTGTTTTTCTCTTACATATTTCCTATTCACTCAATTTTTAATTTAGGACCAAAAAAACTTGAGTACCGAAGGACCAAAATATTTCAGATTGACACTAGCACTCAGATCAGACGTCTACAACATTAATTTCAGTAACGGACCGGAAAGGTTCCTTCCGTTCCATTTCCCTTTAGTTACGTTCCACAGATTTTCGGATTTGTCTAGACAGAGTAAATCCTAATTGATATGAGTCACAGCAAGAACGTGCAAAGGTCTTATATCTTGTCGTAGAAAGACAACAGAATATGTAAGTATGAGCAAGGTCAAGGAGACATGTCTAAACAATCAACAAGCTCCATTCTCGCGTAGAAATTGTAAACATAATAAATTATGTCAGAAATCTCATCGCCATTATAAAACATGTACATGCCATCATGAAAAAGGCAAGACGGTCAGCAAAACTGGTAGCGAGTCTACAGTTGGCTAACAGATATAACCAAAATATCGCCACTTACTTAATTCAGATAAAATATGCCGTTATTGACCGTAAATCGACTTTTTCTGATACAAACAAAATCAAAAAAATAACTTTACCTTTGGAAGAGATAGCCAAACCCTCATAAAACTAGATACGAAAAAAAGCATCAATTTTAAAATCACAAGCATATGGCTTTCCCCTCATATTTGCGTAACTTGAAAGCGATACACAATCATCTACATACAAAACATATCTACCTAGACCAGCTGTCACTATCAGAAGCCGTGACTCATAGCCTTACATAAAGCACTGTCTCCCCACTCTCCCCTCTCGGAAACCCTACAAAGGGTTCGAAGTTCAAGCTAGTGTGTACTGTCATAATATTATGTAGATTGTAGACATAATACCCTTTGCAGACAACGCGTTGATAGTCAAAGTATGTTGAGTTATGTAAGCCGAAGAGGCCATTTTGGCAGTTGCTTTATCGATGGTAGTTTGGCATGCTATTTTGGTAATGGTATTCGTTTTTGAAATATTGGTTAGGCTCGATACAAAATTGATTAGTTTAATGGTAAGTAATGTATAAAATAAAGACTAGGAAACTTATTACCAAAGTAATATTGCAAGACAATAAATGTTTCCCAAAGGCTTAGCTAAACACGAAAATTTAGTGAACGAGGAGCAAGTGTTGCTGTGCTAAGTTGTTTATCGACACAAGAATCAAGCTAATAATATGTTTAGGTTGATTAGGATGTTAATACTCAAAGGTATATAATTGGAAAAGCTTGATATTATGCATTACTAGCCATAAGGCAGTCATTGCAGACAGTCTAGTAAATGTATAACGGTGATCTGGGAGCCGTAGCCAAGTTGTCTAGTGCTCTAGAGCTTTATCTTTGAAACCATTAGAAGCTCAATGCTCAAAGCTATTAGTGAACTAATTGATATGGGTTAGTACAATAGTACCATTACTGAACGTCATGGAGCCTTTATCAACTCGACAACCGTTCAACAGATGAATTCTATTAAGTTTCCAATTACCTAGTTTAAAATACGATAATTTTAAAACAATCATATCATAACTGCCTAGCCTTTCCCCAACTATGTTGGGGTCGGCTTCCAGTCTAACCGGATGCAGCTGAATACCAGCATTTTGAAAGGAGCGACTGCCTATCTGACCTCCACAACCGAGTTAGTAGTTTAAAACAACAAATATATTTATCAAATAATTCGAAGAATCCCCTCAAGAACACGTAAATACACGACTTCTAACGCGCTGGATTAAAGATGGACGCCCATTGTATTTTTACAAACGCTGATAGCATATCGTAATCGGTTTTAGATTTATATGAAGGATGTCACGTCGACTGAGTTTGGTTTATTGAGGATGCTCTTACATTGCAAGGCGTTGCAGATGTCTGTCATGACTGAAATAGTTCACAGTGTGAGCTTTTGATAGGTTCTAGGAACATTGGTCCTTCACTCATAGATCTCTTGCTGGAACGCGGATCAAAGGAGTCCTTAGATGGCAAGATAAAAAGATATACAAGGAACAGGAGATCACAAAGAACCAAGTAACAAAAAGACAAGAGAGTAAATGAACAACAGACTTTACAGTAAATGAATAACATTCTGATTTACTGAACATTGCTCTAGAAAATTAACCAGCCACATATAACAATCATGGAGTAGATAAGGGTGAACTTGAAAATTCATGCTTTTATCAGCTCTATAAAGCCACTTTCCTATTTAATAAAATATCAATGGAAAGTCTCTCCATTCATCATTCATTTATGACGGCGGGCGGTAAAATAAAACCCTCCCATTAATGAGTTGTTCATGACCCAGCGAAAGTTGTAATGTATCAATTGAGGGTAATGGGTTATCGTGGCACTCATAGACTCGCGAGCTGTCAGTGTCACTTGACATGTTGATGCTCGATTGTTATCATGCAGGTCATTACTACGCGTGCGTTTGATCGCTTTGGACGTGCCTACTTTTCATTTTGAATTAAAAATCATTGCAAAGAACTTGAACTTTACTTTTAAACATTTACTTCAGGGTGGGGTCCTTCGGTTTATATCGGTAGGGCAGGATTTAGTAAAAGTTCCGGCTAGATTCGATTCTGGACCTGATACAACTGGTCCATCTACGACAACATTCAGCCAGCAAGTGCAAGTATACTAAAATACAACAGCCCATTACATAGGTATGTATGAAGGGACTGACTCCGGACGCTCATAAGTGGGCAATCATAGGAGGAAAAGCCGGCCTTCGTGGCCATTACCTCTTTATCGTATTGTCCAGTGAAATTGTCCTTTTTCCTGAGACGGGAATGGGGCATACATGAATACATTCCGACATAGAGACTGGGAGTTTTCAAAGGGTCACCAACATGCACAAGTACTTTCAAGAATAAATATCTAAAACAAAGGGATAGTGAATCGAGATCCATAGTTAGGTTTTGGAAACCAGAAGACTTTTTCAAGACCAAAGTCAAATCTTGAGATACCACAAGTACTAAACTGTTAAAAAATATCGCGTTAAAGGGGCATAAACCAATAGACAGGTGAAACGTGATAAAAAAGCATTTCAGCTC
Organism: Noctua fimbriata; assembly: GCA_905163415.1. NCBI lineage: Eukaryota > Metazoa > Arthropoda > Insecta > Lepidoptera > Noctuidae > Noctua > Noctua fimbriata. Next base: position 7,056,614 of record LR990946.1, read on the forward strand.
CGCTATTCTCAACCAGCTTATGCAAATAATTTCCCGGATTTCATCAAGATCTGTCACACCGCATCAAAGGTCAGGTCGCAGTAATTAACTAATGATGGTGATGTGAACGGGAGCATGAGAAATAACTGTGAACATGGTGAATGGACTCGCCCGCTCGCCCGGAAAGTTCGCACGGAACAAGGTGCTAAAACAACGGATGGTTAGTGCTAGCTTTTTGTATTAAACGGCAATTTGTTTTGTATTTTCGCAGAGCTGGTATCGGTTGATTAAGACTTCAATGCAGGTGAATAATTGGTTATCTGCATAATGCATGATAAAGTTATTTTGAAAAGACGATTTTTGAGGTTCAGCGGGAGAAAATCGGTAAAGTATGTGCATGCTACGTGCAGGTTTTGCCAAAATGGCTGCTTAAAAGATACTCGCAATGCAATATGAATTAGTAATGTCCTACTTAAGGCTTCGTTATTGAAAGCAATTTGTATTATTCTACAGACAATACAGTACTTATTCATTTAATAGATATTCGGGTTAGATCAGTCACGATTTCAGAGCTGGTTTCCACACCTTATCCATAATGATATCTTGGCTATTGTCTTTCAATAAGTTTCAAAGTAATAAGACAGAGAGACCAATAAATCATTTATAAGCTGCTTTGTTGAAATCGTGGTTGAATTTATAAAAGCATTCAGTTTAAAATTCTTGTGGCAAATGCTGTGCACCCAGAAGTATGCAAAACAATAAAAGCAAAGCTTGCAGTGACGGCACCCAGTATCTAGATCAAAAATGCAATTAAGCTTCAGTAACTTTGCGAATTCGTACGAAGCAATTTCGTGAATACGAAATTCGCGAGTATGGAATAAATTTCATTTGCTCACATGCATTGCGAAAACTTTACGTAACATTTGGCTTGCCATTGCATTGTTACGTTTTTCTTTTTTTTATTACTGCAATGGCTGTCGATGTGTGCAATCAATTTTGTGTAAAACTAACACGTCAGGATGTGTGTTTAGTGGTTTTTGCTTCATAGCGTTTGTTGGTTTTCGCAATTGCGCAATAATTTGCGGGTTTATGAATCTTTCGAATTTATTCATCATTATCTGTCTCTGGATCCATTAGAGGTCGGCGCTATTTTTCTTTCGTTCTTAATATCAATTTGCTGCCATCTCATAAATGCCTTCCTTTAGCTATTTCGCTTTCATCCTCCACCCAGTTTTCTTTTCTTTGGTCTGACTTTTGACATAATTATATCCATTGTCACTCAATCTTCATAAGCATCCAATCCTATTAGTATTCTTTTCGACTGAGTATTGGTACTTTGCTACAAATACCACGTCATTTTAGTTTCTTATTGTAGTTATAGTCATTTTTCGTTTCCAATTAATACTATTGCCAGTTTTGTGGTCAATTGACGTCATAATAATATTGTTCCAAATAGGTAGTAAAGATAGTAATATTACTAATACACCAGTATTGTTACGTTGCAACGATTAATGCAGAATGCAATAACGAAATTAATGCAGCCGAACCCAATTTATAGTTTAAAAGTAGTACGTACTTACCAACTTATTATTTATTAAAGCGGCATTTTCTCGAACTCAATAAACATTGCCTGTTCAATTGTCTATGCATTAGATCTGAGAATCGATAAAAGGACCAGTTTAGCGAGTTATTGGGACAGAAAATGTTCGCGAGGGTTTGGAGCTTATCGTTAACAAGCGAGATGTCTAGATTTAAAGTATAGTCACATACTAGTTCGAATGTGACATGACGCTGGTCAAAGTTGATACAAAATAACTGGCTGTGAAGGAGGTAGCTACGATGTATAAGGTCCAGGCGAAGATGGCGAGACGAATTAGATTGCTTCATGAGGATTTGAACGACAAGACTAAACAGCCGTGACAAGTGCAAAAGCTGTAGAGTAGTTCTTGCCGACAGTGTGTACACCTGGACAGTTTGGCTGGTATAATACAGAACACACCGCTGAAAACCACAGCCTATGTCAATATGCTTTCAACTAACACCGATGTTGATCTGCCAAATGGCTTTTATGACAACACTGCCATGTTTTAACACATTAAACTTTTGGTCCCGGCTGTCATTTGTAGATCTTTGGCAGTAAGTGGCCCGAAAGTCTGACAACCAGTATTCAGCTGCACCCGGTTAGATTGGAAGCCGACCCCAACATAGTTGGGAAAATGATGATGCCACGGATTAGATCAATAGAACAATGTTGATTGCCTCTGACAGGCACATTTCATACCTGGTCTAGAACTAATTTTGCATGCTTTCAACACGCGTTCTAAACTGATCAATAATGCTCATGCAAGTTTAATAATATCGTGAACAATGATATGATATGAACTTGAAATTATCGATGTGATAAGATAGGCCCGCAGTCCAATGTGTTTGAAATTAGTGCTGATAACGCTTATATGGTGAAGGATACGGCTGGCTTCGTTTAAATGAAATTTTACATTTACTATACACTACATATACTATTGAATAGTATTGGAGTACTGGATGAATTACAAATATGAAGCAAAATAATGGATACGGATCCGGAATTTAACAGCTTAACAATTTAGTCGCTCCATGTAAAATACTGGTATTCAGCTCTATCCGATAAAAATGGACGCCGACCCCAACATAGTTGGGAAAAGTGATAGATTTTGAATTGTGACTGAGTACCTACGCCAGTTTTTCGGAGATGAACGAAGTGCCAGCTAGTTATATTTATAGAAGGACTACAGGTAGAAAGGTACAATTGTATCATCATTCTCTTGCCCTTTTCCCAATTCATTTGGGGTCGGCTCTATTACTCGTCATTTCATCAGTCATCTCCTGTCTTGCCATATCATCCTTTACACAGTCCAACCACCGTTTCTTTGGTCTTCCTACTCTTATACCCATCCACATTCATACTCAAAACTTTCCTCACAACATTTTCCTCATTCCTCCGCATCACATGCCCATACCATGACAACCGATTACCACACAACTTTTCAGTCACCGGCGCCAGTTTTAGACTTCCTCTTATAAGCTCATTTCATCCATTCGCGAAACACCACACATCCCCCTTAGCATTCTCATCCCAGCCACATGCAAATGTCTTTCATTCATCCCTTTTGTTATTGTTACATTCACAACACAAAGGACCAGTTTTCATTTTATACTTTTGTGTGTCATATTATCTTTTCTACTAACATTATTTTTTTTTAACTGACCTTAGTTTTGGATTTAAACTAAGTCTGAGTATGTAACTACTTTCAATTTTATTTTAATACGGCTTCTGTCCCAGACTGTCAGGTTTCACAACGACCGAATCACCTTTTGTTCACAAAGGAAACACTAATTGTATTAATTTAGATTTCAGTATTACAGAGCTGAACGTAATTGTATTTATTTTACTTTTATCAGTTATTTATTATTGAGGTAAACGTCTGTTACGATATAAATAATTATTAACCTGTATTATTTATTGGTTTAAATTGTTATTGTGCAACCAATTTGTACATCTTTCCGTTCTGCAATTATTTAATTTTATAACGTTTTTATCGTCGCTGAAACTAGTTTGGCAAGTACCTGAAAAACATCGGATTGTTTTATTAAGTTGGAAGCACGATTTTATTATGTGCGAAGTTTTTAGATTGAGTAATATTAGAAAGGACCATTATCCGCCTAGCCTTTTCCCAACTGTATTGGGGTCGGTTTCTAGTCTAACCAGATGTAGTTCAATACCAGTATTTTACATGGGGTGACTGTGTTTTTTTTTTTTGTATCGGTGTGGAAAATATTATGGATGTCCTCCGCTCTGGCGGGCGGAGGGGTCTGTCAGGCTCAAACTGACTAAAAACCACCCCGGTGTTTCCTTCCCACACTTGCACCGGGGATCATGGGAACTAGTGCGATGGGGCGACTGGCTAACTTAACCTCCACAACACAGTTAGTAGGTACTGGGTAATACGATACCCCTTGGTAAGACCGGTTGTCAGACTTTCGGGCCACTGACTACCTGTAATATTAGTATTAGAAAGGACCAAAACATATATAAAAAAAATTGGTTTCGTTTTTATCAGTAATACCAATATGTACTCTTCGGTAAACTATTGTTCGTATGACTACTTGGGTTATATTACAGCAGGGGTGTCCAACATAATATTATGAAGGGCCAAGTTTTGTATTTTTGTAACCATAGCGGGCCAAACGAAATACATAGTTACCTCTAAATTTAAATAAAACAAGCTTAGCCGGACTAGACTGCAATGAAGCAGTCTGCAGTCGCGGGTAGTCGTGGTGGGGCGGATAGGTAAATAGGGATGGCACGGGAATAGCTGACTTAGGGGCATTTTTAAACAATGTTCGCGCAATATGAATTGATGTCCTTTATAATTCAAAATAGCTTGCGGGCCGAATGAGTTGGCCCGGGGTTCGCATGTTGGACAGACCTGTTTTACAGCTTAGTTTTCCGGCATTAGCTATCGGTATTCCATAATCTACAAAAAGTACATAAAAAGCTATTTTCCCCCTTGTAGTTCCGTTTTAGATAAACTACTACTAACCTATTACATTTAAATAAAATTAATTTGGACAATTTCAGCGCTAACCACAAATATTTTATGAAATGTTTCTGCGTTTCAATTTCATATAATATTAAGTTAAATATTTGTTTTGCGGTTACAGAAAGAAAGATATTTCGTGAAAGTTTTATTCGTGGTAAACCATTCGAAAGAATTAGTGTTTAAAAGAAAATTCATATTATGAAATCACAAACACATCAAAATGATGGCATTTAAACTAATGAAAGTGTGAGGTGTGTGACACACTAGAAGATGTCGTACATTTATTGGCGGGATGTGTCTGATTTCAGTCTGCAAGAGAGGATCTACTTAGAGAGCTCGGAATAAATATGTACGATGTTTGCATGTTTCATCATATTATGTCGACACCTAATTCCGGAGCTGCTTGTTGTTTAATTAAATTTGTATTAATACGTTTGACGTTATAAGGTCCCGATGGGACTGGCATGAACATTTGTATTAAAGTCCCTAATAACAAATAAAGATAAAAAATGAATGAAAGTATAAGCATGGCAGTACAGTAAAGGTAAGCAGGCAGTCAGCCAGAGCAATGTTCATCATACAGACAGAGCAGGACCCGTCCGCGACCTCGGGTGATGCGACTTCACCCCGTCCGCGACCTCAAGCGATGAGACTTATGTCCAGTGATACGCGCCGCAAGTCGCGTTGCGGGAACTAGTGACATGATCTAAGCGATTACTGTGAGTTGTTTTATCCGCAGTCTCTGTAGCAACGCGCTAGTAACTGTTAGCCAAGCCAAGAAATAGCTTCCTCAAAGTTATCAGTTTTATTATGAAGATGCAAAGCTGCCAAGGACCTGTTATCCCCTCATCATTTCTGCACTTTCAAGTACTAAGTCTGTCTGTTCGGCACGTGTCTTTAAGTGGCGCCAACGTGCTCTATATTAATATACGCTGGTAATTCCATTCATTATCGCTCATTCGTTCAATAAGCATCCGCTGAGGACCGCCTCTGAAGTTCTGGATAACATATCTGCGTATAACTGCAACCTTGAAGTGTTACTGCGTAGTGCGAGTTTGGTTTGTGTAAATGGTTATTTTAGTACCTAAAAAACTAAGAACTGTACTTTGGGGGGGACTTCTGTCTACCTTCAATCAATTCAGCCTTTCGCAGTCCACTGGTGGACATATGCCTGTCACAATCTACGCCACAACACGCTGTCCGCCTTTCGCATCTAGTCTGTCCCAGCCTCCTTTTATCGGGTGTCTACACTGTCTACCCTACTAAAATATTACTACAAAACACGACAGCATGCATTTTTAACATTCATGCATTTTTGAAAAGTTTCGACCGTGCGCCAACGTTTTGGTGAACATCTTTAATGAAAATACCTTCAGTAGGTAGACTGATGCTCTATTCGAATCTGAAGCAAGCATAGAACATCTGCCAGTTTTTAGTAAAAGACTATCAAGCGCTAAAAAGACGGTTACAGAGAACAATGAAATTACTAAAGACGCGAAACATATGCCTCCCGGCTCTGAGTCATCTCGACGCATCCCAAAAGCTCGTTTATCTAAGCCCGGCCGACAGGATGCTAATGATAAAGGCGAAACAATACATTATCAAGCTGTTTACAATTACATACATACAATAACAGTTTGTAAATACATCATTGTATGTAAAACTTGATTCTAAGCGATGCGTGCTGCGTAACGCTGTGATACGAACACAAAAATGGTTGCGAAATTAACGGTTCTGTTCTGGATGGAAGTTGCCAGGGTCCAAAAAGGGCAGACTTTTTAGGTTTACCTATCTTAGACATCACTGATGATGGTGAAGGAAAACATCGTGAGGAAACTAGGGAACTATAAAATTATTGATATGAAGTCGTGAATCGTCAATTCGACTTAACCAAGCGCTGTAAGGCTAGTACCTTCTCCATAGGAGAGGAGATCTTCGCCTTGCAGTGTCCATATTGTATGCATATAGGCAGAAGTTACCGATTGAAGGAGATGACAAAAGCAATAACTTGGAGAAGAGTTAAGCAGTTCAAGTTTCAAGCAGTTCCGTAAGGTAACACTAGGGAACATTGTTGCTCTGTGGCATGTGGAGGACACCGTGTATCTAGGTACAACCGGTAGACCACCCTTTTCACCCTTATGCCCTAAGTAATAAAGTTGAAAAGTCGACGGTCACTGAGCGCGGTAGTACGTACAGAACAGCGCAGCGTTTATAATAGATGAGATGCAGGCGAAAGGGCCCGATTTTTTACATTGATAGGTCCAAGTTGATGCTAGTAACAAAAGAGCTCAAAATGTATTGTTTGTTCATAAAACACTTTACGAGCGCTTCATATAGTAGGAATTCACTTGTTTATCTAACTAAAGGATTTCCTATTACTCATAAAATTTCTCCGAAATTCATTTTTATGTAATAGTTCTAATAATGAGGATAACAGAACACCATCGCTGATAAATATGATAGACTGAACATGCCCCGGTACCCTTTATCGATAACATCTGAAATCGATTATGACCTTAATAGACCCGACCGACGGCGAAGCGGAGATGGTGTTATTACAGATAGCGATATTTAAACGATTAATCATTTTAGAATTAAAATCTTTATCAACGTCACGTAAAGAATTGTCTGGTAATCCGCAAATTACATTGCCAGCTTGCTAGCCTTTTATTTTGAACCGATTCGAAAAACTTAAGAATTGGTCTTTTGAGTACTGAAGGACCAAATTTTGTATAACGAATTCTATAAATGTGAACACAAGAAGGCTTGATTTCAAAAACTATCGTAATGAAATAGCTTGGAAATTGTTTCTGAAGACAGCCACTTTAAGAGACAGTGTCGTAATTTACCCCAAGGCAAATATGAGTATTTGCCTTTATCTATCTAATATGAGTATTCTATATCGAAGTGATGATACCTTTGCAAATATTTAGAAATACTTCCATCTTGTTGATATTTTTTCTTCTTATTTAAACAAAAGATTATAAACAAGAAATGACTGATAACCGGTATATTGATGTACGTGTAGTATATGACCATACCGACAATCATGACTCAATAAGGGCCATATAAGGATGAAGGGATTGTTCATTGAATTATGACTAATATGACACATTACAATGAACTTGCAACAATGGTAATTCACATTTGTCTATCTAGTAATACAGTAGCAATAAAAATATAAATTATACTATTCTAGGTATTGGGAAACCACACCAGCCTATAGGTTGATAAAGGCCTGGTGAAGTCCCTTTGATTCACTATTAATGTTAAATACATTGTTAAATGACTCAATTTCATTTATTAATAATATTTACTACGTGCAGGAGTGACTTCGGTTAAACAAGTAAATAACACAAAAAAGATCACCGTCGGTGGTTGACTGAAAAAACCTTAAGAAGAACTGGCAAAAGTACCCTCTCTTAGAAAACACTTGTGGAGTACCTCAGGGAGAGAACTTATGTCTCGCGTATGAGTAGACTGCGTTTTACAGTGTAAAATATTGGGATCCCACATCAAAACACAAAAAATGGTGCCAAAAAGTATACGGTACCGTTCAACAGCTTCTGAACATGAGTAAGTCTGAGTTGTTTGATTAATTTGTGGCTCGATTCAATATCCATTATCCGATAAATGGGTAAGAACAAGCAGCCGTAGACCACCAATTAAACTGCGGCAAATAAAACCCTCACTCTTCGAAATCTTTCATCTCTAAACTACTCATACCTAACCAGTGTACAGCTAATGAAATCAGTCGGCTATTCGATTAATAAGCCAGGCGAGAGCGATACGGCCGAACGGACAGACAGACTGAAAGTTATTTACGATATTATGCCTGATCGAGATAAGTGCATGTCTGCGACAGTCTCAAGTGAAAACGTTTTTGTTCGAGATGATTCTGAATCTGATTCTGAAGAGCATACCAGTTTCATGGATGAAGAGATTTTACATCGGCAAGAGATGAAGGCGTTGATTAAAATTTAGACAGCTCAAGACGAAAGGGTAAACCAAGCTAAGTGTGCAAGAAGTTAAAATATAAGTTTTGAATTAATTTAAATATAGCTAAGGAAGATTTGGGACTAAAATAGATTTTCAAAGACCATGCAATGGATTCTCTGGAACTAGAATATTAGTATAGATCAATTTCTGATTGCACTCCTATAAATATCTATACTCCATAAATATGATTAAAATAAACAGTTACCCAACAACAATAAAATTTACCATACCCATTAACCGATTACCAATTACACTACTCGAAGCGTACACTCGGAAGCAGACGAAAACATACAAACAAAATGAGTCATGAACGACCTATAACTCAATTATTCAATCTCGTACTCAAACTATACGGCGTACAAACGCATGAGTTGATTACAGTTATTACTGGAGCACCGTTTGATAAACAAGGCGAAGGTAAAGTACTAGTAAAGTGTAGTGGTATTTATGTTTTGGTACATGGAGGAGTAAAACATTGGAGTGACAAAGAACGGGACATGGATGAATGATGAGGAAACTATCCGCACCAAAGTTGTGTTCATCACTAAGCTCGTCATCATCATCATCATAATCTGCCTACCCTTTCTTAACTATGTTGGGGTCGGCTTCAAGCCTAACGGATTCAGTTGAATACCACTACGGTAGACATAAACTGGGAATAAAAGATTCTACTGTGCCAAATTGTGTTAGTACTTTTCTCTTCAAATTCTTTCGTTGACCTAGTCAAGCCAGTAAGTTACTCTTCTTTTACAGCCGTGGGTTCTTCAGATGCAGAAGTGGCAATCTACAATATATGATTGTTTCTACTATTATCTTTGGTCCTTTGATCAACGCATCCTTTGTTGGGTTCTTTGCTATCTCATAAAATGATGAGATCACAATTTTATAGGAACACTCCATATTCTACCAACTTCGTGACTAAATCCCACCAGCTATTTATGTTCCAAACTTGATAGACGCACGCGCAGCATTTCCGCAGTGACGGCATCGCAGGCTTGAATTCCAGGAATAACCTATAGATATCCCATGGTGTGTTAAGTTGGCTTTAGGTTATTGTTTCAATGGAAAACCTTGAGGTTTATTATGGGAGTTTCTAAGAATTTGTTTTGTTTATTTATTCATATACTTGGAAGATTATCGAAATCCTCACTAAGCCAATGACAAGCTGAAAGACATTATAATTGAACATAAACACGGTATGTTTTTGCATGCACGTCACGAGCTCTAAGCTAGTCACTTATCGCTTACATGTTCTAAAACAACATCCATGAAAGCCATAACACCGTACAATGTGATGCACCCAGGTGCTTACTGCTTATCGACTGTTCAAGTATGTAGTTTACTTAGATTTATATTATTTTCCGCATTCACTTCTATATCCGTACCGCGCACATTCATCGGGCAACCTTTGCATTAACCAGAGGTTGTAAACGTATGGAAGGTGTGAAACGCAAGAAATTAGCACGTTGTGCACGCTTTTTTCAAAATAGAAGGCGTTCTTAGTAATCGCAGTAAAAGTAGCTTACTGATCAGAATACTCGTTTACTAAAGGAGAGATGGTTTTCGCTGAAGATTTTGGGTTCTTCCAAGGATCCTCATGTTTGGAGTACGGCGAACTGGAACCTTGGTTCAATATTCCTGCTTTTACTATCACCAGGCTTACAAGTTGGTATTTTTAGTCCTAGAACTAGGATAAAAATATCTGAACTTTCTGTAATCTCTTTGTAATTTTTTTATTTGCTTTAATTTTGGCTCTGTGCTATTTCTCACAACACCGCAGTAAAGAAGGGTCAATTTTTGTAAGAGGTAAGCCGGAGTACATATCTTTAAGGTGTTTATATTATTTGTCTATAGAATACTGACTGTGCCATTTTTCAAAGGGAATCTGGTAGGAATCGAGCTGTATGGAACCTTCGCCACTGCAACACAGTCCTGATATTTCTTTACTCACTGGCTGAAAAAGACTCCCAACCCCTATAGAGCATGAACCATTCACCCACATTGTTTACGTCGTCCACTTAACACTGGAATGCGTTAGTTTACATCACGCGTGTTCTCATCAGCTTACCTTAAGAGCGGGTGAGTCATCGAGTGTTGACCTGGGACGGCTTAGTGTGAAATATTGTTAGCTTTCTTTGTGTGAGTAACCACGAATTCTTTGGAACTTAATCGCGAATTCACGATGTAGTTAGTTCTGATTTTGGTTGATTGTATTTACTCTATTGTTTTAGGATTTTGGAGTCGTGGCCTGTCTAACGGTTAGCTCACTCGATTTGTAAAGACCCTTGATTTATTTTTTGAGAAACATCGTTCCTCGTTGAAGATCTGCCATACAATTGTTATGTGTCTAAAGAAGTATACAATTTATGGGAGCTCAAGGTCAGACGGCATGAGTTTTGAACAGAATCCATCTGCGTCGGATTTCGACACAGACCAGACCATTTTAGGCAACCTAGAATGACTTGCGAATAAATTATCTTTGGTCCTTTTGTTCGTTTGAGACTTTATTAAGGGTCAGACGCTGAGGCAAACGCTCGAAAGCATTTGTATCTCTTACCATCGCTATTAACCGTTTGACCACCGCGTACGCATAATAAATTGCCACCCAGGCGCCAGGCAATAAATTCAAATGCAAAGCTTGCTCAAAATATTATTTGTTTGGATGTTCGTACTGAAATTTCTAAATGGACTGCATTAGAGATGCAATATTTTCGGGAAAACCTCTGTTGAAGCAAAAGCATGTTAGACAAGCAAGCATTGTCATGATTACAGTATTCGAATATTGATTAGAGTTTGATGGATTTTACGACGTCCAATCACGCGTAGTTGGCGCCATCGCCCACCATTGCCATTGCAGACAGACAGTGAACATAATTTTGTATTAGTTTCTTTGTTGTGGAATAGTTTATACGATCAATACACAGTCCTAGGGCTCAACCCTTTCGCTGCACGTGCAATCGATTTTCGACCCCTTGCAAATACACACTATGAATAGCCTTGATTAAGCACCCTTTTTGTATCAACTGGTCACCGGTCAGAGCCAGTATGACGTAGTATATAGAGAAACTGTGACAATGAGTCATTGTTATCTATTCAGTCGATATAACGGCAAGTATTAAACTTGTTATTTCGCAACGGAGCGAAAGGCCGGTTCTCGTTAAGGAGATTGTAGTGAAGTTTCAATTTTGGTTTAAAACGTATTTGCTGGACATGAACATCTGTTGCATGAGGAGCTGTTCTTTGAGAGGTATTCACGTGCATTTTGTCTTTCTCTTAGGTTTACTTAATTCTCATCTAATCTGGGTTCCAGTAGCGAAGGGTCAATTTTTGTAAGAGGTAAGCCGGAGTACATATCTTTAATGTGATTATATCATTTGTCTATAGAATACTGACTGTGCCATTTTTCAATGCGAAGCCGGTAGGAATCGAGTTGTATGGAACCTTCGCCACTGCTGCCCCCGTAGCATGACCACCGTAGACAAGGGTTTCTTTGACGGAAGAATCGACAAAATGACAGATAGTTCAAAGAAATCTGTCATTGTGTCGTCACAAGCTGTCATTTTGTCGATTCTTCCGTCAAAGAAATCCTTGTCTACGGTGGTCATGCTACGGGGGCTGGGGTCTCATAGATTACATACGTATTTCTATCCAGATGATTTCATTATCTAATACTCAGATGCTTGTCTTACATTGCTTTCAAACGTACCTGTAACCTACCAAACACCCTTGCCAAATAAGCTAAAAGGGGTGAATTTATTGGACCGTTGGTAAGTAAACATAACAATAGAAGACCCTAAACATCCATATGTTTGTGCCATAACAAAAGACACCGTCATAAGACCCCACGAAGAATTCAAATTAGTTCCGTAGAATACAACACAGGAGGGTCAACTTAAAACCATCATTCTGATCTATTCAAGGGGAACGAGAAAAACAGGTGCAATATTTTATAGACCAGATGATGGGCTATTAAAGACCCATAGACACAAATTAGAAGCAGATATAAAAACATTAACTTTATGCGTCATAGTTATCATTAATGACTATCTCTAGACAGGACTGTGATATAACTTAGATTAATGTGTTTTTGAGATGAATATGTAGGTATTTTGAACTTGTTTTATTATCTAAACTTGTTTATCCGTGATTTATTGTTAAGTCTAGAATATGTGTCATGTCTAATAAACAAACTACTAAACGCAAGAAAAGTAAGTCGTTCGGTCAGAGGAACCAATATTTTATAAGTTATAATAAGTTTGTGTTGATAATTTGACAAATAGAAAATTGATTATATTATAGTAATGTTTGGAATCTATAGATTATAAAGGATGTGTATAAAGAAGAGAGACAAATCGTAAAAAAATGAAAGCTAAATCTTATCTATACTTAATATTATAAAGCTGAAGAGTTTGTTTGTTTGGTTGAACGCACTAATCTCAGGAACTACTGGTTCGAATTGAAAAATTATTTTAGTGTTGGATAGTCCATTTATCGAGAAAGGATATAGGCTATATAACATCACGCTACGACCAATAGGAGCGGAGCATCAATGAAAAATGTTAAAAACTCCGCAGCAAATAATGATCGAGTACCGCGCGCGCATTCTCGATACCTCGCTCTCTCTTATGTGACGCAGACAATGTTGCGCGGTTCAGCTAATAAATTATAAATGCTCTCACTGACAGACAGTCAGACCTGAATAGCTGGGGCTAGATTCTAGATATAAGCATGAGATTTTACACAAGAGATTATTAACGTGATTTTTGTTCACCTAAAAGATAACGAGTCTAATAAGGGATGGAAGATCGTAATTTTTTTGTTGATGGAAAATCCCATCGGGTACACGGCTTGCATTTACATAATTTACAAATGAAGTACACCAAAAACATGAATGAAAACTTAGCGTAAAACAAATTAGCAACAAAAAAATATCGTGTCTAGCTCGTAGGCTAATCGCAATTTCGCAATACTAGTCGTTTATAAATATAACACTGTAATTTCACTGTTCATTCACTAATCATTGAAGTAATTAATTGGAAAGCCAAACGATTGCACGCATCATGCGATATGGCTTGCTGCAAAGATTGTGATGACAACGCATGATGGAGTAGACTGGTTTTTCAGTTATTTGTCTGTCTAGTGATGAAGAATTGGGCTCTGATTAGCTGATTAGCAGAGTCGGGACTTGAGTCAGTGAAATTGCAATAATTATAGTAATTATGAGAGACTGCAAGCTAGCCTTTAATTACAGAATTTCGGGGAAGATTCATCCTATTATACAGGGTGTAAACGGACCCTTCACGCAGCCGTCAACCAAGCATCCTGTACATCAAACTAAGTAACTCTACGCAAAAAATATTGCTTGGAACCGACTTTTTTTGGGGTGAAAAATCACGTTTTACGGTAGGACTCAATGTAACGCACTTAAAACAGTGTGCTGGTGGGTGCATTGAATAGTACGGGGGTCATGAGGGTATTTAATGTAAAGTTATAACTTTAAAAACTTGTGTTTAAAAAAAAACTTGTGAAAAAGTTGGAACTTTGACCCCCAATATATCCGTTACTACCAGGTATGGTCTAGAACAAAAAAAATATCGCAATGACGGGGAGAACCCGCGGCCTTTCGGCTTCGTTAAAGGTCTTGTGCCTTTAGCTTGCTTTTATCAGTTTTATCTCACATCTTAAGAACTGCTTTAATTAAGATGACTCGTTTCTGAACAATAATCCTACATCCTCTCTCTGTGCCTAAAGCAACCGTTTTAAACAAACAAAACATTTGATAATATCATCCTAAACGATTTCAATTACTCTGAGATACGAAGTTTCATCTCCGAATAATTGAATCATAAATTGCCAATTGATCTATAAGTAGCTTGCAGTGGAAAATTTACAATAATATGTTTAATGTGTGTGAGTGTGTGTGTAATGTGTATATGTTCGTTTATATTACTTTTAGATACAAAGTTTCCTCTCCCAATAATCGAATCTTCATTATTGATCACATAAGTGGCTTGAGGATGAAGAGGCTTCAAGATGTGATAGTATTCATTCACTACTTTTTCCTTGGCATGAACAGAAAGGCTTTAACCCTCAATTTACATAACACTATTGCAAATTCCACAGCGTAAAAGGCATTCCAGACAGATGTCTGGGACTTTATTGAATCGCTGACGGGGTCTTTAAAAAGTGGGTTTATTTTTTATCAACGTGCTGTCTCGTAACTTTTTTCATGCCAAGCCTTTGCTTCTTTATGCCAAGACGAGTCAAGTTTATCAATAAAAGATCTACGTCAGCAATTATGGCAGTGAATCATAAGGACTAGTTAAGGTGGAAGCGCTAAAATAGTCGCGAAATTTAAATTTTCTTACGTTTTTTGCAAGTAACAGGTCAGCGTCAGGTTGTATGTTGATTACGATATGATTCGCGACCGTAACAAATATGGCTTTACAGAGTTATAGTCATTAAACTCATCAATACAACCCACTAAGTTCATATAATCCCATTGAATGACTTTTTCATGAAATAGTCATTAAATGGGATTATATGAACTTAGAGGGTTGTTTTGATGATTTTAATGATTATAATTCTGAAACTACATACGTGTTACGATCGCGAATCATATTTTGTTTCACATATATAGCCTGTTTCGTGGGCTACCCTGGCACTTCCACCTTAACACACTCCATTCAATGTGTTAAATACTGTACAATTTAATTTAATTTTGAACTCAAATTTTAATCTATTCTATTCTTTTAATTTTAATTAATGTAATAATTATGTTCTAATTTATTTGTTATTTTTATAGTTTTAATTTATAATTGTTTTTCTATTCCAATTGAATTGATGTTCTTTTTATATATTTTTTTTAATTATACTGTAATTTAATTTAACTACTTGACATTTTAAATTCAATGTAAACATTGTGAACTTTAATTTTGTTATTATCATAATTATATTTCCATTTTAATTTTTATTATTGATTATACAAGTGCTGTGCACACCTATAAGTGACGAACTCACCGCAAAGCTGTTGAAATAGAATATATTTAATGTAATGATATAGTGAAAAGTCGTAGGTGTCAATAAATAAATAAATAAGTGGGCACACCCTGATCAGTCCAACGACCAGCCTCACCCATAGGCTAGTCATTTTACCAAGACATTAGTAGATAGCAATAAGAGTTGGGGAAGACCAAAGAAACGATGGACGGACTGTGTCAAAGACAATATGGCTAAAAAGGGATGTCTCATGAGATGACCGTTAATCGAGAAGTATGGAAGAAGAAGACAATGCTTTGCCGACCACAAATAAATTTGAGAGAATGAAGAAGATTCTAGTACGTGCCTCTCGTAACGATGTCTGTATGAGTAAAGCCAGGTTGCATATAACAGTTCGTCGTATAACCAATGAATCACAGTTTTGTAACCGCAACGGTTAGATGAAAGTGTGCATTGTTGCGTGGTATTGTCACTAATGTATTTGCGAACGTTTGGCTAAACTGTGCAATTTGGTTAATAAATCATGGATTAAGTTTATTATTGTTCGTTCGTAAACGATGTTTATTGTGTCAAGTATTTCCCTGGATTGCTTAGTTTGTGTAATCGAATATTTCTTGCTTATTTTAGTGGTAGCGTTTCGAAGGACCAAAATCTTTTCAGATATTTTGTTCGGCACTTTCCCACTTTCTATAGAAATTCGGGAACTAGTTAATAGTGTCCGACCGAAATTGGTTTTTACGACTAAAATCGAAACTTCCTTACAATTAACTAGTAGTCAATTATGCAATTAAAAATATCTTTGAGTACCTACACTCTCTTTCGCACATTTACAGCGCAATCTCCGGCGGCGGAAAGTAATTCAGATAAAATTCAATCAAATTATAATATTTCTCACCGAATATGTCAATGCATAATAAGATCAACGAGAGACTAGTTAAGTAATAATATTTCGTCGTTTCGACCATTGAGACGTGGAACAGCGGTCAATGCCATTTAAAACTAACACGACCACTATAACATGGTCCTTCGGAGGTCATTCCAATCCTCTTCTGATCGCTTTGTAAAGAAGCAGAATCGAGTGGGGGAGGTCTTCCCAACTGGTGGCACGAAGATTTCTTTGAGCGAACTTTTTATTGACGTTTTTGTGTAGTGTGTAGGTAGCTAGCTGCATAGATTAGATGTTTATAGCCCTCGAATGTCCACTTAATAATAATTATAATTATCAAAAGTCAGTTATTAATTAGATAAAGACTGTTTGAATGTCAACCACGTGCAGTTAGAGCACTTGGCATTTGCCAAGTACCTCTTCATAGATAAAATCACAAGGTTATCCACAAACAAGAAGGGACACTAAGGAAAGAAAAATCCAAACAAAGCTGTCGCATCCAGTTGAACACAGACCACAATGGATCCTTAGTGTTCTTTTATTAACTTAGAACGTCGCAGAGATAAACACCTACATACTAAGGTGCGCTAGAGTCGACTAGGTGGAAAAAAACATCAAACCTTATTAGACCTTATACCTTACGTCATAGAGTTTAAAATAGCCGTACTTTTACGACCACATTCTTGGCCCAAGGTCGATGCACAACGACCTACGGTGTGCCGTGTTTAACTGAGCAAATAAAGTATACTAATTATCTTTGAATGCAATTAAAAATCACTATGCAGCTACTATGAAGAAGCTTCTATTGGTCGGTGGATGTATATTTTTAATTATTGTGGTCGATAATGAGGCGGAAACGTGACTGTCAATCGATAATCCTGAGAACTTGGCTAGTCGTAGGTTTACCACTAGTTCGGACTACCCACTATGGTAACAACGTGACTTCAGTCTTGCGTTTGCTGAGCATCTTGATTGCGTTCAATGCGCGTCGTCAGAGCAAAAAAAAACGTGGTGTGCAAGGCCCTAAATGATAACGTGGCGGTTGATGGGCTGGCCATGTTAGCCGTAGAACCACTGACCGTTGGAGTAGACGACTAAGTACGTTAAGTAGAGACTACGAATCAGCAAGCGTAAGGTGAGAAGCCCTCAGGCTAGGTAGACCGACGATCTTCGCATGATGGCTGGTAGCAGCAGATCGGGAGTTGCCAAGAATCAAGCTAAGTGGCGTGCAATTCGAGTGGACTGCTGTAGGCTGATGATGACTTGCCGGTTGACAGGGGAGAATGGAAGATAATGAGTTGCGCCGATCCCAAGTAACAAGGACAAGGTCAGGAAGATGAGAATGATGGATTAAATATCAAGACTGTAGTAGACTTGAGTATTTTAGACTTTAGACCACTACACATCATCTGCCTAGCCTTTTCCCAACTATGTTGGGGTCGGCTTCCAGTCAAACCGGATGCAGCTGAATACCAGTATTTTACATGGAGCGACTGTCTATCTGACCTTCATAACCCAGTTAGTACTAGGTAATACGATACCTCTTGGTAAGACTTGTTGTCAGACTTTCGGGCAACTGACTACTTGTAACGACTGTCAAAGATCTATAAATGACAGCCGGGACCAATGGCTTAACGTACTTTCCCGAGGCACGGAGGAAACACGGTATGTAATGGGTCACCCATCCACGGAACAACCTAGGCAAGCACGGCTTAGCCATGAGCTCTTCGTGATTAAGATACTCATAGTGGCTAAAACCTGTTCTAAAAATAGATTACTGTTTACGTTTCCTCAAGACCCTCAAACAACGAGAAACAGAAAGCCATGAGTCAAATTTTATTTATGTTTTTGGGGGCACTGAGTCATACCGGAACTGTTGACGACCTGATAAGGTCAAAGTGTGTTGCCAAGACCACGTTCAAGTTCAAAGCAATTATTTCTTAAAGTTTATATTAAAGTGGTGAAATTTTTGACACTTTTTACAACTTCCCTTTTAAAAGGCCTTGAGGTTCAGAGGTTTTATTGAGTATTTCTTTTGACTATCGAGTATCTCATCGAGGCCTATGTAATCGAGGTGAAAGAAGTTCATACATCATTTTCTTTTATTAATTAAACAGCAATTTTTAATAGAGTTATCGTCCTATATAGAGTGATTGGTCCTTTGGGACGTATTTGCATTTAATTTACTTTACTTTCCTTTTAGCTCGTGGCTAAATAAGAACAGCCGCTCGGGCCGATCTTTAGGTTAAGCCGTGCTTGCCTAGGTTGGTCTGTGGATGGGTGACCGCCCATTACATACCGAGTTTCCTCCGTGCCTCGAAAAGCACGTTAAGCCGTTGGTCCCAGCTGTCATTTGTAGATCTTTGACAGTCGTTAAGTAGTTAGAGACCCAAAAAGTCTGACAACCAGTCTTACCAAAGGGTTGTAACTGGGTTGTGAAGGTCAGATAGGCAGTCGCTAAATGTAAAATACTGGTATTCAGCTGTATCCGGTTAGACAGGAAGCCGACCCCAATATAGTTGAGAAAAGGCTAGGCAGATGATGATGATGATACTTTCCTTAGTTTCGCTAGTTCAATTTGACCTTGTATTTTAACTACAGCCTGTCTTTGTTATTCCACAAAACTGATACTCATAATTTCAAATATACCTCTCCAAAAATATTAAAAAAAAACTAGTCAACTGACCTACTTTATAAAAATAGCCCAATCTCCTCCCACACATCGAACAAATGCCCCAGTTCATTTCCACGTAAGTAATAAGTTTAATATAATTAGTAACATGACCAGTTTACCGACATGGAAGCTAAATTCATTACTTCAGAACTAATTCAACAAACAAGTTTCTAATTTAGGAAAGTAGGTAGGTAATATGGCAGCAAATGGGGTTAACCCACTCATTAGATATAAATAGGACATGCCTTGAAGACTAGGGAATTCTGAGGGAGGTATCTAATCACCAAACTTACCCGACTACAGCGAAGCCAAAGGAGGACGTATAATGTTGACGCACTAGACAGTAGTTAATTATGGTTAGTAACTTGTGGTCTTCTACAACTGGGGAAAACCGTCAGAGACAAACTCACTAATGAAATTATGTACTTTATGATGAATCAGCAACTTACCTTTACCAGATAGTATGTGATTCTTATTTTACTGAGACTGAGTGTGATCGAAACACGAAGCTAAGACACGATAATGAAACCTTAAAATATAATTGAACTAAGACAAGACTTGAAGACGACAACGAGATGCCTATAGAGGTTCTTGATTCTGCCCTGGGCTAAAACAACAAGTAAAAAGCAAAAAATAAAAGCGGTTGGTGCTTTTTTTGGGTAAAAATGAGCCCATGGACAACCACGTTCATGGTTCAATAATGACATTGCATAAATCCTCAAAGATACACATAACTACCCACAATATTCCCTTAACTAATCTTTTTGAAGTAATTAAAGCAAGTACTTCAAAGGAAGGTAATGTAAACACGGCTGACAGTTCCATATCACTGCTGGCTA
This sequence comes from Noctua fimbriata, assembly GCA_905163415.1. Classification (NCBI taxonomy): domain Eukaryota; kingdom Metazoa; phylum Arthropoda; class Insecta; order Lepidoptera; family Noctuidae; genus Noctua; species Noctua fimbriata. The sequence continues at coordinate 7,076,570 of LR990946.1, forward strand.
TGTTTACGTTAAGTTGAGCGCATTGCCTCACGTCTCCTTCAAAGGAACATGCTCTTTAAAGTACACTATGTTGCTAGGAACGATGTTTACTGAGAATTTTGTTAAAGGTGCTATTGATAAGAAATTTTATGTTTGGAGGATAAGGTTCTTTTGACATTGTCAATTTCTTTGCAGTTTTTCATTCGTTGACAACTAGACTACTCTTGACAGACATCCCTCGTAGTTGGGTTACGAAGGACAAAATGGCGTAGCCCGCGTAAAATACGGAAGAAACAGATGGTTTGACAAATGGTGTAAGTCAGAGCAGTTTGGCATTGACAAGCGTAAGGTAGGACGCCGTCAGGCCCGTTGGAGCCGACAATCTTCGCAGGGTGGCTGGTAGCAATGAGAGTTGCCGAGTATTAAAGAGGCATATGTCTAGCAGTGGACTGTTGTAGGCTGCAGATGATGAGAGCAGTTTGGAAAACTCGTGTGTGAAATTTTTTAATTGAAAAATTGCACATCGATGTCACTGCAGACATGATAAAGCTCCTGAGAAGAGGTGACTGAAAGCCACAGATATTTAGAAAGATATGAGATGATTTGGAGTGACCTACAGAGAAAGTACCTATTAATGAAGGATTCTAGTATATCTGTTTGGAGATTTAGTCGAAGCTTAAAACACTTTCTGCAAAACACGACTATACGGCAACTGCAGAACTAGGAATCGTTGGATTTGGATATCATTAACTTATTTCGCAGACATTCTCAAATACAACCCTGCGGATCTTTTACATCGAGTTCCAAGAGTTTGCATTCCTTGAAAAGGATTTCAACAAAAAAAGTCAATGGAACGAAATTCTAAAAGGGATATCCGAAGCTTTTGCAACCCCCGCGTGTTGCTGCGATATAAGTTTGGTCCTAGACGGAGTTAAGACGACCCCGCCAGACATATTGAAAGTTATGTAATGGAACTTTTAGGTTCGAAGGCAATTCTTTGAGGGCAGACAGAATTTAAATAAAATATGTACGGTAATATTGAAAGTGTGATTTTACATCTGAAGCTTTTGCTAAGTTATTTTACGGGTATTGAATATGAAAATTCTTAGCTAATATCCATTATTGTTTAGCTCATACTGGCTTATAAAATTACATTGTACCTACGTAGATCCCAATCAGACTCATCAAGTCCCTACCTACGTCAGTCAGTCAGGGTCAAGTAAATCACGACAATGCAGTAATTTCTGTACTCGGTAGACGTGGTAAAAGGCTGGCAACGTATCATTAATCTACTTATTATTATATTCATAATGGTCTGGTGTCAATTATAACGGATTTTTAATGAAGCCGATAAGATACTTTCGGCTCACCCTGGGCACCTTGCTGGTTAGCTATTATTAACACCACAACAAGTGGCCAAGTGCTTTTTAGGGTTTCCTACTTGAATGGTAACCAACGGGATCCTATTACTAAGCCTCCGCTGTCCGTCCGTCTGTCTGTCAGCGGGCTGTATCTCATGCTCCGTAATAGGTAGACTGTTGAAATTTTCACAGAATGAGTATTTTTGTTGCCGCTATAACAACATAAAAAATAATTGAAAATTAAAGGGGGCTCTCCTACTACGATGGTACGGAACCCATCATGCGCTTATCCGATTTGCACTTGGCTGGTTTTTACTGAAAGAAGAGTGAGAATCGTGAACACAAACGGTTACAAAATGAGCTCTTAGATCTAGTCTCCAATGACTAATAACCCAGTGTTATCTACAATCCATTACAAGCTAGTTATTGGATGCCAGGACACTAACTGCAGTTAACTCATACCTATAAGTCCAGATTGATTAATTGACCCACTTCGAGTCCGATGCTATGATTCACCAAGTATTTGTAGAGGTCTTTAATGAGCACTAACAAGAGGCTCTTGCATATAAAGTGCATCTAATTTTATAATTGAACGCAAATAGAATGTCATTAGAGAGTTTGCATTCTGCTTTCGCTCTTACGGGGAATGGCGTGATGTTATGTTATGTACTTGTACGGTATGTCATGGAATATCAGTCGATTTGCGTGACACTTGATGATTCTTCAAAATCGGTTCAGTATTTCTGGAGATACCTTTGCATATTATTTACCCTTTTTTTTGATGGCATCTCGCAGGTCAACCAATGAGGCTATCGTCTGCTTAACCGGTCTATCCTGTGGGTGCCTTGAGTGTGAGGTCTCCAGCCAAGGGACCATTTTTTACAAATTGCTTGAAGGTTTTTATTATGCGTGTTGGGATATACGCCTAATTAATTACTTGTTTCTAGACCATTGCCTGCGATAAGAATAGTGTAATTAAAGCTATTATTCTAATAACTATGCAAAAACTAGTCGCATGACCGTGTCCCCCTCTTTAACACAAATACCTATCGCATAAAAGAATTAATCGCGAATACGCAAACATAAAAAAATATTAATTTGCATATTCTCTCGCTCAGAGATATTAAAACGACTGTGAAAGAGTCATTAAATTGGTTGTTTACAATGTCACTATCAGGACATTTCACGATTAATAATATTATTGAGCTAAAAATAAAAAGTGACGGCGATAAAATAAAATTATTGCAAGTAAATTAATTGTTTTTCAATATTACAGTAGTTCTGTTTGTTTGTAGTTTTGTTTACCTTGGTACTTAATTGATTTGACTATTGGTTCTGATGTTTTTCTTGGCGCCACCCATGAGGTGATAACCCCTAGCGATTGACTTTCTGATTGATATGTCTTGAAGTTCTAGACTACTGTAAATATTTATGTTATAATTTGTAATATATCATCACGCCTGTAATTTCCGAAGGGTTAGGCAGAGGTGGTTTTCGTCCACCCACATTTCACCAGTTATGTTTAAGTCCAGGTCCAGGAGCTTATTCCCATTAACCTGGCATAAATCCAGACACATTTTATGCGACCTTAGAACCTATGGCTTCATAGCAGTGATTCTGAAACTTGTCAAAGAGGCAGTCAATTTGTTTAGTATCTTCTCCAAATTTTTTGCTTTTAACCTTATGTATTTTTGCCACAAGGAAAGTATAATTGGGACTTTTGATGAGGCCGAAGATGATTCAAGTAGGTCAAGAAATAACAATAGGAGTCAATAGAACAGCTTTTAAAACCACCATAGAATTAGAATTCGGGGTTTCACACTAAGGAAAACCGACCAAGAAAATAATTGAATCACAAAACAACATGTGCAAAGCATTGGCTAAGCAAAATATAACCTATTTGGTTATTCAATATCTATAGCATGTACACAGTATACAGAACATGTCAAGGCGAGTATATCGACGTGTTTTGAATACTAAAACATGTGTGAACAAAATTGCCTGTTGAGTAACTGGTGACGTTTTGTATATTTAATGTATGAGGTAGACTGTGTAATCACACCCAAGTTTAACGTTGAACGGAGTGAAACTGGTTGTTCTGAGATTACTTGGGTTTGTTCATATTAGTCAGTTTCATACTCTCGCCTTTTTCAATGGAGGTCGGCAGAAACTATTGAAATCTGCTACGATCATTTTTCTTTGTCCATCATTGATAGATTTATAATATGTAACAAAAGGCATCAAAAGATGGGCGATCTCAGCAAAACCTATAAGCAGTGATCCATATTAGGCCTGAATCGCAAGAAGGAATAAACAGGACAGAAGGAATCCATTTCCCAAAGTTTGGATGATACTGGTGTGGTCCAAATAGGGAGAGCCGTTTAAAATGAGACGATATGAGAGTGAAATAAAATGGTTTGGGCGCTAGTGGTGAATTTTCGCTAAAAAACGAATCTATCTATAGTTATAAAGATTAATTTGATAATCTAAAACGTGCACCTGACCACTGATAAATAAAATTTTATAATATTGTTTGCCTTGACTCCAACTGATAAATATACTGGACAACGATTCTAAAAACATGTACAAACGCCTACACAACAAGCTACTCCAATCTGTAAAATTTCTTTAATAGATTTTCATATTTATCGTATTTGGTTCAAGGTTGATTGGGAAAATTTTACAGTTTCGGGTATCTTGAAGTGCTGGTACTTATACAAATGATGAAGTAAATTGCTCTTAAATAATTAGGCATTTTTATAGTTACTAGGCCTAATAATAAACCTTGACCACCACAAAAGCACAAATAAGCAGAATTTATAGCATCTTACAGCCATAAGATTATTATTTTTAAGATAACTAAGTCAAACTACCATCAATACAAGGAAACTAATAAAAAAAAATACATAGATACCAGTTTGTGACTCATATTTGTCATTAAAAATAAAATAATTATTATTAATAAACCAAAGTCATTATCATTAACTAATTTAAATGAATACCTACATTTCTTAGTGCCATTTGTGAATCATGTTACAAAATTAATCAACAAAAACTATGATGCATAAGTAATGAAATTGTAATTAATTACCAATCTGAGTATGGAAAAGAAATTACATGCATCAATTCTTGATTTATTGATGACATTTTAATTATAAATGTCAAACAATGTATCAATGAAACTCAGGTGCAAAATTACCAGTTTCGAAAGCATTACGATGTAAATTATTTATTTGTTCGAAAAAAAATAACACAAGATAATCAGTATTCAAATTTAAAGTCGAATGTGTTTAGTTTTTTTTTTTCTAACTAAAATACAGCCAAACAATACAACTGCAAAAAAATTATACTCTGTCCGTTTTCACAAACAATCACTCATGTTTTTGGGTAAAATATTTAGTGTCAAACAAATTTAAAATATCATTCCTTTTATGTCAATGGTTTGAAGAGAGAGAGAGAGGTGTTTTAAATTTAAAACACCATTGTAAAAGTGAAAAAGATAACCATCAATTTCTATCTTTTTCATAACCGTAGGATATGCTCATACCTCAAGTACACTCGTAATGCATTTGCATTAAATACTTAACATGCAACGGACCATCGTTGTTTGCATACGTAATGAGCTGTCGGCCTGCGTTGTGAAGTTCTTCATATTAATTGTTTTATTAAAATTTTCTTTCTAATAAGTATGGTAATCAAGTTTAGCATATATTAGAATAGTTTAGAATGTTTGATTGTAGTTTTTCTTTATTAAATTCATAAGTTGTGTGTAAGATTGATGTATGTGGTGTGATTTGGAATAGGTTTACCAACAGTGTGCTTAATTAAAAGCACTTGTGTGATTTTATTATAGATTTGATTTGAATTATGTAGGTACAGAAGTAAGTGGGTATAGTTAATGACCTGAGTGTAAGAATCCATCTCATGCTCATCTCCTCATATCTGATATAATTATAATTATGAGGATATTACCTCTGGCCAGAAATCATGAATGAATCAATCATCAGTATCTGCATCACAGAATAAATTCTTGTTTGACTAAGAAAGCTAAGAGAAGCTGCCCTTCTAGTAACTAAAGAAATTGAGATGTTTTATTCAATTTCTATGAGAATTGGTAAAATGGATATATCAGCTTTTGAGATGTTACTCCTTGTAATATTATTTTGGATTTGTTATACTCAGAACTGGTGGAATGCGGGTGTTCTATAGGCTTACCACACCACTGCCTAACCCTTCGAAGATTTCAAGTGTAATATTATGATTTTTAATATCTTTCTAGTAAGAATCAAAATCAACATTATCAATATGATTTTACATTTCATACATACCATGGTCATACAAATTCAATACCAAGATATTTGCATACAATTATCTACAGATTGCCTATAGTTATCACATTGGCTATATGTGTAGTTTATCAGTGCAGTGTTAATGCATTCATACTAATAAGTGAGTGCCTACTATCAGCAGTAGATAGCAAATGATACTGGCCATTTACTGCGGTTTTCACTGCAGATTTTATTATTTTAAGACCATATAGAAACTTGTAATGATTGTAGCCTGTTTTTTAAATTAACTTATGTAGGCTAAATGGTTAAATAAACAATGTATTGAATAAGGTAGTACCTAATCCCCTTTTAGTTTTCCTTATTTCTGAACATAATAGGGAAGTTAATGAATATACGCTCTGTAATTACTTACAGAGCTATAGAATATTGAGAGCAAAAATAGATTTTTGAAAATGGAACCAGACCAAATTCTAACATATTTTTTTTTCATTTTGGAACAACGTAATACTTTGTATTGATCAATACACGATGATTCAATTCGATCGTTCCCAAGTCGCCGGCTTTAACGAGAAAATCGGAATCAGTGAGCGAACAAGACGGACCACACGCGGCCTCGGAAATACACACGTTAAAAACGTTTACGCTAGCATTCCATAAACGGCAAACTGTACTTCGAATATTGCAAAACATTATTACGATTTAAGCAATGCCCCAAATTGACACGCCGACCAAAACGCCGACAAATCAATTCCAATCTAACATTAACTGAATTAAAAGTAGCAAACATACCTGTTCAAACTGCTCCCTGATCTCAGTCCTCTCCTCGTCGGTCAATTTTGAATTATCTGCCATCGTCACACAAATAAAATCACAAAAACAAGGATCACATCGACAATGTAACGAGTGTTTGAAAAACGCTCTTTTCACAGTTCACTTACGTACTAGCGATGTATGTACAAAAATAAAAATGTAATATAAAAATCACAGCACTCGACAACTAGTGTAAGCGAAGGAAGCGCACTTTAAAATTACCACACGGTCTCGCGACGCGATATCATGAAGCGAGTGCAAATTATAAATACGTCAAGTTAACCGACCACTGCCTGCGCAGCGGCTATGTTTTTGTAGTGTGGAGGGCTAGGTCGATAACTTAGTTTAAAATCGATGTCGATGAAACGATAGTGTTACTTATTAACTCTTGCAAATTATAATAACAACAAAAGTACAGTTAATTAGTAACAAAATACACGTAATATATTAAGGCGAAATCACGGCGTACTGCGTTTACTGCATAAAACCATATTGTTAATAAATTTTTAGTTTCATTTTTAATTTGCCAGCAATCAAAAGATTTTGATTTAAACGATTTTCACTTGGATTGCTTTGAAGACCAACAACAGAAAACAAATAACATCTCATTTTCATTATCTTCCTGTTCTTGTCCTGTTCTTCTTGGGGTCGGAGCAAAACGGTTTATTCTTTCATTCTGCCCTTTCTGACGTTTCAGCATTCTTTACTCACTCCTTTTTCTTTCATTCCTCACACAATCTACATATCAATATTCACGACTCTTTTAGTCACATGGCCCGATATTAAGGATCCATGTGATGTTATTTACATGGATCCTTAATTTCAGGAAACACGGAACAGAAAATAAGATTTTAGTACAAAGATTTGTCTAGTATTCTCTTTAAATTTAGTAAGACGAAAGGAAAAAACTTTGTACTTTTTACGAAAATAACCGAAAAGCCAAAATCGTTCCAAAAATATCGAAATTGATTTTGTCCTTTTGTGCCCATCACTATTGGTAGCGTTACTGTTTTCGTAGAAAGTTGCCAGTTATACTAGAGTATCGACGCCAAAGTAAAAGAAATAGGTATACAATTTAAGAAGGTACCGTTTTTGAAGAATATTATTACACATAATTATTCACTCCGATTGAACACGTTTTTGATATTATTTAAATAAAACATCTAACTGTTCTCATTTCTAAAAAGCCTCCTATTTAAAATAGGGTTTATGTTTTACAAAAAACGCCATCTGCTGGCTAAATGTTTTGCAAAGTTTAGACTGGAACTTAAGGTAGATTCAAGAGTACTTAATGTTGCTACTCGATACTAGATGGCGCTATTACACATAATCTAGAATATTCGAGAGTAAACATTGGGTTTTACTGCTCTGTGATTGGCTGAAATAAAGAGCGGGAAACTTCTACCAAGTTCGATGCAGGGAATCTCAAGCTTAGGGTCGGTCAATTTTAAAAATAAATAGTGACTACAGATCACAAAATTATTACAATTATTTAAAATGTGCGTTGAATACATAATATTCATATTATGCTTACGTTGTTCGCGTTGTAAATGATGTTATCTATTTGATACCAGCAATTTTATAGGCTAAACTACTATGCTAAAGACTGCTGTTCCGGGCTGCGATATTGGGTTGAGTGAAAAAATAATAACTTAACCTCCGGATTCACATAGTTGAAAAATAATGATACTTTCTGTTTTTTTTATTCCTTAATTTTTTTGACAATATGTATTTCTAACTCAGTGAATGATTTCTAAATTTTGATATTTTACACTCACATTTATCTAATTTACATAGTTTGATAAATACATGACATTTTAAATATAATAGTTACGATACCTACACGTGTTTTATTTGCTCCACTTATATTCTAAATGTAGGTAATCAATAGTGTTGCATGCTAGTTTTAGGGAATTGTTTTGAAAACTGTAAAAAGTTGATTATCAATAATGTAGGTACCTTCTTTTTTGTTTATGGGGCGAAACCTTCAAAGGCGACCGGTCTTTGGGGATAAGACCGGGGAGTTTGTGATTTCTACCTAACTAAAACCACCCCGGTGGTCACACTAAAATTCTTTTAAATTAATTTCATTTCATTTCAGAACTGAACAAAAAGAAGAAACACAATAAATACGATTTGTTATTTTCTTTTTACCCTAATTCGTCCTACAGGCCTCACTTTCTTTTATCCAATTCTGTCTATTTTAGACCAATCCTGCTTATCGCAAATTCACCGGAAGTTTTCCGGGACCCACATTGATACAACAATAAATTTGTTAAAAATAATAAGTTGATTGTGTTGTGCATCACATACAAACACTTCAAACATTGCAAGCGACCCGCAGCTTGAGCTCTCATGCATTCGCGAACATTCCACAAAGTTCTCGTAGATGGCGCTACCGGTTAAAAACAGTTGCGCGCGTCGAAACGTCATCAGTTCAAATCGAACAAGTGAGTGCGAGAAACAACAGAAAGAAAGCAATTCGGAGATTTTCTCTGCGATTAAGCTGCAATCTTACGAATTCTACGAAGTGTTGAAGCTATCTAGTGGACAATTATCAGAAAAAATGTCTCTGCTACCACTCTTCTTGGACTACGAATTGAACCGTCCCCGTCTCATGGACCAGCATTTCGGTTTGGGGCTCACTCCGGAAGATCTTCTCCAAGTTGCCGCCGGTCCTGTGACGAGCAGGGAGTACTACAGACCCTGGCGTCACCTCGCTGCAGCAGCAAGGGACGTCGGTTCCAGCATCAAGTCCGACAGAGAAAAGTTCCAGGTTAACCTAGACGTGCAGCACTTTGCGCCTGAGGAAATCAGCGTGAAGACAGCCGATGGGTACATCGTGGTTGAGGGGAAACATGAAGAGAAGAAAGACCAGCATGGCTTCATTTCCCGCCAGTTTACTCGTCGCTACGCGTTGCCAGAGGGCTGTGTTCCCGAGTCAGTGGAATCTAGGCTCTCGTCCGACGGTGTCTTGTCTGTGACAGCTCCTAGGAAGGTGCCTCTTGCTGTCCAGGGTGAGCGTAACATCCCCATCACCCAAACTGGACCAGTGCGCAAGGAGGTTAAAGATCAGGCAAATGGTGACAAGTGAAGTGATGTGATCTCTCGTTTATTTTTAATCATTCCTTCATAATTTCTCTGTCTAAGACTGATTGTTTTTAAGTTAATAAATACTAGTATTTGAATACTTGTAAAATGTGTTTTGATTTCGTCTTTTTACACGCTGTACAAGATTTGCCAAGCCTTAAGCTAGCAAGGCATATTACGACATTATCTACTATATGAATTTAGTGGCCGCACACGCAGCTATAATATATATTAGCTGCGTGTGCGGCTATGCTTCATGCTTGCGGGTTATGTAATTTAAGTTGACCCTCAAGTTTTGGAAATTGAATTGAGGTAGGATAGGTAAATCTCAAATTGAGTATGGGATTTGATTCAGGGGTTTAGGTACTCAAGTAGACCATGACGCGACACCAAAAGTTTTCGCTGACAACATTAGGGTATATAGCATACTACCTTTTTTTTTTTTTTTTAGGATGGGAAATCATCTAATGACCCCCCCCGCTCTGGGCGGAGCGGAAGGGAGTGCCAGATTTGTACTGACTAAAACCCATCCATGTTCCTTCTTTGCCCTTTGTGTTCCAGGGCCGCGGTATCTCTTTCGAACAGTCCCGCAGCCCTGGCCGGTATCGGCCCGTGCGGACCCCTACGTGGTTGCTGACATCTCTTTGAGGCGCGCGTGGAACACGAACGCGCCGTCGACACGGCCTGTCGTCATAAGACGGCTGGAGACATACGGAATAGCATACTACCTAGCTGTTGCCTGCGACTTCGCGTGGTTTGAAAAGTAAAGAGTATGTGCTATTCCAAACTATAATCTTTATCTGTGCCAAATTTCATCCGTTTAGCCGTTCTGGCGTGATTGAGTAACTAACATCCTTCCACACCAAACTTGCGTTTATAATAGTGCATGGTGGCACAACACTAGGCAGATCTGGACAAATAATGGCCAATTGAATTGCCAGCATAGAGGAGCTCGTGGTAATTACAGCCGCTTGGGTCGATCTTTAGGTTAAGCCGTGCTTGCTTAGGTCGGTCCGTGGATGGGTGACCACCCATTGCATACCGAGTTTCCTCCGTGCCTCGGAAAGCACGTTAAGCCGTTGAACCCGGGTGTCATTTTGACATCATTGACAGTCGTTAGGTAGTCAGTGGTCCAAAAAGTCTGACAACCAGTCTTACCAAGGGGGTATTACCTAGTAGTAGTACTAACTGGGTTATGGAGGTCAGATAGGCAGTTGCTCCATGTAAAATACTGGTATTCAGCTGCATCCAGGTATACTGCAAGCCGACCCTAATATAGTTGGGAAAAGGCTAGGCAGATGTTGAATTGCCAGCATAATATTAGTAAAATTAGTATAGATAGCACAAGAAACAATAGTCAGGCAAGAGAAAGTAAGCACTCGGGGAGAATTATGAAAATACTAAATAAATTGTCAGTGATCTTCAAAGAACTTTTCACATAATATTTTTTTAGTTTAGGAACACTGGAAAATATCATCAACACTGACAAATCGAGTTGTATCCACCACTTTAATGTGCAGTTGAAGGTGGCGCTGCTTGTCAAGAAAATTTACATCGGTATACAAACTCAGTACATTTATTTTAGTTCTGTGTTTTCCCGCCTGCACAGGTAAGTTGGTTGAGGTGTAAATACAGTCGACCAAAGCTGCGTCTGCTCATTTTTTAAATAAAACCCCATGCTCGATGACCAAATCTATTTACCGTACGGGCCAATAATAGTAAACAAAAAAAGTAACCTTTTTGTGCGGACCGATAAACCGAAAAATATGCAAGCTTGTACCCAACTAGCTCGCGCAGGTATTATTGTAAGATACTTATCATGTTTGTAAACTCATTGTAGCTGATACTTTTAAACAAATAAGCATGTTCCCAAAAAAATACCTGGCTGGCATGAGCTCAAGGTGGTGTACATTTTAATAATTCTGGGTAGGTACGGTCTTTGTAATAACATTCATTGACAGTAATGGCTGCTAAAACGAAAAATCGGTACGATTGGACGGTACAGTTCAAACTGCAACGATAAATCTACATGTGTGTATGAGAAAAACTGTACAGTTTGTCCGATTTTATAAAACTGTACAGTTGAACGGAGCAGTATGAAATGTTTGGATAGATAAATCGGAATCGGAAGAAACTGTATCGATAATCGTAACGTGTGTGCCATTCGTTCAGTTTTCTATCTTGCTTTTCAATTATTGGCGATACAATATAAAATAAATTAACATGGAAATAAGCTTCTCTTTATTAGCCATTCTTTATACCAAATACCTACGTGTTTTCTTATTCTTGATTTTTTCTTCCTTTTGCTTTTTTATGGCGAATAATAAACCAACTGCTAACGCTTCGTCAGTCGAAGCCATAGCTCAACGAATGAATAATCGTACAGTTCTCTAGTAAAGTGTGTAGGTAGGCGAAAACTGTGCGGTTTAAACTGTACCGTCCGATCGTTGTAGTGTGTAGCAGCCATAAGGAGGTACGAAGTTCGCCGGGCCAGCTAGTAAGTAATAAAATAAACTAGTGTAACTGGTTGGGTAAAAAACTCATAAATAAACTTACCCACAGGGGTGACAGAGGTGAGATTTTATCATCAATCTACGAGACCTTTCGATGATTAAAGGTAGGTAATTATTATGTCAATTCAATTATAAATATAACATTATTGATGTTAAGACGATTAAAACTTAAGTTTAAGTTAATAAAACCGCTACCTACATTTAAAAAGTTTATTGCCAAGATTGCGAGCAAGCGCCACTGCTGAACGTGAGGTCCTGGGTTCGATTCCCGGGTCGAGCAAAGTGTTATTGGGTTTTTCCAAGAAGAATTTCTCAGTAGTAGCCAGGAGTTTCAAAGTTGTCGGTATGATACCCCTGTGCCTCGGAAAGTAGGTACGTTAAGCCGTCGGTTCTACGCCTGATCTCACTCCGGTCGTGTCGGATGGCCGTCCCATCGGACTATGAGTGTGAGGGAGGAGATAGTGCACCTATGTCTACGCACACACTTGCACTACGCGTCGATCGACGGTTAATCTCCGCTGAGATTGGCTGCTGTAACCGCAAACGGTAAGGGAAACTTTTGTTTATTAGTGTTTAATATAGGATTAATTTTGACCTATTCCGGCCACACAATGCGAATAGGAGATAGCAGCCTTGAAAAGCTGGTCATTGTTGACAATACCGAAGGCAAGAGAGCAGGAGGCAGGTCGCTAACACGATGGTCCGACCAAGTAAAAGAGGCTTGTCCTCAAGCAAATTTCAGCAGGTGGTGATGGCAAGTTTTGGACCGGAGTCGATGGAGGCAGATTGTCCGTTTAAAGGGGGACCCCTTTGAACGGACAATCTGCCTCCATCAGTGACCACGATCCTCAGTAATGAGGGACCGATTGAAGAAGAAGAACGGATTGGCACGTAGTTATACGATATATAGCGTGTAAACAGACCCTTCACGAAGCCGTCAACCATGCGTTCTGTACATCAAACTAAGTAGGTAACTTTACGCGAAAATTATTGCTGGGAAACGACTTTTTTTTTTGGGTGTAAAATCACGTTTTACGGTAGGACTCGATGGAAAGCACTCAAAGCATTGTGCTGATGGATGGATTGAATAGTACAGGGGTCGTGGAGGTGTTTAAAGTAAAAAGCTTACATTAAAAACATGTATTTAAAAATAAATTAGTGAAAAAGTTGGAACTTTGACCCCCAATATCTCCGTAACTAGAAGGTTCCCAGGTATGGTTTAGAACAAAAAAATGATCGCAAAGACGGGGAGAACAATTGCATTTCGGCTTCGTTAAGGGTCTATTTACACCCTTTACAGGGTGGAAGGGACACCCACGCTAAAACGGCTATCTCGTATTCGGTACATTATTTTGAATCCCCCAACATAGAAATTTTTCGTCGGTCATTAAAAAAAAACAGATAAAATCAACAATTCAAAAATAGAATAAACCGTGGTAGCTGAGAGAGGACTAGTTTTTCCTATTCAACGAATAGGTAAGTTTAATTATTATTTCGAAAAGTATGATTGACGTAAACAATACAAAAGTATGAGAACAGATGACAGCAAGATTACGATGATGGATTTATGTTGACTTAAACAATTATTTTAATAAAACAATGTAGGTAATTTGTTGACTTCCTATGTTTTTCTTTTTATTATACCAATGTTACATACAAAACTTAGTAAAACAAATATATATAGATATGGAGGCGCGCGCTGCGTGGTGACCGCGTTTTTGTGCGGACAACTAGGTAATAGAACAAGATTTTAGATTTTTCATGATACAGTTTTGGAATTTTGTACATAGATTCTTTACATAAAAATACTAGACACGTGTATCAGGTTTCGCATATACTAAAAATAATGTTGTGTATAAGGTCTAACTATTCATACACGAAATATTGACAGAGAATCATCTAACGGCTATAACGAAGCCATTTCAAGGGTTTTTTTTTATCTGAGTTTATTTTTTTTCCAAAAAATAAATAATTTAAAATTACTTGACCTAAAATAAATACTGGCTCCTTATTTTTAAACATCCATTATGCTAGTTTACTACGTCGTATTTACCCAATGGTTAATACGACGTAATTGGTTTAATGCAAATAGTCTCAAAAAAATTTAGAATTATAATAATTTCGTAAAAAAAAACACTCAGATATTTTTTTTTTCGTTGTTATGGTTACTTTACGACTTATAGAAGTTACTCTTGAAATATTTCGTGTATGAAAAGATAGATTTTATATATATATATGTGTGGATATGTCAGGATTTATTCCGTTAGGCTCGTACTTCATGTGGGCAGACGATGGGTTTCGTGCTATGAAAACACACTGAGTGCGATACACTGTTTCTAACTAACTAACGGGGCACAATGAATCGGGTTCCTAGACGTCTCAACTCTGCCGCTATCAGATATTGAATGTCGCCCTCGCCTCGAGTTGAACATCAGGGCTCTGTAGAAGCACGGTGCGGTGTGGGTAGACTTGTAAGGAGGTCACGTGATGTCACAACCAGGGCACTTGCGATTCATTTTATGTCCGTACTAATGACTGGATCCGACATATAATTAAAGTTTTTTTTTGTCTAATTCTTACTGTACCAGTTGGGCAAAGGCCTCCCCTAAGTCAATCCATGAGCTCTTGTCCTGCGCCACCGCGAACCAACCCTCGCGGTATGCGTCCAGCTCGTTAAATGTAAATTACCTAACTACATAGGCTCGCATGAGCATGAGGTCCTGGTTTCGATTCCCGTGTCGGGCAGTGATATTGGATTTTTCACTAGGAATTTTCTTAGTAGCAGTTACGGAGTCTGGATTGGTGCCCGATTGATGGCAATAGACTCGCCCCCTATTACATGGGACTAAAATATAATAACTGGCAAAATGTGGGTGTACTATTAGGTACACCTCTGCCTAACCCATCAGGGATTACAGGCGTGATGTTATGTTATGTTTACATAGTTCATGAAAAACATTTTTTGCAAGAAAGTACAACCAAGTTGTATTATTTATCATTTTTGATTAGGAAGTAACAATTTTGGTGTAAGTACAGACTCCAGCACATCGACCCTATTGCTTTAGAGATAAAGTTGAAAATCTATTAAACAAATTTGACAGATTTTAGTAGCCTGATGTGCTGGCGACTGTACAGTAATAAATTCTACAACATTACTTTTAGTATATGCGAAACCTGAACATAGTTTGTTCAGAATAAGTAACTGAATCGATTCCAATAATTTTTAAACCATGTTATATTTTTTCCCAAAAATATTTATAAAGTTAAAAGTTGGACACCGAGCGACTTTAAGTACCCATCGCAATAATTTAGGTACCTACTGCCAAATTATTATTATCAATGAGCTCAAGATGACTCTGGAGGCGCGCGCTGCGTGGTGACCACGATTTTGTGCGGACAACTAGGTAACAGAACAAGCTTATAACTTTGTGATTTTTCATGATACAGTTTTGAAATTTTGTACATAGATTCTTTACATAAAAATACTAGACACGTGTATCAGGTTTCGCATATATTAAAACTAATGTTGTATGTATCTATCTCGACCGATGTGTTTTCCGAAATGTCTGAAGTAATTTGGCCAGGGCAGTGTGTTAGTGATAGCAAAGCACTTGGCTCAGTGGCCTCACCGCCTAATGCCCCCCTTAGCATATCTAGGGAAGATAAGATAAAATACAGGTCAAACACATAATAAAATTGAAGTGTCTGTTTGTAATTTCAAAATAACAGTTTTTTGCTGAATGCATATGAAAGTATAATACGGCTCTCCTAACATTTTTTTTTAATTTTTATCTCTGTCTGTCTGTTTGTGCCGGCTAATCTCCGAAACGGCTGGACCGATTTTGACGGGATCTTTTACTGGTAGATAGCTTATGTTATGAGGCTGATGTTCTATTTTAGAATAAAAGGGTTTTTTTTTTATTAAATTCCAAATGGACGAAGTCGCGGGCAGCTAGTATTTAACTAAGGAAAAACCTATGAGCCATAATGAGCCAAAACTAAGCCAGCATTTAGTGCTTGGTAAGTGGAATATTAACCTTAATTTTAATGAAAAATAACATTATATCACGCCAGTTATCCCCGAAGGGTTAGGTAGAGTTCCTACCTCATTGTACAGTCACATTTCGCCAGTTCTAAGTTACACATTATAGAATGCGACCCTATTGCCAGCAACCCTAATCCAGACTCCGTGGCTGTTACTAAAAAATCCTTATGAAAAAATGGAATAACACCTTGGCCGACCTGAGAATCGAACCCAGGACCTCAGTTACACTTGCGGCCACTAAACTAACGAGGCAATTTGTAATAGATACTGTATAATAATTTAATGTATCTTTTATCTACAGCTTGTGATCTTAAATGAACTTTAATAGCCGTCATTAAACTAGTTGTCACTTAAAAACGTTTCCTAAAGCATTCAATAGAATAGAATAGAATAGAACAGAAGACATTTAATTCAGACGTAGTCCATATATAAGACAAAAATCCTTATAAAGCTATTATTAGTACACACATACAAAAATAAACACACACAAAAAAGCGGCAGAAAAAAGCGGCACCGCACAGGAGCGCCAGTCTATGCCAAGCCCTGGACGCAACCACCTGCAGTGTGTAGTCGCATCCAGTGCCGCCACATCGGCCAGTCCCAGCGGCCCACGAACATAACTTTAAAAAAAGAATATAAAAAAAAAAATCAATAACATTGGAATATTTATTGTATACTGAGAATAACTTCGAATCGAAAGGACAATAATTCCCAAGGCATTTACTTGGAATCAAGTATTATTTTTCTTTAAAAAAAATGTCAAGGAAAACAAAACAAACAGTAACTTTGTTCGTGACGAAAAAATTAATAAAAAATATATTGTGAAATCTTTGGAATCATTTTACTATGACCTACACTTTTAAATGCATATTTTTCCATAGCCCACATTCTTCCACCATAATTGTTAATGAGCCATCCACCAACAACGTGTTGCCAGTAAATAATAATAAGTAGCCAGCGTAATAAAACAAACTACTTTAAATCTGTGTTCGGATACGAACATACCTACGTATTTACGTATTTCAATAAATAAAACCAAGTAGGTATAATAAAATTAAGTATAAAAATGTTGATCTTTGTAAGTGCGTAAATCCTTTTTTGAAATCGGTTAAAAACCGGTGACAACATGAAACATTACCTACTTTAATTAAAAAAAAAGAATTATGCAAGTACCGTAAACATAATGTTGCAGTCAATGTAGCAAATTCAGTCATTTTATTACATGGAATTAAATCAGGAACAGGTTTATTATAATTTTACACTGAAATCATAAATACGATATTTACTATGTTTTTTCTTGCGTGCTTCGAGCCCTTAAACTAGGTAAGTTATGTAATGATGAATAACTTTAGTGTTTTCATATTTTTCTTAAAGTTCCTTAAAGTATTCGTTGGTCAAATACAATTGGTACCGCAACGTGCCTTTTGACAACGAGCAGAATTGTTTTTACGTCAAATAGCAGGAATTTTTGACAGTATAAAAAGTTGCTCCGACTCGACAGATATTTTACTGTTGTGTTTTAATTATACTTAAACAATGTATTGCCGTGATATATAATGGTAAAGAAAACGTATTAATTTACGTATGAGTGTACTAAACACCTCTGCTCTTTCCTTCGAGGGTACAGGTGTGATGTATGTCTTCTATTATAATATCATAGTAGTATCATAGTAGTAGGTATCTCCCAAGCTTCGCCACATCGACCAATCTTGTGATACTCGCATTCAGCGAATTCCCGCCACGTTCGCTAGATTCACCGATTTTAGTACATGGGTATTATGACTTATTCATTCTTTGTCTGAGTTTAGATGGCCAATGCATATAATATTAAAGTTTTTGGAAGTAATAACGCACGGTAAATGAAGTCAATTGAAGCTTATAAAATTGTGACCACTTCAATTAAGACACAATAGATGCATATATTTAAGAAAGAGCAAAGAAGCTCATCATGACTATGCCGAATAAAATTGTGTTGATTAACTGATACCTTCCAACTATTTGTATCGACGTCCTAAACAATGTTGTGTAATAACGCCACTTACACATTAGAAAAAAAATAATGATAGCAGCCAGATATAAAAACTATGTTCCGATTCCTATCAAGTTATAATTAAGGCTCAACCTCCTTTGAAACTTTTTCTTACTTTTGTCTATAGGAAAATCCTCGAATATTTTATAGGTTTTATGATTTTTATGAAAACTACCCTTTTTTTTTAGGATAGGAAATCATCAAATGACCCCCCCGCTCTGGGCGGAGTGGAAGGGAGTGTCAAACTTGTACTGACTAAAACCCATCCATGTTCCTTCTTTGCCCTTTGTGTTCCAGGGCCGCGGTATCTCTTAGGCAGGCATCGGCCCATGCGGACCCCTCCGATGAAAACTACCCTTGCAAAGGAAAATTAGATGCGAAATAATTTTCTATTGTATTGATAAGTTACATTATCTCCGAGTGTCATAGGCTATATTCCCGTACGATAACTTCCAACCATAAAGCGAGCGAAGCCGCGGACAACAGCTTTTACAGACGCCAGCACATCAACCTACCCGAAACTGTCAAATTTTCCCAATCAACCTTAAACCTGATTTAGCGATAAAGTTGAAAATCTATTAAAGAAATTTGACAGATTGTTGTAGCTTGCTCTGGCGGCTGTACATCACAAAAGCGCTGTTGTCAAACTGAATTGAAGTTACCATTGATGTGCGGTTAACCGTAAAATACTATTGAGGCCGCAGCGAAATATGTAGTACTAGCTTATGTGGCTTCACCAGGGTGGAGTTCAGTAATGCAGGTTATAAACTATCTGTATGCCAAACGTCCAAATTCGCTCAGAAGTTTATGTGTGTAAGAAAAACATACATCCATCCATCTATCGTCACAAACATTTGCATTTAACCTACCTAAAGCCGTGTTGACACGAACAGAGTATGCTCGGACCGACTGGACTCGGATATCTATGAATGCAACTCGTATTTTGGCAATCCATAATCCGAGCGGACTCGTTGCCACAATACGAGTCCGAGCGAGAATACTCTGACCGTGTCAAAGCGGCTTTAGTATAATATGAATTCAACATACAACTTAAAAAATACTGCTTAAATTTAAATCGCACCTTACATCAGTTTGCACATATCCTAATTATGTAGCGTATTAATAACAGCATCGTAAAAAAACTGCATCGATAAAACTGCATTAGGCAATTTTCATTCAGTCTGTTTCAACACTTTGACTGCAACATCGCAGCCAACTTCCACTGCCGAACAGCTTTACAACTTAGTATTGAATCGATAATCACGCTGTGTAGTTCGTTCAAGACGTTATCTTGTTTACCAGTCATAAAATAATATTAATGTGATTTATTCCAAGAATTATATTTTCTTATATTTTCTTGTCTATACTTACATAACCATATTATTATTTGAAGTGAAGCGTGGAAGTGAAAGTAGGATTTCGTGGATTTTGGAATATTCCATTTTTTTCGCACAGGGACTAAAAATAGGTTTGTATTTTTTTTTTCTCAAAATAGTTGTGATTTATACAATAGTGGTCAAATATAAGGAAGTTTCTTTTTTTATAAATGATTATTTTTTGTTTTAAGTCAGACATGCACAAAAACAACTGAAGCTATTTTATGCTAAAGTTTTATTATTAACTAAAAACACAAAACTCTTATTTTTTTGTTGAAAAGCTGGGAGTGAGGGAGTGAAATTTGTTTTATAAAAAGGAAATATATGCGTGCTAATTTTAAATACCGGTTTCGTCCGCCAACGTGACAATTTTAATACGAAGCGCTGAAAAAATATACTTGTCTTCTCTTTTTTTTTAAATCACTAAAATTAATAACTTTGTCATGTAAGCATGAGGGCCACCCACACTCCTCCAGCAAAATCTCAGCCTATAACGGTCATAGACCTCTCTATGTCCCTCTCGGACTGGGATGTATCCTTCACGCGGTTTCAGTGTGTCATCGAATTCATGTTCATCGCCTTTATGAGGATATTATTTAAAGTTTTTAAAAGCTATTCTCTGAGTTATCGCCGTATTTTATAATTTATGGTAAAGTTATTGCCACAGAACAGGATCAAAGTACGCACAACGGCCAATCAGGCTATACAAGACTAGTAATACGGAACTCTCATTGTACGGAAAATATATACAAAGCGAGACTATGTTATATTAAAAATGTATAGCTTGATGTATCTCCGTGTGTACTAAACTGCCACGATATAGGGGTATGTCCTGGGTTTGTCCACAGGTAGACGCTTTATTTTGTTGTGATATACAACATTATTTTTAGTATATGCGAAAGTTGAATATAGTTTGTTCAGAATAAGTAACTGAATCGATTCCAATAATTTTTAAATGACGTTATATTTTTTCCCAAAAATATTTTAAAAAGTTAAAAGTTGGACACCGAGCGACTTTGACTACCTATCGCACTAATTTAGGTACCTACTGCCAAATTATTATTATCAATGAGCTCAAGACGACGCTGGAGGCGCGCGCTGCGTGGTGACAACGTTTTTGTGCGGACAACTAGGTAACAGAACGAGCTTATAACTTTGAGATTTTTCATGATACAGTTTTGAAATTTTATTCATAGATTTTTTACATAAAAATACTAGACACGTGTATCAGGTTTCGCATATACTAAAACTAATGTTGTAGATTCAAGATTCTTTATTTTGCATGAAATATGGTACATGAAAAAGGTTTCACATATTTCGCTGACTTCCTTCAGCATGCAAACTTAAATTAAAATATTTAACACAATGTATCATGGTTTAGGTACCTAGTTAAAAATTTAACAAAATCTTAAAGAAACATTAAATTGATATTATCTTTGACAATAACATTATTTCAGAATTAAACATACTCGTGTGTAGGATAATGTAATAAAATTAGAAAAAAATAACAAAGACAGAAGGCTACATAATATGAATAAAATAGGAACATAAGCTACTTAACCATTACAAATGGGAATATAAATCAAAAACTCATTAATTGTATAGAACACGTTATTAAAGATAGTTCTCTGATTTGTTTCGGTATTTTATTGAAGACTGACCGACATGCTATTGCAATTGTTTTGAAAGAGAGTGCTTTTACATCTTGTTATGCCCAGTTTGGTGGGATCTCTAGAGATATTTTTTTTATTTTCAATTACTTTAGTGAACAGGTTTGGGTGTTTTTTAACAAACATCCCTACTTCTGAAATGTGTAAGCTAGTAAGAGTAAGTAAGCCCAACTTTTTGAATAGAGGTCTACATGAATCGAGAGGTGCAACGCAGTAAATGGCGTAACTTTTTAAAATTATTTTTTCA
Source organism: Noctua fimbriata (assembly GCA_905163415.1). Taxonomy (NCBI): domain Eukaryota; kingdom Metazoa; phylum Arthropoda; class Insecta; order Lepidoptera; family Noctuidae; genus Noctua; species Noctua fimbriata. The sequence goes on from LR990946.1 coordinate 7,097,979, forward strand.
AATTCAAATTCATTTATTTTGTGAACATAAGTAGGTAAAACAGTAGGTGGTATAATACATAAAATTCAGAAACTATCTATGTCCCGCCGTTAGGCATACAAAATGTTTCTCACAATGGTACATACAATTAAATTGCTTCAAAAAAATAAATAAAAAAGTCAATAAATAACAAATTTTAATTTTTATATCTTAGAGGAATAATTCCGTAATACATTGTTTTACATTAAACTGTATTGGTTTAGGCGGCGTACGCCAGTTGAGCTCTCAGTCGGCATGTTTTTTTCCGACACCTTCAACAATTATCATCATATTTCAGCCAATTCACACAAAATCTTAATGATGTATACATTTAAACCTTTCACATAAATCGCTACGTCTATTGGTGAAAACATCTATCTATCCGTAAGATATAAGGATAATTGTGATGGGGTTACCTCGAAAGTTTAAGTATCTCACTTACGGGTGAGACCCCACTATATAACATAACATTTTTGTATGTTGTAATACATGTTTATTTAACATGTTTCAACAGAGAGATTAGCAATATTATGCAATCATCATCTGCCTTGCCTTTTCCAACTATGCTAGGGTCGGCTTCCAATCTTACAAGATGCAGCTGAATACCAGTATTTTACATGGACTGACTGCCTATCTGATTTCCACAACCCAGTTAGTACTGGGTACTACCCCTTGGTAAGACTGGTTGTCAGTCTATCGGATCACTGACTACATGTAACGACTGTCAAAGATCTACAAATGACAGCTGGGAGCGACGACTGTGCTTTCTGAGGCACGAAGTAAACTCGGTATGTAATGGGTGGTCACCCATCCACGGACCAACCTAGGCAAGCGCGGCTTAACCTGAAGATCGACTCCAACAGCTGTTATTATTAAGCCATGAACTCCACATGTTATTTTTTTAACAAGATATTTTTATAACATATTAGTTAATCTGATCGCACCCTTAATATATCCAGGGGGCTTAGACAAAGTAACAATTTAAAAACGATAAGAAGTCAAAAAAAAAAGTTTGAAAAAAAGTTAGGACAGTTTCAGATGCGTCTAACGTATTTATATTAAGCAACTCAAAAACCTTCTTGCAACGAAAACAAAGTTGTCTGTTATCTTTTAAAAATAGCTATAAAATAAAAGAACTTGTAAATAGACGGGTCAGATATCGTCGGGGATAGTGCAAATCCGCGTATCTGAAAAATGTAGCCAATTCCAATTACGCATTGTCGTAGCGACTAAATTAATGTATTTAATAGATTTCTACTGTTAACAATACATAGAACACATGAATTGTTACTATTCATGTAAAAATAAGGTCTAAAATCGTTGAAATAATAAAGAAAATAGACTTATAACCTTCCCCTGTAAACCTACACGTAGTGCAGATACGCGCACTTTACGTATGGTAGATTCGCGGATTTGCACTATCCCCGACGATATGACATTTATGGAACAAAATATCAGTCAACGCCATTGTTTTAAATGAATTCCTTTAATAAACTGTTTACTGTTGAAATAAGTGACGGAAAACCTTAGTTAAAGCAATCGTGGGAAAATAAATAGTTTACTTTTTCACTTTTTAATGAGGTTTACAGACATGTAAACTTCATTACAAAATGAAAAAGTAAACTACTTATCAACAGCACTTACGACCCTGAATGTTGACCAATCTGTCATTGTCTCGACACTATCTGTCATTTTGTCGATTCTTCCGTCAAAGAAACCCTTGTCTTGGGTGGTCATGCTACGGGGGCAAGGAATGATAATAGTAATTATCCTTGGAGAAAGATTGCGATTAAATTATTTCTATTTATTCATGGCCACCGCAGAATTTCTTCTTTTGTGGCAATTTATCAGAATTTTTAAATTATTAAAAAGTAAATGCATCACTTATATAATTACGACATTTCTTAAGATTCAATCTCTAATATAATACGTTCACATTGGTTCAGCAAAAAATTTGATACATGATAATGATTTCCTTAAGTGGGTGCCAGAGAAAGAAAGAAAGAAAATATATTTATTTTCCGCAGGGACATGACGTGCATCACACAAAATTACAAAAAATGTAACAAAACACAAATAAAACAATAAACTATAAATTCAACAGGACGGAACAAAATTAACAGCTTGCACGTTGTGACTGCGACAAGCAGGTTACCACTCAGCATGATGCTGTGCTACGGGGGGCCCACAACACAACGCTGGTTTTCAGTGGTCACCCGTGAAAAAAACACAGTATTCTTGCCCGGGGCGTCAGTGGCCCTACCGGCCGGTACTGAGCTCCTCTATACTTATAATATACCTAAATACTAAACAGAAAATCAGAATCAGGACAGTGAGGTCTTTGTTCTCTAAATTGCTAAACTGCCAATACTCTTGCCATTTGAAGCATCAGAATGAATATTTACTTATGCAAACTCATTTTTTGTTTTAATATTTAAAGTTTATAAAAGACACAAGAAACTATCGTATAAAACCGGAATTTACGCAGGTGATTAAATGTTTTACGATTTTTTTCTCCGATGTTATTTAAATAAATAAAAGCATTCACAATGTTTTTTATAAGTCTAGCATAACTTATCATATATTTGCACTAATTTCGAAATGTATTCTAACAGGTAACTTGAAAATGAGAAGTGTCTCAAATTCTCAAATAACAAAAAAAAAACACTTCACCGTTTGATAGACTTAGAAATAACTTTTCGATGGAAAAGTTAAAATAATTATAGTTTAGAATAAATCGATTAGTTATAATTGATCTGCCTCGTGACCAACGAGGCAGATCAATTATAACTAGTGATCGGAAGCGCTACTGCTGAGCATGAGGTCCTAGGTTTGATTCCTAGGTTAGGCAAAGGATTTTTCGAGCCACATATGGGATTTAAACATAACTGGCGAAATGTGGATGTACCTTTAGGTACACCTCTGGCTAACCCTTCGGATGTTACAGGCGTGATGTTATGTTATATACTCTATACAACATTATTTTTAGTATATGCGAAACCTGAATATAGTTTGTTCAGAATAAGTAAATGAATCGATTCCAATAATTTTTAAACCATGTTATATTTTTCCCCAAAAATATTTAAAAAAGTTAAAAGTTGGACACCGAGCGACTTTAAGTACCTATCGCAATAATTTAGTTACCTACTGCTAAATTATTTTTATTAATGAGCTCAAGACGATGCTGAAGGCGCGCGCTGCGTGGTGACCACGATTTTGTGCGGACAACTAGATAACAGAACAAGCTTATAACTTTGTGATTTTTCATGATACAGTTTTGAAATTTTGTACATAGATTCTTTACATAAAAATACTAGACACGTGTATCAGGTTTCGCATATACTAAAACTAATGTTGTATAACTTGACCATTCGCAAAGCACGTGCTTACGTATTATGTTTCAAAGAAATCAGTAGGTATGTTACAGACAAGTTTCCGTTACCATGATAAAATTCAAAACGATCAAAAATAAATTCCACTAGTTTATTTTATTGACATTTTATGGTGTTTCTATAAATACATAAGACATTATTAAAAACCATAAGATGCGGAAATAAGTTACAAATAAGCGATAATTATGATAATATAATATAATATTATTAACAACACTAAACCGCTTTTTACGTATCTACCAGTTTACGCATTATCGTGGGTTTTAGGATAAAAAGTTAATTGTGCGCACAACAAGTATTCCAAATTGTACAAATACGGTTGCAGTCGTTGGTAGGTAAATAAAAAGTTAAAAACAATGTTGATTGACTGCTGAAAATCATTAAGAGGAATAAATTATTAGTCACAAAATTATCGTCCTTATGTGTATTAAGGAAAGCTAAAATAGTCTTTTTTTTTAAATTTAACAAAAAGTACGAGGTTGATGATCAAAATGTGGAATACTTATTGTGCGTAGCTCATTGTGTGCAATTTGGAATACCTAAAAATTCGGACCAAATTGAAAGTTTCAGTGTAAGGGTAGGGAAGCTTTGTCATCAGGGGCTAGAAAAACGAGATCAGAGCTACAAAGGTAGAACTTTGCTTGGGAGCAGTGGTGGCTCTGTGAAGGTCCTGATTTAAGAGTTGAAGGTCGAGGGTTTAAACCCACGCAGGCGCATTACTATGTTGTAATTAATTTCATCACCGTTGGTTGCTCTCAGAACGGTGAAGGAAAACATCGCGAGGAAACTGGCATTTCGCCTGGAATCCCCCGAGGGTTATTCAGTGGTGTTCCTAATAGTACACCCACATTTCGCCAATAAAGTTTAAGTCCCATGTAATAGGGGCCGATTGTCATCAACTGGGCACAAATCCAGACTCCGTGGCTGATACTGAGTAACTCCTAATGGAAAAACCCAATAACACTTTGACCGACCCGGGAATCGAACCCAGGACCTCGTGCTCAGCAGTCGCGCTTGCGACTACTAGACCAACGAGGCAGTCAAATAAACTGGCACTGGCAGGTCCTAGAACCATTAATTCCAAGACATGTGACAGCTACTAAGCCGCGCTGAGGCCGCGTGGTGGCTTACAGCAGAGTTCCGCAAGGGGTGTGCCGCGGCACACTTGTGTACAGCACAAGCACCAATATGTATCCACTTTCCTAAATTTAAAAGCAATTTTCGCGAGAAATAACGATTGTAACTTGGAGATAGGATGATCTTTTTAATAAAAATATGAGTTCCAGAATACTATGTGTGTAATAACATGAAATTTTAATCAGAAAAGTAGGAGAAAAACACTTTTAAAAGTTGTAAAGTGTTTACATATTAGTGCTCGTGATCATTATTTGGTGTGCCTCGGAAAAATAAGGTTATCTCTTAAAGCTAAATAGATAGACGGATGAAAAATATCTACTTAAATAGCCGTAAAACTTGTAAAAATTATGTAAAAATTGATTTTTCATTTATGGTGTACCTCCAAAATTTTCTGATTTCCTAGATGTACCTTGAAGACAAAATGTTACGGAACACTGGCTTACAGCCCACTCCCTCTCATAGAGAAGAGGCCTATGTCCTAGCAATGGAAACATTAAAAGGCTGATTATGCATATATATGCTAAATTTGCTTAATAATTTCTTAAGGCATTCTTTAAGACGTGTTTCGGCAGAGGTAGGTATCACAATCCTAAAAATAACACTGTATATTTTATTTCAACAGGTTTTGCCAACAAAATACTGGTATATCACGACCATGGCAGAATTTATTATCAGCCTCAATGAAGGAAGATTCGAGATAATGTGAAGTTTAAGAAGATAGTGATATATTTAAGAAGTCAAGATGACGATTGTTTTGCAAGTGGTCGCGCCGAAAGTCGCAGAGTCTGCGCATATTTACAGACAGGTAAAGACAAAGATATATTTATTTTGTAAAACATGAGAATGTATAGGTACACTATTATTATTTATTTATTTATCAGACTACAAAGAGGGCCACTGTGTTAGTAACAATATTTTATTTATTTATTTGGCTCACCAACAATTGAATACACTGCTTCAAACATATGAGATATATTCAATAGAGTCACAGACAAGTGTATCAACCTCTTACAGGTAAGCACATCATGCACTACTTATTTGTCGTTGGTACTCACCGCACACAACTATGGTTTTTAAATACATAATTTAAGTTAAATTAAAATCAAATAAAATGAAAATCACAATCAGCATCAAAATTAAAATCAAAATTAAAATAGAAATTAAAGTCAAAATCAAATCCATATCAAAATCAAAATCAAAATTAAAATCAAAATTAAAAACAAAAACAAAATTTAAATCAAAATTAAAATCAAAATCATAATTGAAATCAAAATTAAAATATAACTTAGCCTATATTATTACTTAATAACTAGAACAGATCGGGTGCGATTAGTTAGCGCCCACGCTAGCGGGCTATCTACCCCGGCTGCTATTGCAGGATAGTGTAGTGATAGTGCTGGTGGTGCTGGTGTAGGTGTAGATGTGTGTGATAGGTACACTATACAGGTCTTGTAAATAAAATGAAAGTAGCTCCATGTTTCGCCATATAGGAATGGCGTATAAAAAATATTTGACTTGGATTGGATATTGTTGTTTTGTTCTGTATGGTGTCCGGACGTAAAGAATAGCACCATCCCATATCTTCCCGTGGGTGTCGTAAGAGGCGACTAAGGGACTTACCAGAGAATGGGCAGCAGCGTTCTCTGATTCTACAACAACCATACTGCGATCGCCAACCCGCCTGCTAAGCGTGGCGATTATGGCAAAGCCCCCCTTCTTGGGGGAGGCCTATGTCCAGCAGTGGACTTTTCGGCTGAAATGATGATGATGATGATGGATATTGTTGGTGTAGTTTGGCAAAAAGGTAAACTAATTAATATAAAATTAAAAAAAAATACAATAGTAAAATCACTAAGAAAATTTAGTACCCACGGTGTGAAATATTTGCATTGTATTCGCGAAGTAAATATTACCCCTTCGTGATTATCTAATTACGTACAGATGTTATCAAAACTTGCAAATTTTGTATAATAATGAAAACTATACTTTTCCTGTTTTTTGTTGATTTACATCTTTATTTTCGACTTCTTTTATGATTATGACCTTATAACGACACAAGTGGTTAACAACTTAATTTATAAACAGTGTCCGTTGAAGTTAAAAAAATGCAAATGGTTTTTTTTTCAATAATTTTTTTTAACTTATCCTTTCCAGATTATAGCGACATTTGCGGCTTCCTTGCTGTCCCTCTCCGGAGGCATCACCTTCGGTTTCACGGCAGTCCTGCTGCCACAACTCCAGGCTGACCCCGACTATCCTTACGACGAGAGCTACGACTCATGGATCGGTAAGTTTTATCACACCTCGGAAAGTCGTAGAAAATAATAATTTGGATACTTTTATGCGTGGCTTTGTATGGAGTAAAAAAAAAAACAAAGCCATGGATGAAAGGATCTATGATGCGTAATGTAGTCTGATTGAAATGGCATACATTACATGAAAGAAAGAAAGAAAAACTATTTATTATACTCACACAGGACTAAACAAAAAAAAAAATGGATGAGATTACAATAATACAAAAATTATATAAAAAGTAAACACAAGAAAAAGATAAAACAAATTAAATTGGTCCTGTACGACGCCAAAATCTCAACATCGTGCTGCAAAATTAAAAAAAAAAAAAAATTCACAGCGCTGGGATTCTGATAGGGCCCAAAGTGACAAAACAACATCAAGATGTATTCCCTGAAGAGTTAGGCAGAGGTGTACTTAATAGTAAACCCACATTTTGCCAGTTATTATATTTTAGTCCCATGTAATAGGGGGCGACTCTATTGCCATCAATCGGGCACCAATCCAGACTCCGTAACTGCTACTGAGAAAATTCCTAGTGAAAAATCCAATATCACTGCCCGACACGGGAATCGAAACCAGGACCTCATGTTCATGCGAGCCTATGTAGTTAGGTAATTTACATTTAACGAGCTGGACGCATACCGCGAGGGTTGTTTCGCGGTGGCGCAGGACAAGAGCTCATGGATTGACTTAGGGAGGCCTTTGCCTAACTGGTACAGTAAGAGATAGACAAAAAAAAAACTTTAATTAATTTCGGATCCAGTCATTAGTACGGACATAAAATGAGTCGCAAGTGCGCTGGTTGTGACTTCACGTGACCTACTTACAAGTCTACCCACACAGCACTGCCACCAACCGGGTACAAATTTAGATTTCGAGGGCTGTTGCTACTGAGAAATTGACTACAATGGCATAATCACTAGTCTTAGACCAGATAAAACAGATACAAAGCTCAATGATCACAATATGACGTCGGTAAAAATGGGGATTACGCTGATCCGTCAAAGATACACCGAGGACCATCGTGGTTTGGTATTTAAATTGTACAGAGTCGCCATCGTAACGTACTGATCCTTTTTCTTCTTCTCGAATTGGTGACTCAAAGTTTGTTCCACTGGTCATAATGACCTGGACAGCTCAGTCATTTGCCTCACGTACTCATCATTATCTAATCTGTTCCAGCTTCCATCTCTCCGCTGGCAATGATGGTAGGGTCTCTCTTTTCCGGCTCCATGAGCGACGGTATCGGCAGGAGGATGGGCCAGCTAGTCCTGCTCGTACCCTTCACCCTCGGCTGGATCATCATGGGCGTGGGTAATAGTAACGCCGTCATGATGATTGGAAGATTCGTTACAGGAGTATGCACAGGATCCGTGAGAGCTAACAGCTTGGTCTATATTGGAGAGTTAACTGACCCAAAGTACAGAGCCATTGCTCTTTTCTGCCCATCAGCAGCAATTCATATAGGAGTCCTAATCAGCCATATAGTTGGAAAATACTGGCATTGGAAGACCAGTTGCTACATCTTCACATTGCCCAACATTATAGCTTTTGTTATACTCATTTTCTTGAAAGAAAGTCCACTATGGCTACTGGCCGAAGGCAAAACAGACGAAGGTATAGCGTCCTACAGACAATTCCGAGGAAATGGAGACAATGCTGAAAAGGAACTGGCAGCTGTTTTGGAGAAGACTAAAGAAAATGCAAACGAGAACAACAAGTTTAAAGATACACTTAATGTAATATTAAGTAAGCCATTCTTGAAGTCTATGGCGATTGCAAGCTTATTGTTTATTTCCTCACAATGGTGTGGTGTCAATACTATATCTTTCTACGCTCAAATGATATTTGAGAAGACGTTTTCAGGAGATATAGATGTCTTTATGTTAATGTTAGTCACTGATAGTATAAGAATTGCTGCAGCTGTATTTGTTTGTATTTTTGCTAGGGTTCTTCCACGTAAAGTTACTTTCGTAATTGGTAGCATGGTAACTACTCTTGTATTGATATGCTTGGTAATATATTTGTACATAGCACCTGTTGGCCTAGTATGGATAGCTGTAACCTGTATGGTTATTTACATAGCTACGGCAAGTGCATTGACCTCTATATCTTGGTCATTCATCGCAGAGGTATTTCCTTCAAAAGTACGTGGTTTTGGCTCTGGTTTAAGCTCGGCAATATCATTTATATTGTTATTTATTTCTGTGAAACTTACTCCAGAAATTTTGTTTAGATTTGGGGAGCAAGTAATGTATATTTCCTTTGCTGCTGTCACATTGTTCACGGGTATATCTTTAAGTTTTATATTACCAGAGACTAACAATAGGACCTTGCAGGATATAGAGGATTCTTTGTACAAGAAGAAAGGGGAAGTGAAGAAGGATTTAGGTATGGTCACTTTGCCAGACTCTTCAGCGTAGTTTTATGTACAAAAGCAATAATTGTAACGTAGATAATATTGTGTTGAAATGTAAATATAAATAAAATGACAATAATTTACTTTTTAAATAAAATAATTTTAATATTTAAAAAGTGTGTTTTTATTCATTATACCTAATGTTAAATTGCTAAGAATGTTTGTGACTTCTCAAAGGCGTTCGATTGTGCATACCTACTAAGAGACACTTTCGATGAATCTAAACCATAGTGAGATTAGGAAAAAAGTCCTTTATTCATTTAGATCATCTGGAAAGATAGTCAAGAAAAATTAGGTAAACGGCGCAAACTTAGAGCGAAACGAGATGACAATGAGCGTACCTCAAGGTTCAACAATGGGACCTCCACTTTCTTTAAAATCGTCCGACTATGGTGTGGTCTTAATTGCAAGTGTAGAGATTATTAGCTATTATATTACAGACATAATATGATTTTTTTCCATAGAAGACGGGTGCGCTTTAATGTGGAGTGCAAAGTTTGTTGATAATTTTGTGCATCCCACCTTCCTATCTCGGCGTGCAGCCGTTTTTAGGATTCTGTTGTCAAATGGCAGAAACGGAACCCTTCCTGTTCGTCCTGTCTGTCTGTATGTCACAGCTATTTTACTCAGAGACTGTTGACACCACACATTTGAAATTTGGAGCAGGTGTCTTCTTTGAAGCGTTACACAAAAGTGGGATGAAATAATGAATTTGAAAAAAATAGGGGTGGCCCTTCATATACTTAACTGAAGTATGAAAAATAAATAAAACTATTCTTCATAACTATCGAGACCACTTAAAAATTTAAATGGAGGCTTCTCAAATACTTTTTGTCTTAAGTCATTGGTTGATGAGATATTCTCTTCTAAAGCCGTCAACATTGTGTCTCCCCCCTCAAATTAAAGTAAGAGGAAAATTCCTCCAAATCACTGTCGACTGTTAATGTTCCCAAAATAAAAATCTAGCCAAGTGTGAGTCGGGCTCGCGACAAAGATTTCCGTAACACCAAACAATTCAATAACAATTATTATATCTCTCATTCATAAGTCAATTTACACTCAACAGCAAAACTAAATTAGTTTTTCATAGTATGTTATGTTATGTCGACGCCATATTTTTATTTATTTTTAGCGCAGGTTTGTTAGGAAAATTGGCTGTTTTTGTTTTGATTTAATGTTTATAGTTACTAATTAATGACTCCTAGTGTTCTGCACTAAATTAATAAGCGATTACTGTTTATCGAATCATACACAAAGAAGTTTTCCGTAGTCGGGATAAATATTTACGAATGCACGTTATTGATGTTATAAGTTGCAAAAATAAGTTTTTAATTCATGTAGTATTTCACTAAAAAAGGCTCAAAGGCTTCTTTTTATTGAATAAAATGTTTCGCCATTCTAGAATTTCTCTTGTATCGTGGGTGCGTTTACAAAAATTTAAACTCATACACATACAGCCAGACCCGGAACAACTACCTGTACACCATACAAATATTTGTTCCGTGCGGGGTTCGATCCCACGACACACACCGCGGCCGCGCGGCAACCAATCGCTCAGCCACTGCTCCGACCGTACCGCGATTTCAGCGGTTATAACCGTCTATCTTAAAGTGTGATTAAAAGTGGTCCGTAAAACCATTCTAAATTACGATTTCTTAGTACCAGAAGTTTCTGAACCCCGGGCAGACGGACAGACTGGTCCTCGGGATAACTAAGTACTAGTGCTGTAACATGATAACATTGTAATACAAAATCATTTTAAAAGAGTAACCATGGAAGACGGACGGCGCCGCCGAGGCCGGCCCAGAAAGAGGTGGCGAGACGATTTGGACGCGTACCGCGAGGGCTGGCTCGAGGAGACGCGGGAAAAGAGTACATGGAAGGAATTGGGGGAGGCCTTTGCCCAGCAGTGGGACAGTACAGGCTAAATAAAAAAAAAAAAAACCATGGAGTTTCTTGCCGGTTCTTCTCCATAGGACCAACCAACCCGAACCGTGAACCTTTTCTCAACGTTGTATAAGTGCCCATGGAAGGCCTTTGTGAAATAAAATAATTTGATTTTTGATTTGGCGAAACTTGAAGGGTTCCTCGTTTTACTACGGTACCCTAAATAAACTTGTCATCTACTTTATTTTGAAGATATTGCACCAAGATCCCTCCTACTGGCGTGGTTCATTAGACGTGTTTCACTTGTGGTCTTCTGACATTAAAATTATTCTTGTTTATTCGAATTTAAACACGTTTTAGCAATAAAATACTGGTTGCATACATATAGAAACTATTATTACATTCAACAGTCAGTGAAGATTGAGAAAATGTTCTGTTTAAGAAGTCATTGATGAATGGAAGAAGCAAGATGACGAATCTACTACAAGAAGTGATTGTGAGAAAAGTTACAAAATCTGCACATGTGTACAGACAGGTAAATATTATTAATACAACATTATTTTTAGTATATGCGAAACCTGAATATAGTTTGTTCAGAATAAGTAACTGAATCGATTCCAATATTTTTTAAACAATGTTATATTATGTCCCAAAAATATTTAAAAAAAGTTACAAGTTTGACACCGAGCGACATTAAGTACCTGTCGCAATAATTTAGGTACCTACTGCCAAATTATTATTATCAATGAGATCAAGACGACGCTGGAGGCGCGCTGCGTGGTGAACAAGTTTTTGCGCGTACAACCAGGTAACAGAACAAGCTTATAAATTTGTGATTTTTCATGATACAGTTTTGAAATTTTGTACATAGATTTTTTACATAAAAATACTAGACACGTGTTTCAGGTTTCGCATATACTAAAACTAAGGTTGCATAATGACTTTTTTAAATTATAGTAATGTAAATAATTATTAAGCGGTTGGATCAAGAGCCTGATTCGGAAGGGAGTACTCCTCGATACGGCCCGCATTGTGAGGAGGTTCCTGTCTGAGAAGGCCTAACCAACGTTAGCTTGTACCCTGCTCCCGACAGAGACAGACCACATTTTTTTAATGCTTTTTTATTGGGATTTTAAGAAATATTTAAAAATAAGATAAATTCATGAATAAATAAATAAAACTGGTTATTCCGATTCATATTATTTTCTGTTGAAATGAATGTCGCATTTTTTTTGCAATTCAAATATATCTATTTTGATAAAGTGCTTATTGTCAGATCTATTTTTAGTGAGCGTTCTTGTTTGTGTCACTTAAATATTAATTTTATGGCTAAAGATTTCTACTCCAACGGCATCGTCGTGGCGAAGTCACATAATTAGTGTACCAAAGTTTCTTTTGAACACTTTTTGACAAAGCCTCATAAATGGAGATTCATAGATTCATGTCATACTACCTTATGTTTGCGGCTTCGCCGGTGTGAATTGAAATGCCATTGCGCGGATTAAGATGTTATTAGCATTAGCTGTAGCTAATGCAGCATATATTAGCATTAGCTGTAGCTAATGTAGCATGTCCTGACTGACTGACTGACTAATATGTCAACGCACAGCCCAAACCGCTAGATCTAGAGACATGAAATTTGGAGGGTGTATTCTTTGTGAAGAGTAGGTGTCCAATAAGAAAGGGTTATTCGAAATTCCACCCCTAAGAGGGTGAAATGGGGAGTTGAATTTTCTGTGAAACTTTATATTTTATGGGTCGATTGACTCGAAAATTGGTGTACACACTCTTCAGTTAAAATTATGAAACACCTGTATCACAGTTTTTCCAAAATCATCCCCCAACAGAGTCTAATAGGGCTTCGAAACTCTCGTAGACGGGTGCATGACCCCGTTACTATTATAAATGCGAAAGTTTGTGAGAATGTATGTATGGAAGTTTGTTACTCTTTCACACAAAAACTACTGAAGGATTTGGATGAAATTTGGCACATAGATAGTTTATAACCTGGATTAACACATACCAGTATAATTTATATCCCGGTAGTACGATCCCGCGGAACAATTAGCGAACCCCACGCGGGCGAAGCCGCGGGCATTGGCTAGTAGTTAATATTTAGCGGTTGATGTATCCTTGTTATTGATGGAAAAGTACCTTCGAGTAGTTACATAAAAATATACGTAATATTGTATGTATATGGGAGCTACATCTGCCCACAACCTGCTTTACATATATGGATGTTACAACCAATAAACGCTTTTTTTTTTCATTTTTCAACACTAATTCCAGGTTCTGGCGACAACAGCGGTATCATTGTTGTCACTCAGTGGTGGCCTGACCTTCGGTTTCACAGCAGTCCTACTGCCACAACTTCAGAGTGACCCCAGCTTCCCGTACGATGAGAGCTTCGACTCATGGATTGGTATGTTTTACTCCAGCCGATCTCAATCTACGGCTGGACATAGCCCTCTCCCAATATGCGCCACTACAAGACCAAGGGGTCGTCTTAGGAGCGGATTAAAATGCTTAAACAAATTTATAGGGCCAGTTTTTTTTTTTTTTTTCGGAAATCTTCCAATTTAATTGCGGTATCGGGTGAACCTTGTCCATTGAAACCATTTACGATTTGAGAAGCATAGTCTTAAGACGTACCGTTTCTGAGTTATGGGCCTCGCTCCATACCGGGCGGTATGGAGCGAGGCCTAGGGCTACACTCTAACCTACAACTGCCTGTACTCCGCCTTCTGCATTTAATCTGATCCAGCCACCTATTAATGTCGTCGGTCCATGAACTGCAATGTGTCGTAACGAACTTTTTACCGTAAGATTGGTCGTTTCCAGTTGTTTCCATTTGAAATGTAAAAAAGCCTCGATACTTTAAAGAGTAGGCAGACTCAAGATACGACTCACAACGTAAAAGACTTCAACAGACTTGTTAAGGAAATATTGAATAGAGTGAATGATAGGCGTTGATTGATGGCATAACGATCACAGTATGATACCAAGTAACGCGCCTTGGTCACTGAAGTCCATCTGGGTAGAATCATTCCCTCTATGTCGATACCCGCTATGTCGATTGGCGCAACAAATGACATCTGTTTTAAAAAGTTCACGCTTGACCTCGAAGATACTAGAAAAATGACCCATAAATATTTGATGCCAGAGAAAGCAATTCAAGTTCTTATTTGTTATTTGTTTCAGCTTCCATCTCTCCGCTGGCAATGATTCTGGGGTCTATCTTCTCTGGTTCTATGAGCGATGGCTTTGGCAGAAAGTTGAGCCAGCTCGTCCTGATCGTACCCTACACCATCGGCTGGATCATCATGGGACTAGCCAACAACAACACACTCATGCTCATTGGAAGGTTCATCACAGGAGTTTGTAGAGGAGCCTTAAGAGCTAATGGCATGGTCTACATCGCAGAATCAACTAACCCGAAGTTCAGGGCTATTGCTTTTTTCTACCCTTGTGTAGCAGCCCACGTAGGAGTCTTAATCAGCCATTCAGTTGGAAAATATTTGCATTGGAAGACCAGTTGCTTCATTTTCTCATTGCCACTCATTATAGCATTTGTTATGTTAGTGTACTTGAAAGAAAGCCCGCTATGGCTACTCTCCAGAGGAAGAATCGATGCAGGTATAGAATCCTACAGAAACTTTCGAGGAAATGGGCAGAATGCTGAAAAGGAACTGACAGCTGTTTTGGAGAAGACTAAAGAAAAAGCAGAAGAAAATACCACGTTTAAAGATACACTCAATATAATATTTAGTAAACCATTCATAAAGTCAATAGCGATTGCGTTCTTCTTGTTAGTCGCTACGCAGTGGAGTGGTGTCACTACTTTACCTTTCTATGCTCAAACTATATTTGAGAAGACGTTTTCTGGCGACATAGATGCATTTATGTTCATGATGGTTGGTGATTCTATAAGAATTGCAGCAGTTGTGTTCGTATGTATTTTTGCTAAGGTTCTCCCACGTAAAATTACTTTTGTAATTTGTTGTATAGCAACTGGCCTTGTGTTGATGGGTTTAGTAATATACTTGTATCTAGCTCCTGTTGGGTTAGTAGGTATAGCTGTGACCTGTCTGGTTGTTTACATAGCTATGGCATCTGCTGCAGCATCCATATCATGGACGTTTATTGCTGAGATATTTCCGTCAAAATTGCGTGGTTTTGGTTCTGGTTTAAGTTCAGCAATATCGTTTGTCTTGCTTTTTATTTCAGTGAAAGTTACTCCAGAAGTTATTAATGCGTTTGACGAGAAAGTAATGTACGCTTTATTTGGTGGTATCACATTGACCACTGGTGTATTACTTAATTTTATATTACCAGAGACAAATGGTAGAACTCTTCAAGATATAGAGAATTCTATGTACGAGAAGAAAGGTGATGTTAAAAAGGATAATGAGACGTTATAGTAATATGTAGCTGAATTGAAATGTAAATACAATATTATACTTTTGTTAATTATTGTTAAAGGATTTTTTTAGCAATGCATGTGGTCAAAATAGATATACTGTTTAAATATACTGTCAATGTTTTTAACAAAACTATTGAATATGAAGTACCTATACTCTAAAAGTGTAAACGAAGAAAATAATATATTTCCCAACCCCTTGATGTAAAAAAAGGAAATAGCAACCCGTCACGATTATAAAGATTTATTAATTTCTTTATATACTAATTCTCATCCCCCTCATTATAACTTAAATGGTAATGGCATGATAGTATCATTATTTACTTAGCTATAAATTTATATGAGTTACAATTACAATTAAATGTTTACTTCATTACAGTGGCGAAGGTTCCATACAACCCGATTCCTATCGGATTCCCTTTTAAAAATGGCACAGTCAGTATTCTAAAGACAAATAATATAATCAAAGTCAAAGTCAAAAAAATAATTGCGAACTAAGTGTACAATGTGGTAATCACATTAAAGATATGTACTCCGGCTTACCTCTTATAAAAATTGACCCTTCGCTACTGCTTCATTATCATCATAATTATTATGCCATTCTTTCTAAAAATATTAAATTGTTAAAGCTAAGCAATTTGTCAGGAGTATTTTTTGAACCAGCTTTCATCATCTTTTCTATTGCTTAGCTTTGGCAGAAAATTTGAGAATTCCTCTTTATCAAGGTACACACTCTTTTACTATTTAAATTAAGTATGTATGTCACAGTCAAAACTGTTAATCAGTCAAAACTACTTTTGACCGCTGTTAATCAGTCAAAACTACTTTTGACCGCTGTTCATTAGTCAAAACTACTTTTACTACATTTTGATATTGTATTGTGTATTTAATCTATTTGTAGTTTGTAAATAATGTAAATGTTACAGTCAAAACTGTTAATCAGTCAAAACTCCTTTTGATCGGTGAAAATTATTCTAACAATAACTAACATTTACTTAGAAACTTATTAGGTTGTTGGGTGTTTTTTGTGACCCTTTGCAAAATATTATGTTGCAGTAATTCTAGGACTAGGTAATTATAACGTTCTGAAACAACATATTTTAAATGGAGAACGCATTTTAACATAATAAGGTTTTGATTGACACCAGTCAAAAGTCGTTTTGACTGATTAACAGTTTTGACTGTAACATTTACATTATTTACAAACTACAAATAGATCAAATACTCAATACAATATCAAAATGTAAAAAGAATTACAGGGTGTCAAAAAATTCGCCCACATCTTTGCCAATAGGAAAGAAAGTGCCCTATGTACACACGTACACATAATTTTAATAAGCCGTGACTTTGGCAACTGATGTGCGAATGATGAGGTTAGGAATATTTAATCACTCGAAAATTGATTCTAGGCCAACAGGTAACGGAATTTGCTGTAGGTGACATTGATTTACTTGGGTTATTATTCATGTCCAGCTGGAAATGCTGGAATTTCCCGCTTTGGGATTCAGGAGCCAGTAATTAGGCTGTGACTCATCTTACTTATGAAAGACGAGAAAATCGTGAGCTATGGAACAGTTTTAGAAACAAAACGAATGTGGATGCGTCCCACACACTAGCGTAACACTAACACTCTATAAATAGCAGATGTAATCATAATATTTAGGTGAACAGGTGATATGAAGAGTCAAACACAGAAACATGTAATGAAAAGCGTTTTTATTACAAAAAATAGAAACTTAATAGAATTAAAAGCAGTCTCTTAAAACAGTCTATATATAATCGTCTTCTTATTCTTTCTTAGCTTCATCCAGGACATCTTTCCTGACCGGTCCAGTGGGGGTTATAGGAACAGTCCTTTCACCTTTAGCCACATCAGCCTTTTTAGGAGTCACAACAGTCAGAATTCCGTCCGAAGAGAGTCTAGATTCCACGGTATCAGGGTTACTTTCTTCCGGCAACTTGAATCTTCTGACGAACTTCCTAGAGATAAAACCGTGTTCATCTTCCTTCTCTTCATGTTGGCCTTCGACAACGATGAATCCGTTACTGATTTTGACTGTTATTTCATCTGGAGAGAAGTGTTGGACGTCCACGTTGATCTGCCACTTATCCTTGTCAACCTTGATTGAGGAGCCGGAGTTTTTCGGCCACCAGGGCTGGACACCAGCGACGATCGGGCTTATAGGGTTAACGGACGCCGTCAGCAGATCATCAGGAGTCATGGTCAGCCCGAAGTTCTGGTCGAGAAGACGCCTCGGCCATCTTGGAAGGTCGTAATCGAAGAAGTAAGGACGCAGAGACATTTTCTGTGTTATCTTTAGCGCGTTTCTTTTTGGTCTACGAGAATTCGTGCGGGACGCGTTTATATATGTTCGTGCGCTGATTCATAGATCTGGCATCGCTCTCGGGAGTATTTGGAACGAGAAAGTTCCCGATGCAGTCGATAAGTGACGTAGATACGTACCGGCTTATCTTGGTAGGTGGTTTTATTGTAAACTAAAATGAAAACAATGGTCTCGTCTTCCTTAGTCATCTTCCAACTGATTCCGGATAATTTGATTGACGAAAATGTTGAGTATGAATGTAGATGGCTATAAGCGTAGAGGAAGACCAAAGAAACGATGGATGGACTGTGTGAAGGATGATATGGCTAGAAAGGAAGTGACTACTGAGATGACGAGTAATACAGAAGTATGGAAGAAAAAGACATGCTGCGCCGACCCCAAATGAATTGTGATATGGCGGGAGGATGATGATATAATCCCATGAAACTTGGTTTAGTTTTCTTTCTGCACATTGATGTTGTAGATTTTTTTGCAATCACCAGTTCACAATCTCAAAATTGTGTCCTGATATACCAGTGTCCGTTTGTATGCATTTATTATTTTAACGTTTTCAATTGAGAAGTTTAGATCATTTTAGCCATTATTGGCTCACTCTTTACCGTCGGTATTTTGTATAAACGTGAACTGTTTATGTAGTAGCTGCCTTTTTAGTCAAGTTGTCGAATAAATTAGGTTTCTATGTGCCCTTGGGCTTGGGAACGGGTTAGGTTTAAGAATTCTAGATTCAAAATCAAAATCAAAATATTTTATTTCACATAGCCCTAGATGGGCACTTATAAAACGTCGACAAACTGGTGCACGGTTCGGGTTGGTCGTTTCCTATGGAGAAGAACCGGCAAGCAACTCCATGGTTACTCTTTTCAAATCATTTGGTATTACAATATTATCATGGTTACGTCATTTGTACTTAAGTATGGGGGGACAGCGTAGGCCCGAAAATAAGTCGTTACTCAAAAGATGTAAAACACGATAAAAGTTAACAAAAGTTAACAAGCAGGATTTACAGCTTCGAGTTCTTAGTTATGATTATAAACAAGCACATGTAGGCTCAACATGCTGGCGTTGAGATAAGGTTCCAATATACAGGTTTAACATTCTTTAAGAGACCGTAGTTCTCATAATATGCTGAGGCATTTGTACTCGGAAATCAACCCTGATATCGCGAAATGAAAACAATTACTCCATACATTAATGTTCATATAGCATAAGCATAATCAGCCTATAATGTTTCCACTGCTGGGACACAGGCCTCCTCTCTATGAGAAGGAATGGGCTATAATCTACCACGCGGGCCCAGTGCGGGTTGGTAGATGTCACATGTCTTCGAATTTTTGGTTCTAGGACATACCGGTTTCCTCGTATAATTCAACAAAATGTAGGGAGTGGTTGATTTTTTTCATCATATTTTAGAGTTGCGAAATTCAATCGTAGACAGAAAGAAGTTACTAGAGAAAATGAATGAAAATCTCATTCTAATGACGTCACCGTTTGAAAATGTAAACATAACAATATACTATGTATCGTATTTATAGTGAATTGACTGGCGATCTATATTTACTCAATTAAAACGCCTACGAAAAACAACAGTTGAAATATTCTCGGAGTCACTTTGCTTGGGTATTTTTGGAACATTTGCGTTAATACTTGGTGTTCTAACCGAAAGATGTCGCTTTAGGATGTTTGAATGAATTATACATATATTTAGGAGTGCAGTGCATCGTGATTACAGGATTACAGTCTCAACTTCCGAGTTGCAGGTCGTAGTTGCGAACCCAGGCAGGCGCTTTAATTTGTTTGTTTTTTTCGCTGCTGCTGGCTTGGTGAACCTCACCATAGTTGGGAAAAGGCTAGGTTGATGATGAATCGTAGAACAGTAACGGATCTGACATGAATCATAATGTAGAATATGATTTGTCGATTATAAGTTGTTATTTTTATTTATTCTTAAGAATGGATAAGGTAAGGAACGAGTGTATCAGACGAAGTTATGCCAATTACAAAAAAGTTGAAAGGGAATCAACTGTCTTGGTATGGACAAGTGATGAGAAAGGACGAATCGAATGTGACCAAAAGAGTGATGAAAATAAATGTTGATGGATAGAGAGGGAGAGGAAGACCAAGGAATATATAAACGGATTGTGTGAGGAATTATATGAAAGAAAAATTAGTAAATGATAGCGTGACGGTTGACAGAGGAGAATGGAAGAATAAAACGTGTTGCGCCGACCCCAAGTAACATGGGACAAAGGCAGAAGATGATGATTTTTAATGTATTAAAAGAAACTATTAATCAGATGTATTTGTACAGAAGCCAGCACATCAAGCTACTACAATCTGTCAAATTTCTTTAATAGATTTTCAACGTTATCGCTAAAGCATTAGATTCAAGGTTGATTTGGAAAATTTGACAGTTTCGGGTAGCTTTATGTGCTGGCGTCTGTATCAAAATTTTTCACATTACAGAATTACTATTAAAAAACTTATTTAAAAAAGGTTGAAATGGCTGTCCTGTAATGTTTAAATTTCAAATCCGTCACTGTTGAACGATTAAGCCCAAGTAGTATTTTGTTCTCTTTAATAGTTCACATTTAGTTCACCGGTGATCTCTAAGCATTAACATTGGCCACACATGGTTCATTGGCTATATTATAGTAAACAAATTCACTCGTAACTGTATAAGGCATGTATCGAAGTGCAGAAGAGGCCTATTATGTAACTATTGGTGTTATAATAGGATAACATTAATCTTTAAGTCAGCTTTCATTTTAAAAGCCGAACAAGAGCAATATAATAGGGGATAAATATGGCACGGGCTATATAAAGGTCGACAGGTCCACACAATGTGATTGAACGCAATATTTTGATTTAAAAGAGTTTCTTGCCCATTCTTCTCCATAGAGAGTAGATCTCTCCAAAGATAGTAGATAGTAGTCTCCAAAGATAGAGAAGAGAGTAGATCATTCCAAAGCGTAGGCTTTGGAATGTGCAACTACAGTACTTTCTCAAGTTATTATGCCTTGTGACTGTGACTGTAGCTTCGCTTTTTTTTGTTTTTAAAAATGCCTGTGATGGTCTAATTGAAATAAATGCTTTTGAGTTTGAGTTTGAACCTTTCTAGAGCTCGCGACATTATAATGGTACACATTTGAGACTTTAAAGAGGTCACAACTTTAATTTGGAGTAACAATGCTTCACTGTAACTGGAGACAATGTCCACCATTTTGTTCACTCATAACCTATAATATTTCTAAATTAATTACGATTTTATCACACACTACGGTGTTTTCGTGATTAATTTTGTAGGTAATGTTCAAAAAAACTCATAGGCTGATTTTAATGCCATAAAAACACAATTATCAGAAATTTAATTGTTCACCTCTACTTATTTAGAATTATTTTTTTGATAAAACGGCATTATTCCCGAGGCGCGTGAAAATTTTAGCTCTAAATATGTATATGTTTTACAATAAATTTACATTAACCATAATTTTAACACAATAGAATATAATAAACACAGAGTACTTACCAGTAATAATAAAGTTACACTAAAAAATATCGTTGTTTAAATTTCGCTCGTGAGTGTCTACTCACTAGTGAAATACGTAATATTTATTACAAAATGTAGTTTTAGGATACACTTGTGAACTTAATACGAGATAGAGGCTGTATAATTGTTCACTCGTTACTTCTTATTACTCTCTTGTCTGTTTGAAGAACCACATGGAATCTTATATGGTGTATTTAAGACCACGATTCTCTTGCCACTGAAGTAAACTTTAAACTGCCGTTAAAGTGCTGCTATTCAGCTACTGTGTACCTTTTGTGAACTTAAGGCTGCATAATTTGTGCCCAAACCGGAGTAATCAGGGCTGTGTTATAACAGCTTACGTAGACAGCTTAAAGAATAAATGTGTACCATTAGTCAACCGTTATACAACCCCCAATGCTACTTGGGAAACGACATATTACATAAGCTATTCGATCTTTACTTGAAAATTCTTAGATTCTAGAGCTTCGGAAACGCAGATCACCAATGAGTTGTACTCCTGATTGTAAAATTAGTGAATGAGATTAAATTCAAATAAAATCAAATAAATTCGTTAGGTAATATTTGTATAATATTTGTAATAACTAGTTCTACTGTTCTTCATTTGCTGATGACACAATCTTGATTACATTCCAGATGACATATTAAAGACACCAATGACTGCAGCTGTACGGAGTATACAATGAAAAATGGGCCAGTAAAAGTTTATTTCTTATCGATGGGTTTAATTTTCGGATAGTCCCCGCAGGGATTTTTAATAAAGATTTCCGGTTCCATCGCCGGGGGTCCAAAACAAAATTGTTCTGGCTCATCAACCCGACCATACTCTATTGGTACCGCCACCACTTCGGCAGGGCTTGTCTCGTCTTTGAAAGTTCTTTGCGCTTCAATATATAACCAGCCGTTCGGCCCAATCGTACATTTCACCTTCGAAGGGACACAACCTTCGGGCAGCTTGAATTTTCTTATAAACTGTCTCAAGACGTATCCCTGTGGAGTATCCTTTTCCTGTTTTCCTTCAATGATCACATAATCTGGGTGCGCTCGCACTCGAATTTCATCTTTATTGTAATTGTTCACGTCTAGGCGTAACTGAAATGTTTCTTTGCTAATTCTGATGGTGGGTCTCAAGTTTCTCATGTTCCTTATGGAAGAGGAGATATATTTGCAGGTGCCCAGGGCGGGCCTGAGAAACATTTTCTTGCGTGAATTTATTTCATTTTTGGTGAGGATTTTTATTGCATTTGATTTGACTGGCGGATTTTGTGTGACTGACAAGGTGTGTCATGTTGAATTTTGATGGTTTGATCAAAAATTATAGAGGAAATTAATTTATTATAGGGTTGGGAAAATTCGGAAGCTTTTTGGTACTTGTATACTGGGTGGAAGGGACGTCGACGTACAAACGAACAAAAGACCGATTCACACGAATTATGACTCGAAGGCCTACGCCACACTTGACGGAAATTCCGACGCCCGAACTTCCGTTGCGGTAAATCCGGAACAGACGCAGAGGGCGAGCTGTCCGCGAGGGAACGACCGATCATCCGCGTAGTTTGCCCGTTATTAGTCATTTATTAGCAATAACATGTATTGGCGTTCCGACGCGGAAGATCCGCGACGGAATTTCGGTCAAGTGTGGCGTAGGCCGAAAACTATCATATCATATCCCCCGGGCACGAGGAACTATTTTTTTATGACGTCATCTTTTGGACCGCCCAGTAATACTAAAGACCAAAAAGTAGGTGTTTTCAATTAATTAGGTGTAAATATAGGTAGTGTATATGGTGTGGAAGGGACACCGACGCGAAAACGGTTACCATATTGTGTGACTGACACTGGCTTGGCCACCATCAGGGATTTTAATTCTGATAACACAAAAAAATTGACGCTAATTAGTCGAAATGTGTCGCCAAATATCAGAATTTGTCGGTCACTGGTTCAAAAGATATAAGGGTTATAGGTGGCCGATCTGGAGTCTCCTCAGTTTGGCCACATTTATATCTCAAAAACTAGGGCACCTAGCGAAGATCTGTTTTGTTCCAAATTAATCGCTTTAGTCGCAATGCGTCGCCAAATTACAGATTCAGTCGGTGTGTAATTAAAAAGTACAGTAAGCAAGTACAAAATATATTAAGAGTTTCTAGAAACGACGTAAAGTGTTTTGTAAAATTTTTGTATTTTTTAAAATTTACCGATGAAAAATATCTATGTGGGTGGCTCCAAATAATGTAGTTACTGAATACGTGGTAACCGTTTTCACCTCGGTGTCCCTTCCACCCCGTATTTAAAAATGTACCTCTCACTAAGTAATAATGCTGTTCAACATTGACTGAATGTCATGTTTTCTTGTCACCTGTGTAAGAAAGTTTGATGAACATTATGAATGTAGCAATAAGCGATTTGATTTGATTTGAATGTGTGCCGTGTACCTACTAATAGGTGAGTAAGTGAATAACCAGTCCTGCATAAGGTGTACTTACTGTGCAGGAGGTAGATTAAAAATAAAAACACGTTTTACACGATAAATAAAAAGAAATTATTTATTTCGAACTTAAACCTAAATTACAACACAAATCAGTCTCAAACCAAATACTTTGGAATTGTAAAACGATAATTTAAAAAACCTAGAAAACTAGAGATCACCACTGCTTCACTTGTCTTCGGTTCCGTTGCTCTGATCCTTGATCTCCTTGCGAACGGGCCCGGTCTGCGAGATGGGCACCTGCCTCTCTCCCTTGACAGCGTCGGGCACCTTCCGCGGCGCCGTGATGGAGAGCACCCCGTCGGAGGAGAGGCGCGACTCCACGGTCTCCGGCACCGTGCCCTCGGGTAGCGCGTACCGCCGCACAAACTGCCGGCTGATGTAGCCGTGGTCGTCCTTTTTCTCCTCGTGCTTGCCTTCCACCACGATGAAACCGTTGGCCGTCTTTACTGAGATCTCTTCAGGCGCGAAGTGCTGGACGTCTAGGTTGATCTGGAGCTTGTCTTTGTCGCTTTTGATGCTGGATCCCATATCGCGGTTGAGTGATGCTAGCTGCCGCCATGGTCTATAGTAGTCTTCGGACAGCATGGGACCTGCCACAGCCGTGAGAAGGTCATCCGGTGTTAGCGCCAGCCCGAAGTCTTGATCGAGAATCCTGCTGGGCCAGAAGTGGTTGTGTGGGTGGACGTGGCGAACAGGACGGTCGTAGCCGAACACGAATGGTAGCAGAGACATTTTCTTGAGTATTTTTCAACGGTTGTAGATTGAGAGTAGAAAACTTGCTTCGAGAGCTAGTTATCGCTTCGATTGCTTGAATACGAAATGCATGCCGGTTGGTGAGTGCGCCTCGTATTTATACTCGCGACGGAGCGCCCCCTCGTAGCGAATAGAATAAGTAGAAATGTCTCGAACATGCTAGTCGGCGCGGCGCGCGTTTACACACACATTAGCAAAATGACACTCACACATTGAAGTTTTCTGAGAAAAGCGCCATCTAGCGGCGAGTAGCTCGTTCCAGAAA
This sequence comes from Noctua fimbriata, assembly GCA_905163415.1. Taxonomy (NCBI): domain Eukaryota; kingdom Metazoa; phylum Arthropoda; class Insecta; order Lepidoptera; family Noctuidae; genus Noctua; species Noctua fimbriata. The sequence goes on from LR990946.1 coordinate 7,122,945, forward strand.
AGACACTCCGCGCAGCTCGCGGTCGATACTGGTACCAACACATACGCAAGATTGACTCACACTGATAAAATGCGGTGTCGGAATATGACCTTTGCTAGAAAACAGATTTCCCGAATTTTCGTGAAGCTATACGATATAGAAGCTATATATTGACGTAATAACGTACCTAATCGAAATTTTAGTAAACAAGTTTACCTATTTCAATTCGAATAGTCTGTTTACCTATCTAATGAGATGTTATTTAGGTAATTATGAAGACTACCGAATCTAGCGATGTCATTAAAGTGAAGTTGTACGGCTGCCAATAATGATGAACATGTTAGGTCATGATCTTCCTATTCTTGTTGTCCCAGGTCATGTCTTAGTTCTAAGCGTACGTGCCTAGATGATATACCTATTTATAAGGATATATTTATTTGGTAAAACATGACTAGGTATGTTTACACTATATAGGTCTTTTATATAAAATAAAGTAGATATATGTTTTGCCATATAGGAATGGCGTACAAAAATATATTTGGTTTAAAAAATAGGGTAAACTTAATTAAAAAATAAAGTTGTTACCTAGAAATATTAAACTTACAAGAAATGTCGTAGGTACCTAATTTAATTGACGATGCATTGGATTTTTACTCGTTTAAAAAATCCGATAAACTGTAGTAGCGTTTGGTTAAAAGAATTTTTTTAAGCTGTATTTAACCGCTTTCGAATAAGATTGGGGATTTCATTATAGATAATTGGTGCCAAATAGAAAATACTTTTGTGCATCAGTGCCGTACTAGGTGTAACTATTATTTGCATGCACAAGGTTGATAAAACCACACTTACGTACACACGGCGGCACATGAAGCTGTACATTTCCGGTATAACGTGGCCTAGCTTTGTATAGATTTCCTTTACAATGAGAGATCCTCGTCAACTGGTTTTGTATAGCTTGATTGGCGGTCGTGCGTACCATACGTTTTATGTACCTTACCTACTCAAATGTTTTATGTTATAAACATTTTTACTGTTGGCCTAGATTTTATAATGTAACAAAAGATTGTACTATATACAACAAATAGCTAGTAATTTAAACAAAAAATATACACATAGACAAAAGACGGTTTGAAGAACCTTTTGTGAATTAGGAATCAAATTGAAATTAAACACAATCATTCTTTTTCTTTATGTTATAATATCGTTACCCTACGTTTTTCTTTTACAGTGTGGAGGATCTCATCATCGAGAAGAGAGGTGAATGAGAGCAGCGTTGCGTTTGTGATGTTGACTGCGTCACCAGCATCACACTTTTCTGGTTGACTTCGTGTAGTTCCTAGAGTCTGGAAAGATGGAGAATATTTTTGAGATTATTTGGCTCCTATGGGGGGTAGAATACAACTTGGCTCTTACAGAAACTCAGGGCAGACAGACATGTAACGAAAGTATTGATCGACGGCGGTGCAATGTCTGTTCAATGCCCCGACTATCTCCGTTACTAGGGTGAACTATCGATTAAGTAAGTGCTAACGCTGGAAAAGGATTCTTAAGAAAAACGCCTATTTGGTACTTATTTGCAGATGTAACAGCATGATTTTGAAGGATAGCACTGTTCAACACAGCTCACTCATACTCATAATTTTAGCCTTACTTTTTACCCCCGACGTAAAGGGAGAGGTGTCATAAGTGCCTAAGTTTATCTTTAACTAGCTGACCCGCACCCACCGAAACAAAATCCAAACATTTCTAGAAAAAACAACATGCAACGATCGCGTTCCATATTCAAACAGAGTAGATTTTTTTCGTTAGCAGCTGTACGACTTACGTGCAATGCTTTGTCCTTGAACATGACCTACAAGGTAATGGTTGCATAACGAAGCAAGTTACAGGTACGGACGGGTTGGTATAGATAATTACCGATTGGTACGGGTAAAATAGCCCTATGCAATATAATGCGCTCGTTCATAAAGGACCAGGTTGAAACATACTTACCGACTATCTGCATCGATCCGTACGGGTTTAAGCATTTGCCAGTGTAGTGTGTCGTCTTTTGTCGTCGTGTGAAAATGGATGTGAATTGCGAAGTTTAGATAGCATTGGTATTTGCTAAACCACCATTGTGGGACAAAAGACATAAATTTCACGATTAACTAATCGATGTTCTATTTTACTCAATATGTAGCCATCCTAGTATAATCATGAAACTTGGATTCACCGAACTTTATATCTTGTAGAAATAATTGATAATACGATCCATATTTCTTTCAAAAGAAAGAAAACAAAAAAAAAAGAAACGGGCAGGGACTGCCCTTTTTTTACATTTATAATGAACACTTTCGAGGAGAAAAACCTCATCGTCCGACGAACCTGAAGACATGATGGTCACCAAGAACAGATTTACCTGTTTCTATATGTATCAGTACCGACCTTTACTGACATATCGGGACCGAAATACCTGTATCTTTATGTTTTCACCCTATGTATTCAATAGAACATTGAACATTATGGAACAATATCGAATGTTTGCCGAGGAAGAAGCCGGCGCCCCATATTCTCGATGTTTCTCGTCGTCGTTAACCCCGATAAGGACGAGCAGGGCTGCTTAATGTGCGGGCCGTTGTTACTTTCTTTTAATATTTGTTATGATTTTATTTTTTCAGTTGGTTTATTTTGGCAGTTATTATTAACATACGCCATAAATTAAAAGTAATCAAGCAAATCGATATATTAACAATTTAAGTTTAATCATACGGAACGGACAAACTAATAAAATAATTTCCAGTAGATGCTGAAATCTTACTGCGTTACGAAAGCTCAAAAAAGATTTTTCAATCGAAAATACTGCTAATAGGAAGTTGCCGCCATGTCGCCATTTCGTTATTTTATTTCGCGATTAGCACAATAAATTAATATCACCCAAACATGCATAACAATGTCATAAAAAAAGATGTAATATAATGTGTTAAACGAGTGTTCGAATTTAAGTTACGAATACTCCGTGTGTCGTGAATGCCCAATATAACCGCTATTTGCATCTTGTCTGATGTAACTATGATAAGATAAATCAAAAAAGGTGATCAATTATGCTAAGTATCAAAATATGTATAATCCTACTCAATTTCGCCAAAAGATAGAACCTTGCGACCCACAAGGTTGAGCGTGTCTGATGTTTGTACCCAACAGCTGATGAATATTGTGTTTCTAGAATTTGCTACTTGATACGAGATGGCGCTATTACCAGTATAAAAACTCGGCGAAGCGCGGCAGCGGCATTCAGTTGAAAAGCAAGCGATTAAGCGACAAGTAAACTTCAAGCGCTCTAAAAGCGACTCAAGCGATACACAGAGACTTTTTTTTTGCAAGGAAGTAAGTCTATACTATTTTTAATCAAGATGTTCGGCTTCAATCGTCCGCGCCTGTTGAACCAACATTTTGCGCTGGCTCTAACACCGGAAGACATTTTGTCTGTTGCCGCTGGACCGTTGCTGACGAGGGAGTACTACAGACCTTGGAGACACCTTGTAGCCGATGCTAAAGACCTAGGCTCCAGCATGAAAGCTGACGGCGACAAGTTGCAGATCAAATTAGACGTCCAACAGTTCGCGCCTGAAGAGATCTCAGTAAAGACAGCCGACGGGTTCATTGTGGTGGAAGGCAAGCACGAGGAGAAGAAGGACGACCACGGCTACATCAGCCGGCAGTTCGTGCGGCGGTACGCGCTGCCCGAGGGCACGGCGCCTGAGACCGTGGAGTCACGCCTCTCTTCCGACGGGGTGCTCTCCATCACGGCGCCGCGGAAGGTGCCCGATGCTGTCAAGGGAGAGAGGAAGGTGCCCATCGCGCAGACCGGGCCCGTGCGCAAGGAGATCAAGGATCAGAGCCATGAAATTGAAGAAAAAAAGGAAAAGTAATTTATCCTACCTACCTGATTAATTTTAAGTAAAACTTATACAGTCACCTACGGGATATCTTCCTTGATTGTTCATTATTTTGATATCCCGTAAGTGACAATATTAAGTTTAGTTGTAAACCGTGAAAGCTTAAAACAGTGTTTAATTTTAAGTTTTATTGAAACTGTGCGTGATTTGGATTTAATGTAATCGTGTCCTGAAGTCTTAAGGCCTAGTGCCAGACTGATTTGTGTATTTATTTTTATTTTTTAAGATTTTTGTAAATAAATGTAAGCTTCTAATTTTTAAACTGTTTTATTTAATTTTCTTGGTGTTAAATCATACATGAAATAACCCTATGAAGCGTCAGTACCTGTTTGGTAGGTAGGTACTCGGCATTTTCAAAATAGTTCATAGAAAGTTGCTGGCATAGAAATACTTGTGATATTGGCTGTAGTTTTATTTTCATAAATACACATCCACACAACGCTTATATAATTATAGCGCCATAAACATCATAGATCTATGAAAAAGTGATATTTGCTGTATTTTTGTTGAGTAGTCTGGGGGTGTTACAAAGGTCACTTCTGTTCAGCGTTAATCGAATTTTCCCGAACATTCGATTTTATGGTTTTTACAATCTCTATAGTAGTTGCAGTAAGCACTGTCTAAGCTTCCACATTCAGACCCAGTCGGTTTCTCCGGTTAGGTAGGAGCATACAGGTGTCCTAGTTAAGGGGTCGAGATTTCGAGACCACATTGATCCAATATTAATTATATCAATCGCATACAAATTAGGTGTCGGCTATTGTGTATTGCATCGTTTCTCCTCTTTTTATACTTCAGTTCACACCGCAAATTACCGAAAGTGCCGAATTGGCCTGCGTTTTAGCTTCTTACCCTGGACAAGGCCATAGCATTCTCTAGATCGGGAAGCGAAGGAAAGAACAAAAAGAAAACACTATCATTGTATGAATCCTCTTTATTTAGCTACAACAAAATGACACAAGAGTCACAACGCCTGTAGGCGACGCCTGCGACGAAAAACAATACAATTATATATTACGACATAATTTGTTTTAGTGTATAAAACAATTGTTTTTAATCTTTTAGAAGCTCAGTTACGCATATCACTACAGTGCTGTGTATTCACATTTTTTTTTACTTAATTTTTTTTTCTTCAATATCGGTTTGGAAAACATTTTTTTTGGTTTTCAAAAAAAGAATATTCCAAAATTGTTGGATTGATTGATGTTTTTTTATATGGGAAGTGTAGAAAAGTTACTTTAAAAAAAGTGTACATAATGAAATGTAACTAGATTTACTTTGGAAAATGTTTTCATGTTAATTTCGAGTGTAGATTACTATTAAGAAAAATATATTTTGATAGATGGTAGTTTTCTATGAACGCATACAGATATCGAAATTGCCTTTAAGTTTTATCTAGTAAATGTTATAGAAAGACAATTCATAAAAGACAAATTCTACCCTAAAAGTTAGGACGGAAATATATTTTCTTAAAATTTTTTCTTCTTAATTTTTTTTTTTCTTTCTTAATTTGCAGGTGCTGTAAAAATACATAAAATACCTTTTCTATTCAGGTTTTCGATTCCCAAACCGATATTAAATGTTTCTACGATAATATTGCTATACATCAAGACTACGACATGATAGTCACTGACATCATAATTTAACTAACACACATTAAAGCGACGTTCAAATAAAACTTAACATCAACTGTTTAATAAACAAGAATATTATTTATCATACTTATAACAAACAATATACAAATAAACTGCACATTTATCAATAATTTAAACAACTAATCGATTATATTAAATTTATAATTATAATAATTTTCGTTTCCATTAAATAGTGAAAAAAAGACAAACAACGTTTTTGAATTAATTTTATTTGTTTGTGATGATACTTTTTTGTAGATAAAATTATTAACTTTATTAGTATGGGTGCAGATAGTAAACAATTTTTCTTTTACAAATTATATACTTTCCAGTGTAATATTACTATGTATTCTCTATATATTCTTATTTACATGGAAGGCATGAGGCATGTGCACTAACAATATTTAATACAATGTCCGAAATAAAGGACGTATCAATAAAAACATACAGATCTCTATTCTAACCAATGTAACATTGTCAAAATTTACAATAAAAAGAAAATTAAAATATAAAACAAATATTTTTATTTTTTTTATTAAATACGACATCTTCATGGCTACAACAGAATTCAACATTTAATTTTAAGAAATATTTTTTTCTAGTTTCTCTTGTAAATTTATTTTATATTATAACTACATTTTTTTCTAAAGTCTAAGCTACATAAAGATGTACGCCGTCTTGCTTTGCAACATCTAATGCTAGAAATACAATAGGTATAAAATTGAGCCTTGTTGATATGTATCGTTACGTTTAATTTCGCAAAGTTTTCATTTTGATATGTATCTGTTTTCTTTTGGATCACAATATGAATAAAAGAAAGAAATTAGTACTTATACTTACAAACATTTTATCATTTATATATACTTAATTTATATATTAAAAAAAGGTTACGTTATATTTACGTGATCCATTATAAGTATATATATTTAACAACACAACTTAAACATACGTAAAATTTTGACATAGGTATACTCCTTAAATAACAAGAAAAAATAGGAAAACATCTGTTTTTCTTTTCACCTGCGAGAAAAACAGTTAATATTTTCTCAAACGTATATTTTTAAAACCTGAAGCGTGTTCGTGCATTTTTCTTGAAGCAATCGGACCATTTAATAAAGTTTTTTAAGTAAAAACTAAAAACAAGCCATGGACCGATATGATATTGCTTTTGTCGTGAAATAAGGCTATTATGGAAGGATTTACACAATTTTATATTTTTGTGTTTTCATACATTAATTTGTGATAATTAACCATTTTTATACAAGTTTGTGTGATCGTTAATATATTTTTATGAATTTATTTATTTTATGTTTTAACTAAATTGATTATTTTCAACATTCCAACATCATAAGCGTTGATTTTATTTGGAACTTATGATTTTAAAAGAATAGTAAATTACAAGTTACATGATGAGTTTTCAACTTTTATAATACTCATGGGTATTTGTTGATTCAAGGAAAATATTCTATTTTTTTTTAATGACGAATTGTGACATAATATTTTCCCTATTAAATTACGGTTACTCACATTGAATTTCCATACCATAGCTTGGTATACTGCCCATAAAGAAAAAACTTAGAAATTAAAAAAAAAAGTTAACCCTTTCATCGCTTAAGGTGCATCCACACCACAGTTACTTTTGTTGAACAACGTTTTCAAGGTGTCATTCGATAGCAAAAAATTATTTATTGTTAGTATATGTTGCCGTGTTAGTATATTTGCCTAACTTTTGAAAACAGCACAAACATCAACTTACTCTTTGCTATATTTAGTTAATTTATGTTATTTGCGGTATGGACGCGATGAGTAACATTCAATAAATAAATAGTAACAAGTAGGCACAAAAGTTACAGATAGTAACCGTGTTGCACAGTGTTGCTCCACAAAAGTTAACCGCGGTGTGGATGCACCTTAAGGATATAAAATGTGATCTTTTTTGTTGCATTAATTATACATTTATCCAGAAATAATAATCTATAGGATTATTTCACATTAAAAAGTTTTTTTTAAAGTAATCAATAACCGACAACTAAGAAGGTATCGAAATTGATATTAGGAAAATCCAGTATTTTGTACATCAAGTACCTAAACAGGGGTGTTGCCAGGACCTTGACATTCAAAAAGATAAAAAAATATTTTAAAAATTAAACAACGTAATGTTTTTTTTATTTATTCTTTTTTTTCACAGCACGTTGACTTTACCACCAAGAAGGTAGAAAAAAAATATTAGTGTTACAATATTCATGATAGATACCTATTCAATGATCATCAGTATCACATAACATCTTCATACAACATATTTATGTCATGTATATTCTCATCCATTTAGTTATTTATTTTAAGTGTGTAATTCACACATAACTTGGCAATGGCCTTGGATTGATTTTCGTTTTATTCCTAATGTTTCAAACAATATCAAAATCAACCAAATATTTAAATCGTCAAATTTGCGCAACCTCGTCAAACAATGATCTTGTTTTCGTTGACATTGACATTTCAATAGCTGTCTCGCTCACTCATCGTTCCATACGGAACGTCTTAGTTTTAAGTATAAAACTCTTTTAGCAAGACCTTAGCACGCTGAGAGCTAATCTTACGATTTAATTCTTTATCTTTGTCTACAACATGATAGAACTTCTTCTGAAAAATTAAGTGATCTGGCAACACCGTTAAACAGTCAAACAGCATGAATAGATAAATCTAAACACTTCACTATTCATTAAGATTCTTTTAGAACACAAGAGATCTATGTCTACTTCAAATTAAAGCTTTATTCTTTACCATTTAACATTACATTTCCTATGTCGTGTAATGTACCGGGAATACATTTATCTAAGTGTTTCCTAATTACATAGATTCGATTTTGGACAAAACTTAGCAACTGGTACCTACATCCAAGCCAAATAGCATGGCTGACCGTCATAACCTTCTGCCTTCTGCCGTTTGCCGTAATATTCTTGCCGTGCTTTTTCCTTCTGCCGTTTGCCGTTTGTCCTAGACAGAATGTACGTCACCATCTTGTTTTTTCACTTCGGTTTTACAAATGTTTACGCGCTTTTCTGTAAATGTCATTCAAGCGACAAGATGTTTCTAGCACTGGTTGGCTGTCTATGATTGTAAGAAGCTTTTTTACCGGCGTTTTTTTGTTAATTGGATACTTAGTATAACGGTACCATTTTTTTAATTTCTTTTCATGAGAGTTTTGGCTTTTTCTGATGATCACTTTTCTTTATTTTATCTCTTTTAATCCATCATCATCCAAGGACTTTCCATTATTTCAACAGTAGCGTAGTACTTATGTAAAATTTATAAAATAATATGAAATGTGCTGTAGATACTAATTTTATCAAAAAAAATTGGTATGGATTTTAGAAAGCCGTCCATGATAACAAATGACAGTAGATGTAGCTATAAATATATACATTAATTACGTGTAGATATATATTTTAGAATAGTAACACTATTTATAACAAATATTTTATACAAAAAAAAACTACGACGTAGTATGTAGTAAGATACGTGAAATTCTATCAACACATTAATTATCCCAGTCGTTGCTAAGTTTTGTCCAAATCTCGTGTTCTCTAATCGTGCATTCACATTGATGGATATAATATCTAAGTACAGTCATCTAACAGAAAGGCGACATACCACTACATCAGATACTAGCCTAGGTTAGGGAAACCAAGAAGATAACGGTTTCAATGCTGCAGAGATTTTTTAAGGGGACAATGAAGCTACAGAAGTAAAAGAAGGAGAAGATACAGAAAGAGCAATAGATTATCACAACCTACTTCTTACGGATAAAGAAAACAAGTGCGATAGTCTAGAATCGAATAAATAGTGGTGAAGTGATCTTTTATACAATAATTAAATCATAGTAGATATTCAATGAAAACATTTAGATTAGCAATGAAACAGAAGTCATTATGCTGACTACAAGTAACATGGGACAAAGGTAGGAAGATGAGGAAGAATTAACAGACAAACATTGATAACAATATCAATATCTGCAGCACGAAACAATCTACACTACCGGAGATACCAACCGAAATACTAACAGTGTAAAAGGCGTAATACACTTATTTACAAAACCCAGCCTTTAAGATCGACCTACAAGCACCAGTTCTAAGTCGAAAATAAAACGAAATACAACTATGATATGTTTAGTTAATCATGTCAGTCTTCATACTACTACTAGAGTCAGTCCTAAGCTAATGGATTTTACAATCCCATAAGAAAAGGACGCGATATTTCCAAAAATGAAATCACCAAAAAGCTTCATCGAATCATAATAAGTACATCCAATTTCGTTATACACATCTCTAGAAAAATATTTAAGTATAATTGCATCAGCAACAAGTTCATTTAAATTATTAAATATTGTAATACTCACAGCTTTTATGATATGTATCATTTCCTTATAAATATTTACAGCTAAATTACTTATATCTACGTCATCGGTGATATGTTTCATTTGTGCGTTATCTAAAGCGAGTGCGACGTGCCGATTTTCAATGTAATTTACAACATCTACATTACTATTATCAATAAATTCATCGTAACATTTGAAAATAGATATAAAATTGATATTTTCTTTAAAAAAATATCTCTCAAAAGGAACGATGTCTAACATTGGGTTGGAGTACCCGATACTTAGCTTACTAGTCAATAAATTCGACAAACAATTGACGAAACTCTTGAAGATTAGGACAGTGCTGATGAAGGAGACAGTTTCTCGGAGGTTGTAGAGGAGAGTGAAGATAATAATGGCTAAGTAGAAGAGTTTGATTGGCCTATGGGACGTGATGGCGGAGCTAGGGGGTGTGGGGTAGACGACGTCAACTTCAGCGATCTTGAAGATGGAGAGGAGCAGGTGCGAGGAGATGTCCTCATGCTGAGAGTTGATGCGAGACTTGACGATCTTGAGGACGTCGATGCATTCCTCCTGAAATGTGATATTGGTTATGTCTTAAGGAAGAGATCGGTAAAACACACCGAGTTGTGTATGTTGTAATTATTTCCTTTTAATAAAATAAATCTTTAGTTCTATAGTGAGTTCTTGTAGAAGTCTGTGTATCGTATACTTTTGCCAGTACCTATTATTATTTGAACAACATTTCGTCTATCTGTTATTTAGCTTTTACAGTATTAAGTTGATGGATATGACATACCTTCTCTCTATCCAGCAGTGCATCCCCAGCTTCTCGCAGCATCTCTTGCTCTCGCGGAGGGACACTCGCCGAGATGATCACATTCTCGTTGCTGATGTTGAACAATGTCAGTGTGCAGTTCGTCTGGAAAGATACAGTCAATACCGTTGTTATTTTAATCTAAGCTTTATCTGACCTTGATTTTAATTTGGTCGCGAATGATTCCAGAACAAGAAGATTAATGAGAACATAGGACCTTATAGTCCGCACCATTTAATGATGAACTAACTACCTATATACAAAATGTTGCTTGTTCAATCCACGTAGGCGTATGCATTATTGTGTTTTTTTTGCAAGAATCTTTGTGTCAAGCTTGAATTTTCCATCATTTGCTTCGATTTGATAGATTGTAGTTCTTTCGGTAAACGAATTACTATAGCAGTTAACCTGACATTTAAAGACATCTATCTAGCTTTTTCATAAGAGGCTTGATCAGGCTATACACTATCTACACCACTATTTTTTAATTAGTACAAAAAAAATTGAGCTCTATCTGTACCCGTTACTGATCATATTTGTGTAATCAAAAGTAAAAAAAACGAAATCCCAAAATTGTCCACGAAAATTTGTCATAACTATCATATCTACATATATAAATTCATAATTGAATCAATCATTCATAACAATTACCACTAGAAAATACTACGCGCAGTGCTTTTCCATTCCTGTCGCCATTCATAGGTCCCGGCAAACTATATTTCCATAAATTGAGTGACATTTTGAGATATAAACAAACGCTTATAACTTTGCTGTTTATGAATATTATTTATTGAGACTTTACATATATAATAACAAGACCTTCTCTAATAAGCCCTTTAAGTATTTGTACTATACATTTGTAATTAAAAAATAGTGGTGTATAGAATAAGAGTGTACACAGTACCCCAATGTTCCTCCTCGGAACTGCAACCATCATTTGGATCATGAATAATCACCAATTACACTTTAATACATACCCCTTCACTATGTACCGTGTACAGGTACTGCTGAAGTAGACGTACAGCATCCTCAGCCCCCAGACCGGTGTGTGGGCGCAGCAGAGCTTCATCCACTGCACTGAAGCCGAGGAGCAGGTACACTCCTTCGGGCAGCTTGTATTCACCTGGAACATTTAGTATTGATGACACTTATTTGCATGGTCCTCATTTGGCTTGACCAAGGCTAGAAGACCAGGGCAGGAACGCGGCGTGACGGGCAGGAAAAACGGACCTTATCTAGTTTCTAAAAGATGTTCTTTTTTTGATGTACTGGCCATTAAGTCTGGACTCCTTCAGTTAGATTAAGTGACGTCCTTAAAAAGGTGGATGGTCAGACTAGACGCGGAAGGCGTAGGATAGGTTGCTGTGGCGCAGTTTGGGAGAGGCCTTTCTTTACGAGTCGACCGAGTTGAAGTGTTGAATACAGTACTTAATAAGCGACTGCTACATAGAGCTGTGCAGGAAAAAGGCTACGTAGTGGTCAGACAAGAGTGTAAACTACACGCACAGAAGAAGAAGAAGAGGCTACTCCAATGTATTCTAGGTAACAGATGTAGTGCAATAGATATTGTGATGCTAGTTGGTGCAGGAAAACTGTGTTGTTTGAAGATCACTCTAGACCGATAGACCCAGAAATCATCACAAAAACCTTCGGAAGCTTCATGTTTAATAGTACAACCAGCCTGTATATTGCCTTATTTTCAACAATTAGGACGTTCTTTTGAGCAAAAAAATTATATTTTATTATCTGTACGTAGTGTAGCTAACTTACCTACTAGTGCTTGTGCAAGATTTTCTCATTTGTGACAAGAAATCCTTTCTACTTCAACAATATAATATTCAAAACTTCATTACCTTTAGTCTTACCTGGATTAGGCCTCATACAAATGAAAGACCCTGAGTAGCAGTAGCACCGTCCCCTATAGGCCTGGTAAGCCGGTGCAGCATGGGAGTAGTGGGCCAGGCGGGAGGAACAGGGAGCCCTGGGCACGCAGGCCACCTTGCAGGATACCTGGAGGGTGGCCTCGCAGACGCACAGGTCTGTGCACTCGGCCAGTTCGGCTGAACGATACAGCTGGAACACAGATGGAGAATATTTTACTTTATGACTAGATCTTGGGTAGCATCAAATGGCGAAATGATGGACCCATAGAAGTATGGTCCAAGAACCTATAAAGTACCGGTAAAGGGACGCCGACAGTATACAATTTGGCCTGATGATGCTAAACACATGAATTGCATGGGGGTAACATGTCTTCAAATAGTTCTACTTTCTTGATTATAATAGGTGTAAAGTACGCTTAACGAAGCCGAAAGGCACTTGTTCTCCCCGTCAAGTCTTTGCGATCACTTTTTTGTTCTAGACCATACCTGGGAACCTTCTAGTTACGAAGATATTGGGGGTCAAAGTACCAAGGTTTTTTTTTTCAAATAAATGTTACAGTTTTACTTCAAATCCCGGTCCCCGTCCTATTCAATGCATCCAACAGCACAATGTTTTGAGTGCGTTACATTGAGTCCTACCTAAGAACGTGAACCTTCACCCCTTAAAAAAAGGTATTTACCAGCAATAATGTTTGCGTAAAGTTACTTAGTTTGATGTACAGAATGCTTGGTTGACGGCTCCGTGAAGGGACCGTTTAAACCCTGTATTTTAAGTAAAAGTTTAAACTCACTCGTCGAGTCTCCCCCATCTTAATATACTGCGCCTGATCATCACTCTCCGGCTTCTTCACGATGCAGTACTTCGTTGGCTCCAGGGTCGTGGTGGGCTTCGGTGTGGTTGTAGTCGTGGTGGTCGTAGTGGTCGTAGTGGTGGTCGTTGTCGTGGTTGTGGTCGGAACCGTGGTAGTTTCCGTGGTAGTCTCGATGACGGGTTCGGAGATCTGGGCCACCTCGTTCGGGCCTACCGTCTGTTCTGACATTGTTGTTATTGGGCTTAGCTCTTCGCGGTTCTCCTGGAGATGAAAGAACGAGGAGCAGTTAGATGTTTATTCATTAAGGATATTTTCTTTAGTAAGACGGTAAGGCTTTCCTTTACAGGGTTGTTACAAATGGTTTGAGGGAGTGGTCAAACTTATCGATGAGCTTGGGCCGATCACGTATCACCAGATTTATTGTCGCATTAATTAAGGCGCGATGTCAATTACACCGTTGGAGCCGAAACCAGTCGCACGAGTCGACACAGATTTTCGCCGGCTCAAGCAGATTCCTCGTCGAAAAGTACTGAATCTTTTAATAGTAAAAATATTCGATTTTTGTGGCCATTTTCATCGAATAGATATGTATATGCGGTTTAGTTTTTTTTTTCAAAAATAGTGAAATCCTCAACTTACTGGAGCAGTTTCAATCTGCGAGGTACCATGCTGCGTGGTATGCCTGTGGTGGTGGGTAGTGGTGCGGTGGTAGATGGGAGACTCCGGGGCCACCGTGATGTACCGGATGCCGTTGTCGAACGGCGTGGTCGTCAGCAGGGGGCCGTAGGTCTTCATGTGGTAGTCACTTTGGGATTCCACTGGAATGTTACGATACGAAAGGGTTAGTGGCGAACAATCATTAATTTTCCTTTAATTGTGCGGTAAGACCTGGCTTCTTGCTTAATTTTAAGATTCTAGGTCAGGTGAGCAAATGCGATTGCAAATATTGATTATGCTTTGAATTTTTGTTACAGCACTCAACAGCTCCAAGGAACCGTAAATCTTAGTATTGGACAATCATTTTAACCACCTTCACGTGTTTCTGAGATATAGTGTTTTGACACATATTCGGACGGACAAACAGACGGGCAACAAAGTTATCATACAAAGGTTCCGTTTTTTTGAGGTACGGTATCCTAAAAGGCAAATTATTTCAGCGTACCTTCATAGCTATAAAAACTGTCATTATTTCTAGTCAGCCATATTTAAAACATCAGGCTTAGGAAACTACAAGGCTCTAAAAGGGTTAACTCAGCTCACCAACGCAAGGATTGAGCCACAGCAGCCGCTGCCACCCCAGACAGTCGTACAGCTGCGCGAAGTCAGTGCCCCTGCAGGCACAGGCAGCTCGCAGCTGGGTGCCCAGCACTGCCACCACTGCTGCTCGGCAGGCGGCTGGGGAGCCGGCACAGCCCTGGGTGACTGCATCTACTGCGCACCATTGCTCGTAGTTCTCGAGGCGGATCCTGGAAAGAATGGTGATTTGTTAGAAATTTATTGCAACTGCGTGTGTTGCTTTTACGGAAGTGTGTATGTGTGTGTTGTGTGTTGTGTGTGTTAATTGGGTTAGTGAATATTTTGAAGACACCTTTTGACCGCCAGAGCTTTAAAACACGCGCGTGCCCTCCACGCCAAGCCACAATTTCACCAACCATTTTGTCATATTTGTGTCGTTTGGCGTACAGGGCACGTGCTTGGTTGTCACGTATATGTTACAGTAGCGGACAAAAAGTTAAGCCGTTGCGTCATGTAAATGTGTTATAATAACACAGAACATGTTTTCCTAACATAAAGCGGGCGTGGCCTAACAAAAAAATGAGCGCAGCAGACCCAGTTTTAGAAAGATAGACTTTTACACCCGCCCCTCCCCCCTTTTTTTACAATCTGTAGCCGTCGATTCTTATCTTATAAAGGGTGTAAATAGACCCTTAACGAAGCCGAAAGGCACTTGTTCTCCCCATCTTTGCGATATTTTTTTTGTTCTACCATACCTGAGAACCTTCTAGTTACGAAGATATTAAAAGATTTTAAACTATCATGGTCACTAACATTATTACTTAGACAGGAAACGGAAAACAGTAAACATGGTAAATATCCCGTTTCCTGTCTAAGTAATTACAGAGATATTGGTCAAATTTCCAACTTTTTTTTTTAAAACAATTTTTTGAAGAGAATATTCTTACTTTAAACACCTCCACGACACCCGTACTATTCAATCCATCCATCATCACAGTGCTTTGAGTGCGTTCCATAGAATCCTACCGTAAAACGTGATTTTGCACCCCAAAAAAGTCATTTCTCAGCAATCAGTTGCCCCCTAACCCATATTTTTTGCTTAAAGTTACTTAGTATGATGTACATAATGCTTGATTGACGGCTTCGTGAAGGGTCTGTTTACACCCTGTATTTCTATCTTTCTTTTTATCACGTTGCATAGTGTTTTCACATACTTTAGTATTTTGTTCATCCGGTTTTTTCACCGCTCTGTTGTACTCAATATCGAATCATGCCAAGCTAAACATGTATGTAGCCTGAACCATTTTCCGAATTGAATAAAAATCGTTCAAAAGAAAATTTTAAAATCACAAAAGCCAAACACAGTTGTCTGAAAATCCAGTTCTGTAACTGAAAAAAAAAACCGGCCTAGTGCGAGTCGACTCGCGCATGAAGGCTTCCGTAACATCGTAGGACCCGAGCCTCCTTTAATTTTTAATTTATTTTTATTATTTGTTGTTATTGCGATAATAGACATACATATTAAAAAAAATAATAATAAATAAATTATTTTATTTTACTTTTTTTAATTTATTTGTTATTTTTATTTTAATTTACTTTTTTATTTAATAATTAATATATAATTTTTTAATTATTATAAATATTCTGGAAAAACTGTCTACCAGTATCATGAGATACAGCCCGCTGACAGACAAACGGACGGACAGAGGCTTAGTAATAGGGTTCCCTTGGTTACCTTTCGGTTAAGGAACCCTAAAAACCATGTTGTATAAATCTCAAAATCCCCACGTCTACCAACTCCATCGGAAATCTGGAATTCGGGATCGCACGATCGTTAGCAAATGTTATGGGATCCGTTTTGATCCGAGAATCCGTGGAAACAGAGCGCACGACCCGTTGGTTTGCTAGCACAGCTGTGCATTAGGTATTGGAATTTTTTGATGTTATAAGGCATGGGTACATACTAGAATAGGTATTGTCCAAAGCTTTCAGTTTTGAAGTCCGTTATTGAGCTTGAAGTTCATGTTTGTTGTGCGTGGTTTCGCTCGTACGCTAGTGAAACTATTTCAAATATAAAAAAATAACACACATCACAAAACATCACGCTTGTAATCCCCGAAGGGTTAGGCAGAGGTGTACTTAAAAGTACACCTACATTTCGCTAGTTCCCATGTAAATAGGGGGCGAGCCTATTGCCATCAACCGGGCACATATCCAGTCTCCGTGCTACTGAGAAAAAAAAAACAGGTGTAAAAACGCATTAATGTTCCCATTGTGATAATTTTATATATTTTTCAGTATATCTGGTAACATTCTGGTTAGCATAGCATAGCATAGCATAGTCAGCCTATAATGTTCCCACTGCTGGGACACAGGCCTCCTCTCTATGAGAGGGAATGGGCTATAATCCACCACGCGGGCCCAGTGCGGGTTGGTACATTCTGGTTACAGAGACATAAAACCTCAAAGTTCCAACTTTTTTTTTGTGAATACAAAGTTTTAAATGTTATAACTTAACTGTAAATACCCATACAACTCCTGTACCGTTGCATTCACCCACATTCACAGCCATATTTTTCGTCTATTCTTCTCAAAACTTCAAATTCGTGCACAGCATGATTGAGAAGCGAGCTCCAAAATGCCTTAACAAACTTACTTACTTTGACAGTATTAATGGGATCTTCTTACTTGAAACCGAAAGCCCGTAAATTATAATCAACACTCCGAGGCCGGCGATCAATACCGACACTGTTTACTGATGGTTTACTGACGCGCGAGCCCTGTCAGAGCTGAGTGGCTCAGCCATAAAGTAAGTGAAAACAATTGGAGGCAGATTTAGTAAGAGTTTGATTACAATGTACCCGCAATTTAAATTGTAACGTAAATATTTCGATGAATTCATAATACTAAATTTTTGTTTGTTTTGAATGGTGTTATAATGAATTTTAGTTGGTTTCGTCTTCTTAGCGTGTCTATGGCAAATTTTTATAATCATAATCATTTATTCGCAATAAGTATTGGTACATTTTTTTTTTCGTTTTTTATTAAATACATTTTGCCCAAAATTCAGCTATGCGAACTATGCTCGCTGATGCATCATAAGATCGTCAAGTGTTGGTCAGTTGCAATTTTTTTCTCTATAAGCCAAATTATATATAGACTATAAGCCAAATTATATATAGATGTGTAACTAAGTAACCAAGAATAAATTAATCTATATTATGAGTGCTAAAATAACTTTGTCTTTCGATTTCTTTTTACACTTTTACAACCGATCATTATAAAGTACAAATAGCTAGACTGGGACTTGGAGAAGGGCCTAGGCATTCATTCTAGAATTTTGTATTTTATTTGGAATCTTTCTTTTCTTTATCGTTTGGTTAGTGCCTAACCTGGTGTCAGAGTTTTTATGCCGCCCATGGACCTTTGACTTGGCTTAGATTTGGAATACAAAATACAAACTAACTTTGTAACAAACAGGATCACAGCTAATCAAAATCAAAGCATTTATTTCAAGTAGGCCAGTTACTTTTGAATTGACGAAACAAAGACAACAATAACTTTTGCAAAAAAAAAAACTTTATTTTCGAAAGTCGGTGATTTTGTTTGTGTCACTGATTTTTTTGCCAACGACTTCCTAAAGTGCCACGCGGGCTTCTTCTACCAAACGAAAAAAGAATCACGTAAATCGGCTCAGTAGTCACGGAGTAAACGGTGTACATATTATATGAAAAAAAAAAGATGCTGGTAGAATACCTAACCTCCCCCTTTTTTAAAAGGTCAGTTAATAAAATGAAGCTACAGACCCAATCACAAGGCATAAAAAACTGTGTAAAGTCCTGTAGTTGGCCATAGTGGCGCAAAAAGAGGCAATAGCCATATTAGTCATACCTACTCCATCACCCCTTTATCACACTAATCATGTTACTATCTGACCATCTTCCCCCATCAATGGTTTCATCAATCACAGTCATTACACCTACAGGCGGGTAGGCAGACAGTGTCCCAATCACACGGACACCGCAAATGGAATGAGTACGACCGGACTAATTCAGACGCCATGTTAGGTAGACTATGTCTCCTGCAGTGTGTGTGGGATGTCTGTTTAAGGCTTTATGGGATGTTATGTTGAGGGAAGTTTCTTACAAAAATCGCAAAAAAAATACAAAAACTAAAACATTTCTTGTTTAGGTTTTTTTCTTTTTGAGATTTTTTGTATAATAATAGGTGTAAAAATACTACTTAATGAAGCCGAAAGATATTTGTTCTTTCCGTCATTGCGATCATTTTTTTGGTACGGATCATACCTGGGAACCTTCTAGTTACGGAGATATTGGAGGTCAAAGTTTCAACATTTTCAGAACTTTTTTTTAAAACAAGTTTTTAATGTTATAACTTTACTTTAAATACCTCCATAGCCCCTAAACTACTCAATGCATCATCAGCACAATGTCTTGAGTGCGTTACATTGAGTCCTACTGTAAAACGTAATTTTTCACACCAAAAAAAAAGTAGTTTCCCAGCAATGACTGTTGCGGAGTTACTTAGTTTGATGTATAGAATGCTTGGTGACGGCTTCGGCTTAGATATCGTGAAGGGTCCGTTTACACTACAAGGTGTAAACGGACCCTTCACGATGTCATTACGATATCTTTAATGCAGTTTGCAGATTTACAGATTTTGGAGAAGGTGTAGGTTTCCAAATGTGCGAATACAGATCGAAAGGGCTTTGAATTATTTGACCTGCTTAACGTCTGCCGTTTTGTTTTAATTGCAAAGTGGTCGCCACGCATTAAACATGTATTGATCAATAGGTTCTTTTTTTTTTTTTTAGGATGGAAATCATCAAATGACGGGGATCATTTGTCCGGCCGTCTTATGACGAAAGGCCGTGTCGACGGCTCGTTCGTGTTCCACGCGCGCCTCTAAGAAATGTCAGCAACCACGTACGGGTCCGCATGGGCCAATGCCTGCCAGGGCTGCGGGACTGTTCGAAAGAGATACTGCGGCCCTGGAACACAAAGTGCAAAGAAGGAACATGGATGGGTTTTGGTCAGTACAAGTCTGACACTCCCTTCTGCTTCGCCCAGAGCGGGGGGAGTCATTTGATGATTACCCATCCGAAAAAAAAAGTGTCATACAAAAATTTTGATATCGAACATTTTCGATTTTGACACACGAACGTTACCAGACAAGCGGGCAAGACACTAGACAGACCTACTTGTTACTCAGTAGTAACAAGTATTGCATTACGATTTGCCTCGTCTTGTCCCGTCTACTGCTCGTAAATATTTGAATGTCTTTTATTATGTCAATTACACTAATAATAGTTATTCTTTTAACCATATTTCATTAAAATAACTACACATTATGATTACATTATAATCATGCCAAATAATACACTAACCCCAGTAATTAAATAGGTGCTTATTAACACAAATGGTAGTATTTTGATTATTACCCAGTTATTACATAATTACTACTACAGTATTCATGAATTATTACTACTAATGACAATGACAATAGGCGGTTGATGGTAATAGGCACACCCCCTATTAAATGGAACGTAAACATAAATGCCTCGCAACTGGTGGCAAGTGCGAGTGCCGAGCATGAGGTCCTGTGTTCGATTCCCAAGTCGGGCCAAGTGTTATTGGTTTTTTTCCATCAGGAATATCTCAGTAGCAGTCACGGACTCCGGATTTGTGCCCGGTTTATGCCCCTTATTACATGGTACTTAAAACATAATGATAACATAAACATAATATGTGAAATGTGGGTGTACTATTAGGCACACCTCTGCCTGACTTTTCGGGGATTACAGGCGTGATGTTATGTCTATTCTTCTTCTAATGTCGATGGCAACAATAACACAAGACGATAATAATGTTTGGTAACAAATTCAGCATCGCGAATAGCGTTTACTGAAGCTCTCATTAGCCACAATAATTTGCGTATCACATAATCAATTTAAACAATCGCTTTTCTAAACTAATTATTTGACCAAAACATCATCATCATTCTCCTGCCCTTATCCCATTTATTTGTGATCGGTGCAGCATGTCTTTTTCTTCCATAATTCTCTATTACTCGTCATTTCAGCAGTCACCTCCTTTCTAGCCATATCATCCTTCACACAGTCCATCCATCGTTTCTTTGGTCTTCCTCTACTCTCATAGCCATCTACATTCATACTCAACATTTTCCTCACTACATTTTCCTCATTCCTCCGCATCATATGTCCATACCACGATAACCGATTACCACAAAAACAACGCATTTCGATCAGTTCCATACTTCTCTATTACTCGTCATCTCAGCAGTCACCTCCTTTCTTGCTATATCATCCTTCACACAGTCCATCCATCGTTTCTTCGGTCTTCCTCTACTCTTATAGCCATCCACATTCACACTCAACATTTTCCTCTTTACTCATTCCGCCGCATTATATGCCCATACCACGATAACCGATTACCACACAAACAAAGCATTTTGGTTAGCTCAATTTGACGAACATAGGTACTGTTACCAACATCACCACATATATTTCTGAAGCCGTCAAAAGTGCATTAGCTTCGAATAGAAATGGGAACAAAATGGAGAGGCTGAGATATAATTGAATCTGTCTCGGCTGCTATCATGTCGTTGAAAATAGATACTGGATGAAGTTTATTGGGGAACCAGTTATGGAGGTTAGAATTCAGCCTGGATGTTTGTATTAAAAACCGATGAAATACAAAATGCACGTGCAAATCGTGGACAAGAGCTACTTTATTTTTATCCGACTTCTAAAAAAGGAGGAGGTTTTATATTCCACCAGGATCTTTTTTTTGTTCATTTATGTACACCGATTACTCCGTCATTGATGAGCCGATTGACGTGATTCTTTTTTCTTTTGGTAGAAGAAGCCTGCATGGTGCTCCCATATTTTTTTTATTAACCTTGCCTATCTATGTACATTCAAATATACTGCAGTCTGTACCGCGCTATTAGCGCGTCTGGAGTAAAACGTACTTTTTGCATACGTTACAATCTGCTTCGGTATTTATTTTTGAGTAAGGCTAGTTACTTTGAAAGCAATATTTGTCATGTTACACAGTAATTTAGAAACATCAATAATTTCTTTCCAGAAGCTACCCTTCACCTCAATTTTGCTAGCTGATCCCGACCAGGGGCCCAAGTCTGCTATTTTTATAAATTCGTCATTTCAACACGATCCCATTGTCATTTTGATAAAAGTTCGTAATCTGCTAAATTCATAATGGTAGATCATTCGTCGGTCAATAATTTCGTAATAGAATTGTGTTATTATGTCGTATTGCCATTATTATAAAACCCGTTAGTAGAAATGATTTTCGAAAAACAACTACTATAGAACATTTATTCATGCCAGATTTCATTTATATATATTTTTACATATTATTTATTATTTATCAGATTACCATTCTATGCCATTTCTTTCAATGGAGTGTCAGTGGTTGACCATTAGTAGATTACCATACTTGTCAAAAACAACAATTATGAAATCAATGATAGACCATTCTGACACAATTGTAATAGTAGGCTTGAGGCCCTGGCCAGTTGCCGTTATGATGCAGAAAACTATAAATTGCAGGATGGAGTTTTATAGAAAGAATCCCGAATGGATCGGGTTGAGGCGATGCTAATCACGAGCGTTGACCTTGAGACGAAATAGTAATACTAACCTGCACTCCGGTTCTTCCCTGCAGGCGTGCGCAAGAGTATGGCAGGCGGGGAGAGGAGAGCCAACAGCTGGGCGCTGCGCACACGACGGATGGAGACGCTCCTGAGCATTCATGCATGAGTCCTCGCGGTTGTCGGTTTTCCTGGTAAGGTAAAACATATTAGTAAAAGTATTCTGATGATGAATAATAAGACTGGAAGCCGACCCCAACATGGTTGGGAAAAGGCGAGGCAGATGATGATGATGAATTTCTTGGAGAAGTACAGCAATACAATGATGATCGCTACGTTAGTGAAAGGAAAATTGTAGATTTAAAAAGACTAAAAAGAATCATTCATGAAAAATCTGAAATAGAAAATACAAAAATGTCCACAAAAAGGCGTCACTTAGATATCATGACAGGTAGGGACGAGAGGCCAACGGAACAATGATTTTGATCTAAGTGAAAAGAACGACAAAAGTTTGCGGTGCGATGTTCCAATCAGTTGAACAAAAAAACAGTAATGTGTCAAGTGTCACACTCATTACAGAATAGCCACATTAAGTCCTGAAAACGGAATCAATACTTTGAACCTAACATCATTATGTACGTAATAAAATAGAATAAAATTCCAACTCACTTGCAAAGACAGAAAGCAATCTCGGTGTTCCAGTGCACGCCACTCTTCCTATAAAACCCCCTTAGCGCCGCCATGCACCCCTCCCTGTCACAGTCGCTGACATGGCACTTCTGCAGCACCGGAGTCAGTGACGTAACACACTCGCTGTCCTTGATGCAGGCGTCCAGAGCCACGTGGCACGTCGACTGCAGGGCCACCTTCTCATCACCTGATTTACCGTTCTCTTTGCCAATCCTCTCTGTTGGTTGTTGTCATGTGTTAGTTGGATGTGGTGTCAGAAATGTTGGTAATGTTGGTGTTGAACATGATTTGGAAATTAGTGCTTAATTCCTGTTTCTATTATATGCCGTAGATAAGTAATTGGTTGATGATGTTCTATTTCATACCGTAGATAAAGAAGGTAATCTGGAATCGTTACACAGTTAGATCGAAAAGAAAAGACATTTCATAAACTAGGCCATCGATATCCCCTTCACGTAAAATGTGCCAATCATTCCTGAAACCTGAGTAATTACTTTCTGAATCAACTTTTGCTTCCAAAGAGACTGAAAACAAAATTGTTTAGGCTTTTCGAACTTTATTTAAATAGGATTTTGGGTTAATTTAGAAAGTTTATGCTTTTTGATGAACGTTAACGTTTTGTAAATGCCAATCAATTTTTGAAACATATCATTCATTACCATCGGTATTAGTTCGCGTTATAAGCCGGATTTAGTTATTCTCGCAATTATAGTTTGTGCTCCAATTATGTCATTAATATATCAGATTATTTAGCTTACACAAAATTCGTTGAAATTAGTTTTAGTGAAACCAAAACCACGTTGGTAATTAACTACTTTAAAATTGCTGTCCCTATATACCTATATTATGAAACGTTTAAAGTAAACAGTGCTTCAAATACGCAGCTCATTAAAACGAAATATTCAGTGTTAAATAAATAAATAGATAGTAAAAAATAAACAAATGAATAAATTATTAATATAACAGAAAATAACAAAAACGTCATATCGGAGTGTGAATAATATGCTCATGCTTATATAAATATAATTTACACGTTGTGGATAAAAATTCATAGTAGTTAATAATAATATGGAACATAATATGTGTGAGAAATCGACAGAAAAAATACGTGTCGTGAATAAAACACGATGAGTTGCCAATGAAATCGATAATCTGTATGAAAAACGTACGTTAAATACAAGCGTTAATCGCAATAAATTGGACATGCTTTCAAATTACGGAACTCGTTGTGAGGCAAAAACTCCATGAGATATCTGTGCCGGTTCAAAGTTAAATATGAATAGAATATTTAATGGGTACATGCATAGTGGATCACCGTGTACGTCTATAGGTAAATAACAGTTCTTTTCGAATATATCCGTGCTACACCCGATAGATGGGGACAGGGTCCGTGGTAGATGAATTTTGAGCGTAATTTGCAAAGCTTCGCGGAGATTCTCGTATCTAAGCGTCTTCGCTAAATCGCTCCTTTACAAACTAAAACCTCTACAATTTTTCGGATCAGGGTAGGAAGCACGAGGTCTCTAAAGCTCTATTTCCCTTCTAGTCATAATCTCTACGCAAAGCTTTACTTTGTGTCTTCTTAGATAAACTATCGTTTACTATAAAATTGTGGAGGATCTAAACTAAAGTGCTCGGATTACGGGGGACGAAATAATAAAGGGGTAAGAGAGCACTCAGAATAATAGTAACATGTAGGTGCTATAGAAATGAATCAGATCACCCATGTCTCGATGGTTTCCTAAAACCGTCTAGTTTTGTACAGTTTTGAAGCTCGAAGTGATGTGACTTACGATATCTATGGTTAGTTGTACTGTCTGTCAGAAATATGTGTTTCTTTTTTTTATTTGTACCACCTATAGTCTTGGTTGCGTCAACTAATCTTTTTGTGCCTCTTATAATGTCTCTGAATTGATTCTAAAATTTTAAATGACCAAATAGAAACTTTAAGTTACCGTAAACAGGAAAAAGATTAGTGAACGCCTTGAGAATACCAACGCCATACGTACGGTTTTCATCAATGTATCCTGGTCCGTAGACAGTCTTGGTCGCGTACAGGGGATCCTCGCTCCCCCCCGGCTCATGGTTCCAGCGGTGGTAATGATGCCCGTGCGGGTTGTAGTGCGGGCTCGCATAACGGTGGATGTGCGTCATAATTTTGTCCGGAGCAATCAGGTTCCCATCATGTGTTATTGACATACCGCCGATCCACGAAGTCACACCGGTCCCGTTTCGATTCGCGATCCTTCCATCCGACATCAGCTTTACTGGAATGTCATCCATCGAATCGCTTAGCTGTGGCAAGCTCGACGATCGAGCCATAGCGCGACGGGACTCCGAAATCAGAACATCAGAGGCGATCGCGCCGGTCGATCGACGTACATCGATATTAAAAAAACTGACCCTACTGACGGTAAATATAAAAATGATCAATCCAATACAATAAACAACGATATTCGCAAACGTTACGACATTAAACGGGCAAAATTAAAATTTTAACGATTTAGAAAATGTCCCGGTAAGGAATGAGATTAGCAAAGCCTCCCCGGTTGGCAGTCCCGCTCGAACTATTTATTAAAGCCAGTCTATGCCGCGCAGTAACCATAGAGATCGTAGAAAAATAGGAGATGCAGAAAGAAAACATGCAGACATGCCCATTTCAAGAGATACCAAAATAGACTTTCAGTACGCGTTAAACGATCTCACGAATGAAAGTCTAAAATGGTGTAAAAAGGAAAAGGAGAGCAACATTCTAAAAACCATGCAGGCATAAAGTAGGAGCGGATGTTCATTAAATATTTACTAAAATCGGTAAGGAGACTTAAGCTTACTCCGCAGTCACTATGTAGCTAATTGAAATTCTATTCAAAATCTTATTATTAAAATTGGGTCAGCCTTCGCTAGTTTTAAATTTTCAGGAAAATTCTAGAGTCTAAAATTGTTAAAGCCGTGTCTTTTTAAAAAGAAAGCTGAGACGTTCGTTTGAATCTTTCTAAAATGTGAGGTTCCGTGTAGAATTTTATAAAACTGCTAGAAATATAATTTAAAAAGTTTAAAATCTTTGCTAGAGTGTATCGGCAGCAATTGTTTTTTGGTAGATGTTATGGTTGGCACGTATAGCCACGCTCCTACCTTACGAAGCGTAGTGCGAAGCGTGCAGTGCGAGAGGCGACGGAATCCGACAGACACATAGAAAGAGAGAAGATGAAGAGAGGGTGCGGCGGCGGCTCACCGTGGCGGGGCCGAGGGGGGCGCGGGGAGAGGAGGGCGGCGCGCAGGAGGCTGGCGGCGGCGGCACGGGTCATCAGCCGCGTGCCATTCTCGGTGAGCAGCAGGATGGTACCGTCGGGAGCAGCGTAGCGTGTGAGCGCCGGAGCGCGCGCCGTGGGCCTGCGGGGCGCTTCAAACAGCGCGCGAACCGCCGGCGGGCAATCGCCCCACGCCGCCGCTGCCCCACAACCACGTTACCAACAAACACTACCACCACCACCTCTGCTCGCTCACCCACCGCACTACGAATACCCTCAAGGGAGTCCACTCCCTTGAGAGTACTCAAGAAACCAGGTAGAAGTGACTAGGGTTGTGTGTGCCGCTCCGAAAGACTGTCAAAAGACCGATCACCGAAGGCCGAAAGTGTTGGAAGCCAAGAGTTGAGGTAACTGCGGGCATTTGTACGGTGTGTGGTCAGGAGTACACTAAAAAGAAGCTAGTGTCCAGTGAAACATAAAGTTGAAACAGCCTGGTGTGGTAAAGTAGTGATCTAAGTCAATCCTAAGGCCTATGCATCTAAGTTGTGTTGAAATAAAATAGGCACGTATAACAAAGTAATGGAAAACGAAATCAAATACGTAAAACAACTAAGTTAACACGTTGACGGCTATTTGAAAGTGAGTCTAGTACTCCTTCAGAAGCATTTTATAGTGTAGTGTTATTGTTTTGTTGTTATTTATGTATTGTTTAATGCTGTACGTTTTGTAGACCCGTGTCGTATAATTAGAAAACATTATTCTTTTTTATATTTGCTAAAATTAATATAATATCTATAGAACACATAAAGATGTTGATGGTGTCCCGCAAGGTTGAATCTTAGGACCAGTGTTTATTATACATACATACATCAAGATAGATTTTTGATAAGTGTCACTTATATTACGCGTGTACCTATGCGTTGCCATATTACACACTTAAAGCTATTGCTAATTAGTTTTATATTAGTAAATTCGCGAGTTCTGAGTGAAAACTTATACCACAAAATCTTAATATACTCGTAGATACAGAAGTTAGATTAGTCAATATTTACAAAAAAAAATCTGAAAATCTACAGGGTTATGATGAAAATACACTTTTGTTTTTGTAAAATGGGCCAAAGTTTGTAAATGAAGAAGCAGTTTAAAAATAATCCAAGTAGAAACCACAACAACATTACTCCACTAAACACAACATAAACTATCCCATTTTTCTATTAACTGACGACCAACAAAATGGCGGAATAACATCGCTTACAGGCGTGTCATTTTCAGATTACCCCTAACATAACAATACAGTTTGAAAGGTATTTTTCACCGAACGAAGGCCGACCCGGATATTTTCCCCAAGCCTGGTAGCCAGAGTAATTTGAACAGTTGTATGTTCCCACGTACCGACTGAAAGGTCTCCATGTTAAATTTTAAACTTCGGACAAACATACCCTTGGCGTCTTTTCATTTCGAAATAAAAAATCGGCCATTTATTTAAACTCCAACGTTTTTTTTTATCAATGGTTATTTCTAGAGATGACGAAAGTTGTTTTTCTTTTAATTTATCTTAGAAAATGTAATTGTCATTCGAATTGATTAACGTGAAACGAAAAGTTTCGAGAGCGGAAGATGAAAAAGAAGTATGGAAAGTTTTTAAATCTAAATCATGGAAGTCTGTCAGGTATGCAAATATGTTTGGTGAAAATTAAAAGTAACAATACTGAGAAATGTCATTAAAGGCCCATTCATGTTTTGTTTTTTCTTTGATTATTTAAAGGACAAAATCCTATTTTAAACCTTTTGCACAACACCACGCCTGTTTCACAGGATAAGACAGAAGAGTACCCCACGAAAATTGTTTCAGAAAGATTACTTTTGTCTTTCTTTATATGGAGTGCAAGAAACGATTAAGGCTCTTTTTCCGTTTCCGTGTCGTTACGAGTGGGTTATCCGCCTGTTAGCAGCACCCCGTGTACATTATTCCCCGGATATTGCTCGAAATACGACCGCTACATGGATACTTGGAGTAGTGGACATAGGGCTGGTAAAAAAGGAAATAAGTTTGTTGTAAATTTTATAGTATGTACTCGTACTGAAATAAAGGAACGACAGGTTCACATTGTTATATTACCCGAGTGCAATTATTATTTATTTTTACTTGTAACACTCAAAAAGTGGAACCAAGTTTATTATAGTAAGTATATTTTATTGGGACTTTTCTTATTGAGTTTGTGGAGAAGAAAGTTAAAAAAAACAATTCTTCGCTCGCGACTTTTTTTTGTGTTCCCTTTTGTATGTTTTTGTTTCGTTTTTTGAATTTCTTTATCAATTTCCGCTGGATGCGAGTCGCACGGGACCGGTCAATGTGGCGATACTTGGGGGAGGCCTATGTCCAGCAGTGGACGTCTTTCGGCTGAAATGATGATGATGAATTTCTTGTGTTGTGGTGCAATAGTGTGACCTGTGTGCATCCAATAAACGTCAATTAGGTACGTTTACTTGTTCATTGTTGTCGATGAAATGAGTCAAGATTTTTATTTCAATTATTTCTAAAATACCGATTTTTTAGGTCTAAGATTTCTTTTGTCATTGTTCGCTACATAAAGTAGCTTAATCTCCTTACATGTCACAACCACAACCATGCTGTATGAGGAAACCTCTTCAGAATCCATTTGACCACCTTTAGGACAAAGGTTATCCGGCAGACGACAGAGATGGCTAGTCCATTATCATTGCATTCAAACGACTGTCAAGTGCACGTTAGTTGTTAGCGTGTGAAACAGCGTTGCGTTTCCAAATAGGGTCTGTTAGAATCCTGATAAGCTTCTGTTAGTAGGAAATCACAGATTGAAAGCGATGAAATATCTAAGTCCTAGTATATAAACAAGTCAAAGTGATTACTTGAGTTAAAGTAGTTAATTAAAATACGATTTTTATTCAGTAGTTTAGTTATTGCTTGAATTTGGAACTGTTAAAATTATTTTTTTTAGCATTGCCTTCTTTGACGGTTCTAACGTCGTTCAACGTCTTGTCTATTGCATAAAAATGGTTGCATAAGTAATTATTTACTCGTAAACTCAAGTAATTACTTTTACTTGACTATATACAAGTGTTAGAACGTGGTACACGTTCATTGCCATGTAATTATACATTTGACAAATATCGAGATTAAACAATATCTAGATCAGATTTAGAAATGTTATAGATGCCAACCTAACTAAAGAAATCGATAAACTTGATTCACACTTAACATAAAGTTATATCGTTAACTTCAAACAATCGATAGACAGGCATTAATATTTAAAGCACAAGAAACTGTCACCCCTATTATCCATCCATTCCCAAATGACGAAACGTATTCGATTTGCGATCATAGTGCGTCAAATATCGTAGTTTCACAGGGCACCATCCTCGGGTCACCGTTCAAACTTTCTACAAACTGTTTACCAACAAAATGATCCGTGTTTTTGTTGAACGCGAATTTTATTGTTTTATACTTCATAGTTTGTTTGTTTTGCTTCTACAGAATTTGTTTTATTATTTAGGTCATCGGGGATGGAATTTCAATATTGGTTGTAGTCGATAATTGAGTTGGAAGAGTGATTACTTTTTATCAATTTGTTTTTGGCATTGTGTGCTCGTAGTTCTTTGATCACTTGGGTTTTCAATTTAAAATGATCAACCAGATATAATTTATGAGAGTAAATAAAGATGGCAATTAGTTACTCATAGACAAGGATTAGTACTCTAAAGTCTAGAAATTTTAGTGAATAAAATTATGACATAGTATTTAAATGTAAACTAACAACCTAAATCTAATGATAGTATTGATATCTTCATGCTTCATCTTGACGAAATAATCAAAATATGCAACGTAAACTTTATTATTAGCATACACAATTAAATCTATAAACAATTCTTTGTGTGTGGGTGAAGCTAGAAAAGTCTCAAATTGTCTTTCAAAGAAAAATTCTTCAACGTTCTTCGCGGTTAATTGACTGTCAGAATACTTTTGGTATCGGCGCATGTCTTGTGTTTTTTTAAAACTCGGCTTCTAGAATTTTCTAGAAGGTTCCACTGCGTTGATAATGGCAAGAGCCGTTAGGTGGGTTCCGTATTAAGGTAGAGAATACTTTCCAAAACATGTTTTCTTTATAAAGCCATAATATCCAGCTTTTATCATTAGTTCATTACTTAACGATTATCTATTGTTGTCCTAGAAAACTGTCACGTCTACTGGCATGATGTCTTACTAGACCTTATCAGCCACCATTACAGTATGTGCGACAAGTACTAAATTATTCCGCTTCCAAATATTGTCCCTACCTGATTTAGGTATGACAGGGACATATAATGTACTTACGCTTTATTTACCTTCGTAATTTGAGTGGTAGTTGAAGGTTACGATAAGCAAGGGTCGTCTTTACGTTGATAATTTTGTTTTGCGACTAATTTCTTAACCTCTGCTGGCTATGTTAAGGGGGATAGTTTACCTAAAGATTGCTCAGGGTTTATTCCGATCTGCCCCCACCGGTCTGGCACCAGTGGTGGTAGTTGCAAGTATGTTTCTCATCTACCAGCACTGTATGGAACAGCTGATTTTTTTTTTAAATATTGAGATGAAAAATTTGTATGTGGTTCGGAATGACGTACTTACGTCGTCGGTGTCCCTTCCACCATGTATTATGACCAGACAATGATTTGTAGTAGTAATCTAACTAGCTTGTAATACAATTTATCATGTAGTTATCCCACTGTAGGGCAACTGCCTTCCTGTCGCTCTTCGACACAATTCTGTCGTTTGTAGTGCGGGCCAGTCCTTTCGGTAGGAGTTCAGCTTATCCCACCATAATTACCTTGGTTTCCTTGGCCGCGATGTTGTTTAGTGTATAGTGGAAACCCCTTGGTAATTCTAAAACTACGAAAAAATCCAAGCAAATCCAGGCTCTATCCCAAAACTGTGAACCAGAATACTTGTAATACAACGTCGTACAGAGATTCATAAAAAAAAACCTTTATCTGACCTTTCCAGATAAACCTGTGTGATTTCTAGAAATAACTTTACAAATGTATGGAATATACGTACATATTTCGAGCTCCTTTCATCACTACAACCACAGTCAAAAACAAGTAGCGAAACTAAAATAGCGAACCCACAATCACTATTAAAGTAAAATGAGGTAACTACGAAACTCCCTGTCAAAAGAAATCTTCAAAAAGGTTTACTTTGGGGTCCTCAAAGTGGTCGGGACAAAGGGCGATGAATGGGCCCCTTTGTTTCCATATTGTGGGGGCCCTTGACTTCTCCGAAATTAATATTCGATTGAAGTTATTGGTCCTTCGAGCCGTATACTTATGGTACGCGACGTGAACGTCGTGACGTCACGATGTGATGTGGGACGTGTCATTTATTATTTTCTTTGGGATACTTTGATGGTGGTTCTCTTTGTGTGGTAGTTGTGGTGTTGGAATTTACCTAATACGGGGTGGAAGGGACACATAAAAAAAAAATCGCCGGTTCCATACATTTTGATCAAATCAAATCAAAATCAAATCGTTTATTGCTATATCCATAGTGTACACTTACAGGTGGTAAATAAAAAAAATAGAAACAATTATGGACCCTGTCGGGCACCGCAAATTTTTAAATAAGTAGAGAGAGGAAGAGCGCTATAATGCTTTTCCTTGTTGTTAAGTTTGAATTATTTTATATCCTATTAAGTATTTTATATTTCCATTCATTTACTTAATCTATTAATATTTTATATGTAAGTCTATCTGTTCATTTCTTATTTATTTAATTATATTTATAATTGATTATTTGTTTACTCGCATGTTGGGCCACAAAAGGGATGAATGAAAGGCATTTGCATGTGGCGGAGATGAGAATGCTAAGGGGAATGTGTGGTGTTACGCGAATGGATAAAATAAGAAATGAGTATATAAGAGGAAGTCTGAAAGTGGCGCCGGTGACTGAAAAGTTGTGTGGTAATCGGTTGTCGTGGTATGGGCATGTGATGCGGAGGAATGAGGAAAATGTTGTGAGGAAAGTTTTGAGTATGAATGTGGATGGGTATATGAGTAGAGGAAGACCAAAGAAACGATGGATGGACTGTATAAAGAATGATATGGCAAGAAAGGAGGTGTCGGATGAGATGACGAGTAATAGAGAAGTATGGAAGAAGAAGACATGCTGCGCCGACCCCAAATGAATTGGGATAAGGGCAAGAGAATGATGATGATATTTGTTTACTCGCTTTAAAAATTGTTCATTATTATTGTTATTGATCGTGTAGGTATTGCACTTTTGTAGGAAACAGCAGACTTCTTTTTTGCGTCGTTGGCCCTTGCACGCCGTATAATATAAAAATGGGTTTTTGTTGATTTCAGTTGAGAAGAAAGAGACAGATCAAGAAAGAGAGATCAGGCGTTTCTGGCATCTACCAGAAACGCCTGATCGTTGTTCGTGGGCCATTATAGTCATTATATTTGATAGTAATCATTTTATTTGATTCGTTTCTTTCGTTACTAACAGCAGCTGGCATATCGAAGCAATGCAGCAATGCTTTAAACAGAATCCATGGAATATTTTTCGCCGCAGACTAAACCAGACAGAAACCAGAATCCATAGCAGAATATACTACAAAATTGTGGTAAAAAGAAATCAGCTAGCAAGCAATCTAGTCTCCCAGTAGTAGAAAAATGAAGGGCGTTACATAACATGACGTTACTCCAGGAAAACAACCAGAAACACCATAGCTTAGCAGTTCCTCATTGCGAACAGTAGATTTGAGTAGCACACTGGCTCAGCTAATATTTGCGACTCTGTAATTGGTGCGCGGAGTAAGTCTTTTGTAACTTGTAGGTCGGGAGCTAACACGAACTGAAACAGTATCGATCACGACATTTTCGGTGTATTGTGTGGTTGTTATTGTGGCATTTTGGTTCTTACACGTTACTTGGAATTTGTTGGTTTCTAGGAAAGGAACTTGGAAAAATGTCACAACTTCAATAAAAACATTTAGTCGTAATTTATGTTTGTGTATCTAAACTGGAGTGACAGTATTGAGGGCTTTATCTTCTATTCGAAAGCCACTCGTTGCTTTATTAACTGACAGTAATTGAATAAGATAGTATCATGTAGGTAGGACGGACCTAATAATTATGTGTAGTTTTTTATTCAAGGAACATAAAAAAATTCGTCTATCAATCTTTTTCTCAAATTGTATCAAACTTTACCAATGCTTTCACTAAAACCAGTGGGCTAGACAAATGGCAAACACTTAAATAGTGTTTTGTATTTCCACAATGACATCTAACAATATTGGTCATTATAAGGTTTTCGGTTGCTTATGTCAATCTAAAACATTTTGAAGTTTTATATCTCTCTTATTTTATATGAATTTAATTTGCTTTTACTAAAAATCAGGAAAAAATGTTTATGCATCCTTCATACAATTCAGTAACGGCATTAAAACAAAAACTTCACTAACAACAAATTAAACGACACGAAAACATTTCCTACCATAATGTTTCTAAATTCACCGCCCCAGGCTCCCGGACTAGCGCCGGCAGACAAAGGAAATGATTTCCCTGTAACTGAAATTTGTTGTGTGCGAATGTTGCTGAAGTGAATTGCTTACTGAGTAGAAACAAACAGCAGTCTATTCGACCATTTAATTTCTGTTGGTTATGGTAAAACAGGGTTAATGACGTCAATAGACTATTTTGAGCTTTCTAGACTGGCTAAGATAGAAATTTGTCTATAGAAATACAAAAGTGGGATCTAGGTACGTCTATTTAAATCATATTATGGGGAGGAGCTCGTGTCTAAATAATAACAGCCGCTCGGATCGATCTTTAGGTTAAGCCGTGCTCGCCTAGGTTGGTCTGTGGATGGGTGACTACCCATTATATACCGAGTTTCCCCCGTGCCTCGGAAAGCACGTTAAGCCGTTGGTCCCGGGTGTCATTTGTAGATCTTTGACAGTCGTTACCGGTAGTCAGTGGCCCGAAAGTCTGACAACCAGTCTTACCAAGGGGTATCGTATTACCTAATACTAACTGGGTTGTGGAGGTCAGATAGGCAGTCGCTCCATGTAAAATATTGGCATTCAGCTGCATCCGGTTAGACTGAAAGCAAACCCTAACATAGTTGGAAAAAGGCTAGGCAGATGATGAATGTTGATTAGGACACTGAGCTAGATGAGTTGATGGTATTTTTTTCTTTTCTACTGTATCTACAATCAGTCTGTCATACTTGATGGTAAGTGGAGGTAGATCAATGGTGGAAAGGAGGCCAAGAATACGATTGGTTGGAAAAAAATGAGTAAAAAAGGCAAATCAACTGGTGAGATTAAATGGCTTTATCTGGCATTTGAAAGTAATTTTTACACGTATTTAGGAAGTTGCTTAAATGGGATACATTCAAATAAAATTAAGAGGACCTGAAATACCTATTGAAACTAGTAAAAATAAAATATAATTGTTTAAAAATACGCTTTAGAGTGACGTCATTTTATTTCTGGTATTCTCCTCAGCAAACCCTTGCATTTGATACCCATATCATGGGAATGTATAATAACTAGTCCACCATATTGAATGATGTCTCTAAGCTAACCATGCATTGTCATCCTAATTAC
This sequence comes from Noctua fimbriata, assembly GCA_905163415.1. Lineage (NCBI taxonomy): Eukaryota > Metazoa > Arthropoda > Insecta > Lepidoptera > Noctuidae > Noctua > Noctua fimbriata. Next base: position 7,157,843 of record LR990946.1, read on the forward strand.
ACATGGTTGCGAAATTTCAGCTCAATCGTAAACCGAGAAGTTGGTCAAATTTAACTTCTAAGATTTTTTTAGATAGTTACTGGTGAAGCTACACGCAAAATATGAGCTTGGACGTAGAGTTGCGGACACCAGCCCGTTATACAATACAATACGGGTGAAGCTAGAAAAAGCGTTAAAAAACCCTCCAACCTTAGCACGTTTGTCTAGCAAAAACATTGGCGGAATTCTAGGACCAAAGTAAGCATTGTACTGAACTAGGAAAACAGAACGACTTTTTTGATCTTCGAAACACTAAGTAAATATCTTAAATACCAATACATAAATGTATGTACGCACGACGGCCAATTAAGCTTTACAAAACCAGTTTATGCGGATCTCTCATTGTATAGGAAATCTACAACTTTAGTTTTAGTATAAACGAAACCTGAAACACGTGTCTAGTATTTTTATGTAAAGAATCTATGTACAAAATTTCAAAACTGTATCATGAGAAATCACAAAGTTATAAGCTTGTTCTGTTACCTAGCTGTCCGCACAAAAACGTTGTCACCACGCAGCGCGCGCCTCCAGCGTCGTCTTGAGCTCATCGATAATAATAATTTGGCAGTACGTACCTAAATTATTGCGATATATACTTAATGTCGCTCGGTGTCCAACTTGTAACTTTTTAAAAATATTTTTGGGACAAAATATAACATGGTTTAAAAATGTTCTGAACAAACTATATTCAGGATTCGCAGATACTAAAAATAATGTTGTATACAAAGCGAGGCCAAGTTATGCTGGAAATGTACAGTTTCATGTGCCGCCGTATGTACAAGAATAACAAAAACACACTTTCAGGTTGTTTGACGAAGTTAGATATATTATTAACATAAATATTTTTTTAGCAGATGTATTTATCTAAAGAAATGTAAGGACTGTGATCAAACAGACCAAAGTACGTGTAGGCGGATTAGGAACTGGTATAACTCGGTATTTCTAAGAAATATGTCGATACCAACAAATAAGAAAGTGGATCAAATGAGGTTTCGTCACACCCTTTCAAGTAATTCTTGCTTATTTATTTCAGAAATGAGTCTCGTATGTTTGTGTTTTTTTGAATATAAAATTGACACGTAATAAGTAACTACCTACCTACTCAAGAATTTATTATAATATATAACATAACATCACGCCTGTAATCCCCGAAGGATAAGGCAGAGGTGTAACTTATAGTACACAAACATTTCACCAGTTATGTTTAAGTCCCATGTAATAGGGGGCGAGTCCATTGCCGTCAACCGGGCACAGATCCAGACTCCGTGGCTGCAACTGAGAAATTCCTGATGGAAAAACCCAATTACACTTTGCCCGACCTGGGAATCGAACCAGGACCTAGTGCTTGCGACCACAAGACCAAGTCCGGCAATTTATTAATATACAGAAGTTTTAAAATATTTATAGACTAGCTTGACTCGCGGCGTTGTCCGCGTGTTGTTGAGACATTACCCCACGGGAACGAACTAGCATAACGCCTGTAATCCCCAGATGGTTAGTCAGACTTATACCTAATAGTAGACCCACATTTCACTGTCTGGATTAAAATCCCCAAAGGTAACTCAGGTCATGGTATACCGGTGTGCCCCAGCTAGTGACTGACTGGAGGTCGATCTCTGGTTGAAGCCAAAGCCGGTGGTTTGATAGCCCTAAGAAAATCAGTTTAAGATTGATTAAAATTAATGTTTTTTTTTTTACTTTTCAAATAAAACTATACAACTTAAAGAAATTATTAAAATTATCTTGTAACTTGTCAAAAATAATAATAATTCGGAATATGTGTCCCCTCACATCGCCATTCACATCACGCATTAGTAATTCGATTTCGGTAATTGCTGGAAACCTTCGGCTTCGGCCAAAACTTCGGGCCATTTTGGTAGAAACCGAAGGTGGCCGAAGATGGCCGAAGCCGAAGCCCAAGCTTCGGTCGGACACTAGTCCCATCCAAATGCTTTCACCCTCTAAGGCGTGAAAGGGTAATCGACACATCAGTAACTTACGCATTTGGAAGTATTGATTGAGGAATCGTTTCCTTATTTCCAATTTGTACTGGTTAGAACTTGAAGTCAATTCAAGATGATGGTATGGATCATGAGATACAGCCCGCTGACATACAGACGGACAGCGGAGGTTTAATAATAGGGTCCCGTTGGTTAGCCTTCGGGTAATTACGAAACCCTAAAAATAAAAACAATTACTTTCCTTTTCATCACGACCGAGGTACAGTAATGTAAAGTAAAAACGTTCAAATAAAATCACAAAAGTAACTTCCATGCTCGTTTAATTTTTGAAATGTCAACGATAAATCAACATGAAGTTTTTATTGGCGCGCACAATTCGGGCCGATTCGTTTGTTTAACGGCAGTTTACTTAACGGCCAGTTAGCTGGGGGACTCGGTGCCACCCTCCCTTTGTGGATGTCCGATTGATCTTGAGAGGTAGAACTATCTCTAAGTAGGTACCTAGATAGGTATCAGTTTAAAGTTAAAGAATATGTTGGGAGCTGTTCAAGATACTCGAGTATTTTTAATTTCTAAAAAGTCTAACCGGAAGCAGCTGAATAACAGTATTTTACATGGAGCGACTGCCTATCTGACTTACACAACCCAGTTACAACCAGTCTTACCAAAGGGTATCGTATTGCGCAGTACTAACTGGGTTGTGGAGGTCAGATAAAACAGTGATATTCGGTTGCATCCAATTAGACTGGAAGCCGACCCCAACATAGTTGGGAAAAGGCTAGGCAGATGATAATGACTTAGAGAACGATTTGTAGTTTAAATTAGGGTTGAAAGTTTGTCATTTTTACCAATAAGAAATTCTGTAGGAAGGTACGGCACACGGCTTGTCTAGTGAGAAAATCTTTCCGCTATATCACTTTCGAGTAGGTGAAGAAGAAGGCAAAGGCCTCCCACTAGGTGGACCGATGACCTGGTGAAGGTTGCGGGGATCCGCTGGATGCGAGTCGCACGGGACCGGTCAATGTGGCGACACTTGGGGGAGGCCTATGTCCAGCAGTGGACGTCTTTCGGCTGAAATGATGATGATGATGATACTTTCGAGTTAGTTCGTATCAATAGAAACTATTTTGAGTTCTGACGTCTGTCTTTGTCTTTTTACACGTGTTTAAATATGGAAGGTAATATCAGTATTCAAAATGGTATAAACGTTTCCTTGTACTTAAAAATAGAACCACTAGTATAGTATAATTACGACAGTAAATGGTTATTAAATATGTAAAGATTTGTTCAAGAAATAGCTTTCCAAACTAGTATTTATTTAGTTGTTTTAGGATCTGTGTAATTAAATATCAAGAGATTTCATTTACTTTTTTTTTTAAATAAATAAGCTTTTTTTTTTTTTTTTTTAAAAACGTTGCCCCACACTAGGAATTTCTCCTGTATCGTGGGTGCGTTTACAAACATTTAAACTCACATACACTAACAGCCAGACCCGGAACAACTACCTGTAGATCATACAAATATTTGTTCCGTGCGGGGATCGAACCCGCGACACGCAGCGTAGCAGCCAATCGCTCAGCCGTTGCGCCAACCGTGCCGTCGGCTTTTATTAAAGCTTTTATTAAAAGGAAAAGAAGAAAGTTATGTTTATCTATCAACATTAAATGCGTATACGTGTCGTGTCCGTGCTAATCGTTGAGGTTGACAAGAAAGAACGCACTGACTAAATCGCTAGGGCAATGGAGAGGGCTATGCTCGGAGTTTCCTTGCTTGATCAAATCAGAAATGAGACTCCGTAGCCCGAAGAATTGCTAAACTTAAGTGGCAGTGGGCAGGGCACATTGTTGCAGAACGGATGGCCGATAGCGCCGAAAAGTTCTGGAGTGGCGACTGCGAAATGGAAGACGTTGCGATGGTAGGCCTTCCACTAGGTGGACCTATGACCTGGTGAAGGTTGCAGGGATCCGCTGTATGCGAGTCGCACGGGACCGGTCAATGTGGCGACACTTGGGGGAGGTCCAGCAGTGGACGTCTTTCGGCTGAAATGATTATGATGATGATGATGTCTAAATTGCTGGGTCTAGAAGCTAGCAATTTTGCACAGGATTTCACTATATTATGCTGAACAGCACGTAGGGAACGATTTATACATTCATTAAGCCGTTGGTCCCGGCAGTCAATCAGTATGAGCTTTCAAAAAATCGTTCCCTAAGTCATTATCATCTGCCTAGCCTTTTCCCAACTATGTTAGGGTCGGCTTTCAGTCACACCGGATGCAACTGGATACCAGTACTTTACATGGAGCGACTATCTATCTGACCTCCACAACCCAGTTAGTACTGGGTAATATGATACCCCTTGGTAAGACTGGTTGTCAGACTTTCAGGCTACTGACTACCTGTACCGAGTGTCAAAGATCTTCAATTGACACCCGGGACCAATGGCTTTAAGTGCTTTCCGAGGCACAGAGGAAACTCGGTAAGTAATGGGTGGTCACCCATCCATGGATCAACTTAGGCAAGTGCGGCTTAACCTGAAGATTATAGATAGCCACGAGCGGGACGCTCTTTCAGTTAGTCTTACTTATTTATTAATCTACTAGCGACCCGCCCCGGCTTCGCACCACAGGTGCAATATATACATATAAACCTTCCTCTTGAATCACTCTATCTATTAAAAAAAACCGCATCAAAATCCGTTGCGTAGTTTCAAAGATTTAAGCATATAAAGGGACATAGGGACAGAGAAAGCGACTTTGTTTTATACTATGTAGTGATAGTACCAAGTATAATTATTTAGGTTCCTATTTTATTTCCAAATATCGGCTTTAGACTATTTCAATCAAATATTTATCATTCCCCTTCTCTATTTATTATTCTAAATCCATTTTGAACCAAATTGTCTTTTAATTGTTGCCAGACTAGAATTTTCTTCATTAATTCTCTTGAGTTGTGTAATAATGAGTACCCCAGTATTTTGTTAATCGCGTGGGTCTTAATTGACATTTAAAAGTCGATGGGTACATAAGTTGTTCCTTATATTATTAAATAATAGTTTTTAATGCCAAAGGTAGTAAGGCTATTTTTGTTTGGTAACCTTTGGTCAAGTTTTAATGAGATTAGCTAAGCACGAGTTATTTAAAATGGTTTAACACAAAAGGTTAACTTGTGGAGTGCTTGAGGCAATAAGTCCTCCTCTATTCTATAAAACTATGTCCTAAAATAAGCGATCACAGCGTCATTTTTATTCGGGCAACTCGGAAGGGTCATCGCGCCCACCAGGCTCGAAGGCCTCCTGCCGGCCTCCTTTCGAGAACAAGGCACGCCGCCAACATTGGGTGCCGTTCAGTCTTCCAAATAAACAAATGGCAATGATCACGTACTCGCGTGACCAATCGCTTTGGTTAGGATACAAGGCAACACTTTTAGAATTTGCCAACCAGATTCTCTTCTCCACTTACTTTCACCCAACCTATACCTATGTTTAAGTAACATGGGTTTACCCGATTACAATTACACCGCGCACTGACCAAAACTCCAGGTATGGGTTTTAAATCGAGTACCCATTAACGACAGCTAGACTGACATGGCTGTGAAACTATAGACACTCTTTCTTTCTTTTTCGTCTGGTTAGTGCCTACACTGGTGTAGAGTTTTTATGCCTCCCATTGGCCTCTGACTTGGCTTTACATGCCGTCGAGAAATATCTCTCAGGCATGCTGGTATCCTCACGATGTTTTCCTTCATCGACGCAAGTGATAAGTATACAATATGCAATTACGCATATGAATCCGAAAAATAATAAGTGCGTGTCTTGGGTTCGAACTGGAGACCTATGACTTGGCAGTCCGACGGTCACACCACTATGCTATCACTGCTTATAGACGCTAATCCAGACGAATTAAAAGCTGAGCCAGTCTTAAATATGATTAAATCCTATTGGAATCTCACTTGTCTAGATAAACCTATTAATCATTCAGATTTTTCATCAAGATCTCAAGAACAGCCTTCGAATCTGTAGCAAAAGTGTAAGATTTGAATTACGCCTTGTATTTATGTTTGTTTGTTAAATCTTGCTAATCCTTAATCCGTCGCTTCGTGTTACAATCCGAACTCCAAGAGGGGGTGGTCTAAGTTATAATCGGGGCGGAAAGCTAGTGGCAAAGTTGATAATAAGTCTTTAATAAATGGTAAATTTAGCTTGTAATGCCTCCCAGCTAGATAGCCATGCAGAAGGATTTGGATCAGGGCGATTTCGATTATAGAAATGTAAACACAAGTATTGGATTGACTTAGCTACTGAAAAGCTACCCCTGAAGCCAATCCTGTTGAATGTTCTGAACATGTGAAAATATGGTTGGAATCGAAAAAAGTTTTTCACGATATTTCTTGTCACACAGGTCATTGGGGTATTGTCACACAGTGTCATGATGACTCAGGACGAATGTCATCGATGAACCCGAGGATCAGCACATCTTAATCCACAACAATGATTACACTATTAAACGTCGTTTAGATGTCTTCCTCTTAGTGTGTCGATGGATATGGAAATTGAGTTGGCCCCGAATGGACTACAAGTAAATTAAATTATCGTAAAGATGTGCTGATCAGGTTCAATTCATTGGTGAAATTCGACCTAAATATTTTATCCGATTATAACGCTTTCGCTTATGCTTTATCCCCTACATAACGAGGCCGAGTGAAATTCAGACATTAAGAGTTTTTCTGTGAAATCAGAGTCCGCTCAGGTTTTTATCTCAAATGGAATTACATTTTATACTTTTTCGTTTGGATGCTGTTGTGGAGCCATTAACGCTATCAGCTGATAATAATTATGCACTGTTTTAGAGAACAAACTTATATATTTCGTTTTTACTTGGATTTGAAACTAATGTGAAATTCTGAATCGACTTCTTCTTAGCGTGTCGATGGCAATCTAAATTGTGTCAGCCCAGAACTGAGCTACTAGTGTGGCGCTTTCAGTAGCGTCCATGAGTTCCTGTAATGAACAAACAAGAGGACACGCAGGACACCATATTAAGCGCCCCATTCTGAATCGACTTATATAGGGAGATCATCCATACAGTGACTTTTTTGGTTTAAGAGTATTCTTGATCAATCAACCAGCGGAGTATTTGCTTTTAATTACTGATTGCAACCTTTTAAGTGTATAAATACTACGTTTATGCTTTTAAGCTTTATTCGGCTGCATAGATCCAAGATGTCGTGGGTCCCTGCTGTCATTTGTAGATCTTTGACAGTCGTCATAGGTGGCCCGAAAGTCTGACAACCAGTGTTACCAAGGGGTATCGTATTATCCAGTACTAACTGGGTTGTGGAGGTCAGATAGGCAGTCACTCCATGTAAAATACTAGTATTCAACTGCATCTGGTTAGACTGGAAGGCGACCACAACATAATTAAGAAAAGGCTAGGTAGATGATGACAGATACAAGATATCCAGCGTATCCTGGACAGTCAGCTCGGCTACCAGCTTGCTGACTGACTTATTTTCATTACAGCATAAACTACTCTGATTAAACTACATTGTGCCGATGCGAGAGAAGAATAAGGAATTAATATAATGTTAATTCACGATGTAGCTCCACCGCTAACAATCATGATGTTATACAGAGTGACTTGCAGAGATTTGAACACAAAAGGTATTATGAGGTTAACAGCAGGTACACAGTTATTAAAAACACGTGTAAGAAAATGTTTCGTTTCACTAAAAATTGTTTATTCTCTTATGAAAGCGCCACGGTAGCCTACGAAATTCAAATATTCTTACGTTTTTTTGCAATTTGCTGGTCAGTATCAGGTTTTATATTGAACAAAATATGATTATAGTCTTAAAAATCATCAATACAATCGCTTTAAATTAATTTAATCCCATTAAATGACTATTTCGTCAAAAAGTCATTCAATGGGATTAAATGAATTTGGAAGGTTGTATTGATGATTTTAATAACTATACCTCAGTAAAGCCATATTTTTAACAGCCGCGAATCATATTCTAATTTCAAAAAACGTAAAAAATTGAATTTCGCGGACTAGCCTGGCGTTTCCACCTTAACAGAATATCGGAATGACATGTTTAAAAAAAAAAAGATGGCGCGACATTTGTATCAAAGAAAAGAAATGAAATGGCAAAATAAACTCGGCGGTCAAAGATCCTATTTATACCTAGTCATTATTTCAACAACTCCTTATTAGACCAGGTTATGAATAATTATGTAATAAATAAGTACTCATTATTATTCGAGCTTTATTCATTATTAGGCGCGGATCAAAAATGTCGAAAGAAGATTTCCTACGATCTAAATTATATAATTTACTATTCATTAGAATTCGAACTTTACTCCTTAATGATTTAATATATTTTCTCTTTAGTTAAACAAAATGAAGTTTCAATCTAAAATTGGAATTTGTATAGGAGATCAAATGAGCCTTGATTCGGTGTCCTAATTGAAATTCTACGCAATGGGCGATCCCGAAATAGCTTTTTGATTAAATTAATTAGTTATGTATGATGAAGTTTACTTAATAAAGCGTGACGTGTATTCTCGGTTATTTATTAAACATTTGCATAGGAACTCTAAGACAATGATGGAAATTTCCCTCAACGTCAGATAATTGATACAAAAATTGCTAAAAATTTTTCGACTTTGAATGCAGTCAACGAATGGTGCAAACTTTCCTAGAAGTCAGTATACACGGCGACATTTCAAGTGCGCGTTGGTGCGTAAGGGTTTTGTATTCATTTCCAATACAATGAGTGACAATGTGGACCGATAACCTGGTGAATTGCAATTAAAAAACTGAATTAATGTTGTAACCGTTTTAGGTGTAAAAAAGGCATTTGGAAAGTTTCCAAATATTTTTTTAACATCTAAAACTAAATATTCGGTACAACGATATTAATTATTGTATTTCATAATCAATATTTTAGTTCACTAGTAGTTATAGTGACAAATTAATCAAAACAGCGAAATATTTGACAGATATTTGCGACGTTGCCCAGTTTCTGTTATAAACGGTCTTAAAAATAAATCCTTAACCGAACCGGTTAGTCCTTGGTCAGTGTAAGTTAAATACAGTATCGATTGTTCTATTTCTATGGTACACGTGACCAACTCAGTGTGACGTCAGTCATTACAGCGACCAGCTTATTATAAGCTTCGTGACATCGTGCCATAAAGGGGAAACACTTGAGCATTAGGATTTTTTTTACTCCAAATAATTTTTATTGTGACAAATTATGAAAATGTCGACGTGGTTGAGCATGGAGTGGAGGCAAAATAGGTTGAGAAATGCGGTTATGGTGGGTTTTGGGGAATTGTTAGAGGTTTGGGAGGAATTAAAATTCTGGTGTGGGTGGGAAAACGCCTTAGAAACTGTGTTAAGTGCAGACGTCACGATCCAATCAAACAAGAGCAGTTGATGGGAGACTTGCCTGCAGCACGCAGCAATCCGGCTCGAAGGACCATTAAGATGTATGGTTTAGGACCTTACACCTTGAGTTGATGCTGATTGATACACTGATTAATGATTGATTGATATTTATTGATAAAAGTATGATTGAATGATAGGTGTGAATGCTATTCGTGTACTAAATTGGCCGGCCCGGCGCAGGTAAAATGCTGACATATTGATATGAAAACTGTGCTGCGCTTGCACTGTACAGACCTATTTTTTGGTATATTGAGCAAGTATATAATATGATGTTTGATGGTATATTTAGGAGGGAAAGAGAAGGTTACCAAATATTTTATTTATTCATGAACGAACTGAAGACATTATTACAATTATAAACAATTAAATAAACTAAAATAACTAAACTGTACCAACAACAAACTATAAAAGGGCATCAAAAACTCCACCTCAACGCAGTCACTGGTAATGTGCCCAAGAGACTGGCGGCGTTGTCACGTTGTATGGAAAAACTTAGGCTCTGGCTCTGAATATTGAGTCAATGATGGTTGATGGTATATTTATGAGGAAAACAGATAGTTAATAAACAAATTATAAAATGAAGTTATTACGATACTATCCTGTTTAACTTAAAGGTTGACTGGTAGAGACTGTTTTGTGCCATAAAGGCCGCCTTTGAACCGTTATTGTACATAAAATTTAAATAAATAAATAACACGATGCGGGATATCAACATTCATCCACTTCTTAAGAGGTATACGAGTAAACGTCATCATGCTTCATGATATAACACCACTTATTTTGAGTCATTAATGTTTACACAAATAACACATAACATTACGCCTTGTAATTCCCGAAGGGTTAGGCAGAGGTGTACCTAATAATTCGCCCACATTAAGTGTAAGTCCCATGTAATAGGGGACGAGCCTATAGCCAGCAACCGGGCACAAATCTAGACTCCGTGACAGCTACTGAGAAATTCCTGAGGAAAAAACCCTATAACACTTTGGCCAACCCGGGCATCGAACCCAAGACCTCATGATCAGCAGTCGCGCTTACGTCAACTGGACCAATGACAATGACAATCTGTATAGGACTTCTATGAGTGGCATCAAATTCTTCTTATTGAAATACAAAACTCATCACTAAAATCCGTAACGAAAGATTACTCTAGAATCCAATACCTTTCATACCTGACGAACAAAAGTTCTTAACAGACAATAATGGAAGTTTTGGAAAAAGTCAAGATCAATTTATGGAATTAAAGGGATCCGAGGAGCTTGGAAGTTGACGCGGCCGGCGGGCGAATGAGTGCGGGATTACAGCGGGATTAGGGGCCCATCCCGCGAGATCCCGGCCCTAGCAATCCACTGAGATTATAAGAAATGAATCAAACGCTCCCGGGGTATTGGACCCACAGATTATTGTGGTGAGGTAGATGTGTCAGATTGGCTTTTGTTTTCATTCATCACTGCCTAGCCTTTTCCCAAGAAAACATGATGATGAGCTCGTGGCTAAATAATAATAGCCGCTCGGATTGATCTTTAGGTAAAGCCGTGCTTGCCTAGGTTGGTCTGTGGAAGGGTGACCACCCATTACATACCGAGTTTCCTCCGTGCCTCGGAAAGCACGTTAAGCCGTTGGTCCCGGCTGTCATTTGTAGATCTTTGACAGTCGTTACAGGTATTCAGTGGCCCAAAAAGTCTGACAACTAGTCTTATTAAGGGGTATCGTATTATCTAGTACTAATTGGTTTGTGGAGGTCAGATAGGCAGTCGCTCCATGTAAAATACTTTTATTCAGCTGCATCTGGTTTGACTGGAAGCCGACCCTAACATAGTTGGGAAAAGGGTAGGCAGATGATGCAGTTGAATACCAGTTTTACTTGGACTGACCTTTTGACTGACCAGTCATAGTTAGTCCCAGTTACTGTATAATGCGACAAATGGTAAAACTGGTAAACAGACTTTTGGCCAGATACGGGGTCTGTCGTTTAGACGATTGAACCAATCTTCAATCGCATATGCGAAGGCAGAGGCACTAGAAGTACTCCATGTACTTCTAGTTACAGAACTTAATAGTTCTGTAAAACGTAGAAGTAGGCTTGCCATAATTGGAAAGCCTACTTCTACGTTTATAATTCCCTTGCAAAAATAGAATGTGAGGATTTACTTATCTTAAGGCTTCGTCTGATCGCAAAACATTGTCTAATGTATCCTCAGACTTAGGCTGCCTGTCCACTGGAGCGTAGAAAAGAGAAGAAAAGCGGATCTGTGCAAATTCTAGCCAATAGAATTGCATAAATTCTAAGCCCCGCACCGCTCCACTCATTCTATGCAATTCTATAAGTCAAAATTTGCACATCTCCGCTCCGACTCCGACTTCTCAGACTGGGATCTTCAAATCCAAAACAATTCACTAAGTCCAATATCTTTATTTACTTTTCACTTCCAATTTTCCCCTTCAAAACATTTTATTTCAACCCATTTTCCAAGGCGACCTAAATTACCTATCCTATTCAATAGCCCCATCTGCGCGTCTAATCTACGTCCCTCAGATGTACTGGTCAATACTTAGTCAGGGCCTCCTTTATATTAGCTGGCAGAGTGGTTATTGAATGAACCCCGGATAACAGTTTGTATTGATTCTCTTCACTAATGGAAATAGTTTCGGGTTTCTACAGGGTCTTCCGTAGACTCGGGTTGGATGAGGTTTTAAGGCCTGGTGAGTGCTTTTGTGTTTGTTGAAGTTCTAAATTTTCTGGTACCTAGCCTAGAGTTCGCAGTCATTCTTGCAATTTATGCTATAAGGTGGAAGCGTCAGAATAGCCCGCAAATTTCAAATTTTCTTACTTTTTTACAATTTGCAGGTCAGTAACACGTTGTATGTTGATGAAAACTGAGTCGCGTAAGTAACACGTTCGGAATCGTAACGTAATCGCCTCGCTTCGGGACAAGCTCACGAACCGATTGTTTGACGGCGAGGTGAAAGGCGATACGGTGACGATCCCTTTTTGAGTTGATATGTGTGCTATTTCCTTAAGTAACCTTTATCCGTCAAGGCCGCTGATTCCATAAAAAAAAAACAAATTCATAAACTACAGACTATAGATGCACGTAAGAAAATGTCGTCAGTACAGCCTGACACTGGCCTGCAAATTGAAAAAAAACGTAAGACAATTTGAATTTCACGGGCTACCTTAGCGCTTCCACCTTTACACTTTTGCAATGCAGCTCACATTATTTTACTTGCATCTACAGTCTGTTGTTTATGAATTTGTTTTTTTTTGTAGAATCAGCCCCTTGACGGAAAAAGATAACTTGAAAAAGGCTGCCCAGGAGCTTCCAACTTAGGTAGGTTGAGTAGAATCTCTTGGCGGGTGTAGGTGACTGAATCGACACCCTGTGTTAACTAGTCACCTCTTATTACTTGGAAATATGGCAATGATGCTACTTGACACATTAAAAGTCTAAAAACTAAGGATATCAACAATAGAAGGGTCCCTTCTCTTGTTGATATCTCCAATCTGGAGATAAGTAAATTTTTTCGCGTCTGTCTATCTCCAGACTGGAATAGGACTGGACTGGACTTATTTATTGACGTAAATTGCTTATGGAAACTGTATCTATGCCGCTCAAACTTGCACCGAGTATAGAAGACCGAACAAGAAAGATATATTGTCTCTATCAAGTATTTCAAATGAATGAACACCGAGTTGCTGTCCAAAATTTCCGTGTCCGGGCGGGTCCGCAGCGGAGCGCTATAGATTTTGATGTCGACTATCGGGTTTTGTTCGGATCCTATACCCATTTTTTCGAAAACAAAGGCATTGAACTTGCTTCGATGAATTGTGTTGATAAACGTGTAGCACAAATATTTTCCTAAATTACTGTTTGTACATGTAAAAAATTAAGTAAGGTCATAATTTCATGACCCTAATGTCTATTTTCCACAGTAAATGATTGTTGTAACAGAAAATTCAGTATTAAAACAGTCGTATTCCGTTTGATTTATAGTTTTAATATTATCGGGTTTTGGTGGACGAAGTCGGTTTGGTAATTTTAATAATTTATGGACTGTATGATTGATGTAGTTAATATTTTAAAGGTTTCACTCGTAGGTCGTGGTGATAAATAATAAAATAGGTAGCTGTGGATGTCATTTACTTATAGAAGAAAATCACCGAAGTTTTTAATGATTTTCTGTGTGTGATTTGTAAGTAAAATAGATTTGATTAATGATAGAAAATAGCTATTGAAAGTATTTATGAGTTCTTTTAATCAAATATTTTGGATGCCTTAAAATTGTGTTGTATTTATGTAAATAAGTGATTTTAATTATTATGTAGTGTCCTTTCAGTTGCTTATTAGAGTTTTTTTGGAAGATAGAATTTTAGTTAAGTATGTAACTTGACGTCAAAGATTTCTTGTATTCTTGTAGATACCTAAGGGACCGTCTCCACGAGCGAGAGAATCGCGGCGATATTATCGTATAGAAATTCGTGACAGGTCGAAAATATGGCCGTGATTCTCTCGCTCGTGGAGACGGTCCCTTAGGTATCCTAAGGGACCGTCTCCACGAGCGAGAGAATCGCGGCGATATTATCGTATAGAAATTCGTGACAGGTCGAAAATATCGCCGTGATTCTCGCGCTCGTGGAGACAGCCCCTTAGTGATAGTGTTGTCACTCTTGCAAATTCAAACGACAATGTTGATACAATATTACTAACCTATGGTTAAAATATGTATTTTAGCTGATATGATGATATAGACCAGGTGATCCGTTGGTCCAAGAGACTGATATACAATTGATAGTTAGTTCAATAAGATTATGTAGGGTAGGTATCAGTTACTTCATGAAGATGATATCTCAGATTTTCCGCCCATTTTGTGGAGATAAACAAAATCATTTCAAAATCTTACTTTAAATTATTTTACATTTCACTCAGAACCCGCGAAAACACAACAGCGTGAGCAAATAAAGGTGCTTACTCACCAACGCATGGATTGTGGTTTACCACGGCAAAGATGCGGTCACAACGCTTCTTCATGTGCGTGTTGGGGCAGATGCAGCCGAACAGTGGGGATAGACGCAGACCAGCCCAGGCCTCGCGACAGGCTTCCCTGGTGGGGAAATAATAATATAATCTTTATTTCACCAAAAAAAATATACATTAACCAGCATTTGCATTTGCAGCAGTGTAACATTTTGATACAAGAGGGCAAACTTTGTCATTGCAGCCGAGGCAGAATTCACACCCGAGCCGAAGGCAAGGGTGTTTTGAAACCGAGAACTGCAGTGATAAATGTCCACGTGTATCAAACGACGTTTTTCTTTATGAAGAACTAATTCACTTATAAAGAACTAACACACAAAATATTTTTTTGAAATGTATTGAAAAAACAAGATGGCGACCATAGTTACAATTTTGGTCCTGCGTTTGACCACATGCTGAAAGATCTTTGTACAGCTTAATGTCACATTTTCCACCCAGTACATTTTTTTTGTATATCAGCCTATTCAGTGCCACAGCTGGGCAAAGGCCCCTCATGGCTTTCTAATTTTGATTATCATTTATCTTCTCCGACAAATCAGTTAAGCATGAGTCCCCACCCCGTACTATACGTTTATATTTGGTCCAGACTATTACAAGCGCCGCCATTATGAATTCATGGCACTGCTGCTCTTAAATAGAGTATTACGCTCGTATCGATCTAGCAGAGGCCTGTTTATTTCAGGATTTCAGGCTGAAGCTGTGACGTTGGCTTTTTTCCTTTTAGGCTATAAATATAGGATAAAATTGTGAGCCTGGATCGTGGAGTTTATTAACTGGGTTAGTCTCAAAGCCTCTGACATATCATAAGCTAAAATTATACTCCATAGTCACCTTTTTCCTCGTGAACACGAGGATGGTGATGAATGAAGTCATATACACAGGCTTGCACCTTATAAAGCTCCGTAAAGTGCAAGCCTCGGTATCGTCGTTGGTTTGATAGGTGCTATACGATTTCTAGAGACTAAAAGTTGAAGGCCTATGGATCCAATGCCATTACAAGACCGAATGTACACACAAGCGGCATACGCCCTCTCGGACGCATCGCGAGACGCGAGACGCGATGCAAACAAAACCCAACGAGGAATATTTAAATTGTTCAATGATGCCTTCAAATGTAGATCCTTTTTTCAGTAACTAGGTCTTTTACTCACTCACTCAGTTAAAATGTGCAGGTTTGATGTTTTCCGATATATCCTACGCCTGATGATAAAAACAAAGTGGCGTTTCTCACTAGCGTATTTATATATTCTTCAAGAGTTATTTTTGGCTGGATTTTTTTTTTTTTTATATATATATATTTTTTTTTTTTTTTTTTTTTTTGCTTTTGTGCCAACCTCGGTACAACGCAACGAGAAGTAAACTATACAGGGTGGATGGGACATCGACGCTAAAACGGTTACCACGTATTCAGTACCTTATTCTTAACCCCCATATAGATATTTTTCATCGTTTATTAAAAAAAAACCGCTGTTTCCTACAAAACTGCAATACCTACAAGGTCAAAATGTATGGCAAAGCTAATATTTTTTTAAATTTTTGATGAAAAATTTCTATATTCAGAATGATGTACTAAATTAGTGGTAAACGTTTTAGAGTCAGTGTCTCTTCCACCTTGTATAGGAGGGTGATCTCCCCCTCTTGTGTAGTATACAACATTAGTTTTAGTATATGCGAAACCTGAAACACGTATCTAGTATTTTTATGTAAAGAATCTATGTATAAAGTTTCAAAACTGTATCATTAAAAATAACAAAGTTATAAGCTTGTTGTATTACCTTGTTGTCCGCATAAAAACGTGCTCACTACGCGAAAGCGCCTCCAGCGTTGTCTTAAGCTCATTGATAATAATAATTTGACAGTAGGTACCTAAATGATTGCGATAGGTACTTAGTGTCGCTCGGTGTCCAACTTGTAACCTTTTTAGGTATTTTTGGGACAAAATATAACATGATTTGAAAATTATTGCAATCGATTCAGTTACTTATTCTGAACAAACTATATTCAGGTTTCGCATATACTAAAAATAATGTTGTATATCTTCTTCATTGTGTCTTTTACTATCTCATCTTCTTCCTGTCCTAGCCCCATGTAACTTATATACTTAACAGTACACGTACGTGAGGTGCGCACACGGCGCTTGTCTGCTACGAGCTGTTGTAAATCTAACGCTGGCTCGCGCTAACCTCTTCATCGCTTGGTTGAGAGTTACAACAATGAGTTTAGCTTAATCGACATACTTTTCCTCAGTAAAAACCTATTCAGGAAGCAAATCCGTGCAATTCTCAAGGATCGGCAGTTGACCATTGTGATGTAATGTGAAATATGTATTCATATCTTTTCATATGTTTAAATATGTACTGTATGCCCTCAACAACAACTGTATATTGCAACTTTTTGTATATTGTGCATCACATATTATTATAACTGATATTTTAGTTTACATCTCATACATATTATGTCTCTCTAGTTACTAAGTATTTAAAGTAATCTGTGGAAAACGTAGTGGGTAGCATATTTATCATAGTTTTCAATGTAAGCCTTATTTTAAACGTCTAATATGTTACTGTTTGTTTTTCCTAAATAAATAAATAAATAAAACTTTAGACCGCTCTAAGACAAGGCTCAAGACATGTTTTTGCCTTTCATTGTTGCTATCCAGCGTCGTGTCGTTTTTGCCTTTCATTGTTGCTATCCAGCGTCGTGTCGTTTTTGCCTTTCATTGTTGCTATCCAGCGTCGTGTCGTTTTTGCCTTTCATTGTTGCTATCCAGCGTCGTGTCGTTTTTGCCTTTCATTGTTGCTATCCAGCGTCGTGTCGTTTTTGCCTTTCATTGTTGCCATCCAGCGTCGTGTCGTTTTTATTTTCAGTACAAAATAATCCAAGGGTTACCTGTCTTCCATACGACATTCTCCATCCCGAGCCTTGCAAGCGTTCTTGAACCGATCGAAGAGTACGGAGCAGGCCTTCTCGTTGTGGCAGACGCTCAGTGCATAGGTGCAGGTCGGCAGGGTCTCCACTGGGTATGGGTCTTTTTCTGAAACAAAAGAGGGCTTAGCATAAGCATAATCAGCCTATAATGTTCCCACTGCTGTTACACAGGCATCCTCTCTATGAGAGGGAATGGGCTATAATCTACCACGCGGGCCCAGTGCGGGTTGGTAGATATCACATGTCTTCGAATTTTTGCTTCTAGGACATACCGGTTTTCTCACGATGTTTTCCTTCACCGTTTTGAGAGCAGTGGTGATGAAATATATTACACAAAGTAATGCACCTGCCTGGGTTCGAACCCGCGACTTAGTATTCTTAAGTCGGAGCCGCCACCACTGGGCCACCTCTGCTCTCCAAAGAGGGCTTAGTATGGCATTAATTGACCTGACCTGACCTGATTGAATGTTATACTTTATTATACCTAGAATAATACTTGAAACACGAATATGAGCATAGAGAAAGAAGGAAAAAGTATTTATTTGACTCGCACAAAAGAAATAAAAAGAAATCAGCCAAAAAAAAAAATTGTTTGATTTGATTGTATTGTTGAGTTCCAAATTGATCATGCACTCTGCGATTCCTGTATCTTTTTTGACCATTTTAGGTGATCAGGCACTAGGCATGATCCTTCCATAAATTATTTAATACAGTACTTATTTATTATATTAAATAATAATCATCGCATGACATTCATTTGAAGCATTCAATGAACGTTAGATTTCGAACAGTAGTGGTTAAAAGTTCCTAAATATTACAAAAAAATGTATTCCCAAAAAGCCTGTTATCTAACATCTCTTCCACTGTCCCGGATATTCGGCCATCGTAAATGTTGTCATGTTGTATATAGTAGCGACAAAAACTTTGACACGCAATAAAACACCATGTGTTTTTATTACGCAGCAATATTTTTTAGCCTGGCAACATTGTCGTGAGTTTTTAGGAACAAACCGCAAATAAATACATGGAAAAAAAGTATCGAAAACAGAGGCACTTTTGATGTAGTATGGGCGTTGACTAGGTGGACCGATGACCTGGTGGAGATTGCGGGGATCCGCTGGATGCGAGTCGCACGAGAACGGTCAATGTGGCGACACTTGGGGGAGGCCTATGTCCAGCAGTGGACGTTTTTTGGCTGAAATAATGATGATGGTGATGATGGGCGTTGAATTAAGGCGAGGCCATGCCTTCTGTTGCCGACTGATGGAGAATTCATATTGTCCTAAGGCAGCATAAGGTCAAGGAGCAATCTTTTCTTTAGACATATTCCTATGAAGGACCAACATGTTTCTTGGCAATAAGTAGACATAACATCACGCCTGTAATCCCCGAAGGGTTAGGCAGGCTGTCGAATGAGGTTTATTTGACAGTGTATTAATCAGATTCTTAACATTAGTAATTATAGGCAAAACGTCAATTTCTTTGTGGGTAAACAAATACTACAATATTGTCTGTCCACTCTATTCCTTTCTAGTAAGACCTTAGCATAATCAGCCTATAATGTTCCCACTGCTGGGACACAGGCCTCTTCTCTATGAGAGAGAACGGGCTATAATCCACCACGCGGGCCCAGTGCGGGTTGGTATATGTCACATGTCTTCGAAATTTTGGTTCTAGGACATGCCGGTTTCCTCACGATGTTTTCCTTTACAGTTTTTGAGTGCAGTGGTGATGAAATAAATTACACAAAGTTATACGCCAGATGGCCAGACGATCTGGACGCGTACCGTGAGAGCTGGTTCCAGGAAGCACGGGAAAAGCACATGGAAGGAATTGGGGGAGGCCTTAGCCCAGAAGTCGGACAGCACAGGCTACTAAAAAAAAAAAATGCGCCTCCCTGGGTGACTTACTGCTCGTAAGTCGGGGCTGCCATCGCTGCTCTATCTAATAAGAACTATAGTTATTTTCAACTTCAAAAAATTCCTATTGCTATCACGACGCATTTCCCATTAAAATACGATGAAACCGTTTAAGATAAGCAATGGTCGGCAAAGACTTCGATCAAAAAACATGGGTTGTCCCCAAGAAAATTAACTTGGGACGTGTATGGAATATAATTAGACCAAAACGGAGGAATGGAGAAAACATTTTTTTATCCAAACGGACGAATGGAACTGTCCATTTAAGTTAGACTATTTTTGTAGGCTAATGGAAGATTTGTGTTGGAAATGGGATTGAGTACTATATTTTAAGAGTACACTTAAGGTGGACACGTCAGGGTAGCCCGCGTTATTCAAATTTTCTTACGTTTTTTGCAATTTACAGGTCAGTGTCAGGTTTTATGTTGATTAAAATATGATTCGCGACCACAACAAATATGGCTTTACAGAGTTAGTTATCAGCTATTTGCCAGTGAAAGCCCCGTCAAAATCGGTCCAGCCGTTTCGGAGATTAGCCGGAACAAACAGAAAGACAGACAAAAAAAAAGTTATAAGTACCGTATATACCTTCAGTAAATAGCATAGATGTTTCATTAAACAAACACTGTCCCAAAAAATATAACTTTGATGACATATCAACGACCTAGCTTTTTGTACGCTTATCATTTTCGACTTGAAGCTGCACAACATTCTTTCAGGTAACTGCAACCGCCAAGTAATTACCTAGTAAAATATACATTACAATAACTAAACTTCTGATCCAACTTAACTCGCGGAAAATAAACTTTAAACCCTATTAACTTACAAAAACAGTCCAAGTTTCTTTACAAGACTCAAACGCACATAATGAAGACCAAGTTCTTACAAGCATAATATTATAACTTGGAAATACTTACAGCTTAACTCTGTATGTTTCACTTGCACGTCTACCGATCTTCATTAGATTAATTTATCTCTTAAAATATAGCAGGAATTCACAAACACTCATCATTTGCCTAGCCTTTTCCCAACTATGTTGGGGTCGGCTTCCAGTCTAACCGGATGTAGCTGTATACTAGAATTTTACATAGAGCGACTGCCTATCTGACCTCCACAACCCAGTTAGTACTGGGTAATACGACACCCTTTGGTAAGACTGGTTGTCAGACTTTCGGGCCACCGACTACCTGTAACAACTGTCAACGATTTACAAATGACAGCCGGGACCAACAGCTTAGCGTGCTCTCCAAGGCAGGGAGGAACGTCGGTATGTAATGGGTGGTCACCATCCACAGATCAACCTAAATAAGCGCGGTTTTACCTGAAGATTGATCCGAGCGGCTGTTATTATTTAGCCATGAGCTTCTTCACAAAAAATCTGGTAAACTTGTACCATCACTTACGGGATATCTTCCGTGATTGTTCATAATTTTGATCACCCGATGAAAAAAAAATGAAAAAAAAAAAATAATAAATTTTGAACAGTGACAGAATAAGTTTAGTTTTAAACCGTGAAAGCTTAAGGGCATTACATTGCTCGATGACCTTGATGATTTGATCCCTGTACTGGTTTTTGTTGACTTGCCCCGCACATTTCGCAAAATTTCGGTTTTTATTTATTTTTTAAAAATATTAAAAGAAATAACAGAAAAAAAAACAATACAGATTGTTAAGTATATCATTACGTATTTGTTGTTACAAAATTCATGCCGATCTATTCAGCCGTTACAGAGATAATTTACAATTAAGGTTGAAAAAGGACCTATTTTCTACGATTAACCAAAAAAAATTGAGAAGGTTTATTAAAATTTTAAACAATACAATTTATTTGTGATGAACTTAACTATAACATACTTTTTTTACACGGAAAACGCACGAAGGGATTCATCAACAAATTTCTTTGAACATACGCTGTTTTTGGGATTTGAGCCATGTAATGCCCTTAAAACAGTGTTTAAAAGATATGGTATTTAAAAACCGGAGTGTCTGTTAAGCCGGTGGCAGATTAATAAGTGAGACGGCTTGACGGCCTAGAAAAATGACATTCTACATACAAACATAAACTCACGCTTTTTTCCCATGAGGGTAGGCAGAAACCACATAAAGACACCTGCTACTATCCTTACATACTCCACGCCTCGTCCACGTTCATACATTTGGTCATACACGCACGTTCTGAGTACTAAGCAACCGACCCTTCTGAAGAACCTCATAAATAGAAATTCTATCAGCGATAATCATGAGCTAAAGTCAAAAATGTATCACACAGTTGCAGCACCACGTGCAGCGTAACTAAAAGCTTCTGTGAATCCTTTTAAAAATCGTAATAGAAACATTTCACACTTTGAATGCGATAACCACTTGCTTAGCGTCTTTCAGTCACACGATTTTATTTGTAGTGAGTGTTCAAATGTTGTGGCAAACGAGCAGCCGGCTCATTTGATGATAAACAGAAGCTACTAAACACATGGGGAGCAGTGGGCCAGTGATGGCGGCCCCGACTTACGGATAGTAAGTCGTGGGTTCGAACCCAGGCATTCGCATTACTTTGTGTAATTTATTTCATCACCACTGCTCTCAAAACGGTGAAGGAAAACATCGTGAGGAAACCGGCATGTCCTAGAACCAAAATTTGAAGACATGTGACATCTATCAAGCCGCACTGGGCCCGCGTGATAGCCCATTCCCTCTCATAGAGAGGAGGCCTGTGTCCCAGCAGTGGGAACATTATAGGCTGATTATACTAATGCTTATGCTAAACACAAGGCCGGAGACATCACAGGTACGTTACCTACAGGATTCTGTTCAACTAGCTTTTAGAAGAGGATAATAATCTAAATAATAATGAATGATTTCCAACTCATAATAAAGCATTTTCCATACCCTTCTTCATGACAAACACGCAAGGATGGTCAAACAGGAAGTCGCGGAAGGAGTTACACTCGGGGTCCACGTTCGGTTCTCGACAGAGGCACGTCGGCTTGAAGAACGGGAAGGCCTGCAAGGTCCTCAGAGCAGCCTGGCACTTCGTCACGGTCACCGTTGAGCAAGCCACTGGAACAAGGAGGAAATTGGTTAGTATTGACAAATTGATTGTTGTAGATTAAATGCTTTCACATTTAATACTATAGACCGACCGCTTTAATGAGTCCTCGCGAAGGTATCAATTGAAATGGCACATTCTGAAGGTTGGTCACGTGTTGGTTCAATTAGTATGTAACACCTACGTGGATTATGGTTATTTTAAAGCAAATAACCTGTGGGATATTGTTAGGACTTTGTGGACGCTTAATGTGCCGATGGGGCAAGGCGGAGGACTCATTAAAGCGGTCGGTCTATAAGCGGTTTTTTTAAGAGTGGGGTTAATTCAACATTCTTCTTCTTCGTCATGTCTATGATTCCTTTAGACGATCTTCAACCAGAACTCAATTACCACTTTGGCGTTATTTTGCCTGCCTGCATCTGCAAGTGGAGTCGCACAAAAAGCAGGACAGTTGTTGGGACATCATTTGTGTGTATTTACCACCTTGCTTCCTCGGAATACCCAAATCAGACTGAGTTATACCTGCAGCGGCTCACCTGGATCATAGTCGATAAAACAGAATTCTAGGTGCAATAAGGGACTTGATGGCCCGCTGGGAGCTTAAACCAATGTTTTTTAAGATGTTTCCTACATTGAGCGAGGTCCAACCTCTTATCCTATAATGTGAATAAAAATATCTGAAGTATGACTTGACTGATTTATTGATCTAGTGGTCGAAATCGCGACTGCTGAGCATAGGTCCCGCATTCGATTCCCGGGTCGGTCAAATTGTTATTAGTTTTTTTCACCTAGAATTTGTCAGTAGCTGCCCCGGAGTCCGGCTGATTGCAATAGGCTCGCCCCCTATTACATGGGACTGGCGAAATGTGGGTGTACTATTAGATACACTTCTACCTAGCCATTCGGGCTTATTACAAGCATGATGATATGTTATGACTTAACGTAAGTATAAAAATATTTTCTATTTTCTTGGTACATCAAATAAATATGAAATGTGGGCGTCTCATCACATATAGAAAATCCAATGCCCTTGAAGATAGAAATATCCAACACATCTATTTTACTCGTCATTATTATATACTATTAAGTAGGTAATGATACCATTTAATAACAAGCACATATACAGTACCAATCCAGACACCACAATTAAAAAAATTCATTCGATTCAACACCCAAAAGATTTATGCCTAACCCCAAGAAAACGACCCCTAATTCTAAGGTTAAGGGGGCTAACGAAGGGCCTAGCCCCGCCCTAACAAGATACGGAACCCAGCAAAAACCACTATCTGTGGAATTAGAAGTTTTTGCGAGATCTGGTCCATTAGGGAGTGGCTAACTGTATTAGTTTTTGTCTATCTTACTCCTTTATTGAATTCGTTAAGTGAATCTTTGATTTGTGGATAGATTTTGGTGTTAAGCGATAAATGTTGTATTGTAGCGTTGTGTTGGAGGAAGTTTTAAAATAATTTGAATTTGTATCGTTTTTGTGTTATCTGCTTATCTTTCAAAAAGTTCAATTAAATGAATTTCTCAAGAAACGAATATTTTGGAATTTCTCAGTAGCAGCCAGCCAGTCTGGATTTGTGTCCGGTTGATGGCAATAGGCTCACCCCCTATTATATGACACTCAATTATAACTGGCGAAATGTGGGTTTGTGTGGTGTACTATTAGGTGCACCCCTGCATAACTCTTCGGGGATTACAGGCATGATGATACGTTATGAAGTAGATACCTGTACGGTCAACGAAAGAGGTTGGTATGCAGGCACAATACAAACATACTTGGACTACACGCTATATTTTTTCTATAGCTGGCACTTCGGCTTCCTCTTTGCGGGAATGATTGGGTCGTATTTCACCACGCTAGCAGTTTTCATTAATATTGCGAAGCTGTTTTATAAACATTACGACGTATATTTGTGTACGTTTCCAAACCGATTTATAGCTAATATTATGAGCGGAATGGAACAACGGTATTTTAACATCTCATCTTTGAACTGCATCAACGTTGCCGCAGTTCAATCAATCCAACATGGATTGATTACGATGACAGCATAGCTTTCAAAAAGCGTATACAGAACAAAATTAGTTCGTGGAAGCCATAACATTAACTGGGTATTGGATAGATATAGTAGAACCTGTACAGTCGGCGAAAGATGTTGATAGGCAGGCAATAAAAACATTTATGTTTGAGTTCTTAGTAACTTAACTATTTGTGTTCGTTTCTTAATCAATATTATAGGATGAATAAAATAGATTTAAATATTGTAAACTAAAAACTTTTTTGTCTGGACTCCTTAAAAAATCTAGCTTGTCCTGGTGTGTTTGTTGACTTGAAAGCAAACAACACGCATATACCTTGCGTTACTTATAATGGGTGAAAAAAATAACCTTAACGAAGCCGAAAGATACTATTGTTCTCCCCGTCCTGGGAAGGTCGAAGTTACGGAGGTATTAGGGGTCAAAGTTTTTTTTAAATACAACTTTTTAATGTTATATTAAAAAATACTTAACTTTAAATATCTGCACGACCCCGTATTATGCAATGTATTCATCAGCACAGTGTTTTGAGTGAGTTATATTGATTACTACCGTAAGGGCCTGGACACATCGCCACGACGGCGGCGATGCAGAGCCGCGCCTCCACCATGTGGCGGCACGAAATCGTGCCGTGGTACGGTGCAAAGCGCCGGTTGACGTACAGAATTCTTATTATTACGAAGAGTAAGTGTGGATGTAGGGGGTAATCTTTGGAACTACTGATCCGATTTCGAAAATTCTTACACTTATGGGAAGCTACATTACCCTCAAGTGTTATAGGCTTTTTTAAAACGTTCCTGTGAGATAATTTCCGACCGATAACGCGAGCGAAGCCGCGGGGAAAACCTCATTGGTTAAAAAGTTGTACACTTATTTAGTTTGCTGACAGTACTAGTTTGATTGATCGGGTATCTATTCTCGTAGTTTCGTTGCTATCTGTTATTTTAGTTTATGGGTACATTCTAGTTTTCAGTGGAATCGAAATAATTTCGATTTCGTGGGAACTGATACAGGTGTGACGACAAATCTGAAGATTTAATTGTTCCACAGTCCAATACAAAACAGTTATTAGTTATCTATGTGTTTTTTAATTCAGTATTAATATAAAATAAATAAAATTCATTTATTTCAGATAACTTTATCCATACAGTCATTATTATATAGACTAAAAACGGGATATTTACCATGTTTACTGTTTCTATTGAGTTCCCGATATTTCGGCGCGGTTTTATTATAATGCTTGCAACAGCGAAACATGGTAAATACGATACATGGACCATGATAGTTTAAAATTTTATATCCATACAGTCGGATTTAAATAAAATAAAAAAAAAAAATTGACATTGAAATCTACATTAGAATTTAAAAATAAATAAAGGCAATAAAAAATAATGATAATAATAAAGGCAAAGGCAATAATAAAGGCATGAATATAGGCAATGAAATGGCGAAATGGATTCTGTAATTACATCATTAGTTTGTTAATTCAGTGTTAATTATTTGTAAAGCCGTTATAATTTGATATTATTATAATTAATTAATATTGTAGCTGTTGTTAAATTATGCGAAATAAGTGTTTGCTGGGACATTAATTTATTTATTTTATGTTCTTCATTTCATAAAATCCTGCTTTCGTTGTGTGTGCAATCGTAAATTCATCTAACAATATACATTCGCATGACGTTTTCCCCAAGCGAGATAAGCAGAGGTATAGGTATACAACCACGTTTGCTAGTTATTGAGGTAAAGTTGGTACGTTTGTATGTTTGGGATAATCTTCAGAACTACTGAACCGATTTCGAAAATTCTAGCTTTATTATCCCATAGTGTCACAGGCTGGTGGGATAATTATCGATCATAACGCAAGTGAAGCCGCGGGCAGACTAGTATCACATAAAATAAGGCTGTGACTACATGAGCATCATTACCAATGACAAGGGTAGACAGGTCTCAAGGCTCCTTTAACGACGTGAATGCTTAAAAATTTCCCCTGAAACGTTACTTGTACCTAATTTGCTACTTGCTCTTTTCAAGCTAGTGAGTTATAGCCAGTAATTTTTCATTCTCGCTTCTCGTTTTTCGTCGTTTTAACTTCGTTTGCATCGTTGTAGATACTGCTTTAGAGGAAATTTAGGGGACGTTTTTAGGAGTTTGGAACGGGGGATAGATTTTTCGTGATTTGGTTGCGAAAGGAAGGTTACGGTTTGTATAATTTTTCATGGTTGTTTATCGTGTTTAAGTTAAATTAAAAAAGGAACAAAACATAGTGAAATATTAAAATATTTGTTAATAAAGGGTGTAAAACTACCCTTCACGAAAGCGAAAGGCATTAGTTCTCCCCGCAATAGCGTTTTTTTTTTGTTCTAGACCATACCTGGGAACCTTCTAGTTACGGAGATATTGGGGGTCAAAGCTCCTACTTTTCACCGGTTTTTTTTTAAATACAAGTTTTTAATGTTATAACTTTACTTTAAATACCTCCACGACCACCTTACTATTCCATGCATCCATCAACACAATGTTTTGAGTGCGTAACATTGAGTTTTACCGTAAAACGTGATTTATCATCCTAATAAAAAGTCGTTTCCCAGCAATAATTTTTGCGTAGGGTTACTTAGTTTGATGTACAGAATGCTTGGTTCACGGCTTCGTGAAGAGTCCGTTTACACCCTGTAGGTTAAGACATTCATATTACAAATTCTACTTCCCGTTCTCACACACTACTGTCTACATTTTATTTTTCCTCTCGCAGGCCTGCGGGCAGAAATTTCTTTTGAAATAAGCTGTGCCTTTGTATTCTTAGTTATTTTATGATGTTGTCGTATGACGTTCTCTTTTTTGCTACTGTCGCCAGCACATCAAGATACCACAAACAAACTGTCTTTCTCCAAATAATTTTAAAACCATAAAATGCTATGGTTCATTTCAAAATCTAATGAGTTTTGAGAACTGTACATAAATGACAAAATAGTCAGAGTTGATTTTATGACATCACATCACGCCTAAATTCTCCGAAGGGGTTTTAAGGGGTGTAGTAGGTACCTACTACACCCCATTTCACCAGTTATATTATGTTGATTTTATTTTATTTTTGTTTAATATGCTTATTGTTGTCTAAAGGCTCCGTTTTCCGGGTAAGTCCGAACATAATCGGTTTTTCGTTTGAAAATATGATTGTTTGTTGGAGTTTGGAAATTGACCCAAGCAGTCAGTACCCATCATTATCTGACCCCTCTGCCCGCTTTCTCTTTTATATGAGAGGTTTATCAGGTCGACTGCCTCATTGGTATAGTGGTCCCAAGAGCAACTGCTCAGCATGAGGTCCTGGGTTCGATTCTAAATTTTAGATAGTCCCTGCACAATAGATTTGGATAATTAAAACTAGACTATTTGCAGTGGTTACCGGGTATCGGTAATTGAAAACGATCCTTATTTAAACTCCGTCTAAGTTTAATTACTGAACAGACCAATTACATTATCAATAGTTTTAACTGTTCAATAATAACAAGATACTGCTAAAATTGCTTAAGTTCAGTGGTATAACTTCGTTACAATCATTACTAATTTGTTGGCAATTTAAATGATAAAATAAATAGTCCTCGAAGGGGGTGTAAGGTGTGAATGGAAGAGTACATTAGCAGTACCATTTTCCCTCCATTTATTCAGTTTTATGGAGTACTAAGGCATTATACAGTTAGTACCCTGCTTTACCTTAACTATCATTCACACATAGGTACATAACATCACGCATGTAATCCCCAAAAGGGTAAACTGAAGTGTACCTGATAGTACACCCACATTTCGTCAGTTATGTTTAAGCCCCATGTAATAGAGGGCGAGCCTATTGCCATCAACCGGGCACGAATCCAGACTCCGTGGCTGCTACTGAGAAAATCCTGATGGAAAAATCCAATGACACTTTGCCCGACCCGGGCATCGAACCAGGACCTCATGTTCAGCAGTCGTCCTAGCGACCACTAGACCAACGAGGGAGTCCAAATAACAATCAAGACCTCAATTTAAGGGGATATAATGCCCACTGTCTAGTTTTAAATACTGAAAAATCCTATTTCTCTTGCCTGCCTATCTTGCGAAAGGCATAATCTTAACATACTTATACTGATACTGTTAGCCTGCGTCATCCCACTGCTGGGCAAAGGTCTCTCCCCATGAATTCCAGTTGCTACGATCCAGGGCTAATGTGGACCACTGGTCGTTTGTTTTATCCAGATCGTCCCGCCATCTTCTACGAGGTCTTAACATACTTGACAAAAATAGTTGCAGGGTATAGTTTTAATGACTTTCACTCAAAACAAACAAGCAATGTGTTATGTAAGTGGACCCGTCTGTCATTCAATCACAAGTCATGATGAAACGGCAAAGGAATATGTTACAGGAAAAATGTCAGGGTCTACTTTTTATGCCTTTCGAATAGTTCCCCTGTGCCTAAGGGTGATGTGACATTTCTTTTGTACCACAACGTGGATCAAAGGTTTCTTTCAAAATAAGAGATTAGGAAATACATGAATATCGGGAACTCAAAACAAAACTAATAGTAGACATGACAATACCTACATACTTTTCATATACTTTATATTTCCTTTATTTATATTTTTACAAATCATTTAAAATTTTAAATATTCCTTAGAAAAAAACAATATAAAAAAAAAAAAAAAATTGTAATTCACCGGTATCGAGAACAGTGTCCAATCTACCGGCGATTAGGGCTCCAGAGAGAGGAACCTCCTAACAATACGAGCCGTGTCCAGGAGTACCGCTTTCTGAATCAAGCCCTTGATCCAGCTGCCTAACGAGAGCCTCCTCAGGTATTGGTCAAGGCTCTTGGCAATTAAGCCATGGGCTGATACAACTATCGGCACAATATATAATATAAATACAATAATATACTTATCCTTACTAAAGTAAGTTTGTTTGTTACCTTTTCACGCCTAAACCACTGAACCGATCATCCTAAAGTTTTGCATATACGTTGTCAGGTGTACAGACTCGGACATAGTGTACCTTTCATCCCGAAAAAAGTACTGTTCCCGAGGAAAACAACAATAACGTTCTTATGATAATAGATGGCGCCACGTGTCTTTCGAATCATGATTGAATTATATTATTACAAGCACAGAGCAACCCGAATTGATTGTCAAATTCTAAATTAACGCGAGCGAAGTCGCGGGGGAAAAAAATAGTAATCAATAATCTTTATTACACAAGAGAGTGGTTACAAATTGTGTGAAGTCCCTGGCTATTGTGTTAGATGATAGTCCTATGTTACAGGTGCCAGCGCCCTCTCTGAGAGCCAAGTATATAGTTGAGGTTTTTTATGACCCAGTAATTGCTTCGTGGAGGTCAGATAGGCAGTCGTTTCATGTAATATACTGGTATTGGAAAAACAGACCCTTCACGAAGCCGTCAACCAAGTATTCTGTACATCAAACTAAGTAACTCTACTCAAAGATTATTGCTGGGAAACGACTTTTTGGTATGGTCTAGAACAAAAAATGAAGGGTACTTTTACATCCTTTATTAACATGGGTGAGCCAACATAAATACTGACACCGGTCTACT
Source organism: Noctua fimbriata (assembly GCA_905163415.1). Taxonomy (NCBI): domain Eukaryota; kingdom Metazoa; phylum Arthropoda; class Insecta; order Lepidoptera; family Noctuidae; genus Noctua; species Noctua fimbriata. The sequence goes on from LR990946.1 coordinate 7,187,842, forward strand.
TGGTACCGAGAATAAAACTGGCCAATATTGGGAAAACGACAAGCCAAAAGTATACTTCGATAATATTCAGGCAAATACAGGGCCAAATGCTAGTCTCCTTATAATATCAGAAACTAGAAAGGTAAACTATTCCATTTCTCAGATTTACTTTGCCGAGTTTGACTAAACTCGGCAAGGGTACCTACCACAGAGTACGGAATAGGATCACAGTCTGGATATGGCAGTACTAATAAAAGAACAAAAGCAGCTTACCAGGCAATCTGGGGATCACACTTAGAGCTCGCGTACATTCGTAAAAATACTCTCAAAAGATGTTATCATCATCATCATTTCAGACGAAACACGTCCACTGCTGGACATAGGCTAAATAATAACAGCCGCTCGGGTCGATCTTTAGGTTAAGCCGTGCTAGCCTAGGTTGGTCTGTGGATCAAATAGTCTTACCAAGGGGCATCGTATTACCCAGTACTAACTGGGTTATGAAAATCAGATAGGCAGTCATCATCATCATCATCATTTCAGCCGAAATACGTCCACTGCTGGACATAGGCCTCCCCCAAGTGTCGCCACATTGACCGGTCTCGTGCGACTCGCATCCAGGGGATACCTGCAACCTTCACCAGGTCATCGGTCCACCTAGTGGGAGGCCTTCCAACGCAACGTCTTCCGGTTCGCGGTCGCACTCTCCAGAACTTTTCGGCCCCATCGGCCATGCGTTCTGCGAGCAATGTGCCCTGCCACTTAAGCCTTGGCAATTCTTCGGGCTACGTCGGTAACCTTGGTTCTCTTGCGGAAGACCTCATTTCTGATTTGATCACGCAAGGAAACTCCGAGCATAGCCCTCTCCATTCTCCTTTGGGTGAATTTAAGCCTTTTGATGAGGCCCATTGCGAGCGACCACTCAAAATATGCACATACTTTCATTGATGAACGCTTCTGAAATTAAGAGAGCCCCATTCAGCCGATCTAGTGGGCGTAGTTCTTCTGTCACTGTCTCCTTCAGTGGTAGGAAGAACAGGATGTAAAGTTCTTTATCCTCAATTGAGAAGGAAGGATCCTCCGGTCAGATGTCTGTTGTTTCTGTTGGGCAACTGCCTGGCGGTGCTCTGAACTCGCGGATAACTGTAATATCGGAATATTCAGGACTTTAACGATGATACTCTTGATTTGTGTGGAAAGTCAATTCTCAAACTCAAAGCATTTTTTTTTCTCCTGGATCGTCGGTGAGTTTACAAACATTTAAACTCATACACAGACAGAGCAGAGATATTTATTTCAAAAAGGTTTAGTTGCATTCAATGCTTTGAGTTTGGGTTAGAGACATTTTTGAACTGTCAAGGATTTGGTCAGTTAATTACAAAATCTAGTAGCACGTACGAAAACGCAGATTTTATGGAGAAGAGCTGGTAAAAGCTCTGTGAGCACTATACAGGGTGTAAGGGTTAGCCCTCCACAAACTGATAGGGGGAATTCAGTATATCATACCAAGATGACCGGTACAAGAAATTGTTTCAGGAATGTTATGGGAATCCAATAGATTTGTTTTATTTCCTCATACGCAATGTATCGTTACCGTGGCAAAAAATTCTGGTGGAATATGATTCAAAATAAGGAGTTGAATGCATGCTGTCAGTTTCTGGAGGGCTGCCCCTTATACCCTGTATTAAGTCAAGTTACGTACTTTTTACAAAAACCTGGGTGTAACAAATGCCGCATCTAGCAGCAACCGCCTAGGGGTCTCCTAGTTCTATGGTTTCACAAACCCAACGGTCATTGGACTTGTGTTATCTTTGCATTTCCCTTGCCTAAGTCAAAGTTTGCTTTTCGGGGTTGAGATTCATGAATTCGCGTGCCATTGTATTACACTAAATAAAATTACTCATAATATAACATTATGCCTTGTAAGCCCCGCAGTACACCCACATTTCGCCAATTATGTTTAAGTCAAGAGTAAGCCCATTTAGTATAAAAAAAAGTCCCATCCATGAATTAAGTGGCGATCCTATTGCCATCAACCAGGCACAAATCCAGACTTCATGGCTGCTACTGAGAAATTCCTGAACAGTTTACCTGGCTCGGGAATCGAACCCAAGACCTCACGCTCAACAGTCGCGATTGCAACCACTAGACCACCGAGGCAGTCCACTTGCCAAAAAATTCAAGCTGAAAGTCAAAAACAAAACACAATCTTTCAAACGAACCCCATGAAATTACAAAGCTGTTCTCATTAATCAGGACTAATTGTTCACCATGGCGGACAAAGGGTCCCATTGTAACACCATGACAGTTACTTACATTGTTCTTAGGCTTTAGAAATGGTGCTGAATGAGGGCGGGAAAGAATTGGAGATGGTGTGAATTGGTGACGGATAAAACTTGGTCGTTTATGTTTGGTCAAATGGTAATTTCGATTTCGGAAATACAGGAAAGCGCCAGGGTAGCATATTTTAGGTTTTTTGCATTTTGCAGGTCAATGTCAGGCTGTATCATCATCTGCCTCTAACCTTTTCCCAACTATGATGGGGTCGGCTGCCAGTCCAACCGGATGCAGCTGAATACCTGTATTTTACATGGAGTGACTGACTATCTGACCTCCACAACCCAGCTAGTACCGGGTAATACGATACCCGTTGGTAAGACTGGTTGTCGGACTTCGGGCCACTGACCACATGTAACGACAGTCAAAGATCTACAAATGACAGCCGGGCCCAACGGCTTAACGTGATGTCCCAGGCACGGAGGAAACTCGGTATGTAATGGGCGGTCACCCATCCACGGACCAACCTAGGCAAGCACGGCTTAATCTTAAGATCATTATTATTTAGCCACGAGCTCCTCCGTCAGGCTGTATATTATACAAAATATGATACTCGACCATAATAAATATGTAGTTTTATAATTGTAATCAATACAACCCTCTAAGTTCATATAATCCCATTCAATGACTATTTCATGAAAAAGTAATTCAATGGGATTAAATGAACTTAGAGAGTTGTATTGATGATTTTAATGAATATAACTCTGTAAAGCCATATTTGTTGCGGTCGCAAATCATATCGTAATCAACATACAACCTGACACTGACCTGTAACTTGCAAAAAACGTAAGAAAATTTAAATTTCGAGAGCTACCCTGGTGCTTTTTGATCTTAGCTGAGTTTAGGGTCGTAGGTTCTATTTCTAGTTCGGGCAAAGTGTTATTGGGTTTTTCATGATGTTCTCAGTAACGGCCCGGAGTTTTGAAGTTGGCGGTATGATACCCAAGTGTCTTCGAAAGCACGTTAAGCCGTTGGTCCTGCGCCTGATCTCTCTCCGGTCCTGTCGGATTGCCGTCCCATTGGACTATGAGAGTGTTTAGATGACGAAACTTTACAACATTAGTTTTAGTATATGCGAAACCTGATACATGGGTCTAGTATTTTTATGTAAAGAATCTATGTACAAAATTTCAAAACTGTATCATGGAAAATCAGTTAAGCTTCAAGTTATAAGCTTGTTCTGTTACCTAGTTGTCCGCACAAAAACGCGGTCAGCACGCAGCGCGCGCCTCCAGCGTCGTCTTGAGCTCATTGATAATAATAATTTGGCAGTAGGAACCTAAATTATTGCGATAGGTACTCAAAGTCGCTCGGTAGCCAACTTTTAACTTTTTTAAATATTTTTGGTAAAAAATATAACATGGTTTAAAAATTATTGGAATCGATTCAGTTACTTATTCTGAACAAACTATAATCAGGTTTCGCATATACTAAAAATAATGTTGTATACTAATGTTATAAAGAGGTATTTGTTTATAAGTTTGTATGTAGAAGGGAATCTTCGGAAGTAATGACCCAATTCTAAAAATCACTGATAGAACGCTACATTCTTCGTGGGTGCTATAGACTATAAATTATATTTGTATCATGTATATTAGCCGAGCTATCACAATTTTTGCAGACGAAGTCGCGGGCGAAGTGCTAGTCATCATAATCAGCCTATAATGTTCCCACTGCTGGGACACAGGCCTCCTCTCTATGAGAGGGAAGTGCTAGTGTGCATACAAAATCAAAAATATTCGCGGTAATCATCTTTTTGAGGTCAACTACCTCATCTACCACAGTTCCCCATATTAATCGAATTTGTAACTGTAGTAAGAAATCTGGTAAATTATTTTTTGGTAGAAACATGGCGTGGTAAGTCGCTTTAGTTAATACTAAATCAATTATTTATCTCCTACGAATGCTTTCCAATCAGACTACGTAGCACGTAGGGTGCTTGTTACTTGATTGTATTCATTAATATAGAAATCAATGTATCCAACATTGATTTCTGACAGGATATAACATAACATCACGCCTGTAATCCCCGAAGAGTTAGGTAGAGGTGTACCTAATAGTACACCCAGATGTCGCCAGTTATATTTATCATCCTCTCGTTATGACCAAAATGAGCATGTTTAGATGAAACATGCTCATTTTAATTTGTAATATTAGTTAGGATTAGAAAGAAAGATAAATATGTTCAAGTCCCATGTAAAAGGGGTGAGCCTATTGCCATCAACCGGGCACAATTCCAGACTCTGTGGTTGCTATTAAGAAATTCCCAATTGCAATTCGCCCGACTCGAGAATAGACCCCAGAACCTCATGCTCCGCAGTCACGATTGCTACCACTTCCTGGGCCAACGATGCAATCCAATTTGTAATATTAGTTACGATTTGAGGTTTAATATAAGTATTTATGCTAATAAACGCATTTTTTTTCTATTACAAAACGAAACTCGTACAAAATATCTTCTAAGAATTTATTTGTAAACAACGAACAATAATATACAATAGGAGAAATCTTTCACCGCCACAAACCGATCTTTTACATTAAAATGCCAATTTATCTCTGCCTTTCAAGCAATAAATATTTCTAATTAGGGTATCGCTCATCGAATGGGGGGTGAGATGCAATTAACTTTAGTAGATTTATTTATGGAGGGGTTCGGGTTACCAGAGCAGTGATAGCCTAGTAGTGTGTCCGTCGGACTGCTAAGTCATAGGTCTCGAGTTCGAACCCATGACACGCACCTCTGATTTTTCGGATTCATTTGCGTATTGTATAATTATCACGGAAAAAGAATATCGTGAGGAAACCAGCATGCCTGAGAGATATTTCTCGACGGCATGTAAAGCCAAGTCAGAGGCCCATGGGCGGTATAAAAACTCTGACACGAGGTGCGTGTCTTGGGTTCGAAGTGGAGTCCGACGGTCACACCACTAGGCTATGACTGTTTATTATTTTAGTCAGTAAGAATCTGACATAACCTCCGCCCATCACAGGACAGAGGACATCCACGAAGAATTTCACAAGCAAAAAAGGCATATCGTACACTTCAACTATGTACGCTGGTAACGTAGTTGTGATGCTTCTGTTCATCTGGCAATTCGATCTGGTTAAAAATGAACGAGTGATTTCGATGGGAAAAAACATTAATTTCCGATGCATTGAATAAGAAGTAAAGAAAACATGAAATCCAGCTATGAAATGGAAGTTATGAAAGATAAAATATAAAACGTTATGAAAGTTATCATATAACTTCGATAAAATTACCGTTATTCACTTTTCTATCATATTTTTAACATTTTTAAATATTTCTTTAAAAAAAACCTTTAAAAAAAAATCAAACAGTACTCCGCCGGTGTCGGGAGGAGGGGTCGAAGCTACAAATAATTACCTTTTATTATTATAAATGTCGATGAAGGTAACTGGATATTTCTTTTAATATTTTTACAGGAATATTTGCAGCCAACTTCATGGATTGAAAAATGTCTTTTTTTTATGCCCTGCTTCGTTGGTCTAGTTGCAGAATGCAGATATAGCTATAAAATACTACTAAGAAATTTCTGACGCAAAACCCGAAAACCGTTTCCCTGACCTGGGACTCGAACACAAGACTTGAGCCTCAGCAGTAGCTCTTACAAACACTAAACCTATGTAGCAGTCATAATTATAGTAATAAAATAATTGCATTTCCAGTACATTTGTCTATAATTTCAACAGTAGAGGACATTGAAGGACTCTCCAGCGAGTTCCCATTAATTTGTATATTAAATTAATTATGTAATATGTGAAACTGTTGGTTTTAACCTACATAACATAAAAGGTAATCCTAGTGTGTTTGAAGTGTTCCGATTTACTCTAACTTTGATTTAGTAAGTGTTTTATTGAGTGTAATAATTAACAAGACCCTGCTCTTAATAGTATAGTTGGATGCCCCTCAATTTAAAAGGGGAAAAATAGTTTAGTTCTTTGTAGTCTGTATACAAAATTATTTTTAGTATATGCGAAACCTGAATATAGTTTGTTCAGAATAAGTAACTGAATCGATTCCAATAATTTTTAAACAAAGTTATATATTTTCCCAAAAATATTTAAAAAAGTTAAAAGTTGGATACCGACCGACTTTGAGTACCTATCGCAATAATTTAGCTACCTACTGCCAAATTATTATTAGCTCAAGACGACGCTGGAGGCGCGCGCAGCGTGGTGACCACGATTTTGTGCGGACAACTAGGTAACAGAACAAGCTTATAACTTTGTGATTTTTCATGATACAGTTTTGAAATTTTGTACATAGATTCTTTACATAAAAAGACACGTGTTTCAGGTTTCGCATATACTAAAACTAATGTTGTATAATGTACATAATAAATTTTAGGTATAAAAAACAAAAAAAAAAGGAAAATATACAAGTCCTTGATTCGACCTGTCGTACTGTATGGATCGAAATGCTAGGCAGTGAAGAAGACGGATGACAAAAGATTGCATGCAGCAGAGATGAATGTTGAGATGGATGTGTGGAGTGACTAAAATGGAATCAATTTCCAGGTCAGGAAAAAAATGTTATTGAGTTTTTTCACCAGCCCCCGTAGCATGACCACCGTAGACAAGGATTTCTTTGACGGAAGAATCGAAAAAATGACAGATTGTGTCGTCACAATGACAGATTTCTTTGCACTATCTGTCATTTTGTCGATTCTTCCGTCAAAGAAATCCCTTGTCTACGGTTGTCATGCTACGGAGGCAGGTATTTCTTAGTAGCAGCTGCGAAGAACCGGTTGATGGACATAGACTCGCCCCTTAAACATAACTGGCGAAATGTGGGTGTAATATTAGGTACACTTCTGCCTAAGCCTTCAGGGATTACAGGCGTGATGTTATGTTATGAAAAAGGTTATATCAGGATACATGGTAACATTAATTGGCTTCACAATGCTGCTCAATAGTTTAACTGAATAGTTAGAATACCCAATAGGACAGTGAACATTAAACAATCAGTTAGTTGAAACATATCGTCAGTTTGCATTTGGCAGTGTAATCAAATTCAGTTTAAATTGATTACACTGCCATTGGCGAACCGATATGTGTTATTATAACGATGTAATGGAGAGCTTGAATGTGTTTTGAATCAATATGTGGCATATCACATAACATCACGCGTGTAATCCCCGGAGGGTTAGGCGGAGGTGTACCAAATATTACACCCACATTATGTACACACTTGAGATGTTGGGGTCGGCTTTCAGTCTAACCGGATGCAGCTGAATACCAGTATTTTACATGGAGCGACTGCCTATCTGACCTCCACAACCCAGTTAGTACTGGGTAATACGATACCCCTTGGTAAGGCTGGTTGTCAGATTTTTGGGGCCACTGACTGCCTAACGACTGTCAAAGATCTACAAATGACACCCGGGACCAACGGGTTAACGTGCTTTCCGAGGCACGGAGGAAACTCGGTATGTAATGAGTCACCCATCCACAGACCAACCTAGGCATATATAACACAGACACTAAGGTGAATATCAAGATGACCGCTCAGTCATTCGTACACATTGTGTGTCCTATACATTTTCTAGAGAGCACAGTTTTCGGTCTTGGTTGTAATTGTACCTTAAAATATCTGTAACATTAGTTACAGAGAGTCGGGTGACCGCAAATCTGACAGTCAGTCTAAGCGATATCATAATCAGTATTCCCCAAGGATGAAGGAGGCATAAATATGGCAATCACAATAAACTAACTACTGATATTAAACCTCGTTTATCTAGACTAGGAGCCAACCCGAACACAGCTCAGAAAACGATAAAAACAATATCCATTTATTTTCAGGCTACTTTGGTCCATAGATAAAGGGTATAAATAGACCCTTAATATAGCCGAAAGGCACTTGTTCTCCCCGTCTTTGCGATCAGTTTTTTGTTCTAGACCATACCTGGAAACCTTCTAGTTACGGTGATATTGGGGGTCAAAGTTTCAACTATCTCACAAGTTTTTTTTTAAATACATGTTTTTAATGTAAGATTTTTACTTTAAACACCTCCACGACCCCCGTACTGTGCCATCCATCCATCAGCACAATGCTTTGAGTGCGTTCCAACGAGTCCTAAAGTAAAGCGTGATTTTTCATCTAAAAAAAATCGTTTCCCAGCAATAATTTCTGCGTAAAGTTACTTAGTTTGATGTACAGAATGCTTGGTTGACGGCTTCGTGTAGGGTCTGTTTACACCCTGTATATACCTTACAGACTAACTTAAGTATGATAAAATACAAATTGTGTTAGTAAATAGAACCTTAAAACTATGTTAGTAACACTATGTCACTGTTCGTTCATGTGGCACTAATTGCCCGTGGAAGCGACGGAACAACACTACCAGCGGCCAAAAGTGTTTCTCAACGACAAGGTGCAGATAACCCGTTGGTATTCATCACGAACGCCTTAAAGTTGAAGTTGCGACTCAAGCAGCTGCACTCTCGCCACGTACTTGATCTTCTGAGGCACGTACTCCATGATGTATATGCACGTTGGGCTCCGATGGAGACGTATCGCAGCAGTTCTTATTGGTAAGTTGACGGTGCTTCCTCCTGAACACCGTCACAAAACCATCATCAGTTCGTAATGATGCCTTTTCAGGCACACTTTTCACATAAAATACTACGTTAAACCCATTTCAAAACGCGATCATTTTCCAGTTTCAAAACTTGAAAAAAAAAGATGGCCTCCCTGAAAAATAATTCACGTAATTCACACAAGTATAAAGCTAGACGTCCATAGGCGTATCCGCGTCACGGGGGCGCACAATAAACCCGCCGGTGATGAGGGACGACCTTTGACACGGAGCCGTTTTGTCAACTTAATGCGTTGAAAATTCACGCCCGCACTTTTATCCAAAAATCGGATAAAGTATCCGAAAGTCCGAAACAATACTGTGTGTTACCAGCTTAAAGAATTCGTCTTAATTATTTGGGCCGACTTATCACTGTCAGGTCTAAATTGGAGAACCGATATTTTGGGATTTGTTTGAAATAGATAAATTGCTTGATTTTAGTTTGGCTTTTGTGATTGTTTTCGTTTTCAGTGTATGTTTTATTTTATTTTATAGTGATGTTATAAGATAAATAAAGTAAGAATGAATGTGCCTTAGAGTAGACAGTCAGAGTGTTTGCTGAGGAGTTCGTTTTACCTCTTTTTCCCTTCAAACACTAGGAAATGGCGAAGGGCGTACAATTAGGAGCACTGTGTTATGTCAACGTGCGATAAATGGTGATTGTCGGCATAATTTGACTAGAAGAAAACCAAATTACCGGCACGGTTGTCGCACTGGCTGAGCGACTGACTGCTGCGCTGCGTGTCGCGGATACGATCCCCGCACGGAACAAATATTTGTATGGCCTACAGGTAGTGGTTCCGGGTCTGACTTCAGGAGAAATTTATAGTGTGGGGCGACGTGTTAAAAAAATACGATGTATGGTGCCGATGGATTGAATATTTGAAAGATGATATGACTAGATAGTGGGTTTATTCGCAAACCGAGAGCATTTGTTTACAACAGCAGTGTTGCAAGCAACACATTTATTCAGGTTTTAGAAAAGAGAATCGGTGTAAAGTATTAAGACTCGAAAACAGTGTTTTTACTCGCTGTTTCAGTCGCAGCAGTCTAGGATTATTCGGGTATAAAATATTTAGACTGACCATAAAAATATATAAAAAAACAGCTACAAACATAGAAACTTCTTTCCAACATCTATGGTACTGACTTTTGTCACGATTTGTCCATGTCGAAGTTTTAGCTCGCAATAAAAACGAAATACAAACTGATAAGTGGGTAAATTCTCGAGATTTTACCCACCGAGGTCGACTCTGCTGATCCCCTGAGTGATATACCGTGAGGATAGCTTGTTCATCGCACGCGCGTCAGTCTTTTGTTAGTATACCCATTGTGTCTCTTACATTGAAATCAAGGTTGCTTCCGGTATATTGTGGGGTTGCCAACAAATAAAATAGAATTTCAAGGAGTAATATTATACAAAGCATTATTTTTTCTAGAAAATTCTGCATAAAATCTTAGATGATGCAGTGATTATCCAATCAAGTTCTTTCGTAAGAATTTTTTTACAACATAATTCAAGAAGACGCTGCCTAAGTATTTAACTCAGGACATGAAGCATGATTTGCAAACGGTTGAAAACCCTGGTGATCATTTCACGTAAATATATTAATACCAGCCTATTACTGTCCCACTGCTGGGCCTTTGCTCTTGGACCTCTTCTTATACAATGAAGGAGACGACGAGTATTGATCACCACGCTTGCTCAAGACGGGTTGCTTCACCGATGCCGTACCGTTCGTTATTTATGCCAATAGAAACGTGGGCACACTATAAACCTCTGCTTACCACAGACGTATTGTTACTTTATGTCAATTATAGACTTTACGTCACACAAATAAATAACAAAATCCAACAATCTCTCTTTTCCTCCCATAGCTAGCAACTACAAGCATAACAATCCATACACAAAGGGGTGTAGAATTTAAATACGTATTGTTGTAACCAACTCCCCTTTTCACCCCCTTTCGGGATAGTAAAACTAACGCAACTACCCGTGACCACAGAAAAGAGAAAAGTTCAGAAGGTAAGTTGCATACACCGAGCAAAAACGCATGCACTCATAGACACGCTTCGTAGGTCTTTGACAATTGATACGGGTTTTCAGAAGCTCGAAAGTCTGATAACCAGTGTTACCAAAGGGCGTTACCAAACAACTGGGGGGTGGAGGTCAGAAAGCGGTTGCTTTATATCAAATATTGGTATGCAGCTGCATCCGATTAGACTGAATCAGTCAACATAAAACTTAGTTGAGAAGAGGTTGGACAAAAACCTAATAATAAACATAGATACGTTTCACGTATAGCGTAGTGCAGTGCTACAACAATCTTTATAGCGCTTCAATGACACTGACCCGTTGCTGGTATAGCGGCAATAAAAAAACATAGTACAAAAAGTACTACAGCGCCATCTATGATACAAAATAAGAACTAACATCAAAATTCTGAATCGCGCTATTAAAGATATCTGCGATTTACGATGTATAGAAAAACCCGACAACAATTGTCGGACACTAGCCCACCAGTCACAACACCCGTCTGGTAGGAGGATCCTCCCTTTTCTATGGGGAATGAAGAAGTTCTTCATCGCTATATTGGTAACATAAAGATTTATGAAACTGTTTAGTGAAAATGTATTCAATATGGAGGCATTAGTTCTTTCACAATATAAATTGTGAAAGAACTAACGCCGCCATTTTTTTTTTTTTTACACTCAATTTAGTTATAAAACTAAACTTACAGTGTCACTTATATCTTCTTCTTTTCAAATATTATGAGACCCCGATATTTTGACGCTGTTGCAAGCGCCATGGTCGTGGGATGACTGGAGAATGCAGGTGGATGGTAAATAAATTTGCACCGCGGCAAAACATCATGTACGTACAGTGAGTTATAGCAATTGGTTTTGCTCAAATGGTTATTTGAGCAAAGTAAATAAAAATATAAAATAATTATAAAATTCTGCCGATTTTTAAGAATACGAATTCTTAAATATCTCAATCATTTATGCAAAGGTGGGTCAGCTAATTGCTATAACTGACTGTACATGGATCGTTCGTCACTGAAGTTTTGTATAAGTGTAGGTTTTTACTTAGTGCGTTCGTGCGATCGGTGAACAAACTGTGAGATCCCACTAGTTTTCATCCTTGTATTAAACTGACCTTCTGAAGTATTTTCTACCGTGACTCCATTCTCCATAGTATGTTTAATTAACATGTTCCACTGGCTTATTTAAGTTTCTAATTAATTCTAGGTTTTGCCTTTTTGGAGGAGAGATTTTCATGTTGTATTTTGAATGAGCAGTAGTTTGTTTAGCGGATTTTTATGTTTTTAAATTTAAGTTTGATTTACAGATTTCAGCAACCGATCAGGCAAATTAGGTCATCTGCCTAGCTTTCATCAGCCGGCCTGTACCCAACTATATTGGGGTCGGCTTCCAGTCTAACCGGATGCAGCTGTAAACCAGTATTTTACATGGAGCGACTACCTATCTGACCTCCACAACCCAGTTAGTACTGGGTAATACGATACCACTTTGGTAAGACTGGTTGTCAGATTTTCGGGTCACTGGCAGTTATTTTAGAAAATCCTCTCAGTCAACCAAAAAATAAATATGCCACGTTGATAGCAATAGACTCGTCCCCTATTACACAGAACTTAAAAATAATTGGTGAAATGTGTGTGTACTATAAGGTTCTACCCTTCGACGACTACAGGCATGATGTTGTGTCAACCTATAAAATCAATACCTCCAACGCTAAACAGAAGAAAAACTTTGATCCTAAAATATGACAATCAGCACAAACTCATCCGGACCCTCGAAATCCATGGATCAATCTAAACCGAGCACCCTTGAGGCATAGAGCCCTCTTGAACCTCCGGAGAAACTCCTCATGTTATTTAAGTACAAGATTTTAGCCAGATTCGATGTGCGGATATGACGTGGTTTTTGGGTTCCGTCGTGGATTGGAGGGAACGGGGATATGGCGCTGTTTTTTTTCACAGTTTATAATTTGGTAAGCTTGCAAATTCCAATGAACTAGTCGGATCTTTTTTTATTAAATATCAGGTAAGATAATACGATTGGTGATCTTGGTCACCCACACAACAAAGACAATTTTTGGCAGATTTCCTGAAAATAAACCTGAATATGGAAACAGATAGTCATCATTCTCCTACCCTTACCCCAAGTTATTTAGAGTTGGCGCAGCCTCATCATCCGCTTTCTTGCATATCATCATGGAAATAGATGACATGGTTATATGATAATAAAAATAAAATAAACAATAATAAAAAAACAAAACTACAACAACACAATGAACACACAACAACAATAATAAACACACAATGACAACAAAAATATAATGAAGAAGGAACATTTTATTGTATTTCAGTACCTATTAGTGCTAAACGGAACCCAGATTGAACACACACTTGACAGTTTTTTGTTACTTTTCAAGTTTTCAACAAATTTAGACTGTAACGTATTTCTTTTTGTGAACACATTTTTGTTTAAGTTGTGACTAATGGCCACTTATCTTGTTGAAGTATTTTTCCTTATTACTATGTAATTATATTACTTAAGGAAAACTTCTTTTATTCGCATGAATCCCTGTTGTATTTTTTAGTAATTTTACCTTATAATTAAGAAATCAGAGAAAGTGACATTGAGCACAATCCACGCGTAAGTATTGGAGTTTTAAGAATCCCGAAAGTCTGTCAGCCAGTCTTACCAATAGCTGCCTTCTTACCCAGTGACAGCGTTGTGGAGGTCAGAAAAAGAAGCCAGATGTAAGTTTTGTCACGAGTGACCTGACCACTGAAAACCAGCACTGTGCTGTGGCCCCATAACACAGTATCATGCTGAGTGGTAACCTGCTTGTCGCAGTCACGACGTGAAAGCTGTCAAGTTGTTTTTTGTTCCGTCCTGTTGTAGTTTTAAATACTTGTTATGCATTGTATGTTTATTGCTTATTTTGTATGCACTTCATGTCCCTGCGACAAATATATATTTTTACTTTCTTTCTCTTTCTAAAACACGGTTACACGTACAGACAAGAAGCCGACCCCAACATAGTTGAGAAAAGACTTGGTGCTTTGCAAAGCGGGTCTACGCTGAGAAGCTTCATAAAACAATAAAAAAACTAGATACTTGTAGTTTGTACACGCGTGTCTACGTGCAGCAGCGTCTTGCTAATCGTAGAACTAGTGACACGGCAATACATTTGACGGCACGGTTGGCGGAGTGGCTGAGCGATTGACTGCTGCACTGCGTGTCGCGGGTTCGATGCCCGCATGGAACAAATATTTGTATGACTTACAGGTTGCGGGTCCGGCTGTTTGTGTATGTGAGTTTGAATGTTTGTCCTGTAAATGCACCCACAATACAAGAGAAATTCCTAGAACAGGGCAAAGTTAAAAAAAAAACTACTTTTCTTAAGTCATTCCAAACTGCCTTATTTGAACTTAGTTTTTGGCACAGATTATGACTACCACCCGTGGTCAGAGCACTAGTTTTCCCGATTTTCCTTTATGGAGTTGAGATGTAGACAATATTAGCAAGAGAAAGACTGGATAGATGCATTCGAAATGTGGTGGAGGTGGAAAAATGGAGGCGGATGCTCAGAATTCCTTAGACAGTCCTTTCCCAACTCGATATCAAGACCCGATTATCTACAGTTTGTAGGGCATTTTGACTTTGAAAAGCTGGTCATTGTTGGCAATACCGAAGGCAAGAGAAGAGAGCACGAGGCCGGTCGCCAACATGATGCTCCGACCAAGTAAAAGAAGCTACGTCCTCAAGCAAATTTCAGCAGGTGATGATGGTAACTTTGGACCGGAGTCGATGGAGGCAGATTGTCCGTTTAAAGGGGTCCAGTGACCACGATCCTCAGTAATGAGGGACCGATTGAAGAAACGAATGACTACCAGCATGACGTCAATATCAGCCTATTAAGACCCCATCCCAAAGTTGTGATATAGGATACTTCTCCATGAGTAGGAGTGTGTTAAAATCCACCATACGACCCCATTGCGAGTTGTACCACCATTTTCTCTAAATCCACATTATAATAATACCAAAATCAAGTTATAAATCATAAGCAGTTAAGACAAACTTAAACAGGATTATCGAACTAAAATTAAAGTTCCAAAATATGGTTCCCAGCGGCATATTTCCGATGGCTTCGGTGTTAAATCTACCTACACGTTGAATTATGTAGAATTTAAGTAGAGAATCGATAGTCGAGTAAAGGAAAGTGAAGTACTTATCGCGCCAGTGACCCGCTTTCATTGTCTGGCGCGATCGCACCCTGTATGTGCTTGTATGTACAGATATGAGGTGGAGGTGCCATGGTTTTGTGGTTTATGGGGACGTTTTAAGAAAAGAGCTTAAAAAACTATTACGGCATTTCATACAAATTTTCAAGTCCTTTTTTTTCGATATCATTGAAGCGATTTTAACGAAACTTCATACGCATAAGCAAGATACATAAGTTTAAATAGCTATGAGAGAACATTTTCGAAATGACTTTCTAAAAAAAAGATATTTAAAAAAATAAGAAAGTCGGTCTAATTTAGCTGTAACACTATTTTTTGAAAATGTTTTATGATATTTTTTAAGATCTATGTATCCTTCATATGCGTATGAAGTTTAATTAAATTCGGTTCAGTCGTTTCGAAAAAAAGGACTTGAAAGTTTGAAAGAAATGCCGTAAGTCGTAAACAATCTTAAGTTCTGCCAAATCGATTTAAAAAAAAAACTGTAAGCCTAAAATTTCTAGAAAACCTGTTTCTTATTATGATCTGACTATTTCATATTCTAATTCCTCTCAGATTCATGTGCGTATTGTATAATTGACATTTGCTTCGGTGAAGGAAAACATCATGAGAAAACCAGCATGCCTGAGAGATATTTCTCGACGGCATGTAAAGCCAAGTTAGTGGCCCATGGGCGGAATAAAACTCTGACACTAGGTTAGGCACTAACCACACGATAAAAAAGAAGAAGATCTGACTATTTTATTCAATGACTGTTGCCCGTTTCCACACGATGTTTTAAAAACCACCACTGCTCTCAAAACCGGTGATTTAAAACTTGGTGAGGAAACTGGCATGTCCAAGAACCAAAAAATCGAAGACATGTGACATCTACCAACCCGCTCTGTGCGTGCGTGGTGGATTACAATCCACTCCATCTCATAGAGAGGCCTGTGTCCCAGTAGTGGGCACATTATAGGCTGATTATATTTTGCTATGCTTTTTAAATGACTCTTGTAATTAGTATTTTTATTATTAAATGTACGTAATGAAGAAGGAATGAGAATTGTACCTCGTTAGTTTCGCGGGAGCAAGCTTGACTGAAGATTATGAGGTCTTGGGTTCGATTCCCAGGTCGGGCAAAGTGTTATTGGGTTTTTTCATCAGAAATTTCTCAGCAGCAGACACGGAGTCTGGATTTGTACCTGGTTTATGGCAATAGGCTCGCCCCTATTACATGTGTGTGTACTATTAGGCACACCTCTACCTGAACCTTCGGGGATTACAGGTATGATGTTATGAATGATCGTAATGTCATGGAAAACTACGAAAAAAAAGTCCCATCCAATGTGCCGACACTTTATTTTTGTCACACGGTGTCCTACATACCTACACATATTTGCGGCCACCCTACCTACCCTCAATATCGGTCACCTTTTGTACCTCCACCTTTGTTAGCAAGTGGTTGGTTATTAATATATTTTTTGACGTATTGTCCCTGGGCAAACTCAACCGAGTGTTTTGGGTGGAGCATAAATCATTGTAATGATTCCACTGGCCAATATAAAGGGTTGGATGGCAATAGGATTATCTATGAATTATGATTGTTGTTATTTATGTTGGCTTGAGAAGCTCGTGGCTATCTCGTATCTTTAGGTTAAGCCGTGCTTGCCTAGGTTGGTCTGTGGATGGGTGACCACCCATTACATACCGAGTTTCCTCCGTGCCTCGGAAAGCACGTTAAGCCGTTGGTCCAGGAGGTCATTTGTAGATCTTTGACAATCGTTAGGTAGTCAGTGGCCCAAAAAGTCTGACAACTAGTCTTACCAAGGGGTATCGTATTACCCAGTACTAACTGGGGTGTGGAGGTCAGATAGGCAGTCGCTCCATGTTAAAAACTGGTATTCAGCTGCATCCGGTTAGACTGGAAGCCGACCCCAACATAGTTGGGAAAAGGGTAGTCAGATGATGATGATGTTATCTATGTTGGCTTGGCTTCAGGTGGGCTAAGATTGGATATGTTGATGAATTTAGTTGGATAGATAAGATCTGAGCTGGACTGGAAAACTAATAATAGTTTACGTAACGTTTCTTAATTAATTACATATTTTATTTTATTTTATTTTATTTTATTAAGACGAATAATTTGTCGGATATGTCAGGATTTATTCCGTAAGGCTCGTACATCATGTGGGCAGACGATGGGTTTCGTGCTATGAAAACACACAAGGTGCGATACACTGCCTTTAGCAAAACTAACTAATTACTTGAGATTACAACTTAACACAATAACACGGGGCACAATGAATCAATAATGATCAGATATTGAATGTCACCCTCGCCTCAAGCTGAACAACAGGGCTCTGTAGAAGCACGCTGTGTTATGGGTGGTACTGGTAAGTATGTCGCGTGATGTCACCACTACGCACAGGCCCGCTTTCCAATTCGTTTTATGTCCATACTAACGACCAGATCCAACATATTGACACCCATTAGTTTTCTCTTAAACAACCAATGCAATTCTGAACCCGCAATCACAGAGAAATCTGTGTACATACATAAAAAAGATGCTGGTGGATAACATAATCTCCCCTTTTATTAAAAGTCGGTTAAAAAAACCTACTTGCTTTCAAGCACATTTGCAATACAAGATCCAAACAATTTGCCTAGACGTTCATTGGTCGATCTAGTTCTACAGGATTCCAGCGCTGGATGCTGGAGGCCTCATAAACGAACCTGACCTACCTATCGTTTGCATCATTTTATTTACGTATATTGTCACTTATTTGTTAATGTGTGAGACAGCCATTTGTAATTACAACAAAAAAAAAATGAAGGTTCGGAAAAAAGGAAGAGATTTTTTTCTGTCTATAATTAAAAATACCCCCATTACTATTTTAAAGTTGAAATATTCAGTTGTGATTCGTGATGGGTTAAATTCAGGTCACCTCAACCTTCGGGGGCCAACAGAATTACAGAACCTTTTTATTTCAATAATTTATTAACATAGACTTGAAACGAAAGTTATATTACGTAAAAAGTTTAATAGGATTGTTGGAGGGCAGGTCTCAGTGAAAGATGAGCTGGGTCATTTCTCGCTTAGCGCTTCAGTTTGCGTGCTGTTTGTTATCATGCTAGGTTTTGCGCATTCTATCATCCCATATCTGCTTATGGGTAGAGGTCTAGACAGAATCTCGAAAATAACAAGTAAAACCACTTACACGGTTGGATCCGACAAAAAAAATGTTTGCATATTACGTAGTGTTGTGTTGGTAGGGGCTGCTACGTATGCCATGAACCGCAATGAGAATTAATGATTCCATTCTGGAGGAGCTAAACATCACCAAACGGCTTTCCTTAATCTGCCTGGAGCGTGCTCCCAGCATTTTCGGACGTATTATGAGTTCGCCTAGGCATTGTCATACTAGGCCGGGCAAATGGTAAACGCTCGCAAGACAGAGCACCGGCAAGATCGGCAGACGCCATCAAGAAGGATATTGGAGGCAGCCATTACCGAGCGGTTCACACTGCAGGAGCTGTCTCCTGCAGAGTGACCATTACAGCTGTCAAAGATCTACTAATGACAGCCGGGACCAACGGTTTAACATGCTTTCCGAGGAATGAGTATCAAAAGCTCTCAGAGAATGAAAACTGAGCGCTAAAAATATTTTTGTTTCTGCCTCTGCGCATTCCTCGCTCATCTCACCACGAAACCTTATCTCCAGAGACGTCAGAAAGTCAAAGCTATTAAAGCAACATATCAAAACTGTGGAGAAGCTTTTAAATTGTAATCGTATGTAGTTTGAAAGTTTCGTAGATTACTCGTAAGTAAAGAATAAAGTTACGAGTGTTTTTCTTTGACGAGATAAAAGAAACGAATTTTTTGCTTGCTTGAGTTCTTTTTTTGTACAAATATGAATAAGATGGACTAGTTTCTCTGTTAAGTGGAAGATGGTATGATTACTTAGGAAAAAAGAAGTATTTATAAGATTCGCAAAAGTCAAATCAATAAAACAAAATTAAATAAAAAGAAAACAACAATCCTACAATTAAAATAAAACTTATTTAAGACATACATCATCATCACCTGCCTAGCCTTTTCCCAACTATGTTAGGGTCGGCTTCCAGTCTAACCGTATGCAGCTGAATACCTGTATTTTAAATGGAGCGACTGCCTATCTGACCTCAACAACCCAGTTAGCACTGGGTAATAAGACTGGTTGTCAGACTTTTTGGGCCACTGACTATCTGTAATGACTGTCAAAGATCTACAATGAACTATAAAAAAATATAAATTAGTCCTGTACGAGGCCAAAAGGCTCCTATCTCAGTATGGTGCTGTAACATTTAAAAATGTCACAGCTTATGGACGTTGTTCAACAATTTCAGGATTACGAGAAAAGATTGGATGAAAATCATCAATATCATTTTCTTGTCCTTATCCCAATTTGTTTCGGGTTGGCTCAGCATGTCTTTTCTAAATTCAAGTCATTCTTAAATACTTTCTTGTTCGAACTAAGCGCCTGTTTCTGAATATCAATGCTATATAACATTATTTTTAGTATATGACATACAACATTATTATTAGTATATGCGAAACCTGAATATAGTTTGTTCAGAATAAGTAACTGAATCGATTCCAATAATTTTTAAACCATGTTATATTTTTTCCCAAAAATATTTAAAAAAGTCAAAAGTTTTACACCGAGCGACTTTGAGTGCCTATCGCAATAATTTAGGTACCTACTGCCAAATTATTATTATCAATGAGCTCAAGACGACGCTGGAGGCGCGTGCTGCGTGGTGACAACGTTTTTGTGCAGACAACTATGTAACAGAACAAGCTTATAATTTTGAGATTTTTCATGATACAGTTTTGAAATTTTTTACATAGTTTCTTTACATAAAACTACTAGAAACGTGTATCAGGTTTCGCATATACTAAAACTAAAGTTGTAGAATTTGTACCAAGTCTGACAACCAGTCCTAACAAGGGGTATCGTATTACTCAGTACTAACTGGGTTGTGGAGGTCAAATAGGCATGTAAAATACTGGTAATCATCTGCATCCGGTTAGACTGGAAGCCGACCCCAACATGGTTGGGAAAAGGCAATGCAGATGATGATGATCATCATCTGCCAAAACTTATGTTTGTTTTAAAGCCAGTAAATAACAAGTATTCCATTTCAATTGTAATGGACTGCTACAAAACGAAACTTCGATTTTTCCGAAGGAAGCCGACCCCAAAATAGTTGGGAAAAGGCGAGGCAGGTGTTATAGAATTTGTGCTCATTCATATGTATTAGCTAGATAAGTTTTTTAAAGGATCTTATCAGCTCCAAAGGCTGAGGACAGGGTGTTATAGCGCAGCCAGGAGTGAACTGCAACACACTGAGTTGATTTGCATCTTCTTCTTAGTTCTATCAAGGAATACAAACATCATCATCATTCTCTTGCCCATATCCCAATCAATTTGGAGCTGGCGCAGCATGTCTTCTTCTCCCATATTTCTCTTTTACTCGTCATCTCATCAGACAGCTCTTTTCGTACTATATCATCCTACAAGAAATACAACCGTGATATCAAAACATCGTTTGCCCAGTAACGCCCTTGTTTTCTATAGTTTACCTAGTAACTAGAATTCCCTATCTATTATATTGAAGGACGAATTCCTATTGAAGTGCTATCGACCGTCGATATTTTATTTATTTATCCATGACAAAATTGCTTCGGCTTTCATTGTTGACTAGAGTTATATACTAGAATACTAGATGGTAATATTACTGGATGTCTGTACAAATACTCAAGGAAATTATACAGGTAATGTACATAATTATGACGTATAGACTTAAGTATGAATTGTTGATGAGGGAAAATTTTAAGGGTATAGTTTTGACGACGTATGGTTGTCTTTTCGTTACATCACGCCTGTAATCCCCGATGGGTTAGGTTGAAGAGTATCTAAGAGTACACCCACATTTCGCCTGTTATGTTTAAGTCCCATGTAATAGGGGGCGAACCTATTGCCAACACCCCGGCACAAATCCAGACTCCGTGGCTGCTACTGAGAAATTTCTAATGGAAAAACCAATAACTACTTTTTTTTTTTGACCCCCGCTTTGGGCGGAGCGGAAGGGAGTGTCAGACTTGTACTGACTAAAACCCATCCATGTTCCTTCTTTGCCCTTTGTGTTCCAGGACCGCGGTATCTCTTTCGGACAGTCCCGCAGCCCTGGCAGGCATCGGCCCATGCAGACCCCAAAAACCCAATAAAACCTAGCCTGACCTGGGAATCGAACCGAGGACCTCATGCTCAGCAGTCGTGCTTGCGACCACTAGACCAACGAGGCAGTCAGTGATTTGTAAAGTAAGGTATCATTATAACGTAATATAACATCTCGCATATATCTCCCGAAGGGTTAGGCAGATGTGTATTCATCGAACTCACTCTACACCTCTGCCCACCACTAAGAAACACAGGCGTGAGTTTATTAAACTCTTTAGGAAACCTAAAAGTCTGAATTTTGAAAGCAAAGTTAGACCAATTTGCGTATTAAAATGTGTTTTCCTCTTTCAAAGTAAATAACAATTTGCGTATAAACATGTGTTTTTCTGCTCCATTTTATGCGTATATGTTGTGTAAGGACTGCTGGGCCCATCCATTTGTCAAGTCGCTGATTATTTGATGACGCATCACTTAGCAACCTTCCCTCTGATATTTTATTCCCTCCTCCCAAGAGTGACTGTGGTGAAAGGTCAAAATACTACGGCTGTGTGTTACACCGATACACCGTTTTGTTCGTGAGGGTCTTATTGACACAAGTTCTGGCTGAATTTGAAAAAAAAAATGCGGCTCATATTTGGTATCCCAGGAGGGTTAGGTAGAGGTCTACATATAGCACACCCACAATTCGCCAGTTATGTTTAAGTTCCATGTTATAGAGGTCAACCCTTTTGCCATCACCCGCAGAAATCCAGGCTGCGACTGAGAAATTTCTGACAAAAAAACCCAAGAACTCATGATTTTCACGAACGAAGTAGTCATCTCAATAATGTTTGCTCATTCATGAGCTACACGGACGAGGCCTAATCTAATCTACAGGGTATATGCCAAGCATTCGCTAAAAAAAAATTGACGGCCTAGAGAAGTTTTTACGCCAACCCATGATTTTCACGAACGAAGTAGTCATCTCAATAATGTTTGCTCATTCATGAGCTACACGGACCAGGCCTAATCTAATCTACAGGGTATATGGCAAGCATTCGCTAAAAAAAAAATGACGGCCTAGAGAAGTTTTTAGGCCAACCCATGAAAATTGAATTGGTGGCCAGTCTGGCTATAAAACTACATATCTAGATAGAGATTTGGTTGTCGGTATAAACCATGTATAATTATTTTATTGTGAGCCTGATGTGTCTCACTGCAGGGCAAAAGTCTCCCTTCCCTCTTTCCATATTTCTCTGTCTCTCTTACAGAGATGGTACGAGTCCAGCTCATTACGCCATCTCCTTCTGGGCCTACCGCTTCACCGGGTTCTGTTGATCGGAACCCAATCTGTTGTCACTTTGGCCCAATTTTGACCTGCCTAGGTCCACTTTAATTTGACGTCTGTGTTGCAAATGTCTGCGATTTGGGACTTGGATCGAAGTATACTGTTCTTTTTACGGTCAGAAATTTTGACTCCTAGTATAATTCGTAACTCTATAATTGCTATTGTGAAATTTGAACCTTAGACTGCGTCAGTGAGCGGAATTAACGTCCTTATATTTTGAGCCAAACATAATTATATTATTCTATCCCTTCGCCATTGAAACGCTAAGAAGAACAAGATAACTGCAATCTATCATTACGTATCTGCATTGCGTAGTGTGTCCTATTCTATGTGTCAGACTACCCCTTAAAAATATATATAATTAACACTGCATTCCTTCATTACGAATCTGCATCTCGTAGGTGTCCTATTGGATGTGTTAGACTACGCCTTAAAAAAAAATAATTTTCTTACGCTTGTTACGTAACGGTGTGACAGACATCCCTTCATCTGTTGAAAGGATACCGCGGTTGGCGGCTTGTATGTTCTTATACATAATGGCGGCGTTTTTAACAAAAGATAGGGCAAGATCTTCTTTCCAACAAGGCTTAGAAAGTTTGCGTATTGTTAAGAGGGTAGTAAATATTTATTCTTTTTTGTAATGTGAGAGGTGACTGTTTTTATTGGTTGACCTAGTTTTTCATCTTGGGCTTGAGAATTGAATTTTACTGATTGCTTTGTTGGTTCGCACGATAGGTTTTTATCCCTATATTATTCTCATCACGGACAGATAGTTTTAGCTTAAAAGTAAATGTGACCCTAACACCCGTATTTATAAAACAAGTCAAAGTCAAGATTACTTGAGTAAAAGTAAGGATTTATGATACAATTTTCATTCTGTAGTTTAGTAATTGCTTGAAGTTAGTACTTTCAAAAGTTAGAACTCTTTGCTTTGGTTTCTTTGATGGTTCTTACTTCGTTGAAATTCTTGTCTATTGCATAAAAATGTTTGACTAAGTAATTATTTATATTGACGTAATTACTTTAACTTGACTATAGATACGGGTATTAGAATTTCCTTATCCAAACCTTGATTTTGAGCTCAATCTCAATCTAGAACCTAAAAACCGAACAAGAAAGAGGGTAGACCGATTTCTTTATTCATAAACACCCACTCGCCTAATTTCAGTTTATCCGTTATCATGGTGCTTGCAACAGCGCCGAAATATCGGGAACTCAAAACAAACATTTAAATATCCCGTTTTCAGTGTTAATGATAATCTAGAACCTGATTAATACAGTTAAGGATAAAGTAAGTATATAGTTAAAGATAAATCTAGAACCGCGAATCCGATTGACCAAGCATGGTGATCAAAGTTCATGCCTTCTCTCTACAAGAAGCCTCTATCCTGTGGTGTTCTAGTTATAACCTGGTATTAATTATCTTTAAAGTACTTACCAAGTTCAGAGCCACAGACGCGCGGGATGATTTCCAAGATGGCGGAGCACGAGGCGTCTTCGAAGCAGAGCTGCCTCGCGAGGAGGCAGTTCAGGATCGCCATCGTACCCTTTAGCCCGGGCCCTGAGGAAGAAGAAAAGGCAAGGGTTACATACTGAAATTGATTTATGAAAGCTCATCATCATCTGCCAAAGAGCAGCAAACAGAGGACCTCGTGGCTAAATAATAACAGCCGCTCGGGTCGATCTTCAGGTTGCCTGGATTGGTCTGAGGATGGGTGACCACCGATTTCATACCGAGTTTCCTTCGTGCCTCGGAAAGCACGTTAAGCTGTTAGTCCCGGCGGCCATTTGTAGATCTTTGACTATAATTACAAGTCAGTGGCATGAAAGTCTGACAATCGGTCTTACCAAGGAGTACCGTATTACCCAGTACCAACTGGTTTGTTGAGGTCAGTTAGGCAGTCGCTCCATGTAAAGTACTGGTATTCAGCTGCATCCGGTTAGACTGGAAGCCGACCCTAACGTCATCTTCCTGCCCTTGTCCCATTCTATTTAGAGTCGGCGCAACACGTTTTCTTCTTCCATTCTCCCTGTCAGACGTCACGGCATCATTTACTCCTTTCTTATTCATATCATTCCTACCGACGACCGACTGAAATCGACCCTAACATAGTTGGGAAAAGGCTGGGCAGGTTTGGTAGATGATGATCACCATCATCAAACCTATGTTTGTTTCAAACCAGCCAGTAAATAAAAAGTATTCCATTCCAATTGTAATGGATAGATATAAAACGAAATATCGAAACGAAACGAAACATCACTCATAACTTATACATCAAATAAAGTTTCTAATAGAAAATTGAAACTAACATCGTTTTGGAAAGGACTATAATTCAAATGTAAAACTAGTGGAAAACATGGTAATTGGAGGAATCCGGAAAGTCGGAAATACATTCGAGTTGGGTATTTAGGAATGCTGATTCAACGTTTTATAAGCGTGAGATCAAGACGAGATAATCTCTAATGTCTATCACGTTTTGTGTGAGCGAAGTACGGTAATGTGCTGGTTTTAAAATTATACCTAGGAATACGATATTACGAGTACAATTCGTTCTTGAAGATAGTTTTTCGTTTTGTTCCATTATCTTATCAATAGCATAATTAAGTCATCATTATCTGCATAGCCTTTTCACAGCTATGTCGGGGCCGGCTTCCAGTCTAACCGGATGCAGCTGAATACCAGACTACATAATTAAGTAACCATATGTCCATACGTGAGGAGCTCGTGGCTAAATAATAACAGCCGCTCGGGCCGATCTTTAGGTTAAGCCGTACTTGCCTAGGTTGGTCTGTAGATGGGTGACCGCCCATTACATACCGAGTTTCCTCCGTGTCTCGGAAAAGCACGTTAAGCCGTTGGTCCCGGCTGTCATTTGTAGATCTTTGACAGTCGTTAGGTAGTCAGAGGCCCAAAAAGTCTGACAACCAGTCTTACCAAGGGGTATCGTATTACCCAGTACTAACTGGGTTGTGGAGGTCAGATAGGCAGTCGCTCCATGTAAAATACTGGTATTCAGCTGCATCCGGTAAGACTGGAAGCCGACCCCAATATAGTTGGGAAAAGGCTAGGCAGATGATGATGTACATACGTGCTGCTTAAATTGGTTAGTTAAAATACGAGATTTTAAAACCATATCTATGTTATGCAACAAAAGCTTACACAACAATATCCTCTAGTACGAAATGAATAGAAAATAGCAAACCCTAATAGTTCATCTCATTTCATGTTTGTGCCTCGCCTTCGACCGTACCAAAGCAGAATTTCTATTTACGCATCCGGCAACTGAAATAGCTGCTACCGGAGATTCCCCGATCGATTCCCGAATGGATGTAGTTTTAAAGCTTTTCTGCAGCTCTAAATGTTACTGGAAATACTGTTCGCCTTTCATAGTTCTATTTCCTATTTCGTATTTATTAGCTCTCTGAATTTTCGAGTTGTTTTCGTGATTGGCGAGGAATGGCTAATGTGTTTTTTGTTTTGTAGTTTCTTTTTGGGTTTAATAATGAAGTGTTTCGATTATTGTAGGAGTTTTTGAAAGATAAACGCGTCGGATTTGTCAGGATTTCTTCCGTCAGGCTCGTACATCATGTGGGCAGAAGATGGGTTTCGTGCGATAAAAATACACTGTTTTATTCAACTAACAAATTACTTGAAATTACAATTTAACACAATAACACGGGGCACAATGAATCGGGTACAGTTCCAAGACGTCTCAACTCCGCCACAATTAGACATTGACTGTCGTCCTCGCCTCGAGCTGTAAACATCAGGCCTCTGTAGAAGCACGCTGTGGTGGTGTGGGTAGACTTGTAGGTAAGTCGCGTGACGTCACCACCAGCGCACTTGCGCATCATTTTATGTCCGTACTAATGACCGGATCCATACTACATACATACGTATGTTACGTATGTATGTAGTTAATTAGATCTTGAGCTTTTGCTGAATGAAAGGACTAAACTAGTTATTTGCGTAGTGTAAAGACACGTAAAGGTTCAACTTCCGAAATCATGAATAAGAATGCTAACCGAAAAGAAGTAGATTCTACCATCAATACATACAAGATGTAAACGGACTCTTCACGAAGCCCCCATTAATTATTCTGTACATTAACTGAAGTCACTCTACGCAAAAAATATTGCTGGGAAATTACTTTTTATTGGGATGAAAAATCAAGTTATACAGTATACCTCAATGTAACGCACACAAAACATTGTGCTGATGGATGCATTGCATAGTACTTAGGCAAATAAGGTATTTAAAGTAAAGTTATAACAGTAAAATATAGTATCAAAGTAGGTCATTTTATGGAGAAACGACATCTACCGACAGCTTTCTTGTACAAAATTTGAAATCGCCATGCTACCATAAATCCCACAACATTTCACCCTCGTTCTTCGTCAAGCACACATGCACAGAATAACGTAGATCCAGAGGCATCCGCACCACTGCGAATATTTGCATAGTAAAAATAAACACGTTCCCAGCCATATTAATGCAGGCGACATCTAGCGTCGGTTACTGTAACTAAAATATCAGTGCATTCGATATTGTATCTGATTTTGGGTATGTTCTGTTGGGGATGTTTTAGAGACGGCTTTGGAAAGGAAAGGTTAGACAGAGGTGTACCTAAAAGTACACCCACATGTCGCCAGTTATGTTTAAGTCCTATGTTATAGGGACGAGCCTATTCCCGTTATCCGGGCACAAATCCAGACTTCGTGGCTGCTACTTATATTCCTGATGGAACAACACAATAAAACTTTGCCCGATTTGGGAGTTGAACCCAGGAGCTGATGCTCAGCAGTCACGCCTGCAACCATTAGACCAACGTGGCAGAGGTGTACTTGTGGTGTATCCACATGACACTGGCTAAGTTTAAGTCCCATATGAATAGGGGGTAAACCATAAACCGGGGTGAAATTGTCGCCTAACGTGGTCAAAGGTTTACCGAGACAGTATGGTTGGTAGCAAAGTGAAGATATCTGGAAACCTAAAGACCACTTACGGTACATTAAGGCGATTCTCCCACTGCACCGCGCTCCGTCGCGTAGCGCGCAAAATTCATTGTACGCCGACACGTGCTGTCGCAAATACAATGAATTTTCTACGCTACGCGACGGAGCGCGGTGCGGTATAGCGGCGGGAGAATCGCCCTAGTGTTTCCAAGTAGGTATAGGTTATTCCAATTTTTACGCAGTTTTCTTTGATTATTTTTGGTTGGTGGCAAAATGCTTGCCTCCTACGGCATGGCACATAAACATAGGTAATAAATTACATTACTCACGAAATGAAGGAATGCCTATCATTCACCTCCGCCTAGCCTTTCGGGACTAACCGGCGTGATATGATGTGCTTGTTTTTTCCTGAGATCTAGAAAAAACAACCAGATCCTTTCGACTGACATACTTTCAATCTAGAATTACACATCTATCGATGAAATATCACAGGAATGACTTACGAAAAAACTCAAATAATATTGATAACAAATAAAAATAAAACTCAGCAACATCGTAGTCTAGTAAATAAATAAATTCTGATAAGAAACCCCTAAGTGCCGAACTGTCAAACATGTAAAAAGTTTTCGATAAAAGTAAGTAAATAATTCTGTAATACTCTTATTTTATTAGTTTATATTGAAGGTTAGACGATCGACTTATGAAATATTTAGTGAATTTTGTGTGATTTTTGTTTTACTTAGTTAATATTTAGATTTTATATTATTATTTCATTAGATTTGATGTAAAAAATATGTCGGATCCGGTCGTTAGTATGGACATAAAATGATTTGGAAAGCGCGCCTGTGTGCAGTGGTGACATCACGCGACCTACTTACCAGTCACAATACAGCGTGCTTCTACAGAGCCCTGATGTCCAGCTTGAGGCGAGGGCGACAGTCAATGTCTGATAGTGGCGGAGTTGAGACGTCTTAGAACTGTACCCTATTAATTGTACCCCGTGTTATTGTGTTAAGTTGTAATCTCAAGTAATTCGTTAGTTTTGCTAGAAACAGTGTATCGCACCTAGTGTGTTTTCATAAATATGATATGGACTGTCAATAAAATAAAGGTGTGTTCATATCAATATCACACGATGTTAGAGCGTTTTTTATCCGACTACGTCAGAATTGAACAATAATTATGTTAAAATATTTACTAGTTTTAAGTAACTTGCTATAACCTAGCAGGGTCATGTGCTCATTGTTTATGTTTAGCCTTTAACTCTATTGTAAATTAAACAATAAATTAATTAAGGGTTAGGCAGAGGTGTACCTAACAGTACACCCACATTTCGTCAGTTATGTTTAAGTCCCATGTAATAGGGGGCGAGCCTATTGCCATCAATCGGGCACAAATTCAAACTCCGCGGCTACTACTGATAAATTCCTAATGAAAAAACCCAATAACAATTTACCCGACCCGGGCATCAAACCCAGGACCTTATGCTCAGCAGTCGCGATAGCGACCACTAGGCCAAGGGGCAGTCATTATTCAAAATGTCCTTACATAAGTATTCAGATAGTTTTCAAAGGCAAATATAACCACGTTCCTACATAAATCCACATCTGTGCATTTCAGCTCATTCACTAGCTCTCGAAATAAGTTACTTTATTTCTAGCGCCGTGCAGACGACCAATGAATTATTTAGTTCAGCTATTTGTGAACAGACTTCGCAGTTAATATTCAGTTGAGAGGATAGTGGTTTTGTAACTATGTATGATCTAATGATTGCGTAAAATGGGAATATGACTTACTGTTTTAGCATTGTGGAACGATCAGGGCACTGGGTAGCAATAAGGAGACGACAAGAGCTAAAAGCAAGTTTTACAATGCCTTAAAGTATATGATTCACTGCAGTAAAAAAAACAGAAAAATATATGATATTCTTCAGGATATATGCTAGTTCGATAGTGTGTTGAAAACATAATACTACCAATTTGATATGATAGAAAAAAATCATAAAGATGTCTCTAAAAATTTCTTTTAACGATTAAATACCATGCTAATATACATGCAATCATTCTGATTATTTGTCAAATTATTGTTCACGCAACATAGTAACGTAATAGTGTATTAATTTTTTAGTCCAATCAATAGATTTTTTGTAAATCGCATATTCTTATCTCTGAGCATACGAGAACAAGATATATCATAGCATGCAAAATAAACGATGCTTAGTTTTGACTTCGATTCCCTTGTTGAGTAGTGTTGTTGGGCTTTCCATCAGGAATTTCACAGCATGTAGAAGCCGGGGTCTTGATTTGTGCACCGAATAATGGCAATAAATTCGCCCTTCTGTTAGCGAAATGTGTGCTTAAAGGCGCAAACCCACCGCCGTGCACGGATAGGCTACGCACGTGTGTTAAGCTTCGTTTTGCAAGAAAAGTATGTGATTGTGTCCACTGCAAACCACGGACACGCTATGCATCACATGACGTCATTAGTACATGCGTGGCTTGCTCGAATAAAGCGCTCACGTAGCTCAACGCTGTCAACGCCATGCACGCTGTGCATGCGGTACACACTATACACGAATATTAACCCACGACTATTGCACAGTGGTTTATAGTTCTGGGTGTGTAGTGTGTACTGCTGCAGTAGAAACGTAGGCCCCCACGGGCACGCAGCTAAAATGCGCCGCGTGCCCGTGCACAGCGTGCAGCGCTTTGGGTTTGCGCCTTTATTCTTTGTGTAGCCCTATGACCTCTGCCTACCCCTTAGTACGTTTTGTCTCGCGTCAAAACATACATTGTCACCACCCTACTTTATGACAGCAATAAAAACAAATGTGACAGCCGGTAACATCATGACAGCATAAACTCATGCATATGCATATTGTGGGGTAGGTAGTAGGGTGTTAATGCAATATGTTTGTAACTTGCATTAATACATCAGTCTCGTGTCAATTCCTGAAAGCCTGTGGCGACAGCTTTGATCAATGGTACAATGATTCCGTCAGTTTAGTGTTGTGTTAAAAAAAAACAAACTATACTCATTAAATGTATTCTTTACATAAAACGATGAAATACAAAATATAAAATATAACGCAATTCTTAACAAAACTCAGAATATCTAGTCTCCTTCATCACCACCCTCTTCCTCTTCATCAAACTCCCCTTCTTCCTCAGCCGTGGCATCCTGGTACTGCTGATATTCCGACACCAGGTCATTCATGTTGCTCTCAGCTTCAGTAAACTCCATTTCATCCATTCCCTCGCCGGTGTACCAATGCAAGAACGCCTTACGTCTGAACATAGCAGTGAACTGCTCAGAAATACGCTTGAATAACTCCTGGATTGCTGTAGAGTTTCCAATGAACGTCGCAGACATCTTCAAACCTCGCGGAGGAATATCGCACACGGCAGTCTTCACGTTATTCGGGATCCACTCCACAAAGTACGATGAATTCTTGTTCTGAATATTCATCATCTGCTCATCCACTTCCTTCATTGACATACGGCCTCTGAAGACAGCCGCCACGGTCAGGTACCTTCCGTGGCGGGGATCACAAGCTGCCATCATATTCTTAGCATCAAACATCTGTTGCGTCAACTCCGGAACAGTCAAGGCTCTGTACTGCTGGCTTCCTCTAGACGTAAGGGGAGCAAATCCTGGGATGAAAAAGTGCAAACGAGGGAACGGGACCATATTCACGGCCAGTTTCCTCAGATCAGCATTCAATTGGCCAGGGAATCTAAGACAAGTGGTGACGCCAGACATAGTTGCAGATACCAGATGGTTCAAATCTCCATAGGTCGGTGTGGTCAACTTCAAAGTACGGAAACAAATGTCGTAAAGAGCCTCGTTGTCGATGCAGTATGATTCATCAGTGTTTTCCACCAACTGATGCACCGACAAGGTTGCATTGTAAGGTTCTACTACAGTATCAGACACTTTGGGTGACGGTACTACGCTAAAGGTATTCATAATACGGTCTGGGTACTCCTCTCGGATTTTTGAGATGAGAAGGGTTCCCAAGCCGGCTCCTGTGCCTCCTCCGAGGGAATGTGTTAGCTGAAAGCCTTGAAGGCAGTCGCAGCCTTCCGCTTCTTTCCTAACTACATCTAGGACTGAGTCGACTAATTCGGCGCCTTCCGTGTAGTGTCCTTTGGCCCAGTTATTTCCTGCGCCTGACTGCCCGAAGACGAAGTTGTCAGGTCGGAATATCTGTCCGAAGGGTCCCGAGCGCACGGAGTCCATGGTGCCGGGCTCCAGGTCGACGAGGATGGCTCGGGGCACGTACTTGCCACCCGTTGCCTCATTGTAGTAAACGTTGATGCGCTCCAGCTGTAGATCTGAGTCTCCGTGGTACGTCCCGGTGGGGTCAATACCGTGCTCGTCGGAGATCACCTCCCAGAACTGAAAGATGGCAGATGTAAATGTCAAATTCAGTGCTCACTAGATTTCAGTTGAGTTTTGCTGAGACTACGTGATTGAAGACAGAGCTAGTAATTTCGATGGTTTTAAATTTTGCACTGAACTTCCGGGACAGAGTCTAGCTCTTCAAGAAATAAAATGCTGTTTGTTTGGTACTTGGCACGAAGTTACGTACAGTATAAAATTACGTCAAATTTCGTACCAAACTAACAGGAGAATTCTGCAAATTTTCTACGTAAAAATATAGAAAAATAATATTCTTACCTTAGCACCGATTTGATTGCCGCATTGGCCAGCCTGTATATGAACTATTTCCCTCATAATTAGTATTAAAACTTAGAACAAAGAGCTTTCAATGCACACCGACCGTTTATTATGAACTATGTGCGAACTACTAGATCGACTTAAAACAAAACGCTGTTCGAAACTGTAGCCGTCAGATTTCAAACTATGATATTTTATTTGAAATTTCATCGTTTATTTTTTCTTTTGGTAGGAAACCTTATTTGTTTGGGTGGAGTATTTTTGCTAAAAGTATGGCTATGAAATAAATAAAACTCTTTTAACGTCGGGATAGTTGGTCAAAGTTGGTCACTCACTGAACATCAGAAGTCCATACTCAAGATTTGCAAGCGAGCAATGGAGCGCAGCATAATAAGTGTTAAGCGGACAGATCGCGTTAGAAACACTACCCTGCGCTCCATTACTCAAGTTGCAGATGTTGGAGAAAAAACAGCCAAGCTGAAGTAGGAGTGGGCTGGCCACGTATCACGAATGCGCCCGGAGAGATGGACAACGATCGTCACACACTGGACGCCTGTCGGAGGAAATCGCCGTCGAGATAGACCGCGGCGAAGGTAGTGTGACGATCTGATCTCGTTTGCGGGGTAAACATGGCCAGATATCGCACAGGTCAGAGAGGTTTGGAAGGAGAAAGGGGAGGCCTTTGCCCAGCAGTGGGACACTCAAAAAGACCAACAAAAAAAAAAATGTCGGGGTAGACCAAATCTAGCAAATAAATGGAATAATCTGTCCGGTAAGTCAACAATGTGTTATCCGAAGATGGTGCAATATTGATTGATTATCAGCATTATTTTTACATAAATATAGCACAAGTTTATAACTGGAAAGCCAAATGCAGTTTGATCTTAGTCAGATTTGACTGCTTGCAGCGATTTCAAATCGCTGTCTAGAAGCTAGAAGATTTGATATTCATTCATTCTAATAGAATTATGTACCTACTCGATCTTATATAACTTCTCTCTCATAAGAATTTTGCATTGGAAATCTGGGCCACGGCCACACTCAGGGGCCACGATTTCGTATGCAGTCAAGACTTCTGAATTACTTGGAATCTGTGTAACAGGAGTCTGTGTTTCATCTCAATTTTGATCCTCATTTATCTGTCTACCCTAACATTATAAAGAGGTAGTTTGTAAGTTTTGATGTAATCTCTGAAACCACTGAGCCGTTACCGAAAATTCTTGCACTAATGCGAAGCAACATTTTCCCCGACGGACGTCAGGTCATGTTAACTTTAAAAGTAAATTATTTTCTTTCAAGTTTTTTGCCTCGCATTTTAGTCAATGGTCTGCATCTGACTGTGAATATGACCAATCTGTACACCAGCCTTTGGCACAATGAACGCAATGATAACGTTGTATGGTGTACATTTTCCATACCTATTACTGTAATCAAATGTAACAGCTCACAATTTTGTTTTATTCTGTCTCCTGCTGATATGGAGGAAAGAGTCAAATATTATGTTTTTCCTAGTCCTCCGGTATTCTTTTTTGATTAATTTCGTTGCGGCATCTAAGACAATTAAATTGTTTCTCTGGGACTTCGTCGAGCTTGATTGTCTCGGCGCTTTTCTGGTGGTCGCTACTGTTGATTCTGGCTTTCAATGGTTTGGGAATAGTATGGCAGGTTTGTCACAATAAAAGGCTTTTTTAAATTAATCCCATCTCTATGTTATTTTCCAACCACGTGAGCGATGCCGCGGACAAAAGCCAGTTTACTATAAAACATTGTATTTGACTTAATGTTCTACACAGTAGAGGGCTAGTTTCTGTTTACGTAATACCTTTTAAGCTACCCTTAGGGTTCGACGGGATGAAAGGGAAACGGGGGTGAATTAATATTTGGCATTGAAATGAAATCCGACCTGAGAGTGGACACAGGTTTTTACGGAAAAAACTACTCAACAAATAGTAAAAGGTTTTTTAATGTAATAGTATTTTATAGATGTAATACAATGCTGCATGGATGTTTTGGCGCCTGACTGATGCACAAGAGGGCGCTGTTGGTGAACAGTTCGTCGTAATCGTAGAACAGTGATGGATCTGTCAACTAATGTGGTGTGCAAAATGTGCTTAGTTTAAGAGATATAAACGAAAAACTGAAAAAGTCAGAAAAAATTCCCCCCCCCCCAAACTTAGCATAAGGTCTTCGAAGTCGAAAACTTGGGATGCCTAGTCTTCCTAGAGTATCCCCAAATAACCTGTTAAAGTTCCATTACCTTCCGAATACTTTCCAGGTAAATGAACTAAATAAAACTATAGAAATAAAGGGTGTATCAAGACCCTTTTCGAAGCCGAAAGGCACTTGTTCTCCCTGTCATTGCGATCATTTTTTTGTTTAACACCATTCCTGGAAACCTTCTAGTTACGGAGATATTGGTGGTCAAAGTTCCAACTTTTTCACAAGTGTTTTTTTAATACGTGTTTTTATGTTAGATATATACTTTAAATACCTCCACGACCCCCGTACTATTCAATCCATCCATCAGTACAATGTTATGAGTGCGTTACATTGAGTCCTACCTGTCTTACCAAGGGGTATCGTATTACCCAGTACTAACTGTGTTGTGGAGGTCAGATAAGCAGTCGCTTCATGTAAAATACTGGTATTCAGCTGCATCCGGTCAGACTGGAAGCCGACCTTAACATAGTTGGGAAAAGGCTAGGCAGATGATGATGACATTGAGTCCTACCGTAAAAAGTGATTTTTCACCCCAAAAATAAGTCGTTTCCCAACAATATTTTTTGCGTAAAGTTACTTAGTTTGATTTACAGAATACTTGGTTGACGGCTTCGTGAAGGGTCCGTTTACACCCTGTATTAGTCAAACCAAACTTTATCAAGAAAATGCTTCACACATAAAACCAGATCATTGTAGGTACATCAAATAACTGATGCACAGGGGAATTTACGGAATAAACCAGATACGTTCAACCTAGCGTCGAATATGCCTCATTTCAACCCTGTTTTAATGAATTTCAACCCGTGTTTGATAAAAGCTATTTTCTGGGTATAAAAGCGTTGTTTATTTATGCATTGATATTGTGTTGTTTTCGATTATTGTATGGGTTATTTCCTCTAAAGTAAATTATTCCTCGACATAATTATTTGAGGAATCGGTAATTAATTTTTATACAATATTAGTTTTAGTATATGCGAAACCTGATACACGTGTCTAGTATTTTTATGTAAAGAATTTTTGTACAAAATTTCAAAACTGTATCATGAAAAATCACAAAGTTATAAGCTTGTTCTGTTACCTAGTTGTCCGCACAAAATCGTGCTCACCACGCAGCGCGCGCCTCCAGCGTCGTCTTGGGCTCATTGATAATAATATTTTTTCAGTACGTACCTAAATTATTGCGATAGGTACTTAAAGTCGCTCGGTGTCCAACTTTTAACTTTTTTAAATATTTTTTGAAAAAATATAACATGGTTTAAAAATTATTGGAATCGATTCAGTTACTTATTCTGAACAAACTGTATTCAGGTTTCGCATATACTAAAAATAATGTTGTAGATGTACTAGCTGTTGCCCACGACTTCGCAAAATTGACCTTCCATACAAACTTTCAACCCTCGTTTTAACCCCTTAAGGGATTAATTTCCAAAAATCCCTTCTTAGTGCACACTTACGTCATTCAAGGAAGGTTTGTGCAAAATTTCATGCTTCTAGACACCGCGGTTTCAGCTGTGCGTTGATCGATCAGTCAGTGAATCAGTCAGCCAGTCAGTTTCTCACTTTATATATATAGATAAATATATTTTAGCGCGTGGTTAAAATTGGAACTAACATCTTGTTTTTCCAATATACAGATAGAAGGGACGACTTATGTGACTACCACAAACGCTTACCACGTAATCAGTAGTATTCCAAATCTCGCCACAAAACAAACAGCTGTTTCCTACAAAACTGCAATACCTACACGGTCAAAATGTATGGAACGGCTGATTTTTATTTAAATAACCGATACAACGCAAGGAAATGAGGACATCCGCAAGAGAACCAAGGTAACCGACGTAGCCCGAAGAATAGACAAACTTAAGTGGCAGTGGGCAGGGCACATTGCTCTCAGAACGGATGGCCGATGGGGCCGAAAAGTTCTGGAGTGGCGACCGCGAACCGGAAGACGCTGCGTTGGAAGGCCTCCCACTAGGTGGATCGATGACCTGGTGAAGGTTGCAGGGATCCGCTGGATGCGAGTCGCACGGGACCGGTCAATGTGGCGACACTTGGGGGAGGCCTACCTATGTCCAGCAGTGGACGATCTCGGCTGAAATGATGAATGAAGAACCGATACAAAAAATTCTAAACTAATACTGTCACTTACGGGATATCTTCCGTGATTGATCGTTATTTTGAGCTCCCGATACGCATGGCGCATCATGACAGTTCATGGCGCTTGCAACAGCGTCGAAATATCGGGAGCTCAAAATAACGAACAATCACGGAAGATATCCCGTAAGTGACAGTATAAGTTTAGTTTTGAACTGTGAAAGTATAAAACAGTGTTTAAAAAGATTTCTGTTGTAAAACGGCTTAACGTGCTTTCCAAGGCAAGCGCGGCTTAACCTGAAGATCGACCCGAGCGGCTGTTATTATTTAGCCACGAGCGCCTCATTACAGGACATTAACAGCTAATAAAAATAAAGTTTTCTCACCACGTTTTTATCTTAACCAAGGAACCCTAATCCACCGACCTGCATTACTTCATAAGTAGCACCAGTTTTTATACGAGGGCGTCATCGTGACCCACTAGCCTCGTTCGCCTTTTAGAAGAACGCGAAAAGATACGGAATTCATACACGTGACGTCACGTACTCGTCACGTAGCCATCACGTAGTCGGTACGTAGTCTTCGCGTGTCCCTTGAGGGTTGAACCGGTTAACTTACTGATATAAATGTATGCAGGAGAGTTTTAAGTTTTATGTAAGGCGTATTGGAAAATACAGACACAGGAAGGAGCTTCGCAAGATGGATAGTCTCATCCCTTGCTGATGTATTCAGGTGGAGAGTTTCAAGTTTTATTTGGAACAGATACAGGTATAATATATGGAGAAAAAGGAAATAAGTGTTATGATAGAAATCACCTTATTTCCATCATCTGCCTAGACTTTTTCCAACTATGTTAGGGTCGGCTTCCAGTCTAACCTGATCCAGCTGAATACCAGTATTTTACATGGAGCGACTGCCTATCTGACCTCCACAACCCAGTTAGTACTAGGTGATACGATACCTTAATAAGACTGGTTGTCAGACTTTTTGGGCCACTGACTACCTGTAACGACTGTCAAAGATCTAAAAATGACAGCCGGGAACAACGGCTTAACGAGCTTTCCGAGGCACGGAGGAAACTTGGTATGTAATGGGTGGTCACCCATCTACAGACCAACCTAGGCAAGCAAGACAACCTAAAGATCGATCCGAGCGGCTGTTATTATTTAGCCATCATCTTTTTTCCAAGGGATACTAATAATTATTGTCCTTTATTTGGCTACTATTGCATACAAGTGCTACTGCGAAAGTCAATCAAACGAGTTTAAATGAAATGGCCTGCATAACTTCCGCCATCTTGGAAACGTGACAATGTAGAACACTTTGTCTCATACAAAACTTGTTTGTATTGATATCAGCTATCGATGAATTTAGGTTTGATGCGTGGCTAACAAATCAAAGTTGTGCTGAAGATGCCATCAGTGAATGGACTTTAACTTTGATAGCTTTTTTACATATGTCGGAAACGTGACAATTTAGAACACTTTGTCTCATACAAAACTTGTTTGTATTGATGCCAGCTATCGATGAATACAGGTTTTATGCGTGGCTGATCAAAACAAAGTTGTGCTGAAGATGCCATCAGTGAATGGACTTTAACTTTGATAGCTTTTTTACATATGTCGGAAACGTGACAATTTAGAACACTTTGTCTCATACAAAACTTGTTTGTATTGATGCCAGCTATCGATGAATACAGGTTTTATGCGTGGCTGATCAAATCAAAGTTGTGCTGAAGATGCCATCAATGGATTTTAACTTTGATAGCTTTTACATATGTCAGAAACGTGTCAATTTAGGACACTTTGTCTCATATAAAACTTGTTTGTATTGATGCCAGCTATCGATTACGTACATATCGATTGGTTATTTTCTTTTCCGTGGCCGTTATTTTTAAAATAAAATAAAATGGCGGAACTTAGGCAGTCCAGCCTTCATACAAAAATCTCCTAATTAACCCCTTTTTGGGTCGTTCGATTGTCGTAGTCGGAGTTTCAGTAAGATAATTATATAAAATACTGTCAAAACACGGCTTAACTATACTCGTAATATCACTTTTTTAGATATGTTGGTGTAAATTTTTCAGTGAATTAGTCGCAGCAGGCGCGGCGTCTCTGAATTGTGTATGAGTGTCCAGGCGTTGAGCCGGCCTTTTGACTTAGCCGACGACGAGATATGTTTATAGAGTGGTTAGTACCGCCCTTAGGTATGTAAGGTAAAATAATTTACAAGTAGATAAAATGACTCTGGTGACCGAGGAGTTCTGTACTTCTTCTACTTAGAGTGAGGAAGGCAAAAAAAAATCAAATGGGCTTAACCCAAAATTCAGCCACCCGAATCCCGCTCACTGATGTAACCATAAGGTTTTAGGCGTATGAGAACAGGGTGTAAAGTTCTTCATCCCCTGTAGGAAAGGGAGGAACCTCGAACTAGATGGGTGTGGTGTCTGGTGGGCTACTAACCAACAGTTGTCGCGGATTTTAACTGCGCGATGTTAGTTCATCATCTGTGTCATAGATGGCGCTGTAGTACTTTCTGTCCTAAGTTGCTGTAGTACTTTTTGTAGTGTCGCTACAAGACCTTCAAGTCCGAAGATGTCAGGACATGCGGCGCAAGATAGAAGGTGGGCCATTGTCTGTAAAGAGATCTGAGTCGTCCGTGATCCCCCAATTGACATGTGATGCGGAGTAATGAGGACGATGTCGTCAGAAAAGTGTCGATGGCAAACGAAATTGAGTCTTCGCTAGGAGTTAGGTGCCTGTAGTACCATCCATCAGTCGCTGTTATGAGCAAACTACAGGAATTTTAGTGACAACAGAACCAAGAGAAAAAAAATAGTGTGTGACAGATTTGAATTGTTAGATTTGTATAAAAATGTTTGCGTTACTGTTCCGTTTGAATAGTATTGTGTCACTCATATTTAAAATTGAGAGAGAGATTGACAGAAAGAATTAAAAGGTTCAAAGTTCTGTTATTTGTCTAATTTATACACGGTACAGACTATAAATTCAGATGCTTTACAAAGATCGAAAAGCGCGCGTCAGTATTGTACGGGGCAACTGAGGCTCGCTGCGCTTGCAATTCCAAACGAATACACAATTTATGAGTCAGGCGTTCCTCTACACATCTATCGTTACATAAGGGTTGACTATTCATGTGTGACGTCATCATAGATAACTATGGACTACCCACACTCTCTTTTAGTGTGGGCACTTTTTCGCGTAACCTCAGCACAGGCACATCTAACTATTGGTATCTTTGTCACAACAACTTAATTGCCATACTCAAGAGATAAAAATATTTTCTCATGAAAGCTAAGAGATAGGAAGTCAAAACCTTGCAATTTCGGTTTGGCAGTATAATTGTTACTGTAACTTGGACTAACGAGCAAACTCTATGTTTGTAGGACTTTGAAACCCTTCAAAGTGTTCAAAGTTTTGCTGGTAGCAGAATTAAGTCCGACCCATATTATTTTAATAAGGTTTTTCAGCGTAGTTTGCATCTTGGTCTTCTTGTTGCCGTATCGATGTTACTTCCATATTACACAGTTTGGCCAGGTGTATTGCAGCGGTAGAGGCGCTATTCAGGTCGTCAAGAGTGCAGGTAATCGGACACCTGGGACACTCCAGCAGGTGGGGCAGTGGACCGCCGCACTCGCACTCGGTGTTGGAGCAACCAATAATACCCCATTTTGCTAGATTATGTTTGCAGCGGCCTACTTGGTTACGCAATCGATTCAGAGCTTTCCAAATAAGCCAAATATTTTACATAAGCGTAATCAATTAGATTGCTATGTTTCCACTGCTGGGGCACAGGCATCCTCTCTATGAGAGGGAGTGCGTCGTAATCCACCACGCTGGCCTAGTGCGGGCTGATAGATGTCACATGTCTTCGAAGTTTTGGTTCTAGGTAATTTCGGTATTCTTACAATACTTTCCATCACTTTACTTGTTTTTATGAGCACAACTTAATATCACGCCTTGTAATCCCCAAAGAATTAGGCAGAGGTGTACCTAACAAGTACACCCATTTCGCCAGTTATGTTTAAAAGTCGAGCCTTATGCCGTCAACCGGGCACAAATCCAGACTCCGTCCGTGGTTGCTACTGAAGAATGCCTGTTAGAAAAACCCAGTAACACCTTGCCCGAGCCGAGAATCGAACCCAGGACCTCATGCTCAGCAGTCGCCTAAACCAACGAGGCAGTTGAGTTTTTCAGAGCAGTGGTGATCAAAGAAATACTCGTCATATTTATTTATTCAGATTACTAAAATGAAATCATACCGATATATTTGCTCCAGCGAAAAATTCAGATATTGCCAAAGTATGACACTCTTTCACCGTCGTCAAGCAAAAATTCCC
Source organism: Noctua fimbriata (assembly GCA_905163415.1). Taxonomy (NCBI): domain Eukaryota; kingdom Metazoa; phylum Arthropoda; class Insecta; order Lepidoptera; family Noctuidae; genus Noctua; species Noctua fimbriata. Next base: position 7,228,881 of record LR990946.1, read on the forward strand.
GAAAACGCACGAACAAATACGAAGTACAAATGGATACATTTTAAAATAAAGCAATTAACACCTCCATACATGTCCTCAATTACTCGAGTGGGCAATTTCAGGAGGCTGAAAGTCAGCGAGAGGTTCGCGCAAAACCAGTCACCTGATGTGTAAATGATGTGTCCTAATAGCCTCTCCCTCACACTCACCATCTCAGATACATCCATCCCGTTCTCACACGCTCCATGACCTTTTACACGGGGTGAGTTATAATGAATTATACAGGTGTTACAGAGAATCCTTTCGTTCAAAAAGCAAGTTTTAATGATCCTACTAGGAATTTGATATTAACTCTTTGGTTTTGAATGTTTTCCTAATTCGTTATGAGACCGCCTTTGTAAAATTGTAGAAGTTATTTCAACATTTCATTTTGACATTTATAACGTTATATGTTATAACTTGTGTTAATTAGATCCTAGTTTACGAGTTCGTTAATTTGTGGGATAAAAACTATATGGCGAGGTAATCCGTCAATTTAACTGTGTTTTTATGGTGTTTTAGTATCTTCCACGTTTAACTTCTTCGTTTTATGAAGGTCACCTCATGGCCATGACATTATGGTGACCTTACACCTTTTTTGACAGCCGTTACAGGTAGTCAAGCCCGAAAATCTGACAACCAGTCTTACCAATGGGTATCGTATTACCCAGTAAAAACTGGTTTGTGGAGGTCACATAGACAGTGGCCCTATATAAAATAATGGTATTCAGCTGCATCCTTTTAGACTGGAAGCCGAGCCCCATATGGTTGGGAGAAGGCTAGGCAGATGATGATGAATGGTGAACCTTGATTGAATCTTTGAAAAAATTCACAATAGACGTGTTATTTTGTACCAAGACGATTCAGCATTGCTGCATAAAGGCTTTCTTACAACAGTATTGATTCATTTTACGTATGGATTCTCCCTAATTGCATTGAATTTAGTGTTTTGTTTTGAATAAGCGGCTTATAATGTCCAACTGCGCGGGCGTAATTTAAGAGATGGCCAATCTGACACCTTCAATAAAATTAGCAATGTGTTTCATTCAATTATTCTGTATACAGGGTGGAAGGGACACCGACGGTTACCATGCATTCAGTACATCAATCTGAACCTAGGGACATAGAAATTTTTAATCAGTAAAAAAAATGGTATTACTTACTAACGTGAGATATCTACAATATACGGTCAAAATGTATTTATTTTTTTTACCTTTGTATAGATTCTTTTTTATCGATTGTTTGTGAATGTGTGAACAATGTAGGCTTTGTAGATTCCCAGCTGCTTGTTAACTTTTTATTTTGTTCTATATTTTTTGTGTAGTAAGCAACGACTTATTGTCGGGCCTACGTTGTCCCCCCATACTTAAGTACAAATGCTGTATCCATGATAATATTGTAACACCAAATGATTTGAAAAGAGTAACCATGCAGTTTCTTGCCGGTTCTTCTCCATAGGAAGCGACCAACCCAAACCGTGCACCTTTTTGTCGACGTTTTATAAGTGCCCATCTAGGCCTATGTGAAATAAAATATTTTGATTTTGATTTTATAGAAAAGCTGTTTTTTTTTCTTATGACCGATGTAAAAATTCTATGGCAGGGTTCAGAATGATGTACTGAATAAATGGTGTCCCTTCGACTCAGTATTACAATAACATTATGGTACTCAGCGTCATAAGATCATGTCCTACTCCACTTAGCTACCACTTAACACGTTGATATGCTGCTCTATCAAGACTGCTACCACAATTAGATCCTCAAAATACCTACTGCTGAACTTCAGGTATACAAGATTTTATATCTCCTGACTTTAAGGGGATTACGTTGTGTTACGTAGGATTAAATTTATCGCTTGCTAAAAGTGGTGAGGAAAATGTAAAGTGCAGGGCAACGTTAATATTAAATTCTAAGCATGTGTGCTGTTAATATAGGTAGTATGAGCAGGTTTGTAGGTGGTTAGGGAGTGCATTGTGAGGAAATGAGAGTTTAAATGTTTGCTGTCGAATGGGGGAGTTAATCCTCTTTTTGAGAGCCCGTTTAATTTCATTGGTTGTGAAATTTCAGGAGCTCGTGGCTAAATAATAACAGCCGCTCGGGTCGATCTTCAGGTTAAGCCGTGCTTGGCTAAGTTGGTCCGTGGACGGCTGACCACCCATTATGTGTCGAGTTTCTTCTGTGCCTCGGAAAGCACGTTAGCCGTTGGCCCCGGCTATCATTTGTAGATCTTTGACAGTCGTTAAATAGTCAATGGCCCAAAAATTCTACAACCAGTTCTAACTGCGTTGTGAAGATCAGCTGATAGGCAGTAGCTCCATGTAAAATACTGGTATTCATCTGCATCTGGTTAGACTGGAAGCTGACCTCAATATAGTTGGGAAAAGGCAGGTAGATGATGACGGTTGTGAATTTTTTTTTAGCTGATTATGTTTGGTTGTAGTTGTTTTAGGTTACCTATCACAATGGCTTTTGTGTAGATTTCAGAAACGACGTGTTCTTGGATCGATTAATTCAATCATTGTAGATTATTGTTTTATTATTATGAGCCTGATGTATCCCACTATAAGGCAAAGGCCTCCCTTCCCTCTTTCCATTTTTCTGTCTTTGGGCATTTGGACCCAATCCTTTCGGTAAGAGTCCATCTCCTTCTGGGCCTACCGCTTCGCCAGGTTCTGTTATTCGGAACTCAATCTGTTGCCAGTTTGGACCAATTTTTGAGACATGCGGCAGATGTGGTTTGCCCAGTTCCATTTTAATTTGTCGGCTGTGTTGCAAACGTCTGTGTTTTGGGTCTTGGATCGAAGTATACTGTTTCTTATACGGTAGATTATGGCGTTACTTAATTCTTTGACAGATCAGCTATTGCCTTTCGAAGATGGAGACAATCTGTTAGAAACCAGTCCGCAGCAGTGGCCGCTCGTGGGATCGATCCTCGCTCTTTCACACATTGGTTCTGGTCCATCACCATTTCTACGGGTATTTTAGATGTTTGATTAAAGTATATTTACAACAAATCTGTTGAAAAAGAAAATTCGCAAAAAAAAGAAAATTCATTCAGAACACCTTTGAAAAATGCCTACCATCAACCACAAAGAGTATACAGCATACCAACCTTCATAAACACCATTCACCGTACTGCCACGTGGATTACCAAATGATGCACTCAAATTAACGTTTGTGTGAGGGGGTAGGCTGCGAGGGGGGTACCTGATTGTGCCAAGGGTTATCTGATCAATCCTGCTAATGCGTTTCATACAGGTATGCTGTGTGAGGACGTGTATGGTGCGAGGACTTTCATTTCTGTTACATTTTGGTGGGCTGTTGAATTATGTCGAACATGTTTTATTTATTCATTAGACATAATATAACAACACGCCTGTAATCCCCGAAGGGTGAGGCAGAGGTGTACCTAGACCCACATTTAGGTGGCGAGCCGAGGCATTGCCATCAACCGGGCACGACTCCGTGGCTGCTCTTGAGAAATTCTTGATGAAAAAACGCAATAACTCTTTCCCCGACCCGGGAATCGAACCTAGGACCTCATGCTCAGCAGGCGTGCTAGCGACCACTGCACCAACGAGGCAGTCTAAAACAAAAATCCATTCAATTCATCCTAATGAGTTGTAATTGCTGTTAATAGTAATAAACGCCATAAAAGTTAAAACTCGGAAACGTTAACCCTCAAATGCTTAGGCCTATAGGCGTGTGCGTCAAAGCACATAACCCTTGACACGCCAACGTGACATTAGGGTTATCAGCCCCCATCGGATCAGGAACAAGCAATAATTACGATTATCAATCAAATTGTACTTGTAAGTGTAATATTTTGATTTATTAGTATGGGGAATGTATTTGGTGTGGTGTGTGCGTTTTAACAAATAGGATATTTTATATTGGGGTGGTGCTGTTTTTATTGAGGTTGAGGGTTCGAAACTTTCTGTCATATAATTTGAACTTGACAGCTCCCTTTGGTTTAGTAATGGTTGAGTTGTCGTATGTACGAATAATTATAATAATCTTCCATTTCCATCAAACTTAGCTTATGTTTACAATTTTACAATCACGTGTATGTTCATAACGCGTAACATCATCATCTGCCTAGATTTTTCCCAACTGTGTTGGGGTCGGCTTCCAGTCTAACCGGATGCAGCTGAATAGCAGTATTTTACATAAAGAGACTGCCTATCTGACCTCCACAACCCAGTTCGTACGGGGTAATACAATACTTCTTGGTAAGACTGGGACTACCTGTAACGACTATCAAAGATCTACAAATGGAAGCCGTGACCAAAGGCTTAACGTGCTTTCCGAGGCACGGAGGAAACTCGGTATGTAATGGGCGGTCACCCATCCACGGACAAACCTAGGCAAGCGCGGCTTAACGTTAAGATCGACCCGAGCTTCTGTTATTATTTAGCCATGAGCCTCAACGCGCAGCAAAGAAAAATATTTATTTTGATATTAACTTATTGGCCAGTTTTATGACAAACAAATTAAACAGCTACCCTCCGTACTAGTTCTTTTTGAAACTTTGCCCCACGCTATGAATTTCTCCTGTATCGTGGGTGCGTTTACAAACATTTAAACTCACGTACACAAACAGACAGACCTGGAACAATTACCTGTAGGTCATACAAATGTTTATTCCGTGCAGGAATCGAACCCGCGACACGTATCGCCGCAGCTAGTCGCTCAGCCACTGCGCCAAACGTGCCGTCAGTAATTATAAACTGTACGACGGCAAAGTACGTAATGCCCTGTCACCTATGCATTGCCAAATATATTAGAACTTTTCATCATCGATAATCTAAGATGAAGAGTTGTGGTAAGCACAACTGCTGACAGTGGGGTTCCTAAGTTACCTGTGTATGTTACCTTTGCTTATCGCTTATTGAAATAAAGGCGTGATATTGCACTGTGTTTTGTACAAAGACATGATTATGTCCCAGTTGTGGTAACATTATAAGCTAATGTTGGTTTATGCCTCGTTGACAGGATACATCGTACAATACAATTAGTTTGTCAGACTACACGTCGCACGATCGCAGACGACGTGTCGCCAGACCGCAGATCAGTAGTGCCACCGACGCTGGAGCGACAACACGTTGAATATTTCTCAAAAAATGCGTTTTTCAGATTCCGAGGAAGAAAAACTGATACACCAGGTGGCCCAAACGCTAAATCCTCGATCGCTCAGGTCAGACATCTTGTCTCACGGAACATTCAGAACTAACTAGAATACGGCACTGCCATCTGCTGCAGCCATCTGCAGTTAAGTTCGGAATCATGACTGTAACGACATGACTCTGCGACGTGTCGCTGCGACATGTCGCAACGTTACGTCGTCTACTGCTGCTGTCTGCAGTCGGCTACGTTCTCGTACCTTTATTGTGGTGTTGCCCCACAAAAGATGGGACACTTGATATCGTGTCCTGTCTGTCCTGTTGTTTGCTCATCACAGGAGCTGATGGACGCTACTGAAAGTGCCAAACACGTCGCCAAATTTGGGCTGACTCAATATGAATTGTCATCGATACGCTAAGAAGAAGATTTCCTACTATCAACCACTCTTTTATTTCAATAGTTTTACTGTCCCGATTCGATTCTCATAAAAAATCAAATCATCCAACGATCGAATGATATTTCAGCTCGGTTTAGCGCTTTAGCCAATAAACCCAGTCTAAAGTTAACACATCCAATTTGTCCATAATCCCAAACCACTGAGAAATAAAATAGCAATAATATCGTTTTATTGCAATGAAATTACTTACAGGAACTTTATTTGAGGGCGAACCGCAAAACAATGCGGTTTGCTGTACGGTATAGAATGAATGAATGTGAACGAACCGAACGAACGGTAACCGATGAACCGATTACTGAAGACTTGGTTCTATTTGCGAACTGATTGCTGAAGTTATGATTTTATTGCGGTTTGTTTGATTTGGTTCAATACTTTAGGTACCTACTGCAGGTAGGTTAGGTTACACTTTTCAATCAATCAATTCATTTATTTCAGACACAACGATCCACAGTTTTGTTAGTAGGTAGAGTCACGAGCACCAATATGTATACACTTTCCTAAATATAAAAGATATTTTCGCGAGAAATAACGGTTGTAACTTGGAGATTTTTTCCTTTTCAAAGAAATATATGAGTTCCAGAATACTATGTTCGTAACAACATGAAATTTTAATCAGAGCAGTAGGAGAACAACACTTTAAAACATGTAAAGAGTGTTAACATATTGGTACTCCTGACTGTACATGTACACTATTAAATGAATAAAATACTTATTCATGTCTAATAATATGTAAAATGTCCACAATCAAAAAGTAAAATAAAAATAAGTTAAATTAAATAAACGACTACGATTTAATACTATTTGATATATTTAGATTTATGATTTTTTTAACGATCTTTGATTTGGTGATCAACTCCGACCTGAAAGATGGACCTGTAGCACCAATATACCTGACCAGACTCAACAGAAACATCTCATTATTTGTCATTTGTGACTTATAAATCACCTTCTAGGCACCCAGATTAATTGGATGTAAAAATCAATTTGATATTGGACCGATACGTATTTTAATAGACCATTCATCAAATCACATTCCTTCATTTTAATTTTTTGTTTTGAGACAATGTGTAATTGTGTAGATAACCTTTAAAATTTACCAAGCATGTTAAATATAAATTCACATAAATTTTGTACAAACTCATAACTAAACACCGCTTCCTGACTGGATAGATAAATTTTGGTGCATTTTATAGTTTGCGGAATCTAGTCTAGAATAGAATTTCAACTGTGAGTCGGCTTGTGGTGTGAGTTATGAGAAATTGGTGTGCTAAGATTAATGATACTTCATGGCAATGCAAATAATAGCAGCCAGAATGTCTCGGCCTTAGGTTTTGTAGGTAATGGAACGGCTTTGAATGAATTACAGGGTGTAAACGGACTCTACACGAAGCCGTCATTATGTGCATCAAACTAAGTAACTTTACGCAAAAAATATTGCTTGGATCTGACTTTTTTTTTGGGGTGAAATATCACGTTTTACGGTAGGACTCAATGTAACGCACTCAAAACATTGTGCTGATGGATGGATTGAATAGTACGGGGGTCGTGGAGGCGCATAACGTAAAAAAAAACTTGTGAAAAAGTTGGAACTTTGACTCCCAATATCTCCGTAAATAGAAGGTTGCCAGGTAGAGTCTAGAACAAAAAAATATCGCAATGACGGGGATAACAAGTGCCTTTCGGCTTCGTTAAGGGTCTTGTTACACCCTTTATAAAAATGATCAAAAATAATTAAAGTGGTCCTACTTAATTTTTTCAGTCTAACCTTTATCTTACACATCACATTTATTAGCAAGCAGTACCTCCACGGCCTCTATGACCGGGTGAAAAACACCGAAATACGGAGACGAACCAGACTTATGGACATTGCAAAAGCGATAGCAAAAAGAAAGTGGAAGTGGGCTGGCCATATATGCCGTAGACTGTCTGGAAGCTGGGGGAAGAAAGTGCTGGAGTGGAGGCCATGGACAGGACGGAGGAATGTGGGATGACAACCGACTAGGTGGACAGATGATCTCATTGACAAAACCACCAAAGTGGAGAGATTTGGAAGAGACCTACACTCAGCATTGGGTGGCCAAAGGTTGAAGAAGAAGAACGTATCCAACTTATCTAATTTTTTTTTTTTTATGGTATATTATACGGAGTAGAAGGGAGTGTCAGACTTCTACTGACTAAAACCCATCCATGTTCCTTCTTTGCCCTTTGTGTTCCAGGGCCGCGGTATCTCTTTCGAGCAGTCCCGCATCCCTCGATCAGCCCGCAGCCCGAACAGTCCCGCAGCCCGAACAGTCCCGCAGCCTAATCAAAGCCTTTTCAGTAACCGTTATTTATGACAAACAATTATTATTGGCTGGATCGATTAGTGGTTACAGTGTGATCGTTCTAAATGAGTTAGAATGGCGTCCACCATTTTAATTGATGCATACATGCGAATTTTTACAACGTAATTACTAGGGCTCAAGGTTTTTCTCTGTTAAAGAGAAAGGGTCATGATTCACAAACGAGACACGAGACCTGTGTGGTTTGGTACGTCATGAACAGTACCAATTCAAGAGAAGGAGAAGCATTGTCAACTAAATCTAAGTACATCAAAGTTTATCGGAACTTACTCAAATACAATCCCGCAACTTCTCACAACTTGGACCACACAAACAGTGGTCCAGCTTACAGCACGGAGGTTTCAAGCCAAATTGCAGCGTCTATACACTTAGGCACCGAACTGAGCGACCTAGTTGCAGATATTTTAGGTATCCTAGCAACCGAGTCTTACGTCAGGAGCAGGGAAGGGTCTCCCATCTTGTTGTTAAGTAGTTACTGAACTATCTACTTAGTGGTGGGCTAGTTTATGCTGGTTTTGAAGTTTTTTGAGGGAGATAAGATGGTAGGTTTTAGTCGATTTATCTGTGTGGTCGATGTGTGTCCCACTTTTCTTTATTCTAACTTAAATTAAAATTTAATATTCAAAACGGAATTGTCCCGGAAGGTACGTCCATGCTGATTAAAACCGAATTAGTACAGAAGAATCGATATCATTTTTACTCGATTGTGAATAAGAGGGTTATTTTTTAAGTATTGAAAAGCTAGAGTTACATCAGACAAGGCTTGATCTGGACAAAGGCAGTTATACTATCGAACTGTTGAAAATATTTTTTGTCTATTATTTATTTAAAATCTAAAATAAAAATTCAAAATGTCATGGCCTAATTCGAAAAATCCATAGCCAATTATTGACAAAATAGACCCCTTCATCCCAGATTAATTACTAGCATTATTTAATCATCCTATGCTTAACCTGTTTATGTACAACCAGTGCATTGGTACTAATTACAGCCTTCTCTGATTAGGTCATTCATTAGGGATTATAGCCTGATTCGGTTCATGACATTCAGAATTGCCTAATTGATTACGGTAATGGATTTACATGATTATTTAGTTTAATGGACAGTATGATAATGGCTTTTGAATAGCACTATTTGCCCCAAACTTTGCTGAAAAAGTGCCTACTTGCCTACTATACATATATGACAAAAACTCTGTACTTAAGTACTTAACGTAACTCAACTTCATAATTTGTCAAAGACCAAGTTAGAAACGACCAAGAATAATAATATTCATTTTATATTGTTCACTATCCAAAACTTTGTTTACTGCCATCTATTATCTATTGCGCACAACTTATTTACCAACCTCGTTAACAGATGGCGTTGTGCTCATTGTGAAACAAACATACATTTCAAATTCGTTACAATACGAGGGCAGGTTCAATTCAAATATTTACCAAGAATAGCAGGATTTACATCGAGAAGGGCGGGGGAAGGCCAGGTGATTGTGGACTGTTTGCTTATCGTTCAGGGTTCACTGCCTTTTGTCTGATTTGGGGGAAGAATGGGGGAAGGAGGGGTGGGAAAAATCGAGTTTCTAATGTAGAGGGTTCGGAAATCGTAAGATAATTCCGGGGTATAATTTTGAACCGATTTGGGGGTTTGTTTTACTTCGTCGGGCCCTCGAGGGGGTTGGGTATTTTTGAATGTTTTATTGGATATTGCGATTGTATTAGAAGTAGATAATTTGATCAATATAACAGTTATATTGTTTCTCTAGTTTTATATGATATTAAAGAAAAAAACATAAAAAAGAAACATTTCATCCTAACAAAGAATAAATAAAAAAACAATCTACCTCTAAAAAATCTCAGAAAACTATATTTGAAAACCACAGTTCTTTCAGCATTTTGAAACATCAAACAAAAACCCACACGTTTCAAAAATAAATTAAGTAGACCAAATGAAACTGCTTGAGCTGGTACTAAAATTAAGCCAGGACCTAACCTACCGCATGGACCATAAAACCACCTCTAGAAACACAGACAGTTAACTAAAAATAAATTCAGTCCAGACAAGTCTAGATAATTGTATTGTTCCTGTTCCAGACTTCTAGGTTCCGTATCTATTGCCTAGATTCCTATTTTTCTCCGGATTAAATTCGTTGCAGCCCGAAATAGCTCCGTTTTCGCTGGATGTAAGTTACGTTCTAAAAAGATATATTAAGTTTTTTTGTGGTTGAATTTAGATTGTGTTGGCGAATAGTGTTGGAAAAAGTTCTTTTTTAGTCGATAGATATTTATGCTTTTGATAAGACCAGAAAAAAGGCGATTTTCGAACTCTTGGATGGAAGATTTTAAACTATCAATTTTTTTTTCTTTCTTTTTTACCTTTTTTTATTTTTTTTTTTTTATCCGTGATCATGGTACTTGCAACAGCTCCGAAATATCGGGAACTCAACAAAAACAGTAAACATAGTAAATATCCCGTTTCTAGGCTAAATAATAATCTTGGATGGAATATATGTGCCATAAGAAGTGGTTCGGTTCTCGTCTGAATTTCGTCGTGATAAAACATTTATCAACAAGTCAGAAACGAAGACTTTTTGCGTCTATACTATCACTGTTTATCGTTAAGCCGTCGGTCCCGGCATTTGTAGATCTTTGACAATCGTTACTGGTAGTCAGTGGCCCGAAAGTTTGACAACCAGTCTTACTAGTATCGTATTACCCAGTACTAACTGGATTGTGGAGGTCAGTTAGGCAGTCGCTCTATGTAAAATACTGTTATTCAGCCGGTCGCTCGTCTGAATTTCGTCGTGATAATCAAAAAGACAGAAACAGACTTTCTTTGAGTTCATTCTATCACTGCAGAGGATAACAAAGAGGTGACTTGAGAATCTCTTGAAATACGTTTTTAAAGCTATGAGTAATAGGGTGGGAAGTCCCGTATCCCTGTGTAGAAAAGGAAGGATCCTTCGACTAGGTCGTGACCTGGTTGGCTACTAGAAGATGTATTATATAATCTGTAGAACTCTGATCTTTGTCAGATCGCCAGTGTAGTTCCTAAGTGGCGGTATTGATGGAGATAATCAAATTTAATAACCGCACCACTGACCAGCCAACTAATAAACAAACCAAAATTATTCCTTTCACAACACATACCAAACAAACACATGCAAATTTAAGCTGCAGCTCGACAACACCAATACAAGCTATTGCCACTATTATTTCAGCCATCAGAACATCGGCGACAGAATAACTAGTTACCAATATCTGGTTATAGGAATCTACTAGGCTTCGGCCGATTTCTGGCCGAAAGCCGGAGCCGATTAATCGGTTATAGTTACATACTTCTGCCGAAGCCCAAGGTTTGATTGCCCTAAGAAATTCAGTTCAAGATTGGCTATAATTTAATAATATGATAATGTTATTCTTTTAATTTGCCTATGTTGTCCCACTGCTGGGCAAAAGCCTGACCATAGCTTTCCACTCTTCTTTACGTGCGGTTTTCTTCGGCCAATCTCTCAAAACCCCCTCAAAGTCTATACGACGGCGTAATCTAGGCCTCGGTGACGACGGCCGTCTTCTGTCACCCGCTGCGTGACAACTCTGGCTCATCAGTCCTAGTGTATTCTATTTTATATCAAAAGTATATCATCATCTGCATCATCTGCTTAGCCTTTTCCCAACTATGTTGGGGTCGGCTTCCAGTCTAACCGGATGCAACTGAATACCAGTATTTTACATGGAGCGACTGCCTATCTGACCTCCACAACCCAGCTAATACTGGGTAATACGATACCCCTTGGAAAGACTGGTTGTCAGACTTTTCAGGCCACTGACTACCTAACGACTGTCAAAGATCTACAAATGACACCCGGGACCAAAGGCTTAACGTGCTTTCCGAGGCACGGAGGAAACTCGGTAAGTAATGGGTGGTCACCCATCCACAGACCAACCTAGGCAAGCACGGCTTAACCTAAAGATCGACCCGAGCGGCTGTTATTATTTAGCTACGAGCTCCTCTTATATCAAAAGTATATGTTGACTTTATATACAACTTAGCGAGATGATTAAAATTACTTTGCAACTTGTAAAATAAAAAACTTCGAAATCTGTGACCCTGTTCTCAGCGCGTCGCCTTATCCATCGCGCATACGTTATACTTCGTTCAATTTCAGTACATGCTGGAAGACTTACTGAAGTCTTTTCTTCTCTTCGGTCAAAACTTCGGTCTGTTTAGGCCGAAGCCGAAGGTGTAGGTGTTTTTTTTGCTGAAGGTCGCCGAAGCCGAAGCTTCAGTCAGACACTAGTATCTACACATTCAACATTGTACAATGCAAATCCAGCGCTCGTCCGGACTACTAATGAGCTGTACATAACTACAACTGATTGCTATCACGATCAAATTGAACGCTGAAGTCCGAAGTTATAATTGGCTAAATCGACGGGATTTTTTAGCGAGAGTAAAAGGAAAAGAACTGGGATTATCTTCACACGTTATGCAATGTTGCAGTTTGGAATAGAAGCGGTTCTCCAAGAATTTAACTTTCTAAACGAGCAGGCTACCTAATGCTAAACTATGCTGACTTTTCCGTGAGGATATCAACTGAAGATTCTATCTCTATCTACATACCATAACATCACGCCTGTAATGCCCGAAAGGTTAGGTAGAGATGTACCTATTAGTACACTCATATTTCGCCAGTTATATATGTTTAAGGTCCCCGTGTAGCTTTGTAATTGAGGTGGTAGGTGCTGATGAGGTGCTGGTAAAATTCGCGTCTGTATTGGACCAGTGTCGCATATGGCAGGGAAGTGTTGCCACAGTTTACATAATAATTTACATTGTAATGTTGGTGTTGCAATATTATTAATTTCAATCTCCAACACTCCCATGAAATAGGAGGCGAGCCTATAGCCATCAACCGTGCACAGATCCATACTCCGTGGCTGCTACTGAGAAATTCCTGATGGAAAACACAATATCACTTTGCTCGACCCGGGAATCGAACCCAGGACCTCATGCTCAGCAATCGCAGTTGCGACCACGAGACCAACGAGGCAGTCAATCCCTATCTAGGATAGACAAAATCTTCTGGTGACCCTTATCCTAATTTCTAGTACATGTAGGTCATATCATTAAACCATTACCTCTTTTTATGCATTGCTTGGATGTCGACTTTCAGTTTCAACCAAAGAAGCTGAATATTAGTTTCAGAAAATAATATTCTACTTTGAAATCGAAATAATCAATCGAAAGAAAGAGATAGGTTTTAGTCGAACTACTATTACACATAATTTTAGAAATAACAGCAATACTGAGATACAAAATATAGAAAGAGTAGTTGTTAGAACTCTAATGGCCATGAGATCAACAAGAGTTACGCAACATTACTTTAAGAATTTTAATTTTTTGCAAATTCAATCTGATATGAGTCGTACCCTAGTTTTATTTATTTATTTCGTTTAACATGTACTCCACAGCATTAAAGGACAATGGTAACAAAGGTCACCCATCTACGATTAGCAAACGCCGCTTAACCTAATACATCTATACACGTGATTCGTCCCCGACAGAAAACTTACACCGGTATAATTTGTAGCTTACAATAATTATCCACCCTGAACTAGCATTAGGTAATTAAGAGAGTCGGTAAGCGGCTGTAATGCCCGTGTTCCCTCCCTGGAGGCCGGGATTCACGGGGACATGTCCCGGGCGGGTATAACATCGTTTAACAGACACTTGGGCTATGGAAAGTTTGGTAACCGGTTCGGACAAATTATCAACGATTTTCTGGAACACAATTCAAGTGGAGTGATTGGCTGTTGATAGTTCAATTAGCAGAAGAGCTCGTTGCTAAATAATAACAACCGCACGGGTCCATCTTCAATGTTAAGTCAGTGCCAAAGACCGGTCCGTGGATAGGTTACCATTCATTACATACCGAGTTTCCTCCGTGCCTCGGAAAGCACGTTAAGCAGGTCGCGGCTGTCATTTTGTTGATCTTTGACAGCCGTTACAGGTAAGACCTCTGACTTGGCTTTACATGCGGCCGATAAATATGTCTCTGTATAGTTTCCTTGGAGAGCAGCGGTGTCCCAATGGGAGCGGCTCCGACTTACGAACAGTAAGTCGTGGGTTCGAACCCAGGCAGGCGCATTTCTTTGTGTAATTTATTTCATCACCACTGCTCTCAAAAACGGTGAATGAAAACATCGTGAGGAAACCGGCATGTCCTAAAACCAAAAATTCGAAGACATGTGACACCTGCCACCTGCATATAATGTTCCCACATTATATGCTGATTATGCTATGTTTGTTTCTTTACGATGTTTTCCTTCACCGTTTTGAGAGCAGTGGTGATGAAATAAATTACACAAAGTAATGCGCCTGCCTGGGTTCGAACCCACGACTTACTACTCGTAAGTTGGGACCGCCACCACTGGGCCACCGCTGCTCTCAAGGATTATTAAATATGTATTAGTTTATTATTGTTTAAGATTATCTTCTGTACATCTACCAACCCGCACTGGGCCCGCGTGGTGGATTATAACCCATTCCCTCTCATAGAGAGGAGGCCTGTGTCCCAGCAGTGGGAACGTTATAGGCTGACTATGCAATCCTTATTAAAACTATGACTATACACCTAATGTTGACGGCCTCGTGTTTCGCTGCGTGGTGTCGCGTAACCGTCGATTTACGAAACGATAGGAACTATCCCCATAGCCATCAATGCAAGAGTGTACGAGCGTCTTCATCCATCGCCTTATCCACTAAGCTATGGACCATATAAAGAGCACACCTTTCTTGCAATACAAAAAAGTTCAACTTATTTATTAAATGAAAAACCAGAAGAACGAAACCAATAAAATTTAAATTAAAACCATGGTAAATTAAAATTGATGAAGTCCTCTGTGGAACTGAAAATGATTCGTCGAACCTGACAAGTCTATTATTTCAAGTCAATCACTCTACTATACTGATTGTTTTAATTAATTTGAGTTAATTAATTCTCTGAATAAAGGTATCTAATATCTTTTGATTAAATGGATTTTTCTAGTAGATTTTTATGTTAGTAACCAGTCTTACCAAGGGGTATTGTGTTACCCAGGAACCCGCTGGGTTGTGAAGGTAAGATGGATAGTCGCTTCATGTAAGATACTGGTATTCAGCTGCATCCGTTTAATTGGAAGCCGAGCCCAACATACATGGGAAAAGGGTTGGTAGATGATGGAATAGATCAGCTGTGTGGTGGATTAGGACCCGCTCCCTTGTGACCCAACGTCCCAACAGTGGGAGCGTCATAGGTTAATTATGTTTTGCCTTTTCACAAATATTACGATTATGTTGAGGATAGCCAAAACTACCCTCAACAACACAAAGAGAAGCTCGTGGCTTAATAATAACAGCCACTCGGGTGAATCTTCAGGTTAAGCCGCGCTTGCCCAGGTTGGTCCGTGGATGGGTGACCACCCATTACATACTGAGTTTCCCCTGTGCCTCGGAAAGTACGTTAAGCCGTTGGTCTCGGTTGTCATTTATAGATCTTAGACAGTCGTTACAGGTGGCCGGAAAGTCTGACAAAAAGTCTTACCAAAGGGCATTGTATTACCCAGTACTAACTGGGTTGTGGAGGTCAGATAGGCAGTCGCTCCATGTGAAATACTAGTATT
The DNA here is from genome assembly GCA_905163415.1 of Noctua fimbriata. Taxonomy (NCBI): domain Eukaryota; kingdom Metazoa; phylum Arthropoda; class Insecta; order Lepidoptera; family Noctuidae; genus Noctua; species Noctua fimbriata. Next base: position 7,244,482 of record LR990946.1, read on the forward strand.
CCGCTGAATACAGTAAGACTGGAGGCCGACCTCAACATAGTTGGGAAAAGGCTAGGCAGATGATGAGTTGCCAAAACAGTCTTACATAACCCATCTATGCATCAACCTACAAAAAGCATTAAAAAAACACTCCCCGAAAAAAAAAGAAGATGAATACCAATTCCCCATCATTCCTCTTTTAATATAACATCGCATTTAAATGGGAAATCATTCAGACAGACAGACAGACACACAATAAGTACGTATAAGTACGAGCGCGCAACTCGATTGGTTTCCAATTCCGCTGCCATGCATATGTAAACAGACAGGTTAAGGGGAGGCGCGATATTTATTTGTTTTAGGTTTTTTTTTAATGTGTGTGTGGGTAGATGTTGAGTGAGTGGTTGAAGGTTGTGGAAATTAATGCACGGTGTTGACAGGTTATTCAGTTTAATTTGTGGTCATTTTGACGGTATTGTTGGCGAAGTGGCTGAGCGATTGGCTGCTGCGCTGTGTGTCGCGGGTGCGATCCCCGCATGGAACAAATATTTGTATGACCTACAGGTAGATGTTCCATTTTCATAATTTTATATTCAAATGGGCCCCGCTTGCTTCCAACTTTTGTTTAATTTAAAATGTGCTTGTATTTTTAGTTTTTTTTCAGTTGGGTTTTTTAGGTTTTTAACTAATTTTATTCACACTAGATTCATGGATCAATTTCTTTTGTCAAGATAACAATAATTGCTTTAACTTTACCAGCTTATGGTACAGCAGCGGGACGTCTCTTTGCTACGATAGCGTAGAGCAGCTGTAGCAGCGTAGCAACACCAGCTACGCCGTAGCAAAACCAGCTACGCCGTAGCAAACATCCAGAAGCGTATTTAAATATTTTCTTCTTATATTCACGGAAGAGAAACTCCATCGTTTACTACAAGCTACATTAAGTTAGCAATACACATAAACTTCACCAAGAAAACTACTCTTTAGAATGCCCTTTTTAATTTAGGAAGGGTCTCCCCTTAACTACGGCAAATCGAGCGAGATGAAAAGGGACGACTACGCAACGACTACTTATAGCAAATTAATAGTTTTTTACTGACATTTGTGGATATGTATGGGTATTGGATGATGTCGTGAAGTAAATGATAAAGAAATGGGAATTTTAGTAGCTATGGATGTCGTATTAACTAGTAGCTGGATTGTGGAGGTCATATAGGCAGTCTCTTCATATGAAATACTTGTCTTAAACTGTATCCAGTCGGACTGGTAGCCCGAAGCCGTAGTAATCGTTGGAAGCACGCTAAGCCGTTGGTCCCGGCTGTCATTTGTAGATCTTTGACTGTCATTACAGGTAGTCATTGGCCCGAAAGTCTAACAACCAGTGCTAACTGGGTTGTGGAGGTTAGATAGGGAGTCGCTTTATGTAAACTCCTGGTATTAAGCTGCATCCTGTCAGAGTAGTAGCTGACATCAGTAAAGTTACGGATAGGCTGTGCACATGCTAGTCATTATGGAAAGTTAAGGTATCAAGCTACCAAACTTGCCTTACATAAAAATGACGAGTTTTCAAGGAAAATAAGTAGAGGAGTATTTTTTTTAATAAACCTCAGATTTTTTGGATTCATGTGCGTATTGTTTAATTATCATTTAATTCGGTGAAGGAAAACATCTCGAGGAAACTAAACCAGCATGCCTGACAGATATTTTTTGACGGCATGTAAAGCCAAGTCAGAGGCCCATGGGCGGCATAAAATCTCTGACACCAGGTTAGGCACTAACCACGCGATAAAGAGAGAGATAGCCTGAAGACTTAGTTTAACAGTAATTTAGAATGTGAATATTAAAAAATACAGAGTTTTTTGATTACCGCTGGAAAAACTCTATGTGGTCGCCGTTCAGAATGATGTACTGAACTATGTGGTAACCATTTGTGCCTCGGTTTCCCTTCCACCCTGTATAGTTTTAGTAGTAAATGTAGCGAAACACACTAAAAAAGAGGTTGTAATATACATACACACCATTATTTCCTTTATTTATTCCTATACAAATCAATTACATTTTTAAATATTCCCTAGAAAAAATCATTTAAAAATACAAAAAAATTGTAGCCCACCGGTATCGGGAACAGGATCCAGGCTACCGGCGGTCAGGGCTCCAGAGAGAGGAACCTCCTAACAATACGAGCCGTGTCCAGGAGTACCGCTCTCTGGATCAAGCCCATTAAATACACCATTATTTTTAGTATACACGAAACCTGAATATAGTTTGTTCAGAATAAGTAACTGAATATCGATTCCAATAATTTTTAAACCATGTTATATTTTGTCCCAAAAATATTTAAAAAAACGTTACAAGTTGGCAACGAGCGACGTTAAGTACCTATCGCAATAATTTAGGTACCTACTGCCAAATTATTATTATCAATGAGCTCAAGACGACGCTGGAGGCGCGAGCGCGAAGCGCTGCGTGGTGACCACGTTTTTGTGCGGACAACCAAGTAACAGAACAAGCTATATAACTTTGTGATTTTTCATGATACAGTTTTGAAATTTTGTACATAGATTCTTTATATAAAAATACTAGACACGTGTTTCAGGTTTCGCATATACTAAAACTAATGTTGTTTTAATATTTGAAAAATAAATATTCTCTTTTTACCCGACTGACCGAAGCCAAAACGGAGTGTAAAGTTTTTAATAACAAAAACACATAACACAATATTATTTTCCCCAAAGTAATGTATACACAATTTTGGGTAGTACGTTGTGCCTCTAAAAACAAACCTGATATTCAATTAAAATAGGATTCCGCTAACCCTGAAAGAAGGGAAGAGAATTAATTAAATTACTGGAACCCAAACAGATGGTTAATAAAATTGATTCTGGGTACAGCGATATAGCAGATACTGGAAGTGGCAAAATGAAATACAATAAAAGCAATTACGTTTGTATCTATAGTCAAGTAAAAGAAATTATTTATGCAACCATTTTAATGAAATATACATGAGAGCAGTGGTGGCCCAGTGGTGGCAGCCCCGACTTACGAACAGTAAGTCGTGGGTTCGAACCCAGACATACTTTGTGTAATTTATTTCATCACCACTGCTCTCAAAACGGTGAAGGAAAACATCGTGAGAAAACCGGCATGTCCTAGAACCAAAAATTCGAAGACTTGTGACATCTACCAACCCGCACTGGGCCCACGTGGTGGATTATAGCCCATTCCCTCTCATAGAGAGGAGGCCTGTGTCCCAGCAGTGGGAACATTATAGGCTGATTATGCTATACAAGAATTTGAACGAAGTAAGAACCGTCTAAGAAAGCAAAGCCAAGAATTCTAACTTTTGACAGTTCCAACTGCAAGCAGTTACTATATTACAGAATAAAAATCGCATCTTAACCAATGACTTTTACTTGACTAATCTCTTTGGCTTTTTTATAGATACGGGTGTTAGCTTAGCTTCATGAATTAATCTGAAATTTTCACATAAAAGAAAGTCCTACTTTGTAGACTTTGACAAAATATGGGTGCTCCTCTAGCATAATAATATTGTAGTTGGTATCTTTTCAAATGAATAATCTGTTAAATATGATATTATTTATTTCGTAACCTATTGAACATCACGCCTGTTATCCAAAACGCACCTATTTTGCCAGTTATGTTAAGTTTCAGGTTCTAGAGGACCAGTCTATTGCCATCAACTGGTTACAAACCTTGAAATTTTTGTGTTGACAGCGTCGAAATATCGGGAGCTCAAAATAATGAACAATCACGGAAGATATCCCTTAAGTGACAGTATAAGTTTAGTTGTAAACCGTGAAATCATAACAGTAACGGCACGTTGGCGCAGTGGCTGAGCGATTGGCTGCTGCCTTGCGTGTTGCGGGTTCGATCCCCGCACGGAACAAATATTTGTATGATCTACAGGTAGTTGTTCCGGGTCTGGCTGTTTGTGTATGTGAGTTTAAATGTTTGTAAACGCACCCACGATACAGGAGAAATTCCTAGAGTGGGGCAACGTTTTTTTTTTAAGAAAAAAAAAGTAACAGTATTTACACCCTTTGTTCATGATCATACCCCGATACTAGCACTTCCAGTATTTTAAACAACCGGTACATCTTCGATGAAACTCAGCTAACATTGAGCAGGCCAGGGTCAATAATTTGTTGGGGTCCTAGATAACGGCCATGAGGATTTTTATAGCCAATTTCACAGTTTGAAAACCTTTGTTTAAGGTGTTAATGGACATTTTCTAATTAATTTTTAATCTCATTCATTTTTCACTGGGTAGGTACAACCGGCAACCAAAGTGGATTAGTTTTTTATGTTTCACGTTAAGCAGTTACTGGTGTGACTTTAGATGCAGTGTACTTTTGAAGTTTTTGTCCGACAGAGGGTTTTTTTTTTTTTTTTTTTCTTCTGCTTGTATTTGCAATCAGCCCTGAAGACTATGAGCAAATTCGTTCTGTGATGCTGGCATGCGGAGTGGCTTCCCAATGGAAGCATCTACTCATCTGCTGCCCAGAGCTACTGTCGGTCTTCTAGCTCTAGGATATGATGACGTTTTAGTCGTCTCACATACTGGTCCATGGACAGAGGGTAATGTGTGTATTATTAGCCTAAACATGTATGCTTGTTCCTTTGTGGCGCTATGGAGACCAAACACCGATGGCCGTGGGCCGAATTTGAAAGAAAGAAGAAGAAGAGAAGAGAGACTAAGAGTTTATTTGACGTCAGGTCATCAAACACACATAATAAAGAAAAAAAAAGAAAAAAAGACAAATTAAAAAAAAAAGAAAAGAGGAACGAACGAATTTGAAGATTCTTATCGATTTATCTTAATATTATGAGTGTCACTAAAGACATGACAGTAATTAAAATTCAGTATGTGATAGCCAGACGCCATATTGTGGAAAAAAAATCGACGAACTATCTAGCGGGGTATCATTAAAAAGGTATTTAAAAATAATTTCTCATGTGTTTTTCATTTCAAATGCCCATTTAGGATTTATAACGATTTAAAGTTAAGGTTATTCGAAATGATAAATCTTGTATATACAAGTGAAAAAATCAAGAAGTTAAATCGTCTGTGAAATCTTCACATGATGAAACTGAAAAGCTGGAAATAAAAAAGTAAGTAAGTAAAAGTATTTTTATACAAAAACTAAAAATATCCGACTGAAAAACAAAAAACGAGCGTATTTGTATCATCACTACATAGTATAAAACAAAGTCGCTTTCTCTGTCCCTATGTCCCTTTGTATGCTTAAATATTTGAAACTACGCAACGGATTTTGATGCGGTTTTTTTTAAAAGATAGAGTGATTCAAGAGGAAGGTTTATATATATATATTACACCCGTGCGAAGCCGGGGCGGGTCGCTAGTAATTTTATATTTCAATGTGACCGGCCTGCTTGGCCGGTCACATTGCACATGCAGGACATGCAGGATATTCTATTAGCCAATGGAGACCGTTTATTTTACACTGTTCTTGTACGTCTTCCCCATATAGTGAACCATCGTACACCTGACCACCCAGCTTCTTTCGTCTTTTATTTCGTACATTCTGAGTTTATGTTCATTGTCTTTACACCATCATAAATAAGTTGCCACTTCTTATTTACGAACATTATAGTGACGCACCAGCTCAAAATTTATTTTAATTAAGGGTCTTATTTTTAATTTTGTCGATCAAATGCGAGTGTCGGCCAATCCTATAAAACCGAGCCTATACAACATTATTTTTAGTATATGTGAAACCTGAATATAGTTTGTTCAGAATAAGTAACTGAATCGATTCCAATAATTTTTAACCCATGTTAAATTTTGTCCCAAAAATATTTCAAAAAAGTTACAAGTTGGTTACCGAGCGACACTAAGTACCTATCGCAATAATTTAGGTACCTACTGCCAAATTATTATTATCAATGAGCTCAAGACGACGCTGGAGGCACGCGCGCGGGCGTGCTGCGTGGTGACAACGTTTTTGTGCGGACAACCATGTAACAGAACAAGCTTATAACTTTGTGATTTTTCATGATACAGATTTGAAATTTTGTACATAGATTCTTTAAAAAAAAATACTAGACACGTGTTTCAGGTTTCGCATATACTAAAAATAATGTTGTATAAACACTAGAACATAATTTTAATACACAAAACTATAATCACCATCTTTATTGAACATCTTTATACACCGACTATAACAAATTCAAGTAACATTACACTTCTGGCCAAAATTAATTGGGCACTAGTTAAAATTGCATAGAAACACAAATCGTTCGTGATTGACTGTAAAATCGTTAAAAGTTTGTTCCGAACAGGAATTTTGATGGTCGATTTCATATTCAGATTTCAGACACGGAAATCGTTTAGTAGTAATTATGCAAAAGTTTTTAAAACCCCCTGTTTTTAATTGAATACCTTTTGTTTCTATTATGTTAATGATAATGAGTAAGACTGGTGTTATTTTTGTGACTCAAGAAAGTTTTTGGACTTTGCTTCTTTTTAAATGAAAAAAAAAAAGGAGAAGCCGTCTAAATGTAGAAAAGCAGGCGTGCCTTTAAATAAAACTATGGATAAATTATTTAAATAACAATTTCGAGATATAAATAATGCACACACAGCCACTCTGTTCTGGCTTTTTTGGTTAATAGGCAGAAGAGACACATACGAGACCCTTTTCTGGCATTTTCAGAGAAAACTGGTCATGACATACGCCCGTCATGTGATAATTCTTTCCTGTCCCTATATTTTATGGTTTATTAGGTTATCAGTTTTCTTTCCTTATTTAGGGTTTGGTTCTTTCTTGTCCATTTTTCTAGTTTTTTTATTGCATCAAAATGTTTTTTTCAAATCAAAAATAGTACGTACCCAGATCCCTTTACTAACAGACTTTATCCATGTGCAAGTCCATCTTCTTCTTTACATCTTGATTAAACTCAAATTTTGTCGTACCAGTGCTATGTAGCCACCTGCACAGCTCTAATACTTGCTTCATGAAACTCCCATAAAATGAATGTTAGGAAAGTGTGTCATTAAAAAAATAAGGTTTGAGATGTGTAAGACAAACAAGTTTTTTTTTAAATATTATCCTTAATCTCAATTGATAACTTCTTAATGTATACGATGTTATCATCCTCCTCCCCGTATGCCGTGAGACGTAAATTTTTTTATTTTTATTTTTGTTAGTTGTAAATTTCGTGAGATCTCGATTTGCAAATTTTTCATTGGCTACTTTTATAACAATGTGTGGTAAATCGGTGAACTAGCTAAACCTGACAATCAGCCTACATACACGGGAGGAGGTCTCCAAAAGAAGAGGCATTATAAAAAAATACTTTAACATTTTGAAGAAGTTTAATATATTTTTGTACATTAAATTGGCTCTTTTTTTAAAGATAGAATAGAAAGATAGAAGTTAATACTTTTATTAATATAATTGAGAATTTTCTTACAGATATCACTTTTAAACCGCCAAAATAACATTCTGCAATTGTGCCAAGATAGCGCATAAATCGGGATCCCCGTTTGTTTGACTTAGTTTGGGGTTGCCAGCTCGCATCGCTTGCTTTGTTTGGGATTGCCAGCTTGCTTGTCTAAGCTGCCAGCGTTTACATGTAACGGTAGATGTTTGTATATCATAGCCAGCGAGAAGTATTAAATATCTATAAATTCTTGAAATATTAATTGTTTCTAGGATATGCTGTTTTAATTATTTATGCAATAATTCAACTGAAATATATTTGTAAAAAGCTATCTTCGTTTTTCTTTTGTTTATGCAATACTTTATGAGTATAGCCGATGTTAATTTCTGTAGCTCAAGTCTACTCGTCAAATCATAACTTTTTTATTCTCCTCGAATCAACATTTCACATGTTAAAACATCTTAACAAGGTAAACAAAACGTCAAAAGAAAAACAATTGCTCCCTTGATTTTTGTCCAGAAGGAATTTTCTAACGATATGCAATACCATTCAGTGAAACACTTAACTCAATTTTTTATTCACTAAAAACCTGCAATCGTGCACTAAACAAATTCGAGGACGAACAATAAATTAATAAATACAGTATTACCATACAAATGGCCGCCAGTGTACTAGTTTTCTCCTTTATTTTTACGTATAAGCTTGCCCATTAAAGTTTCTGTCATACCTTGTGATTGGGGCCGCAATGCGGTTATATGGAAGGTTGAACAATAACCATTCTTATACCTTTCTCGATAAAGTCGTGTTGAATAGTAAAATGTAACATTACTCTTTGCAAGTTCTCTAAAAAAAAAAACAAAAAAGGTCGGGTCACGCACGTTTCCGTGACGCATTCGAGGACTTGATGTTAGGGTTGTCAGGTTCTGAATTTGTGAAGTATTTTTTTTTAACAGCTGCTTGCCTGCGAGTTTGGTCTTTACACTAAAAGATTGACTTTATCATCTTAATCTGCAAAATCTTTTCCCCTCAAATCTTTTCACCTCTAAATTAGGGCCGGCTTCCAGTCTAACCAGATGCAGATATATTTTACATGGAGCCTGTACCAGTATTTTAAATGGAGCAGATGCCTCCAAAACCCAGTTACAGGTAACACGATACCTCTTAGTAAGACTTTCGGGACAACGATCTACGAATATGAATCACTAAGAGTTTGAATCGCATAATCAGCAATGTTCCCACTGCTGGGACACAGGTTTCCTCTCTATGTGAGGGAATGTGCAATAATCCACCACGCGGGTCCAGTGCGGGTTGGTAGATGTCACATGGTCTCCGAATTTTTGGTTCTAGGACATGCCGGTTTCCTCACAATGTTTTCATTCACCGTTTTGAGAGATCGGTGAAATAAATTACCCAAAGTAATACGCCATCCTGGGTTCGAATCCACGACTTACTGTTCGTAGGTCGGGACCACCACCACTGGGCCACCGCTGCTCTAGAGTTTGAATGGTGATATAATATTACTTCCCATGATTCAATACCTTAGGTTTGTCTGATAATAATTTGTAATTAGAGATAGTCTCCTTTGGAATCACAATAATGATGATTATCTGCAGTATCCATTATCAAATTGGTACTTCCTTTTTATCTTTTGGGTCCTTATTCGATATTAAACCAAGATTATGGTAATTTTATATCTAGTAATTAGTTGTAAAGCTAACCCACTACATTTTTTTTTGTAATATTCGCGAAAGAACGATATTTCTTTGTGAATTTTTGGGTAAAAAAATCTTTTTATACGCTTAATGGTCAATGGGCCGTTAAAATGACTTTAATAGTAGGTAGTATTTCGACGTGAACAATCTAGCCTAAATCGTAAAATTAGGTAGTAATTTTAGCCAATGACTTAACCTCGTTCTGACTATACTAATCATAAAATTATCCTCACCTTAGTACTTTAACAATTTCTCGTAAAAAAACTGAATTACTAATCCAATTTTTTCTATTGTTCCATTTTTTTATCTTAGCATCAATCTTTGTTTAAGGTGGCAACCCTGACATTGGCGACATGTTGAGTCACGATAGATCAAAGAAATACAGATGCGATTTAATCTAGACCGTATTTACATTAGTTAGCCCCTCGATAAGATCATAAATGTTTTTCAAAAGCAACCTTTAGAATAACCGGAAAACTATTAACTTTAGTTCAATCACTCGTATAATTTTGGCAAAATGCAGATTTACATAACATATCATCACACCGTTGACGTGGGGGTACCTAACAGTACACTACCTGCACCTGCTTGTCGCAGTCACGACGTGCAAGCTATAATTATTTTTTCTTTTTTTGTTCCGTACTGTTGAATTTATAGTTTATTGTTTTATTTGTAATTTTTTTTTTTTGTAATTTTGTGTGATGCACGTCATGTCCCTGCGGCAAATAAATATATTTTCTTTCTTTCTTTCTTACACCCACAATTCGCCAGTTACGTTTAGGTCCCATGTAATAGGGGGCGAGGGGGCGAGTGAAGTAGTGGTGTAATCCACCAAGCGGACTCTGTGCGTTGGTGCCATATTTTTGAATTTTTGATTTTAGAACATGTCAGTTTTCACACGATATTCCATGTAAGCTTTGTTTGACTCCTTTTATTCCTATCATCGGGAATCTATTGACAGACTCATTATATTGTTTTAAATTTCAGCAAACCAAGAATGAATAATCATAAAATCAATTTTTCTTAACCACCTGTAACTAAACTACTCATCACATCTTCCTGCCTTTGTCCCATGTTACTAGGGGTCGGCGCTACACGTTTTGCTTCTCGCATTCTCTCTTGTCAACAATCAAGATCACGCTATTATTTACTCCTTTTTCTTCCATATCATTACTAACACAATCCACTCACCTGTAACTAAACACACTAACCATGATCAAGGTAACAAAGCCGTTCTCATTAACTTAGTTGTGATTGTGTAACTGTGGAAGACTGACGGTATTCATTGTGAAAAGTTAGGCGGAGTTCTTAACTAACCCTCGGCCGTAGTATGTAGTAGCGGCTGCACATGATAAACTGGATCTGGGTTACGTAGTAACTACGAATTGTCGGTAGGATTGTTAATTGTTTAGAACGTCGTACTTTATAGAGTTCCGCACTCCAAGGGTAATCAACGGGACCCTATTACTTTTTTTTTTTTTTTAAATCAACGTTGCCCCACAATAGGAATTTCTCCTGTATCGTGGGTGCGTTTACAAACATTTAGTCTTACATACAAAAACAGCCAGACCCGGAACAACTACCATACAAATATTTGTTCCGTGCGGGAATCGAAACCGCGACACGAAGCGCAGCAGTCAATCGCTCAGCCACTGCACCAACCGTGCCGTCAAATTACTATGTCTAAGGCCTACGCCACACTTGACCGAAATTCCGTCGCGGATCTTCCGCGTCGGAACGCCAATACATGTTATTGCTAATAAATGACTAATAACGGGCAAACTACGCGGATGATCGGTCGTTCCGTCGCGGACAGCTCGCCCTCTGCGTCTGTTCCAGATTTACCGCAACGGAAGTTCGGCGTCGGAATTTCCGTCAAGTGTGGCGTAGGCCTAAGTCTGTCAGCGGGCGTATCTCACGATCTGTAATAGATAGACAGTTGAAATTTTCACAGAATGTGTATTTCTGTTGCCGCTATAACAACAAATAATAAAAATAAATTAAAAATTAAAGCGGGCTTTCCTACTACGATGGTATGGAACTCTTCATGTGTAAGTCCGACTCCAACCTGCACTTGGCCGGTTTTTATTAGAACTATAAAATTGGCTTTTGTATCCGTGATAAAAAAAAAATTGTGTGGCGGTTCATAGAAGACATTTGCTGTCCAAATGTGTGGTGTCATCAGTCTTGGAGTAAAATGGCTGTGACAGTCCTAAAAAGGTGTCTGGATGAAGAAGGTGGAGGATAAGATGTTGTGGCGTAGCTAAGATGGATGGTACCGTCACACACCCATATCTTACACTAGCTCTACACCTGCGACTTCGTCAAAAAATAATTTATAGCCTATAGCACCCACGAATAATGTAGCTTTCTGCCAGTGAAAGAATTTTTAGAATTGGATCATTAGTTCCGGAGATTACCCCCTACATACAAACTTACAAAACAAAATTTACCCTTTATAATATTAGTATAGAAAACAAAACTTAGCACTGTTGTTTGATGGCAAAATAGGTGTAAGTACTAGTGATCAATATTTCAGGGACGGTATACGGTAAATCTAATAAGATCTAAATCAAAATCAAAATCAAAATCATATATTTCAAATAGGCCAATTACAGGCACTTTTGAATTGTCGAAACAAAGACAACAATGAAAAATAGCTACAGTCCCAGTCACAAGGCATAAAAACTGTGAAAGTACTGTAGTTGCCCATTCCCTAACGTAGATCTCTATGGAGAAGAACGGGCAAGAAACTCCATGGACACTCTTTTAAATCAGAATACTTTACAATAACGTGGTTACATCATTTATGTTGAGATGGTACATTATGTGAGAACGATGTAGCAAGAAGTGTACTTTAAAAGTGTCCATAGTAAAAATAAAATAAATAATTCAAACAAACCGTGGCAACCAAGAGATGACCAGTCACAACTGACAGCGCCCGTTCACGAACATGACGCATCTATCGGCACCATTCAACTCAACCATTTTGAAGGGAACTAAATGATCCGACACACGCGCCACCATCAGCGAGACATTTGAGTGAGCATGACATACTCTTAACCGCCAGGGCACATTCAAGTCAAGAAAATAAGTAGGTTTCCAGCGAATGACAGCTTTCTAGTACAGAGTGCTCACACAATATGGGCTATGCGGTTATATAATACAAAAGAGATTGAATTTATACATTGCAAAGATAGTTCTACAATCTTCAGTAGCTCCAACATACTGTTTAATGCTATCCATTTATGCGCCCCTGTCCTTGTGGAGCAGGACCAGCATTGAGCCAAGCATTTTTATCAGCGATATAATCGTTCAACTTGTAATATGCTTGCTTACATAGTGTGCGTTTAATGCCTGTTTTAAATTTAGTTTCATTCAGTTCAAGTATACTTTGTGGAATTTTATTATAGCATCTCAAACAGTACCCCATGAAAGATGAGTCTACTTTAGCGAGTCTAAAGCCTGGCTGAACTAATTGGTCTCTATTTCTAGTACCGTAATTGTGTCTGTCGCCTCTTTTATTAAAAAGATGTAGATTTTTTCTTACACACATTATGTTTTCGTATAAATGTATTGACAATGTACCGTCATGATGTTAATTTCCTTAAACAGTTCCCTTAGAGAATCACGCCTTCGAAGATTATATATGGCTCTGATGGCTCTTTTTTGCAGAATAAATATAGACTCAATGTCTGCAGCCCTTCCCCATAGCAAAATGCCATAAGACATTATACTATGAAAGTAACCCTAATCTAATCGTAATCACTCGTAATTTAAGGAAGAATTTGAGGAACCTAAAGTACATATTCAAAATAATGTTAACCATCCTTCAGTTGCAGATAAAAATGCATTTACACAATGAGCCCGCACGTAGGACGGCTAATGCCCCAATTCAGATGGATCGCGGAGCTCGTTGGAGGCTTATAGAGCCGTGTGAAGGGCCGCTACAGCATTTAGAGCTTATTGTCATGCTGTATGGACGTGGCTGAGTTTTATTTATTTATGGAGGATGTTTATTACGAGAATACATAACATAAAGGACTTTGAACATTATACAGACTTGGCGCCGACTCCACTCCTGATTCGACACACAAGTAAAGTATTGAAATGTAAGCTTTATACGGTGTTACTTACGGTAGTATTTTCAACATGCTTGGATAGATAGAACCGCTGTTTTGTAACATTTTGGTTCAAAATTTTGCGAAGAGAACAATTTATATCATAAGTAGATTCACAGTAATACAGGGTGTAAACGAGCCCTCCACGAAGCCGTCAACCAAGCATTATGTACATCAAACTAAGTTACTTTACTCAATAAATATTACTAGGAAGCGACTTTTTTTTTTGGGGTGAAAAATCACGTTTTACGGTAGGACTCAATGTAACGCACTCAAAACATTGTACTACTGGATGGATTGATATTGTACGGGTGTCGTGGAGGTGTTTAAAGTAAAAATCTTCCATTAAAAATATTTATTTAAAAAAAAAACTTGTATATCTCCGTAACTAGAAGGTTCCCAGATATGGTCTAGAACAAATAAATGATCGCAATGACGGCGAGACCAAGTGCCTTTCGGCTTCGTTAAGGGTGTAATTACACCTTGTATAACAACATGAACACAACAATAACAAGGCATCCTGAATTCCTTGAAGCAAAACCAACTAAAATGTCTATAGCACACAAGACTTGCAAAAGTCACTTGCAGAATACGCCTTTGATGTAACGTTCATCTTTCCTTACGTGCGTGGTTCGCTCATATTGCAAGTTAGTAACTTTGATTGTCAGGATAATATGACTTTGTTCATAAGTAGGCTTGTTTGAATGTGTGTGGTAGTTATGACTTGAAGTGAGTAGTTAGTTTTCTACTAGTTATACAGTTAGTGGTAATTATATTATTAGATGTTTGTTCTTGAAGGGGGAAAACTTGAGGGGAGGAGGGGTTCGTGGTTGAGCAGAACGCAGCAATCTTTAAGATTAAAGTTATATAACACACTGAAAGCGATGGCCGAAAGCATCATCTGCCTAGCCTTTTCCCAACTGTGTTGCAGTCAGCTTCCTGTCTAACCGGATTCAGCTTAATACCAGTATTTTACAAGTAGCGACTGCCTATCTGATCTCCGCAACCCAGTTAGTACTGGGTAATACAATACCCGTTGGTAAGACTGGTTGTCAGACTTTCAGGCCACAGATTACCTGTATCGACTGTCAACGAAATATAAATAACAACCGGGTCTAACGGAGGAAATATAATAAATAAATAATGGGCAATCACCCATCCACGGACCAACCTAGACAAGTGCTTAACGTTAAGATTGACCCGAGCGGCTGTTATTATGAAACCACGAGCTTGCGACCAGAAAATTACTTCACAATAAACCTAAGTGCCATTCAAAACTGATGTACCAGTTTAGGGATGTTGGTCAGTTCAGAGTATGTTCCCTAAACTTACTGCAAGACTGTGCAAGAAGTTCAACAAGTTAGATTTCTAGATCGCGTGCTCTATCTATGTGTGAAGAGCTTGTGTCCATTTTCACCGAAACGAAGACCTAAATGTTATTGCTCTATTGGAATTTCAACTCTCAGCTCGAAGCATAGCGTTCAAATTACAAGTGTTATGTAATGTTTTGATTTAAGTGTTGCCTAGTGTAAGTGAAAACAAGCTATAGTCGTAGAAGTAATTAAGAAAACGTAAGTACTTGTGCTAGCAGTTGGTGGTACCGTACATTTGTGTTAACTAGTTTCTGTTTGACATGCTTAGTGAACAGAAATGCTTTATTTTAGTTGTTTAACTATGTGTAAATTTGTTTCGGAGTAATTCAATGGGTATTGTGTTTCCTGAGCTGGTTATGTTTTATGTTTAAGTTTATATTGTTAACGTTTAAGCTTACTGGTGACCTAACTATAGCAACCATGGTAACCAAGGTCATGGTCATCATTTATTTATTTAATTACAACGGCTGTGTATACAACCAATTACAGTAACAAAAATTATAAAAATAAAAGAGAAAATTATGACAGAAATTAGAACATACAAAATAACAAAGTACAGCAAAATTTTAAGTGAAAATAAAAGAAGGTTAGCAACACTTTCATAAATTCGTCTCACAGTACTTCTGAACATACTAATAAAATATTCGTCCATCCATCATCTAACAGATCGTCTGTCGTATTAGAATCCAAGAGATCATTAAACGCGGCCAGAGTGCGAGGAATTGGCGACTTAGCACGTGCAACAGTACGACATGGAGGCAGGGCAAACCGCCTGTGCTTTCTGCCCCGGCAGTAATTGTCTGGAACAAAGAAGCGGTGGGACATGATGATGACACATGACATCATGGGCTCAGATAGCGCAAACTTAACTGTTGTCTTATTTAAAGAAGAGAGAGAGAACCAAGCGTACTGTACATCAAACTAAGTTACCTTACGCAGAAAATATTGCTGGGAAACGCTTTTTTTTGGGGTCAAAAATTACGTTTTACAGTAGGACTCAATGTAACGCACTCTTAACATTGTGTTTATGGATGCATTGAATAGTACGGGGGTCATGGAGATATTTAAAGTTAAGTTAGACCTTAAAAATCTTGTCAAAAAGTTGGAACTTTGACCTCCAAGGTATGGTCCTTAACAAAAAAAATATCGGAATGACGAGGAGAACAAGTGCCTTTCGGCTTCGCTAAGGGTCTTTTTACACCTATATATAATCATGTTTTCACCTCTGGATCATACAATTCCCTCAAAACAACAACACCCATCAATTCCACCCATTCAAAGACGAGCCAGCACTATCAAAGAGATTGCATACAAGTTTGGAATAAATCCAAAATGCAATGACCGCTCCACATGACCTGGTCTCTGACCTGACCCAGTGACGTCACCGGGAACTTTGCCAATCGTGATTTGTACTGGCCAATTAAAAAAGAACGACTTCGCAATGGATTCCATGCTGTAATGTATGGTAGGGGCTGGTTCGGGCTTTTTATGGCTGTAAATGGAAATAAACTGTGTATTCTAGGCTGTGGGAGAATTTGTAGGGTTAGCTAGTTTGGTGTAAGATCTTTATGCATTTTGCAAAGAATACAAACTGCAGACTCCTGAGCACGAGGTTCTGGGTTCGATTCCCGGGTCGTGCAAATGTTTTTGGGTTTTTCTATCAGGAATTTCTCAGTAACAGCCACGGATTCTGGATTCGTGCCCAGTTGATGGCAATAGGGTCGCTCCCTATTACATGGGACTTAAAACAACTGGCAGAATGTGGGTGTACTACTAGGTAGGCATACCTCCGCCTAACCCTTCGGGTATTACAAGCATATGGTTATAAATTATGTACATACTGCATTTTAATGTTCCGTTCGTACAGCTATCGTAAAGGCTAACTCATATAACCTACCTACTAACTTACTCTTTTAATGGATGGTTTGTAGGGAAATAATATGCGAGTAGATATGCTACACAGGTCACAAATTGTTGGCACATCATACTTCACACAGGGCAGGCGCGTCCTTCATCAGTTGATTGAGGATTTCTAGTTTGATAGCAAGCTCATCTAGCTATCACACTGATTTATGCCTTCTTCCATGTTTCTGTATTCACACACAGTCCATCCATCGTTTCTTTGGTTTTTTTTTTACCTAAACATCCGAAGCAGTAACTACTGGTTAATACGATACCCCTTGGTAAGACTGGTTGTCAGACTTTCGGGCTATAGACTACCTGTAACGACTGTCAAAGATCTGCCACAAATGACAGCCGTGACCAACGGCTTAACGTGCTTTCCGAGGCACAGCGGGTACTCGGTGTGTAGCGGGTGGTCACCCGTCCACGGAGCAACCTAGGCAAGTGTTGCTTAACCTGAAGATTGATCCGAGCGGCTGTTATTATTTAGCCTAGAGCTCCTATCCTAATATAACACTAAAAACGTAACTTACATTCAAGCACATCTCTAAGCTATTCATGAACATCAAGACTTGTAGCGACAAGATAAGCAAGATTTACCTGAAATATCGCAAGTATATCTCATTTATCTTAGCTCACCTTGCTACTGTAAGTGGATGAATTTGTTTCCCTCAGAGTAACATGTTTAGATACTTTACTTCTCACTACACTGAACTGGAGACTCGTTGAAGATGTCTGCGTTAAATAAGGATTTTATAGTGTGGTTAAAGTATGAAATTACCGATTTGTATGGACGATTTCGTGGAAACTGATATTTACATACTAACATTTTTTGGAAACGATTGAACGGATTATACAGGGTGAAATTGAATTCATGGGAATCCTTTTAAGGGGTCATTGTACTCATCATTATGAACAACTTTTACTATGGGACCAAACCTGAAGTCGAGAAAAAAAAATCTGCCGTTCCATACATTTTGACGAGTTATGCGAACATAAATGTAGGGGACAGCTGATTTTTTTTTTCACGCTGTATATGATGCAATTGAAAACTATAGAGTGAAAAAAGCTGCGCTGCACTGCGTATCTTAAATTCTGAAAACACAGTCTATAACACAAATACACCTACTTGAAGTAGTGAAACCGTCGGCACAATGAAACAGATGTTTTGACACACTACACTATGAGGTAATATGCAACTACTGGTACGGTTTTTAAACTCTAAAATGTACGTAATTTTACAATTAATCAAATAAAAATGGAATTGGGAAAAAATATAACTATGCGTCAAAGTTACAAACAGAACAATTTGTGAGAAAAAAGCGCCAATTTCATTGTTAATGACCTATTAAATTAATGTCGTATTACCCAGTACTTACTAACTGGGTTTTGGAGGTCGGATAGGCAGTCGTTCCATGTAAAATACTGATATTCAGCTGCATCCTGTTAGACTGGGAGCCAACCCAAACATAGTTGGGAAAAGGCTAGGCAGTTGATGAAAGTGTGTAATATGAAATCACCTATTTTTATCTTCATCATCATCATCATTATTTTTAGTGTTTTTTTTTACGAAATTATTATAATTCTAAAATTTTTTGAGACTGCATAAAATCTTTACTCCCATATTCTAACAATGACACTAGGTAAATACGACGTAGTAAACTAGCGTAATGGATGTTCAAAAATAAGGAGCTAGTATTTATTTTGTGGGTCAAGTAATTTTAAATTATTTATTTTTTATAAAAAAAACACTCAGATATAAAAAAATATCCCTTGAAATGGCTTCGTTATAGCCGTTAGATGATTCCTTGAAAATATTTCGTGTATGAATAGTTAGACCTTATATATATACTGATTTGTCTGCCTCGTTGCTCTAGTAGTCGCAAGCGCGACAGCTGAGCATGAGGTCCTGGGTTCGATTTTTCAGGTTAGGCAAAGTATTGTTGGGTTTTTCTTTCAGGAATTTCCCAGTAGCAGCCACGGAGTATGGATTTATGCCCGGTTTGGGACAATAGGCTCGTTCCCTATTACATGGGACTTTAACATAAATGGCGAAATGTGGGTGTACTGTTAGGGTACACCTCAGCTCATACCCCTTGGATATTACAGGCGTGAAATTATGATATTAAGTTTCAGATTTTTTATACATGTTTTGTTCACATCACCACGAAAACCACAAAATCAAACATACACGTGAAACTCTTCGCAAAAAGCGAGTAAAACTGCATGAATATTTTATTCCAGCTTGATTGTGCCGCGGTAGCTGACCTAGCTGCTATGACGTCAGAGCTTGCGCGGCCATTGTGCAATGGAAGCTCAAAAGAGACTAGAAATAGTTCTCTAACATTTCAAAAGTAAGATTAGCTTTTTGCGATGATAGGTTCTCTATACTATTGGGTGTTTTAACTGCGATGTTGATTTCGAATTATATTAACGATTATTTATTGGTAATCATGTTATATCTTGGTTAAATACCATTGGTAAAAAATGTTTTTTTCTGTTCCGTGAATACACCGTGAATACCCTCTAAGTCGCAATGATCAACAGGCTTGACAGGCTACTACATGAATTTTGTTATACACTACTATTTTTTAATTAGTACAAAAAAATGGAGCTCTATCCGTACCCGTTACTGATCATATTTGTGTAATCAAAAGTAAAAAAAACGAAATCCCAAAATTGTCCACGAAAATGTGTCATAACTGGTAAATTCATAATTGAATCAATCATTCATAACAATTACCACTAGAAAATACTACGCACAGTGCTTTTCCATTCCTGTCGCCATTCATAGGTCCCGGCAAACTATATTTCCATAAATTGAGTGACATTTTGGGATATAAACAAACGCTTATAACTTTGCTGTTTATGAATATTATGTATTGAGACTTTACATATATAATAACAAGACCTTCTCTAATAAGCCCTTTAAATATTTGTACTAATTAAAAAATAGTGGTGTATAGATAAAAAAAAAAAGGAAACGTTTTACCAATTTTATTGTAAGCCAGTTTCGTGTAAAAAAAACTCCTTAGATTGCGAATGTTAGTACAGTCCAATGAGTGGTTCATTCTAGTTTAGGTGACAAGTGCTCACACAAACAGCGATATCTATTTTATCATATGTAAAGGTATACTGATTGATTTGTTGGCCTCGTGGTCGCAATCGCGACTGATGAGGTCCTGGGTTCGATTCCTGGGTCGGGCAAAATGTTATTGGTTTTTTCCATCAGGAATTTTCCAGTAGCAGTTACAGAGTTTAGATTTTTCGCCCGATTGATGGCAATAGGCTCGCCCCCAAATACATGGGACTTAAACAGAACTGGCGAAATGTGGGTGTACTAAGTACACCTCTGCCTAACCCTTCGGGGATTACAGGCGTGATGTTATGTTATGTAAAGATATTGACCTATACATGACTCCACGAACCATGCATTTAGTTCTGACCTAATTGTTCCCAATACAATTTATAATTTGCTACTATATTCTCATTTTTTGTTAGTGAATTTTTTATATTTATGTAGCTTGTGGTGCAGTACGAGTACACCCAATTTTATTATGACCGTGTGGCTCCAATCAATCAAAAACATAGCATATGATAGGCAATATGGCTAAACCGCATATATTGATGCGGTTTTGTTAGTTTATTCATTTCGTTTTATTTGACATAGAAAGCCGTTGGATATTTTGTGTAACATTCACGCGGTCGTTAGTAAAGGGTAGGCAGAATTGTGTGGTTTTATTGACAGTGTCAATCAATCCGTGAAAAACGGAGGAGGAGTTCGTGGCTAAATAATAACAGCCTCTTGGTTTGATCTTAAGGTAAAGCCGTGCTTGCCTAGGTTGGTACGTGGATGGGTGACCACCCATTACATACCGAATTTCCTCCGTGCCTCGGAAAGCACGTTAAGTCGTTGGTCCCAGCTGTCAATTGTAGATCTTTGACAGTCGCTCCAAGTAAAATACTAGTATTCAGCTGCATCCGGTTAGACTGGAAGCTGACCCCAACATAGTTGGAAAGATGATGGAGTATAATGATCTATCCTGTCTAATGAGACTCGCATGGACAGTTAGTTATTAGATCATCAATTCTATGTGTAATTAGCACTCTTCATCAAGCAAAATGATTATAATTTGCAAGTGTTAGAATGAGATATGAGAATGACGTTGGACGATGGTGACGTGTGAAGTTGTGTGTGTTTTGTGAGAATTATTTGCGTTCAGATCAAGGTACTGTCATTTGGTTATTGCTGTAGTGTTCATTCATAACGTCTGCTATGGAAATCAAAGTCAGAACAAACACAATTATCAAACAAAAATAAATTAAACAACAATTTATCCGTGATCATGGTGCTTGCAACAGCGCCGAAATATCCCGTTTCTAGTGTAAATAATAATATTACAATTATCAAAATTATGCAATTCACCGGACTTGACTAGATTTTTCTTCATCATCAGCCTTCAGCAGTCCACAGCTGGCCAGAGTCGTCTTCAATCGCACGCCACTTGACTCATTAATCATAATCAGTAAGATTTTTCTTACCGAAAGCAAATACACTAGGCCTCACCCAATAAACTGCTGAATAGTTAAATCACAATAAAGAATTAAACACACAATAAACGCCAAAACTAACCCTGAAAACGGCCATAAGAGTAATCCAGCACAAAATCCCCTCAAATCCGAGTCGACTTGTTCAAATGTTCAACTCAGTACTATTCAAAGTAACTATTCACATTAGACACAACTCCTCATCCTTGCTCGAGGAAGTTTGCAGTCTTCTACATTTCTGAGGACAGAGCTACATTCCGCATAATTTGCAGATTCTGTACAAAGTCGGGGTAAGGCTGGTCACGTAGGCTGGATTAGGGTTGAAGAAAGGGGGGAGTTTTAAATTGTGGAGGGACAAATAGGTGGTTGTGTGTAGTGGTCATTGTTTTGAAATATACACTAATACTATAAAGTGGTAAAAGTTTGTATGTAGACTGACTAATACTGGTTATCAGCTGTTTAGGCCGCTGTAGTTAGCGGCCTAAACAGCTTACAACCAGTCTTACCAAGGGGTATCACCTAGTACCAGCTGGGTTAAGGAGGTTAGACAGGCAGTCGCTTCATGTAAAATACTGGTATTCAGCTGCATACCGTTTGACTGGAAGCCGACCCTAACATAGTTGGGAAAAGTCTAGGCAGATTATGATGAACTTGCTGCGACAGTAGCCACGTTAACCATAAAATGCTTAAGTCGGGCACGCGAAGGAGGATATCTGTGGTTTTACCATAACTATATATATAATTTTGTTATTCGATTTGCAACGTATTTTCCCTCTAGCAGCTTTTCAATAATAACCTTCTATTCTGATAAAACCCCTGAAAACCTTCAAGGTACCTATCGGTTATGATTTACTATACAAAAGTGCTTCATCATTGAAAACACCTTTTATTACTCCTTTAGCGAACAATATTATGATCAGTTTTCAGCAGGCTTTCTCCTGAAACCTTTCATGCAATTCAGAAAATGAGTTGACCTTACTTCTTTACATAATATTATAAAGAGTTAAAAAAATGTATGGAACTTGGTCCAAGAGCCGCCACTGGTGAGACTTGTGGGGAATGAAAGTACATACTTGTCTCATCGTTCTGACAAAAAATTATCAAAATACATCCCAGGATTCTTTTTTTATGATCACAAGTCTCATATGTGGATACTCTTGGACCACTTTTGCCCAATGTCCTTTGTTTGTAAATTGGTAGTTTGTATTTAGGGGGTAATCTCCGGAACTAATGATTCAATTCTAAAAAAAAATTCACTGAATGAAAGATATTTTAATCGTGAGTGCTATAGGCTACAAATTATATTTATATCACGCATATTAGCCGAGCTATCATAATTTTTACGGACGAAGTCGCAGGCGAAGTGCTAGTCTAAAATAATTTAAGTCTGAATTACCAGCAAAGCTTTACAGCAGTCTTTCCAAATTCCTTGTGGTTCTCAGTAAATTCGACCCAGAGTATTTTTTACCAAGGTCAGCGTCCCTATAAAACTTCATGTACCCATAAACAGTAGTACCTATCCATCCCTTACTATAGATTCTTCCGTTCTCAACCGTATTTCGCGAAAAACGAGATGTTCCTTTTAAAAATATAGGAGTTCAGTTCGCAACTAGTTCAGGAGCGCGTTCTAAGGCATCCAGTGAAACAAGTTCGAAATTTACGAGTATCCCCGTTTGCGAGTTAGCTACATCGAATGATACCTATCCGTTTTGTAAAGGTGAGTTCAGATTGGAGTGTGATTTTCTTTGGAATGTACAGTAACTGGACGTTAACGAGGACCAACGGGCTTTAAAATGAGGATATCAGACTGTTGAAATAGATTGAGAACCGAACTGGGTTTGGCCGCAACTCGCCTGGGGCCCAAGTCTTTATAAATTCGTCATTGCAACACGATCCCATTGTTATTTTGCTAAAAGTTCGTAATCTGCTAAATTCATAATGGTCGATCATTGGTAGGTCAATGGTCTCGTAATAGAATTGTGTTATAATGACATTGTCGTATTGCCATTATTATAAAACCCGTTAGTAGAAATGATTTTCGAAAAACTACTACTATATAAAAACACCAAAAAAAAACCATAAAAATCACCAAAAAAAAAAAATAACCACACTATGCCACTATGTATAAATAACACCTTTTTGTACTTATGTTCACAAATAAAGTTTGATTTGATTTGATTTTGATTTGATTTGATAAAGGATGAAGGCAGGATGAATTATGAGTTAGAATTCAAGATTATAACGAGCATTGAGGGTTGCACTGAAATAATCAGTTCGTCAAAAAGCGATTTTCTGTTTTAAGGAAATGCTGTAATGTGAACTCACCTTAAAACAAAAACATTATTTGTCTTATAAAAAGTAATTTCTCTTCGTTTTCAACTGTGAGTAAGAAATTAGATAATTTTCGTATTTAACTTCAACGGTAAATAGGTAATAGGTTTATTTTTTAAGAAATTCTTGTGAAGAATATAAAATGTTCTCTCTTTTCTTTTTTATATTAATGTTATTTGTTTTGTTATTCAATTAATGTTTTCCTTGCGGGTATTTTGTTAAAGAAATTAGTTTGGAGGGATTTCTTCGAATTATACTTGCAATTCTACATCTGTTTCCGTCACTAGCCAATATCAGAACACGCAATGGTCCCTTGAGATCCCAATACAAGAACTTGCTACATTCGGGAAATTACAAAACAGCACAGTTAAGTAAAAGTGTTATGACAATGGGACCTGTCGTTTATAATAAAATACCTCATGGTTTTAAGGATTATTCTATAAACATTTTTAAATCTAAGGTAACTTCACTACTTTTAGGCAAATGTTATTACTCAGTTACTCAGTGAAAGACTTTCTAAATAAACTTGTACTGTCACTTACGGGATATCTTCCGTGATTGTTCATTGTTTTGAGCTCCCGATATCACGGACAAGCGACAAAGCGGCGGCTTGTTAGCGGCGGGATAGCGGACTTTCTAAATGATACGAATTTATCCAGATTATGATTGTTATAATTAACTGCAAATTTGACCATGTAAGACTTAGTACCCGACTATAATATTATTAATTGACTTCACTTTAATTTCTATTTTGTTTTGTTGACATTATTTTGCTTGCATTAATATTTTAACTTATGTAATAATTTGCACGCCGTAAGGTACACCTGTACCCGATCTCATTAATTTATGTACAACACCTAACCTGTACCTACTTTCATAGCAAATAAAAAAATCTGATTCTGATTCTGAAATTCTACGTATTTGATGCAGAGTTTTTAGGTAGTAAATTGAAATTGTTTGTTCTTTAAAAGGGAGTTCCAATAATTAACTTGCGTCTCACAAAACATCCTCTCTTATCCTTACTAACTAATACTATAAATGCAAAAGTAAGTTTGTTTGTTACCTTTTCACGCCTAAACCAATCATCCTGAAATTTTGCATATACGTTGTCAGGTGTACAGAAACGGACATAGGGAACGTTTCATCCCGAAAAAAGCAGTGTTCCCGAGGTAACGATAACGTTCTTATGATAATAGATGGCGCCACGTGTCTTTCGAATCATGATTGAATAATATTACTACAAGCAGTGTACAACCCGAATTCATTGTCAAATTGTAAATTAACGCGAGTGAAGCCGCGGGCAAATGCTAGTTTTAGAAATGAAAGTAGCTGTTCGTGTGTGTGTTTGTGTGACCGTGTTGTAGTTTAAACATTAATTTAGAGAATTTATCAACATAAAAAAATATATATATATGACGGAGGTTCGTTATCAGTGGGTCGCGACATCGGAAATAAAACTCACAAAACCTTCGTTTACACTTTTAATTACTTGATAACACGCACTCAATACAAAATAATCAAGGATGCCTCAGATATGGCTCGATTAAGAATTTAGGAACGCGGGAAGTTTAGCGCGGAGTAACGAACGTCTACCCAGACTGCCAGACCGATTCAAAGTGCCCTCTCTCAACTGTCACCGCACACGTGTACTACCCCCGTTACAGGTTAGCCAACCTACCTGTCTACGTCAGTACCTGTCAATGTGGAATAGCCGATTATACTTCCGGATCGACATTTGACTCGAATATTCGCTCAGTGTCGCCATTACTCCACGCTAACCATCCCCAAGTTATTACTTGACGTTCCCAAACATTAGTTGTCAAATCAGCTACTTAGTTCCTCCAGTGAGAGATAGATGGCGCTGATCCAGACCGACTGATATGCGTCGACGCTTCGACATATATATTATTTAGAAATATTTTAACTGTCTTGTTGGTATAGTGGTCGGAACCGCGTCTGCTGAGCAAGAGGTTTTTCTATCAGGAATTTCTCAGTAGCAGCCACGGAGTCTGGATTTGTGCCCGGTTGATGGCAATAGGCTCGCCCTCTATTACATGAGATTTAAACATCACTGGAAAAATGTGGGTGTACTATTAGGTACACCTCTTCCTAACCTGTAGGGATGCGTGATGTTATGTTATGTTAAAGAAATATTCATGTTTTGAAAAGTAGGGTAGTAGGTAAAAACGATGACACATAGGAGCGGATCGCTAGAACACTGAAGTTGAACGAGTTGTTAAATCGGTCTTTCAAAACACATTTCACCAGTTCTGTTTAAATGCCGTTTAGCAGTCGATTTTTATGAATATGTTTCATCAAAATAAAACCTCTCACTTTCCGTTTTTCACCTCCAAAATTGTTCACTTTTTCATTAGCCTATTACGATTTTATTCCTCTAACAAAATATCGAAGTAACATAAACACCTCGCCTGCCAAAACTAGGGCCCGTTTGTGAACCAGCGTACCGTCAATGTTGACACTAACAGAGGGCCACTACACATGAGAGTTCGCGACGCGCGCCTAAAATGAACCATTGCCTTTCGTTGGTTCGTTTACACCATTTATTGCTGTGATTTTCACATGTAACACGGAGATTTGCGAGTGCTCATGCCACATTTTGCCAGTTATGTTTAAGTCCCATGTAATAGGGAGTGACCCTATTGCCATTTACCGGGCGGTAATCCAGACTCCGTGGCTGCTACTGAGAAATTCCTGATGGAATAACCCAATAACACTTTGCCCTACCCGTGAATCGAACCCAGGACCCATGCTTGCGACCACTAGACCAACGAGGCAGGTTACTGGAGAACTACTGAACAAATACTGCTTTTTGCTGGGAGACTACTGTAACAATTAAAAGATAAACCAGCAATTCTTTTTATCACAAAGCCACTTCTCTTTGTAGTGTTTTCTGACACAAAAATGCAAACGAGAAACGCAGTGTTCAAGACGGAACAAATAAAAAGACATCTCGAATTCCCCGAGTTATATCATCCAAATAGAGCTGTACGAAGCGGAAACATTACCCGACCGAATAAAAACGTAGTTTAAAGGGTTGAATCTTTTATTAAAAGTGAATTATCTTTGCTAAAACCCTGCAACGGGTCTCGTAAAAGAAAGAAAATAAGATGAAAAGATAAGGAAGCTGTGAGAGTTTTGCTTTTGATTTGCAAAAGTTTATGTCGTAAAAACAGTTTTCAGTTGAATCCTGAAGAGTGGGAATGTTCTTTCGTGTTTGTTTTGTTTTATTTGTTTTTGTTTATTTTGAAAGACTGCGTTTTTTACGGACTCTTATAGTGGAGTGGAAATTGTTGATTCGTGTTTTCGTTTCGTGTCGGATTTTAAAGTTTGAATTTTCGGAAAATTTATTTGGGAACTGTTTCATTTCTGTAGTCAGTAGGGATGTGAAAACGGATTAATCGATGTTTGATAAAAAATAAAACCCACGTGAAGTTCGAAATCAATTTCGATATTTACTTAAGTTTTGTACTTAATTACCAATTATTTTGAATTATTTGGTTTCAATCATTTTATTTTTATTTTATTTATTTATTTGGCTCCCCAATAATTGAATACACTGCTTCAAAGATACGAGATACATTCAATAGAATCACAGACATGTGTCTCAACCTCTTACAGGTAAGCACATCATGCACTACTTATTTGTCGTTGGGTGCCTACTTAAAATCGGATGAGTATATAACTACTTACCGAACACAACTATGGTTTTTAAATACATAATTCAAATGAAATCAAAATCAAATAAAATTAAAATCACAATCAGCATCAGAATTAAAATTAAATCAAAATTAAAATCAAAATTAAAGTCATAATCAAAACACCAAGTTTATGAGAATTTAACACTCAGTTATAAATGTGTTTTTATTTCTGTTTGCCTGTTGCTTCCACATGACTTTTTAAAACATACAATATAGTCAACTTTTAATGGAATAACGAAACGCTAAGATCGATAATTATATCGATCCAATACTACTTACATTAACGTCACAAACAATGAAACAATAAAAAAAAACATAATTCATTCCAAAAAAAACTCAGTCTAGACAGGAAACACAAAAAGGTACAACACTACGAATAACGTTGAGCAAGTGATAAAAGAAGACAAAGCCTTCAGGGACTCAGATAAAGGCAGGAGAGAAGCAAAAAACAAATTATAATCTGTTTACTACAAGTCAGAATGCATTAAACGCCGCGAGATTGTTAAGTACTCTCATCTGCAGGCAAACGGCGAGGTTATATAAGTAATAGGGAGGGGACATCTTCATAATTATTCCGGGATTTATCGAGTCGATATTTTTGAAGTTGATTATTTTGATAACATTATAATAAGTGGGCTGGCCGCGTACGCCCTACGAACAGTGGGCTAAAATTACCACTATGGCGAAACCTGACACAGCCAAAAGGTGATGTGGAGGTGGCGGGACCACCTGGACAAAGTGAACGATCAGTCGTCCACATTAGCCCTATATCGAGAGATTTAGAGGGGAGAGGCGTTTGCCCAGCTGTGGGATAAGACAAGCTAACAGCCAATTTAAAAACTGTTTTCTAACTGTGCCCTCCTGTCAATGTCATTTTAAAGTGTCAAAAACTACCATGATGCACTGTAAACTGATTGAAAAGGACTACATTAACTATGACTAAAGAATTTATATTGATACAAATCTAATGAAAAGTTTAAGTAAAAACTGAATTGAAGCAAAGTGATTTAGAATTCACGTAAGTAAGTGCTTAAACATACAAACAAAAATTTATAAAAAAAAAATGTTATTGAGGTTCTGTTTTAACTTTTGTTCGATAAGATTACATTTTTATTATCTAGGCTTACTTTTTAAAGGCCTATCTAAGCGAATTTATTATTTAAAATATATTTTACACAACAACTCTCACTTAAAAATCGTTGTGTTCAAAGTTACGAAAGATTTAAATCATAATCTTGTTAGTTAAGTACAGCTTTACTTCGTCATAAGCTAAAACCTGGATTAAATAAACAAAATCTTTTAAGCGACTTGTAGCAATAAAGCTTTGTCAGTGCAGTATTTTGTAAGATGATTTTTAAAAGCAGCAGTAATTTACAAGACTAATACAATAATTATCATTAATACTAGAAACGGGATATTTATCATGTTTACTGATTGATTTGAGTTCTCGATATTTGCAACAGTGCCGAAATATCGGGAACTCAAATCAATCAGTAAACAAGGTAAACATCCCGTTTCCTGTGTTAATGATAATGTTAGTGAGCATGATAGTTTAAAATCTTATAATAGAATAATATTATCCAATCTGCAGTTTAGAATTGTTCTAGAATAACAGTAGTCTATATGTAATATTATAAATGCGAAAATTTGTGAGGATGGATGGATGGATGGATGAATGGATTCATATTTCACGCAAAAACTACTGACCGGATTTATTATGATTAGGATAGTTTATAACCTGGATTAACACATAGAATACTTTTATCCCGGTATCTCGTGGGACATTACCTAACTCCACGCGAGCGAAGCCGCAGGCATAAGCTAGTTTATATATTTATATATACCCTGTAGTATTATTCTATCTATTATCGAAAGGTAATTTTATTTTCAAGCGCGTACTTTATTTATTTATTTGGATCTCCAACAAAGCATACACACACAATATAGGACACAGTAATACAAATGTTCTTTTAGGTGTGTTCCTTCAATTACAGGAGACCACAGCATGCCCATAAAACTAGGTGTTAACACATAAAATATAAAACAACGAAATTATTACAAAAAACAAAATAATTATTAAAAAGCATTTGATGACAAGAAAACTGAAGTAATAAAATTTACTCTCGAGAGTCCCGTATTTTGCATCACAATCCCGCATTTCCCGTCACTATTGAGAAACGTACTTATTCTGATTACTAACCTTCCGAAGCGGACGTCCTCGTCTAACAACATTATATTAAATGTAATTTAACAACTCCCTAATATTATTAACATTTTTACTTCTTATATTAACAATTTAAAGATCGCATAAACCGTTATATAAACACAACAACTTTTGAAAGTGTTTTTCTCCTACTGTTTTGATTAAAATTTCATATTGTTACGAATATAGTATTTTGGAACTCATATTTTTATGAAAAAAATCCTATCTTCAAGTTACAATCGATATTTCTCGCGAAAATAACTATTAAATTAAGGAAAGTGTAGTTTGATAATAACTACTAATATGGCAATCTTTCTATCGATATATTTGTATTAGTTTTACTTTATAACAATTAAAAAATGAACTAAACTAACAACAAACTATAAAATCAAGCATCAATAACACCTCAACGCTGTTAGCTGGCTATGACAAAACTTAGCCTCTAGTCAAGGTAAAAACCAGTCCTTAGGTAACGTAAATCTTCAACTAGGCTTAAAAAAGCTGTATAAGAATAATGACATATTTAAATGAAAAATATCATCCCAGTTGCCTAGACGATATAATATATAAAGTGTCATAAACTTGGTTGTTTAAGCGATAACTATAAATTGTTCTAATGTTCTCTAAAGTTCTAAAAGATTAAAACCCAGGTGTTGACAATGAATCCTTAAATAACAACATTAAAATCTGCATCAAATTGATCTCTTATGAAATAATGACGGCCATTTACTACACAACTGAAGTATGACAACACTTATCTAAAGTAACTAGCTAACTCGCGCAACTTCGTCTGAGTTTGGATTTTTCTTCGTTTTTTGCAATATTTTTCATAAACGCTCCGCTCCTATTGGTCGTAGCGTGATGTTATACCTGGCCTGGCCTTCTTCGATAAATGGGCTATCCGACACTAAAAGATTTTTTCATTTCGGACCAGTAGTTTCTGAGATTAACGCGTTCAACCAAACAAACAAACTCAGCTTTATAATATTAGTATAGATTACATTTTACTACTGTTATCCTTTATTTTATGTATTTTTATACAAAACATTAAAAAATAGGAGCCCACCCCGGTATTAGGAACAGGGTCTAAGCTACCGCGGGTGAGGACCCCAAGAAAGAGACACCTCCCTCCTAACAATGCGCGCCGTGTCAAGAAGTACGACTTTCTGAATCAGGTCCCTGATTCAAATGCCCAACGAGAACCTCATCAGGTGTTGGTCGAGGCTCTTGGCAATTAAGCCATTGGCTGACATGACTGTCGGCACAATGATCGCTAAGTCCACATCCCACATGTCGACAACCTCGCGAGCCAAGTCAAGGTACTTGATCTGCTTATTTATCTCTGATTTCACGAGGTTCTCGTCATGTGGGGCCGTTATATCAACAATAATTGCGCGCCGATCTAATCGATCCACCATAATTTCCGTGTTATTGGCTACAATTTACTATTATGATTTAACTAGCTTATATGCCTGCGGCTTCGCCCGCGTGGAGTTCGGTAATTATCCCACGGGATCATACTACCGGGATGAAAAGTATTCTAAATGTTAATCCAGGTTATAAACTCTCTGTGTGCCAAATTTCATCCAAATCCAGTCAGTAGTTTTTGCGTGAAAGAGTAACAACCATCCAGAAATTCATACATCCTCACAAACTTTCGTATTAATAGAATTAGTAGGATAATCACCTAAGATTCGATATAATTCTGTAGCATCAAGCTCGTCTTATTTGCAATGACTTTTTTTTTTAATTCAGCACTCACTGACAAAAAACGCACAACCCAAATCTAGAAACATGGAATTTTGCACTACTGGAGTTCCTTATGCAGTGAAGACGAGTACTACGATTTTTGAAAATTCATCCCCAAAAGGGGGTCAATACGAGTATGGAAGTTTGACTTTTTTACGAATGGGAAATCCCACCAGGCGCAAATCTTGTCATTATTACATCATTTTCAAAATCAAACAGGAAAAGAGCCCTAGCGAATAACTCAAAAACCGAGTCTCCACAGTAACATACGACAAATTCAAACATGTTTGAATCAGAATTGTAAACCTCGCGTTCATTCGGGCACAATAGTGCTTTCACGTTAATGATGTACCCGCGGAAGACGCAAAGGTACGTCAAACCGTTTTCTACTGACATGTACTGGGTTTAAAATGAGTTTTCTGTACGTCTGTATTTGGTTTATTTTGTTTCGTTATTTAATAGTAATATAAACAGAAGATTCGCTTGCTCATTGCAAATAATAACAAACGGGAAATTATTAATCGGGCGAATGATATACTAAATGGGCGATTAATATACCAGGTAAGTAACTATTTATGGGAAACAATTAATCGGGCGAATAAAAATTTTATGTGTGACTAGTATTTGTCCGGCTATTACGGCAAGAAGAACATAGGAAGCAAGAGCGAGCGAAGCGAGCTCCTTCAGTTCGAAGGGGAGTCTATGTGGTCTAGTGAGCGAACTAAGACCCCGGCATCCCCTTCGTGTTAGGTTACTTTAAGCCCTGTAAACAGAAATAGTTTGTCGCCCACTTAGTATTTCAGTAGTCCATTTTCAGTATTTGACACTTAATTGAAATTTATTTTCGCTCGTTTAAATACTACATAACAAAATAAGGCTCGTTATCACTAAAATTCAACGCTAAAAATATTTCAAACATAATTGTTCGCCTATTTTAAAACGATTGACAGAAATAGAACGATGTGTCAAACATGTATTTATTGATTCGTGCTGCGGGTTAGCTTTACTTAAGTGGGCCCTGTTACATTGAACTTAAACATAACTGGCGAAATGTGGGTGTTCTGCCTACCCCCATGGAAAAAAGGCGTAGGATTATGTATGTATGTAAAACTATGATACGGACAGTGAATCCGTCTCCCTTTTACATTTTCACAAATTTTCGCCACAAAACAAAGTATGTCTCCTAACAAATGCCACCTGAAAATTCCCTCCCTCCTGCCCCTCCGATAAGGTACTCGTACAACTCGTGTTTATTGGCACAGTTAAGTGGCACATCATAAATCACTGGCAATAGCAATGCCACCGTCCAACTTGTTCGCTGCCATCTTGCCATCACATAAAAGAAAGGTACAGAAGGGCTGGTCTGCACAACGAGCGAAAACGTTGACATACATAATTGTTCGTTGATTTCAAATGCCAATCACGAGTACGCTTAGCTTAGAGGCTTGAAGGTACTGTCAAATCCATCACGGACAAATTACGGATGTGGTTCCGGACATTGGATGCTGGAAGATAATGTAGCTGTCTGTAAAGTCCGGTGTCTGCAGTGGTGCCACAACTTGTCCGTACCGGTCCTTCTTTTTTATCGCGTGGTTAGTGCCTAACCTGGTGTCAGAGTTTTTATGCTGCCCATGGGCCTCTGACTTGGCTCTACATGCCACCAAGTATCTCTCAGGTATGCTGGTTTACTCGCGTATGATGTTTTTCGTCACCGAAGCAAGTGATTATTATACAATACGCACATGAATCCGGAAAATCAGAGGTGCGTGTCTTGGGTTCGAACTAGAGACCTATGACTTGGCAGGCCGACAGTCACATAACTAGGCTATCACTGCTTCTGAATGTACCGGTTTTGTAAAACCTT
Organism: Noctua fimbriata; assembly: GCA_905163415.1. Taxonomy (NCBI): domain Eukaryota; kingdom Metazoa; phylum Arthropoda; class Insecta; order Lepidoptera; family Noctuidae; genus Noctua; species Noctua fimbriata. Next base: position 7,277,411 of record LR990946.1, read on the forward strand.
TACATTCGGCCAGTATTTCATTTCAGCGCTGGAATTCAGTGACACAGAATGGATATAAGACTACAGTCCAGCAACCAGTGTCCAGCCCAGGATTGTGAGAGAGTAGTTGCTAGTTGATCAAAAATATAGATCTGGATAAAAACGTCGCATAACATTAAAATACTAGGATAAATGAACAATCAGCTTTTAAGCGCTACGCCTCATGACTGGTATATTTTTACTCGCTGTATGGAGTTGACCTTCTGTACCTATCTTTATTGTGTAACCAGTATGGATTTTATCTACGACTGCTAATGTTCGCTGGTACCAACTTATGTATCGGTGGAAACTTTTCTCAGGTGCGATCGGAAGATTATTTGTCTTGTTTTGTTTTCTTGTGTAGAATCAAATGGCTATCTATTTTATTTTATCATCCTGCAAAGATTTGGTGCTGAATGTGAGCTGCACAATAAATGGTCAAAGAATAGAGTGTGATCAGCATGCTGAGCAGATGGATCACATTTCTTATTGGTTTAGGGGAGGAATATCACCAACAGTGGACGTATTTTGGCTGATATTGTGGTGATGGCGATAATTGCATTCTATTTTCCGTATGGAGTATCATCATCATCATCATTTCAGCCGAACGTCGTCCACTGCTGGACATAGGCCTCCCCCAAGTGTCGCCACATTGACCGGTCCCGTGCGACTTGCATCCAGCGGATCCCTGCAACCGGAAGACGCTGCTTTGGAAGGCCTCCCACTAGGTGTACTGATGACCTGGTATTGAGTATAAGCAAATTAATTTCCTAAAGAATGTGTTCAATTAAAAAAATGAATTTGATTTTAATTATATCCCATCTTACTAATGTTATAAATACGAAAATTTGAGGATGTAGATATGGATGTTTGTTACTCTTTCACGCAAAAAGTACTAAACAGATTTGGATGAAATTTTGCACACAGATAGTTTATAACTTGAATTAATATGTAGGATACTTTTTATCCCGGTAGTATGATCCCGTGGGACAATTATCGAAAGCCACGCGGGCGAAGACGCGGGCATGAACTAGTAGGTAATGATTTCCTGAATCTGATACACAATAAAGGTCATTATCGTATTCAGATATTCATCAGACGTCCACATGTGCATCTTTAAGCAAACCTCATGTTCTAACAAATTGTCTACTGTTATATTTGCCGCAGTCGATCAAAACTCGACCACTGTCACACTAACACAAAATTGTTTTAAGCTTTCACGGTTTACAACTAAACTTATACTGTTACTTACGGGATATCTTCGGTGATTTTGCATTATTTAGTTTTCCCGCGATCATGGCGCTTGCAACAGCTTATGTAAGGTCTATCTTTTTATACACGAAATATTTTAAGAGTAACTTCTATAAGTGGTAAAGTCGCCATAGCAACGAAAAAAAAAATATCTGAGGGTTTTTTTTACGAAATTATTATAATTCTAAAATTTTTTGAGACTTTTTGCATAAAACCTTTACTCCCTTGTTCTAACAATGACAGTAAGTAAATACGACGTAATAAACTAGCTTAATGGATGTTCAAAAATAAGGAGTTAGTATTTATTTTGTGGACCAAGTAATTTTAAATTATTTATTTTTTATAAAATATACTCAGATAAAAAAAAATCCCTTGAAATGGCTTCGTTATAGCCGTTAGATGATTCCCTGAAAATATTTCGTGTATAAATAGTTAGACCTTATATATATCGGGAGCTCAAAATGATGAACAATCACGGAAGATATCCCGTAAGTGACAGTTTAAGTTTAACACAAAATTGACTTATTTCCTGTCAAAATAAGGTCCCTCCGTAACCCTCTCACGATTTCCAAACAATTCCGAGCAACTACACAAGTAATAGCACTTAACACCTATTTAAATCAGTCAGCTGTAAACAGTAGCCCCTCAAGGAAACATAAACAAACAAACAAACAATAAAGAAATAAAGAAAGAAACAAAAAAAAGAAAAGTAAAAAGTACAAGTCGACTCTGCTTTGTATTCATGAGGCTCAATAAATAACGGTTTCAAGGCGCGAGGAGGAACGAACGCGCTTACTATTGGTTGGAGAGCGGGAATTTGTGAGATCGACATTAGAGGTGTTTAACATCACGCCTGTAGTGCCAAGAAGGGTAGGTTGAAGTGTTACAGCTCTATAATAGGTGTTAAAAGTTGAAAGGTACTTCTTATTGCGATAATTTTTCTGTGAAAGGTACTTGTTCTCTCCGTTATTGCGATAATTTTTCTGATCTGTACCATACCTGGGAACCGTTTAGTTACGAAGATATTGGGGGACAAAATTTTTTAAATACTCGTACAATTATTTATTGATATAACCCGTACTATGTATATGTACAATGCATCCATCAACACAATGAAAAAAAGTGTTCAGACATTTATTATTATATTTTAACATAGTATGAGCTGGACTCTTTCGCAAAGGATTGGCCTACAATCGCACTAGACCGCGAAATGTAGAGGGAGGGAAGGGAGGCCTTTGCGCTGCAGTGGGACAACATAGGCTTATAATAATAATAACATAGTATCATGCCTGTAATCCTTGAAGGGTTAGGCAGAGGTGTACCTTTTTTTTGTCTAATAATATACCCACATTTCGCCGGTTACGTTAAAGCCCCATGTAATAAGGGGCGATTCTGTTGCCATCAACCGGCCACTGTTCCGATTCCGTGGCTGCTACTGAGAAATTCCTGACGGAAAAACCCAATAACACTTTGTCCGACCCTGGAATCGAACCCAGGACCTCCTAATCAGCAGCTGCACTTGCGACCACTAGACCAACGAAGCAGTTATTATATTTACTTATGTTAACTCCGGCTAAGCTAAAAATTCTTGATCAAATAAAAAATAAACATGTGATAACAGTGAGTTCCAGTGTTAAGGCCAACACAGCGGTCAGGTACGAAATTTATTTAAGGTTTCTTCTCGATTTCGATCGTGTATATCTTAAAGCATCGCATTACTTAGTTTTAATTATTTCTGTTTTGAATAAACGAAAAAATGGAAATGAAAACATTGAATCTCGAATTTTGTGTTATCCAAGGTTGTTTTTAGCATTTCTAACCGTCTGAGAGTTTTGATGCCCAACCAGAATGGTTTGTTGAGTAGATAATGTTTAAGGCAGGTCAAGGTTTACAATTGGTAGGGCACGCCACCATAGTGGCGATAAGTCCCCTCTTTGAGGAGTGGCTAGAGAGGCGCCACGGCGCCCTCACTTTCCGCCTGACGCAGGTCCTCACCGGACACGGTTGTTTCGGGAGGTTCCTGCACCGAATCGGGCGGGAGGAAGCGCCCAGGTGTTTCCATTTTCCATTGCGAGGATCGTCCGGAGGACACGGTGCAGCACACTGTGGAGGTCTGCTCCGCTTGGGCGGAGCAGCGCCGTGTCCTCGTAGAGGCGATAGGCGGCGACGATCTCTCGCGCCCGGCCCTGGTTCAAGCCATGGTCCGGGGCGAGAGGGAATGGGAAGCCGTCACCTCCTTCTGCGAAGCAGTCATGCTAGTGAAGGAGGTGGCGGGACGTGAGAGAGAAAGAGCCTCACGTCCCAGCCGCCGCGGGAGACGCCCTGGGCGTCTGGGGTCACGTGGTGGCCCCCGGCCACCATAGGCGCGGGCCTGTGGACGGTGAGTTATGGGCTAGCACGCCGTCCGGCCGTCTAATGACGACAGGCCGTGTCGACGGCGCGTTCGTGTTCCACGCACGTAGGGGTCCGCATGGGCCGATGCCTGCGGGACTGTTCGAAAGAGATACCGCGGCCCTGGAACACAAAGGGCAAAGAAGGAACATGGACGGGTTTTAGTCAGTACAAGTCTGACACTCCCTTCCACTCCATCCAGAGTGGGGGGGGGGTCATTTGATCATATCCCATCCTAAAAAAAAAGGGGTTACAATTGGTGTTAAATCATATGACACTATGTCGGATCGGACATGAATCGCAAGTTCGCCGGTGGTGCCATCACGCGACCTACTTACGAGTCCACCCACACCACAGCGTGCTTCTACAGAGCCCTGATGTTCAGCTCGAGGCGAGGGCGAAATTCAATGTCTGATCGTGGCGGAGTTGAGACGTCTTGGAACTGTTCCCGATTCATTGTACCCCGTGTTATTGTGTTAAGTTGTAATCTTAAGAATTCGTTAGTTTTGCTAGAAGCAGAGTATCGCACCCAGTGTGTTTTCATAGCATAAAACACATCGTCTGTCCCCATGATGTACAACTATATGTTGCGTGTTTTTATAGCCCTGAAGGGATCTAAGAAGCCAATTCCTGCTGGCTTCCCTTCTGGAACAAGGCACTCTATCTAGTGTCTACTTAAGTCAAATAGTAGTCTATGAAAGTGTAATATGATAGCAATAAGCCAGGTCTACTGAGAGCTCCAATGAAGAAGGTTCTAAAAGCAAAATGATAAATCTTCTTTTGCTTAAAATGCTGCATTTTCAATGCTTACATTTGCGGAAGTTAGGTCAGTCAGATTCGAGATATAAATAAAGTTATCAACTACAAAATTTTGCGGAAAAAACGTAGGTTAGTGCATTTCTGGGCACATAACCGTTTTTTTTTATTTTTAAACTGTGATATATAGCAGACATACGAGTAAATGTAGCTCATTAAGAGCAACATAGCCTTAAACGACAACAATGTCTTAGTAAAGATTTATCTAATAAGAAGCGTTTATCTGGACAAATCTTTTCGTACCAGCTGAAAATCATATGAAATAATAGTCTAACTATAATATAGCAGAGATCGAGTACCGTGTTATAACAGGTTGGACAAACTACAGGTTCTACGAAAGCAATTGAGGGACGCTTACGAACGTGGATTACTCATAATTGCAGCAATAATACCCCACATTCGAACCGGTAACCTAATACTAAGATACCGGTCAATCTTGCCGACCATCTGCCCCACCCTGAAAGCCAATCACCTAAAACAATTCCTACAAAAACCCATCCTGTTTCACTAAAATAAAAACAAACAGCCAGCCGAATCTATCCCTTATTACTTCCTTTAACAAATCGCGCACATTTGCCACTAAATAGTAAGTGGGTACTAACACTTAGTCTTAATATCCAATTCTATACATTTTTTCGCCATTCGCCATTGAAGCTGGCACAAAAACGAGCTAATCGAGGCTATAAATCAGGATACGGACAAAATATCGACTCGCTGTCGGCTGCCTACGTGGCTCCCTGGTAGTACGGTAAGCATTCTAATGAGTTAGATTAGGCTGGCTGCATGCTTGCGATTTTTTGAAATTATTGAGAAATTATGATTTTGACGAGATAGTGGAGGTGAGAGATGGCTATACATAGCAAGTGGTGTTCTGTAGTTCCTGCCTACCCCCATGAGAAAAAGGCGTAAGTTTATGTATGTATTCATAATTCCGATAAGGCTTACAATATTTTTAATTGGGTACATAATATTTTTGGGCAACTATCGACGGTGTACAGCAGTCTTTATTTTTATATTTCCTTAAAATATCCATCTCGAAACAGTTCCTTAATTTTAAATTACTTGAAACACAAGACTGCCTCATTGGTTAAGTGGCCGCAATCAAGACTGCTGAGCATGAGGTCCTGGGTTCGATTCCCGGGTTGGTCAAATTTTTATTCAGTTTTTCCATAAGGAATTTTGTCAGTAGCAGGCCACGGAATCTGGATTTGTGTCCGGTTCATTGCAATAGGCTCGCCCCCTATTATGTGGGACTTAAACATAACGGATGAAAATGGGTGTACTATTAGAGTTGTACACCTCTGTATAACCCTTTGGAGATTACAGGCGTGAAGTCACCAAGGTGCACTGAAGTCAAAATCCCATCAAACAGCCCTTTACTCAAAAAGTTTCCTAGGAATGGCGCCAAAAATATTTAACAAACGGTCTAAGTCGATAAAAGCATCAAGAGATCTCAATACGTTCAAAAACACTACATAAATTCTTAATACAAAAAGCATATTATTCCATCAATGTATACCTAAAAGACAAATGCAAACTGTTCTTATTTTATATTTATAATACTTTTATTCCCTGATTTATTAGCTTATTAATTTCCCTTTATTCATTTTATATACTTATTTTACATATTTTTAAATATATAAAATAAGTAAAATAAGTATAGCAGTAGCATACCGGTATCGGGAACAGGGTCCGAGCTACCCGTGGTCAGGGCTCTTGAGAGAGGAACTTTCTAACGATACGCGCCATGTCCAGAAGTACTGCTTTCTGAATCAAGCTTTTGATCCAGCTGCCAAGCGAGAGTATTTATATTTTTTTATTATTATCCTTTTTGTTTTAGCTTTAGTTCTTATGAAGAAAAATATCATCATCATCATTCATCATTTCAGCCGAAAGACGTCCACTGCTGGACATAGGCCTCCCCAAGGGGGGTTTTGCCATAATCGCCACGCTTGGCAGGCGGGTTGGCGATCGCAGTATGTTTGTTATAAAAATCACAGAGAACGCTGCTGCCCATTCTCTGGTAAGTCCCTTAGTCGCCTCTTACGACACCCACGGGAAGATATGGGATGGTGCTATTCTTTACGTCCGGACACCATACAGAACCAAAGAACAGAAAAACAGTTTATTTTTTCCAGAAGAAAAATATAAACTGTTTTTATTTTATATTTTTAATAAGTACTTTTATTCCCTGATTATTAGCTTAAGTTCATAAGATTGTTATTAGCCTAGTATTGTTTTAATATTTTTTTTATTTAATGTATTTTTTATCAAAGATTTATTATTAGGCAATTGGCGGTAATAACAATATTTTTAATAATTACTTAAGTTTCAGTAAATATTTTTACTGCACTAATTAATGTGTAAACATTAACTATTAGTACGCCTTGCAAGGCAGCACATAGTGAGACATAAGTTTTTTTATAACACCATGTGCTTACTTTTACCTAAGTGTCGCAAATAAACATATTTGAATTTGAAGTATTGAAATATAAGATGAAATATACATTAATGATGAAGGTTGGTTGAAAGGTAACTTGAAAAAGCTGAGTCTAAATAAACCTGGTTCATAAGTCAAAAAGCAGCTACACGTCTTATTATTTTAGTATAGAAAAGATTTTGCATAATTAAAGACTAGACTTCGAATCTTAAATAACTTAAGAGGATTTACAAAGTTTTCAGGCAATTGTAGTCAATTAATTCATGAGACATAGCTAAACCTAAAGACTATAAAAGAAGAATTCAATTTTACATTCGTATTAAAAACAAAATCTCTTTAGGACATGCCTAACTCAAAAACTGCAAATGCCCGTCCACTAATATATCTGTTAAAACCTGTTGATTACGAAATAAACTTATTATTATTACTAACACCAGGGCGGATGGGACACCGACGAGAAAACGGTTACCACGTATTTAGTACATATAAGTCTGAGAACACAGAAATTTTAAATCGGTTATTAAAAAAAAAACAGCTGTTTCCTACAAAAGTGCAAAACCTACACGGTCAAAATGTATGGAACAGCAGATTTTTTTTTTTATTAACCGATGAAAAATTTCTATGTAGCCCTCAGAATGATGTACTGAATACATGATAACAGTTTTCACGTCGGTGTTCCTTCCACCCCATATAGGAAACCTTTATGTAATGCGTAATCACTAACCCATGGCGCAAAATATTATACAGTAACCACGCGAGACCAAAGATACGTCACCAATTGATTGCTTACTAATACGTTTCCAACAACAAGAACTTAGAAAACCAAAGCCAAGTGACAAGAATGTTGATTTCATAGCTTCCTGAACACGAATAGTAGACGATAGTAGTAGTAACGTAGACGGGAGTTGTTACGTTAGGCATTACTTAATGATACGTTGTTTAGCTGAATCATCATCTAATTGGGGTCGGCTTCCAGTCTTACAGGATGCACCTGAACACCAGTATTTTACATGGAGCGACTGCCTATCTAACCTCCACAACCCAGTTAGTAGTAGGTAATACGATACCCCTTGGTAAGACTGGTTGTCAGACTTTCGGGCCTCGGACTACTTGTAACGACTGTCTAAGATCTACAAATGACAGCCGGGGCCAACGGTTTAACGTGCTTTCCGATGCACGGAGGAAACTCGGTATGTAATGAGTGGTCACCCATCCACGGACCAACCTAGGCAAACGCGGCTTAACCTGAAGATCGGCCCGAGCGGCTGTTATTATCCACGAGGTCCTCTATATTAAAGTATAAAGTATCACTACATAGTATAAAATAAAGTCGCTTCCCGCTGTCTGTCTGTCCCTATACATGCTTAGATCTTTAAAACTACGCAACGGATTTTGATGCGGTTTTCAGTAATAGATAGAGTGATTCAAGAGGAAGGTTTTTATAAATATATTGCACCCGTGCGAAGCCGGGGCGGGTCGCTAGTGCTATTATAAGGCACAATACAGTGTGTTTAGTATAAAATAAATTGTATTTCTGACTTCGTTTATAATTACAAGAAAAACACAGGTCCCTTGTATTTACTTATTTAATAGGTAATTCTATAGAAACCTTGACCAATTGTCTAGGCACATAATTATCGCAAGATAACATCGGCCAATGTGTATTTGTCGTGTCGAAGAGTGGCACACAAGTGTAATGAATGGCCCACGATGGCGATGGAGGAAAACGATTACTTCTGCGAATGCTCTAGTGACCTTTGGAAAATGCATTAGTATATAGTAGCATTGGGTATTCTAGGTAAAGAGGTTGGCGATTTGTAAAATCGCTTTATTTCAATGCTATTGTTATACTGAGAAATGAACTGTATGACCCTGAAATAAAATTGGTTTTCTGCATGATGATGATGATGCCATCTAGCCGATTTCAATGCATTCGATGGCTTTCTAGGGAGGTTGTCGAGAGCTTTGGTATGCTGCTCTATCATGTGCTCTCAAGTGGCTAGCATACCCAACTTTGGCCGAAAAACTCCGAGCACAAAGCGGACATGTCAGAACACCATTGACGAAATTGTAGGGTATAGCTGCAGGTGGCCTAGTTTTTAGGTCATCACGCTTTAAGTCTAGCTGCGACCTTCTCCTCTCTTCGAAGGCGTTGACCTGCCGTTGCACACGACGTCTCCACTCAGGACGATTTTATGAATGCCTTTCCCACACTAAGGGGTTAATTTCAGTTATAACATAACATCACGTCTGTAATCCCCGCAGAAACACCATACTCAATAGCACACCCACACTTCGGTAGTTATATTTAAGTCCCATGTAGCAAGAGGCGTGCCCATTGCCATCAACCGGTCATAAATCCAGACTCCATGGCTGCTGCAAAGAAATGCCAGTAGTATACTCCAAAATTGAGATTGATGTGGTTCTCCAGAAAGGTGAAAGATGCGTAGTACTCGCAACCGGCGTGCGTGTATGACCAGATGTATGAACGTGGATGAGGCAAAAGGAGTATGCAAGGATCGTAGCAGGTGGCGTTCTGTGGTTTCTGCCTACCGTCATGGGAAAAAGGCGTGAGTTTATGTATGTAAATGTATTTTATTTATTTCTTACGCTTTAAAATAAACATTGAAGAATGAAAATGAATTCTAATTGTTATAGTAAATGAATGAAAGAAATAAAAACGTCCATAAAACGCAATGCTTAATATGAATTTATTCTTGTTTACATTACTATTTTAATTTTGACATGCATACATTAATGTTATTAATAAACACGCAATGAGCCCATTATGCAAATATTTATTATGTGTTTTATTGCGTCAACTTAACAATTGCAAGTAAGTTTTTGTCTATGTCTTAGAAAAAGTTTTATAACTCGATAAACCAGCGAGTTTCAAGAACTTTCTTAGGGTTCCCTATATGAGTTCGAAATACTATACAACATTAGTTTTAGTATATGCAAAACCTGATACACGTGTCTAGTATGTTTATATAAAGAATCTATGTACAAAATTTCAAAACTGTATCATGAAAAATCACAAAGTTCTACCTAGTTGTCCGCACAAAAACGCGGTCACCACGCAGCGCGCGCCTCCAGCGTCGTCTTGAGCTCATTGATAATAATAATTTGGCAGTAGGTACCCAAACGATTACGATAGGTACTCAAAGTCGCTCGGTATCCAACTTTTAACTTTTTTAAATATTTTTGGGAAAAAATATAACATGGTTTAAAAATGATTGGAATCGATTTAGTTACATATTCTGAACAAACTATATTCAGGTTTCGCATATACTAAAAATAATGTTGTACTGCGAAAATTGTTATTGTTATTTTCGAAGTAACGTTACATAGGACAAACAAACGTCGAAGAAACTATGGTTCGATGTAAGGTTATCGATATTAAGAAACAGCGAACAAAAAAAGGCGTAGTTATAACGTAACGTCGCATTATAAACGCATCGATGTATAATCATCGATGCAACAATTTTCGCAGAATAGTATTTCGAACTCATGTAGGGAACTCGTTTTCTAGGATATCCTTTTTGGGCTCCGTCGCAGTCGGATAAAAGTTGATTGACATCAAAGTAGTCCATACTTATTTTCACAGCGTAGTACGCACCAAATCGACCAAAAAGAGAATAAATAAAGTTTTTTTTTTTTTAAATAAGTAAATTTAAATTCGTTTATTCAATGTGTCTATTTATTAATAACGCATACCAATCTAAATACTATAAAACGTTAAAATAAAGTATAACTTTATTATGGAAAAATTTAAAGTAATCGCCTCTACAAGCACTTTATTTTATCATCTGACTAGAATTTTCCCAACTATGTTGGGGTCGGTTGAATACCAGTATTTTACATGGAGCGACTGCCTATCTGACCTCCACAACCCAGTTAGTACTGGGTTATACGATATCCCTTGGTAAGACTAGTTATCAATTTTTCGGGCCACTGACCTTTAACGACTGTCAAAGATCCACAATAGCAGCCGGGACCAACGTCTTAACGTGCTTTCCGAGGCACGGAGAAAACTCGGTATGTAATGGGTGGTGGCCCATCCACGGATCAACCCAGGCTATCGCGGCTTAACCTGAAGATCGACCCGAGCGGCTGATATTATTTACCCACGAGCATAAGCACTTTATTTCTTCACATTAATTTCCACCAAAAAGCACAAAAAAATGCTCAATGCTCATATAAAACGCTTTTCGCGATATTTATTTAAATCGTTTATCAGTTCTGCATGGAGTGCGCACAATATTTCACAATGATTAATTGATGAGATCCGATGAGTGTGTGTTTCATCTGCTGCTGGGTTTTTTATGCTTTTCATGTACATTATACTCATTCAATATAAGTATAGTTTTGTTCTATTTATTGTTATTTTTATTGGAATAAAGTAAAAGGTAAGCATAAACAAGTTGGGGATGAAAGTTAACTATATGTGTGCAACTATGTATGGTTCAGACTACAGTAAAAAAAATATACGCCAAATATTCTTATTTTTTTATAGTATTACTTAAATTAAGAGATGTTGCTTTATTTGTTTCAGAATAACTATCGTATTGCCATTCAGCGTGGCAATGCTGCCAGCCTTCTGGGCACGTTTCCAGATGACAGCGATGCGGTGGAGTACTTTGACGCCTAAGTGGCCTATTGTCGTCGTTGTTTAGATGTTTATGTTTACTTACTTTTAGTCTTATTTTTATCATTACTTTAGTTCTATTTGTAGTCTGTATAAAGGGTGTAAATAGTCCCTTAACATAGCCGAAAGGCACTTGTTCTCCCCGTCTTCGCGATATTTTTTTTGTTCTAGACCATACCTGGGAACCTTCGAGTTACGGAGATATTGGGGCTCAAATTCCAACTTTTTCACAAGTTTTTTTTTTAATACATATTTTTAATGTAAGATTTTTACTTTATAGGTGTATAAAGTAAAAATCCACGACCCCCGTACTATTCAATCCATGCATCAGCACAATGCTTTGAGTGCTTTCCATCGGGTCCTACCATAAAAAGTGATTTTTCACCCCAAAAAAAAGTTTATTGCCAGCATTAATTTTTGTGTAAAGTTACTTAGTTTGATGTACAGAATGCTTGGTTGATGGCTATGTGAAGGGTCTGTTTACACTGTGTATAATGTACATAATATAGTTTTCCTAAATAAAAACAAATTGTATAGAGTAATTAGGTATTAGGTTAGTTAGCTAGGTACAGGTTAAAATAACTACATCTTATTAAAAAAAAAACTATCGTAAATCTAGGGTTTTCAAACACTCTTCTTCTCTCTTCACAGTCATCTTATTGTTAAGAATTTTAATATCCTTTTTTTTTTGTCAATATTTGCTGTAGGTTATCTTTATCTTTTTTTTTGTTTTGGTTCTCTTTTTCTTTTCTTTTTTTTTCTTTGGTTCTTTTTTTTGTTTGGTTATCTTTTACTCAGATACTTACAAAAATCACAACATATTAAGAAAATAAAACACAATTTATCGGAACTTACCTTCGAAGGTCAAATCAGTTATCCTGGCCACCAAACTTCCTCAAGAACACAGACAATACTAAGTGACAAGCAATCTTTTCTAACACTTACAAGGTCTTCCTTACCCGTGGAAAACTCGCTGTTAACTGTGGAGGTCTCCACACACGGAAACTATATAACATTATTTTTAGTATTATAACCCTGAAACCTGAATATAGTTTGTTCAGAATAAGTAACTGAATCGATTCCAATAATTTTAAAACCATGTTATATTTTGTCCCAAAAATATTTAAACAAGGCTACAAGTACCTATCGCAATCATTTAGGTACCTACTGCCAAATTATTATTAACAATGAGCTCAAGATGACACTGGAGGCGCGTGCGCGGGCGCTCTGCGTGGTGACCACGTTTTTGTGCGGACAACCAGGTAACAGAACAAGCTTATAACTTTGTGATTTTTCATGATACAGTTTTGAAATTTTGTACATAGATTCTTTACATAAAAATACTAGACACGTGTAGCAGGTTTCACATATACTAAAAGTAATGTTGTATGTGATATTTGTTTTTCATTGGACGGATTGACGAATTGTAATACTTGCGTTATATAGGTACATCTATTATCTGTAGCGTGAACAGTAAAAGGAAAACAGTAAAATAAAATATTTTTCATTACTTACTCAGGATGAGGAACAATGTCAGCTTGTCGGATAGAAACGAAATAAACACATAAATGTATACTAAGCAGCTTACCGGAACCCGTCGAGAAGGCGTCACTTACCTGCGAAAAAGAAACAGTGTTATTTAAATACATAAAATTATGTTTGGCGTAAGGTAATGTAATTGTCTCCCAAAGTATTGACAAAGATTTCATGGGGTTTTCTACTTGGGTATTTTACATGAAGCGACTGCCTGTCTGACCTCCACAACCCAGTACGATATACCAGTTAGTAAGACTGGATGTCAGATTTTCGGCTTTTGACTCGTAACGACTGTCAAAGATCTACAAATGACAACCGGAACCAACGGCTTAACGTGCTTTCCGAGGCATGAAGGAAACTCGGTATGTAATGGGCGGTCACCCATCCACAGACCAACCTCGGCAAGAACGGCTTAACTTTGAAGATCGACCCGAGCGGCTGTTATTATTTAGCCACGAGCTCCTCTCTATGAAATAGAAAATCATCATCTACATAGCCTTTTCCCAAACTATTTTGGAGTCGGCTTCCAGTCTAACCTAATGCCACTGTGTACCAGTATTTTACATGAAGCGACTGCCTATCTGACCTCCACAACCCAGTGACTGTTTAGTACGACACCCCTTGGTAAGACTGGATGTCAGATTGTCTGTCAAAGATCTACAAATGACAACCGGAACCAACGTTTTAACGTGCTTTCCGAGGCACGAATGAAACTCGTTATGGTCACCCATCCACAGACCAACCTCGGCAAGAACGGATTAACTTTGAAGGTCGACCCGTGCGGCTGTTATTATGAAATAGAAAATAACATTAAGATATTCAAATCCAATATTCAACACATAAAATACTTATGATATTCCAGAAATCCTGGATTATTCACAATAACATTGTAAACAAATTATGTATAAGTACGAAGTGGAGGGCTTGTCGAAAGTTTCGAGATCCCGCCGTACTTAAGTGAGCGGGATCAAGCACCGGCCTTACTCAACTTGAGAGAATATTCATTACTTTTTTAGTAATGTGGATTTGAATATATTGGGACTTAAAAATAAGATAACTAAGTATGTAGCAAGATTGTGTGTACTTTCTAAAATTATAACCTTCAGAATAATGAAAAATAAAATAAAGGGGCATTCATCAGCAAACATCAAACATCTTCTGTAGTGCGTCAGGAACGTTTGCCAAGGCTAGAACGGATTGCTTTAAAACAATTGTATGCAAACGTATAGCCTCCCCGATGCTTCGATTGCGTGCCCCTTGTGGCGTACTGGAACAGTGTGCAGACGGGTTCCAGGCCAACAGTTTTTCATTTTAGATAAGTTTTACTAACGTAGTTTTAAGTCATTACAAAACAATTTATGGATTTTTATCTGAATTAGATGCTTAATAATGACACTTCGCCCGATCCTGGAATCGAACCCAGGACCTCTTGCTCAGCAATCGCGTCTGCGACCAATCGGCTGGAACTTCAGTCAGTCCACAATAACCCTGGAGATATAGATTTATACAAATTGTAAATATGTTTTTGGATTGGATGCTGTTCTGTTATTTGTCGCTATCTTAGTATGTTGTTGTTGTTGGAGTATATGTCGTAAATTGACCGAAGTAAAATCTATTTTCATTATTTCTGTCTGTCCTATCTCATAATTATGATACCAATAAGTATTGTTAATTATTCATATTACCTGGGCGACCGAGCTCTGCTCGGGTGAAAACAGAGAAAACTAATTTTCCCAGATATGAGAATTAGCTAGATAGATTTTTGCCCCCGAAAACCCCTTTTTTTTTTAGGCTGGGAAATCATCAAATGACCCCATCCGCTCTGGGTGAAGCGGAAGGGAGTGTCAGACTTGTACTGACTAAAACCCATACGTTGTTGCTGACATCTCTTTGAGGCGCGCGTGGAACACGAACGCGCCGTCGACACGGCCTGTCGTCATAAGACGGCCGGACGGCGAGCTAGCATATAACTCGCCATCCACAGGCCCGCGCCTACGGTGGCCGGGGGCCACCACGTGACCCCCGACGCCCAGGGCGTCTCCCGCGGCGGCTGGGACGTGAGGCTCTTTCCCTCTTACGTCCCGCCACCTCTTTCACTAGCATGACTGCTTCGCAGAAGGAGGTGACGGCTTCCCATTCCCTCTCGCTCCGGACCATGGCTTGAACCAGGGCCGGGCGCGAGAGGTCGCCGCCGCCCCGTAAACCCCTATATTGCAACTTTCATCGAAATCGTTAGAGCCGTTTTCGAGAACGTGTTTACAAATATCTAAATATATATATTTTTTTTTTGTTAGCATGTTTGAGTGTCCCACTGGTGGGCAAAGGCCTCCCCTTTCTCCTTCCAAACATCTCTGTCCTATGCGATATCTGGCCATGTTCGCCCCGCAAACGAGATCAGATCGTCACACCACCTTCGCCGCGATCTATCTCGACGGTGATTTCCTCCGACAGGCGTCCAGTGGGTGACGATCGTTCCCCATCTCTCCGTTCGCATTCGTGCTACGTGGCTAGCCAACTCCAACTTCAGCTTGGCTGTTTTCTCTCCAACATCTGCTACTTGAGTAATAGAGTGCAGGCTGTCCGATTAACACCTATTATGTGACCAGCTTCTAAATATATATTGTATAAATATTGCTCATTTAATAGTATGGAATACTGGAACTTCTTATTAAAACAATCCCTCAGTTGTCAAGCATAGCATTCCACACTTACGTGACAGTTACACAAACCAAATCTATCCATAACAACTTCACCGAATACGTCAATCGGCTTATAACTTTCAAACACGAATTTCAACCTCCCTTGAAGGTTTACAGCCGACCTTAGAGGACAAGCCATAAACATTCTTATATCAAGCTAAGATCGTTTGCACGCAATCAAACATGGCAGGCAGCAATAGTTTCTGCCCGTCTCCTAGATTTGATAGCGCGATAGATGACCGATCCCCCGAAAGGTCGAGCCTTTGGGCTATAAAACAAAAACTTATACAGTGTATACGGGGTAGGGTTCTGTATATTTTGTATTTAAGTTTATGTTGGGGTAGTGAATGTGTGAGGGAGATGACTTGTGAAATGTAACGCTTTTTCTTGAGTTGATGTGACGGATGATTCGTTTTTTGTTTTTTTGTTGCTGTTGATTTTTCGGCGTGTATTGTGCCTGAGCTTGTGGTGTGAATTAAACCTGTTATCACATCGGTAGATGCGACGTTAACTTATGATTTAATCATTTATTTATTTATTTAAAATAGGTACGCCAACAGCACATACATTTTACATTTAGCAATGAAAAAAAACAGGTTAGGGTTCTTATGTAGGTACCAATTACAGGTGTACACAACATTCTCTTATGTACAATATAGCTATTATAGTAAATTTAAAGAAGTAAAATGTAACATTAAATAGCAAACAAAACATCTTTGACTTAAACTAAAGAAGAGATCAAAAAACTGACTTACACTAATAAACACAAAACTAAAGACAAAATAAAATATCCAAGTAAAACTGTCAAGTCATAAATGCTCATACATTTTTCTTCGTTATCGTGTAGTTAGTGTCCAACCTGGTGTCAGAGTTTTTATGCCGCTCATGGGCCTCTGACTTGGCTTTACTTGCCGTTGATGCTGGTTTCCTCACTATGTTTTCCTTCCTCCTTTAGTGGAGCGGAAGGGAGTCTCAGACTTCTACTGACTAAAACCCATCCATGTTTCTTCTTTGCCCTTTGTGTTCCATTGCCACAGTATATCTTTCGAACAGTCCCGCAGCCCTGGCAGGCATCAGCCCATGCGGACCCCTACATGGTTGCTGACATCTCTTTGAGGCGCGCGTGGAACACGAACGCGCCATCAACACGGCCTGTCGTCATAAGACGGTCGGACGGCGAGCTAGCCCATTACTCGCCGTCCACAGGCCCGCGCCTACGGTGGCTGGGAGCCACCACGTGTCCCACGACGCCCGGGGCGTTTCCCGCGGCGGCTGGGACGTGAGGCTACAGAGTCTGTAAACGAACACTCACAAGGTAACAATATGTCTGTAGTACAGACATATTGTTACCTTGTGAGTGTTCGTTTTTGTCTGTGCTTGTTATCCTGCCTGTATCCTTTTATGTATCTGTTTGTTTAATAACAGCCGCTTGGGTCGATCTTAAGGTTAAGCCGCGCTTGCCTAGGTTGGTCCGTGGATGGGTGACCGCCCATTTCATACCGAATTTCCTCTGTGCCTCAGAAAGCACGCTAAGCCGTTGGTTCCGGCTGTTATTTGTAGATCTTTGACAGTCGTTACAGGTAGTCAGTGGCCCGAAAGTCTGACAACCAATCTTACCAAGGGGTATCGCATTACCCAGTACGAGTTGGGTTGTGGAGGTCAGGTATAAAATACTGGTATTCAGCTGCATCCGGATAGACTGGAAGCCGACCCCAACATAGTTGGGAAAAGGCTAGGCAGATGATGATGGTTTTAAAGGTAAGGTTCGAGTGTTTTTTTTCCTTTGCACTATCGATGGCCCCTACGATATTAGTCGGGTTAATTAAAAAAAATCGACTGTCGTGCACACAACCATCACTTAATCTAAGACATACCCTCTGCAAAGACTTAGCTTCGATCCATCCCACTATTTAGTCTCAATTCCCAGGCATAGACCTCTATTTAAGCCCATACAAAAAGGTCTCAATCCTTGGCTCTAATACCGAGTCCCTAACTACAGTCTAGGACCCTAGGTAATCATATAGTTCTATTTGGTTTGCCTGGATTTTAGGCCTGTGCCGAAAGCTAACAATGGAGCATTGTGTTAGAAGGTGGAACCTTTTGTTGGTACGTATTACATGTCTAGCCTGTCCGCTTGGCTGGATATTATTTGGAGAAATAGGGTATTTAATGATCTGATAATGTAGGGTATGTATTATTGGAGGTGGTATAGTTGTTCTGTTATTATTGGTATTTGTCAATCAGAATGCGATAGTCATTATTATCTCCCTGCCTTTGTCCCATTCTACTTGAGGTCAGCGCTACACGTTTTTTTCTTCCATTTTCCTGTGTCAACCGTCACGCTATCATTTACTCCTTATTCTTTCATATCATTCCTCACACAATCCATCTATCGTTTCCTTGGTTTTCGATCCGATAGTGCCTATCATAAAAATATAACTTGTGAAAAGTCTATCGTTATATATGTAGCGGCATTTACAACATCACATGATACGGACTACGCCTGACGTCATGCAAAATTCTGCATCGCGCAAGCAGAGATATCCGCGATATTGGGACAC
The DNA here is from genome assembly GCA_905163415.1 of Noctua fimbriata. NCBI lineage: Eukaryota > Metazoa > Arthropoda > Insecta > Lepidoptera > Noctuidae > Noctua > Noctua fimbriata. The sequence goes on from LR990946.1 coordinate 7,295,771, forward strand.
ATACAACCAAATGACAGCTGCCCACAGGCAATAGCCTACCAGATACAATAGTCGTCCAGTCGGGGATCTTCGATTTCAATTGAGGAATAAGAACTTTACGAGGTACAACCCATGTTCCTCGCACTTCCTTTAATTATGTGTACTTAATTTTATTTAAATAAATAATTTTATACTGTTTGCTGTGTCCTACTGGGTCCGTATTTGTTACCTTAGCTTTAAGTCCATTGTAAGATCTTCACACACTATGGAATACAAATAAATATATGAATATGAATATAATGGTAGGGTTTATTTTATTAAAAAATCAATTAGAGAATAATAAATAACATCTGGAATATACCTACCCTCAGTTATTAATTCCAACATTCTATGTAGGAGTCAAAATCTATATTGTTTGTTGATAACTTTATAATTAGGTGAAAATCTCTTCGATTATTTCTCAATAAAAATAAAACCCCCCTTGGGGAGGCCTATGTCCAGCAGTGGACGTCTTTCGGCTGAAATGATGATGATGATGATGAAAAATAAAAGTTTCATTTTCTCTCCTAGATGTCAGATAATATCATCTCTGTCAAAAGCAAACGAAGAGTTAAAAAGAAAATTGCGAACATTAGGTTGGACGTGAGCATTTTTCAAATAGACTGGAATTGGAAGATTTTTTCGCAACATTTTCTAAAGTTCTTCTATATACTAGAAAATTGCTGAATAAGTCATCTCAAGGATGACTTATTCAGCACCTAGAATATTAAAAGCCACTTTTATTTGAACCTATCGTAACACTATGATAATTGGTATTTATTTCTCTATACATATAGATTTGTACGAACACTTTTACCCGTCTATATAATATTTGTTTTAAACTAGATGAGATCGAGGTGTCCTACTTTGAGGAGAAACTCCGAAATAAACTCAGAGGTCACAGTCTCTTTAATAGTACAAAAACACATAGTCAAGAATCGACTGTATAATCCTTGAATCGTGAATATTACTTCAGGATTCTTGTTTATTTGACGACTGTTGAGTGACGCCTGACAAAATGCGCATTTTTTTTCGAAGTGGCATCTCGCATGTCAACCTAGGAGGTTCTCGTTTCCTCAACCGGACTATTCTGTGGGTGCCTTGAGTGTAAGGCCTCCAGCCAGGGCAAAACACATACAAGCTAAGCTACTACACGCTTAGGGTACCCCCTGTGGGGTACGAGCCTCGGCTTAGGGCGTCGCTGGGGGAGGGCAGCAAAGGGACAGGCTGGATCTGAGTGGTGTCATTAATTAGGGACTGATTTTAGACTACAGGCTCAGCCACGCGGGCTGGCTCGAGCAAGGGTAGGGGAGGGCATGAAACGGGGTGTCGCGACGGGCCTCGATGGCAAGGACGGAAAGACGGCTGCTTGCGTCTGGGTTTCTTAAGCGTGCTTGTTTCCCTACTGCTCTCCTGGAGGAGGGTTATAGCGTCATCGGGAGTAACAAGAGTATGCCTTGGTCGGCGAATCTTACTAATTTTAGAGGGTTCGTATCGGGCGGCCGATGCGATCAGAGGGTTGCGGTGCTTTACAGCAGAATCGAAGAAACGCTTGGACATTTCCAATCGCTTCATGAACTGGAGAATGGTGGGCATTTTAAGGTCTATGTGAAGACAATCATTTCGGACGTACCAAGGGGCTCCCGTGACTTTTCCTAGGAACTGGTTCTGGAGTACTTGGATCCTATGGATGTATCGGGGCTTTGACAAAATGCGCAGAAAACTGCCCTTTTTATATCCGATTTTAACACGGTGCAGGTAGTGGGTGGCGTAGTGCATGGCGTAGAGTACGATTAAACAAACAGAGCGCGTATCTGTCTATTGTGTCATATTAAGTACGCTTGCACTTTCGACAGGTTTCGACTTGTTCGTAAAAAAAACATCATACATCTTTCCAATTATTACTCGAAACATCTGAAAATACCTGAAAGAAAATCTATGAAAATGAGGTTAAAATATAACAGCCAGTAATTTGTCGTTCACGAGATGTAACCAGCACTGATAGTAACCTTAATTTATATGCACAATGACTGTGAAGTCAAGAGATCTCATATTTTAACGGATGTAATTTATCACATGCAGGTAGGTATTCATTTGGTCGTAGCTGTGGTTTTAAAAACCAGCGTGGTAATCAAAATCTGGCTGTCATTTGTTAATCTTTGATAGCCGTTACAAGTAGTCAGTGGCCCGAAAGTCTTACCAAGGGGTATCGTATTACCCAGTACTAACTGAGCTGTGGAGGTCAGATAGGCAGTCGCTCCATGTGAAGAATCCAGGAACTCTGACAACCAGTCTTACCAAGGGGTATCGTATTACAAAGTACTAACTGAGCTGTGGAAGTCAGATAGGTAGTCGCTCCATGTAAAGAATCCAGGAACTCTGACAGCCAGTCTTACCAAGGGGTATCGTGTTATCCAGTAACTGGGTAGTGCAGGTCAGATAGGAAGTCGGTTTCTGAAATACACTGGTATCCAGCTGAATCCAGTCATACTGGAAGCCGACCCCAATATGGCAGAGAAAAAGCTAGACAGATACTGTGTTGGAAATTTAAGCGTTCACATTCATTACATTTTTAACGTAGAAGGGGCAGACAAATTTTGCAAACATATGAACCAATGGATTAGGAATTTTCTCAAGTAATGTGTGTCTTGAATTGTAAAGTGTGTTACACAATTGAGATGCAGGTTGAAGGTTTACGGGATATCCGATATTTATCGCAAGTACGCCAGTGTGCAGTGGTGACATCACGCGACTTACTTACCAGTCTACCCACAACACAGCGTGCTTATACATAGTCTAGTACTCAGCTTTATCCAGTTAGATTGGAAGCCGACGTCAACATAGTTGTAACTAAGATTTTGTAATAATATTTTGATTTAAAAGAGCCCATTCTTCTCCAGAGAGATCTACTTTGAATAAATTTCAAAAATAGTATCTGTCTAAGATACTATTTTTGAAATTTAAGCGTTCACATTCATTACATTTTTAACGTAGAAGGGGCAGACGAATTTTGCAAATATATGAAGCAATGGGTTAGGAATTTTCTCTAGTAATGTGTGTCTTGAATTGTAAAGTGTGTTACACAATTGAGATGCAGGTTGCAGTTTCATGAGATATCCGATATTTAGTAAGTATATTATAGCATGTAATTCAGTAATGATGAGAGTTCTGGGAAAAAACGCCTTAGAAATACTAAAATCTTAAAGTCAAGAAAATCATCGTGAGGAAACCATGTCCTACACTTAGAGAACATGCCAGTTTCCTCACGATGATTTCTTGGACTTTATGTTTGACTTGACAGACAAAGAATTAAACTGGAAGAACCCAGAACAAATTCAACAAGTACAACTACCAACAAATATCCATTTCGATACAAGAAAACGGAAATAACATTACAAGAACAAATAAAAGACTACATCTCTACGTAGAGCACGACAATATTGTACGCAAGACTCTATATCGAGCTATACATGACCAGAGTAAGTTGACCTCTCATTGTATAAAACACTTCTGCTTGGCCTTTTCTCGACTCAAACTCAAAGCATTAATTTCAATTAGAAAATTACAGGCACTTTTGGATGACAAAAGAAAAACTAAAAAGTGAAGCTTTAGTCCCAAACACAAGGCATAATAATCTGTGAAAGTACTGTAGTTGCCCATTCCAAAGCGTAGATCTCTATGCAGAAGAATGGACTCTTTTAAATTAAAATATTATTACAAAATTTTAGTTACAACTATGTTGAGGTCGGCTTCCAATCTAACTGGATGAAGATGAGGACTAGACTCTGTATAAGCACGCTGTGTTGTGCACTGCACACTGGCGTACTTGCAATTCATTTAAATGTCCATACTAACGACCGGAGAGGGCAGGAGAATGATGATGAGAAGATAACTAATAAACTACCTAAGCAATGTAAATAAAATTTATATGGAACAGTAATCACGGAATAATGAGATAACAATGGTAAAAATAAAAAATAAAACAGCTGAATTGAGAACCTCCTTTTCCAACTTTTAGAGCGCGAGGTCAACTTATACTGGATTGTAGAGTACGGCCATTCGGAACTCCATATCGGCAGTAACAAGGTTACTCTACCTGTCCTATGCCCCGATATATTATGTTGATAGAGAATACAAATAAAAGAAAAGTTGGGACGTTAAGTTTCGATGTAGAGTTTCTGTTGATATCGAATTGGATGTAGATACGACATTTTACTGTGTGCTTTAGTATTTTATTTACTACTAGTGCTTATGTTGCTATATCGCGATGTCGTCAAAATCCGAAATCTACGCTATACAATTTAGCCACAGCTTTTTCACTAAATCGTTTGAAATTTTCATGTTACCAAATACGTAGACGTCGTTTGCGATTAATTTAAAAACATGTCAGTGTTTTTGGGAAACGAAGTTCAGATACACTTCGACTTCAAAAAATGTTATGACCTTTTTAATAGTAAGTTCTGAAGTAGTCATTGTGAATTCAACTTCATCAACATTGCAGTAAAGTTGAAATTCTAGAAGTGAAACATCATATAAGGAACTAAAATACCCGTAATAGCTGATGCTGACACGAGCTGAAGAAGAATGATTGTTTTATTTATACCAAACAGATTTTAGTCTTGATTTTTGTTTGTTTCTTTTTAGTTCGATTTTTTTGATACAACAGTCTCAATGATGTTGGAGAAAAAACAGCCAGGCTGAAGTGGAAGTGGGCAGGCCACGTCGCACGGATGCACCCGGAGAAATGGGCAAAGGCCTGATAAAGTACAGCGCCATCGAGATTGACTGCGGCGTGGTGACGTGACAATCTGATCATGCCAGGCCAGAGATCGCACAGGATAGAGAGATATGGAAGGGTAGGCCGCTGCCCAGCAGTGTAGGATAGAAAAAAAAAACTGTCTCAACAAACGAAGTCTAACTGCCGTTTTCTCAGCCAAAATACGGGAGATATTTACATCTAGCCCACCCAATCCCACTTAACACTCCGTCTCCAAGGCTTATCACGTCAGCCAAGCATTTACTCCACACCGTGTTTATTAAGATGAACTAGTTATCCGAGCCAACGCATTAAATAATTACGAAGCACCGATCAAATCAGATTACCTTCAATTTCTCGTGGAATATGTAGGCATGTAAGTAATTAATTTCGCTAGTTATATAGGCCTGTTGCCAGAAATGGATTAGATGAAGAATCCGGGATGTTACTTTTTCGTAACAGCAAAATCTAATAAGATTTTCCCAATCTGTGAATCCCACCATCACCTTTTTACCACCGGACTAGCAGACGCACTGCGGCGTACCATCCACACTTGGTTGATATCCCGAAGAGTCGTACTCAGCGCTTCTCATCCACGTTTATAATGCGCACAGCCAAAGTGTGGAACTCTCTGCCGGAATCTGTGTTCCCTCCGACATTTAACCCGTCAGCGTCCAAAGCAGGAGTGAACAGGAATATTCTGGGCACGCTCGTCTCATCTATCATGAGCAGGCCAAGAAAGGAAAAACAGATCCCGGTTTGGGATATTACTTTGAGTGAATTTTTTTTTTTTTCTTCACTACTACTACAAAGAAGCTCGTGGCTAAATAATAATAGCCAATTAGATCAGATCAATCTTCAGGTTAAGCCGTGCTTGCCTAACTTGGTCTGTGGATAGTTGACCACCCATTACATACGAAGTTTCCTCCGTGCCTCGGCAAGCACGTTAAGCTGTTGGTCCCGGATGTCATTTGTAGATCTTTGACAGTCGTTGCAGGTAGTCTTAAGTTGTTGTCAGAGTTTCGGGCCACTGACTACCTGGTACCCCTTTGTAAGCCAATGGGTATCGTATTACCCAGTACTAACTGGGTTCTGGAGGTCATGTAAAATATTGGCATTCAGCTGACCCCAACATAGTTAGGAAAAGGCTAGACAGATGATGATTTCATCATCGCTAGTCTTAAAACGTTGTGAGAGAATTCTGACATGTCCTAGAACCAAAATATGGATGACATTGGATGTCCACCAATCCGCACTAGGCCCATGTCATGGAATTCGGGCCCCTGCCTCTCATGAAGAGGAGCTCTGTATTCTCACTTCTTTGGGAACATTACAGGTTGATTATACAGTGCTCGGCACTGAGAGATTTTTGACAGGAAAATCAAATCAATAATTGACCAGCCGGGGCATGGTTCTAGGACATGTCAGATTCCTTTCACAACGTTTTAAGACTAGCGATGATGAAATCATCATCTGTCTAGCTTTTTCCCAACTATGTTGGAGTCAGCTGAATGCCAATATTTTACATGACCTCCAGAACCCAGTTAGTACTGGGTAATACGATACCCATTGGCTTACCAAGGGGTATCAGGTAGTCAGTCGCCCGAAACTCTGACAACAAGTTAAGAGTACCTGCAATGACTGTCAAAGATCTACAAATGATATCCGGGACCAACAGCTTAACGTGCTTGCCGAGGCACGGAGGAAACTTCGTATGTAATGGGTGGTCAACTATCCACAGACCAAGTTAGGCAAGCGCGGCTTAACCTGAAGATTGATCTGATCTGATTGGCTATTATTATTTAGCCACGAGCTCCTTTGTAGTAGTAGTGATGAAAAAAAAAAAAAATAATATTCACGACTCACGTTCAGTAGTTAGCGATTGTGAACACTAGATAAGGATTTATGTGGGTGAAATATATTCTAATACACGTCTGTCTGCCTCATTGAAAATAAGCGTGATGAAAGGTTATCGATGTAATTTATTTACATTAAGTTATGGGGGTGTTTGTACATTTTTGTTAATCGCCTCGAGCCATGATGAACAGAAAATGATGAACTTTAATTCTGTTATAATGGTTTATAGATTTTTTGTAATAATGTATTTACTGTTTTACTAGGTTGCATTATCGTTTTAAATAATTATTGCACGTTTATTTGAGTTGGTTTTGTATCTCATTTTCATTCAGTTTTTTTTTTTAATTTATATCAGAATATTCTGGTAAGTTTTTTTAAAGATTTTAAATTAAAATATTGTTTTGATAGAAGAAGGAAGAGTGACTGTACATTAATTTGTATGTCGGAGACGGTCAATAGTACAGTTGCTAAACGAAGCGCGGCACGTGGTCCGAGTGATGGCAGCACTAACACTCGGCTAACTTCGTGCTACGACGGAGCCTAGCTAATGGAGGAGCGCCAGGGCGAGGCACTTGCTTTCCAACCGTTCAACAGAACAGAACCTCCATTCTAGGAACTGTCCTACGTTTCGCTTAGCTATAAATTGTTATTGTGATTATTGTGATTAATGTGTTAGATTATTATTAAAAGTGATTATTGTGCATTTACTGTTTTACTTTGCTCGATCACCCTAATATCAGCCCACATAATGTCTGACGATGGTGCCAATAATGCTCCTGACCCGACATCAGAATTGGGATCCGATCGAGCAAATGAAAAAACACGTGGTGAGAACCCCGAAACTGCACAATGGCGAATGATGCTTGAAATGCAAAACGAGCAAATGCGAGCACTTATACAAACCCTGAACGCGCCACGACCCAACAACCACGTGGCCCTGCCGGAGTTCAATCCAGAAAATAGAGAAGCAGACCTTCAATCATGGTGCGCGACCTGTGCCTTTCTGATAAACCCCTGGAAGGATGCCAGCTAATCGTCGCGCTCAGCAAAGCCTTGAAAGGAACTGCATCAACGTGGCTGTCACAAGTTACTTACCCCGGAATCACTTGGCCACAATTCAGAGAGCTGTTTTCAGCAAGGTTTGTGCCCACCGAGACAATTCCGGCTACGCTTATTCATCTGAATTCTAGTAAGCCCAACGAGGGAGAAAACTACGCAGCGTACGCCAGCCGATTGATGTCATCCCTGATGAACCGTTGGAAAAACGCAAGTACTGAACAAATTGCCGTGTCCGTTGTGCTAGCTCATTTAGCCCAAATTGAAACACGATTGCAACGACTTGCTTTCACCATTGAGGTTAATTCGCGGCATAACCTGCAACAGGAATTGCAAGCGTATTCCTATCTCAAACGTAAAGCACCACAAGACGCGAACGACACTTCAGAGAACGCCAAGCAACCCAGGATGTCGACGCCACCGCCTAAATGTTTCATATGCGGCAAGCCTGGCCACAAACAAGTCGATTGTCGTTTTAAGGGAAAGGAATTTAAGAAATACCCTATACCATCCGCTGCACCTGCACGTTTAAGTCAGCAGCCGACACCGAAAGGAAGTCTCATCTGCTTTAAGTGCGGGCAGCCCGGCCACATTGCCTCGCGCTGCAGCAGCGCCGCCCCTGCTGTTGCGGCAAGCGCAGGCGCCGCGCCCCGCGCGGAGCACCGTGTCGACTTATGCATGGTCGAGCCCCCTTCAGGATCACTAACGCATAAAGGTCAGTCGATAACATTTCATTTCGATTCAGGAGCAGAGTGCTCATTAGTTAAAGAGAGTTTTGCCAAAAAGTTGTCCGGTAAACGTTTTAATGTTATTTCACTCGTAGGAATAGGCAATAAGAATGTCAATAGCACTGAACAGATTTTATGTAGCGTAGAAATCAACGAATATTTCACCGAAATCTTATTCCATGTATTGCCCGACGTTTATTTACGCAGTGATGTAATGATTGGTCGCGAAATATTGTCTTCCGGTTTTGTTGTTAATATTAGTGCAAACGAGTTTACATTAACAAAGAGCAATGCTATTTTTTCCTGTGCTACAATTAGTTCTCGGCAAGTTATAAATAATTTGGATGAGGTAGACACTGATATTTCATTAGAACGTAAACAATCCCTTATCAGTTTATTAACAAAATTCTCAGAATATTTCATCTTCGGTTTTCCAAATACCCGCGTTAACACATATAAACTAGAAATTCGTTTAATAGACCCAAACAAGACTGTACAAAGACGGCCTTATCGTTGCTCGCCGATGGAACGAACAGTAATGCGCGAACGAGTGAATGAATTATTAGATGCCAAAATAATAAGACCTAGCAATTCACCTTTTGCGAGTCCGGCGTTATTTGTGGAAAAATCAGACGGTACGAAACGTATGTGTATCGATTATCGTGAGTTAAACAAAAATACTGTCCCGGATAGATACCCGTTACCGTTGATTTCGGATCAGATTTCGCGTCTTAATGGAGCTAATTATTTTACAAAATTAGATTGCGCTAGTGGTTTTCATTTAATACCGGTTAGCAAGGAATCAATAGAGCGAACTGCGTTTGTAACACCCGAGGGGCAGTACGAGTTTTTAACCATGCCTTTTGGGCTACGTAATGCTATCTCTGTTTTTCAGCGGGCAATAATAATTGCGTTAGGTGAACTAGCCTATACATATGTGGTCGTGTACGTTGACGATTTGTTGATAATATCCGAAACCGAGGAACAGGGCTTAGAGAGGTTAAGTGCGGTTTTAGAGGTTTTATCTAAGGCAGGCTTTTCGCTCAATCTTAAAAAGTGTTCATTTTTAAAAACGCATGTACAGTTCCTTGGCTATGAAGTAGAAGCAGGTGAAATTCGACCAAATATAAAGAAAATCGAGGCACTCACTGTTTTACCTCCTCCCGAATCGGTGACTCAACTTAGGCAATTTATTGGTCTTGCTTCATATTTTAGACAATTCATACCCCGTTTTTCTCGGTTAATGGCACCTTTACATAGACTGACTTCAGGAAAATCCCCGTTTGTTTGGAAGGCGAATCACGAAGAGATACGTCAACAGGTAATTTCAATTTTAACAACAGAGCCGGTATTGATGATCTACGACCCCCGTTACCCGACAGAACTACATACGGACGCGAGCATGGAGGGTTATGGAGCTATCTTGTTGCAGATAGTAGAAGGTAAGAAATGTGTGGTTGGTTATTACAGCAAGCGCACAACGGCAGCTGAATCGAGGTACCACTCGTATGAGCTGGAGACGTTGGCCGTAGTGAACGGTGTAAAACACTTTCGTTCATATTTACATGGAAGGAAGTTTGTTGTGGTAACCGACTGCAATTCTTTAAAATCTTCTCGAGACAAGATAGATCTAACGCCGAGAGTACACCGTTGGTGGGCCTACCTGCAAGCGTTCGATTTCGACGTTATGTACAGGGCAGGTAAGAATATGGCCCATGCTGACTTTTTCTCCCGCAACCATTTACCCCGTCACCAGACAAAACAGGTTACTAAAGTGGAGCAGAAGCGTGTTGACATAACAGAGCTTTCCGGAAACTGGCTGTTAGCTGAACAACAACGGGACGAGGAGATACAAAAAGTCATGGCTCAATTAAACAATGGGGAGTTGAGTGGTGAAATTGCACGGACATATGAGGTACGTTCTGGTTTACTTTACCGTAAAATCCAACGCAACCGGAAGACCAAGTGTCTACCTGTGCTGCCTCGTAATATAAGATGGTCAGTCGTTCACAATATACACGATTCCATTGTACATCTAGGCTGGGAGAAGACTCTAGAGAAGCTCTACGACTACTACTGGTTTGAAGGTATGTGTCGCTATGTTCGTAAGTTCGTGGATAATTGTGTTACATGTAAAGTAGCAAAGTTTCATTCAGGCAAGGTACAGGCAGAGTTACACCCAATTCCAAAAGTTGCGGTGCCGTGGCACACGGTACACATCGATGCGACAGGTAAGTTCAGCGGAAAACGCGATAACAAGGAGTATGTGTTCGTACTCATTGATGCATTTACAAAGTTTGTCCTTTTACATCATACGATGCACATTGACACTGCCAGTAGTATAAAAGCTGTAACAAGGAGCGTATCATTGTTTGGAGCACCGGTACGGATTATTGCTGATCAAGGTCGTTGTTTCGCAAGTCACGAATTTAGGGAATTTTGTGAGAGTAAACATATTAAGCTTCATTTAATAGCTACGGGATCATCGCGAGCTAACGGTCAAGTTGAGCGCACAATGAGCACGTTAAAATCTATGCTTACCGCGGTTGAAGTAAACGAAGATAGGTCATGGCAGGATGCGTTAGGAGACGTGCAGCTGGCACTAAACTGTACTGTCAATAGGGTAACAAAAGCCAGTTCACTCGAATTACTAGTCGGTAAAGTCGCGCGCCCTCTTAGTCTAATAGCTTACGACGATGATACTAACGTAGATCTCGAAAAAGTTAGGGAAACCTCAGCTCGGTTAATCGAAAGGTCGGCTCTGTATGACAAAAAACGGTTTGATAGCACTAAGGCGCGACTGGATAGATTTTCGGTGGGTGAGTTTGTGTTGCTCCAAAACGAAGAACGCAACCAGACTAAATTAGACCCCAAATATAAGGGACCATTCAGAGTTGTAAAAGTGTTAGAGGGAGATCGCTACACATTGAGAGCATTAAATTGTAAGCGTACTTACAAGTACGCACATGATAGGTTAAGGAGAATGCCCGAGGGCCAAGTACCGATTGAAGTAGAGGATTTAGAGTTGAGAGATAGTGTGGAAACTTAGTTCGGATGGTCGGACCGTACCAGTAGCCATTTCGTAGCCGTAGTCCGGTAGAAGTCGGTGTCTGCTTGTAGCAGTCCGTGGATGCGCGGTGCGCGGGTGGCTCTGGCGGAGGTCGGGTCTGGTAGAGACCATAGTGTCATGTGAGTCACGGCGTTCTTGAGGAACGTAGTAAAACAAACAGGGGTTTGTTGGAGGGCCTAAATGTTGGCAATAGGCCACGAATGAGATTCCCGCTTTGTGTGACGATTAGATGGATAAAGAGGTACTTGGTTGCTCTAGCATTTTAACTGGCCTAATTGTTAGTTTTATCTAATTTTTGGTTTGATCTAATTTTTAGTTTTATTTTGATTTAAAACTTTAGACATAGAGAATTATTTGTGAAGAAATAAATTAAAGTCATTGTGATGAAGTTTATTTTTATTTTCTAGCTGATTAGTTGAGCTTTGCGTCAGGAATGACCGAACGAAGTGTACTGTGTTATGTTTTCCTTATTGCAGGATTACCACACGAGGACGTGTGTTAGCGCAGGATGGCCGTGTCGGAGACGGTCAATAGTACAGTTGCTAAACGAAGCGCGGCACGTGGTCCGAGTGATGGCAGCACTAACACTCGGCTAACTTCGTGCTACGACGGAGCCTAGCTAATGGAGGAGCGCCAGGGCGAGGCACTTGCTTTCCAACCGTTCAACAGAACAGAACCTCCATTCTAGGAACTGTCCTACGTTTCGCTTAGCTATAAATTGTTATTGTGATTATTGTGATTAATGTGTTAGATTATTATTAAAAGTGATTATTGTGCATTTACTGTTTTACTTTGCTCGATCACCCTAATATCAGCCCACATAATGTCTGACGATGGTGCCAATAATGCTCCTGACCCGACATGTATAATAACTGAAGGTCAGTAGACCATGAAAATCCTAAACGAGCTAGCATAGTAACTGGTGTACCTACGTTTGGGAAACTGTCTATTTACTGAATAAACATTTGAGTTTGGCTTTGAACGTAAAACGATTCAAATGAGCTTGTGTATGTAGGAGAGAAATGGTCATGTATTTAAATGTTCCTGCTAAATGGTTTCATAGGTACCTTTCAGTAGTGAAGGGTCAATTTTTGTAAGAGGTACATATCTTTAATGTGATTATATTATTTGTCAATAGAACTGTGCCATTTTTCCAAGGAAAGCCAGTAGGAATCGAATTGTATGAAACCTTCGCCACTGGTACCTTTTATTTTTGACTGGCAAATACTGTGACTGCTTCGGTTGGTCTTGTGGTTGCTACTGCTGCGTGTGAGTTTCTTGATTCGATTACCGGGTCTAGCAAAGTGTTATGTGTTTTTTCATCAGTTTCTTAGTATCAGCTGCCAGTCTGGACTAATGTCATTGATGGTAATTGGCTCGTCCCTTATTACACTTACTAACTGTACGGTACTATATCAAGACAAAGGGTGCACTTTTGTCTAACCCTTTGAGGATCACACCCGTGATTTTATGTGTGTATTAATTAGAAACTGCAAGAGTTATATAGTCATAAATTCATAATTGACTAATTATGTTAATAATTGATCAATTTTAGCTTTTGAACATTTTAGTAAAGTTGATAATTTTTGAATGACTATTTAAAAAATACCTTCTTTACTAAAATCAATCAATATTTACAATAATCCACAAAAAGCCACGTTGGATGGCAATGTTGCAAGCCTTCTGGGCGCTATTCCTATTGATAGCGAATTTTTGGTGGACAAATTTTTTGATGCTCTGTAATTTTTTTCCCGTTTTCAAACTTGTACATATTTTTATTATTGTTCTAGATCTATTTGTAGTTTGAAAATAATATAAGTATTTTGGATTGTCAGGATTATTCCATTATTCCGTTAGGCTCGTACATCATGTGCGCAGAAGATGGGTTTCTTGTAATGAAAATACACTGGGTGCGATACACTGTTTCTATTAAACTAACAAATTACTACAGTTCCGGGACGTCTCAACTCCGCTGCAATCAGACATTGAATGTCGTCTTCGCCTCGAGCTGTAAACATCACGGCTCTGTAAAAGCACACTGTGGTGTGGGTAGACTTGTAAATATGTCGCGTGATGTCAGCACTGGTGTACTTGCGATTCATTTTATGTCCGTAACAATGACCGGATCCGACAAGTACATACTGAATTCAAATAAAAAATAATGTTTTTCTTTATTAAAATGTACGAAAACTATTAAAGTTTCGATCTAGTATTTCACTGGCATAAAAAAACCGTAAATATGTATCATATTTAAACGCTTTTATCTCTATTTGTTTTACCATTGTTTTATTACTACCTACCATACATAAAAGACTGGATAATTGGTCGATTTCATTCCAGCTTTGGTTATTAAAATGATAAAGCGGAAACGTTATGAATTTATCTCTGGGTTCAGACCGAGGTATTACATATTTAATTATAATGTGCGGTTTATTAATTCAATGTTGTTGAATATGTGTCGGGTTTTATTTGGCCAAGGTTTTTTAAAGTGTCATTGATATGTAGATAATGTTTTTGATGTGAAACATCTACAACATTATTATTAGTATATGCGAAACCTGAATAAAGTTTGTTCAGAATAAGTAACTGAATCGCTTCCAATCATTTTTAAACCACGTTATATTTTGTCCCAAATATCTTTAACAAAAGTTACAAGTTGGACACCGAGCGACATTAAGCACCTATCGCAATAATTTAGGTACCTACTGCCAAATTATTATTATCAATGAGCTCAAGACGACGCTGGAGGCGCGCGCGCGGGCTCGCTGCTTGGTAACCACGTTTTTGCGCGGACAACGCGGATTTTTCATGATACAGTTTTGAAATTTTGTACATAGATTCTTTACATAAAAATACTATGTGTTTCAGGTTTCGCATATACTAAAACTAAGGTTGTATATGTGCGCCTAGGCAGTAAAAGCGACACGTATGCCGTGGCGCAAGATGGTATGACGGTGAGACACATCATTGCGTGATGCCTCTTCTTTGCCACGTAAAATCAACCTTTTCTCATTTTTCAAAGTTTAATTTCGAACGTTTTTGATCTACATATTCCATTTTCGAAAGTTCCACCTTACTAAAATAAATAAAATAGATGTTTCACATCTGCCGGGTGTCCCGTGACGCAAACTGTTTTTTTTAATTTTTTAATTTTGAATGATGTGTGAAGTAGTTATGTTTTTTTAATCATAGATGGCGCTGTACAATTATTAAAATCATAATGCTGAATCACGGTGTTAAGATTCTCCGCAAAATAACGAACAGCGAACGGAACATAGAAATAAAAAAATATTGTCCTGCTCTGTTTTATTTCGAGTTATTGGGAGAATAGTTCTTTATTAATTGTAAACATTAATATCATGATTGTTTCCTCAAAACAGATAGGCAGAAGCATAGCTTTTTTTTTCGGATGGCAAATGACCCCTCCCCGCTCTGGGCGGAGCGGAAGGGAGTGTCAGACTTCTACTGACTAAAACCCATCCATGTTCCTTCTTTGCCCATTGTGTTCCAGCGCCACGGTATCTCTTTCGAACAGTCCCGCAGCCCTGGCAGGCATCGGCCCATGCGGACCCCTACGTGGTTGCTGACATCTCTTTGAGGCGCGCGTGGAACACGGACGCGCCGTCGACACGGCCTGTCGTCATAAGACGGCCGGACGGCGAGCTAGCCCATAACTCCCCGTCCACAGGCCCGCGCCTACGGTGGCCGGGACCCACCACGTGACCCCCGACGCCCGGGACATACCTGGACAGTAAAGTACATAAACAATGCACCCGGGATGTTTCAGCCCCAGGAAAAGAACTAAGGGAGGAGTTCAATTTCAAATTCAGACCCCAGACTTATTTGAAACGTATTTATTCACATACTGGCTGTTGCCCACGACCTTTATTACTAAAAAAAATATATCTTCCCTATTTGAATCGGATTTTGTTAACAATTTCATTGGTTTTTATATTTTTGCACGGAACCCGAATAATTATCCTAAAATAAAAGCCTAAGTTACTCCTTAAATCATCAGCTATCTGCGAGTAAATGTCCCGTCAAAAGTCTTCAGTCTTCAGTTTAATTAATTTGTATAGATGTTTTTTGTTCTAGACCATACCTGGGAACCTTCTAGTTACGGAGATATTGGGGGTCAAAGTTCCAACTTTTTCATAAGTTTTTTTTTTAAATACATATTTTTAATGCAAGATTTTTACTTTACACACCTCCACGACCCCCGTACTATTCAATCCATGCATCAGCACAATGCTTTGGGTGCGTTCCATCGAGTCCTACCGTAAAACGTGATTTTTGACCCTAAAAAAAAAGTCGTTTCCCAGCAATATTTTTTGCGTAAATTACTTAGTTTGATGTACATAATGCTTGGTTGAAGGCTACGTGAAGGGCCTGTTTACACCCTGTAGATAATTACACATATTACATGCATAAAGGCACCCATCCCGGGGGGGTAAGCAGACACGACAGAACGCCACCTGCTACGATCCTTACATACCCCTTTTGCCTCGTCCACGTTCATAATACATCTGGTCAGACTCGCACGTCGGTTTCGAGTATAACGAATCTAAATCAGTCCATATAATTTTAAAGCAAAGCGTTATTTTTGCTTATCTTTTCAATTCCAAAGAAAATAAACACAATTCTCTATCACATCTGAAAAACCCGCGCCAGTAAATATAAAAAAATAATCTTTGTCACTAAAAGCAAAGAAGTTGGGATCAAATTTCTTCGTTTATCGCTAATCTATAGGTAAACAGACCGAAACAGCCCCGGAGGCTGTATTAAAATATTCTAACTAATTACAAAGTTCACAATCTTCCGGTACAGCTGAATTATAGACACGTTTTTAAAGTACTTTTTATTAGGAATCAGTCTGTAGGTGTTTGTTGTTTTGTTGTATCTTACTTTTCATCATCATCATCATCATCATCATTTCAGCCGAAAGACGTCCACTGCTGGACATAGGCCTACCCCAAGTGTCGCCACATTGACCGGTCCCGTGCGACTCGCATCCAGCGGATCCCTGCAACCTTCACCAGATCTTACTTTTATGCCAATCAATTTATTGATGGATGGAGAGGGAGAGGAAGACCAGGAAAACGATGAATGGATTGTGTGAGGAATGATATGAAAGAAAAAACCGGCCAAGTGTGTGTCGGACTCGCACATGATGGGTTCATCGTAGTAGGGGAGTCCTCTTTAATTTTTACTTTGTTATTTGTTGGTTCTGTATGGTGTCCGGACGTAAAGAATAGCACCATCCCATATCTTCCCGTGGGTGTCGTAAGAGGCGACTAAGGGACTTACCAGAGAATGGGCAGCAGCGTTCTCTGATTCTACAACAACCATACTGCGATCGCCAACCCGCCTGCCAAGCGTGGCGATTATGGCAAAACCCCCCTTCTTGGGGGAGGCCTATGTCCAGCAGTGGACTTTTCGGCTGAAATGATGATGATTTGTTGTTACAGCGGCAACAGAAATACACATTCAGTGTAAATTTCAACTGTCTTCCTGTTACGGATCATGAGATACAGTCCGCTGATAGACAGATGGACTGGCGGACGAACGGACAGACAACTCAGGCTTAGTAATAGGGTCCCGTTGGTTACCTTTCGGGTACGAAACCTAAACTAAAAAGGAGGAAATGATAGCGTGACGGTTGACAGGGGAGAATGGTAGAATAACACGTGCTGCGCCGACCCCAAGTAACATGGCAGGAAGATGAAGACTTTTATGTCAATCAATTGATCGTATTTGCCTTGAAGTGACCTTTTCATGAAGCAATAGTGGTCCAGTGCTATGGACTTTGACTTACGAATAAAGCAGGTGGATTCGAATAAAAGCAGGTACTTTGTGTAATTTATTTCATCACCGCTCTCAAAACAGTAAAGGAAAACTTCGTGAGGAAATTGGCATGTCTTAGAGCCAACAATTCGAAGAAAAGTGACATCTATCAACACCCACCATGCCAGCGTGGTAGAATATGGCCTCTCTTTCCCAGAAAGATAGAGAGAGTGAAAAATGTTATGGCTGACTGCTAGCTGTTGACCGTGACCTTCGTGGGCGTGATATTTTATTATAAAAATATTACTTCGAATATGTGAATCGGATTTTGGTAACAATTACCTGGTTTTTTTTTGCACGGATGCCTAATCGTTTTTCTAAAATAAAAGAATCCCAACTTACTATTTTTAACATCAGCTTTCTGTCAGTAAAAGTCCCATCAAAATCGGTCCAACCGTTTCTGAGATTAGCCGAAACAAACAGACTGACATTTTTTTTTTTTTGTTATAAGTACCGTATATACTTTAAAATGCATTTAGTAAATAGCTATTATTTTGACAAACAGACACTTCAATTTTATTTATTTGTGTATAGTATGTATAGTTTATGCTTGCAACTGGCATCGAACAAAGCAATTATTTTTTTCACGTAGCCAATTTTTTATCAAGCAAAAAAAAAAACAGTTTTTAAAAACTCCTACATTTTACCAAGTACATAACATAACCTGTTAATTCTGCGGCCCAGCAACAGGAGGATAACTACAGCGTATGAAGGGTTAACCATCAAATATTCAGCGGCCGGCCGTCCGTACGGTGGATGGTCACTTCTCATCCGGCAACATCACCCGGATATTCGTACAGGTTATGGATTGTGAGTTTTGCGAAAAATGTGGGGAAATATGTTGTTTTTAAGTGTAGCCTTTCTTATGTTGTTGAAACTTTTTTATTCAGTTGTTTGTAGTACCCAATACCTGATTTAACATCAGGAACACTAACTTTTTTTTGGGGTTAAAAATTACTTTTTATGGTAGGACTCAATGTAACGTACTCAAAACATTGTGCTGATGCATATATTACAAGTACAGGGGTCGTGGAAGTGTTTAAAGTAAAAATCTCACATTAAAAATATGTAGATAAAAAAAAAACTTGTGAAAATGTTGGAACTTTGACCCCCAATATCTCCGTAACTAGAAGGTTCCCAAATAAGTCAAGAACAAAAAAAAAAAAAAAATCGCAATGACGTGGAGAACAAGTGCCTTTCGGCTTCGTTAAGGGTCTTATTACACCTTTATAATGATGTACCCTTATTACAAAAACACTAGCTACAAAATAATCTTCCTTCTATCTTTCGGTCCCCTTTCACAGGATTACCTCATATTAAATAATATATTATGTGTCATTAGAAAGGAAAAGTCCCCGGCTACCACGTAGCGACGTCACAACACGCAGTCGTAAATATTTAATGAACAGCTCTGATTGATCAGTAGTTTTGTGGTAGTTTGGTTTGAAAGTTCAGGGACTTTACCAATGATTGTTAAAGCAGTATTACTTTGATCTTTCTTCTTTGTGTGGGAAAGAGATATAGCGATACGTAACTGTGTGGTGGTACCTACCACCACAAAAAAAAAATTACACACTTGTCCTAGTTACGTCAAGGAAATTAATTATTAAAAAAAAAACTGAAAAACAAGAAAAGGCATTGAAACGCGTGCGGGGCCCACCTAGTATATGATTTTTATTTAGTTTCAATGGTTTTACATTCCTATGTATATAAGGTCTAAATATTCATTCACGAAATATTTTCAGGGAATCATCTAACGGCTATAACGAAGCCATTTCAAGGGATTATTTTTGTTTTTCCGAGTATATTTTTATAAAAAATAAATAATTTAAAATTACTTGACCCACAAAATAAATACTAGCTCCTTATTTTTGAACATCTATTACGCTAGTTTACTACGTCGTATTTACCTAGTGTCATTGTTAGAATATGGGAGTAAAGATTTTATGCAAAAAGTCTCAAAAAATTTTATAATTATAATAATTTCGTAAAAAAAAAACACTCAGATATATTTTTTTTTTCGTTGCTATGGCGACTTTAGGACTTATAGAAGTTACTCTTAAAATATTTCGTGTATGAATAGTTAGACCTTATATAACACTATGTATATAACACGATTTCCTTCACCAAAGCTAGTAATAATTATACAATACGCACATGAATCCAAAAAATCAGAATTGCGTGTCTTGGGTTCGGATTCGAGACCTATGACTTGTTTAAGGATGGGAAATCATCAAATGACCGGCTCGGAGCGGAAGGGAGTGTCAGACTTGTACTGACTAAAACCCATTCATGTTCCTTCTTTGCCCTTTGTGTTCCAGGGTCGCGGTATCTCTTTCGAACAGTCCCGCAGCCCTGGCAGGCATCGGCCCATGCGGACCCCTACGTGGTTGCTGACATCTCTTTGAGGCGCGTGTGGAACACGAACGCACCGTCGACACGGCCTGTCGTCATAAGACGGCCGGACGGCGAGCTAGCCCATAACTCGCACTCGACTCCCAGGGCGTCTCCCGCGGCGGCTGGGACGTGACGTGAGGCTCTTTCCCTCTCACGTCCTGAAGACCTATGACTTGGCAGGCCGACGGTCACACCACTAAGCTATCACTGCTTCATGCTTATCATAGGCTGATTTTCGTATTATTACTTGCCAGAACCGTTATTTCTCCAAGTAAGTACGTACCTAACAAAAGTAAAAATATTTTCGATAACGAAACAACATTGATGAAAAAAGGAGTTTTATGTTTTTTTCTCTTTCTTAATACGACCCCTTTTTAAGGGTAGTTTATAATCCAGGAAGATATTCCCAGAGGTGTTAATATGACCATCCGAAAGATGTAAAGGGTTTTCCAAAGATGGCATCGGTAATGTATTTATTATGAACATATTTCCTTACTACCTACTAGTTTTTTTCCATATTTTTACGACTGATGAGAAAACTCACATGAAACTTCATGAGCATAACGTCACGACTGTTGTCCTAAAGGGGTTAGGCAGAGGTGTATGTATTACTGAGTCCACTGAGGGTATGCCACTTTTCACCCTTATGCCCGAAGTAATAAGGTTGAAAAGTGATCGACCCTCGGTGGACTCGGGAGTATATTACATACAGGGTGTAACAAGACCCGTCAACCAAGCATTCTGTACATCAAACTAAGTAACTTTACGCAAAAATTATTGTTGGAAAATGACTTTTTTTTTGGGGTGATAAATCACGTTTTACTGTATGACTCAATGTAACGCACTCAAAACATTTTGATGGTGGATGGATTATGAATAGTACCGGGGTCGTGGAAGTGTTTAAAGTAAAAATCTTGCATAAAATAAAAAACTGTATTTAAAAAAAAAGTTGGAACTTTGACCCCCAATATCTCCGTAACAAGGAGGTTCCCAGGTATGATCTAGAACAAAAAAAATAAAAAATATCGCAATGATGGGGAGAAAGTGCCTTTCGGCTTCGTTAACGGTCTTGTTGCACCCTGTATATCGTCAGTTATATTCAAGACTCAAATAATAGTCCCTAGCACAATGTTATCCCATTGAACTCAAAGTTGACTGGTAGAGAATGCCTTATGGCATTAAGTCCGCCTATGTACAGTCAATAACACCAATATGTATACACTTTCCGAAAGGGCTTGGAAGATTTTTGTATGAAGCCTGACGGCGGCCTAACTACCGCTATCTATATTTTTCAAAGTAGCGGCCACGCATAGCACCTATATTAATCGATAGTCTGTATCAATACAAACAAGTTTTGTTTGAGGCAAAATAAAAATATAAAAAAAAATAATATTAGCCACGCATAAAAGCTGTATCAATCGATAGCTGGTATCAATACAAACAAGTTTTGTATGAGACAAAATCTTCTAAAGTGTTACTTTTCCGAGATATGAGCTATCACAGTTAAAGTTCATTCACTGATGGCATCTTCAGCACAACTTTGATAGCTTCTCGGAAACGTGACCCTTTAGAAGATTTTGTCTCATACAAAACTTGTTTGTATTGATGCCAGCTATCGATTGATACAGGTTTTATGCGTGGTTAATCAAAGTTGAATGGACTTTAACTCTGATAGCTCATATCTCGGAAACGTGACACTTTAGAATATTTTGTCTCATACAAAACTGGTTTGTATTGATACCAGCTATCGATTAATATAGGTTTTATGTATGACCATAACTTTGAAAAAAAATTAAAATCGAAAGTAGTTAAGCCGGCGGAAGTTAGGCCGGCCATTAAATTCAAAGCCCTTTAAGAGCAGTTTTCGCGAAAAAATAACGATTGTAACTTGGAGATAGATTCTTTTTTATAAAAATATGAGTTCCAGAATACTATGTTCGTAACAACATGATATTTTAATCAGTACTAAAGGAAAAAAACACTTTTAAAACTTGTTAAGTGTTTACTTATTGGTGCTCGTGACTGTACCACTATTATAGTACCTATATGAAGTTTAAATAAATAAATAATTAGGGACGAGTTTATTTCCATCAGGGCACAAGTACCGACTATAGACTGCTACTGAGAAATTCCTAATAACCAAAATCAATAACACTTTGCTCGACCTGGGAATCGAACCCATTCCCTCAAGCACAGCAGTAGCACTTGAAACCACTTCATCATCAGCCAAAACTTGATCAAATAATATGATTTTCGGGCATAGAAATTCCAATTAGTGCTATAGCAATAATAAATTGATGAAATTGAATAGTTTTAATAATACCTAGATTATCTTAGGTGCGGAGTCAAAATATTAATTAAAACGCCTTTGCAATTAATTCTTGCAGACATTCAATTTCGACATTCAATATTATTCTAAAGACCTTTATAAATCAAAAAGCGTGAATATATACGTAAAGGGCGTAAACTTGTTATTGAGATAGGAGAAAACAAGGAGACTTTATAACGCATGCGCGGCGTAGCGGATTGCTACGCCGTAGCCGCGTAGCAGCTCGTAGCGCTACGTTTTTACTACGCCGTAGTCGTAGTAACCAATTATAGTAGTTTTATTCAAATAAATACTGTTTTTACTTGAGATGAAAGTTTGAAATTACGTGTGGGATAGTTTACTTATCCAAATAGTATGTAGTAAAAAAGTTTTAATAGAATTGAGACTTTATTTTGTTTAGATAAGGTTTGAAATCAAATACCAAGATTTTATCTCTCTTCAAGTAGGTAATTTGTAAAAGTAAGGTTTAATCATAAATTATTCTAGTGGAACTTTTTGGATGGTTTCAGTTAACGTCGGTCAATATCGGATTTATAAGTTCTATTTAATTTGTTTTTTGTAATTTGATTCTATATGGAAT
Organism: Noctua fimbriata; assembly: GCA_905163415.1. Classification (NCBI taxonomy): domain Eukaryota; kingdom Metazoa; phylum Arthropoda; class Insecta; order Lepidoptera; family Noctuidae; genus Noctua; species Noctua fimbriata. The sequence goes on from LR990946.1 coordinate 7,318,406, forward strand.
AATATATTGATTTCTATTGGGAATTGAAAAAAAGGTTCTTAATAGGCTATTGGACCTCTTTACTCCCAACTTATTTATCGTTACTGACCTTGAATTCAAGTAACATTATATTATAAAAGTGTATAGAAAAAGAACCTTTTTCTCATTATTGTCTAACTAATATTTTATTAATTTTAAGAAAACATTACAGCTAATACATTCAAGTAGACAGAAGTACCACGTATTTAAACCAATATGTATAAAATTGACAAAACGTCATAAATATTTCGCTCCCGATATTTCGGCGCTGTTGCAAGCGCCGTGATCGCGGGTTGACATCAGCCGAAGTAACGGGAGCTCAAAATAATGAACAATCACGGAAGATATCCCGTAAGTGATAGTATTAGTTTAAAATACATTAGACAAAAAAGTTACACTTTAAAGAATTAGTTACTTGTTTTTTTTATCTGTTTTGTTCTGCTTTTTATCTTTCTATAAATATCTAGTGTCAAAAGTGACTTATTAAATTCTATGTCAAATTATTTATTTGTAAATATGGATACATAATTACAACCTTTTGTTAGTATGTATTGGTCAAATCTTGCAACTTAATTTCAAATCAGTTCCCCTCAAATGATTGAGCTGAAATTTTGCACACACCTTTAGTTCCCATGACAAAACATTTTTATGATAGACATGACTTGATCCTGCAGCCAGGATCGTCTCTCACGAGAGAACTCCTAAACGGCTAATAGCACGGACATGAAACTTTGTTTGCGCGTGCAATTTTGATAGATAAATCTAATTTTCTTATTGTTTTTATATAGTCTTTTTTACTCTTCTTTATTTTACTTAGAAGCGTAGAATTTATTTTATAGTGATGGGCTGCAACGTCCACAGGTATTCTTTTCTGAAATTACTAATCTATCTTAAGTTGCGATCAAGCTAATTGATATTTGTACATTGCTTTGCACTCCACACATAGTTTCACACGTAGCTCCACGCATACGTATAAGCTCTCTTTAATCAAAGTGTTCATCTTTATTTTTATGAAAGTCGAGACTACGATACTTCTAAAAGCTTCATAAAGGCATCGCCTCAGATCAGGGATCAGCTACAAAAATAAGGTGAGATGATGGCCGATCCGGTGCGGTCGTTAAACGTGTGCTGTGTACTTAAACCGCTCACTGTGAAGATTATGAGCTGTTACCATGATGATGAGAATACAGTAGACCAGCTCCTTTTATCTTAGTGACCAGGAACACAGCAATAACAAAGAACTCTTATTAACAAAAGTGGGAACATTTTTTTTCGTCCTAGCCTTCTCTGTCCCACTCCTGGGGAAAGACCTCCCTCCATTCCTTCCATTTCTCGCGAACCCGTGGGTCCTCCTTCCAGTTCTGACACTACCTGTCTATTATGACATTTTTTTTAAATTAGCCTGTACTGTCCCACTGTTGGGCCAATTCCTTCCATGTACAAAGAGTACCCGAGACATGACATTACACATGATAATTTCCAACAACCTCATAACTTATAGTGTGCTAGTCAAGCCGTAAAGGCAGCTTCACACGTGCCCGCAACTACCCTCACGTCTTCACAAGTATTCGCACGTTATCGCACGTCTACGCACATAATCGTGCGTATCTGCACGTCACGCCACTCATCATTACCCACGTGATATGAAATATCGTAAAAATGTTTATGTCATGGGGTTTAGGGTCAAATCCTTTAGTCTTGTATGGAATTATTATGATTTTTTTGCTCCATAAAGTCTTGGGTAAATGTATAAGAAAAGTAAGTAAATATGGGTTTGGATACAAGGACGTCATCATCTGCCATTGTCACTATGTTGAGGTCGGCTTCCAGTCTAACCAGATTCAGCTGAATACCAGTGTTTTACATGGATTGTCTGCCTATCTGACTTCTATAACCCAGTGGAAGCAAGGACCGTCATCGTATATGTTCACAAAGTGATATTTTGTTTTAAAAATACTTTGATGACGACTGTAAAACGTAGAACAATCTGTAGTAACTAACTAACTAACTAACAAAAAAAATGTTTTAATATCCGTAAAATTGACTTTATTTGACTGATTATGCCACTTATGTTTAAATATGATTTCAGGCACATGGTCACCGCGCATTCACTCGCACTTCATCATCATTCCCCTATCCCAATTAATTCGGGGTCGTCGCAGCATGTCTTCATATAGACATGAGAAAATATAATGCCGCAGTAAGGCAAAATTATAAGCTGTATTAATTAATGTCACCTTAGGCACATTTTCTTACGCCACTTATTTATTTTCTCCATCTTACGACTATCATTACAAAATTACCTAATGCGACAATGTACACTATAACAATATTAATTTTTGTAACGAATTACACACAAGGAAATTTTAAAATGCTTAGTTGACGCTTCCCGTGACCCAAGGGCTGGCTTTTACCTTGGCCTGAGACACAGCTTGCCATACAACGTGGCAGCCAGTCTCATGGGGACATTACCAGTTGGCAGCGATGAGGATTTTTTTGACGCATTTTTTAGTTTATTGTTAAGTTAGTTACTTTAGGTTATTTTAATTTGTAAATGTATATAATACTGTTATTACAAACAATTTTTGTGAACTCACTCAGAGAACAATCGAATAAGTCAACGTCAGCTATGAAGTAGAGAGTGCCGAGTGCACGCGTCAGTAGTGCCTCCTCATCTAACAGATAGGTCACGATACAACAAGCGTGGCTGTCGGCGTCGCCACAAGTATCTACACAACAGCAACACCACGCCTGTAATCCCTGAAGAGTTAGGTAGAGGTGCACCTAATAGTACACCCACATTTCGCCAGTTATGATTAAGTCCCATGTTATAGAGGGCGACCCTATTGCCATCAACCGTGCCAAATCCAGGCTCCGTGGCTGCTACTGAGAAATTCCAGATGGAAAAACCCAATAACACATTGCCCGACCTAGGCATCAAACCCAGGACCTCATGCACAGCAGTCGCACTCACACAAGCATCTAAATACTGAAATGCTATATTAAACATCCCTTGCTAGGCAATTTTTAAGTTGTAATATTACACCCACAAAAATACCCCTCCTAATGTCGCAGGTTCAAACCCGGCTCTTTAATGTTTTTCTCAGACGGAAGTACACAATTTATCACTAAGACCAAACGGATAGAAGGAAAACGTCGCGAGAAAACCGGGAAAATAAAATCTAATGTAATCTCACTGATAAGGGGCTACCTATAGGTATCGTTTTGTTTTTTGGAAAAGGTTGTACAGGCAGGTACAGTTTATAGGTACTTAGAACCTTACCTTACCACCTGATTCTCCATGAAAAGATACACATCTGAAGTCCTTCACCCATTGGTCTTTTAAGTCGTCTTTATTTAAAACGGACATCCAGAACCGAAAATTCCCGCCGCCATCTTTAACACGATTTTGTGAACTTCATCTGTAACTATGTAAAAAATTTTAGAAGTTAAATTTGACCCACTACCCAATTTCTGATTGAACTGAAATTTTGCATACATGTTCAGTTTGGATGACAATCAAAAATCTTTAAACATAATTTGAGTCTCCACACTGGAACACGTCTCTCACCATTATTATTTAGACTAGAAACGGGATATTTACCATGTTTACTGTTTTTATTGAGTTTCCGATATTTCGGCGCTGTTGCAAGCACCATGATCACGGATATCCCGTTTCTAGTCTAAATAATAATGTTAGTGACCATGATAGTTTAAAATCTTACGTCTCTCACCGTCCCCAAAACGTTTAATCTCTGAATAATCGACCTGATGATTCAAAACTCCTAGCTTGCTACTTATCAAACTGTAGAATTACGGCTTGAAGATGGAAGGTATAATATTGCAGACTTTGCAGCCTCGTGTCTTGTGGGGAATGGATTGGACAAGCCGAATGTTGTAAGCTCCCCGCCCGATACTGCAGTTCAAACCACTAAACAGATAAAAGGAGAAGTACCAACGAACGATCCCTTAATTTATTTTAAGTAACGACTTTCAATAGCCATGTAATGTAAAGAGCCAGACACTTTGTGAGGTACTTTAATACATATGCTGAAAAAAGAAACCGTTGCTCGTGTTCTAAAGATCTTATGACTTGTCACTTCTTATTGTTTACATTCATGAGATAATCTGACCGTACTTGTATAAAAAAAAAACTACTGTTCCATCCAACAATGTCACTTATACGGTTGTCCTTACGGCGAGCAATCAAGCTATACAAAACCAGTTTATGTGGATCTCTCATTCTACGAGAAAGCTATACAAAGCAAGGTCATCTTACACCGGAAATGTATGGCTTGATGTGTCGCCGTGTGGCCGAACCAGTTTGTCAAAATGTTCATCATGTACTTGCATCCATGGAAAAAGTTTGTGTGTCACGATGTGCTTAACACCGTGTAAATTTCATCATTCCATTTCAATGTGCGATTCCCTTACTGAAAAGTCAGCCTTCTGCTCACCCTTACCAGTGGCACAGACCTGCAGTACATTCTATCAAGAATTCAATCGTAACAAATGTCAATGTATTCCTCCCTTTCGACCGCAGACTGCGTTCATTATCATAAATATTGTATCTACAGCAAAGCTACCATCTTTTAATGGATTACTAATGACTCAGATAGACCTCTTGCATAATAATAGAACTAGAACCGCCCAACGTGGTCAGACACCACATTAAATATTCAGAATCTGCAATGCTAGCAAAGAAGGAACGCTCTCTTCTATCACGACCCCATTTTCTTCGTAGTTAGTAGTAATAAAGTCATTAATGTTCCAAAGTTTACGCAACAAAGATAACATTCGCCTGACAAAACCAATTTCAGACTAAAAACAATAATAAATACCGCAACCCAACCACACTGAACATCCACACACGCAAACATTCATTTAGGCTCGGAAACGCGCAAAGATATATCACCATACCTAATGACAGCTAACACGAATCACACACAATTCTCAACCTTATTACCACAACAATAAAGCTCAAACGATTAAAATAAATGATAAACAGCTGCTGATAAAATTTCGTCCTAATGCGGCAGTTTTAAAGTTCAATTCGGTGTGTGCAGCGAATTCCGCAGAGGTGCGCATCTAGGGAATGCAAGCAATTAGGTACTTTTACATTGCAGATGTTCGCAATTTAAAAAATTCATACTCACCGTCCGTCGTAGACGTTATATTCATCTTGAGTCAGTAAAGAAGACTTTTAGTTTTTAAACTGGGCGAACACTAATTTGAAATGTTTTTAAATTAAAAGTTGGAAGTAATGTCTTTCAAGTCCGAGGATACACGAGAAGTAAGCTAGATTCTAAAACTGGCGTATTGCGGATAGCACAGGTGCGAATGTTTACCCGACAAGCACCACAAATCACCGGTAAAGAGCACTCACGAAACGTCAAGTTATTCAAATTCCGAACGAGCGGCCGCACGCGGCCAAACGTCAACTATTGGCGCGAACTCTTGACAGACGGCTGATTGATTCCGCGCGGTCGGATACGCACACACTTGCACACAACACTACAGGCTGCTTGACAGCCAAGGAACGTTCGGATATCACCCAATTAGCAAGGAAGATGCTACTATGCCAGCAATCCGAAGCTTTTTGATAGTGTAACGACAAAACAAATAGTCCGGAATGAGTGAGGCACGGACATGCGCAGTAGGCATTGCCGTATGCGTACTTTGTTAAGCCGTGGTTACCGAAGTAGGCTCTGTCAGATAAAATTTTATTTACTTAATAAAAGTGACATAAAATTCAATGAGTCCTTGGTATTCTTTTTTAGTGGTACGCTTTGTTCTATTACGTGAATAAGCTGTAGTCATAAAAATAGTCTCGTATTTTTATCTACGAGTACGTAAAAGTTGATGATATTTTTAGGTCTGATGATATTCATGGAAATTACAACTTCTTTTTGATGTTTACTGTACCTAATTTTGAATACACAACAGTTTGTTTTATTTCACCAAATTATTCCAGTAAATTCTTAATTTCTAGTATTTTCTTACATCTCGTCGTGTTCGCTCTTCACCTTCATTTTCTAAAAAGTCGTCGTATTATTCTCATCAATAAACAAATAATAAAAAACAAAACAAAATAACAAAACAAACTTCGAAAAAAGAACACTATCTTCCCGCCAAAACTAATCAACCAAACCTTCAAACCCAGACGTCACCAATATTTTTAAAATTAAAGATGGCGCTTAAAAAAATGACATTTGAATAAATATTCGGTGTCTATATGAACGACGCCCTACTGCAGCGAGCTAGGCTGGCACGTTTCGCGCAGGGTTCCCACTCTTGAGATATTTATCCAACGGTGACGGATACCTGACGCACACAACGGCACTTTACATACATATTGGTGACATGTGCGTGTAATTTTTTCGCGCAGCTTTTTTTCATGTAAATATTTTTATTGAGGGTTGGTTTCAGTGAGTTTTGTTTAGATCTGATAATCTCTTTAATTACTGGGATGATTTCAAAAATATTTGTACCCGCAGTAATTTTTTTTTTTGAGATTTTTTTATTAAAAATACGGGGCAAGCATTAGATTTATTTATGTTTTTGATTAGCCTTTTTTAGATAATTATGATAATTGTGTCGATAGTAAATTATACTAAAAATTAAAATGTGTGCAAATATTGGGTAATATGCTAAATTATTACTCGCTTTTTTGAGATTTCTTACCCCTCCCCCCCACCTCAATCAGGAAATATTCTTCTAAGCTCTGTCTCACTCTATCCGTCACTAACCTTTTAGGTCAGGTCACTGATCATCAGATCATTGACTACCGGAGTAACCTAATTACTGGGTAAGGAACACTCCTAATGATCGGAGGGTACACTTTGATGTCATGTAAGCAATGAACGCTTGATAATACGGTAAGCAATTATTAAAAAATAAGGAGATATGATAAATCCTGTGACACGATGATGAATTCAAATTATATGATGTATTCTGTGGTTCTATCATATGAGTAGGTACAAAATAATCACACTAAATAAATGAATAAAAATTCAAAAAAAAGTTCCAAGTAAACAGTAGCAGCTGATGTATATTTATAAAAAAACTGGCCATGTGCGAGTAGGACTCGCGAATGAAGGTTACCGTACCATCGTAGTAGGCAGCCCCCTTTAATTTTTGACTTACTTTTATTATTTCTTGTTATAGCGGCAACAGAATAATACACATTGTGTGAAAATTTCAACTGTCTATCTATTACGGATTATGAGATACAGCTCGCTGACAGACAGACGGAAGGACGTGTGGAGTGGAAACTTATTATTATGGTCCCGTTGGTTACCCTTCGAGTACTGAACCCAAAAACCAAAGTCACATGTCAACTCCAGGATTAAAATTTAAAATTTAATGAAAATGTTAATTTATTAGAACAAAAAATCGTGGTTTAAATTTTATCAAAAACTCTTAATTACTATCAGATCCCTAACCATTTGAGATCCCTTAACATCAAAGTCGCGCCAGTAATGTAAATAGGCACTAAATAAAATAAACCAAACTTTCAAGTCAATGAACTTTGCAAAAGCTAACAAAAAAAAAACCCTCATACATGCAAATGAAAAATATACAGAGTACAGTTTCTAAAACTTACCGAGTTTGTCGATAAAACTTTGAACGTAACAACACTAGGAGCAAATAAAACTTATGTATAAGTTGGGTGTATTTTAAAAATGTCGATAACTTTCACAACACTATACTGAGTTTAAAATTCAAATATTTTTCAGAGGGTAGGTAAAGTTTTGTGAAGGATTTAAGTAGTATGTGGGTAGTAGATACCAGATACGGTAAGTTTTGTGTTTTCACCCGTTTTGCTTCCTACGAACTCCTAGAACTCTGTTTAGTTTATGTTTTGTTCAGAATATAAATGTTTTCAACATTAGATCTAGATAGAAACTATAAAGGGTGTAAATGGACCCTTAACGAAGCCGACAAGCACATGTTCTCCCCGTCTTTGCGATCATTTTTTTGTTTTAGACCATACCTGGGAACCTTCTAGTTACGGAGATATTGGGGGTCAAAACTACAACTTTTTCACAAGTTTTTTTTAAATATATGTGTTTAATGTAAGATTTTTACTTTAAAAAGTCGTTTCCCAGCAATTATTTTTGCCTAAAGTTACTTAGTTTGATGTTCTGTACATCAAACTAAGTAACTTTACGCATGCTTGGTTGACGGCGCTTCGTGAAGGGTCTGTTTACACCCTGTATATACTTTAAATTAAATGAAAGTTTATGCTTTGTAAAAAGTCAAAGTCAGCTATGATAATTTGCCTGCCAGGGCTGCGGGACTGTTCGAAAGACATACCGCGGCCCTGGAACACAAAGGGCAAAGAAGGAACATGGATGGGTTTTAGTCAGTACAAGTCTTACACTCCCTTCCACTCCGTTCAGAGCGGGAGGGGTCATTTGATGATTGCTAAACCGAAAAAAAAAATATTATGATAAGCAATTCTCGTGAGCTGCTTTCATAACTACCGCTGGGCAAAGGTCTCAACACATGCCTGAGCATGGACAGCGCCGCCGAAACCGGCCTAAAAAGAGGTAGCGCAAGAGAAGAGAATAATCAGCCTATAATGTTCCCACTGCTATGGGCTATAATCCACCACGCGGGCCCAGTGCGGGTTGGTAGATGTCACATGACTTCGAATTTTTACTTCTAGTAAATGCCGGTTTCCTCACGATGTTTTCTGCCTGGGTTCGAAACCACGACTTACTGTTCGTAAGTCGGGGCCGCCACCACTGGACCACCGCTGCTCTAGAGAAGAGTACCTGGAAAGATATGGTGGAGGCCTTTTCCTAGAAGTGGGACTTAAAAGGCTAATCTATACTTCTATACTAATATTATAAAGCTGAAGAGTTTGTTTGTTTGCTTGAACGCGCTAATCTCAGGAACTACTGGTTCGAATTGAAAAATTCATTTAGTGTTGGATAGCCCATTTATCGAGGAAGGCTTTAGGCTATATAATATCACGCTACGACCAACAGAAGCGGAGCAGCAATGAAAAATGTTGCAAAAACGGGGAAAATTATATTATCATAATAATTTCACGCGGACGTAGGTCGCGGGCGACAGCTAGTAAAAAATAAGAGCAATACTCGTATACTCGCTACGCTCACCCATTGTAGTTTTTCTCGTTAGTAATGTCAGATTAGACGCCTTAAATACAGGATGCAATTAAATTCATGGGCATTCTTTTAAAAGGTCATTGTACTCATCATTATGAACAACTCTTACTATGGGACCAAACCTGAAATTGCGAAAAGAAAATCAGCCGTTCCATACATTTTGACGAGTTATGCGAACATAAATGTAGGGAACAGCTGATTTTTTTCGGGACTTCAGGTCTAAAAGTTGTTCATAATGATGAGTACAATGACCTTTTAAAAGAATGCCCATGAATTCAATTTCACCCTGTATAAAACTTGACTTCGTCGTTGGTTTAGTAGTTGTAAGAGGGACTGCTGAGCATGAGGTCCTGGATTCGATTTCTCGGGAAAATTGCTCTTGGGTTTTTCCATCAGGAATTTATCAGTAGCAGCCGCGGAGTCTCCATTTGTGCCCATTTGATTCCTATGACAAGGGACTTTAACATAACTGGCGAAAAGTGCATGTACTTATTACCTACACCTCTGCCTAACCCTTCGGGGATTACAGGCGTGATATTATAAACTTTAAATTGCGCTGTCATTCTCACCACGGTCGTCAAAGTCACCGCTAACTTAACTAACAGTTAATACGTTTAGCTGTCGGCCTTTGTTTAATCTCAGAGTTAACCGATACGTCTTGTTGGTTACGTAATTAATGAAGCCTTCACTGGACGCTGGGTTAACTCGGATTCAGTTACTTTGTATGGGTATTAAGTGGTTTGAGATATCTGGGAGGAAATGTATGGGTTCCTAACATACATGTGAAGACTTATTGTGTGATTACTTTCAGATAAATTCATGAGAGATTTAATAGCAAAAACCATGAAAAAATGTTAAGAATTAGATCAGATTAGCTTTTTCTCGAGGCTTCGAACGCGTGGATGTCGAAAATTATCCCACAGCCTACTATTGGGATGAAAAGTATCCGATGTCAAAAAAATCAAAATATTTTATTTCAAATAGGCCTAGATAGGCACTTATAAAACGTCGACAAAAAGGTGCACGGTTCGGGTTGGTCGTTTCCTATGGAGAAGAACCGGCAAGAAACTCCATGGTTACTCTTTTCAAATCATTAGGTATTACGGTATTAGAATATTATTATGTTACAGCATTTGTACTTAAGTATGGCGGGACAATGTAGGCCCGACAAGAAGTCGTTGTCCTCGTCCTGGTCTACCTCTGGCCACATATAAGTCCTATCGGTTCGGATTTTATGGAGGGAACAGACAGACAAAGATACTTCCGCATGTTGGTGTTAGTTTGGATGAATGGATACTTAGACTACAATGTGCCAAAGTAGTTTTTTATACGTTGTAAAATATTCAATATCCAAAAGACACATTACTAAGTCTAAATACATAATCTATCGCTTAAAGTCTGTCTTTACGGAAGGTACCGTTAATCTGAAAAAGTATTTTCTTTCTCAGCTGAAAATCATATTAAATAATAGTTTAACCATAGCATAGCAGGGATTTGCACGTCAGCTGCTCCTGAATTAGGGGAATCCAAAGTTACAGCAAGTGAAAGTTGTAAAAAAAAACAATAAGAATTTCATACCGCGTCGAAACCTTATGGGGTGGTTTTAGGGATCAACTTCAACCTAAAAAAAATTTCAACTGCATGTAATTATGGAGGATATACGCCATCATACGTAAAGGGTGCAAAAAGACCCTTAATGAAGCCGAAAGGTACTTGTTCTCCCCGTCATTGCGATTGCATTTTTTAAAATACATGTTTTTAATGTAAGATTTTTACTTTAAACACCTCCACGACTCCCGTACTATTTATTCCATGCATCATCACAATGTTTTGAGTGTGTCATATTGAATTCTACCGTAATACGTGATTTTTCACCTCAAAAACTTAGTTAGTTTTGATGTACATAATGCTTGGTCGACGGCTTCGTGAAGGATCCGTTAACACCCTGTATATTAAAATTAGGCTCACACAGAGCTTAAAGTTTTGTCATATTTTTTAGGCGAAAAGCCTGTGATTTTAGTTCCCTAAATCAACATGTAGATGGCTATAGCTACTATGTAAAACTGCGTTTGACACCTCGGAGATTAACCCATCCAATGGGTTCGGGGCAAAGCTACCAGATGGCGCTACTTGTTTAGCTTTAACAATGTTTTCAATGTCATTGACTTATACACAGTTAAAAAAAAAGTTAGTAACTTTCTATTAAATATGTAGATAGGTAGGTAACATAGTAATATTTTGGCTATATTTATTTTGGTATTTAGATAAGTACAGTCACGAGCACCAATATGTAAACACTTAACAACTTTTAATAGTGTTTTCCTCCTACAGTACTGATTAAAATTTCATGTTGTTACGAACATAGTATTCTGGAACACATATTTTTATGAAAAAGATTCTATCTCCAAGTTACAATCGTTATTTCTCGCGAACATTGCTTTTAAATTTAAGAAAGTGTATACTTATTGGTGCTCGTGACTGTACATAACATCACGCCTGATATCGCCGAAGGCTTAAGCAGAGGTGTACCTGCTTGTCCCCTATTACATGGGACTTACAAACATAACTGGAAAAATGTGGGTGTACTATTAGGTACACCTCTGCCTCACCCATAGATAAATACTTGCAAAGAAAACAGAAGACTACAAATTATTTGGGATGATTCAGGGCAGAAAATATTGTCTACAACATTAGTTTTAGTATATGTGAAACCTGATACACGTGTCTAGTATTTTTATGTAAAGAAGCTATGTACAAAATTTCAAAACTGTATCATGGAAAAATCACAAAGTTACAGGCTTGTTTTGTTACCTAGTTTTCCGCACAAAAACGTGGTCACCACGCAGCGCGCGCCTCCAGCGTCGTGTTGAGCTTATTGATAATAATAATTTGGCAGTAGGTACCTAAATTATTGTGATAGGTACTCAAAGTCGCTCGGTGTCCAACTTTTAACTTTTTTAAATATTTTTGGAAAAAAAATATATCATGATTTAAAAATTATTGGAATCGATTCAGATACTTATTCTGAACAAACTATATCCAGGTTTCGCATATACTAAAAATAATGTTGTATACTAAATATTATAAAATTTGTTTGTATGTAGGGGATAATCTTCAAAACTACTTATCCGATTTCGAAAATTCTTTCACTAACGTGAAGCTACATTATCCCTGAGTATCATAAGCTACATAAATTACAACGTTACCGTGGGTTAATTTCTGTACATAACGGGAGCGAAGTTGTGAGCAAAAGCTATAATAGTTGTATATATAAAGTACTAACCAGGTAATGATATTGTAATTACTAACTCTTAAGTTTTGTGAGAGAAAAACAATTTTTACTGACTTGAGATTGTTACATTTGCTTTCATGTGAAAAGCCGATAACTACATACGTTGGGCTAGTGGTCGCAAGCGCTAATCCGGAGCATGAGGTCCTGCGTTCGACTTCCGGGTCGGGCCAAGTGTTATTGGGTTTTTCTGTAGTAGCCACGGAGTCTGGATTTGTGCCCGGTTGACGGCGATTGGCTCGCCCCCTAATAAACGGGACTTAAACATAACTGGCAAAATATGGATGTACTATTAGGTACACTTCTACCTAACCTTTCGGGGATTACAGGCGTGATGTTATGTTAAATTAGTTTAGGAAAACTCCTGCATAGAAATGACTTCATTATGTTTTCATCCTTTAGTATGCCTTACAAAAAATTAGCAAGCACTAGTATCCGGATTATTCCGGCTCATATCCCAACAAATATACTATCACATTACAAAATCCAACCACAGCGGAACCCCAAAAAAGGTAATTAACGGAACCACACAATAGCGTGGAGGCCAGAGCGCCTCTCAACAATAGCCTGGACAAAATATAGCCCCAACAAAAGAGTTCAATTTAGACGAAACTAAACCAAGAAACGCGAGCCAGCGGCTACACACGTTGATTCATTGGTTCTCAACCTTTGGTCCGTGAACGCAAAAGCTAAAATAAAACACAACATTACCTTAGTATTCCCAGAAGGGTTAGGCAAATGTACGTACACAGTACACCCACATTTCGCCAGTTATGTTTAAGTTCCGTGAATTTGGGGGCGAGCTTATTGCCATCAAACGGGCCTTTTTTTTCGGATTGGAAGTCATCAAATGTCACTCTGGGCTGAGCGGAAAGGACTATCAGACTTCTACTGACTAAAACCCATCCATGTTCCTTCTTTGCCCTTTGTGTTCCAGGGCCGCGGTATCTCTTTCGAACAGTCCCGCAGCCTGGCTTACATAGGACTTAAACATAACTGACGAAATGTCACCCACATACCATTAGATACAGCCCTTTGGGGATTACAGGTCTGATATTATGTTTTATTTTTCTTGAACCTTATGCATCTAGTGGATCCCCGCAACAATGTGGTGACACTTGGGGGAGGATGTCTTTCGGCTGAAATGATGATGATGATGGTGAACTTTATGGTCCCCGCTAAAAAAAAAGAAACCATAGCGGTCCCCGGTCAAGAAAAGGTTGAGAACCACTGCGTTAATCCGATAAAGAAATCTTTATATCGGCACGCGAACGAAATTAGGGGATCTAACTATGTCATTTTAACCCAAATGTGTCAGAATTATGGGTTTTTCATGTGACTTAAATGGACGTGATTCGGTGGTTTTGTGCTAGGGAATTATGATTTTTGGGTATAATAAAAATAAGTGTGTAATTGGGTTGTGGACGGTTGTTTTGTATACGATATAATGTAAACCAATACGCTGCTATACAATTTTAATTACTTATAATAAAATATTATAAGTAATTAAAATTGTTTATTTTGTTAATTCGTTTTTTTTGTTGCTATGCCTTTACAGGGTTCATGATTGTTCTTAGCTTTAAGCCTTTTAAAACAGGTTTTATACCAACATGACCATCTACAGCTATAACCTACAATGTCATCAATGGTGTTCTCACACGTTCGCTTTTTGCTCGGAGTTTTTCGGCCAAAGTTGGATATGCTAGCCACTTGAGAGCACATGGAAGAGTAGCACATCAAAGCTCTCGACAGTCACCCTAGAAGGCCATCGTATGGCAGTCGTTCCCGTCGAAATCTGTTAGATGGCATCATCGTCATCATAGCTACATGTCGGATTGTCAGGATTTATTCCGTTAGGCTCGTACATCATATGGGCAGAAGGTGGATTTTGTGCAATGAAAATATACTGGGTGCGATACACTGTTTTTATGAAACTAATAAATGACCTAAAATTACAAATTGGCACAATAACACAGGGCACAATGAATCGGATAGAGTTCCGGAACGTCTCAACTCCGCGATCAGACACTCAATGTCCTCGACGCGAGCTCAAAACATCACGTCTCTGTAGAAGCACGGTGTGGTGTGGGTGGACTGGTAAGTAGGTTGCGTGATGTTATCACTACTGGCGCGCTTGCGATTCATTCCAAGTCCGTACTAATGACCGGATCCGACATACATTACATTTTAGAATGCAAATCAATGAATACCAATATTTTTTTTTATTACAAAATGGGCCTGCTCTTGACCTCGATCACGCCTGAAAAAAACTTAAGAATATGGCTATCCATTCATTAGTTTAGTACTTTTTAAATCATCTGAAACTTTCATTATTAAAAACATTGCTATATTATAATTTATTGAAGGTCCAATAACAGGAAAACATTTTTTTTTTCATAAAGTTTCCTCATGATTGCAACCGCGTTATTTTCAAGATTCATAGTCACAACAATTTTTTCACAACAAAAACACATTCAAATTATAAATCTCTGAATAAACCTACAACTTCAAAACTACGTAAACATAAACCTAAAATCTGCCAAGTAATTAAACTGAGGAACGAAAACTATTTTCTTATTACTAGCTTAAAACATTAAACTGTGGAAACTCAGCTTGAAACGTACTATGAAATGTAATTTCGTTTCACCTCTAACTTGCCTAAACAAATGCTAGGGTTTTGTTGGAACCCCTGACTGAACTGTTAATGTAAACTTTAAGGCAGCATGATTTTGCATTTTATGGTTTAATGTGCGTTATTTTAAGTCATATAATCAGAAGTCAAAATATGTGTGGTGTGATGAATGGATAAGGTAAGGAAGTTTAAAATTTGCGCCAGTTACAGAAAAGTTGAAAGGGAATCGACTGTCTTGGTATGGACATGTGATGAGGAGTGACGAATCTCACTAAAAGAGTCATGAATATAAATGTTGATGGATAGAGAGGGAGAGGAAGACCAAGGAAACGAAGTATGGATTGTGTTAGGATATATGAAATGAAAGAATAAGGAGTAAATGATAGCGTGACGGTTGACAGAGGAGAGTGGAAGAAAAAAAAGTGTTGCGCCAACCCCAAGTAACATGGGATAAGGGCAGGAAGATGATGATGAAATCAGAAGTACTTTGACTTCTGATCTGCAACGCAGTCAAAACGTTGTGCTGATGGATGCATTGAATAGTACAGGGGTCATGGAGGTATTCAAAGTAAAGTTTTAACATTAAAAACAAGCGGCGTAAATATAGAAACCTTTGTGGTAACTATATTTTCGAGCCGTTTGGGGTTGAAACTGTGGGGTCGTGGGGTCCGAGTGCTCATAGACTGTTAAAGGAAATTTCGAAACGCCTAGTTGACGCTTCCCGTGACCCAAGGGCTGGCTTTTACTTTGGCCAGAGGCTAAGTGTTGCCATACAACGTGGTAACGCCGCCAGTCTCTTGGGCACTTTACCAGCTGACAGCGTTGAGGAGGAGTTTTTTGATGCCCTTCTATAGTTTGTTGTTAGTTTATTTATTTTAGGTTATTTAATAGTTTTTAATTAATAATGTATTTATTTAGATTACTCTACTTAATTAGGCAACATTAAAAACTTGTGAAAAATTGGAACTTTGACCTCCAACATCTGTCAATGTATGGTATAAAACAAAAAACAAACAAACAGACGGATAGAACAAGTCCTTTCGACTTCGGTAAAGGTGTTTTTACGCTCACTATCGTATTAAGTAGTAATATTTAACGTGGGTTGCCCTGTTGACTCTTGCGCAGCCCTTCTCTCACATCAAAATTTGGGTTATACGAAGATTTCCCAAAAAAATTACGATAAAGTCGTAAAGAGAACTTCTTTGGTAATAATTGAATTAATTATGTGAGCGTATCTTAAATTTATCAATTACAAATGATTGCCTGATTTAAACAGTCGTTGATTTTATTTATCTGCATGCAAATTACAAACAATTCAATGAGACAAAAGGTCTTGGAAATAACCTAGAACTTCATGTCCTATATGACCTAGGCCAATAACCGCGCCAGCCTTTGAGGAGTCCGATTTATTAAAACAGAAAACGAGCACAAACTCTCACAAACGACTTCTATAAACCGGCCAATTGCGAGTCGAACTTCGTTTCTTGTATGAAAAATTAATAAAAAATAAAAAAGTGAATTTTACCCCGACTTACGAACAGTAAGTCGTGGGTTCGAACCCAGGCAGGCGCATTACTTTGTGTAATTTATTTCATCACCACTGCTCTTAAAAACGGTGAAGGAAAAAATGTCCTAGAACTAAAAATTCGAAGACATGGGACATCTACCAACCCGAACGGGGCCCGCGTGCTGGATTATAGCCCATTCCCTCTCATAGAGAGGAGGCCTGTGTCTCAGCAGTGGGAACATTATAGGCTGCTTATGCTATTATGCTAGCTTTTTTAACTTTTCATTATTAGTTTTTATTTCGGCCACAGTATATACATACAGTAATACACACTCTGGGGCTAAAATTCAAGTAGAAACTTCAGGTAAACTACACCTATTCTGGTTCAAAAGATAAAGCCCTGTGACAGATGGACATACAAATAGACAGACATCGGAGCCTACAGTAATAGGGTCCCATCCTTGGCATCCTTTTGTACTGAACCCTATAAATCATAATCAAGCCTTGTGTTCACTTTCTTTTCTTTTAAAAAGAAACTCGTCTGTAATTAACTTTGAAATCGTGAGTCGGTTGCGTGTTTCCTTCAATTTATTAAAGTGGCAAACGATTATTAAGTTCAAGTAGCACGTCAAAATTGTGCTAGTTAATTATTTATTTCGATAGCTTGTGAAATAAATATCGATGATTATAATAGGGGCAGAGTGAGAGTGGATTCTTGACAGGTTTAGCTTTTCGGTAAGAGTTGAGTGAACGGACTATAGTTTGTATTTACAGTTAGTGTTTTTGATTGGTTATGACTTTTAAAAGGACGTTGAGCAATTATTAAATCGAATATTGCAAGTTTTTCTGAGATTTATTGTATGATTTGTTGAATAAACTATTTAAAAACGTTATCATTCTGTGCCAGTATGTAAAGTAATACAACTACAGTCATTTCATAGTTAGTATGCCTTTTTAAGAGACTATAGCTTCATCATTTTACTTTTTAACTAGTTTCTGCCCGCGGCTTCGCCCGCGAGGCCTACATGAAACAAATTACATATTGCGACCATAACAACCCTCACCCTCTTAGGGGTGGAATTTCGAAAAACCCTTTCTTAATCGATACCTACTCTTCACAAAGAATACACCCTCCAAGTTTCATGTCTCTAGGACCAGCGGTTTGGGCTGTGCATTGATATATCAGTCCGTCATTCAGTCAGGACTTTGAATTTTATCTGTATCGATGATATTTTGACAATTCAAAAGTATCCGTATGCCGTATGCCTGGTCTCTTTGCAACAAATGCTTTAATTTGATAGTAATCTAATAACCTACCTACGTGTGTACACAGGCTTACGAATTGTCGCGTGACCACCGCCACCGCCCGAGGGCATTATGACAATGTTCATCAGCGTCTTTTGTTAACCCCGACAATTTGTAAACGAAGATTAAACACTAAGTATAGCTAAATATTTAGTAACAAATGCGTAGCGGACCATACTCATTCCACATTCGTTTATGTACCTGATGATGGAGATATTAGCAAACCAAAGTCATACCAACTAGGTTGGGATGAGCTTCCATTCAAACCGGGACCTTCCATTCTGCTGGACGTATGCCATAATTACATAACATAACGCCTTATTTTTTTAGGGTGGGTAATCATCAAATGACCCCCCCCCCCCCCCTGGGCGGAGTGGAAGGGAGTGTCAGACTTGTACTGACTAAAACCCATCCATGTTCCTTCTTTGCCCTTTGTGTTCCCTCATCACGCCCGTAATCCCCGAAGGGTTAGGCAGAGGTGTAGATACCTAATAGTACACCCACATTTCGCCAGTTATGTTTAAGTCCCATGTAATAGGGGCGAGCCTATTACCATCAACCGGGCACAAATCCAGACTCTGTGGTTGCTACCGAAACATTCCTGATGGATAACCCAATACCAACCTCATGCTAGACCAACGAGTGCTATATTATCTACCTTTCTATAATATAAGAAAAGTGTCAAAATAAATTATTTATGAGTACGTACTTGCATGTTGCGTCTTGCCAATTGCGGCATAACAACAACAAGGATTTATTAAAAACGCAACAACGTCAATTGAAAAAAGAATCGTCATAATCGGCACGATATCACTACGTAGTATAAAACAAAGTCGCTTCCCGCTGTCTGTCCCTATGTATGCTTAGATCTTTAAAACTACGCAACGGATTTTGATGCGGTTTTCAGTAATAGATAGAGTGATTCAAGAGGAAGGTTTATATATATATATATATTGCACCCGTGTGAAGCCGGGGCGGGTTGAATTATGATTCTAATCCTGAACCTAGCTTTATGTATATACCGACCGGTTTAGTAATGAGTCCTCCGCCTTGCCCTATCAAAGGCACATTAAGCGTCCATAAAGTCCTAACAATATCCCACAGGTTTTTTTCTTTAAAATAACCATAATCCACGTAGGTATTACGATACTAATTGAACCAATACGAGATCAACCTTCAGAATATTACATTTAAATTGATACTTTCGCGAGGACTCATTAAAGCGGTCGGTCTATAGATGATCTTGCACTTTGTCTAACTTCTCACCAGTAGCGAAGGGTCATTTTTTGTAACAGGTAAGCCGGAGTACATATCTTTAATCTGAATATACAACCTTAGTTTTAGTATATGCGAAACCTGAAACACGTGTCTAGTATTTTTATGTAAAGAATCTATGTACAAAATTTCAAAACTGTATCATGAAAAACCACAAAGTTATAAGCTTGTTTTGTTACCTGGCTGTCCGCGCAAAAACGTGGTTGCCACGCAGTGAGCCCGCGCTCACGCCTCCGGCGTCGTCTTGAGCCCATTGATAATAATAATTTGGCAGTAGGTGCCTAAATTATTGCGATAGGTACTTAATATCGTTCCGTGTCCAACTTGTAACTTTTTTTAAATATTTTTGGGACAAAATATAACATGGTTTAAAAATGATTGGAATCGATTCAGTTACTTATTCTAAACAAACTATATTCAGGTTTCGCATATACTAAAAATAATGTTGTATTATTTGTTTATAGAATACTGACTGTGCCATTTCATCATTTTCAAAGGGAATCCGGTAGGAATCGAGTTGTATGGAATCTTCGCCATTCCTCACCCATGTATGTACATCTTATTTTCCATAGGTGTCAAATAAATTATGTATGTGCGGCGAGTATTCCGCGATAAACACAAGGCAATCAAACGGGCTCTGTTGACTAGCTGATCATTAGGACGAGCCGTCACCGACGCGCCCCGTGTTTACTAATCAGGGAAGTAGTTCTGCAAACACAACAGAAGTTCTACTTTGAGTGTTAACTGTTAACTTTGGTTCAAGTTTCGGGGTTGTTTTCAAGTGTGACAGTTTGTAGGGGGTAAATAGTAGGGAATTATAAAAACACAAGCGTGCGCGATGGGTCGCTCAACCAATCTTAAGAAGGGTTTTCGTATTAGGTTGTGGGGGTCAGATAGGCAGTCGCTCCATGTAAAATACTGGTATTCAGCTGCATCTAGACTAGAAGCCGACCCAAAAAAAGAAAGGCTAAGCAGATGATGATGACAAGCGTGCTCAATGGGATGTGCCATCGGCTAAAATGACGAACTTCTGTACGAACTCTCATCCCACATTTGACTCCTTTTGGGGGTGAATTTTCAAAAATAGTGATTTTGTCAATACGTGATTTTTGTAAACTTCATAGGATATTCTGATGGTGTAGTTTCTGGCTCATAGGAACTGTGTAGTATAAATTCATAAATTGAGCTGAATTTATCTGAAATTTGTGCCCGATTTATGTCAATAGGCTCACTCCCTATTACATGGTAGTTAAAAAACATAAGTGATGAAATGGGCGTGTACTATAAGGCACACCTCTGCCTAACCCTTTGGGGATTATATGTAAGTGTGATGTTATGTGAAATTTGTCTAAAATAATCTAGGTTAACTAGTACTTAGCTAGAGTTAATAAAAGAGAACTGACATTGTATTTAATATTGGCAATTTCAAAAAGTATCTATGTCTTCTAGTGCATTTTGGGCTATTAGCCTTGTTACCTTTTCTATTTATTTTCTACTAGCTTATGCCTGCCGCTTTCCCGCGTTAAGTTTGGTAACTGTCCCACGGTATCGTACTACTGGGATAAAAAGTATCATATATGTTAATGCAGGTTATAAAATATCTGTGTGCCGAATTTAATCCAAATCCGAGTCCATCCAGTAGAATCCAGTAGTTTTTGCGTGAAAGAGCAACAAAAATCCATCCATTATCCTCACAAACTTTCGCATTTATAATATTCATAGGAAGTAGGATAGTAGGATTCAGTTATAGATAAAACAAATACCTCTGTTATCAATGCCCTTCATGAAGTAATCAAGACAAACTTCCAATTGGATCAGTTTTCATCTAATTTAATACAGTCTACTATGATTCTACCGCTGTTCAACTTTACCGTACTATTGTTCTACCAATGTTATCTAAGACAGCACCATCTCATCCTCCCCAAGGAAACCTAGACCTTAACACCCAAAGGACAAGGTACGAAATCAATCGTGGGTGGAAGCCGAAGATTTTGTTAGGCGGTTCGTCAAATGCAATCAAACGTAGGAAGCCACAGATTATTCAGAAGGCAGCCATTTTGTTTTTCATGCTTCCACTAGGTCGGGTAAGTGTTAGTTGGGTTATCCATACTAATTGTTTAGTTACGCAAGAAATGGGGACGGATTTGGTACAAGTCAGCGGTTGATGTGACATTTCAGGGACCAAACGTTGAAACAGGTTAGTTATTTTGCTATTTGTGTAAATCTTGGTGTGCCTGTTTTGACTTTGTTAACATTGTTTAGTCCTTTTCAAGTCGAACCCGTTCGAGCATGAAGGATGTGCCCATTTTTGCGGTTGTAACTTTTTTTTAAGTACTGGCATAGGTATTAGTATTCTTATCGTGTATCAAGATATACATACAGTACAAAAAGTGCGCACAATTTCGAATTGTGCGCTCTTTTCACTGCTTGCAAATTCGAACTTACACCGACTACATAAAGAGGTTTTTAAACGCAACCAACGCATGTCATATTCTAATTCAATCCCTAAAAACAATGGCAGTCAAACCGTGACATAACTGGTGTTGCTCACGTTTAAAAAACAAGTTTGTGTGGTCGGTGTAAATTCTAATTTGTGTTTAGTCAATCAGAATTTGTAATTATTTGGTTTTATTTTTTAGTTTGATTTATCGAAGACGCTTTCTGATGTGACTGTGAATCCAAAATGTTAAAAACGTACTATGAAAGCCACTGCTAGCACCGTCTGCTACTCTGATTTACTAACGAAGAAACACAGTCTAACTATGAGAAACTTTGGTAGTGGGTAGTCCCGTTTAATATAACTCATGTTATGTTAAAATTATTCAATATGCCTTAT
Organism: Noctua fimbriata; assembly: GCA_905163415.1. Taxonomy (NCBI): domain Eukaryota; kingdom Metazoa; phylum Arthropoda; class Insecta; order Lepidoptera; family Noctuidae; genus Noctua; species Noctua fimbriata. The sequence goes on from LR990946.1 coordinate 7,340,408, forward strand.
TGAATTATACAAGGAGGTTGTTAGTTTGACTGAAGTTGACTTGGTGTAAATATTTTTATGCGTAACGCTTAATATAATTATAATGAAGAAATAGCAATTCTTCCTGATTAGTTACTTAGATTACGTCGTGGGACAGATGGGCTCACTGACAATAGTTTTTTTTATGTCTTTATTAGGTACCTAAGTCAGGAGTGGATCCCAAAAAAAAAATTTCCCGTCGACTTGAGAACCTTCTTCGTTTTTTGACGATACAAAAATTACTGCTTATTATATTGTTAGATGGTTTTGTAGTTTCCTAATACATAATCATTTACAATTGTGACTCTAATAACTAGACATTAAACCATGACGCCAGTTAACTTTGCTTGGTAGACAGCATAGCCCTATCACGGAAATATGGTCTTTAAGCCAAAGGTATAAGGTATACAATGCTAAGGCATCTCGGTGTTCAATTCATGAAAATAATGTTTATTTCTTTCTAATAAGCATCATGAATCATCATGCCAAAAACTTCGGAACTATTCGTGTTATCCGAAAATAGCCGATGCTTTGTACTTTGTGCCTAATAGCTAATGTACAGTCAGCAAAAAAATTGTCTGCTCAGGTAGAAATAATTGACTATACACAGCATTGTTTACAGAGCACGAAATTGCCATATTACATTACCACTAGGTACACTGTGGGGTTACCATGACGTCTTAAACTGGTATTGTTTTATTGTCATTCCAGTTGTGGGAAAACGACAGAGCTATACAGGGTGTTTAACGCCATTTCTTTTCCACACTGGAATAAGATTAAACCATACTGCTTTAAGACATCATGCTAGGTCACCTAGTATGACTAGAGACGCTAGTACTAATAATATTCGTGTCATAATAATATTCAATACTTTACTTCTTAGCGCACGCAAAACATGACGTATCTACTTTAAAAAGAGTTCCACGAAGTAGCTACGAGCTACGCCGTAGCGATATGCTACACATACGTACATGACGATTAGGCGTAAGTCAGTTGGTTGTGTACACCAATCCATTAGTCCGACTGTACCTACAGTGGTTTCATTTCAGTTCACGTCTATAATTTGTCAAAGTCACAACTCCTTTTGTTGTTATGAAACACAAAAAAAAATGAGTTCACCGTACTATAGTCGTGGCTATGATTAATAAAATACGTAAATAAGCAAAGAGGTCAGGTCATGTAATGACCTCTTTACGAGTATTACAAATGGTACTGTATCGATTGACGGGACAAGAGGGCTTTTTGTTTGAGCAAAGAGGTTTAAACAAGCAATGTATTATGTTTTAATTTTTTTTGAAGTTTTTATATTGGGCGTTCATATTAGAGGATTTAAAAGTTGCGTGCCTTGTATTGACTTCAACAATGATTTCTTTATAATCCTCAAGAATGTTGAAAGTTCGTAATTTTCGTTTTGGTTTTTATTGACCGTAATTCTGATATAGTCATATCGTTAGAATCGCGACACAGTGAGTTTCGCGAAATAATTTTTGCAATTACCGCAGAAATAAATGGTGGAAACTGGTTTTATAAATGACTAGGTTTTGCCCGCGACCTTCGTCCGCGTGAAATTTTATAGCCTATAACCTTCCTCGATAAATGGGCTCTCTAACACTAAAATAATTTTTCAAATCGAACCAGTAGTTCCTGAGACTAGCGCGTTCAAGCAAACAAACAAACAAACTCTTCAGCTTTATAATATTAGTATAGATTTCGAAAATCACTTACAAAGATACTGCTAACCATACAACTCCTGGCCCTGCCAAGCGAAGGCAATCTGAATAGGTTAAAGGAAAGGAGGAGAAGGTCTTCTTGAAGGGTTATACTTAGTAATATTAGTACTTATTTAATGGATAAGCAGAGTTGTACTTAGAACACCCACATTTCACCAGTTATGTTTAAGTCCCATGTAATAGGGGGCGAGCCTTTTGCCATCAACTGGGCATAAATCCAGATTCCGTGGCTGCTACTGAGAAATTCCTATGAAAAATCCAGTAACACTTTGCTCGACCCGGAAATCGTACCCAGGACCTCATGGTCAGGGCAATGAAGCAGCAGTAGCGAAGGGTCAATATTGTAAGAGGTAAGCCGGAGTACATATCTTTAATGTGACTATATTATTTGTCTATAGAATACTGACTGTGCCATTTTTCAAAGGGGAGCCAGGAGGAAGCGAGTTGTATGGAACCTTCGCCACTGTGAGGCAGTCGTTGTCTTGTGACCAGTAATTGTTACGAAAAGGAAAGAGCAGTGTTACTCGAGCAAGCTTTCTCAGTGCGAGCAAGACGAAGGTATATAGCAATACGCCGACTAGTCGGAACCAGTGCGGGACCGCGCTGGCAGGATCCAATGTGCTGCGTCCGGCAATACCAATGACACAGCTGTATGTGTCCCGACTACATCACACCACGAAGGTTGAGTAGGTCGTGGAGTATGTCCGAGCGAAGACCAGCTAGACCTTGAGTCGCGCCACAACACGAATTTCAAATCGTTTGTGGTGCGAGTTCCGACTCATCATATTGAGACCTTTCTCAAGGAAGAGTTTTGGCCGAAGGGTGTCATATATCGGCGTTTCCGCGGAAGGCTAAGCAACACCACGCAGCGCAACACGACGCCGTCACTTCGTGTACAATAGTTTATATTTTTTTGTTTTTATAAAATATGTATGATAGTCTATAAGATATGTATGTATGTATGTGAGTGTGTGTGGTAGTGTGTGTGTGTGCGCGTGTGATATATTATGGGTCTTTGTTACCTGAAATAAATGATATATTATTATTATTAAAACACAGTAAATACTTTCGTTGGTACCTACTACCAACTCCTCCAAGCCTTGTTGAGTATCGGTAACTTTTCGATAATTCGCATACAAACATAAATCCACACTTTTTTTCCCCTGAGCGATACAAACCATCAATCGACTTGTTTGCAAGCAGCGTAGAGACAACTAGTACTGCCTTTTCTAAAAGCTGTGTTGTTGATGATGAATCTTAGTAGTGGTTGCGCCTGCGTGCCTCCTTGTGCAGGTATTTAATTTAATATTTAATTTCTATTCTTTGTTACTACATTATGCTTAGTTATTAGTTTGTGCAACAATAGTTTAATGCTAACTGTGGAGGCTTGTAAATGGCTTGTCGTTGTTTGCCTCGCTATTAATTTTTGTATTGTTAGCTGTAAGCCACCCAAACACAATAAAATAAAATAAACAACGATCCTTACATACTCCGATTGCTTCATCCACGCACGTCAGTTGCGATTACTACGCATCAGACCTTTCTGAATTCGGTTTTTCTGTGCAAAATCATGTAGATAAACAAACATTTAAAACTAAAACCCGTATAATCCATCCATCCAACAACAGATCGTACAGTTGACCGATTTTATTATAGGATCAGAACTCCTAATCCCGCCGGAAGGAATTTGTCGTGAGAACAACAGTACCACTAACTAAATAGGTATACAGAAGGTTGCCTTCATACAACTAGAGTAAAAATACGTATATACAACATTAGTTTTAGTATAAGCGAAATCTGATACACGTGTCTAGTATTTTTATGTAAAGAATCTATATACAAAATTTCAAAACTGTATCATGAAAAATCACAAATTTATAAGCTTGTTCTGTTACCTAGTTTTCCGCACAAAAACGTGGTCAACACGCAGCGCGCGCCTCCAGCGTTGTCTTGAGCTCATTGATAATTATAATCAGTAGGTACCTAAATTATTGTGATAGGTACTTAAAGTCGCTCGGTCTCCAACTTTTAACTTTTTTAAATATTTTTGGGAAAAATATAACATGGTTTAAAAACTATTGAAATCGATTCAGTTACTTATTCTGATCAAACTATATTCAGGTTTCGCATATACTAAAAATAGTGTATATGACATAATATCACGCATGTATGTGATCCCCGACGGGTGATGAATAAGTGTTTGGGGGTATGGAGAACAGGGTGTATTCATCCCCCATAGAAAAAGGAGGATCCCCCGACCAAACGGGTGTTGTCAGGTGGGCTTCTGCCCTTTTCTACTGGGGATGAAGAACTTTACACCCTGTTCTCTATACCCCCAAACTGGTGACCCCGACGTGATACAGCGCCACGATGTGGTCCGGTCGAAAGTACCGACGGTACACCTACATTTCGCCACTTATGTTTACGCACGCACAATCAAATATTTATCTTGACAACAAAACAACTCTAGTCGCGAGTGCGCTTGCTCTCACTGTATGTATGGAGAGGTAAATCTATGGCATCAGAATCATCATCTGCCTCCCCCTTAGCATGACCACCGCAGACAAGGATTTCTTTGACGGAAGAATCGACAAAATGACAGATTGTGTCGACACAATGACAGATTTCTTTGCACTATCTGTCATTTTGACGATTCTACCGTCAAAGAAATCCTTGTCTACGGTAGTCATGCTACGGGGGCTGGACTTTTCCCTAATAAGCCTGGGTCGGTTTTCAGTCCAACCAGTTTCAGCTGAATATAGCGAGTGTTTTTTAAAAGAAGCGACTGCCTGCCTTTCTTTCTCACGCTAGTTACTTCGTAATACGAGAGCTGTTTGATAAGACTGAAACTACTTTCAAAAATCCACGAATGACACCCCAGCCTGACAGAACGCGTCGCAAGACCAACGTAGAAAAGGGTTTTGTCGACGGAAGAATCGACAAAATGACAGATTTCTTTTGTCGATCTGTCATTTTGTCGATTCTTCCGTCGATAAAACCCGTTTCTACGCGCGCGGGTAAAGATCCTAGTATAAAATAGATGGTCTGGTCACCCGTCCACAGACCTCAAGAAACGTTGCTTAACCTTGAAGATCGACCCGTGCGACTGTGATTATTGAGCTTTTTTTCATCGTAGTTATATTTTTTTTCGGGTGTGTGCGCCTATTTTCGTTAGTTGGTCTTCTGTACCTCACTATACGAAAAAGCCGTCGCCCGCGACAAAACTTGCAAGATTTGTTCTTGTTTGGGCGACAAAAGTTTCTTGTTTGTTGTTGACCACTGACAATAAGAATTAGGTAATCAATGGCGAAGTTATAAGAAGTTTGAGAATAAGTATGTAATGTATGTTTCGTGTTTTATCTTAACGTGATTGTGAGAGTTTGAGTGGACATTGTGTATGTATTGTTTTGTCTATATATTTTGTGTTGTTTATTTCAACTTATTTCACAGGAGACGTCCACATGCGTACTCAATGCCGTAAGCCTCCTTGACCAGTGAACTCGACCAGTGCTTTAATAGGACATTATTGTGTTAATGGGATAAAAATATATAAAAGTTACCATTTTATTCACACACTAGATTTTGCTCGCGGTTACGCTCGTTTTGTAAGGAAATTAACACACGGGAACGTGTTAAATGTAGGCTATAACACTCGGGGATAATGTAGCTTCCCGTTATAGAAAGAATTTTTGGAATCGGATCAGAAGTTCCAAAGATTACCCCCTACATACAAACTTACAAACAAATTTTACTGCTGTATAATATTATTATAGATATAGATTTATGCGTGTAAGTCGCTCTCTTTCTCCATATGACCGCTTAGATCTTCTAAACTGCACAAATGATAAGATGCAAATTTCCTCAACATTTGGAACATTTAGTCCGGAAGATGTACATGTCATCATCATCTGCCTTGCCTTTTCCCAACTATGTTGGCGTCGGCTTACAGTCTAACCGGATGCAGCTGAATACCAGTATTTTACACGCAGCGACTGCCTATCTGACCTCCACAACCCAGTTAGTACTGGGTACTAAGATACCCCTTGGTAAGACTGGTTTTCGGTGTAGTCAATAACCAACCTAATTAAACTCACCCATTCCTAAATTACCCAAAAGGAAAACGGGACTAACTCTGCCACATAATTTTTATAACACATAATAATATATTTCAAAAACCACACCCCATTCTCCCCCCTTAAAGCCTACTTCCACATTACACTGCGTCCCAATTCCACGAAACGATAATACATAAGTATAACAATATTCTAATGCTATTAAATAGCAGTGATAACATCTTGATTACTAGTCATACGCTATACTGCTCAACCTGGATTTGTTTATCTGATTCTAACCACGCGGATACGATTATTAAGGCAGTGTGTACAATTGTGACTTGAATGGTTGCAAATGATTGCTCAATTTGTTTAGTTTCGAATTCATTTAAAAAATATTTTAACTAGAATCTGTATAGCACTATCTACTACTTTGTATGTGTTTTACTAACGATATGATGAATATTAGGCTAATATTGCTGTTTAATCGTGTATTATCATTGCGCTGATACTGAAACGCTTAGCCTGTGGCGTCCCATTGCTGGTCAAAGGCCTCTCCCCATGACTTCCAGTTGTTTCGGTCCAGGGCTTATGTGGACCACTGGTCGCTGGTCTCGTCCAGCTCGTCCCGCCATTTTCTACGAGGTCTGCCGCGACGCCTTCTGGCCTTTTCTATCATTGCACTAGCCAATGAAATACTAGCTATTTGCCGCGATTTCATTTGCAATCAACTGTCCAGCACCCATTCTCGTAAGTTTCTACTTATAGACTTTTAAAAACAAACTGGTTTTTTTTTAGACAAATGCATTGACAGATCTTTGTGCTCCAACAAAAGATATTTAGAAAAACTGCCGATACACACCACAGTGCAAATAAAATCGTAATCTTTTTACAAGAGCCAACTGCCTAGTGTCGAGACAAGTCTAACACCTTAAACATTGCAATTATATCGATGGGCTTTAAACCGTCAGTTACAACCGCACCTATAAACTACTCAAAGTGATAACTTGAGTAAGAGTAATAATTTAAGATACGATTTTTATTCTGTAGTTTAGTAATTGCTTGAAGTTAGAATTGTCAAAATTTTGAATTTCATTTAAAAAAGTTCTTATCTTTGCTTTCTTTGACGGTTCTCACTTCGTTCCAATTCTTGTCTATAGCATAAAATGGGCCACTGACTACCTAACGGCTGTCAAAGATCTACAAATGACAACGGCTTAATATGTTTAGCCTGTCTGTCTATAGTATCTTAAATTACATTGGTTTCAACCTACATATTACATTGGATCCATAACCTTGAGTTGTGGAAATTAGCACTCAGTGTCAGGTATATGGGACGTCCTCGTCTCACTTAATGCCCCTTTAGCGACCAGGAACTTGTAAACTAATGAAATGACAATGTCCATGTTGAAGTTGACAGCTAAGGGCTTGTGCACAATGTCAGAATAGGAGACAAAATAATACCGAATTCCAGGTAAGCACAAGAGTTTTTGACTATTTGATGAGGAAAAGAAACAGGTTATGGCCCCTCTCATGAAGAGGAGGCACTTGTTCCAGCATCGGGCACATTATAGACTGATTAACTTGAGTTAAGTGGCGTGCGATTGAAGAGGCCTATGTCTAGCATTGGACTGTTGTAGGCTGATGATGATGCTTATGTTTATGTCTTAATTTGAATTAATACTGAACATGTGTGGAGGAAAATTAATACTGAACGTGTGTGGAGGAATGTGAGGAAAATGTTGTGAGGAAAGTTTTGAGTATGAATGTGGATGGGTATATGAGTAGAGGAAGACCAAAGAAACGATGGATGGACTGTGTAAAGAATGATATGGCAAGAAAGGTGTCTGATGAGATGACGAGTAATAGAGTGTGGAAGAAGAAGACATGCTGCGCCGACCCCTAATGAATTGGGATAAGGGCAAGAGAATGATGACTGAACGTGTGTGGCCTCAACCTAAATATTTATTATTTTGTTTGTTTATTTAGTCTTATCACATTTTTTATAACTTTCAACAACATTGACGTAAGCTTTTCGCTTACTTGTCTCAATGCAACATATTTTTGACTTTTATTTTTTAGGTTGTAATAACATGGCTTTAAGAATGAAACTTCCACTCTTTTATTTAAAATAGTATTGTGCCTGAAAGAAGAATATCTCTGACATATCAATCCGAATTTAACATATCCAGGTCGCCAATATGCACTCAACCTTACCAGATATGGTTTCAGTAGCATGTTAACTCAGAAACTTATTACTTACTACCTAACGAGTTTGCAGGCAAGTTGCGAATAACTTTGGGCACATACCGACTGACTTGGTTGGTCAGTTTGTGTTACATACGTTTATTAGATATTGAGTTTATTGGTGTATTGCATGTTATTGAGTATTGGTTGATTTTGATTGAACTGACCATGTTCTTTGACTGTCTCCTGCGTCTAGTGGTCGCAATCGCGACTGCTGAGCATGAGGCCCTGGGTTCGATTCCTAGGTCGGGAAAAGTGTAATTGGGTTTTTCTTGCTGGAATTTCTTAGTTGCAGCCGCGGAGTCTGGATTTGTGCGAAGTGGACGGATGACTTAAACATGACTGGCGAAATGTGGGTGTACTATTAGGTAGGTACACCTCTGTCTTACCATTTGGGAATATAAAGCGTGATGTTATGTGTAACCATGTTTCGTATGCTGTAATTTTTAAGGTTTTGAAACTTCCGAGGACCTAATAAAGGTCACTGTTGTCACGATTGGAATGGCCACCTACTGGGACCAGCTCATTTAACTTAATTATACAGGGTGAAAGGGAGTCCCTTCCACATTGTCCCTGACACACAAACGGTTACCACATATTCAGTACATCATTCTGAACCCCCCACATGAAAATTTTTCATCGGTAGTTTTTTTTTTAATCAGCTGTTTCTTACAAAAGTGCAAACACACTGTCAAATACTACACGATGATGCAGCCTTGAGGCCACGTTTGCCTAGAAGAAACCGATTCACTAGAACCTTGAAGAGATCCACATTGTAATAATCGGAGAATAGAGAAGCTGGCAGTGAATTCCACATTCAAATACGTGGATATTTAAAGCTAGCCCTTCAAAAATCCTATCTCGTTCTCAAATAACAGTCTTCTGTATAAAAATAAGGGAAACACAACACAACGTCCGCAATAAGAGTCGGACATGAGTGGCATGAGGAACGCTGTCTCAAGGGGCATAGAGCCTTTATAGAGACGTACAGTCTATGGATATGGTATCTGAGGTACTGAAGCGATTAACTGTGTCAAAAAATGTTGTATCTTTTTGCTGGACACACAGAAACCTCACGATGTGAGGGAGATACGCGGTAAACAGTTGCAACAGCGCAATTTTTCATCTTACTATACAGGGTGTTTGGTTCAACGTGGGCAATACTTTAAGGGAGTGAAGTACTCATAAATATGAGCAACTCTTACTATGGGGCTAACTATGAAATAAAAAATCTGCTGTTGTCTAAATTTTTTCGAGTTACGCGACCAATAATGTGTGAAGCAACAGAATTTTTTTTTGCGATTTCATGGTCGGTCCCTTAGTAAAAGTTGCTTATTTTCATGAGTACTACACGCCCTTAAAGTATTGCCCACATTAAAAAAAAAACACCCTGTATAATTATTACTTTTTTTAATGCGAAAGTTTGGATGGATGGTTGGATGTTTGTTACTCAATTACGCCAGAACGGCTTAACAGATTTTGATTAAATTTGGCCCAAAGATAGTTTATAATTTGGATTAATACATAGGATACTTTGAATCTAGATATTTCGATCTCGTGGGGCTTTTAGCGAACTCCACGCAAGCAAATTCGCGGTCATAAGCTAGTACATACATAAATTCACGCCATTTTCCCATGGCCGTAGGCAGAAACAACAGAACGCCATCTAATACTACCCTTAAAACGAATAACAACATTAATAAGCGATTCACAAAAACAAGCAATATTAGCCAAAAAAAACAATCCAATTGAACCCGCAATTACGGTAAATCAAAACCGTAAACCCAAAATCGACTATCGGTTTCGTCCCCGATAGGGTACACCTCTATCCCATCCTGATTATTGTCCTTATCCTATTACTGGGTTCTGCTGTTAACTGGGTTTCTGATCGGTAGGACGTGCAAAGGGTCTCTTGAAATTAGCCAAGACCACCTTGCGGGTTTTTTATGAAGGGTCTAGCCGAATTTGAGAGTTTTAAGAGTAGTTTTCACTGTGTTTTTTAAAATTTTTTTTGGGTATAAAATATAGTGACAAATTCCATTATATTTTAAAAAAAATGGCAATAAAAACAAGTATGAGCAAATGTGTTACCAACAACATTTTCCACGATATCATCATCATTTCAGCCGAAAGATGTCCACCGCTGGACATAGGCCTCCCCCAAGTGTCGCCACGATACACAAATGCAAAAAAAATACAAGTTTTACAAACCATGCAAGTTTAAACCTACTATCATTTATAAAATACTAGCTCATGCCCGCGGCTTCGCCTGCGTGAAGTTCGATAATTGTCCCACGGGATCGTACTACCGGGATAAAAAATATTCTATGGGTTAATACAGGTTATAAGCTATATGTGCGCCAAATTTCATACAAATCCGTTCAGTAGTTTTTGCGTGAAATTGTAAAAACATCCATCCACCTTCACAAACTTTCGAATTTATAATTATTAGTAGGATCGTTGTTAATTGAATGTATCTTCAGAATAGTAAGTATCTGCGATTGACCTACCTTTAAGCATAAACTACAGAAAGTGCTTTACAACAAAAATATGACCATTTTAAGGAACCATTTTCTTCGACGTATATTTTAAAAGGACTGCAATTGCTTTTCCCGATTATATTGGAAACTGTAGATGGTTTCAAAAGCAGAAAAAAACAGTTTTAATATGGGGAAATTCTGAAAACAGCAATTGGTTTAAAAATGGATATTTATAAATCCTTCGCTTTAATTCGTTTACACGAAACATGATCGGTTTTGGCTGTTCAGAGGAATTGACCTTAATTTGGGCGTAAAAATCTTAAATATATTAAACTGAAATGAAATCCTAAAGTCCACAGCATTGCATGTGCTATTTTACAACTGTCAACAAATAATAAAATCAATTTCAACCCTCCATAGCCACTCATACCCCGAAAAATAAAAATAAATATTTCACCCCAAATAAATTCTATATTAAAACCGAACACCCCCATTTAATTCCATCGATATATAAATGGTAATGCTATCTCGTCCCATAATCCTACATCCTACACTAAGCTGATATGAACCGCAACCATTCTTTTAATTCCTGACACGTCCTCGCAGGCATAAGACGTCGATTTTACTAAGGATTTGTCGTCCTCAAGATTATTTCACCCCCTCTCGGAGGGGGTCTAAATCGAATTGGTTACGTCACTGCTACATTAAAGTGGGGGCCTTAAATACAACGGGGTACGCAATGAGAATAATTCTTTTGTTTTGTGCGATTGTGGGGTTTTCCGTGTCTATGGAGATAGGGTTTCAGAGGTTTTTAAAACGTTTACGTAATGTTGAGGAATATGTTGATGATTTTTTTAGTTTTAAGTTATTTTCATGGGGTCCAACTAAGTATTTTATTTATTAAACAAGATGAACAGTTCGGAAGTACTATTTGAAATCAGACTAAATTGCTCACAAGCTAGATATTAGTTAGTAGTCATAGTAATTATTATAAGGTTTCTCGTATTTGGACTATGTGTATGTTTTATAATACATATTAGTTTATTTAATTTTACTGTATACATGTGTATTGGTATGTACCTATTATGTATATCAATCTATGTTAACAAATTGGATGTTTTTCTTATTTATTTTTTTGTACTCTATCACAATGCTATCCTATTTGACCCAAAGGTTGACTGGTAGAGAATGTCTTGTGGCATTAAGTCCGCCTATGTACCACTCTTGTACATGAAGTTTAAATAAATAAATAAATAAATAAATGAACGTATATTATGTGCTTGAACCGTTTGGGGTTAAAACCTAGGGCATAAGGATCCGACTGCCTGAGGGCTGGCCTATTTTTTGGTCCAAAAATCAGCATTGCCATTAGGCAATGCTGCCAGCCTTCTGGGCCCTATTCCTGTTGACAGCGCTGTGGAAGAATTTTTTGACGCCATTTTTATTTTGTTTGGTGATAGATAATTGTGGAACTTCAAAAAATTAAAAAAACGGACATTAAACAAGGTGTAGGTACAAAACATTGCGAAAACGATACATTTGATATGTTGTCGTTAAAAAGCTTATTTATTCATAAGTGCATTTTGCAACCGATTTTAATGAATACTATACCCATCAGAAATAGAGATTTTGAGGATGACAAAAAAAGAAATCTACTAATTAAACTTCTTAAATTTATTCAGCCTCTAAAGGGGTTTATACTGGATGTAGCAGAATAATCGCAGTACCTCTTTTTTTTCGGATGATAAATCATCAAATGACCCCTCCCGCTCTGGGCGGAGTGGAAGGGAGTGTCAGACTTCTACTGACTAAAACCCATCCATGTTCCTTCCTTGCCCTTTGTGTTCCAGGGCCGCGGTATCTCTTTTTGAACAGTTTCGCAGCCCCGGAGCGCAGTACCTCTTAGGTGGTAATTCAGAAAATCAAACTAGTCATTTTTTCCAAGGAACATACCGTCGTTGAAGTTCTAACGCCACGTAAGTCAAAAATAACAACTTTACAGGAGATTGAAAAAACTATATAATTATACCTAGTTAATGGTACAATACCATTTAATAATTTGTGTTCACTTCGAATTAGATAGAGAGGTTGCTTGTTTCTGGGATTGGCTGAAACAACGCGTCTTCTAATTCTCCACTTCCAATTCTCAAACGGCATCAAATTTCAAAACCGCCATAAATTTACTTACGTGGTTTTAGATCTTCACCGACGATAGGTTAATAAAAATAAAAAAATCTTTTGGTCTTCGGAAGAATGAAAGTTTGTTTGATTGTGTTGTTTGTTGTGTTTGTTTGTTTGTTGTTTATTTGGAAGTTTATCATCTTTGTCGATAGAAAATCCTATCGGGCTAACGTCTTATCATATCAATAAGTCTCTAAATCAATAGATTATCTATCCGCTGCCTCTGTGGCTCTTCCCAAGGGTAAGCCACCGAGGTTTTCTTAATTAAGACGCGGAACTGAAATGACTGTGTTATTTGCATTGTGCGACTGATAACCCTTTCTGTTACATTTATCTCGTATGTCGTTATCAACTGGCTTTGTTAGGTATGGTAGACGAGGGTTCGGTATTTGAAGGTTTAGATATGTTTTTGAGTTGGTGGTATGTATAATAACAGCCGCTCGGATCGATCTTCAGATTAAGCCGTTCTTGCCTAGGTTGGTCTGTGAATGGGTGACCGTCTACATACCGAGTTTCCTCCGTGACTCGGATAGCACGTTACGCTGTTGGTCCCGGCTGTCATCTGTAGATCTTTGACAGTCGTTACAGGTAGTCAGTAGCGCAAAGTCTGACAATCAGTTTTACCAAGGGGTACGCAAAAGTGCCTGTCCCGAGTCTATCCGCTGTCTGTCCCTATGTATGCTTAGATATTTTAAAACTCCGCAACGGATTTTGATGGGTTTTCAGTAATAGACAAAGTGATTCAAGAGGAAGGTTTATATATTTATATTTTGCACCCGTGCGAAGCCGGGGCGCTAGTTTGAAATAAATGCTTTGACTTTGCAGCTTGATGAGAGTAACTAGGGATAAAGTTGAATGACGTACGATAGGAAAGGCCTAACTTTTGATGTGGAAGTATGGACTACTGAGGCAATGATGATCATGAGCGTTCTTAAAAACTACGACTACAAGGATTGGTTGTCCCAGCTTAAAAATGAACCAATCGCTGCTACTCAGCCGGTCTAAACCAAGTCTAAATGTTTATATATCACTAGTGTATTAATTTTTACCGCATGATCATCTGCCCAATCTTTTCAGTCAGCTTCCAGTCTAACCAGAAGTGTACATGAAATTACATGTAGGTATTATTTTGACATATTAGGACTTATTTATAATTTTTAATTGTGATATATATGACACCGCTTGACATTTAATTTTTATTTTGCTTTCTGAAGTATTATTGTAAATATAAGATAATATTATAAATATTAACAATTAATACATATATAACACACACACACACACACACATACACACACAATACACACACAAATACACATAATAAATAATAAACAACAAATGTAATAAGTGTGTAAGTGTAGTGTATAAGTGTGTATATGTGTGTAATCTGTATGTGTTAATACATATATATTTATTATATATTTTTTATATTATTTGTTGTTTATTTTTTTATTTATATTATATTATTTTTATGTTATATTTAACATTGTAATATGATTACTGTTGGCTCTTAAGCGTTTTGGTAAAAAACTGATAGCTTAGAATGTATTCCTGAATGAATAAATAAATAAAATACTCATAAACATTAACGTCCAACACTATTTTCTGAGAGCCCGGAGAAATGTCCGAATTTAAGTAACTCAGTTCTCTGGAAAGGGACTTCAATTCGGTAATAAAATCATTACTCCTTTCCCAGTTACTTCCCTATTTCAAAGAACTTTCTCGAACTTTCTCAAATAACGGATGAAATTCTACTAAGAATTTAACATTGAGAAAACAGCTTTTCTATGTATTACCATATTGATTTGATTTGGTAGAAAAGTGGGGAATATTCGCTGAGCTTGCTTGTGTTCAAATTTATACTAATATTACAAAGCTGAAGAGTTTGTTTGTTTGTTTGAACGCGCTAATCTCAGGAACTACTAGTTCGAATTAAAAAAATCTTTTAGTGTTGGATAGTTCATTTATCGAGGAAGGCAATAGACTATATAACACTACTCTACGACAAGTCAGAAGCGGCAGGTGAAACCGTGGGCCTCAGCTAGTCTAGAGTATAAGATGTAGATTAACTAAGAAATCTTTGAAGATTTTTCACTTCTTTTCTAGCGTTGGCCGGAGCTAGAATAGCTTATCCATTGGTACAAAAAAGAAAATAAAATTACCTCCCTAGTTTACCAAAGATTGTCTGTCCACTCTGAATAGCTTGAAGAAAAATGAATCTTTTTCAAACATAACATGTTTATTAATACTGAACGAATGTTTCGTTGGTCTAGTGGTCTCAAGCGCGGCTGCTGAGCATGAAGTCGGGTTCGATTCCCGGGTCGGACAAAGTGTTATTCTATTTTTCCATCAGGATTTTCTCAGCCACGAAGATTGAATTGGTGCCCGGTTGATGGCAATAGGCTCGCCCCCTCTTACATGGGACTTTAAACATAACTAGCGAAATAATTAAATGTATTAGATATCAAAATCAAAATTTCAAGTAGGCCAGTTACAGGCCTTTTGAATTGTCGAAACAAAGACAACAACGAAATGTAGCTACAGTCCCGGTCACAAGGCATAAAAACTGTGAAAGTACTGTAGTTGCCCATTCCAAAGCGTAGATCTCTATGGAGAAGAACGGGCAAGAAACTCTATGGACACACATACCGCTGTCTAACATCTCGGTGTTTTTATTGTTACAGGCGTGACGTTATGTTTACTTATTACATTGCTGAATAAATAAATAAAAACAGTTTTATTACATACATAAAATAAAACACCCACCTACTATCAACATTTTTGGTCCCTATCCTGTCAGTTCGCTCCAATAACCAATGATGACTGTTACTATAACGAGAATAGGAAACGTTTCTTATAAATTATTGAACTGTAAAGATGTTCGCTAGTTCCATAATACGTATAAACCGGTATAGGGCCCGTGATCGAAGCTATCGTGGGTTATTTTCAAGGCATAACGATGTTCATTATTAACTGTCTGTGGAACTGACATCGTACTTCTTTTTGTTAGCCTATTGAGAGTCCCACTGCTGGGCAAAGGCCTTCCCTGTCTCCTTTCAGACCTCTCTATCCTGTGCGATGTCTGGCCATGTTAGCCCTGTTCGATATCATACTTACTTATTGATCAAGAATAACTTAGTCGGTCTTTTGGTTATGTTAGTGAACCATCAGTTGGTTCTGGTACTGTCCTATCATACGCAATTACATGGTGTAAAAAGACCAATAACGCAGCCGTCGACGCATCAACGCATTCTGTAAGTACATCAAACTAAGTAACATTAAGTAAAAAGTTAGTGATGGGTTTATTTTTGGTAAAAAAATGACATCGAGTGAATAACGCTCAATAACGCGCTACCGCTTGGCATTAAAAAAGCTGAAAGCAAAATGGCTTTCAAAAGAACAGTTCGGAAGTACTATTTAAAATCAGACTAAATGGCTCACAAGCTAGATATTAGCAGTCAAAGTAATTAAAATAAGGTTTCTCGTATTTTGGAGTATTTGTATATATTATAATATATATTAGTTTATTACATTTTAGTATATATGTGTATTAGTATGTACCTATTTATGGATATCAATCGATGTTAACAAAATGGTACCATGGTGGTGGTGGCTTATGTTCCATCTTGTACATGAAGTTTAAATAAATAAATAATAACACCGCACACACATTGTTAATAGCGCGCGCTGAAACGCACGCAAACCATTGTGCTGATGTGTGCATGCAACGGTATAATAAATAAAAAAGAGCTGTGGAATTATTAATTAAAATCAAGCGTTTTCCCAGTATGCAAAAACATCATCATCTGGCACGTAAAAACGACAGGGTTGGCATTACGATGTCATCATCAGCCTAGCCTTTTTCCCAACTATATTGGGGTCGCCTTCTGGTCTAACAACTGGACAATTGGGTTTTTTCATCAGGTGTTTCTCAGTAGCCATTTTTTTTTACACCCTAATTTTCCTTGTAATAGGGGTGAGCTAGCCTAGCCTTTTCCCAACTATATTGGGGTCGGATTCCAGTCTACCTCGATGCACCTCAATATCAGTATTTTACATGGAGCGACTGCCTATCTGACCTCCACAACCCAGTTAGTACTGGGTAATACAATACCCCTTAGTAAGAGATGCTTGTCAAACTTTCGGGCCACTAACGGGTGGTCACTCATCCACATACCAACCAAAACAAGTACGGCTTAACCTGAAAATTGATCTGAGCGGCTGTTATTATTTAGCCACCATCATCATCAACATCATCATCATTTCAGCCGAAAGATGACCACAGCTGCACATAGGCCTGTCCCAAGTGTCGCCACATTGACCGGTCCCGTGCGACTCAGCTCCTCCTAAAAATTTTTTCCTCCTAAATTTTTTTTTGGGCTTTTTCAGCCTATAATGTTCCCACTGCTGGGACACAGGCCTTCTCTCTATGAGAGGGAATGGGCTATAATCCACCACGCGGGCCCAGTGCGGCTAGGTAGATGTCACATGGCTTCGAATTTTTGGTTCTAGTACATGCCGGTTTCCTCACGATGTTTTCCTTCACCGTTTTTGAGAGCAGTGGTGATGAAATAAATTACACAAAGTAATTTGCCTGCCTGGGTTCGAACGCACGACTTACTGTTCGTAAGTCGGGGCCGCCACCACTGGGCCACCGCTGTTCTCAAAATAATCGATGTTAAACTTCTAAAATTCCTTTTTCCCAAATTGTTATCCGTAATACCCGTTCGACAACGTAAAACTATAAGATAAACAGCCTATAACCCGACAACATGCCATAGCAACACCCAGCCTAACTTCAACACGTTGTAACCAACTAAATCGAGTACCACTTACCATTTAGACAAGGACAGGCGACAGCGACCGACCTAATTAAGACATCGACATTGACATAGCATAATAGTTTAGTCGATCCCAGACTGAATCGATTTAGTCTGACTATAAATAGGTCGATAGTAACTACTCGATCGGACTGCCTGCTTTCACTACACTAAGCGAAGCTTGTCTGTCTATATCAGGGTGAGTTTTTCAAGTGGGCGTGGATAATCATATCCGAAACTATGAGGAATAGCGAAAATTACTTAAAGGAATCTTGAGCCCGATTTTGATAAAAACTGCCGTATATCATTACTTTCCAGAATTTGACCCTTAATAGCGATGCTATCGAATGGTGTAATAATAATATACAGGGTGTAACAGAAAGGGTATAGTCATATGAAAGGATATGCTGCAGACCATCAAACTGAACAACTTCTTCCATGCGTCCAATATCGTAAATGCGAATAAATTATCATGAGGACAACCAAGTATTAAAGTATCGGTCACTAATTACCAGACACCCTATATTCTAGCATAACATCATTACGGCATCACCTCGGTAAAACTGAGGTGAGGTGATAACAATCTGATGCTTTGCTTACAAGAGTAATGAAAGCTTAATTCTGCAAAGTCTTACAACACAAAGATATGCGTTACGATGCCGCATCCCGTGAAGCATAAGATACGACCGTGAAGCATGCGTTACATCACGCAACTTTATTCAGTAGCATCAGCTGGATAGCCTTCTCCCAACTATGTTGGTATCGGCTTCCAGTCTACCTCAGCCAGTTGCGGAGTAACACGATACCTCTTGGTAAGACTGGTAGTCAGATTACCTGTGTCGTCTGTCAAAGATCTACATAAGATAACTGGGACCCACAGCTTAGCGTGCTTCCCTAGGCACGGAGGAGTCTCGATATATAATGAATGGCCACCCATCCACGGACCGACTTCGGCTTGCGTAGCTTAACCTTCGATCGAACTGAGCGTCTATTATTTCTTGCTTCTTTCTTTCTTTCTACCTTAACATAAAAACACATTAAAACCTCTTTTACAGTATCCGATAATATCCGAAAAACCTCTTTTTAACCGCTCGTAATGTGCCAGCAGTATCCGTATCGGATACCGTTGTAATTAGTGTCAAAATCCAGGCTACCTACTAAATTACATTCTTACTTTGTGCTATTAAAATAGTCGAGGAGTCTAGAACGAAAATAGACCTTAATAGTCGTTCACTAAAGTGTTTAATGAACATATAGACTCCAAGGATTTCAGAAGTTAGTGAAAGCATTTATCTATGTTAGTGGTTTGACTTTGTGTGGAGGTTTAACGGCTTGTTTATGTTTTGGTTGTGTTTTGCTGGAATTATTTGTATGTATTTTGATCTCTATTTCAAAGACAACAAATTATTAGTAAATGTGGTGGCATTAAGCCTTTGGTTGTCATTCGCCCTATCATCATTCTCCTGCCCTTATCATAACTTATTTGGGGTCGGCGCAGCATGTCTTCTTCTTCCATACTTCTCTGTTACTCGTCATCTCAGCAGTCACCTCATTTATAGCCATATCATCCTTCACACAGTACATCCATCGTTTCTTTAGTTTTCCTCTAACCATTAAATGTTTGAAATAAAAAAAATGAATGGATGAATGTTTAATTATTCTTTAATGTTTGTTTGTTTTGTTTGTTGTTTGTTTGTTTTGTTTACTGTTTGTTTGTTTTGTTTGTTTGCTTGCTTGTTATGTTTGATGTTTGTTTCATTGTGTTGCTTTTTTGTTTGTTTTGTTCGAATTGTTGTTTGTTTGAATGTTTTCCATCATTTTTTATTTATATTATGATAATTTATATTTAATAATTCTGTAATAGGGTGAATTACAGAATTATTAAATACTGTAATTTAAATAGGCTAAATATTAAATGGTAGGTATTTGTAAGTACCATTTAATAAACCAAACTATATTTGTTTATGATCTGAGAGTCGTTGAGGCTTATGATTGGCAATTTGATACTAGTAGTTTGCTGCTGTCTCCCAATGAATTCTTTCTTTATTTTTCATAAACTTTTGTGTCAGTGTGGACTGGACGCTGACCTAAACAATTACGAGTCATTCTCTCTCCTCTCTGCTCCACCGTTTCCACAAAAGTAAAGCGTAGACGAGAAGCGTAGATAACGAAATTCTATTGGTGATTTACAGCACATCTCCTTTTCGTGTCCGCTTCGGTGGAGCCCGGTCCTAAGTAATGGTGGAAGTGTCATTTGGAAGTAACCTATTGAATTAGATGACTACTGGACTTAGGCCAACATTCAATGTTTCATAGGAAAGAATAGTGTCCTGAAAAAACAATATTTTTACTATAGACCGATCGCTTTAATGAGTCCTCGGCCTTGCCCTATCAAAGGCACATTTAGCGTCCACAAAGTCCTAACCAATCCACATAGGTTTTACGATACTAAGTGAACCAATACGTGATCAACCTTCAGAATATTCCTTTTAAATTGATACCTTCGCGAGGACTCATTAAAGCGGTCGGTCTATAATGACTCTTATAACTAAAATGAGTAAAAAAATATCTAAAGTCTTTACCTCTATGCAATTTTCTATCCTCTAGCGTGCCATGAAGCTGATGCCATGTACCTGGAAACAAGAAAAATGTAGATATTAAAATTTTGATGAATTCTGAACCTTATTGCAAAGTTGGAAAGTCTCATGGGTCTGCAATTTCACAAGCATTCAATCACATCGACATGGCGATAGAAACATGTAGGTGTGGTTATGAATAGGTTGGTATGTACCATCCCATGTGAGAGGGAGTTGTACATCGTACTTTAAATGTTGAAATTGTCTATACTAATATATATATATATATATAATATTATAAAGCTGAAGAGTTTGTTTGTTTGTTTGCTTGAACGCGCTAATCTCAGGAACTACTGGTTCGATTTGAAAAATTCTTTTAGAATTGGATAGCCCATTTATCGAGGAAGGTTATAGGCTAAAATTTCACGCGGACGAAAGTCGCGGGCAACAGCTAGTTGATTGATATTAATATTCTTACGTTTACTAAAAGTTAAACGCGTTATAAAGTAGAATATAATAGAACAATACATTTATTTCAGACGTAGTACATATACTGTTAGTAACACAATAAACCTTATAAAGTTATTGTTAGTATATACAAAAAAAAACCACAGAAAAAAAGCGGCACCGCACTGGAGAACCCACGAACACGCTCAGAAACCACCACACCACCACCATAACCACCACCACACCACCACGTAGGTTATAACCACCATATTTTGCTTTTGATCATGGCGCTGCGCTGCTTGCAAAAGAGATGAACACAGTCGATCGAGAGATGGTAACAATAAAATCAAGCTGGTATCGAATTCTTTTAAAAATCCGTACTAGACTGCAGACTTGCTTAAGGGCATTACATTGCTCGATGACCTTGATCCCTGTACTGGTTTTTGTTGACTTGCCCCGCACATTTCGCAAAATTTCGGTTTTTATTTATTACTTAGAAATATTAAAAGAAATAACAATACAGATTGTTAAGTATATCATTACGTATTTGTTGATACAAAATTCATGCCGATCTATTCAGCCGTTACAGAGATAATTTACAATTAAGGTTGAAAAAGGACCTATTTTCTACGATTAACCAAAAAAAATTGAGAAGGTTTATTAAAATTTTAAACAATACAATTTATTTGTGATGAACTTAACTATAACATACTTTTTTTACACGGAAAACCCACGAAGGGATTCATCAACAAATTTCTTTGAACATACGCTGTTTTTGGGATTTGAGCCATGTAATGCCCTTAAGATTAAAGTGTTACCTAACGCTAACAGTAATGCGTCAAATTAGATTCAAACTAATACCATTTTCGCCTCCAATATTATAGCACGGTTTTCTAGTACGATCCTAAGCTTTAAATCTTGATTCGAAACTAACAGATCTTATTTTAATGTCATCATCATCTGCCTAGCCTTTTCCCAACTATGTTGGGGTCTGCTTCCAGTCTAGCCGGATGCAGCTGAATACCAGTACTTTACATGCAGCGACTGCCTATCTGACCTCCCCAACCCAGTTAGTACTGAGTAATACGGTACCCCTTGGTAAGACTGGTTATCAGACTTTCGGGACAACGACTGTCATAGATAGTTCTATGACAAATGACAGCTGGGACCGACGGCTTAACGTGTTTTCCGAGGCACGGAGGAAACTCGGTACGTAATGGGCGGTCACCCATCTACGGACCAACCTAGTCAAGCGCGGCTTAACCTTAAAATCGACCCGAGCGGCTGTTATTATTTATCCAAGAGCTCTCCCCATCTTATTTTAATGTCAACTAATCGATTTTTATAACATCTTCTTATAAACCAAACTCCAAGAATGTGTCCCAACAAAGGTCCCAGGAGACCCCATATAACTTGAAAACAATAACTTAATATCAAAAACAAATAGGCAAGGTTGCCAGGGGTACACAACTACCCAGCCAGGGGTAAACAAGCTAGGTCGTTCAGGTCGGAGCTAAGTACTCCACAAACATGGGCCCGGCTGAGCAAGCATGACTTAGCTCGTGAAGAAATGGGATTATTAATCTTTGTATGTTACTGTTTTGTATTGATTTTTAGGGTAAGTAGGTTTTTTGTTGTAAATGTGAAAGTGTTTCTTTTTTTTGGGGTACCTACATAACATCACGCCTGTAATCTTCGGAGGGTTAAGCAGAGGTGTAGCTCCATATTTCGCTGTTATGTTTTTTAAATACTATGTAATAGAGGGCGAGCGTATTGCCATCAACCGGGCACAAATCGAGACTCCGTGGCTGCTACAGAGAAATTCATAATAGAATAACCCAATAACACTTTGCCCGACCTTGGAATCGAACTCAGAACCTCATGCTTGTAGACCAAGGAGACAGTTCAATTTAAAAAAAAATTGAGGATTTTTTTTACAGTCACACACTGAAATCACACTGCGTCACTTAATATGACATAATTTCTAAAAACTAATTATAATGTATTAAAACTAGAACAAGGTAATACTTTGAAATTGTATTATTAGCACTAACATGAACGTTATAAACATGCATTAGGTACTAATTTCAACACGTCATTTGATCAAATCAACACATTTAATTAACGTAGCCACGACCTAAATAGCCACTTATGGTACCTAATTCTCGCCCTTCTAATATAGAGAAAGTATGTCACATGAATATCAAGATTCATCATGATAATCATCACCCACAGATATACAACATTAATTTTAGTATATGCGAAACCTGATACACGTGTCTAGTATTTTTATGTAAAGAATATATGTACAAAATTTCAAAACTGTATCATGAAAAATCACAAAGTTATAAGCTTGTTCTGTTACTTAGTTGTCCGCACAAAATCGTGGTCACCACGCAGCGCGCGCCTCCAGCGTCGTCTTGAGCTAATTGATAATAATAATTTGGCAGTAGGTACCTAAATTATTGCGATAGGTACTTAAAGTCGCTCGGTGTCTAACTTTTAACTATTTAGATATTTTTGGGAAAAAATATAACATGGTTTAAAAATTATTGGAATCGATTCAGTTACTTATTCTGAACAAACTATATTCAGGTTTCGCATATACTAAAAATAATGTTGTAGATATACCTAGATAACGCAAGTATCACGATCCGTATGAAAACAAAGCATGCCATTTTTTGACTACCCACAATGAGGTCATAAGCACTATTTAGTTACTATACAAAATAGACTACATTTTTGTTCTTTAAATGTCTAGCTAGAATCAACCATCAACCACCACCAATCATCTAGGAGTCTGCGCTCATCTCAAAACCGAATTCTTCAATATTCCTCTCACCGCACTGACTTCATTCATCGATCATTCTTCGTTCAGTCTATTTCTCTGTGGAATGCGCTTCCCCAGGAAATCAGGATGGCAACCAATCGTTTATCGTTTAAAATTAAAGTTCGCGAGTACATTCAGAAAAAGCTGGCAGTTTCGTCACAAAATTAATGTTATCTTCATTGTATGTCTTTTTATTTTGACTGGCCTGTTGGTCTAGTGGTCAATGACTCTGACTGCTATGCCGGAGGTCGTGGGTTCGATTCCCACCCAGGACAAATGTTTGTGTGATGAGCATGATCATTTGTTCTGTGTCTGGGTGTAATTTATCTATATATGTATGTATTTAGAAATATATAAGTATGTTTATCAGTTGTCTAGTACTCATAACACAAGCTCTGCTTAGCTTGAGACTAGACGGCGTTGTGTGATAGTTGTGGAATATTATTATTATATTATTATTATTATATTTTAGTATATCCGTGTAAATTTCTATTTACATATATATATTGATAAATATTTATAGTGTTTTGATACATAGTTATAGTATTTTAAATATCCTACAAGGATATTTTTTGTTTATCTTAGTAATTAATTATTTTTTTGCAGATATATACACCTACCACTGTTTGTCTCTGCATCATCCAAAGGTTGACTGGTAGAAAATGCCTATGGCATTAAGTCCGCCTCTGTACTTTGTGCTTGACGTGTTAAATAAATAAATAAATCGAGTTTTTTGTTGCGTTGTTGTTTTTAAACAAATTAGCTTACTGAGACAGTAGCCACGTTAAACACGCGAAGTAGGTGCTCTTCGTCATCTAGGTATATCTTTATCTGTGTCATCACCAATCTTTAGCAGTCCACTGTGAGACATAGCCCTCTCCAGTTGCACGCTGTTAAGGTGGAAGCTCCACGGTAGTCCAGGAAATTCAATTTTTCTTATATTTTTTTGTAATTTGCATGTCAGCGTCAGGCTTTTCGTGACCGTAACACGTATATATTTACAAAATTATAATAATCAATACAACCCTCTAAGTTCATATAATCCCAATGAATGACTATTTCGAAATAGTAATTCATTGGGATTATATGAACTTTGTCACATACGTGTTAAGGTCGCGAATCATTAACACTAAAAAACGGGATATATATCATGTTTACCAATATCGGGAACCCAAAACAAACAGTAAACATGGTTAATATATCCGTTTCAGTGTTAATGATTACGCAAAAATGTCAAGATTTTCTTTACCTCTACCATCTTTATTCCTTAACATCAAATTCAAAACATTTTATTCTCCCATTTTCCATCCTGGCACGTAACCTAGGAATATCTAACGCTAGATAAGTCTGTCTACGCTTGTCTAGGCTAGGCTAGGAGACAATTCAGTAGACGGAGAAACAAATGAAACGTACATAGGCCGCGGACCCCGCTTGAGCGCTCTCCAAGTCAAGATAGTGATGGGGTGTGTGTCGATAGTGTGATGTCGATAAAAATGATTAAATAATTTATCATAAAATCTGCAAGGACTACGATAACAAGTTCAGAAGATACGTTTCTGAGGTACGTAATTTGCCTTTAAGCAGCTTATTTCTGTCAATTCAATACTTTCAATATTTGCAACTAGTTAAGAAAAATGTAAAAAATAATTAGATATCAGACTCATAACACATTTATCATCATTCATATCATCTCATTTAGTTTTAAGTAAATTTTATATTGTATTCAAATTGCATTACTTCCTTTAATTAAATTTTTACAAATTAGTTTACATTTTTAAATATTCCTTAAAAAAATATATAAAAAACATTTAAAAATATAAAACATTACTTTATTATTAACATCTCAGAATATTATGTTGTTGTCCTGTGGTGAATGCTATGTCTGTTTGTCACAGCCAATTTACTCCGAAACTACTGGACCGATTGAGTTGAAATTTGGTACACATATGTAAGTCCGTGACTTAAAAACGAATGTCTAACGTAAATTTATGAATTTTCAACATGGGGGCCACCTTTGGGGGATACATTAGAAAATGAAAATAAAAAGTTTTTTAAGCTATATCGTGTCATATATCAAATGAAAGAACTCATTGTGAGTATCTCAAATATATTTTTTTATAATTTTAAGATAAATGGTTTTGAAGTTATTTAAGAAAATTGGAAAAAAATGTCAATTTTCCCTTTAACTCCGAAACGAAAATTTTGAAAAAAAATAAGTTCTTTGCCTATAGATTACAGGAAATCCTATAAGAAAGCTATAATAACAAATAATAAAAATGAAATTAAAGGGGGCTCGCCTACTACTATGGTACTAAACCCTTCATACGCGACTCCAACTCGCACTCGGCCGGTATTTTTTCATTAAGAATACCAAACGTTTAATTTGTGACCAGATAAATCTTTAGAAACTACTCGAACAGACCGAAAACAAACATAATAGTGAAGATGTACCTATAAGTATATTTCAATAGTTACTAAACAAAAAAAAAAGTGTTACTAAATAAACAAACGTACGTAAGTAAGGTTAAAAGAAAAAAGGTGTTTCCATGAACTCAGCTGTCATGAAAAAGTAAACCATGTTAGGTTTTCTTCAGTTTCTCTGAAAAATGAAGATTATTTCGTAAAACTGCTACTTGACTTCTTAAAACCTTCTCAACAGGTCTCAGTAGTATGAAACACTTAGCTTTAGTGATAAACTTGTTAATCTGTTCAAGGAAAATAATTTCTACATTTTTTCATGGATAAGAAAATTGGTTAAAGAAAATGGTTGAGTGACTTTTATTATTTACTAGTAATCCTAATAATTAATAAATTTGTGCTGCCGAATCCATCGATCAGTGCTTTCAGGAAGCTATTAAATAAATGTGAATGCTATGCTGGGGCTCATGGACTAAGGTAATGCCAAGAAAAGCGAGCTGTTAGTTTTTATGACACAAAACAAGACATATGAAGTGGTACCACCAGTCTCCCTATGTGGTGCCACTCTAAAAAGGGTTAAAGCAGTTTAAGTACCTTGGTCATTGGGTTATAGAGGATGGCACTGATAACTGTGTGATATGGAGAGGGAGCGCGGGGCATTTTTTTAATATAATTTACTAAACAATATTTCCATGTAATCTTTAAATATTGTGGTGAGAAAATAAATGAATTTATTATTTATTTATTGGCCGTACGATGCAAAATGCTGGCCCGCAGATTTGCAAAGTGTGACAGTTGGGTCTGTTTAGGGCATATTGCCAGGCTTTTCATGCTTGCAGTCTGTGGACCAGATACACGCAGAAAGAACACCTCTGCCTAAACTTTCGGGAATTACAGGCGTGATGTTAGGTTAGGCAGAGGTGTACCTAAAAGTACACCCACACTTCGCCAGTTTGGTTTTAAGTCCCATGTCAAGATTCTGTGGCTGCTACTGAGAAAAGTCTGATGGAAAAACTCAATAAAACTTTGCCCGACCTGGGAATCGAACCCTGCATGCTCAGCAGTCGCGCTTGCGACCACTAGACCAACGAGGCAGTCAATGTGGCAATGCGGCAGGATTAAATTCTTAGCTTATAATAAATTTCAGCTAAAATCAAAACATTTTTATCAAAATCATCGATACAAACACCAAATCCCTAGCTAAAACACAAGCACACACAAACATACGAACACACACACAGCGTACAGACGCGCTCGCCTGCCTAATCTTGTAGCTGGAGATATTTTCCAGCACGCGGCGTCGCTTGTGATTGTATGTAGCTGCACTTTGTTTATCTTTACACTGGTTTGTAGTTATGGTGTAGGCAGAATTGTAAGGCTTTTGATGATGATAGGATTAAAATAATTCAATCAAGATTACAAAAATTATATGAGTAGTATTCAGTGTAAAATCCCTGAAAGTGTCGAAACGAGATAAGATAACATAATCTTAATTGCACAATAAAAAACATTTTTGCGTACAGTTACTTAGTTTGATGTACAGAATGCTTATTTGACGGCTTCGTGAAGGGTCCGTTTACATATTGTAAAGCACACCTAAATTTTCCATTGAATAGGGTTGAGCCTATTGCCATCAACCAAACACAAAAAGAAATTCCTTTTTACCTTGGTAATAGCAAAACTATCTCAAAATCAGCGTATAATGTTCCCACTGCTGGGACACAGGCCTCCTCTCTATGAGAAGGAATGGGCTATAATCCACCACGCGGGCCCTGTGCGGGTTGGTAGATGTCACATGTCTTCGAATTTATGGTTCTACGACATGCCGGTTTCCTCACGATGTTTTCCTTCACCGTTTTGAGAGCAGTGGTTCGAACCCACGACTTACTGTTCGTAAGTCGGGGCCGCCACCATTGGGCCACCGCTGCTCTCAATACTCTCAATACAGCAAAACTATGCCTACCCCCATTACATATGACTTTAATATAACTGGCGAAATGCGGGGTGTACTTAGTAGTAGTAGAACAACCTTCACAGATTACGACCGTGATGTTGTGTTGTATAATTTGTTTTAAAAAAAAATCCTTGAAACCTGTTATCGACAGATTGAATTAACTTTTGGGTTACAATATAAATGCTTTCACTTAAATCATACATCATTAAAATACAATGATATGGTGCATTATTAAATAACCGCAACGAATTTATGATACAGACGAAATATCACATGTAGGTGGACAAAGTGTAGCATTTGCACGCAAATTGCTGATTGCAGTCATCTAGGCCTTCTCCCAACATGTTGGGGTCGGCTTCCAGTCTAACCGGATGCAGCTGAATACCAGTATTTTACATGGAGCGACTGCCTATTTGACTTCCACAACCCAGTTAGAACTAGGTAACACGATATCCCTTGGTAAGACTAGTTGTCAGACTTTCGGGTCACTGAAACGACCGTCGAAGATCTACAAATGACAGCCGGGACCAACGGCTTATCGTGCTTTCCGAGGCACGGAGGAAACCCGGTGCATAATGGGCGGTCATCCATCCACGGATCAACCTAGGCAAGCGCGGCTTAACCTTAAGATCGACCCGAGCGGCTGTTATTATTTAGCCACGAGCTCCTTTGTACTGTTCGAGTCAAATAATTACTTCTGCTTGTTTTTCTTTACACTATGAGTAAGCCTTTTTGACAGACTTTCAATCTTTTATCTATCCATGCAACCAAAGGCTACACGTGCTTTCTATGGTACGAAGAGGTTTCGGTTGTAAACGCTGGTCACCCATCCACGAACTGACTTTGGCAAACGTAGCTTAACCTTCGTTCGCCCGTGCGGGTATTATTATTAGCTATTTACTAATGCTATTGTGTGTAAATAAAATCCGTAAAACACTTGACGTAACCAATATTAATAAAAGACACTCCACATGTATCCGACGATGACTAGTGCGGCCATCAGCGCATGATTGATGCGGCTACATGCGGCAGTGTGTGTATCGACCTTAATGTAACATCGTTACGTTATTAGCGTGTTATTATCGCGGCTGCTGTTTTGGGAGGGTGGGCTGAGTGTCTTTAAAAGTCACTGCTAATCAAATATCTGATCCTTGAAGATAAACTCTTGAAAGATGTACTCTTGAAGTCTCTGAATCCTACACACGTAAAGTGGTCATAGGACCAATCTGATTGCTGTCTGAATAAGGTTTTGACCTGAAACAAGGATACAATCAAAATCCAGCTATTACTCCTACTCCTTCTCCGTCCATGCTGTAAGGTTGTGGAACTCACTTCCGCCTAGCATTCGTGATTTAAAGAGCATTTCATTGTTCAAAACCAGAGAGAAAGAGCATTACCTTTCCTCTCAATTATGATTTATAATATACATATATATTTTTATTAGTTTATATATCTCAGCATTATGTATTTATATAAGTATATATTAATATTTACTTTTATGTATATTTATATAGTATTATGGGTTAAGTTATTTAATGCACATATACACACTTTTCTCTTCCTTTTTACACACTATCGTCTACATTTATTTCTCATTTCTCCTTTTTGCGGGTCTGCTGGAAGAAATTTCATATGAAATAAGCTGTACCCTTGTACTCATATATTATAATGTTATTCTCCTGTGTTGTCTTCTGTGTGTTCATAAATAGTTAAATAAATAAATACAATGATAAATCAAAAGTGGAAGAATTCAGAATCATTCTTAATAATATATTTTTTATATGGTGTCTGTTCCCTTTACTTTATTTCAAAGGTTTTCAACCTGCAATAATAAGCCTCCAAAAGAGTTCGACACTGCAATATGCTGCTGAAAAATGTAGACTACGTTTTTTTAAAGTCCAAATTCCAGATAAAAACCCTTTATGCCCGACATTCTAGCAAAAAACCACCTGAATTATATTTCAGCTGAATCTATCACCATCACAAACCTAACTCTAGATGATAACTCCCTCTATTCCAAAAGGAAATAGACATAACGTAATTTCATGTTCATTGCTGAATTACTGATCGACGTTACGTTACGTTGACGCGAAAATTGACGTCAGCTGCTGATCAATTGACGTTGATTTGGTTGTTTCGTTTTGGGAATACGGTTTTAGTACATTAACCGGTTACTTTGTCTTGTCAAGTAAGAGAAATATGATATCTGTGTTCGCGTTGAAATTACTAGATACAGTTGAATATCGCATTCACGACGGACGACGATTTTTGTTGCTGTGCTGTTATTCTTTTGTTTTTAAGTAAAAAAGCTTATTCGATAATGAAAGGCCAAGTAAGCCGCATTATCAGTATTGTTGACTGGCCAATTTTTACTTCGACAAGAGGTCTTGCCTCTGCCAGGGCTGCGGGACTGTTCGAAAGAGATACCGCGGCCCTGGAACACAAAGGGCAAAGATTTGATTTGTACTGACTAAAATCCATCCATGTTCCTACATGGATGGGTTTTAGTCAGTACAAGTCTGACACTCCCTTCCGCTCCGCCCAGAGCGGGGGGGGGTCATTTGATGATTTCCCATCCTAAAAAAAAAAAAGAGATCTTGCCTGAATTTTTTAATAATAGTTATGTAGTCAATCCCTGCGGTCACTAACCATCGAGTAAGGAAAACAATAAAGAAAAAAAAAAGGAAAGAAAGAAAGGAAAAAAAAACAAAGAAAAGAAAAAAGGAAAAGGAAAAAAAGAAAGAAAAAAAAGAAAAAAGGAAAGGACAGAAAACGAGGGAAAGGGGAAAGATACCAATTTTATAGTGCACAAATGTATGCACAAACAAATATGCACTCTCACTTCCCTTACTTCGTAATCTGATACGACTAGACAGAGAGATCAGGCGACGGCTTAACGTGCTTACCTTAGCTTCTTAACTTCCAAATTCTGGGTTGCTGCTGAGAAACACTTCATGGAAAAACCCAATTACAAAAGAAGTATGAAGTACGGACATTGTAGACTAAACTAAAAACTGACACCAAATCACCAGATCAATAATCCACTCCGATTCCTATTGTCTCATCCTCAATTTCACTCCACTCTTAATAAATATTGACACAAAGAACATACCGACATCACTCTAGGCATCACCCCAAAATCCACAGCTCCGCCGCTATGGCAACAATGCCTATTTGTTCACAAAACATAGTTTGTGAGACAGTGATGTATCGGTGACATATGTCAATAAAGCCGTGAATATACGTATACTATATACTTACTAACTTTGTATTTACTGCCATTGGAGACTGGTGGAAGAAACACGAGGAATATTGAATGTTAGAAATTTTTGTTTTACCAAAAAGTAGTTTTGAAACCTTAAATTGATTACTTTTTGAAGGCTGTGGTATTCCGGGGCTGCGGGAATGCTTGAAAGAGATACCGCGGCCCTGGAATACAAAGAGCATGGAAGGAACATGGATGGGTTTTAGCCAGTACAAGTCTGACATTCGCTTCCAGTCCGCCCAGAGCGAGAGGGATCATTTGATGATTCCCCATCCGAAAAAAAAATTATGATACCCAACATAGAACAGCAACCAGTGGAAGCCAAATAAGGAGTCACTCAAGGTATATTACTGGTATTCAGCTGCATCCCGCTAGAACAACACCAGAACAAAAGAAACCCTACAACCTCCTTTACAACATTAGTTTTAGTATATGCGAAACCTGATAGAAAGAAAGAAAGAAAATACACATGATACACAGGTCTAGTATTTTTATGAAAAGAATCTATGGACAAAATTTCAAAACTGTATCATGAAACATCACAAAGTTATAAGCTTGTCCTGTTACCTAGTTGTCCGCACAAAAACGTGGTCACCACGCAGCGCACCCGCGTGCGCGTCCAGCGTCGTCTTGAGCTCATTGATAATAATAATTTGGCAGTAGGTACCTAATTATTGCGATAGGTACTTAATGTCGCTGGGTATCTGATTTGTAACTTTTTTTAAATATTTTTGGGACAAAATATAACATGGTTTAAAAATGATTGGAATCGATTCAGTAACGTATTCTGAACAAATTATATTCAGGGTTCGCATATACTAAAAATCATGTTGTATTTTCGTTAAAGGCTCTTATTGGTTCTGTATATTTTGCTAATGCTACGCACAGCTCTGATTTAAAACTGTCTTTAGACTCATTATCACTATAAGGTCGCCTAAAACAGTCTTCATTTCAGTTTTTAACTGTATTGACATATAAAAGATCTGCCTTAACTACCACAGCCAATGTAATTCACTTGTTATATAATTATTCATTTTAATAACTGCCTAGGCTTCTGTGCACTATTCCTGGTGACAGCGATGTGGAAGAATTTTTTGACGCCCTTTAATTATTTTCTTCCGTTTTCTATATTTACATATTTTTATTATTAAAGTATAGGTTCTAGAAATCTGGATAAATATATAGAAAAACGAATTTTTGAAAGCTTTAAAAGGGGTTGCTGTTTTAGTTTAAAACTCCCTGTTCATGAAACAAGTAACATTTAATTAAAAGTATCAAAAATCCCGACTACAAATTGTATTATGTACCTATTTAATATTTAAATTTGTAATCTCCTTCATTTTGATACCCTATTCTATAGGTTTGGTTGAAAAAAAATGTTAGCGACTAAAAATATTGGCGCTAAAATATAATTTAGCGCCAAAAATCCGACTTTTTTTTATTTAAACACCTGTCTAAGGACACTTGGGTTTTTGAGACGAATCTAATGATACCTTAATCGTCCTTCCTTGGCAGTCAGGTAAAAAACTACGACTTTGTCAGACAAAATGTTTTGACTCAAGTGTACGCAGAGCCTAATGAAACTTTACAAGATCAAAAGACTCCCGATAATAAGAAAATAAGGTTGAAAGAAAGCGGATCTCATTTCAAAGGTCATTAGTTAAAAGCTGCTTTTGTTCTACTTATTAATTTATTCTCGATAATAATCTGCTGTTTTTAGGGTACCGTGCCCTGAAATTAAAAACACCTACGTTATTTATCAGCCAGAAGGCGTCGCGGCAGACCTCGTAGAAGATGGCAAGACGAGCTGGACAAAACCAACGAGCAGTGGTCCACATTAGCCCTGGATTGAAACCACTGGAAGTCATGGGGAGAGGCCTTTGACCAGCAGTGGGATGACGCAGGCTAACAGTATCAGTATCAGCACGTTATTTGTCTGTCGGTTCGTCCATCGGTCTGCCTCAGGTTTTTTCAATATTTTAACTCTGTTAGGAAGCCCTTTATTGGTTTACCCAGTAACTAAACTAAAATACTTATCCCAGTCTTCAGTTGCATGAGGAGGAGCTCGTGGCTAAATAATAACAGGCTCGGGTCGATCTTTAGGTTAAGCCGCGCTTGCCTAGTTTGGTCCGTGGATGGATGACGACCGATTACATACCGAGTTTCCTTCGTGCCTCGGAAAGCAAGTTAAACCGTTGGTGACGGCCGTCATTCAGATCTTTGACAGTCGTTACAGGTAGTCAGTGGCTCGAAAATTTGAGAACCAGTGCTATCAGGGGGTATCGTATTACCTAGTACTAACTGGGTTGTGGAGGTCAGATAGTCAGTCTCTCCATGAAAAATACTGGTAGCTTCATCCGGTAAGACTGGAAACCGACCTCAACATAGTTGAGAAAAGGCTAGGTAGATGATGATGAGATGACTCGTTGAAATTTTCCTGTATTATCACATCGCCTCATCATCATCATTTCAGCCGAAAGTCGTCCACAGCTGGACATAGGCCTCCCACAAGTGTCGCCACATTGACCGGTTCCGTGCGACTCGCATTCAGCGGACCCCTGCACCCTTCACCAGGTCATCGGTCTAAGTATATATATATCACATGGCCTGAATTATGGCAAATAATAATAAAAAAACCTTTCTTAAATAAACATTTTTGACGGTATAGAACTGACTCGCACTTGGCTTGGAAATTAATCGAAATATATCTTGTTAACGCTTGCGTCTATTTCATTATCTTTATTCGTACGTATAAGATGTTTGGGGAGATTTTATTTCCAAGAACGGTTCGCTCATTAGTAATTCTATAACATTTTCCTTTTTTTGTTTTGACAGAACTAAAAACACAAGATAACAGAAAAAGATACAGGTAACATGTAAATGACATGTGTTACACAGATAAATCAAGATAAATCTTTTAAGAGGAAACTGTGCCTTTTTTCATGTGCGGATGGTTATAGTTAAGTTCAAACGTTATGGCGGCTCGGAAGTTAGCTGCGAGTGCGGTTTAGTATAGATTTTATTTATAGTATCTGATCGAACGAGGTCTGCTGGGGTGAAAATAGAGAAAACGACTGTTCCCAGATATGAGACCTAGCTAGATAGATTTTTAGCCCTCGTAATTTGCAACTTTCATCGAAATTGATAGAGCCGTTTTCGGGAACGTAATTACAAATATACAAATATTGCTCATTTAATAGTATAAGATTAGACTGCAGAGGAGCTAAGGAGGATTCGATGGCCGATATGATATGAACGTGGACGACGCGTAAGGAGTAAGTGAGGATCGTAGCAGGTGGCATTCTGTAGTCTCCCACCTGCCTACCCTCATGGGAAAGAGGCATGAATATACATATGTACTAGCTTCTGCCTGCAGCTTCGCTCCCGTTATGTATGAAAATTAACGCACGAGGACGTAACTAAATTTATTTAAATGCATGACTCTCGTGGATAATGTAACTTCCCGTTAATGGAAGTATTTTCGGAATCGGGTCAGTAGTTCAGAAGATTACCCCTACATACAAACTTACAAAAATAATATTAGTATAGAAATATAACGTCAGGCCACTTATGGTTACTCTGGATAAGTCAGTTTTTAAGTGGATCTTAATAAATAGGATTCGTAAATAAATATTATCGCGTAGGCGGCAATAAGACGTTACCTAACAGTTTTTTTTTTGTAAATTCATTGAAGCTAGAAGTTTTATTAAGACAAGATATTTTTTGTGGGTAAAGATAAAAATAGGAAAGCCTGTGTTCGTTAGCATAATTAAGTATTTAATAAGGAAGTAATTATCATAATTTATTTAGAAAAAATTAACTAATGTTTTGCGAATAAATAGGACCAAGATTGATTACTAAATATGTGTTTTTTTGCGTACTGACGATACCATACCATAGTCATTGTCATCATCTGCATAGCCTTTTCCCAACTATGTTTGGGTCGGCTTCCAGTCTCACCAGATGCAGCTGAATACCAGTATTTTAAATGAGCGACTGCCTATCTGACCCAGTTAGTACTGGGTAATACGATACACATTGGTAAGACTGGTTGCCACTTATTACCTGTAACGACCGTCAAGGATCTACAAATAATAGCTGGGTCTACGGCTTAACGAGCTTTCCGAGGCACGGAGGAAACTCGGTATATAATGAGTGGTCACCCATCCACAGATTAACCTAGGCAAGCGCCGCTTAACCTGAAGATTGTTTCGAGCGACTGTTATTATTTAGAAACGAGGTCCATAGTCATTGTAATAAATCTATATTTCGATTGAGAACGTATTCATTCATCTTCCGTTTACCACGACAATCAAAATTCAGTCAAGAATAGAAATACACAGGGTGTAAACAGACCCTTCACATAGCCGTCAACCAAGCATTCTGTACATCAAACTAAGTAACTTTATGCAAAAATTGTTGCTGGGAAACGACTTTTTTTTTGGGGAGAAAAATCACGTTTTACGGTAGGACTCGATAGAAAGCACTTAAAGCATTGTGCTGATGGATGGATTGAATAGTACGGGGGTCGTGGAGAAGTGTAAAGTAAAAATCTTACATTAAAGACATGTATTTAAAAAAAAAAACTTGTGAAAAAGTTGGAAATTTGACCCCCAATATCTCCGTAACTAGAAGGTTCCCAGGCAAGGTTTAGAACAAAAAAAATGATCGCAAAGACGGGGAGAACAAGTGCCTTTCGGATAATTATTAAGGGTCTATTTACACCCTTTATATACTTTACTACAGGTTTTTTATGAATACTTAAAACAAAGAAATAATTGTATTTTTTGTTCGTTATACCATAATACGATACGGCTATAAAATCCTCGGCTATTTCCCAAGGTAGGATATTTTATAGCTTGGCTATTAAATGGGGTGTCAGCAAATAGTTATTTTATTTAAAACACATACTGTAAAACGAGCCTTTGAGTTTTTTCTATATTTTATTTAAGCAATATGATTAAAAAGGTTTGTTAATTTAGGCAGAAAGGTGACGAAAAATTATAATCTTAAGATTTTACTGATGTCTCATTACTCCAAACGAAATCATAGTGAGTCCGGCATGATACGGAAGAAAATAAGTTTTACTGTCAATAGACTTTTTTTTTTAGGATGGGTAATCATCAAATGACCCCTCCAACTCTGGGCGGAGTGGAAGGGAGTGTCAGACTTGTACTGACTAAAACTCATCCATGTTCCTTCTTTGCCCTTTGTGTTCCAGGGCCGTGGTATCTCTTTCGAACAGTCCCGCAGCCCTGGCAGGGATCGCCCTTGCGGACCCGTTCCTGGTTGCTGACATCTCTTTGAGGTGAGCGTGGAACACGAACCCGCCATCACTGTCTTGACTATTTATAATCTATTTTTGGCCCAAATCGATGCAAAAAAGCGTTAATTGTTTCTGAAAACACGGAAAAAACTAAAAGGACTTAAAATAAGATAAAGGACTTTAAATAGGATAAAGTGTCTGTAAATTAACTAATACGGACTAACGAATTTTTTTTTTATAACTTGACAAACCGTCTATACAGGGTGACTGGATATGAACCCACCATTCACTAATTATTGTCATTTACTAATTATTGAACCTTAATATCCCTAACTAAAGTTTATAATTTGGGAGATATGTCAACTTTTATTCTTCATTGAGATTTTTCCAAAAATTTTTAACGCTGTTTTGAGTGATGTTTCGACGTATTTTAATCACACATGTTTATGACTTTCAAAAAATAATACTAAAATAATGAAAAAAACTGAAGATGAAGCTTGAATGTCAAATTTTGGAAAAATGTCGTGTCGTGTCTCCTAAACTATAAAACTTTAGGGAAAGTAAGGTCTAATAATTAACAAATGACCTCCTCTATATGCGAATTTGCTATAGCGGGTCCAGATCCAGTCAACCTGTATATTAAACTCTGAGAAAATTAGCTAAACTAAACCTTAACTATCTACTAGAGTTACCATATACAAAAAGCTCAGATTTTTCCTCATATATTTATGCTTACATTTTGTCCAATGGATCTTATCCTTACTCCAAAACCGTAAAGCAAGAACCGTAAATAGTATCCCTACAGATCCGTAAGTTTACTTACTTTGTAATTTTTTGGTTCAGTGATTCCAAATAGGGATGTGGTGGAGTGTGTCAGTTTGCAGACACAGACATGTCACAGGTACCTTTGAAGGTACAGGTACAGTCTCGTCAGTAACTGTCAATAAGACAGGCTTGGATATCTTTTGAAGATATTTTAACCGACTTCTAAATTCGAACGAATGGAAGGTTCTTAATTCGACTTTATTTTTTTTTTATGTTTCTTACCTCATAACTGCGTGATTACTCACGTTTAGTTAGTAGTTTTTGAGTTATCTTCTATAATACATATTTTTCTTCGATGTCTATATCGATTATCTGATGATAACTTTTAGCAAATCATCATTTCAGCCGAAAGACGTCTACTGCTAGACATAGGCCTCCCCTAAGTGTCGCCACATTGACCGGTTTTTATTAAATGAATGAAAATAAATACTCGACAAGAATTTGTGAGAGATACCATCATACATCATCATCATCTGCCTAGTCTTTTCCCAACTATATTGGGGTCGGCTTCCAGTCTAATCGGATGCAGCTGAATACCAGTATTTTACATGGAGTGACTGCCTATCTGACCACAACACACCACAACACCGCAACACACCACAACACATACAAATAACACACCACAACACACACCACAACACACACCACAACACACACCATAACACACACCACAACACACACCACAACACACACACACAACACACACAACAAACCACAACCACACAGCCACAACTAAAAAGACTGATATAAAAACTTTTTTGCAGTCGGTGCCAAAAAAGTCAATGAGACAAAAAAAAGGTCACCGTACCGTACTTCCGGTACTAAAGTTATTTTCTACTATTTAGTGTTTTTTTGTTAATTCGGTTATTTTTTTGCAATAAGCAAGTTTTTTTTCGAAAATTGCCTTTCCTTAAAGCTGCGGCTTCATCTGCTTGGAGGTTCTAATTATCCCACGCAGACATGATAGTGATATAATAGAATCCTATGAGCTAACCCAGGAAGTAGTGTATCTAAATCCATTCAACCGTTTGGACATGAACAGGAGACAGTCAGACATATTATTCTTTCGAATTCATGGTATTAGTGTGGTAGTATAAACAAAATAAGATATAAGGAAAATGGATTATTGAGTAGGTATCTATCTGTAAAGGTCAATACAAAGAGCGGCTCCAAATGATGGATATGCCTTTAGGTTTTCATCAGAGCTTTGTAGTCAAAATGTCTATCTCTCTATCTTTGTATTGAGCCCACACTCAACTAGTTTTGAATAAAGCCTTCCTTTGCTTTATGTCAGCTAATTCGATTTAGCCAGTCTCACAAAATTTATGTCTATGGTGTATAACATCCACAGTCTACCAGTTATGTAGTGTCACGGAATGGGCCGCGATCCCATTGGCTCTCAACTGAAGTCCATGACGTTGTTTAGTATCTTTTTAGTGCGATAGACCAACGAGATCTTCAAGTAGACTGACATAGGTTGGCCGAAGCAAGGAAATCTGTTCAGGTAGAGATTCATACTAGATGACTCAGACCT
This sequence comes from Noctua fimbriata, assembly GCA_905163415.1. Lineage (NCBI taxonomy): Eukaryota > Metazoa > Arthropoda > Insecta > Lepidoptera > Noctuidae > Noctua > Noctua fimbriata. Next base: position 7,379,051 of record LR990946.1, read on the forward strand.
TTTTTTTTTTTTTTTGGGATGGGAAATCATCAAATGACCCCCCCCGCTCTGGGCAGAGCGGAAGGGAGTGTCAGACTTGTACTGACTAAAACCCATCCATGTTCCTTCTTTGCCCTTTGTGTTCCAGGGCCGCGGTATCTCTTTCGAACAGTCCCGCAGCCCTGGCAGGCATCGGCCCGTGCGGACCCCTACGTGGTTGCTGACATCTCTTTGAGGCGCGCGCGGAACACGAACGCGCCGTCGACACGGCCTGTCGTCATAAGACGGCTGGACGGCGAGCTAGCCCATAACTCGCCATCCACAGGCCCGCGCCTACGGTGGCCGGGGGCCACCACGTGACCCCCGACGCCCAGGGCGTCTCCCGCGGCGGCTGGGACGTGAGGCTCTTTCCCTCTCACGTTCCGCCACCTCCTTCACCAGCATGACTGCTTCGCAGAAGGAGGTGACGGCTTCCCATTCCCTCTCGCTCCGGACCATGGCTTGAACCAGGGCCGGGCGCGAGAGGTCGCCGCCGCCGATCGCCACTACGAGGACACGGCGCTGCTCCGCCCAAGCGGGGCAGACCTCCACAGTGTGCTGCACCGTGTCCTCCGGACGATCCTCACAATGGAAACACCAGGGCGTTTCCACCCGCCCGATTCGGTGCAGGAACCTCCCGAAACAACCGTGTCCGGTGAGGACCTGCGTCAGGCGGAAGGTGAGGACGCCGTGGCGCCTCTCTAGCCACTCCTCAAAGAGGGGACTTATCGCCACTATGGTGGCGTGCCCTGCACGGGGTTGCGACAGTCGCTCTCTCCATGTCACCATGAGATCGCTCCGGAGGTCTATCCGCTGAGCGGCGATTTGCCGCGGCAGCGGAGTTTCCCCCCGACGTAGTGCCTCCGCGCGCCATTCGTGAAGGCGCGCGAGGACTATCGCCTCTAGATCCCATGGCGGCAATCCGGCAAGGAGATGACTCAGACCTGGAGTGTAAATATGGTGTTGCCCCACAAACGATGGTACACTTGATATCGTGCCCAGCCTGTCCTGTTGTTTGCACATCACAGGAGCTGATGGACGCTACTGAAAGTGCCAAACTCGTCGCCAAGTTTTGGGCTGACTCAATTTGAGTTGTTAAGGACAAGATGCAGACTGATCTGTGTACACACAACAATTGGTCTCTTAACTTGCTCTACTGATAGCTGTTGATACTTTCACCAACCATCAAGGTCTAGTCTAGGTCTAGGTTTAGTCTATTACCAGTAGGTACCAGTGGCGAAGGTTCCATACAACTCGATTTCTACCGGCTTCTCTTTGAAAACGGGCGCAATAAGTATTTCATAGACAAATAATAGAATCACATTAAAGACATGTACTACTGTTTACCTCTTAAAAATTAACACTTTGCTACTGGTTGGTACTATCTTTCTAAGTTCAACTGTTTCTTATCAAAATTATGCAGAGTTAGCCTGCAACGATTAATTACGTTATAATTAATGAGTGAACGCTTAGCCTTGACATTCTCAAAGATACCTTAGTACTGGACGTGGACAAGACAAATAATTTGCTGAAAGTAATGACCTTTAATCGCCGGAAGAGAGGAGGTCTATTTATCTTTATCTTGGTTGTAGTGTGTCATCATCTGCGTAGCCTTTTCCCAACTGTGTTGGGGTCGGCGTTCAGTCTTACCAGATGCAGCAGAATACCAGTATTTTACCTGGAACGACTGCCTATCTGATTTCCACAACCCAGTTAGTACTGGGTAATATGATACCTCTTGGTAAGACTGGTTGTCAGACTTTCGCGCCACTGACTACCTGTAACGACTGTCAAAGATTACAAATGACAGCCGGGACCAACAGCTTAACGGGGTTCATCCATCCACAGATCAACCTAGGCATGTGCGCTTTAACAAGAAGATTGATCCGAGTGGCTATTATTATTGAGCCATGAGCTTTTCCATCAGGAATTTGTCAGAGGCAGCCACGGAGTCTGGATTTGTGCCCGGTTGATGGCAATAGCCTCGCCTAATGTGAGTGTAGTATTAAGTACACCTCTGGCTAACCTTTCGGGGATTACAGACGATGTTATGTATGTATGCCTTTAAAAACGTAAGTGCTGTTATTGTTGTTTTTCTAATACCTACACATTTTTACGCAGCCATTACCGATTTCACGCACCCTGTAGACTTGGTCCGAAACAAAACGAAAACACTCTTTGAAGTCCGTTAACAACCGGCCTTTTATTACTCTTGGGGTCATTAAACTCTCTTGTTATTGCTTTCTGTGAGCAAATTAAACCTAATTCTATATACGCTTGTGTTGATTTCTGTTCAAAATATTTGCTTTGGTCTTATCTAAATTATTGTTAATTAAATATTTGAGAGAGCAACGGCAGTACAGTGGTGGCGGCCCTGACTTACGAGCAGTAAGTCGTAGGTTCGAACCCAGGTGGGCGCATTACTTTGTGTAATTTATTTCATCACCACTGCTCTCAAAACGGTGAAGGAAACCTTCATGAGGAAACCGGCATGTCGTAGAACCGAAATTTCGAAGACATGTGATATCTACCAACCCGCACTGGACCCGCGTGGTGAAATATAGCCCATTCCCTCTCATAGAGAGGAGGCCTGTGTCCCAGCAGTGGGAACACGATTATGCTTATATTTAATGTAATCTCCGTTCATGAGTAATCAACGTTTATAATGATAAACGTTAATAAAATAAACAAATTCGTACTAAAAATAACGCAAAACACATCTCTCATACGATGCAACTATTATATCTCAGAATGGCTACACTAACCCTCTACGAGCTACGCCGCGTAGCACTTATCAGTCAACTATTTAAATTGCTACGCGCTACGAATCTTTTATGTGCTACGCGCTACGCTTAGCATTGTTTACCATTATTTATAAACGTCACGTAGAACCAGTCCCTCTTCATTTATTCATCGAACTTCAAAAGAAATAAACACTGAAAATTTATTGAAGACTTATCTAAAATCTATAGAACTAAAATTGCATCTTGATCTTATTCAGCTTTCGAGTCACGACAACTTTTGCACATAACATAAATTCAAATAGTCAGGTCGAACGCATAAGGTCGTCGGGGTGGATGACCTTGTGGGGGTATAAAATAATAATATTTTTGGGGTTAAAACGATTATAGAGCTAACCTCAAATAAAGTATCGTGGAAAGAATTCCCACCAAGATTTTTGGTTTCATTATCTGTTTACGGCAAATAGCTTTCAGTATGTGGAGTTAAGTTAAAAGCTCTTGGTAAATATTATTATTTAGACTAGAAACGGGATATTTACCATGTTTACTGTTTTTATTGAGTTCCCGATATTTCGGCACTGTTGCAAAGAAAGAAAAAAAGAAAGAGGGTAGACCGATTTGTCTGCTCATAAACACCGAATCATTCATTTATCATTTATCCGTGATCATGGTGCTTGCAACAGCGCCGAAATATCGGGAACTCAATAAAAACAGTAAACATGGTAAATATCCTGTTTCTAGTCTAAATAATAATGTTAGTGACCATGATAGTTTAAAATGTTATATCTGGGTAAATATGTTTTTAGAAACAATAAAATGATTGTGTTTTGACGTTGTTCAAGAAAAAAAATTTACGACTGTACACAGGTATAAGATGGACTCTTAATCTATTGAAACTCCGTTTTTTTCTAATACCTGAGGATACTCTCGTTAGGCAGCTGGATCAAGAGCTTGATTCAGAAAGTGGTACTCCTGGACACGGCTCGTATTGTTAGGACGTTCCTCTCTCTGGAGCCCTGACCGCCGGTAGCTTCGACCCTGTTCCCGATACCGGTGGGCTACAATTTTTATATATTTTAAATGTTTTTTAAATTGTTTTCATTTTAATATTTAAAAATGGCTCTCAGCATGGTGTTGTAACATTAAAAAAAAATAATGACGAGAACTTAATTAATGATGAGAAGCTATTTAATTACTTGATGTCGGTGACATAGGTACTTCAACATCTACCTAAATTATTTTATCAGAATATATGCCAACTATTATGTACATTATATACAGACTAAAAAGAACTAAAGTAATGATAAAAATAAGACTAAAAGTAAGATCAAGTAAGTTTAATTACTTGATCCTAACCACCTTGCTATCAACCTCGTTACCTTTCAAATCTTTCTACAAAAAAATCATCATCATTCATCATTCTCTTGCCCTTATCCCAATTCATTTGGGGTCGACGCAGCATGTCTTCTTCTTCCATACTTCTCTATTACTCGTCATCTCATGAGACACCTCCTTTCTTACCCTATCATTCTTTACACAGTCACCACACAACTTTTCAGTCACCGGCGCCACTTTCAGAGTTCCTCTTAAACAACATTAGTTTTAGTATATGCGAAACCTGATACACGTGTCTAGTATTTTTATGTAAAGAATCTATGTACAAAATTTCAAAACTGTATCATTAAAAATCACAAAGTTATAAGCTTGTTCTGTTATCTAGTTGTCTGCACAAAATCGTGGTCACCACGCAGCGCGCGCCTCCAGCGTCATCTTGAGCTCATTGATAATAATAATTTGGCAGTAGGTGCCTAAATTATAGCGATAGGTACTTAAAGTCGCTCGGTGTCCAACTTTTAACTTTTTTAAATATTCTTGGGAAAAAATATAACATGGCTTAAAAATTATTGGAATCGATTTAGTTACTTATTCTGAACAAACTATATTCAGGTTTCGCATATACTAAAAATAATGTTGTATACTCATTTCTTATTTTATCCAAAAAAATCTAAAATAAAAAAATGAATTAATTTAAAACACAAACAATTATAGCAACCGCTCCTCTCTCATCCCTCACCCCACCGCCTATTAGATCAGCCACCGAATTTCCCCTGGGTCTCACAGTCCGTGGTGCCAACGACACAAAAATACCAGCCCTCATGTTGGAGCATACGACTGTCTTTATAAGCAAGTGCTCGAGATTTGTCGAGTGTTTTAAAACTGGGGTTCACTCACCGATTTATGAATACAGGTAAGGTTAGACAGCCGTCTACCTTGAGGTATCAATACCGTATAAATACCTAAGTATTTGAATGTCAAGGAATACGAGATGCTAAATGAATAAATTTCAGTTTTAGTTTATGACCGACTTCAAAAAAGGAGCCTCCTCCTTTTTTGAAGAAAGAAGTTTTCAATTCGTCGTAATCTTTTTTTATATATAAGGGTGTAAATAGACCCTTAACATATCCGAAAGGCACTTGCTCTCCCCGGCTTTACGATCATTTTTTTGTTCCAGACCATACCTGGGAACCTTCTAGTTACGGAGATATTGGGGGTCAAAGTTCCAACTTTATCACAAGTTTTTTTTAAATACATGTTTTTAATGTAAGCTTTTTACTTTACACAACTTCACGACCCCCGTATTATTCAATCCATCCATCAGCACAATGCTTTGAGTGATTTTCATCGAGTCCTACCGTTAAACGTGATTTTTCACCCCAAAAAAAAAGTTGATTCCCAGCAATATTTTTTGCGTAAAATTGCTTAACTTGGTGTACAGAATGCTTGGTTGATGGCTATGCGAAGGGTCTGTTTACACCATGTATGTTCTCCGATTACTCGAAGATGCCTGAACCGACCGGGATTTTTTAATTTGAAAGAGTATACTCATAAGTTAGTCCCATAGAAATATTGTCATGATCTGATTATGGACTTCGGAGATATGTAACGGAACTCTTCAATAATAGACAGCTAATCCGTCGTGATTGCAGCAATGGCTTGAATGTTTATAGTTTATACAACATCATAACATAACATCAGGCCAGTATGCTCTGGGGGTACGCAGATGTGTACAGTACACCCACATTTCGAAAGTTAGGTATGTTAAGTTCAATTTTACTAGGGATAAGCCTATTACCATGAAATGTATTGTTAACAATGTAAAATAAATGCATAGCAAATATTTGTATAGCAACAACTATAAATGTTTTTTTTTTTAATATTAATGCTAATATTGTCGACTGTTAATTGGTAATGTCCCCAAGAGACTGTCGTTGTATGGCAACGCCTCATGGCTGAGAGAAAAGCCTGCCCTTGGGTCACGGGAAGTGTCAAATAAGCGTTTTGATATTAACATAACATCATGCCTGTAATCTCCGAACCGTTAAGCAGAACAGAGCAAGCGTTAAGCAGAGCGTTGAACCTAATAGTACACCCCCATTTTGTTAGTTAAGTTTAAGTAGGTAATAGGGGGCGAGCTTATTGCCATCAACCGGGCACAAATCCAGACGCTACTAAGAAATTCCTAATGGAAAAACCCAATAACACTTTACCCGACTAAGGAATCGAACCCGAGACTTGGCCTACGACTGTCTTTATAACCAAATGCTTGCGATTCGTCGAGTGTTTTAAAGTTGAGGCTTATACTGGCTGCAAGTTCAGTCACCGATTTATGAACGCAGGTAAGACTAGACAGTTTTCTGTCTTGAGGTAGCGGTATATCAAAGTAACTGATCTGTGAAGGTTGGATGTCAAATGTTAGAGCGATCGAAGGTTAAAGTACGCTTGCTTTTGTCGATCAGTGGATGGCTGCCATTCGTACATCTTTGGCAATCGTTACGTCAGAAACTCTAAAGTGCGATAATCACTCTCAACAAGAGGTGTTCCCAGTAACTGATTTCTAGAGGTCTGATTTAAAGTCTGATCATCATCATCATCGTCATCATCATTTCAGCCGAAAGACGCCCACTGCTGGACATAGGCCTCCCCCAAGTGTCGCCACATTGACCGGTCCCGTGCGTCTCGCATCCAGCGGATCCCTGGAACCTTTACCAGGTCATCGGTCCACCTAGTGGGAGGTCTTCCAACGCAACGTCTTCTGGTTCGCGGTCGCCACTCCAGAACTTTTCGGCCCCATCGGCTAAACATAACATACTATAACATCACGCCTGCAATCCCCGAAGGGTTAGGCAGAGGTGTATCTAATAGTACACCCACATTTCGCCAGTTATGTTTTAAGTCCCTCAAACACAATAAGACTTGGCCCGACCCTGAAATCGAGCTCGGGACCTCATGCTCAGCAGTCGTGTTTGCGACCTCTCGATCAACGAGACAGTCTGATAAAAAGTACTGGCTGATTAGCTGCATATGGTTAGATTGCAAGCCGAACTTAACTAAAATAGTTGGGATAAAGGCTAGGCAGATAGTTAATGCGTGAACTCATAAATTAGTTGTCCTTAACCTTTATCTCTGTTTAACTTTTTGTAAAATACCGTGTGTTGGTAATTTTTTTTTTTATATTTTGTTTAATTGGAATATGGCAGAAATCCATCGAATATGGACACCGCGGGAATAGTTGTTGTGGCTATGCTTGGGCCTCCCCAAGCATCTCCACAATGAGATGACTGTGGTGCTAAAAGCAAACGGCTTCCAAGCCAACAGTTTTTCATTTTAGATAAGTTTTACTAACATACTTGTAAGTAACATAAATTGTTAGTAATTAATTTATGGATCAAGGGCCTGATTTAGAAGGCAGTACTCCTCGATACGGCTCGTATTGTGAGGAGGTTCCTGTCTCTGGAGCCCTAACCACCGGTAGCTTGGACCCTGCTCCCGATACCGGCGGACCACTATTTTTTGTATTTTTAAATGTTTTTATATGGTTTTTGTTAAGAAATATTTAAAAATGTAATTAGTGTGTAGGAAAATAAATAAAGGAAATAAAGTCTGATGAAACTGATGATGAACGGACTCCTTTTCATCCGTCTGTACTGACTGCAACAGCCTGAGTAAATATTACGTATGAGTAAACTTCAGTATTTAACCTTGACGTTCCCCGCCTATACACAATCTATTTTGCATGAGCGTAGGGGAGCGCTTGCAAACAACGTCTGTTCACAATTTTTGATGAGTCCTAAGGCGTTGTTGTATTAATAATGATACCTTCTTCTTTTCGTACCAACGGTACATTTACACTTATATTGTAAAGAAGATAAATTTAAGTTTAGATTTAGGTATATATCTTTGAACACACAACTCATTCCACTTCAAAAAATATGTTTCGTATAGCTGCACTATTGCCACAGAGGACATACGGGGTGGAAGGGACAACGACGCGAAAACGGTTACCACGTATCCAGTTCATCATTCTGAGCCGGGGGGCTCATAGCAAGGTTTTTCATCGGTTATTAAAAAAAAATCGGCCGTTTCCTACAAAAGTGCACTTACTCGATCAAAATGCATGGAACAGCTGATTTTATTATTAATAACCGATGAAAAATGTCTATTAAGGGGGGCTCAGAATGATGTACTGAATATGTGAAAGAAAGAAAGAAAGAAAATATATTTATTTGCCGCAGGTACATGCCGTGCATCACACAAAATTACAAAAAAAAAAAAAAACAATAAACTATAAATTCAACAGGACGGAACAAAATTAACAGCTTGCACGTTGTGACTGCGACAAGCAGGTTACCACTCAGCATGATGCTGTGCTATGGGGGGCCCACAACACAACGCTGGTTTTCAGTGGTCACCCGTGAAAAAACGTACGGAAGCCAAGACAGCATAAATATTTTTACATAAATATGATAATAAAATAAACAGTACCGGTATGTGGTAACCGTTTTCGCGTCGATATCCCTTCCACTCCGTATTTTATGTTAAACCAAAATACTTTACACGGGTGAAGTCGTGGTCAGAAGCTTGTATTTATATAAAACTGTTTGGGTCTTGTAGGTGGCAACGTGAACCACGACGTCAGAGGCGTTGTTCCTATCACCAAGGGTATAAATGAACGGACATTTGGGAGACTCCAGCAGTCGGGACACAGCCTGATCAGTATCACCGAACGATACAGCCTCAACCATTCACGTTTTGTGGCAAATTAAAAGCCTTTTCATTTGAATCTAGTATGCACATTACTGGGCAGACGACATTATTGCCATTGCGGCAATATCCTGGATGAGGCTGGCACAAGAGCGTGAAGCTTGGCACAACAAAGAGAGGCCTATACCCAGCAGTAAGTGAAGTCGGGCTGTGGATGATGATGTTGTACATTATTAGACTCCGGACCCAGGTTGGTCGCAGCAATGAAAACCTGCTCAGGTGGAGATTCATTAATGACTCTGCCCTGGAGTGTAAATGTGGTGCTGCTCTACAAACGATGGGGCACTTAATATGGTGTCCTGCGTGTCCTGTTGTTTGTTCACTACAGGAACTGATGGGCGCTACCGAAAGCGCCAAACTAGTAGCTCAGTTCTAGGCTGACACAATTTAGATTGATATCGACACGCTAAGAAGAGGAAGATTTACAAACTATAATTTATAGATCTATAATAATAAAATATGTACATACTGATTAACTTTGTTTCAGAAAGCGGTACTTCTGGACACGGCGCGTATCGTTAGGAGGTTCCTCTCTCAAGAGCCCTGACCACGGGTAGCTCGGACCCTGTTCCCGATACCGGTGGGCTACTTTTTTATATTTATAAATTGTTGTTTTTTTTTATATCACTTACACAATACATTAGAGAAATGAATAAAAGAAATATGTACGAGTAACAAAAAAGGAGCTCATGGCTAAATAATAACCGCCACTCGGGTCGATCTAAAGGTTAAGCCGCGCTTGCCTAGGTTGGTCCGTGGATGGGTGACCGCCCATTACATACCGAGTTTCCTCCGTGCCTCGGAAAGCACGTTAAGCTGTTGGTCCTGGCTGTCATTTGTAGACCTTTGACAGTCAATATAGATAGTCAGTGGCCCGAAAGTCTGACAACCAGTCATACCAAGGGGTATCTGACCTCCACATTCCAGTACTAACTGGGTTGTGGAGGTCAGATAGGCAGTCGCTCCATGTAAAATACTCGTATTCAGCTGCATCTGGTTAGACTGGAAGCCGACCCCAACATAGTTGGGAAAAGGCTAGGCAGATAATGTACAAGTAACAAAAAAAGAATTCCAGTTCGTCAAATAATTCATCGATATCGCTGTCAAAAGCAAAAGTGCCCAGAAGGCTGGTATACATACATAAAATACATAAATTAAAAACAATAAAACTCACAAAGACTTTCAACCCCCAAAAATGACCCCTAATCTCTCCGTAAGTGTGAACCTGTGAACCTAGTCCTTTCAAAAGCACCCCATTTAAAAATTATTAAAAAAACACTTGTGTATAAACACGAAATGATCCCGGAACATAATGCTCTGGACAAAAACAGACACTGGACTAATTACAGAGGCCCGGGGCCACCCTTTGAGAGCGAGTAAATTCCAAACGTAATAATGCTTTACTGAAACATTTGAAAAATAATAAATTACTTTGTAGGCGTTTGCCAAATTGGACTGTTTAGTAAAACATATCGCGGGTAATCGTGTGGTTAGCTTTTTTGAGTTATTTAAATTGGTCCTAAACGGTTTTGGGAATTTATTTTTATTGTATTTTATCACTGGCGAGCGGTCTACGGAAAATCTTAAGGCTGTGGCGAGGTAGTGCATCCTTATCTAACCCATTCTTTCCACCTGCTGAAAATCTTCCTCCTGGACATGAGTTGCCATGGCTGACCTGGAAGTCTTTAAATAGACTCCGGACCCAGGTTGGTCGCAGCAAGGAAAACCTGCTCAGGTGGAGATTTATTAATGACTCTGCCCTGCAGTGGAAATGTGGTGCTGTTCTACAAACGATGGGGCACTTAATATCGTGTCCTGCGTGTCCTTTTGATTGTTCACTACAGGAACTGATGGACGCTACCGAAAGCGCCAAACTAGTAGCTCAGTTCTGGGCTGATACAATTTAGATTGCCATCGACACGCTAAGAAGAAGATATATTTTCTGAGCTCTCTAACCAATGAGAGGAATAAGACAGACTATATGAAAACAACTCAATGAGACCACCCACCGGAGAAGTTAAGACTAAGATTCGAAAGTCATCTGGTTTTTTAGTTTGAGCGGTTTAGTTGGTTTTCTATTCTAACCGATTTGAAGTAAAATGGATTCTCGTGATTTTTGTCAGCCCAGCTAATATAGCTATATATAGCAGCCGGCGGTTTAAGATGTCTAGCTTTTTAAAATGAGGAGCTCGTGGCTAAATAAAAACAGCCCCTCGGGTCGACCTTCAGGATAAGCCGCGCTTGCCTAGGTTAATCCGTGGATGAGTGACCCATTACATACCGAGTTTCCTCTGTGCCTTGGAAAGTACGTGAAACAGTTGATCCCGGTTGTAATTTATAGATCTTTGACAGTCGTTACTGGTAGTCAGTGGCCCGAAAGTCTGTCAACCAGTCTTACCAAGAGGTATCGTATTACCCAGTACTAACTGGGTTGTGGAAGTCAGATAGGCAGTCGCTCCATGTAAAGTACTAGTATTCAGCTGCATCCGGTTAGACTGGAATCCGACCACTACATAGTTGGGAAAAGGCTAGGCAGATGATGACTTCATTTATCAATACTTAAGAATTTGTTAGTAGGATTTAAAAAAAGTGAGGAAGATTATAGACTACTTAACATCACGCTAAGACCCTTCAGAGCCGAGCAAAAAGAGAAGTAATAGCGAGGTACATACAGCTATAGGAAATAGGGCTGCTAGAACTGATCAGAATCCCCTAAATTAGGCCGCGGTCTACCCGATTTTGGGTGTTTGTAGATTAGATTAAACTTTAGTCCCTTCAAAGGTCAAAACCAATGCTTCTGTTTGTAAAGTCTTAATTTAATTACTAGATCGTACCTACTAGTAGATAAGGGTTTTACTTACAACTAATGATTTTCATTTAGGTATTTACAAATCTTTTGTTGTAAATATGCCTTATGTTTTACATAATATCACGCCTGTAATCCCCGAAGGATTAGGCAGAGGTGTATCTAATAGTACACCCACATTCGGCCAGTTATGTTTAAGTAGCATGTAATAGGGGGCGAGCTTATTGACATCAACCGGACCCAAATCCAGACTCCATAGCTTTTACTGCAGAATGATGTACTATATGTATACGTGGTAACCGTTTTTACATCGGTATCCCTTCCACCCCGTATACATTTCACACCCTTCTCGAGACCCACAGATGACCCGTAGCCTAACAACTGTGACACTTTCCCCTCTCGGTTCGATTTGATGACGTCATCATTCCCACGCGCCGCTGCATCTCAAACCCGTGCAATATAACAAGCGGAAAATTATATTCATAGCTATCAATAATGATTTCCAATGGAGGAGCTCGTGGCAAAATAATAACAGCCACTCGAATCGATCTTTAGGTTAAGCGGCGCTTGCCTAGGTTGGTCCGTGGATGGGTGACCACCCATTACATACCGAGTTTCCCCCGTGCCTCGGAAAGCACGTTAAGCCGTTGGTCCTGGCTGTCATTTGTAGATCTTTGACAGTTGTTGCGGTTATCAGTGGCCCGAACGTCTGAGTACCAGTCTTACCAAGGGGTACCGTATTACCCAGTACTAAATGGGTTGTGGAGGTCAGATAGGCAGTCGCTCCATGTAAAATACTGGTATTCAGCTGCATCTGGCAAGACTGGAAGCAAACCCCAAAAAGTTGGGAAAAGGTTAGGCAGATGATGATGAACAATTATTTCCAATGAGCTTACACTCAATTATGCAACTATAACGAATAAATGATTCGGAAACTGTATACAAATAAACGGTAATATCGGATGATCATCAAATTGTTCCCAACAGTCGGTCCAATTCACACCGATGACATCAAGCTTGGTTTAAACAAAAGAGGTAGCTAGTGAAAATTCATAATATATAAATTAACTGTTGCCTTTACAAGTTGGCTCAAGCATACGTTATGTAATGGCCAAAGGTCTGTATTTTACTACAGGGGCCCGACACACCGGGTTTACGACTTAATAAATTTTGCAAACTTTGACGAGTCGCTGTATACGTTGCTGGCAGTATTCGAAATCGGACTTTTTTGGAAATTCCGGATGGGGAAAAAAAATAACAAATTTTTGGCAGTCATTACGGGTAGTTAGAAGCCAGAGAGTCTGACAACTAGTCTTACCAAGGGGTATCGTAGTATCTTAGTAACTAGTTTGTGGAGGTCAGATAGGCAGTCGCTCACCGATCACTACATAGTTTGGAGAAGGCTAGGCAGATGATAAACTTCAAGCCTGTAATATTCAAGTAGGAAAATAAGTTATTTAATTAATTACAGCTAGATTAGTGCCTGCATTTCCTTAATTTAATTTATGACATAGGGTGACTGGTAAGTGACCGATACTTAAACACGTGATTGTACTCATGCTAACAAACAACTTTCCCAAAGAAACTTTTTTTTATACTCGTTCACTTTTATCCCAATAACACAACAGCCGTATGAAATTCGCGAGCGCGCTCGCCTGTGACCTATCAGGTGTTAGCCGCGTGACGACGGTCTGTCTCCCACTATGCTCTGCCTACCCACTATTGCACGGTACGATAGTAATGAGACAGAAAGGCGTCACGTGGCTAACAGCTGATAGGTCACTGGCGCGCGCGTACACGAATTTCACATGGCTGTTGTGGTCTTAGGATAAAAGTGAACGAGAAGGTATAATAAAATGTTTCTTTGGGAAAGTTGTTTGTTATCATGAGTATAATCATGTGTTTAAGTATCGGTCACTAATTACCAGTCACCCCGTATACAGAGTCTGGATTAATTTATCTTGAGAATTTCTTTATGGGGAAATCCGTACACTTTGTCAGGCCCAAGAATCGATCCTGAACCCTACATTCAGTACTCGAGCTCAAATAGGACAACGAAGCACATAAAGAGGAAAATGTTCAAGTTTTCTTTTTTTCGCATATTTATGAGTTAGGGGAGATTGTTCAGTGAGATGTTTTGGGATGAAATAATAATGTCTAATTACACTGAATAAAAGTTAACAGCGAATTAACATATTTTAGCAGCGGATGCGAAATAATTTTCAACCAATTTTCAATTTACGATGTTTTGTTTTGTACAAATTTTTGTTTGTTTGTTTTCCCGTCCATCTTTTATTGTTGTTGTAATTTTTAGTATTTCAGTATTTGCTTGCGCTAATATAATAATTCCTTAAAATCATCTATATCTAAGTTCAGTAGTTTAGTCTTTTCTGAGGATAAAAACCTTCACAGTGATATAGTAAATTTAATTATGCTGGTATTTAAAAAATTGTAAGAAAAGATTAGTAGCCTATGTTTAGTTAAACGCCCTAATCTCAGGAACTACTGGTTTGAATTGAAAAATTCTTTTAATGTTGGATAGCCCATTTATCTAGGAAGGCTATACTTAGGCTATATAACTTTTACAAAATTATTAAACATTTATTTCTTTTGAGAGTTTCGGTCGTGTGCGCTGCGTAAACTGTTAAAGTTACAGCTAGCATTATAGCTAGCAGCTGGCAGTCTGTCTGTTACCTTTTTACTCCTTAACTGCTGAACCGACTTAGATGTTAGGCACATGGATAGACCACGACATGAATAACCCATGGATAACTTCTATCTAATAGTACGTGTCCGTAATATAATCGATTTTAAATTACGACCTTCTCACGGGCGAAACCACGGGCAACAACTGGGTTTTAATTAATCTACACACGCTTTACCATAATGTATTTTCTTACTGAAAAATAAGCCACTAAATGTAACTGAAAACGAGGCAGATTATCTCTAAAACACACAAAAATACAGTGTAATTTTACAAAACATAGGTATTCAAATTAAATATAAATAGTTAATCGCTCGCTCACTTAGTATTCATCGCTTCATCATCGTATTACTCGCTTAGTTGAATCAGAAATAAATTCTAGGCTAAAGCCTAGAATTTCTATTCTAATTTAAATATAGCTAAAATTAGTCCGAAAGCGTACAAAATATTCAGCCATCATGAAATCTGGTAAAGCATAATTATACAGAAATCCTATTAGCATTTTAGTCTAACAGATTTCCGCCTCTACAGGGCATTATTATTTTGTTAAAAATAAATTCTATTTTGAAAATAAACACCAGGCAATTCTGTCTGGTGTTGTATTGAAATAAAATGGAAAACGGGGTAGGATTTAAACTCAACAAGATGAGAGATACTGATACTATTAGCCTGCATCATCCCACTGTTGGGCAAAGGCCTCTCCCCTTGACTTCCAGTGGTTTCGATCTAAAATCAATGTGGACCACTGGTCGGTGGTCCTGTCCTAGATGAGTGAGAATTTACTTATTTAGCTTTGTTTGTGTACCTTTTCAGTAAATACACTTTCCACACTCACTCACTCACTTTCTTTTCTTTTCTTTCTTTTTTTTCTTTTCCTTTTTTTTTCTTTTCTTTCTTTCTTTCTTTCTTTGTTTTCTTTCTTTTTGTGACATCTTATTTAATGTACCTGCAATCTATGCAAATAAATTTGACTTTAATTTACTTTACTTTACTTTCACGCCTGTGCGTATTACTGAAAAATTATGACGATTTTTTGTTATTTTTTAAATAGTTTCCATTTTTAATTATTGAATGAGTGACATAACATAACATCACGCCTGTAATCCTCGAAGGGTAAAGCAGTGGTGTACCTAATGTTACACCCACATTTTGCCAGTTATTTTTAAGTCCCATGTAACAGAGGGCGAGCCTGTTGGGTGGTCACCCATCCACAGAGCAACCTAGGCAAGCGCGGCTTAACCTTGAAGATCGACACATGCGGCTGTTAGTATTAAACGAGAGAATCATTAATTAATTACACAAAGTAATTTACCAGCACCATTAAAACAAAATACCTAGCCATTTTATAAAACGTCGATTTTTCATATAAAACCGCGACATATGTAGGTAGTATGTAAACGCACATTTAGAAACTCTTACTAACATATATTATGTATACCTTAGATTATATGGGAATACTTGCGAGTGGGGAAACACGGATCATAAGTCAGAGAATGTCTGTACGAAGAATTGGGGAAGAATGGATGTGCTCTATTTTATGATTCTTTGAATATATTAGTTGGGGTAGGATGAGGATATTCCACTTTTATGGATAGGTAGATAATGCAGTATTTCTTTTGGTAATCTGCCTTGTTGTTCCAGTTACTGCGAGCGCTGCTGTTGAAGTTGAGGTCCTAGGTCCAGAAAAGTGTTATTGAGTATTTCCACCAGATTTTTTTCAGTAGCAGCCAAGGTGTTGGATTTTTGTCCAGTTGCCGGCAATAGGCTGATCTCTTATTACATGAGACTTGAACACAGCTGGCAAAATGTGGGGTAGGTACTATAAGGCCTTAACCTTCGGGTACAACAAGGGTGATGTTATATTTGTTTACATTTAATTCGTCTTAATTTAATCATTACAAAAAATCACGCAAAAAAATAACTCAAAAAAATCCCGAAAGGCTAGGTAGAGGTGTATTTACCTATAAAACCACATTTCGCGTGTTTTTTACGGTTATATTAATTGCCATTATCCGGGCACAGTCCTAACATAGTTGGGAAAAGGCTAGGCAGATGATGATCGTGATGATCCGGGCACAGTCCTGACTTCATGCTACTGAGAATGACAAAGTTGAGAGAGTTGAGAGTTGAGTTGCTTTTGTTGTTGGGTTGAGTTGTTGTTGAGTTGGTTGTGCTGAGTTGTTGAGTTGTTGTTGTGTAGAGTTGAGTTAAGTTTGAGTTGAGTTTATAATAAAGTCAATCGAAACTTTAGGAAACGGACATAATGCAAATGATTTGTTTATCTACTTAACTCAAATGGCGCATAACACCGGAGTGCTGCGGCACCTGGAACTTTGCGTGCCTGACCGGTACGTGTGGAGGCGACGACGCCCGGCCCAGATTGCTGTGCCTGCAGCCAGAACCAACTTACTGGCGAGGACTCCACTCACTAGAGCCATGCGTGTGGTGAACGAGGTTCACGAGAGGGTTGATGTATTGTGTTGCAACTTGAGTGAATTCGCAAAAGCTGCATTATTTATAATATGTAATTTAGATGTAGGGTAAGATTTAGGATATGGTATGTAATTTTATAGGATGTAGATTAAGGATTTAGCATGTAAGGCCACTCGGATCGCAGATCTGTAATGGTAGTTGTAGGTAAGAGTTTGTAAATAAATAAATAAATAAAATTAAAGTCAGTTTTAACAGTTTTTCGAGAAAATAAGCAGCTATCCAACTTATCTTCGATTAAACCCAGTCTTCTCACAGTATAATTACTAAACTCATTACCGACGCCATGTTTTAAAAACAAAATACAATAAACAAAATACATTTTTAACTTCAAACGACGAAGTCACGTCTCTAGAGTTTCATTTGAATCACAAATTCAGTCAAAAGTTTACTTTATTTCTAACGCATTAAAGTTTCAAATCGCGTACGGATAAAATAAGTAATTCAGTTTAAACAAAATAGAGCTTTTATTTTAAAGGGGTTTTATTGAAAACACTGTCGTATTTTATGCTCGTGTAGGCTTTTTTTTAGTTCAAAAACGTGTTTTGAGCTTAATTTGCGGACAGTTTATTTAAGTTTCGCGGTTTGCATGTCAAACGGTTTCAAAATAATGTTTGTTAACAAAAAAACTCGTATTTTTTTGCGTAAATGACATTCTACTCAATTTAGACGTTTTAATATATTGTTCCATTAGAGAAAAACCAATGTTTTAAAAAAACATGCATTAAGAATCGTGAGTGTCGTATGAAAATTCTGTCTATTGATGATTTCTTGTCTATTCCAGATCAAGTATTGTTTTTTCAGTGTTAAAAGGCTAGTTCGACTTAAAAAAAAAGAACTGGTGACTTTATTTTAACAGTTCCACCTGCCCGTTACAGAGACAATCAATAAAATATCTATAAGTAACGTTTTACAAGCTTATGTTTTGAAGCATCCCTCTGCGGTAGGCAGAAGGATGCTTCAAAACATGTAATAATATAATAAATACTTTATATAAAGCACAAGTAAACACATTGTTTTATTTGACATTCAAAAGTGCCAGTGATGGTCTAATTGAAATAAATGCTTTTGAGTTTTCAGTTTTTTGTACTGGGGTGAACTTAACGCTTTGGTTATGTGTGTTTATTGAAGTGAAAAATACTATAAAGATGTGGTCATATTTGAGCGTGTGATTCAGACCACGAAACTGAACGGCTTGGACCATGGGATCAACATCGCAATGAGCTGTTTCATAGAAAACTTCAACCTACTCGATTAAAATGTATGGGCCAGCTGATATTTCTTTGCGATTACAACGGTGGTCCTATGAAGAAAGTTTTTCAGTTTGATGTATGCAGGGTGTAAACAGACCCTTCACATAGCCGTCAACCAAGCATTCTGTACATCAAACTATTACTTAGTTTACGCAAAAATTATTGCTCAGAATCGACTTTTTTTGGGTGAAAAATCACTTTTTACGGTAGGATTCGATGGAAAGCACTCAAACCAGTGTGCTGATGGATGAATTGAATAGTATGGGGGTCGTGCAGGTGTGTAAAGTAAAAAATCTTACATTAAAAACATGTTCTTAAAAAAAAAAAACTTGTGAAAAAGTTACAACTTTGACCCCCAATATCTCCGTAACTAGAAGGTATGGTCTAGAACAAAAAAATGATCGCAAAGACGGGGAGAACAAGTGCCTTTCGGCTATGTTAAGGGTCTATTTACACCCTTTAGAATCACACCTTGAAATATGACCACACCTTTCTATTAACGCTGTATAATGGGTAAAATACCCTTGACAGAGCTTAAAGAAACTTGAAATTTTTTTTTTGTTGTAGACCATACCTGGGAACCTTCTAGTTACTGGGGGTCAAAGGTTCAACTTTTTAAAAAGTTTTTTAATACAATTTTTTAATGTTATAATGTTACTTTAAATATCTCCATGACCCCCGTATTATTCAATGCATCCATCAGCACAATGTTTTGAGTGCGTTACATTGAGTCAAAAGTCACCGTAAAAAGTCGTTTCCCAATCTCGTCGAAAATCGTGTCTTAATTATGACAAAACATAGCGCACCCCTATTTATGTAAACACCTATGTAAACACCTATGTTTCACAAATAAACTGATTGATTGATTGATTGAACAATAATTTTTGCGACGAAATAGTTTGATGTACAGAATGCTTTGTTGACGGCTTCGTGAAGGGTCCGTTTACACCTTGTAAGATCATAATTTTTCACCTAAAACCTAAAACTCCTCACCAAATCCAAAAACCGACTTCAAAAAATCCAACTTACTGATACTACCCCTAAATGCGTCCCTTTTTCAAAATCCAGAAGCACTAACATGCTATTTAGCAGCTATTATGACCTTAAATAGGTCCCGGAGGCTTAAGATGGCCGACTGGGCTTTGTTACTCAGACAAGTTGAAGAATTATAGCCTGTGGAAGGCTTTTTGATAATAAGATGAGGATCGAGGAGTGTTATGTTGAGGAGGTGAGGGAGACGTTTGGTTTATTAGTTGGTGTTTTGATTTTTTGGCTCAAAATTTAAGGTGAAATTAAATTAGCTAACGAAACTCCGTAGACATGTTGGAATTTATAATTAAATTTGAATACGATAAAACGAAGGAAATAAAAAAGTCTAAAATAATTTTACTTTCGGAAGTCGGAGACTTGTTTGTTTCATTGACTTTTTTGCCACCGACTTCGGAAAGTTGTTTTAGACATTTTTAGTTCCTTTGTTTCATATGAACAAATTCACCCGGAAATCCTTATCCTTACTTTCTTATCTTTACTAATATTATAAATGCGAAAGTAAGTTTGTTTGTTTGTTACCTTTTCACACCGAAACCACTGAACCGATCATCCTGAAATTTCGCATATACGTTGTCAAGTGTACAGGAACGGACATAGAGTACCTTTCATCCCGAAAAAAGTACAGTTCCCGAGGAAAACAACAATAACGTTCTTCTGATAATAGATGGCGCCACGTGTCTTTCAAATTATGATTGAATTATATTATTACAAGCAGAGTACAACCGAAATTCTAAATTAACGCGACTGAAGTCGCGGTCAAAAGCTAGTAATACAATAAACTAAACAAAAATACAGCAATTCATCTTCCTAACATACTTGCAATAAACACACACGTCAACAATAAAATAAAACACACACACACTCACGCACTCACTCATAGTCAGTTAATACACACACACATACATGTTCGTACATACATACAAAACGAATGAAGATCGGACATACGGCACGAACGAACGTGACAATCTCGCTTACGGCTACATGATGGATATACTGGGGGTGGATGTATAGCTTTGTCCTTGTTTTGGGGGTAAGCAGGCGGTTTAATAGTCGGTTATATTTGTATTATTTAGAAGAGAAGACGCAATATGTATCAGAAAATTATAACGCAGGAGTCACGCGTTGCAGTTTTAGTCTGGATTTGTGCCCGGTTGATGGTAATAGGCTCGCCTATTACTTGGGACTTAAACATAACTGGCGAAATCTGGGTGTACGAATGGGTACAAAGTAAGTAAGTATATTTATTTGCATAAAATGTGGTATATACAGGTGTGTTATAAAAATGTTATAGAGCAGGACACATTCTGCCATAATAATAGCATGCAAAATCATCTTTTACATAAGATAGGTACATTAAAATTAACAACATAGGTACATAGAACACATACAAGGTGGGGTGTTACATAGAATATATCTTTACATAAATCTCCGCTAATATAATCTAAGAACAATTTAAAGATACTAAGCTCACCATCACTAAACAAAACAATAATACTGAAACACCTACACCATAAACACATCTAAATATTCTCTGAAACCATATTCATTTAACAAAATAATAAAGAATATTAAAGACATACTCCAACACACAATAAAAGGATACTGTACATTACATATAAATAAACCTCAAAAGAAATAATAACACACCTCTGCCTAACCCTTCAGGGATTACATGCGTGATGTGTTTAAAATTATAACGACAAATTCAATAGCATCTTTCAAATAATTTATCAAACATGCTAACTTATCACAAACTACCTACTACCTACATGTTCATTTCATATAGTCACTCAGTGTGTCAGTTATGTCTATATGATGTAAAAATGTAGTTTTAAAAAATATTCGGTGTTGAGTCTCGACGAACACATGAAATGAAGAATTCCTGGCATTATGTATATTCCACACATTTAACACAATAAATGATATTAAATTAAAATAACTGTTTAAGAAAACGGCTTACTATAAACCATTAGATTTTTTTCATCCTACGCGCTGCTCAGGCGTGACCAAATGCACTGTGATCAATAATCTAAGTACATTATTAGGAAAATGTTGTATGAATGTAGATGGGTATAAGAGTAGAGGAAAACCAAAAAAACGATGGATGGACTGTGTGAGAGATAGCAGGGCTAGAAAGGAGGTGACTGCTGAGATGACGAGTAATAGAAAAGTATGGAAGAAGACGACATGCTGCGCCCAACCCAAATGAATTGGGATAAGGGCAGGAGACTAATGATGATGACGATGAACCGACGACCTCCTATTCCTCATAAAAATCTTAATCATACAAACGCAGAATTCGCTGATCTCTTCAAATAAGATCCTATTTCGATTTCCATTTGATTTCAGTTGACATCAAAAAATCCTACAACCTACCTTTCTTTCACGGTTTCTATCCTCTGAGACACCGAAAGAACCCAAAAGAAACCTTATTATTACGATGCTAAAGATCACTGTATTTTTTACAAACTTTTCACTGGCAACAACTCAACATCAACCTTAGAGGAAAGGGAATAAAGTTCACTATGATTTAGACTGTGACGCGAAAAAATAACAGTAGACCTAATCTAGAATCCAATAACATACCTAAAAAGCCTAATAATTATGTATTCTCTGTGGCACATAAGTCAATTTTCTCAGTGAGCCACCAGAATCAGTGAAACAGAAAACAAAATGAAGGCGGCGTGTTGGTGACGTGGCAATATGACACACGGCCTGGTGACGCAAGGGGCGTGTCAGGGACTAATGTCTTCGCGTGGTGTCGGTTATGAGAGGCAGCGGGGTTATGGATGGTCGGGGTTTGGTTTAAAGAACAAAACATAAAGAAAAAGTATTGATTTGTTTCGCACAAGACCTAACAAAATGATTAAAATTAACAATAAAACTAAATTAAATTTATTGATAAATTATATATTTTGAATAAAAAAATTAAAAAATTTGATATACAAAAAATAAACATAAGAAAAATTTAAAAATAAGACATACATTAAAGTAAAATTGGTCTTGTACGAGGCCAAAAGGCTGTAGGAAATCCCTTGTACCCTACATGATGTTGGGAATAGGACGCATGAATACGAAATCATGCCAACTGACATTACTAAAACATGGGTGAACGATAAAGGCGTATGTCAGTCTTGGTCCCGCCAAAAATTCGGAAAAATGATTCGCCAATAGTTAAAACATACATACATGCCTAAACTATCTCAGCAAAGTGTCAAACAAAGTGAAATTTGGGAAAACATTTTCATCCACTGCAATCGAATTTATTTTTGGAAACACCCTTTACTCTGTCCTGCTCCTTTTATTAGGACGTGTGTCTTAAAAAAAAAACCCTAAAGATAAAAAACTAATATTGCAGAAAAACTGAGCCATTAGCCAGTGGAAAAAAAATTCGAAAAATCGAAAAAAAAATGCCGTAAAAAATACACGGTTTTCTCGTGTGCGTACACTCTATTTTGTTGGTATGTACTTATTTTTAAAATTAATTCATTAAAAAAAAGATAATTTTCATATTAGGCCGTTAATTTTTGCGACACTATAAAAGTAAGTTAGGCAATTTTAACTATCCCGCGTTCAAGCAAAATTTGAATGCAGTTTAAAAACCAAAACCGATTACAATGTCAGTTACTGCGAGGATTGGCTGACAACTTATTTATCCAACTGGTTGTACGCACGACGGCCAATCAAGCTAAGCAAAACCAAATTAAGCTGATCTCTCATCGTACAGGAAGCTCATACAAAGCGAAATCAGTTTATACTAGTTATGTACAGCTTGATGTGCCGCCGTGTGTACTCTAAAGCAACGGATGACCAAAACTAGGGAGTTTTGGTCATCCGTTGCTTTAGAGTTAATTAATGTATACGTATGGTTTGAAAGTAATGAATACTTTCAAACCTGCTGTTAGTGGGATGAGAATATTTAAACGAAAACAGTACTTATAGCAACTTTTGTTATGTTGGATTTTTCGGAAGAATTTAGACGTGGCATCGGACTTAACTGGGGAATTCATTTTATTGACATACTTCTGTTTGGGTCTTAAAAAAAAAATTTGGATACTTGCAAAAATTAAAGAGATTCAAGAAAAAAATCAGAAAAAAAATAATAATTTAAAAATATTTTTCCTGGACCTTGAAAGAGGCAATAACAACCTCCATCTGCTGTAAGTCTTTATTAAGGCATTATTAGAAGTACAAAATATGTCCTACATTGTGGTCCTAAAATTTTACACAAAATCGCTCTCGCTTCCGCTTATAACTTACTGATTATCATAACCGTAGCTATCAAATTAACCGGCAGATTACCCCTTCGGCTTGACTTACAAACAAAGTGCGCCCCAACACCGTGAGGACGTATAAAACATAATATCTCACTCACTTTGATTTATAGCTGTCATTTATATGCGCCCAAGGTTTTGGTAACTATTAAGATATTTGTTTCAACTTGACTGACACGGCTTCCAAAGTACCTACAAAGTGCTTGACGTTGTGTAGTACTTACAAATGCAAGTGTGTGGAAAATAAGCAATTGTTGACAACG
This sequence comes from Noctua fimbriata, assembly GCA_905163415.1. Taxonomy (NCBI): domain Eukaryota; kingdom Metazoa; phylum Arthropoda; class Insecta; order Lepidoptera; family Noctuidae; genus Noctua; species Noctua fimbriata. The sequence goes on from LR990946.1 coordinate 7,402,752, forward strand.
TTACAACCGTTTCATGCTCTTTCTTTTTTGTATTTTACCTTCTTTTTATACCATGTTTTTTAAGCAAATAAAAATTATTCTATTCTATTCTATTCTATTCTATTCTATTCTATTCATATTATGCGTCTCGAATAAGGCAATGACTTTTCTTTGTGAAAATCAAAATATACAACATTATTTTTAGTATATGCGAAACCTGAATATAGTTTGTTCGGAATAAGTAACTGAATCGATTCCAATAATTTGTAAACCATGATATATTTTGTCCCAAAAATATTTAAAAAAAGTTACAAGTTGGACACCGAGCGAAATTAAGTACCTATCGCAATAATTTAGGTACCTACTGCCAAATTATGTTTATCAATGAGCTCAAGACGACGTTAGAGGTCCGCACGCGGGCGTGCTGCGTGGTGACCACGATTTTGTGCGGACAACCAGGTAACAGAACACACAAAGAAACTCGACACGCGTTTCAGGTTTCGCATATACTAAAACTAATGTTGTATAAGGTCCCATTAAAATAGTTGGACAAACTTTTAGAAATCATTCAGACCACCAAAATAAGGACAATGGTTAAAAAAATAAGAAAAACGCATTAGATACTCACAAGAAAAAAATCAGCTAAAGAAAATACATAAAGATTGGTAACCCAAAAAAAGATTTAAGATCAAAATAAAATCACTTTAATCAGTGTTTTTTTTGCTTGGATATCTTTGGTTAGACGTACTGAACGCTGTGTTAATATTTGTCCATCTATTTTAATGGGACCTTATATGTACTAACTTATGTCCCTGTTGTTGACACAATATTATGCCCATAAAGCTAAGGAAGAGTTCATGCCATAGTGCAAAGTCTGACAGTCAAATTCGTGGCGGGGGAACTGTTCAAAGGTTCTAGAAAAAAATACCTTCTGATTAAAAACGTATGGGACTCATAAGCTACCAAAACTTATGACAATGCTGCTGAAAGTCGATATAGAAATATTAAATTCGTTGAATGGGATTGTCTACTTCCTCAGGATGAATTCAAATCTGAACCTGTGGGTAAATGCTGTATCTTGAAAAACGCTTTTGATCCTAGATAGTAGAGATTAACGCGATTTCTTCCATATTGCCTAAAAAGACGTGCTTCACTAATATTCTGCTTCATCTAAATCATATCTAAAAGGCCAACCAGCCTTGCAATGGGGTGTCGTATCACCCAGTACTAACTGGATTGTGCAGGTCAGATAGGCAGTCGCTCCATGTAAAATACTGGAGTTCAGGTGCATCTGATTAGACTTGAAGCCGACCCCAACATAGTTGGGAAAAGGCTAGGCAGATAATGATGTAATACCTATGGCATTAAGTCCGCCTCTGTAATTTATGCTTGAAGTGTTAAATAAATAAATATCCACGACCTCTCCCTACAAATCCCCCGCTCCCGCGGCCTCCCATCACTGACACATCAGCACAATGTCAGCTCGTTTGTCTGTAGCTATCAAATTAGCCGGCATATAGCCCCTTTGGCCCACTAACACGCCTTAATGCGTCCACGCCGGCTTTATGAGCCGTTTACAGTGCCACATTAAAGATTTTTACTCTCCCGACATGCTAAGCAGGATGTCTCGAGATCTTGAAGTTCGGATGTCGACGGTTTATTTAGTTGGCTATTTAGAAGACCAAAGAAACGATGGATGGACTGTATAAAGAATGATATGGCAAGAAAGGAGGTGTCGGATGAGATGACGAGTAATAGAGAAGTATGGAAGAAGAAGACATGCTGCGCCGACCCCAAATGAATTGGGATAAGGGCAAGAGAATGATGATGATGATAATTTAGTAGACCGCCTCGTTGATCAAGTGGTCGTAAGCGCGACTGCTGAGCATGGGGTCCTGGGTTCCATTCCCGGGTCGGGAAAAGTGCTATTGGGTTATCTATCTATTTTGGAATTTATGCCCGGTTGATGGCAATAGGCTCGCCCCCTATTACATGGCACTTTAACGTAATTAGCGAAATGTGGTTGTTTTATTGGGTATACCTCTGTCTAACCCTTCGGGGATTACAGGCGTGATGTTATGAATTTCTCAGTAGCAGCCACGGTTTCTGAATTTATGCCCGGTTGATGGCAATAGGTTCGCCCCGTATTACATGGGGCTTAAACATAACTGGCGAAATGTGGGGGTACTATTAGGTACAACTCTGCCTAACTCTACAGGCGTGATGTTATGTTGTTATCCCCTAAATCCAACAATACCTATCAGTCTTTCATAAAGATCGATTCAGTGGTTTGGGTACGTAAAGTTAACGACATACACAGTTACTATTGCATTTATAATATTAATATTGATCATAAAAAGAGCTAATAGGTACTGTATAAAAATTCAACATTATTAAACCCAAAATCATAAACATTAGGGACCATTTAAAAGCTCTTTATCAACACGTTAAAAGTAATTACAAAATGGGCGAACAAACTCTCGTTACTCCATTAAAAGTATCATGTTATGATTTTGTACCGTAAACAGCGAGAATCTTACTCCCACACTGAATTATTATTAACCAATATTTTGTGGCTAAATAATAACAGCCGTACGGCACGATCTTCAAGGTTAAGCAGCGTTTGCTAAGGTCGGTCCGTGGATGGGTGACCATCCATTACAGACCGATGTTCCGTTACGTGCCTCGAAAAGCACGTTAAGCCGTTGGTCCCGGCTGTCATTTGTAGATCTTTGACAGTGATTACAGGTATTCAGTGGCCCGAAAGTCTGTCATCCAATCATACCAACGGGTATCTTATTAGCCATGCAGTACTAACTGGGTTGTGGAGGTCAGATAGGCAGTCGCTCCATGTAAAATACTGGTATTTAGCTGCATCCGGTTAGACTGGAAGCCGACCCCAACATAGTTGGGAAAAGGCAGATGATAATTTTGTACCAAGGGCAAGGTTAAAACTTACTAAACCTATGGGGTAATTGCTCACTCAATCGCTTACCCAATGCTATTCATTTTGACAATTCAACAACATTCATTGCTTTTAAAGCAAACAAACAATTAAAGCAATGAGTTACGTATTTCTTCAAAATCTTCGGAATGAGATAGAAAAGCAGTAGCAAGAAGTAAATGGTGCTGATTTTAGAAAGAAAATAATTCTAAAATAAAAATCCACCTTTTTTGAAGTTATTGCTATACATATACTGGTTCCTATTGCCCTGTCCTCTTGGGCACTGGGAGCCAATGTTACCCTTTTTTTTAATTTGTGTAATTATCTTCGTTTGGTATTTTTTTTCTATGTTGTTAGGATAAACCAATCCTACATTAAAAAAATGATAATGTAAAAAAAGTTTTTGAAGTTTTATCTGAAGTGGCGCCAATTCCCCTGTTCGCCTACATTTATACAATCAATTTCCCTACATCCACCTCGTATAAAGTACCTGCTATCGACTACAGAGTCTTTAGCTCAAAATTCAATAGTACACACGGCGCGAAATTAAATCAAATCATTTACACACGCGTTTACATAGGCATGCTCTTTACTACTCCTCCTTCTGTAAAGCCGGCACGTGTCAGAGGCCTTGACCGTGGCCAAAATCCAAACACGTGCATGTTAGAGGTTACAGACACCCTCCACAGAGGCCCAAGGCTAAACTACCCACCTGTCTCTTTGTATCTATATCAATATGTAGGCAAGATTTGTGTCATGGCTATCCAGTTTCATTCGGCCACTATAATAAGATCGTCTGGCCGCCTAGTCGGTTGTCCTTCCACATTCGTCCGGGTTTTCGTTCCCTCCAAAAATGGAGAGAATGAAAGAAAACATATTACACACACATGCCACAAGTGCACACAACAAACAAATAAAAATAAATTAAATAACTTAAATTTACACAATAAAAAAGTTAAAACTAAACAAAAAAAAAGAGATAATATTGTGTCTCACGGCTGCGCCAAATAGGCCCAGTTCAGCAAACTGCCGAGCAGCTAGTGCCCGATGCTGGTTTTCAACTGGACCTGAGATGGTGAGAATGGGCGGAGCCTTACACTCAGCTTTGGATGGTCAAAGCTTGAGGAAGAAGAAAAGAAGAAGCAGGCAGGATCGAAGGAGGGCCTAACGGTTACCAGCCACACATGGAAACTTGTCTGGTAAAGTAATAAACTGACTGATGGCTGTGTGCCATCACGGCAAACGTCTCCGTACAAATAAGACTTTACTTACATTATTATCGAGGGTATTCTCTGGTTTTGATGGTCCAGTGGTGTTGCAGAACCATGTCTAGGTTCTTCCGACCTCGTACAGGACCAATTTCATTTGTTTACTTTTTTATACAATTTTTGTTTTATTGTTAAATCAATCATTATTTTGAGAGAGCAGCGGTGGCCCAGCGGTGGCGGCCCCGACTTACGAACAGTAAGTTGTGGGTTCGAACCCAGGCAGGCACATTACTTTGTGTAATTTATTTCATCACCACTGCTCTCAAAACGGTGAAGGATAACATCATGAGGAAACCGGCATGTCCTAGAACCAAAAAATTCGAAGACATGTGATATCTACCAACCTGCACTGAGCCCGCGTGCTGGATTATAGCCCATTCCCTCGCATAGAGAGGAGGCCTGTGTCCCAGCAGTGGGAACATTATAGGCTGATTATGCAATCATTATTTTTTTGTTTTGTCCTCTGTGAGTCTAATAAATACGTTTTCTTTCTTTCTTTCCTTCACCTCAATTTACGAGCTGCACGAGTCGTGGGTTCGATAAAACTTACTTTACATTGTGTTATTTATTTGATCACAACTGTTCTCAAAAAGGTACCTCCACAACCCAGTACTAACTGGGTTGTGGTCAGATAGAAATTCGCTCCATGTATATAAGGTCTAACTATTCATACACGAAATATTTTCAGGGAATCATCTAACGGCTATAATAAAGCCATTTCAAGGCATTATTTTTTTTTATCTGAGTATATTTTTATAAAAAATTCATAATTTAAAATTACTTGACCCACAAAATAAATACTAGCTCCTTATTTTTGAACATCCAATACGCTAGTTTACTACGTCGTATTTACTAGTGTCATTGTTAGAATATGGCAGTAAAGATTTTATGCAGTCTCAAAAATTTCTAGAATTATAATAATTTCATAAAAAAAAAACACTGAGATATTTTTTTTTCGTTGCTATGGCGACTTTACGGCTTGTAGAAGTTACTCTTAAAATATTTCTTGTATGAATAGTTAGACCTTATATAACTGGTAGCTAAAAGTAATGGGTCAGCTGCATCCGATTAGACTGGAAGCCGACCCTAACATAGTTGGGAAAAAGCTAGGCAGATGATGATGTTCTTAAAAAGGTGTAGGAAAACACGGTACCACCTTTTCAACCACAAAATTCGAAGACATGGACTTCAATCTATATTCTTAAAAGAATGGATCCAGTGAGGGCTGCCTCAATTCCTTTCACAGAGAGGAGGCCGGTGTCCCAGCTGTGGGAACTTTATAGCTGATGCTCAATAAAACACAATATGGAAGAGAAAGGCATGTCTTGTTAAAAAATAAGTCACACATAGACCCTAAGTAATCAGATAATGCTACAACACACTCGAGTACGGAGAGGCGGAGACAAGGCCAAATAAACAGAAAAAGTGCCGAAACTCCGACAATGATGTTACGGGTACATCTTACTTAAGTTTTTAACGGGGCCGGGAAGTTTGTATGTCTTCAGCCTTCTTGCGTTTACGACGAGAATAAAACTAGCTGTAAAAGTAACACATACCTAGGTCTTTGGAAGATGTGTTGAGTAATGCCTTCAGTTGGATGATGAATGTTTCATTTAGACCTAGGGAGTAAGTTTCAAATTAACTTCGGCTTGTGATTTTTGTCTGCATATAAAAGAGCATTTTGGGGTAGTGAGAGCTATAGTGAGCCTTTGTAGATGCTCAACAGTAGTCAATTCGTTGCAACGTCAGCATATCTTAATGTTAGCTTTACTATCCCAGCTTTACAAAGTTACGCAGTGATAGCCTAGCGGTGTGACCGTCAGACTGCCAAGTCATAGGTCTCAAGTTAGAACCCAAGACACGCACCTCTGATTTTTCGGTTTCATGTGCGTATTGTGTAATTATCACTTGCTTCGGTGAAGGAAAACATCGTGAGGAAACAAGCATGCCTGAGATATATTTTTCGACGGTATGTAAACCCAAGTCATAAGCCCATTGGCGGCATAAAAAGTCAGACACCAGGTTAGGCACTAACCACACGATAATAAGAAGAAAGAAGAGCCTTTAACTTCCATTTGTGGATATCACGACCTCAAGAATCTTACAAAAAACCATTTTTGAGCAATGGATCCCTCCGATCCTAGCCTGGTTCGTTTCAAATAGAATGCTGGTATTCAGTTGTAAACTGCTGGTTAGACTAGAAGTCAACATCAACATAGTTGGGAAAAGACTGAATCCATGATGAAAGAGAGTGATTTCAAGAGTCAACTCTTCCCTAGAAAGAATGCGACACTGGCTGATATTTTAACCATTACAAGAGATGCCCACAAAATAGATACAAAAAATAAAACCGACTTCTAAACACAAAAAAAGAGAAAAATATTATAGCTTCAGAAGTCGGTGAGTTTTGTTTGATTGATTCTGTTTTTTTTGCCACCGAATTCCCTTGGATTTCCCTGGGATCCCATCATCAGATTCTGACTTGGTGACAATGGGACCACCTCAAGAGTATAGGCTTTCGAAAATCGGGAAAAAAAAAGTCCACAATTGGCGGAGTAATCGGTGAGCATACATACCGTCGAATATAGGCCTCCTCCTTTTTTTGAAGTCAGTTAAAAAGGGATAACATCTAATAGCCTAAGATAACATCAAGGTCATAACAGGACACTGTTCCAATTTTAAAACGTCTTCCCACCAAAAAGTTAATCAAGCATAATGTTTTCATTAACAGAGTAAAGCCAGGTCCTAGCCAATCTCACCAAACGAGGATTTGTTAAATACGATCCGTAGCTCGTAACAGCCGATGGCTAATAGCTGGTCGGCTATAAAATTGATTAGCCTGGCTATAGTTTGGGATTCGATTCCAATTTTATGGGAATATAAACGTAAAATTGATTATTTTTTATGCTGGTCTCGTTTTATGGTTATAAGGTTTAGTGCGACAACGTTGTCATGTTAATTAACCTGAAAACCTGTCCTGACCTTATTTTATGTCACATTAGCTTTTTTCTACTTGTGCTTGTAGGATGATCATCATCATCATCTGCCTAGCCTTTTCCCAACTATGTTGGGGTCGTCTTCCAGTCTAACCGGAGACAGCTGAATACCAGTATTTTACATGGAGCGACTGCCTATCTGACCTCCACAACCCAGTAAGTACTGGGTAACTCTTTACCCTTTGGTTGTCAGACTTTCGGGCCACTGACTACCTGTAACGACTGTCAAAGATCTACAAATGTCAGCCGGGACCAACGGCTTAGCGTGCTTTGTGAGGCACGGAGGAAGCTCGGTGTGTAATGGATGGTCACCCATCCACAGACAGCGCGGGTTCACCTAAAGATCGACCCGAGCGGCTGTTATTCGTTAGCCACGAGCTCCTCTTTCTTGCCGGTCGCAGTATGTAACTCACAGACACCACACATCCTCTCAACGGGCTCCACTATTTTCTACAACGCTATTCAGTAGCCAGTTACGCCACAAACAAGAACACTGACACTACCTCATAATTCAAAAACTTCACGAAGAGCCCTAAAAACTTCAAAGTCAAAGCCGTGAACACAATTCTACAATTAACAAAGATCATTAGCCAGGAGATTACACAAACCAAGGAGCGAGTGCTTTAAATATAATAATATACATGTTTCATTAGGGGGGCACACAAAGGGATCACACGAGAAATCCTTCGTTTACGACTGTTAAGCGCGGTTTACATTGTTTTGGGGTACATGCTAGGAATAGAGCAAAAGGTACACTCAAAACAACTAATCATCTATACTATCACTACATAGTATAAAACAAAGTCGCTTTCTCTGTCCCTATGTCCCTTTGTATGCTTAAATCTTTGAAACTGCGCAACGGATTTTGATGCGGTTTTTTTTAATAGATAGAGTGATTCAAGAGGAAGGTTTATATGTATATATTGCACCTGTGCGAAGCCGGGGCGGGTCGCTAGTAATATTATAAAGCTGAAGAGTTTGTTTGTTTGTTTGTTTGCTTGAACGCGCTAATCTCAGGAACTACTGGTTCGATTTGAAAAATTCTTTTAGTGTTGGATAGCCCATTTATCGAGGAAGGTTATAGGCTATAAAATTTTACGCGGACGAAGGTCGCGAGCAACAGCTAGTAATATTATAAAGCTGAAGAATTTGTTTGTTTGCTTGAACGCGCTAATCTCAGAAACTACTAGTCCGAATTGAAAAATTCTTTTAGTGTTGCATAGCCCATTTATCGAGAAAGGCTTTAAGCTATACAACATCACGCTACGACCAATACGAGCGGAGCATTCATGAAAAATGTTGCAAAAACGGGGAAAATCCAAACGCAGGCGAAGTTGCGCGGTCAGCTAGTTACAGAATAAGCAAGAAGAGATGTTTTTGAACTAGTAAAGACAAAACATATATACAAATAAATAAAATTGAGGTATCTGTTTGTAATATGAAAATAACAGTTTTTTTTTCTAAATGCATATGAAAGTACATCCGATGCTTAAAAAAAAAAAAAAAAATAGTCTGTCTGTCCGTATGTTCCGGCTAATCTCCAAAACGGCTTCACAGATTTTGACGGGATTTGAAAGGAATTAGGATTCCGTGTAAAAAAAACCCTTGAAATTGTTAGAAAAATCCGATTCAAATAGGTAAGTCACATTTTTATAATAATTTTACGCGAACTGCTGTTGCGGCTGGCAACACCTAGTTTATAAGAAAATTATAACTTTAATTAAATAGACATCAAGCCTGTTTTTCTCGTTGTAAAAAGAAGAGTCTAATACACCAATAAAAAATAAATAAAAAATAAAAATGAAATATCGGGAACTCAAAGAAAACAGTAAACATGGTAAATATCCCGTTTCTAGTGTAAATAATAATGTTAGTGACCAATAAGTTGCCAGTTACCTATGTTAGTTCCTTATTACCATTAGAATAGAATAAAATAGAATAATTTATTTAAAAAGTATACATTTAGGCGCAGTAGTATTATTTCTCATACAATGGTTTAATTAGTACTTATAAGTAAACTATAACTAAAATATAAGGTCTATCTTTTCATACACAAAATATTTCAAGAGTAACTTATATAAGTCGTAAAGTCGCCATAGCAACGAAAAAAAAAATATGAGTGTTTTTTTTTTACGAAATTATTATAATTCTAAAATTTTTTGAGACTTTTTTAATTAAACCTGTACTCCCATATTCTAACAATGACATTACGTAAATACGACGTAGTAAACTAGCGTAATGGATGTTCAAAAATAAGGAGCTAGTATTTATTTTGTGGGTCAAGTAATTTTAAATTATTTATTTTTTATATACTCAGATAAAAAAAGGATCCCTTGAAATGGCTTCGTTATAGCCGTTAGATGATTCCCTGAAAATATTTAGTGTATGAATAGTTAGACCTTATATATTCAACAGTTGCATTAATATGGCACGGATCCAAATAGGCTGTTTAATTGAAAAATTCATAACAAAAAACCCAATAAGACATTTCCCAATTCAAGAATTGAAACCAAGGGACACTATACCACTTTCGGTCTTCAGTGGCATTGTCATTTTAGGCGAAAACCTTAGCCTAAGAAATTATTGCTCATCTAAAATCAATATGAGTTCTAGCGAAAAATGCTGTTCCATTTTTAGTCATTTCTTTTTTTTTTTTTCTTAACTCAATGGCACATTCAACTGACCTTCTGATCCTCCCTCTTTTGTATGGCATACTCTCGCGGGTACATTATTAGCTTAAAACGTCACGTATTCACCCTAATAGAGACAGTAAAACTACTTACTAGTTGAGCTATAGACCTTTTGTCCTAGAAAGACTGCTATTCTACTTAAGCATAGTTTTGGCCGACTTTTTCGTGTGGAATTTTTCCGGGAATAGATGTTGTTTGAGGTCATAATTAGTTGAGTTTGTTTTTTTTTGGGCTAATAAGTAACTAGGGAAAATAATGATTAGAAAAGTAGCTATAATCTGTAGCTAATAATTTAGGCAACATTACTTTAATGTCTCGTTGGTCTAGTGGTCGCAAGCGCGACTGCTGAGCATGAGGTCTTGGGTTCGATACCCAGGTCGGTCAAAGTGTTATTGGATTTTTCCATTAAGAATGTCTCAGTTGCAGCCACGGAATCTGGATTTGTGCCAGACTGATAGCAATAGGCTCGCCCCCTTTAATATGGGAGTGGGACTTAAACATAACTGGCAAAATGTGCGAAACCTCTGCCTAACCCTTCGGGGATTACAAGCGTGATGTTATGTTATGTAAATCTTTAAGTATTATGTATTGGTATAGATTTGAAAATAACTGATGAAAATTGGTTGATGCTAACCGGTACTCATACATTTTTTAGAAATAAAATTCTTCTTTTTTCTAAAAACTTAGTAGATGACCATTTAGGTCAATCAAAAACCAGGAATTGTGTATCAAAAAACACAAAAAAAAAACTGTGCTAGAATTTCTATATTTATATCTGTAATTTATAACTGGCGATCATCCGTATGGTGTCCGGACGTAAAGAATAGCACCATCCCATGTCTTCCCGTGGGTGTCGTAAGAGGCGACTAAGGGACTTACCAGAGAATGGGCAGCAGCGTTCTCTGATTTTACAACAACCATACTGCGATCGCCAACCCGCCTGCCAAGCGTGGCGATTATGGCAAAACCCCCCTAAATGACGAGCACAATAAAAAAATGGCCCCTAGTACCCGGCAGCCCGTCTACCCTCGACTATGGTAGCGGTCGAGGTTACGGCGTGGCAAGGGGTGCTAAGAATCTCCGGACGGGATCAGGCTGCCAATACCGACGACTTGACCTGGCAACATATAACACGCGTACACTCCGGACCGACGAGAAGATAACGGAACTCGAAGAGGAATTGAGCAGGCTGCGATGGAGTATTGTGGGATTATCTGAAGTCCGAAGAGAGGGTGAGGACACGATAATCCTGAAATTCGGCAACCTGCTCTATTTCCGAGAGGGTGACCGGCAGTCCCAGGGTGGTGTTGGGTTTATCGTCCACAAGCCCCTTGTGAATAACGTGGTGAAGATCGAGAGTGTGTCGACCAGGGTGGCGTACCTTGTACTCAAAATATCCTCAAGATATTTGCTGAAGGTCATACAGGTCTACGCCCCGACCTCGGCACACCCCGACGACGAAGTGGAGACCATGTATGAGGATATTTCCAAAGCCCTGCATGGTTTCAAGACTCACTTCACCGTTGTCATGGGGGACTTCAATGCGAAACTGGGCAAACGAGATGGAGATGAGCTGCAGGTGGAGCAATTTGGGTTTGGAAGTCGGAACCACCGGGGTCACCAACTGGCTAGTTTTATGGAGAAGGAGGGCCTCTATATGATGAACTCCTTCTTCAAAAAGCGCGAGCACAGGAAGTGGACCTGGCAGAGTCCCGATGGTGCAACTAAAAATGAGATTGACTTCATCATGTCAACCAAGAAGCAGATGTTCAATGATGTCTCTGTGATCAATTCGGTGAAAACCGGGAGCGATCACCGCATGGTAAGAGGCACATTGAACATCAATATAAAGCTTGAAAGGTCTCGACTGATGAAGTCTACGCTCCGTCCAGCACAGATCCAGATCCAAAACCCCGAGAGCTTTCAGCTTGAACTCCAGAATCGTTTCGAGTGCCTAGGAAGCTCAGTGGACGAATACAACGATGGGTTCGTGGAAACTGTCCACACGACTGGGTCTAAGTTTTTCAAGACACGTCGTGCACACAACAAAAAACTCTCTGATCATACTCTCGAGCTCATGAAGGAGCGGCGTGAGATGATCCTGCAGTCTTCAGATGAGGTGTGGAAATACCGGCAGCTCAATAGACGGATCTCTAAATCCTTGAAGAGCGACCTCCGCCGCTTTAATACCGAGCGTATTAAAGACGCTATTGAGCGGAATAAAGGCTCCAAGGTATTTTCAAGAGATCTGGCTATTGGGCAGAGCCAGCTAACGAAACTGAAGACCGACGATGGCAGGATCGTATCCGCCAAACCGGAGCTGCTGAGGGAGATCGAGAGTTTTTATGGGCAGTTGTACACTTCAACTAGAAATCCTGTTGCAACTCTAGCTAACCACCCAAGAGCTAGACTGACCCGACACTATACCGAAGACATTCCGGATGTCAGCCTGTACGAGATTAGGATGGTTCTTAAACAGCTTAAGAACAACAAGGCACCGGGTGATGACGGAATTACGGCCGAACTCCTGAAGGCGGGTGGAAAACCGGTACTTAAGGCCCTTCAGAAGCTGTTTGATTCCGTCATACTCGAGGGGAAAACGCCGCAGGCATGGTGCAGGGGTGTGGTGGTACTCTTCTTCAAAAAGGGCGACAATGCCCGGCTGAAGAACTATAGGCCCATCTCACTTCTAAGCCATGTCTACAAGTTGTTCTCAAGAGTCATCACGAATCGTCTCGCGCGCAGGTTTGACGATTTTCAGCCTCCCGAACAAGCCGGATTCCGAAAAGGCTTTAGCACCGTAGACCACATACATACGCTGCGGCAGGTTATACAGAAGACCGAAGAGTATAACCTGCCTCTCTGCTTGGCGTTTGTGGACTATGAGAAAGCCTTCGATTCGATCGAGACTTGGGCTGTACTGCAGTCTCTCCAACGGTGCCAAATCGACTATCGGTACATCGAGGTGTTGAAGTGTTTGTACAAAAACGCCACCATGTCAGTCCGACTTCAGGACCAGACCTCAGAACCTATCCTTCTGCAGCGAGGAGTAAGACAGGGAGACGTCATATCTCCGAAACTGTTCACCGATGCACTGGAGGATATCTTCAAGGTTCTGGACTGGAGAGGGCTAGGCATCAACGTCAATGGCGAGTACATCTCTCACCTTCGGTTTGCCGACGATATAGTGGTCATGGCTGAGACCATGGAGGACCTCAGTACAATGCTCGATGACCTTAGTAGAGCTTCCGAAAAAGTGGGTCTTAAAATGAACATGGACAAAACCAAAATCATGTTGAATACCCATGTAACACCCACTCCTATCAAGATCGGAGACTCTACACTCGAAGTTGTAGACGATTATGTCTACCTTGGACAAACGATCCAGTTAGGTAGGTCTAACTTCGAGAAAGAGGTCAATCGTCGAATCCGACTCGGCTGGGCAGCGTTCGGGAAGTTGCGTGGTATCTTCTCGTCCAACTTACCGCAGTGTCTCAAGACGAAAGTCTATGACCAGTGTGTGTTGCCAGTGATTACTTACGGGACCGAAACATGGTCGCTCACAATGGGCCTTATCAGAAGGCTTAAAGTCACCCAAAGGGCAATGGAGAGGGCTATGTTCGGAGTTTCCTTGCGTGATCGAATCAGAAATGAGGACATCCGCAAGAGAACCAAGGTAACCGACGTAGCCCGAAGAATAGCCAAACTGAAGTGGCAGTGGGCAGGGCACATTGCTCGCAGAACGGATGGCCGATGGGGCCGAAAAGTTCTGGAGTGGCGACCGCGAACCGGAAGACGCTGCGTTGGAAGGCCTCCCACTAGGTGGACCGATGACCTGGTGAAGGTTGCAGGGATCCGCTGGATGCGAGTCGCACGGGACCGGTCAATGTGGCGACACTTGGGGGAGGCCTATGTCCAGCAGTGGACGTCTTTCGGCTGAAATGATGATGATGATGATAACTGGCGAAATGGATGTACACCTCTGTTTAACCCTTCGAGGACTACAGGCGTGATATAACATCATCTGTAATTCATATATGAATATATGGTGTCCATCATAAAATATTTTATCCATCTATCTTTTTATGGAACTTTATTATTGGGACAACTACATTCCCAAACCACTGCAACTCCTGAAAGCCAGAATCAACAGTGGCAACCACCACAAAAACGCCGAGACAATGAAGCTCCACGAAGTCCCAGAGAAACAATTTAACTGTCTTGAATCCTGCAACGAAATTAATCAGAAAAGAATAGTGGCAGCAGGCATATCAGCTATTTATCCATATGTTAGCCAAATCAAACTGAAGTCCTCACATTTCCAAGTTACACCTTCATCACAGCCTACCACAATTCTAAACCTAACCTAACGTAGCCAAAAGATTCAGAACCATTACCCACAAACACTGAAGTAGAAAGTGAGCCAGTAATTACGTACTATGATCGATAACTGCGAGGCGCCGGCGAGTCTGACTACGTGTGTTATATAAGTGGTAGGACTGAGTGAGGGGCGGTAGCGGGTGATGAAGCGGATGACTATACCCAAGAAATGTGTCTGTAAATTGCCTATATACGGGGTTAAAAGGAAAACAAGTTAGTAAATACTTTGAATTGAAACGAAATATCTCAGGCCGTAGCATAAGCAAAATCAGCCTTTAATATCCCCATAGTGCTTGATGGTAATAAATGCTAGTGGTAGATGGAAAAAAAATGTTCATTAAGTACAAATAACACATACATTACTATCAGGGCTTCTATGTGTTAGTCTTTCGTGCACGCAAAATGTGATGACAGTTGTTCTGTAGTTTTTGAAACAGCGTCTCATTAGCACACCAGATACTTCTTCTCCTAAGTATCAGTGATGTTTTAGTAACGGTACGGTCAAAACCAGCGTACAGGACTTTGCACCGGACTGGACATTTGAATTTGACATGCAATGTGCTGAAATACCTGTCAAATTCCGACAGCATTGCAGTGGCTTCAGAGAGGTTCCTCAAAGAGCAGGACATCGTTAGAGTGGATCAGCGTTTCGTCAGACATTACCCATCTACAAGAACGCATCAACACTGTGGTGACATCGCGCCCGCTATCGTTTATGCCCTGTGACCGAATCCGAACAGTTCTTATTCTAACACGAAAACCTTGCAGTTTGTTTTAACTGGACTTTTCGTGGTTAAATGTTGACTGGTTTTGCTATTATTGTGTCAGATTGTGAAAGATTTCGTTGAGTAATTGTTTTTAGTGTGATTTTGATGCATTACGCTTGATAACTGCCAGGGGATAGACTGTGTTAGGCTGATTAAAGATGACTTGTAAAAGGTATTTACAAAACAAGAGTAGAGAGGAAATGACGGGAATGGACTCTGAAAAAGGACATACACTGACCGGTCAAGTGCATACTCTACTGTAGTTACTACAGGGTAGACAGCAACATGAAAAAAAAAATGTATGCATGGGGGATTTAAGTTCAACAAGTTTTTTTTAACATAGACTTTCCTTATGTTTTTTTCGGTGATATCGTTCTCTACGATGATACAAGCTCAACTAGAAGACGGTTCTTAACGATTCTCAGGTTTCAAGAAATACAAAGTTCCACTCCATGTCATTAAGAGCGAGCCTAAAGCCGGATGCAATTCAAAACTTCGAAACTGTTCCTCAGAACTTCTAGCTACAGAACTAGAGCTGGGAATCAATCACGGATCTGCCGCTATTGCCAAAACAGTGTAACTCAAAGTGTTTTGTATACAACTGATAACAAGTGAACCTAAAGATTTTCAGTAGCTTGTTGCAATTTCATCACCGTTGAAACCACCGTTCCATCATCGTTGTCAGAGATGCAGCTGCATGTTAGATTACAAACCTTTTTTTACAATTGGAAATCCACAATGGAAGTCGCCGCGGCGGGGTCTGTCAGACTCCTATCGACTAAAACCACACGACGTTCCTCCTTGTCACTTCTGGCTGGGTTAGCACCCCACACTATTGCATTCTCCACAATGACGCCAGCATGGCAGCAGTGTGTTAGATTACAAGCCTTCCCCAACATATTAGGGAAATGCAAGGCGTAGGATAGAATGTCACATTTATTGGCCCTCTGAAGATAAAACTTTGCCCAACCACGGAGCACAACCCGAGACCTCACGTCTACTAGACCAACGAATTCTGTTAAATACAAACAGTTTTCAAGAACTGTTAGATAACACATTACATACACAGTCGAAGTAGCGTCTGCATAGCGAACTTATCGATCAAAGACGTAATGACTAGTTCTGCTTAGCATTTAGTGCTATAATCGACTACCTATTATGTGGTATGACTATGAAAGTAATTCTTTGACTTTATTATCGACTAGCTGTGCCCGCCACTTCTGAATTGTTTTTCTGCTCGGCTCCTATTGGTCGTAGCGTGATGTTATATAGCCTAACGCATTCCACGATAATTGGAGTACCCAACACTCAAATAATTTTACAATTCAAACTAGCAGTTCCTGAGATTAGCGCGTTCAACCAAACAAACTCGTCAGCTTTATAATATTGTAGTATAGATTGAGTTTTCTTGCTATCTTTGATCGCCTTTAAGTTTGTTTTTTTTTTAATGGCATATCGCAGATCAACATTTGAGGCTGGCTTCTCCTTGGTGCCTTGAGTGTCAGGACTCCAGCCAGGGGCAAAAAACTTATAAACTAAGCTACTACACCCTAAGACACCCCTTGTGGGGTACGAGCCTTGGCGTAGGGCGTCTCTGGGGAGGACAGCAGAGGAACAGGCTGGATCTGAGTGAGATCATTATTTAGGGGCTGTTTAAAACTACTGGTTCGGCATTGCCAGCTATCTCGAGCAAAGGTCTGGGGGAATAATAAGTTTTACTCAGAACTAAACCTCAATTCTAAGTACCTGTAACCTTATTGGTAACTACAGTTTTGAGCCGTTTGGGGTCGAAACGCTCGGGTCATGGGGACCGAGTGCGCGTCTCTTTTTTAAGGAAATCTCTCGCTGACTGGTCGACACTTCGCATGACCAGAGGGCTGGCTCTTTCTTTGGCCAAAGAGTTAGCATTGCTATTCAGCGTGGCAATGCTGCTAGTCTTCTGGGCACGTTTTCAGATGACAGCGATGCGGAGGAATACTTTGACGCCTGAGTGTCCTATTGTCGTCGTTGTTTAGATGTTTATATTTTCTTACTTTTAGTGTTATTTTTATCATTACTTTAGTTCTTTTTAGTAGGTATGTATATAATGTACATAATAGATAAAAAATAATTATTAATAATAAAATTCTAGGTCCAAATTCAAACAAAAAGAATAATCCCAAAACATTACCAATACTTTTAAAAGAACAAAGACCGATATTGAATAAAGGTATCCTTACGAGGAACAAACATCAATAAAAATAAATACGTGAAAGAAAAGCAGGCTTAAGCAGGAGAGGGAATATATTATTCATGTATTTACACTCAAGCACTCTCCGTTAAGGAAAAATCCTTCGAAATTTATCGTTTAATAACTTCCCTGCCTATAATTTTTCTGTTACGGGGATATTGGTTACGGCAACACAAACTACGAAAAATGGCGAGCTTTACCTTGAAATGTTGCAAACTGTTTTGTTTTGACCTAATTTTAGAAGTTCTGTGGGGGAAATTTTTAAGGTGAATAATGAGATTTTTTAGAATTGTAGTTTGCTATTTAACCCTGAGTTAAATATAGCATAGCGTTCATCATAATAATTCTCTTGCTCTTAGCCCAATTCCTTTGGAATCGTCGCAACATGTCTTCTTCTTCCATACTTCTCTATTACTTGTCATCTCATTATACATCTCATTTCTTGCCATATCAGCCTTTACACAGTCAATCCATCCCACTTTGGTCTTCCTCTACTCTTATACCCAAAACTTATACTTATACTCAACTAGCGACCCGCCCCGGCTGAGCACGGGTGCGATATACATATAAACCTTCCTCTTGAATCACTCTATCTATTGCTGAAAACTGCATTCAAATCCGTTGCGTAGTTTAAAAGATCTAAGCGTACAAACAGCGGGAGCGACTTTGTTTTATACTATATAATGAAGAAGCTTAGCTTTGTTAAATATAGCTAAAAAAAAACGGCCAAGCGTGAGTCGGCCTCGCACACAAAGGGTTCGTAGCACCAAAAACTATAATAACAATAATTTGAACACTCATTCATTTGTTATTTTACATTCAACAGCAAAACTTAATTTGTATTTCATAGTTTTTTTTTTCAATACTCTTGTATGTCCCACTGCTGGGCAAAAGCCTCCCCCATATAGTTCCAGGTTCTCTTCTCCTGAATCATCTGGAACCAGCCTTCGTGATGCGCGTCTAAATCATTTCGCCACTGTTTTCTGAGCCGGCCTCGGCAGCCCTATTTCATAGTAAATAAATGAAAATTCAAAACAGAACAAAAGTCGCAAGAAGCAATTTTTTTTTCATTTCTCCCAGCCTCTATGAACTCAATAAAAAAGTGTCCATGAAAATCCGACGACTAGAAACCTCATTCCACCTATTGAGTATTTTTTGGCTTATTGCACTTAGCTTTACCTACGAGTACTTACACCAAGCTCTCAAACACGACCTCAAAAACCACAATAACTCATTACCCTCGCTAACCAAACTTCGTTTACCCGACAAAGCAGAATATAATGGAAATCAGTTTCGCTTCTCTCTTCTCTTAAGATTAAATTGTGACCTTGAGGCTTAAGATCCATTATGGACGTAATTTATTTTGGGGGGTGAGCAGTAGCCTTTTTAACAACATATTTAAACGTAATCGTACTGTGTTTTGACAGTCAGCTTTCTTAACATAACATCACGCCTGTAATCCCCGAAGGGTTAATCAGATGTGTACCCAATAGTACACCCACATTTCGCCAGTTATGTTTAAGTCCCATGTCATAGAGGGCGATCTTATTGTCATCAACTGGGCACAAATCATGACTCCGTGAGTACTCGTGAGATATTCCTGATGGAAAAACTCAATAACACTTGGCCCGACCCGGTAATCGAACCCAGAACCTCATGCCCAGCAGTCGCGCTTGCTCAGGAGTCACCTTTTGTCTTACTCAATGATACAACAGCCACTTGATTTTCAAGTTAAAATTTAAAAGTTATATCGACTTGCCAACACGATAAGCGAATGTCACAAAAAAACTGGGGATTTGAATCAGCTACTACTTCATACATAAGAAATTCGCATAATCGGCCGAGACAGTTTAGTGTTGCTTAGGGAGAAAAATTTCCCCTCGTTTATCCACTTCACCTAAGTCACATTTTCCAAGTTAAAAAGGAAACAAAGCTTTTTTATACTTACTTTAAAATTTTCCATATTAATATAATAAAAGGGAGGATATTGGGAAGGCTTTTGCCCAGCAGTGGGACATACAAGACTACTAAGCATTTATATATGTTACGGGTAATGCTAGAAGAAGAAGTAAACCTAGGTTTACCCGGTAAACTTAGTATTACCCAAGCTCTTTGGGTAAACTCCGAATAATCACTCAAATAAATTTAAATTTGGAGGTTTGATGCAACCAATTTAGATGTAGTGCTCGACGGCCACTGCCGCGGCTCTGCTCGCTGCGCTCGCTCGGCTCGCGCGCGTTTGTTCACATTTCTAACATAACCTAATATTTGGTCGGTGTGTCTTAGCAATAAAAAGGATACACCTTAGTATAACAAACTGTTACCGGCCGCACCTAGGTATAGCCGGCTAGAATTAGGTGTAACCTTACTTCACAACATTATTTGTTTGGAAAAACATGTAACATGTTTTAAAAATTATTGGAATCGATTCAGTTACTTATTCTGAACAAACTATATTCAGGTTTCGCGTATACTAAAAATAATGTTGTATATGTTTTTCAGTATTCCTAACCATTTCATAGTTTCTAAACTGTTGTTGAAAATCTAAAATAATTAAATAAACCAACAAACCGTTTTAACAGAATAAACGATTCCTCGTAGTTGTCACTAGCTAAATAAAACCAAACAGTACTAACAGACGACCTTTATATTTTATACCTTTAGACTTTTATAACAAAACTGGATCTAATTCTCAGTGTCGTAAAATGAAAACTTGTAATAAAAACCGGCAAAGAGTGCGTCACACCATGAACAGTGAGGGGTTCCGTAGTCAAGATGATTTACGCATGCACAGAATTGATTTTATCATCTGTAAATATAAGTTTTTATGTCCTGAAAAAACCATTGAAAACAAAGTTAGTTATATTATTCACTATCTCAGAAACTATAGACTTAAATGTGAAAGTAAAAGAGAAACATTAATTGGGGTGCAACAGTGCCCCACACGACGACGTGGGTTCATTTTTTTTTTCATCCCACGGTCACATACACGGGGATTGACTCCCCTCATTGCGTTTTTGGGTTCCGTACCTAAACCCTTGTTACGGAGCCCCGACGGAACCCATATTACTTAAGGTTCCGTTGCCAGTCCGTCCGTTCATCTGTCACAGGACTTAATCTTTTGAACCGTCATAGGGAGACAACACTTGAAATTTGCACACTGTGTGCATTACTATATACCGGCCAAAGTAATGTTTATATATATTATGTTAAGATTAACATAATGAAAATGAAGTAATGTTAAAAATTAAACCCGTCTTCATACAAGAAACGTGTTTTTTAGCCATATTTTTCTTGATCTTTATAACGGTAGCACGGAAACCTTTGTCTAACTTTCATTTGGCCGGTGTTTTTCGTAATTTCACTACTTCATTTTTTATCAATACATAGAATTTACCTTTTTAAATTTTCAACGAATTTATAACGGTTCCGTTTTCGCCATGTGGCTACGGAACCTTAAAAATACCGACATGACAACCTTCTAGTCATAAAGATATTATATTAGATTTACCGTCAAATAAAATCGAATATTCTGAAGGTCAAGTAAAGTTCTGGTATTTTTTCGTGTTTAATTGAAGTTTTATTTTTCTTTGAAATTCATTAGATTACTGTATTAGGTTATTCTTTTAACCAAATTCATTTTAGTAAATGTCTTTGTTGATGAGTTATATTTAGAGTTGTTATATTTCGACAGCATGGTTGGCGTAGTGGCTTAGCGATTGACTGCTGCGCTTCGTGTCGATTCGCGTTCGATTCCCGCACGGAACAAATATTTGTATGGTCTGGCTGTTTGGGTATGTGAGTTTAAATGTTTATAAACGCACCCACGATACAGGAGAAATTCCTAGTGTGGGGCGAAGTTTAAAAAAAAAAATTAAAAAAGAGGTATTGCGTGATCAAGTAACTGGGTTATGGAGGTTACAAAGGCAGTCGCTCCTTGTAAAAATATTGGTATTCAACTACATTTCATATACAAAACTGAAGAGGTGGCTAGAACGTAGGCCGGACAGAAATAGATAGCGGGATAGTTTGTCAGCGCTAATCCCGCCAACATTGATGGGTGCATAAAATTTACAAAATGTTTGGTCCTGATTTTATTTTTTTAATGATTGTCTTTTTTTTAGATTCTGAACAATCAATAAAGTGGCCATGGAAAGCCTAGACTGGAAGACAAACCAAAAGCATGGTTTAGAAAAAGGGCGTCTTCATTCTGCTTTAACAGCTACAATCACCAGTTTCTTTGACAACCTTGGTGATTCTTGCAATTTTCTACCTCATTCAAGCATTGGGTTAAGTAGATATTACCAGAGTCTACCGCTGATGATGAATTTACAAGCAAAGTTACATTTTCATCATTTTCATTTATGTGAAGCAAACCATCTTTAACTAGCAAAGGCATCAAAATCAGAATCAAAAGCCATTTATTGAAATTAAGCTGATATTTTGAACTTTTTGATTTGGCTTTAAGAATAGAGGAAGACCAAAGAAACGATGGATGGACTGTGTGAAGGATGATTTGGCTAGAAAGGAGGTGACTGTTGAGATGACGAGTAATAGAGAAGTATGGAAGAAGAAGACATGCTGCGCCGACCTCAAATAAATTGTGATAAGCGCAGGAGAATAATTATTGTATTTGAATCAATTCTATTTATATTGTAATTTATTTTATTTTTAACTAAATTGTGATGTTTTTTTATGTTTGTAGTGTGATTATAGTCTGACTGTATTGTGTTAATTGGAAATGGGTGTAAATTACCTAAATAAATGAATTTATTTATTTTATATTTAGTACTTTTTTAACGTCAAAATTTAGAAGAAACCGTCCACCATAACATCTGCTCTTCGCCACTTCCTATCGTTTTATTTCCATCAAAATAGTTATGTTTATAAACCTACGAGTACCAAGATATTGCATTGTATTCTTCAGTTCAAAATCAATCTCACCCATAACAGCCATCAAATCTTTACAACTTTATTTTTCCTACCTAGCCTTCACTTTCACACATCTCAAATCCACCCCACCACCACCCCTACAGGAAAAATATTACCTATATGCACCCCTTCACACCTTCAAAGAGGTCCCTTCGGATATTATAATAGGCGAATATTCATGCAGCGTTGGGAAATTCGCACGATTCACTGAGAAAACGCGAACTTTGTATACAGGGTGTAAACAGACCCTTCACAAAGCCGTCAACCAAGCATTCTGTACATCAAACTAAGTAACTTTACGCAAATAATTTTTGCCGGGAATCGGCGTTTTTTTTGGGATGAAAAATCACGTTTTAAGGTAGGACTCGATGGAACGCACTCAAAGCATTCTGCTGATGAATAGTACGGGGGTCGTGGAGGTGTGTAAAGTAAAAATCTTACATTAAAAAGATGTATTTTTAAAAAAAAACTTGTGAAAAAGTTGGAACTTTGACCCCCAATATCTCCGTAACTATAAGGTTCCCAGGTCTAGAACAAAAAAATGATCGCAAAGACGGGGAGAACAAATGCGTTTTGTCTATGTTAAGGATCTATTTACACGCTTTATATTGACATTGCTTGGCTGAAATGTTGTGAAAAATAACGATAGAGGGCTGTAACGTAATTTTATTTTATAAACTAGCTGTTGTGACCTTCGTCCGCGTGAAATCATTATAAAAATATTACTTACCTACTTGAATCGCATTTAGTTAATAATATCTAGTTGTTTTTTTTTTTGCACGGAGCATTAATCCTTTTTTTCAAAGTAAGGGGTTAGGGACCGAGCCTATTGCCATCGACCGAGCACAAATCTAGACTCCGTAGCTGCTACCGAGAAATTCGTGATGGAAAAAGAGAACCCAGGACCTCAAGATCAGCAGCCGCGATTGCGGCCACTAGACCAATGAGAAAGTCTCAAGGCGGTATCAAGATATTACAAACATAATTATTGGTATCGCCGTAAATTACTCATTGTTGCCGATTTAACCATAATTACCAAGAATTACTCATTTAATTGCCCGTTCAAGCACATCTTAAAAACAGTCTAGACTCTGAGCGAGCTTTTTACTTGACTTCACAATTACGATTGGGTACCTTCTATTAATAGCTTATACCAAGTTAATTGTTAAGTGAAACATCCTTGAAATTGAGCTTGTTTACATAGTTGTTGTTTAACAATCGGCTATTAATAGCAGCTATCTAATGTATTTACAACGTAGTTTAACTCAACCTAAATAAACTTGTTAGTAACCTAACCCAGTTTAGCCTTAAACACTACTCCGATGTACTAACAAATAACAGTCGCTATTGCCTTGATTTTTCGAAGTTATAATTTTGAAGATAGGTACTTGCTTTCTTTATCCCCGTTTCACTGATACTAGGCTACATCTAAAGCTGCGTTGACACGATCAAAGTATGCTCGGACCGAGCGGACTCGGATACC
The DNA here is from genome assembly GCA_905163415.1 of Noctua fimbriata. Classification (NCBI taxonomy): domain Eukaryota; kingdom Metazoa; phylum Arthropoda; class Insecta; order Lepidoptera; family Noctuidae; genus Noctua; species Noctua fimbriata. The sequence continues at coordinate 7,426,421 of LR990946.1, forward strand.
TACTCTGTCGCAACTCGTATTCTGGCTCGTATAATCCGCACGGGCAGGTACCGGTTGCCACAATACGAGTTGTGTCCGAGTAGGTATCCAAGTCGACTCGGGCCAAGTACTCTGATCGTGTCAACATGGCTTAAGGGCATTACATGGCTCAAATCCCAAAAACATCGTTTGTTCAAAGAAATTTGTTGATGAATCCCTTCGTGCGTTTTTCGTGTAAAAAAAGTATGTTATACTTAAGTTCATCATAAATAAATTGTATTGTTTAAAATTTTAATAAACCTTCTCAATTTTGTTTGGTTAATCGTAGAAAATAGGTCCTTTTTCAACCTTAATTGTAAATTATCTCTGTAACGGCTGAATAGATCGGCATGAATTTTGTAACAACAAATACGTAATGATATACTTAACAATCTGTATTGTTTTTTTTCTGTTATTTCTTTTAATATTTTTAAATAATAAATAAAAACCGAAATTTTGCGAAATGTGCGGGCAAGTCAACAAAAACCAGTACAGGGATCAAATCATCAAAGTCATCGAGCAATGTAATGCCCTTAAGTGAAATGTGAAAACATGAAGCGCAAAAAATCATTTCAGCAAGATTAGTTTAATAGTTTTCGCTTTCTTCTACTCATAAAGTACGCTTTACGGGCCTTTACAAAGCGACATTCCATGTATGATGATGATTCTTTCCAATGCTGGAAAAGTTGAAAATCGATCGACAGTTAGTATACCAATATGAATATCGGATGATATCACAGCTGTGGGCCCGTGTATCGTAAGACTGGAGCCCTCAGACAGCTAGACAGGGTTGTGCGGCAGACCAAGGAGAAAATGGCGGGGCTTCTTGGATTGCTTCCTCACAATTTGAGCCCTGAGACAGCTAGACAAGGTCGCGTCAGACCAAGGAGAAGATGGCGGGACTCCTTCGATTGTGTCCTTATAAATTGGCGTGAAGAGCAATCAAAGTTTCATTCAAAAAAAAATTCTTCCTCACAAAGCCACAAAGACACCTCTCTCGATGCACAACACCGAGAGAGGTGAAAGCAATGGCTTTGCCAAGAAATGGAACAGTTCAAGCAACAAAAAAAAAAGCTACCAATAAAATCGCTCTTATGCGACTTCCACTTGTGTAGCCTTCGGGTTTTCCTGCAATGTTTTCCTCTATGGAATTTTAAACAATTGACATAAAACAACAAAATGGTTGCCGCCCAAAACAATGAAAAACACATTAAAATTATCAAATGATTGCTTCCACTACTATTAACGACGTGGTATTAATTGCTCTATGTTATATCGGGATGATAAAGCGGGGTACATACCGAACTCATGAATATTTTGTATTAGATGTTCAATATTGATAATTTATTGGATATTGTGTTTGGGCATTTTAGTTCTGCGCGTTGAAATGTATTATTTTGAGATAGATTTTAGATATTTGAATGATTTTAGGGATTGTTGTCTTGTAGCCCCGACTTGTGGGTAGTAGTACTTTATTTCGTCTAATTAATTTCATCATAGCTACTCTAAAAACGGTGAGGAACCTTGATCTAGGCATTTTACATCAACCAACCAGGACTGATTCGTTGAGCATGAGGCATCGTTAATTTAGGAGGGAGTGGTTCCACTCACTCCTAAATTAACGTTGTTTTAAATCAGAATATATTTAAAAGACCTTGGTTACATCATTCATGTTGAGATGTATAAAGGAGGTAAAAATAAAAAAAGAGACCCTTAACAAAACCAAAAGACACTTGTTCTCCCCGACTTTGCGATATTTTTTTTGTTCTAGACCATACCTAGGAACCTTCTAGTTACGGAGATATTGGGGGTCAAAGTTGCCAACTTTTTCCCAATTTTATTTTAAATACATGTTTTTTTTTTTTTTTTTTTTTTTTTTTTTTTCTGTATGGGCTTACTCTTGACCTCAATCTAGTCCTGAGGACAGAGATGAGGTCGACGATGGAACGAGCTAACCCAAAAGAAGCCTATTAACTCGCGATTTAAATAGATTGGGGTCATATGAACTTGGAAACACCGACGCAGGCAGGGAATTCCACTCCTTGGCTGTGCGCATAATAAATGATGTAGCAAAGCGCTTCGTGCGAATGTGTGGAACATCGACAAGGTATGGGTGATAACCTGCAGTACGTCTGGACTCCCGATGGAAGAAAGGAGATGGTGGAATGAGTTCGTGGAGCTCTTGAGCACACTCACCAAAGTACAATCTGTAAAAGACCGACAAACATGCAACTTTGCGCCGATGAGCCAGGCTATGAAGCCTGGTACCAACCAGCTTATCGTCACCAATGAGCCTCTTGGCTCTGCGCTCAACAGAATCGAGTGTGGCTAATTGGTATTTGGCTGAGCCATCCCAAAGGTGACAGCAATACTCCATGCCAGACCGAACTTGAGCTTTATATAAGATTAAAAGCTGCCCAGGCTTGAAGTAACGCTTAACCTTGTTTAGGATACCCAGCTTTTTTGCCGCAGTTTGGGCTTTCGACTCAATGTAGGCACCGAAGTTCAGATTCGCACTCAACTTCGCACCAAGAAGCTCGAGGCTGTCGGTGACTGGTACAGATGCACCCCGGAAAGTAGGAGCCAGATTGAACGGACTCTTTTTGGCGGTGAACAGGCACACTTGTGTTTTGGTGGCGTTAAAAACAACCAGATTCTCATCACCCCACTTGGAGACGAGACTTAAGGTTGAATTCGTTCGCTCTACCATGGCCTCTCTCAATAAACGTACTTCATCACCGCTGGCTTTCGCGCTGGATGCATAACTCTCCATGACAGTACTGTCGTCTGCGTACCCAACAATACCAGGAGCCAGAAGGTCATTGATATGCAGCAGGAAAAGTGTCGCGGAGAGAACAGACCCCTGAGGAACTCCGGCATCTATAGCGATGAGGTCAGAGGAGCAGCCATCAATGACCACTCGGATCGACCGTTCACTCAGGAAGTCAGATATCCAGCGGCAAAAGTCAACGGGGATGCCGTATGCAGGAAGTTTGCTCAACAGACTTGCGTGCCAAACCCTGTCGAAAGCCTTCGAGATGTCCAGCGAAACGGCAAGGGCCTCGCCGTGTTTCTCGATGGCCTCACCCCAGCAGTGCGTAGCAAACACCAGAAGATCCCCAGTTGATCGTCCCCGGCGAAAGCCATACTGACGGTCACTGAGTAGGTCGTTTGCTTCTAGGTATGCCAGCAGCTTCGCATTCAGAACCCTTTCCATAACTTTACAAAGTATGGAGGTGATGGCGATTGGTCGATAGTTACTGGGGTCGGCACGACTACCCTTCTTGGGTACTGGTTGTACATTGGCAACCTTCCATGACTTCGGAACCGTTCTGGTTTTAAGAGAGAGGCGGTACAAGCGTGTCAACACAGGAGACAACTCAGGCGCACAGTTCCTCAAGACTCTTGCTGGTATGCCGTCAGGACCGCTAGCCTTGTTCACGTCTAGGCTATAGAGTACTCTACGAACCTCCTTCATGTGTATTGTGATCTCCGGCATCGAAGAATCACAGTGAGGAATCGTTGGTGGCTGTTTTGAGTCAGTAACTAGACGTGAATTGCCAGCAAATAGAGATGCAAACAGGTTTGCCTTCTCGGTAGCGGAGTGAGCTAGCGACCCATCCGGTTTTTGCAAGGGAGGTAATGTGGGCCGGCAGAAGTTGGTTTCGACCGATTTGGATAGGGACCAAAACTGTTTACCACCAGATGGGTAGGACGCAAGTTTAGCCCCTATACGGCTGACGTGGTCGAAACGCGCCTTTCGGATCACCCGCTTACAAGACTTTGCGGCAGAATTAAAAGCTCTTTTCTTCGCGCGAACCCGTCGAGCTCGTACTTTGCGGTCACGGGCTTGCACCCAGGCTTGGTATGCAAACTGCATTCGAGCCTCAGCACGAGCGCAATCCACGTTGAACCAAGGACGGGCTTTGTGACCGAGCGGTATGTCGGAGAATGGAATATAGTATTCCATTCCCTGCCGTATCACGTCCGCAACCGCTTCAGCTGAACAAGTGGGGTCGCCCGAAGAAAAGCACACTGGACGCCAAGGGAAGGACGCAAAAAAATGCCGCATCTCATCCCAGTCTGCTGCTTCGTATCGCCAAACTCGCCTCTCGCCCCTAGGGCTATCATCTGGAGGAGAGCTGATAGACACGGACTTCACCAGACAGTGGTCGGAAGTTCCCAGTGGGGCTGATACCGATACTGAGTACCTGTCTGGGTCAGTAGTTAGCAGTAAGTCTAAGCAGTTGGGTGTATGTCCGTCAACATCAGGCACCCGCGTAGCTTCAGTCACCAGCTGGGTGAGATCTAGCGACAATGCAAATCTGCGCGCCTCTCTCCCAGCATGGTCAGTTTTCTGAAACGGGAACAACCACTCATCGTGATGGGCATTAAAGTCCCCCAGAAAAAGAAGCTCCGCCGTCGGGTACCGTTGCTGGGCACAATCTGCCATCTCCATCAGGTGCTCAAAGAGCCTGGTCGTCTCCTGGTCACCGCTGTGCGACCGGTAGACACCGACGTAGAGTGATTTCTCCACCCCGGTATCCACCAGTATCCAGATAGTAGATAACCCGGAATCCTCAAAGCAACGGAGACGCCGAAAGCATATGTCATCGCGGACGTACACACAGACCCCAGCTCGTTTTACGAACTTATGTTCAAACGAGTAACCTGGGTAGTTGAGGTACGCCACGTCTGACGGAGTCGCAATCTGCGTCTCCGTTAAAAAGAATAGTTAGTTTTTAATGTAAGATTTTTACTCTACACTCCACCACGACCGTACTTTTCAATCCATCCATCAGCACAATGCTTTGAGTGCTTTCAATGGAGACCTACCGTAAAACGTGATTTTTCACCCTGTAAAAAAAGACGATTCTCAGCAATGATTTTTGCGAAGTTACTTAGTTTGATGTACAGAATGCTTGGTTGATAGCTATGTGAAGGGTCTGTTTATACCCTGTATTATGTCAAGACTGAAAAAAAGAAGACCTACGTGGTGTAAGAACTTCAACTACGCTACCTTGTAGGACACCCCACATAAACACAATATTTCACTCACAAAACTGGTGAACCTCCTCTTTAGACAGGGACAAAAACTTCAAGTCCCATCTCACATCCACACCGAATAGTTTCACCTATTGTCAAACAAACAGTCTTTTATATACATATATGAAAATCATTATAATAATAATGCCTGGTCGTAGGGCTCTCCAATGGGCCTTACAAGTGGGGACAGCGATAACGAGGCCCTAACTGACACTATGAGAAAGACAAGGACAGCGATAGGTTTATTGACATCGATTTTTTTTTTGTGGCCTCCAAAATGTTTATTATGCGTTGTCGTGTACTGATGAGATTTTTAAGTGATATGGTATGGTGATAAGCTTTTGAAGTAGTTTAGAAATTAGGTCAGACAACAGCAAGCAAGATCGTGGTTCGGGTATATCCTAATAATATTATAAATGCGAAAGTTTATGAGGATGTATGAATGTTTGGATGTTTGTTACTCTTTCACGCAAAAACTACTGACCGGATTTGGATGAAATTTGGCACACTGATAGTTTATTACCTGATTAACTAATAGGATGTTTTTTATCCCGGTAATACGATCCCGTGGGACAATTATGACACTCCACGCGGGCGAACCCGCTGGTTTACGTTTTGACAGGAAAAAGTGACGCTCATCATCTTAATCTGTCTCTCCTTGTTCCAACAGTTTAAGGGTCGGCTTCCAGTCTAGCCGGTAGCAGCTGAATGTAAGTATTTACTCATGTTGGAGGCGGCTTCCAGTCTAACCGCATGCAGCTGAATACCAGTATTTAACATGGTGTGACCGCCTATGTGACCTCTACACCCCAGTAGCTGGGTAAAAGATATCCCTAGTCTTTTCAAGGGGTCTTTAGACTACTCGTAACGAGTCCCAAGGTGCACCGATGACCTGGTGAAGGTTGCAGGGATCCGCTGGATGCGAGTCGCACGGGACCGGTCAATGTGGCGACGCTCTGGGGAGGCCTATGTTCAGGAGTGGACGTCTTTCAGCTGAAATGATTATGATGATGAACGAGTGCCAAAAACAGCAAATGGATGCCGGCATTCTTTTATTATTTTCATTACATACGTATGTGGAAGTATCCGATGCTTAAAATATCCCGCAATTAAAACCTTAAATAAAATATTTCATAATATTATTATATCGAACGCTTGTGACCCACATATTTTGTAATCAGTTGAAGTTTTTTATATCTATAAAAATATGTCCATAATTACTGGATGAAAATTAAAAGCTTCAGGCTCTCATTGAACTATTAAAAGTGAAGGTTTTCATCGAAGGCAGTGGCATGATAATCTCGTTTTTTTTTATACTTATCGATATTTTTAATAAGACGAGAAGGATCCACCGTAACATGCATATTATTTATTATAGCCGAGCTCTGAATATTTATAACCTAAAGAAAATGACATCTATTTCTCATTATCTGCCTAGCCTTTTCCCAACTATGTTAGGCTCGGCTTCCAGTCTAACCGGATGCAGCTAAATACCAGTATTTTACATGGAGCGACTGCCTATCTGACCTCCACAACCCAGTTAGTACTAGGTAATACAATATCCCTTGTTAAGACTGTTCGTCAGACTTTTTGAGCCACGGACTACCTATTAACATCTCCATCTAGTACTCACAATTTTGGACCCATTAATAATACCTACTGATAATTATCCGTCACCATATCCGGAGGAGCTCGTGGCTAAATAATAACAGCCGCTCAGGTCGATCTTTAGGTTAAGCCGTTCTTACCTAGGTTGGTCCGTGGCTGAGTGTACATACCGAGTTTCCTACACGCCTCGGAAAGCACGTTAAGCCGTTGGTCCTTTGACAGTCCGTTGTCCTTTGATAGTCGGTACAGGTAGTCAGTGGCCCGAAGTGGTACTAAGTGGTACAAACTGGGTTGTGGCGGTCAGATAGGCAGTCACTCTATGTAAAAAACTGGTACTCAGCTGCCTCCGGATAGATTGGAAGCCGACCCCAACATAATTGGGAAAAGGCTAGGCAGATGATAATGATATCGCTTTGAGTTTATTTTTGTCATATTCACTTACGTCGGTGAAGTTTCACTAGATAATTATGTTTGACCTTGTTTTCTTTTTTCCAATCTCAAATTTTCAAGGTTAGAATTTCTTTAAGAAAAAATGCTCAACAAAATACTAAATTGTACAAGAGCTCAAGTATTTCTCCATTCATCAAATATTCGTTGGTACTAGTGCTCGTAATATTATGATATGTAGATGAAGGCTTTCTCGGTAATACGGGCCCTTGATTTATAACTTATTACTTTAGCGTTATATAGAGCTGTTGATACCGAATTTATTTTGTTGTTTAGTTATTTACTAGCGAGATTTTTGGCTTTGTTAGTTTGTTCTTTTTCTTAATGGATTAAATGAGACAGTTGGTTTGTTTGTTGACTATGTTTTAAGGTTGCACTAGTGATTATAGCTTTTAAAATCACGCTTGTAACCCCAGAAGGGATAGGCAGAGCTGTACCTTATTGCGCCAGTTATGTTTAAGTCCCATGTAATAGAGGGCGAGCCTTATATTATTCTATAAAGATATACCTAGCTTAGATAGCTAAACAAAACACAGGATGCTCTTCTTCGGGGATCGGTAAAGTATGGGACAAAATATCATGAATGTTCATGATAAAAAAGTTATCAACTTAAACGAATAAACTTTAATTCGCTTTGAAAGTAACAATAAACACCACAAAAATGAACTAACAGTTAAAGTTTTATCTACAAATTGTAAAAACACCTTCAAAACACAAAAGCCATAGAACACGACATACCCACCACACGCCATCAAAAGGGCATCACTTGAAAAATGTCGACACTAAACTCTGAATAGCAAATAAAGTACTGGATTCACGAAATGTCAAAGAAGCTCTAGCCGTCTCCAAGAGATGGGCCACAAATAAAAAAACCAACATACCACGACCTTCCATCCCCCCTTGCAATGTTAAAACAAAACACTAACGGAGAGACCATACACAGGAACGTAGAGGTCAGTTCAAAATGGCTGCCACCACCCAACCAGGGCTAGCAACGCAATTGCCTGCCAGTTCTGTACACGGTTGATTTATTTCCTCATTATAATGGTTATAGGATGTTGTAACCAACTGGTTGTTTTAGAATTTACGTTTTCTTGGCTTTTTGGGGCTTAGTTTTAGTGGTGCTGCATTTCCAATTTACAAAACGTATATCATCGGCATATGGTCAACCTGGCAATAACAAGCTTTGAGTTAAATTGATCATGCTATCGTCTGAAAACGATTATTATAATTATAGCTGGCCCTTATTGTCTCACAGGCCCCCAAAGGCCTCCCTCTATTCCTTCCATAGGTCGCGATTCTGTGCTACTTCTTTCCAATTCACAAGGAAGACATCCAGTTCGTCCCGCCATCTCCTTCGTGGTCTGTCGCGACCCCGTGTCACTGTTTCAGGGCACCAATCCTGAGCTTTACGGGCCCACAGTTCGTTCGGCATGCGACAGACATATCCTGCACAGTCCCATTTAAGTTGGGCAGCCTTTTGAGCCACGTCAACGATTTGCGTTTTGGAGATGAAAACGATGGTCCAATAATTTTGCCGAGAAAATGTTTAAACTATGATGAATCTACCTCTGATTACTTGATTTATTTGGTAAACATTTTAGATCGTCATTTTCTCCTGTCCTTAAAATGTATACAAGGTACGTAAGCGGACCCTTCACGAAGCTGTCAACCAAGCATTATGTACATCAAACTAAGTAACTTTACGCAAAAATTACTGCTGGGAGACGACTTTTCTTAGGGTGAAAAATTACGTTTTACGGTAAAGCTCAATGTAACGCACACAAAACATTGAGTTAATGGTTGTATTGAGTAAAACAAGGGTCATGGAATTATTGTAAGTAAAGCTACAACATTAAAAACTTGCAATTTAAAAAAAACCTGTCAAAAAGTTGAAACTTTGGATCATGGAGGTTTTGAAAGTGAAGAAAAAAAAACTAGTGAAAAAGTTGGAACTATTTATTCAGCTCAGTAGTCACACCCATCCTAACCATCTTTCACACAGTCACTCCATATTTTCTTTGGTCATCCCCTACTCAAACTCAAAGCATTTATTTCAAATTGATCCGTGACAGGCACTTTTGCATAGTCGGCAGTACACTAGCACTACCAGTCTTACCAAGGGATTATCCGGTTGTGGAGGTCAGATAGGGAGTCGCTCTATGTAAAATACCGGTATTCAGCTGTATCCGTTTAGACTGGAAGCCGACCCCAATGTAGTTGGGAAAAGGCTAGGCAGATGAAGGTGAGTACACTAGTACTCTCAGAACCATCCACATTCAGACAGACATTCTCCAAATATTGGTAAACATTATCATGAAGAATACGTACACCAGATTATTTTCTTCCTAAGCCGGAGCTTTTTGGTTAATTGAAGTAATTTTGTGTACGTGAGTTGCATCGCGATCCAGTTCAGTATTCCTGTAATGGCGGCGACGTAAATTAGAACAATTTTAGGGGCAACCGTTTTGTTAGCTTAGAAACATATTCTAGTATGGTTTATAGTATTAATCTTGCTTTGAAACTTGGTTTGAGGAGAGGTTAGGATGATATTTATATATTTCAGTTTTGAATTGTTTTTTTTTTGTTATGGATCCATGAAATTAATAAGGGGCTCCTACTTCTCTGTAGATACCATCCTGAACCATTGCATACGAGGCAAATCAATACTTTTTGTATTAGCCAAAAGATGATCCAACCATACTGTACGATTTTGTAACTGACCGATTTGCTTATAAATAGTGGCAGTCGCGAAATACAAACATGTACTGACATTCATTTTTTTATTTATTAACTAGCTGTTTCTCGTGACCTTTATCTGCGTAAAATTATTATAAAATATGACTTATAAATCTATTAATAATATATTAATAGATTATATCTTATATATTTATAGATTTATTCTGTATGGTGTCCGGACGTAAAGAATAGCACCATCCCATATCTTCCCGTGGGTGTCGTAAGAGGCGACTAAGGGACTTACCAGAGAATGGGCAGCAGCGTTCTCTGTGTTTTATAACAACCATACTGCGATCGCCAACCCGCCTGCCAAGCGTGGCGATTATGGCAAAACCCCCCTAAATGACGAGCACAAGTGACCTGGTGAAGGCTGCAGGGATCCGCTGGATGCGAGTCGCACGGGACCGGTCAATGTGGCGACACTTGGGGGAGGCCTATGTCCAGCAGTGGACGTCTTTCGGCTGAAATGATGATGATGATGATGATGAATAATATATGGTTTTGTTAACAATTACAAGGATTTTATTTTTTGCAAGGAACCCTAATCCTTTTCCTAAATACTTGAAATAGTTCCCTTATTAATTCTTTAGAACATCAGCTATCTGCCAGTAAAAGTCCCGTCAAAATCGGTCAAGTTGTTTCGAAGATTAGCTGGAACAAATAGACAGACGGAGAGAAAAATTCTTAAAAGTGCCATATGCATTTAGTAAAAAGCTGTCAATTTGAAATTGCAAACAGACACATCAAATTTTATTATTTGTATAGATAAATCGTCACCAGTATTTTCTAGAACATTGCTACTCGACTTTGAAACTTATTATGGGAAAAACAAAAGCGATTTTAAGAAAACTAGAATATTAGCTTTGATAAAATATTCGAAGGTACTTAACAAACAGTACACAGAAATAAAAACTAATATAAAATATACCACCAATATAAAATACACCATCAAATTACCATTACTTTCTATCAAGTACTCTGTATTGTTAGTTTCTAATAGCTCTTAGAACTCTTTTAGTGCTAGCCTTGAAATAAATTAGACAAACAAAGGAAAACAAATCGGCTAAGTTAGTGAAGATTTTTTAAAAACCCCGACTGTTGCTATGTAGACTATTAAGTTAGTTTGAAAGTAATTATTTGGTTTTTCCACTCAAGTCTTTAATTAGTCAATTGATGCCGTTAACCTGGTGAAGGTTGCAAGAATCTGCAAGATCACGCGAGAAGCATAGGATGGAAGTCCAGTCAATGTGGCGATGCTTCATGGACGTGATCTATGTCCAGCAGGACTTTTAGCTGAAATTTTAATGTTGTTCTAGGACTCCTAGGTTAATGGATTTTAAACTATCATGGTCACTAACATTATCATTAACACTAGAAACGGGATATTTACCATGGCTACTGATTGATTTGAGTTTCCGATATTTCGACGCTGTTGCAAGCACCATGGTCACGGATATCATTTGATTTGTAAAATGTTTGTACATAAATATGGAAGAAGAAGGTCTTCTGTTACAGGTATTTCCATAATTAAAAGAAGGCCTCTACAATGTATCTGTTAAAACCTGTTGATTACGAAATAAACTTATTATATTATTATATCGGGAACTCAAATCAATCAGTAAACATGGTAAATATCCCGTTTCTAGTGTTAATGATAATCTTGGGTTATTTCCAAATAGGTAACAAAAAAAACCGTCTACGGCAAAGCGAAAATAAAGTTCTATTTCCAAGGAAAAGTAGTAAGGCATGGTTTGTTTCTCCATTCGCTGGTCTGCTGGCAGAAATTTCTTAAGAAATTAGCTGTAGCAATGTACTCAAATATAATAGGTTACTAGCTGTGCCCCACGACCTTAGCCCGCGTGAAATTAGCGGTGTGAAACATACTTTACGACCTATTCTCATACCTACCGAATATACATTAAAAAATCATAAAAATAGGTCGAGCCGTTTTGGAGGAGTGCTACCACATACACCGTAACACGTGATTTTTATGTTTAAGATTTTCCTGTGCTGTCTATTGTGTGTAAAACATAAATAGTCAAATAAATAAGGTGACTTAACCGAATTTTTTAATTCAAACATTCAATTTGCAATCATTTCGTCATCTGTTTCAGGTTGACCCAATGCCCTCAGCACAACTTCAAAAATATTTTTGTTTTAACTTACTCAACACATAGACAACACCGAAGATTGAAATAGGAAACCCCATTAACTGAATCCAATCCCCGAAAGCACCTAAATCAAACTCTTGCCGCATCTTCGTATTTGGCGAAAGTCAGGGACAAACAAATGAATTGGGGCACTGGTCGAGGTAACCGAGGGAACTGCCGGAGGGCACGCGACGTCGATACGTGACATTGAAGGAGGGCTGACAAATTACTCCTCCATTATCAGTCTATGTCGGCTTTTTTCGATTCGATTGCCGTATAGTTTTTGGGGTGACCGTGGGGTTTAGAGTAGTGAACCCTTACGTTAGATATTGGGGTTAAAAGTGCTGGCATCGCATCGGATTGGAACGGATTTTACAATCTTTAAAGGATATTAAATCGTGTACACAGTATTTAAAGTCTATATTACCAAGCCGCGCACAGTAGCTTGACCGCGGGCGTCTTCTGCGACACGTGATCGTAGCCGAAAGTATGCTACGACGCGAGATCAGCTCCGTTCCCCTGTCGTCATATCCGATCGAAATTAGAACACGTCAACACAATAGGAATGAAACTATGTATTTAACTAGGCGCTGAAACGGGTATGTTCGCAAGCAACGGTACGGAGAGCCGATCGTATGCGTCGACTTCCTGCCGGATGCGATCGGCTGTCGCCGCATCCATTCTTATCACTTCCGATCCAATGCAAAGCGAGCCGTCTGGAGGAAATCATGCTTAAGGCCTATCGTCCGCGACGCTAACACAGTTTCCTATAAGTAACCAGAATGTCACAGCACTAGCATTTCAGTGGCGGTCCGTACAAGAACCATCAACCGGGTACAAATCCACACTCACAAAAACACATATGAGTAAGTATAAAATGATAAAAAATATGGGCTTCCAGTAGCATACTTAGCAACTAAAATGTTGGTAAGTCTGTACCGAAAGATGGAGCTTGGGGAAGCCCTCACGAGGCGGAAAGTACAAGAAGTCGAGTTGTTGATATGGCGACGCTTCAGGAACACTTACTTCAAGCAGTGGACGGACATCTTCCGGCTGTATGGTGATTATAATGGATATTCCGAGAAGGGGCCTACGCAAGCGGCAATCGGTTATAAAGTTTTTGTGTTATACAACGATTTTTACCAGGATTAACATCAGCTCCAATCCAATACATTTTTAAGTTTTCCATATTCAGTTTCGCTGATGAAAGCCCCTTGATTCAGATCTCTTTAAATGGCCTAATACAACCTAGCAACCGCTCAATGGAAGTCAACCCAACCCTACTTTAAATAAGTCCCTACACACAGGTACCTATTTATAGAAAAGACAAAACCGTACAAAATGTCGAAGGTGAGAAACAAAATAGAAGAGAGCATTGAGCCGGGATCAGTAGGCCATTAAATCAGTTTGGAAAAGAACTTTTTTATCTAGGAAAAAGAATATATTCCACTATAAGTTTTTGTCTTTTTGAGGGTTTCGTGCGCAAAAGACGCCAACGGGAGCTTAATACTAAGGCTCCGCAGACTGTCTGTCCGTTTGTCTCTCTGTCTGTTTTCACAGGGCTGTATCTTTTAAACAGTAATAGGCAGACACTTGTAATTTTTACAGAGTGAGTACTACTATAACCGCTACAAGATCACATAATAAAAATAAAACAAAGTTAAAAATTAAAGGGGGTTCCCGTACAAGAAACGTGTTTTTTTTTCGGCGTTATTATTACACGGTGGTACGGAACCTTTCGTGTACGAGTCCGACTCGCACTTGACCGATTTTTCAACTCTGTTTTGTGTAATAGTCCCCTGTCCTGACAGGACATTAGGAGGTGGTCAAATTGATTTATCTCTGTGGACTTGCCCCTTTTAAATAAAATGTCTAAAATATAACATTAAATCAATACAGAAAATTCCTTATGCAGTAGCGTGGTCCTTATTTATACTTTCTTAAATAACATAAGACACACAATATTGTTATTGTAAATTCATTCAGAGAGCAGGAAATAAATCGATCTTGATCATATTTAGAATCAATTGATTCTTTAATTTATCTTCTAAATGAATGACCATAAGTGGCTAAGTAATAAATCTTCTCCAGCAATAAATTAATCTCGCTAGTAGTCTATAAAAACGTTGCTTCGATTTGATAAACTGCTACTAAATCAAGTCATATTTCAGTCAAAACATTCCTTTTCACGCCACAATCTTTTTAAAAACCCCAGTCCCAAGACCCAGTGCTCACGATCCTGACAAGTCAAGACCTCGATCTCAGACAACTAACTGTCGAATGATGACCCATCCTAAATTATGCAGGACAAACGAATTCTGAGAAAAACCCTTATCCCAAACCGCTAGTACTTATTCTCCTACTTTTGTTGGTAAAAATAGGTACATAGACGTTTATTTGACAGGTTATTTGATGGGTATAAATATTTAATGGAGACTCGGCTTCGTGATATTTCCGATTTGTTTCCGACTGTCGGATCCGATATATCGGTGGTTATCTTGTCAGAAACATTCGCACATCCGATTCTACAGAGAGAGATCAATAATTGAACGTTGATGGAGATGATGACCTAGTGAAGGCATCGAAGTCGACGTGTTGATGCTGGCGGAAGCCTATAGCCCAATCAACCTCATTCTGCTAAGTTGATGATGTGGATGAAGACTCCGGCTCAGACTCGGCTCAGGCTTGGTGTGCGACGATCGTCGCAGGGTAGCTAGTAGCAACTCGATGAGAGTTGCCGAGAATCTAGTTGAGTGGCGTGTGATTGAAGAGGCCTATGTCCAGCAGTGGACTGCTGTAGGCAGATGATGTTGATGAAGACTCCGGACACAGGTTTGCCGAAGCAAGGAAAACCTCTACAGGTGGAGATTCAAAGATGACTCTGCCTTGGAGTGTAAATGTGGTGTTGCCCCACAAACGATGGGACACTGATATCGTGTCTTGCCTGTCATGTCGTTTGCACATCACAGTAACTGATAGACGCTAATAAAAGTGCCACACTCGCCACCATGGCTGAGATAATAATCTAATTATCATCGACACTCTGAGAAGAAGATGATAAGGATTATGATGATACAGTCAACGGTATCAAACAATTTGACAATATACAGCATCTTTTTGGTAGCAGTGAGTTTTACAAGTTCAAGTTTGCCCTGCCATCAACGGAACACAAAAAAGCTGCTTCTGCGCTACAGGTTGAGGAGTCAATTTTTTTTTATTATTTATTTACAAACATGAACTTACACAATTTCCGAAACCATCAATTCCCGAATACAATAATTTTAAAAATCTTAGAAATAGTTGTTTGTACAGTCTGCCAAGCTAATTAGTTTACATCGCACACAGCGGTAACTGTCAGTGTACAGCAAGCCAAGTTAATTAGTTTATATAGCACACAGCGGTAACTGTCATTGTACATACATGTCAGATATCGCACAAGATAGAGAAGTTTGGATGTAGAAAGGGCCACCCAGCAGTGAGACACATGACAAGACAAGAAAAAATGTGGTCGTATGCGAACCCACATACAACCACTAGTGTTAAAATACACTAGTGTGTACTTTAACACTAGTGGTTTCAACGGGTCACTGACAGAATAAAACTTTCTTTTACCACGAAAACAGTCGTATCATAGAAGACATGGTTAGTGCGCGACCGTCAAGTTTAGTTGAATATCTGGCAATGTGCCGAATACCTGGCTAAAGTAATTTAAATACGCTACACCTGTATTATCACAGGTTAAGCACTAGTACTGCTTTTTAAAGGTTCTGTTGAGATTTTAAATAATTATTTTGCTTCGTTGACTGCCTCTTTGGTCTAGTGGTCGCAATCACGACTGCTGAGCATGAGGTTCTGGGTTCGATTCTCGGGTCGGGCAAATTGTTATTGGGTTTTTCTATCAGTAGTTTCTCAGTAGTACTCACGGAGTCTGGATTTGTGAGCGGTTGATGGCAATAGGCTCGCCCCCTATTACGTCGGACTTACACATAACTAACGAAATGAGGGTGTGCCTCTATCTAACCCTCGGGGATTACAGGCACAATGTTATGTATTTTGCCTTGTTGATTGCAAACAGCCGCTGAGAATAAGGTCTTGGGTTTGATCTCGGTTGGGGCAAAATGTTTTTGGGTTTCATCATCAGGAGTTTCTTAGTAGCAGCTACGGAGTCTGCATTTAAGCTCGGTTGATGACAAAAAACTCGCTTCCTACTACATGGAACGGCGAAATGTCGAACTGTGGGTATACTTTAAATACACGTCTTTTTTTTTCGGATGTCATATCATCAAATGACACCCCACCCCGCTCTGGGCGGAGTGGAGTGTCAGACTTCTACTGACTAAAACCCATCCATGTTCCTTCTTTGCCCTTTGTGTTCCAGGGCCGCGGTATCTTTCTTTCGAACAGTCCGCAGCCCTGGCAAGTCTGCCTTACTCTTCGCGGATTACAACTACAGGTTTATGTTATCTTTATATTACTAAAAGCTATAAATGAAAAATACACTTCCTTGAATTTTTTAAATGTACCGCTTTTTAATGATATTTTCCCTTTGTATCTACTTTTTGCAAGCCGCAAATCCGACAGAGAGAAAAACGAAATGATAAGAGATTGCAGAGGTACCACCCTCTGCAATCTCTTATCATTTCGTTACCCTATCGGCACTATTTCTTAGAAACGCGATGTACGGGTAAGCTTGGTTCTTCTAAAATGTATGTGCTACGGCACTGAGGCTGAATGTATTGGAATAATGAATGACACCCCCTAAAGCGGGTTGCGTAATGAAGATTTTAGTCTTTGATGTAACAACATGAGCACAGGTACATTTTCTTCCATTTTACTGAGTGATTATATTAATTTTTGTGTGTTATCAACTGCCTAGCGTTTTACCAACTAGGTTGGGGTCGGCTTCCAGTATAAACATATGCAGCTAAATACCAGTATTTTACATGGAACTACTTCCTATCTGATCTCCACAACCCAGCTAGTACTGGCTAATATGGTCTTGGCCTTAAGAATGGTTGTCAAACTTTCAGGCCGCTGACTACCTGTAACGACTGTCAAAGATCTACAAATGACAGCCGGGACTAACGTCTTAACGTGCTTTCCGAGGCACGGAGGAAACTCGGTATGTCATGGGGCAAGCGCGGCTTAACTTGAAGATCGATCCGAGCGGATTTTATTATTTAGCCACGAGGTTAATTTTCGGATATAACAGTTTTTTTGGTTGTTAGTGAACTTTTATAGGATTGTGAACGGAGCAGGCTTTTACAGCAGTAGTGATGAAATAAATTACACAAAGTAACACCTGCCTGGGTTCGTTCCACTACACGTCTACACCACTACCTCCAAGGCGGTGAAGGAGACCACTTGTGAGGGTACCAACATGTCCTAAAACCAAGAAATCTTAAACACGTGACATCTACCAACCCGTGCTGATGGAGACGGAGGAAACGGTAAATCCTAATCTCCTTTTTCTTTATTGTGTGGTTAGTGCCTAACCTAGAGTCGAGAGTTTTTATGCCGCCCTGAGCCTCTGACTTGGGTTTACATGCTTTACATATCTCTTGAATCCGAAAAACCAGAGGTGTTATTTGAACTTGAGACCTGTGACTTAGCAGTCCGATGGCCACACCACTAGGCTATCACTGCTTATATGCAGATTATGTTGAGGCTTTAACATAACTTCGGCCAATTAATATATACCCAATTCCTTCAACATCGCCCTTTAAGAGACGTTTTGCTTACTAATTAAGGCCATTCAGAAGTTATCCAAAACTTCCACACCCTGTATATTAACGACGGCTTATAAATCTGCATATCGAGCAACAAAGTTCAGAGTATCATAAGTAGAAATTTGCTTAAACTTAATTTTGCTACCCTTGGTTGATTTTCCATAAAGTTCGAAGTTTAAAGTCCATATTATCAGTTAAGTTGCTATCGGGTGTAACTTCTCAAGTAACGTGTTATACTTGGTACTTGTACTTTATTGACTTTTCATTTACTTGCCGTTCACTTAAGTTATGTTAATCAAAGTCTGCGTAGTTATTACAGGCAAAAAAAGAATATGTAAAATTTTATTTGTTTTAACATGGTAAATTGCATGCAACATGTTCAGCCGCATATCGTGGCGTACAAATTGGTAGGAAGAGATGGTGAATAAACCGTGATAACATTCATCAAAAATAACATTATATAAATTATGTAGGTACTTATTAAATCATTATTATTCATTAAAGATAAGGTATTACAAATCAGCAAGCATATTTTCAGATAAAATTAAATGTAAAAGTAGTCATTAAATAAAGTAGTCAATAAAAATGTGAATAACTATCATTAAAATTTCAATTCCAAATTACAGTTATTCCATAAAATAAAATAGATTACAATAACACGTCAAAATTACAACATTGTCATCTCAAAAACGAAGAAAATTGAGATGTTGTGAATTTCAAACGTCATGGTTTGGTTTCTAATCTAAGCAGGTACTTCATCATCATCATCATCGAACTGTCCACAGCTGGACATAGGCCTCTCCAATTGCACATCATTCAGCTCGATTCAAGGCATCTCTCACCTGAGTGATGCCAGTCACCCTGCAAAGAAGGCACTTTACTTCGTGCAATTTATTTCATCACCACTGCTTTCAAAACTGTGAAGGCAAAATATCGTGAGGAAACCGGCATATCCTCGAACGAAAAATTCGAAGACATAATGAATGAAACCAGCATTGGGCTTGCAAGGAGGATCACAACCCTCTCCCTCCCACAAAGTGGAGGCCTCTGTCACAATAGTGGATACATTGAGTCTGATTATGCTTAGGTATCCCTGATGATGCTCAAAGACCCTGGATTTGACTTGTTAGCTGATGAATGGAAGACGATAATGATACAGTATTTTATTATCTATTTATTTAAACTTCATGTACAAGAGTGATACATAGTCGGACTTAATGCCACAAGGCATTCTCTACTAGTCAACCTTTGGGTCAAGCATTATGTGTTGTTTTGTGTGTTTTCAGTTTTTTTAGAAGACAGAGTAGAAGGATTAACTTATTTATTTTTATTAATATATTCATTGTAGTACACCTCCTTGTAAAATAATTTATCTAGGGAAATCTTCACGGTACTAGGGATGGGTGGGTCATAAAAGACACAGTGACACTTTCAAATCACGGGCACATTGCAATGACCTGGAGACGCCCTGGTCGAACTTGACCTATGAGGTATTTATTGTACAGACGTCATTACTTAGCGTTAGGTCATTAAGACAGGTATATCAATTATTCATACCTTACTAAATAACCTTACTTTGAAAGTCACGAAAAATCTAGCTAATCATTATCTACATGCTTAATTAAAATTGTGAATTCATTAATTTACTGATAAAGCGCTGGTGAGGGAAAAAAATATTCCCTTGGTAGCTCTTTCAGACTACTGAAAGGTCTACCAAGGGAAGATTAACGATTAAGCTTCTAATCAGAGTACGGTCACCCATCTACGGACTGACCTCGGCAAGCGTACCTTAACCTTTCTTCGACCCAATTGGTTTTTATTTCGCCAGGACAGGTTCATGTCAGTGTCATAAAAAAATACAAACCACCATCTTTTATTTCCACTACACAACACTGTCCACTAGAGGAGCTCGTGGCTAAATAATAACAGCCGCACAAGTCAATTTTCAAGGTTAAGCAGCGCTTGCCAAGGTTGGTCCATGGATGGGTGACCATTTATTACATACCTAGTTTCTTCCGTGCTTCGACAAGCACATTAAACACATTACTGTTGGTCCCGGCTGTCATTTGTAGATCTTTGACAGTCGTTACAGCTAGTCATTGGCCCAAGAGTCTGACAACCAGTCTAAGCAAGGGCGTTATTCCCAATACTAACTGGGTTGTGGAGGGCAGATAGGCAGTCGCTCCATGTAAAATACTGATAATCATACGGCTATACTGTAAGCCGACCCCAACATAGTTGGGAAAACGCTAGGCAGATTATGAATACTGTCCACCAGTGGCGAAAGTTCCATAGAACTTGATTCCTACCGGCTTCCCTTTGAAAAATGGCACAGTCAGTATTTTATAGACAAATAATATAATTAACTATACTAATAATTAATTAATATAATATTATAAAGCTGAAGAGTTTATTTGTTTGGTTGAACGCGCTAATCTCAGGAACTACTGGTTCGAATTGAAATATTCTTTTAGTGTTGGATAGTTAATTTATCGAGGAAGGCTACAGGTTATACATATAACATCATGCTACGACCAATAAGAGCCCTGCATAAATAAAACAAGTCAGAAGCGGCGTCTACCTTGGACAAACGATCCAGTTAGGTAGGTCTAACTTCAAGAAAGAGGTCAATCGTCGAATCCGACTCGGCTGGGCAGCGTTCGGGAAGTTGCGGAGTATCTTCTCGTCCAACTTACCGCAGTGTCTCAAGACGAAGGTCTATGACCAGTGTGTGTTGCCAGTGATTACATACGGGACCGAAACGTGGTCGCTCACAATGGGCCTTATCAGAAGGCTTAAAGTCACCCAAAGGGCAATGGAGAGGGCTATGCTTGGAGTTTCCTTGCGTGATCGAATCAGAAATAAGGACATCCGCAAGAGAACCAAGGTAACGGACGTAGCCCGAAGAATAGCCAAACTGAAGTGGCAGTGGGCAGGGCACATTGCTCGCAGAACGGATGGCCGATGGGGCCGAAAAGTTCTGGAGTGGCGACCTCGAACCGGAAGACGCTGTGTTGGAAGGCCTCCCACTAGGTGGACCGATGACCTGGTGAAGGTTGCAGGGATCCGCTGGATGCGAGTCGCACGGGACCGGTCAATGTGGCGACACTTGAGGGAGGCCTATGTCCAGCAGTGGACGTCTTTCGGCTGAAATGATGATGATGATGAGAAGCGGCGGGTGACACCGCGGGGCTCAGCTACTTAAAGATATGTACTCCGGCTTACCTGAAAAATTGAAACTTCGCTACTGATGTCCACTCCCCTGAAAACCTAGTACACAATACCAACATACGTAGTCCCCACGTAGAGCCAAAAGAACCTAACTCGCAGCACGCATGACCTAAATAATACATTTACGATTACAGCTCCAATCAAACCGCCACGCGATGGTCGCTTGGCTTATTTTTATGGTAGCATTGTAATTCTGGCTTGATTATTGGTTTCGATTCAAGTTGGGATTACGTTGATTGCTGTCTGGGGTGGGATAAGGAGATAATATGGTCTTATTATTGATTATTAATAAAAATAATTAGTGTTATTAGTTAGGTATTATGTGATTAGATTTGGCTTTAGGTTTTATTCGAATTGCTATTCGTATTTATAGCATCTCTGGTTGTGTTCAAATACAATTTTATTTATTTCTTTGTTTTTTATATAAGGTGTATTCATACACGAAATATTTTAAGAGTAACTTCTTATAAGTCGTAACGTCGCCATAGCAACGAAAAAAAAATATCTGAGTGTTTTTTTTTACGAAATTATTATAATTCTAAGAATTTTTGAGACTTTTTGCATTAAATCTTTACTCCCATATTCTAACAATGACACTAAGCAAACCAAGGCAAATCTCTTCACTGCTATATAAATAATTTGCACATACTATGACATACAGACCTAATCTAAACAAAAACTTGATTGGCTTGACAAAGCCAACAAATCTAATAGACGTAACAAAACCCATATCGTTTTATCATCCAGCTCAACTAGATACACCCTCGAAACTAAGATGGCCGCAAAAACTCGACACCCCGGCCTTGTCACTCGAATAACATAGGTCGACAGTCGGAATCACTCAACGTAGTCACAAAGTGGATTGGTACAAAAGGTTAAGTCCTAACTCTAGCAAAAATAGATGCACGGACAGGTACAGTTAAACCAGAAAATTTATGCGCTTCGGTAATCTTCGTGTTTCCCGAACATTCATTCGGTATTTGCCCGAACGTCACATACATACATAGTGCTGAAAGCAGAGAGACAAGGTTTCTAAATTTTGTACTGCTGCAATTTGTAGTAGTACAACTATCATTGGGCGTTTGTATGAAGTTTTCTCTGTTTTGGAATACCTACTCCGGCCGCATCTCGTCATCTGTCACTCAAAATTAATTTGATATTACATAGAGTAGTTAATCTATAATTGTTTAATCATAGCAATGTAAAATAGGCAACTTCCGAGCCGTGATAGCCTAGTGATGTGACCGTCGGACTGCCAAGTCATAGGTCTCAAGTTCGAACCTCTGATTTTTCGGATTCATATGCGTATTGTATAATTATCACTTGCTTCTGTGAAGGAAAACATCGTGAGGAAACCAGCATGCCTGAAAGATATTTCTTGACGGCATGTTAAGCCAAGTCAGAGGCCCATGGGCGGCATAAAAACTCTGATACCAGGTTAGGCACTAAACACACGATAAAGAAGACGGATAAAATAGGTCTAATTAAGATCTCAACATCGCACGTTCGTTTTTTCGAAGATAGCCCATGTTTGCCGAAGCGCATACTTTTCTTAGCAGACCTGTAAACTTATCTGTCAAAGAAACGCCATTCGCCATTCGCTCACACACGCTGCATTTTCGCTTTGTATGGGCCTTCTGTTCCTATATTTATTCTGTGGTCCAGTCCCGCCCTAAGCCAGTTGACAATTGAAGTCTCTCGCTTTGCTAAACTGTGCAGAGGATAGATGTCGACTCGATTTGTTTTAGAGTGGTTTAGAGTCGGTTTTGCTTGATCGTTCGGGTTAGGTTGTTGTGAGTCGAAGTTTTGCAGAAGATCATAGTTTTTTGCTTGAAACTTATTGCTTTCACATAACGACTTTGTAAAACTATGCTTTTGAGTAAGGAGTGACCCGGAATTGATTTGAGCTGGTCAGAAAGAACTTTATGCTCATGTAAAAATAAAATTCCCTTTTTTTTTCTTCAGAAGAAGTTATTTAAGTTTATAGCTATAAAACACTTATGGCATATTATGGTTCTACCTTATTAATGTTGTCAAGAGTCTCTCAAAACTTCAAAGTGTTGTTAATTGTTGGTTAATACTTTTCAGTGTGTATCCTGATGGTGTTTGTGACACAAGATCCTACGTAACAGAAATACCAGGGTTCCGTGAAGACTAATCACGTGGCCTTGAATTTGAGAAGCGAACCAGGCTCTTTAGTTACTAGCAATTTGGGAAACTACCTATTAAAGTGTTCCTGGAAGGATATGGGTGAGGCCTTTGCCCAACAATGAGATTTAACGGGCATGATGATCTGACTATCGGAAATTAATGGCAAATAGGCATAGATATTAGAAAATAAATTTCAGATTTTTTATTTTTTTTTGTGTTTTATATATTTAATGAGTGATTGATAAGTCTTTAAATAACCTCTGAACAACAATAGAATACCTACCAGGAACACATTATTTAATTTTTGATTTGAATATGGTGGTAAATACCTTACATTTAACCTTTGCCTAATGAAGGGTTCGTAAAAACAATACCAAAAAAAACGCATTAATAAAAAGCTGACCCCAACATAGTTGAGAAAAGACTAGGCAGATAATGATGACTTACCCACACACCCTACCCACAAAATTCCAGTTCACATTAAAACAAACTATCGAAACTAAACATTAAAACCTCCACACACAAATTACAACTCCAAGAAACATCTATATCAAAAGACACATCACATAGAAAAAAAAAACATTAAGAAAACATAACCCTCCCGCTGCAGCTACAGAATTAATTGCAGAAAGTGACAGTTCGTCGTGACAAAGGTGAGTCTTCGTTCTTGTAACACGGTACTTGGTACTTGCGAGGACTTGGGAGAATTGCAAGTCTTGTAAAGCCCCACTGTCCTTTATGCATTGTGTGTGGGGGCTTTTTAAATTTTCATGCGTTAGTGGTATAGTGTTGTTTTGTCTTTAATACTGTAAAAGGATTTTTGTATCCGTGAACTATTTCTTTGAAGATGGTTAAGTAATGAGAACGAGTGGTTAAGGGTTTATGCCATGTTATCTTGTGGATTATTTGTATGTTTACTAACATAAATTTATAAGATATTTATAAATGCGTTGTTACGGATTCTATCCTTTTTACCAGTTAATGAATCCTACCTTGTTTATTTTAGGTATGGTAGGATACAATTAAGTAAGGGTTAGACGGATCTTGCACTCGCCTCATACAGGGTGTAAATAGACCCTTCACATAACCGTCAACCAAGCATTCTGTACATCAAACTAAGTAACTTTACGCAAAAATGATTTCTAGGAAACGACTTTTTTTTTGGTGTGAAAAATCACGCATTACGGTAGGACTCGATGGAAAGCACTCAAAACATCGAGGTGATGGATGGATTGAATAGTACGGGGGTCGTGAAGGTGTGTAAAGTAAAAATCTTACATTAAAAACATGTATTTAAAAAAAAACTTGTGAAAAAGTTGGAACTTTGACCCCCAATGTCTCCGTAACTAGAAGCTTCCCAGGTATGGTCTAGAACAAAACAATGATCGCAAAGACGGGGAGAACAAGTGCCTTTCGGCTATGTTAAGGGTCTATTTACACCCTTATATTCTTAAATTATTGAGAGGGAAGGTGTATAAAGCAGTTACTTTAGGCCAGGTGAGTCAGTGTGTTGCGGACAGGTACGTGTGGCGACGACGGCAGCTATGACGCGTGCACTCCGCACGATCAACCTCATAGCAAGTGAGATGGAGTTATTCTGTTGTTCTTTGGATGAATTCACAAGGAATGCTTTGTTTATAATTAATTATAGATAACGGGCCGGCTTTTACTTTGGCCAGTGGCTAATCAACGTGGCAACGCCGCCAGTATCTTGGGCACATGACCAACTGACAGCGATAAGGTGGAGTTTTTTGATGAACTTTTATAGTTTGTTGTCAGTTTATTAATTTTAGGTTATTTAATAGTTTTTAATTAATAGTGTATTTAGTTAGTTTACTTTACTTAATAAATAAGTTATAGATATTAGTTATAATTAACAATTAAGTTTACCGTTGGTTAGCTGTAATGGTAGATTTGAGTCGATAAATAAATAAAGAAAAAATAAATAAACATACACTAAATCTATCATTGTTTTACAATCTGTCTACGTAACCCTTAATTGTTTGGGCTCACCTTGAACACTAAAACTTTACTCCATCGATCATCTCTACGTCTAGCCAGATGTCCTGCACAAGTCGAGTTGAGGCGTACATATCGCCCTGTCCGGGGTAAGGCGTGTACTTTCGTTTGAAAGTTTTCAGCGTTACGCACTCAAACTAGTAATGGTGGCCTGCTCCTTGGCCATACATACCTACATTCTTCCACAGTTATTGAACCTTATGTCAACGAAAACAAAGAACATTATACAGTGTACTGCATAATCAATATCTATCCTACTAATATTATAAATACGAAAGTTTGTGTGGATGGATTGATGTTTGTTACTCTTTCACGCAAAAACTACTGAACAGATTTGGATGAAATTTAGCATAAAGATAGTTTATAACTTGGAATAACTCATAGGATACTTTTATCCCGGTAGTATGACTCCATGGGACAATTATCGAACTCCACGCGGGCGAAGCCGCGGGCATAAGATAGTCTTTCATGAAAACAACAGTATGGTGAAATTTAACAAAATAAAATAGATAAAGATTAACATTAAAGTAAATGAAACCTTAAATCTTGTATTTAAAGAGAATAATCGTAGTAATAACGAAGTAAATACCGTTTTATATTCATAAGCACCTGAAACCGCTTTGAACTCTTAACTGAAGTCTTTTAGTGTCAATACTGAAGCAATAAAGCTGTTCTGGTTAATTTAGGAAATAATTAATACAAAACATCATGCCTATACTCTAAAGTGGTAGACAGAAGCGTAGGTATAGTACACTCAGTTAATAATACGCAAATCGCAATGCAATACTTATGAGCTTTTTAACACCATTGTTTTTTTTCAGTTATAATGATGATTGAATAGTCAAAAATTCATGGGTTTGCGATTGACATAAGCCTGTCAGTCCCGTTAAAGTCATTGTAGAATTATGAAACGCTTTGAATGCGATGATTACCTATGTCTAGTGATAAAGGGTCTTGGCCAAAATGGGTGTAGGTCCTACAGAATTGATATAATATATATACCAAATCATAGGACATAATAAATTCTCCAATTCATAGTATTGCAACAAGTACCTAAGTTGCTGGAGACCAGACCTAAGGTCAATTGAAAATGTTCTTATTTCATGTATTTTGTCTAAAATTTGTCTACAACAGTCATTTGTTTTTATAGTAGATCATGTCGAAAACATTATGCTAAAGCTAAGCTCACAGTAATTAGACTGACCTAGGCTGGTGATACCTAGAATCGACTAAAGACTCTAAAGGCTGTATTACGGAACTCCCTTGTTAAAATAGGTTTATTTTTAATCTGAATAATAGGTAAATTCTTTGGCATATACATGAAAAGGCCACATATTTCAAGTGTCTCTATTTATGTTCTCCAGCGACTTGGATACTTGTTGTGTTAGAATGAATTGAAGTAATTATATACCTAATTTTAAGATACTATTCGAGTTATATTTCAATTCTGTTGGCCTTACGCCCAGAGTGCATAGAAAAATGCCCATTGTCCTTTAGATTCTTACCTAATCAAAGAAAATATAGAATAACTAATACCGATATTAAACCATAATATTGCTAAGACACATTGCAAGCTTGACTTAATATCTAACCAACTCATTGTGGAGAAGCTACCAAACCATAATCCGTTTAGTTTCAAATGCTTGACTCTAATGTACTACGCAACCGCAAAGATGATAGCCCGACTATGTAACGTCCTGGCCACGACCTACAAGCTCGGGCGACACGCGTCTTTCAACAGTGATTGCGATAAAAACAAATGAAAAAATTCGTTTAGTGCATTTCACGATCAATACGCTGCGACTTGCTCAAACTTTCGTTCCGTTCATTCAAAGGTGGTCCGGTAGATATCGCTATCAGTGACAAGACCGCCATTGAAACCATACAATTAACAATATTGTAAATCTCTTTATCAAGCCAATATCAGAGGTTTCGAGTCGAGTCCCCTTTCGTTTTTATTTCACTCACGTGCACTTTGAATTCATTCCGTTTTCAGACGTTTCACTTCGAGTAAAAGATGCCATATAAGAAACAAAAAAAAACCGGCCAAGTGCGAGTCAGACTCGCGCCTGAAGGGTTCCAAACCATCGTAGTAGGGGAGCCCCATTTAATTTTTATTATTTTTTGTTAAAGCGGCAACAGAAATACACATTCTGTGAAAATTTCAACTGTCTAACTATTACGGATCATGAGACACAGTCCGCTGACAGACGGACGGACAGCAGAAGCTTAGTAAAAGGGTTACGGTGGTTACCCTTCGGGCACGGACCCCTAAAAATGAACAGAACAGAAAGTGAAGCTTCTAATTACACTTTATCCAACGGTACACACGCGAAGAAAAAAAGTGACGCGAGCGGTTTTTGCTTGTCGCATCGCCCGAGGTCATGAACGGGGACTTACCGACTTCTATACCTATAGACGCTCAGGTAACCTACTAAGGACCAAGTCTACCTAGACAGACAGGTTACCTGCAAGGACGAAGTACAATGAAGCCAGTGTAAGACGCCTGCGAGCACTTGTGTTGAACAAAGTTCTCGCGCTTTGGAACTACGAACTGTAATTAAGACAGCATTATTATTTGAGGGAATGTATAATACGAGGTTTAATGCTGGTGAGGGCTTTCTTTAGTTCATTTAGTAGGAGTAATTGTGTTTGTATGTAATCATAACGCCTGTTGAAGAATAAATAGAATGAGGATATTCTTATTTGCATTGAAACATGGTACCGACGGCACATCAAGCTACTGCAATCTGTCTTTCTTTAATAGTTTTTCAATTTTATCGCATTAGGTTCAAGCTTGATTGGGAAAATTTGACAGTTTCGGGTATTTTGATGTGCTGTCTGTACATTGCATGGATGTATTCTTAACAATATATGTTTTTGATCTACGTGTCTCGCCATAGCTTGTATTTCGCTGAGTGTCTATGGGTTTTATTTTTGCCCGCTTCTTTAAGCTATCTACGCTTTTGAATGGGCATTTCGCATCATCTTTTTTTTTATTGATTGAATCTTTGACACTTCAAAAGTGCCTTTAACTGATTTAAATTATACAAATGCTATCAGCTCAATAATAATAATGCTATGCTGCGATATCCCAGATCTAGAGAGGTTTCTTAGCTTCACCTTTAACCGTTAAAAAAAACCTTAGAAGTTAAATCTGACCGACTTCCCGGTCTCCGATTGAGCTGAAATTTTGCATACATGTTTAGTTTGCATGACAATGCATGGCTAGCTAAGTGACGTCATTTTAAATCCAATATGGCGGACTCCCAAAGATATTTTTTAAGCATTCCCATGATATGGGTAGGTTTCAAATAAATGAAAAGGATATGAAAAATTAAATGACGTCACTCTAAAATCGTATTTTTTTGTTTTTATGCTATACTATTTTATTTACTTAGGCTATTTTTTCTTAGAAAAAGCCCAGTACTGCAGAACAGTCTTGCAAAACACTTAGTTGTCCATAAGACAATCCCATTCATTTCACCAGTTATATTACATGTTGTATGACAACATAGTTATCATACACGCCAAACAGTTTTTAACCTGTTCACTTACATTTTCTTCAATTTTCATGTCATGAAGAAAATTATAATTTATGTTGGCGTAAAAAAATGAATTAACAGTAATTTATGACAGAGAAAATGCAAAATATTTTGACTTGAAGGCCTCTGCTATGCAAATATATGTGTAATATGTTGATGTCGTGAATTCACCTTGTTAAAATTTCGTACAAAATGTTGAGAATTTCATATTTATGTAAATATTTACTTAAAATAGACTGTGTGGGTAGCATAACATTTACTATCTGAAATAAACATCATTTTGGAGAGTTAAGCTCATGAAAAACATAGAATTTGATACTAATTAAACTACATTATCTCTCTCTCAAAGGGTTCATCAAAAATGAAACTTTGTAGTTCTCTGTAAAAGTAGTAACGTTTATTAATAGCTACTCATTTGTATCTAAATTTAGCTACATTCATAAATGATAATATTCGAGCAATATCAGCATTTTCTTTTGTTATTTGTCACCGCCATCTATAGACATCTCATTATCTGCTTAGCCTTTTTCCCAACTATGTTGGGGTCGACTTCCAGTCTAACCGGATGCAGCTGAGTACCAGTATTTTACATGGAGCGACTGCCTATCTGACCTCCATAACCCAGTTAGTACTGGGTAATACGATACCCCTTGCCCTTGATAAGACTGCTTGTCAGACTTTCGAGTCACTGACTACCAAAAATCTACAAACGACAACCTGCCCAACGGCTTTCTGAGGCACGGAAGAAACTCGGTATCAAATGGATGGTCACCTATCTACGGACCAACCTCGGCAAGCGCGGCTTAACCCGAGCGGCTGTTATAATTTATGGACATTTGAACTCTGAAATTCAGACGTATCACAAATCCCGTTGCTAAGACATTTGTTAGGTATCAGAGCACTGGTACTTTGTCAGTTATTGTTAGACACACATTTGTTGAAAACCTATATTTTTAGACTAAAATATTCACGTAAAACCAGCACTGAACCCTCAAATTAGTACACATTGAAAGGAAACGTACGTAGCAAACATTATTACGAAGTAAAGCTTACATACTGCGA
The DNA here is from genome assembly GCA_905163415.1 of Noctua fimbriata. Classification (NCBI taxonomy): domain Eukaryota; kingdom Metazoa; phylum Arthropoda; class Insecta; order Lepidoptera; family Noctuidae; genus Noctua; species Noctua fimbriata. The sequence continues at coordinate 7,456,166 of LR990946.1, forward strand.
TCGCCAACCCGCCTGCCAAGCGTGGCGATTATGGCAAAACCCCCCTTGGGGAGGCCTATGTCCAGCAGTGGACGTCTTTCGGCTGAAATGATGATGATGATGAAAGCTTACATTTTAACCAAATACAAAGGCTCTTATTGATTTAGCAACGAGTCTTCCACATTTTACAGAACCTTCAAGAAAATAAGTGGTTACAATAAAAAATAACTGTTTCACGATACTTTAGACATCCTTGTCTGTAATTTCACTATGTATATTCAACCCACTTATTTTTAAGTGGGCAGGTTGAATTTTTGTGTCTTCAAATAAGTTGTTTAGTAATCATGTTCTATTTTGACACGTTATTTACAGGGTATTTGTTAAGTATATTTAGAAAGAACTGTTGTGAAGTTATTATGGTGTTTGTTTGGTTCAAAAATAGATATAACCACTTTGACTCATCAGTAGTGATAGCCCAGTAGAAATGGCCGAATCTTACGCGTACGGATATTGTAGAGTGCTTTATTTGTGCAAATTATGACATCACAGCTGCCCTCAGAACGGTGAAAACATCATGAATGAGGATAAAGCTAATGAAAACCATGGAAACGCTGTCCTAGAACCAAAATTTCAAACACGTGTGACTTCCACCAAAGGCACGCGGCCCTACGTGGTGGACTACGGCCCACTGCCTCCACTGAGGTCTGTGTAGTACTAGTCTATACTAGCAGTGGGCTGATGATACATACTTTGTCATAACATAACATCACGCCTCTTATCCCCGAAGGATTAGGCAGAGGTTGTAACGTTTAGTTAGTGGTAGGTAGATGTAAAAAGGAAAGATTTGTTCTTTTTTAAAAAAGTATATCTACAAATATGTTAAGTATCTGCAGAGCAGGGTGTGAGTTAAAAAGAATATCGAGCGCGTGTCAGGTTCTTTCCCGCCTACAGAACACCACTATCCTGTGTAGTCAGGCAGCTCGGCAGCGGACAGGCGGGTAAATGTGCAGCGCGCTAGTAGATGCAGGACGCGTAGCTAAGTGCCGAACACGCAGGTACAGGCACGTAGGTAGACACAGGCACGCAGGTAGGCACAGGCACGTAGATAGGCACAGGCACGTAGGTAGATACAGGAACGTAGGTAGACACCCTCAAGAAGGTGTTATAACCCGGTATTAAACCCGGTACTCGAACCCCGGTCTGGGGTTGACACCGAATTTACAAGGTTAGCACAATATATTAATATTGGTGAGGAAATATTATACAGAATTATATTTATGTCCGATGAAGACGAATGATAGGAAGAAATTATCTCGGCTCGCGGCTCCGTGGTAATGAGCGTATCACGATTCTTCGCGGCCGTGGCAGTGTCGCGTCGTAGTCCCCACTACCAGTCCCCACTACTAGTTCACCAACCGGTTTCCGTCACACGACAACGGCGCGCGGCGCGCGGCTCGTATATTACCAATCTACCCTCAACCCAATATTATTGAAAAGAAATAAGGTACAACGTTACAAGGTGTACCTAATAGTACACCTACATTTCGCCAGTTATGTTTAAGTTGCATGTGATAGGGGCCGAGTCTATTGCCATCAACCGAGCACAATTCCAGGCTACGTGGCTGCTACTGAGAAATTCCTGATAGAAAAACCAATATCACTTTGCCCGACCTGGGAATCGGAACCCAGGACCGCATGTTCAGCAGTCGCATTTGCGACCACTAGACCAACGAGACAGTATGTTATAGCGTTTCAAAATATCCTAAACTAATAACAACTGGCAATAACATCAATAAAATAATAAAAACTACTAACTTTCTTCGCCAACTTTTAAGACCAAACATTATATACACCTGCGTTTTCCCTACATTGTTAGGGTCGGCTTCCAGTCTAATCGGATGCAGTTGAATACCAGTATTTTTACACCTATCTGACCTCCACAACCCAGTTAGTACTGGGTAATACGATGCCCCTTGGTAAAACTGGTTTTCAGGCCACGGACTTTCGGGCCACGACTGTATTGACTGTCAAAGATCTGCAAAAAACAGCCGGGATCAATGGCTTAAAATGCTTTTCAAAGCACGGAGGGAGCTCGGTATGTAATGGGTGGTCACCCATCCGCGGACCAACCAAGGCAAGTGCGGCTTAACCTAAAGATCGACCCAAGTGGCTATTATTATTTAGCCACGAGCTCCTCCAATACTCTACCCACATTTAGTGAAAATAAAATTAAACCAAATTCATTCCCTTACCACACACCCCAAAGCCTACTTAAAGAAAACCATCCCTTTCACATAAAGACCCCTCTAATGTATTATTGCCACGTTCACCTTTTCAAATACACACATAAACATATTTTTTTCACCCCCAAAAGGGGTGACACACACCCCGTATTCAGCGAAAACATCCATTGTAAAAATATGCCGAACTACGCGATACCTTGACCCAGTTGTTCGAAACTAATGAATTTTTTGTGCGAGCTGTACCCGTCTCCCAAATGACTACAAAAAAACCTCTTTTCATACTGAAATGCATTTCACCCCGCAACTTAGGTTAGTTATAAGGTTGCTTGGTCATTAGAGTGGTGAAAGACGAAGAAGAATTAAGCTGCATTGATCAATAAAATTCCGATCTTAGGTTCCAGCTTCGGCTCTAGTACTCTTATGAGTACACAAATTGGCATTGTATAAGCACAATTAGCCTATTAATTTCCCCACTGTTGCGGCCGGGCACGATATGTGGATATCTGTGAGAAACGTCAGCATCGGCTAACCTTTTCCCAACTATGTAGGGGTCGGCTTCCAGTCTTACCGGATTTAGCTGAATACCAGTATTCTACATGGAGCGACTGCCTATCTGACTTCAGCAACCCAGGTAGTACTGGGTAATATGATACCCCTTAGTAAGACTGGTTGTCATTTTTTCGGGCCACTGACTACCTGTAACGACTGTCAAAGATCTATAAATGACAACCAGGACCAACGGCTTAACGTGCTTTCCGAAGCACGGAGGAAACCCAGAACTTAATCCACGGACAAACCTAGGCAAGCGAAGCTTAACCTGAAGATCAACCCGAGAGGCTGTTATTATTTACCCACAAGCTCCTCTCTTGACTCTTCACTCTGTGAGAAGCAGCAGGTCATAATCTACCACACGGGGCTCAGTCTAACTTAACTATCGAAATCCTATTGGTTAGTCTCTCCAGTTGTCACTGTTTTTATACCTGGTCATAACAGTAGAACGTATGCAGAGCAGAGTCTGCTTCGTTCTAGTAATTTATTTTTCGCTAACACTCCGCTAGAATGCACTAGAAGCCTCATGCTTGGTTTCTCCCAAAAACAGGAGACGAGTCGAGAACCAGATTTGACATACAGGAGACATGAAAGATGCGATTTAGATACGAGTACCAATGCGAATGTGATTGATCGATTCAAAATACATGCAGAGCTACGTGGGCTCACTTTCTCCATTTCATTCTTGCTCATTCTTCTCCGCTAACTCGTCCCTCTCCAATGGACAAGCAGCCTTAGTTAGGGGTTGAAATGGCCTAGCCATTATAGGGTTATTTCGCCGAACAAATCAGTTCGAAACATTAATGTTATGGTCGTACTGATAGCGATACTATATGTGCTACTTCGCAGATTAGTTTAAGGTGTGTTACCAGTGTTATCGCTGGACTCATTTGGGTATTTATGTTATGATTGTTTGTGTTCAAGGGCGAATGAATATGGGGAAGTGTAGCGTAACTTTTGATGAGGTAGTCTAGAGGGACGTTATTTTTAAGCGTGTTACATGAGTAGAAGGTTTAATTAAAATTTTCACAATATTGGGTGAGAAAAGTGCCTGAGAAACTGGAACTTTGAAATACAAATTCTTTCAGATTTCAGTCTTTTTACTGTTTATTTTTACACTCACGCTATAAATTACTAAGAGTGATTTTCAGCAATGAAGGTAAACGCGATCAGCACATCTAAACACCGTTCCACAGTTGTCAGTGCCAATATTGTACAGCAATTTGGCAGCAGCTTTTGAACTCTAAAAGATGTGCTGATTCGCAGACTGCAGACTTTCTATTGGCTGATGGTTTAGTCGAGGTGGGTTGCTAGCGCGCACATTAGGTCAACTAAACGGTTGGTGATGAATACACAACACAACCAGATCATCAGTCGTTCGACTGCGCTCGAACAGTTTACTAGTTGGTGGGCGCTTTTGAAAAGAATGCTCGCAGAGTCTGCCGATAAAAAATCGGCAAGTGCGCGCGCGGGATAAAAGCGCCATACTAATATAGCAGTTGGCCGATAGTATACTATAAAGGCAATCGTGTAGTCCAACCAAACTGATTTATCGGCCAATACCGAAATGTTATAATATGCGCAATACAACGTTATAAATAACGAGCATACATTTTCATACTGATTAAGAGCCCGAAGAAAGTCTGCAGCCTGCAGGACTCTCAGTTTGATTGATAAAATCAACTCTGAGAAAACCTCGCCTTAAAAATCAACCACTATCGCAAAACAGCCCACAATAAACCAGAAAAATAATCAACAAATAATTGCAGCATGCATTGTATATGAAATTTGCATATCTTATCGCTGGCAGTGGCACCGCGCCCGTGGCTATCGGTCCAGACCATCGGTTCGCGTTTATGAATACAAATGTTGGCTCCGATTTGGGCTCCGTTAGACGCATATTGCAGGTTATGTTGCTAAGTACCGTATATTCATATAGAAATATGACGGTATTGGATGGGAAGACCAAAAGTCTGACAACCAGTCATAACATAGTTGAGAAATGGGTAGGAAGATGACATGGGGTACTAATAAAAAATAGCTTATATTTTTTTTATAGATGAACCTGCTCTGCCCCACTGCTGGGCAAAAGCCTCCCCCACGGCTTTCCAATTTGCCTTCTCCGGCCAATCCGTTAAGAATGAGTTCAGATAGTCACGCCAGCGTTTCTTGGGCCTGTCTAGGCTACGACGGCCGTCTTCAGGCACCCACTGTGTGACTATATTCGCCCATCTGTCCGGCTTCATCCTAGAAACCGCCCAGTCTTTATTTACAGTTCTATAATTTTCAAACTTAACCTATTAAGAGGTCACCCATTTCTGGATGATGGCCTCCTCCATCTGTTTCCATCTGCATATATATATCTTGTGCCGTTCTGGTCCTCTCTATCCCTGCCAGTGCGCCGACATTCAAATTCAAATATTTTGGATCAAAAATCCATTATAATGTTAGTAGCATAAGTTAGCCTAATGTTAGTATAAAGTATATTGGCTCGCTATCGTTGCAATGATAAAATCATACTCTCTACACCGTGTTCTGGACTATATCGTCATAAACTTCGACCACATGTTCAGACCACGGAAAGTATTTTTCATTATGGACACATTAATGAATTTTTTGGTTTTTCTTTTTTTTTTACTCTCGGGGTCCTCTCGTAAGTGCAAATGAAATGCAAATAGCAATTGATAATTTAATTGCACTATGCGGCAACATAGGCCAAATTATGACCCATATACATAGCTCAATTATATTTCATTAAATGAAATTACAAATATCTTTGTAACGAAGCGTTTTTAAGTACTACTTCCTTTGTAAGATTTGATTTGTAAAAGCTATAGAAGCGTTTGCCAATGTTTATGGATAACGTGAAGAACACGGTGTATATTGAGATCTTCGATCATTTCTTGTAATATAGCGGTATTGGTATGACGTATTAATATTGAGGTAGGTAGGTTTTTCATGTCATGGTCGCGAGGAGTGGAATAAACTAATACTTGCTAAATGAACATACGTTTTGACAGTCCAAAAAAACTATGCCGCATGGAATTTTTACGGCTTTTGAATTCACTTTCAGCTATTGACCGTTACAAGCCGTTTGAAGCGTGCGCGATAACTCGGAAAATGTACCATCAGAAACATCTATATCATATTCAATTCCAGCCCCCGTAGCATGACCACCGTAGACAAGGATTTCTTTGACGGAAGTATCGACAACATGACAGATTGTGTCGACACAATGACAGATTTCTTTGCACTATTTGTCATTTTGTCGATTCTTCCGTCAAAGAAATCCTTGTCTACGGAGGTCATGCTACGGGGGCTAATTTTCTTGATATGATATAAATATACCATTTGTAACCAAATCAAGTTTAACATATCTATTAATAGCACCCTATTATTTTACCACAAAAAGCAACTCCAAAGTCTTACCCATATTAATATTACAAATGCGAAAATTACTTTGTCTATCTGTTAAGTCTGACTGGATTTCTATAAAATGGGCACATAGGTACTCATAGGGGGTCATCCTTTAATCACGTCAGGTTCAAACATGAGGGAGGGGGTCAGAAGTAAATCACGAGTAATCAAGATGGGGGAGACAGGATAATGTGACAATCAATGATGTGTAAAATATTTTTTTCAATAATGAATGAAAAAACCTAAAACGAATTTGTGTTGTTGTTATTTTAAAACATGTTCTTAAGCTATTATTGATCTTTTCAATAATAAAAAAAAATAAACGTGATATTGGGAGGGGTAGCCTTAAAACTAACGTATCATCAAGGGGGCGGGGGAGCTAATAAAAGTGGCCTAAAAAACCTGACGTGATTAAAGGACGACCCCTAGACGAACGTAACGTGGGTTAGGTTAGAACATGGAATGAAAATACAACATTATTTTTAGTATATGCGAAACCTGACTATAGTTTGTTCAGAATAAGTAACTGAATCGATTCCAATAATTTTTAAACCATGTTATATTTTTTCCCAAAAATATTTAAAAAAGTTAAAACTTGAATACCGAGCGACTTTGAGTACCTATCGCAATAATTTAGGTACCTACTGCCAAATTATTATTATCAATGAGCTCAAGACGAAGCTGGAGGCGCGCGCTGCGTGGTGACCGCGTTTTTGCGCAGAAAACTAGGTAACAGAACAAGCTTATAACTTTGTGATTTTTCATGATACAGTTTTGAAATTTTGTACATAGATTCTTTACAAATACTAGACACGTGTATCAGGTTTCGCATATACTAAAATTAATGTTGTATAAACTTTGTATCCCAAAAGTACGAGTACGTTCAAATAAAATAATTTTCGACCTGCAACATGGCGAAGCCTGCAAAAGCAAGTATTCTCTCTCCAAGAGAATTAATTCTAAATCCCAGTCCTCATTCCAAGGGTACCGTCTTTATCATAGAGTTATTAATAATTTATGCTAAACATATAATAACAATCAAGCTATTATGGCAAATAGATTCAGTTATGCAAATGAGGGTTCTCGAAGCTGAAGATTTTCAAGTAAACGATGAAAAATCAAAGGGTTGGGGGTTGTAGTTTAAGCGTTAGATACGTGTCTGCCATGCTTCTTTATTTTGTTAGATAAGTATGCACTGTACTCGGGCAAAATGTTATTGGGTTTTTCTATCAGGAATTTCTCAGTAGCAGCAATGGAGTCTGGATTAGTGCCCGGTTGATGGCAATAGGCTCGCCTCCTATTACATGGGACTTAAACGTAACTAGCGAAATGTGGGTGTACTATTTGGTACACCTCCCTTCGGTGGTTATAGGCGTGATGTTATGTTATACTCAGTTTGAGAAGTGACTTTTTTTTTTCTTTTTTCCGGATGGGATATCATCAAATAATCCCTCCCGCTCTGGGCGGAGAGGAAGGGAGTGTCAGACTTGTACTGATTAAAACCCATCCATCCATGTTGCTTCTTTGCCCTTTGTGTTCCAGGGCTGCGGTATCTCTTTCGAACAGTCCCGCAGCCCTTGAGAAGCGACTTGGTTAGAGACTGGATGTTATGTTAAACTTTAAGCACACCGCATCGTGACGGCTGTATAGTATGCCAAACATGGTGAAAAGGTCAATTTCAACGCTGCTGGTGGGTATAACATCAACCATGGAATATCTTGCCGGTTCTTCTCTATACTAAATGAATGGAATCTTATATTAGATACTGCCGCGTTGGTCTAGTGGTCGCAAGCTGCTTAGCATGAAGGGGTTCGGTTCCCAGGTCAGGCAAAGTGTCATTGTGTTTTTCTTTCATACATTTCTCAGTAACAGCCATGGAGTCAGAATTAGTGCCCGGTTGATGGCATTAGGGTAACCCCCTATTACATGGGGCTTAAACATAACTAGCGAAATGTAGGTGTACTAATAGGTACACCTCTGCCTAATCCTTCAGGGATTACAGGCGTAATATTATGTTATGTTTTATTTTATGTACTGCTGACTAAGCTTTCAAGATTGTTCCAAAATTCATAATTATCATAGAAATACACACACTCCTCATATTCAAATCCACTGGGATCATGTGCCATAAAACCCCATAATTAAATTTACTGACTAAGGTAAATGCATTCACGGTAAACCGGTATTAGGGTGAATACACAGTCAATGCAAACATGGCCGGCCATGATTTGTGACTGTTTACCCTGTAAGCAATACGCAAGGAAAACTGTGTTATCGTGTGTTTTCAAGGTAAATAGTAGACATTTAGACTGCACCACAGATCGGTAAATACTACATAACATCACGCCTGTAAATTCTATACAACATTAGTTTTAGTTTATGCGAAACCTGAAACACGTCCCGTCCCGTCACGTCTAGTATTTTTATATAAAGAATCTATGCACAAAATTTCAAAACTGTGTCATGGAAAATCACAAAGTTTTAGGCTTGTTCTATTACCTGGCTACCGCACAAAAAAGTGGTCTCCACGCTGCGCGCCCGCGCGCGCGCCTCCAGCGTCGTCTTGAGCTCATTGATTATAATAATTTGGCAGTAGGTACCTAAATGATTGCGATAAGTAATAAGTGTCGCTCGATATCCAACTTGTAACCTTTTTTAAATATTTTTGGGACAAAATATAACATGGTTTAAAAATTATTGGAATCGATTCAGTTACTTATTCTGAACAAACCATATTCAGGTTTCGCATATACTAAAACTAATGTTGTATATTCAAGTCACTTATTTTTAAGTGGGCAGATTGAATTATGTCTTCAAATAAGTTGCTTTGTTATGAGAGCCTATTTTGAAACGTTATTACAGGGAAAGTTAAGTATATTTAGAAAGAGCTGTTATGATATTATTTATTGGTTTTTATTTGCCTCAAAAATAGGTATAACCTATCAGCAGTGACAACCCAGAAATGGCTGTATCTTAGGAGTACGTATATCGTCGATTCGAACACAGGCAGATGCTTCTAATTTAACATAACTTCACGTCTATAATCTCCGAAGTGTGGTCTAGTACACCCCCATTTTGCCAGTTAAATTTAAGTCTGACGTAACAGGGGGCGAGCCTATTGCCATCAACCGGGCACAAATTAAAACTCCGTAGCTGCTACTGAGCAATTCCTGATGGAAAAACCCAATAACACTTTGCCCGACTCGGGAATCGAACCCAGTACCTCATGCTCAGCAGTCGTGCTTGCGACCACTAGACCAATGAGGCAGTCTCAGTAAATACTATTAACTTTAAACGTATTTAAAACAGTCTAATGGATGTATCAATTTTCGACGATTGTCAGGAATTGAACAATGTTAAATTCTGGGAGCAAGCGGACCTCAAACAGTCCCCAGGAGAAGTTCTGAGTGTGTTAACACACTCAGAACTTACCTGCTACACAATTAGACATGCGTGAACTGACTGAACAAATTCACTTAAGGGCATTACATTGCTCGATGACCTTGATGATTTGATCCCTGTACTGGTTTTTGTTGACTTGCCCCGCACATTTCGCAAAATTTCGGTTTTTATTTATTATTTAAAAATATTAAGCGAAATAACAGAAAAAAAACAATACAGATTGTTAAGTATATCATTACGTATTTGTTGTTACAAAATTCATGCCGATCTATTCAGCCGTTACAGGGATAATTTACAATTAAGGTTGAAAAAGGACCTATTTTCTACAATTAACCAAAAAAAATTGAGAAGGTTTATTAAAATTTTAAACAATACAATTTATTTGTGATGAACTTAACTATAACATACTTTTTTTACACGGAAAACGCACGAAGGAATTCATCAACAAATTTCTTTGAACATACGCTGTTTTTGGGATTTGAGCCATGTAATGCCCTTAAAACTGTGTGATTATTAACTTAAAAGACACCACCTCAGACACTAGTCTGAATGGTCAAGGTAATTAATTGTGATGTACAAGATGATTTTAAAGCATAAAGTGACATAAGGTTAGTTCGAAGAAACTTTGGCATCAAGGCAAAATAATTTTAGTTTATTAGTAGAAATAACCAGGTCATCGGTCCACCTAGTGGGAGGCCTTCCAACGCAGCGTCTTCCGGTCGGTCCGATGACCTGGTGAAGGCTGCAGGGATCCGCTGGATGCGAGTCGCACGGGACCGGTCAATGTGGCGACACTTGGGGGAGGCCTATGTCCAGCAGTGGACGTCTTTCGGCTGAAATGATGATGATGATGATGAGTAGAAATAATAGAATCGGAAATACTAAACAAGTTCTGTCCTAGTCTTCAAAAAAAGACTATAATATAATAATATAATATAGGACAAGGCTCGTATTGTTAGGAGGTTCCTCTCTCTGGAGCCCAGACCACCAGCTTAGACCCTGTACCCGATACCGGTGGGCTAAATTTTTATAATTAATATTTTAAAATGTAATTCAATTGTAAAAAAATAAATAACAGAACTAATAACTGTCTGTTATATCTGTATCTGTTTTTTGCTTAAATAAGTAAAAATCATTTGACGAAAAACCAATAATTTGTTTTGAATCATGATGGCGTACCATAACAGTAACTTACTGTTATGGTACGCCGGTGCTTAGTAGGCGTATTGTGATGAGCTTTGCTCAACATCTATAGACGCGTTGAGTGGAGCTTACTATTTCATTGTTTTAGCGTACTACTTGGATGGGGCCATTAAACTAGCGGGGAAATCAAAGACTACTAGTAGGTGTAATAAAAAAAATTGATATGACTTCAATTGATTGAACGCCTTTATGTCAATAAAACATTTTACTATTATTATAAAAGACAGAAATGTCTTGAGTCAAGCTAAAATTAACAGGGATAAAGAGATTTTTTAATTAACACTTTGTCTTAGTTTTTTGCAGTCCAAATCCAGGTTTTTATGCTAAAAGACCATTCATAAAAAAAATATATTCCACATTCTATAGTAAGCTCTAAAATAAATTCATTATAACGATAGAGAATCACGATATCATAACGTTAAGTTTTCTTCAAGGATGTAGAGAAAAAATGGGAAAAATTACCTTCAATAACGTTTTATAAAATAGAAAAACGTCAATAGGACCTTGAAAAGTGCAGCCATCTTAACGCGATTTCCCTCGCAGCCTTGCAACAGGAAACCTTTGAACAAACTCGATTAATTTTTTTTATAAAAAAAAATCCGTTCTTGATTCAGTTAGAAAGTGGGGTTTTTAACAGTCATTCGAATAACAAGTATACTTTTTAAGGAATAGCTTTAGGTATTTACTTTTTTACGTTTTTTCACAAGTTTTTATTTAAATACAACTTGTATGCATCCATCAGCACAATGTTTTGAGTGCGTTACATTAAGGCCTACCGTAAAACGTGACTTTACACCCCAAACAAAAGTCGTTTCCCAGCAATCAATCGGTCCAAAAGTGTCTTCTAATTCTTTTTTTAATTAAAAAACTACACAATCATCTGAATAGCTTTTTTCCAAAATATCGGATCGGTTTTCAGTCTGACCAGGTGCAGCTGAATACCAGTATTTTACATGAGGCGATTACCTATCTGACCTTCACAACCCAGTAACTGGGTAATACTCCCTTGGTACGTCTGGTTGTCAGACTTTGGAGCTACTGATATCCTGTAACGACTGTCAAAGATCTACAAATGTCAGCCGGGAGCAAAGGCTCAAAAAAAAGTTTTTCCAAAACTAACCGTAACTTTTTTTCCAACTCCCAAATATTTCAACGTCTATCCATTTTTCAAACTCTCATATTAATAGGCTATATTTTTACATAATCCCCAATTACAATTCCAAGGGTACCACACAATAAAATTAATAGCGTAATTACCTCCAATCCGTAGTTTTAATGGCTACACAGTTGAAGCCTATGAAACCCACGCAAGCTCAAATCGAGTAGGCTTCCATTTTGCCGCATTTCCTCTGTGCCGTAATATGATGCTTATAACACGTTAAACAAGCAACTTAAATGTCAGTAAGTGCCTTATTTACCGCCATCTTAACATTTGTTTTAAGGAAATGTCGGAAAGATTTAACTTTCTCTGAAAAAAATACAGGAGGTAAATTTGAAATCTTACCTCTACCTTTCTGCCCGCGAGGAGGGCAGAAATTATCTCATAGGAATGTACTACCGAGACAAAAAGTATCCCATGTCCTAAATCAGGTCAAGGTTTAGCTGTGTACCAAATTCCATCAGAATCCGTTCAGCCGTTTTGACACGAAATGGTCAAGGACGGACAGACTGGGTTAGTTTTGTTTTTATACTATTATTAGTATGGATTTACAACCTCGTTGATCCAGGGCATGCCATTAGGCTCTTCTTTAGGAATTTCTCGTTATAAGCCCGGAGCGTCTAGTTGATGGCAAAAGGCTCGATCCATACATCGCGGGACTTAACAAAACTGACAAAAGATGTTTGTTTCTTCGTAAAAAATAGAAATCCCCATTTTTCTGAGAACTTTCCAAGAGGATCACAGTTTGTGCAGAGAAATGGAAAATATCAAGATCCTCGATATTTTTCGCAGTGGATTTTTATTTTTAGATATCATCTATGCGCTGTTTTTTGTAAAAAGGAGTCTGTATATAGAAATGAAGTGTTTATTTTGGTCGTAAAGGATTGACTTCGTGTATATTTAAACATGACCTTTTTGTCCCATGGGCTTTGCCACGTTTGCTGTCCAAACAATGGTCCACATGTATTAATAATTGTTTGAAACAAACTTTGTTATCAACAGAAATGATTCTTTGGGTATATGACGTAACATCTGATGAGCCTTTTCCAATTTTGATGGGATTAGCTTCTAGTCTTACCGGATAGAGCTGAATACTATTTTCCAAGGTATGGGGGTGGTATTTTTATTTACTGCCTATCTGATCTCCACAAATTACTGGTAACCTCTTGGCTTAGACTACTTAGGCTACCGTTTTTTGTGTCGGTGTTCCTTTCACCATGTATAAAATAAATGGTGTAAATAGACCCTTAACATATTCGAAAGGCACTTGTTCTCCCCGTCTTTGCGATCATTTTTTTGTTCTAGACCATACCTTCTAGTTACGGAGATATTGAAGGTCAAAGTTTCAAGTTTTTCACAAGTTTTTTTTAAATACATGTTTTTAATGTAAGATTTTTACTCTACACACCTCTACGACCTCCTTACCACTCAATCCATCCATCAGCAAAATGCTTTGAGTGCTTTCCATCGAGTCCTACCGTAAAACGTGATTTTACACCCCAAACAAAAAGTCGATTCCCAGCAATAATTATTGCGTAAAATTACTTAGTTTGATGTACAGAATGCTTGGTTGACGGCTATGTGAAGGGTCTGTTTACACCCTGTATACAGGGTGCAACACCGACGCTAAAACCGTTACCACGTCTTCAGTACATCATTCTGAACCATTCGATTCATCATCGGTTATTCAAAAAGCAACAGCTGCTTCCTACAAAACTGTACCAATAAACAATATCTACACGGTCAAAATGTATGGAAAAGCAAATTTTTTTTTAAATTACTGATGAAAATCTTTTATGTGGGCAAGGTTCAGAATCATGTACTGAATACATGGTAACCGTTTTACCGTCGGTGTACCTTCCACTTTGTATACTTATCAATAATTTATGTTTGTTATTCAATCACATTTTAATGGCTGACTACATTCGGATTGGCACATAGGTAGCTCCTAAATAAGACATGGATTCACTATGTGAGATCATTTTCATTCGGATATACAATATATCTGAATGAAAATTATCTCAGTAATTTCCTTAGAAAACGAGAAACTCAGGTACCACAGCTAGTTTTACCATAAAACATGAGTTTATTGCTTTTCATTTCAAATATAAAACTGAACAAAAATAACTAGAGTAACGACTTGTTTTAATTACTCTGAAACATATAATAATATTCACTGCAGGTACGTAATTACTACAAAAAACACGTTTTTAGTTACCTAAACCAGTAAAATATTATAATACTATTTGTATCAAAGACTGAAAATGATGGTTATAAGTTTGCTTTTAAAGAAAAAATATTTAATGGGGATTATTCATAATCAAGTCAAATAATAAGCAGCGTGTTTTAACCACACATTTTTTGTCGTTTTTGCATCTCTTAACTTTGATATTAATAAACCCATTTATGTACAAAATACGTGTATGCAGAAGAAATGTCTTTAAAATCACTTAAATAATAATAGTTGCCATAGTTATACGTAATTTTCGGATACGGACATAAATAAAATACTTGGTAATTCCCAAAAACATAAAAAGCAGATTTAGTTTTTTCTGTAATCATTACACAAAACTTCTTGATCACCGCGTAAAGCGCACATTGAATACAAGTAGTTTTGAATTTCGGCTGAAGTCCCATCTTTACAAATGTATACTTTTCAAACGTCACGTAGTTAGATAGATTAAAGGTAACGCCATCTATAAACATAGAAGGACAACAACGCCAACTAGCGTCTTTTCCATAATACATATTTATCTAACAAAATCAATAAAAAAAACCACTGACCTGCTAGCTTGGGTATTGGAGGCGTAATCGGTGCAGCCGCCGTCGTTGCCGTGTTCGGGGGGTACACGGGATCGCAGCATTCCCGCTCCGGGAACTCGCTCCCCCCCACCCATGACCCCAGCAGTACCACCACCCCCAGCACGGACCATATTCCACTCAACCTGAGACCCCCACGAGACATGGACGAGGATAAACCGAAATAACAACTCACTTTTGATAGAACACTCGATTTTGTAAATGGCCGAATTTGAGTAACCGATTTTATTGGCGCGATTTCTGCATTCAATTTTGGAATCGGATTTCGAATTGGCGCGAATGATGAACTGTATTTTTTGAATTCCGAATTTAGGTTTTCGAATAGTTGATTTTGTTGATTTTCACTTGTTTCTGTTTTTATATTGCTCTGTTTTTGCACTTGAACAGATGTTTCGATCTCTTTTTCATCCCGCACCGTTTCTCTTTCATTATCATCGCAGATGTCCTTTTCTTCTGTCATCTGACACTTTTCACATTACACTTTTTTTAAATGTTTTTTAAATATTTTTTCTACTTAATTTTTAATGATATGTATTGATTTCCTTCGTCGCCCACTTAACTCATAGTTACATAATTGACTTGAAACGCACGGAGCTTACGCTTGATTTTTTTATTGTATAATAATTTGTATTAAATATTTATATTTATTTAAATCTGGAAGAAAAGAGTTAACGTATTTACGTCATGAAAATAATTGGAACAGAAAAAAAAGTGAAAGAACTAAACTTACATAACTGAATAAAAAATGAAAACAAATTTTCAGTCACACACAAAAGTAATTTCAAAACGTTTATTCTCCAGACATAGTTCCATAATGTTCTCATCCATAAACCATTCAGGCAGAACCCATAATTCTTGTGCCAGAGATTATAAAAAGTTTAAACTCAGGCTATGTGTAAGCGTCCTAAAGTTAAGAGGGCATTAAACAAATTGAATTCTTAATACGCTATTTAACTTTTTGTACGAAATCCTAACGCATATTACTTTTCTACCTACTTCGAAAACTTCTTCTATTTTCGTCGAAATTTCATTAAATGGGCCAAGATTTTTTTTTTCTCATCCATTCCCTTTTGTTTCGCGTTGAGATGTGATAATTTATTTTAATTGTAATTCTTAGAAAGATTTTTGCTTTTCTTTTTTATTCGAAAGTCTTGGCTTTTGAGATTGTTCTTTTAATAATGTCTCGTTTTTTAGTAATAAGACGTGATTTACGAGTTGCCAAGTTTGGCTAATGAGTGGGGATTATGTTCTGTAGTTTTATTATTTTGTTTTATTTATTTTAAAATTAGAATACTTTGACAAATGTGTTGTATTAGAATAATCAACCAGTAGAGGAATGATCTGGAATTGAGTTTTTTTTGTTCACATATTTTAAGATTTAAATACTGGTTTCCCGTGGAATGAACTACCAACAGACGAATGAATTGGAAACATGTTTTATTGAAAGCGTTTAGACAACACTATTATAATTCTAGTTGGATTCATTAATAAGTCGTTGAAAAGTGCGTGTGCAACGTCAATTTTAACATTCAATTACGTGTTAATTGAATGCGAAATAATTAATTTAACTGTCAAATTCAACGGAATTGGTATATGATTGGTAAAACCGTTTAAAATGGAAAATCCATAAATAAACCAGTATGTTTGCTTGTATCTGTCAATTATAAAAATGTTTGTGGCATTTTACAGAATAAAACACGTCGTTTTTCATAACGAATGTTAATTTGAACTTATTTTTAAACAATTTCTATTTTTAAATATAATGTTGAGGCACTCTGACTAGTTTTGTTACAAAATGCCGATTGAATTTTTTCTATAAATTCGCACTATTCAAATAAATGTGAAAGTTTCTGATGATGGATTAACAGATTTTAATGAAATTTTACAATAGTATAGCATATACATAAGAATAACATACTACAGGCAATAATTTATAAAGATATAGTGTAAAAACTAGTTAAATAATAAAGACAAAGGTACAGCAGCAAAAAATGCACCAAAGTATCACAAAAAATAAAAACCTTAAACTCAATAATTCCATAGTAAATTAATAACAAAACCAGACCCAACAGCTGCTTAGCTTGTTCAAATTGTAATAAAGATTAATAAACAAAATAATAAAATCTTTTGGCTAATCAAAACGGACAATTGTCGTATATAAATGTTCAAGACATAGTCGAGGAGTAAGATGATTTATTTTCGATTTCATGACGGTGGAGCAAAGCCTTGACCGAGTGATGACCAAAGCAACAAGGTTCAAACCAAGCTCGTTGGATTGTCGATATCGTCAAATTCACGGAAAACAGTTGGATGAGGGACGCACTGAACTGGCAAGTGTGGAAGAAAGAGGAGGTATCACCCAGCAATGGGCGCTTTTGAACTGAAATAACGATGAAAATGAGAAGTATTGACATCGAAAAACAATACTTCAATATAGAAATTTCCTTTTAAAAACTTTAAACTCGGTTTTTCCGCAATAAAACAGCCAGAACCAACAACACAGCTTGCTCAACAAAGAAAATAATAAAGTCTTTCGGTCTGCCAAAGCGGGCACTTGTCATAAAAACGTTCAAGACATAGTCGGGGAGTTAGATGATTTCTTTTGAGCATAAAGATCAACTTTAGCAATTAGTACTCTAAGGCCATAACTGAGCTTTTGAATAGGGTTGTCAGTTTCGAAATAATTATTTGAAGAAAACTTTCGGGAACCGGTTTAGTAATAATTTTAGATGGTTGCTGTAGTTGTGTTTCTTTTTTTGAATAACGTAAGATTTCTCTGTCCACCATACCATTTGTTGATGTTTTTTTTTTACTGTAATTCTTTTCTTTTTATATGAAAGTACAAAAATTATTACAACTATTTTTAGTAAATTCACCATTTGGGGGTGGTTTCCAGTGTAACTGGATGCAGATGAATTCCAGTATTTTACATGGAGCGACTGCCTATCTGACCTCCATAACCCAGTTAGGCCTAGGTGATACGATACCCCTTGGCCTGGTTGTCAGACTTTCGGTCCACTGACTACCTGTAACGACTGTCAAAGATCTACAAATGACAGCTGGAACCAACAGCCTAACGTGCTTTCCGAGGCACGGAGGAAACTCGGTATAATGATATAATGCTCACGTATCCACCCATCCACGGACCAACCTAGACAAGCGTGGTTTAACCTAAAAATTTACCTGAGCGGCTGTTATTATTTAGCAACTAGCTCCACTATCTATTTTAGTAAATTGTTAAAAAAAAAATGCAATGACATAAAAACGCAACTAGTTTCGATTACTAGTTTAAAATATACGAGCTGTAAAAATTAGAACAGCATGCATATTAATGTCATAAGTCAGCTTTTGTTTATTTTACTGAAACTATTACAGTTTTGGCCTTATGTATGAAGTGAAGTTAGTTACACAGCAAAGTAATATTTTCGAGCCGTTTGGGGTTGAATCTCTAAGACGAGTCCTCACAGCCTTTTCAAGGAAATTTCAAAACACTTAGTTGACACTTCCCGTGACCCAAGGGCTGGCTTTTACCTTGGCCAAAGGCTTAGCGTCCAGCCTCTTGGGGACATTACCAGTTGACAACTCTGAGGAGGAGTATTTTGACGCCATTTTTTAAGTTTATTGTTAAGTTAGTTTAGGTTATTTTAATTTATAAATGTATCTATTATTGTTCTGTATGGTGTCCGGACGTAAAGAATAGCACCATCCCATATCTTCCCGTGGGTGTCGTAAGAGGCGACTAAGGGACTTACCAGAGAATGGGCAGCAGCGTTCTCTGATTCTACAACAACCATACTGCGATCGCCAACCCGCCTGCCAAGCGTGGCGATTATGGCAAAACCCCCCTTCTTGGGGGAGGCCTATGTCCAGCAGTGGACTTTTCGGCTAAAATGATGATGATCTATTATTGTTACATTAGCAAAAATTAAGTAATATTTTAAAATATTAAATGACATTTTTTAGGTACAGACGCCAGGACATAAATCTACACGAAACTATCAAATTATCCCAATGAACCTTGAACTTGATTTAGTGATAAAGTTGAAAGTCTATTAAAGAAATTTGGCAGATTGTAGTAGATTGATGTGCTGACGTCTGTACAAATTTTGATTAACATAATAATTCCATTTCTCAACACAAGCTTTATTAATTTCACAATACACAGCCAGTCTTAAATCATAAAGCGAAAACATTTAATAATTCTCAGATTTTCGCATAAAATTATAATTTAATTTTCACCTCAAATTGATAGATCTTAGTGAACTTAAGTGCTAAGTCAGCTAGAATATCAAAGTTTTGTTTTACAAGTTATTTCAAGTTGAATTTTGTTAATGTCTTAACTGTTTGACTTGAACGTGGGGTTAGCTAAGTACTAATTGACGACACGGACTTTTGACCTATGTTTTCATTGAATTATAAATTTTAATTATAATGCGAGTTACTGAATAAATGAAAAACAACAAAAAGTTAACCGTCTGAATAAGATACTTTTTTTTTTAATTTTGATATTGGCAATTCTTTGTGTTTTTTTTTGTCTCATATTCCTCGATTATATTCGAATACGAAAAAAATATTTGACTTGCCTACTTTGATTTATTTTGCTTTTAATCACAGATATTTCAAAAGCCAGACTATCAGGGGAATCATTTTGACGTTTTGACAGCTCTTCTAAAAATAATCTTTTAAAATTATTCTTTCGATAAGAGTTGCCGATTTGTAATTGACCCAAATTCAGTGAAATTACCTACTTTATATTACATAAATTGATTTTTGAAAATTCGTTAGATATCAATTTATGTAGCTGGTAACATTTATGTGTATCATAATTTATTTATTCAGTTAGTAACATTGCGTAAAGAGTTTTGAGTTGTTGATGTTCATTCTAACTGTACTTGAAGTGAAATTAACTAATTATTCGTTTAAAGCGCGTGTGTGAATTTATTTTAACCAGTGACCTGACCAAAGCAAAGCTATTAAAAAAAAGAAATTGAACTAAGTACTTGTTACAAGCAGCCATTTTGCAGTGAGAAAATCCACCACGCAAGCCATGATATATATTTCCAAATTAGTAATTTATCCACGTACTCATATCAAATATTGCCTCATTGGTCTAGTGGTCACATGCGCGACTGCTCAAAATGAGGTCCTGGGTTCGATTCCCGGGTCGGACAAAGTGTTATTGGGTTTTTCCATGTGGAATTTTTCCTGCCTGGATTATTGCCCAATTAATGGCAATAGGCTCGGCATCTATTACATGGTACTGGCAAAATGTGGGTGTACTATTAAGAACACCTATGCCTAACCCTTCGGGGATTACAGTCGTGATATTATGATACTCATATCAATTCTAAGGACTCCTCCTCTAAGGAGGAGCTCGTGGCTAAATAATAACAGCCCGCACGCTCGGATTGATCTTTAGGTTAAGCCGTGCTTGCCTAGGTTGGTGTGTGAATTACCACACATTACACACCGAGTTTCCTCCGTGCCTTGGAAAGCACGTTAAGCCGTTGGTTCCGGCGGTCATTTGTAGATTTTTGACAGTCGTTACAGGTAGTCAGTGGCTCAAAAAGTCTGACAACCAGTCTTACCAAGGGGTATCGTATTACCCAGTACTAACTGGGTTGTGGAGGTCAGATAAGCAGTCGCTCCATGTAAAATACTGGTATTCAGCTGCATCTGGTTAGACTGGAAGCCGACCCCAAAAGGCTAAGCAGATGATGATATCAAATCTAAAACACAATAGTTTTATTTCCAAACTCGACTTCAACTGTTTACCAAACCAGCCCACATTCTAGCAACCTTCATATTCAAAATCAATAAGCATAAAAGGTCTTCGCTGCTATTTTTCCCGCCGACCGGTACACGTTGCTATAAATAAAATATGGCCGACTTCCGGTCAAGGCACGCACTGACCGAGGCAAAGGTAACCCTCCTGTGAGCCAAACGATCTCCGTAATAAATACTTCGCTCATTCCTCATGATTTAAACTGTTTGCGGGGTTCGTTTTTTAAAAGTTCGCGCTTTTTTTTTATTGGAGTTGTGTTTTGAATGTATTTAGAATCTTTTTTTTAAGTCGTTTTTTAAATTTGGATACAGTTTTTGTTTTGTTTTGGTGTACTTGTATAATATTAGAATAATTTTCAACTTTATAAAGCTTTAGTGAAATACCAAAATCGTCTAGCAGGTAGTATTATAAGTTACTTTTGTATGTAAAATAGTTTTTTTTTTTCATTTCTCTAACATATTATTTACGTGTTTAAATATTCCTATACAATGTAATATAAAAAAAAAACATTTAAAATATAAAAAAGAGGCCACCGGCATCGGGAACAGGATCCGGGCTACCGATGGCCAAGGCAGATTAGTATTATTATTAGATTATTTACATTTACTTTACTTTATTTAAGTAAAAGCTAATAATTTCCTTAACTATGGTTTTCTCAAAGCGAAACATTATCCTTCCGAAAGAAATACAATAACACAGTATATCGTTAAATAAACATTTTAACAGTTGACTGAAATTATTTGTTACATCTGCCCACCCACACATTGCGTACAAGCCTGAAGGCAAACAATTATGTCTAATTTCTGAACCGGTTTTGAGAACCTAAAATTATATAATGTTTTTGTTTTCACCTACACATTGTGATTTATCGCCTTCATTTGCCCTTTAAAATGTAAATCACACTAATTTATTACATTCTGCCCTATTTTAATCAATATTAATTACCACGAGCACAGACTTTCATAAAGAAAAATTATTTACTTTAGGTATATAAAAAATAACATAATAACACGCATGTATGTCTCCCAAGGGTAAGGCAGAGGTTTACCTCACACACACATTTCGACTGTTATGGTAAGTCCACCACCATCAACGGGACACAAATCTAAACTCCGAGCTACTACTGAAAAAACCTTAATGCAAAAATCCAATAACACTTTGCCCGACCTGGGAATCAATCCCAAGACCTCATGTACTCTGAAGTCTCAGACTCTGAAGTCACGCTCGAAACCATTAGACCAAAGATATAGAAGAAGTGTTTGTACGTTCAAAAAAAGAACACTGTATTAAAAACTCAACATTTGAAAAGAGAACACAAAAAAATATAAGCGTCGCTCAGTCTGCTATCGATTACGCAATGCCCTTGCATCGAATCGATGGTACAAAACGATTCGATTATTCGCTACGACCGACTCCGAGACAATCGTGATATAGTGATTTATTTCGATTGGTTCCCGAGCAAAACTACATATTGGAAAAGTCTCGATACTTTTAACAGGATACGTAAAAACGGGATAGGTTTTTTCTTCAGGCATCTAAGATGTATTGAGTATCGAAGTTTTAGATGTAGACCCGTTTATTTATAAGTTTCATGGAGGATTTGTTTGGGTTCAGATAAGTTGTATATTCTTACGATGGTTTTTTATCGAAAATACTTATAGACAAGAAAAATGGCTGGGCTATTCGTAGTAAAAAGCTAGTTTTATTTACGAGCTCATATTGGACCTACGTTAACGTTTGTCTTCAAGTATCTTTTTATTTTACACAATACTATCTTCACAAACGGCTGCAAGAATTGTCTTGATTCTGGAAGGTCTGATTGACTACTAACTGACGTATGCCTCAATTTGATTAGTTAGTTACCTATTACGATTTGATCTCTTGATTATGATTTGATCAAATCTTCTGAAGGTTTGTTTTCTATTTTATTTATTTATTTTGGATTACCAACGAGTCACATTACAGTTTATCACTACATAGTATAAAACAAAGTCGCTTCCCGCTGTCTGTCTGTCCCTATGTATGCTTAGATCTTTAAAACTACGCAACGGATTTTGATGCGGTTTTCAGCAATAGATAGAGTGATTCAAGAGGAAGGTTTATATAATATATATTGCATCCGTGCGAATCCGGGGTGGACCGGACCTATATTAAATAAATATTACAACAACTTTCACGGTACGGTTGTGGAAACACAATATACCAAAATTGGCGATGATAAGGCATTTACAAGAACCTAGAGCCAAAAATTTGTAAACATAAGAGATCCATCAAACCGCTCTGGGCCTGTGTGGTGGATTACAGACCATTCTCTCTCATAGTGAGGAAGCCTGTGTCCCAGAGGTGGAATTATCAGCTGATTATAATAATACTAGGTACTTTCTTTATCGTGTGGTAAATGCCTAGCCTGGCTTTTGCCACCCATGGACCTCTGACTTGGCCTTACATGCCCTCGAGAAATATCTCTCAGGCATGCTGGTTTCCTCACGATATTTCCCTTCACCGAAGCAAGTGATAATTATACAATGCTCACATGAATCCGAAAAAATCAGAGGTGCGTGTTTTGGGTTCGTAATTTGAGACCTATGACTTGGCAGTCTGACGGTCACACCACTAGACTATCACTGCATAGACTAGATACTTTATTACAGGCTGTTGTAAAAAAATCCTTTAAATTATTCCTCTATCTGGAATTCCCCACAACAATCACAAAACGATTTAAAAAATATAAATTCTAAAAGTCTTCCTTATTCAGAATCATGAATACACATCTCGATAGCGGAATCGGAACACGGTACCATTTTTACGTAATCAATGCGTGGAGGAAATCGACGGTGGCTACCATCACTCCCCTGGGTAGTGTTCGGTTAAGATATTCATGCATTCCGGGTAAAAATTTTACCTGTAAGAAGTTCTAGATAGCGAAAGAGTAACATATAAACGATCGATAATTTTGTAAGCCATTGTTTCTTGCTGATTTTGACGTTTTTCTTGGTTGTTATGACTGTTTATACAGAGTTTTTTTTTTATTTACATTAAAATATGTACAAGTATCGAAAGAGGAAAAGAATTATAGGTCGTCATATAGGAAAAGTGAAGAAGGCTGGCAGCATTGCCACATTGGATGGCAATACTGATTTTTTTGGCCAAAAAATAGCCCAGGCCTCTGGTCAGGTGAAGAGTCTACCAACCGACCAGACCCCATGGCACTAGTGGTATTTATACAGGGTATAAATAAATTATCTAGCTAACTTATACCGTAGAAGTAATGGGTTTCATGCACTTGTGTTCAATAACTCGGTGTTATTGAACACAAATTTAGATTGCATAAATTTTTGCAATTTAAAATTTTGGTACCCGCGTTAGAGGTAATAAAAAAATAAAATATATAAATAATTCTCTGCAGTTTTTAGACGCTCTTAATTGCTGTCAAGTCGGGGAGGCCTTTGCCCAGCAGCAGGACAATATAGAAAAAGAAAAAAAAAGGAAAAAAAATGCTGGTAAAATGACACTGCATATTTTTTACAATTATAAATTGAGTTTGTTACTTTTTTAGGTAAAACGAACGAGGTCGTAGTTATTTTTTAAAACATATCCACAAAACCTCCAGTTCATAACAAAACTATTCCGTGTTTTACATACAGTAAAAGAAACAAAAGTATTACCCTGTAACATCTCCTGAAAATCAACGAAGTTAATGAAACCATAGACTACTAAGGGACTTAAGAAATCGAGATGCCAATCAGCTACCCATTAGACAGGTATAACCCCCTCCAGAACTACCCAATTTATGTCAACCATGGACTTAAGTAGTCTCTCTCTGTAATTTACAGTTATTCTGCTGTTCCATTAGAAATTATAAGATTGATATGAAAAAAAATGATTTTGTAGAAATAAGCATTATAACACTGAAAGTGAGCTTTATGCTGTAAATTATAAAATAAAGAAAAGTGATTAAACGTCATCAGTTTTCGTTTATATTTTCTTAATGTATTAATATAGTTACAATATGCAAAAATACAAATAAATTGCATATTTTGACTTATGAAACAAACAGTGAAACCAATTCTTAATATTCGAATTAAGGTGTTCAGGTCTAGCGCTTAGTTTGTCACATTTTATGTACACATGTATTTACATAAATAATACACAAAATAATAAAACACATACACACTTTTACTAATCATAAACAACTACCCAATTACACAGTTCGTAGCGCTACGAAACAGCTACGAACTTTCGTAGACCTTTGCTACGAGTGCTACGACATTTAATGTATATCTCGATAAATTTTGTCGTAAAATGTCGTAGTAAAAATAATATTTATGTGTCCCCTTTTTATGTGTATATGTTGGGGATCATCTCTAGTATTAGTAAACTAGAGGTGAGCTTGCGTAAAGGGACGGTATTAGTATAGCACTTATGTTTGAGTAGATGGGTAAAATTATTTTATTTTATTTTCAATTTCTTTATTTTTGTATTGCAATGAGAATAAGCTTTTTAAAAATGCAGCGAGATACTTTAATAAATGCTTTGGTAAATGAAGAAAGTAATTTGATTGCAATGTAAAGTATTTTTTTTTTTTTATAATATCTAAGAAACTATAATATTACTAGTGTAAGAAACTAGTCTAAAATAAAAGGTTTAGTAGTGTACTCTTGTTCCTATAACCCTTACTTAGACTTAGACTCGCAAAGTTTAAATTGTCTGATAACATATTAGTTTACAAGAATTTGAAACACAGGATTCGAAAAATAATTCTACTACTATTCAAATCAAAAAAGAAAGATTACATAACTCTGAAAACAAGCAAAATCGTTAAAACAAAATGTTCAACAGATAAATTCCTGGAAACAACAATAACACTAATATCCACAAGTCATTAAGTTAATGACTCATTAACTCATCAAGCATAATAGCAATTAACGCCAAAGTACTCCTCGAAGCACGCTTGACATAAATTGGTGGGTCAAACAGAATACTTATTAATATTTATAACTGAAAAACCTTCAATTTTGTAAACCTTTCAGTCAGATTTTATGATTTTCTGAGAGAAGCATAAATATACACCCTGTATAGTTCATATCTGGAAACACCCCTTTCTCCCCCTTTTTCTCTCTTGGGAGTCATGAAAAGGCAAGATTATTATGCTTTTGCTTCAAGGAGATGAGCAGTATTCTTTTCTGCTGAATTAAAACTATTTAAATATAATTGAAAACCCGTCTTATTGTCAATTAAGGTGTTTTTAGCAAGAAGTAAAATTACCTAACAGACTAAAAAAGCTTTGCAATTCCTATTTTATGGACGTTTAAGCTGTTTAAAAACACATAAATATTTCAAAATTAAAGATTTTATATTTTAATCCAACAAAAAATATATAAAATGCTACATTTTGGATTATTATCGCACTGTCTTTGACTATCCGTAGCCTTCAATATTTTTAGACTTGGCAAAAAAAATATCTACATACTTCTTTATATATTTACAAAGTAGGTAAATCAATAGATATTTTATAAAGCCAAACTTCAGTTATTAAATCGTGCCCAAATAAGAAACTCTTCACTCCAAGAAGATTAACGTTAAACAAACACCCTGTATAGTACTTAAGAGCCACAGAATTAAGAGTACCTCATCTTCATCATAAACTTAGCAATAACAGGTTCCTACTTAATATTTTAATTCCCAATTTCCCTTCAACCCGGTTCAAGAGCTTGCAGGATTACAGAACAATTTCCATTTTAAATTTCTACTTGAAATTTTAATAAGATAGCATTCTCCCTCACGCACTCTTGTACTACAATACCGTTCCCGCCATTTTTACCCGTCGTGTGTGGTTTCCCGCGCTTTCGCTAGACAGTTCTATTTTTAATTTCAAGTGTAGTAAGCGGACTAGGGCCTCGTTCCATTCAGCCTTCTATTCTTTTTAAATATTGCCACCTGTATGTTTCCATACGTACATAAGTAGGTCATACATTCGCTGTATACCAATCGTACGTACGATAGCATCGTATCTATTAAACTCGGAACGTAGTGCAACCTCCACGGCACCGCAACACACACACACGCGCTCACAAACAACTAATAAAGTTTAAAAACCAATAAAAAAATCATAGAAGCTGTTAGAAAAGGAGAGGTGATGAAAATTACGTTTTAAAAAAATCGTAAAGCGCACGCGCGTGTTCGTGCGCGCCATCCGTGCGTACGTTACGACAGACGCGGCGGTACTAACGTAGTAGACCTGGAAAGGCTTTAGCTGCCCCTACCCCGGCCCCCGCACCCGCCGGCACCCCTTTCAGCCCTCGGCCGTGGCTACTACTTCACACACAAAACATAGTATTCCACTGAATCCCTACAATCAAAATAGAACTCTATCTCCCACTGAAAAGCTTGATTTTAGAATGCTCTGACTACGTGTCGGAAAACCGAATGCACGCCGTCCCGCGAGTCAATAGGTTGTACAATTTATATTAATCATAATCGATTTTCGACTTAATTACACTAGCTTTAAGGGCGACTTTTAATCATTAATAAGAAAGGTTACTAAAACGCGATGTATATGTGTGCGGTGTACACAAACGTCCGAATTCGATTACGGTATAATTGTGTTACGTAATAATGGTTCTTACAAGTTTCATTATAAGGGTCATTTTTGTGTTTCTTAACGGACTTTCAGAGTGTACTGTTTGCTTTCCACAGTTCATATTAGCTGGTACGGAGCTTAGGAGAATGACCGTTCGATTTTATGACTTATTACGAGAACCGGAGAACATAATTTTGATTGTGTTTAAGTAACAAGAAAAATCGAAATTTAACACCGAGGGACTGGTATTAATGCCGACGTAGATTTTGTCAAATGAGTATCATAAGAAGTGCATTTTCTTCAGGAGGAGATGCATTTTGTCCTCAAAGGACATTATGAGTAGCATCACGACTCTGTCTTAGAGGACTGTGCAGAATACTAAGTACAAAAAAATCGCATGTTTCATATTTCATTATGTAGATTGGTAGCATGTTTATAGTATTATTAAAACACTAGCTTTTGCCCGCGCCTTCGCTT
Source organism: Noctua fimbriata (assembly GCA_905163415.1). Lineage (NCBI taxonomy): Eukaryota > Metazoa > Arthropoda > Insecta > Lepidoptera > Noctuidae > Noctua > Noctua fimbriata. The sequence goes on from LR990946.1 coordinate 7,483,780, forward strand.
GCGCCCTAATCACCTAGTGGTGTGAAATATACTTTACGACCTGTTCTCATACCTAACATATAGACATACAAAATTTCATAACAATTGGTCGAGCCGTTTCGGAGAAGTGCGACCACAAAAACACCGCGACACGAGATTTATATATACAAGGTGTAAACAGACCCTTTACGAAGCCATCAACAAAGCATTCTGTACATCAAACTAAGTAAATTTATGCAAAGTTATTGCTGGGAAACGACTTTTTTTTTTGGGGTGAAAAATCACGTTTTACGGTAGGAGTTTTACGGTAGGAATCAATGGAACGCACTCAAAGCATTGTGTTGATGGATGGATTGAATAGTATGGCGGTCGTGGAAATGTTTAAAGTAAAAATCTAACGTTAAAAGAATGTATTTTAAAAAAAAAACTTGTGAAATAGTTGGAAGTCTGACCCCTAATATCTCCGTAACTAGAAGGTTCCCAGGTATGGTCTAGAACAAAAAAATGATCGCATTGACGGGGAAAACAAGTGCCTTTCGGCTTCGTTAGGGTCTAGTTACACCCTTTATATAGAAGATTCTGTAATGTTACATGATTACACGTTATATCATATTACCCTAATGAGCTTTTCTATAAACTTTTAACTTGCAAAGCGCTTGCAACGAGAGACTTATCATTTAAAACAGCTTTCTTAGAAACGTCTTTTCTTAAGAATCTTGTGTTTGTATGAGGCAGCGGGTGCAGTCTAGCTAGGTCATCAGTGCAGTCAACTTTGGTCTGAGCCAGATCTATCTTAATATTCTAGCTCTTTTCAAGAACGAGGTTGAAGCGCATAGGTTAGTGAGTCTGGCTTGTAATCACGACATTAAAAAGTACACACTGTATGTCTAAAAAACTTAAAAGTAGTTTTTTTTCAGTCAGTGAGAAATTGAAACAAACATTCTTGATGAAATGATTTTTTCAATATCTCACTGAGACATTTATGCATATTAAAAAAGCAAATGTATTAATATGTCTAAGCATTTTATTCATATTGAAATATAAATAACTAACGTATTAACCTAAGCTATCATTATAACCAAATTTCAAATAACAGCAACTGAATTACAATGAATTACATTCACAGTAAAATCATAAATATTTCGGTCAATCTATTTATTTATTTAACAATTTATGTAAACACTTTATATAGAAAAGAAAAATAAAACAGAAAATAGTAAAAAGGTAATGCTTATTTCTAAAGAAATCTCATCCAGCACACCTGCGAAAGGAGATACTAAAAACAGAAATGTAGACATAGAGTGTAAAAGAAGAAGAGAAAATGGAATACATCATCATCATCATCTTTCTCTTCTCCTTGTCCCAAAAGACAAAGCAGATAACTATTTTACACCCTGTATACAATATAAATCTGTCTTTCTATTGAACTAGGGCAACGATATGAGCCATAAAATAACCCTGAATAATAGTCTTTGCTACCAAAAATTAAGTTGCTAGTACCCACACTTTCAAAAGCGGTGAAATTCGAATCAAAATTATGTTTTGTAGTTTGTAGGCCAAACATTGATAGCCTAGTTTTGACTGATTGCCAGCACAGTCCCTATCTAATAGCACTAACGATAGTTACGCCTCCTTTTAATCGACTTTCACGATTTGCGCAGTTTGATAAATACACTGTTTTTAGGGTTAGGTACGGTAGATATTATGCTTGTAAACAAGTCGCACACCTCACAAGGATGATATGGCTAGCCTTTTCCCAACTATGATAGGGTCGGCTTCCAGTCTAACTGGATGCAGCGGAATACCAGTATTTTTCATGGAGCGACTGCCTATCTTCCTCAACCCATTGGAACTGGGTAATACGAAACCCCTTAGTAAGACTGGTTGTCAGACTTTCGGGCAACTGACTGTGTTCGTCACCCATTCACGCCAAGCACGGCTTAAACCTGAAGATCTACTCGAGCGGCTGTTATAATATAGCCACGAGCTCTTCCAAAATTAAAAGATAGTGATCATCATCATCCACTGCTGGACAAGAAAGACGTCCACTGCTGGACATAGGCCTCTCCCAAGTTTCGCCACATTGACCGGTCCCGTGCGACTCGCATCCAGCAGATCATCACCAGGTCATCGGTCCACCTAGTGCGAGGCCTTCCAACGCAACGTCTTCCGGTTCGCGGTCGCCACTCCAGGACAACGAAAAAGATGGTAATGATGAAAAGATAGTAATTCCTTCAAAAACAGAACAGTTACAAATAACTTTTCGATTTTAAACACCTTTAAATTATCTACCAGCGAAGCCTAGAATTAACAAAGTTTTAAACATACCACTTACACCTTTCAGAGCCAGAGCTAAGAAACTCCAAAGTTAAGCAAATCTTTTAACCAAAGTCCATTAGAAATTTATCATAAATATAATATGTTTCAGTGACCTCCAGACTCACTGAAAGCCTTCACCAATCTGCAGTCGCCTTTAAATGTATTTCAAGAGAATTTGAAAAGGTTTTTTTTACAGGGAGAAATATATTATTAAAAGATTATTTACTTTAATGCGCATTTCGTTTTGTTGAATCTGTCTTTTATTAGAACGAAAATATTTTGTATCAATATTAATGTGTTTGTAATGGATTTGGTAATTCATTTTGATCAATTTTTTTCGTCGTCTTTTGTTATTGAATTTTTATATTTCTGCATTTTCTGTCGTCCATCTTATATTTTATTTTATTAAAATACGTCTTCTTCAGTGTCAATAAATAATTTTATTGTCAAACTCATTTCTATCTCAGACAAATTAAATTATTATATTTGACGAGCTGTGCCACGTGACATATTGAATACATTTATACATACATACATTTTAAATATTATATTTTTACTGGCAGATGGGTGATATTGTAAGGAGTAAATAAGGCTACTTTTATTGTGGAATAATACTTAGGCTTCCGTGCAAAAAAATTAAAACCTCTGAAATTTGTAACAAAATCCGATTCAGAAAGGGAAGTAATAGATGTTTGATAATAATTTCATGCGAACGGAGGTCGCGGACAACAACTAGTTTTGAATAAAGAAAATAATATCTATAACTGCTAGGCGAGCGCTACGCTATCGTAACAAGCATAGCACAGTGCTAAGCTACGCTGTAGCACAGTCCCAAGCTACGCCGTAGCACAGTACCAAGCTACGCCGTAGCACCGTAGCCTATTTAAATGATACCGTAAATTCAAGTTATACCTACTAACTAAGGACTTAAAGTAATACTCGGTAGGCCGCAATTCAAAGCTGACTACGCCACAAGACAAGAATCTCTGTGACGTCGTCTTAAGGTCTTAAATAGCCTTAATTTTAAGTATGGAAGCCAACCGATACGGTTCAAATGACAATTTTGTAAATAATTAATGAAACATGAACAAACCTGCTCTATTATCTGATATAACTATTTCTGTTACTTTTTCACGCCATACATTTGGATGAAAGAATAATGCAACTAGCTGGGCTCAAAAATAAAAAGTAAGTGCCCAGACATAAAACATACGCCAAGTTCTGTAATTGGCTCTGTGTTGCACAAATATTATTCACTTGTTACAGCTGTTGGTTCTCCTATTTATAAATAAATAAGTTATAGATCTCATTTATACAATCATTTTACAACGGACCCAGAAAAATCAATCTTGGAGGAAAAATATATTATACAGGGTGTAAACAGACCCTTCACATAGCCATCAACCAAGAATTCTGTACATCAAACTAAGTAACTTTACGCAAAAATTATTGCTGAGAATCGACTTTATTTTTGGGGTGAAAAATCACGTTTTACGGTAGGACTCGATGGAAAGCACTCAAAGTATTGTGCTGATGTATGGATTGAATAGTACGGGGATCGTGGAGGTGTGTAAAGATCTTACATTAAAAACATGTATTTAAAAAAAAACTTGTGAAAAAGTTGGAACTTTGACCCCCAATATCTCCGTAACTAGAAGATTCCCAGGTATGGTCTAGAACAAAAAAAATATTGCAAAGACGGGGAGAACAAGTGCCTTTCGGCTATGTTAAGGGTCTATTTACACCCATTATACTGTTAAACGTAGCGCTTATAATAATAATAAAATATATAAGGAGGTTCCTCTCTCTGGAGCCCTGACCGTAGCTTGGACCCTGTTCCCGATACCGATGGACTACAATTTTTTATATTTTTAAATGTTTTTTTTAAATTTTTTTAAGGAATATTTAAAAATGTAAAATAATTTGTAAAAATTTAAATAAAGGAAATATATAATAATTAATAAATTATTATTATTAAAATTAATTAATATTAATAATAATTTACGTACACCGTAAATTATTATTTCCCTAGGTTTGATTTTTGTTTGAAAATCTGAGTATACCAGGGTCTGAAGGAGAAAATCCTTCACTAACTAGGCCGACAACTTTACAGAAATCACGAGAATCTTTCTTATTCCACTAATAACTGAAAAAAATCCGTTACAATAGAAAACCAACAAAACCACTCAAACTAAAAAAACCAGATGAGTTTCAAATCTCAGTCTTAACTTAGCCGTCAAAGCAATCACTACCCTATCACACATGACCTAAGACCCATTTCAAGTTAAATCAAAGCATGAAGTATATTTAAACCGTATGACCCAGACGGGTCGACCTGATTCGATCACGAACTTACTAATATAGAACTGATATCATGATATTGTTGGTTTACCTGGTAAGGAAACCATTCATTGGAAAATCAGCACATTTTACGGTAAAAATGACATAAGACATTACCTCGAGACGCCTGCCTTCGCTACTTGCCTGAATCTTAATCCCCGAAAGGTTAGGCAGAGGTATAATAGTACACCCGCATTTCGCCAGTTATGTTTTAAGTCCCATGTAATAGAGGACGAACCTATTGTCATCAACCGGGCACAAATCCAGACTCCGTGGCTGCTACTGAGAAATTCCTGATGGTAAAACTCAATAACACTTGGAACCTGGAAATCGCTAAGAATGTGTTAAGGGCGTGATACTACCCGTCTACCCATCTTAGCATTGCAAGGCTTGATCAGCCTACAATGTCTCCATGCTTGGACACAGACCTGCTCTCTTCGAAAAAGCCTATAATGTTCCCACGGCTCGTTCGGCACAGTCATTCCACTCTGTGGGATGAAGTGGGCAAGCATTCATCGCGCGAGAACTCAAGCAGTTTTGTCTGTTCATACATATCAGTCAACGATAAATCATTCAGGTGTTCCCCGCGAAGCTTCAGTTAATGGTAACATTTACCTTTCGCCATAATCTGTAAACGATTAACTTGGAGGTGAATCTAAAATTAACAAGAAACTTGTTGCTTGACTTAAGGATTGCTAGATGAGGTGAGGATGAGGTTACTGAACGATGTAAGCTAGATTTGAGTGAATATTTGAAGATTCTTTTTATGGTCACATAAGATAATTTCTTTATGGGTGGTGCAGGAGCTCTGAGGATGGGTGACCATTTATTACATACCGACTTTCCTTGGCTGTCATTTGTAGATCTTGGATAATTGTTACAGCCAGTAAAGGCTAGGCAGATGGTAAGTTAATTTCTTTGGTGATCAGGAGCATAGATTTTTTCAAGTCCATAATTAAGTTTGGAACCACTTATATTCAATTCTGAAGAGGTTGCCATCTGAAATTGCAGCTCCCGAAGAATATGCCTAGGACACACTATAATACGATAAGCGCTATATAAGTGTTTCACTTCAATTTATATCCTTATCATGTACAGAGACTAAGTTAATAAATGTCATGTCACTGAAATTTGTCCAATAACAATTCTTGTATTCTGAAAATCAAATTTAAAAATAAGTAGGAAAACAGAAAAAGCATTATCAAATCTATTTTCGCTGTATGACAGCCTAAAAATATTTATATTTAAAGTGGATTTAGAAAACTCCATCCACAGCTCTATTAATATTGACAGGTGGGCTTACAATTCAAAATAAAAATGCCAGATGAAATACTCGTAAGTTAAAATTAAAATATTTCTGTATTGGCTAGCAAGTATTTTCTATTTTTGTTTCGTTAGTCTATTTTCATCGATATAATTTTCTTGATTGAATTAATACAATTTTCAGAACTCTCATCTAAATGAGGTAAATGTATGCGCCATTTAGGAAATACGAGACAGATTGTTCGTCTATTTGAGCTTGCCTGAATCATCTAGTTGTCCCATCAATGGAATTGAGTTTTTTTTGTAATATAACACGGAGGTGTGCCTATGTCCTTTCACATTTTGCTACTTAAGTTTCAGTATTGTAATAGGGGCGAGCCAATTACCACCATCGTGGCAAAAATCCAGATACCGGGTTGTTACTCACAAATTCATATGCTGTATTGTATAATTATCACTTGCTTCGGTGAAGGAAAACATCGTGAGGAAACCAGCATGCCTGAGAGATATTTCTCGACGGCATGTAAAGTTTTCGATATTGGAAATCGCGTTACGGAACTCAAATATAGTTGGGCAGGACATTGAGCAAGGCGCAGTGATAACACGTGGACTAAGGCTGTCACCGAATGGCGTCTAAGAATAGGCAAAAGAAACGTGGGTCGTCCGGCGGCGAGATGGGCAGACGACATAGTTGCCATCGGGGGAAAAACCTGGATGAGGCTGGCACTGGACCGTGGAGATTGGCACAATAAAAGAGAGGCCTAGACCCAGCTGTGAGTGAGTTCGGGCTATGGATGATGATGATGATGTAAAGCCAAGTCAGATGCCCACGCGCGGCATATATACTCTGACACCAGATTAGGCTCTAACTACAGGATAAAGAATAAAAAATCTTTTTTGCAAAAAAAAAAAACCGACTTCAAAAACACAGAAAAGTGAAAAATAACTTTAGCTTCAGAAATCGGTGACTTTTGTTTGTTTGATTTAATTTTTTTGTCACCGACTTCTGTAGCTAAAGTTATTTTCCACTTTTCTGTGTTTTTGAAGTCGGTTTTATTTTTTGCAAAAAAGATTTTTTATTTTTCCATTTTTAGTTGTAATATCCTATACAAATATTTGCTCCTACATTTATTTTACATTGTCAACAATACATTTCATGGTAATAGGCTTATCAGTTATCACCAATAAAATGGAAGTTAATATACCTAACTTTCGCAATCTGGGTACCCCTCAGAGCACATAGCCGTTATGTTATTTTATGACATTGTGTAAACAATAAACATCCAAGCGATTGCAGCAATCACGACAGATTTGCTGTCTACTATTGAAGAGTTCCATTGTATAACTCCGAAGATCAACTTCACCAAATTTAAACGGGACCACCGTGGAATAATGTTCTTCCAAATTAAAAAAAAATCGTCGTAATAGGTTTACAATTATCGAAGATATCGATAATATAAAATTTGGAGAGTCCCCTCCCCTCCAGGATCCCATCATTAGATCCTGACCTGATGACCATGAGACCACAAGAAAAGTATACTGTTTCAAACAATGCCCCGTTGCTCTCGATTTCCCTGGGATTCCATCATCAGATTCTGGTTTGGCGACAATGGGACTACCCCATTAGCATAGGCTTTCGAATAAAAAAAGAAATTATGAAAATCGGTCTACAATTGGCGGAGAAATCGGTGATCATAGGTACATGAAAAAAAATTACATACAGTCGAACATAGAAACTCCTTTTTTTAAGTCGGTTAAAAATTGTCAAAGGAGTTTTGGTGAACCGTTAACAATACATGTCATGGTAATAGGCTTATCTCCAATAAATGGTACTTAACACACCCGACTGTTGAAATGGGGGTGTACTGTAGACTGTACACATCTCAGAGCATTCTGGCGTGATGTTATGTTATGATTTTGTGTAAACAATGAATATCCAAGCGATTGCAGCCAACGCGTCAGATTTGCTGTCTATTATTGAAGAGTTCCATTGTTAATCTCCGAAGATCAGCATCAGGTCTTCACAAAATAAAAAAGGGACCACTGCGGAATAATATTCTTCCAAACAAAAAAAGAATCATCAAAATCGGTTCACAATTGGCGAAGATATCGCTGAACATAAACACAAAAAAAAAAAAAACTGTCGACTTGATAACCTCCTCTTTTTGGAAGTCGGTTAAAAAGAAGAAGAAGAATAGAAATGTTCTCAATGAAGTTTCCACCTACTTACTAGTAGTAGGTAGTAGTGAGTAGGTGGAAACCGAAATAACAAAAACAAAGCCAATTATTCCCCTAAATATAACATATCACACTTTTGTAACAGTCTTTTAATAACTATGTCATGAAGTATTAAAATCACATGCAACATAAGCACTAAATTTAACTAAAATTAACATAATAGAGTAGATAGTATGAAGTGTGTAGTGAGTGAGTGTGAGTGTGTAGTGTGTGTGTAGTGTGTAAGTAGTGTAGAGTATTTAATTTAATTCTTTTATGTAGCATCTTGACATTAAATGTTTCAATACCTGATTATCTACTGTTTTACGTTATTTTACATTTGTATTTCAGGTGGAAACCGAAAACAGAATTCTTAATCAGAATATTCCTTAAAAACTCAAAAATAAAAGTAAAAAAGCTAGACTAGACCATAGTTCTCGTAAGTTAGAGGGAGCCAACTTATATTTGTCTGTTCCAACTTCAGGTTGATGTCCCAGATTTAGCTAGGAGAGAACACGGAACTTTAAATCAGTCCATTTTAGTGCTTTTCTCTAAAATGTAGTTTTTTTTTTCATTTTCAGTGTAAATTAATCGTAAATAGCAACCACGGATTTGTGCCCGGTTGATGGCAATAGGCTCGCCCCTTATTAAATTGGACTTAAACATAACTGGCGAAATGTGGGTGTACTGTTAGGTACTCCTCTGTCAACCCTTCGGCGATTATGTTATGTCAATAAAGGTAAGATTAAAATAAGAGAAAATAACTTGGACTTTTTATCCCGGTAATACGGACCCAATTACCGAACCACATGTGCGCAGCCACGATCATAAGCTAGTTTAATATGCAAAAAAACCCAACACATACCAAAACATTACCAAAATTGTTGATTTTATAACATGAAAATTCAGTACATTAAAACTTACGTCTTATAACAAAAGCCAGTGTAACCGCGATATGAACCTGTCGTGATTGTTTCTGAGAAGTACCGACGTTGTCGACACGCACGGCTGACCAGCACCCACCACTAACCACCACTAGCTACCACTATGATTCATCCAAATCCTTGTTTCCAATTCAAGCTATGTCCACTAAAACAAATGTAATTTAAATCGCTCGTCTCTACTACTCCACTAATATTATAAAGATATAAAATTTGTTTGTAACTTTGTATGTAGGGGCTAATCTCCGGAACTAATGATCCAATTCTTAAAATTCTTTCACTGGCAGAAAGCTACATTATTCATGAGTCATCATCATCATTTCAGCCGAAAGACGTCCACTGCTGGACATAGGCCTCCCCCAAGTGTCGCCACATTGACCGGTCCCGTGCGACTCGCATCCAGCGGATCCCTGCAACCTTCACCAGGTCATCGGTCCACCTAGTGGGAGGCCTTCCAACGCAGCGTCTTCCGGTTCGCGGTCGCCACTCCAGAACTTTTCGGCCCCATCGGCCATCCGTTCTGCAAGCAATGTGCCCTGCCCACTGCCACTTCAGTTTGGCTATTCTTCGGGCTACGTCGGTTACCTTGGTTCTCTTGCGGATGTGCTCATTTCTGATTCGATCACGCAAGGAAACTCCGAGCATAGCCCTCTCCATTGCCCTTTGGGTGACTTTAAGCCTTCTGATAAGGCCCATTGTGAGCGACCATGTTTCGGTCCCGTAAGTAATCACTGGCAACACACACTGGTCATAGACTTTCGTCTTGAGACACTGCGGTAAGTTGGACGAGAAGATACCACGCAACTTCCCGAACGCTGCCCAGCCGAGTCGGATTCGACGATTGACCTCTTTCTCGAAGTTAGACCTACCTAACTGGATCGTTTGTCCAAGGTAGACATAATCGTCTACAACTTCGAGTGTAGAGTCTCCGATCTTGATAGGAGTGGGTGTTACATGGGTATTCAACATGATTTTGGTTTTGTCCATGTTCATTTTAAGACCCACTTTTTCGGAAGCTCTACTAAGGTCATCGAGCATTGTACTGAGGTCCTCCATGGTCTCAGCCATGACCACTATATCGTCGGCAAACCGAAGGTGAGAGATGTACTCGCCATTGACGTTGATGCCTAGCCCTCTCCAGTCCAGAACCTTGAAGATATCCTCCAGTGCAGCGGTGAACAGTTTCGGAGATATGACGTCTCCCTGTCTTACACCTCGCTGCAGAAGGATAGGTTCTGAGGTCTGGTCCTGAAGTCGGACTGACATGGTGGCGTTTTTGTACAAACACTTCAACACCTCGATGTACCGATAGTCGATTTGGCACCGTTGGAGAGACTGCAGTACAGCCCAAGTCTCGATCGAATCGAAGGCTTTCTCATAGTCCACAAACGCCAAGCAGAGAGGCAGGTTATACTCTTCGGTCTTCTGTATAACCTGCAGCGTATGTATGTGGTCTACGGTGCTAAAGCCTTTTCGGAATCCGGCTTGTTCGGGAGGCTGAAAATCGTCAAACCTGCGCGCGAGACGATTCGTGATAACTCTTGAGAACAACTTGTAGACATGGCTTAGAAGTGAGATGGGCCTATAGTTCTTCAGCCGGGCATTGTCGCCCTTTTTGAAGAAGAGTACCACCACACCCCTGCACCATGCCTGCGGCGTTTTCCCCTCGAGTATGACGGAATCAAACAGCTTCTGAAGGGCCTTAAGTACCGGTTTTCCACCCGCCTTCAGGAGTTCGGCCGTAATTCCGTCATCGCCCGGTGCCTTGTTGTTCTTAAGCTGTTTAAGAGCCATCCTAATCTCGTACAGGCTGACATCCGGAATGTCTTCGGTATAGTGTCGGGTCAGTCTAGCTCTTGGGTCGTTAGCTAGAGTTGCAACAGGATTTCTAGTTGAAGTGTACAACTGCCCATAAAAACTCTCGATCTCCCTCAGCAGCTCCGGTTTGGCGGATACGATCCTGCCATCGTCGGTCTTCAGTTTCGTTAGATGGCTCTGCCCAATAGCCAGATCTCTTGAAAATACCTTGGAGCCTTTATTCCGCTCAATAGCGTCTTTAATACGCTCGGTATTAAAGCGGCGGAGGTCGCTCTTCAAGGATTTAGAGATCCGTCTATTGAGCTGCCGGTATTTCCACACCTCATCTGAAGACTGCAGGATCATCTCACGCCGCTCCTTCATGAACTCGAGAGTATGATCAGAGAGTTTTTTGTTGTGTGCACGACGTGTCTTGAAAAACTTAGACCCAGTCGTGTGGACAGTTTCCACGAACCCATCGTTGTATTCGTCCACTGAGCTTCCTAGGCACTCGAAACGATTCTGGAGTTCAAGCTGAAAGCTCTCGGGGTTTTGGATCTGGATCTGTGCTGGACGGAGCGTAGACTTCATCAGTCGAGACCTTTCAAGCTTTATATTGATGTTCAATGTGCCTCTTACCATGCGGTGATCGCTCCCGGTTTTCACCGAATTGATCACAGAGACATCATTGAACATCTGCTTCTTGGTTGACATGATGAAGTCAATCTCATTTTTAGTTGCACCATCGGGACTCTGCCAGGTCCACTTCCTGTGCTCGCGCTTTTTGAAGAAGGAGTTCATCATATAGAGGCCCTCCTTCTCCATAAAACTAGCCAGTTGGTGACCCCGGTGGTTCCGACTTCCAAACCCAAATTGCCCCACCTGCAGCTCATCTCCATCTCGTTTGCCCAGTTTCGCATTGAAGTCATCCATGACAACGGTGAAGTGAGTCTTGAAACCATGCAGGGCTTTGGAAATATCCTCATACATGGTCTCCACTTCGTCGTCGGGGTGTGCCGAGGTCGGGGCGTAGACCTGTATGACCTTCAGCAAATATCTTGAGGATATTTTGAGTACAAGGTACGCCACCCTGGTCGACACACTCTCGATCTTCACCACGTTATTCACAAGGGGCTTGTGGACGATAAACCCAACACCACCCTGGGACTGCCGGTCACCCTCTCGGAAATAGAGCTGGTTGCCGGTTTTCAGGATTATCGTGTCCTCACCCTCTCTTCGGACTTCAGATAATCCCACAATACTCCATCGCAGCCTGCTCAATTCCTCTTCGAGTTCCGTTATCTTCTCGTCGGTCCGGAGTGTACGCGTGTTATATGTTGCCAGGTCAAGTCGTCGGTATAGGCAGCCTGATCCCGTCCGGAAATTCTTAGCACCCCTTGCCACGCCGTAACCTCGACCGCTACCATAGTCGAGGGTAGACGGGCTGCCGGGTACTAGGGGCCATTTTTTTATTGTGCTCGTCATTTAGGGGGGTTTTGCCATAATCGCCACGCTTGGCGGGCGGGTTGGCGATCGCAGTATGGTTGTTGTAAAATCAGAGAACGCTGCTGCCCATTCTCTGGTAAGTCCCTTAGTCGCCTCTTACGACACCCACGGGAAGACATGGGATATTCATGAGTACTATAGGCCATATAAAAAATATATTTATATCATGCATATTAGCCGAGCTACCCAATTTTTTGCGGAAGTAGTCGCGTGCGAACTGCTAGTGGCTAAATAAAAACAGCTGCACGGTTCGATCACCTACGCTTGCTGAGGCCAATCCGAGAATGGGTGGTCATTCATTACGTATCGGGACTCCTCCATGCCTCGGAAAGCAGGTTTTAAGTCGTAGGTCTCAGTCATTTGTTGATCTTTGACAGTCGTTACAGGTAGTTAGTGGCCCGAAAGTCTGACAACTAGTCTTACCAAGGGGTACCGTATTACCCAGTACTAACTAGGTTGTGGAACTCAGATAGACAGTCGCTCGATGTAAAATACTGGTGTTCGACTGCATCTGATCAGGCTACAAGCCGACCCTAATACGGTTGGAAACAGTTACTAATAAAAGTAAGTTGGATTCTTTAAGTTGATTTTAGAGTGACTAGAATTACTGAAATTCTTGATGGAAAATACCCAATAACACATTGCTAGTGCTCAACAGTCGCGCTTACCACCACTACACTACCGACGAGGCAGTCGTTGGCACGGAGTCTGGATTTGTACCCGGTTGATGGCAATAGGCTCGCCCCCAACGAAATTTGGGTGTACTATTACACCCCTGCCTAACCCTTCGGAGATTACAGGCGTGATGTTATGTAGAATTACTGAAAACATTAAAGATGTTGAAGTTATATCGCAAACTGAACTTATGTATAGTTTTTAAACTAACATTTCCAAAACCTCATACTTGTTTACATGTTTGGAAACTAAGATGTGAATGCAGTGTATGTGCCACTAATAACACTTGACCATGTAAAACTATATTGTGGCTGTAAAAGGTATGAAAAGAATTGCTGGTGACAAAGAAAACGTTGGGTGCTTAGCTATAAAAGTTTTTTCGTAGGAATTATGTAACCTTCATTTGTTGAGGCTTATTCAATTTGACCTGTTGTCAAATCTCATGTGTGCTTCGTACTTGTATAGTAAGACCATTTTAAGAGCGTTCATCCAAAAAGTTGGCAACATCGCAATTAGCTGTCAAATATTTACATGTTTTAATTAATTTGTCAATATTACTATACAAAATTTATTCTATTCTATTTTAATTATATTATATACATTAATAAATTAAAATAACCTATATTAACTAACTAACTTAAAAATAAACTTAAAAAATGGCGTCAAAAAACTCCTCCTCAACGTAGTCAACTGGTAATGTACCCAAAAGACTGGCGGCGTTGCCACGTTGTATGGCAACGCTAATGTCAATATTACTGTATAGAGAAACAAGGCTAACTAGTGAACTAGAATATTAAAAATGAATTGCAATTAAAAAGCTGAATTTAATGTTGTAAGCGTTTTGGGTGTAAAAAAGGCATTTGGAAAGTTTCTTAATAGTTTTTTTACTTCTAAAACTAAATACTTGGTGTCACGATATTAATTATTGCATTTCATAATCATTATTTTAGTTCACTAGATAGCCATATTTCATATTTCCATACAGTATTGCCAATATTGCCGAACTAATGAAAATGGAGAAATATTTGACAGCTATTTGTGAAGTTACCCACTTTCTGCACGAACGCTCTTAAGTGTGCAGTTCAAGGTGGCGCTGCTTGTCAAGCAAAAATGCATCGATATGTCAAACTTGGTATATTTATTTTAGTTCTTTGTTTTCCCGGCTGCGCAGGTAAGTTGGTTGATGTGTATGAATTTGATGCTGTTGTTTTGTTCAACTAACATCAAACATCAATGCAGATTTTAGAGTACCCGCAAACTACAGACACTGTCAGCCGACAATTTAGTCACACGCAATAATTGATTGAATTGATTTAATTTGATTTGCTTTATTCTTCTGTATGGTGTCCGGACGTAAAGAATAGCACCATCCCATATCTTCCCGTGGGTGTCGTAAGAGGCGACTAAGGGACTTACCAGAGAATGGGCAGCAGCGTTCTCTGATTCTACAACAACCATACTGCGATCGCCAACCCGCCTGCCAAGCGTGGCGATTATGGCAAAACCCCCCTTCTTAGGGGAGGCCTATGTCCAGCAGTGGACTTTTCGGCTGAAATGATGATGATGATGATGATGATTTGCTTTATTTGGTTAATTTGATTTTATTTTGATTCTATGTACTTTTATCTGATATTATTAGTTTATGTCTATATTATGTCGAATTTCTATCAAGTTATGTGTGGCAATGGGAGTTATTTAACTGAAATAAATTAATTTATTATTTTATTTTATTTTATTTTATAACTTCAGTTTATCCGTGAATTTATGAAAATAGCTCCTGTTGTATCAAAAATAAAGCGCCAGTTAGAAAAATAGTAGAGTAGCCCCGAGTGAGCCCCACGTTAATTTATTTATATCTGCCTAGCCTTTTCCCAACTATGTTTGGGGTCGGCTTCCAGTCTAACCGGATGAAGCTGAATACCATATTAGTAATACGATACCGCTTGGAAAGACTGGTTGTCAGACTTTTGGACCACTGACTACCTATAACGACTGTCATTCATCATCATTTCAGCCGAAAGACGTCCACTGCTGGACATATGCCTCCCACAACGACTGTCAAAGATATACAAATGACAGCCAGGACCAACGGCTAAATGTGCTTTCAACCCGGTATGTTATGATGGTCACCCATCCACAGACCGACCTCAGCAAGCGCGGCTTATCCTGGAAGATCAACCTGTACAGCTGTTATTCTTTAGCCATGAGCTCCTCCACCTGTCCAGCTCCTGTCCAACACCTGTCACTACATAAGGTTCCAAAATCTGATATCCGGAGTCCAGTCCGCTCGGTTTGTCCGCATCATAAACTCAACAGTTCAGCAAAAGAATTTCCACAATATCAAAATTCTAAATATTATACATTTTCTACAAAGCTCGAGCTATTTCAGGTTGCATGGCGTGATTTCATAAAATAAGCCGCTATTATAACTGCTTGTGTTTAAAACTTATATTTTTAGCTGAAAGAATTAGTTTTAGGGCTATTACGCATGTTACTATTATGTGGTCGGGTATTGATTTTTGTGTAAAGTTAAGTTAAAGGTGGAATTTAAGGGCGAACATTGAGTTGCGATTGTGTTTGAAAATTACATCTCTGGGCTTGCCTGGATATCGCGTGCCTTACCCATTGGTCGTCTGACATGTGGCGGATGTTTCCAGCGCAATTCCATTTTACACACGATGCATAATTAGCCTAAAATGCTCTCAGATCTCCTCTTTCAGAGAGGGACCAAAATTCATCACGAGAACCTAGTGCGCATTGGAACTGACGCTAACAATACCACGATGGCAAAACGCAAATCGTAGAGTCGCAGATCAGTACAAAGCCTTACGTCTCACCACGAGGGGTGTTAACATCAAGCGTAATGGTCGCCCTGCACTCAAGATTGAGATAAGTTCACGTTTAAATTGTTAATTCACTCTAATTGAAAGCTAAAACTGTTATTTTGGTTGTGGATCAATATTTTGGAGTTCTTAAAAAATATATTTCTACAGTGGGTGCCTGAAGACGGTCGTCGTAACCGAGGCAGGCCCAAGAAACGCTGGTGTGACGATCTGGACTCATTCTTAACGGATTGGTCGGAGAAGGCAATTTGTAAACAGGATTGGAAAGTCGTGGGGGAGACCTTTGCCCAGCAGTGGGACAGAGCAGGTATATAAAAGAAATCTTTTAAATATTTTGTCTTGGTACTTAATTCTTAAGAAGAAAAAAAAATGATTTTATATATACTCGTACATACATAAACGTACGCCTTTTTTCCATGAGGATAGGCAGAAACCACAAAAAGCCACCTGCTACGATCCTTACATACTCCTTTTGCCTCGTCCCGATCATACATCTGCTCATACACGAGTATTATGCTCCTCACCTTTCTGAAGAACCTCACCAATAAGGTCAGCGTATGTCCTTCTTCTTCTTTCCTTCTGTTAGTCGCCTTTCACTCATCCTCTCCACATGATCAAACCATCTAAGCATTTGTATTTATATCCAAAAAAATTGCTAGATTTGAAATCAGCTATCTATACTTAGGGATGATTCTGCAGTTTCAGTTTTTAGGGCTTGAAGATAATTCGCCCGTTCTATTTGATAGTTGTAAATGTGTTTATGACACTCCTATGGAGTCTCTCTAACCTTCCCGCTGCATAGCATAATCAGCTTATAATGTTCCCACTGTCAAGTCACAGGCCTCCTCGCTATGAGAGGGAACGGGCTATAATCCACCACGCGGGCCCAGTGCGGGTTGGTAGCTTTCACATATCTTCGAATTGTTGGTTCTAGGACATGCCGGTTTCCTCATGATGTTTTCCTTCACCGTTTTGAGAGCGGTGGTGATGAAATAAATTACACAAAGCAATGCGCCTGCCTGGGTTCGCCTTACTGTATGTAAATCGGGTTCAATCACATGAAAACGATAATATAATTTAGTCGAACAACCTTTCCAAATCGACAGACATTCGTCGCTATCATATTAGTATTATCTAATATAAGATTCCAGAAACGACACAAATTCATCAAGATCACATTCAATGCGGGACACATCGAGAATGAAACCTTAGACCGCTGGAATGTCGCCAAATTACGACCGCTAGCAATACGACACGTTTCAGAGTTATATACCATCTTCAGTTGATTCTGAATTGAGCAATCGAGTCTAAGCGAATATGAGTCGTCAATACGAAATATCTGTTTAGATTTATAAGTTAAACCTTGTTGATATAATGTTTGGGATTAAGTAAAAAACTAATGAATTGCCGAACGAACTGCCTCATTGGTCTAGTGGTCGCAAACGCGACTGCTGAGCTCCTGGTTCGATTCCCGAGTCGGGTAATTGTTTTTGGGTTTTTCCATCAGGAATTTCTCAGCAGTACCATGGAGTCTGGATTTGTGCCCGGTTGATGGCAATAGGCTCGCCCCCTTTTACATGATACTTAAAACATAACTGGCGAAATATGGGTGTACTATTGGTACACCTCTAACCCTTCGGGGATTACAGGTCTAATGTTATGTTATGTTTATCCAAAAATATAAAACAATTAATTGAATGATTATGCCCGAGGAGCATCTATCAGGGCCTAATGTCTAGACAGGTAAGTGCCTGACTTAGGTATTTTTGTGTAGCACGTTTTACTTCAAGCACAGTTGATAAGTGAAACTATTAAAACAATAGTTTCGCTCAAGAATAACGCCTTAAACACCTGTGGTTTACAAAAACTCACAAGTATCAAAACTTTACCAAACTTAATAGAACTTGAGTATAGAAACTTAAAACATAAGTTTATTTCAAGTTTCTTTGAATATTCTTGATCCTTTAGACAGTTCCTTTAAAATAAAAAGTGGACATAATTTTTCTTTTTGTATTATTTATTTCTGACTTAAATCACTTTTTACAAAATAAAGACAGGTAACAATATCACAATCTAACAATATTTGTGAAAAATAAATTAAAACTTGTAGGTTAATTCATGTATGTTGTATCCCTTTTATATCTAAAACAAGTCGAAAACTACGCATGCACAGTTGAGTCGTTTCCTTTGTCAGTTTTCAAAAGAGTTTCATTCTGTATCGTTATGACAATATTGAGCCGGTGAAGCAGAGAAAATACACAAATAATGATTGTAAAAATACCCTGAATGAAGCCGAAAGGCACTTGTTCTTCTCCCCGTCATTGAGATCATTTTTTTGTTCTAGACCACACCTGGAAACATTCTGGTTACGGAGATATTGGGGGTTAAAGTATTTTTTTTAAACACAAGTCTTAGGTAATTTTATAACTTAAAATACTTCCATCCTTTTAATATTCAATACATCATCAGCACAATGTTTTGAGTGCGTTACATTGAGTCCTACCGTAAATTGTGACTTCGGGCCCGAAAATAAAAGTAGTGCGTAAAATGCTTGGTTGACGGCTTCGTGAAGGGTCCGTTTACAACTTGTATAGATCTCAAGTCGATGACGAATGTATCTTTACTGAATAATTTAGTACCGTTCAAATACTAGGCCTACATTTAAATATTTCACGCAGAACTCTTGTATGTAACATCTACTTACTACTACTATTATTATTTACATTGATACATAGTTTATTCATGAGATCACTATTCACTATTTATTGGTTTTCATTTATCTACAAATTATTTTCAAAATTACTAATACCGACAGCATTATCACTGTCCAAAAGATGGCACTCTTCAAATTCACTACGTTTCTCATCAACCTTTTCAAAATTATTCTTACAAAGAAAATCACCGTCACATACAAAATCGTTTCTCCCATCTTCCATAATAGAATCTTCAAAACTCTGCTCTCGAAACCTTTTCTCAGTCTCATTTTGGTAATTCTGATACCTTTGTATTTCAAAATCTGGCGATATAGTTTGTCCTTCATTACCTCCATCTTTGCCAAGAATATCATCAGTGTCTATTGCTTGAACGGTTTGTATTTCATTGAAATTAACTCTACTTTCATTTTTGACTTCATATTTTAATTCCATATCAACATTATCTCTTGTTTCTATCAAAGGTTTTAGATTCATCAGGTTGAAATTAGGTATCATTCTAGTATCCCAGTTTGTCTGGTCTGTGGTTTCTAGGTCTAAGTGTACATCTTCGCCTATCTTCTTGAAGCTTCCTAGGTTGTACTGGAGGGGTATGGAAAATGATGGGAGGTCTACCTGAGGGTTCTGTCTCGTTGGTAGTGCTGATATGTGGATGGCTGGTGGTGACGGCTTCGACTTAGTTGCGTATACTTGAGTGTCACTTAAGTTTATCATTTGTGTTGATGACACTGTAAAAGAAAAGTTTTGTGATTATAAATCAAAATAAAAATTAAAACAATTTTGTTGAACAGACCGCCAAAACTCACAACACAGTTATAAAAACATAATTTACGACGAGAGCAACAAGTTCGAAATATGTATTTTATTTTTACAAAACTTTTACAATTCATTGAAAAGCTGTTTTTTTTTGGTTGAATGCCAAAAGTAATACCATTTTAAGCAACAAAATATGTCAAATATATTAAGCGATGAAACTAATTGTCAATTCCACAGATATCTGTGGTCAATTCAATCTTCCAACAGGATCACAATTGCTTTGCTAAATTTTATTAACTACCTCATTGGTCTCATGGTCGGAAGCATCCCAATGTCTGAAATCATGCCCAGTTGATAATAATAAGCATGCCCTTGAATTGGCGATATGTGGGTCCACTATTGGGTACACCTCTGCCTTTCCCATCGGGGATTACATGCATGATGTTATATTTATACAATAAGTACATAAGAGGAAGTCTGTAAATGAGTATGAGGAAAATGTCGTGAGGAAAGTTTTCAGCATGAATGTGGATGAGTATAAGAGTAGAGGTAGACCAAAAAAACGGTGGATGGATTTTTTGAAGGATGATATGGCAAAAAAGGAGGTGTCTGATGAGATGACGAGTAATAGAGTAGTATGGAAGAAGAAGACATGCTGCGCCGACCCCAAATAAAATGGGATAAGGACAGGAGAATGATGATGATGTTATATTTATACACCCAACAGATCACAAATTGTTTTGCCAAACAAAAGGCAAATTAACATACCAGGAATAGTGATATAATCTCTCATCTCCAGTGCCAGAGCCGATGGTGACCTCTCATCAGGAGACCTTGGGCCTCTCGGAACAGCAGGGTATCCTTCACAACCAGCCTTTTGCTGCTTACGCCATTTTGCACGACGGTTTTGAAACCAAACCTGTGAAGGTGAGGGAATATTATACAAACTAGAGCATAGATAATTCAATGCTGAATATAGATTTATATGATAAGCAGGGGACTGCCTCGTTGGTCTAGTGGTCGCAAGCGCGACTGCTGAGCATGTTGTCTTGGGTGCGATTCCCGGGGCGGGCAGTGTTTTTGGGTTTTTCCATCAGAAATACCTCAGTATGACTCCTAACCTAACTACTAACCTAATCTAAACTATAAGTGTTTCAATTCTGTTGGCCCAGATTTCATAGCAAATTGCCCATGTTCCTTTTACATTATAACTAGAAGTTATTGTGAGATCATCATATTACCATCAACATAGGAAAGATTAAAAAATACGGATTAAAAAAATCACGTCATTCGACCCAGTTATCGCGGAGAAATCTATCAAAAAGAAAGCGAACACTTAACCTCCTCGTTTTTTTAGAAAAACTCTTTCACATAATAGAAATACATTCCGATATATTTAGTTAGACATTCATTGCTTTGTTGGTAGTTATTAATTAGAATCTGAATCTAGAAAAACTTTAAAACATTTCAACCACACATCGCCATATTGACCTAAAAATACCTTTTGCGAAAGCTTTAAATAAATTATTTGTGGAGCAGACTATTTTGACAACTCTCTGCAGTTGGAGTCTGCGTCCTGCATTGATTCCGGAGTGAAACCGGATCAATTTCAACGACCATCTATTATTACCAACGAATCTCTGAACGTTCGTAGAATATTTTGTTGTTTTACTACTATGTTCTTCTTGAAATCTAAGCTTTAAGAGCTCGAAAGGAATACCAAAGAGTTCCCCTGAAGTCAGTGAAGACGGCAAGATAGGTTTTTGTTATAACGTCACTCATTTCTATTCGAAATCCTTAATAAGTAACCGTATTTTCAACCTGTTATCAAATGATGGATGAACTGACTGAAGGATGATATGGCTAAAAAGGAGGTGACTGCTGAGATGACGAGTAATAGAGAAGTATGGAACAAGAAGACATGCTGCGCCGACCACAAATAAATTGGAATAAGGGCAGGAGAATGATAGTCATTTTTAACTTATGTATAGATTAAAATATGCAATCTAACTTTATATCTTAAACAATATATGGTAGATCTGAAACGATGATGAACTACCGTGCGTATCTTTGTTTCAGAATTTATTGGACGTTTATCAAGGGTTTTAGTATAGACTTAAACTACTTTGTCGTGTCGATGATTTCCTTTATTACAGTCAAATAAACTTCGACCACAACTCTGCCACCTCTACGGCCTTAGTGGTGGCACACACTGACAACAGACACTGTAATTTTGTGTACAACTAAAAATATTTTTTTGAGCATCCTAGAATACCCCATCATCTTACTGTCCTCGTTTGTTTTCCTTCAATCATCACGCTGTCCAATGGTGTTTTTTATTTTATTTTATATAATTCCTCTCACAATCCATCCACCTTTTATTTGGTCTTCGTATCCCCCTATTTATAAACATTTCTAAATAACTGAATATCTAAATTTAACAGTACCTGTACTCTAGCTTCAGTAAGATCTATCCTCATAGCTAATTCTTCTCTAAAGAACACGTCAGGGTAGTGAGTCTTGTGAAAAGCTGCTTCAAGTTGCTCCAGCTGCACGTTGGAGAACGTCGTCCTGAAACAAATGCAGATTATGAAAAGTTTCTGGTAGAATCCTGTTACGAGCTAATTCTTAAGTTAGTGTGGATCTTTGATTTTAAGTTTCACTGTGAGTTTTTTTTAGTAGTTTGAGGAGCTCGTGACTAAATAATAACAGCCGCTCGGGTCGATCTTTAGGTTAAGCTGTGCTTGCCTTGGTCGGTCTGTGGATGGGTGACCACCCATTACATACCGAGTTTTCTCCGAGCCTCGGAAAGCACATTAAGCCGTTGGTCCCAGGTGTCATTTGTTGATCTTTGACAGTTGTTAGGTAGCCAGTGGCCCAAAAACTCTAACAACCAGTCTTACCAAGGGGTATCGTATTACCCAGTACTAACTGGGTTGTGGAAATCAGATAGGCAGTCACTCCTTGTAAAATACTGGTATTCAGCTGCGTCCGGATAGACTGGAAGCCGACCTCAACATAGTTGGGAAAAGGCTAGGCAGATGAAGATGTGAGTTTTGTTAGTAGATATTTAGAAAGTAGGAATGTATTTTATTATAGCGTGTACTAGTTTTGCACACCTTTTATGGTAGGATATGGTATTAAGCTCTATTGTTTGGATGTTTCATCCTTATGTGTAAACATATTCAAGCAAAATAAATGATTTGATTTGATTGATACGGCATCCACGCTATTCCTGTTTTAAGTTTGTTTCTTGTTAAAAGAGCATAAAAAACGCTATGGATATATCAAGGGTACTCCCAGGAATGGCACAATACATCTTTAAAAAAGGCTTTTGTAGTAGTTTACTCAAAATTTCCAAAACGATTGACAAGCTATTTTATTTCGAAAGTTTCAGTTACCTGTATCGCCTTTGTTTCCGTTTCGGTATATCTCCTTTGGCATCTGCAAAACGAAGATATCTAGGTTCAAAATAAACTACCATTACACATAGGTAAAAAAAAAGTACCGGTGAATAAAAGTGAAGATGATACTGGCTTTCCACCAGAGCCGTAAGGAGACGGCGGGCCGTTGACCCAAAAAATCCTCCAATTATTATAATTGATTCATCAGATTTATACCAAAGGAAGGAGTTCAATGGAGAAGTAGGTGGATTTATAACCTACTTCAAAAAAGGAGGGGTTCATAACTCTTTGTTCACATCTCTCATTTATGAACCGATTTGAAATATTTTTTATGTGAAAATTGGATATATACGTTCCGATTGGTCCCCAAAATCGGTTCAGTAGTTTGGTTTTTTTCTTCTTGGCATGACATGATGGTCTTGAATAAATTCTAGTTACGATGTAAAATTGATTAATGACAAGAATTTGTGTGGTCTACATCTAAAAAGAGTGCAATATAAAAGATTTTGCAAAAAAAACCGACTTGCAAAAAAGTCAGTGGAACCAACAAAGTCACCGACTTCCGAAAGTAGTCATTTTAGACTTTTTGAGTGTGTTTTTGAACGTCGTTTTTTTTTTGCAATATGTTTTCCTATCTCCACGCGTCACCTAATCCAATGAATAATATATGCTCACTCGATTTCGGAGAGTACTCCTCATCTTCTTCATACTGCTGATGTTCAGCTGTCTCCTCTGTGGGTTCCGCGTTTGGTGTATATGTCTCACTGGGTTCCGTATCTGGACGCTCACATAGCACGGAGCCAGGACCTAGGCTGGAATGATAAAAGAGGAGCATGTGGGTGTAAGTTACTTAGTACCGGGTTTAATTATTTCGACCGAAAGGCGTCAACTGCTGGACTTAGCCTGCCCCAAGTGTCACCGTATCCACCTGTGCTGACAGTAGGTATTCCCGCCGAGGAATCCGCTCTGGATGCAAAACTGTGGGAAGACCGTCTTCCGAGACTTAGGACCCATCAATATTAATGACAATATTTATCCGTGGTGCTAGGAAACTGGGCTTATCCCAGTTGTAAAAATTCCTTTGTTGGCCTTGTTTTGTTTTGCTGATATGGAGCGAAGTGGAAAGTATGATTTTCCTACTCCTCCGCTATTCTTTTCTGATTAATTTCGTTGCGGGATACAAGACGGTTAATTATTTCTCTGGGACTTCGTCGAGCTTCATTGCATCGGCGCTTTTCTGGTGGTCGCCACTGTTGATTCTAGCTTTCAAGAGTTACAGTGGTTTGGGAATAGCGTGGCGGGCTTCCCGGATCTCTACATTTTTGTTTCAGGCTAGGAAATCTCCAAGCATGGAGTTTCCCTGCGTGATTGAAGCTCTCTTGATTGTCCTTTGGGTGACATTTAGCTACAGGGTACAGGCTACAGGATATTCAAAAAAGATGGCCCCCTTAAATGAGATGATGAAAAAGAATCACAAAAATAAACATTTGTAGTTTAGATTCGACCATTAAAAGCAAAAGTTTTCTCATAAGGAATATTTAGCTAAATGACTAGATTAGTCTAGAAAGTTCTGAGCCAAATTCCTCTAGTAACCATTAAACTTGCCTAGTATTTGCCAGTAAAAACTAAGGGCATAGAAAAAACCTAAAGTTCAAGGTACACAACGATAAAATACCGTGCAGGCTTCAAAGTCAAGGGCGATAGAGACATGAGATGGAATAAGTCAGAACGTACTGTTAAGACAAATAGACGAGAAGTGCACTCAAATTGATTGATGATTTTCACGAAAATAGAATAGATAGATTTTTTTAACACTGAACAAATATTATATATACATTAGTTTATATATGTTATTCATACATTTGTTCAACACTGAAAAATTTAAAAATAATATTAATAACTGGTTAAAGTCTTCATACACCAAAGCCAGCAGCAACTGAACGCGTACGAAAATCGCCGATATGTGGTGGCTTAGGTGTGTAGGTACAGCCAATTATTTTGTTGTTTCGAAATGGTTGATCCGTTAACAAAATCAAAGAAATATCCTCACAAAACGAACTAACAATAAATGATAAAATACCTCGCACATAATTTTAAATTTCGTGCAGCTACATTTAGTGCTGCAATCAGCCGTTCGGTCAGAACGAGTAATTTCGGCTTTTTATCTTGGATCTCAAAGGTGCAACAAGTTATTCTTAAATAACTCGTAAAACTTACCTATTGAACAGATTCGGTATATTGTAGCAGAAGCTGGTGGTAGGTGACACGTCATCATTCAAAATGGCCGCCGAGTCGAACCCGCTAGCGCCTGCGCCGCCCTCGCGACCGTCCAATGATTCTTCCATCTAGTTTACACACAGAAAAATCAATTAGCTCTATGGAATTTCCCAATGGCAAACTGCCATACAACCTGAACCTTTAATCCATGATCTAGTATCGCAAGCACTACCCGTCTTGGGTTCGATTTCTGTGTTGGGCATCCAGTAATTGGGTTTTTTCATCAGGAATTTCTCAGGAGCAGCCCAGGGTCTTGGTTTGTGCTCAGTTAATGATACTAATAGGTTCGCTTCGTATTACATGGGACTTAATATTACTGGCAAAATGTGGGTGTACCTACCGTTTTTAGACAGTACACCTCTTCCCCTTCGGGGATTACAGGCGTGATACTGTGGTTTCATTAAACGCTTGAATCAGAAGTATTAAAGTAGAATCATCCAAGAAAGTGCTATCATACTACTATTAAAAAATGCGAAAGTTTGTATGTTATGGATGGATGGATGTTTGTTCCTCTTTCACGCAAAAATGGTTGAACGGATTTGGGTGAAACTGGCACGCAGATACTTTATAACCTGGATTAACATGTCTGATATCTTTATCTCGGTAGTACGATAATCTAGTGTGAAATAAAAGGTTCAGACTTTTTCGAATAAAAATAAACAGCCGAAAGAGGGTGTAAGGTGCATGCTATTTGAAATTCCCTTTGTCTAATGGCGCTTGCATTCTTACAAAGCTAGTTGGCTGGACAGTTCATCTATGTTGCAAAACATGGGTTTGTGGAAATAGCTTATGCCGAAATGTGTCGACGTGTGAACATTTGTAGCTTTTGTAGGTAGGGCAGGTCCTATTTGGGTGTTCAATGTTCTCCTCATTTTGCCATTTTGTGTGCTAAATACAAAAACATTAAAGAGAGTTGTAGAGCGGGCATTGGGATTATTTTCATACAAAAATCAACACATCAACATTTTACACATTTTAGATTTTCAGACAAGAATGCTACCTGCCAAGCACATATGACCCGACTTGTTACAAGTAGTAGATTATAATACGATTTCTCTCTCTCTATTCCCGTCTGCTGCTCGTAAATATTGAATATCTTTGGTGCATGCCATATAAGTCGAAGGTTTCATGCTTTACAAGTAGAGGACGTAGACCTATAACCGGGCACAAATCCAGACTCTCAGCTGCTTCTGACGAATTCCCAAAAACAATGTCCGAACGGAGGATTGAACGTAGAAACCCAAACCCGGCAGATTTTCATTACGTAAATTAATAGAAATGATATTAGTGACACAATTATGATTAGTTTGATTACGTGTCTAACGTTATCAAACTAATCATACTTGTGTGTAGTGTACTAGTGTGTGTGTAATGTGTGTGTGTGTGTGTGAAGCAGAAGAAGATACTAATGTAGGTAGGTGCTGGTATGTACTTTTCTAATTACCTAGGTACCTGTAGACCTAACGTGCCCATACCTTCATATCTAATGTATGGTGAGGCTCTAAGCTTCTAAAGAAATAAAAGTGCATTTCAATCAGAATAAGCATCCAACAATCCAATTTACAGTAAGTATTCAAAGAAAATCATATTATCGAATTAATAAGCTGTGTCTGAAGTAACACAATACTCCAGCGAGGTGGTTGACCCTCCCCTCGCCGTCGTCGAGTCACTTAAATTGAATTAAATGCCTATAATTTAGTTAAGTTTATTAAATTACCACTAAATGAGTATAATTTGTGTTGTATTCCTATTGACTTGTTGCAACGAGACGGTTTGTTCGCGTCGCGTGACACGCCATTTTTGTCGCCGAAAAGTTTTCAAGTTTGACATTATAATTGGCGGGAAGCGCGTTCGGAAATTCGTTTTTAATAGTGGTGGAAGTTTTTGTGTTTTTGACGAATGTTAAAATTAAATGGATGTTTTTAACAACAGTTATGGGATCATTTTTAGTGCGTGAATTTAAAATAACATATTGAGTGAGTTCAATAAACAATTTACGTATAAACATTCCAAAGTTCTATTCTGCATTTTGGCAATTGAACTAATATTTAACATTTTTTGATCGAATGTGATAGAAAAAATGGTTGAAAGTAAAAAATAAAAGTTAAAAAAAAAAACAATCCAGTACGATGTTATCATGGGTGGTTTTGAGAACGTGGTTGGTAGTGGTTGTGGCGGTACCTATTTAGACGGGCCTGGTATCCCATAAAGCAAACTGTTAGTAAAAAATACAGCAACGGCTGTCAAACAACGAGTCTTCTTCGAGTTTGGAAGAGTCCCTGGATATCCTAAAGATTCCAAGACCTTTCTGCAAGCTGCGATGAACATCTTCTTCTTTACATAGTATAAACAAAGTCGCTCCCGCTGTTTGTACGCTTAGATCTTTTAAACTACGCAACGGATTTTAATGCAGTTTTCAGCAATAGATAGAGTGATTCAAGAGGAAGGTTTAAATGTAATGTTATAATTTAAAATTAATATTGCACTCCTGCGAAGCCGCGGCGGGTCGCTAGTTATTAATAAACAACAATACACATTAGGAAACAGGGGATTTAACCGAACAGTGGGACAAAACAGTTCCAAGATGGATTTCACAAATATGATCCTTTTTTGGGGGCCAAAAATACTATGTCCTGTCCAAAAAAGGTGTGTATGCATTTAACTAAAGGCAATTCAGGCTTTACAACACTTTTAACAAGGATTAGCAATAAAACCCAAGAGATTTGGCAATTTTGCACGTATTTTCAAGAGGTTTATTTGAGTTACAATGACGAGTGAGTTTTTTTTTTAAATTATGTATAGTTCAAATTAATAATATCAATAAACTGGATTATTAGTAATATCGTCTTGCACACGTGATATGATGATATGGCATGACCGGAGGTATCTGATAAAATGGCGAGCAATAGAGAAGTATGGAAGAAGAAGACGTGCTGCGCCAACCCCAAATGAATTGGGATAAGGGCAAGAAAATGATGATCATCTTGCACACGTTAAAAATAAACTTTTTACATCCACATTCAGGTAAAACATAAAAGCTGGCTTATTATTTTAAGTTCAATACACTTTGAATAGGTACTGTACTAATACTGCTGATGATTTCAATGGATTTAGATGGGGTTTAAGAGAGCTCAAAGAACACATCAATTTGATAAATGAGCTTCAAAAAATTCTGACAAAACACGTAAAATAAATACAAAATATGATTTCAATAAACTCACCTTCAAGAAAACTGTCCTTTTTTCATCGGCACATTGAAATGTGTTTTTAATTGAATTTAGTGTGTTAGTCGTTGGCACTGAAGGCTGTAACTATTGTCACGTGGTCAACTGTACTGGACTGAACGACGGGCGAAGTGCTTAGCTGTATAGAACAGGGAAATCGTAGAGCTGTCAAAAAATTGGTAGGATGTTTTTGTATTTTTTTTTTCTGTTGAATCTGTAATGTTTTAGTTGTCTGGTTTGTAGAATGCAATAATTCGGTACTATTTGGTGTCGTTTTATCCTCTCATTTTACGCCAGCTCACACACGCCGGACACAAGTGGCTTGGGGCAGTCATATTTCTTAGACGACGATGGGAAGGTAAAGTACTTCTTAACACCGATAGGTAGGATACGTCTCACTTGTCTTAGATAGATCATAGTAATGCCCACAGCCTTCTATACCTTGCCTCACCTTCTACATGACTCTCGACATCTTGTTTCCATAACCAATTCAACTCTTTGGAAACAGCATGCAGCATGCATAAGACGCATCATCTACCTAGCCTTTTCCCAATTATGTTGAAGTCGGCTTCCAATCTACCCGATTATAGCTTAATACCAATATTTTACATGGAGCGACTGCCTATCTGACCTCCACAACCCAGTTAGTGCTGGATAATACGATACTCCTCCGTAAGATTGGTTATCAGACTTTCGGGCCACCTTAACGACTGTCAAAGATCTACAAATGGCAGCCGGGACCAACGGCTTAACGTGATAGACATAGAACCATAGAACTAATTATTGCAAGTAAATTCTCCCATGGAGTCATGGACTATGATTCTGTGTTGAAAAACGAAATAAAAATGTATCTCCAATGTCGACTCCACACATTTTGTCCCACCTGCCTAGAAAACTCATGACGTTTACTATTACCGACACACGTATACCACGGGTCGTAGGTTCGTACCTCGCTAAGCACGGCTTAGAGGGACGAGGACCCACAAGTGCTGTTGTGTCGCTTCAGATCTACTGCGGCTTTATAAGGCTATACATTCCGATGGGCGAACGAATGGGGGATTGATTTGTTAAAAAACAAAAGGATGTCATTCTGTGTCAAGTTATGCAGAGTACCGATATCCGTTTCTACTTTTAAAAAACCATCAACTGAGACATTGTTTGCCTGTCTGTTTGTTCCAGGTAATCTCCGAAACGGCTGGACCGATTTTGACGGGCCTTTCACTGGAAGATAGCTGATATTATAAGGAGTAACTTAGGTTACTTTTATTTTAGAAAAAAGATTAGAGTTTCGAGTAAAAAAATAAAACCTATGGAATTGTTAACAAAATCCAATTCTCCGGAGTGTAAATGTTTGTAAACGCACCCACGTACAGTAATATTTTTATAATAATGTAACGCGGACGAAGATCGCGGGTAACAGCTAGTTTCTAATAAATCATTGCCTAATCCGTAGCTTTTATCATAACGGAACTATTGATGGACAAGTTTGCCTTTATCAACCATATTTTTCTCCAACCAATAGCTCTGTTGTAACCTTTGCATGAATTATTAGATCTACCTCTCTTATTCATATTCATATTCTTTATTTGCATAAAGTGTGAAGATCTTACAATGGGCTTAAAGCTAAGGTACAAACGCAAGCTACCCTAAACTGTTAATTTTTCCCAATCAACCTTGAACCTAATGCAGTAGCGATAAATTTGAAAATCTATTTAAGAAATTTGACAGATTGTAGTAGCTTGATGTGCTGGCGTCTGTACAATTACGAACCCTATAAAATTAATTTCGAATTGCTATTCCAGCTGTTTTCTTAGTGATATAGAAACTTGTACGCTTACCTACGCTTGGTTGTGCTCTTCTCCCACCTGATTAATATGACATTTTCATGGGTAGCTAGTTTGAATATCGATATAATATACAGTTAGGAAATTCTCACATCCTTGATAGGTTTTCCCATCATCCTATCAGCTCGGAATCACCCACAGCTAGGAGGAGGAGGTTAACCTCCCCTTTGTTCTTCCATACTTCTCGGTTCCATGCATCCCCCATCCATCAGTTACCTGTAGCTCTAACGATACCTTCAACCCAACGCACTTTTGGACGGCCCTGGTTTCTTTGCCCAACCTTGGCCATCAACTTGAGGTGTATCGCCCTATCCCCGTCATAGTCTTACGCACTCGGTCTGGTAAGGTTATGCCGTGCATGGCTCGAACAGACTTCTTTATGAGCGTCGTTTATCTCGGCATCGTTGGCAAGACACATTGGTTGAAAAAGCGGGGCTTTAGAGATTGGGGTATCATTTTTAACCGAAAAATAATTATGTTAGAACTGTCCAAATGCCGCTAATCCGAATTCTATTCTCCTGGAATGTTCCTTGTTCGAGTGCTCCTTGTCAAAATATAGAACATGTCTCAGATAAACGTAATGGTCAACCATCTCCAGTTGCTCGTTTCCAACCAAAACAGCTGAAACGATGGGTGCACGTTCGCGCGCTAGTTTTGAAAATAGTATGAGCGGAGAAGTAGCGGGTGGACGCGGACGCGGGTGGCCTGTTTTCTAAGAAGATTTTTGACTGCGGACACCCGCTCCGTGCACTCCTGAAAATTTAGTGTATGCCCTAATATCAAGCAGCTTTTTATGATTCAAAGTTGTCTCAGTAGAATTTTATGCTGGTCTTGCTCATGTATGTTTGGTTCAAGTTAAATACAACTCTAATATATAGCAGTATGTATGTTTGTGTGTGGGGGATGTGTTTATCCAGGGTTTATAAGTATTGGAAAAATAAAACATCAAACTACTCATGAATGTTAATTCATATTTAATAAATAAATACATTCTCATCGTTTTATGTTTTAAATAAAACTATTATTAAGTGACTTAGTTGTAGCAACTCTCAACAACTTTAATATGATACAACATGTAGACGCAATCGCGTTATTGCTTAAAATCTAAGTTTTTTTTAACAACTTTCAACTAAAGAATATATATTAGAAAGAACTCTTCAATATACATACATAGAAATAAGTTAGTAGATGTATGTTACAGAACTGAAAACCACTTAAATCTATTACAACTTATTATAAGATTTGTATAGTTTTATTCATAAATTACTTTTTTTATATTTAAATCAGAAATAAGTAATATCAAGTCGAAATATTTTGAATTAATTAATAATACATATCAATCAAAATATTTAGTAATTTATCAAAATACAATCAAATGTTAGTAATAATTATGAATAAAACTACACTTGCCTTTCCTAGAAATATATTCATAGTGAGGCGAATAACTCGAAAATTATTTAAATTACAAACAATGTACGAAGATTGTTTAAAATTAAGGTATTCATTGAGATTGAACACAAGGATTATAACATCTTTGGCGTCAAGCGAAATCTACAGAAGCGATTCGAACATTTTTATCTTTCCACACAAACGATTCGTGGTGTATTTCTTAGGTATTTTAATATTTTATGGCAATATAAATAAAGACTTATATAAATATCGAACCAAGAAAAATTCGGATAAACGTCATAATATCTAATCAAATGGGCTTTTCTTAAAAAGCAAATAAAATGTCACAAAAAATATTTTATTAGTTCGAAGAATCTGGTTTGTTTTTGAATAGGTAAGTAAGAGAAATACACCACGACACCACAAAACCATACCATATCCCTATTAAAATAAAGACGCATCTCGCTTGAAATACGCTTACAAACATTACATTCGAGTTTCTTGACGAAACTTTATGGGATAATTATTTTAATTCAAAAAGATCGTTATTACAATACACATTAGGATGAAAATCCAACGAAGAAACGTTTTTACATCAATTCCTTTCAATTTGTCATGCATTACATTTTATTTTTTTAAGAACTAGGAAAGATGTGTAGAACACTTTCTGGTACAGTCGCTCACACAAATTATCCGAAAGTTTTATAATAATTTTATATATTGAAAATATTGATTTGAAGAGGCTCAGAACACAGAAGGCGTTTCATACCAAAAAAATCTTGTGAATTATAAATAAATTTTAAAGTGTGCTCGACTGTACCTATTTTAGTTATAATAATGAAAAACAAACACAAGAATTATGATGAATTTAGAGATTCAGAATCAAATATATTGGACAGCTTAATTCTGGATAAATACCGAATTATAAGAATGTATTAAACTTAATATCGATTTCACAATTTAAATATCTTTCAAATAATTTTCAGTGACATCAGTATTAATTTTAACCATACATGGACATTTTTTTTTAAGACTATTCATTTAAAACAGGTCCGTTATATCCCATTTCCTCCACTTACAACAAGTCGTTTTATTTTTCTCTATCTACCCTCGTATCAAATAGTAGAAACAACAAGCCTAAATAACTGGTACAAAGTCAACAGTAGCTACATTAGATTAGTCAACATTTTTTTAACTTGGCCGGCCTAGATTAATGTAGAAATTCTAGGCTAAATATATCTGGAATGTTGAAATATGAAGCCTAAGACGGTGTTGTAAGGTTTAAATTCGGTTGTGTGTAACTGTTCTGGTGTAATATTCCAGATTTACTCAACCTTTGTCAATGAATTTGGAAGCAATTCAGCTTGACTGAAATAACCTCAAATGACATTAAGTAATCAGATGAAGTAGCTTTCATGAAAGTTTCTTCATATGATTGTTTAATTTCACTTTAGCTCGTTTCACTTACGCTGCATTTCTTAATTTAGATTTTTTTTTAAGAAATGATTTTATTACCAAATCTATTGAATATTAAATTATTTCGAATCTATATAGCATTAGGTATTTCAATTCAGAAAACACGTTGCATTTCTACCATACATCTAGAAAGAACGCAGGCAAACTTGCGCACACGCATGAAAGGCCGGCCATTCACATTACATTACACGCTTATACTATTTAGTTATAAGTTACGGTAAAATCCCAGGAAAAGTCGAATCGGTAACGTTAGGTAATACATTATATAATGTAAAATTCATTCAAACAATAAAAAAAGAAACAAAAGCAGCCTTTTACACTGTAGTCGAATACAGAAAATCGTACATATTTTTGGAAGATATAGGATAAATCTAAATATTATATACTTTCTTTTTAATAGATTTTTTTATGGACACAATCGAAAATGCACCAATTTCGTCGACTAGACATCTTCACGCCGGGAGACAAAAAAGGTATAGCCTATTTTAAAATTCCTCAAATCGCCTAATCTAATAAAATTCATCAACAATAGTGAATAAATTCGTATTTTTATTATAAATATATTTTTTTAACTGTGATGTCTATGTAAGTATTGCTCTTGTGCTCAAATTAATAATATTCCGTGTACTTTAAAATCTCTATTGCATTTCGCTATTCCAAAACGTATGTACAATTTATTATTCTAAAGAAAATATCATGAATTCTAAGATAAAATTTTCTTTTTTTATTATTAAAGTAATCTTTATAATACTTTTCGGTTGGTAACATGCAATGAAGGTTATTTTTTTAAATGTGAATCTAAGAAGCGAATATCGATTTGACGCAATTTAAAATTTAATAAATTGTCTTATTTTATATCTTTCCGTAAACCGTCCGGTAATTCCACATTTTACTCTATCTAGATTAGAAATCATTTCACTATTCCTGAGCAATTTTCAATATATTTAGAGAAGAAATAAAACTGACTAAATATTGCCAGTTATGAAAAATACTTTACAAACTTGCCAATTACTTAATTTCGTTGCAATAATTTTATTTATGCTTCAAACTTGATTACAATCTTTAACCACCTTAAGTTAATTTATTTAATAATTTCAATACGATATTAATTTAAGAAAAATCTTAATAGCTCCAGGAATAGTGAGTGATTACCTCCAACATCTAAGTAATATTCCTACATCGAAAATGTGGACCCAAATTATCTTCGATTCATACGAATAGCCTTTCATTTTCGTTATAAATTCCTCTTTTATTACAAATGAGGCTTATTATCTTTTCTGAATTACAAGTCCTTGTTTTTTCCTACTAATGACCTCTATGAAAATAAATGTCATTGTTTCGTCTAGTTTGAAAAGCTACTAATTATTTTTTTATTTCTGAAGAATACGCTAACTTTTACTGTATGTAGGCTACCAGAAACAAATGTATGTAGCCATTTTAATGAAGAATTTCTTCAACGTCATGTTTTTTTTTGTTTTATCCATGTTATTTCGTGTCCGTATCATAGTCAAATTTATCAATGTTATATTAGTAAATTCGAGTACCATATTTAAATTGGCACTTTTGTATAATAAAATACAAATTATCCATAACCACCCAAATGCCTATCAACCATAACCTACCCTGGTAGAACCACAAGAATACAAAATGTCAAATGTAGCTAAATTCTGACATGTAGCCAAAAATGTCACTTGTAGCCAACGTCACATGTACCCAAAGCTACATAATGTCTCCATGAAGTGGTAAGGGCGAAAATTTGTAGTCATTGATAGAGATTTTTACTAGCGTAAAAATCATAATGCTTAAAATGCCACACTTAGGCATTGATGCGAATACTTTCAATATTCACAAAAGAGTTTACGCTAAAAATTATGTACGTATAATCTTCAGGGAAACTAGTGTCAAATTATAGTTTCTGAAGATTACCTTCAATGTATTACAAACTAGTACATCGTCCTAATACCGGGATATCACCCTTCTATTACGCATAATATCATTTGTGAATATCATTACAAGGTAAAATTATATCAGCCTAACAAATCAAATCAGTTTGTACGAAGATTTCAATCCCATACAATAAAGAGTGCGTTGAAAAATAAAGATGGCACTTAGAAAATGAGGTACCCGACCATTTAAATAATCAACCTAATACATTTGTAATAAAGAATTCGACAATCACCTTACAGAGCATGCGTTAATGCTCAAAATCCCATACAATTCAAAGAAAAAACGATGATTCCCGAACACGTTCGGTTTGAATTCGACCAATCAGGGTTTCGAATTCGTTGGGAGTTTAAAAATTCAAAATATAACGATGTTATACCGTTGGGTTGTGTTTAGACTTCGGTGCTCTTGCCAACTTGTCCGTGCTTGGGGTCCGGGATTCCGGACGCACTCAGCTTACGTATACGTCCGGGGAATATGCCGCTGATGCCCCCGATGCCGCTGAATAGGCGACCTGGAAGGTAAAAATAAACATATTGAGAAAATCATTAAGAAAACAGTTCAGAAACGTGTTGTATGTCATCATCGTCTGATGTGTCCGACATATTGTAATATTTCATTCGTAATAGGGTTCATATTTTGTAATAGGTTAAACTATAAATTTAACAAAAAAAAGTGATCAGATAACGCGCGCGATGTAATGTTTCCTAAGTATATATAGACACTAAAAGCATTGACTATTAAAAAAAGGCAGATGGCCTAAGGGAATTTACTGATGACAACAACATCAACTGCAGACCCATAATTTGGGTATATATCTTCATCTGCCTAGCCTTTTCCCAACTAAGTTGTGTCGGCTTCCAGTCAAACCAGATGCAGCAGAATACCAGTATTTTACATGGAGCGACTGCCTATCTGACCTCCACAACCCGTTTATGTGTGGTTATATCAGTATTCCTGTTTGGTTCACTACTTGCAAACAATTTCTCATCCACTTACATATCGCTCGTTTGCTACAAGGATGACATAACTCAAAAATTAAAATTTTTGATGGTATTTGTAGTTCAATATAAAATTAACGAAAGTATGAACTTTTCATCTTTTGATAAAAGTTTCTATGCAAAAAAAATATTGGTTAAGACGCTAAGACTAACTTTAAACAAGCTGTCATGTATTTCTTATTTTTCGAGTTATGTCATTACTGTCGCAAACGATCGATATGTCAAGTCAAAAGTCATGGTTTACCTGGCGAGCGTTGCTCATTAGGATGCCTGGGCGAGGTAGCGTGCAGCGCGTTCCGGCTGCCTTGCTGGAACGACACCGACATGCCGCTGTCCAGCGAGCCCACCGAGCCGCGACGTTGTAGGCGCTCTGCTGCTATTGCCACTGGAAATTATAGCGTGATGTTATGTCAGGATACTAAAATATCAGTTTTTAATTATTATAATCATCAAGTATAGTAGGTCCTTATAAAACTCCTTATAACATCAGCTATATGCAAGTAATAGTCCCGTTAAAATCGGTCTAGCCGTTTCAGATATTAGCCAGAACAAACAGACAAACAGACCAACGTTAGATGAAACTTAAAAAAATGATTTTTTTGTTATAAGTACCGTATATAGTTTCTTATGCATTTAGTAAAAAGCTGTTATTTTGAAATTACAAATAGACACTTATTTGCTAGCTGATAAATCTTATTTTTCCTCTTTAATAAACATATAACAAAATAACTTACCAGGGTCGTTGATATCAACGAGCGAGTTGCTGAGCACGTTCCGCTTGATGATGCTGGTGGGCGGCGGGTTGGAGCGCGCGGGGGCTGCGGGCGCGGGGCACGACGGCGGCGGCGGGACTACCACGCTGGGGTACAGAAGGAATGAGTCAGTTACAAGTTTCTGTCTATCCTCGAAGAGTTGATAAAAAAATGGTGTAATGTAAAAGACAATATTCAAATAGGCATTGCCATCCAACGTGACAATGCTTGGCAGCATTGTCACGTTGGATGGCCTTCTGGGCACTTATGCTATTGACAGTGTTGTGGACAAATTTGAAGGCCCATTATTCTGTTCCCATTTCGATACTTGTACTTATTTTCTTTATTCGTTTGAACACATATTATTTACATTTTTAATAATTCTAATATAAAACATTATAAAAAAAAAACATTTAAAAATATAAAAAATAGTAGTCCACCGGCATCGAGAACAGGGTCCAGCTACCGGTGGTCAAAGCTCTTGAGAGAGGAACCTCCTAACGATACATATTTTTATTTTATACCGATTTATAGTTTGTAAAATAATGTACATACTGAATTTAAATAGGCACTTGGTAAAAATGGAGTAGAATTTGTATGAAATTTACGAAATAAACTTATTCTTAATTTTTTTTTGTTATGATATTATAAAGTCCTTTTGAAAAGAAAATGTCTTGGGATATAATTTACACTTTGCTTGCTTTTTGACTTCACACTAAATGTGTTATTATAATGAAATATTTTGTTTACTTACCCATGCATATGAACGTGGTCCAGGCACTGCTGATGATCAATTTCAACGTCAGCCACGCCGCTGTCTCTGTTCTCCATCACTGTTGAACAGAAAACATCATGAGGTTCAATTTAATGTGTTTTACAATAATTACAGCTTACACAAAAATGTTTTAAGTAATCATTCTCATTATATCAAAAATGTTGGTTGTTGTGTTTTGGAATGTGGATGTTGCAGTCGAATTCGAGCTTAAGCATGTATGAGATGGAGTTTGTGGTTCCAAAATATGAAAATTAATTAAATGGGTATATTAATTAATTACATAACATCACGCTTATAATCTCCGAAGGGTTAGACACAGGTGTACTTAATAGTACACGCACATTTCGCAAGTTATGTTTTAAGTCCCATGTAATAGGGGGTGAGCCCATTGCCTTTAACCGACAACAAATCCAGATTGAGAAATTTTTGATAGAAAAACCCAATAACACTTTTCCCGACCCAGGACTCGAACCCAGGACCTCACGCTCAGCAGTCGCGCTTGCGACCACTAAATCAACGAAGCCGTTGAACTCAACTCGATTCGAGTTCAACCAGGCTTTTGAAGATACGAGGGCAGTAAAAAAAAACTTCACATCCTTAAAAAGTCATTAGATAAAGTACTGACCGTTCCTGGCGCTGTTCCCGGTCCCGCGGCCCTTGCCCCGGTTGAGCTCGCCCTCGATGCGCATGGCCTCCATCTCGTCCATCTCGGCGACACTCTCGCGCAGGTCCTCCGCGAACTTGCAGCGGTCGTGCTCGTTGCGCGCGTTGAACGTGGCCAGGCGCCGCCCGTCCACGCGCCGGGACAGCCGGATGCCGAATGGATAGTCTGGGGACGACATATAGGTTATTTTTTAACTGCATTTGTGATCATCTGACGAGAAATTGTTAGGTAAAGCTAAGTGCACTTTATAACCGTAGCATATTGCATTTCAGTGTTATGCACTGCTTGCGATGGTTGATATAAAATGTAATAAGTAATTGTAGGAGGATTATTGCAATGCGGTGCCACCGAATCGATTCTGGGTCATGATTAGTCTTTACTCAACATCTAATAAGTAATCAGTTTTTGTGAGACAATCTACTCAATCTGAATCTACTTATATGATCTTTGCTTAGTTTAAGCGCAGTGTGTGTGCGTGTGTTTTAAACAGGGCTTTTCTTTTTCCCACACATTATGAAAATATTTCTTCGCCCAAGGCCTCGTTAAAATCAATTTGTTAGTTCATCTCGATATTAGAGGACCAGAAGCTACTCACGTGGCACAGAGAATAGGTTGACGATCATGCCACACAGCGGGAACGATTGGCGGAACGTGTACGTCACTGACGACTTCTTCTTGCTGAAGATCTTCGTGATCACCAGCAGGTCGTTGAAGAGGAACACCTGGAATAGAGGAGTAAAGTTTAGTCAAGCCATGAATAACATAGGTGTATATTTATGTGACGGGTTCGTGGCTAAGTAACAGCAACATGGGCATATAGATCAAGGTGTCAGGTGACCATCCATTTTTTACCGAGACCTCTTGCCTTGGAAAGCACGTGAAGCCAGCGGTCCTTGCTGTCATCCGTAGAAAGTCTTATAGTTATACTTTCTGACTACCCGTAACGAGTGTCAAAGATCTACAAATAACTGACGAGGCCAACGTTTGAACGTTTTTACCGAGGCAAGGAGGCGCCTTGGCAAGCGTTGCTTAACCCTTGAAGATAATATTTACCTCTCTCTGATGCACTCCGGGGCGCTCCTTCTTGTGTATGTCGGGGATCTCGTAGAGGCGGCAGTAGCACACCAGGCGCCGGTGCGGCAGGGCCAGGTGCGGCTTCTTGCCCACTATTGTCGCTTGCACTTTCATCACCTGGAAGACGCGAGAATAATATTAGTTATGAGTCTAGGCGAAACGCGACAAACGGTTTCTAGTGGCATCGGGAGAGGAAAACTTATTATACAGGACGCCCTAAGGCTTACTGGGGCGTCCTGTATATATGCAAGTGGCCGAAAATGAACAATCAAGTACTTGCAGAGAAACTTCTGCTCAGTATTGAACTTTCCTGGTAAAGGTTTCTGAGAGACTTGTCTCAGGTCTTGACCTTAGTAATTAACAATTTAAGGACAGTCATCTAGAGACACTGAGCATTTTCTAGGCGTTTCATAAGCCCAGATTGGCTTCTATACATAGTTTGGTTTTTTATTCTCTACAAGGTGTAACCAGACCCTTCACGAAGCCGTCAACCAAGCATTCTGTAAATCAAAATAAGTAACTCTAAGCAATAATGATTACTG
Organism: Noctua fimbriata; assembly: GCA_905163415.1. NCBI lineage: Eukaryota > Metazoa > Arthropoda > Insecta > Lepidoptera > Noctuidae > Noctua > Noctua fimbriata. The sequence continues at coordinate 7,523,493 of LR990946.1, forward strand.
GGAAACGATTTTTTTTTTGGGGTCAAAAATTACTTTTTACGGTAGGACTCAATGTATCGCACTCAAAACTTTGTACTGACGGATGCATTGAATAGTACGGGGGTCGTGGAGATACTTAAAGTAAAGTTATAACATTAAAAACTTGTATTTAACAAAAACTTGTTAAAAAGTTGCAACTTTGACCCCCAATATCTCCGTAACTAGAAGGCAGGGAGCCTTCTAGTTACGGAGATATTGGATCGATATGGTCCAAAAGAAAATACTGAAATAATGACGAGGAGAACAAGTGCCTTTCGGCTTTGTTAAGGGTACTTTTACACCCATTATAGTTTAATTCAACTTGTTTAAAAAGAGCTCTATTTACCTGCGTCACATGATCACTGCCAGGTCTAAACTCGCTGGACTTCACCCTATCGTAGATACCGGACAGCATGTCCCGGTCAATGTCCCCACAGTCGTCGATACCGCGCAGGTTGCGGACAAAGTCGTCGAGGGACATCCGGGCCTCTGGCTTCAGGTTCGGTGTATGGAGATCTGTGTTCAGCATTATTATTGCGAAGGCTAGGACGAATATCTGTAAAAAGAGAAAAATGATTAGTTTATTAAAATGTTTTTCCGTTACAGGAAACCATAAATTTAACCAATGAATAAGAACGCAGTTATATCGAGCAAAACTCAGTTCATGTGCTTATTGAGTCGTTATGATGACTGTTGTGATGTTTCCAATTTTGATTTCACCAGCACAACATAAGCGCAGTTTAAGATAAAATTGGAGCTCATGTCTCTAGGCTCAAGGCTCAATTTGCTTTGGCTAGTGTCATAATTGTTGTGTATTATAGTAAAAATATTGATTTTGTTGATATTTGGCTATGTAAAATGAAAAGATCTTGAACGTCGATACGCGAGAGAAAAGAACACCTTGCGATACCCTTGATGACAAGTAATTTATTTCACGATTTCGACCCACAAAACCAACAGTTCTGTCTGTATTGGAGTCTGTTGACGATAAAATTGTTTCCTACATATAAGTACCAAAAGATGATTTATTTTAATTAGATGTACCTAACTGGCGCATAAAAGAACTTTGCCTTTTCCATTATTATTTGTGTATAAGTATCCACAGCGTATCTCTCTAATTATATGGTAGGTAAATAGGCTTCATCTGACTGATGTTTTAAGCAAAACATTATCTAGCTTTCTAACATTGAATTTGATTGAAATTCAAGATGCTAAGAACAAGATAACACACTAAATATTATTCATGATAATAATAGTCTAAGCTTTCGGTTAATTGGACTACTATTATTATAAATTTACTTTGAATCAGTTAGTAGGCATGTATTATTCATTTCAGGGAGTAAATTATACATACTCGTGTCTGACTTAATGTAAGCTAAGTATAAATTAGTCTACTACTTCTCCGACCAACTATTACACATAAACTTGATTAAATTTCAAAATAATTCCATATTGAAATATCATAAATGCTATGGTGTTTGTTTAGTGTTAGTTTTTGCCTCTTTCTATGTGTTTTTTTGTAAAGAGGTAGATATGGACGTTAAGTATCGGAGAGTGACATTACCATGACTTAATTTTTGTACAAAAATCCCTTTAATAAATAAGAACAAACAACTCAACAACTCAACTCTTGCAGTTTTCAAAAGAAGGGTGAAAGAACATTATCTTTCCATTTCGTCATAGTTGCATAAGTATTTATTATTAGTTATTTTATTGTATTTACAGTATTGTTATGTTTTGTCTTTGTATTTATAAGTATGTTAGTATATTCTTATATTGTTATGTTTAAATAGTTCTGCTTTGTGTTTTATGTATTCCATTTTCTCTTCTTCTTTTACACACTATGTCTACATCTCTTTTTTTAGTATCTCCTTTCGCAGGTATGCTGGTAGAAATTTCTTTAGAAAAACCATTTTCTGTTCCTTTCTTCTTTTCTGTATTTAGTGTGTACATAAACTGTTAAATAAATAAATAAACAAAAAATAATAATTTCAAACAAACCAATGAACAACCACTAAAACAGTGAAATGCTGGACTGAAATCTGTATGAAGAATCTAAAACTCATACGGAAATTAGTGTTGATGTTAGTGTAAATTTGTCTTACCGTATCCTGAGTCCTCAACCGCTGCACGAAGTCAGTGTTGCAGACGCAGTACCTCCTGGCGAAGGCCTCGACCAGGCGCTCGATCTTCTGCGCCTCGCCGGGCAGCCGGAAGTGCGCCTGGTAGCGACGCAGGGCCACGTCCACCGCCATGCCTGATAGGTCTAGCTCGTTGACGAAGCATCTGTAGTAAGAATAAATTGTTGTGTTTAGAATAGTAACAGATTTCACTTATGAAACTGTTCAGTAATCAGGATATTTAATAGGTTTTCTAAAACTATTCTGTACCAATGCCCCTTAGTAATCACTAGTACTTCACAAGTGTTACCCTTAGTGACACTTGTGAACGCTGTTTTTCATGTAGGTACTGATCGCGTTAAATTCAAAATATTTACAAAAAATAACATATCTATGGTTTTAGTCGATGCTACCCTTACAAAAACAAAATTATTTAGGAGTACACTAAGTCCATCCTGAATTTACGCTAAAATCCTAAAAATAGCGATCGACAAATCGCTTGTAAAGTCGTGGCATTAACTTTACTATGACTTACTTAATAGGAAAATTCAACAGGTCATTTCTTTCGTTAATTAACTGATGAATATGAAAATTGATTAATTTAATTTTCTGTTATCATATAATTAGAAGTATAATTGGGCTGGGATTAAATTATTAACTATCCAAAGCCAATACGAATGTCTGTTTATAGACACTCGAAGTTCGAGGAAAACTACAATACACTATAGTATAACGAACTAAAAGTACAAGTACACGCTACATGAAACTCACTCAAGTACCGCCATATTGAATGGATTCTGTAAGTTCCCAAGGTACTCCCCGATCATCTGCTTGCTCAACCCCTTCCTGGTGATGAGGAACCTGGCCACTCCTCGAGGGGAGTTCTCCAGGAACCCGCGGGAGATCAGGTATGCGATGCCACGCTCCGGCTTCTTGTTGAACAGGTTTAGTCCTACGCGGTATTGCCGCTTGCGGACCGTTTCCGATACCTGAAATTTAAAAAATAGGTGTTATTAATGGTCTTAGACTGGAGTTTTTCGTAATCATGCATAAGCAAAATGTCGTTTTGCACCTAATTATTTTATTAATGCTAATTTGATAAAAAAAAAAACAAGTAAATAATTCAAGATCAGATTGTATGCAAAAAGGTAGTCAAAGAAACACTAGGTTAGATGCAAATCATTTGTGTTTCAAAACGTGCAAAAGGGATATATGATAATAATGTCAAACGTAGAGAGATATACAAATTAATAATATGATGCATTTGGATTCTGTCAAGTTTGGAGAACATCTTGGCAAAGGACTATTAGGTAATAAAGGACTATTTTCAATACAAAGTTACTGATGATACCACAAAACAAGACGCAAAATTCCTTCTAATAAATGTTCAAAAGTTGGCCAGTCTACATTCGGCAGTTTACTGGTGAGTCTCGGTGCCTGTCTGTTGCTTTGGTTTCTGGGATCCTAAGGATCGTCAGCAGCAGTGTGTCTGCGCACCTTGAGCGGCGGGTGGTGGTCGCGCGCGGGGCGGCAGCAGGCGGCGGGCGCGGGCGGCGCCTCGTAGTAGGGCGGCGCGTCCTGGCGCTTCCACACGGCGTAGCGCTCCGCCTCGTAGCCGCCCGACGCCGACGCCGTGCGCTGGTGCTGGTACGGCTCTTGGATGTGCACGTGCGGTTCCTGGGGTCGGGGGTAGGGTTAGGATGTTACCAGTAACTTTTATTTAAACTTTTGTAGCTTATTATTTAATTGACCCAAAGTGAGGGCGTTTTGCTCATCAAAAAATTATACGAGCTTGATTTTCACGCATGACAATGAAGTCCAGGTTTTCTCACGATGTTTTCTTACATCTTGCTGTTATACATGGTGTACGTGCCTTCGACGCCCTCAAATTCCTACCATGAATTCTTTACATTATTGTAAAAAAATTTTCGTCAGCGTTCAAATGTACTTAAAATGTATTAAACGGCTGTGTTTTTTTTTAAATAATCGTAAGAAGTTTTCAATGCTGGTGGGATAATCATGAACTGAATTCATGCCCTCAAATACCATTTATTATATAAAAAATCACATATTGTTTATGCCTGGTTTTACAAGCACAAACTTGAGAAGTTGTTTCATTTATTACTTCATCGCTGTTGTAGAATTTGCTCTTTTTTCTGAAGCTTTCGTTCGATGGTATGGGTCGTTAAAAGTTAATGGTAATGCCCCAGGTAAGGCGTTCAAGATCTAATAAACATCACGATTTGGTCGGCTCAACTGTCAGATGGTCAATACAGATTGGTAGATAAACAAAATAAAGAAATATGAGTTTCAAATAGCAGTTGGGTCCAACCATTTCGTGTCGTTAATTAGTAAGTTTGAATCATAGGTTCACTTGTACAATATCATAAGTATAAATTTTGCATTCGGGTTCATGCCAATCATTCCATAATGCAGGGTTATTTTTTGATGAAAATCGCGCTATTCTATTCAGTTCAGTTTTATTGAGCCTGCCGCAGTAGACAGTAGGATCATAATAATATACAACTTGTTTTTTTTAATATTCCATGACTATAATACACAACATAATATTATAATACACAAAGTCCTAGAATATGTCGTCCAAAAAATGCATAGTTTCGAAGATATTATCAATCATAATTAATTTAATACAAACCAATCATTTACATTTAAAGCTACGAAAATGCGACGTTGTCATATTTCACGTAAAGGCATTATTTACGTATTATTTTGTATGAAAAATGAAAACAAAAAATATATAATTGAACAATAATTCATATGCCAGTTGATTCTTTGATAATTATGGTCTCATAAAAAAAAACACCTTGTATATTAATAGCCTTTGTATTCCCACAAACATTTTAGAGAAATCTCTTCGCATGGAAGCAGGGTATCTTAATTAGCCTTTAATGTTGCAAATGCTGGGACACAGACGCCTCATGGCGAGGAGCTCTATGAGGCAGAATAGGCTGTAATCCACGCAAACCATTGCGGGTTGGTTCTTATGCCAAGTATTGTATTAATATAAAACTTGTACTAACCGGAGCCCTAGGCTGGTAGGGCTGGTGGTAATGATGGCGATGTTCCTGCGAGGAGGACGACGATGAAGATTGCACTGAGGACATAGAACCGCCGCGGACGACTGCGCCTCCGCATTCTGCACGACGGAGGGAGACGGGACTCTCGGCACTGAGGGAGAAAAGATAATTTTATCTATTAGAGCACCTTAGAAAATGGAAAACAAAACAATGATTAATCAGGCGGAGCATATAGCAGCATTTTGGCTTTTTATTATTTAACAAATCATCTTTTAAGCTATTTTTGTTTCATTAGCAAATAGATTTTTTTTTTTAGTTAGCACATTTTTTTGTAAAAGTGTATAATTGGTTTTATTTTTATCATACTAAAGTGTATTTTGTTAATTTTTTCTCCTTTACGTAGCCTAAGGTAAGGTAAAAGCTACGTTATCAACTGAATACCAATAGTAACAGTATTTTACTAGCAGTTAGCTAGTTTGACGACACGGTTGGCGCATTGGCTGCTACGCTGCGTGTCGCGGGTTCGATTCCCGCACAGAAAAAATATTTGTATGGCCTACAGGTAGTTGATCTGGGTCTGACTGTTTGTGTATGTGAGTTTAAATTTTTGTAAACGCACCCACGATACAGGATAAATACCTCGTGGGGGCAATGTTTTAAAAAATAAAATAAAAATGGCTTCCACCTTTAATATGAGAGCGAACTTTAATAACGTTGAAATTCTCAGACCACTGTTCTCGCCTTTTCGCATTTTACAAAGCGTAATTCAAATAGGCCATAGAAAAACTTCATCATATCAGCCTTGAATCACCCTCTGCTGGCTACAGACTTCCCCTCATCCAGGTATTTACCGCGATTTTAACTATAAAAACTTACTTGAGTGTAATACTGCTGGTCCTCTTAGGTACTTCTGGTGGAAGCCGCCTGGCGTTGGCGGCTTGTATTGCAGCCAGTTGTTGCTGTTGTCGAGCCGTTGGTGATGATAGCGGTTTCCCACCTGATGATAGCAGGTTGCCGTATATTGGACCTGGGAAAAGATTTGGGAGGTTAGACAGATAAAATTAAAAATTGAAATTTTTCAGGCGGAACACATTTCATAAATGCATGACTTAAGATAAACAAATTTAAGCCAGTCTGAACAACAGAAATGTGGCGGTAGAACCTAAAGTTTTGACAGACTTTAGAGCAATATGAATAATTAATGTTACTTTTAAGCAAAATTAAAGGTAAAATAACTGTGTTTCATCTCATCATCATCTGCTTAGCCTTTTCCAATTTATGTTGGGTTCGGCTTCCAGTGTAACTGGATGAAGCTGAAAACCAGTATTTTACATGGAGGTGCCTATCTGACCTCCACAATCGACTTAGTACTGGTTAATACGATACCCCTTGGTCAGACTTTCAAGCTACTGACTCCCTGTAAACGGCTGTCAAAGATCTACAAACAGCCGGAACCAACATCTATTCAGGGTTTATAAATGAAACATGTTTTTTCAGGTTAATTCTGTCCCCATTCAAAAGTAAGCCATGGAATGTAAACAACAAAGACGTCACACTGTATAGATACTTGTGGTGGATCTGTTTACTCTATTCTATCACCATATCTAATAGTAAACAAGCCCATTTCTCGAGAAAATGTCTCCGCAAGATAAAATTCTCCCACGATAATGCAATATTTACTTTACTATGACGATTCATTGCGGAAAATTGTAAAAAGTATGGCATTGGAAACAAATACTGAGGTATTTTGCAAGATAAATAAGGTAAATTGTTTGAATAATAAGTGTGATTAAGTACTATTACTACGGAAGCACATTATTTATCTTTTGTAGTATCAATTTATTAGGCTTTTTCAAGGCGTCTTTCAGCCCGGACTTCCCCAGATTTGTCCTACTTACTTACGATGGCGTCACGTGGTTTTACATAAAGAATATTGGTAAACCCTACCCTGGTAACCATGGCTTCCGAAGAACAAAAAAAAAGACAATTTGTGTTACAGTTCCTTTACGTCAATTCTGGTAAATCATATACAACATTATTTTTAGTATATGCGAAACCTGAATATAGTTTGTTCAGAGTAAGTAACTGAATCGATACCAATAATCTTTAAACCACGTTATATTTTCTCCCAAAAATATTTAAAAAAGGTTACAAGTTGGCCACCGAGCAACACTAAGTACCTCTCGCAATCATTTAGGTACCTACTGCCAAATTATTATTATCAATGAGTTCAAGATGACGCTGGAGGCGCGCGCGCGGTTGCGCCGCGTAGTGACCACATTTTTGTGCGGACAACCAGGTAACAAAACAAGCTAATAACTTTGTGATTTTTCATGATACAGTTTTGAAATTTTGTACATAGTATCTTTACATAAAAATACTAGACAAGTGTTTAAAATTTCGCATATACTAAAACTTATGTCGTCTAAATGATACGCTGGAGCTCGGCAGGCGGTGGTAAGGTTTGCCGCTTTGTTTTGTAAAATTTTAAAATTACGGAGTTTCTACGATTTTTTGTTGTTTTCAGTACTTTTGAAAAATGACATTCCTTAGGCGAACAACCATTAATTTTTCTACTTGAAGTAACGACCGAAACAATAACTTCATTCGTTTCGTTACTTATTTTCAAAAATGTTTACCTGTATTATTCAGCAACTGATGGTTGTGTAGAGATTCATTGTGCGACGACGAGGTCGATATGTTCGTGACGGACCCACTCACTGAACAGCTGCACACCTGTAATAGATACACGTTATTAGTTTATTACTAAATAAATATATGAATAAAAATATTTATTTAACACTTAAAATGAAACTTGCTCTCTTAATTAGTTATTAATTTAATGCACATCATAATTACAATTATTATACTGCGGATTCTTTTTGTTTGATGTAATAAAATTGTGACGGTTGCACGTAGTAACTACTGTATTGATTATACATATATAACATCACGCCTGTAATCCCCGAAAGGTTAGGCAGAGGTGTACCTATCCCTTCTCTTATACAGGCGTCATGTTATGATAAGAGTGACCGAAAAGCTTATGTCCTGTCGAAAGTCTTTGAAAGTACCAAATGCTGAAAAACGTTTGACAACTTGTCCAGGTCCTCTTATGAGTTGCCTGGTGAGTTGACTCAATTAGTATTATCAGTTTTCACGCACATTTATTACCATAAAAGAAATTAAGTTAGATAAGGGTCCAGGACATTAGCAAAACATATTTTTATTACTATACGTACCTACTTACTACATCATTGATTGCCTGACAAAAATAACTTTAACTTATTTGTTTAAGAAAACAACGGCACTACTTTTTATTTAATTTAACAAGATCTTGATCTAATATTATAGATAGCTTTTTAGCGCTCACAGCCTTTTCAAGGACATTTCTAAACGTTTAGTTGACTCTTCCCGTGACCCAAGGGCTGGCTTTTACCTTGGCCAAAGCTTAGCGTTGCCATACAACGTGGAAACGCCGCCAGTCTTTTGGGTACATTACCAGTTGACTACGTTGAGGAGGAGTTTTTTGACGCCATTTTTTAAGTTTATTTTTAAGTTAGTTAGTTAATATAGGTTATATTATATCAATTTTATTCAATTGTGTATTGAATTATAACGTATTTTATTTTATAATGATGGTTTGATTAATAAAATTAACTTATTTTATTTTTAATTTGATTTCGGACTTTTTACATTGTATATTTTTGTTTGACGAAAAATGATTGTGTTAATTTAATTTAAATTTTATTTTGTGTACAACTTAGTTATAATATTATTGTGTGGTATGTATTATTATCTCTGATTATTTTGAAACTTTTAAAACTAACATTATTTTTTAAGTGTACTTACTAACTCAAGTATGGATCGTTGTGTCTGATGCAAATAAATAATAATAAAATAATCCCCTATTACAAGGGACTTAAAAAAAAACTGGCGAAATGTGGGTGTACTATTAAGTACACCTCTGCCTTACTCTACGAGGATTGTCGTGTCATGATGATGTTATCTAACATGTTGCTTATGACGCTCTATTAATCATGTCATGTTTACACACAACACCGATGATTTCCATATGATTAAACCTTACAAGTGCAAATAAATCGCGCAAAATGATTGCAGGTGAGCGATAACATATCACAAAATCTACACAAAAATGTATTTTTATACACAATCATAATGTACACAGTATCTAAATAAATTAACACCGTTTCCCCAACCAATTACATATTTACATAAAACTACACACACTTTATACTTTCCGGAGAGACCCCAAAGTTTCAGCTTTTTCACTTTTATTAACATCACATTTTTATTTTTCACTATACTTCTCATTATGCCTTTTGTTCTTGACTGATCCATTTTTACCCAACTTTCGCAAAAGGGCAAGTAAAGAAAAAGTAAAATAAGAAACAATTCAAAAAAATTTTTTTTTTTTTTTTTGCACGGACGTTGCTCCGAGTCAACGCCAAAAGTAACAATGATAAGAGATATCAGATAATTTATAATAATTAGTTAGGCAATGTTGTTTTATAGAGGGTGTTATCAGTGATGTGATAACAGTGTATTTACTTATTGTGATAGGCATGTTATGAATGAACTTTCAGAAATTCTTTTTTTATTTATTGATGGCGGAAGTTGGTGTTTAGTTAAGGTTTAACATCTTCGCAAAATTATAAGAAAAACTTAAAAAAAAAAAACAAAAATATTTGTCAAACCTTCACAACTTCTTAACTTAGCACGTAAGAATAAGTTTTAAAAACAAATTCCCAGGAAACACATCTCGGTAATATTTAATTTGTTAACTAAAGGCATTATCACATACGGGGAGCCATTATCACTTTTGCTCTAAGATTAGTTTAGTAATTTGACGTATAGTAACTTTTACCCCCAGATAATATTGATAAGAATGATATTAGGTATGACTTAATTATCTATCAATGTTTTAGTATTATCTAATCATTGCATTCCTACATTCTTTAAATTAAGCTTAGTATAACTGTTGACATCATCGATTCACCACAGTGATATAATTTGCGTAGCTAGGATATTATAATCATATTTACAAGTTAATACAAGTTGATAAGTGCAAAAATACGTGAAAAAGTGCCCAAGAGGTAAATGTACGATCAGAAATAAGGGTCAATTCAGTCTATAACTTTTATTTAAAGTGAAAGCACCAGGGAAACACGCCAAATTCAATTTTTCTTTAATTTGCAAGTCAGTGTCAGGTTGTATGTTCATTAAAATATGATTTGCGACCGTAACAAGTACGGCTTAACTCAATTATAATCATTAAAATCATCAATACAACCCTCCGAGTTCATTTAATCACATTGATTGACTTTTCATGAAATAATCATTTAATGGGATTATATATGAACCCTGACACTTCCACCTTAAGTAAAATACCATAATATTAATTGACACATTTTTTTTCAATTCTCTCTGCTTTTCTACACTTTATAAGATAGCTGAGATTCTGTATTTTTATTTTCAAATCGGTTTCGATTTTTTCATTTTAAACAAACGAATAAACCGATATTTTTATGAACTTTTGTTGCTGTCCGTACCTACGAGGGACTCGGCTACGATATTTTTGACTGTTATTTATGTTATACACAGCAGAAACCTTTTATCACACAAATTGTGGCTTTATTGGAAAAGGAATAAGGGTAAATTTTAGTAAACAAAATATTTCCAAGTCGTTCTTACCCCACTGTCGGCATCCCCGCGGTGTAGAGGAGGCATATCGGCTGCAATCATGTGGATCTGATGGGCTGACTGCTGCACCCGGGCCACCATGGCTTCCACCTCACTCTGAGGGTCACACATCATGTGGTTGCTGGAAACAAAGAAGCAGGTTATTAGTATCAAGTATTGTTATGATGACTGTCTTTCATCTGATCACTGAAAGGTTTGCGATCACGGGGCTGCTAAGCAAACGACTGTCTTGGGTTCGATTCCTAGGTCGGGCAAGTAGCCCGGTTTAGAAGTTAGTGGTGTGCCCGTGGCTCGGGAAACCGTTGGTCCCACGCCTGACCGGACTCAGCTTCTACCGGACTATGAGAGTACCAGGGTAACAGGGGACTTCAGGGGAGTACACCAGACTTTTGGCGCTTCTGTGACCGAAATTCATTTGGGAGGAAATTACTACTGAAACCTTAGACTTCCAGACAGCTGTAATAGACCGACTGAAAGAATATGTAAGTCTATGAGCATTGACTTGAAACCCGGTGTTCATGTGTTTCTGGCTTTTGTTAAGCAACAAATTTAAAATAACATCACACCTGCAATCCGCGAAGGGTTAGGCAGAGGTGTACCTAAAAGTCGCGTACATTTCGCCGCTAGTTATGTTTTTAAGTCCCATGTAATAGGCGGCGAGTATATTGCCATCAACTGGACACAAACCAGACTCCGTGACTACTGAGAAATTCTTGATGGAAAAACCCAATATCACTTTGTCCGACCCGAGAATCGTACCAAGGTCCCCATGCTCAGCATTCGCGCTTGCGACCACTAGACCAACGAGGCAGTAAGTAACAAATATGTTCAAGGATATAGCCATATCTTATAATTGATAGGTATCAGTAGATTTAGATAATCTATGTCTGCCGAGGCATTCTATTAGCCATTGCTAAAGAATGTTTACGTTAGTATCTTAATATTAAATAATGACTTGCATATCTCATCATTCTCTTGCCCTTATCCCTATTTATTTGGGGTCGGCGCAGCATGTCTTCTTATTCCATACTTCTCTATTACTCGTCATCACATCAGACACCTCCTTCCTTGCCATATCATTCTTCACACAGTCCATCCATCGTTTCTTTGGTCTTCCTCTACTCGTATACCCATTCACATTCATACTCAAAACTTTCCCCACAACATTTTCATGATTCCTTCGCATCACATGCCCATACCATGACAACCGACTTGCATATCTAGTTTCAATTAACTCAACCTATCCCTTAGACAAGATGGGCAGACGACATAGTTGTCATCGGGGGAAAAACCTGGATGAGGCTGGTACAGGACCGTGGAGATTGGGAGAAGGAAAGAGAGGCCTCTCTACCCAGCAGTGGGTGAGTTCGGGCTGTGGATGATGATGATGATGATCCTTTAGAAACTAAGGCCCGCTTCCATATCAAATAATTGCATTTATCGCTTACGTTTTTGAATCATTTGTTCTGTTTCTGACAAGTTGTTACGAGACGGGATAATTAAACGCGATAATTTAACGTTAAACGCATTTAGTATCCAGGCCTATGTCCAGCAGTGGACGTCTTTCGGCTGAAATGATGATGATGATGCATTTAGTATATGATACAACCGCCCCTAAATATTATATTCTGTAACTCTCATCATCTGCCTAGCCGTTTTCCCAACTATGTCGGGGTCGAACTCCAGTCTAACCGCATGCAGCTGAATACCAGTATTTTACATGGAGCGACTGCCTATCTGACCTCCACAACCAAGATAGTACTGGGTAATACGATAATCCTTTGTAAGACTGGTTGTCAGATTTTCGGGCCATGACTACCTATAACGACTGTAAAAGATCTACAAATGGCAGCCGGGACCTTAAAGTTCTTTCCGAGGCACGGAGAAAACTCAGTAGGTAATAGGCGGTCACCCCTCCACGGACCAACCTAGGCAAGCGCGGCTTAACCTGAAGATCGACCGGAGCGGCTGGTATTATTTAGCCCCTCAACTAACTTTAATCAAACTCAAATAAACCCATTTCACCTATTAATCAGAATTTTATTCTCAACAGATAACCCGTACCTCAAATATTAAAAAAACCCAATGATTGAAATCCCTAAAAAAACCCGAACATTTCCTTTGGGACCCAAGACTACCTTTTTACTAACTTAATCTCGAAACAAATTGTAATAAAAGACTTTCACACCAAATTGTACTTTATAACCTCCGAAATAAAATCTCAAATTGGTTGTTAGTAGGGTAGAGTCTAATATTGAAATGTGTACAATTGTACTCTTCACACCAAATTGAACTTGGCTACCTAGAAAATAAAGTCTCAAATTGGTTGTTAGTAGTTCAGGGAGTTAAAATATTGAAATGTGTGCGCTACTTTCTGTCAGTTAAGATAACGAATACGACACCTGATTATAAATTAACGATACAACCTACTATTACGCATTATTGGTTGTCTTTTAGTATTAACAGTGATCGCTGAGAAAACAATGAGATTGTTTTGTGTAATATGTAATACACCTTCTATGAGTTATATTGGAGGACTTTCTTTCTGATATGTATTTGTAAAGAAGTCGGAAGTAAGAGAATGAAGATACATCATATCCTAAATATCCCCTTTTAGGACCATTACGGAAACCCATGGAAGGATCCACACATTAGTACACCACCTTAGTCGAGATGAAACAGCTTGATATTATTACATATGTCTTTATAATGAAAAAAATAATGAATGTATTCATAGAAAACAGTCAAAACCCTACTAGCCTATGGTTTTTCAAAGATCTGTTTTACCTGCTGTCAAATCGAATTTCTTCTATCGCGTTACTGACCTATTTTTTGTTTTAACCTAGGAAATGCTCCTGTATCGTGAGTGCGTTGTACAAACATACACAAAGAGTCAGGCCCGAACAACTAGCTATAGGCCATACAAATATTTGTTTCGTGTGGAAATCGAACCCGCGACACGCAGCGCAGCAGCCAATCGCTCAACCACTGCGCCAACCGTGTCGTCATTTAGTTATAACCAATATAGTAGGAGATTCAGACCAAGAAATTTAATTGGTTCTAGTCGCAATCAATAAGCCGCAGCTTATACGAGATTATGATGATCATTCTTTCAGTAACCTGATGGTAATTATACAAAGAGCATTATAGAAGAATGATAGTTTCCTTACCTCATATCCATATCATGTCGTTCTCGTAATGACATGGAACGCATAGGCCTGGTTAGGGCTAGGACCTTCTCAGCGCCACCAGGACTCTTCTGTAGTAGTGTGTTTGCGTATAAATCGTTTCCTGGAATATAGAAGAAAGTGGTTGAAGACATTGAGAAGGTTTAATTGGCCATTTGCGAGGAAATCTTCGAGATAACTTTAAAATGTTCAGTTTTACTGGCCGAAAAATGCTACAGTATATGGGGTGGAAGGGACAACGATGCGAAAACGGTTACCACGTATTCAGTACATCATTCTGAGCTCCCCACATAGAAATTTTTCATAGGTTAATAGAAAAAATCAGCTGTTTCCTTCAAAAGTGCAATACCAACACGGTCAAAATGTATGGACCAGCTGTTTTTTTTAATAACTTTTGAAAAAATTATATGCTCAGAATGATGTACTGAATACATTGTAACCGTTGGTGTCCCTTACACCCCGTATAGGGACCATAGCATAAGTATAATAATAATGCACATAACGCCGCCATTGGTGGGACACAAGCCTCCTCGCTGTCAGAGCGAGTGGCCCGTAAAACAACATGCTGGGTGCATGGTGGCATTGTTACAAGTTGGTATATGAAGACCACTGGAGGAACAAATTTCTTTCAAAATTTTTATTTTTATTTCTTGCAAATGAATGACTTTTATCTACTGTTTTTTTGGAAAATATGCTGAAAATCTTACCATTGACTAGTTGGCCATGATCAGAACCATCCTGCATCCTCCTCGAGTTAGAATCGGCCGCTTTCGCCATCGCTGTGATGGCACTGAACTTCTTCAACAGCTGTCGTCTCCTAAACGCCCTCTGAATGGTGACAGCTGCCCTCCTCGCTCGTAATCCTCCGTACCTTCGCTCTAAGATCTCCGTCTGTTTATCCAGGAGGTCTTGGGACATCTCATAACGGCTGGAAGGTGGAATTTCCCGTGAATATGGAATGGTTTGAGGGTATGAAGGTAGAATGAACATCTGGAAGTTTAAGCCAAGGTGTGGTCCATGCCAGAATAACGATTGAATCTCTAAATATTGTGAGCGAGTAAACAATGAAGGGGATGAAGTGATCAATTACTTTTTAAGGACAGGTTTTTTATATAAAAATGATGTGTAGGCATATTGGAGCGATTGGTCATTCGTTTGTTTGATAACTAGGACAGTTTTGTAGCTTGCAATATGGTGAGTGTTCGATTGAGTGATGTTCATTTTACCGTTAAAGCAGGGTTGAAAAAAAGGTTAATGTTTGAATCATGTGATTAGGTTGTTGTATGTAGGGTTAAGTTTTTTAATTTTATTCAATTAATTTGGATAAGTTATTAATATTTTTATTAGAACAAGGGCACACAGTTTTATTTCTTTATTATAGGGTAAGTTTCAACTTTTGAAAAAAGAAGACTATATGCAGAAAGTTGTACGTTTTAATTTTACTTTCGTGTTAAAAGTGAACGATTTTACTAATGAAGTTTTTACCAAAATTCTAATAGACAGTTTTATTGTTGAAAAAAGACAGTGATTGACAATATAATGAATGAATCCAAATCTAGAAGAAGCTTAATATCAAATTACGAGTCAAACTTTTAGTAACTACATGCTGTTAAAACTTTGAAGATAAAGTTCTTTGATTAGCAAAATTTAATTAAGTTCGGTTCCTGGTTGAGGTCCACTTTAACTACATGTTTCTGTAAATTTCATAGAAGAATTTTATTCAAGAATGAAATAATCATGCCTCTTATGTCGAAAGGCGTAGGCATAGTAGTCATTACGCTAGTTATGTTGATCTCTCTTTAAATATCACAAAATTAAATATTCATGAAACTAAAAGTACAATCATAAATATTGTTTCTACAAAATCGTGAGAGAATGCAGTTACCAATGACATTGCCTGACCTTGGACAGTCTACAATTACTGCATTATGTAAGTGACAAAGTTGTAATTAATATTTTCTAAATATAAACTTTTGTTATTTAAAAAAAAACATTATTCTCTTTGAATATCTTCTTAGAGAATCTGTAACTTGATGTATTCTAAGCACCAGACTTTATTGTATCTAAAGTCCGTTCAAAAAAAACCTCCACAAACTACTGCAGAAATTTTCCAGATACCTTTTAATCAGAATGTTTATCTCAATGACCTGAGAAGTTAAAAACATGCGTAAAAGTGGACCAGGGCCTTAAAACTATTCTTAAAAGTCATGCCTTGAATAAACAGGTAATTGTCAAAGTATTAAATTACTTATGATCTGGTACAAATTACAATTGGACAAGGCTACGTCGACATTGAGGTGAGAACTTTTAAATCGGATTTAAATTTGACAGGACCGAATAATTTCGTATCGAAGGACTGCTAATATTAATAGGCTGTCGTTATCATGAAACCCTTTTTTATTTAAAGTTGTAGATGCACGTGATAATTGAGACAGTATATTTAAGTGCCAATTAAAGATAATGATTGGCTTATGTCGCTTAAGAAATCTAGTAGTCCTTTTGAAATCGTTTCTATTGATAGATTATCAGTTTTACTTAGTCATTAAACTTGGTTAGAATAAGCTAGTTGGAGCTGACTTTATTTCCTCTCAATGAATTTAGTTGAAGTAGTATATTTTTTGTTAGAATACAGACATAACCAAACCATGTAATTTGCATCAGTGGTGATTAGAAATACGGTCTTTCAATTTATCAATGAAAGAAGGAACAAGAAGGTTTATTTTCGAGTTTAGATAGGAGTTAAGTGTTATCTAAGTGTTAAAGGGCAGACAATACACATTCCTGAGGTTCACGACATACCCTCTAGTCAATTTACCCCTTTTTTGGGGTAACGTGGGATCTTTTTGGGTCATTCCCGACGAACCCATGCCCATGATGGACACATCTGTGCCTCGCCTATGGAAGGAATTAAAAAGTAAAGAAAACATAAAATACACATGTTAGTAACACAATATTCCCATAGGACCAGACCCTTATTTACATACAAATGTGATTATTATTTACAAATATTGCAACAAATATAAATCACTGAACAAATCTCTAACATCAACACCCAGACCACATATTTACAAATACAAATGCTTCTGACGTCCCCAGTACTAATATTCACAGAAGCAACTATTCCACCATGTTTGTGTTCCACTGACCTGTTTGTATGAACGGCGTGCCCGAAGCCCTCTGGCGGGGCGGCGATGTACAACGGCGGTGCCGGCTCGGCTGCGCCTACGCACAGCCCCGCCCCCGTGGACGCGTTCGACGCCGACGAGCATGACGAGTTCGAGTGGTTTAGAGCTGGAATCACGTTATATGGGTATCATTTGTATTATAACTGGTAAATGTGGTAAATGCAAAAGACAGTCTGCTGCTGACTGTGAGCTGTGAAACAACCAGAAACGCGAGAAAACAATTGACAGGAAGACAGGAATATAGTCAGTGTACACCTAAGGTTGAACAACACTAGGAGATGTTATGTCAGTGCTTGTTGTCACTAAATGCCTTGTCCGATGTTGTGAATTTAGACAATACATATTTATCAAACGAGCTAGCACTCAACGTGTGGAAAACTAGTTTCCATCGCATTAGGACAGATACAACGACCAATAGCCGATACGTTTCAGCGTGAGACCTAAGATGTTTTCTCATGTGCGTTCTTCTCAGAAACTTCTTCACTAGATTATTGCTGTGCAAAAATCTTTTAGCGCATAGTCAAAGAAGTCTCTATCACAAACGTTCCAAAATGACAAGACCATGATTTTTGTTTTCAAATGCTTACCAGGTAATGGTCGATGAACAGCAGTGACGTATCGATTGCCTTCCATGTATCCTCGATCGGGTTCCGCAGTGTGGGCATGATGGGCGTGGATCGAATGCTGGTGGGTATAGAAGCCGTCGGGGGGATGAAGAGCCACCCCACCCGTCCCCTCTTCTTCGTCTACCTTCTGTGAGAAGCTGTGGACAAAGAAAAAAATGGTTAAAGACTTTGAGGAAATCGCAGGTATTCGGCTCGAAGGACCAAACGTTTTTTTAAAAGAAGATCACGTTATTTTTTTTTATAATTGTTTATAAATCTCTTTTTACACATAAACACTAAAACGTACGTTAAGATAAGTCTCACAGTATAACCTGGCATAGCAGTCAATACTCCTTCATAAAATAAAACACAGAAATAATCTTCCTTCTCTACAAAATACACAAAATAACGACATCTCAGTTCAAAAGGCTAGTCTCAAGTATCAGAGACAGTCAACATTTTCCTCGTAGCTATCCCGGTCTTTGGTAACTCGTTTTTAGTAAATATTTTCACTATCTTAGTTAAATATTTGCTTACACGGACGTTTTTGGGACGCTTTTGCAACTCCTGTAAATAGAGCTCTCGTCTTGAGAGGGAAAGCGATGGAAGATTGTCTATCTCGCTTGTGTTAGTGAATGTTTTCATCTTGAATTAGGTTAATGAAGAGCATAGAGGATCAAGTGTATATTTTGGTGGTAGGAGCTCCCTTAAGTTAATTAGAAATACCTACTTCGAATCGATATCCTATTCTATCAACAGGACTTTGACAAAGTGATTACAACTGAGTCATCGAGATACCCTTGAAATTATCATCGATTGATTGCTCATACACTTATCACTGCACTTAAATATTAGAAGGAATGGCGCCGATAAACTGAGAACTGACTTGATGAGTATCTTAATCAAGAATATCTCGACTTCTGTCTGTGGCGACGCTTCTGGGAGGCATATGTCGAGTAGTGATAGTGTTTTGGCTGATATGATGATGAAGCAATTCACACAGGATTCGGTAGTTTTTTGAGTATTAAAGTTCATATGATTCATTCGTAGCCAAAAGCAAACATGCCAAATAATCTGACATATAAACCCAGTAACCAATTTTTTGTTTATCTTAGGGCGTCCTATATCTCCGAATCTCACACTATCAACAGACCGCAAATAAGCCTTTGAAGTTATTAAATAAATCTTCTAGACGAAGACGACGTTAAAGTTCTACTAAGCTAAAAGTAATAGTCTTAACTTTGCTCTAGTGCAGAGACAAACAAAAATCTTAATTAGATATTTAAGTTTAAGGAGGAGCTCGTGGCTAAATAATAACAGCCGCTCGGATCGA
The DNA here is from genome assembly GCA_905163415.1 of Noctua fimbriata. Classification (NCBI taxonomy): domain Eukaryota; kingdom Metazoa; phylum Arthropoda; class Insecta; order Lepidoptera; family Noctuidae; genus Noctua; species Noctua fimbriata. The sequence goes on from LR990946.1 coordinate 7,542,701, forward strand.
TCTTTAGGTTAAGCCGTGCTTGCCTAGGTTGGTCTGTAGATGGGTGACTGCCCATTACATACCGAGTTTCCCCCGTGCCTCGGAAAGCACGTTAAGCCGTTGGTCCTGGCTGTCATTTGTAGATCTTTGACAGTCGTTACAGGGAGTCAGTGACCCAAAATGTCTGACAACCAGTCTTACTAGGGGGTATCGTATTACTTAGTACTAACTGGGTTGTGGAGGTCAGATAGGCAGTCGCTCCATGTAAAATACTGGTATTCAGCCGCATCCGGTTAGACTGGTACCCAACCCAAAATGAGGCAGATGAGATATTTAAGTTTATAGTTTCTGTATAATTTGTAGGATAATGAAAGTAGGTGCTGGTACGAGAGCCAAACGTTTGTTTTAGGTATGATATTAGATAGTTTGTTTACTGCTTAGTTACTAGTTTGTGTTAGCCACTTTCAGAAGGTAACTGGGAAGGTATAAAGTGGTTAAATGTTTGTTGAAGAAATTATGTTTATTTTCTTACTTTAGGAACTGCCGAGTTCACTGCGGGTCCGCCAGTTTTCACCCTTATGCTCTAAGTCATAAGATTGAGAAGTGGTCGTACTTGAAGGTACTACCTTCAATTCAGATAGTGGACGGGTGTGTAAACACATTACAGGATACAAATACACAAAAAAATGGTCAGACGATGTCAAAATCGTTGGCAAGAAATAATCGAATGACATTAACATAAAATCGATTACAATAATTACTATCCATAGATAATCAAAGAATTTGCAAGATAATCACCTAGTATACCACGTGCTTATTATTTATAATAATATCATTAATTCATTATCAACGATAATCGTAATTAATCATAATTATTATTATAACATTACAGCACACTTTTATAAAACATGCGATAACATAGTTGTGACTTTTATGACGTAGAATCAGCTGACTTCAGAGATTTTTGATTATCCTGTTCTACCCACTGCTGGCCAAAGGCTTCCCTCATTCCTTTCCAACTCTCTCGGTGTTATGCCTTCTCCGGAAAATCAGTCACCACGACTCCCAATCGTCAAGACAGCGTCTCTTGGATAATTATTTAAATAAGATATTTTATTTTGAAAGCAACTTGAGAAATTACGCTCTAACGCCCGGCTTAAATCAAAGCGAAGACGAGCTGAGCATAGAGGAGTCGTGCGGGAATGTATAAATCATATTGGATGAAATCCACATCGCGTCTCCCGTCTTTTCAGCCGACGTCGAATCTTGCACAATTCTGGTTTGTTGGAAATCGGACTAAAGTCACTTATTTATGGTCCACTACAGTCCTTCCCGCATCAGGTTAGCTGATGACTGATGACGGGCTGTGTGAGATCCATCATTGGCCACAAACGGCTGTCAATACCCCTCCCGCGCCACGCCGCTACCGCGGACACCCGCCTAAGTTAAACATAAGGCCTGCTAGCGACTGCTCCTATTCATTAATGGGCTACAAGAGTGTCAAGCTCCATAAGGACATTCGGGAGTGCGCGGGAGTGTGACGTGTTGGTTCAATTGAAAATATACGTGATGTTATAAGTCTCCATGTTTTGATTCCAAGACCTAACAGAATGATTAGGTAATCCTCTCACAGAATATAACATTAAAACAACGAAACATTAAATTTTTAAATGCGATGTTTCCTAATGTTTATATATTTATCCTTGTATTATATTAGATAACTTGCTTCTAGTAGTTTAAGGATAAATTCAAATAAAATAACTACTGTTTACAATTTCAATTTCCGGTAAACATACAACGTGAAACAACAAAAAAAACACTTTCTAAATTGTAATCTGTTAATGTCGAACACTGAACCCAATTACATATTAAAACGTCTGATAAAAACTGGTTGCTATAAACAAAGTGGTAGCATGTTTATATTGGCAATAGCTTGTTTCCTTTAGGTGTAAAAGTAATACAAACAAAATAGTTATCCATTCAAGCAGTCATTGAACTTTTCCAGAAGAAATTTAAAAACATGAAAATTTTGGTCCTTTTATTCGGTCCTTACTACAATCTATGTATAAGTAGTGTAGGTAAATAAGTACGTGTTATAAAATCATAAATCTTCAATTTGTACCTAGCATTGATTTTCCACTGCTGAGCAAAGATCTCACCAAGTTAATCTTGGTAGGAAAAACCTATGTAGACAAAATTAATAAAATCCACTAATTCTATACTACGATTCTCAGTTAACACCAACAAGGAAAACAAGATTGGAAGATCAATTAACAAATCTATGTCAAGTACTAATGACTATATCCCAACAAAAGCACAAATCAGTCTTCCACACAACAATAGAGTATGACAAGGAACTCACGTTGGATCCATCGTGTTTCTACATTTAGCACTAGAGTACAATCAAGAGCATCAATATGTATGCACTTGGCTAAATTATTTTTTTTTTCGTGGAATAACGATATCAGCTTATAAGAACTATTATTTCATAATAAAATGGTTTCCAAAATACTATGTTCGAAACAAAACAAATTGCAATATAGTTAAATATAGGCGAAATGACTTTTAAGCGTTGCCAAGTGTATAGTAGACCAAAGAAACGACGGATGGACTGTGTAAAGGATGATATGGCTAGAAAGGAGTTGTCTGATGAGATGAAGAGTAATAGAGAAGTATGGAAGAAGACGACATGCTGCGCCGACCCCAAATACACTGGGATGAGGGCAGAGTTACACGTTTACTGACACATGCTTGAACTGACTGGTCAGGTTCACTCAAATCTGTGTGGATATTTCTTCAAAAGACCATATCAGCCGAGAACCTGCATGGTCTACACACATGATCTGACCAAGACAATGCCTGGTCTTTAAAAGAGACTGTGACCTCTGAGTTTCTTTCGGCTATTTCTTCTCAGAGTACTCCGATAGGAAACACCGACGTCATCCAGTACGAAAAAAAAAATACATATAAAAGTATTTTTAATAACCTGCTTACAGCCTTAAATATCATTTCATTTCATATTGGTGCCCATGACTGTACATCAATCAGCGGTTGTCACGAGCCCAGAGAAAGTTCGAGAAACACTACAATTTTCTATAGTTAGATATCTAAGGTTTCCTGAATAACTAAATAATGGGTATTGAAACGCGTGGTTAGAAAACGGAACATAGGTCTGAACCGGAACTGAGATAATTGAGGAGCTATCGAACAATTGTTATCAATTTGACGCTTGTGGCGGGAAAAGTCGCCATGACAGTTTATTATGACAGCGTCGGTATTATTTGCCGTGAACATCGTGAAGACTGTTATTTCAGTTGGTAAATAAGCAGCTATATTAATACTTGATTTTTATTTTTTCCAAAACACTTACCTTATTTACAATATCGTTTTTATTATCGTTAGCCACACACTGAAAACCTTGTAGGGAAAAATACGAACAAAATAACAACACTAAAAATCCGAGTGAGTAACAGAATAGAAATAATAAATGTCCAAAATAAAGCATGCAAAAATGAAAGTAAAAGCGGACTAGTTTTTACAAAACACGCTAAAATCAAGTCAAAACTTCTACATCATAACACAGAGCACAAAGGAACAAAAACCGGACACTCAAAAGACCAGTTTCCAAAAACAAGTATGAAATGGAACTAAAATGTGAATTTATATGGAAATACAAAGGCGATACCGTACTCCTGGCTAACTAGCGTTCTTTAGGAATTATTTTCATACTGTTGAAAACTGCCACCTACAGATATTTGTAACGATATCTCGTTGCTAATTAAATTAGCTCGGAAATACCGACATTGTCAACGAGGATGTTAGATTTTACGTAATATCATATTGACACGATTTAAGTGTCATCATAGTGTGATTATCATCACCTGCCAAAGCCTTTTCCCAAGTTTTTTAGGCTTGCCAGTCTACCCGGATGCGGCGGTTTACCAGTTTTTTTAATGGAGCGACTGCCTATCTGACCTTCACAACCCATACAATTTACTGGGTAACACTATACCCCTTGGTGAAGACTGTTTGTATTTACCATCACCTTTTAGCATTAAAAACAACAAGTACTTATCTACACAGTACGCCTGCAGAATATTTCAAAACGTTTATAAATGTCATGTTTTTAGTTAATAAGACTGTAAAAATATTTATTTGTCCCCCGTGCTACCTGATAAAACACTTAAGAGCCTGTAATAACACTCGGGGCGGGCAACGAGGTCCTTGTTCAGCGTCAAGGAGTCCTTTAGTCCCTTCTATTGAAAAAACCAACATTTCGAATACACTACTTACTATAGAAAACTATTAACTTCACTGGCCTTAAAAGAGGAACAGCCCTTTGAGTGTATATTTTGTGATACTATCACAAACGGAATTATAATTAATTATCTGACACAGCCCTGGCTGTCGCCAGACACCGTCGCTGTTGTTGTGTGTGTGTGCTGCTGCTCGCCTTCTAAGGCGTCGCGGCAGACCTCGTAGAAGATGGCGGGACGAGCTGGACAAAACAAACGACCAGTGGCCCACATTAGCCCTGGATCGTAGCAACTGGAAGTCATGGAGAGAAGCCTTTGTCCAGCAGTGGGATGACGCAGGCTAACAGTATCAGCATCAGTATCACAAACGGATACAATAGTGTTGGTTTTTAAAACGTATACCAATTTATACGTTTTAAAAACCAACGACAAGTTCTTAGTTTAATTTCGCAAAACGTAGAAGCTTACTTTCTTCTTTATCGTGTGGTTAGTGCCTGACCTGGTGTCACAGTTTTTATGCCGCTCGTTTGCCTCTGACTTGGCTTTACATGCCGTCGAGAAATATCTCTCAGGCATGCTGGTTTCCTCACGATATTTTCCTTCACCGAAGCAAGTGATAATTATACAATACGCATATGAATCCGAAAAATCAGAGGTGTCTTGGACTCGAACTTGAGACCTATGACTTGGCAGTCCGACGGTCATACCAATAGGCTTTCAGTGCTCGAAGAAGCTTACTGATACTCCGTCTATCATCAGAAATAGCCAATAAAAGCTTAAGTTAAGGTAAACAGTTCAAACTATATCACACTCAGCACAAACTCAAAATGTTTGCAAAGCTGTACGATTGCAGTAAGCAAAACGCCTCATGCATAAAATCAATACAAACTCTGTATTAGTACGAAAACTAAACGCTCCGAGCGGTATCAGATACCAATACCGGTATCAGACACTTCACTTTTCATTCATTTTTGCCTAACTTCACTTTTCGTTCAGTTTTGCTTTTCATTTCGGCATTTCTAACTCGAACTGAACTCAAAATTAACCAAAAGTGAAAAATGAATTCATTAGTAAACGGATCCAACGTTGTTGAATTTTGGCACTTAGCATCTTAAACTCGCCTACAGAGTACTTTTAAAACTTAATGAGCAGATGAACGTCCATTGACGTCCGCCTATACATCATTTCTGTACATGAAGTTTAAATAAATAAATTATGTGGTGTCGTGTGAAAATTGAACGAAACAAAAATGAACAATCTCCCAAATGGACAGTTCACTCGAGTAAAGCGTCTGCTATCGGCTCTAGTGATGTGGCGGTTTCCGCTGCAGCCGCGAAAATCACTGATGCTACAGATGTGGCAATTTCCGAGCAAGCGAACCGACTCAGTTCCGACTGGAATCGGGAGATTTTAAACTCGATACGTTGGTTTACGTAGGGGATTATCTGGAATATCCTTATTCGAGCATTTTCTTTGAAATGCAACATCTCTCTCTTCGTTTAGTGGGCTTATAACTTCAGAAGTACTTATATGTTATTTTAAATTTTTATGTAGGTAGATAATAATGTTCTAGATAATTGTGTTTTCTGGCTACATTTTAGTTTATAATATTTTTTTACGTAAGGTAACATACAGCACATTAAGCATTATTTGGGCTTTAGCACCGATCATTTTTAATTATGCTATATTTTGCGATATCAGAAAAATTAGTCTTCTAGCATTTATTGATTGTACTGTCAATTTTCTCAAAAACCTTCACGAATTTACGCAAACACAACACCAAAATAAGCACACCTCACCATAATAAGTCGTTTCGTTTGGAATATTTCGCAATTTGTACAAATCATCATTCTCCTGAGTCCTGCCCTTATCCCAATTTATTTGGGGTCGGCGCAGCATGTCTTCTTTTTCCATACTTCTCTATTACTCTTCATAGTCAGACACCTCCTTTTTTGCCATAACATCCTTCACACAGTCCATCCATCGTCTTTGGTCTTCCTCTACTCTTATACCGATTCACATTTATACACAAAACTTTCCTCGCGACATTTTCCACATATTTCGCCATGTCTACAAACAATTTACCCAATACCCCAGATGTACCAAGAAAACATAACTACCCTCAGCACGCGACCTCTCCCATCAAATCTTTTCTTGAGCCAGACAGCTTTTCCTACATGTCGCTAGGTAATAGAAATAAAGATTCTGCATGCAACATGTTGTAAAATTTGCTGAAACTTCTACAATAGTAAATGTTGGGAATGGAAAATTGTAGAAAGATGGTTCAGAGGATCGGTTTTATGGGCTAGGAATATTGAAGTTGGAGTTCATTTTAAGGGCCTTTATTTTTAGTAAGCTCAGAGGCTCAGACTGATAACGGAGACTCCCGTTTACATAGGACTTAAACATAACTAGCGAAATGTGGATGCACCTTACACATACCTCTGCCTATCTCTTCGGCAGATACAGGTATAATGCATCTTATGATCTTTTCGATGTGAGTAAAATCTTGAGAATGCAGCTGCAAAAAGACAATCCTGATATTACAAATATCTGGATTCCTTCTATGGAAATTGTAAAAACTTGGGTTGTCTTTAAAGCACATTGTATATTTTATCAATAGAGCGAATCTTGTCGATATGATGTGTGAAAATATCATATGATCCACTTAGTCTATAAATAATACCAGCTAGAGAACTGGTTGCCTCATTTAAATTAATTTTAATATTATAATTACTTCCGTTCTTATTATAAAGTCTGAGAATCGTGTTTTTTGTTTGCACGGTTATTAGTAGTGTGATATTCTTTATATTCTGTATTAAAATTGAGTTATGAATTGGGTTTCAAACCATAATTTTCTTGCCCTTATCCCAGTTTATTTGGGGTCAGTGCAGCATGTTCTTTTCTGTAGTTCTCCATTGGTCCCCTTTTTCTATTTTTCACACAATTTATCTGTCGTTTCTTTGTCTCTGTGTATCACATGCTGATATCTCAGTTACAACTACAATCTCAGATATCAACAACTACATTATCATTTTACCAAGAAATATCATCCTTGCCTTCCGAAAATCAACACACAGCTATTTATTCATTCCTAACGTTCCACTTACAGCACATTTTGCGAGAAACAAATATTTCTTAAATAACAAACTGATAAATTACAGTCAACATCGCCGTACATGCTCATTTTGTAAACTCTTGTTGACAAAGAACTCCAATTTTGAGCATGTTTAAACACTTTCAGCCAACTTGGGAACATATCAGAGACCCTACTGACTCTCCAGAAATCAAGTCTTAAAACATCTGAGCGACTTTACGGTCCTTTTACAATAAAAACCGAGTGCTTCCTAAAGATTTGCCATTCAGTGTCGACCGGCCCAATGTTAAGGGTCGTAATTTTTTATTGCACGTTTAATTTTCGCGATAAAGCTTGCCAATTAGTCCGTTAGGCTCTCTCGTTGCTGGCGCCTTGCCAAGTATTGCCTCGCGGAACTATCCCTGGAGTAACTTACAATGAAGCTTACGAGGAGATTTTATGTGTCAGCAACATGCGTGCCATCTTACAAACTGAACGTCCGCATCTTTTTTTGGAAACAGGCACTTAATTTTTTTGCAAGTCAGTCCAAGGTAACTAGAGGCCGAAAAAGGAAGCTAATTTGAAGTGAAACAGCAGTTCTAAGAAACAAAAGAACAAAACGCTTCAACCAACAAATTACACAAGTCATTAGCTCGCGAACGGACTCCCCAAAACATCAATTTTTCAAACTACCAACTGGCTGAACTGCGGGAGCACTAAGTGTTTCAAGTGCAGTTTATTTGTCAAATGGAGCGGGACATTCCCCCATTGTCATCGAGGTGGAAACGGGGGGAGTCGGGGGAGTTGGGAGATCCTCTATTCAGTTGCACCGACTTGATTAATACGCCTGAATGCGCGCGCTCGTTGCAGAAACGACCCAGATTCTGGGCCCAGCGAAAAATTGTAGGTTATTAGACTGGGCAATGCCTACTAGCCTGCGAGGCAGCCAGAGGCCGGGATTGCGCGGTTTTAAAAACAAAATGGGAGCTGTTGCTTTCATCATCCGCCTTTTAACCGAGCACAATACAGCGAGTGTGAATTTTAAAATACTCGGTAATTGTTTTTGTTGTCTAAACAATCATTTGCATTTTTCGTATATTAATATTTATTGAGCTGGCCATTCTGGTGTAGGGTTTTGACATACGGTTTGGGCGTGTTTTGGCAGTCATTCCGGCGATTATAATCACATACATAAGATTATGATTACATAAGGACCTTGTAAATCTGCTTTTGTTTGCGAATTCGTTGAGAACAAAGTAAATAATAAATAGTAATAAGTAAGCTCCAAGTATTATTTAAGAAAAATTGTTCAGAAAAAACTTCAAAGTTCCAAAGAGCAGTAGAATTTTCTTCAGCTGTTATGATAAATTGCCGGCATCCCGCGTGAAATCATGAAATTTTAAAACTTAGCTACGTCCGTTGGCACACGTCCAAACTGCCAGCTTAACTAAGCCTTTCTGGGAAGCGGTCTGGTTTGTCAGAGTGGATTTACGATACCAGATCAAGATGAGAGCTACATGTCCAATCTAGGTCATGTTAGACTGAAATGATATGCGATACAAACAACGCGAGGCAATAATGTTTCTCTTCGGAACCGTCCAGTTTGCTTTTTGAAATCCTTCCTGATCTTGTAATATCATGTTAAGCAGCTAGACCGTATGCTTGCCAAGTTTTGTCTTAAATATTACACCAGGAAACTGGGTGTTTGTACTGCGGTTGTAGTTATAACTTAGATTATTCTGGAGATGTATTTCTATGGCCTAAAGCCAACTTTGGATTTGGAATGCAACTTGAATTTAGGATCTGTTGTTAAGGGAATACTTATTAGGCTTAGTATATTAAGTACAGTAGAAGTAGCGTTGGCAGATCAACATACCTGGCTATTTGATGACCTATGAAAAACCAACGGGGTAAGACCTGGATGGGACTAGGACAGACCAGGATAGCATAAGACAAAAGGGAGGGTGTTTATACTCAGCAGTAGATGGAAGAAACAAAGCCATCAATGATCATAATCATGATATAACATAACATCACGCCTGATATCCCCGAAGGGTTGGGCAGCGGTGTACCTAATAGTATACCCACATTTCGCCAGTTATGTTTAAGACCCATGTTAGAGGGGGCGAGCCTATTGGGTTCGATCCCGACCTACAACTCGTAAGTGGGGCCATTACTACTTTTTATCCTTAGCAGAGGCAAAAATTTCGCCAATCGCGACTGTTTTGTATTTTTGACATCAACCAATCGGATTTGCGCCCAAATCCGTGGCTGCTGACTAAGAAATTCCAGATGGAAAAACCCAATAACACTTTGCCGGACCTGGGAGTCGAACCCAGAACCTCATGCTCAGCAGTCGCACTTGCGACCACTAGACCAACGAGGCAGTCATGATATTAGAACGGTAAAAATAAAGCCACAGAAATCATAGCAAAAATGAAAGATTGAACTTAGGTACAAAAATAAAACATTCTCCGTCTAGATTAGTGTCGGTTTCATAATCGCTCGTTCCAATATCTTAATCGATTTTCATTTAACGAGCACGATATCATCCATGTTGAATTATGATAGTGCATTTATCTGTATGAGTATCTGAGCAGATTATGCACTCTCATAGCACAAAGATATGAGCACCTTCCGCCATTTTTAAATGATTACTTTTTCACATTTCTTTTAATGGATGTGGGAGAAAAAGGGGACAATGTTGAAACATTTGTAACCTCACAAAGGTTTTAGTGATAATTACGGTTTCAACAGGATTTTGTGGAACAAAGTGTTCTGAAAAGTCTACTACGGATCAAGGAAATATGATTATTATGTTTATAGTCTTTTGTCTCGAATTTGATATACTGTCCGTGTTTTGCGCTGAGATTAATAATTACGCCAGTGTGTGTCTGACAGTCTATAATAGTGAAAGTTTTTAAATCCCATTTATATAAGGTCCCATTAAAATAGATGAACAAATTTTAACTTAGCGTTCAGTACGTCTAACCAAAGGTAGTAAACAACAGGTAGTAACGTAGTATTATATTATCTGTGCCAAACAGGGACGGTTACCGTTACCACAAAAATACCGGTAAAATTACCAAAACCTTAACGTTATGCTACGTTAACTATTAACGTTAAAAATATCGTTAAATCATAGGATTTACCGGTATTTAAATAGCGTTACCAGTAACGTTACTTCGCTAAAAACTAACAATATCTGGCGCGACGTTGCCAAACCGAACGCGCGCCGCGTTCGGCTCTTCAAATCGGAGCGGCGACACATAGCATTTTACGACGATCGGACAGATACCTACGAAAACGCGATGACTCGCACGTTTCTCATTTTATAGGGCAAGATACAACTATTTGTTTTGTTGTTCTTATTATTACTTTTTTTTTGTAAAAAATATAATTATGGGTCGAAAGAAGTGCAACAAAGTTCATAATGTTTAAAATACTGATATATTATATCAGTATTTTAAACATTTTAAAATTTGTTTGTTTTTTTTGTTTAAAATACTGATAATTATATCAGTATTTTTAACATTTTAAAGAAAAATTAATGTGGATAATACGAAACGGGGCACTATGAAAATAAGAGCCTTCGGGACCCGGTGGGATGTGGGAGTAGTAGGGTGGGGGAACACCATGGGACACCTCTTGGGCATTGACCTTGAGGTCAAAATCAAAATTCCGAAAGTCAAGACCCACGGTTCTCAGGAACTCAACTATAACTACGCTACATTCAATATAGAGAATCGTCGGAAAGGAACTAAGCATCGAGGCATCGGCCAATCACAGTGCGGTAGCGTTTAATGCTTTGCACTTAGACACACAGTTTTTTGCATCGTGTCGTGTCGTCCGTCAACTATTTCAAGTCAACACTTCCCAAATATCGCGCGACTGAAATTCAGTGTGCGTCAGAATGGCTGGTTGTTGAGACCAAAAATTGCTATCTATTTGCTACTTTTTACTACTTATCAGTAGCGAAGGGCCAATTTTTGTAAAACGTAAGCCGGAGTACATATCTTGACTGTATAGAATATGATTGGCTGGAGAATACTGAATGTGCCTTTTTTTAAAGGGCTTCCCTTCTCCCGGCAGGAATCGGGTTGTATGGAACCTTCGCCACTGCTACCTATAGTCAATTAATTGCTATCTAACTTGGAAACAAAATGAAGGGACTTCAAAATGACGAATAAAAAGAAACATTGTTGTAATCGTTTTAAATTGCTTTATTCAATAACCTTAATCCATTCCCTGTAAAAATATCAAATGTTCATAACTTTTTACTTGTTAAAGCTACAAGGTGGGCATTGAAGGATGTGAGGGTAGCAATCACTCAAGTAAAAATAATAACACGAATTTAAATATTCTACACAAACGGAGAGTTGTCCAGCCATCCTAATATCAGAATGGCTGGTCATTTTGAAGTCCCTTTATTTTCCAAGTTACGTAGCAATTAATTGATGTAGTTACTAAAAAATAGCAAATAGTAGCAATTTTTGGTCACCAGCCAGACGTGAACTGATACAGACAGCCAGTCAGTCATTCTGACGCACACGGGATTCACGGTCATTACGAATAATCACGTCGATTGTTGTGACGAAAAGGACAATTAGGAATTCTCCTGGATGATGCGTGCGTTTACTAACTTAAATCTTACATATACAAGCAGCTAGACCCGGAACATTATATCATATATTATTCACATTTCGCGGTCTAGTGCGATTGTAGGCCAAGACCCGGAGTTGATCAAATATTTGTTCCTACAGGAACGAACCCGCGACACATAGCGCAGCAACCTATCGCTTAGCCACTGCGCCATCAACCTTGCCGTATTTTCATCCAGTTAATAGGTAGCTATCCAGTTTAGGGTAGCTCTAGCTATCTATTTCGTCTAAGCTGCTTGGCACCAATCAATGTGCCTCACGAAATTGTAAAACTGAAATGCCTTTTGCTATTTTGTCAAAAACCATACCTAATAGTAATATGATTAAATTTCATAGTAGACACTTATTATGCCAGTGCGAATGGAAAAAAAAACATTTATGGTTTAATTTTTTTTTTTCATAATTACCTAGCTTCAACTTTTTATTTTATTTTATGAATAAAATCTAAGACATAAATACTTTTATACTCTTAAACAAACATTTTCTTCAATAGTTATCGTTGTTAAAAACGGTAATAAAATAATAACTTTTAATAATAGACCTATTAGTGCACAGGTGTAGCGCAAATAGCAAAAATAATCTACCCATAACAATCATTATGCGACGAACTTAACTCGCTTACAAAATAATATTTTTGAAATGCCTACATGATATCTACGTATAGGTACGGTTAGAATGCGGCGCGGCGCTTCCATACCATACGGTCTGCGCGTGAGAGAGACGAAATAAAAACAACATATCGGACCCTCTCGCACGATTTGCAGCGTTCAACTTCTAATAGTTCAAGGTCCAAACAGTCGACCTTGATGAGCGGCCGTGTGTACTAACATCGTAAGACGCTAGACTCCCCACCGACATCGTTAGAAAGAGATAGGCGAATAAATTACCGGTATAAGTATTGTTACTTTTACCGATACTAATATTAGTTATTAGATAACGTTAACGGACTCACGGGTAACGTTATAAATATCGTTACTTTTTTAACGTTAACATAACGGTAATCGGTAACGTTAAGAAAAAAGTAACGGTAATTCGGTCCCTGGTGCCAAAGGTATCCAAGCAAAAAAAAAAACACTGATTAAAGTGATTTTATTTTGACCTAAAATCATTGGGTAACCAACATTTTTAGTGTATTTTCGTTAACTGATTTTGTTTCTTGTATCTAATGCGTTTTTCTTATTATTTTTTTTACCATTATTCTTATTTTGGTGGTCTGAATGATTTCTAAACGTTTTTCCATCTATTTTAATGAGACCTTATTTACCTACTGGAGCTGAACTTGCGCCGTATTGTGACAAATAACACACAATTATTCCTTGAAAAATAAGTTTAACTCGATCGAGTAGGTTTTATCTGTGACTGAAACTTGTGCAAGGCCCACTTTACAAGCTTCATTCCAATACCTAGGTATAATAAATTGCTCCTTTTGCTCAAGTCAAAGCTACCTTCAGACAGACAAAGTTATGGAGACACCTAGACATAAAAACGGGAAAATTGCAATTTCATTTCCTTTGACGTATTTCTAGCTAAGTTTGAAGACTTGGCGAGGTTTAATTAGTTTTCCCAAGTACACGTGTAAAGAAGGTGGTAACCCCGCCGCTGGTTAGACACAACTTTCGGATTCTCTAAGAGTTTCCGAATTTTATTCATAATGCCTCAAGAATATTTCCATATTGGCTTAGTTTAGTAATAATATTAATTTGGGAATGTTGAGAGGAATTTGAGTGAAAGGGAAATGCTTGTTAGGTTCCAATGTGTTGCTGTTGGAAACAGTTTGGATTCTCGGATAGTTATAGATGTATTGAAGAATGGACCACATTAGAAGTATTCCCTTTAAAAGATTACACTCCTAAGTAAAATGAGAGAACACAAGAACGATCCACTACAACTACAAAATATGAAAGCTAAAACCAATAATTTCAACAAGTATTTAATAATAACTAAAAATGATATAACAACGGAGTCATAAAAAGTTAAGCACTCTTAAAAGGAGGCCAGTCCCACTGTCCCTTAGGTGGTTTAGCTATCAGGGGTTCCCATGGTTGCCAATTTAGCATTTTCCTAGCCAATTTCAATTCATTCTCTGCCTGGATTATTAGTTCTTCAGCTTGACCAGCGTTAATCCTCTCTTCTATCGCGAAACTGTCCTTTGCTTCCTTTAAGACTTTAGCTCTTTCTTTGACGATCATCTCAGTATAGTGGCGGTACGCAGCATTTTTAGGCATCTTACATAAGATCCTGCGAATTTTGCCATACAGGGATTCTAGGGTGTGATGGGGATTTGGGTGAACGGCCATGCCCACGATGCCCGTTGCTGTTTTTATAAATACCATTATTCCACGATTTATTTAAAGTAATCACAGTGCGAAAAACAATAACATTCCAATGACTTGATTCATTTGCTTGTCAATGCAAAATTCATATAGGTTCTATGTAATTTTGACAGTGACCTGTTTTTTAATACTAGTTGGCCAGTAGCCTTTACTAATAATACGATCGCAGGTTTTATTTAATTGAGTTTTAAGCGCCGGCCACACCGCCAGCTGGCGGGTGGGCGAGCGACGTGAACGACGCCCTTTTCATACTTCGTTGTGCTCTTTCTATAGTTCGCGGTGTGAACCAAAGTATGAAAAGAGGTGAAACGATGAGTCGTTCCCCCGCAGGCCGGCCCGCCAACTGGCGGTGTGGCCTGCGCTTTAATCAAGCCAACGGCTATCTATACCAAAAAACACGGTTTCACTTTAAAAACCGTTAATCAAGATCAACATAACCGCGTAGGCGTAGGTACTATTAAAGATGACAACTCACCCGTATCCAGGTTTCTGACAGAACCAGGATCTGGTGAGCTTCGCAGCTTCGAGCAACACGCCTCCAAGGTCACCGATCCTCATGCCAGCGCAGGAACAGCATCCATCACCTTCTCCATCACCCACTAGCACAACTCGCGACTCGGATTTCGCCACTTTGGACATCAAACGCACATTGCCCGCAAAAACGCAACTTTAGACAATTTTTTGTCATTTAAATCGCTTCCATCAGTCGTTTCTTTATTGTTTTTGGTAAATACGGGAGTTTACACGTAACCTTCGTTTAGTACTGTCAAAACTTTTTTTTGTATTCACAAGTTTGTAAAATGTACACTGGTTGAGAACTGTAGTTGCACTGTTATGAATAGATCTATAAAATAAGAAATAAAATGAAAATTAACGCCATCGACACGCGGAGGTCATAACTTGATATTGCTAGCAATAAACGCGATTGTATTCGTAATGAGCGTCGATACTAACGATCAAATAAACTGAGAGAACCATTTGCGGTTACGATGTTATGAGGTAATGAATTACCTTTTAAGGTTTGAAGATGCGTTCAGATTTATGTCATGCTGTAAGGTTTTGAACAATAAAACCTTCCAAGGAAACCAGGATAAGGCTATCAGAAGAAATGACATAGAAAAGATCCCATGCCTCGGTGAGGTCAGTTAGAAAAATGACGAAATTGCCAGGTTGGACACATTAAGACTTGTACCGATAGCAAGCAGTTGGCTTTTGCAAGTAGATTATGGTTTTGTGCGCGTTATTCCGTACTTTAATGATTTTGTACACAAAATTTGTTACTTCAAAAGGATAAATTCAAACATGACGAAGACCTTGAAACGAGTACAAAAATCCTTACAAAAGTAGAACATAAGAACATTCTAGAAGTGAAACGTCAAAGAACTCATGATATATTAGACAGGCATAATATAAAAGGCTATTGAACAATGAGGCAGCAACACATCAACTTTACATTATCCAATAGAAATAATACAGAAAGAAGACGTACATTCATCTCCAACATTACCATTCAGCAAATATGACTGGCATGAAATACTGACCAACATTACTATAATGACCCAAGCATAGCTATCGAAAGATGTTTTCACTATTCGAGATATTGGAATTTATGCAAAGTTAGCAACTGAGATATCTTACGATGTCTACTCTCTCCTTTATGCGTTTGTAAGCAATGTAATACCATCATATTAAAATTGATTTGTAGTAAAGTTATTTATTTCTTTAGTTTAAAGCTGATAACTTCAATGTTACTTTCTACAAGTATTTTAAAATGTTATAAAAATTCAAATCCTCCATATCCGATTTCTCAAAAACATGTCTCTGAAGAATTACATAAAACAAAAGGCATACTTTAAAAGGAAATTATACAAAAAAAAGGTAATCGGACAAAATAATGCAAATTGAAGCATCCTTGGACCCTTGGAGGCTCTCAAGGAGACTTAAGGAGCCTCAAGACATATCCGAAACAGGTAAAGCGTAAATAAAGTTACCGATATCCGTTCTTTGGATTAGGCTGAGCCTTGGATTAATTGGCTTCGTCGGGAATTTGGTTTTTTCCACATGTATTGTGATTTTCTTGCGTTAGATTTCCATCTCCTTGGGAATTTGTAACGTTAGTCAGGCGTGAATAATGAATTAGATGTTTCTCAATGTTGAATGTTGTTTTGTAGTCATTATCTAGATCGATGAGGGTTTTAGCTGTAAATGAGAAGTAAATGATACCGTGGCAGCTGACACGGGAGAGTAGAAGAAAAAACGTGTTGCGCCGACCCCAAGTAATATGGGGCGAGGGCAACACTACGAAGAGGTGATGCAAGCCACATTTTCATAAGCTTAAAATATTAACTTTACCGTCACTCTATATTTATGAAGCCTGTATTTTTATAAAAACACAATATGAATTTATATAGATTTGTAGAAAATAAACGGCGCTCAAAAACAAAATTTCATAGTAAAAGCTTTTATAAAATGGCTCAAAAACTATATAATAAGTTACCAGGACAATTTATCTCAAGTATTAACATTAACGAATTTAAACAAAAATGTTCTAATTATTAAATAATAAGGTGTATTGTTCTGTTGACCAATATTTAAATGACAAATTTTAATTTTATTTCCCTTTTAATTGAAACGAATCTGTTTTATGTTATGTGAGATACTAAATGATTTTGTTAATTTTGATTATTGTGTATTAATTAATTAGTGGCATTACTGTTTTTATTTCTGTATTTTTTGGTTCTTTTTACTTTATTTTATTTGACATTTTATATAATTTTGACATGATTTATAATTATTGTAGAATTCTAATTTTGAAAAATCTTTTGTAGAAAAAAAAAACCTTTGATATTTTGTATGCCTTTTGGCGGGTCACAGCTCGGTTCTAATTTATTTATAACATCTTCTATATATAACTAGTGTTCACGAAATAAATGAGGTTGAAAAAAAAAATGAATTTAAGGTTTTAATTGTATGAAGCTATCTTCCCATTTCCAATGTATTCTTTGATTATTCCTCTTCCATTTCAATCGAATAAAAATTAATTTACCTGACAATAGCGTAAAACTTCGAAACGACCACACAACTGTCCTTTGTACTCAAACATAATAGTCGACTAGAAATTGTATTTGTTCAACAGTTAACGTCTATTCCATGTCTCTTACCTTAAATGTATTGTAAATAGTATAATAACAGGAGTGAGGTCATCCATGTTTTCCATATTTCTATCTACTTTGCTATCCTGCACGTGGCACTAAATGGAAAATGAAGACAAATCACTAGTATTAGAATTATTATTGTATATGTTTTTGACTTTCTCCAATTCATCTTTTCTTTTTCAATTGTGAAATGGTAGTCTACAATAAAATGTGCTATTTCATTATGGACGAAGATTAGACTAAATATCGTCTTTAAGCTTAAAACATACGAATTCAAATTTTGTGATATGGTCCTTTGGTTTACCATTTATGCAAATTTGAACAAAAAGAGTGACCCAACCAAAACGATCGGACACGTTCGTATGTCATTCATTTGGTCGGATAACTCGAAGGGTGCAACGACACGATTTGGTTAGCCGATCAAAATTAACGCAACGATCGCGTGGCCGCGCAAATATCTCTTCAGTTAGTACGCGGCTTGATACGGTAAAATAAATAACGGGCCTATAATTCATAATTACAACAAAACAAGGTACTTAGCAACAATTATTAAAAATTATTCAAGAGCTAATGGAACACGTTTCAATCGACTTAACACAGAAGATTACGCACGCCCAAACTCCTGGTGTGTAACTAATGAATCTGTTGCTTCAAAACGGTTTTTAATATGAATAACAATGATTATAACTCCACTGCACTCTACAGTTGTGTAAGTGTTGATGCAAGAATACTTTTTCAGTTTAAATTTGAGCTTCCTCATTTGAAGAAACGATGGATGGACTGTGTAAAGGATATGGCTAGAAAGGAGGTGACTGCTGAGATGACGAGTAATAGAGAAGTATAGAAAAGAAGACATGTTGAGCTGACCCCAAATAAACTGTGGAAAGGGTGAGAGAATGAGGACGATTTAAACTCACAAAGTTATATACAGCTTCATAAACATCTATTACTACTGTTTCAGGAGTTACATTGAGCAGATTTTAGATTTCACCAAAACATTTAGGAGGAACGAGATCAAAAACATTTATTCTGCCAACATCTCGTAGACTTTACTAACATTTTTATCCAATAAATTGAGCAGGAAAGGTCGTTGAACGTCTCAAAGAGCAAAACAGTGTTGATCCTCGAAACTAGGGGCGTATATTACAATCTAATTTGGAGACAAACAAATACGGGACTTTTTCTTATAGAAAATACTATAAACGGGACAGATACTGAATAAATATTACCGCTCATTATACTAGTTGAAGGAAATAATAATATATCAGAACCTATAAGGCGTATAGTTGCTGGATTGGGGCCAAACTACTGTTTTTTTCTTAGGAAGTTTCATTTAATATTAATGCTATGTATATGGTCTTGCTTTTTGTTTTCTTTTCTTAGCCAGCGATATTATTATGGAGTACCTCGATATCGAATAGAAATAAATCATTGTTTGTCCTTGTTTGTCTAGCCGAATTTCTTGAGAGATTAATTTTAAGAACATTTTCGAAATTACTCCTTGTTTATGATAGCAGTTAAATGCTACCGTAGGACTTTGCGCATCATACTCTATTCGACATGCAACAATCGATAATGACTTAGAGGTTAAAAACTGTCCGTAGAATAAACTAAGGTAACCTGTGTTGTAACATTAAAAAAATACAGCCTGCTCTCGTGTTTTCGTTCCCAAAATCAGTGAAAACGAGTAGCAGTATTACACCCGTACAAAAACTGGTATTCTGTTTTGATAGTTTGTCGAGAGCAGCGGCGCGTGAATCGAAATGATCACAATAGGTCGTATCTCGTTGGCGAAATTTGAAAGGGAAACCTGGTGTTTGTTTATGTTTTGTCGTTCTTTATTTGTACGTGTACAAAACAAAGGTCTTTTCGATGTCACTGTTGTTGTTGCATTCACGTACGGTTATGTAATATCGTGTATTGTTATGTAATTTGGGTATATTATGATATTCAGCAACTTTATTTACTTGGTCATTACTAACTTATCTACCTACTGTCTAGAAGCCCGTCGCTTCTGTTATCATATTTACATATTCAATGACCACTGTGTCATGTGCTGTGTGTATTAACAATGGGTTATTCCAAATATCATCGCGGCCGTCTGAATATATGGAACACATACTCCTTGTGTAACGATTCTAACATAAACGTGTTTTGCTGAGGATCTCATCCCTCATCCGTTACACAGACAGGTACTGAAATAGTTCTAAATCCATCAATTGCCGCGAATATGCCATTAATCAAGTCAATTTCGCAGTCCTAATTCAGGATAACGTCCAGCCAGATGACCAGAAACAGGAAATCTATAAGAACGGCAATGTTTTACGTCTTGGTATGTAGGTACAGGCGTGTTTTACCGCCTCTCTGAACGATTTAGACAAATTACCTTCTATCGAATTCGGTTTAGTATTCGCTGCCTCACTCACTGGAATGCTTTGGAAATCAATATGTTTGAAATAAAGTAAAGCACGTTATTTACAAGGGTAAGTGACGGTGGTAAATGTTTTGGAAAGCAATAATGTGGTGTTTTGGAAACAAGGGCGGTTATAGGCTTTAATGACCGGAGTTTGGCAGTGAAGTCTCCCCTCACAGAGAAGAGGCCTGTGGCCTACCATTTGGACTACAAGGTATAAGCTGATTAAGGCAGTGAAAAAGATAAGAACAGGGTTTGATGGCACAGTATCTATTTCCTCTAAAGATCCCATGACTTCTGCCTGTATTGCCACCAGCCATACTAGCTTTAGCTCAACCTCCAAAGATCACAAACATATCAACTGAGTAACAAGCGAATCCAAGCAAAACTACCCACATTTCGACAAAACCAGACCTCCACCAATCGAGGGCATCCAAAATTCGTCACAGTCACTAACCGCAATTGCCCAAATTAAATGTGGCAGGTACATACAACTGGTTACTCGTAAAACCGAGTGTATATTTCAACCGTGTCTTGTTATGGGGCAAATCTCTTTTGTTACAATCCAATTTGCACTTTGTGTTTTGTCTTTAAGTGTTAGTTTTGTTTAGTTGGTACAGTTCAGGACGGATCTAGTTGCGATTGGAATTGTTTAACCTAAATAGCCATTCCTTGAGATATTTAGCGTTATTGATCAGCTCCTTAGTAACATTATCTGTTTTAATGTCGACACGGATTTGTTGAATACTTAATGGGTGTTTGTGGAGACAATATTGGTACAAGAAAAGGTACTTGTGAAAGACGATTCTGGTTCTAGGACTTTCTCGCTTTTAGACTTTCCATTATAAATTTAGGCAACTGGAATCTTAATAGTATTTCTGTCTAATTCTTAATCACGAGAAAAACTAACACGATATAGAAATAAGGTGTATATGTCATACCCTATTGCTCGTGGCTTAATAATAACAGCCGCTCGGGTGGATCTTGCCTAGGTTGGTCCGTGGATGGGTGATCACCGATAACAAACCGAGTTTCCTCCGTTCCTCGGAAAGCACGTTAAGCCGTTGGTACCGGCTGTCATTTGTAGATCTTTGACAGTCGTTACAGGTAGTCACTGGCCCGAAAGTCTACAACCAGCCTAAGTCTTACCAAGGGGTATCGTTTTACCCAGTACTAACTGGGTTGTGGAGGTCAAATAGGCAGTCGCTGCATGTTAAATTCTGCTATTCAGCCGCAACTGGTTAGACTGGAAATCAACCTCAACATAGTTGGAAAAAGGCAAGTCAGATGATGTAATACCCTAAGAGCAGCTTTGATTTCAAATCAAAAATCATATCACCATTTTGATGACCCAATTCAATGCGGCAAAAAATAGGCAATAAGCTACCAAATCAACAAGTAATGATCAAAGATATTTCTAGAATAATGTTTTGTAACAGGGAATCATAAATGTATTTAAGGTATAACTTTAATACATTTGTGATTCCCTGTTATAAAACATTATTCTAGAAATATCTCAACGTTGATTTTCTAGAAATGTTTGAGATACACGGAAAGGATCTGGTCAAGGAATGTGGTCGGCTTTCTCCGCGAAAGTTATCTGATTCCAAAGAGAAATACTATTTTTATACAAAAACTTTTAATTGAGTTTGTAAGCCATTAAATATCTGAATAAATTAATAAGTTTGGCGTTCACAAAGTGCAATATATTCTCTAAAGATAAAAATTAATGGAGGAAGTTCGTGCAATAAAAACTTGAAATGAAAAGAATGTAGTGCTTCTACAAAAACTTGGGGAAGGGGACTTGAATCTAGAGCAATCAGAGGACGTAGTTTTAAATATTTATGTTTCTTAATATTGAAAAATCACGTGTCACCATCTCATTATGTTTGTACACGCAAATCTCTGAAACCACCTAAACGATTTCAATGAAATTTTGTGAATGGGTATGGTTAGTTCCAGCTTTAAAGAGGGGATAGTTATGGACCCAATAGGGGCTGACCCGTACTGACAAACAACGACCAGTCATTAAATTTAGTACCAAGGAAGGATTTTAGAAAATTCATCCTCTATAGGTGTTAAAAAGGGGTTGAGAATTTGTATAGAAGGCCGAGGGGAAATCTTATCGGGTTCACGGCTTGTAATTAATAGTGTTAATTATAACTAACATGCATCACGCATATGTTACACCAATAACTAACGCAACACTTAAATAAAACAGGGCCAAAAGCAGAAACAAAACAAAATCGCGTGTCGATTACTTCTAAAGTTCTACTGATTAAGTAAGCCATTTGTACAAAGCCAGATTCAGGTCATAATGACCCAAGTGAAACGGGGAAGTTAATGCAAGGCCATTGGATTATGTCAATTGTTCAATCAGCTGATCGTTGATCGCCATTTTGTTTTATACTTTGTGGTCACGTGTAGGTGTTTGTGAGAAAGTCAGGGTTAATTTAAGTGTTTGCTATGGCCGATAAGATTGTTTTGGTTGCAAAGCGTGACAATGTTTTTGTTTCATTATGAGTTGTTTCTGGTTTTCAGTATTGAACAGTTTTTCATCGATTCGTGAGTGGCAAAACGGTTTGTTGAATTTTAAGTCAAATTATCTTTCATGCTGTCATTAGCCATCAATATAATTGATTGAATGCAGTTACAAGATGCTGCGATTTACCCAACATACAAATACACCTAGGTTTCTGGGATAAGTACCTATAGTTAAAAAATAACGATACGACCGAACGAAAAGTTGATAACATGTATGTAATCCACGGATGAATAACGAATGAAAACCAATAAATAATTCTGAGAAAGTTTAAAACAATTTCAACACATTGGAAAGCAGTTTCGTTTATAAACATAAACCAACTAACAAACTTCCAAACATTTTGATGGACTATAACACTGAAATATTGCTTAGCTGTGATGGACAGAAATCATGTCATTCCATTAAGACTAAAAGAAAGTTTGAGCCAAAATCGAGATGCAGTTTCTCTTCATCTATTCGAAATAGTATTGACCTCACAACGTGGATGCTAAGTATTGAAATAAAATAACCACAAACTCAGAAATAGACAATGATAGTAAAAAAAATTATTTTACCATAGGAAAATTACTTTAGCCGAACTATATCACCATTATATTATTCGAAGCACAATTTCCTTAAATTGTTCACTGATAGTTTTTCACGAACTTTGCTTTGTAGTTTTTTTTTTTTAAGATTCTTTAATTATTTTTGTTTTCACAGAATTTTTCTCACAAAAAAATAAATCAGGTAAAGTTGCAAAAAAACAATCAATAATAATTTTCACTGATAGTTTTTCACGAACTTTGCTTTATTTTTATTAAAATTCTGTAATTATTTTTGTTTTCACGGCTTTTTTCTCAAAAGAAAATAAATCAGGTACTTACAAGTTGCAAAAAAAACAATCAATAATAATTTTCACTGATAGTTTTTGACAAACTTTACTTTATTTTTTTTAAGATTTTTTAATTTTTTTTCACAGATTTTTTCTCACAAAAAAAAATTGCAATAAAACAATCAATAATAAAATTTTCGCGAACACTATTCCGTGGTGTCACTGAAAGGTTAAGCCGAGCTAAAGGCTCGCAAGTTCACAACCGGCCTTCGCAAGTAATCAAGGTTTACTTCGTCGTGGATTAAGTTGCAAGCGTGAAAAATGTGGTCAATTTGCCGTAAAGATTATCGGTACTAAAAAATGTATTGTTAATCATTCAGCTAAGTCTTTGGCAGTTTATTGCTGAACAAACGCGTGGGCAATGTTGCCAGTCACGTGAAAAAATTAGTTTACCGCATTAAAAAATAATCCCTGAATGAGACGGTCAATTAAAGTTGTACAGAGTCTGCCTTCGTAATTGCCTATCATGTAAACAAATGCTAAATGATAAAAAAAAAAAATATGGCTGTTATTAGTCAAAGGACTCATTTTTAATCAGTGGATGGAAAAAGAGATGTCCAAATCGAGATACCTGTTAATAAAATAACTCGTCTAGTAACAGCCAGTAATTAAAAATCGCTTCCGCTTATAACTTGGAGTATGCTAGCTTATGTCACATTGAAGTGTAATCAGGTAGAGCGATACTGGCCGCCACGGAGATGTCGCCGCCTTACACAGTACACGGTCAATTCGAAACATACCTTAAGTACCGAGCAATAAAGATCAAAACCCAATAACAGAACAACGGATACGTTTGTGCAACTTAAAGACCAAACGACAACCACCAATAAAAATTATTTTACATTGTCGTGTATCAAAATGGCAATCGATTTTCAAATCTAACACGTTTCCAATAAGTCTCATTTCTGCTTAGGTTGATTTCTAAGTGCAAATCTATTTTGGGACTTACAAACCGGATTTCAGATTTTAATTTCGCACAAACTTGGTCGACATGTCTAATTGAAATCCGCTTGCAGTTGTAAAATGTGATTTAATTAAAATTTTAATTATTGCGGGCTTAGTCGTGGATTATATTGTGGTTGATGGAAAAATCAAAGCAAATATGTCGTGTTTTAACAAACTGTGTTGCTGTGTGGAACTGTATTGACACCAGGTTGATATGTCGTTATAAGAGAAGTATGGATGAGATAGACATGCTGCGCCGACCCCAAATAAATTGGGATAAAGGCAGGAGAAAGCTGCGACACAGGCCTCCTCTCTATGAGAGGAAATGGGCTATAATGCACCACGCGGGCCCGGTGCGGGTTGGTAGATGTCACATGTCGAATTTTTGGTTCTAAGATATGCCGGTTTCATCACCACCGCTCTCGAATTACACAAACTAATGCGCCTGCTTGGGTTCGAACCCACTAAGCAGCGCTGGCTCAGTGGTGGCGGCCCCGCGTCACCACTGGGTCACCGCGCTGCTCTCAGAATGATGATGTCGATGTAGCAGAATTCTGGTTGAGGCATATTTTACTTAAATATTAAGAATATTCGACACGACGATGAATAACTAGAAGAGAAGCAGGTTGTTTTTATTACATCAATTATCCTATTACTTTGTTACAGAACAATTTGTTTGCTAGGCTACATATTATGTAATAGCGTTGCTATGAGACTTAGGAAGCAATGATATAATATCAAAAACCTGTTTATGGTAAAAACTTGTTTATAGATAAGGATGTGGAGCAATAAAAATAATGAATATAGCGAACCGGACTCGTATAGAAGTAGATTATATTAGATTTAAGTAATACCCTGAGATTTATTGAAATGTTTGTTATAGTAATTACATTTTTGAGTCCTATTTTACGTCTATTTGCCTGAATCTATGTGGGGGAGGTCTCAACCAATTAAAGGGAGTTGAAGCTAGTACCTTTGCCCGCGGCTTCGCCCACGTTAATTTATAATTTGACAATCAATTCGGGTTGTACTCTGCTTGTAATAATATAACTCAATCATGATTCAAAAAACACGTAACGCCATCTATTATCATAAAAACGTTATTATTGTTTTCCTCGGGAACAGTACTTTTTTTCGGGATGAAAGGTACCCTATGTCCGTTTCTGTACACCTGACAACGTATATGCAAAATTTCAGAATGATCGGTTTAGGCGTGAAAAGGTAACAAACCAACATACTTTCGCATTTATAATATTAGTTAGAAAGTTAGGACAATCATTAAGGTGGGTAAGTAAGTTAGAATTTCTTTGCCAAGTTTGAAACAGAAGTCCGTTTTAAACACAAGGCAAAACCAACACCAGAACCCATACATTAACAGTATTGCAATCAAACCATTTCATCATCTAATATACCAAGATCCATATCTCATCGCACAGTTAGGCAACTTGACACCTTAACTTAAACAACTTAAGGTGTAACATTACACGTCAACGGTTGGTCAAACATCGCAATGAATGCATAGTGATGTGATTAACTGGAATATTATTCGATTAAAATCACTCGAGTGTGAATGGGATGTTTGTCTAGGCTTAAGTAAAAGTCGATATCTGGATAATTAGATCATAAATTCTGATATCATACGGATCGACTTTCAGATGCTTTAAGTATTGAATATGTCGATCGATCAAATAAATCAGTTTCTACCTATCACTTTGAGATAAATTTTATCAATCGTTTCGCATAATTAGCATTCTCTGCAAGCAATAGTATCACTCACATTAGACCAAGAAATTAGCGTAACACTGTCTTTTGACATCATAGTAGAACAATAAGAGCCATTTTGAACATCACAATGGCTGTCTTGTCTAGGAAATAATGACGTGGTTATAAAATCACGTGAATTTATCCTATACTAAGTTATTGCGGTATATTCAGCAAGCTTGAATACATGACCCTCTTTATTATTCACACTGTGACTTTAGCGGAACTCGAGGATATCTTCCGTCGCCATTTCCGCAATTTTATTTTATTTTTATACTGCATCCGTGAACTTATGTAACGTTTTAGTTGATTCTATTGAACTAGACGACAAGAGTTATGTGGAGCGTGCCTACATATTAGAATACATTGCTGTCTATCTATTTGTAACACATTTTTTTTTATTTCGGTGAATTATCTACTGCTTCTTGGTTTTTATTAGAAGAAATCGATACTTAGAGGAATTCAATTCACAATCGAATAAAAAAACTCATTAGCACAGCACAATTTTTTATTATTTGCACAGATTGTCATGTCCATAACATTGTTACAGTTCAAAATAATATAAAAAACCTTTTCCAATTTACTTAATTTGTTTTTTATGAAGTACAAATTAAGGTTTATAGTTGAATACATTTTGTCGTTTACTGAACAAAGTTTAGTTTCAAGGTGAAGTCACGTGTTTGCTTTACCATGGTGTCGGTAGCATGTTTTGAGTCTACAAACTTGTTACGGTTTTCCTGTTATAACGATTATGGTTGGAAATCTGTTTTTACTTTTATTGGCTGTTTGCTGACGACACGATGACTAATGAGTGCAAATAATTACTTAACTAGCAGGAAATTAAAACTAAAAGGCGATGTGACGTTACAGGTTGTTGATTTAAAAAGTTTTTATTTTAAATCGTTTAGCCTTCCCATATTTTTTTCCACACGCCATATCCGCCTTATGGGATTTCTCATCAGGAAAAATTACGACTTCCATACAAACTTTGATCCCCATGTTATTGCTTCCCAGAATTTGCGATATTAGCGACAATAACGAATGGTGTAACTATAGAGTGTTTTTATTTCAAAATCAATGGGTTAGATTCCTGGCTAGGAATCTAATGATGAAGTTTTAGTTTTCATCAAAATTGGGCTCGAGACTCCTTCGAGTATTTTTCGATATTCCTCATAGTTTCGGATTTGGCCATCAACGCCCACTTGAAAAAACTACCCTGTATATTCAACACAACGTGTTATTTTACGACCATATTATTCCAAGCGTGTATAAACAACAACTAATAAATAAAAAAACAATTAAAATTTATAACTCATTCGTGACATCAGAAATCAATTAAATTTATTTATATTACCCGACTTGAAGAAGATAGTGTAATGTGTTAGCAATAGACCAGTAACTTATTTAATTTATTTTATCTAAACATAATTTAGTCTGGATATAATTTATTTACTCTGTCGTAAAACGAACGTTACGTTTTATCAATTGAAGTAGTTTATTTATAGTCAAGTGCAATCACCTCTTCAATATGATGAGTTATGTGTAGACTGGTTTTATTTAATTTATAGACAGTTGGAAACTTTAGGAGTTCGTGGCTATATCATAACAGTCGCTCGGATCGATCTTTAGGTTAAGCCGTGCTTGCCTAGGTTGGTCTGTGGATGGACGACCACCCATTATATACCGAGCATCAAAATCTGCCTAGCGTTTTCCCAAACTATATTGGGGTCGGCTCTCAGACTAACCGAATGCAGCTGAGTACCAGTATTTTACATGGAGCGACTGCCTATATAACCTTAAGCTGCTCGCATCATCAAACATAAAAATATTTGTATTAAATTACAGATTTTAAAACCAAATGTAATAATGCAGGAAGTTAGCAACAACATTTAGAAAATGGCAATTAAAAACAAAAACAAATAAAACATTCTCAAGCAAAGGCATGTGAAAGATCTGTATATAGATACACTAACGATCTTAGCGATGTGAAATTGTATTTACTTAGATACTATCGTCTCATCGAGAAGTTTTATTTGAAAGCACATAAGGAGTGGGCAAACTTATTTACACTACTTATTTACTTGTCAGAAGTTTGCAATGGATTTGATAGAGGTAACATAAACATACATAACATCACGCCTGTAATCCTCGAAGGGTTAGGCAGAGGAGTACCTTATGTTACACCCACATTTCGCCAGTAATGTTTAAGTCCCATGTAATAGGGGGCGAGCCATTGCCATTGGGCACAAATCCAGACTCCGTGGCTGCTACTGAGAAAGTTCTGATGGAAAACCCAATAACAATTTGCGCGACAAGGGAATCGAACCCAGGACCTTTTACTTAGCAGTCGCGATTGCGACCACTAGACGAACGAGGCAATCTGTGATAGAGATAATTTTGTATTTATTTTACCTGTACTGCTGGCTTAGAAGAGGTTTTAATCTCTCATTGCTGATGTCAAAGTTAATAATTGGATACTATTTTATAAAACTAGCAATACTACTGTCTCTTTGGTCTAGCGAGTGGGTGCTAGCGCGATCTCGACTGCTAAACACGAGGTCCTGGGTTCGACTCCCGGGTCGGGCAAAGTGTTATTGAGTTTTTCCGTCAGGAATTTCTCAATAGCAGCAACGGAGTCCGCATTTGTGCCCGGTTGATGGTAATAGGGTCGCCCTCTATTAAATCATAATTCTCTTGCCCATGTCCCAATTCATTTGGGGTCGGCGCAGCATGTCTGCTTCCATACTTCTCCTCAGCCCTCTAATACATGGGACTTAAACATAACTAGCGTAATGTGGGTGTACTATCAGGTACTCGCTGCCTAACCCTTCGGGAATTACAAGCGTGATGTCATGTTATGTGTTAGGAATATGAAATGAAAACTTATGCCACAGGAAAATGCCAATGGTTTTTACGATTACATACTACTTTGCCATGCAATTGGAAGGTAGTTAAAATATGTTTATAATTACTTTATTTTTTAACATCATCATCATCATCATTTCAGCCGAAAGACGTCCACTGCTGGACATAGGCCTCCCCCAAGTGTCGCCACATTGACCGGTCTAGGGGGGTTTTGCCATAATCGCCACGCTTGGCAGGCGGGTTGGCGATCGCAGTATGGTTGTTATAAAACAGAGAACGCTGCTGCCCATTCTCTGGTAAGTCCCTTAGTCGCCTCTTACGACACCCACGGGAAGATATGGGATGGTGCTATTCTTTACGTCCGGACACCATACAGAACAGAACAGAATTTTTTAACATACTTATTTTTTTTTTTTTTGTTTTCGGGGGAAACCTTCAAAAGGCGACCGGTCTTTGAGGATAAGACCGGGGAGTGTGGGATTTTTACCGCACTAAAACCCACCCCGGTGGTCACCATCCGCACATGAGAGGATAACATACACATATTTTTAACATACCTACCTACAATTCAATAAATAATGTACCAGTATCTTCTATGTATTGTCTATAGGTTCAGTATCTTCATTGTTTACGTTCCGAGATTGCCCATATAATATCCGTTTATGAATAGATAAGGGTTCCGTTCAATTCCGAAACTATTTGGGAAATCCCAAACCATTGACGTGAACCCTTAAACTATCACAAACATGACTTACCTAAATCCTGAAAGTTTTAGCCTTATATAAAACTTGGTATTTTAATCTGAATTAAGCAGGTGGTCAGTGGCGATCTGATTGTGTTCGCGGGGCCAACGTGGTCAGAAATTACACAAAACAGAGAGGTTTGGAGGGAAAAAGAGGGGCCTTTGCCCAGCAGTGGGACACAAAGCAGATAGGCTATGAAAAAAATAAATAAAATACATAACTACCTACAACATCATTCTTGCAATCATGAATTCATGGTGTAATTATAATAATACACCCAAAAACTCCAATTAAGTATAACTCCCATGTAAAAGTGGGCGAGTCTATTGCCATCATCCGGGCATGAAACCAGACCCCCGAGTAGTAACTACTGAGAAATTTGTCTTAGAAAAACCGACTAACACTTTACTGATCTGGGAATCGAACCCAAGAACTCATGCTCAGCAGCGCCTACTACACCAACGAGGCACTCAAAGTGAACACCTGCCCAATACACTTGCGAAACAAATAAACTTAACATTAATTATTACCACCGATAAATACAGCATTCAGTATTCGTATATTTTACACCGGGTATAATTATCAGGCACGTTTTCCCTGCGCATACGCACGGTCGCACGCGTCGAGTCGCGTGAGCATCGCAGGCGCAGCGTTTCGGTCTACTTGTGACTTTCAAAGTGTTTACGACCTTTATGGGCTGAAACGATTGGTGGGTGAGCTTATGGGTTTCGATGTTTATTTTGAAGGTGGTGTGGTGGAGTAATTTCATGATGATTTGTTTAGTTTCGATGTAGCTTGAGGCTGATTTCCTCGTTCCAATTGATTACAAGCGCTAGTACTAAGTATGAGGTCTTGGTTTTGATTCCCAGGTCAGGTAAAATGGTACTGCCTCGTTGGTCTAGTGATCGCAAGGGTGACTTCTGAGCATGAAGAGGGACAGTGTTATTGTGGATGTTCTATTAGGTACACCCCGCCTCTCGCCTCTTCGGGTATTATAGGCGTGAAGAAAATGGTATTGGACTTTACACCAGGAATTTCTCAGTAGCAATTCTTAGTTTACATAGACTTGCTGTAACATGGTACTTAAAAATCATCACCTGGCTAGCCTTTTCCCAACTGTGTTCGGCACGTGGCAGTTTGGCGAAATATGGGTGTACGCATCTGCCTCACCGTTTGGGGATTACAGGCGTGATGTTATGTTATGTATGCAGTATTATCTGGAGGTAAATAACTATGTGTTAAAGTTTATTCGTTTCGCTTGTGGCAGGTGTTAATTTTGTGCGCAAAACTGTGTAAATAGTTTGGTGATGGTTTCCTGTGATAAGGAAGCAGTTGTTGCTATAATGTAACATTAATTTCAGTGTTAAATCAGGTAAAAAGTGAACAATCACGGAAGATATCCCGTAAGTGACAGTATAAATTCAGGAAAACACCTTTGCATTGAATATCTTTCAATGCAAAGGTGTAAAATAATATTTATAGTTCGGGTAAGGTATCTTTGATTATCATAACATCACGCCTTTTATTCTCCGACGGATTAGTTATACCTTTAGTAAGCACCCACATTTTCTTTAATAAAATAGTTTTTTTTTTAATTAAATTGGCCTACTCTTGAACTCAATCTAATCCTGACGACAGAGATGATGTCGACAATGGAACGAGCTAACCCAAAAAAAAGCCTATTAACTCGCGAAGTAATATGGCAGAATGGAAAAATGTGGGTTTTCTATTAGGTACACCTCTGCCTAACCCTTCTGGGATTATAGGCGTGATGTTATGATAAGTTAAAGTAAGAAATGTTTTACAATGTTTTCATATTTCCTATTATTTTTCCTTCTGTACGTTAAATTCTTTTGTTCTTTGCGTCTATTATATTCTAGCTAAGAGCATCAAAGTGACATAAAACAAAAGTACGACGTATGACTCAAACTTTGCTGTAAATACTATAATTATTTAGTATCTGTAATACAGACAACCGCACATCGTGGGCACAGTTTAGCTTTGAGCTGACCCACCGTAGTATGGAGTTTCATTAGAACAGTAGGCCAGCGTATACTGGTTTTTTTTACAAAAACTATGTTAAGCAATTTTAAGACACTACTTAAATATTTAAATACAGGCATTATCTCATAATACGTGATGTTGAAGTAAAAACACCACTTTTGCTCAATATTTGTGAAGCGAGTATGGAAAACTTATTCATACCTATTGTTTATACAAACATGGAAGATATCCATAATTACATTTTAAATACAACTGGGTGGATTATGTTGTCGTAATTACTTACCTACGTTGTTTTTATGTAGCATCAGTAAAAAAAAAACAAATTTCATTCGATACAATGTCAATTTCCAGCCCCCGTAGCATGACCACCGTAGACAAGGATTTCTTTGACGGAAAAATCGACAAAATGACAGATACTGCAAAAAAGTCTGTCATTGTGTCGACACAATCTGTCATTTTGTCAATTCTTCCGTCAAAGAAATCCTTGTCTACGGTGATCATGCTACGGGGGCACTTCTACTTTTTATTCTACTGTAATAATGAAAGTCGAAAACTTATTTTAACAAATGACAACTGAAGTATTTGACATTTACAGCTGTAAGAAATATCCTTCCATCCTGAATTACGGTCTTACGTATGTAACTGTAGTAAGTAATGTTACAATTATTGTTTCCTTAATTTAATAATTTATTGACATGCCATTATAAAATCCGTCACAGACGTCAGTGTTGTATAACACTGACGTCTGTGCAATAGCGATTAATATTGCAATGTCGTATAGCTAACTTATTAGTCGGTATATTGCACTCTCCGGGACTTGAATGAGGTAAACGACAGAGCTGCTAGGTACTAGTACTGGTCTGAAAAATCTGAGTAATCGATTCGAGAAGAAGTCGGTTTATTTATTTATGGTATACTAGCGACCCGCCCCGGCTTCGTACGGGTGCAATGTGTATACATTTACACATGAACCTCCCTCTTGAATCACTCTATCTATAGCTGAAAACTGCATTAAAATCCGTAAGATCTAAGCGTACAAACAGCGGAAGCGACTTTGTTTTATAACTATGTAAAGATATGAAAGTAATGCTAACAAACATTCGCATTTCAAAACTAAAACAAACAATAACATCCATAGAAATAATCACTTGAGGAAATTAGCAATAAAAAATGAAGGGGCTATAGACACTGCTTTATTATAGGGATCTACGAAAACGGCCAGAAAGGTCATCATGATTAAGAGACCAAAAGACAAACAGCCGGCTTCTAAATTGAGAATTTGAAGTTGAGAACTCATCAAGTTCCACTTTAGCAAAACTTAAGATTACTTACAGTAAAGGAATCAAACAAAGTATTTATAAAGACAAGTTTAGTAAGTGACAAACTCGATGTAAGAACATTTAACCGTGGCATAACAATGATTTTTACGCTGCCAGTGTTGTCACTAATGAATCCATTATGGCGGGCATAGCAATGTCAGCTGTTCATGACGTTTCGTTGACAAATAACATTTGGAAAATCCGAATGATTTTTTATGGGGGACGAAGGAGGAGGTCCTAATGTTTTAGTACCACCATGTTCTATTATGGCTCCTAAATTGGACCTACATGATGTTTCATTCACTACCATATACAGGTATGACTCACGTATTTGAATAGAACCTACTAGAATGGCTACTAGACTAGCGAGGTCATGGTGGTATCTAGATTATACAACTGAGCAGAATGGTGACAACGCTTTGTGCTCTAAATCGAGCTCAAGCAATGTTCATTTCATAAATAATGCATGGGGAATTGAAATCGTTCAAAATTGGTCCAGCTATGAGTAAGATGGTCGATGCAGTTAGGCCATAAAATTAAGAAAGAAAAGGCAATTTCAAAGACCTGAACAAATAATTTTACAACGTCTAAGAAGCCACCAGCCACGGCCTTGCCCTCCATTAACCTGCCAAAATATGCTTCATTAAACAAACTCTTGGGAAAATATTTAAACATTTTTCAAACCGTGATGTTGAAACAACAATTCATAATGAAGTATAAAGAATTTGATTGAACCACGAAGCATGTATGAAGGATAAGTTACATAATGATAATTACATGGAAGTAAGAAATGTCAAGGTAGTTAAAATGCCCATCTTTAAATACAGCCTTGTGATTAGGTTGTAAGTGATTTTCCACATCACACTATATTATGGTACATAATGGGTGTTGCAGCATCTTGTCGAAACCTCATCGTCAGTTTAGGTGTAAGTAAAGCTGACAAAACTATCAGGTTTGGCCATTTAAATGACAGTACGGTTGGTATACAGAGAGCAGCGGTGGCCCAGTGGTGGCGGTCCCAACTTACGAGCAGTAAGTTGTGGGTTCGAACCCCGGCAGGCGCATTACTTTGTGTAATATATTTCATCACCACTGCTCTCAAAACGGTGAAGGAAAACATCGTGAGGAAACCGGCATGTCCTAGAACCAAAAATTCGAAGACATGTGACATCTACCAACCCGCACTGGGCCCGCGTGGTGGATTATAGCCCATTCCCTCTCATAGAGAGGAAGCCTGTGTCCCAGCAGTGGGAACATTATAGGCTGATTATGACGGTTGGTACAGTGGCTGAGCGATTGGCTGCTGCGTTGCGTGTCGCGGGTTCGATCCCCGTACGGATCAAATATTTGTATGGCCTACAAGCAAGGTAAAAAAAATAAAAAATAATATAAGAATCATTGACACTACGGAGAACAGTAAATCCCTAATGAAGTGATGATAAAGACAGTGTACAGATGGCCGATTACAGTTTTACGATACATTAAACCTTGGGCACGGTTAAAGTTTTTGAATCTGTTGCTAGAAAATTAAATTTTAAAACAGTCCCTTACAGTTTTCTGGCAGATTTGGGATTTGACTTTGTGAATGTAAAGAAACTTGCACTCGTTCACAAAACACTTGAAACAAAGAATCATGAGATCACACATATCATTCGACAAAATTCAAGCAAGCTACTTGTCATGGTTGATGTTAGTGCATATTACACTTGCTGGTCACGCCTGACATCACGGTCACTAGACCAAGAAGGCCTAGCAGAGATATTTGATCGATCGAATGCAATCGATACAGAAGCTATGTATCGATTTAAATAGAACGATATTGGAGTTATTACTACAGTATAAATTAACAGCATACCGATTGCTTTCATAACATAAATGCACGGAAAACGGTAGTTTTACTGCCCTGTAGTTTGATAATACGAGTGCTTGTTGCCCAATTGCTTCCTATAGTTAATTTAAAATTGATTTGCCTTGGTACCTATTTAAAAATTAACTGAAGTTAATAACAAACCTATACTAATATTATAAAAAAGGCATTTGTTTGTAAGTTTGTATGTACGAAACTACTGATGCGATTCCGAAAATTGTTTCCATAATGGAAAGCTGAATTATTACCGATTGTCATAGGCTAGATTTAAACCTTTCCGGGGGATAAATTACGACTAGAAGACGAGCGAAGCCGTGGGCAAAAAGTAGTTAAACTTAAACAAAGAAGTTGGTCTGGATCTCTTTCTTTGGGTGACATGACCATTTCGATTGTTAAAGAAGACGATAGAAATTTTAATGCAATAAACATTAACACTGAAGCTATACAGTGAACTACAAATGTCATTAACAATCATGTCAATAATTCAATAATGTTTTTAGTTCTTTGTCTCAACGGCGATCAATGACGCCTTACTACTAAAAAGACAGTTTCTTTAAACATAAAGTTCTTTGTCAAGGGTCCAAGAAAAACAACAATGATTTCAGTAACAAATTCAACAAGAACCATTATCACAATGATAAGAATGACAAGTCAAGTGTAAAGTATCGTGTCAAACATAATAAATACGCATGATAATAACATAATTGTTAAAGGAACGATAACATCGATGATAACAATCAACCAACAACCGTACATTAAGAGTAAAATAATGACCCCTTCGCACGAACTGTTCCTCATTGTTTTGAGTTCACACTTGACACGGGCAAATCGCGTAACAGCCATGAGAAGCTCGCGATACTAAAATTGTGTAACAAGAAATATGAACATGGTGCTATTAAATTTAGCAATATAGTACCCAAATTGTCTATTGTTGTGCAGTACGTAGGTATGGGTCAATTTAGTTGTGTAATTCTAAAGCGGGAAGTGGACTGTATTCGTTAGCTAACTGATCAAAGGCTACGTAAGTCTGATGCAAATTCTTGATAATTGCGAGCAAAAGATTGGCGAGATTGGTAAAGAAAATCGATTTATAGCGGGTAATTGGAAAATTAACTATCTATGAATAGTTTGAAAAAGTACGGCACCCTGCAAGTCTCAAGTCTACATTACGATGTGAACATTGAGTAGAATATTGTGTTAGTAAATAATATAAGTACCTGATAATAAAAATATGAGTAATTTTATCAGGTACTCTTATAATTTACCCTCATCATCACAACTTGCTAGATAGTATCCAAAAGATATTATCAATGTTACATGATGAAATAATCAGCCCTACAATATCATGAAAAAAACTCTGAGTCACGCAAAAACAGTCATAATTATATCTAATAAAACATAAGGCAGTGAAAGCTTAATGAGTTCAAAGTTTACAAAAAAAAATGTAAACATCAAGTACTTCGACTCCATTAAATAACACTTTCCTTACGTATTACGGTAAAAGCTAAATAAACCATACACAAAATACGGCACGTCCGCACTCGTCGAGCGTTAGAACAGAAATAGCAGCCTATTAACCCGAATCTCACGCATGCGCGGTAGACGCCATATCGTGGGCACCTGCGTGCGCGCAATCTAAGGTGCTATGTTGATTACGTGTTTTGGTTTACGAATTAACGTAAATAAACTTTTTCTGGGTAGTATGGAGTGTATGAAAATAATCCAAAACTGGGCAATGCTTACGTAAATGCAGTTATTTTTCGTTTTTCATGAAACGCAGTAGAGTTAGTGTATGTTGTTTACCGAATACCACCGGATGGTGCCGTTGAAACATACATTTGTTTTGATTTTCGAAAAACCTGAAATTGTTTTGCCGATTTGGTAGCTAATGATTTTGGAATAGTTAATTCAACACGCAATGTTTCCAAATATTACTTCTTAAATCTATCACGTTCAGTAATAATTCACCATGTATTACTATGATGAAGAATCTTCTAGCATGTCGCGTGTAAGAAACATTACAATAACCTTTAAAACAGAAAAAGATATCGAACATAGAGTAGAGATAAATCTGTCAAAAGTAATCTAAAAAAATGCGTAATAGACAACTAAACATTCTTAAATTCTCATAGCTGTCACAAAAAAAGAGATATCGAAAGTAGGTGATAAATACCAATGTGGGCCAAGAATAGTAAAGAAAGAAAATATATATCAAAGGAAAGTTTTAGCATTTTTTGCTTCCATAACAATAATAAAAACCAACGAAGTGGATTGATACGAAAATAATCTCTGACATAAATAAGTTTAGGAAGATCAAGTTGGTTTTCTGATAGATATTGAACTACTTATCATTATTGTAGTTGCTATGTAGTTTTTATTGGGCTTGTTTGATTTTGAATGTCCTAAAGAAATATTTTACCAGCCTAGATTGATGTTGGACTAACTAGACCAACACTAATTGTAGAATAGAGTGATTTTGAAGACTGTCAAATGAAAATATCAAGTGAAAATGATTTCAACGATAGTCATTAACTCGATAGTGATAGTCCTATAATCGATGGTCACTTTGTGTTATCTGCTGAAGAAATGAAAGTGGCTAACAGAGGACTGCACCAGGCACTCATAAAGTGGTATAATTAAAAGGAAAATAACAAAGAAACGTAGGTGTATCTGCACAATAATTCACATCGCAATTTTAATGGAATTGTTCCACATTTTTCCATTCCTTTATTGCTTAACATAAATTCCGTAGCCGCAGAATTATGTTCGTTCCGTTATGGAAAGTGTAGCGAAACAAATAGAAATGTATCTGAATCGTTACAACGCTATTCTTTGATACCCGTAGCCATTTTATTGCAATCGTCATCATCATCAACTAAGACTTCTATGGCTTTCAAATTATATTTTTACTTTGCTGTGAGTAATAAAATTTCTTTTGGTTTTGCTTCAGTTTTCGTTACGCTTTTCGATATGGAGCGATAATCCGTTTTTATCGTTTTCAACAAAAACGTAAGAGGAAATTCTCAATTCAAAACTTTTTTTCTGCTTCGAAATTTGATCACAATCAAATGAATTCTGAGCAGAATTCGCACCTTTTAAATTACAATTCTCTCCTAGGCTTGGTTGACCAACTAGCAATCAATGGACTGTTAAAAGCTGATGATTACTTTCTATCTATTCTGCATAAAATGTATTGATACTATAGTAACATCGTACCCTAATACGTTCCTAATATTGATGCATAGTAATATCTTAACAACGTCCTTTGATCTACCACAGATTGCATATCATATACCAGAGGTGGAAGCACAGTACATGCATATCTTATTTAAATTTAGGTTTCATAGCTGAACATGCTGGCAATATGGAGGTAAATGAAATGCAAATAAGACACGCTGACGTTCGTGCCACCAGTATAATAAGTAGATTTACTGTAAACCCACACGCTGCTCATAATAAAGTTTTATTTAGTCAAGAATAATGTTAGAAACCTTTGAATTTGGCGAGAAGGTTTTTGGTATGGAACACTTGGACTTCTTATGTAGGTTGTTTAAATTCTTGATCTTAGATTTTGTTCATTACGTAAATATCTTCTTCCTCTTGTCGTATCGATGTTACTTCCAGTTTGGGCCCAGTAGGTGGCCACGTTTATTGCAGCGGCAGAGGCGCTATTCAGGTCGTCAAGAGTGCAGGTAAACGGACACCTGGGCCACTCCAGCAGGTGGGGCATAGTTTGATCCGAAGCACCGAACTCACACTCGGTGTTGGAGGTTTCAATAACCATAATCATTATCATCCTCAGCCCGACTTTCACCCACTGGTTCATCTGTCAGCCTTATCTACGTTTTACCCGCGATAGCAACAGTGTCGTCTAAACACACTAGTTATTAGTGATTGTGATACCATTTACAGACTTTGTAAGGCGTTATTTAATTTCCTTTCGACATTTCCACTATACTAATGTTGTGTACGACATCAATCATGTCTATAATTATTCTTTGCAATCTGTTGTCAATCATAGCAGTTTCATTGTAATCTTTCCTAACATCTATTATGTCTTTTTCTGTGTTTTCCAATTTTGTAACCAGCTATAAAGATTAGTCTTTGGCACCAAAGTGACGGGTAACTAGTTCAGCGCCTACGATACACCTACATGAAACAGGGTAACCTTTAGAAGTTTTTACTTCAAATAACATAGCCATAATATTTCTCACAATAGGGCCATGTTTGTAAACAAATACTTGTTTCTATGTTATTGTTTTTGTTTCTAAAGGCACGTGTTGGCTGAACAAAGGTCGTAAAAAATGTAGTTAATTTAGAAAATTTTGCTTTGGTTTACTACTAGGGCATCGCATGTTGTGATACGACTTGGGAGAGGCCTTACTAATAATGGGCATAATATAAGTTGTGATGATTCAATGAAAATATGTTACGACGTAACCTATTATTATATCGAATAGAAACAAAGGTATATTAACTATCCTCAACATAGGATATCTAGATCCGTGTAGCTCCGCAGGAAACCAACATTACCGTCTATAGCAACATAATTATTTGCAGAAATTTATAAATTAAAAGCGCTTTAAAGGCTATTGAACATCAATGACATTCAGATTGACCATACACCGAGAAAACCTTCGGGCAAAACCTTGTCAGTAAAATGTACACACGGTGACCAATCAAGCTATAAAAAACCAGTTTATGCGGATCTCTCATTGTACAGGCAACCTATACAAAGCGAGGCCATGTTATACTAGAAATGTATAGCTCGATGTGCCGCCGTGTGTACGAAAAACTTTGCGCTTGAATGACATACAGGGACGCGTTGTTTGTAAACATTTGTGAAATTATATTCAAAAAATATGGTGGCATTAGTTCCGATTGAAGCCACGGGCCAAAACATCCCTGTACAACAATATGTAAACATGCATAAAAACTACCTCCCTAAAGAGCAAGGCCCGACAGTGCTACTGTGTACGTATGTCTTGGTCAGGAACAGGTTTTGAAGTTCGGCGAGCCACCGAGGTCGTGGAAGGTCACACCGGCAATGACCTCTAGCATGTTTCCGTGTAGACGAGACGTGATGCGTTAACCATGCATGGAGGTAAAAAAAAACAATGTGTTGTGCTTACGATACTATTTTTTGAGACATTTGAATTTAGAACTTGACATCTGTCAAGTGATTTTTATTTATTTATCCATGTCGCTGACTGAAACAGTACTTAATGTGGTTTTAAGTCGATTTCGTGCTGCTGATTTTTAAGAAAAGAAGATGTTTTTTTACCTCAGACATAAACCTTATGACAGCGAGAATAAAGGTGTACGTGTACTGCAAAAAACAGCTAGGTAAAATAATATTGAAAGGACAGTATACAATTTCGTGTCTCGGCGTTTAATCTAAGAGCATAGTGAACTTAGTGGCAGTCACTTTCTCTAGCCTCAGGGGTTCGCTAGAATATTTATAAAAGATTTATTTTCAATATTGAATAGTAATTTCATTTAAAATCTGTGTCATATGCAAAAATGTTATCCTCGTTAGTATGTTGTGATGCAGTAGGAAAATAAATTAACAAAATTAATTTGGGTAATTTTGTTGTGTATTCAATATGTAATTTAAGTTGTTTTGGTTGATAGATAGGTATTATTAAAATGATTCAATAATTGTGTATAAACGAAACAAAATCCGGCTATAACGTATTTGTGTAATTTTACAGCAACAATTATGAGGGAACAGATGAACATACATATATACCGGTCAAAATCATAACCCTCCTTTTTGCTTGGCCGTAGTCGGGTAAAAATAAACTGCCAAGTTTAACACGAAATTAATTGAAAAGGTCGACAAGTGCTACCTACTAATTTATTTAAAAGGCATCCTTGATTAATACTTCAGTAACTTAAAATCTCATTGCAAGCAAAGATTTATTATTCACGATCACTCCTCAACGGAGGTCGTGAGTCGTGATGTTCTGACCTCTCGCAAAAAAACAAAACATTAAATTCCTCTTGATAAGGAAATGATGAGGTTTCCTCTTAAGAGTCACCTTTCCTACTAAAAGCTATGGCCAGTAATTATTTATAAGAATTGTGAAACGTGCATGCCCACGTAAATGTCAAAGGTTTCGTATCTAGCAATTAAGCAACAGCTACTGACGATAAAAAAAAAACAATAATTGAACACGATGAAAAAAAGTAATTGGCTTCGAAACGCATTACACGGAAAGAAAATTTTAATTAAAGAAAACAAAACATTAAAAAAATCTTAATCCAAAGATAAACTTTCATCGACAAAAACGTAGAAATCTATGCAAAATGTAAAAAAAAATGAATGATACCGAATTTAAAAAATGATTTTATTCGAACGCGACCCGATCACGCCCGCCGATTGGTCGAGTGAAAGTGAGAGCGCCATCTATGAGACTAGCTCTGACGTCACGTAGCCAATCGGCCATTGTCCGTTTTGTCTGTGGGTTACAACAGCCGGTGATTGGCTAATGTGTGTCTCAAGATTGTAGACTAGGCCGTCGCAGCTTTTGTATGTGATTAATAGTCCTTAACTAATATCTTAGTGATGATTACATGGTTATTTAACACGGACATATTGCAGACTTTAGATAAACATAAGGAACCGATTGCGATTTAGAATGTGTGTCATAAGCCTTAATCTTAACATCTGCGTTCACGGTTTATGAATATGGGTTATCTATAGAAGCATTTAAACAGGCGAAACTGTGCAACCATAGAGGCAACAGTGTCGTATTTGCGGTGCTAACGACCACAGACTAAAAGTAGCAATAAGTTCCACCTCCTGCCTGTGCCCCAAAACAAATAGTAAAAGAAGTGACCTCTGTGCTGTCAAAGATGACGTCGCAGAATTGGCGAAGTTTTTATTCAACAAAATTTGAAGTATGTCAAGCCAGCTACACGAATAAGGAAAGTAACAATATTGAATGATCTCTTTAACAAAAAACATAAAAGAGGTTCTACCTATAAAAGTCGCTTCCTTCCTGCCTACAATAAAATGTTAAAGGAGCAGTCTACAAACTACATTGACAATAAAGAGGACGATATTTCCAATATCATTGAGGCGAACATCAATTTCAAGTTGTATAACGATAAAAAGCTCCGTTGCGATTCACAATTTGTATTCCTGTCAGGCCCCAGCCGGTCTTATTGTCTTCCGTCTAGAAAGGACTTTGAACTGTCTGAAATTTTACGCACACTGCACCCCGAATAACAAAATAATTTGCATAGTTAAAGTAAAGAAAGACAGATGACGGAATCGAGCGTCTGTGTCGTGCTGTCCGCGATGCCCTAAGTGTCACTTTCACGGAAAATATGGCGTGAATTTTAAATAACGTGTTGAGAGCCTTGTGACTTTATCCGTCAACATATTTTGTTTCGTTGATATTATTTTCTGTTGTTGTTACATATTATGATATGATATTATAATAACCGTTATTGTGAGTGTGTCGTTGTTTTATATAGCTTTATTTCCTGGTTTTAAATGTTGGAGTGTGGTTTATCTCGTGTTACTTTCTCCCTGCTTCCTTATTCTGCAATTATGTCAAGCTAAGTGCTAGTGGTAACTTTATTAATGTCTGTTTCTTAATTTCCTTACGAACTATTGCTTTTAATGGCTGCAGTTTGATTATCACTTCAATAGCTGTCAAACGACCGATCGGCAATATTGGATGTTTTATTGCTTGCTTGTGCTGTGCAGTGCCTTTTGAAACCAGAAGATATTGCTTTGCAATGGCACATACTACTTCGTTACCGGCAAATCTAACTGCATATCCGTCATTGTCCCGCTTGTCTTCTTCTCTAGCCATATCATCCTTCACACAGTCCATCCATTGTTGCTTTGGTCTTCCCCTACTCTTACATTTCCAAAATATTCCAAAATCTAACTGTTTCTCATCATCATCTGCCAAACCTTTTCCCAGCCATGTTGGGGTCGGCTTCCAGCCTTACCGGTTTAAGCTGAATACCAGTATTTTATATGGAGCGATTGCGTATCTGACCTCCACAACCCAGTTAGTACTGGGTAATACGATATCACTTGGTAAGACTGGCTGTAAGACTTTCAAGCAACTGACTACCTGTGACGACTGTCGAAGATCTACAAATGACAGCCGTTACCTACAGCTTAACCGGCGTGCTTTCCGAGGTAAGAAAATCTAACTGCATCTATCTAACTAAATATAGTACGATTTAAATTTCCCAAAAGAGAGACCACACTCTACTTAATACAAACAAAAAAGCCCATTGTACTTTAATTAAAATCTATT
The DNA here is from genome assembly GCA_905163415.1 of Noctua fimbriata. Taxonomy (NCBI): domain Eukaryota; kingdom Metazoa; phylum Arthropoda; class Insecta; order Lepidoptera; family Noctuidae; genus Noctua; species Noctua fimbriata. Next base: position 7,585,785 of record LR990946.1, read on the forward strand.
AGGCCCAAGTCGGCACTAGCGAAATGTCAGTATCTCCCGAGGGAGTTCGCCCACGTCGGTCCATGATGGGCGTGGGCGCATAACATTTATAAAGGGACTGTAGATGGCAGGACCTGAAAACAGTTGACGAGCTTTGTCTTCCATCCTTTGGTACATCTGATTAGCATGGTGGTTGGACTGATTGTGGTATAAAAGGTGGCCTAGATACTATCTTCTTTTGGTGTTGTTAATTAGATTTGAGCGATAGTGTGAAGTGTCGTTTACATTCTTTAGTGGGTTTTTCTTTTGGATGTGTTTGTCTTATTTTTTTTGCAAGGTTATAACGAAGAGGATTTTGTTAGTTGTATTAAAATACTACTGACAATATCATGTCGCGATAGTATCTTTTACCAATCAGTAAGTTTTGTTGAATTCCTAATATTATTGTACCGCCTCCCTTATTTTCCATTAAGTTAATTTGGTCGCTTCTGGCAAAACGTGTAGGCATATCAAATTATACTCTTATTTTAGAATAAAGTAATTAAAATTGAATCTATTATTCAGTTCGCCTCCGTCTCAATCCCCCTTCAGAGCTATGAAGACATTCAAAAACTTCCTCTATCCAGAGACCACGAATCTCACAATTAGATCACGAAAGTAGCTTGCGACCGTAAGGACAATCTATGGGTAACACAAATCATTTCTACTTCATGAGCCACGTGTGTTCCTATGTGTCCCATACTAAAGGAAAAACTCGATGTCTTTTCACGTCATCATGCATTATTTCTGGTTTAAAATAGCTTCCACAGTGACTCTTTAGTGTTCCTTGTTCAGCAAGGTTACATAATTTTTTTTTTTTTTTTTTTAAATAAACTTTGCCCCACACTAGGAATTTCTCCTGTATCGTGGGTGCGTTTACAAACATTTAAATTCACATACACAAACAGCCAGACCCGGAACAATTATTTGTAGGCCATACAAATATTTGTTCCGTGCGGGAATCGAACCCGCGACACGGAGCGCAGCAGTCAATCGCTCAGCCACTGCGCCAACCGTGCCGTCAAAATGGCGTATTCTTTTTCTTCTTCTTCAACCTTTTGCCACCCAATGCTGACTGTACGTCTCTTCAAAATCTCTCCAATTTTGGCGGCTTTAATGAACGGTGGATTAACAAGAACCAATGAAATCACTATGTGAAATAACAGGATTTGTTCATTATTTTTGGCCAACAGTGTCGCTGACGCCAGCCCAGCCCAGTTGAGTTTGCTGCACTGTGTGTCCGAAGTACTCTGAGCAGTCAGTCCCATGGTACACTACTTGGTAGAGAGAAGAATGGAGTGTGAAGTACAACAAACTGGCTCCTATGAAGCCTTTGATTAGCCTTACTAACTACACTCAAGTTGTTAATATTATTCTATTGTTAAAACAATCACATTGTTAATTTTTATATAAGCAATACATGCAATACAGATTGTTATTGTTATTTGCAAAGAAGGAAAAAAACAAAACAATAATGATAGTAGCTTAGTTGCAATAACAGTATCTGTTATCAATGCATAGGCACGTCACCTTTAATACGTATGATAAGAGGTCAAAACGACAGGCACAGATTATGTTGTACGTGTAGACGCAGATTAAATCAGTTGCTGTGCAGTCATTTTCCCCCAATACCTAAAATTTCAGGCAATCGAGAGAGACCATTTTGAAACACAAAAAATAAAAATATATGACATTAATTTGATTGTACAAATTGCGGATTTTTATTTCGATGTGTTAGGCTTTAACCTAAAAGTGTTCTATCAGTTAATACATTAGTGCTTTGAGAGAAACCTTACATCATCATGCTCCTGCCCTTGTCCCTTCTCCTTGGAGTCGGCGTAACACGTCTGTCAGACGTCACGGCATGATTTACTCCTTTCTTTCATATCACACAATCCATCCATCTTTTTTTTGACCTTTCTCTCCCTCTCCATCCGTCAATATTCATGTCACATGCGTTTAATCCCTCCTCATTTCACAAAATATAGAAATGCAAGTATTAAAACATATCTTCATCCCGTAAAATATAAAGGATCAAACCTCACGAGGGGGGAGAAATCTCACAAAAAACTCACGTATTCCCCATTTCTAGGAGTCTCCCTTGGTAAGATCACCATGACATTAATCATGCCGATGGGCACGGAAAACTGTATCGTTCTAACAATAGTTCGTTAACCTGCAATGGTATCTACACTGTGGCCCATGATTGTCATAATTGGACATCCATTCCTTCTAACCGGACTACTAGAGTCAGCAAAGATTAGAAAATAAATGAACTTACGCCTTTATTTACTCTTCTCCTCCTTTTACTTAAAGGGTAGCCGATACTACAATACTCATCGAGCTATGTAATGGATTGAATCAGTACTTATATACAGGGTGGAAAATTCCAGTGGAGCAGTAAGGGGAACTATCTTAACCGTTGCAGCTACACGAAAATGGTGTTAAGAGACTATCCATATTTTTTTGTGAAATTCACAGTTTAAAAAAAAAAATACAGTTCTCAAGAAAATTGCCATTTTACACATTTTTTTTACTATTGATGCCAATCGATCCTGACAAAAAACTTCTATTGGATCAACAATTATTGGAGTACTGAAAAAGTCAGGATTGCTATCACTCGATCAATTGGCTTGACGGGTCATTAAAGAAATAAATAGAGAATTGACCAGGGTACCTGTAATAACCTTTAGACGACAACTATTTATGAAACCCAACGTGCCATAATAACAGGACATCACTTCAAGAAACTTGTACCCGTGTACAAAGTTAAGTTTTGACGTCTGTAATACTTGCGTCAGTTTGTGTGCATAAATACTTAGCGGCAGCCATTTTACCTTAACGAGAAAATGGATGCTTTACGCTTTTAGAACCAAACATGTTCTTTAGTTTGAAGTAAATGACGAATGGAGCGTCTAGTGTTAATTTTCAGAGATAATTGCTCTTTTGTATTTACGGAACAAAGCAACGTTTGAGGTGTTGAGACACTGGTTCTGGTTGGCAAGATTTAAAACTGTCGGGTGGCTTAAATCGAATTTAAGTAGATATATGTTCAGGAAAAACCCGCACGGATCGATCTTCAAGGTAAAGTCGCACTTGGCTAGGTGGGTCTGTAGATGGGTGACCATCCATTACATACCGAGTATCCTCTGTGACTCGGAAAGCACGTTAAGCCGTTGGTCCCGAATGTCATTTATGTACTTGTGGCTCAAAAGTGTGACAAGCAGTTCCCTCCAAATACTGATATTCAGCTACATCCGGTTAGACTGGAAGCCGACTCCAACATAGTTGAGTGAAGGTTAGGCAGATGATGATGATATTTTCGGGAAAACGTATTTTTGCCGACTCGAACGATTGAGTGGAACTCCGTTTTCACGAATAGTTCATCACTATCACTTCATTGTCAATAGTACACAACATTTATTGATAAACCGTCGATCCTCCATAAGTGCTTTTCCACTCGAATACATTTTATCGACAACGTTTAACTGCATCGGTACTAAAGCGTACTGATAGCATAAATTCAGCTATAAAGCTGTATCGATTTCAAAATCGATACTCGTTAAACGTATCGGCAAACCATTACAGTTAGTGCTAATGTTTAACCAATGATAGACAGTATAGACACGGAAGATTGAACAGGAATAAAAATGTTTTACAGAGTCAAAAGCCTATGTGAAGTCCATCAGGAATTACATAAAAAAAATTATAACTGGCGAAATGTAGATGTACTATTAGACACACCTCTGCATAGCCCTTACAGGCGTGATTTTATGTATGAACACGAAACTCATTTAATATATAAAAGACATTAAATATAAAAAGAAATACGAAGAATATGAAGTGAAAGTAAACCACGGACATGGCAGGAGCACGCCTCTTAATTATCACGAAGGACACTTTCTTTGAAGATAAAACCTCATTTTGATAGCCGCGGCTCAAAAGACGTTAGGTAACGTGCCTTACTATAAAAGAACAATGGCGATGATTAAGAGAATAATAGGAGTGGGATAAAAAAAGACGGAAACGATATGAACAGTGCACTAATTGTACATTGTACACCTACGGCAGCTGGTGTTCTATTGTCACAGGTTGTTACGTAAGTATTTTTAAGTTCACGGTCAGAAATATGCATACAGACATAATAGTAAGTCTAAAGGTAGACCTAGAATAATGTACGGAAAGGTATATGCGTGATTGTAGTGCAACTTTGCACGTTTGATGACCAAAATAATGGCCGCAATTAACGTGTCCACTGGGGGCAAAAAATACAGTCAAACAAACTTAATCATGGATACGTATCATGAAAAACATAATTGACAACTGAGAAAGAAAAATATGCGAAAATTAATACCGAACATAAAACAGAATTCTGCGTTAAAAGTTGTGGTCAGAGCTATAACATGTCTAAGAATAGTAATCCATGAAAAGGTCACTTCGTCTTGCCGTACCTGCCTTAAGGAGCGAATAATCGATTATACTAGGCGACTGGGCGGCAAAACCTTTACAATAATAACTTTATACAATCCGGTCAATAAACCAGTCACAAAATAATTTGGTACACAAAAACAGTGACGAAATAGTCACTTTGTCATTTCATAATCCATCCATCAATTATTTTTAATGAACTGTGAATTTTGACAATAAAGACAAATTACCTGAAAAGACAACAGAAAATTACCTCTTTTCCTCTAAAAGTCGGTCATAACTAGTTTATTTGCGGCATAGACGACATCATTATAAGCTTGAGTAGACTTTTATAATACTGCTTACGTCACACCTGACGCGTTTAGAGGTATTAAAAATAAATCTGAAGCTAGAAGTGCGGTTTTATCGTCACACTTTATGGTACATTGTATGGAAAACGATAAACTTGCAAAAATCTGTTTCGTAACAGTTATGGAAGAAGGCAATGTCGAAACAGATGCGGAGTAAGGTAAAAGAGTTAAAGCGAAATCTTTAACAATCTTATTCACAGACAATCAGCTCTTTCCTAATCCAAACTGGTCAGGTTTAACAATAAACAAAGTAAATACTTCAAAGATACCTTTTACAACAAAACTATTCCCACTTACTGTAACAGTAAGTTACAAAACAAAGAGTTCTCAATCACGACACGACCGTTTGAAACAATTTCGTAATCAGAAGTTACAAAATTAAACGAAATATCATCACGTTTGTCGTCTAAACAAACAGCGTTTTTTTCAAAAGTCATCCATTTGAAACACCAACAGACCGAGAGGAAGCTGTATTATTAAAAACTAGCAAATAAATGAACAAAAACGGTTTCCGTCTCGCCCAACACTGGTCTTTTTTCTATGTTGGCTTTGCGACAGTCGGAAATTAATGATTGGAAACAACGATACCCAACCCAAATGATTATTCTAGAAATATTATAAATCTTAAAATGAATAAAAAATGGGTTATTCCAAGTGAAAAAAAAACAATCGCAAAATTGTAGCTCGAAGGAGAATACCAAATTCTGGATTTGTTTGTAGGATCGACCAAAGTAACATTAAAGGTTCATAATAAAAATCTGTACGGCATAGCATTAAAAAGATTAATATGACAACGTTTAGTGTCATCGGTAACCATTAAGCCTCCTCGCCGTAACAGACAAAAAGTCGGAAGCTAAACAATATTCAATGCAATCTTTGTATTCAAACAATTCGTTAAAAATAGATTGCGGATATTATAATAAGACCAAACCTTTATTAAATAATGAGCTATAAATCAGAACCATGGACTTTTCCTCAAGGAGGAACCGAGCAAAACACTCCATAAATACATAACTTCAAGTAATAACGGGGTTCTTGGTGCCGCTAAGACTGGCGCTTACCCCATAAAGGAAAAGAGCGTGACGATAAATCAATTAGCAATATGAAACTCAACAGGGAAGGTGCATTTACACCATATAAGCGAAATAAGTGAGCCGACTCCATAAAACACGAGCTAACTACAGCGTACAGAATAAAAACATCAATTTGTTGATGGGAAACTACTAATTACGCTAGAGAAACAACGAGAAAGTATGTACGAGTAAGAAAAACATCATGTCCAAGAGGTGATTGAACGGGTTGTTAGGAAAACACGAACATGTCTTTCGACTTTAGAGACGAGGAAAATTGTTGGTCACATGAACGTAATAGCTGCGACCGAAACCCAAAGACAAATGATACCAGTAATTTTAAACAAGGCGTATGACGTCAAAGACTCGCGAGATTGGACAAAGATAAGTTTCTGAAATTGATGTCGCGTATATGGTAAAACGACAGTAATCGCGATTCAGACAGCAAAATTAAAATCCCTGAAGAAGTATTCATAATAATGTTGTCGGACATAACCTGATTATACCAGCGAGAAGATGTTTACAACAAGGTAACGTTAACTTTCTTTACGAGTTCCAAAGTATAGCCGTTATAATTTTATTAAAACTCTTAAAGAAGTATTTTTGAGGATTCTTTATGCCCCAAATCTTTAAGTTAACTGAGCGGTAAAAGCTCCGCAGGAGCCGCCTTTTGTGGATGTAATCTGTTTCAGAAATTGTTTGAGTTGGAACCCTCTAAAGATATCGCTTTATCAAAGAGAATTTGTTGATATTGTGATACTTTTATTTCGATCACTTTCCTTTCTGTCTGGCCTAATACTGCTATATCTGTGGATCAGGAAGCATTTTTACTTTCCTTGTTTATCTTTCCTACATCTCATAACTGACCTATTTTATAAACTTTGTGTAAATATGTATTTCTGTGTATCATTTTGGTCTTTTTATCTCACGTATTTCAGATTGTAGCACATGATAAAATGTTTTGATAAGCCGTGAGAAAATCGATATCGAATTTATCTCCGAGATAATTTTGTGACAAATTTTGTAGACGACTATCTAAAATTAGCTCTTGGATGCGCGGTTCCGCGGTAAAGTGTGTTATTAGTCAAAACAATTACGATTTTCTTATCAGATTCACGTTCATTTTGCGTGACATTATTGATGTTATGATAATTAATATAATGTGTTTACGTCAAACCTCGAGTTATTAGTAACTTCAATCAGCTATCGAAGTACTTTTGGCCCAGATTTCATATTTAGTCTTCCTGAAAATTTTCATATATTTATTTAACACTTCAAGCACAAAGTACAGAGGCGGACTTAATGCCATAGGCATTTTCTGCCAGTCATCCTTTGGGAGATGCAGAGACAAACAGTGCATTGCTATTGTTAATAGCAACTTTTTCTCCAAATCAACTGATGGTTAGAAATTAAAAAAAAACCCGGTTAATGAACAGATTTTATGTTAATCGTTTCACTTTCAACTGTTCGAATTTGTGTGATACCGGATCTCAAGGTGATTTAGTGCTGAGATACAGCTTCCTACTCAAATCTCGTTTTAAGCAGATAAATGACGCATACAATCTTCCATATAAAACAAGGTTAATTTCGAAAATGTCATTTCAAAATGAATTAAAGGAGGATCTAGAATCTTGGATAGACAATAACCTGGAAATTGATAACAAAGGTAATGATGAATCGAGAGATCATCTAACTGGAACGTCCTTACGTCAATCGAGAATAATTACGAATACAATTACAGAAACACATAAATAAGAAACCTACATAAAAACGACTCAAAGCGCGTGACGATGGCTGAGAAAAAATAAATACACTTGAGATCCTCTTGTTTTTGGAACACAACACTGCTAACCTTGGTAAGTTCCAAGTGTTTAATCACAAAATATTTGTTTTTGCACTGTGGACACTTTGACACTACTGACGTAAAGGCGGCGGTACGACCCGCCGACTGTTCGAATCGCGAATTTCTGATGCACCGACGCGTGCGGCCTCACTGAACGGCCGTGAGCGACTGGCTTGGTTCATGCGTAGTCAGCGACGCGACGCTTGAGAGAAAGCAACACTCTTGCGCATAAAACCGTTGGATACTAGTATTAAAAGCGCTGTTTTTGCTGAAAGACTGAAGAAATGCTTTCTAAGAGACGGTCAGTTTCTTTGCTCGATGGACAGTAAACACGTACGTATATTGATAGGGGAAAAGCAGATATGTCTGACAGGTAATCAAGTGGGTTGTTGTGAGCGGTAACCAGATATACCGGCCATGCATTTAGCTTCGTTATATCAACACATAACATAGTTACATGCCTCAGGATAAGAACGTTTGCCATCTGGTTTTCCTGTCGGCTTTAAAAATGAAACCTTACAACTTGGGCAGTATGACCACCTGTCACACAAAACGCAAGTGTTCGTGCGTCATTTGGAACAAAAAGCCTGGAACAGCTGTGAATCGGGTACAATAGAACCTCAAGGTGATTTGTTTGCTTACGAAGGTCAATGGCACGGTGATAATACTGCTCTGCTCACGCACGTACTTGAACACTTGATCGCCATAATGATAGAGGTTATTTGCAATACATTAAGTACGGCTAAACATTTGTCGACACAAAAAAAAAAGAAACCTTGAGCATATTATAATTAAAGCAGCTTAGAGGATTGTAGAAAAGCGACCGAAAGACCAGTCACCATATTGGTACAAAACGACCAATAAACAAATGTTACGAAGCCTTAATCTATAGATCAGTAAGTGAACGTGCGCGGACGCAAGGTCGTTTGTGAACCGGTCCTGCGCTGACCGAATGCGACTGAACGATCGCTTTTTAATAACATTGTACATTTTATTGACCAATATAGAACATGTCGAGCGACATTTTAATTATTTTTGTTTGTTTATTGGCTGAGAGTAATTGTGGTACCAGTTTTAAATATTGGTATGTGGGTGTTTAAATAATTTCAATAACGTTTGTTAATTTTCGGTCATTGTCACTGGATTGGACGGATGGATTGGTTTTTAGCCAAAGGTAAAGTAGCGGAGAAAAGCGGTGTTGCCCAGTAAAAACCCTTGGTTGATAAACATTTGTGAATGGACCGGAGTCTCAAGTGCTGCTGAGCTGTTCCACCTCGTAAAGGACAAGGAGAAATATTCTGAGTTGATAGCCTATCTTCAGTCATTGATGAGGAACGAGAAGAAGAAGTCCTTATTTATTATTGACAAGTCTGTAATTTCCCATAGCAGTGCAAGAGGCTTTCCTATTCTCCTTCCACTTCTAAGGCAACTACGTAATGGTCCTTATCAAAGGAATCCAACTCATTGCTCATTACAGTAATGCAAAGGATGTTGTTAGTCCACGAGCAAGTGATTCGAACGATTGAAAACATTTATGCGGCGCCGGCGCAGCGGACTGCGGTTGACCCACTGCTACAGTTACCCGTTTGAGTAGCCACCATACAGATCGGACCAAGCGGTTGTCTATCTAGTCTCAGTTGAGATATTAGTAGTAACATAACATACAGTATTTCAAGTAGGAGTAGGATGGCGGGATGAACGGAAACAGAACGAATGGATAGGTTCCGTCAGAACTGTGAGGAAGACGTGCGGGTTAGCGGAAAGTGGAGGGAGGCCTTTTACTAGGAGTGGGACTGAACAGCCTGAAAAACTTTTTTGCAAAAAAAATAACCGACTTCCAAAAAAAAACACTAAAAACCGTAAGATTTAAGTGATTATTTTTCATTTGGTAGAAGAAGTTAGCAAAATAATTGACTTTCAATAAAAAAAACACTAAGTAGTGTGGAAAATAACTTTACTTTCGGATGTCGGTGGCAAAAAAGTCAAAGAAACAATCAAAAGTCACCGACTTCGCAAACTTCTTCTACCAAATAAAAAAATAATCACATAAGTCGGACCAGTCACGGAGAAATCGGTGAAAAAAAAATATAAAAAAAACGTTCTGGTGGGATACATAACATAAAAGAATGTAACTTTATCGACATTCAATTGCAAGAATGTTATTCGATCAGCTGATTGTGTGCGCAGGTTGTGCTGTGTCGCTGATGTTATTGCACTTCAGGAGACTTGGCTTTTACCCCATGATGTGCCGTATCTCGGTAGTATTGATGATGATTTTGCGTATGCTGGCAAGTCCGCCGTCGACACGTCTGCTGGAGTCCTTATAGGTAGACCGTATGGTGGAGTTGCGCTTCTATGGAGGAAATCAGCGTTTGCGACGGTATCAGTGGTGCAGTGTAATAGTGATCGTCTGTTAGCTATTAGGATTGAGCACGCGGGACGTTCGCTGTTGATATTCTCAGTGTATATGCCGACTAACTCGTCTGATAATCTAATTGAGTTTACGGAGTGCTTAAGTGAAATCATTGCTATAATTGAGAACAGTAATGTTGAGTCAGTGTTTATATTGGGTGATCTTAACGCACATCCAGGCGAGCGCTTTTCAAAAGAATTGTTAACTGTATGTGGGGAGCAATCGTGGTCATGTGTTGATATGGAACTACTTCCGAAGGACACGTTTACGTTTGAGAGTACCGCTAACGGTGCATTGCGCTGGCTTGATCACTGTGTGGTGAGCAGTGCGGCACGACATTTAGTTGTAGACGCGTCAGTTTTGTATGGAGTATATTTGTCAGATCATATTCCTTTATTAATTGAATGTAATATTGATTTAATAATACCTAAGTTGGTAGACCCAATCTATACTTGCAATAAGGTTATATGGGGTGAAAGAGATATCAATCAAATTAATGAATATTCAAAATTTTGTAATTCTAAATTAAAATTAATAGATTTTCCAGATGATTTTCAGTATTGTGCGCATAAAATGTGTTCTAATGCTAATCACGTGGCAGTGTTAGATACAATGTATCGCAGTTTGGTAAGCATTTTAAAGGAAGGTGCCGAACGTACTTATTTGTGTAAACAGATGCGTCATAATAGCAAGAGATACATTCCTGGTTGGAACAAATATGTTCGTGACGCTCACAGAGAGGCTCGACTGTGTTATCAAACATGGTTGTTTTATGGTAAACCTGCTAGTGGTTATGTTTACAATAAAATGTGCCAATCTAGAAAAACCTTTAAGGCAAATGTGAAATATTGTCAAGATAACCAAAACCAGATAAAAATGGATATTTTAGCTAAACATCACACTAAAAAGAAGTTTGGATCATTTTGGAAATCAACAAATAGTTTGAATCCGAAGTTGAGTCCCCCTGTGAGCGTGGCGGGCGTGCACGAGCCGGAGGATATAGCCAATGCATTTCGGCGTCATTTCCAGATTGAGTCACCTCTTACTAGATCTGTGCGGGTGTTTGATGCTGGAGGCAACTCTGGGGACCTTTCTATTGTTTTTACGGCACAAGAAATATCAGTCATCATTAAGAAAATGGAGAGGGGTAAATCCCCGGGCCATGATGGCCTCAGCATCGAACACCTGAAGTATGCGGGGGGACACTTGCCGCGTGTGCTGGCTTTATTTTTTAACCTGTGCGTTAGTCACAGTTACTTACCTGATGACGTAATGTATACAATGGTAGTGCCTATTGTGAAAAATAAAACCGGGGATGTCTCTGACATATCCAATTACAGGCCCATTTCTCTGGCCACTGTCATAGCAAAAGTGTTGGACAGTCTGCTTGATAAGCAATTGGCTAAACACCTCGAACTACATGACGCCCAGTTCGGTTTTAAGCCTGGGCTGTCAACTGAGAGTGCAATCTTGTGCCTCAAGCAGACTGTCCAATACTACACAGACAGGAAGACTCCTATTTTTGCTTGTTTTCTGGATCTGTCAAGGGCATTTGATCTTGTATGTTACGATGTTTTGTGGCGTAAACTTGAATGTGAAACTACCTTACCATCTGAAATAGTGTCGATATTTAAGTACTGGTATGGTAGTCAAAACAATAGCGTGAAGTGGAATGGTTCGCACTCGGACGTGTATCGGTTGGAGTGCGGGGTGAGGCAAGGGGGGCTCAGCTCCCCCAGGCTCTTCAACCTATACATGAACCAGCTGATCCTTGAGCTCAGCAGCACCAGTGTCGGATGTCATATTGACGGGGTGTGCATTAACAATATTAGTTATGCTGACGATATGGTGTTGCTGAGCCCATCGATCGGTGCTCTGAGGCGACTGATCGCTATATGCGAATGCTATGCGGTGAATCATGGGCTCAAATATAATGTCACAAAGAGCGAACTAATGGTTTTTAAAGCAAGAAATGTGACATATTCATGTATTCCGACTGTCGCTCTTTGTGGAGAACCACTGCAAAGGGTGGACAAGTTTAAATATCTGGGCCACTGGGTCACTGAAGATCTCAAAGATAATTGTGACATTGAAAGGGAACGTAGGTCGCTGGCTGTCCGTTGTAACATGCTGGCTCGCAGGTTTGCACGTTGTACGAAGCCAGTTAAAGTAACGCTTTTCAAAGCTTACTGCCAGTCCTTCTACACGTGCAGCCTGTGGGTCAGCTTTACTCAGCGGACATACAGCGACCTACGCGTTCAATACAATAATGCACTGAGAGTGCTGCTGCGGCTGCCGTGGCGTAGTAGTGCGTCAGGGATGTTTGCAGATAATAATATTGATGGTTTTGCCGCCATTATTAGAAATAGATGTGCATCCTTGATGACTCGTGTTCGCGGCAGCACCAACAGTATTCTCGGTGTGTTCGCAGATCGGTGGGATTCCCCGATGTTGCGAAGGTGGATGCGGCTCCATGCTGTATTTTAACGTATATATTTTCATCTGTGTCTGTAACCTACTAACACTAGAAGTTAAGTAAAATTGTTACTAACCCTATGGACCCTGGTCTGAAATAAAAACCTTCTATTCTATTCTATTCTATTCTATAACCTCCTCCTTTATTAGAAGTCGGTTAAAAAAAGAAATGGTCGGAATCGGCTCAGACACAGTCCATGCAACGTATTTAGACGAATTCTAAGCATGTTTCAGGTAACAGGTAGCTTGGGAGTAGGTCGGAGCTGTCGCATCAAGACAAGTGGTTAGTCGACTAACGCAACACAACAAAAAGTTTAGCCGACAACCTTAACAGAAAGAGCTGTTGGTTTACGGCTTATCTTTATACCATGGTCTAGTTAAACAGGTGGAGAGTAAGATTCGAGTTTGCTAACAAATATGTTACTCGTTTGATTGTAACAAGTAATGGCAGGTGGATCGGTTCACCTGCCTGAAATATTACTGACATAGAATATTTGAACTCCGTCGAGCGCTTAGCGTCCCTCGCATAGAGAGGAGGCCTGTGTTCCACCAGCTGGAACGGTATAGGATGTGCCTATGTGATTCAGGTGCCTAGTACTCGCAACCGATGTGCGTGTATGACCAGATGTATGAACGTGGACGCGGCGAAAGGACTCAGTAAGGATCGTAGCAGCTGGCTCTCTGTAGTTTCTGCCTACGCCCATGGAAAGAGGCGTGAACTAACCTTGTGAAGGCATGAAAAAACCTTGAAATTGTCGCATGGTGGTTTTATTTTTATCAGGTATTAATGAGGCCTCCAAGTTATTTAAACAATCATTAATCTTGTACAGTTTAACATTAACGTCGTTAACAAAGTAATGACATAATTGTTGATTTAAAATTCGATCGCAATTAATACAAACGATATTCTTAAGTTCTTTTTAATTAGAATTAATTACTTATTGGTCATTATGTGATATCAAAGCTTAATAAAAACTGTACATAAACTGAGCTGAAATTGTAACTTAATTAGATTTGATATCGTTTGTTTTGGCAACCGACGAAAAAGCTTCTAGGTTACGTCCAGAACCACAATTTTGTTTTTCTCAATTCAAATTTAAATTAAAGTTTCTTTCACCCTGTATTGCTGAACTGTCAAATTATCTTACCCGTAGATCCGATTCAAAGGACCAATTATGAGTAGAATTTGCTTCAGGTTGTAGTGTAGTTGCACATAAATAAATAAGTCGACAGAATGAGAATTTCGTCGTTATTCAAGAAAATTACGCCCGTTTCTTTACATGCAACAAGTCACGCATCTACCTATCAACTAGAACACTATCAATTACCCTACATCGCTATCAATGAAACATCATCTCTAGACCATCAAGCTATGTAGATCCAGTTAAATCCATCACTTATTTATGCATGTTTATACTAAACTGAACTGGACGGTAACCAATCCGTTACTTCATATGCTTCAAATTCGCTTGACAACGTAAATAATGCTATGAATGTTGCTGAGTTTTCAAATTGAAATTTGAACTATGTCACGACGACATCAAGGGTATAAACAGACCTTTCACGAAGCCGTCAACCAAGCATTCTTTACATCCAACTAAATAACTCTACGCAAAAATGATTAACTTTTTTTGGGCAGAAGAATCACGTTTTAGCAATCTTTACATCCAACTAAATAACTCTACGCAAAAATTATTAATTTTTTTTGGGCAGAAGAATCACGTTTTAGCAATCTTTACATCCAACTTAATAACTCTACGCAAAAATTATTAATTTTTTTTGGGCAGAAGAATCACGTTTTAGCAATCTTTACATCCAACTTAATAACTCTACGCAAAAATTATTAATTTTTTTTGGGCAGAAGAATCACGTTTTAGCAATCTTTACATCCAACTAAATAACTCTACGCAAAAATTATTAATTTTTTTTGGGCAGAAGAATCACGTTTTAGCAATCTTTACATCCAACTAAATAACTCTACGCAAAAATGATTAACTTTTTTTGGGCAGAAGAATCACGTTTTAGCAATCTTTACATCCAACTAAATAACTCTACGCAAAAATTATTAATTTTTTTTGGGCAGAAGAATCACGTTTTAGCAATCTTTACATCCAACTAAATAACTCTACGCAAAAATGATTAACTTTTTTTGGGCAGAAGAATCACGTTTTAGCAATCTTTACATCCAACTAAATAACTCTACGCAAAAATTATTAATTTTTTTTGGGCAGAAGAATCACGTTTTAGCAATCTTTACATCCAACTAAATAACTCTACGCAAAAATGATTAACTTTTTTTGGGCAGAAGAATCACGTTTTAGCAATCTTTACATCCAACTAAATAACTCTAAGCAAAAATGATTAACTTTTTTTTTTTGGGAGAAGAATCACGTTTTACGAAAGACTCAATGTAACGCACTCAAAACTTTGTGGTGATGGATTCATTGAATAGTACGGGGGTCGTGGAGGTATTTAAAGTAATGTTATCCCAATATCTCCGTAGCCATAAGGTTCCCAGGTATAGTCTAAAACAACAAAAAAATATCGCAATGACGGGGAGAACAAGTGTCTTTCGGCTTCGTTAAGGGTACTTTTACACCCATTATAAGTAATTAAAGTTACACCCGACACACAAAAAATAAACTTCAACGAATCACGCATCTATCAACTAGAACACTATCAGTTACCTTACCTCGCTATCAATCAAACTTCATCTCCAGACCATCAAGCCATTTAGATCTAGTAGTTAATTCCATCACTTATTAATGCATGTCGCGTTCCACTAAACTGGACTGGACGGTAACCGCTGAATGTTAACGGCAAGCGGTGCTTTGATGCTACCAAGGTCTTTAAGACTCAATTTGCATTGCCACAGAATAGAATGGAAGCGATTTTTTCTAACAAAAATCGAAGTCTGACAAAGTAAAACAAATTTTATATCAATTGTATAATGTACTAGACAAGAGCTGCTGACTGCGGGAGTTCCCGAGAATGCACGAAAATTCTCCGAAAGACGCGCGTCCATACGTTTCACACTTAACATAAGTTCATTATGCTTTAAAACATTTTGTCACAAAAATTCGCTTACATTCCATTCCGTGGCAATGTAAATTAAGCCTTAACGACGAGAGTTGCTTTGATGCCAGCAAGGCCTTTTAACTGTGTTATGTTTTAGTTAGTTTCTGTTCTTACTATGTGCATGTATTGATTAATGGAAGCCAGATCTCTGAGATTGAGTGATTTGTTGATGAGATTACGAAAGGGGTCGATTAAAAACAGGGAAGTGTTGCATCAGTCTTGTTAATCAGTTTGTTTGTCTAAAATCTCATTGAACTCTTTCTAAATTAAGCAGTGCTATTTTTTCTGTAAGGAAAAACGGAGAACTATGAGTAAGACAATTCTTTGTAAGTTGATTTATTAATTAAGACAGTAAGAACCAAAAATAGCAGATCAGGTTCGCCCATTATTCAATTTAGTTCAGTTTAGATTTACATTTCGGGGAACGCTCATAAATTGGTGCTACCAACATCTGACTCATATAATGTAGTCATAATAAACAAAAAGCTTTCAGGCACAAGAAGAAAAAACTATAAACATGCCTAAAACACCAATCCACTGGGAAATACATCGTCAAAAATTTCGCGTAGTTGTACGCACGACGGCCAATCAAGCTATACAGAACCAGTTTATGCGGATCTCTCATTGTACAGGGTGTAAGGGACAGCTCTCCACAAACTAACAGAGTATATTCAGCTCCTTATTTTGAATCATATTCCACTGGTTTTTTTTTTTCCGTTACTATTCTTTTATTTCAACGTGAAATTACATTTCCCGTACGCAGCATTCCATTTATGTAAATAATACGACTAAAATAAAAAAATTAACAATGGATGTTGAAATACTCTAACGAACGACGCGTGAAATCAGCGGTTCACTTCCTGCCTAGTTACAGAGTTCATCGAACTCATCGTCGCGCTTGCCGTTCGCTACGTGCGTTTTGCCACGGTAACGATACATTGTGTATGAGGAAATAAAACAAATCAAAGTTATTGGATTCCTATAACATTCCTGAAATAATTTCTTGAACTGGTCATCTTAGTATGATATACTGAATTCACCCCATCAGTTTGTGGAAGGCTGTCCCTTACACCCTCTGTATAGAAAATCTATACAAAGCGAGGCTAAGTTATACTGGAAATGTACAGCTTCATGTGCCGCCGTATGTACCACGTTTCACCTGTATTTTCTACGCGTACAAAGTTGTGCCTTGGAACGACCTTAACATAAACAAACCCTAACATTACTGCGGGGTTGTTTTAAGCCCTTTTGATGTTACAACCCCTGGGTAACCGTGACATTCCAGAAACTAGACAAGTCACGCATGAGAGCCTCAAGTTTTTACACATAGTCTGCATAGTGTAGGAGCAAATGTCGTTGATATGTGGCGAATCTTGGGAAAGGGTGTTCTCCAGCGGAGAAGTCTTAGGAAGAAGAAGAACAGTCTTTCCATTACCTTTATTATACAAGAAAATGGTTACAAATTGTGTGAAGTCCCTGACTCCTGTGTGTACGTGTGAACTGAAGGATCGGGAAAGGAAAAAAAGGGTTAGGTTAGTTAAAAAGAGAAAGGAAGGGTTTTCAGCAATCAAGAGTGAGCCTGGCTCGTTCGAAGTCTACCGCGCACTGGATGGATTGAAAGAAACAGATGAAGTCGTAGATGGATGGCTAGTGTGAGGAATGAAATGAAAGAGAAAGGAGTAAATGATGTCTTGACGTCTGGCAAGGGAGATTGGAATAAGAAAACGTGTTGCGCCGACTGTAATTATATGGGATAAGGACAAGAAGATGATGATGTTGGTGTGTGTGATTGCTTTATGTCCATCCAGTGCGAGGCTTTGAAAAGTAACACAATAAAAAAAACAGAAGAATGGAGAACTTCATCCTTTTAAAGTCGGTTAAAAATAGCGGCATTAAAAGACGACCGTTATAAGATAAACGTTAGACAAAATACGATTATATGTTAATTCCGGAGGCAAACAAACTATTCGAGAATATAATACATATTTGAAAAGAAAATAAAAATTCTCACGTTATATAATAAGAATTATTTTATATAATAAAGAAATGTTTACCTTCTAAAGTAATATTACATTTGTGAATATTCATAAGTACTCTGTATTCATAAAGAGCTAATTTGAATTCTCTGTGATCTTTGAGCCTGTAATATTCAATGACCAAAAATATTATTTCTGTTTAAGATACCTTTCTTAAATATTTTAAAATATACACCGCCGTTTGAAGAATCATATCAGTCTTCTCAATTTGTGGGTATGCCGTACATAAGAAAAACTGTCAGTCCCTCTGCACTCGTAGCATGACCACTGTAGAAACGGTTTTTGTCGATGGAAGAATCGACATTTTGTCTATTCTTCCGTCGACAAAATCCGTTTCTACAGTGGTCATGCTACGAGTGCTGATAGTAATTCAGACATCACATAACGATAACGTTGACTGGTAGAAAATGCCTATGACATTAAGTCCGCATCTGTAATTTGTGCTTGAAGTGTTAGATAAATGTTAGATAAATGCCGGGGCTGCGGGACTGTTCGAAAGGAATACCGCGGCCCTGGAACAAAAAGGGCAAAGAAAGAAGAAGGGTTTTAGTCAGTAGAAGTCTGACACTCCCTTCCACTCCGCCCAGAGCGGGAGAGGTCATTTGATGATATCCGAAGCGAAAAAAAAAAAGTGATAAATAAATAACGCCATACTGGTTGT
Organism: Noctua fimbriata; assembly: GCA_905163415.1. Classification (NCBI taxonomy): domain Eukaryota; kingdom Metazoa; phylum Arthropoda; class Insecta; order Lepidoptera; family Noctuidae; genus Noctua; species Noctua fimbriata. Next base: position 7,604,157 of record LR990946.1, read on the forward strand.
CCCGAAGGACCGAGGTGTACGATACTTAACACAACCACAATTTGCCAGTCCCATGTAGCAGGTGGCGAGCTTATTGCCATCAACCGGGAACAAATCCTGACTCAGATCTGCAGCCGAGAATTTCTAATGCGATAATCCTAATAACATATTGCCTGACCTAGGAATGGATCCTAGGATCACATGCTCAGTAGTAGAGATTGCCGCAACAAGACTATTAAGGCAGTCCTAATACAGCACTCCCAGAATCTGATAATTCTTATATCTTAATTAAGAGACTTATGAATCAGCTTACCTACTAATTTAAATTCTAAAACATTATATCTTAAATCAATATCAGAAACAGCATTCAAATAGGACCTTGGCAACACCCACGTCCTATTTTTCCAACCTAGCAACCTACCTTGGGAATTCCAAAGCTGTACATGTAGATTCATCAGAATATTCTGTACTAGTTAACTAGTTTACAACTTAAAACTAGTTAATATTGACCGCAGTAGCACAAAACTGTGATTAACTTACATTTTCTGCTTCGTAGCTAACCGCAGTTTGTTTTTTTACACAAAGATTTAAACCGTAAGATGTTCTCATCGTGCTTAGGTCATATTAAGAGTACGTTCTGCACTGAGAAGAAGCAACGATGGATACGATATTCAGTAGGAGAGAGCGAGACAACACTATTCACGACTTTTTGACGATGGTGGGGTGAATCCATCGATTTAAATCTTCGCGTTTAGGGAGATAAAACTTTAGCATGGCAGTAGTAACATTTGTAGTTTGTCTGTGATGGCCATAAAATGAGCTATACTCAAAGAAGTTGTAAAGCAGACAATGACGAAAGGCGGTCCTAAAATGTTACACAAACATTTGTAGATCACAAAATCTCTGATTAAACTTTAAAATAAAAAGACGTCTCTTGTTTGAATCAAACATAACTTCGAAATACAGAAAAATATCTTATGTATCTCAATCCCGGATTATCATAGAAATGAGCTTTATTATAGGAAGGTTAATACCAATTTACAAAATTATTAACGAATCCTCTCGATCCCTTAGAAAATGATGTCCGAAGATTAACTATGAATAAAATACAACTAATATGCTTTAAAATTCTGATTAGTGATTAACATAAAGGTCTATGATCAGGTTTGGACTTGGGATTATTTAGTAGATTATTCATGAAAATATGATCATTCAAAGTTGACGTTAGCTTTGTAGATCTAATTCAACGCCTACGAATTTTAACATAAAATCTTTTGAAAATTCGTACACTTTTGAGCATGACTTTATCCTGTTCTTTTTATTCCGTGGTTTTAAGGAATCCACAGGATTCAAAAACCACAGCAAAGGTGGAGCAACGCTGGGGAGACCGATGTCCAACGGTGGACGAATTTCGGCTGATATGATGATGGGAAGAGCTAGAAGAACACAAGAATTCAATGGATTTCTACCGCAAATATTTTGAAGGGGACTGTTCTGAATGTAGTTCAAAGTTCTTCTTTAACACTACTCCTCCGTTAAGAAAAAAGATCTTACCCACAAAAGTATGTCAAAGTACTTAATAACACACCTACGAAATCAACGTACATTCGTGTTTAAAAATCCAAGAATTCCTAGCGGAAACTGTACGAGAACTGTCTCGAGTAACAGAATATTCGAGAACGGGGTATTCGTGATCGTAAGTAATAATCAAAATTCAGACCACATGGCATGGTGCATTACATTATTGCCCAACGGTAGTGTTGCAAATATACTGTGTAAAGGTGACCGCATGTTAGTGGTATGGTAAAGCTTTGTAAACGAACTGACCTAGAGTATTTGGAGTTTCAATATAATACGACATAACATCACGCTTCTTTTATCCTCCGAAGGGTTAGGCAGAGGTGTTATTATGTATTGTATACTCGCATTCCGCCAGTAACGTTTAAGCTTCGTGTAGTCGCAAGCACGACTGCTGAGAATGAGGTTCTGGGTGCAATTTCCGGGTCGGGTAGTGTTATTGGGTTTTTTCAGTCAGGATTTGTGCCCGATTGATGGCAATAGGTCGCCCCCTATTACATGGGACTTAAAACATAACTGGCGAAATGTGGGTCTTATTAGGTACACCTCTGCCAAACACGTTGGGGATTACAGGCGTGATGTTATGTTTTGTTACATTCAAGCTTCAGGATATAGGAGGCGAGTTTATTGCCAATAATCGGGCAATAATCCCATTCCGCGGACTGCTAACTGAGGAATTCCTAATGGAAAAAACCTAGAGCTACCACAAAGTCAAGCGTAAACTTTTTTAAACAGCCCCCGTAGCATGACCACCGTAGACAAAGTTTTTTTTTTAAATGACAGATAGTGCAAAGAAATCTGTCATTGTGTCGACAAAATCTGTCATTTTGTCGATTCTTCCGTCAAAGAAATCCTTGTCTATGGTGGTCATGCTACGGGGGCAAGTGTCATTTGTTTCGCGAGTCGACACAGCGGGAATCGACATAGAGGGAATGATGCCTTGCGACCACTAAACCAACGAGACAGAATACGAATCCAGCTTTTACCGGTTCTGTTACCACTGTCAGTCGACTGTACAAAAACTTCGAAGTATAGATTTATTCTCAGTCAGAAACTACTCGTGCGTTCATTACAGTACTGTATCTAATTTCAAGTATTAATTAGATGACATTTGAGTTTCTGAGGGATCGAAATTCGATCAGAGTTTGAAGGTGAGACTGCATTCAAGTTGCGGTTCACATTCAAATGTACTGTTAGAATATTGGCAGTATTTGGGTCGTTTCAAGAAGTGAGTATTTAGTTCCTTAACTGTACCTCTTTTGAATATTTATGTTGGTCAAACGAGGGAGAATCTGGCCACAAACAATTTGCAACAACCAATGGACGTCGATCAATAGACGAAAACACATCACAAAATCCAATGAACACGAACGGTCATTTCTATCCGGTGAACAAAAGTCCCTCGTGTGCACAGGCCCTAAGGCGCGAAATATAAAAAAACGGCGTAAGGTAAAGGCGCGGCGCAGGCGAGGAATTTATAACGAAACGAAAGAACGGCGTGCCTGCACTAATTCACGACACGTCGCCTTCGTAAATTTTGTATGAAAACGTTTTGAAGCGGCATCAGACCTGCGCCACGCCTTCTCCTTAGCCGTTTCTGTATAAATCGCGCCTAAGGATGAATGGCACTTGCACTTCGACAAAGTCTGTCTATTAGACAGTTGGATTCAGTTTCAACCTTACTGGTGTTTCAATTGACAAAAATCGTTTAAGCTTTGAGAAGGTCAACTTCTTACACTTATCTCTCACAATGTGACTTTAATTTTTGAAGTACCCGCATAATGTGCTTTGTTTTCTAAAAAATATATCGAGGCTTCCAACAATAATAATGTTTCCGGTGTCTGAACGTTTTATTTCCTCGGGGACACTGGAAATAGAGTCGTCAATATATACTGTATCCCTTGATCAAACTTTATGACGGAAACTTCACATCTCTCCAATGTATAAATGTGAATGCAAGTTTGTAAAGTTTAATTTCTTCAGTATGCACGGGGGAGACAAGTGTGTCGTCTGTATTAAAGCCTGTACGTACAGAGACGCTGCAGACTTAAGACGATAAGGATATCATCAGGCTTCCAGTCTTACCGGGTGCGGATGAGTAACAGTATTTTACATGGAGCGACTGCCTATCTGACCTCCACAACCTAGTTAGTACTTGGTAGTACGATAGATGATAAGGAGAATGAAAAAGAAATAGACGCCACCTACTTCATTACCAAAATTACACCATCAGTAATGACGAGGCGCAAGAATTAAATTTTAATTTGGGAGACTGGCAGGATGATGATTATCTTAAAACAATGACAGGATGGATGGATGACTATCGGGTGACACAGTCAAAGCCTGAAAAGGCAAAGACAGGTCTAGGCTTGGAAATTCCTTACTTAGCTAGTTCTCATAAGTATGTCAGTTATACAACAGTCAACAATATTTTTATTACGACGAACAACACGGAAATTAAACGAACAAGAATTAAGCCTCCATTTCTGTCGGCATTACGTCTTGCAACGACGTTTATGGTGCAAAGTAATCTCTTAAGATAAAAGTTAAAGCTTGACATAAATTACATAAAGCTCGGTTTACATTGGACGAGTAATTAGTGGAGAGTTCCAACAAGAGGAGGTTTAATGTAAATGCAGCGGTGGAGGCTAGTTTAAAGGCAAATTACTTTTAAATGTAGTCTGAACAACTGAACTCTCTAGCTCAGGTAAACGAGAACTAAATCACATCCATAGAATACACCGTTAGTATAGCAATAGACGCGATACACTGCAAACAATAATAGATGAGATACTAATAGATAGCCGTGGTGCAAAGGACCAAAATCCGGCGCGATTTTTTAAAATAATACATTAATCTTTGCAGACATACACGTAATACGTACAACCTTATTCCCATAGACAGAAGCTACAGATCGCCAACTGCTTAAGATCCCCACCTACGTACTCATATGCTTCGTTCATACATCAGGTCAACCACGCAAGCCTAGTCTGCTTGCGTGTCTTAGACAAGGACTTCTGATCTTTCTAAACATTGTTACGAACGCATCCCTTTTCTAACAAACCTCCAGCCCTATCCTTCTTCTCAACGTATCGGTGACCAAAAGCACCATTAAGTTTGGCCCAAAATTCAGCTACGCGAACACGCTCATGCAGTTACCAAGAACGCAAGACAAATGTAAGTCCAGGCTTATTAAATTTGTTGGTAGTCATCTTGTAAAATGGTGCAATCAGAACTCTTTCGCTCACATTACCAATGTAAGCTAAGCTTTAAAACTTGACTTGAATTACGTGTCTGATATCACCTTAGGGTACATTACCGTTCCAGTTATGTACGAACAGGTTTCAATCTGTATTATGTAAGTAAATACTTGTGGTATACTTATAATAGAGGCATCTGTTACTTTTACTATCCTATTCTGGCTAACTCCTGGGCGAGGGTTTCCTCCATTTTTTCTTTCGAGTTGTTCTAAGAGGTTCTGTGTTTTTAAACTCAAAAGTATTTATTTCAATTAGACCATAACAGGCACTTTAGTCATCCGCAATGTATTTCGGTAATACTTTGTTTTCAAAATGTGGGTTTGTTTTTAATAAAACATGGAGTCGGAGACAATGTTTTGTTTTTGTCAACTTTCGATTGTATAAGCTGTACATGGAGGCAGGTTGAAGTTGCTGTACCGACGTCTCTTTCGAAATCTTTTCCCTTTAAACCTGCTGGAGCGGTGACCACGAACCCGAAGGCGCAGCGTCGGATGGCCTCCCACAAGGTGGACCAAAGATCCGTTAAGACCGCAGAAATCCACTGGATGCGAGAAGCACAAGACTGGTTGATTTGGCGACTCTTGGGGGATGCCTATATCCAGTAGTAGACGTGTTATGGTTGATGATATTCTTAGCGTGTCGATGGCAATCTAAATTGTGTCAGCCCAGAACTGAGCTGAGTTTGGCGCCTTCGGTAGCGTCCATCAGTTCCTGTAGTGAACAAACAACAGGACACGCAGGACACGATATTAAGTGCTACATCGTTTGTGCAACAGCATCAAATTTGCACTCCAGGGTAGAGGCAGATATGATGATGATACTATTACACGCTGTTTTAAGCCTTTCTGCAATATAAACTTCTTCGGAACTTAGGACCAAAACTGCCTACAATAAATTTTGAGCAAAGCTAAACATTCGAGTAGGCACTAATTGATGCACAAAATGATCTGCTTTACATCCATGCAACTAGAAAGTTGTTTCACGGAACTAACAGAACCCGAGATCCGTAATCCGAGATGTGGTGATGAAATAAACATGTTAGGTGTTGGAGCCATGTTGGATGTCATCAGTGATCGAGTGATTGGGGAAGTTGCGGATTTACTTATTATTAAAGATTGATTGTGTGTTATTATCAGTTCTGCTTCCATTACGTATTTGTCGTCTAGACAGAATGACCTTCGACGACATATAATTATGTAAAATTATGATATGTTATGGTAATTCTTTCGAAGAGCGTGGCGAAAGTCAAAATCCGTACCGAAAATAAAACAATATTTAGTAATGAACACGTAATAATATATTCTATATCGATATGCCGATCATCATCATCATCATCTTCCTGGCCTTGTCTCATGTTATCTTGGGTCGGGGTAACACGTTTTCTTCTTCCATTCTCCCCTGTCTGATCACGCTATCATTTACTCCTTTTTCCTTCATATCATTCCTCACACAATCCATCAATCTTTTCTTTGGTCGTCCTCTGCCTCTCCGTCTATCAACATAATATGCATAATTTACCTTAACAACAAAATCCTAATGCGGTTCCACTGCAGGCTAAATGACTCATTCTCATACAGCGAGGCATAGAGTTATTTATTGAACATTGATCACCATGGATTGAAATAAATTTACCATATGGAAACAATTATTGAATAACTACTGCTGGCTGTTTGTGTATGAGAATTTAAGTGTTTGTAAACGCACCTACGATACAGGAGAAATTCCTAGTGTGAGGGCAAAGTTTAAAAAAAAAAAATACTTTCCTATTCGAATCGAATTGTGTTAACAGTTTTATGGGTTTTAATTTTTTTTTCCTTACAACGTCAGCTATCTGCCAGTAAAATTCCGACAAAATCCGTCCAGCTGTTTCGGAAATAAGCCGGAACAATCAGACAAACAGACAGAAAGAATGAAAGACAAAATTGTGAAATCACAAACAGACACTTCAATTTTATTTATTTGTAACTATAGATAAATAATCTACTTATTTCACATTAATAACCTAAACATCGCCATCAAATACTGTAAAAGGCCTATCCTAAATCATGAACAATCATGATGCACTTGATCCTCCTTGCTCAGCACTTAATCCAGTACTAGATAGCTCCTTTCCACCTCTTACCATTTGTTTACTAAACCACGATAAAAAACGTATACAATCTAAAACACTTACCTCTTATAACCACACTCGCACTCCTCCGTAACACACACAAACGGCAAGAATTTATTCGCCTTCATTTTCATACTACGTACACTCATTTTTATTTTATCATCACACTACAAAATCTACACGAATCAACACTAATTTTCACACAAGAATACACCTTTTATTTAAACTACAGTCCCTTAAGACTCTGAACAGCAGGAACAGCTGCCATATTGTTTCCTGTGTTCCACATCCGTATACAGTGTTAAACTGTGAGGAAAACTAGCGGTTTATATAAAATCAATAACTGTATATATATAATTAGGTGGGTGGATTTGTCCGTGTCCAGACGTCATTGCTAGTGGGCGGTTCCCTATCGGACGATAACGTTGCAGCCTTATCAGTTCTTTATTTGCGGATTTATTTGGCATGTGGATTTTGAGGAGGTATGTCTTTTGGATTGGAATTTAGCTACCGCGCAATGACAATATCAAAAAAAAAATGAGCATTTATGGATCAGTTTTGACGAAACAGGGTCATAGTTTTACACATTATTTTTAAGAATCAATCGAAATTTTGATAAGCCAACCTAACGTCACGTCGCCACTGTTGATTCTGGCTCTAAGGAGTTGCTGTGGTTTGGGAATAGTATGGCGGGGTTGTCACAATTAAAAAAAAGGTTAACCTAACCTTTGTAACCGTGCTTAAGGAACTCATATAAAAGGCTTGATGACTTGACTTGAATGGATTGAACGACTTGGCATGGCAGCTACAGCTTATGTATACTAATATTATAAAGGTGAAGAGTTTGTTTGTTTGGTTGAAAGCGCTAATCTCAGAAACTAATGGTTCGATTTGAAAAATTATTTTAGTGTTGGATAGCCCATTTATCGAGGAAGGTTATAGGCTATAAAATTTTACGCGGACGAAGGTCGCGGGCAACAGCTAGTGTTCTTATAAAATGTCCTGCTAACTCGAAACCACAATAAACAAACAGAAAATTATGAAATTGACCTCGATTATAAACCTTATGACAGATACTTTTTAACATTGTATTGATAAATCCTGCAGGCTATTTTCTATTTATTCTCATTATTTTCCTCAAAGGATTGTTATTTTTTTCATGTTGAACATTCGTTTATTCCGTTTAACTGTGTTAATTAACATAATTTAGAGAATGTTAACTGCTCGTCCTGCTGATAAAAATCGTTTAGCCTCACCACGAAAGGAACCAGTCAGCCAGGTACAGTCAGGTGGCTCATTTTAGCTTACTGCACAGAATATTTTTCACAGCACATTAGACCTTTTCCACAAGAGGAAAAGTAAAAAACTGGAGTTTATTTTTTACCTCGAAAGTCGTTAAAGTTAATAAATTAAATTCTTTAATGTTAGTTTCAAAGAACTTTGTGTTCTCATTTCCGAGGGAACTTACTTTTCGATCGCATTGTACAGCGAAATTCCATTCCGCTAAAAGTTGTAATTTAGCTTCGCAGTTTTGTGTTTTTGCTACTGTTTAAATTACAATGAAAAAATATTAGTTGCAAGTTATGAATCTCTATAATGCAAAACTAAATCTTAAGAACAATCAATGAAAATCATGTGCTTGTCTTGTGTATGCGCAGTGCTGAAGTGTATACTATTAGGGGTTAAAGTGTAAAATTGCCGATATTTATATGGACGATTTCTTGAAAAGTGTTTCCATACTAACATTTTTTTTTAACCCATTAAGTATGATGCAATTGAAACTGTACTATGGAAAAAGCTGCGCTGCACTGCGTATCTTAAATTCTCAAAACAGAATTTATGACAAAAATATACCTACTTGAAGTAGTGAAACCACACCCACACGGCACATTGAAACAGGTGTTTTGACACACTACACTATGAGGTAATATGCAACTACTAGTACGGCTTTTAAACTCTAAAAGGTACGTAATTTAACAAGTAATCCAATAAAATTGCAATTAGGAAAAAACTATACATCAAAGTTACAAACAGAACAAAATGTGAGAAAAAAACAGGAATTTCGTAGTTAGAGACCTATTTATTAAATCTTCTGTTGCTGTTTTGTTAAAAGATAGTATTAATATTTTGATAATAGTTTTAATACATTGACGGTTCAATACGACGGTATAAAAAAAGGACTTTAATCGTAACCTGCATTTACTATAAGCCCAAATGAATAGAAAATGTTTCCATGACTTCATTGTTTCCTGCTGAATGAGAAACCGTTTTATACACATGTCTCTAACGATAATAGTCAGGAAATGTATAAAGCATCTTTGGTCACAATCATAATTAATTATGACCAAGTGGACAATGCGTTGATTTATCCATCCGTCATAACAAGTAGCAATCAAATTCATCAGAAGAGGGATAGGAATTCATTATGCAGGGCGGAGAAAAATGGATGGGAACCAATAACTGAAAGAAACAAAGTTATGGATGAAAGGAAACGATGAATAAGAAGCGACGCACTAAATCCTGAACGAAATAAATTGTTATTTGGAAGAAGTTGAAAACTGAATACTTTATACGTAAGTACAGATATCTGGCAAAACTGATTTTGATTTAAAATAAGGTTAAGTGCTGGTTATAAATTTGTATTGCATATATAAGATGATATCATCATATGTGATGACATCATGTACTCTTACACTCTTTAAGAATTATTATCAAAAACGAAGCAAAATTCAACCTTTTCGCACGAAATGATGTAAAGCATGTATGCTGATGACGTGTGTGGGCCAGACTCAAAAGACCAATATTTCTTTATCGATTATCAATACATTATGGATCATAAAAATAAATTAACAATCATTACAATTTTCTAACCGGTACTGGAACAGCAACATGCCTGCCACAACAATGCCGGACATAAGGGCAGTCCAGCCTGTTTGCGATCATTGCCAGGATACAATTGCAATGAAGCTGAGACTCAGGCTCATTACAATACTTTACCTATAGACAGGAAAAATAAGTACAAAGTACAAAGTTCCTGAAGTGCAAAGGTCCCAATGACATTTATAAAGACAGAAAACTATGGGATTATGTCATTTACTGTTTGCCGTCGTTTCGTCATCCTTTTATACTTTCCTAAAGCAAAGACAAAAGGTCTACATAACTTGGTTAGACCAAATATGAGAAGCTGCCTTTTCGATCTTTCAAAGCGTTTTATTTGAACAGATATTGAATATTCATCCACTCCAAGACAAATATTGGTCTCTTTTGACTTTCGAGGTCGATTAAAATTTCACTAAAGCTCTTTAGCCTTTTATTCGTAAATACTTGTCATTTATTATTATATTATTATAACCTATCCTTATAATTTGTATAAAGGGTGTAAAAAGACCCTTAACGAAGCCGAAGGGCACTTGTTCTCCCAGTCATGGTGATCATTTTTTTGTTTTAGTCCACACCTGGGAACCTTCTAGTTACGGAGATATTGGACGTCAAAGTTCCAATGCTTTCACAAGTTTTTTTTTAAATACTACTTTTTAAGGTTTTGGCTTTATTTGAATTACCTCCATGACCCGTTTACTATTCAAAACATCCATCAGCACCAAGTTTTGAGTGCGTTACAATGAGTTTTACCGTAAAAAGTGATTTTTCAACCCCAAAAAAAAGTGCGTTTCCCAGCAATAATTTTTGCGTGGGGTGACTTAGTTTGATGTACATAATGCTTGGTTGGCGGCTTCGTGAAGGGTCCGTTTACACCCTGTAGTTTACATGAGAGAGGCCAGTCGACTAATACACCGTTATAGCTGTAAGGACGAAGTTCAAAATGTTATAATACCTATTTGACCGAAATTACTCCTCAAAGGGGATAATTAAATCTCCATGCCAACGTGTCAGGGTTAAGTAATAACGATGTTAAAAGCGTAGTAACTAATAGGCAATATATTTGCCAATTATGTAAACAATTAAGTCCCCTGACACCACACTACAAGGTCACGTTAAGACTTACCACCGATTCTTGACATTTCATGTAATTACATTAACCTTTAACTTTTAACAGTACCACTGTTATTTATTCATCCTACATCGAAGCAAATAACCAACAGTTACGTACTAGTTTTGAAGAAATTATAATAATATGTACATAAATACTTAAACATTCATCCTTCCACTATAGTTTGCAACTTATAACAATCCTCAATGCAAAATATTTAATTCGGCAAAGTTAATTTAACAAGAAAATCGTATACAAAGCGGCATATTAGCTACTATTATGATTGCGTGGGCGTTCTGCTTATTTAGCTTGTTTGAGGCCAAAGGAGCAACCCCAGGGGAATGTTTTTGACGAAACCCGGGGTCGGAGCAACATAATGTTTTTATTACGCTCCGGGCAATTTATGGCGGTCTTGTTTGATACTGTGAGGTCTTTCTGAAGTTTAGATTTTTGTTAGATTGAATTTTAGGAACATTATGGATGACTTGAGTGGTCATTGGTCAAAAGATGGACGCTTTGTGTCTTTTAGAGAGATGTAGAAAAAATAAAAGGAAGATTTCAGTTTCTTTTTCTCAGAAAATTTACGTCATGCTGAGGAAACATCGCATGCAAAAGGCAGTTGCTTTCGCATAAAATGTTACCAAAATTCTTGACTAATTTGACATAGCAACAGGTCGAGAAAATGTTAAGAAGAATAAGTTGTGGCTTTCCAGACAGACATCTTGAATATTTCATCTTGTGATTATAAGATGTTAGTTTTCGTCTCATTAATACAGATGGCTCAATATTCAAATTTCAAGGTTAGATATTAGAATATTTAACAGACGGTTTCTTAAGAAGCAGTATTAAAATAACTCCTTATTGCCTTAACTTTTAATATCCTGCAATAATCCAATCAATGCAATATTTGCACCGCGCATAGATCAACAACATTGCGAAATCAGAGAGGTCGGTAGGCACAAAAGGCGATGAGACCGCGGACAGTGGAGGTCAGGTCGGTCTTTAGCAAGTGCCTCTAAGGCCGTGGACCGTAGAAAGATGGTCTGTTGCCACATTCTGTCACAACTTTACTACATCATTAATAAATGGTCTGCCGCCTCTATAATGTTATTATAAGGATATTGACATTAAGATTTTGTAAGAAGACGGGTAGACGACAAAGTAGTATTAGAGTCGGAATTATTAATGAGTTTTCTTGTTTACTTTTAAGATTAACTGTGCTTGAGTAGTGCTTAGGCTTTCAGAGGAGGTTTTTTGTTGGACTTTTTAAGATTTATGACGTCAAAAGGAAAGATAGCGCTAATCCGTCTGTTTAAAATGGTGATAGTGGAAATTTTTACTCTTAGATTTTCTGCGGTGACGTTGTTAAAGTCACTCACTTATAATAGTTTTACTTTTTAACATTTTCATGTTTTGAAGATTTTGGATTTTCTTTTGTTATCTTCCCTGACGGAAATTGTCATAACATGTATATTTTCACGACATTTTTTTTTTTTTATTAAATTCATTGATAACAATTAGCCGATGCGAAGATCTAATTTTATTGTCAGTGGTAGGGGCTTTTAATCTTATGCCCTGGACCAAAGGACCAAATCCCAACAATTAATCTTTTAACTTGACAAATCCGACCTCTTTAAATTTTAAATTACATTTACAGTACCAAAAACAATGTCAAAGCCCGCATGTTTCACATTCACTGATACTTACTTATTTAAATTATTCTCAAGTTGTGACTACATTTTCGGTTTGAAACTGTGCCGGGGTCCTAGGGTTCCCAGAGCAACGCTTTTTTATAAAAAAAAAAAACATCCGTATATTTATTTTGTAGAACATTCCGGAATTTTCTTTCCATTGAACTACGCAGTATATTGAATTTATCATTTAATCTTAATACTTCTTACTACTATTATAAATGCTAACTTTGAGACTCTACTGTACGCATTCACGCAAAAACTACTGAACATATTTGGGTAAAAATTGGCACACTGATAGTTTTTTTATCTCGTTAGTACGATCCTGAGGGAAAACTACCGGACTCCACGTAGGCGAAGCCGCGGGCATAAGCTAGTTTCTTATATAAATAGAAAAGAAATGCTATCGACTGTGTTACTTTTCTCATTTGTGAAAATTCCGGATGTTTTAAATTCGCCCTGTTTTCCGTACACTGAGCCTGATGTATGGCGACCCTAGCCGGGTCTCACAAGGACGTTTGTGTGTGGGTAGTAATATTTGCAAATCTTTGGTAGGCACGCCTTTTAGCTACTTCTTATTAGGAATGGAAACAAGATATCAATTATGTACCTAGTGTTTTTGCATTAACATTTTGTGAAACATTGTGGCTTGTTTGGATGATTGGGTAAGTATGGGTCCTTCTTATTATTCTTGAGTAATTCGATCAGCATTGATTTTTTTTTGTGTTTTTAGTTCTTTCTGATTTAAGATCCTAGTGTATAATAATCTTTGTTCTAATCTCGTTTTTTTTTACAGTACTAACTGGGTTGTGGAGGTCAGATAGGCAGTCGCTCCATGTAAGATACTGGTATTCAGCTGCATCCGGTTAGACTGGAAGCCGACCCCAATATAGTTGAGAAAAGGCTAGGCAGATGATGATGAATCTCGTTTTTTTTAAATGTATAAACTTTTAAACATGCCGCCGATTTCTAAAAGAAAGAAGCTGCTCTAGATTCATTTAGATGATCCTAGCCGAAATACGGCAATAATGATTTTCTAATAACTTAATAAATATGCCATAAAAATTTTGGTTTCACCGAATTGGAGGAGGTAGAAGGCAATAATTTGTAGAAATCGTAAACACAAATACTTTTGGAAAACAAATGTAAAATCTAGTCATTCTAAAAAATACATCCAACAGTAACAACCAAACAAAACTGCATTTCACAGAATCAATCATCGGAAACCGATCGAAACTGACCAATACACAAGGTCGCAATGAATGACGCAATAAAGAAACCTGCCCACGTTTGAACCAGCCTTATGACGTCATGCTCACGGGCGGACGATCTCGTTGCCACAATGTGTACTCGCACCACGCATCAAAGGTGCAGAAGGTATTTCTGACTTGTTTCCTTTTTGCTCAGCTCAAAAGTAGCGTTAGGTCGTAGCGTGATGTCAAATAGTCCGTAACCTTCCTCAAGTATGGGCTATCAAATACCAATCGTTTTTTTTTAACCCGACTGTGGTGGTATGTGGTGTGTGTGGTTCCAGAGATTAATGTGTTAAAAAAAAAAAACAAAGAAATGAACTCTTCAGCTTTATTATTTAAGTATGATATATTTTCCTGCCTACGTATACAGGGTGTAAACACACCCTTTACATAGCCGTCAACCAAGCATTCTTAACATCAAACTATGTAACTTTACGCAAAAATTATTGCTGGGAATCGACTTTTTTTTTTGGAGTGAAAAATCACGTTTTACGGTAGGATTCGATGGAAAGCACTCAAATAATTGTGCTGATGGATAGATTGAATAGTACAGGGATCGTGGAGGTGTGTAAAGTACAAAAATCTTACATTAAAAACATGTATTTAAAAAAAACTTGTGAAACAGTTGGACCCCCAATATCTCCGTAACTAGAAGGTTCCCAGGTATGGTCTAGAACAAAAAAAAGATCGCAAAGACGGGGAGAACAAGTGCCTATCGGATATGTTAAGGGTCTATTTACACCCTTTATTTACAGGCTTGTTTAGGACAGCCTTAGGACGTTGCCTCAGTGTATACTCCACACCGTGCCTCAGAGATGCAGAAGGCATTATGAGGAACTGAACGCGTTAAATACCCTTCAATCGTTAGAAAAACTGTAAGTTTTCAATCACTGCTGTTACACGCATACGGGACAGAGGCATCTCAGACTAACCGTTATTGGTATAAATGAGAATAAAAATCACGGGTTAATCGAAATTTAAACCTACGCTTGCCAAGGTCGACCGTGGATGGGTGACCATACAAATAAGGCCCTTCTTGCCTAAGAAAACACCCTCAACCGTTGGTGACAGTGGTTACGGATAGTTAGACATTAGAAAGTCTGACAACCAGACTGACCAATGGGTTATTACTCAATTACTGGGTTGGGTCTCTAAATGTATACTAATATTATAAAAAGAGAAAATTTGTTTGTAAGTTTGTATGTAGGGGGTAATCTCCGGAACTAATGATCCGATTCTAAAAAATATTTTCACTGGCAAAACGCTACATTATATTATATTCGTGGGTGCTATAGACTATAAATTATATTTATATCATGCCGCTGCATGAAGTCGCGGGCGAAGTGTAAGTGTAAAATACTGGAACAGCACCATTCTATTAGACTGGAAGCCGATATAGCTGGGAAAAGGCTAAAATGATGATGGTTTATGGGCGTTCACCAACTTTCAAAATGGCCGTCCAATGGTAGACCAAGAATACACAAGAATAGACCTTCTACATTCAATCTGTCCCGTTTCCACCATCCATTAGTTCAGAAGTGGGTAGTCGAATTAATTTTATAGCTTGTACACACCCACGGTAAAGGTTTTATTGTTGGCCGAGTAATATTTGTAACCAAAATCTCACGGTTTTGTAAGGTATTTTATGTCTCAATGTTTAAAGCAATTTATTAATCTATTTAGCTTCTGTGGCGTACCGAAGGACCATTTTAGTGCGGTACCAAAAATTCGGAAAAAATACCTACTAAAGATATTTACTCCATTTACATCAAAATAAAAATAATGGGACCCTACTTTTCTGTTTTGTTTTTGTCTTAAAGCTACACACGTTCAGCACGCGTAGCATGACCACCGTAAAAACGCGTTTTTTAGGCGGAAGAATCGACAAAATGACAGATTGTGACGACACAATGACAGATTTCTTTTCACTATCTGTCATTTTGTCGATTCTTCCGACAACGAAATCCTTGTCTACGGTGGTCATGCTACGCGTGCAGGGTAGGCACATTCGATTCCCTAGTAGGTATTTGTTAAACAAAAAAGCTGGGGGCCTAAAATGGCCGCTATAACAGAATCGTAATAGGATAATAATATGGATCACGTTAAAATTTTAATAAAAATGGTCGCAGTTAATATTATGAATTGTCACTTTGTGTCCATGTTACGAATAATAACGTACTTAATTCACTCTATTATTCATCATCTGCCTAGCCTTTACCCAACTATATTGGGGTCGGCTTCCAGTCTAAAAGGATGCAGCTGAATACCAGTATTTTACATGGAGCGACTGCCTATCTGACCTCCACAACCCAGTTAGTACTGGGTAATACGATACCCCTTGGTAAGACTGGTTGTCAGACTTTTTGGGCCACTGACTACTTAACGACTGTCAAAGATCTACAAATGACAGCCGGGACCAACGGCTTAACGTGCTTTCCGAGGCACGGAGGAAACTCGATATGTAATGGGCGGTCACCCATCCACAGACCAACCTAGGCAAGCACGGCTTAACCTAAAGATCGGCCCGAGCGGCTGTTATTATTTAGCCACGAGCTCCTCACAATTAATTACTTAATTCACACTATTATTATTCTGCTAAATTTATATCATATTATTATTATTCTGCTGAAGCGGCCATTTTAAGCCCCTTGGTCGGAAGCAATTATCTACATTTTATATTCGATTTTCGACCCGGCTGTGCCTATTATACAGACCCGAGCATGTTTGAACACTCTTAAATCATTGATACTCCTTCTGTTCTCCTTTGTATATTACATCTTACTAGAAAACTATGATCTACAAATGCCATGAGAAATACCGAGACATTTATGATTGCTCCTATTTGTAACACTTTCTTGATACAGCAACCGTGACGAGAGCTACCCGTGAAGTACTCTTATAAAATATCCATTTCTACAATGACATTATGACGTATTACGTGACATAGAAGCATAGCATAACACCATATAGTTTCACTTTCACGCAGTAGGTATGCAAATCAGTAACTGTGCACATCGCTGTAGAAAGTCTTTGGTTACTATTTATTTAAATAGATATGTATGCATGCATAAATGACGTTTATTGTGGCGCAGGTTAAGTGAAACCCTTTAAAACTTCTCGACATCACGTTTGGATATGTCATTTGAAGAAATCGCTTCTAAATAAGTTGGTCGGTGTCTCTAAATTGACTTGTCATTTAGTCCCATTCACATTTTCACTTTTCCTTGGATACAGTTAAAGCCAGAATTGATTTTTTCACAGTCAGGGGTAACAAGAAGTAAGACCTGGACCTGATCTGACCTGTTGAAACCTGGTTCAAACTTGGGGAAGCAAAACACAAAAGGAAAGAGACTACACTGAGAAATAGGTGAAATAAGGATTCCAATGACATCATCATCTCCTTTTCCCAACTATGTTGGGGTCGGCTTCCAGTCTAACCGGATGCAGCTGAATATAGTATACAGTATTTTACATGAAGCGACTGCCTATCTGACCTCCACAATCCAATTTTTACTGGGTAATACGATACCCCTTGGTAAGACTGGTTGTCAGACTTACGGGCCACGGAGGAAACTCGATATGTATTGGGTGGTCACCCAAAGACCAACCTAGGCAAGCGCGGCTTAACCTGAAGATTGATCCGAGCGGCTGTTATTATTTAGCCACGATCTCCTAAGGCTCCCAATGACTATGGTGAGGAATGTCCTCCTGGCCGAATTTGGTCACGGCAGCTAATCTCAACGGAGTTTATGTAGGAAGCCTTGGATTTTAAAATCATTCAGATGATGAAAAACAAAGACTCTCAAAAACAATGTTTTTATTGGATGTCGTATCACAATTTTTATAAAAAATTAATTAAACGTTTATTTCAGCTTAAATTAGCCATATCACAAAAATCGGGAATCCAAGCGTAAGCAAACTACTAATATGACGTCATAACAGGATCAAATTCTAACTCTCAGTTTAACTACAGATTACAGATTAGTTACCGATAAACTCGTAAGTAACGTAAGCAAGATTTTGTTTGTTTTTCACAGAGTCCGATAATCTTGCGCAGTCACGTAATACGGGCATAGTTGGCATTTTTGTGTGCAATCGGCTTTACTGAGTGTTGGTAGCGTGCAATACAGCGTATATGGTTCAGTGAAATTGTTGAGTGGAATGAAGTTTAGGAAAATGTTGAGAATGTCTGGTGGTTGACGTGATGTGATGAAGGAAATGATTATGTGTAGACTTTTGCTCGCGGTTTCGTACGGAAAGGTATTCTGATTTAAAACAGTGCCCATGGAGTTTCTTGCCCGTTCTTCTCCATAGAGATATACGTTAGAGAATGGGCAACTACAGTACTTTCACAGTTTTTGTGCCTTGTGACTGGGACTGTAGCTACATTTCATTATTGTCTTTATTTCGACAATTCAAAAGTGCTTGTAACTGGCCTACTTGAAATAAATGCTTTGATTTTGATTTTGAATGAACCCACGGGAACGGTTTTAAATGTAGCATATGACACTCGGGGATAATGTAGCTTACCGTTAGTGAAAGAGTTTTCGTAATTGGATCAGTAGTTCCGAAGATTACCACCTACATACAAACTTACAAACAAATTTTACATCTTTATAATATTAGTGTGGATAATAATCGTGTAAAATGCTTTGGATTTCACTGACAATGGTGTATGAAAACATAGTAAAACCTGGGCCGTAAAATTAATGTTAGCCCGATTTCGTTAATTCGCCTAGGACAAGCATGGTGATCGATGTCCATGTACTCTCTGTATGATATTAGGTATTTGCTCAGCAGTAACAGATGTTGTGATAAATCAGAACCCAAAACGGTGAAACCAGAACCCGTCAAATGCCCAATTTAAGGTGGCCGTTAACATAATATTCTAAACTTTGTTCAATTGAAAGAAAAAAAAGAAAATATATTTAATTGGATTTTTTATTGGAATAAATGGTGTTTTTTTTAATATTTTTTTTTATTGGATATTTTTATTATTTTTTTGATTAGGATGTTTTTATTTTATTTTATTTAATTGGTACTTTGAGTCAAAAACTATTCATGTAAATTTTATTAAAATGCCAACTTAGGATTTTTTCGAAAGGAGTTCAATTGCGCAACTAATAATAATAACGCTCGTTGGACCCTGTTCCCGATACCGGTGGGCTACATTTTTTTATATTTTTAAATGTTTTTTTATATTGTTTTTTAAGGAATATTTAAAAATGTAAAATAATTTGTAAAAATTTAAATAAAGGAAATAATAACGCTCGAAAATATTAATTCAACCGATTAACCTGAACGCGATTAGCTCTTTTAAATCGTATTTATGGTGTCAGTGTCATTTGTGAAATTCGCCTTAAGAAATACATGTTGACTGCATAAACTATAATCTGTTTGCATCACCGCAATGTAATTTACTTCTACATCATTAAAGCCATTCATAAATCATTGTAAGGTTATTTTTAAACTGAAACCAAAGAACCACAATGCATGTTATTATGAAGTATCTTCCCATGCAATAATGACTCAGCTGAGGAAATAACTCAACTAGCCAATGTACTGCAAGTGACAAGCTGTTATTATATTTAAACTGTGACCTTTACATTCTAATACTGTAATTATGATTGTATTGCAGTGGGTAGGAAAGTGTTTCTTTATCTCTATACAACATTTGTTTTAGTATATGCGAAACCTGAAACACGTGTCGAGTATTTTTATGTAAAGAATCTATGTACAACATTTCAAAACTGTATCATGAAAAATCACAAAGTTATAAGCTTATTCTGTTACCTGGTTGTCCGCACAAAAGCGTGGTCACCACGCAATGCGCCCGCGCGCTGGCCTCCAGCGTCGTCTTGAGCTCATTGATAAACATAATTTGGCAGTAGGTACCTAAATTATTGCGATAGGCACTTAATGTCGCTCGGGGTCCAACTTGTAACTTTTTTTAAATATTTTTGGGACAAACATGGTTTAAAAATCATTGGAATCGATTCAGTTACTTATTCTGGACAAACTATATTCAGGTTTCGCATATACTAAAAATAACGTTGTATAATCTTCTTTAGTAAAATACGGAAATAATTATCTGACAGATATACCAGCACGCCTAGCATGACCACCGTAGAAACGGGTGTTGTCGACGGAAGAATAGACAAAATGACAGATCAACAAATGAAATCTGTCATTTTGACGATGACGGACCGTTTCTACGGCGGTCATGCTACGCGTGAATCAAACCAAAAAGCATTCTATTCCTTGGGAAACAGGAGAAAAAGTCAAATACAAAGATCCAATAGAATCACTAAACAGGTTAACGGCATAGAATATGTCCAGAGGCGCACGAGTGTGAAAAAATAACGTAAAAACATCGATGTTATAATTTAAAATATCCGTTTCACATATCAATATTTTCATAATTTTAAGAATGTTTTCATATCTATGGATGGACGTATTCTGTATTCAGTCCCTTCAAACACAAAAGCGCCTTCAAAACCTCCCAGATATCCCATCACCAGACTGTTTCATATTCCTTTCCGTAAATCAAACCTTGGTCTCAACTCTCCCTTGCTACGAATATATAGAAACTACAATAGCTCCTACACATCACTGGAAACCGATTTATTCGGTGTTTCCCTCAACAAATTCAGAAGATCAGTTTCAGAGGTACGGGAGCGCAATAATTTGCCTTTAAACATCTAATCTCTGTCAATTCGTGTAACTAGTTAACAAAAATGTAAATTAAAATCTTTAGATATCACACTCATAATATAATATGATCATAGAAAATGTTATATTGTATTCAATTTGTATTATTTCCTTTATTCGTATTTACACATATAATTTACATTTTTAAATATTTCTTTACAAAGTAATATAAACAAAAACATCTAAAAATATAAAAAATAGTAGCCCACCGGCATCGGGAACAGGGTCCGAGCTTGCGGTGGTCAGGGCTCTTGAGAAAGTATTATCAAGTATTATTTTATTATTAAGATTTGAGAACTTTATGTTGTTGTGTTATGGTGCTGCGTATACCTATAATAGGCATACATACCAGCACTATGTAATGTTTATGTTATTTTTATCGTTTCACATTAATGCTTAGTATGTACTGCTGTTGGTGTACCAAATAAATAAATAAATAAATATGGATGTTATTGATTTTGCTTGTTGCAAATAATTTAACTTAAATGCTATAA
Source organism: Noctua fimbriata (assembly GCA_905163415.1). Taxonomy (NCBI): domain Eukaryota; kingdom Metazoa; phylum Arthropoda; class Insecta; order Lepidoptera; family Noctuidae; genus Noctua; species Noctua fimbriata. The sequence goes on from LR990946.1 coordinate 7,625,221, forward strand.
GATAATTTAAATGTAGGTCATTTTCAATAAAAAAATCGACGTACTTACGTTACGTCTACAGCGCGCCCTCGTGCTTTGTTTTACTTTATTTTAGAATTTTTTAGCAAATAGTCAACATAACTAAGACAGGAACTATTGCTATTCCTTCCCTCAAAAATCGCCATAACGATCATTCTGGGTTTCCGTCTACAACATTTCACTTACGAGAACCTACTATAAACCTATAACCTTCAAAAACTCATACGAATCATCCAAAACTCCCGATCAGAGTTATAAATCATGTAGTCTTGTACTCCCAAATAGAGCTCTCATGTAAGATACACGGTCACGTCAACGTCTCCTTTATTCGCTGCTCGACGTCGACTCGTGTAAAAGGGTCTTTTGAAAGAGCGAGGAGGACCTTCTGACGTCACCGTCGACGGAAACCTCCCAAACAATGGGAGTAATAGGCACGCGTGTACGTGTGGGTTAAAGAGTGAGGGAGAGCGAGTGTGACTATCAATTTTAACTTCATTTAATTAAAAGCGCATTTGCTTTAAAAAGTTAGTTTTTTTACACGAGTAGAAAATTCGATAAGGTTCTCGAAAAGACCGAGAACATAGAATTGAAAATCACAACGGTTTATTTGATCAAATTACTAACACAATTTTGAACATCCAACAGTGCCACAAAGTTTTGTAAGTCGAGATAAAACAAAGATACAAGTGGAGTTGAGTACGTCACTTGGACCTCATCATTGTCTGTGGTATGAGAGGTCCCCGACGAACTGTCGAGCTTTTGAAAGGACCTACAAGACGTAGGCACCCTTTGTTTGCTCGGAAACGGTTGTTATGTACAAAGATTGTATGTGGAGCGCTATCTTCTATGTAAAGTTACCTTGTGAGACCGTTTTATTAAATAATTTAACATAAGGCTTACCTGACGTCGTCTTGCAAGTGTTTTAACTCGCTCAGTTCTAGCTCCCGCCTCAGGTTAGAGACTTCACAGAGGAGCATGTCTCGCTCTGTGGACACCTTCTCCAGCTCGACCCGCAAGCGGACCACCTCATTGCTGAGATCCATCGTCGCCATCTTGACGACTAACGATAACCACTATCGACACAGCACATCACTAATCACAATGACACTCGGCGCAAAAGCCAATCACCATCGCGCATTTTAAATTTAGAACATCACTCAACGCTCACGTCACAACACAAACAAGGATGGGAATTTCAAAACTGTTCACTTATGCAGAAATACGTCAAACTTTTTCACCGTTCCAATGTTTTGAACTCGCTCAGTCTACATCGCTGGCATCTGAAACAATAAATCATTCCGTTAGGGCCGAGCGAAAAAGAAAATTGTTCTGTTGGTATGAGAACCCGAAATATTCAGTTCATAAACTGCGCGGGATACAATGGCAGGCGTATGAAGTTACAACTACGCGGAGCATGATAATACAGCGCTATGAATAACTGAAATTGTTCTCCCTTATTGGTTGTTTTCAGCAGATATAGTTGTTTCTTTACATAACTTTCTTTTATTGCGCCCGAGCGAATGGTAAAGGCATGTTTGTAATAATCCTGACTTGCTTGATCCCTCAAGTAGACGTATGTATTTACATCTTTTTGAGAAAGTATGAACAACTTTGCGTGTTTGCCGACTTCTATTTTTGGCGGAGAATCATATCTTGTTTTTGTTTAAGTTAGTATGTTAGAGCACTTGAAATACTATAAATAGATATGCGTTTGGTGATTCATCAATATGAACGACATCTAAAAAGATTATCTGTTTTATTTTAGTTCAATCTAATCTACATATCTAAAATGACTTCAGCATTGTGCGTTTTTAGTACATATTTCATCATTAAACAATGACGACTTAGTTTACCATTAGGCGCATCGCATGGTGTCTTAAGACAAAAACGGTAAAGGGCATAAAAAATGCTAGGGGATGCCTATAGCTATAGTTCACATGATTACATGCTATGTACCGGATTAAACTTATAGTGCCACTTACGGGATATCTTCGTGATTGTTCATTATTTTGAGCTCCCGATATTTCGACGCTGTTGCAAGCGCCATGATCGCGGGTTGGCGGTTGGTCGCGGGGGGTGGGGGGGTTGTTGAAGATATCCCGTAAGTGACAGTATAAGTTTAGTTGTAAACCGTGAAAGCTTCAAACAATGTACCGGGTTATCCTCATGTACTGACTAATACGAATACACACATAGATACTAATACGGATTCAGGATGTACAAAATTATTATTCTAATTATTTGTCACCTGATTAGTAAATCATCACTAATTGATGCATTCCAATGACATCAGACACAGACAGTCGTCGACGCTTTATATTCTTTCAGTACTTTTTCTACACTTTTTGCATTATGAGTTGTGGTTAGCGGTTTCATGAAATTCTTCTTTAAAAGGGGCATATTTAAACATATATTATTCTCTCTATCTACAAACCAATTTTTGTATCTACATATTGTTTTATTGGATTATTATTGTAATATTATTTTCGTTTAATTATTTCCCTTACATACTAATTACATTTTTAAATATTTTTATCAACAAAAATTATATAAAAAACATTAAAAAAAAAATATTTGCCCACCGGTATCGGAAACATGGTCCAAGCTACCGCCAGTGAGAGCTCCAGATAGAGGAACCTCCTAACAATACGCGCCGTGTCCAAGATTACCGCTTTCTAAATCAAGCCCTTACATTTCCAATCCAGCTGCCCAGCGAGAGCCTCCTCAGCTATTGGTCGAGGCTCTTGGCAATTAAGCCACATTATTATTGTTACTGTCACTGTATATACAATATCGCTTCAAAACGTGTATAAAATGTATCATCATGTAGCGCTAATTTATGTACAAACTAAACTCGATTTCGACATAAACTAGTTTGTCTTAGACCAAAGTCCCCCTTCGGAGCGCGTTAAGAACTTAGGACCAATTTCCCTAGCCTACGCTAAACTAGTTAACTCCAAAATCGGGTTTGGTCCGTTAGTTTCTTAACATCTAACCTACGCAGAAGGAAGACGCCGTTAAAAATTTCTTTGTTTCTTCTTCTCATTACTTTAGATATCGCAAGCGCACCTACTGCTGGCAATGAGGTCTTCGAGTTCGATTCGATCAAGCAAAATGTTTTTGGGTTTTTCCATAACGTATTTCTCAGTAACGACTTGGAAACTGGATTTGTGCCCAATTGTTAGCAATAGGCTTACCCCTATTACAAGGTAAACCTCTGTTTTACTCACGCTTTTTAAAGCATATTGCCAATCTTTCTATACCTGCAGCCTGTGGGCCGGTTATTCGCAGCGGGCATAGCGACCTGCGTGTCCAATATAATAATCCACTCAGGGTACTGTTGGGCCTGCCATGGCGCTGCAGTGCATGGTGGTGCAGGCTTTGCCGCTATGGTTATGAAAAGATGCGCCTCCCTACTCGCTCGCGTTCGTGGCAGTACCAACACTATACTGGGTGTTTTTACTGATCGGTGGGAGTCCCCCATGCTGCAAAGGTGGGTGCGGCTTCATGCCGTAATTTAAATTTTGTTTTGTTTGTTGTTTGTTTTTGCCTATACTAACATTAGTTTTTTAAGTACATTGTTACTAAAAAAATATGGACCCCTAGTCTGAAATAAATGTTTATTATTATTATTTACCCTTCGGGGATTACAGGAGAGTTGTGTTAACATTATTTCTTTACTCCGTTTCCACACAACGTCATTTTAGAATCGACTTCCTCATGCACTTACTAACCAAATTCGTCTCATATATTTAAATGAGTGTTCGAGGCAGCTATTAATTAGTCCCACAATCTAGTCGTCGTCGGTGTGATTTTATAATTAATTCCCTCTTAACTCGGTTAGCGACGCATCAGTTACATTGCCGGCCGGAAGAATACGTGATAAATGTTACTGCTCTGTGGTGCAAGTTACAAGTTTTGCGCGGATAGTGCAAGGCTTTACATAATATTCATCTGATAGTCATTGAATGGAATTAGGTTGGATTCACGACCCAATGGGTCCCTTGTTGGTAGTTGTGTGTGTAGTGTTTGTATGGACGGGTGTTGGGATTATTATTTTATCTTAAAGTTTTAAAAAGATCCTCAGTAGTTTGGTAATCAAATGTAAGCAGAAAATCTATTAGTTTGAATAGCAAGTGATATCGCGACAGGCCCAGAAGGAGATGTTGGGATGAGCTGGCTAGAGTAGTACTTTAATAAGAACTGGTCCTCAGCAGTTCTAAACAGAGAACTGGAAATACATTGGCTTTGTCCTGCAGTGGGACATCATAGAGGAAACTGAATAGTTTCGCTTTACAGTATCTAACAACCATGGTACGGTCTTCAAAAATCCCGAGTCCTAATGACACGAGGTATAATTTACGGCTGCACGAAATAGAATGGATAAAATGGACACAAACAACTGAGCATCTGGTATGCGAGTGCTTCACGCTGGTTTTGCAATTGAACACAAGCGACTTTTTCGACCCGTACGTAATGTTTTTGGAAAAGCAGAAAACAAAAAATATTAACTATCGTTGTGATCGTTTGCCTTGTACCACAAAATCACTTTGATTCCGGGTATCGTTTGCCTTGGCCGGACTCAGATGAATGAGTCGACGACTGACAGTCACTGAGAAATTACTTAATTTTACAATTAACATCGCTCTGGACGTAATGAGCGTGAAGATCCGTCATGTCCAATTCGAAAAGTTTCACTATCGATTTCAGTAAATGTTGGAGTCTCGCTTTACAATTTTTTTCTGTGGTTTTTTTTTAAATGAAAGTATTGTATTGTATTGTATTTGTATTTTATTTTATTGTTCTAAGAAAATATTAAACATATAACATCACTCCTGTGTTCCTCCGAAGGGCCTATCCCTTCGGGGAGGAAGTAGAGGTCTACCTAATAGTACACATTTTGCCAGGTATATTCATGCAGGGCCGATGCCTGCCAGGGCCGCGGGACTGTTCGAAGAAAGAGATTCCGCGGCCCTGGAACACAAAGGGCAAAGAAGGAACATGGATGGGTTTTAGTCAGTACAAGTCTGACACTCCCTTTCGCTCCGCCTAGAGCGGGGGGGGGGGGGGGGTAAAAAAAGGTATATTCATTGATTCTTCTGTATGGTGTCCGGATGTAAAGAATAGCACCATCCCATATCTTCCCGTGGGTGTCGTAAGAGGCGACTAAGGGACTTACCAGAGAATGGGCAGCAGCGTTCTCTGATTCTACAACAACCATACTGCGATCGCCAACCCGCCTGCCAAGCGTGGCGATTATGGCAAAACCCCCCTTCTTGGGGGAGGCCTATGTCCAGCAGTGGACTTTTCGGCTGAAATGATGATGATGATGATGATGATATTGATAATGTCACGAATCCAGACTCCGTGGCTGCTATTGAGAAATTCCTGAAGGAGGAACCCAATAACACTTTGCCTGATTTAGGAATCGAACTAGACCTCTGCAGTCGCGTTTGTGACCACTAGTTTAACGAGGACTATGGTGTACATAAGGGTGTCTTAGTCAGAATGGATGCAGAAGGTCTATCTCCAGCAATGGACTGCGAATACTGCGACGATGGGTAGAATTGGATGGACCGAAACACCTTTCACATGTTTTCTACGTACGACTACAAAATTGAAGTCGTGCTAAAATTAAACAAATGAATGTCACAGACGTCACAATAGATTACTAACGTTTTAACCGAATGTTCGGCCGAACTCGACGTTAGGCAAAATCCATATTTGGTTCGTCTCTAGAATAAACAAGTATTCGAATCAAGTGATCTGAGAAAATGATCAGTATACAGTGCAAAGAAGACTTATGAAGGGTTTTCTGATTGGGATCTGTACCTATTTATAATTTAGAGGACAAAAACAATTTCTGCGTGTTTTAAGGCTTTTAAGCCTCGGCTTTTCCAACCTAGTGTAGGTCAATTATGGTAGGGTTCCATTAAAATAGAATGGACGGAAAAGTTTTGTTACTAAAACAATAAGCAGGTCCTTTTGGAAATTAGTGTGGGTGTTAAAGTCATGGCCGACGACAGGCATAAACCCTTTTTATCCTTTCTCAAGCTTAATAGGGCTGTTCCGTCGAATCATTGATACCAATTCGATTTGACACGATTTGGTAAATCAGAATTCCTCTTTTGGGGAAAGACCGCACTTATTGACGCTGAATCGTCTTCTAAGCCGATTCCAAGTGTCGCGTCCCGTCTTCCGAACGAAAAACAAGGCGAATGACGAATTTTCGCATTTATTGCATGGATATAAAGTGGAAGTGGGCGGGCCATATATGCCGTAGACTGGATGGAAGATGGGGGAAGCAAGTGCTGGAGTGGAGACCATGGACGGGACGGTGGAATGTGGGAAGACAACCGACTAGGTGGACAGCCGATCTGATTAAAATGGCCCGAAGAAACTGGATAGCCATGTCACAATACCGCCAAAAGTGGAGAGATTTGGAAGAGATCTACACTCAGCATTGGGTGGTCAAAGGTTGAAGAAGAAAGCTTTTGCTGATCGGTTCAAGCCGATTCCACGTCAATAGTTGATCGCTCTTTTGTTCTACTCTTACAGCCAATGGAAAGTAAAAAATAAGTATAGACATCGTCTAATAATAGTTCTGCTAATAATTACAGCTGTTAGTTTAAAAGTTCCGGTTTTAAAACCTTTAATTCTCCGTGGGAAGCTTGTCTTTTAATTCGTAGATCGCAATTGAGAAGCAAGTGTGATCTTTCACGATGTAAATTTAGCAATTTAGGTTCAATAACCTGTGGTCAAAAGCCTTAATTAAAGTAAGAAACCGCTGACATATTATATCGCTGTGTTATTGAACTTTTGACAAAAGATCAGCATAATTTCCTTGAGATTTCTTCACGGTTTTTCGTTTTATAAGGAGTACAGTGAACTTCATAATCCCGCATAGTGACAATAATAATCTCAGCCGATTGATCAAGCTACCCTATCTGTTGGCTTGGCAATTTCAGAGAGTCCAACGAGGTAATTGCGTGACACACTTTACAATGGCAATGCCTTTACTTTGACAATTCAACAACATAGAGGTGTTGTTGAATTGTGCCGTACCTCATCACCATCTGCCTAGCCTTTTCCCAACTTTGTTGGGGTCAGCTTCCAGTCTAGCCGGATGCATCTGAATACCCGTATTTTACATGGAGCGATTGCCTATCTGACCTCCACAACCCAGTTAATACTGGGTAATACGATAACCCTTGGCAGGTAAGACTGGTTGTCAGACTTTCGGGCCACTGACTTCTTTTTTTTTAGGATGGCATATCTTCAAATGACCCCCCCCCCGCTCTGGGCGGAGCGGAAGGGAGTGTCAGACTTGTACTGACTAAAACCCATCCATGTTCCTTCTTTGCCCTTTGTACTTAACGACTGTCAAAGATCTACAATTGATAGCCGGGACCAAAGGCTTAAAGTGCTTTCCGAGGCACGGAGAGAACTCGGTAAGTAATGGGTGGTCACCCATCCACGGATCAACCTAGGCGAGCGCGGATTAACCTGAAGATCGCCCCGAGTGTCTGTTATTATTGAACCACGAATTCCTTGTCCCGTACCTGTATTATAAAAAAAAAAACCATCAGATTACGAAAGACGTGTTACGCAACGCAATTGGGACCAAATTTTCTCCCCAACCACGAAATTTTACTTCACCCTAATCTTATAACAATGTTGGTCCTTAGAAGCGGAAAAAGTATGATGAACTTAGTATTTGTAAGTCAGGAGAAAATAGATTACGTAATAGTCATAGAGATCGTTAGCGTAAGCAAAAAGAGGAAAACGAATGAAAATCCAGTTCTTTGCTCGTTTTTAGGGATGAATCAACAAAGTTAGTCCAACTTCCAGTTAGCAAGATGTAAAAAATACATTTAAACGGATCGATAGTTAAAACCACCGGCTAAAAGCGAGTCGAGCTCACATAATTAAGTTCCAAACCATACTACACTACCCTGAGCAGTCTGTGAAACAGTCGCTGGCCTGTCATAATAACTTTATTGTGCGAAATTTATAAACCTGCGTAAGCTCCCAGACTATACAGATACACCTAAATGATGTGTGTAGAAAAAAAATAGACTATACAAATTGTTTATTAAATTTCGTAGGTACCATAACTCAGTGGCGGGTTCAGTATCAATAACGAAACACAAAAAAACAAACAACAAAAAAAAATGTTACGCAATTCATTTTTTTTTATTCAGCATCGAAACTGTAGTGTTACTACAGAAATTCGAATATACTACGTTGCATAGATCTTGAGAAAAACCTCTGTGACAGACGGTCAAAAACCAGAAAAAGCAACTAAAAGCAGACAAAACCTGATTTAAAAAAAAAATTAAAAATTAAACGACGACGACGATTACGTTAAAATGTTTAAATGCGACGGCAGTTGCTAATAAAGTTAGTTTTGGTAACTATATCCCTGCCACCTGAGTTAATCCAACTGGTTGCAGTTAAAAATGTGAGTTTTTAAACTTTCTGGTAGCTTGTTAGGATAATGCATTTCGTTTAAAAAATAAATTCGGACTGACGTGTGAATGTGAAATTAGATAGATATTTAAATGTTTGATTATGATGTCGATAATAATAGTTGTTTTGAAATCCTAAATAGCTTTAATTTTCTAATTACACATAAAAAAATATCAATTCCACAAAAATTCAAAGAGTTAGCGATAAAAATGGCTTGGAACAAAATCTCAACTAGTACCTATATAATGATAGATATTAAAGATACTTATACGACAGCAAAAACACGAAAGTATTCAGCAAAATATGACATTAACAAAATCAAATTCGACGAAATTCTTACAAAACGACCAACTTTTATGAATTTAACATAATTTGTATAGTACTGAATACATACAAATGTCAACAGCTGATGAAACTTTGCACGAAGGGGGAAAGGGCAGCCAGCTATACAAAATATTTTTTACATAACCCGGATAGTTATTTCCTTCCATAGGAACATAAAAGTGAAGTAAGGTTTCATCTCGTTTCCCAATCATTTCATGAAAGTGAAGACGCGTTTATATATTAGTGATTTAATAATTTGTCAGGTTCGAAACTATATGTTTTTGCCACTGAGGAATTATGGGAAGAGGATGTGTTATAAGGGCAAGATACAATATAGACTCATCCTTCTACTGGCCACCAGTCCCCGTAGCATGACCACCGTAGACAAGGATTTGGTTGACGGAAGAATCGACAAAATGACACGATAGGTACTGCAAAGAAATCTGTCATTGTGTCGACGCAATCTGTCATTTTGTCGATTCTTCCGTCAAAAAATCCTTGTCTACGTTGGTCATGCTACAGGGGCTGAACTATGGAAGCTCGTACGTTCCAAGTAACTAAAAACAATGACACCAAAAGAGAACTTGGTGAGGTTATCCTCAACTTAAATCAATGTTACCTAACCTTGGATTGACCAGTGGTTATGTATGGTTTTTCGTAGACAGGAAGCTAATGATGACACCCAAATTAATCATCATCTGCCTAGCCTTTTCCCAACTATGTTGGGGTCGACTTCCAGTCTAACCGGATGCAGCTGAATAGCATTATTTTACATGGAGCGATTGCTATCTGACCTCCACAACCCAGTTATTACTGGGTAATAGGATACCCCTTGGTAAGACTGGTTGTCAGACTTTTGGGGCCACTGATTACCCACTTTCAAAAATTTACAAATGACAGCCGGGACCAACGGCTTAACGTGCTTTCTGAGGCACGGAGGAAATTAATTAATATCACAAAGAAATAAAAATTAAACTTATTTCTCTCTTTTGAATCTTCATTTTGTATTTACAGTCTGTAATCTATAGATCGGCGGTTACCAGCTTAAAATGTATTTCCTCCCGCCATTCGTATTAAACCAAGCCTCTCTCCAAATGATGAATCTGTTTCAGTTACAAAACCACAACCCAAATCAGACTTTAAACTCATAAATGCAAAGGTTTAATTAGTTCAGCAGGTTACACGCTTTGCTAATGAAATTATCTTACAAGCTGCAACTGTAATTATATTTAGGAAGACAGGGGACTGATACATAAGGGATAGTAAGAAATGGTGCATTGCAGCATTACAATTTTGTTTTAAAGTTTCAGGAAATTTGTAAGACAAATGTTTTGCATTTCTTGTTTCAGTTCTGGTGGTCCATGTTTCAGAGGATGTGGTAAAACTTTATGGATAGTTATTATTTTTTTACACTAAATACGTATGGTTGCAATATAAGATTTTTAAACTATCATGGTCGCTAACATTATTATTTACACTAGTTTTCTTTGAGTTCCCGATAATTCGGCGCTGTTGCAAGCACCATGATCACGGATAAACTGAAGTTATTGCGGGTGGGTGTTTATGAGCAGACAAATCGGTCTACCCTCTTTCTTGTTCGTTTTTTGCACTCAGTACCGCTACCACTGTCACTCGCAACTCGATTCTGTTCCCGACATACGAAACTCACTGTGTCCGCTCGCGAACACTTTTCCGCTTAAAAAGACAGTAAACATGGTAAATATCCCGTTTCTACTGTAAATAATAACGTATGCTTGCGTTCAGCTACAACTCGCCTGATGTGAAGCGATGATGCGGCCTAGGGTGGAGTACGCTTGCCCAGAGATAACCGATTCACTCGAACTACTCGTACGCGTTGAAGAGATCCAGATTATCACGATCAGGAAACAGAGAAGTCGGCAGTGAGTTCCAGACTGAAACGCTGTTAGATTAAAATCGGCAATAACAAGAGCGGAACTGTAGGATACTATAACTTGGGTAATGGGTGGTGTTTGAAATTCATTGACATCTTGAAAAAAAAAAAAACGATAACACTGTACTACATTTTTTATGATCATAAACACTAATTTTAAGGTATAAAATCAATATTGATGCAATTACACCTAGGAATCACATTTATGTAATTGCATCTTTTTCAAATATTTGTTTCGATCATTGCCACTACTAACGCCATCTATGAACGATCTACGGCAACGCGCAACTCGCGCGCCGATCAGCTGATACGTCAAATGAAAGTGAACGTTTAACCTAACAGATGTCGCTAGCAGTGCTGAACTATCAATAAACGTCAAACTGAGATTTATTTACTCCGTGGGAATTGTAGTAAAACTGTTAGCCGTGCTGTTTGAGTCAGAAACGACAGTTAAGGCTTTTTGTTGGAAAAGAAATATTGATTTAGAGTACGTCGGGAGTTTTATTGACTTGTTTGTGTGTTTTCGGAAGTAGAGGAGTTGACATTGGGAATATGATGTCCGGTTAGCTTACGTCATGCATCATCCGGCCGTGTTACTACTGGGCTTTGGAACGAGGTACTTCTTTGTTTTTATCAATAGCATCTAATCTTGTCTTTACTATTTTATTATTGGCAAATCTAGTGCGTACGTACTATCTACCGAAAACAGTATTTACTTGACATGAGAAAAACATGAATAAATTATTGTTACCTATCTAAAATTATTGTCTCAATAAAACTAGCTAGATAATAAAATAGCAATAATCTTTTATTAATACCCTACGACATTTGTACAGGAAAATTACGTTTCTTCAGTAACTTTAGCATCACAGCCATCTCACATTGACACTTTGCATTTTAAAAGTATCTCTTTTACTACCACATAATATAGTGGACACTGGACAATAATGTCAATATTACGACGATTATTATATGTAGGAAACTTTTAGCTCTTTAAATACGGTTCATGTAGCGCACCCTCAGCATTCATCTTCAGTTCCAATTAAGTCTGACTAGCTCATCTTTCTACCACGGCATGATCGAATATTACCTTATGTAACATAACATGCTTGTACTAGATTACGAAGCCAGATTGCCCGCTGCAGAAGTGCAGATACAACTTAGTCCGGTGGGGGTATTCTGATAAAGTAGAGAGGCTAGTTTGACTATAAAAAAGAGAATCTATTACTCGACGAAGAAGACTGTCATCAAAGGCTAACTACGATTTCATCTTTGATGCAACGGCATGATCGAATATTCTCGTACCTATAGCTCGTGCCGACAGACGTGAAGAAGAAGTACATCTCAGTTCCTTTACAAACCTTCATACATTATCGGTTACCACAGTTCATCTAGCGCTCTGTACATACTGCTGTGTTCCCAACCAGCTGACCAGCCAATCATTTTACCACGGCACGATCTAATATTATCATTAGACATTACATACTTACCTTGACATCGAGGTAAACGTCAAATAGTTCATCAAGCGTGCCCTGAGTATTCAGTTGCGCTTTAATTAGCTAATCGTCTCAACACGGCATGATCTAAAATTCTCGTACCTTCTCTGAAATCTCGGATGAAGAAGAATCCTAGTTCCGTTACACACTTTCAGTCAAGTAGCCCCGACTACTTTAAACAAGTGACCCTCCGGGATTCGCTTCTCATGACCGATTGATCCCTTCGGTAGTAAGCCGGTTTTACGAGATCCCCCTTACAAACAAACAAATAAACTTTCCTTTCCGTCTGCGGTATTTCTATTTGCATGATATGTTGTGTTTTTATCAAAGGTACTTTCGTAATCAGATTATATGTATTTGGTTTCGCGTATCTACCGTACAAGGATTATTTTTAATATCGTTGTTTTGTGTAAGTAGGAACATGTTCGTGTTTACAATCTTCTTCGTCTATCATCTCAAGTCCAACTCTGATAAGAGTGAATTAACATCACGCCTGTAATCTCCGAAGGCTTAGGCAGAGATCTACACCCACGTTTCGCCAGCTATGTTTTTAAGCCCCATGTTGTAGGGGGCGAGCCTATTGCAATCAACCGGCCGCAAATCCAGACTCCGTAGCTGCTAAAGAGAAATTCCTAATGGAAAAACAAAGAGTGAATAAATCCTATAAATATAGACTTGATAGACCTCGATATGAAGACTTTCATTCAGGTGTGAAATGAAAAAAAAAACAAGTCCAATTAATCCAGAAATAAAACGAAAAAAAACAGCTGAATCTCCAGCAAATCGAATTCTACCAAAAAATTCTAGTATGCCGCAAAACTAACCGATACGACCAAAACTAATCTAGGCTGGTCAAACAAAAAATGCTGTAGCTACACGAAGGCCACAAATATCAAAATGGCTGACGACCTTCTCGATCGAGAACCAATTAAAAAAGTTCCATCTACCAGGTGGAAAAGTGAAATTGGGTAGACTCCACCTTCCCACCCACTTCCCGATCGACAAAGTAAACATTATCGAACTATGTGGAATTCTGGAACAAGTGTTATAAGGAACACACGCTTTTATAGTTCCAGCGAAAATGTATTTGATGTGAAATGTATCCGATATTAGTTTTAATGGAATCGTTGCTGATTTTGATTAGGTTTAGTTGGTTGTTATTAGAATTTTGATTACTTTTCTAAATAATTTGGAATGATCACACTACTAATGAGAATTACAGACGCATGTTGGTTGTGAAACCAACTGACGCGTATAATTTTAAATGTAAAAATGTTTAAAGTAAGCCGATTGAAAGTTTAGCTAACCTTTCTATGATCAGTAAGTCAAGCAGAACTTACCTTTACATGCGTCTAGATTGACAGGAACCCCTTCAAGGAGTCAAATGAGGATAATTGAATAAAAATTCTATAACTGACACAGCTGATTGTAATATATGTGGGTACCAGTGGCGAAGGTTCCATTCAACTCGATTCCTACTGGCTTCCATTTGAAAACTGGCACAGTCAGTATTCTAAAGACTCTTACAAAAATTGACCCTTCGCTACTGGTGGGTACTCGATTTTTATTCTCATTCCCACACAGTGCAATGTACTACTAACAAACGATTAGATAATCTTGAATAATGACCAACAACAAGATTGCTATCTCGATAGATTTGAATAAAACAAACGTTATTTAGCAGAAATAAACGCTAATGAAGCTATAAAACTTTCAAAACACATAAACTAATGTAAGTACTGAAAAGTCAGTACTGCAAAGAGTTTTAATTTTAAGAGGAACATTAGCAACATTGAAAGGAATGAATTATAAGTTCTAGAAGCAGCTGAATGGTCCATTAAAGCTGAGCTTGGAAACTTTGTTGTAGCTATTAGCACTAGCACTTCAAGTCGGAAGAAACAATCAAACAACATTTTTACTTAGGTAGTTCTTCATAATGAAATTTCAAGGTATGTTCTAGTTTTCATGAGGAGCTCGTGGCTAGATAATAAAATCCGCTTGGGTCGATCTTCAGGTTCAGCCGTGCTTGCCTAGGTTGCACTAACTAGGTTGTGGAGGCTCCATGTAAAAACCTGTTATTCAGCTGCATCAAGTTAGACTGAAAGGCAACTCCAACATAGTTGAAAAAAGGCTAGGCTAAGGCAAAAGGTTCTAGTTTTCATCCAGATCTGCCCATCAGTGGTTACGTTACGAACCTTTGGTAACCGCAGGATTAATACTCTCCAATCGTGTGATAATTTGCTATGGAAAATAAAAATTTGTATTCATATGTCAGTTTTCAAAGCCTAGTTCTCTTATTACTATGAGGATGAGGTGCCTTTTTAAACTTAGACCAATAAATGTTTTAATCCTGTTTATTTTTCAAAAAACTCTTTTAATATCAACAAAGCTTGCACTCATTTCCATCCCAGCAAAACACCGAGCTTCTAAAAAGTTCAAACTAAAATTCAATAACGAGTTTTTTAACCCTAGAACCTTCTACCGCACTCTTATGCACAGTAACTTCGTTCGACCCAATTAGTAATTACTGGCACGCCACATGATTGGCCATACAATATTCACGGACGAATAAATAGTTAATTTTTATATCTAACAGTTTCAGTAATTGAGTTAGTAACTAAACTTTTTGAGAAGAGTGCTTTCTTTGATCACTTTTCTTGTTTTAATGGCTTGTTTTTAACTTTGAAATTAACTGTCTTTTTTCTTGAGGTATTTTTTAGGTGTGGATGAGACTAAATTGGATTTTTCGGTTCGATGAATATTACACATGTCTACTTGGAAGTCACTGCACCGTTAGCGAACCCAATCGGCAGACGTAAGCCAATTTGGTTAAGTAGGAATACCTTGACGAAGCGTCTAAATGATTCGGTTGTGGAACTGCATCGCAAATTATGCCTCACTCCTTTCTGATGCGGTAGAAGTGGCGAACTTAATGCTCCAATAAAATTTTATACTACGAAGGTGTCCCAAAGGCTACACTAGACTGGAATCCAGAATACTACAGCCTTTAGAGCATAGATTAACTAAAAGTCTTATGCTCCACCTCCTATCCTGCCTGCTGCGCCAAAAAAACCTCCGCGCTGAAAGTGGCGAAGTTTTGTCTTGCTAGCGACACGAAGAAGAGGAACTAAACGTCTTGAATTCAATATTGCTCTGATCATCAGTTTGTCATGTCAACAGTTTGCATATCTGATACTGTAATATTTGTAGGCAATAGTGAAAATTAATCACTTCAGTCACAAAGCCATTTTAGCACGTGTTCCCAGCATATTCAATAGGACGAAAGTAAGTGCGTTGCAAAAATCACATGACATAATCCTTGGTGTTTTGTTTTAGAAGTGCAGTGACATTGATTGATTGAATCACCGGGACTTAGGTCTAACAACATTGTTATTACTAGGTCTTCAGAAGTTGAAGTGTTAATTTTATTTGTTTCTGAATGCTTTTGTTACGAACCATTATTGTCATGGTACTGATGAAAGGATCCCATTGAATAATATGGACTCGCAGAGTGAAGACTGATGAAGTGATGAGCTTAGGACAGAATTTGTCGTGCTGTTAATAGGTGTCTGACTGACGTAAGACAGCTACAGTGACATGAATATAATATTGCTATTTGTTTTATTGATGAGCAAAAGGATTCTTCAGGCTTAATCATAGTTGTATTTCCCGAAAGAGAGGAATGCTCTCATTAGCTATCTTTTGGCGGGCACCTCACGGCAGATTTCAAGTATCCGGTAATAAAAATACCTAGACAAAATTCTTCGCAAATGATTCCTCTCAAATATAGCACAGCATGTCATAATCGAATTGATGTGCTTACGTCAGTTTAACACGGATTTAATTGATATATCGGTTGCGCACGCGATGCTAAGTGTACTCGTGTAGGTACGCACGACGGCCAATCAAGCTAAGCACAACCAATATAAGCGAATGGCTCATTGTACGGGGAATCTATAGAAAGCGAGGCCCTGTTTTTACTAGAAATGTATAGCTTAATATATCGCCGTGTGTACAACAATGAATTGAGCAGTTCAAGGCTACGTATCAATTGACATGCCCTTATTTAATGAAACAATAAGATTAACTGACCAGAACGAATCACACGCTTATTGTTTTGAGGGCTTTGAAATTTCGGTTGCTGTCAATTGAATTAGGGGTTTCGTTTCAATCAATTATTTCGTTGGCTACCTTTATTTTGCTGTACGAGTCTTGGTTTTGATAATCATTCTCCATTTCATATCAGATAAAGAACTTACTATTAGGTCTTCTTGCCTTTCTGTTTTGTCCTAAGTTATTTGACGTCGATGCAAAATGTTCTTCTCTTACATTCCCAACCGTTAAACCTTTAATCTATATTTTGTCGATTTTTGTCTGTAAGTTATAAAACTGAAAAATCTTAATTAATAGCATTAATGTAGTTCTTCTTTTTGTAGTATCGATGATTCCGCATATCATAAGTTTCGACTACTATTCAATCAACTCCACAGGAATGGTCTCGCAAGGGCCTCTCATAACAAAGTTTAGATACCCACAATAGTTTTTCCTACGAACACATCGTTATCAATGCATGCATTTCTTCTCAAATCAAAAAAAAACATCTTCCTTTTCTCAATGGTTTATAGGACAGGACAGTCTACCAACTCTCCACCACTATGGCGCCTCTACAGCGGTGTCTGGACACTTTTACTCGCATTCCTAATACAGACGCGGCAACAGTTTTCACTCGCCGCGACTGGCATACCAAGATGGCCGTGATTTACTACCGGTGGCTCGCTGCTAGTTATTTGTAAGGGCGGTTATTAACTGTTTGTTTTTATTGCTTTTAAATTGGAGTGTTTTGAAGTCATTTGTGTTGTTTTAATTTGTAGGGTTTTGTGATTTGTTATGATGATAACTGTCGCTTGATTGATTATAGTTTGGGTCAAATATTTAGATGCGAATATTTTTAATCCGAACTTAACTGAAGTAAATAAAATTGAAAATGTATTACATCGCTTCATCCAATTCGGCGGTTCATCAATTTGTGTATTTCTAGACCAGTTTATAACATCAAATTGATGGTGTAACGTTCACGTCAACCGTCAATAAAGGAATATCAATCGATCATACACAAATTGCCTAGATCCCCTTGCGGCGTCAGAGCTAAAATGCACTGTAGCAGCAAATTAGAATCGTAAACTATGTTCCTTATTATAACGTCTATGTTTGACATGGGCGTGACGATGGAGGAATAAAGTTTCCGACATAACAAAACAAAGTGTACAACACAGTCGACACAAAGGAAAAACACAAAATTACAGACTTGTTTAGCGCTATACCTACTGCAACTATCAAAGGTGAATTGACGCTAATTGAAGCTATTAAACCAGATGAATCATGCCCACGTGCGCCGATCATAATCCATCAACAAACGCCACTTCACCAACAATAGTCAATCATCGCAATATATTCAGGTGTGTCACTGGCGATTAATCACCACATTACAAACATGGTGATACTGAGGATCCTACGGGCATCAACAATGGAGTTTTTATCGCCATTATGGTGATCGGTATGCTTCAAACTTTTCGGTACTGTGCCTGGATTACTGAATAGTATTGTGTTTCTATTTGCGTGTTGTTTCACTTTCGTCAAATTAAAGACGCCAAAGTTATTTTAGAGGGCTCAAAAATTTGTTGGAGTTTTTATGTCTTGACCTTTGTAAGGATCGGCTTTCTAATTGAGTTTGACATTTTGTCTTGGCTTATGTAATTTGAATTAGCCAGTTTGTGTTTTATTACGTAACAGTACGCTTCTAATTCTCAAAGGGTCAGACAGAGGTGTATTTATAGGACACCCACAAACTCCTATTCTACATTATTTTTGTATTAGCTTCCAGAGAAACTTTTGAGTGAGGCTAGAGAAATAGCACTAACTAACGAATAATTTCTCAAATGCCGACAAAAGGAATTCAGTTTCAAAAATTTCCATAACTTCGAATGTGTCCAGAATCGAAAAGTAACACGATTTCTTTCACTTTCAAATCCGGAGACACATCGTTACTGACTTCCTACAATTTCTATCTTTAAGATAAAATCGAGCAAAATCCGGACTTTACAGTTGGCGAATCTACTGCATATGAGGACAAATCTCTACGCGAAGACAGTGACAAACGACAGAACTGGAGACGACGACGTTATCCTGCGAAGATTATGACCCTTGACACTAGGGAGGAATAGAATATTCTCGCATCCTACCACGTAACACATTATTCATTCAGAACATAACGTAATATCATGCTTATGAGATCAGTCGGAGCTAGCAGATGTGGGTGAAATGTGAATCTTAAGTAAGCAAACAAATCTTAATCAAATTTTATTGTAGGTATAGTTGTATATGCTTCTGTTATCTGTAGCCTATTTGCAGTCTGCTGATCAACAAGGTTCAAAGACCAGCACAGCATCTTAACAGTATCTTATCGGATTCTTTAACATTGAAACATTTACTAGATTCTCCGTTTTATGAAACGTCAAACTAGTATTAAACACCACGTTTCCTTGAAAGTTTGCGATGAGACAAATCCTACCAGTATATTCTCATAATTTAATTTTAGTATATGTGTAGCAGTCGCCTCTAGATGTTTTCCTTTCCTTAACCAAGTGCTAGATTCCTAGAAAGCCCACGAAATATGAATTGAATGCTGATAACATCTCCAGACAACTACAAAACGTCCTCTCAAACCACAAACACTAAACAGCCTATGAACCCTCAGAAATACTTGTACCAATAAACGCGACAAAGCCTCGAAAGTTGCTGTACAACATCCTCAATAGATAATTCAAAAAGGTTACGTGCCAAAAGGTGCTCAACCACGCGGTGGTTCATAAAATTGTAACCGCTTTCAGCGCTTCCGTTTTCATTAACCAAATTCAGCACGGTTTTCCTTGTACCAAGCCTATCAAGGTTGATATGAAAGATAAACAAAAAGACATGGCTTCTATTTAAGATTGTTATTTTTGGTGAAATGTGAACTGTGATTTTGTTGCCAAATTGTTTAGCTTGTTGTTTTGGAATTTATAAGTTAAAACCAATTTTGATATCGAAATTTCCTTATTCCTGATTGTACGTGATTACAATCAGGAATAAGGAAATTTTGCTTGATTATTACGTTTATCGTTATGGAAAGTTAGACCGTTGCTGCTAGGTAACTGTTACTGTGATCCTGTGTCATCCACTTCTGGCCAAAGGCTTCCCCCCATGACCTCCAAATCTTAAATCCAGGCCAATGTGGACAACTGGTCGTTGGTTCTGCCAAGGTCGTCCCGCCATCTCCTACGAGGTCTACCGCGTCATCTGTTGCCAGGTGTCCTTAGAAAATCTTTTTACAGTCATAGCCCAAAGACCTGACAACCAGACTTACCAAGGGGTATCGAACTAGGTTGTTGAGGAGATATAGGGAGTCATCCTCTGCCTAGCCTTTACCCAACTATGTTGGGGTCGGCTTCAGTCTAACCGGATGCAGCTGAAAACCAGTATTTTACATGGAGCGACTGCCTATCTGACATCCACAACCCAGTTAGTACTGGGTAATACGATACTCCTTGGTAAGACTGGTTGTCAGACTTTTTGGGCCACTGACTACCTAACGACTGTCAAAGATCTACAAATGACACCCGGGACCAACGGCTTAACGTGCTTTCCGAGGCACGGAGGAAACTCGGTATGTAATGGGTGGTCACCCGTCCATAGACCAACCTAAGCAAGCACGGCTTAACCTAAAGGTCGACTCGAGCGGCTGTTATTACTTAGCCAAGAGCTCCTCCCGAGATATAGGGAGTCGATGCATGTAAAATACTGGTTTTCAGCTGCTTCCGGTAATCCGGTTAGACTGGAAGCCGACCCTAACATATCTGTTCAAACTAGAAACGGGATATGTACCATGTTTACTGTTTTTGACCCCAACATAGTTGGGTAAAGGGTTAGCTAGATTATAATACATAATGGAAAGCTAGTTTCTCGACATGGGGTTTCTGCAGCGTCTCCATACAACATCCTCATCGCTTGAGACAGTCACGACAGGAGATAACTCAAACTATTATTAGCCAACGATACACGGCAATATAAACCGGTAAGAATCATGACATCATCTTGTAACTAGGATATCGATCACACCTCATTTGTAAAGAAACCGCCTTTACTGGTCTTTCAAACTTTATAACCGCCAATAGTGGGATTAAGCTTTTTGTAATGTCGATCGTGTCTATTAGGTCATCATTAAAATTACAATTTTTTGTTTTCGGAAGTAAATGAAAGATCTGCTATTGTTTGCTAGTACATCCTAGGGACCTACACAGAGTGACATGCCATTTTATTAGCGATAAAGATGACCAGAAAGGCCAAGGAATTTAAAAGCTACCGAACAGCTTCTGTTAATCGTGTCGAAAAGCGGCGCGAAACGAAATATTTTGGCATACTGCAGTAGCTGTATGTAGCAAACAAAAGCTAGGCCATAGACTTGGAAAAGATGTTTTTTTTTCTGCATGAATCATGATGATGATGATGATGTCACCTAGCCCATTTTGGCCACAGTGACTGCTTTCGATGGCGATTGTTGGGGGCCTTGGTGTGCTGCTCTAAACTGCTTTGAAGTGACTAGCATTTTTCCAACTTTTGCCGAAAAACTATGAGCTCGAAGTGTACATTTCAGCCCCCGTAGCATGACCACCGTAGACAAGGATTTCTTTGACGGAAGAATCGACAAAATGACAGATTGTGTCGACACAATGACAGATTTCTTTGCACTGTCTGTCATTTTGTCGATTCTTCCGTCAAAGAAATCCTTGTCTACGGTGTTCATGCTACGGGGGCTGAACACCATTGGAGACATTTCCTATTTCCTTCATACGAAAACGACAAAGTACGTAACGTTGATGAATTTCATATCGCTATTATCCATAACTGTCGTTCCTACTCATTTCGTCAAGTTGCTATTTCGTTGCCATTGCTTATTCACAGAACTTTACTTTCGTGTTCTTCAGCAACCTGCTGTCTCACAAATCACTGTTTACCATTACTACTAACGTGGTTAAGAACTGGCCATAAAAATAATGTGGCTTTAACAGTCTGTTGATACTTAGCGGTAATTCTGAGCAGTCAAGTGTTTACCTCAATGGTTTACGAGCATCAAGGGAATCTGATTCAATTGAGTGGCCATTAAAGTGCAGTAATGCGTACTTGCCTTTCGTAGAACTGTGGTTTGTTATGCTGCTTTGAACTCCGGAGTACCTGCAATTGAAGAAAACGCTTTGGTTAGTGTCGTGTTATTGAAAAAGATTCTAAGATTTTTTGTATACCAGCGCCGTGCCGTAAGCAATCAGTGTCATCCATAGATATCAATCAACTATAACATTACGCCTGTTATCCCCGAAGGGTTAGGGAGAGGTGTACCTAATAGTACACCCACATTTCCCCAGTTATGTTAAGTCACATGTAATAGGGGGCGAGCCCATTGCCATCGACCGGGCGCAAATCCAGACTCCGTGGCTGCTACTGAGAAATTCATGATGGAAAAATCCAATAACATTTGGCCCGATCCGGGAATCGAACCCAGGACCTCATCCTCAGCAGTCGTAGAATTCAGCTTTTCTTAAAATTTTGAAAATATTTTATGTGAAAAGAGCATTTTTAATTTTAAAATCGTCGTATTTACAAGTACGTTACGTTTACACCGAGCGCTCGTGCTAGGGCTTCAGTTATGACAGATAAAATCTACAATGTGGGGAAAATCACTAAATAAAATCATACCTAATCGCTAAACTGAATCACGAACTAATTAGTCCAAAGCCTGTTTGGGGCAACAGCATTGGAATTAGCAGCGCCGTGGAATATCTGCAAAAGATAGGTACAAAAGGTATCGCAGATGATTATCCTTGTAGTTTTAGACATTGCTTCATCACAAGGATCAATCAATCAATCTCTTAAGCTATGGCTGCTTATAGACCTCCTCATATTTCATACCGCCCTGGTACATGTCTATCTGACTTCTAGTCGGCCTCGTTAGTAATTCCTCCGATACCATCAACTCCTTTGGTAATATTTTCTCATGTTTATTTATATCTGGGATCAAAATCAAATATTTCATGCACTTTATGATTTCATTGGGAAGCTTGGATGTTACAAAGCTGCATATTATGTAGATTACTTGACACAGTTCGTTATAGAGCATTAGATTGTGTGGTCTTAAGATTATATCTTGCGTTTGAGCTTCCTCTCACTAACGTTATGAAAGGTAGCTTTAAGTCACATGGGAACTGAATAATTAGTGCTGTTATTAAGATTACATGTTCATGTTGAGTTACTTTTTAGATTAGTAATACTAAGATTGCTGTCTTTGGTGTAATCTCGGTCAACTTTAGTCATATTGGTTTGATCTTTTCATAGTCTTCATCATCATCATCATTTCAGCCGAAAGACGTCCACTGCTGGACATAAGCCTCCCCCAAGTGTCGCCACATTGACCGGTCCCGTGCGATTCGCATCCATACTCTCCGTCCTTCCAGATTTATAACAGAACACGAACTAGTATCTATTGTTCTGAAAATTGCGTTACGTCATTACGGACGAATTATCATTCATATTTTCTATGATGTTCGGTCTCGATGGTCTAGTGGTCGCAAGCGCCACTGCTGATAATGAAGTCCTGGGTTCGATTCCCAGATCGGGCGATGTGTTATTGGGTTTTTCCACCTGGAAGGTCTAAGTAGCCACGGAATGTGGATTTGTAATTTCCCAAATGATGGATGTACCTACTCTTAGGTACACCTCTGCCTAAACCTTCGGGGATTACAAATAGCAGAATATGCAAATTCTATTTGCATAAATGATCGATATTCCCTCTTCATTATGAATTGAATAGTCCACACACATTGATTGTTCATTGTTTGACAACAACACGAGTTTGTTTACTATCAACTACAATAGTTTAGTGACTGTACTATTACACACATGATATTGTGCACTATCGTGACCTGACCCAATAAATTTAATCAATTTGCTAAGAACAATAAGCTGACTAGATCTTGTTGGAGCTCTGGCTCTTCCTAGATAAAGTCGACGATAGACATAATCATTCTCCTGCCCTTATCTCTTTTTATTTAGGGTCGGCACAGCAAGACTTCTTCTACACTTCTCTTTTAGTCTTTATATCAGTAGTGACCACGTTTCTAGAAATATTATTTTTCATACAGTCCATTCATCATTTCATTGATTCCCTCTTACTATAGCCATCCACTTTTGTAGGAACTTCTCATCATCTGCTTAACCATTTTTCAACTATGTTGGGGTCAGCTTCCAGTCTAACCGGATGCAGCTGAATATCAGTATTTTACATGGAGCAACAGCCTATCTGATCTCCACAACCCAGTTATTACCGGGTAATACGATATCCCTTGGTAAGACTGGTTGTCAGACTTTCGGGCCATTGACTACCTGTATCGACTGTCATAGATCTACAAATGACAGCCGGGACCAACGGCTTAACGTGCTTTCCGAGGCACGAAAGAAACGCGGTATGTATTGGGTGGTCATCCATCCACAGACCAACCTAGGCAAGCGCGGCTTAACCTGAAAATTGATCCGAGCGGCTGTTATTATTTAGCCACGAGCTCCTCCCTCATTTGTAGGAACTTCTACTAATAGGAATTTCTTCTGTATCGTGGGTGCGATTACAAACACTCACATACACAAACAGACCCGAACTACATGTAGGCCATACAAATATTTGTTCCGTGCGGGAATCGAAACCAAGACACGCAGCGCAGCAGCCAATCGCCCAGTCGCTGCGTCAACCGTGCCGTTAATACCTTCGACACGAGTCACGACATATTCGGCAACGAATAAAAATAGATATAAATAGTCTTTTGAGTTTTCTTCCTTAGTCAGTACCAAAGCAATTCATTTTCTAATTAAGTAAGTACCAATAATCTTCCTCAACTTGGGAATTTTCCGTCCGTTTCCCAAAATATTTTAACTTGACTTAGTAACAAACAATCTGCTTTAGATTTCTTTCCATGAAACTCATCAACACGATGGGGCGGTCAAATTAGCCACTTGGCTGCCTTTTGGGCGTAACCTAATTGTTTATTAGAAAGAAGATGGGCCTTTTGGAGGGTAGTAATAAAGCATTTTTGGTTTTGTAGTTAGTTGAGATCATTTTTCTGGCTAAGTAATTTACTTCATCATTATCAGCCTTTTGTGTCTTCACTTGGTCATTGCCCTATCTTACAGATCAAGTACATCACATACATAACCTCACGCCTGTAATTCACGAAAGGTTAGGCACTTAGGCAGAGGTGTACCTAATAGTACACTCACATTTCACCAGTTATGTTTAAGTCCCATGTAATAGGGGGCGAGCCTATTACCATCAACCGAGCACAAATCCATACTCCATGGCTGCTACTGAGAAATTTCTGATGGAAAAACCCAAGAACACTGCCCGACCTGGGATTCGAACACAGGACCTCATGCTCATCAGTCGCGCTGGCGACCACTAGACCAACGAGACAGTAAGTACATAAAGCAAAAGTATAATCAGAATATAACGTTCCCACTGCTGGGACACAAGCCTCCTCTCTGTAAGACGGAGTGGGCAGTAATTCACCACGCGGGCCTACTGCGGATTGGTAGATGTCACACGTCTTCGAATTGTTGGTTCTAGGACATGCCGGTTTCTTAACGATTATTTTCTATACTAATATTATAAAGAGGTAAAATATGTTTGTAAGTTTTTTTGTATGTAGGGGGTAATCTTCGGAACTACTGATTCGATTCTGAAAATTCTTTCTCTAACGGGAAGCTATATTATCCCCGAGGCTACATTTAAAACGTTCCCATGAGTTCATTTCCGTACATACCGAGAGCGAAGTCGCGAGCAAAAGCTAGTAAGAAATATAAAAAAAACGACTTTGAACCGCATTCAGTCTTTATTGATGAATTTGATTTCTTAGTTCTAAATCATCTTCGCATAGAAGGAAAGAAGCTTTACACTAAAAAATATACCATATTATTTCCGTTGTGGGTTAAAATCTAACACTTACTAGTTTGGCGTCAAACGCAGTACCTAACTACAGACGTAGCATAGCTAACATTTTTAATCTAGCTTGTTAGCAATTCTTTAAACTATTAACCAATTTGCATAACAATGTACAAAAGGATGTAGGCATCCGATTCTATTATAATACCTAATTAGGACTTAATTTAGCATCTAACTGACTTTGAATATCAATAAGGGACGCCTCTTTGATAGGTTTCCGATCACATATTAATGTATTTCCTCCATCAATAGCATCAATATTGACATGGATATTTTAATATTTCCTGTGGTTTTAATAGACATAATTATCTTCAATTATGGTAATGGTAGCTTGTTTTCATTTGAAATAGTAGATTATTCGCTGAGAGTTCGTGTTCTAGAAAGATCGAAATAGAAGGCAGGAATCACGATTTGAAACTTGATAATATCTTCATCATCATATCAGCTCGCACCCAATGGTACAGGCCTCCCTTTTCTTCTGCCGGTTTCCTGTTCTTTCCCTATTCAGGTGTTTCCCGCGATTTCCACGATATCGTCGACCCAACGAGCTTTAAAACGGCCCTGGTTTCTTTGGACAGTAAATCAGGGGTACATGCTTATAAACTAGTGACGATTACAGCTTTTCGTCCCAGATAGACAAGTAAGTTAAAGAAGAATAAGTTTGAAAATAAGGTTATATCCAAAGATATTTAAATCGTTAGATTCATCATACCGTATCAAACGATGGTCACGTTTCTCTGTCGTTGACATTGACATTTAAATGCTATTGTCTCGCTCACTCATATCGAAAATTGAATCTATCGTCCCATGCGGGACGTGTGAGCTCACTATTTTTGGCGCGGACAGTTTTAAGCGCGACCTAAGTACAGCGAAGGCGCATCTAACGGTGTAAATCTCTCTACTTGTTCCTTACATTCCTTCGACCAATGATATTAATACCTTTCCAGTGAAGACTAAAATAATATTTCCTCCTTTGCACATCACTGTCATGTTTCTGTACCTACCTCTTGTTCTTGTACCAAATTCGTTTACATTTGTAATGTCTCTACTGAGCCCGTCATCTTTGATCTTCTTAACACTTAGTTATATTGACTGACACCTGTATTTAGTCCTACTGAACATAAGAATTGAATTTTGAGGTGGATTTCAAGTACCTATTCAACTTGCCGGGAAGGTAAACTCAAGTTATTTGGACAGTTTTAGTTGAATTGAGGAAAACCCTTACCAAAATACTCTCAGATAACATAGTTCTCTTTAACTATGTCTTATTAACTTGCCTAACACATGAATATTTTCTTAGTGCTGCTTTATTTTTAGCAATCATGATTTCCAATATATTTATGATCTGATTTGCTTGGAAAGAATCTACTACGTTTTGGAAAGGGAAACTGGCTTCATTTTTCTGACTGACCGACTTCTTTGAAATTTCAAAAGCTCCTGTAAATAGTTTAATTTAATCAAATGCCTTGGATTTGATGTGATGAAATGCGAACAATCAGTGGTCCCGGTCCCATCCAAAACATTATCTAACATTCACATTACCAACGAGTAGATTGCTAGTATGGCGAGCTGATACCAGTCGGGGGGGCTGCGCGCCAATGTATTTGAATCTCCTGGGCCCCCAACTCATGGTAGTATAATAGTCGAAACAGTACACTAACAATAGACTCCGGACCCAGGTTGGTCACAGCAAGGAAAACCTGCTCAGGTGGAGATTCATGAATGTCTCTGCCCTGGAGTGAAAATGTGGTGCTGTTCTACAAACGATGCGGCACTTAATATCGGGTCCTGTGTGTCCTGTTGTTTGTTCACTACAGGAACTGATGGAAGCTACCGAAAGCGCCAAACTAGTAGCTCAGTTCTGGGCTGACACAATTTAGATTGCCATCGACACGCTAAGAAGAAGAAGAAGAAGAAGTAGAAACAGTGGGGTTTTACTTGGTAAGAGTGCGACATAACCTTCTGTTCTTCCCAGACGGAAGGTATCCATAAGGATTTTCCCATACCTCAACCAGAAGCCGAATTAAACAACAAAAATCCAGGTGAATATAAAGCACTAAGTATTACAGTTTGTTGTGGGCTACCCGTAGCCAGTGATCCCACACTGCACCATTTACCATAAGCCTGGGAATTAATTGAGATAAAGAGTTATTTACGAGTACAAACAACCTTCCACCGCGATTTATTATAATAGCGCGTTGTAATTATGTAAAATATATGTTATGTGTTTGATTATTTATTGTTTGTTGCATTGCAGTCGGGTTTACTTTCAGGTAATGAGACTATATTCACACTTTAGATTATTAGGCCGGTTGGCAAATTTTTGATCATGACTGAGCAAATTTGAGTCAGCAGTCAGCACTCGATTAGCTCTTATCATCATTATTTTCTTGCCCTTATCCAATTTATTTGGGTTCCGGTCGGCACAGGATGTCTTCTACTTCCATACTTCTCTATTACTCGTCATCTCAGCAGTCACCTCGTATTTAGCCATATCACACAGTCCATTCATCGTTTCTTCGGTCATCCACCACTGTTATAGCCATCCACATCTCTCTTATCATGATAAATAAATTAGAACTTCTTATTCTTCTTCTCATGTCATCCGTGAGACAAGGAGTCCAAGAATGTATATGGAAGAAGAAGAACCAGAAGTCAATACAACCACCTTACCAATATCATCTGTCTAGGCTGCACGGCAACCATGTTGTGGTCGGCTTCAAAATGCCGCTGAATATCAATATTTTACAATGTGCAACTGCCTATCTGACCTCCACAACCCAGTTAGTACTGGGTAATACGATACCCCTTCGTGAGACTGGTTGTCAGACTTTATTTTTTTGAGTGTCAGACTTGTACTGACTAAAACCCATGTTCCTTCTTTGCCCTTTGTGTTCCAAGGCCGCGGTATCTCTTTCGAACAGTCCCGCAGCGCCACTGACTGCCTAACGACTGTCAAAGATCTACAAATGACACCCGGGACCTTGCGAAAAGGCTAGGTAGATGATGTTAGTGAAAATTCGAGAAATTGTATTGAAAAAGCAAGTTGACGCGTTGAATTCCGTCAAAAGATCAATGTTAGGCCGTAAAAGACAGTTTGATTTTCCTGTCGGACAACCTTGTATAATGTTATTAGTCTGTGTTTGTTTTGTTCGTCACGCGAAGTTTTTTGGGGAGTATGTGGAGTTTTCTTTTCCTTATTGTCTTGTTGTTTTTGGTGTCGCATACATAATATATGATCATGACCAGGAATACGATTCTTAGGCATTTTCAGTTGAGGTAGACACGACGACGCAACGAGTTGTAACTCCCAGTATAAGTTGACCTCGCATCATAACGGCTTTCTGTACAATGAGTAGCGAGTTGATACTTGTTAGTAGAATTTGAGGGGTCATTGTGTGAAGTAAAGACTTGAGCCAAAATTCTTAATGTAACCTCCTTTCTAAGCATTGATGCTTATAAGTTAAATTATTGTATGAGGCTGCCAGCCCGTGTTACATGTGAGCTGTCTGTGGGCAATCTTCATAATTATTGAAATGAGTAACGTAATTGTGTTAAAGGTTATACAAGAAGTGAAAAAAAGGTAATTTAATTCGACGAGTCCGTCGAATTAAATTGGATCCCGAGAGCAGCGAAGGATTCCAGAGTATAGTAGAATCCTGAGCGTAGCAAGGGATTCTACATTAGAATCCTGAGTGGAACGTGGGGTACAAGGATCAAGACGATCTTTTTTTACGAGTTGTTGTCTTTAGCATTGACTGCGAGAAAATAATTTATACACCTAGTGATGAGGTGTCATACAGTCAGGAAAAATATTTGTTCAGGTATCTGTCAATTTGACAAGCTGCCAATCTGCCGCGTTACAGCCATTTCACACCTGTCTAAGAATGCCAGTTGTGATATGAAAAACGAAGAATTTCTATTGATAGGTATTCAATTACCAAAACAATGAATTTCTTTGGCTGCTTAAACAATTAAATGAATTAAAACATTGAAATAGGTATGTATGTTATTTTGTGTTTCTGTGTTTTATTCATTGTGTCTTCTAAATAATAAAACCAGTGGGGATTCCTACAATTTCTATTATATTTTTATATAATTTATTATCTTGTTTTAAGACTCTACACCGGCTCGCAAGCCTACCCGCATCTGAGAAGAACCGGCAAGAAACCCAGTGGGGGCCTAGCTTCAATTATTTTCATTGAATTGAGCGCAGCTTAATTATATAGTTTTGAATACTGTATGATATCATACAAACCTTGAAAACTGGTAAACAAACTCGTCGTTATGGACAACTTTTAGTATGGGAACAATTCTTAAAGTTGCGAAAAAAAAAAACAGTTTTTCCTTACATTTTGTGTTCTTATGATTCAACTAAATGTTGGGGCATAGCTGTTAATATTTCGCGATTCCAGTGTTGATCCCATACAAAAAATTGTTCGTAATGATTAATACAATGTCCCCTTAAGAAGTTTTCAGGTATTCTTATAACACCTTGTATATTACATAAGTAAAAAAAAAACTATGTAAGTTGACTCCACTTATATGGAACTAAGCAGAGTAGTGAGTGGCGCCAGTATGGTAAATATAGGAACTACAAATGTGAACATAAGCACATTAAAATTTCGAAACCTTAATCAACAAAGTAAATATTACCTCCAATTAGTTGAAGAGGAAAGCAAAGAGCTTACCATAGTGTTACTAAACCATGCACCATGACAACCTTTTTGCTTTACTAACTTGAGCATCAAATACATTTGCTTCAACAGTTACTACAAAAAAATAATCTTAGGCACAGTAATGAGTTCACCAACAGTTTTAATGAAGAACAGTTTAATAAACAGAAAAAAACGAATCGTATAATGGAAGTAAGAGATCACAAAATGAATCGATCGTTATGTAAAAGATCTTTATAATGCGGCACGTGGCAGTGGCTGAGTAATTGACTGCTGCGCTGCGTGTCGCGGGTTCGATTCCCGCACGGAACAAATATTTGTATGGCCTACAGGTAGTTGTTCCGGGTCTGGCTGTATGTGTATGTGAATTTAAATGTTTGTAAACGCACCCATGTTACAGGAGAAATTCTTAGTCTGGGGTAGTTTAAAAAAAAGGCAATGTTGCGATTCGGTTTTATCCACTCTTAAAGATATATGTAAAGAGGGCGTGGGTCGCGGCGCCAACAGCCCGAGGTCAGTCACCCTTATGGAATATCAACAAAGGACAGACCTTGAAACCTTTCGCATTAACAACATACCGTTATTTGAAATCATATACATTGATTACAACCAGCGTTTAAAATTATTAAGAAAATTAATTTCTTTGATAATTAAAATTATCCATGCTGACTCATAGTCATAAATTGATCTCTATAATTTTGACTCAAACGGCTTTAACTGTATAACGCACTCGAATTCAGTTCAAACAAAGCGTATATTTTTCGAAACTATCACTGGTCCTTTATTGTGCAAAGCAACAATCAAACCTAACAAAACAGTTCTCAAAATTCTGATTGTTGAATAAACAATTTTTTTTTATTATTTGACACTTAATTTGTTTGGATACGCTTGGAATTATTACTTTGAACCCTGATTACAACAGTAACTTTTTATTTAACTCATAGAGCACATTTTCACACAATTTATCCGTGACTATAGAAAAGGTAAGAGCATCTTCCGAAGTATTCATATACAAGCAATTGTTGTTATCGATAACACATTGATAAAATTAACAATTGTTGTACAGGCCGAATGAACATGTCGGTCATCGAAGGAAAAACGAATGTTTCAATTTAAAGACGAACTCTTCAATAAGAACCTCGCATTCAAGAATTGATGATGATGATGATGATTCAAGAATAAGAATTTCGTCTAAACACAAGAATTTGTCGAACTTAAATTTATTTTGGAATTGGAATTGTCTTGAATGAAAGAGGAATGAAGTGGCCACACAAGAGACGTAAAGGATGTTGCAAGAATGTAATGAAAACGCTATGTGCGTGAGTCTTTCATCTTTAACGTGTGGTTAGTGCCTAACCTGGTGTCAGAGAGTTTTTATGCCGCCCATGGGCCTCTGACTTGGCTTCACATGCTGTCGAAAAATATCTCTCAGGCATGGTGGTTTGGTATCCTCACGATGTTTTCCTTCACCGCTGCTAGTGATAATCTTACTACTATTATACCTAAATGCGAAAGTTTCTGAGGATGTATGGATGTTTGTTAATCTTTCACGCAAAAACGGCTGAACGAATTTGGCACACAGATTCTTTACAACCTGGATTAACATATAGGTTACTTGTTAGGTAGTACGATCCCGTGGTATAATTACCGAACTTGGCGCGGGCGAAGCCACGGGCATAGGCTAGTGGAGGTGCGAGTGACTAAGTGTCACTCGCACCTCTCATAAGAAAAGAGTCAAAGACTAAGATGGACGATTGAAAAAAGACGTTAAGATTTTGAACGTTAAGATTGCGTTATACGCATTTAGCGATTCGTGGTGGAAGCGGGCAGGCGTGGTGGAGTAGAGCAAAACAGTTTCTGTGCTTTCTTTTATATTGATAACTGAGCGGAACCAAGAAAACTCAATAGAAATATCCGACTAAAAACTCGATCTAAAGTAAAGTCCAAAACGTTTAATTATGACACCCGCGAGTCCGTCGACCCTAATGTCCGTTTGTTATGGTGCCGATTCACTAGACTGGAAAATCTATACGAGGTGAATACCTATCGTATCGATTTTTAATTACGAGATAGAAAAGCTTTTAAAGAGGGAGACAGAAAGAGAGCCCTTTCGTCAGTATTTAATTTTTATTGGACAGTGGTTTTTTTTAATAAGAATTTAATCTGTTGTGTCTGACGTGGCTATTTCACAAAATAAGAAATTAATATTAAAGTGTTTTTGCTAAGATTTTAATATTCTTGAGTAGCTTTCTAAGATTTCAAAACATTGTTTTGATATTTTATAAAAACCTTGTTGACACCTGGTAAAGTAAACATCAGTCTTTATTTGACTCGGTTTTTCGTGTTTTAGAAGCAATTAATTTAAATACCCTATATACGTGTTTCCAACATTTCAAAAACAACAGGAAAATGAGAATTTTAGGGAGGCCGCAGATAATCATGAAATAACAAAATTATAATCCAAAAAAATACAAATGTCCCACGCTTTGACACCGACCCAGTCTGTTAACGGTTTTATATAATTGTAGGTCTAAAAAAATAACAGATTTTCTCATTTCTCTATGACCAGGTTTTATAAAGCTACAATGAAAATGGAAGGTACACACGGCGGCACATGAAGCTGTACATTTCCAGTATAATTTGGCCTCGCTTTGTACAGATTTTCTATACAATGAGAGATCCGCATAAACTGGTTTTGTATAGCTTGGTTGGCCGTCGTGCGTACCTGTTCTCGTTTGGATTCGAACAGTATCTCTTACCGTGTATTTAATTTGAATAGTAAGAAAATGTTTTTCCTAGCTGATAAACTATTAAGACTTTTATCATGACTGTGTTTAAATCTTCACTAGTTATTTTTCGAAGTTTCATCGTGCCTAAAAATTATGTTTGCATTTTTAAATCCGCCATACCTACCTGTTTCAATGTTTCTTAAAGCATAAATAACGAACTAACAAAAAACTGCGCAATATATTCATAATCTTATGGGATCACGGTGTAGCATAAAATGTCCAGCACAATGGCACACGTGCTATCTTCGCGAACGGGCAGATGCGCGAGCGCACCTGGCGTGGCGAAGACACCGCGCATGCGACTCCAGAAATAGTATAATCCATATTTAAATCCTTGGCTCCAAATGATTTTATTGCAAAGTCAACTTTATGCATGTGAAAATTAAGTTGTTTTCAGAATCACTGGTACTACTGAAAAATTTGTAGCGCAAACTGGACTTTATGTACAAGTTATATAGTGATTTTTCTAAAAACACATTTATTTTCATATACCGAAACTAAATTGCGAACGCAGGAGGTTTAGCTTAGCGATGGCGTTGACCGATTTTACTCCAATGAAGGATAAACATTTTTTAGTTTTATTTACTTAGAGATTGCGTTACTTTGATCAAAAATAAATATTTACAAGCTGGCAATTAACCTGTATTACAAGATTTCGTAATCAAATAAGAATATCGAAGTTTTATCACAAAAGTTTGTGCGAACAGCTGTTTCGGAGGAGTATGGTAACTAACATTGTGACACGAGAATTTTATATATAAGATATTGAGGGTATTTTAGTTAAAAAGTATGCAACTATATGGTAGACTATGATGATTTATCATCGTAGGTAACTGTACTTCGGGGGTCGAGAGAAAACTAAAACTTGGCTGGAAAATAAAATCCACTCTTGACCCCCAAGGGTCCAGAAGAAACTATAGTTAGGGGTCCAGTGGACACATTATTTTTTGGGGGTCGAGGGGCCGAGAGTGGACTAAACGTTGTTGACGCGGCTTGAAGATACCTTTACTAATAGCTGACTTGAGGATAGCCAAGTTCTTTTTTAACGAGGTCTTCCAACCTTTTTGTTTCCTGAGCGTTTCAGGAAAAAGTCGTTTCAGTTAAAAATATTTTAGTTAAAAAAAAACATATATATATATATGTCGGATCCGGTCGTTAGTATGG
The DNA here is from genome assembly GCA_905163415.1 of Noctua fimbriata. Lineage (NCBI taxonomy): Eukaryota > Metazoa > Arthropoda > Insecta > Lepidoptera > Noctuidae > Noctua > Noctua fimbriata. The sequence continues at coordinate 7,659,147 of LR990946.1, forward strand.
TGATAAAATGAATCGCAAATGCGCCGGTAGTGACATCACACGACCTACTTACAAGTCTACCCACAGCGTGCTCCTACAGAGCCCTGATGTTAAGCTCGAGGCGAGGGCGACATTCAATGTCTGATCGCGGCGGAGTTGAGACGTCTTGGAACTTACCCGATTCACTGTGCCCCGTGTTATTGTGTTAAATTATAATTTGAAGTAATTTGTTAGTTAAATAGAAACAGTGTATCGCACCTAGTGTGTTTTCATAGCAGGAAACCCATCGTCTGCCCACGTGATGTAGAAGCCTAACGGAATAAATCCTGATCCGACATATATTATATTTATATTTTAATGTAATCATTGCATATGAAAAAGAAGTTCAATATTATGGGATAGATAGTTCAATAACGTTTTATATGTATGATGTTTTATAGACTTTTAGAATTTTTTATAATAGAAAAACTGTTTTGAAAACATCATTTAGAACCATTGAAAAATACATACAACTTATGTTTAGCATCACATAATCAGTACAAACACGAGATTAAGATTCAAGAAAATAATTAGGACACATGTTATCAATTTATCACACAATGATTCATCAGGTAGGTATTTACAATCATAATATTTGTAGGTGAAGTACACGATTTTAAAACTTGACACATTAAACATTTTACATAGTTTTTCTTGAACGAATGAGTCAGTTGCTAAAACACCTATTTTTTTTTAATAATTACAATCTTAGGGGTACTACTACACATGTTCGGTTCGGATTGATTCGGTAAATCGGGCGGCAAACCCGAATGTATATACACATTCGGTAAAAATCTGTTGAAGTTGGCTTAGTTCAAAATGTAGCGAACTCACCCAAACATGATTCAGTGGTGCAAAAATCAAAATCAAAATATTTTATTTTACATAGGCCTAGATGGGCACTTATAAAATGTCGAAATAAAGGTGCACGGTTCGGGTTGGTCGTTTCCTATGGAGAAGAACCGGCAAGAAACTCCATGGTTACTCTTTTCAAATCATTTGATGTTACATTAATATCATGGATACAGCATTTGTACTTAAGTATGGGGGGACAGCGTAGGCCCGACAATAAGTCGTTGCTTACTACACAAAAAATGTAGAACAAAATAAAAAGTTAACAAAAGTTAACAATCAGCTGGGAATCTACAAAGCCTACAATGTTCACACATTTACAAACAATTGATAAAAAAGAATCTATACAAATATAATTAATAATAATTTGCAAGATGCCGAACAGAGTTTGCCGATCGGTGCAAGCCAGATTTGTGTTGGTCAGCTGTGTTGTTCAACAAATACTGTCGACACAAGGGTGCTGATCCGACCAAAATGACACCCCTGATGAAAAACTCAATCATAGCTTCAAACAGTCTTGAAATTCTACCAAATCTTCTATTGCCTAACACAATATATGTATAAATGCTTCACAAAGCATAATACAGTAATCGGTACTACGCGACGTTAGTGAGAACTTCTAAGCAAAAGATTACAATCTAAATCACATACAATGGCCGGCAAAATGATGCTACTGAGACGATAATTAAGTAAAGCCTTTGGTCTTAACGCTTTGACCCCGTAGTTAACAGGACAGAGTAAAATAGATGATGACAATAGGCCGGCCGGTTGATGGCAATAGGCTCGCCTCCAATTACATGGGACGTAAAAAACATAACTGGCGAAATGTGGGTACTATCAGGTACACCTCTATCTAACCCTTCGGGGATTACAGGCGTGATGTTATGTGTAAAATAGATTGAACGTGAGCTCCATGTTTGTTTATAATTTAGTGACAGTAATTGTGGGTTTCAGTTAAAAAGTAAATAAGATAAAAAGTAATAGAGGTTGCAGTCTGAAACTGTTGATTATTTTGTCTAATCAAAATGTGTGTGTATTTTTAAAATATTTATTTATTTAACACTTCAAGCACAAAAGTACAGAGGCGGACTTAATGCCATAGGCATTTTCTACCAGTCAACCTTTGGGTGATACAAAGACAAGCAGTGGTAGGTGTACAAATATCTTGTAGTGTTTTATCTTTAATAATGATTAATTGGATAAATAAACATAATTTGATTAGATAAAAACTATACCTGAAGTAGAGTAACACATTTGTTAAATTGTTTACAGTGTAAAAATTAAGTTTACAGAAATACAGACAGCTAAGAAGCAAGTTTTTATGAGTTTTCAACTGTTCTCGTTGAATATTAAATGTAGTTTACGAGAAAGTTTTCTTTCAACTGTAAGATTAGCTTATCTATTTATTTTAATATTTGCATATCTTTAATTTTTCGTTGCATTTCTTATCTGCAGTGGGATACTTACTATAGTTATTTTAATATAGCTATACAGGACGGATTTTCGAGACGGGGCAGTAAGGAGAATTTACTAGACGATTTGTCGTGGATCTGTGAATGCTGTTCGCTATTATGGCACTTTGAAATTTAAGGACAGCCTTCGAAGCTACAACAGTTAAATTGTGTGTGAACCGCCAGTCTGTGGAATTCACTGCCGGCTTCTCTGTTCCCTGATCAGTATAATCTAGATCTATTCAAAGTTTGAGAGAATCGGTTTTTTCTAGGCTAGCGTGTTCCACCCTAGGCTGCATCACCCCTTCACATCAGCCGATTTGCGGCCAAACGCAAGCCTACTTGATTTAAAAAAAGTACCCGCCATAACTGCCTCCCAACAGCTTGGCTTGTCATAATGCATGCCAATATTTTCAGTCTAAGACACACTACTGAATGCCTCGTCTCAAATATCACGCCTAGTATGTGTGATATTAACTCGTGAGTCATGGAAAAAGGATATATCGATCATAGAACGGTAAGTATGTAGCTAATGATAACATTTGATCAAAGCTATTGTAAGAACGCACCTGGCGTCAACAGTGTTGTCTTATATAGCTACTCAAATATTATCCATTTTATCGTAATATTAGTTTACTGGGAACTTGTGAGAGTAGAAAGTGTTTGATATTAAGGTATTGTTCAGACCAAACGTATTTTCGGCCGCTGACTGTGAGCGCGCTTTACGCAGTTTATCGCTTTTCCATATACTACATTAGTTTTAGTATACGCGAAACCTGAAACACGTGTCTAGTATTTTTATGTAAAGAATCTATGTACAAAATTTCAAAACTGTGTCATGAAAAATCACAAAGTTATAAGCTTGTACTGTTACCTGGTTGTCCGCACAAAAACGTGGTCATCACGCAGTGCGTCGCGCGCGCGCTTCCAGCGTCGTCTTGAGCTCATTGATAATAATAATTTGGCAGTAGGTACCTAAATTATTGCGATAGGTACTTAATATCGCTCGTTGCCAACTTGTAACTTTTTTAAAATATTTTTTACAAAATATAACATGGTCTAAAAATTATTGAAATCGATTCGTAACTGAATCGATTTTAATAATTTTATTCTGAAAAAACTATATTCAGGTTTCGCATATACTAAAAATAATGTTGTATATTTAACTTCTCGTTGACACCGAACCGACTATACGCTATTACGTAGTGCGTTGTACATTTGTACATACTCACAGTCGGCGGCAGACAATACGTTTAGTGAGAACGATGCCTAAGTTGAAATTTGCGTTTATTTTTCGCTTTGTTAGGTGCAGCTCCAAAACTGTGCACTTTGAGACAGTTAGCGAGCTATTAATCCCGGGGGTTGTCTGGCCTGCAAGGCTTTGCCGGGGCCTTTCGATGCAGCCCCCGAACGCATCATGTACCAGCGTCATAATCTGCCTAGCCTTTTCCCAACTATGTTGCGCTCGGCTTCCAGTCTAACCGGATGCAGCTGAATACCCGTATTTTACATGAAGCGACTGCCTATCTGGCCTCCACAACCCAATTAGTACTGGGTTATACAATACCCCTTGGAAAGACTGGTTATCAGACTTTTTGGGCAACTGACTATTGTAACGACTGTCAAAGATCTACAGATGACAGCCGGGACCAACGGCTTAACGTGCTTTCCGAGGCACGGAGGAAACTCGGTATGTAATGGGCGGTTACCCATCTACAGACCAACCTAGGCAAGCACGGCTAAACCTAAAGATCGACCCGAGCGACTGTTATTATTTAGCCACGAGCCTCCTTGTACTTATCATAGCGAAAATCACGGTTCACGGTAATAAATAAGGGTACGTGCATACACATCCCAAAGCTGCTACAAAGGAGGTAAAAAGAGTATTTTTTGAACTGGGAATATTTGATAACGATGTGCCACTTATTACAGACATGTTGTCATTCGATAAAATGATAGAACACGTCTTGAAACTCCAGTAGCCCGAAAGTAAAAACAAATCTTACAGAAGTCGTAAGTGTGAACAGAACTTACTCGTAGTAACATTATTAGTTGAATACCCGCGTTGTGTTAAGAGCTTATCTTGAGACAGCTAGAGAACATCCTCACGATATTAGAAAACGATTCGGTCTGGGTCAAAAAGACAAAATAATAATAAGCTCCAGTTCAATAGTCAATCTATTACCTATTTCAGCAATTAATTCTTTTAACAAATGACCGATACATGGACTAAAGCTAAGAACTAAAAACAAAACTATTAAAACCGAATATAAAACCAAGAGTAACGAAAACTAACTTCGTAAAATAACTATCCTTTTACAATAAATGTACCAAAAGTTTCATTTCAAAGAAGGAAATAAAAACGAGGGCTGATCATTTTAAAGTTCATTAACAGGCTACAAACGCTGCAACAAGTTTCCAAGATGTTAGTAACGAAGAAACTTTAAAACGCCGTCGGGACAACTTACAAAAAGTTGCAAAACCCTACCTCACTGCAAGTGTTTATGATGAAGAAAAACTATTCTTAATGAAAGAGAAGATACTAAAAACGATGCAGAATGTTACTCTGTGTTGGGATTCTTGCTAACCAAGCAAGAATCCCAACACAGAGTAAAATATTAGTCGCCATAAGTATGCCACTTGATAAATTCATGGTAGTCCCAGTCATCCTCATTCTCCTGCCTTTATCCCAACTTATTTGGGGTCGGCGCAGCCTGTCTTCTTCTTCCATACTTCTCTATTACTCGTCATGTTGGCAGTCACCAGTTAGTCCAAGTAAAAGCGACAAAAACTAATGACGTTATAGGCCTGAAAGAAGTAACCAATGACAACGAATAGAAAATATCTGTGGGAAGAAATCTAAAAAACTACCAAGGCAAACGTTAGAATATGCTAAATATTGACAACGGCAGAAAGAAAGCTCAATCTGAAGATGCAGTTCACGCTCAGCACCGGAATAAATTTGTCACTTGACACGTTCATGTTGGTCAATATGTAAGCGATATAAGTAAAGATGTTATAGGCCTAAAAGTAAGGCTGAAAGAAAAAATAAATTTTAAAGAATAGAACACTTGTTTTTGAAGGAAACTAAAAGGTAATAATCAGACTATGAAAAATACTGATAATGAATCTGAAGATACAACTAGCTGAGGATCCAATTTCGAAAGTCGAAACCAAACCCGAAAAATTACTATTCCGGTAGTACTTTCCAAATTGCAATAAATCACATCCGCATAATGTGAATGAATCTTAATAATTGCACGGTCGAGCTACGAGTTCCGGTCATCCGGGGTCCGGAGTTTCTCTATTAACTCTTAATAAACCTTACCTGTTTGGAAATACAGTTGGTTTTCAGTTTATGATTTGAATGGAGTTTGAGCCTTTAGTTCCCTTGGGAGTGAGTACGCGTCGCTTCGACACTAGTTGCTTCTAGTAGTACAGGGGCGCATTCGATCAAGTAATTTTCCAGGAATTTTCGATTTCAAGTTTTTGATTTTGAGTTTCAATTATGGAGTAAAAGTACGAGTAAAAAAAAGACAAGACCTACTTTTTTTGAGTTATTTTAGTTATTTGTGCAGTTTTCTAAATTGTTGATGTGTTAATGTGTGTGTGTGTTTTCTTTGGCCGTGTAGCTTTTTTTGGCCATTTTTTTTAAGGTAATTTCAAAATGCCAAAAATACGATACGAATTTGACGAATATTTTATTGCATTTTCCCATATTTATCAGATTTTTCTCTAGAATTAATTCTTTCTTGTCTTTCAGTACAAGTTAAACTTAAACTTAATTCTCCAATATTCTAATTATGAATTTGCAAACATTTTGATGTATTTTCTTAAATTTATCAGAGAATTCTTTTTTGTTTTTCAGAACGAGTGAATTTAGTTGCAAAATACATTTTTAATGCATTTTCTTATATTCAGAGATTTTCCTTTGGAAATCTTTCTTAAGATTCAGCTAAGATCGTTCCAATAGTCGTGATTCTAAAGAGCTGTGATCAACTCCTCAAAAGGAGGGCACTTAATGACGGTTGCTCAAGCTTTGAGGTATTAGCAGACAGGAGTAGGTCCTTGAGACGGCACGCATTGTGAAGATGTTCCTCTCTTAAGAGCTCTAATTTCGCGGTACTTTGGGTTCTAAATATTCTCAATGCGGAGGTGCAACTTTAAATATTTTTAAATCTATTTTAACTCCTTTCACACAATTTCTCCAATCTGTGCAGAAAAATCTGTGAAGCAACACTATCTTAATGCAAGTTTCTTTATCATATTTTTTTTTTCGTTACAATTAACTTGATATTCGACGAATTTATATTGTGGCGTAATATCCTGCGTGTATCCATTAAACGCCAAACAATGACAAAAAATAGTCTTTTCGTTCGGTAATTTAGAATTACTGTGTTTTATTTATTTTATCACCACTTTCAGAACTGCAAAGGAAAACATCAGAAGAAGCCGGCATGCCCTAGAACCAAAAAATCGAAGACATTTGTGACATCCACCACCCTGAGGGCAAGTGGAATTTCTCAGTAGCAGCCACGGAGTCTGGATTTGCACCCAGTCGATGGCAATAACCTTGCCTCTAATACATGGGACTTAAACATAACTGGCGATATGTGGGTGTACTATTAGGAACACCGCTGCCTAACCCTTCGGGGATTACAGGCGTGATGTCATGTATGTTATGTTACCTCTCACAGAAGAGGGCTGCGTCCCATCACACATTATGTTATGCTATAATAAAAAGATTACCCATGGAGCTCTTTAGCAGCACGATTGATTGTCGAGGACGAAAGTTAGTAAACGCTTGGAGCAGATACTTGTCGAGGTTCGTCCCTTGTAACAAGAAAGTTGGCTTTGTATAACATACATGAACACCAATATTAGCACCAACTATCTGCAGGCTAAACAAACATTTGATTTAATCAAAACGCTTCCGTTGAAGCTACTAAAAGCTAGTTCAGTCTTGAAACCCGGTTCAATTACTCTAACGAGAACTCGGAAGGATTTTCATGACGTTTTCAAAAATAATTTAATTCAACCCAAAAATAAAAACCACCATATGTCTAAAAAAATCAAGAGTGTACCCACTGAATATTTGAATAGTAATTAACAACCAGGTAAAGTTGTCTTTGAGGACGCACTAAATTGAGGCAACCAGGGCCGTACTCGGGCCCTTTGATGTACACCTGGCCGCAAAATTGGCCGCTACCCATCTCCGCGTGAAAGCGTTGTCACGTCAAACGGCTTTATTTTTGTGCACGTCCAAAAATAATACGAGTTAATTAAGCGCGCATCAAGGAGCATTAGTGTGAAGGGTAATGGCGAATACTGAGTGGAAATGGATACTGTTGGTATACCTGTATACCTACTACACTTTTAAACTTAATAAATAAAAGAGCGCAGCGAGAGCCGTGGTTGCCCAGAGGAGTTTTTGTTATAATTATTATTGCTAGCCCATATTCTCCCAATGCTGGGCAAAGTCCTCCTTCCATTTCTTCCAACGGTCACGAGACACTTTACTTTTCGTAATTTATGGCATTCCCAATTGTCTCAAAATGGTGAAGAAAAACATCATGAAAAAACCGGAATGTCTTGGAACCAAACATTCGGAGACATGTGACATTCTCGTCTGCCTCGTTAATCAAGTGGTCACGCAACATGAGGTCTTGGGTTCGATTCCGAAGTCCGGCAAAGTGTTATTGGGTTCTTCCATCAGGAATTTCTCAGTAGCAGTCATGATGTCTGGATTTGTCCCCGGTTGATGGCAATGTGGGTGTACTATTAGGTACGCCTCTGTCTTATTAATCCCTCGGAGATTACAGACGTGATGTTAAGTGACATCCACCAACCTGCACTGGGCCCGAGTGGTTGATTACAGGCTCACGGTTCATTCGGAGGCCTGTGGCCCAGCAATGGGAATGATCTAAGGTGATTATGCGTATGTATGTTACGTAAATAAAGTTTATCAGTCGCAAAGGCACCTGACAAGAATATTTCTTCCTTCATACACTGGCGCAGATTTCGAAAGTTTTGGATGTGAATCGTATCGTTAACTTAATTTATGCAAAGGACCTTTGCATCAGTAACTTGTGGAAATTGCTTTACCCTGGGTAAATTTATGGTTATCTGATTACAGAAAAAAAATCATTCAACGGAAGTGTTAGTAAGTTTCATCATTAATGAATGATCATTGATGATGATTTGATAATTTTTTTTTTGTTTGTGATTTATGTTAAAACAGTTAATATAAGTTTTTAAACTATCATGGTCACTAACATTGTCATAAAATCAGTTTATCCGTGATCACGGTGACTGCAACAGCGCCGAAATATCGGGAACTCAAAACAATCAGTAAACATGGTAAATATCCCGTTTCTAGTGTTAATGATAAAGCTGTTAATGATGGAAGTCTGATCAAGAGAAGCTGGAATCATGTAGATAGGTGAAGGTCTACCTTTACCTACATGTGTCCTCTAGGATGAGCTACAATTTCACTTACTTAATCATGCTGAAGCAGAAACTAACATATGAAAACCTTAGTTTTAACCATTATAGGGGTAATGAAGAACAGGGTGGAAAATTCTTCATCCCCCATAGAAACTGGAGGATTCTCCGACCAGACTGCCGTTGTGTCTGGTGGGTTACTGTCTTAAGTCGCAGATAACTTTAATAGCGCGATTGAGAATTTCGATGGTAGTTCTTCATTTGTATCTTAGATGGCGGTGAAGTATTTTTTGTACTGTGTTGAGGTCACCGTAAGATGCCTTATCAGCTTCATGGCCCTCGTGGGCAGCAGCTGAAAATCAGCGTTAGCTGGTATACCTTGTGTTGCCATCTGGCATTATGCTGAGCCGAGGCCCTTTTGGCATTAATAGCTTTATATATTTTGTTTCGTTTTAGGGTATTTCTGTTTTTTTGAATGCCAATAAACACACTTTTCTCTCTTTAAGTTATTCATCGTCGTCTTCATAGGGGAAGACTTCCCCTTATTCATAATCATCATCACATGTGCGGACAGAGGTCCACTGTCAGACATATACGCCTTCCCAAAAGTTACCTTCCATGTCGGCCGGTTCTAAGCTTCTAGCATCAAACGGATTTGTGTGTGTATACTATCAATATCCCACCTGACCTGAGCCATATAATCCGCAGTCCACATGACCAAATATTACCAATTTCGATCCTGTGCATTGCAACCCGCAAAGCCGTAATAGACTCGGCTCAAACACAATCTGTGTTTGATCAATACCTGATATTTCGATTGCATTTCCTATGTGTATTACTGATGTTATGAATTCATAGTTTTCCTTTATGTTATAAAATATGGACTGTATTTGGTGCAACGGATTTTTCAGTATTAGATTTTAGCTGTAGTATATCGAATTCTTCATGAATTCAATTCTTGTTGTCTTGACTGATGCATGAATTTTATGATTTGCCGTTAGATTGTTATTGGTTTGCCTCGGATTAAATCTTCCTATCGCTACTTTGCTTATTGTTACGAATCTACGATTAATGGTCTTGTTGTGTTTTGATTCGTCAAGTCCTTGATTGGCTTGGCTCACTCTTTATAGCATAAATCCATGTCATTTTACGTGACTATGCGTGCATATGCCTAACATCAAAATGATTCTGGCATATCGTAAAAGAAAATAATTGATTTTGTAACATTAATGGATCGTAGTGGTCCTGGATAGATTTTGGTAAGCCGTTGGTCCCGGCTGCAATTTATTGACTTTTGGTTGTCGTTACAGATAAATGTCAGAAACACGAAAGGCTGTCAGCCTTCCGTGCTTTTCTTTTTCTAACTAATCATAACAAAATTCTCTCTTCTCTCTCTCTCTCTCTTCTACTAACTAATCATACCAAAATGTTTTCGTACTACCCAGTAAGTGGATTGTGGAAGTCAGATAAGCAGTCATCATCATCATCATCCTACAACAGTTCACTGCTGGACGTAGGCTTCCTCAATAGCACGCCACTCAACTCGATTCTCAGCAACTCTCATCCAGTTGCTACCAGCCACCCTGCGTAATTCATCGCTCCACCGAACCTGAGGGCGTACCACCTTAAGCTTGCCGATTGGCGCTCTCCACTCAAGATAAGCAGTCGCTTCATTAAAATACTGGTATTAATCTGCATCCAGTTAGACTGGAAGTCGACCAAAACATTGTTGAGAAAAGTCTACGCAGTTAAAGAATGTATTGTTAAATCGTAACAGCTACGAGTAGTAGAAAATATATCTCCACAACACTGAATCATAGCAAAATTACTTCGCACGCAATTCCTCGCTTCACGTTAATAGATTAAAGTCGTCGGAATCATAAAACTTACATACTCTAGTTTATTGCTTATTTCATGGCTGATTATGGTGTACATACCTGGAAAAGAGAAAATAATATTAATCATACTTTAATTAACAATCGTGGTTTGTTGATGTATTTATTGGTTTTACTAGGAGGTGTCGGATGAGATGACGAGTAATAGAGAAGTATGGAAGAAGAAGACATGCTGCGCCGACCCCAAATGAATTGGGATAAGGGCAAGAGAATGATGATGACTTGGAACTAAGAGTAAGCGCTTGCTTAGGTTGGTCCGCCGTGGATGGGTGACTACCCATTACATACCGAGTTGCCTCCTTGCTTCGGAAAGCCGTTGGTTCCGGCTGTCAATTTGTAGATCTTTGACAGTCGTTAAGTAGTCAGTGGTCCGAAAGTCAGTTAAGCAGTCTTACCAAGGAGTATAGTATTACCCAGCATTAACTGGGTTGTGCAGGTCAGATAAGCAGTCGCTCCCTGTAAAATACTGGAATCCAGCTGCATCCGGTTAGACTGGAAGCCGACCCCAACATAGTTGGGAAAAAGCTACTTAGATGATGATTTGGAACTAAGATTAAACTATTACGAGAATGTCCTCGTCTATTAGGGACGTAACGAAGTTGTGTTACGGTTTATGTGCTCTTTGATAAGAGATTATGCTATTCATTGTCTGTGGTGTTACTGTTGACAAGTTACAAGGTTTTCGTGTTTTCTGATGAGTAAATGAATAAGCACTCAGATTATCATCTTCTGATATTATAAAGAGGTCAACTTTGAGTGTAGGGCCCGTAATGTTCAGAACTACTGATCCGATAACGAAAATTCTTTCTTCAATGGGAAGCTACATTATCCCCGAGTGGCATAGGTATTAAGATCGTTCCTGTGGGATAATTTCTGCCCATAACGCGAGCGAAGCCGCGGACAAAAGCTAATAGTTACTTAATAATCATTGGTCCTCAGTTACCCTCGTCTAACTTGAGAATATTGTCACTTGACGCCACACAGTTTCATAAACGCAAGTGAGCCAAGTCGTAATCAGAAGAAATATGTCAAAGGCATCAAGAAAACATCTCTAGATTAACTAGAAAGCTTTAAATTGGCAGCTTGACACAATGAAGTGCAATTTCACCAGCTTTATTTCTAGTGTTCCTGCCAAAAGACTTTTGGAGTACTGGCAGTTTGGCAAGATATGTATATGAAACCTAAGAAGAAAAAATCTTGACATAACCACAAGGTTTTATGTCAAGAATTTTTCTCTCTTGTGATGTGACTAATTTCCAATTTAAAGTATTAAGAACATACTAAAAGAGACAAAGAACAATTAACGTACGAAAAGTTAGACATATGCTGTATAATTAATGCCTAATTCACTGCCTAATTTCTTATCCAGATACTTTGAATTTGATTAAAGAAGTTGAAATTTTCGCAAGGTAAAAAATAAATGTAGTGTCTATTAACCAAATTGAGCGATATAAAATGAGTAAAAGGTTAAATTGTTATTATAGTGAAACTAAAAGCTATGCCTGGAGCGAAATAGTTTTATAAAAAGGATCTGTTAGAAAATGGAGATGAGTCAGACGTTGTCTTACAATTAACATTGAATGTTGACGACGGCATCGCTAAAACAAGATGAAAAGCATTCTTTTGTCAAAAAAGGCTAATAATGTTTCTTTTTTTCTAACTGTCATTAATATTCCTGATGCAGACGCAAAAGTGATAAATGTTACGGCCTATATTGAACCAAAACTAAGTATTGTACTCTAACCTCCATTTGCTTTAATTAACCCAGTATCAAGGAAATTAGAACAGCGAGGCAGCTCAGAAACAAGACAGACAGACCTAGTCGTTAACCACATTAACCTATTTACTCTTGAGCCTCACAACCGAACAATATAAAATAAAGTTCACGAACACTGCAAAATTAGCCTTAATCCCGGAAACTATTGGTTGAAATTTTGGCAGTATTCACCGCTACTTAACACTTTTTCAAGGTTTTTGGTGAATCTGTTGGATTTGTTTTTAAGCCGAAAAGCTACGACAGAGTTTTATGTCCAGGCAGACTTAAATCTTCATGAGGTTAGAGTTGAAAGGCGGAATTTTCTACCTCTTTATGTGTCTAAATTTATGTTAGGATTACAACTGATAGTGATTGAATTACAGGTATATCAATCAGTCTCTGTAAGTTATTCTATTGCATTAGCGGTCATCACACCTACATGACATCCGTGTTCATTCGTTTTTTATTACTTTAATTGCGTACAACAAAGTTCATTTCTGTTCTAATTTGTGAATATCCCGAAATAAATCATCACAGTTCATTGCATAGCTTTTAATACACCAAAACATTATGTTGCACATTATTTTGTGTACAAATAAGCCGTGTTAATCCAACCTAGAATCATAGTTAGCCATTATTATTCGTATTTAGTTAGTCTGTTTGCATACGGTTTAATTTATTAATGACAGAAATTGGGACGCCATCCGAGTCAGGTCAGCTCGACTATGAAATGAATAGGCTGTTCCTGGCTTTTAATTAAGCTGCAGTCGCGTTTAAATTGAATGATTTTCGTAAAATAAATAAAGCTTTAAAATTGACTTTTATTACTGGTAGGAATAATAAGTAAAATGTACTTCAAGATTTAATTAACGACGTAAAAGTAATCATTTCTCCAAATATTTTCATAAAATCGTTCTGGTATTACTCCACACACAAATTCAAATTCAGAAAACCAATTAACCAATCCAAACAAAGCTATTATTCCACCGTTTTCACTCCACAGACATAAAAAACCGATTCTAGATAACTAAACCGCTTCTGCAAGACTAGACAAAAACCGTTCAATTTTGCAATTTCGCCCAACAAAAGAGTATACAAACAGGCCCGAAGTGCGGTTGTTCAGGGGATCTGGACTGCACAAATTACCTGTCGTCTGCATTTATTGGCAATGTGGCTGAGGCTATGTCTATCAATTCAAAGTGACCTGAATTCTGAATTTCAATATGACTGCCCGTGACATAGTAATAATTGAATACACTGTTCGCGTTGCCATTTTCCCTCTAGCTGCTTTGAGTCTTTGCAATGGACCATGTTATTTATTGAAGTTTCCTTTCCCTTGTGATGTGCTTTTTTTAATTCTGTTTTGATGTCTTCCTCTTTTGTTTCAGAATCAGTCGACCACGACAGATACTTGTTTATTTATTAGAACAATGTTAATTTTTAGGTTATGCAACTGTCTTTTGATAAAGTTATGATCTGATGATGTTATGACAAATGGGAACAAAAATTAAACGCTAGTTTTATCAAACGGGTTTCACCATGTCATACTTCGCGGCGTGTAAGATAAATAATAAAGCGTACAGTCATGGTTAATGCATGGCATGTATCCAGGTGTCACTTATAGATGATATCCGAGATAGCAGGTGCCACTTACATTCTCAAGAAATTATCCTCATCAAAAATTACGATTCGTTTTCTTGTCTCGTTTATATTGATGAAATCATTGTGTTATTTTCTTATGTATATTGTGCTTGGAATCAAGACCAGCTATTGAATTTGAATTTAGTGAAATTGTATTTTCTCATGGATTCATGTAGGCGCTAGGAAGCTTAACAGTGGATGTCTAGACAACGATATGTATTTTTAATGTATGAGCAGAGCATGGAATGGATTCATAAGCCAGCATTCAGCCCTTGCCAGGCATTAAATTGAATATTATTTTGTTAAGGAATAGATCGATTTCATTGCTCGAGTTTTGGAGATTATTTAAAAGAAAATTATGCAAAATCCGATTCACCTTATCATCATCTGCCAAGCCATCCAGATCCATTGGACATTGAATTGGACCTACATAACCCAGTTAGTCCTGGGTAGTACGATACTCCTTGGTAAGAGCCACTGGGCCACTGTGCCTACCTGTAACGACTGTCAAAGGTATACCAAGCAGCCAGGACCAACAGCTTAACGTGCTTTCTGAGGCACGGAGAAAACTCGTTACGTAATGGGTGGTCACCCATCCACGGACCAACCTAGGCAAGCCCGGCTTAACCTAAAGATCGACCCAAATGGCTGTTAATATTTAGCCACGAGCTCCTCTTCACCTTATCAACAAACTTAATTTTCGTTATAATACCAGCTCATGAATAAAATAGTTTGAGCTATGTCAAATTGCATTCCTTAAGCTTCTAATATAAAGCTTAAGCTAAGCTATTATTGTCCCATTACACCTTGAAGATTGCATTGGGCGAATATCATGAAAACGCATAGAAGACTTTCTTTACGCACTTCGTGCATATACTGAAGGTGATAAACACAAAATGCGCGTTTTATGCGAATCTACTTAGCATGAAGCCATAAAAGTGCGTGTAGCTAAAGGCTTAAGTTAAACTTATGTAGTATCACAATAATGTTGAGTAAAGTGTTTAGCAACGTTAGAGTTAAAGCATTGCTTGGTACATACTTAGTCTGGCAGAATAATGAGTTAGTTAGATTTTAATATAATTGTAATTTTCTAGGGTAGCATTTAAAAAAAATAGACAACATAATATCACGCCTGTAATCCCAGAAGGGTTAGGCAGAGGTGTACCTAGTAGTACACCCACATTTCGCAAGTTATGTTTAAGTCCCATGTAATAGGGGGCCATCAACCGGGCACAAATCCAGACTTCGTGGTTGCTACAGAGAAATTCCTGATGGAAAAACCTAATAACACTTTGCCCGACGGAGAAGTTGAACCCAGGAGCACATGCTCAGCAGTCACGTTTGCGACCACTAGACCAATGAGGCAGTAGCAGTGGCATAAAGTAACCATAAATTAGGTTTATGTTGGTAAAGACTTCTTTGGCGTGTAGATATTTGATCAATCAAGTAATCTCCTATTGTTAGATAAAACCCAAAGTCGAACCTTACAATAATACATATTTCTGACGGACCATAGGTCCTGTACATTTAAAACGTAAGGCTGATATAGAAGTTACTGGAATTACGATGCCGTAGCTTCGAGTAAATTTTGTGATATAACAGAAGTAACTACGTACAGTCACGCGCACAAATATGTATCCACTAAGCAACTTTTAAAAGAGTTTTTCTTCTATGGTATTGATTGTAATTTCATGTTGTTACTAACATAGTATCTTGGAACCCAGACTGTTATGAAATTGGTCTTGTCTCAAAGTTACAATCATTATTATATTACACAAGAGAATTTGGATAAGAGTATTCATGGTTTAGGCGCAGAAGGCCTAATTCTCAAAATGGCAACATAGCTGCAAGAGGACTAGTTCTCAAAATGGCAAATTCTCTAAAGGCCAAATTCTCTGAATGGCCAATTCTCTACTGAGATAACTAAAAGCATCAGGAATATTTTC
The DNA here is from genome assembly GCA_905163415.1 of Noctua fimbriata. Classification (NCBI taxonomy): domain Eukaryota; kingdom Metazoa; phylum Arthropoda; class Insecta; order Lepidoptera; family Noctuidae; genus Noctua; species Noctua fimbriata. The sequence continues at coordinate 7,675,150 of LR990946.1, forward strand.
CATGTATATTAAATCATTATTCATTGACCATATTCATCATTAATACGCATCTCACATAGCCTTTCTTGTTTATCCAGGCCTTATTCCCGGTTCTTGGGGTCGGCACTAAAGAAGACGCATGTTTTTTTTTGTTATAATGTGTTTATTATCTTTCTACTAATACCCACTAATAAATTGTTTTTTTGAGTAACATTATCAAAATGAGGGGAGGTATATAACTGGTTCTGAAAAAATTGCGATGATTCCCGGTGTCCACCTCCGGCTTGTCCACCAGTGGTGGACAGAGACATGGCATTTTTTTATATTCCCGTTTAAACTGCTAGGTGGCTAGAATTATGAAGAAGTATTTTATTGTATAACGGGCTGGTGTCCAATACAATAGAATCTGCATTGCATTCTGCATGATAATCGAAATGTAGGATGTATATAGATTTGATTGTGAGATTTCTATTAACAATACACAATACCTCCTTCATGATTCTGGCCGCCTGGTTGTTTGTGAGACTTTACTATCCTTATTTCTCATCGCCTACTTGTTCTTGCCAGTTTATTGTTCGATTGTAAACTCTCAGTTACCTAAGGTATATACTACTAGTAACTCCAAAGCAGGGTAAATTCACATTAGTGCGAGTTTTGCACAATGTGAATGTATGAACTACGCCAAAACTTAGCACTAGTGAGAACAGAAACCCTATAGTATATAAGTGTTGACATAACGATGTCATTTCAGTTAAAACAGCAAACTAAATTCAAGTTATATTTATCACTTTCGTTCGATCCTTTAATTTAAAAGCTTTCAAAATGGTTTTGATAAGTCTTAAATTCTTTTATTTTGAAAATAAACAAAAGTGACAGGTATAACTTAAAAATAGCTTGATTTTATCGTAACCGACAAACTCAAAGCATTTATTTAAAAAAAATACAATCTTTTATTTAAAAGAATATCCAATTGTAGAAAATGTGCCATTTTGATAAGTAGCCATTTAGAGAATTGGCCATTCAGAGAATTAGGCTTTTAGAGAATTGGCCATTCAAAGAATTAGGCTTTTAGAGATTTTGCCATTTTGAGAACTAGTCCTTTTGCGACTCCGTTGCCATTTTGAGAATGAGGACTTCTGCGCCTAAACCGTGTACATGTTGATGCTCGTGACTGTACATACAGAAACCTACAGGGTGCATCAAAATTGCAACCCTCAATTAACTTGATGGTTTCCGTTATTCCCGCTAGATGGCATTGGAAGTAAAACTTTAGCGCTAGTGCTCGATTAAACTTTATTTTCTGAAACTGAGACATTTCAGGATTTACGCATTGTATCGCCTTTTCTTCAAATGGGTATCCTAGACTATAATTTATTTCAAACCAGCTTAGATATTTAACACGTTGCCAAAATTGTACGTATTGTAGAATTTTATTGTTCCTGCACTATTTGAAAATATTCTCGAATTTCGTATCATGATTTTCAATGACTATTTGCGTACTCTGTTTTAGCTTTGTAAACACGTAGTTAATAATGCAGAGGAGTTTAAGGGGTTAAGGCCTGCGGGTGTTAATTATTGGTATAATGTTCTGTGCCGCGTTGAGATGGAACCTGATATTAAATTGGACGAATATAGAGATGAAAGATGAAGGTTATTTACATATTAGGTTACGGTTTAAATCCGGGAAGGGAATATATCCACAGGATGTAACAGAAAGTGTATAGTCATATAAAAGGATATGCTGCAGACCATTAAACTGCCACTTTTAACTGCATTGACTTTCTCCTTGGGTCCAATATCGTAAATGTGAAAAAATTATCAGCTGTCCCATACATTTGGGTCGAGTAGGTATTGAAATTTTGTAAGGGACAGCTGATAATTTTTTTTGATGGTCTGCAGCATATCCTTTTATATGACTATACCCTTTCTGTTACACCCTGTACATATATAGTCTTTCGGGTAAGCGGATCTAAGATTTGTCAAAAGCTTTTCCTCAAACCAGATTGGGTGGGGTTTAATAGTAGCCCCAAGTTGTAGGTATGTAGTGACGAGATTGTAAATTAAATCATACTGTATCACAGTAGCAAATCTTTTGTGACCGTGGAGTTTCGAGACAAGAAAGAAAGATAAGAAAGGATGTCTTTTATCCTAAGTTACGGTTCACACACTAAGTGGAAAAGGTAGTATTTCGGAGTAATGGAGTGTGTGATATCCATTCTACTCTAATATCTGAAAAGTAGCAAAAGATTTTCTTTTATTTAGAGTTAAAGACCGTAATAATAAACTGAGGGAAGGATGTTAAATTCCAACTTATGAAAGCACGGGCACGGACTAATTACGAAAAAAAACAGTATTAGTGGAGGGAGCACAACTGTTCAGTAATTTACCAGAAAATATAAAAAAGTGTGATAATTGAAAAACAATTAAGTTTAAGTTTAATTCTGTTTGGCTTACCTTACCTTACGCAATAATATCGATACTGATGTTGTTTTCTTTTTTTGTTAATTTGTAATAATTACTTCTTTTCTTTTTCTTTGTTTAATCAGATATTTAGGCGCATAATATAGTGCATGTAGTGCTCTTCTATAAGTAATGAGGCACTTACACTTAAGTTTGTAATGTTTCACTATATTATATGTAATAGTGTACTATTATTTCCTTTATTTATTTTCTTACACACTAAATACATTTTTAAATATTTCTTAACAAAAACCACATAAAAAAACATTTAAAAATATAAAAAATAGTAGCCCACCGGTATCGGGAACAGGGTCCAAGCTACCGGCGGTCAGCGCTCCAGAGAGAGGAACCTCCTAACAATACGAGCCGTGTCCAGAAGTACCGCTTTCTGAATCAAGCCCTTGATCCAGCTGCCTAACGAGAGCCTCCTCAGGTATTGGTCGAGGCTCTCGTTAGAGACGACTATCGGCACAATGATCGCTGAGTCCACATCCCACATGTCGACAACCTCGCGAGCCAAGTCAAGATATAAGAGCCAATATTTTTTTTTTAACGTATTTAAGAGTAAACTGGAAAACAAATGTATGTACCCTATAACGTCGCCAACGCCCAGAGGCAAATATTGGGGATAAATGTATTATCATTTAAGAGTAACTTTGTATCTCCTTATAAGTGAACTGTTATTTATAAGTCTTTGAACCCATGTTTCCTGATTTTACAACCCGGTTGTTTAGTCCCCTTTCGCAACACAAACTTCTAAATCAAAAGAACCCTCCAAAAAGCATAAAATGACAAACAAGCAAAACCAGATACGAAATTAAACAGGCAAATAAAATAACATAATACATAACAAAAACAAATTTCACAGTTTGTTACACATTAACCAGAGTCCTGTTGAAGTGACGACTCGGGGAGTCGGGGTTGACCTTACGTGTTTTCTGCAGATAAAAATAAAAGGATAAAACATGTCCGCGGGTTTTAGAAGGGTTGATTATGAATTGTAAGTGATATTTGGATGTAAATGTATTGGTAGCCGGTTCTGTATGCGTTTTTGGTTGTTTATTTTTGTCTGTAGCGGAGATTTTGAGAGCTTGCTTTGATAATGGTGACCTGTTTTTAGCAAGGAAATGTGTTTAATAGAATAATAAACTACGTGTTTCATTGTAGCAGGAATTTAAGAATATGTATCGCTTATATGAACCTTAACGGCCAATCAAGGTGAGTAGAAAGGGTACTTCAAGTAATGGTTCAAAGATTTTCGTGCTTGTATGACAAGAGATTTCGAGATTTATATGTGGACGAAGCAAACGATCTTCTCGTCCAACTTACCGCAGTGTCTCAAGACGAAAGTCTGTGACCAGTGTGTGTTGCCAGTGATTACATACGGGACCGAAACGTGGTCGCTCACCATGGGCCTCAATGGATAATGGAGAGGACTATGCTCGGAGTTTCCTTGCGAGATCAAATCAGAAATGAGGAGGATGTCCTCATTTCATTTTGCAAGAGAACCGATGAAGTTACCGATGTAGCCCGAAGAATAGCCAAACTTAAGTGGCAGTGGGCAGGGCACATTGCTCGCAGAACGGATGGCCGATGGGGCCGAAAAGTTCTGGATTGGCGACCGCGAACCTTGCGTTGGAAGGCCACCCACCTCCCACTAGGTGGACCGATGACCTGGTGAAGGTTGCAGGGATCCGCTGGATGCGAGTCGCACGGGACCGTTCAATGTGGCGATACTTGGGGGAGGTGTATGTCCAGCAGTATACGTGTTTCGGCTGAAATGATGAATGACGATGAAGCAAACGAAGTCTGTAAGGATCGTGGCAGATGGAGTTTTGTAGTTTCTGCCATTACCCATGGGAAACAGGGGTACGTTTATGTTTATACTTAGTTGAAAAGGCAAGGTTGAAACTTCTAACAGAAGTTATAACTCTAATAGATGTCACAAACTTCGACGTGGTGTCACTAGTGATGGAAATATTTTAGCAAAGTTATTGCGAATCACCCGAGATGCGTTAGAAGCTTGCAGCTTCCAATAAATTGCGGCAGATGGCGCTAGTGGCGTCCTTAGGTTCCTTTAGTTTGCTATATTTATTTAAGCGACGAAGCTTTACGTTTTCTGTGTTCATGGAAAAGTAAGAGAGAATTGAGTCAACATGCTCTAAAAATATTGAACACGGTCAGGTTCTAACATAAATACAGGAACTTTGTGCTTTGATATTTTTGTAGAAACGTTATTCAACAATTAGGTGGCAGTGTGTCCATAAAGATAGCATACAAAATGTTGGGTGAAACTCTTCAATGGGATTCGAAAAAAACTTTTTAGGAGACAAGAATATAATTGAAGCTGGACTGAAAGACTTTTACAAAACGTCTGGTCCAAAGTGTTTAGTGAATGGAGACTATGCATTCAAGGCCACTCCGCCGTCCTCGAAACCGACTACGTGGCTTAGTAGAAGGATCTTGAGACGTCAAAAAATAGCGACTTTCAGTAATGACCGTTTTCATAAACGCCTCACTAACTCCAAAGGTAAGAAATTTTTAAATACAGCAAGGTTTATAAGTTTTGTATCCAATGGATCTTGAGGAGCTCGTGGCTAAATAATAACAGCCGCTCGGGTCGATCTATAGGTTAAGCCATGCTTGCCTAGGTTGGTCTGTGGATGGGTGACCACCTATTACATACCGAGTTTCCTCCGTGTTTCGGAAAGCACGTTAAGCCGTTGGTCCCGGCTGTCATTTGTAGATCATTGACATATTAGTTACAGGTACCTAGTCAGTGGCCTGAAAGTCTGACAACCAGTCTTACCGAGGGGTATCGTATTACCCAGTACTAACTGGGTTGTGGAGGTCTGATAAGCGGTTGCTCCATGTAAAATAATGGTACTTAGCTGCATCCGGTTAGACTGGAAGCTGACCCCAACATAGTTGGGAAAAGGCAGACAGATGATGATCAGGCGATTCAAAGGTTTGGTGTCTCTTAGCACTTAAACAGTGATGCGATACATATAATTACCTCTGTTTAAGATAGCAAATGTTAGAAATACATAATAATTTATGCATGTCCTAGATAAACGAAGCTCTGGACTGAAACAGTAAACAGGCTGGTCTCTAGCATCTCATCCATTCTAGATAATTGGTTTGCAACCCATCTAGACCAAGACAAAGGCAGATCTTATCTTCACAGAATGTGGATGGCAAGTAAGTTAAATATTCAATACACTAGGATCTTACTAGCTTTTGTACGCATTCTCCTACGTGGTGATCCAAGGTTATGGTCACGGGAACGTGTTATTTATCTTTAATTCGGGTAGAAAACCCATAAATTTGTTGGTATTTCTGAACCTATATTAGTATAATTGACACACAATAAATTACAACAACACCAAATAACAACGCTAAACTTTAACTAATATTACTTAATTCCACCACCTCCTGGAGACACTAGCACGCGAAGCATGAGAACCGTAGAAACGGGTTTTGTTGACGGAAGAATCGACAAAATGACAGATCAAGAAAAGAAATCTGCCATTTTGTCGATTCTTCTGTCGACAAAACCCGTTTCTACGGTGGTCATGCTACGCGTGCTGGGAACTGTAGGTACATCCACTGCGAACTGGTGCCACATTTTTTTTTAGTGTCGGTCATCAAATGACCCCCCCCCCCCCCGCTCTGGGTGGAGCGGAAGGGTGTGTCAGACTTTGTACTGACTAAAACCCATCCATGTTCCTTCTTTGTCCTTTGTGTTCCAAGGCCACGGTATCCCTTTCGAACAGTCCCGCAGCCCTGGCAGGCACCGGCCCATGCGGACCCCTACATGGTTGCTGACATCTCTTTGAGTCGCGCGTCACACGAACGTGCCGTGCCCATTAGGTGGTTATGCAACTGGATAAAAATTCCAGTAGTCATTCTAGTTTCTCCGAAATCTGTTCAGGGGGCTTATAATCCATTCTGTTCCCACGAGCATGGGGGCCGCCGCTTGCGGTGCCGGAAGCGGACCACACCGATGACGACGTTCCGGAGGTGACTGGGGTAGACCTGAGAGTGGCGGTACGCAGGCTGAAGGCCAGAAATACCGCCCCGGGACCCGATGGCTTGCCTGGCAAAGCCTGGGTCCTGGCCTGTGAGGCTCTCGGGCCCCGACTGGAAGGGCTCCTAAGCGCATGCTTGGAGAGAGGCCAGTTCCCGCTTCGTTGGAAGACGGGGAAGCTGGTCCTCATCCGGAAGCCAGGGCGCCCTGCGGACTCTCCGTCCGCATACCGGCCCATCGTGTTGCTCGACGAGGTGGGCAAGCTCTTTGAAAGAGTTATTGCTAACCGCCTCGCCGGGCACCTCGCGGGAATGGGGCCGGATCTTGCGGAACACCAGTTTGGTTTCCGCAAGGGGCGCTCGACGGTGGACGCCATCATGCGCGTGAGAGCCCTCACGACGGGGGACGCGGTTTCCCGGGGCGGGGTCGTCTTGGCGGTGTCTCTTGACATCGCCAACGCCTTCAACTCCATGCCCTGGAGCTGCATTGGGGAAGCACTCCGGTATCACCGGGTGCCAACCTACCTTCGTCGTGTGGTCGGGGATTATCTGACGGATAGGGCCGTCACGTACCCCGGTCGGAGCGGAGAATGGAACCGGCGAGAGATGTCGTGCGGTGTTCCACAGGGATCGGTTCTGGGGCCGGCCTTGTGGAACATCGGTTACGACTGGGTGCTGCGCGCCGACCTCCCTAGCGGCGTCAGCGTAGTCTGCTACGCTGACGACACGCTGGTACTGGCACAAGGGAGGTCACACGAGGCGGCGGCCGAAAACATGACACGCGGGGTTGCGATAGTCGTGGAGAGGATCCGGCAATTGGGTCTCGAGGTGGCATTGCACAAGTCCGAGGCCATGTGTTTTCATGGGCCTCGGAATGCGCCACCGTCGGGATCCCTACTGACGGCAGGAGGGGTTTCCATCGGCGTCGGGTCGACGCTGAAGTACCTGGGACTCGTCCTTGACAGCCGGTGGAACTTCGTGGAGCATTTCCGACGTTTGGCCCCCAAACTGGAACGGACCGGGGCTGCCTTCAAGCGGCTCCTGCCCAACCTGGGGGGTCCAAACGCCTCCTGCCGGAGGCTCTACGCGGGGGTCGTGCGGTCCATGGCCCTTTACGGGGCCCCAGTGTGGGCGCGTTCTCTGAGGCGGCAAGCCGCCCGCTACTTGAACGCGCCCCAAAAGGGGATAGCCCTAAGGCTAGTCCGGGGGTACCGCACGATCTCCGGTGAGGCGGCGAGCCTCCTTGCCGGATTGCCGCCATGGGATCTGGAGGCGATAGTCCTCGCGCGCCTTCACGAATGGCGCGCGGAGGCACTACGTCGGGGGGAAACTCCGCTGCCGCGGCAAATCGCCGCTCAACGGACAGACCTCCGGAGCGATCTCATGGTGACATGGAGAGAGCGACTGTCGCAACCCCGTGCAGGGCACGCCACCATAGTGGCGATAAGTCCCCTCTTTGAGGAGTGGCTAGAGAGGCGCCACGGCGCCCTCACCTTCCGCCTGACGCAGGTCCTCACCGGACACGGTTGTTTCGGGAGGTTCCTGCACCGAATCGGGCGGGTGGAAACGCCCGGGTGTTTCCATTGTGAGGATCGTCCGGAGGACACGGTGCAGCACACTGTGGAGGTCTGCCCCGCTTGGGCGGAGCAGCGCCGTGTCCTCGTAGTGGCGATCGGCGGCGGCGACCTCTCGCGCCCGGCCCTGGTTCAAGCCATGGTCCGGAGCGAGAGGGAATGGGAAGCCGTCACCTCCTTCTGCGAAGCAGTCATGCTGGTGAAGGAGGTGGCGGAACGTGAGAGGGAAAGAGCCTCACGTCCCAGCCGCCGCGGGAGACGCCCTGGGCGTCGGGGGTCACGTGGTGGCCCCCGGCCACCGTAGGCGCGGGCCTGTGGATGGCGAGTTATGGGCTAGCTCGCCGTCCAGCCGTCTTATGACGACAGGCCGTGTCGACGGCGCGTTCGTGTTCCACGCGCGCCTCAAAGAGATGTCAGCAACCACGTAGGGGTCCGCACGGGCCGATGCCTGCCAGGGCTGCGGGACTGTTCGAAAGAGATACCGCGGCCCTGGAACACAAAGGGCAAAGAAGGAACATGGATGGGTTTTAGTCAGTACAAGTCTGACACTCCCTCCCGCTCTGCCCAGAGCGGGGGGGGTCATTTGATGATTTCCCATCCCAAAAAAAAAAAAAAAAAGGGGGCTTATAATAAATAGCAGAATCATAATAGGATAATAATATGAATAACATTAAAATTACTTAACATGGTCACAGACACAGATATCATTATGAATTTTCACTTTGTGACCATTTTACGAATTGTAACGTAATTCTAATTTTTATCCTATTATGAATCTGCTTAAGCAGCCAAACAGAAAATCAAAGATACTTCCATTATAGAACTTTGCATTTATAATATAAAGATTGATTGTCCGTCGGAAACGAACTCAATTTCCCGTTCCAAAATTTTATATTTAAGTCAACTGCAGACATTTTCCAGATAAACTGCCATGTGACTTGCTTGGAGCATTGTGCAGAAATGCTATATTTATGACATACGGCCCATATCTTCCTTGGCTACAAAACAAAGTGCTATTTATCGTTTTTATTGCCAAAATTCATGATTTATCGGCTGTTTCCCCTTACAACATAACATATTGGATATCAGGATATTACGTCAATAAGACAAAGTATTATTTACTACCATGTTGTTATATTAACTGAGTGTATAAAATCTAAAACTTTTCCGAACCAACTGCCAAATTATATCAAACGTCAGTCTTGGCTTGTCAGAAACCGCAAAAGAAATTGACGGGCTTAATTTGGACCACTAAGAGGTTTTCACAAAGAATTTAAAGATGTAGAAGCTGTACAAATACTAAAGAGAAAGCTTAGCCTTTGTTGAGAAAATCTTAAGACGTTCTGGAACGCTACCAGTGGCGAAGGTACCATACAACTCGATTCCTACCGGCTTCTATTTGAAAATGGCACAGTCAGTATTCTATAGACAAATAATATAATCACGTTAAAGATATGTATTCCGGTTTACCTCTTACAAAAATTGACCCTTCGCTACTGCTATACTTTATCTACTGTCTTGGTATGGACATGTGATAACGGGGGCGAATCGCATGTGACTAGAAGAGTGATGAATATAAATGTTGATGCATGGAGAGGAATAACAAGTAAACGATGTATGGATTGTGTGAGGAATGACATGAAAGAAAAAGTTGTAAATGATTGCGTGACGGTTGACAGCGGAGAATGGTAAAAAAACGTGTTGCGCCGACCCCAAGTAATATGGGACAAGGGCAGGAAGATTATGACTCTGCACTGTATGTACTGTAACGCACACTTATAAGAAGCGTAACGGTATCACCTCAAATCGAGATAAACATGACTTGAGGCGATGTAAAAAAAAAAACCTGGATGAGGCTGGCACAGGACCGTGGGGATTGGTACGAGAAAAGAGAGGCCTATACCCAGCAGTGGGTGAATTCGGGCTGTGGTTGATGATGATGATGAGGCGATGTAGACCCGGTGCAGCACTCATACGTGTGCTGTGTGCCTTATTCTGTAATTTCTTCACACTTCACACTCTATCTAAGTGCAAGTGAGTTGAATTGCAATCTTCTTGAACTTTATTTCTTCTTTTATGATACTATAAGTATCAATTTGCACTATACTCTTGTTGGAATACCGCTTCGAAGGCAGCTTTTGAAACAAAATTTCAATTGTGTCAATAATGAAGCGTATAAAACTGAAATTATATCGGCAAAGAAGGTTTGGCAGTTAGTAATGGAAGCGAGAAAGGTAGCTAGGTAGGTAAAGTAAAAAAGGGACTGAAACATGATGATTTAAATGAAATATCAAGAACACATTAATAGAATGTGTATAAGACGACATTCAGAAGAGGTTGATGATATGCAGAAGACAACAGAAAAGCTACTCAAAAAGATTTAAAAGCGAAAACTAAAACTGTAAAGCAAAGACGCTGTTATAAAGCTCATCAAGTATACGCTGTTACTAGAAAATCAGAATTGCTAAGCAGCAGACACTGCTTATCTTCCAAAAGATCTACTAGAAAGTACTAGGCTCTCATAAAATGGTTCCAATAAAACGTAACACCTGTACCAGGTATCTTATAATGAACGTGCTACTACTCCCGAAGGCAATCAAGGTGGCAATAAGGTCTAGTTTCTACGAACAAAACTATTCGCTGTCTGTTCTGGACCTTTTTCCTTGAATTTGTGAGTTTTTGCCGTGACAGATCTAGTGAAGTTAATAAGTTATATCATAATTCGTTTCACAAACGGAATATGATATTACTTTTTTTAATTTGTTACATATTTATGTTATACGCCTTCGTGGAAAATTTTTGGCTTAGAAACTGGAATAGTGTTTTGACCGTATTTTTAGTTAAGTATCTCAATTAGAAATTACATTAGTATCTTTAAATAACGTATCATCACGCCTGTAATCCCCAAAGGGTTAGGCAGAGGTGTCCCTAATAGTACATGGGTGTACTATTGCCATTACATACATTTTGCCAGTTATGTTTAAGTCCCATGTAATAGGAGGCGAGCCTATTATTGTCATTAACCGGGCATGAATCCGGACTCCGTGGCTGCTACTGAAAAATTCCTGATGGAAAAATCCAATATCACTTTGCCCTACCCGGGAATTGAACTCAGGACCTCATGCTCAGCAGTCGCGCTTACGACCACTAGACCAACGAGGCAGTCTTATTATTATCTTTCTTCCTCTATAATCATTTTCGTTATCACCATCTGCCTAGTCTTTTACCAATATGTGCAGAAAACTATCATGGTCACTAAAATCATCATGAACACTAGAATAAAATAATAATAAAAATACCCCGTTATTTACCATCTAAAAAAAAAGAAAAACCAGAAATGAAAAAAAAACCGAAAGAAGAAAAAAAACGAAGGAAAAAGAAAACAAAATGTAGAAATGAGTAAACATGGTAAATATATCCCGTTTCTAGTGTTAATGAATTATGTGTAGAAACTTCATCAGTAGGAACTTTATCGCTTTGTCCAAGACCAAGCCCGTGCTTTTCAAAGTCCCATCTTAACTTACTCAAACAACTGTTTAAAACTGTAGAATTTACTTTATAAAGATTTGCTGCAATTCTTCTGCAGTTACTGTTATTTTAGACCCATTTTTTTCGATTCTCTGCTAGAATAACAAAGAGTGTTTCAGATCGATTGTTTTAACTACGACTTAGCATGACTTTGCCAGCTCCCAAGTATTTGGCTTCCGAATTTCAAGTAACATTAACTGATTACTTTGAATATTTGTTTGATAAGATCAAGATTGATTGCTTTTATTCAGCAATTTTTATTTTATTTCGTTGCTAGCTGAAAGGGTGTGAATGATATTGGTTAATGTTTCGAATCTAAAGTAGTTTTGTTAAAAGGGAAGATAAATTGACTCTAAAACAATTAGGGACAAAAGCTCGTCGTTTAGAATGTCGATTAGTTTTTCGTCACTTGTCTACTTATGTATTAACTATCCCAGAATCCATTACATCCCGTATCCCAGGATACCTTTGGAAAGACATTGACTGACGTGTTTACTTTAAATTATGCAAAAACAATACCCTCTGTCTCCCTGACAGCTCCTAAGTTGGGTAGAATTCGCTTACTATTTTAACTTTTTACTAGTTGAAAGTAAACATGTCTCTGATAGAGATACCTAAGAGACACCATAAAGTGGTATATATCTGATCACGAAGCTAAGAGGTTCAGGGGTCTATCTGAAGAAGGCATTTAATCAATATACAGTATGTTTGGCTACCGGTTACCGATACTTTAAGGGCATATTAAATACTCACATCTTTGGACAAATAAACGTTTATAAATACTCCTAACACACCCCGCGAAAGGAAGCCATTTTGTTTTTTTAATCGGCTGATCTAGGGTATGTTGAATGAAATGCTATATCTAATATCTTTGAATCTAAGAGACCTAGAGACATGCAAATGATCTTATTGCAAGGGTAAATGCCAATGCTATCTAATTATTAAATTAATTTTCCTGAAAAATAAGCGCAACGAGACTAAAAAATAAGAAATTACGAAATTTGACAAATAAATTACTTATGTTTTTAATTTTTTCTACTCTACTCAAAACTCTAAAAAAATGGCTGCCATTCGCGAGGTTAGGAGTATTTATAAACGTTTTTTGTCGATAGAAATGAATATACATAATATGCACTTAAAGTATCGGTAACCGTCAGCCAAACACACTGTTTATATATTATTTTATTGGCTTCCTAAGCACCTAACGTGCAGTCTTGAAAGAAAGGCGCAAAGTGGAACGCATTGAGTCGGTACTATTCCGTACTATTGAAAGATGTTGGAGTTGGCGCTCGAGGAGCTCGTTGCTAAATTATAAGTTAAGCCGGGCTTGCCTAGGTTGGTCCGTGGATGGGTGACCGCCCATTACATACCGAGTTTCCGCCGTGCCTCGGAAAGCACGTTAAGCCGTTGGATCCCGGTTGTCATTTGTAGATCTTTGACAGTCCTTATAGGTAGGCAGTGGCCCGAAAGTCTGACAACCAGTTTTACCAAGGGGTTTCGTATTACCTAGTACTAAATGGGTTGTGGAGGTCAGATAGGCAGTCGCTCCATGTAAAATACTAAAAATAAAATACTGGTATTCAACTGCATTCGGTTAGACTGGAAGCCGACCCCAAAATAGTTGGGAAAAGGTTAGGCAGATGATGATATAGTATTTTATTAGCTAAGCACCTAACGTGCAGTCTTGAAAAAAAGGCGAAAATTGGAACTTTTACTAGAAAATTTGTGATTATATGTTGTCATGTGTGTTGGATATAAGTAATCAGACCTTTTATTAACACCTGGGCCTAGTCATAAGAGCATAGTATACTTAACATCCCTTAGATACTAAAGAAGATGATGAAGAGTTGAGTAAAAATGATTTTGGGCTGTTAATAATATTTAGTGGATGGCCATCGCTAAGTCGTCGCTGTTAATAATATTTAGTGGATGGTAATCGCTAAGAACGCTCAAAATTGTATCACTAAGTAAAGTTTAAAAGCTAATATAATAATTGTTATATCTAAAATCATAAACTTAGTTACTAAAGTCTCTTTTGATCACACTAAGAAACTTTACCGACTTTAATGGAAGGCTTTAAGACAAGACAAAAGATGATAAAAGCTCGGTCAAATAAAACAATCTTTTCCAAGGCAGAAAACTAAGAAAGATTGTGTAAATGCTAAGACTCGAAGCCTGAAAGACGCTTGAATAGGAAACAAGAGAGTTTTTCTTAACATTTGTAGAAACAACTTTTTTCTTGTCGAAGACGTTTTTTATTGAAGCTAAGTAAACAGTTTCATGAAAATGATAATTGTAGTGTTTTACATAAACCCTACCAATTAAGTATCACGCATCTGATTACGTATGCAGGGTGTAACAGAAAAAGGGTTTAGTCATATGAAAGTATATGCTGCAGACTATCAAACTGAACAACTTCCTCCATGGGTCCAATATCGTAATTGCGGAAAAATTATCAACTGTCCGATACATTTGGGTCAAGTAGGTATTGAAATTTAGTGGGGGGACAGCTGATATTTTTTGTTTTGTTTGATGGTCTGCAGCATATCCTTTTGTATGGCTATACCCTTTCTGTTACACACTGTATAAACATATATTGATTCTGAAATGTAAATAAAATTTAACTTGCTCAATCTTCTTCAAATTACTCAAAATTAGTCCAATTAAAAACATAAATTGGACTAGCTCACATGATTTTAAATGTGACTTTAATATACAGCCTCTGAATAAAGTAAACCTTCCCAAGGGTACAGTGAGGGACGATTAAGGGATTATATGAGAGGGTAGGGCTGTAACCCTGGGGACCAGCAGATTCGCGAACGGAGACAACCTTCAGTTGGTGTCAATAGATATTCACACCATTCAAGAACTTTGTCGCTCTAACTCCGAAGGCTTCAGAAGATAAACTGTCAATTGTTTCGACTGAATTAATTTCAAATACAATCCTTTCATAGTTTATTTAACACTATCTATCAGTAGCGAAGGGTCAGTTTTTGTAAGAGGTAAGCCGGAGTACGTATCTTTAATATGGTTATAATATTTGTCTATATAATACTGACTGTGTCATTTTTCAAAGGAAAGCCGGTAGGAATCAAGTTCTATGGAACCTTCGCCACTGCTAGCTATTATTATGTTGGTCTTTATCTGAGGTTTCAATGATTCCTTGTAGAAACATATTTTTACAAGCTTTTAACTTGCAATGTTTGTTTAGGTCAAATCTTGCAACTGAATTTTAAAACAGTTATCCCCATCCGTTTGAGCTGAAATTTTGCATAGGTACACGTTTATTTTGAATGACAATGGATGGTTAGCTAAGTAACGTCATTTTAAATCCACTATGGCGGACTCCCAAAGATGGTGAAATAGTTATTTTTTATGCACCCCCATGATATGGGTAACAAAAGGGTTTGCTATACAAAAAAAAATGACGTTACAACTATATTTAAAAGCGTGTTTTAAAAATGTTTTTTTTTTACTATGAGCATGTTTACACAAACCCCAGGTTAGCCAACTTAACAACTAGCAGTAAATAAACTATGCAATGACAGTACTTGTAGTGATCGCCCTAGTAGTCTATTATCACGTGATTCCAAGGAAATGATTCTAGACAAAGGACTAGGAGAGCACAAGGATGTAGTACATAATGCTAAATAGGTAGAACTTGCTTAATCCGTCCCCAGAGAATAGCAACTAGGGGGAGGGTAAACACTGGCAACTTGCGCGGCAAGATAAGGTGTGTGCCTTGTAGCTTGCAGTACTGGAAGCTGAACTATTGGAAGTTAATAAAGAGAAAAGGCACAGTAATAATATTGAACCAATCTCGAAATATTACCAGCACATTTATTGAGGAACTTGACTGCTGAGCACAATGTCCGGAGTTCGATTCCCGGGTCGGGCAATTCGTAGATTTTTGAGTATCAGCCACGGAGTCTGGATTTGTGCCGAGCTGATGGCAATAGGCTCGCCCCCTCTGGCGAAATGTGGGTGCACTGTTAGGTACACCTCAGCTAGAAGGCATGATGTTATATTATTTATTGAGGAAACTCTGCTGATTAGCTGATCTTATATCCTTGCATGCTAGAGCTGTAAACACAGCACAAAATTACAACTATAATACATAGCATTGTAGACAAGCAACTGGTAAAACCGTCACTGCAATATTTCTCTTCAAATAAGCTCAAGTAAACATACACGTCGAAGCATAAAATTTAAATTTTTCCAACGTGCAGAATTTCGTAACGATCGTACAGGATGCGTAGCAGGATACGAAACGCGGAAACGCACGAGACAAAGGTCGTATGGGATAAAAGGGGGGCATGTAAGGGGGGTAACGGGCCACCCCATCCACGATCCAGACGGTCTCCATCGTTCCCAAGACGACGTTTCGGAGTTACTTGACGCAGTTCAAAACATGTTATTGGTTGGAACTCACAAGTTTAGTGGTGTTGTTACGTTTCCAAGGATTATTGGCAATCACATTGACGATTTCGCTAATCTTTCCCTTTACTGTTCTCGATATTGTGAACTTTGGAATTGGGTGTCGCAGAAGCGAAGGTCCTATTCCTGAAGTAGAAATATTCATCGAAGTCCTCGAACGTACGGTTACCGATATTGCTCCAGAAGGAAAGGAGCAAGCTGAGCAATACTAGGAACATCACCAGAACTGTATCAGTTACGTTCTTACAGGACGTTAGATTCCTAGAAGGAAATAATTTCCATTTAGATGGAAACAATTGAGTAAGAGGAACAATGTCGTAGATAGCAAAAGGAAAACTATGTCTTTAAGGTGGATAGTATAAATCTCTGATCTACAAGACGTTAGTCTTATCTTAAGGACAAAACATGAAGAACTGGCATAATCTTTAAAATTACTGGAAGGTAGACAGAATAATCTGGATCTCTTCAAAGTTCAAGTGAATCGGTTTCTTCTAGGCAAGCGTGAGCGCTAGGACGCTTCATAGCTTCACATCAGGTTGCGGCCAAATGCAAGCCTAATAAGTGTAAAAAAAGACTCTAAATATAGCCAAAGCTACGGCTATGGATATAGCGAATCCTTTAGATATATCTTACGATATTATCCGCAAGATGTGAAGGGGTGGTATGTTACATATTCGCAACCATCTAACATGTTTGTACTTTAGTTTTCGAATAGTTTTGTCTGTTTACAAGGAGAACATGACAGTAGTAAAGTTGCCGAACTAATATCGTTGCGGGATAATTATGATACTGCCTTTGCGAAATAGTATTATGATTTGAATATATTAAAAAAATGTGACATGAATATGTTTTAGCATGTAGTATCAGAGTCAGTGGTGGAGGCAATGAATTTACAAAATAAACTCTCTCAATCATTAATCGATTCATGCAAGATGTTGCGTTACGTGATATTTACAAAATAATCCTACTTCCTACCTATTTAGAATGTTTAAGTTTGTGAGAATGTATGGATTTCTGGATTTTTGTTACACTTTCAAGCAAAAAATTCTGACCGACCGACCTAAATTTGGCAAACAGATAGTTTATAACCTGAATTAACACAGGATACTTTTTATTCCGATAGTACGAGCCCGTGGGACAATTACCGAACTCGACGTGGACAAAGCCACGGGCATAAACTAATGCAGAATAAAGGTAGGCCACCGTCACAAACACAGCCAAGATCAGTATGGTTCGTGAAATCGCAACGGTCCAAAATCCAAAAAAGCTGCTCGTAAAATTCGATGAAAAATTACCAATGTGTAATGGTCATTATTAAACTTTTAGTTAGTGGGTGTTCAATCTTGACCTCATAACATACAGCAGACCAGACAGACAGATAACTCATTTCACATGTGGGCGATATCAATAAGTGTGTTAATGTTGTCGATTACTTAATTTATAAAGTGCCAAGTTGATCAATCATTAATCACTTTCAAAATATGTCAAGTACCTCATGCATCCATACTTGAATTAAACTCAAGTATGGATGCATGAAGTACTTGTACGTGCAACCATGTCTTCTACCAATAATCGTTCCTATGAAATGAATATTTGTCTTCCTAAGATTAACTTTAACTAAAGTTTAACTAAGTTTGATAACAACGTTACACTAAGCGTTAATGTGCTTGATTAAATCACAGTCCTATGAGACAATAACACAATCAACAGTAACTAGATTAACACCGACATCCATAATCACATTAATAAGGAGCTATCAGAAACAGCTAACAAAGTCAAACATGCGTCAAACACGTCCGTTCACAACGCTAGTCGAGCACATAATGGTCATGAGTACCGTACCGCTATTGCGGTAGCTACGTCACATCCTACGGAACTGCGCGCACGCATGTCTTCTTGTCTAGGCGTGTCGGCGCGCGCAATATTGACAGCCGATGACAGGACTGATGGACGAGTGTAAAAAATCTCAAGCCTGTTTACATACAAAGCAAACCGTACATTGATTCTAAGAATTGTAACTAGACGAGAGAAATACAACCAAAGTAGTTTCTAAAACATGTTTGTGTTACATCGAGTGTGTCAAATGTTGATGATATCAGAGATGCAACACTTGAACGTAAATAAATCGTTTCTTACACAGTTGCAATGTAAAAATTCTTCGAAGAACTTGCAGCTATTAAGAAACGTTTTATCCAAAATGCCGAACAGGTGTGTTTTAAAGGTCTTACATGATTCGTGGTTAAATTAAGTGGTCGGTAATGTTTCGCCGGATACGATAATCAAGTAACGGTCCGTTTCCGTACGTCGCGATTTGTTGGAACACTTTGTTGATGTCGGATAGCTGTTGACTCCTAGTGTGGGAATACTGTGTGGAGCTAAATTACTGGTATCAGGTAATTGAGTTTTTGTAAACGTTTGGAACTGCATGTGTCCTCTTGAAATGGTTTTAGTTTACGAGAATTCACATCGCACTGGATAAGTTATAAGTTTTGTGTTGTATCAATTTCAATATTAATTTTACATGTTTTTTTTGGCTACTGCCAGAAACAATTAACCTAGGGACGATCACGTTACAAGACATAGGACGTCATATCATAAATATCATAGCGACGATTATCTTCAAGTAATCGAGCAGCGCTTATTATTATACGCCTATATCGTCTCAATGCAGGGCAAAGGCCTCCCTTCCTTCCTTCCACATTTCGCGGTCTAGTGCGATTGTAGGCCAATAATACTTTGCGAAAGAGTCCAGCTCATCCAGCCATCTCCTTCTGGGCCTGCCACGCTGTCCTTTCGCTATTTGGTATCCACTGACAGCAGCGCTTAGCTTGTTTTATTCACCATATTCGTTTAATGTAAGGAGTCTATTAATTCAAGAATTTCGAACCAAAAGAAAAGCCAGACTTATAAATAGGCACATTAATAAAATTGAAAACCCAGCATCAATAACACACCTACTACAAACGGCAAAATTAGATAACATTGAGGTACTTAAAATCATCTCCTCCTCCGCAATCGTTCACTCTTCCTTTCATTCATTCAATCACTCTAGCACCGCCATTACGCTAACGGAGCCATGAGTATTTTTTACAGCTGTCTACCAAAACAACGTCGGTAATAAGGTCGAGAACCGAACCCCGCCCACGACAGACGCAGCCCACATTACGTCACTACTGAACAGTTTAGATAAGCTACCAGTTTCTATATGATAAGATAAGGATGGAGTGGTTTTTTTGAAGATTGAAGGGAAAGAGGTCAAAGATTTGAAAGGTTGGTTAAGGTGGGGTTCTTTCGGACTGGTGAATGTGTACATAGATAAGATAGATGGATCCGTGATTTAAGTTACAAGTACTGAAATACATTCGATCAAAATAAAGTCTATGACAATAGGACAGCGAATTGTGCAACAGAGAAAATAAACTTCAATGACTTCATGGATGTTTTCTCTTCAACCTTTCTTTTCCCTGTGGTTAGTGCTTAACTTGGTGTCAGAGTTTTTATGCCACCCATGGGCCTCTGACTTGGCTTTTTCATGCCGTCGAAAAATATCTCTCAGGCATATTTGGTTTCCTCACGATGTTTTTCTTCACCGAAGCTAGTGCTAATTATACAATACGCACACCTTGGGTTTGAACTCTCTATCTTTTCAATGAAAGACTTAGTCTTCGAAAACAGAGTAAGAAAAGTGTCTTAACAACGTTTACACGAGACGGAAAACTACTTAAAACTTCTACAGCACACAGGGAGTTGTACAGGGACAAAAATATATCAATCCCTAGTCATAAAATTATTCATAATAAAACAGCGGTCAATCGAGCGAGTTTATTTCAGATTGCTTGAACAAAACAGCTTTGCATATCGGCAAAATTGAGCCAACACTTTTGTTGCTAGGACCCCGGTCAGTTTGAGCGACAGCAAACCGGTCCCCATCAATTTTATCCGGAACCCGGTAAACGCGAAATGAATGAGTATATTTTTTGGCCATTGTATTTGTAACTGAATTTGATAGGAATATTTATGAACCGAAATCTGAATAAATGTTATTATAAATTTTCAGATTCATATTTAAATATATAAAAAAACGCAAACTGGAATATGTTTTCGATAGCTGTAGGTGGCATGAGTGGGATGTGTTCAAAAGAGCATTTATATAATTATTATAATGCTTTTATTTCAGGACCATTTCATTTTACGCAGTTTGAAGAAGAACAAATAATTAAAGCCTCCGCTTTGAAAGATATATTTAGAGATGAAATAACAGCTACATTATAAGGATAATAAGACAGCTTATAGGTTGGTAGAATGTGTATTTTCGAGGGAGAATTCCTGTCAGTAACAGATGCATTAGATCATCCAGGAAAACGAATGATGCGAGCGCTTGCGGAAATTTATTAGAACCTGAAGTTAACTATTGGTTTACTCAACTGGAGGATTAAGTCTTATACTGATACTGGTACTGTTAGCCTGCGTCATCCCACTGCTGGGCAAAGGCCTCTCCCCATGACTTCCAGTTGCTACGATCCAGGGCTAGTGTGGGCCACTGGTCGTTTGTTTTGTCCAGCTCGTCCCGCCATCTTCTACGAGATCTGCCGCGAGCCTTCTGGCTATGTCAGGGCTCCAGAAAGTGGTTATTTTGGTTATTAAGTATTAACATTTTATATTTAAAACTAAGCTTCTTAGCTTTGTAAAACAAGATATTACTGCGATAGAATGAAAGAGACTGATACATTGTAGACACTAAGTTTTCTTTATCTTTTAAAAATATCTTTAAATTTTTACTAAGTTGAGGAGTACAACAACTACAAAATTATTGTGCGCTTTTAAATTTATTTTATAAAGCAAAATAAGTTTTGAGACGATACTGTAACTAGGGAAACGGGAGACTAAAATAATCATAGAATCCTTAGGCGAATGTTGTGAGCAGATCAATTTCCGAAAATGGCCTAATAGAAGAGCTTGGTTAAGGAAAATCTGTAAATACTCTAACACCTATTTACCTCACAGCAATTTCATCTTGTCCTAGTACTTCTACTATCTTCCGTGCTTTAAAAATAACCTAAATCCTTAATTCCCACACCATTAATAGCACTTTCAACAATCTCATGTCACCGTTAAACTAGTAAATTTTCAATTAGTATGACACAATGAAGATACAGCAAGAAGATGCACTTACAATTCCTCGTAGTTTCTTGTCCATCATTTACCCCTCTTAAAGTTTCAAATTTTTCTGTCTCAAATAAAAAATTATCTCCCCACAGCAATATCACAAGCCATATAATTATCTTTACGTTCCTCAACAATAAGCGTACGAAGTTCATAGAAGATTCTGTACTGGAATGTTAATGTAGTCCTGTCTGTTCTGTGTTCGACATGTTTGTTACATTACAGGAAGGAGGCTACTGAAAGTTCTAATTTTAGGCCGATTCAATTTCAATTGCACACGCTAAGAAGAAGTTCAAAATGTATCGCGCTCAGAGCCAATCAGTCTTCTGAGCCTCTTCATACAAATTGGTACTTTTGCGTGCCTCATTTTGTAGTGTGCCCCGGGGCAATCTTTCAATTGCTTCACGGGCGGCGCGCGCGCCGGTATACGCACTATGGTTCCACGGGGCAATTTGCGTCCACGGTTGTGATTGAGTGATTACTGTGTTACTGTTTTACTGCTACCGTTGCCCACTAATTTATATTACGTGGTGATTCTCTCAGACCGGCTTCTTTGGAACTAAAATGCGGGTGTCGATTGACAGTTTATTTTTGTTCTTCAATGACTTATGGCGTAGGAAAACAGCGAGAGGACG
This sequence comes from Noctua fimbriata, assembly GCA_905163415.1. Taxonomy (NCBI): domain Eukaryota; kingdom Metazoa; phylum Arthropoda; class Insecta; order Lepidoptera; family Noctuidae; genus Noctua; species Noctua fimbriata. The sequence goes on from LR990946.1 coordinate 7,696,955, forward strand.
TAGTACCAAATGGCCTGTTTTCGCCAACGTAGTGAGTGATGATCTAGGCTCGTGTGATCTGGCGCGTTCGTGTTCCACGCGCGCCTCAAAGAGATGTCAGCAACCACGTAGGGGTCCGCACGGGCCGATGCCTGCCAGGGCTGCGGGACTGTTCGAAAGAGATACCGCGGCCCTGGAACACAAAGGGCAAAGAAGGAACATGGATGGGTTTTAGTCAGTACAAGTCTGACACTCCCTTCCGCTCCGCCCAGAGCGGGGGGGGTCGTTTGATGATTTCCCATCCTAAAAAAAAAAAAAAAGGCTCGTTTGATCTCTTTTAAGAAGGCTTGAAGCTGCAGTGGAACAGTTTTTTTGCTTTTCGAATCGATGATGACTAAGTCCTCTTCTTTCTTGTCGATGGTCAGACTAGTTTAAACTTCTCGGGCCCAGTATGTGGTCACGGTAATCGCAGCGTCCGCGCCTTAGGTCTTCTAAAGTGCAGGTGTTGGGACACTTCGAACACTCCAGCAAGTGGGATCGTCTGGTCGGGAGCACTTCAGCAGACATTCACACTGTGTCGGCTCAGTAAGTAGCCTCATTGATCGCAACCACGGCAGCATCGTCGGCGTCGAATTTAGTTTAGTTTGATAAACATCTTCACACCCTGATCAACATCATACATTTGACATGATGAAACAGGGACGTCTACACCAAATTAGTTGTCTACTTTAACAGGATGACATGGCAATGACAACCTGACAGCGGAAATGGAATGAGACCCCAAGCATAATGCAAGCTTGCTCGGGTTGCCATTCGATTTCCGTATCCGAGCAAATATTTGTATGGTCCGCAGATACTTTGAAGATCGGTGTTTGTATATGTAAATTGTGTGTGCAATAACACCCACAGACCCAGTACTGGGAGAAACCTGGTGGGTGGTTACAAATATCAAATACCTGAGTTAAATTGAAAATATTTTACAATTTTTGCCGTACAATTTTTACATGTAGCTTTGCTTGTATGTCGGCAATTATTCTAGCGGAACGTGTGTACTATCGGGGGAGGAGGTCGTGATTGAATAATAACAGCCGCTCGGGTCGATCTTTAGGTTAAGCCGCGCTTACATAGGTTGGTCTGTGGATGGGTGACTACCCATTACATACCGAGTTTCCTCCGTGCATCGGAAAGCACGTTAAGCCGTTGGTCCCGGCTGTCATTTGTAGGTCTTTGACAGTCGTTACAGGTAGTCAGTGGCCCAAAAAGTCTGACAACCAGTATTGCGAGCCATTGGTCAGATGTGACAGACCAACGAACAGACAGAGTTCCTTTCGTATTTACAAAATTAAGTACGAATGCCGTGAATTTAATAAACATTTAAAGAAAAGTAAAATTATATTAATGAAGAACAGTTTCGTTTAGTTAGTTGAAATTGTGGAAACGAATTATTCCAACGTTATGAAACCGGCGGTCTACCTCGTGCAAGCTAAAACAAAGAGGTGCATTACAATTCCTTTTCAACTGCTTTCTTGAATTTTCGCCTCATCATTCTACCTCAAAAATGTTGCTTGAATTTTAGAGTTTCCTTGGAGAAAACTTACCTACTTAATTTGTTAATACAATGCCCAAGTGAACTTTGAGGACTTTATCTTAGTGACTTGATAATTCAATTCTTAAAACGTGTAAAATTTTGGTTGTTTGCAATGTAAGGGTGTCACCATACTTCAATGCGGAATCGGCTTAAGACGGCCAGAAAGGGTTTTATGGCCTTGATAAAAGCAAAAACCAGATAGGTTTTTTTTTTACAAAACGTTGCCTCACTCTATGAATTTCTTCTTCGTGTTTACAAATATTTACAAACAGCCAGACCCGGAACAACCTGAAGCCCATATAATTATTAGTTCCGTGTGTTGATCGAGCAGCAGCCAGTCGCTCAGTCACTGCGCCTACCGTGTCTGTGCCAGGTTTAAAACCTAATGCTCGTGCTGACACGGTAAAATCACAGCAAAGAGCATTAAAACAAAAAGAACATTGCAAAACCTACCCCTTTTCAATCAGGAGCTAACCGTCTCGAACAGTCTATCCACTAAAATAATAAGAATGTTACACCACCAACAAAACATTCATCCCCTTTACATCACGTTAATTACGAGCCGTGTAAAGACTATCGGCCATGAGTACGGCCTTCATCGATCGATTAACTATCTACATGTAAGGCCGTATGCAGTACAGATTCAAGGCCTCATTTGCACAAAGTAGCCTTGAAAAGTCCCTATATCCATAGGGAAATACTCAAGAACCACAAAGTTTGAACTAGCAGTCTAAAACCGTACCAAATCTCACGTGTGACATATTTTGTCCTATTCTTATTCGTTGTATTGACGATTCCTATCATCATTTGAATCAAATTGGCCTTGACCATTAGTCTACCACATCGACGACGCCGGTAGTGGATGACATAAACAGGAGACAGACAAACGTCACCCTCTGTACAATTCCCTATTCATAATGACTTTCATTTGACAATTCAACGAATACACTGTGCCTCGTGTTTAAAATCCCTGTTCAACATATCCATAACCAACTCAAGGCAATGGGCTGTCAAAATGAAGCCGACTGTAATTAGGAGTGTCATCTTTTACTAATATTATAAAGAGGTAAAGTTTGTTTGTATGTAGGGGCAATCTTCGGAACTACTGATCTGATTTCGAATATTATTTCACTAACGGGAAGCTACATTATCCCCGAGTGTAATATGCTACATTTAAAACGTTCCCGTGGGTTAATTTCCGTACATAACGGAAGCAAAGCAGCGACCAAAAGCTAGTACGTCAAAAGGCTGCTTTCTTTGGCTATTCTACGTCTAAACGGTCTTTGACTTGAGCATAAGACTGAAATAGAGACACTACTAATGAGGGCTTTTGAAGACCATCATTAAGGTCTTAAATTTAAACTCTAAGAACGTTCACAACATCTTAACGAACGAAGATATGAATAGTAACTTAAGCTTTTCCAGTGCATCATTCATTCATTCAGGCTTTCAGTTCGTTGAAAGGCGAAGCAACAGGTAAAACGCCACATTTGCAAGTCAAGAGTTCACCATATGACATGCAAGAAATACGTTAAATTATGTTCTCGTATAAAATTTTGAGATTGCTTTTAGAGCGAGGTGTAACAAAAATAGCAGTAGTAAAAGGAACTGGTAAGTAAATACATAGGATGGTGGGGTTTCAGGTTGTCCAACCGATTTTAATGAAGAGACATAGAATTCTGTCACACCTGCAAAATTAAATTCAACAGCGATCTTTGACGGCTAAGAAAAGATGTGTGGATAAAAAACACTATCCAATACCCAATTGATCCAGAATTCTGCGTTCATCTGCTTACTTCCTAAAGCACTCCTACAAACCCTTTCTTAATTTATATAAACTTATGTTGAGGTCGCTTTCCAGTCTAACGCAGAGTCTGAACATCAGTATGTTACTCACGTACATGACATAATTGTTAAGGATAAAGGCTTATCCCTGGCTCGTGTACGCCTACATAATATAATACCATGACCTGATTTTGCGGTTGAATAAAGTAAATTATTTTAATTGAAATTCCAAATTGTTCAGTAAAAATGTTGTCAGCTTCAGAAGCGTCAAATTTAGCTGTCGGGTCTTTACTATTGCCTAGAATTTTGGGAAGTGATGTGTCAGTGATAAATGTAGGAACCTGAAGGTCTTTGAATTGTCAGAAACTTTGAGTAACATCACTAGGATTCCACTGATTATGATAATGGATTTCGTACTGTGCGAGATTACATCTAAATTTTTGGGCCTCATTTAAACTGTTACTGAGATTTTGTTTTGTCTTCCTAAATATTTTATTATCTATCAGCCTCGGTACTGTTCGCAAACAATCCTTTTGAAATTAACAATATTAACCCATCGACCGAGTCCTTTGGTTAATTTGTTAGGGTCGGTTTCCAGTCTTACGTCTGAATATTGTCATTATATCCCACGAGGGTAGTTCTACTTCTAAATATGTTCATTAAAAAGTATATTACACGTGGCAAAGGAAAATCAATATGAGTCGACTCTGTCTCCTCTCTATATGGGTCATCGAGCGGTAGTCAGCAGAAAAAGTGGTTTCAGAAATATCTTTAGGCGTTTTTATGGCCTATATTTTATCACCTTCAACTTATATGAACATGTTACTTCTTTATCGGTCAATGTAATGTTTTTTATGTTCGTGTTTTGGAATATTTTATGACGGCCTTGGCTTCGTGTGGCCTTGAGCAAAAAAGATAAAATTTACTAAATGTGCAAGGGCTAAAAACTGAATTTAATAAAGTCTGGTGTAACTTTTGCATCCAAGAAGTTGTGCATTTCACAACTTTACGGAATTTAGCTCCTATCTACAAACTTAAGCAATTGGCTTTAGTAGGAAGTCACAGTATCAGAAGTTCGAAACTAACTACAAGAGACACTTTGCCAATACAAGTTCAAGCCAGATCAAAATTGATACTTCGCGTTCACACCATAGTGCACTCTCGACATCCTCCAATAAATTGTATTTTGGAGACCAATTTATATTTCCGCATGAAAATTTAACAGCGTCAATGAGCGATTGTTTATCCATATGTAACACTGAATTCATAAATGCATTTTCACGCAAGTGTTTTAAAAGATTAAACAGTATACTTTCCAAAGAATGATTGGCATACATATCTGTATGCCAATCATTCTTTGGAAAGTATAAAATGTCAAAACGATCGAAGCTGATAAAAACGCCAGCAAAAACGAAAGAAAATAGATTTTCCACACTCCACCGATTACTGAAGAAGAAATAAAATGCAAAGAATACTTTAAAAACGTTATGGAAAGAGCACATTTTCTACTAACCGTACTCTTTTTAACTATGTAGGTAACCGCTTCGCCTTGGAAAACTACGTTTTTAATATATGCTCTTTTTCAAGCCCAAGTTCTCTTGACAGGCCTTTACGACTGTTTCAAATAAGCAATTACATTCCACTTTCCACTTTCGTGTTTTGCAAATGACATAAGTAATTCAAATTATCATAAGAGAAATGGAGTATGTGTAATGTCTGACAAATAATGAGCATGTAAAGACTAAATTAACGCTGTGTGAATATGTAGTATCTATTACGAATATATTATTAGTCATAATAGTAGAGAATTAGACACATAAAGCCGAAATTCTGAAACAGTCAAATGTTACTTAATAATATGTTAGAAATTGTTTGATATTCTAAAAGCTACTATGCCATGTTTGAAGCCACTAACTGGTAACACAAAGTGCACTTCTAATTTAATATTGAGTTCCATGATAGTCATTCAAAAGAAAACAAAGATCTTTCAAAAATCAGTCAGTCTGCGATCGATCCACCTGATAAAATCCGCTAGTCTTTCTGACGACACCCATGGGAAATAACAGATCGCCCCATTCCGAAGGCCAAAAAGGACAGCAGATGAAAAAAAAGTTCAATAAAAGACAAAATATATTAAAACCGGATGCCCGTGTAATTGTAACACGATAAGATACGCTTGAATGAAATTGATTTGATTGGCACTGGAGTTTAACGACCAGATGTGACAGTGAAGTATTGTGAAGACGAAGCTTTATTACACGAGAAACGTTCTCCTTTCTGTTAGCGAAAATAAGTTATGCGAGTTCATATAAGACGCGATGTTATGTTACTTTAATCGCAGAAAGATTTCAGGAGCACTGGACGTTTCTACGAACAAGGTTGTTGGTGACGATTGTAATTATAAGGAAAGAAGCCAATCAGAAGCATGAATCTCCTGGTATACGAGAATAGAATCTTGACTTTGTTAATACCCAGATCGTTTTACAGCATAATTGATGCTCAAGGATCGATTCAATATTGGATGCAAGCCACCCTAACCCATTATGGAAATCAAGCGCTTAGGCCTATGATCAATAGCGAACCCCTCCAGACTGGAGCGACAGTAATAATAATAACAGCCACGTGGAGGAAAGATGAGGTGAGGATGAGATTTCTGAGCTATTAATAAGTCTTATATAATATGTGGTTGCAAAAATACAGCAAGTTTTAATAATACAGTTCACCTACATCCCGAGTGAAGCAGGAAATAACTAATAAACAAGGTAATATTCACTTATTTGCGGTTTTAACGCAGTGTTACATTTTATTGCGGCCATGTTAATTAGCAGACTACCGTCCTTATGGAAAATTTTATGTAATTCGCATTCATAAATTTATTGGATGAAAAATGTCGTGTGCATTCGTTAATTATCGTTGGGAAGAGGCGGTTTGAACTTATTAAAATTTACGTGGATTTTTATGCTAAAGTAGAACATGAATTTAATATAAGCTGGTTTATTACATGAATCTAGTTTATATTTTACTTGCAACGAGATGAGATTTAAGTTAGTAGATACAACAGTATTTAGTAGTAAAGAAAGTGCAAGTCGTCGAGTTGGCCTTAGTTATTTATTCAACGTTCCATTTTCACTGAACGAAGATCAAACAAATTCCTCGTACTTTTTATGGAAATTTCGGACGTCTGCTTATCAGCAGATTATTTGGATTTGTCTCCAGATTGTCACATCAAGGCTTATCCTGATCTTGAAGCAGTTATCTTTATTGCGGTATTGACTGATATTGGGTAATATGTAAAATCGATACGCCTAAATGTTCTAGTTTAAGACGTATTTCATAACCTTGTAAATATTGGATGTTCAATGCGGGTCATACAATCAAATAATTTAGTAGTACCTGAAAGATTCAACCGCTTCCTTTGTTAGGAGGTTCAAGAATACATATAGAAGTCTAACGTATGGCAATCTAGGGCATACTTTTTAATCATGAAGTCCGAATCGAAAACCATGCATTAACCAAAAGTTTGAGAACACACTACGCTTGCTAGAAACCGCTTGCAATAAAAAATCTAATAATATAAAGATATTACTCATTCTTTCACCGCAAAAGTAAATTCTTGTGATTGCCTCTCAGTTATTACAATGATACAATTGATTTACCTTCTAACAATCAAAGCGTTGAAGTGTATCTAGTTCGACATACGGACGACTTATCGGCACCATGCCGTTTTGTAGTAAAATCAAAAGAAACTGATGTATTAGAAGTATATGGTGAAGCTGCCTTAGGACAATATAGTAAAGAAGAAGAGAAGTAATTTAGTAAAGAAGTAGTTCATTTGTAGGTTGAAACAATTTAAATTGCCATGGATACGCTAAGAAGAAGGAGTAATGACTATTTCACAAATTGTTACATCTGGATATGGATCTGGGGTATCACCAAATGTAGATTCATTACCAGTTCTGACCGTAACATGACCTAGATGACATCTTAATCTTAACTTGCTCTTCTTTAATACACTAACAATAATCATTAAAGCAGTTTCTTCCGGTACAAGCAAAATAAGGAAAATTTTGCGAATTTGCGAGAAAGACTAAGTTATGCTCATTCGCGTATTTGTTTCTGCTCCAGAATGGAAAAGGGAATACAAAATGTATCACCTGCTTACAATTCTGTGCAGGTTCCAAATTGTCAACGGGTGCACCTGTATGCAAGTAGTTCTGCCAGGGTTTTATGAAACAGGATTTGTAACTATATTTCAAATTCTGTATTAAAATCACGTTTTGAAACTATGCGAGTATTATGTTTCTAAGAAGTTACTTACTGCGTTCGTAGACGTGTCAAAAGCTTTATCCAAATCCTCAACAATCCTCTCAATTGATTTGCAACATCCGTCGAAACTTGTACGACCATTTCGAAGTTTATAATTGTGTGCAAAACGAACTTTGACATCTCTCTCGTCGAGCTTGCACTTAAGAATATTCTATTGCAAATTCTATTCCAAAGATTAAAATAATACTGAGTTTGGCGAAGTTGGCAATTTAAGAGCAGGGAAATTCTAAGGCCACGACCCCAAAAGTTTTCCGAGAAATAAACTTTAACATATTGCGTTCGGATTCGATGTTAAGGAAATATATTACAAATAATTTTTTTTTATTGGAACTGTAACGAAGGAAAACACGTTTGAGCCATTGGGACTTAAAACACGTAAATTGAATAAACATAGAATCATTTGAAAAGGGTTTGACACTAGATGAAGCAACAAGCGGCAAAGAAACAAGAAAATACAAAATTAAAGTCCTCAAGAGAAAACTCTTAAGTCTAAATAGCTACACTCGTTTCATAACATTCCATTTAGCTAAATCGAATTCACTAAAACCTGATACTAAACACCCGTAGAGGGTTGAGAGGAATTTTGAATACTGATTATTTGATTAAATAACACTCTTTCTACGAAACCATTGGAATAATTCAATTGTTGTGTATAATGTACGTCGAAAAGAGCGTTACAAATTGAGTTCCAGTGACAATTTAACTTCCAAAGACAAAAGAGCAAAGTTAAATGAAACAGCTGTTTTCAATAATTTCCGTTATAAACCAAACCAAGTCGTTGCTAAGGAAGTGTTAACAAACGTTCAGTTCTCATAAATTGTCCCTCGACACCTCATAACTGGCGCCCGACGTGGGGCCGCGAGCCGCACCTAAACCAATTTTCCATTACGTTTTCTGTACGTCTGTAAGAGCGAGACAAAAACTCTAAACATCATTACATTAAAGATCAACCTCCTTTGTTTTGCCGTCAATGTCTGTGATTACGTTTGGGTGTCGAAGCAAAATGAACTTTGTATATGAACTGGAAAGAGTCGATATTGCCGGTACCAAGTTCTAATAGGAAAGGGCCTATGTGTACTAGGCAGGGGGAGTTAGTAGGGCCATGAAAAACGGGAACGCAACACAGGGAAGGTTGAAGCCGTCGCGACAGTCTGGAGTGAAGAACTAAAGGCCATTGTTTAGCTAGCAAGAACAAACATCGTAAACAAAATTCACCAAAGAGAGTTGGATAAGAAGTTATTGGCGAGACCAAAGTTGTGGTAAGTAACAGGGTGAGTAATAAATAAAAGTTGGTTTCGCCTTAATTTATTGTAACGTGAGCTCTTAATGCAAACCTAATTTTACTTAGTAACCCAAAAGATTTACAACTTCGTGCGTTGTTTGGTTATGTGTTGGTTGCACTTCTTTAAAGGTTTGCAATTTAAAATAAAACGGGACCACCGCTTTCAAAACATTTCGTTTCATTTATAAATCTTGTAAGAAATCCCCAAAATTGCGTAACCCACGGTAGCAGTGCTATTAAATCCAATAAATATATCGAAAAATCCACTCCCTAAGGCTATAGAGAGCCCCAGTCTTATATCTAGCACGCTCGCATTCACGGCCCTCCGTCTGGCTTTAGGGCAATTTGTCAAGCCCCGGACCTACCCTTACGTCCCCTCATATAAAAAGCATTTGAATAATCGAAATGATGACGTAGCCCTCGATATTGGCAATAGTACAGGTGCAGTAGCTATTCAGGAAATGGAGGTCGGCAGTTTATGAGGACATGGCACGTAAGTTTGCATTTTAGGCGAATATATTGGAGGGCCTTGACAGCAATCTTGTTTTATGTTGTGGCTTTAATTCATTAATGAGCTACTACAAAAGTTCAGTAAGGTTCTACCTTACTGAACTTTTGCTCAGAAAATATTGGTTAGATGGGAAGTTTAGCAGTGAATTCCGTTGGAGGATGCTTCCACGCATTCAATTAATCTTACGGTCCCCTGACTAGGTTTCTCAAGAAGTATTTTGTACTAGAACCCACATTTCTTGAAGGATTCTTCAGCCGTCTATGTAATCTCAACCGATGGAATCAATTACACAGCTCAAAGAGAACCCTAGGACATAAAAAGACTTGTAATATTAAATATCAGACACGGCTCCTTTATTAATATATCTGGATCTACCCCTATGTATGAGTCACCAACCACGCGGAGGGTGGCCGTTGGAGCTAACAGAAGTAGTATTTATAGAATTTATCGTCGTTTTATATCGAACCACTGCACAGACTATTAAAATGTTGAGAATCATCAACAGCTCATTCTTCGGTTTTATGTTGTACTGTTTTGTTGGAGTCCGCTATCAAAATCAGATCATCGTCTTTTACGGCGACCACAATATAACTTTTATTTTATCATAATTTTATTTTGAGGGTAGTTGCCTGAGTTTTAGAGGTGTTTTGACGCCATATTAGTTTATAGCTACAGTTTTAAAAGCTACAATTCGAAACGTGATTTTATTCGCAGTTCAAACAAACGCTTCATTGGTGTGTCAAATAAAATAAATCGCTGCATTTAACAAAGTACACACCACAACTAATTTTCACTGGCGTTATTTATTTAGACACTTTGGCTCGTGTTTACTGATCCAACAAACAATCAAATAATTAGTACAGAGTGCATAAAAGTCCGCTGCAATATATGTTTCCCTTAGGAGCATTTATTCTAGCGATCAGGGGAGGCTCACGTCCAGCATCGGAAGATTTACGAGCCGCAATAGTTACGGTTCATATAAATTCGTTTTAACACCTGTTAAACCACTTCATACAACTATACACCCTAGAGAAATCATATTCGTCAAAGCACATCAAAATTTTCTAAGTTCATAAAGTGGAAAATCGCCTAAACAAATTCTTTTTACCTTCACTCGTGGTTGTCTAGTCCTTGGTCAGTGCTGAGTAATGGTTTTCGATTCCGACCTTTCTGTCTAATTATCGAAAACTGGCGTGAGAATAGACTGTTAGAGATAACGCAAACCCACGATTACTGGGTTAATATTTGGTCGTGATGCGGTATGTTTTGGGAGCCATTGTTCTATAAATGATCTTACACGTTTGATTATGGTCAAAACGGAAACCGGAAGCATGAATGTGTTTTAGAAATGTTTTAGGCATAGATAAAATCAATCATAAATATTTAATAATCATTTAACACTTTTAATTCTACCAATTTCGATATAAAGCTCGTTAAAGACCATCATCATATGCCAAGCATTTATTGGGGTCGGCTTCTAGTCTAAACGGACGCAGCTGGATATCTGTATTTTACATGGGGCGACTGCCTATTGTACCACCATACTGTTAAGCCATTGGATCCGGCTGTCAATTCTAGATCTTTGGCAGTCGTTACAGGTAGTCAATAGCCCGAAAGTCCGACAACCACTCTTACCAAGGGGTATCGTATTTCCCAGTATTAACTGGGTTGTGGAGGTCAGAAAGGTAGCCGCTCCATGTAAAATACTGGTACTCAGCTGCATCCAGTTAGACTGGAAGCCGACCTCAACATGGTTGGAAAAAGGCTAGGCAGTTGACTTTTAATGAATTTATAAGCTTCATAGCCCACAGAGATTATAAAACCACCAACGTAACACCATCGATTAAAAGTTGCACGTGTGCCCCAACTCTTACCACAACATAAACTTTGCCCAGCGCTTTGAAAAGTTTTCAAGGCGTGACTAAAAAGCCATTGTTTTGCACGAGACGCCATGTTATATCAGCAACATTGTGCTATATGATGTGTTTCACTATTTCGCAATGAGAAAAGCGCTTAGTTTGCTTCCTTGTTGATAAGCAGTCTTTTGTTTACTTTGTTATAGGCGATTGACATGATGGCGGGAAATGTATTATTGTTAGGCATGTATTTAACGCGGCGACAAACTAATCTGATTTAGGGTTTTAAAAATAATTAAAATGGGTAACAAAAATAATAGGTTGGCAGCTACAGTAGTTCAATACGATTAGCTTGATAATTCAAGGACTCGAAAAAAACCTAAAACAAGGTTATTAACCATTAGATTGTAGATAAGGCGTAGTCGACGTAGCCCCGTTGCGCGGGGCTCCTATTTCTGTTTGCAGGGTTTAAAGTAAACTAACACGAAGGGGATTCCGGAGTCTTAGTTCGCTCACTAGACCCCGCCATCCCCTTCGAATCTAACCTGGCCCAGTCGGGGTGCCACAAGACTCTCCGCCTTCGCCTTCGCTCACTTTTGCTTCCTATATACTCCTTGCCGCAATGACCGGATAAATAGTTAGTTACTTGGTACAATAGTCGCCCATTCAGTATATTGGTCGCCAATTACATTTTTATTCGCCCGATTAATAATTTCCCTTATTGTTACTGCACTTCTTAGAATGTCTCCAGAAGACTATTGATGAATAGCTTCTACGCGTCACTTCGTAACATATCTTAAAATGCTCGTTAAAAGTGTAGCTTTCCATCAGCGAAATCTGATGTAAGTGATCTCTTACTAACCTTGCGTAGTAAGATAACAAAAACGCAGACAATGATGGATAAAGCAAATCACCGCCTCATATAAGTTAATGAATATTCATGCTTCTGTACAAGCGTGGCCTCATATCGAATTCATGAGCCAATAGAAGTCGAAATAGTACTCGACTATGGAATCAATAGTTCGGGAGAGCTACACGACGCAATGCACGCAGAATACTGCATTGTACAAAATGAGCTTGATATGAGGTAAGTATTAAAGTTCAGCTTTGAATTGGAGAGTATGAGAGTAGTTATGAAGTTACGGTACTTATTTATCTATTAGAAGCCCTACTTAGCCTGTCTGACTAGGACCACCGTTGCGACGAACATAATGTAAAGTTTTACGTTACTTTAGCAGCTAAAACCCATTTACAGTTGCGAAATAAAATACCTGTCCACAAGGCAGTGTCATCTAACGTTAAAAATGGTGCAAAGCTTTCAAACGACGAGCTGGAGTGCCCCTGCAACTACTTAAAAACGAGGAAAACACAAATAAATTCCTTCTCCGATTCCAAAAGAATTTGGAACATAAAATTTTGCACCAGAAAATAGTAACAGATCGTTTATCTGACGTTAAGTTGCAAAGCTAAAGTAGGAACGGGAAGGACACACCTAAATACATTTTGGTCCGAGGCCAGAAAACTTTCTTACCACCTCAAATGTATTAAAGACAACACATAATGTAAGTTATCACAAAGGCAATCTTAATAGTATCTTGGAAATGGTAACATGCTCGTTACGGGACTACCAACGGTAACAAAAAAAAGCGATTCATTCATTGAAGCTACTGTTTGGACACATTCTCACTGACTTCCATTTGAATAAATTTCACATATAAAAGTAACAGAACGCATGGTCACAGATGTTAAGTAAACTGTATGTTTGGTACTTTCTAAAGCCGGCTGAATGTTTGTGGAAAGGATTCGGAAAATTTAAATCGGACTGCGAAATGCATTACTACTGCGTTTTGTTGAGAAAATTCTTCATGTTTCGGAAACGAGTGCAATATTTTAGTAGCATAGAAAGAATTTATCGAACAAATTCCGACTGTCTATATTGTACATGTACCAGATGAAACGGAAATTGAAGATGGTTATGATTTATCAATTGTAAATGTTATGGTTAGAATGGGGTCTAACACATGTGACATCAGTGCCCCCATAATATGTATAACAAACTTTACAGCACACTTATTACCCAATTAAAACACTATTTGTCTTCGTATACATTGTGTATGTGTGTGTCCCACACAAAATCACCGGTTCCGAAGAAGTACTTGTTCCCCTATATCAATTAGTCATTCATAGCTAGTGAGTGAGGGGTTTTTTTATTACTCCTACTTCGGAAGCCAAGCATCGTTGAGGTCCAGTGGACTAGAAAATAAGAATTCTTTGAGAAACCTGGAACGTAGTCAAGATGAAGACATTCGCACAACATAGATGAAGTAAACGCGAGTGTCAGAAGAATCCTTAGAAATGATGGATCGATCTTATTAAGACATAATTGATGAAATGTCGAAGGAATGCTCGAAGAATATTAATGTAGAAATAACAACGAATGAAGCTAATATTACTCACAGTACAGAGGTTGTGAAAACTGCGTCTAAAATTCTCGATACGGAGGCGTGCCCGCAGGAGGCGAAACAAATTGATGGTAAACAGATATACGTAATGTTTATTCGTCGAAATGGAATAAACGAATAAGTCACCGTACATGAAATAACCTGCCGTAGGCGGTCAATGTTCACTGAATACACGATTATTATAATAAAAGACTAGAACAACCCAAATTCATAACAAAATGGATGATTATGGTAATAAGACGTACGTAAAGCCCAATTTAACTGAAAACAGTAACAATCTCCAAGTCTTCAGCTTGTTTAACATGGTCCTGTTCAGATAGTTTACTGTTAAAGTAACATTCAAAATTAATATTAGCTTTATCTACGTTTGGAACAATTTGAATTTCAAATTGAGCAGAAAGATAGCCCTTATTATTGCCCAGTTGGTTATCAGTTAAATCAAAAGGTTAGTCGAAAACAATGATATAAAAGAAAACAAAAACATTTATCTGAAGCGGCCCAAAGTTGATGTTGAGTTTCAGAGAGTTTGAGATCTGTTTGTGTTAAATTCTTATTAGGTTTGTATAAAATTTCAAAGGGAATTTAGTAAGCTTCCTTAGGGTAAACATTAAGAAGATTAGAGGCTAGTTGTTGCTCGGTTTTAATTAAAAGGTTTTAGCTTTTGTTATCGAATAACGTAATTAGGACACCTGTTGGCATTTTTTGTTATTAATTAAGGACACAACGAAGACGATATTCGATAGCTACCTACAATTAGAAGAGTTATAAATAAAACTGAACTTACCGAAAGGAGTCGAACAGCATTTCCTGAAAGAGATGAAGAACAATCAGAAAATTTGATCAACACAAAAGATAAAATTATAGGTCAACATAAAACAAGCACGTACAATGTTAAGTCAATAAAAGCAGATGAATTTAAATTAACAATAAGCCAAACGTCTGATTCGTTTGTGCCGCTCACGGCAATATTTATTTAATAAGCGAAGAGAACGAGTACTGTGGGGGTCGTAGCCTCGTAGCGAACACGAGTATGATTCGAGTAGCGTGTAACAAGGCAAATAATAGTTTAATGGTTCAATGTAGTAGAAACTGTATCATTCTAATAGAAAAATATTTTGAAAAGGATGATTCTGATATAATTGGGAAACAATTTGCACCCGCTGCTGAATTGTGAGATGGTAGAGATTCTAAAAACTTACTCCCGTAGGCTCATGATGAAGATAATGATGAACAATGTTGCTTACGTCTTATTTTGTTGTTATGTGGATAACATCGTTACGTAACTGATACGAAATTGAAAACAGAATATTCGTGTTTATTATAAGATACCGGACAATACCTCGTTAGCACTTCAAGCTCAGAAACAGATATATGCCAGCTTGTATGTGTAGTAGATTTATGGAAGTTTCGGTTTACAGCGGAACACATTTTGAAGTCAAATTGAATCCAGGTGGGATTTCGAGGTAAGCTTTCATCCGAAATGGACGAGTATAGTATCGTATGACTGTTAGTAGAAATGTTAGTGTAACAGATAGGTTTAATTTCCCCGTCTTTCTGATAAAATAAAAGAAAAGAATAAAGATTTTAGTAAAAGAATTCTTTATCATACCGAGAGGAGACCTTAAAATCAAGCAAAACTATAGTCCATCGATGGTTGTTGTCTATACATTGCGGATATACATTTTTATGATACAGGGAAATTAAAATAGTCTACGACAAGGAAATGGCAACAGAAGCAGGAAACCATACGAACACAACAACCAATCAAGCAAATATTACAAATACGTGAATCGATCATTTACAGCCGAGAATGGGCATGTTAACAAAAGTAAACTTAGTCAATCTAATGAAAACAAAACAGCTGTGTTAGATCGAAATAATACGTGTATTTTGTACCACGTTTTCGAACAAGTTGAAATTCAATTGACTGTTCCCGGCGCTACCTACAAGATCGAACATCCACAAAAAAGGGAACACGCAATAATGGCCGTAACACGTGGGTCAAACCCCTTACTTAAATCCCCTTCAACTTTCAATATTAGACCTTACTACTGTTTACATAAGAGTGGTTAGAGAGGACTGCAATACGAAACTCCCCTTCCACTATAAATGACTGCAAGCAATGCAAGTCCTGGGTGCAGTGGATCGATCGAGCTGCGAATATTCGGGTCCCCGGTTAGGCAGTAATTGGTAACGAAATGTATGAGAATATCGATTTCTATCGCCGTTTAGATACTTGCAAATATGTTCACGTCTATAATATGACTGAAGTGTTATTTATTCCAAATGTGTTTTCGCATGTATTGTGAATATTGCGTTACATAGGATATTTGGAACAATACTCTGTTGATGGTTCTTCTGAGTCTCATAATGTTAAAAAGTGAGCTCTTAAAGCTGAATAATAATGGGTAAAAATGGCACAAAATTATACGCAATGACACATTCTTGCTAGATTATCTCTGTGTGACTCAACTCAACTGTTTCGTTTCTTTTCCTTGTCAAGTGTTAATGCTATTCTTGTTGGCCAATATTTTAAAATACTGGCCAAAATTAAACCGCATATTTAATTATCCGCTCAAAATGTGTGAAAACTAACCAAATTACTCCCATTTTCTGAGGTAATAGTAATGATTTTCAATAGTAAACGTTGGATTAATTTTTAATCTGTTCTAAGCATACGTTTTAGAGGTATGATAATGGGACTGATTTTACTGAACATTAATAATACCACATTTAGAATTTCAGATTAGTTTGACATATTCAATTTAACTATTGAGAGATTGTTGGTTAGCTCATTTTGGCAAATATACGTCCAAATAATATTATTTACTCCCTGAAAGCATAGCAGAACTATAACTCACACCATTACTTGTTCCTTATTAATATTTTCATTAGCCACAGTGTCAAACGTACGTCGAATAGCGAGAGGCTGAACATCGGACATATCTGGAACATTACGGATCAATTGAATGCCAAGCGTTCATCAAGATGACTGACAGGTACAACAGGCATTGCTGACTGCGGAATAGATGTAAGGTCAATGACATTTGAAGTTGCATACAATGATAGTAGTCGTAAAGACCTTAGTAGAGATAAAGCTACAACCACTTTTCTCGTGAAAGTTGTAAAAGGTGAATGGTTAGTAGCTTTTAAACAAGCGGTTGTAGTAGCAAACAAAGATGAGATAACAATATTAGCAATACAACTATCAAGACTTAATGTAGTTAATGCATTAGTAGAAGGTAAACATAGAACATAAGGTATGATTTCGGACAAAGACACCAAATAAACTTTAAACAACAACCCGCAGTAAGCAAATTATAATGCTCTAGTTCTCATTTAAATGGAAAACTGAGCGATAAATTACAATGAAGGTTACATGTATTACGAGCTCTTAGCAACAGGGAGAGTAGACATTAGAATAATTACATGGCCCACAAGCTGTAATGGTGAGGTAACAATTCTCTCTTTGATATAATTTGGTTTTAGGAAATGCTCAGAGAAATCCGTTGTGGTAAACTAAAGCTTGATTTTGGTTATAAGTCGGATGAAGTCAGTGTGAGCGTACATTAGAGTGATTACTTTGGTATTTCGCTATGTAATAGCTTTGAGTCACAGTGGTGACATGATGTTAGCTCTTTCGTTCTAATAATTTTCAGTGTAGCTTCTTTTTCTAATTACTTAGTAAGTCATCAGGTCAGTCATTCACAGTCCACGTGGTTTCATCCTGGCAATGTGGGTTGAACGCAAACTGACGTTACGAAAGATATAAGACCGACTTTTGGGTAGTAAATATATCTGTGGACTGATTTACGGAAATGGGAGGGACTGCCAGAAAGTTGAAGCATTATAAAGTAAGAAGCTAGAAGCTCATGTTATATCCTTAATACCAAAAGCTTTTCCGAACGATAGGCCGCCAAAAACCATCACTACAAGTAATTTGGTAATGCGTCGATTCCCAAACTACATTACCAGCCTATCACAGCCGATAAGTCAATAACCCTACGCACACACAATATCGAATCAAACTAAAACACAACAAACAAAAGGCTGGGCATTCCGCAAAACAATTCCATAACGTAATACAATACAAGTTGGCCTTCCCCTCAATGAACTTCTATCGATTTTCAGACGAGGGCAACGACCAAACCCAACATTTTTGACACTCACAGGTCTGATGTTAGTTTCAGAGTTTGAACTAATAAAACAAACGTCAATAAATACTGATGAGTGCCGTTAATGCCCTCGTAAAACATCAGTTTCAAAGATATTCAAACACAGAACTTGGTTACAAACAATTCGTTTTACTTTAAATCTCTAGACACAGGACTCAAATTGGTGTTGAGAGTTAATTTGCCGGCAATTGTGTTGGTAATCAAGTCTGTTCAAAGCTTGTCATTTCATTGTTTGGTTCTACAAATAAAAAGGCTAAACGTTTGAGGGGAAAGTGGACAGAGAAGTGTCACGGCTAATTTGAGGCTCATGAGGGTCTTTTGTTTAGGATGTATCTGTTCTCCCGTTCTAAAAGCGGGATTTTGACGAAAATTCCCGTTTTGATTGACACGTTTTTATTTGGATTCATGCTAAATATAAGCGTATTGCTCGATATTTTTCGGATTTGTGCTAAAAATATAAATTGTTCTTCCAAACCGTTCATTATTCTCACATAAATTTTAATTCTGCCGGAACTTGTGTAATAAATCAGACGGGGCTCAATATCTGTTACGGCCATAACAAAAATAATTTTAACTTCGCCATGGCAAGATAAAATTTTAATAAAGTCCCGGAAAAGTGTTCGGATACCAGGTTATAAATGTAACCCAGATGACACGTAATAAAAATACTGCTGGCTAAGTCCGAATTTAAGTTGAAATTCAGAGCGAAATTTAAAATGTATGCAAATTCAACATCCAATGTGCTAGACAGGGCCGAGGACAATTTTAGTCTTTTGATTCAGTAAAACCGTGGACCACGACCTCTCTCCTTTTAGTGCTAAATAAAATTTGCAGGACGCATAATTAAGATGACCTTTCTGGGAATTTTCGACTAAAAACGGACTTAACTTACTTTTTGACTGCTGTTAAAATACTGCGGTGAATTGCAGATGGCTTTTTTTAACATTTTCACTACTTCGGCTTGTTGTTATGAAATCAAAATGGATAAGAGAAATTAGGTATAATGCTAGATGCATTTGCTTTCTAGAATTTGGATTACATAATTAATATCCAGTATTATTCCAAAGAGAATCTGACATTGTTAGCTTACAAAATGAACAAGAATTTACTGGCGATGTTATAGTTTGTTGAACCGTTGAATAATCTGGAGACGCGTGTAGCAAAACATCTGACATTTGGGACAGCTCGCCTCTCGGGAACTATTAATTAATATTATGCCAGAGGTCCTTGTCAGTCTTTGGGTAATGGAGAGGAACGGTTTCATGTTTAGTCCGAAAACAATATGTCACTAATGGCGTCATCCAATCTGGTCATTATAATGAAAAACAAGAAGCAAAAAGTAGCAACAGAGGGGACGCCCTAGAAGGACATAAACTGACCTTAGCGGTGAGGTTCTTCAGAAAGGTCAGGTGCGTAGTACTCGCAACTTGCGTGTGTGTAAGTACGTGGACGCGGCGAAAGGAGTATGTAAGGATCGTAGCAGGTGGTGTTCCGTAATGTCTGCCAACTCCAATGGGAAAAGGCGTTAGTTTATGAATAAATATATAAGAAGCAAAAAACAAAGCCTTGGATATTTATCTGGATGCATTCCAAGGGAATTCCGACGGGCTGCAGCACAGGCTTCTCTTGAATACATTTGAATATTTAGTAACTTTCACGCAGATCTGAAAGTAATGGGACAGCTCAGAATGCTGTAGCTTTTCATACCGAGGAAACTGTGAAGCTGCTCGAGGGTTTGCTAGTACTTTCACTTTAATAAGCCTACCGTAACTCTTAGCATAAGCTAATTGGAGTGGCAATAAGTACACACTGCATAGGGAACCCACAGCTGTGTGTCCAGACTAAAATGCTGGGACAAAAATTCGTTCGTGAGTATTCGTAAAACTATTCCGAAATTCCATTGAATCGAATACGTCGTCACGATAGCTCTTTATCTAAGACTTAAGTCGCACTCCCTTAATGTCCCTAACAGACATGAGCTTTGAAACGTTTATAGCCATTTGAAAGCAATACGTCCGATAAATCCATTTTCCTTACAACATTTTGTTTGATAGCCAACGACGCATATCCTTTATAGCATCACGATTCAGAATCAATTCAATCCTTTGGGCGTAGTTTTATTTTAACACGGTCATCATCCGACCCTCATGCATTCTATCAAGTGTCGGTTGGACTCCAGATACTTCCGCTTCTAATAACCACTGATTTATAGTGAGCCTTATACTATTTATCAACCGAGACGAATCTTAATCAGTACAGTTTTGGATCTTTGTAAGAGACTGTGAAATTGGATTCTCACAGAATTTATTACAACGACAAAGATTCTTTTAAGTAGATCGGAAGCATGAGTTTGAATGCGTAATGAAAACACAATGAGGAATAATAAGACTGTCGAAGTGGATTATAAGCTCTGCACCGATGAGAATATTAATAGCAACCTAAAACTTGTAACCTAAAAAGCCAAGTTTATTTTTATATTGTTTTGTTTGGGAGATCAACAGCCGTTGCGTGAACATGTACTCGTAAGTTCGATCTAAATGAACGGTTTCACCATATGTGATGAATGTTACCGGAGAATTTTACGCAACGATTAAAGTTTCGTAGCTCGAATTAAAAATAACAATCCGTAATTCTTTTAAACTGGAACATAATGCATTGTGTTGATAGAAAGTGTTAAAGATAAAGGTATTAAAAACGAACTAATAAACTTACTAAAATAAATTTGGTGTTGTCGTGATTTTTATGTGCTTACACATAAAAATCACGACAACACCAAGGAATAAAAAGTAAAGGAATCTACCAATAAACAGTTCTCAATGATACGACGAGTCACATACATAACAACGCGAACGTATAACAGTATACCCAATCATAACAAAACCTCAGTCGGAGTGCAGTGGCCGTGTGCGACCGTGACTCATCCATCAAGTGCATGCGCTTGCGCCGATGCCACCGAATTAGACCGCGATCGCATACGTTATGCGGCTTAGTTCTACGCTTTTCGTTTTTCTGAGAACCGTATTTATCGTAACAAATTAAAATGGGGAGATAGGATTCGATGTGTTTTTAGAAACGGATTCTGAATAAGGAATTTGTTTTATTGGGTGTGGTGGTAAATATGGGAAACAATGTAAATTCAAAAATAAGTAAAGAAATAGCTGAAAGAGATTAACAAATTGGTGACATCTTCCAAAACATCGATAATGCTACGCCTAAACAAAGAACTACACATGATACAACAAATCTAAAAGCAGAAATGCCTCTACAAAATTATATTAAAAGTTTTATACTAATATCTACTAGATATAATGAGGAATATTACTAAACACGGAGTTTCCAACTCTGTCAAAAATTAGAAATGTATTTTAGACAAGTTACCGCTACGCTAAGTGCCAGTGGGAGCGAGCCAGCTAAATATGGAAGCACCAACGCGAAGAACAGATTTGACCTTTTTGCGAGATGATGACGAAGATGCGAATGGTCATTCGTCATTTTCTGATACTATATTTGAAGAAGACACACTTCTTAAATGGAAGTAATATGTTCTGCAGCATTTAAAGCAAGACCTTGATGGCTTTATGATTTGTAATTGCCATTTGGGAGATACAGTTCAAATAATTCAATTTGGAGAATCTGTTTCGGGGTTGAGTCATGCATGAAACGAATTTGCAACTTTCAACACTAAAATTAAAATGTTTTAATCTGAGAAAGCTGAAATGGTTTTAGTAAGTCTACCGCGAAAGTGACTGTTAATTTTAATAACATTTTGACGAAATCTGAAAAATATGAAAGGATTTAGAGTAAGGCCAGACCTCAATTACAGTTATTATATTTTATTACATTACATTAGGAAGTTAAGTTGTCAGTTAAATACAATTTATCGACAAGGTCAACCACGAACATTGAACAATAATTTCATTGTTTTTAAGTAATGTTCTCTTAAATTAAATTTCGCGCAAGTGAACTTGGCACCAGAAGTAATTGGTACTTAAAGGCTTTATACGTGACTATTATGTTAATTAAGCAATTTTCTTAAATAAAACAGAGGAAATTAACCTAAAGTACGAAGTTAGAAGAAAAACGATAGAAAAAAGTAACACGGTAGACTTTGGGGTCTCGATAACTAATCTATTGTCTAAAAAAGAATTGACTGGAAACAAAATGGAAGAACCAAAAGGGTATGGAGCCGGTCTTAACGCCTGATTAAACTCCGACACGGGTACACTTAGGATTTGGTGAAGATTTAGAGACATCGAACATTTCTACCAATCCTTTAGTAGATGAGATCGGGAATTATCGCCAAGGCGAGACAAAGAAAGAATCGGTTTTGTTCCTTTTAGACATGGATTTCAAAGAAATCCAAGTACGAAGTCTAGTTTTTGTAAGGAGTTTGTCCATAGGAACGAAATGAAATTGCAAAAAGTAATTACTAAGAGACTTTCAACAGTTAATTGTAATGGCTTGGGAAACCGACCTTAGTACTAATATTAATATGATTTAGGAAAAACGAAAATTTAATCAGCCTAGGGTAATTTAGGAACAGTCACATGTATAACAATGCTCCTGATATTAAAATTCACTGACTTCGTGAAGACAGCCGCAATGAACTGCACGATGAAGGTCAATTTGAAGTGCAACGCAATATTGCAAGTTCAGTAGGTGGAAATTCAAACAACGATCTGCGCAGTTACAATACTAATAATGAAAACTAAGCAGTATTCAATAATATTAATGATATGGTATCATAGTTGTTAGTACTAACAGAACGCATACCACGTTTAGATGTTACGTTTACCGAACACCAATTAGAAGTCACGCAAGTGATTTATTTTTATTTCTTTTTCGTCCTTAACATACATGCATAAAATTACGCTCACGAGCCTGATATAAGCAGTGTGCGTACAATTAGTGTTAAAGCACTACTTAACGTAGTATTTGGCGTAAATATGGTGGGTTAAATATTGATGATATTATGAAATTCTGGCTGCCTGCCAATAGTGCAGATACTGTATGCAAGCCTTTCCCTTGGTCCAGATATTTTATTTTGGGTTTTGGTTTCGGTTTATCCTTGTCTGACCATATTGTGGCAGTTTTCAATTGCATTTCTCTCCTATCGTTATAGGTATCTCTGGAGTCTGGAGAAAAAACTGGTGCCCAAAAAACGAGACATCTAAAAATTCAAAACGTCCTTGCAACTCAATCTATTGCGACGTTTTCCTCTTACTTTAGTATTATCTTTACTTGTATATCCAAAAATAAACGGTCTGTTCGACGGTCAAGCGGAGATCCTTACCATACAAACCATCTTTCGTCTGTATTCCTCGACACGTCCTCCCATTCGATCGGGCTCGTAACATTTATCCATGATAATGGCTTTTCAATCAATACTACACGTACAAATAGCTAAATAATGTGCGAAGTTCATAAAGATAAGGTGTTAATGGGTGGCATTACTCATAATGTGATAACATTTTCGCCATAACGACTGTAAAATATGGCAATTATTGTTGCACGTTCTCACCTACGTGTTATTTCCAATACCCACATGGAAAATGTGGATTAATAGATGAGCTCAGTTTATATTGGTTTTCCAGAGGATTTTACCTCCAAGAGTTAATTTATTAGATACTAGCTGACCCAACAGACGTTATCCTGTACCAATTAATGCGTATGAAGTTCCAGGCTTTAATGAAAAAGAAAGGAAAGTATTTTCAGAATTTCCTTTTTCTGGAGGTCGACAACAGCACCACCCACCGGGTTGAACTATAATTAAAAAACGTTCATACGACCCCAAAACTCTAAACTCCAAAGAAAAAAAATGAAATCGGACAAGCCATTTAGGAGGAGAAGAATCACAAACACTCGTACAACTGAATTTTATATTTAAAAGGAGTTTGGCAGTTCTTTTATTTAAAACTTTATGCCTTCCTAAAATGTTAAATGCTATGCGGAATAGACGTTTCGGCAGCCAAAAAGCCCGAAAACAAAATATCGGTTTACCAAAGGAATTGGATTTACGGAGGTCAGGTTATAGTCGCTCAGCATACTAATATTCAAGCGCATCTAGTTTGGTTTAGATCAAAGCAGAAACCAACATAGTTGGGAAACGGTTAAACGAGTGATGACCCGCATATAAAGTAAGAGTACTTACTTTGACGAGTTTAAGTGTAACTTTGCATGGGAAAGTTGAAATGGGATTGTTTTAGTCACGTTAATGAAGTCCTGACACAGCCAGAAGGCGTTGAAGTAGACTACGTAGAAGACCGTAGGATGAGCTGGAGAGAACTAACAAACAATGGATTTCATTAACTCTGGACCGAAATAACTGGAAGGATTGGGAGGAGTAGTGGCGTTACTTCCATACAAAAGCTTGGATTGCCCTTATAACTTACTACTCCTCATGATGTCAGGGTTTCTGAACAGTCTGCTTGCCTTTTGGGCTTGCCGTATTGTGGCCTTCTAGGCAGGAGGTTTTTGCCCAGCAGTGTCATAATGCAGGCTAAGAGTAACATGCTCAATATGAGTTTACTTAACATCATAATCATTAGGCTTGGCAGGGTAATTGGTTATTACGACTATATCATGTTCTCGTATCATGAATTCGTGATTAAACAAAATGCAAATGCTTTGTCGGTATCTGCATCAAACCGTTAGATCCGTAGCTCTAGTTTTTGTTCGCATATTTGCATGTAGAAACTCGGCAACTGATGGAATGGACGTACAAACGTAGTGGACAGTGTTATACTAACATCACAGTTAGCCTTTTTTGTTTCATTGTCTGTTAAAAAAATAACTCTTTCGTAGCTGTATTATAGCGTTTGTCAGTTGCAGAATTTTATAGTTTGACGCCCTGTACTAAAATTGACAAAATAATCTCAGGAATGTTGTTGTTATATTATATGCTGTCTTGGACAACCGTCTAAACTTGTAAATAACCTATAAATAAAAAAAGAGATAGCACCTGCAGAAGTAGTAAAAGGTAACCAATAAGTGATTACAAAACCCGTTCATATTTAAAAGAAACCACAGCATTAGAAAACAACAAAGAACAAACAAGTTAACAGCCACAAAAACAAAAATGTCATCGAAAAAGCAGTTCTAAAACACATCAAATAAACCGAAGACCTTTTAACTCAACAAAAAGGCCTTAACAAAGAATTTAAATACCAATCAATTCACACTTTACCACAAGCCCTTAACAGCGGCGCCTTTCAAATCAAATAAAATTCTAAGCTTGTGTCACGAATTCACGAAATCATTTTTGGCTCGTTAAATTCGTCAGAGAGTTAGAGAAATAATCAGATTTCGGCTACTTGCCGGCAGACCGGTCACCACGCTCGACTTACTTACATAATGAGCTTAAAAACATATTAAATTGTAATATTGTTTCTTTTTTAACCGTGGCATTGGTCTATTGTTTCTTACTGATCGACTCTTTGGTCGATTGGTTGCGATTATGGTTCCTGACCGTGAAAGACGTCGTCTATTGCCTTGTCTGGCATAAAACTGTGTCCAGAACCTACAATAAGATCCACATGAGGTCCTGGATCATCATTAACTGGTTAAGGTCCGGTTACCCCGTAAGTTGAGTTTATTGGAGTCTTATCTTATCACCCTTTTCAGTTTTCATACTAGTTTATTATATCATCATCTGCTTAGCCTTTTCCAACTATGGCTTCCAGCTAAACCAGATACAGATGATTACGAGTATTTTATATAGAGCGACTACCTTCCATGATAGGATCTAGATTTAATTTGGATTTAAAAGGTGGAAAAAGGGAACCATGGAGAAATAGCAGTTTGTTGCTTAGCAATAAATGAGCAGGAGCAGATGTTCTTTCACTAGCAATATCGTACTTATCGAATTATTTTAAAAGTTATCAATTACTACCGACTCCACTGAGGGTCGACTACTTTTCAACTTTATTACTTAGGGCTTAAGGGTGAAAAGTGGCAGACCGGCAGTGAGCGCGCTAGTACCTAAATGTAGAAGAATATTTGATTAATTTCCGAGATAAATAATTAATGTCATCTCTATGTGGACATTTCAGTGCCTAATTAATGAACTTGAGCGTTAAAATTTATGACTTGACGTGATGAATAAATTACTTTGGTTGTTAATCAGGGCAGGGCAGAAAAGGCGATCGTGGCGAAGGATAAAAGCAAAATGTTCCTTATTTTGTTAAATTCATTACATTAAACAGTACTTAGAATTATTTATTCGTTAACTAACAAATAGCGAAGGTTTTATTTCTATAAAGTCGTAAATGTGTTTACTTCATGAGGTCTAAAAGGCGAAAACAAGAAGTAATATTGCGTTTTTCAACTATGTTTAAAACCTTGAATAAGGATAAGTTTCACCATATGAAAGAAAAACATGTAACTTTCCTTTAAATTAACAAAATATACCTACCATTTCGAAAATGAACACATGAAAAACTTTAAAGGAAAATCTTCCACAGGTCTGCCTTGCAATGGTTCCGCCATCGCAGCGACGAAATCACAGTGTAGAAATTCAACACACAATTCGTCAAATATCACTCCAACACGAAGGCCCTAAATAATTTCATAAACAAGACTTATGTGGTAACGTTGACGATAAGGCAATATCTCTATCATTTGAAATGACTTAACATTTCAAGAACCTGATATAAATTAAGCAATCTTTATCAAAAAGTGTCAAGTGCATTGCGTGATCTGAATATTGAAAAACTTCGCCTGTTGGAAAACTATTTTACTAGGAAAAGCAGAGATAGTAGGCGTTGCAGGTACAAGGCTCGATCATAGGCTTACAAACCAATTCCAAGTTTCTAATGAATTGTAAGCATTACATGCAAGGAAATAAATACATGGAAACATGGTTAAGTAAATAAAAGAAACGGAAAACAACCTACTAATCTATTGCTGAAATAATCTCTTGAATTTAATCTACACTCAAGCCAGACCAGAACCACAGCACCTCACTAAAATTCACTTGAGCAGATCAACAAATAAGCCACTAAAACTAAACGAGCATTTAATACCACTGAAGACGCAGAATACCAGAAAATCTTTAAACAAATGTTCCACTCAGAAACTCATAAAAGTTTAAACATTACTTTCAATGTTGCAAAATATGTCATCTGTAGCTTAGGCAGAGTTCTGAGAAATAGTTTCTTGAGTACTTAGTGACGGGACTCGCGGGAAAAACGAAGTGCACATTAACGAAGACTTACTTTACGCTCTTCCTTATTTGGGTTCAGTGCTTTAGTTTTGGTGAGGTCCAGGGATGGCGGAAAATTTACTATCGCACTATTTTCTTGTGACCAGAGGTCCACATTGACCTTGGATCGAAACAACTGGAAGGCATGGGGCCTGTGTGGGGCCTGGCTAACAGGATCAGTACTATTTTCTTATACTGCGTGACGTCCAAGGACTAGAAAAAGACAACGGCGGCAGGGGAGAGGTGGCCAGATGACATGTCATCGCAGTTAAAACCTGGATGAGGCTGGCACAGCAACATTGAGATCGGCACAATCAGAGAAAGGTGTGGTCGGGTAGTAGATAAGAGTGATGATGAGGTATACTGTACACCTACACTCGAATAAATGGGAATAAAGTGCGTTTGAACGTCACAATTTAGAATAACAGCAAAATCCAATCTTCAGGATTAGATTTAGTTAGCTACAAGTTCGAACTTATATCATCCATATTACAGAATATTGCTGCAAGCCACACCTAAGCCATAGATAAGTTGGCCACCCCTGCCGTATACTGTGTGTTTACCTACTCATATGTTTTACTTAGCACTCCCGGCTCCCAACGCTTAGTTTTTAATGGACGTTACATTTTATACTTAGGCAGTTTCTGTCTCTGCCTTCTGCATGGCTCCGGTTTTATTATCTTTAAGTTATGTCTTGTTTTTCCTGTCTATTTGTTTATCTGATTGAGGTATGAAGATGGTTATTGTGTGTTGAGTTTTATGTCCGTGCAGTAAAGCAGTCGGAACCGTAACGAGGCAAATGGCGACTTTTCCGTATTTTTTTTTCCTTTAGTTTATATTCTCCCACTGCTGGGCAAAGGCCTCTCCTATAGACTTCTACTCTACACTCCGTGCGGTTTTCTCTGGCTAATCTCTGACAAACGCCTCTAGGTCGTCACGCCAACCTTTTCTTGGTCTCCATCGGCGACGACGCGCGACGCCCATATTTAATGATAAATGTAAGGCTGTTCCTGACTGTCTAAAACCAATAAGTATGGTCAATCCCTGAACCGTGACCTAACGACCGTACCTAACGTGATAATTTTGTTAGTTACTGAAAAAACCTTGCGATGTCCAAAAGTGTAAGCTTGTAAGAAACTGTTTGCACTAAAAGCGGAACTATTTTGCCCATAAAACACAGACACTTTCATCATAAACACTATCTAGAAGCAAGAACCTATAAATAAAACTAACACCGACAAAGAAAACTAGAAATCAACGCACTGTATCTCACAGAGAGCTATACAGAACCATTTCTATAAAAAAAAACTTCTAATTGCTAAGCGTTACGCGTAACAATGTCCATCCAACGTTAAGATAGTTATTATTGGTATATATCGTGTCTCGATTGGAAATCCACTGTCGGAGGCATGCTATAATGATGTGCATTATAATGCAGTTTTGGATAGCGTGGTAACGTGATAATCTGTTGAGCCTATAATTAGGATAGACTTTATATTCACACCGTTAATACTGGCGATGCAATAATATGAATAATTAATTATGTAAAGCAATTTTTCGCACAGTTTAATTGAGTGGTTACGATATTTACGAGCATGTGCAAGCATTCACGCTGTTTTTTTTTTATGTCTAGACGTCTTTTCGTGTTTTTAAACAAAAATCAGGTTGATATCATATCGGCACTGATTGAACAGACCCAGAAAATTCCAGTAGTTGTCAATCATAATTTGCTAGATCTAACAAATAGCCCTGAATGGTGTCGCTCCAGCAGATTACCCGGTGTTCACAATCACAATAGACGGGCTGTGCCGGTGCGAACACCCGCATAGGGGCAGTAGAAAATAAGTACATGTAAGTACGCTTCGAAGAAGGTCTATTAGATAAGAGCTTAGTGTACTACTATACTGCATATATATTTATAGATAATTATGAGAGCCTTGGCGATATCATTAATTTACTGTTCGTTCTTCTCCTCAGATATCTACGTTTTGGAACGGGCAAGCAGCTTCAGATTCCTGAGTAACTGGCCGACTCTTTTCATTTCTAAAGTAAATGGATTATTAAAATAAATGTTTTGAGTTTGAGTTTTTCTGGTGAAGCCAAATCGATTTTTTTTTCACTGTCACAAACAAAAGTTTATCTACCTACTCCTGCCTTCCTCCCAATCCATTTTCAATCATGCAATCATGTCTTTTCCATTAGCCTTACCAAATCGCCGAAATCCTATTTCTTTCCTAGCCATTTCATCTTTCACCCGATGTATCTGTCCATGGCCTTTATTTCTTATCCTATGGCAACTTTTCACGTAGGTCTATTCTAGATCAAACCAGTAATTAATCACACGTCCACAAATTGAAAACATCACCAAAGCAGCTTCAAATGGTCATTAGACCGTGGCACAATCAGGGTGTCCTAACCGCAACAGCACGCCACTATTACGTACATTACCTCTACCTAGTACCAACAGCTAACGTCACAATGTTTTATCTAGGATCAGCGGTTTCCCAGCAAACACTGATAATAACTTACGTTTGGTGACCTTAATTTGCGGCTTCGTAAAGCAAGGCTTACTTCAAGTTAAAGTAAAGTTGTAAAGGACTTCAGGAGTTTTGGAGAAAGAAATGGGGCCTCAACATGATAGGAATTTGTGAGCAGCAGGCAAATTGGCTTTTACCTGAATTGCCACTTGAATAAGAACCTAAAGAGCTCGATAAGTTATACAATAGTCGTATGTCAACTAGTCGTAATTGTATTGAAATTGATGGGATCTTGTTGCAGTTACAAACCATGTAGATACCATTTTTTCAATTCGTTCTGATCTAAACCTTTGAACCAGGGGTCTAGTTCACCAACCTTTACACAAAAAAGTACAAGAGAAGAATTCTTAAAGCGCTTTAGGCAATATTCGTTGCAGCACAACTGGAACGCGGTTTTCGCACGAGAATTTCGCCTCATACAATTTCCGGATCTCATCTAGACCGTTTAGAGCAGCGGTTGAATAGAACAGCCATCTTCCGTAGAATTTTTTTACAGGCATTTATTGCAAAAGCTGCTGAAGAAAACATAGAATTTGAACAAGACTTACAAAAAGTAAAAAAAGAGGGCTTATTGAAGGAAAAACAGAACTAGGTCTCCACCAATAAACATAACATGATGGCTGTCATTCCTGGAGGGTAAAAAATAAGTGCCCGTCAGTAGCTACACCCTACTTTACCAGTTATGTTTAAGCCCTATGTAATAGGGGGCGAGACTATTGCCATCAATCGGGCACGAATTACCTCGGCTCCTAAAATTCCATTAATGAAGTTTGATAATAAAGAGGTAACAAACCATTAAAACAGAAATATGGCGCTTTCCCTGAAACTTGTTATTTTCCAACTCCTATTACATGGTAATTTACCAATTTGTATATGAATGGGACACCCAACTAAACTAACAACAAACGCTAACAATTGAATGACCCGTGATGCAACAGTCATTATCATTACTGCTACTGCAATATTGTTATTGTCAACGACCACCATCATTATAAGATTATAACAATGTGAATAAATTGACGAAATGCAGTGGATCTTGTTAGGCTGGTCGCATTAAACACCTGCTCCAGTTCAGCTTGACCTACGATGCCTCCCACGTGTTTTTCTGCAGTAGGAACATTTTCAATGTCTCCCAGGGTTCATGTTACTTTGGTCGATGTGCACCGTTTACTGTCGCACTTGGCCTGTTTCGCAGAAACAGAAAACAGAGGTTACATTATCAAGATTGTGCCGATTCTATTCTATTGTTTTCTTGACGGTGGATTCACATAAGTTTTTGCTGTTTATTTTGATGTGAAAACTTTTCGGAAATTACTTTTATGTTTAGATCGTATCAAAGTCCTCAGCTTTGATTATCATAATCATTTTATCAAACTATTAAATACAGAGCAATTTATTGTTGACATTTAGCTTTTATTTCCCAGCAACTTGACCCACTTCAGTACATTTATCAATCACAGCGACATCGATAAACGCATTATTTTCATTCAGCTAGCATTCCCCATTTTTATTCGAGTTCAGTGACTCTTTTAGCGTTTAACTTCCACATGAACGGTTTATTTGTCATGTCGACCTACGAGTATGGCCGAGTTAAAATACCACAGCTACTTACGCAAAACATGACGCAAAAGATCTGGTAAACAAAGACTCAACCTGGTTAACGTGTGGCGAAAAGGCTATTGGTCAGACGGCCGGTTCATCATCATCATCATCATCATTTCAGCCGAAAGACGTCCACTGCTGGACATAGGCCTCCCCAAGGGGGGTTTTGCCATAATCGCCACGCTTGGCAGGCGGGTTGGCGATCGCAGTATGTTTGTTATAAAAAAAAAAACACAGAGAACGCTGCTGCCCATTCACTGGTAAGTCCCTTAGTCGCCTCTTACGACACCCACGGGAAGATATGGGATGGTTCTATTCTTTACGTCCGGACACCATACAGAGGCGGCCGGTTAGAATCAGATATTCTCTTTCCAAGAGCGATAGGTCCCGATAGCCTCTTCAATCATTCAAGTTGACTCCAATGCCGGACACGATCATCCCCTAAAGACAGTTGGGAGTAAATACATCAACACGTTTCGTAGACAGCTTGGTAATTGCAGTTAGATGTAGGATCCCTCGAGTTTATCCACTTGATACACCGTTTTAGCTCCGACCAAAACTCACTGGCACATAGAGGGACCAATTTTCTTCGCACTAGACACGAAGCGTCAAGTATCTTGCCATAACTTCACTCCAACCAATACCATAAAAGTCTCTAATATTTAAACCTCTCCATATTGTAGGAACCTTCAAATTATCACCTCCAATGAAGTCATCTTGCCTAAATGGAAGAACAACTTATTACATGGTACTCGACAAATAAACTTCACTAAAACTGTCTCTCCATTTATGGCACGTTACGGCGTGATGACGACGGTAAAAGCAGTACCAACCTGAACTGAATGACAATGACCGAGATTTCAATCCTTTTCTCCTTTGAGATCATCATTTCGAAACGGTGCACGTTTCTTCAGTGTGTCAAACTGCATTTTCGATTTGGGAAAAGGCGGATCAAAATCGAAAGTCCGTGTCATGACTTCTTCATTGCATTAGTCTCCGCTGGGATTTAATGGATTGATGGCTTACAGACCGCTTTCGGATACGAGAGTACCGCAAGTAATATTTTTTTCATTCAGTTGATGATCCTGTGCCTTTCGATGTCGTTTAGTTCTTTCTTATGGTTGAGGAAACATCATTTGCAAGCGACAACTATTGCGAACAGTTTCCGGTGAGTAAATACTTTTCTTATGATTGATTTCTTAAGTTCGTAATCTGGAACGTTAGCCGTCTAGGTTTTTACGTAAGCTGAGTTTGTTTTCTCAAGTGTCAGCGAACGCAATAAAACCTGTAATGGCCTTGTTTTTCTCAGATGGTATAGTTTTATTAGTATTTGTGATTTGTCATCGCTTTTTGCCTATTTTGAAAACGGCGTCCGGTCTGATTCACTTTTAGTCATCAGTCTTAAAATAGGAAGTAGGTCTACTTGCCAATTAAAACCAAAAAGATCACAGTTTTTCGTCGTTGGTAGTAAATTAACTCAATAAACCAAAAAATGGAAACGATTGTTTCTTCTTTCTGCCGAGCGTAGCAGAAAATACAAAGATAAGCGTTTTATCAAAACGTTACCACACAGCAGAAAATCCCTTCCATATTTCGACACCTAAACGCCGTCGCCATAAAATTGCCATGTCACCATTCCCGGGCCCGTGCGTCAGTTTCCTTACAGCAAAGTACCTAAGATACCCATGTTTTATAGTGTCGTTACGTCACTGCCTTCAGACGCTCCAGATGTGTCGATAGCATTGTTTGGGTGCGTATTTATGACGTGGTCGCCGCATGTGTGATCATGCCCTAAAGAATCATAAAGATCGCGGGGAAAAAATGTGAACGGGGTAGGGCGTTGCCCTGCACATGTTAGGAATAGTAAATTGTATCGAGATTGTGATCTTTTGATGTGGTTCAGTACGGTACTTTTTGTTTAGACTTTGTTATAGAACAGATTTAAGGAGTGGGTTCAATGAAAAGTCTGAAGTGGGGTGATGAATGACGGTTGAATGAGTAGGACAGATCCAAATAAATGAGTGTCTTGATGTTTGTTATTCCATGACGCTGCAAGCTTAGCTATAGGTACAGATGATACGGCTGGATCGTAGGATTAAACGGAGTATAAACTTATGTCGATTCGATCTGCAAATGGATCGGTTTGGTTCCCATCACTGGTCGCTTAAATTGACCCTTACTTTTATAGCGAGATTACATGGAACTGCCTGTAAAGAATGAAACGGTCTAATGATATAGGTACCGTTGTAAAACTTTGGAGTCTTGCCTTTGATAGTAATGAAGTTAACAACGAGTGTCAGTTTTAACCAATTGCAAATAGACTTGAGAATTGGGAATCAGGGGCACAAATACGTAACATAAAATCACGCCTGTATTCCCCATAGTGTTAGGCAGAGGTGTACCCATGTTACACCACATTTCGCCAGTTACGTTTCATCATCATTATCGTTTCAGTCAAAAGACGTCCACTACTGGACATAGACTCCAAGTGTCGCCACATTGACCAGTCCCATGCGACTCGCATCCAGTGGATCCCCGCAACCTTCACCAGTTATGTTTAAGTCCCACGTAAAAACGCGGCGACACCTGATGTGCCTTGTTGATGGCAACAGCAGCCCGGGCTGCTACTCAGAAATTCCTGATGGAAAAACCCAATACACTCTGTCTGACCTATAAATTCACTCTAGATAATTTAAAAATACTGCTTTCCATCTTCAATAATCTAGTCGATGTGTTCGAAGACTTATTGAACAAAGATCCATCTATTAAACATCATAGTTGGCACTTGCTTCTCTGCATATTTCTCAAGGGATACGGCTCTCGGTTACAAAGCCGGCAATAACTTGCCTTCTCTTATTGAAAACAATAGATATCGTGTTTAGCGTAGTATGACAGTTTGTGTCTAGTACCCAACCTGTCATAAAGTGGACGATAATATGACAAGCATAAAACTTTGTCATACATTTTTGAAAAGTTCTCAGAGAAAGACGAAGAAATGTTAAGACATTTGGAAAATTATGACTTTTTAAGGATTTTTTAAGTACACGTAGGAACTGTGTGTATTTCTGGCAAAATTTGAGCAGTGTGGTGGTATAATTAATGCGTTTGAAGTCACGACTACCACAATGAAGAAGTATCTTTCATTGCGTCATTTGTGACTTACTGATACTTCTTCATTGTGGGAAGGTACCAGACGAGCGGTTTGCCAAGTGGCGCGATTATGTAAAAAGTTTATTCCTATATCTGACTGAGACCGTGAAAGATGATATGGCTAGAAAATGGGTGACTACTGAGATGACGGACGACTAACTGAATAGAGGAGCATGAAATAAGAGCTAAGTGCTAAGAAATAAGTGCTCCGATTCCAAATAAACTGGAATAAAGGCAGGTGAATTATGTGATGACACGAAAGAATAAGATTCACGGCATGCATCCACTAGTTGACGATTAAAGGCTGCTGATAAATTCTCTTCTATGAATTAAACTGTACTTGAAGTTTATCATTGATGGCTTGAACTAGGTATCTACTTTTAAAGGAAAATTAATCCGTTTGAGTCATAGAGGCACTTGACAACAAGTTAAGTCATACGGCGTCACTTTTAGCTAACACTGTGTGTGCAATAGTTCACTATAGGTAATACTGACGTAACCATAGGTGTTAATTACAAGTCTGGCAAGCTATTTTATTATCACTAGTGATCTAAGCTTCGAATATCAAACAAATGGATTTTGAATGGATTTTTCCGTGACTTACGTCAAATTTGTGGATGTAAGCGTGAAGTCCTAGGTTTGAAACTCAAGTTGGGCCTGAGACGGCGCGCATCTCATAAGGCCGTAGGTAGACGGCATCAGACGGCGACGGGGTCCGTATGTTAACGTGGAGTAAAATCTAGCCAGGGGAGCGTGACGAACTGCGCAAGTACTCCAGCACCCCTCGGCCCAAGGTAGTCGAAGAACACCGTGTGGTTTTAGTAAATACGAGTCTGAGACCCCTTCGCCTACCCCAGGGCAGAGGAAATCCATAAGGATTTCCACAGACAAACAACAAAAAAAATATTGTTTGAAACACACACATTGACATACTTGGGTTTTCTGTTACTGGTAAGAAAGGTAATAAAAATAAGACACCTAAGTAGCTACTTTATTTACAAATTTTATGAAGCTTAAGTTTCTAAATGCAAAAATACCCACTGGTGTGTAGTGGGAAAAAGGAAAAAAAACATTATAACAAAACCTACCAACTGTGATTCAATAAAATAGTACTAATTTATAGACCAGTTTATGATTAAGTATGTAAAACATTAATCAAAATCACACAACTTTATTTATTTCTTTAAAAAAATGCACAAGACACTGTACTATGCCTATGTACTGTACTGTACCAGCCATTTTCTACCAGTCAACCTTATAAGAAATATTATTGAATGTGTCTCAGTAAAAAAATCTTGATACATTATTTTCAAACCATCAAACACTATAGCCCTCTATTCATCATTGTAAACTCCTCACTTACATGTTTAATTACACTACAGCACTCCCTAGTAAATCATGTTTTTGATCTTATTATAACTCTGAAAGTAGCACCCCATGTAATGAATGGGGGTGTTAAGAAAAACAACCACATGTATTCTGATGACAGTCCCGTTACAAAGGGTTGCTATTAGTATGGAGGATTTATTATTGAAGATTTTACTTTTTGTCTCATCTTCATCATCATCATTAAAATTGATATTAATATTATAGTAAGTTATAGGTAGGTAAAAATTTTTATTCCAGTATTCAATATAAAAATAGGGAACTTTATTTACTATGGATAAATATTATTTTTAATTTAAAATAACTAGTAACTAACAAAACAATAAACTTAAAAAATGGCATCAAAAACTCCTCAACGCTGTCAACTCATAATGTACCAAAGTGACTGGTCGTGTTTAAAATTAAAAAAAAAAAACATAAAATTATTTAAAAAAGTAAAATAAAGATGCAAGGATGCAACAGTACTTCCTCGGTTAGTATTTAGTTTAGATGCTTAAGTGATGCCTTTATTTTGTGTTGCCAGGTGATTTACCAAGGAGACTGAGTTTGCTTATGAATTGTTGAGGCTTTATTTAAATTATCTGGAATTTATTTCTAAAATTTTTATTACATGGGAAAAAGATTCAAATTATTTTACAATAAATTATCATTAAAATCGGGCTGAGCTGGTTAAGATACAAATTAGTCCATCTTGATTGGTATAACACCATTGTAGATTACAAGTATTAAGACACCCCAGAATTGTGTAAATAAACAAAATACTTGAAAATATTGATGGTAGGAACTATGGCACTAACTTATGTATTGTGAAAATGAAGAGAATCAGAAAGATTCTAATTAAGGAACAACTGAACGATCATTCATGCACTCAAGCAATCTACCCCACATAGGATTTAAATAAGACAAGTAAACAATCTTGATATAACCAAACAAATGGAAAATAATTAAATTCACGTCCAGTAAGCATCTAATTGGCCGTAACTTAGAACAAATGCAACTACATAAACAATACTCTAAGCTTCTTTACGAAACCAGAAAAAAGCAAGTTTTATTAGGTACAATAAGAATACCGTTTAAAACTTTGAAATTACAAAGAATAACGACTAAAAAACTCGATTTACTTGAATCACATGTTACTACAAACGTGAGACATTGAGTTTTTATAACAAAAAGAAACCAAAACGAAGAATAAAAGGGGGTAAATATCGATCATACACTCACCACAACAAGATAAGCCGGCGAACTCGAAGTAATCGCACCAATCTACAGCTTTACGTCACGATTTAACACAAAAACGTCCACTAAAAATCACAAATGAACACTACACTATGTTTTTCAGCCCTCAAACTTATTATTCCATCCAATTTTCAGTCACCAATTTATGTAAAAAACACTTTCACAGCATTTTCACGATGAATACGATCCGACAACTGACACATCCACCTTTCATAGAAACGCGGCAACAGACTGCCAGACGGATTCGTTTGTTGGGCCATAGACACGAGCTTTGTCTGTTATTGACTCCATTACTTTTACTACTAACCGACTAAATTGAAAGCGACATTGAGGTCGTTACAATCTTGCACGAGTGCCATACTTTCTTTGTGGCCGTATAATATTAGCGCCATCTATCAGTTGGGTAAGAAACTTGAAGTGTTTCTAATTCTGCCCCCTTCGTAAGTGGTGCCATCTAGTAAACATTTATAAAATCTTTTGTACCGCCATCTACCAACTAAAACATAAAGCTTTGAGATTAGTAGTTATCTCAACTTGTTAACACTACTAATGAGAGATAATAGATGGCGCTTTAACCAATTAATGTAGCATGTCAAATCGATGTATATTTTTTAAATATTTATGTTTATAAAAATGGTTTGTAAATTCGGCTGGTTTGAATTTCAAGTGTCAGTTAAAGGTTGTCAGTACGTCTCGGCCCAGTATTATATTGATACTCTGTGGTCTCGGCTATTGTCGAAAAAAAATACTTTTTGAAAACAATGTTTGTGCTCTTCATCAGGCACACATCTACTTACATCTTATTAACATAATATCTGATTAAAATGTTAATGTTTGCCTATTCACATTTATTTACTACAATGACATTCCAGACTAAACCAAATAAATTCACATTTCGACTTCTAAAAGGGAGCGTTCCCATAGAAAGAGGGCATAGAGATCAGATTTTTTGTGTTGCCTTTTTTAAAAGCCATAAACTTTCTGGGAAGAGGTGAGTGGAAAAAAAATCTGGGAGTTGGTTCGGAGCTCAAAATGAACGGTTTTGGTACACTTCCGCCCGATGACCGCTGGCGACGAGGGCATTAGGGTGCACACAAAGAAAACCATGGAATCGACAATAATAGACATATTTCTGGAGATAAGGATAATTTAAGATTATGATATTTTGTTAAGGCCTGTACTTAGTTATAGATACATACACAATGGGAAAAGTAGGTAAGTATATAAAAGACTGTATGTAATAGGTTCTAATAAAACCTGTCATTGTTCCTTTCTAGCAAGTTCTAGAAATGAACAGTCGCCAGCACATCAAGTTACCACAAACAAAGTTTCTCCAAATGGTTTTCATCTGCCTACTGCCTAGAATTTTTCCAACCGGGGTCTGGGTAATTCGATGCCCTTTGGTAAGGTAAGACTGGTTGTCAGACATTCGGGCCACTAGTAGCCGTAGGAAACTCAGTATGTAATCAATCAATCAATCAATCAATCATTTTATTATCAGGCAACTGAGGCCCATAGATAAAAATACATAAAATAATCTTATATAATAATAAACTAATACAAATAAAAAAAAAACCTTATTTAACTAAAACCCACGCACGGACCCATCCACGGACCAACCTAGGCAAGTGCGGCTTAACCTCAGTGCTTAACCTACAGATCGACCCGAGCGGCAGTTATTATTTAGTCACAAAATGATTTTAAACCATAAAATATTGAAGGTCAAGTTCAAAATTGAATGAGATAATAACTTTATGCGCTGGCGACTGTACCTTGGTTGGCTGTGTTGGAACTTATACGTTAAAATCAATAAATAAGTACCTTATCCTTTAGGTACTGAATGTTTTAGGAAATATACAGAACATCCCAATTCGTTTCTACTGCAATTAGTTGCCTTAAGGATGATTTCCACCAAACTCGCATTACACCGGATCGGAACGGATTTTACAATCTTTAAACGATATTAAGTCGGGTAAACAGTATTTAAAGTCTATATTAGCAAGCCACGCACAGCAGCTTGACCGCGGGCGTCTTCTGCGACACGCGATCGTAGTCGAAAGTATGCTGCGACGCACGATCGGCTGCGTTCGCCTGTCGTCGTGTCCCATCAGATGAAATGAAACTATTTGACTAGGCGCACTAATGGATACGTTCGCAAGCGACGGTATGGAGCCGATCGTATGTGTCGACATCCTGCCGGATGCGATCGGCTGTCCCCGCTTCCGTATGCGATGCGAGCCGTTTGGTGGAAATCATCCTTTAATTGACTATCGTCTGAAAATAAGCTAGTTAACCCTAGCCAGCTTGTAAAAAATAATACCAATATAACAGCCACTCCACAGCCTTATATTCCGCAGCGTGAAGAATGTTATTAAGTGGATAAGAAGTAAAAAAACAAAAATATCTCTATCGGCCGCCTTGGACGTGATAATTAGTAGATAGCCCGTTCGGATACATCGTCACGGACGAACACGTTTTTCTAATAGTATTTATAGAAAGCTGTTGGTTTTATAGGTACCACT
Organism: Noctua fimbriata; assembly: GCA_905163415.1. Classification (NCBI taxonomy): domain Eukaryota; kingdom Metazoa; phylum Arthropoda; class Insecta; order Lepidoptera; family Noctuidae; genus Noctua; species Noctua fimbriata. The sequence continues at coordinate 7,736,554 of LR990946.1, forward strand.
TTTATAATGGTCCGGCTATGGGGTGGCAATTTGTTGGTGTCCAGAGGGTGTGGGAGGGGCAGAGGTACTTCATCATAAAAAGATGGTGGGCTGTTCTAGAGCTTTACAGTTAGTCTCTCACCTGCCTCGTTGGTCTAGTGGTCGCAATCGCGACTGCTGAGCATGAGGTCCTGGGTTCGATACCCGGGTTGGGCAAAATTGGCTATTGGATGTTTCCGTCAGGAATTTCTCAGTAGCAGCCACGGAGTCTGGAATTGTGCCCGGTTGATGGCAATAGGCCCGCCCCCTATTACGTGGGGAAACGTGGGTGTACTATTGTACACCTCTGCCTTTCAAATTCGTATTGTTTAAGAACATTGTTTATATTTCCAAAATAGTATAAAAGAAAATAAATAATAAATAAAATAAATCTTTCGGGTATCACAGGCGTGATGTTATGTTACGTATGTTTCCTCACCTGGTACTTGGTATATATTAGCTGTGAGTTTCCCGAATAGTATAAAATAAAATAAATCTTTCGAGTATTACAGGCGTGATGTTATGTTATATATGTTCCCTCACCTGCCCCCGTAGTATGACCACCGTAGACAAGGATTTCTTTGACGGAAGAATCGACAAATGACAGATAGTGCAAAGAAATCTGTCATTGTCTCGACACAATCTGTCATTTTGTCGATTCTTCCGTCAAAGAAATCCTTGTCTACGGTGGTCATGCTACAGGGGTAGGTGCCTTCTCCTCTGTTGTGTTAACGAACTTACTCGTTCGTAAGAAAAGATTACAGTGTGATTATTGACTTTAACTTTAGTAAAGTCTAGGTTTTGTAGTTACACCTTAGGTGGTTGGTTGAAGGTACACAGGACCTCAGGATGCCCTCGAAAGATAAGTGAGCATTCACCAACCCGAAGTAAAGTAACTTAGCCTATCGCAGTGGCTTCAGCATTCTGAATTCTGCATCCATTGGAGTAATGAATTTTGTCAATAATGGGAGAAAGAACTCATTACAACGATCCAAAATAATTAGGCATGACCAAGAGAGAAAATCTTTTTCGTGAATTGAAAACTTTTTTCGTGAGGAAAGATTTGAGTATCAATGTGGGTATAAGAGTAGAGGAAGACCAAAGAAACGATGGATGGGCTGTGTGAAGGATGAAATGGCTAGAAAGGAGATGTCTGATGTGATGACGAGTAATAGAGAAATATATTACCCCAAATCAATTATATTACCTAGAGGGAAAATTAAAATAGTGACCAATACTTCATCTTCCTTTTTTTCATTCCTAAGTAGCATACTGCCAAAGTTATTTCAGTCCCCAAACTAGTTAAAATAAAGCTACAAACTACAAATAAAACTGCTATTTTAAATTCCAGACTTGCTTAGTAATATTGTACTTAGTTTAGTTTTATCGTATTTGTAAGGAGCACCTGTGCCGGATTAGTCTGACTAAAATAGTAATAGTAAAGAAGCGTTATATTGAAATAGACCTAGGAATGATTAGAAGCGCTGCAAGGTTTTAATACTTTACAAATTCCAACTGCAGGACCTCAGGCGTCCTCTAAGTGAGATTATGTGCTTTTAATCACCACGGGGGCTGGTGTGGGTTAGTGATTGTCACAATGTCAAGGATGTTTGGTTCTAGGATCTACAAATTGTAAGTTGCGGATTTTTACAGTTTTCCAATGCTGTTCAACAAAGATACTGTTAGCCTTCGTCATCCCAGTCACAAGGCCACTCCTTATGCGTTTCTGTTTGTTCGATCCGGGGCCGTGTTGGACTAAGTGGTCGGTAGTTTTGTCACCAACTGTTGTTGATCCTGGTGGTCATTTGTAGGTCTTTGGCAGTCGTTGCAGATAGTCAGTGGACCGAAAGTCTGACAACCAGTCTTACCAACGGGAATCGTATTTCCCGGATTTTATTAGCTTGTTGAGGTCAGTAAGGCAGTCGCTCCATGTAAAACACTGGAAGCCGAGCCCAACGTAGTTGAGGAAAAGCTAGGCAGATGATGAGACGCGTACAGGAAGCCGCACGCTCACCTTGAGCTGGCTTAGCGTAGCCAGCTTAAACTGCTCTTTTTCCCATTGACGTGCTGCTTAATGTGCAAAGACGGTCCTACGTGTGTATACCTCTTAGCTCGACCGTAGCGGCTTCGATATCGAATTACTATGTAAACGTTATAATAGAGCGCTACGGGAGTGCTACGCACATTATATCTGTAGATATAAGTGGAGGTATTCGCACATCGATGTTAAGAAAAACTTCGGATTGGTTTCTGGATTTCTGGTTATCATGCTCTTCTCAAGCTTCATTGTGTATTTATTCCATTTTGTATCTACGTCAGATGTCCTAAGCTTTCGTACTCACAGTTCTTTGATCGGACCCCGAATACCTATCCATCACTGCTGCTAATAATTGTATTCTTAAAATTATCACTCAGATATCATTTCATACTTAAAACCTTTGATCTAGTTCTCTATAAGATTTTTGTTTGTGACTGCTACGCACGCATCGTCCTGTTGCTGAGCAAATGTGATACCAGGACTTTCAGCTCTCTTGAACCAGGGCTAATATACACCACGGACAATGACACGTCTTGCCTTTATAAAAATGGTTAATTTATTTATTCCGAAAACAAATCCACAGTTTATTTTCCTACATGCAGACATAACAGACTTAAGTTCCCTATGCTAAATGAATGTCTCATTTCAGTTCAACCGTACTTCAACAGTCGTGATTTCTCGGGGCAAGACCCGGCGGCTATACACTGTACCCACGGTGTATAAGCCCCATAATATATCTAACTGAACACGAAGACCTACTTGTGAAGTTATGACTCAAATGCATACCGGAAGAATTTGTGCAAAATGTCAAGCGTCAAGCTTGTTTGCGGTTGAGGTAGGTACAAGTTTAGGTCTCCTTGCTGAGACTAGAGCATACGTTGTTCGAAAATGAGTTGCTAATGTGTAGGCCGTGTTTAACTATGAATAGTGAGGAAACTACTTACATATACATGAGAGACCTGAGACTGTATACAAGACCCTTCACGAAGCCGTCAACCAAGCATTGTGTACATCAAACTAAGTAACTTTACGCAAAAAAATATGCCGGGAAACGATTTATTTTTTTGGGGGTGAAAGATCACGTTTTATAGTAGGACTCAATGTGACGCACTCAAAACATTGTGCTGATGGATGCATTGAATAGTACGGGGGTCGTGGAGGCATTTAAAGTAAAGTTACAACATTAAAAACTTATAGTTAAAAAAAAATATATATGAAAAAGTTGTAACTTTGACCCCCAATATTTCCGTAACTAAAAGGTATGGACTTCAAAAAATATCGCAATGACGGAGAAAACAAGTGCCTTTCAGCTTCGTTAAGGGTACTTTTACACCCTTTATGAAAATCTATAGTGACAGTTCAATGTTCTCCGAGGCATGAAAAGTCATGAGGATGCATCTGAACGTAATGATTTTGGTACGTTCAAAACTTTAAACAAGCATTCATTTGTGTGCGGTGGCGCTAAACTGAGGGAGTTGGCTTCTTATATCCTTATTTCATCCGGGCGGCTAATACAAGGCACGCAACCGATTCTTTCGCATTTTCACGTTTCCTGACGTTATTGCTGATGTCACTTTATCTAGTCCCTCTGTTATAATCGCAGTCTACTGAAGAGCATCTCAGCCTGCTCAGCAGTCACGCTTGCGACTACTGGACCAAAGAGACATTATTATATTAATTTAAACTAATTATAAAATCCTGAGTGATTCCGAATGTGTCCCTTCCTAAGTCTACATCTAATATCGGTGCATAACGAAGTACAAGAGCGCGCGCATATGAACATGAACTCATTTGTAAATTTCCCAAGTTTTTCCTAATATTACCATTCCTAAGTCTACGCCATATTAACGCGCGTCCCACCGACCAATATCGATGCATAACAAAGTACAAGAGCGTGCGCATATGAACATAAACTCATTAAAACGTTAATTTGCTCAGTTAACATTGAAGTCCATTTATTGAGAATTTATTGATCAACTTCTATATAGACCAACTACACCTGTTTCATTTTTATTATTTACTGGAATATAATTAACCCAGCACACTTTCCGTCAACCAGCTAGATGTTCAACCAATGAATAACATATCATAACTTGACGCCTGTAATCCTCGCTTAACTGCACAGTTAAGCAAAGGTGTGAGGACCTAATAATAGTACATTAACATTTTGCCGGTTATGTTGAAGTCCCGTGTAATAGGGGACGACCCTATTGTCATTAACCGCCCGCACTCTAGGCTCCGTGGCGCTACTGAGAAACAGTCACAATAGTATGTAGAAACAATAGATAAGTCAGTAATGAACTGACTCACTAAAAATATGTTCTTTGAAACTTTCTAAAACATGTTTATTCGTTGGACTATATTCAAAGTGAACGAAATCATAGCGCGATTCGGGCAGGTCACCGCGGCGGGACAACGCTATCGAGCGAGGTGCTATAAGGCTCCGCGCAAACGGGCCACTTTCCGCAGCCACTCGTGGCTGGCGTCGAAACTGTTTACATGATTTTTAAAACGTTTTGTATGGAATCGCCGCACACGTGTAGCGAGTGGCGTCCACTCGCGACTTAGTGTCCGCGACTCGCCACCGGTGGTGAATTATTATTAGCACGATCAAACCTTCCGTCTCCATCGTAAGACTGGACAGTAAGAGAGTGTTACAGATTGAAGCGGCCACCGACTACTAGTAGCGGCCACCGACCACTCGTGGCAGCCACTGACCACCTTCGTTTGCGCGGTACCAAAGGACGAGGCGCGCATCAGCCACCGGCGGCTGTGGTCGGTTTCCCGTTTGCGCGGAGCCTTACAATCGAGGGAAAGTTTACGGAAACAAACGAACAGTCGGAAAATAGATTACTCTTTTCTTAAAAACACAAACTCGCGCTTGTAGTCCATGGGAGCTAGGCAGATATCCACCATTATAGAACGCCACCTGATACGATTCTGGCTTTTGCTTCGTTGAAAATGGGAACATCCAATATGGCTGCTTTAGCAGCACCCGCCTACACTACCTACCACTACGGCGGAGGACATCATGGAGTGATACATGCGTCAGAAGGCCAAATACGTGGCGAGCGTGGATCTGCTCGAGTCGCGCCTCAACGTCAACTTTAAGGTGTTCGTGGTGCGAATACCAACGTGTTTTCTGCACATCGTCTTGGAGGAAGACTTTTGGCCGCATGGAGTGGTGTTCCTTCGCTGGCAAGTGCCACATGAACACACAGTGACATAGTGCACAAGTGAAGTGTTACTAACATAGTTTTAAGGTTCTATTTACTAACACAAATTGTATTTAATCATATGTATGTTTGTCTGTAAGGTATATGTCTATGGGCCAAAGCAGTCTGAAAATAAATGGATATTGTTGTTGTTATCTAACAGAATCATAATTAATACGATAATAATAAAGGCTAATAACCGAGAAAGATAAGAAAATCAAGTATCTTGACTTGGCTAGCGAGGTTATCGACGTGTGGGATGTGGACTCGGCGATCATTGTGCCGATAGGCGTCTCAGCCCATGGCTTAATTGCCAAGAGCCTCAACCAATACCTGAGGAGGCTCTCGTTAGGCAGCTGGATCAAGGGCTTGATTCAGAAAGCGGTACTTCTGGACACGGCTCGTATTGTTAGGAGGTTCCTCTCTCTGGAGCCCTGACCGCCGGTAGCTTGGATCCTGTTCCCGATACCGGTGGGCTACAATTTTTTATATATTTTAATGTTTTTTATATTGTTTTTTAAGGAATATTTAAAAATGTAAATAATTTGTAAAAATATAAAAAAGGAAATGAATAAGGCTAATAAAAAAAATATTTCTGCTATCTTAGGCCGACTGCTGGCTCAGCTATTTAAGGCCCCCAGTAATCAGTGTTTGGAAAACTGTGGGCGTTTTTGAAAGACCTCCAAATAACATCATACGTACTTTGACACCAAAAATATGATTATGATGATAGCTTTACCAAAACTACAACTCCAGATATCTTTATTGATTCATCTCAAAATTTGAAATATCCATTACCAATATACTCACGCACCGGAGTCCAAACGCAATCGTAGATAACAGCGGGCGTATTGAGAGAAAGAGACAAAAATACACCCTGAAGCTGAGAAAGAAAGAGTCAGAAAGATATAAAGTCATAAATATCGCGCAGCTGGATTCTTACCCGATGCTTTTTTCTCCAAAAACGAAGTTCTGTGCGCCTTTTACGAGTAAATACAGTCGCGAGCACAAGTGTTCTTCAATTCTCGGAAGAGACATTTTATTTTTATGAAAGTCATTGGACTGACTATGGCGAACGGTTCCAGTCCTCGAGGGACATGTTTTTTTTTATGATTGGACAATTCGCGAGAAAAAACGAAGAAAGCATGATTAATTTATTATAATGAAACGGTACAATATTGTTTTAATTTTGGCTGCTTCTGAATTCAGGTTTTGGGTTGTCATCTTCTTGCTTTCACAGTGTGGTTTTGCTTTATTAATGTTTAATGATGATGTTTTTGGTTGGTATTATAAGCTTGGAAATCTTTTTAAAATAACCTAACCTAACGATGATATTATTTATGTTCTAGTTACAAGATAATTAGGTAAAAAGGAGGGGTGGCTTCAATATAGTTTTTATATTTACGCCATAACGACGCATAACACTTTGCCGAGATTAAAAAAAAAACAATCATAGCCGACTGTAGGAATTATCTCTGCAAATTTTGATTTCCGTACACGTTGTGATAAATGAAAAAATCCACACATGTAAAATACATTGCATGTTGAACCTAATCGTAGTGCGATAAGAGCCAGTTTTCGAGGAAGTGTATTGAAAAACGTCGTTTCATACACGTGGGCATTTGTTACTGCAGTTCTCGGCTCCATAACAACCTTGCCTGCGGCTCGGGTGTGAATTCCGCCTCGAATGCAATAAATTCCTCACTTAGGTATATCAAAATGTACTATTTTAATTGATCTAGACTTTCGCCAATTTTGTGTTGTATTTGTGAAATCTTAGGAACCCGTCCTATCCAAACGTTTTACTTGTGTTTAAGTGAGCGAATGTCAATAGAGGATACTATTGGTATTCGCTTGGAGTTTAAAACATGCGACACGTAAAAACCAGAAAATGTATTCGCTACTAACTACTTGCATAGCTTTCACTGAATACTTTTCTTATTCTTAACAACCAGGGACCACAATCAAAGCTAAGTAATTGCAGATTTACTCATCATCATCTGCCTAGCCTTTTCCCAACTATATTGGGGTCGGCTTCCAGTCTATCCGGATGCAGCTGAATACCAGTATTTTACATGGAGCGACTGCCTATCTGACCTCCACAACCCTGCTAGTACTGGGTAATACGATACCCCTTGGTAAGACTGGTTGACAGACTTTTTGGGCCGCTTACCTAACGACTGTCAAAGATCTACAAATGACAGCCGGGACCAACGGCTTAACGTGCTTTCCGAGGCACGGTGGAAACTCTGTATGTAATGGGCGGCCACGCATCCACAGACCAACCTAGGCAAGCACACCTTAACCTAAAGATCGACCTGACCGGCTGTTGTTATTTAGCCTCGAGCTCCTTAACCGCTACTCATTCTACTGTCCTAATTGAAGGTTTACTTAAGGCCTAAAAATAATTAACTAGAAAAAGAATTCGAAACATCTCCGTCCACACCAGTACATTTAGAACTCACCAATAAATTCAAATAGGCTTTATTGGGATCCCTACGGAGGCATCCGACACCGGCATATCAATATAGTATGTTTTATTAATTATATCTGGTACCTCATCGATTACTCACTGCATTATCGGGTTAAGAAGATATTTGTCATTTCTGTGGCTTAACTCTAAACTGGGAGCCATCTTTATCTTTTTGGTACGAGAATTTTCTTACTTGTCTATCGGTCGGAAGACTCGGAAGCGTGAGTGTTGTGGAATATCTCGGATTCGTTACTCAGGTCATGTCATTGGGTTATTCTAGGTCCAGAATTGCCAATAGGCTCGTCCCCTTACAAGTGCCTAAACATAACTGGTTCCATGTGGGCGTATCTATATACCTGTGGACGCCTGTACAGCCACATCAGAACTGCACTGACGTATCCTAGTTACAATATCAGATTCCATGCGATTTCCGTTTAAACAGAAATCTGTTTGGCAGTAGACATAACACCCGTGTGGTCTGAGGATCCTACCGTTTCCATGGAGGCTAAGAAACTCTCCACCCTGTTCCTCGTACACCTTTGTCTAACCATTGTTATCTGCCTAAATTTTCCCAATTATGTTGGGGTCGGCTTCCAGTCTAACCGGATGCACCTGAATAAAGGGCTGATGTATGTTGTCATTTCTGGAATATAGGCGCTCGTGGCTAAATAATAATAGCCGCTCGGTTCGATCTTTACGTTAAAACGCGCGTAGGTTGTTCCGTAGATAGGTAACCAGCCATTACATACCGAGTTTCCTCCGCGCCTCGGAAAGCTCGTTAAGCGATTGGTCCCGAATGTCATTTGTAGATCTTTGACAGTCGTCACAGGTAGTCGGTGGTTAGAAAGTCTGACAAGTCAGTCCTACCAAGGGGTATCGTATTACCCAGTATTAACGGGGTTGTGGATTCAGATAGGCAGTCGCTCCGTGTAAAATACTGGTATTCAAGTTCTTCCGGTTAGACTGGAAGCCGACCCCAACAAAGTTGGGAGAAAACTAGGCAGATGATGATGTTTGTTGTCATTTCTGGGGCCATAATGTGATTGAGCCATAAATGACACTGTGAACCGTCTGTATCTAACTAAAGATTCGGTTCCGGGAGAATATTGTCTAACTCTTTTATGTTTATTTACAAGTGTACCAACACTTGTAAATAAACATAAAAGATCATTTTCATTTTCCTGTAGAATGTGAGACTACAACCATGTAGTCTCACATTCTACAGGAAAATGACAATTTGAGTGATGGTTTAATTAAGTTTATTAACTTTGTGTACATCTTGATGATGATGTCTTTTTCGAAGCGTGGATTCTTTTTCCACGTGTTCAAATGCAACTGCATTTGATTGGCAAGATTGAAAAGCTTTGAGCGATCGTTTATTTATCATCATTATAATCATTCTCCTGCCCTTATCTTAATTCATTAGGGGTCGTCGCAGCATGTCTTCTTCTTCCATACTTCTCTATTATTCGTCATCTCATCAGACACCTCCTTTCTTGCCATATCATACTTTACACAGCCCATCTATCGTTTCTTTGGTCTTCCTCTATTCTTATACTCATCCACATTCATACTCAAAACTCGATGATCGTTTATTTATATCAGTGCTATACCCTTGGTCGCTGCGTCTAAAATTTTGCGTTAGTGTGTTGAAGATTTTTTTTAGCAGCATGATAATCCTTGGTAGCAGCCAATTCCAGCGTAATGTACAAAAGTTACCAAAGCTCCTGAGATTTTATTTCCCTATGTCCATATTATTTATCCATTTTATGACACGAATTAATGTGAAATACATCATCCTTCTCAAAAAGGAATTCATGGGAGTTGGGTATTTTGTGCCCTGTCCCCGTATGATTAACATAAATTCCATAGACCAGGATTCTAACGGTTAACGGTGCATTTTTCAGTTCCTGTTTTTATATAAATGCTTATCCTTTCATCGACTTGAGGTATTTCTATCGTCGGCCTTACTTTCACACCACACACCCTTACACTTTATTTCTGCAAGTTTTTTTCTTTAGAAGCTTTAATATCCAATTACCAGATAAAATCAAAATAAAGATGTTTTTTTCAAACAGCCTGTCGACCGCCCATCATTATCTGCCTAGCCCTTTCCCAACAGTATTGGGGTCGGCTTCCAGTCTAACCAGATGCAGCTGAATACTAGTATTTTTCTTGAAGCGACTATCTGTCGACCGACCTAACGCTTATAATTTTTCGGACCTTATCTACAGGTGTTGAAGCAAGAAATTGCTTGTTTTCTTTAGGTACAGTAAGCCGCACGTCATTGGTAACAAAACTAGTATAAGCTGGCCAATTTATTCTATTGACACTCCTTAATACGCTAGGCTAGCTGATGGTCAAAGGGCGAAGTGTGACGGTGTGATTGTACCTACTGAAACGATCAAAGACTAACAACAAACATTTGGCACAAAACCAAGCTTCTTTTCTAATGTATTCGGAAGTAAGTGCCATTAATTAACTAAGTAGATAATTAAAATACACACTGCAATGAAGAAAAAGAAAAAAATACTCGTTGATGCCAAGACTTACGCTCGGCAATGTGCCCAAAATATATATTCAGTAATAGCTGCTTCCGAAGCAGTATCTCACTGACCGCATTATTGGAAAAATTAAAGAAAATATTTGCTTTACTTTGTAATGACAACAATCACTATGTTACCGGAAATGTATGAAATCTAGGAACTGTACACAATTCCTAGGAAATATATACAATTCCGAGCCTATTTAGGAAATGTAATACACACATTTCCTGTGAAATGTTTATGTATGTCATCATAATCATCATCATTTCAGCCGAAAGACGTCCACTGCTGGACATAGGCCTCGCCCAAGTGTCGCCACATTGACCGGTCCCGTGCGTCTCGCATCCAACGGATCCCTTTTTTTTTTTTTTTTTTTTAGTATGGGAAATCATCAAATGACCCCCCCCGCTCTGGGCGGAGCGGAAGGGAGTGTCAGACTTGTACTGACTAAAACCCATCCATGTTCCTTCTTTGCCCTTTGTGTTCCAGGGCCGCGGTATCTCTTTCGAACAGTCCCGCAGCCCTGGCAGGCATCGGCCCGTGCGGACCCCTGCGTGGTTGCTGACATCTCTTTGAGGCGCGCGTGGAACACGAACGCGCCGTCGACACGGCCTGTCGTCATAAGACGGCCGGACGGCGAGCTAGCCCATAACTCGCCGTCCACAGGCCCGCGCCTACGGTGGCCGGGGGCCACCACGTGACCCCCGACGCCCAGGGCGTCTCCCGCGGCGGCTGGGACGTGAGGCTCTTTCCCTCTCACGTTCCGCCACCTCCTTCACTAGCATGACTGCTTCGCAGAAGGAGGTGACGGCTTCCCATTCCCTCTCGCTCCGGACCATGGCTTGAACCAGGGCCGGGCGCGAGAGGTCGCCGCCGCCAATCGCCTCTACGAGGACACGGCGCTGCTCCGCCCAAGCGGGGCAGGCCTCCACAGTGTGCTGCACCGTGTCCTCCGGACGATCCTCACAATGGAAACACCCGGGCGTTTCCTCCCGCCCGATTCGGTGCAGGAACCTCCCGAAACAACCGTGTCCGGTGAGGACCTGCGTCAGGCGGAAGGTGAGGGCGCCGTGGCGCCTCTGTAGCCACTCCTCAAAGAGGGGACTTATCGCCACTATGGTGGCGTGCCCTGCACGGGATTGCGACAGTCGCTCTCTCCATGTCACCATGAGATCGCGCCGGAGGTCTGTCCGCTGAGCGGCGATTTGCCACGGCAGCGGAGTTTCCCCCCAACGTAGTGCCTCCGCGCGCCATTCGTGAAGGCGCGCGAGGACTATCGCCTCCAGATCCCATGGCGGCAATCCGGCAAGGAGGCTCGCCGCCTCACCGGAGATCGTGCGGTACCCCCGGACTAGCCTTAGGGCTATCCCCTTTTGGGGCGCGTTCAGGTAGCGGGCGGCTTGCCGCCTCAGAGAACGCGCCCACACCGGGGCCCCGTAAAGGGCCATGGACCGCACGACCCCCGCGTAGAGCCTCCGGCAGGAGGCATTTGGACCCCCCAGGTTGGGCAGGAGCCTCTTGAAGGCAGCCCCGGTCCGTTCCAGTTTGGGGGCCATTCCAGTTTGGGGGCCAGATCCAACGGATCCCTGCAACCTTTACCAGGTCATCGGTCCACCTAGTGGGAGGCCTTCCAACGCAACGTCTTCCGGTTCGCGGTTGCCACTCCAGAACTTTTCGTTCCATACGTTCTGCGAACAATGTGCCCTGCCCACTGCCACTTAAGTTTGGCTATTCTGCGGGCTACGTCGGTAACCTCGATTCTCTTGCGGATGTCCTCATTTTTTAATTGATCACGCAAGGAAACTCCGAGCATAGCCCTCTCCATAGCCCTTTGGGTGACTTTAAGCCTTCTGATGAGGCCCATTGTGAGCGATCAAGTTTCGGTCCCGTATGTAATCACTGGCAACACACACTGGTCATAGACTTTCGTCTTGAGCAACTACGGTAAGTTGGACGACAAATGTATGTATTTCCTAGGAATTGTATGGAATTCCGATAAGATACTAGGAAATATATAAAAACCGAACTGGGAATGAAAACCCTCCTCATGCTGAGCAGTCGCGCTTGCGACCACTAGACTAACGAGGCAGTCTCCGTTCTCAGTTCCCGATACAAAAGTAATGGATAAAAGCGTCCATGGGAACAAACTGCTAAACTGAACGTGATCTATGACTGGCCTTGAGCTGTTTTCATCCAGAAAATCTCTAAATTCTAAACCCTATCTATTAAGTTTAATTACCCACATATTTGTTACTGCTGTAATTATTATGCTATAGAAGAGCGGGGTCTCTTAACACAGGCAAATATTGCTTAAAAAGAGTCCCCAAACACGACCACCCATTGATGTAACAAATTTTTTTGAATAAAACTTTTGTATTTATTAACTCCCGCCTTCTTCCATGAGTGTATGCAGAAACCACAGACAGCTAACTTCTACGATTCTCAGATACTCCTTTTGTTTGGTCCACTACATCTGAGCATACACGCGCACTGGCTGCGAGTACTACGCACCTGACCTTCCTAAAGACCATTACCAACAAGGCCAGTGGGATAATAATTGTCCACAACAAATTATAAATGTGATTCATTATCTCTAATGAAAACTAAACGTAAACATGCTATAGTTAGGGTTGCCATACGTCCGGAATTTTACATTGATGTCCAGAATGCTGGAGGAATTCTGAAACGTACGGAATCCCCAAAATGTGGAAAAGCGAAACGTGGTTAGTATTTGTAATAAAATAAAATATTTTTAATAAAATCAACGTAGGGATCAATAGTGTCACTATCAGAGATATCGGATATCTCAGGGTTTGCTCCGTTAGGCTAGTGCATCATGTGGGCAGACGATGGGTTTCGTGCTATGAAAACACACTGGGTGCGATACACTGTTTCTAGCAAAACTAACGAATTACTTGAGATTACAATTTAACACAATGAATCGGGTACAGTTGCAAGACGTCTCAACTCCGCCGCGATCAGACATTGAATGTCGCCCTCGTCTCGGGCTAAAAATCAGGGATCTGTAGAAGCACGTTGTAGTGTGGGTTGACTTGTAAGTAGGTCGCGTGATGTCACCACCGGCGTACTTGCGATTCATTTTATGTCCATACTAACGACCGGATACGACAGACATATCTCATATTTCTTTGTAAATTAAATTCGCTGTATAAATTAACACTGCATGATTCCAAGGAAAGAAAATTCCGGAATTTTCATTAAATGTCCGGAAATTTTTCCGGAACACCTTTTTATAGATCTGGGAACCTTAGTTTAAGTGTATATGTCACTGTAAGTTGATACATGAAGCAATGTCCGCGTTAATCTGTAAAGTTGTAAACAGTCCCACGATACTCATCGTCTCTAGTGCGGCGTCAGCAGAATTGCAGGTGTTAGTTGATTATTTTACTTTAAGTTATTTGCAAGATATTGCTTAATATACCTACTTACGTTTTTACTTGCTTTGATACACCAAAGTGTTGGTTTCTCCGTCATCTGTATTTTTTTAAATATTTTAAATCGCATAATCACGCCTTGTAATCTCAGGAGGGAATGGTGAGGTGTAACTAAACTATCAGTATACCCAAATTCGCTAATAGGGGGCAGGCCTATTGCCGTCAGCCGAGCACAAATCCAGACTCCGTGGCAACTACTGAGAAATTCCTGACAGGTGAATTCCTACCGAATAACACTTTGCCTGACACGGGAATTGAACCCTCCTCATACAGACCACTAGACTTTATTTGTAGGTTAGCTTGACACCAATGACTGATATTTTAATTTTGTCCAAAATTCTCTTTAAATTTTTTTACCATACAAGGAATTCTTCCAGTCTTAACAAGGGGTATGGTATTACCCAGTAATAACTGGGTTGTGAAGGTCAGATAGGCGGTCGCTCCATGTAAAATACTGGTATTCAGCTGCATCCGGTTAGACTGAAAGCTGACCCCAACATAGTTAGAAAAGGTTAGGCAGATCATGATGATGAAGTATTTTTTAGTATAGCATAAATAGCATTAACAGTTTTGTAGACTACCTTGAGCAACTCCAAATAGTGTACTTTACCAAATTCCTGGGTCTCTTGTCAAATCTTCACTTTCCACCATAGGTCATGGTAGACCATGGTTATAACAATTTAATGAGAAAGACGAAAGTAATTATTGGACTCGTGGCAAGCTGAACTATCAGTTGTCATCATCATTCTTCTGCCCTTATCCCAATTTACTTGGGGTCGGCGCAGCATGTCTTCTTCTCCCATACTTCTCTATTACTCGTCATCTCAGTTTGTGTCTTACCCGCCCGTTCTGGTGCGACAGCCCTTGTCCACTTCCCGCAGTGGCCAGGAGATGCCCCTGGGCGTCACCTGTGGGGTTAAGCCCTAGCCCTAACGTTATTTCCATTTACACTTATCATACTGCTTGGGTTTTGTCAAAACTCCTTGGGAATGCTGGTGACTGGAAGAGGCGACTAATGGAATAGCATATACACTATGTAAATACAGATACACTATGTAAATATGCTATTCCATTAGTCGCCTCTTACGACACCCGCTGGAAGACAGGGTGGTGGTATTCTTTGAGTCCATCAGTTGTCATGGTGAAATATTACCAACCTAAGTACCAGTAGCGAAGGGCCAATTTTTGTAAGAGGTAAGCCGGAGTACATATCTTTAATGTGATTATATTATGTGTCTATATAGTACTGACTGTGCCATTTTTCAAAGGGAATCCGGTAGGAATCGGGTTTTATGGAACCTTCGCCACTGCTAAGTACCTAACTAAGGTCTTAAAATAATTGAAATATAGTTTTTTTTAATCCTAGAATTTTTGCAAGGATGATTAAAAATAATTCATATTTAAAAAAAATATCTAAGAAAGAAAAATAAAATAGGCAACTACTGCCATGTAATATTTTTTCAACATTTAAATAAAATCCACTCAGTTTAACAAAAACCATACGCTCTTGGCACAAAGATTTCTTTCATACATTCATACTGCGTGTTTTATTTTTAGAATATAACGTTATGACAGGGCAATAACAATATATCATATAATAACCGCAAGAGCGATTCGCACAGTAAGGCTCAATTCACACTGCCAAAGGGAGGATTTTTTTGTAACGAAAGCTTACAAAGTATAATGAACTTTATGTTAATTAATGTAACTCCTTCGTGTTGCCTAGAGTGTTCCGGCTCCGACTTACGAATAGTAACTCGCGGGGTCGAACCCAGGCAGGCGCATTACTTTGTGTAATTTAGTTCATCACCAATGCTCTCAAAACGGTGAAGGAAAACATCGTGAGGAAACCGGCATGTCCTAGAACTAAACATTCGAAGACATGTGTCATCTACCAACCCGGACTGGGCCCACGTGGTGGATTATAGCTTATTTCCCCTCATAGAGAGGAGGCCGTGTGTCTCGGCAGTGGGAACATTTTAGACTGATTATGCTTCTTCTGCAACTCGAAGCATGAAAAAAAAAATTGGCGCAAAACTTCGCCCCCTACAGCTGCAGTTTTATGTGCTTGGAAGGCAGGATAAGAAGGAGGTGGATCATAGTTTGTTGTACTGCTCCACACACCCGTACCCTGCTGCTATTCTACGAGGTAGCCCGACTTAAAGTGGATGTCGCCTAGCTACATCGTCTGAGTCCGGAGACAGTTCAGGGACTTCCAGGTGTACCACGTAGATAAGACTCTGAAAGGAAGTGCTCGCTTAGTGGTAGATTCTCGGGAATTCCCGCAGTTAGCTCTTATTTATTTTGTACATTACACAATGAACATAAAGTTTATTATGCTTTGTAAGATTTCGTTATAAAAACTCGCTTCCATTCAATTCCGCGGCAATGTGGACTGAGCCTAAGGTTCTTACAACCTGCCATATTTTTAAAATGCGTGTGTATGTATATACTATGTACTTTATTTTTGATATGAGGGTCGGTTTATAACTGTAGGTGTTCATGATATTATCAAAAAAATACTGCCCCGTTTGTCTAGTCGTTTGTCGCAAGCACTACTGCTGACATGACGGTCGATTCCCAGATCGGGAATTTCCATCAGAAATTTCTCAGTCGCCCGGAATGCAGATCTGTCTCTAGTTGATGGCAATAGGCTCGCCCCGTTTCATATGGACAATAAAGAAAGCTGGCGAAATGTGGGTGTACTATTCTGTCTAACCGACAGAGTTTGATAGATGATCTCCTTTGACCGTTATTTAGCTGGTAATAATGACGGGGGAAGTCCCGAGTTGGGCCGAGAACATGTATAGCAGGCCGCACGTCAATGGTAACATGACAAGTTTAAGGTAGAATTTCATGCGATAGGCCAGCAAATGGCGCAAACGCGACGTGCGGGCGACAGTACATTCTGAAAAGGATGCATCATACATGCATCAGGTCTTACTAAATTAATCACAAATTCTATACTTGCATCAACACATTTACATGATTGTGTAACTGACTGCCTCGTTGATCTAGTGGTAGCCAGCGCGACTGCTGAGCATGAGGTCCTGGGTTCGATTCCCATGCCGGGCGAAGTGTTATTAGGATTTTCCATCAAGAGTTTCTCAGTACTAGCCACGGAGTCTGAATTTATGCCCGGTTGATGGCAATAGGCTTACCCTATTAAATCGGACTTGAACATAACTGGCGTCAAAAATATCAGGTGTAATCCAGGTTATCAATGATCTATGTGCCAAATTTCATTCAAATCTGTTCAGTAGTTTTTGCGTGAAAGACTAACAAACATCCATCCATCCATCGTCGCAAATTGCATTAAATTTATAATAGTAGCAAGATAAAACAGACCGTTTAAATTCAACATCAGGTCAAACTTCAACGTCATCTTAAAAGGTGATGGTAAAGTTGACTCATATTGTTATTTCATTATAAATGCACAAAATGTCTTAATTAAATGATCAGAACCGGCATAATAACTCAGAAAAAATACACAGCCTCCAACTCCGGTTGTCTCCTCTCCTTTTCACACGTACGACACTTTATCTGCCATCTCTTTCTGTGCCAGACGAACTTGTAAATTGTTCTTTTTACATTTTGCCCGGGCCGAAAGGTCTTATACAAGATGAATTATTACGAATTTAATCTTTATTTCTATTGAAATAAAATCCGTTTTTATAATAAAATTTTTCTTTTCCTACATTTGGTAGTTCACGACGATGATCAAGTTATCTCGCTCAGACAAAACAAAATACAGCTCAAGTCCTCTGAGCTTTCGAGTTTAGTTGCTTTACCGCGATTGCTTTTTGTATCCCTGTCCCTTTTCTCTGGCCATTTCATTCGTAACCAAACGGGTTTGATTCTGAAATCCTTAAAGATTGTCTTTTACTTTGAAATTGGACTTTGGGGGAAGACATGTTAAGATGATTTTTTGCTTGTTTGTTGATTGCAATGTATGGTTTAATACGTTCTCGTGAAGATGTTACTGTCACATTCTACGATGCGATATGTAGTGTTTTTATTGTGAGTGCATTAAGACATGCATTGCACTCAGTTTGGTTACAGAGGAGTTCGGGTAACTAATACATGATTCATTCGGAACCTATTGAGAGTGACGCGATTTCACGCATGCGCTTGACAGAAACATTCTTTTGTAAGTGATAGCATGTGATGTTTAGTACTTTTAGTATTTTTCTTTCATTGATCTCGAATTACTTAAGATGGTGGTCAAGAACAAGAGCTAAACACTGGGTTTAATTTCTCGCTTTATTGATATGAAAAAATGTTATTTTTGTCGATAACAATGCTGTATAATCTGGGCACAACATCAAAATTTGTGATGATAATTTTAGTACCCTCAACGAATACTTTTCATTGACTATGGTCATCTTCCTCATTGTCCTTCCCAAGAAAAGACTTTACTCTGAGTCTTATTGCTTTCATCATCAATTACCCATCACGTCATGCCTCTATTACCCAAATAAGCCCATCAAGCCTAATGACAATCCCACAACCAAAACACATTACTGCTTACTCCCACAAATTCCACGTCACACCTAATTTGACCTTTAAATTTTCAACCCCATTAGCTGAATCCTCATCATGTTTGTGTTCCAACTTCTAAAGTAGTTCAGTCAGTGTATGATTAAGGAATACTTCCATAGTTTCTCAGAACGGCTGAATTGGTTGAGTCGTCAGCAACTTGTCATCTCTGAACAAACATTTGAGCAGTAGTCACCACAGTAAACATACTGCCTTCAAGTATTTGCTCGCCACTCCACAAATAGATAATTATTTAGTCTGTTTCCACATTTCGATATTGAATTTCGTTTTCTGAAATTCATTTTTCATGTTGGTGTTATGGTAAATTTAGATCATCGGACTGTGTGACCGAGTTCAGGTGGATTTTGTTTGGAGTCGTGTTCCAGCTTCTGATTTTGTTTTCTGATGTTTTTTTGTTAGGATTTAGAATGTATATTTTCATTAAGTTACAAATTTATATAAATACCCTGGTCCTTAGCTTCTTAATTATTTTTTTTACCGTCAATATTATGATTCGCGTAAGAAGCCATTCAGTTTTATTTTTGCTTGCTCCTAAATACTTTTATTCAGATGCTATTAATTTTACGTAATTTTCAGCGAATCCGGTATGTTATTAGGATCACCGATATTTATTAATTTATCAATCATTCATATTCTTCTGATTTAGGCACCACTTATCTTGTCTTCAGCTTCTGTTTTTTTTTGTGTTTTAGTAAAGCTTTCACTGTTGCACTGTGTACTTATTGTGTCGTTTATGTAATCTTTAAAGTTCTCATCGTCATCATCGCCCACAAATCAAATTCACCCACTGCTGGAATTAGGTCTCTATTTGCTTATGCCAACTTGAACGTTGCTGTGTCAGCCTTATCCAGCTTTTACTCGCTATGGCAACAATGTCGTTGGCCCATCTCGTAACTCGGTACCGTGTTGTTTTTTTTGTTAGTATTGCGCTTATCGCCATTTACCTTAGCTGTCACCGCTTGTTCTTTCATACTCTCATTTGCATTTCTTACCTGAAATAAGTTGCTTTATGTTATGAGTTACTTGATGAGAATGTTGAATTTGTTGATGAATAAGTTGCTTGATGTATGCTTTTCTTTTCTTGTTATTTTTGGAAATCTGATGCCTTGAATGGGTGGTTTTCCTGCCTATTTTACTAACGTTTAATTTAAATTAATCTGTTTCTTTCCTAGAACTTCTAAATCAGTATTTTGTGTCAAGTCATTCCTACCAATGAAGATATTTTCTAGAATGCATATGGAGCATGACATTATCCGCACCATTGCAGTTCAAAAGAAAGCATTCCAGCTTCCGTACTGAAAGGTTATAATTACATAATTACGTACGGACCTCCCACTTACCATATTTACTTACCCATCGATGTGGACTCAATAAAAAACCCTGTATCGTTCATGCAAATCCATGAATTATCATTGTTTATGTTAGTGCATCATTCAGCATAGCGCTAAGAAAATGCGATTAAGACATTATCTGGTTAGCACTATCCGCGCCCGAGCAGGACAGAGCACAAATACGCCCGCATATAATTTGTACGGAAATAACTTTCCGTGTGAGAGAGACGGCGCGATTGAAATGTCAGGTTCGACGGGCGCATAATGAGAAAAGTGTTGTCTCTTTCTCTCTAGACGTTTTACAATCGTTTATTGTCATGTTACTGTCTCGTTTCGACGGGCAAGATTGAGATGAAATCGCCGTCGGCGCGTTTCGTCCGTGTCCACCCGCTATTAATATTCTATATCGGCGTGTAGCGCAGCCGCGACGGACGTTACTTGCGTTATTTTTTATTTCGTGATTTACTTTGACAATCGTTATTATTTTTCTAAATTAAAAACATTGACATTTCGTGTGAGGATTTGTGTGCAAGTGATTGATTTTTATTATTTTCTGTTGTGACCAAAAATTGTTTATTTAACATACGTTCGACAAGTGAGCATGTGTTGTGTCCGTATTTATTATTATGCGAATGGATTGCTTTTGCTACCGGCGATATAGTTTGACACAAGATGACCTGAAACAATTAAGATATCTGTAAGTAAATAAGTCAATTTATAAAAAAAAGGATAAAAATAAAAGAGTTATAGAAGTTTGTCAAATTGTCGTAATGTGTATTTGTGATGCGACAATTTTTTTATTTCGGTTTATTTCCTAATGTAAGTTTGCACGTTGTTATTTTCGAACATGTGGGCAGAAGAGTATTTTGTACCTGACTTTGAGATAGGAAGGGGCTGACTTTTTGTATGTTTAAAAACAAAGAAGTGGCCGGGTCGGCGGGGAGTCGTCCGTTGTTGCAGTGCAGTCACGTTTTTAGTCTTTCCCGGGAATTGCTAGGATTTTTATTTATCACCCGGCGACGGTCGCGTCGCCAAGAGTTGTATTTTTTATTAATATGAGAAATTTCGTATTCTAAGTACAGACATTTTCTGAGAATCGCATCGGATGTAAGGATTACCATATTCCTGACAGAGTTGAACTAAAAACCATGTTGTTGTGTTCTCACTTAGTTACTTGCATATATATATTTTTATTACAACTGTAGCAGGTATTTCTAGACGTAGAAAGAAAGAATCAAAATAAAGTATCCTAAAAGAGGGTAGTTGTGGCAGTGAATAGAAGTAAAGTTGCTGAAGAAATGAAGCGTTTTCTGAATGTTAACAAACTACTATACCTAAGTTGCAAGATGTCGGTTTTGTACGTTCTGCACATAAAAATTTTACTCTTCCATATAAAATTAAGTTGTTACTTTCAAAATGACTATGACGTACAATAAACTTGAAAAAGTAAGTACCTTATTATCCGATGTTGTTCTGAAGTGCTACCAAACCATATCAACATAAAATAAGTAATTAATAACATACAAATTGAATGTTTGGTAGCTGCCATTAAGTAAATTAAGCTACTAACTTATTTTCAAATTGCGCATTTTCATGTTTTCCATAAAAAAACCTATTTTTTTACACATTTTTAAATTGTCTTAATTAAATGGTTAATAATTTTCAAGGTAATTAAATTTCTTTTATGTCGCTTTCATGTGTAAGTTTATTATCAAGAGTATGTTAAAGTAAACAAGGAGTTTTATATCTTGTTTTAAAAGAAGAATCTATCCGCTGAATCCACAAAAATTATGAAGAAAATTATATTCGAAATACAATAAAGAAAAAACATTATACGCTATTTTTTAATTACGCAGAAAATACAACTAGGATTCATCATAAGAAATATTGTGTAGGAAGCGATAACGATGATGTCGATTTCGGCCACAGCGACTGCATTCGATGGCTTTCTAGGGTGGTTGTCGAAAGCTTTGGTGTGCTGCTCTTTCATGTGTTCTCAAGTGGCTATCATAATACAAGAGTACACACACAATCACTACATAGTATAAAACAAAGTCGCTACCCGCTGTCAGTCCCTATGTATGCTTAGATTTTTAAAACTACGCTACGGATTTTGATGCGGTTTTTTTAATAGATAGGGTGATTCAAAAGGAAGGTTTATATGTATATATTGCACATGTGCGAAGCCGGGGCGGGTCGCTAGTTAAATATATTTAAGGGAGAAATCTCAAAGAGAGATAATAATATTTTTATTTATTTAGGTACCTAATTCATTGCATAAGTTACTTAACAGATTATTAAATAATTAAAACTAGTTACAAGGATGTGGGTGGACATAAATTCAAATATTTCTTTAAAAAAGAAAAACATAACTTTAACATGCATTCTGAAAGCGACGAATTAGCAAAATAACATGAAATTCCGAAACAAATAACAGCGAAACTTAGAAAACTTAGACAATTTATTTTAAAGGTAATAACAAAAACTAATTAACTTATAATTTTATTCATAGTCAAATCACCTCCATTGTTATGAAAACTTTAAAAGCGCAATTAACTTTACTGCAACAAAAAGTACAGTCGGCCACATTATAATGTAAAACAGTAAGATTTCACCATTAATAACTTCATAATGCTCACATTTCACGAGCTACGGCGGAGATGCACGAATGGTTCCGAACCGCCCCGACGACCTGCGTCCCGATCACGACTATAGGAGATAGAGTAATGATTTGTTTGCTTACAATCGATTCTATAGATGAGCTATCGAGAAATGTAAGATAGTAAATGATGTAATTGCTGTGGAATCATGAGCATATCGAATTAATAAAGGTACTATAGAAGATACAGATATGGCTGGTATTGGTAAAAAGTTAAGCGACAATGCAATTAGAACACTAAGTGACGAAAATTGAGTTTTTGTTGGCATGGTGTTTCACAGGGCTTTGAAAAACTGATGATAACATTAGAGATCATCATCATAATTTCAGTCCGGAATCACCCACAGTTGGGAATAAGCCTCTCCTTTCCTCTGCCATTCTTCTCTGTTCTGTGCATCCATCATATCCATATCACATGCGAGCTGAAGAATCGAAAAATAAATAAAAACGAGCCAATTGTGTGTCTGCATATATAATAGTGTGTTCCACAATTTAATGCTTGC
Source organism: Noctua fimbriata (assembly GCA_905163415.1). Taxonomy (NCBI): domain Eukaryota; kingdom Metazoa; phylum Arthropoda; class Insecta; order Lepidoptera; family Noctuidae; genus Noctua; species Noctua fimbriata. The sequence continues at coordinate 7,759,352 of LR990946.1, forward strand.
TTGCTGTCTATCTCCATAGTAAGAGGAAACCAACCAAGACTCCAAGACTTACCATCTAGAAGTGGTTTTATGGATTATGCTCACATTAATCTAGCAAAAATAACTTTTCAACATTAACAAAGTCTTAATTCTAGAACAGCAATAGAAAATGAACTTTGTCACTTCCCTATAACCTCCATTTTATTGACTGCAAGATCTAACGACACATTAATTGCTAATTCACTCGAAACTATTTTAATACCTTCAATTACTTTATAAATGGCTTATAACTCTGAGAAAATTTCCATAATAGTTATCCAATAAGCTGAAATACGAGCCATTGCCCATTATGAATTCCTTCGTGCGCGTCTGTAACAATTATTGGTCTATCCGTCGACTCACGCGCATCGGTCGTCGACATGCCTCCATCTCTGTATCGATCTCGGATCTTGTTGATTAAGCTATTACCAAAACTACACGTTTCCTCATCTACAAATGCCCTGCGGCGCCGCTTGCGGTTTTTTCTCAATAAATCATATCCGTTATACGAATCTTCTATCATTTTGTGTAGTTATTATTTTTTGTAATGGATCGATTCTTCCTTTATGATTGGTGTTTACGTAAATTGGTATGGTCGTAATGCTGATTGATTTTTACATTATTCATTATGATCAGCACGGTATTCTATCGAATTGATGATTACCTGCCATGCTGTAAATCTATTTTCGATAATGATAGATAGACCGGTGTAATAAATGTGGAGTAAGAATATTTTTATTTCTAGATTTCTTTAACCGGAACGAATAACCTGAGGGTAGATATATTCACTGGAAATGCACGAAGCATTTAAAAAGATAAGAATATTTTTAAATCTGAAAATGAACCTACCAAAGACAATAATACAACACATATATTCAATAACCAGTATGAAAATAGTTTCTTGATTATACATCAAATAAACGATAATACTAAATTAGATTCAATGAAGCCTGAAAATAATATAGAAGAGTATTTAAACAAGATCAATAAACTGCGTGAGGAATGAAATCCAAGCACAGTCGATACACTTAATAAAGCCGATGTTTATAATAAATGTCCTACGTTAATATTGAAATCAGAAAGTGAGCGAGAAGCGGATAGTACAGAAACGTTTGTTAATTCTAAATGCTATAATAAAATGAAGATTTTAATTCAAGATCTAGAAAGATATAATGAAGTTTTAAGGCATTTTAAAGACCTTTTTAATGATATCATTATATTTTTTTAAGATGTAATCTGAGAAGAAGAGGATAAGATGTATGCTTGGCTAGAAACTAAACGATCCTTAGAAATGAAAACATTTGTAAATTCTTAAAGTACTTAATGTTGCTGGTAGTATTTTGGTGAAGATGTAATGTTCTGTAGCGTTATGTAAGTTGAATTGTAGTCAGTAAGTTAATTAGCAGCTCATTTCGCTAAAGCAGCTATTTTCTCTTTAGTAACTTAGAAAAATGTCTTGAGGAAAGTTTTGAGTATGAATGTGGATGGGTATAAGAGTAAAGAAAGACCACAGAAACGATGGATGAACTTTGTAAAGGATGATATAGCTAGAAAGGAGGTATTTGAGGAGATGACGAGTAATAGAAGTATGAAATAAGAAGACATGCTGCGCCGACCCCAAATGAATTTGGACAGACAATGATGATAATAACTTAGAAAACCAATAATTTCACCAGTATAACAGAGTATTGTCAACCCTACAGTATCAGTTGCATTTCAGCATTTTAAACAATTTAAAGTCCACAGTCCAGCATACATTTATCGCTGCACCATTTAGCTTTTTCTTCGCTATCTGTATCACCGTATCTCTTAGCGATCATCTTTAGCTGCCAGCTTACGAATTTATTTATTCTAAAGACAATAAAGTTAAATAAGTACTAGGACTCCCGGAGTTACCGAGAGCTTAAGTTTAAGTTTTGTTGCGACTGAACTTATCTTCAGACTTTATGCATTTTCATATTCTACGCTTTGTGTTTGTCATGTTTTCTTTAATAGGGCTTTTATACTTTCGTTTGCTGTTGTATAAAGACTTCTTTTAAATGTAGTACAGTCAGTTGCGTTGATTAATGGTTTAATTGTTACTTTTTTCTGCGTTTAATTCACTTTATAAAATAGTATCAGCTTTTTTTTATAAGTAGTAGTACGTCAGGTGGAGTACCCAAAAAGTGTCCTCCTGTTTTTTATCCTTTTTTTTAAAGACTCCTTAAATTCCTTACATTTTTCGAAGGCAAAACCACTTCAGATACAAAATGAAATAGAGTTATTTCTCACTTATCAAGGCATGAGCTTTTACACCCAAGTGCAATAAACTCTAACCGGGCACTGCAGGATGAAATAAAATAAAAAATGTACCCCCTCGTGGTGTAATTTCGCTGATATCGTTAAGTCGTTTAGTTATTTGGCCCGGGCTATCTCGGGAACTGGTTGGGGCAACCCGGGTCAAGCGCGGTCACGGCCTTAGATGAAGACATTCGGGTTCCAGTACAGCAGTGCTGTGGAGTGGCGATTTTTGAATTATGTAGTTTTTTTTTAACAATCTACTGAATTCATTATGTGTGATGGATGATTGGCAATTAAATCCTTTTTGAATTTTTTTAGTTATTTTCATTATAATACCTACAAAGTAGGCGTTTATTCATTAACGCTGCATTAAGTTACGTCATAAATTTTCTATTTATTAAACATGTCTTCTGATTTTATTGACAGCAAACAAACCCGAATCGTTTTTTTTAATAGATAAAGAAAGACTTTTTTTATAGACTGCTAACGAAAAGGCAAATATTGTAGTTTAATTGATATAAAAAAATTTAAACATCTGTTTTTAGTAAACGAATGAGCGATAATTGTTAACATTGATATTGATTTTTGTTTGCATAAATTAAATTTGATCATAAGAAAATCGTGTTTGATCATTTGTCACTACTTTTTTCACATTAATTTTGACAGGGGGCGAAAAGCATGAAAATAACACAGAAAAATTGATTTGTGTGTTTTCAATAGTAGTTCCTAAAATATGAAAAATATGCTCTACAGCTTTTCAGCACCACAGAATCAGAAAGCTATCATCAAATCGATGATCCTTTGAAGCTGTTATTATAAAACCTTTGCGAGGCTCACTCAGTATAATTCTACACAATGACCGTACCAAACAAAGTATCTAATCACAAAAATGGCGAATAATCACTACATTTGCCGAACATCCCTGTTATTTACAATCAATCGACGTCGCAAGACCGTGACACGACCAGAAAATACGGCCACAAAATATTTGTACAGTCAGCATCGTAATAAACATACAGAAGCGAAACGAATCGCCGCGTTCACTAAATAAAATTTTTCGAACGGACCCACAAAAAATACGAGTAAAATGAGCGTCGAAAGAGCCATCTCTCCTGGGTAGAACTAATTGGCGTTCGTTGGTTTATACCTTAAAAAAGTTATTTGTTAAACTCGTAACACTATTTTGATGTCCGGAGCCGAGACGTGAGGTTGTTTCGGACAAAAAATGACGGTACTGACCGCTGTAGCCTCTTTGATATACGGATTGAACAAATATTTTTGATGTAGTTGCATGATTGTTATTTTTTTTTTCAATAAAATGGAATTTATAAAGATGAAATAACTTTCTTCGATGGTATGCTGCGTGGAGAAAAGGATTTGGACAAGAATAGTTCGTTACATGATTGTGTAACGGTAAAAGTATAATAGGCCAATTTTCGCATCGCTTACAAAAACGCCGTCATAATAAGTATGGAAAATATAACAATAAAAAGCTGACAACTGTCTGATGACTGATCTGCGGCGTGTGTCGATCAAGAAATAAAGTTATAACTATTTCATGTTAGATATACTTGATACGGAGCGGCGCAGTTAGACAAAACACCTGTATTCCCCGCCTACCTACCCACTTATAAATATGTAACCCCCATTGTCCTCACAAAAGAGATCTATCCGTGGACTTGCTAACAAGGGATTTTTTGAGAAAAAAAGTCGAGAGATCCGAATGCGCACCAGATTTGTTGCCGAACAATGGAGCAGGAGACGGTCAGGTAGAATAAATTCCCTTTGTTGACTACCATTAGGATTGTAATGTTTGAAGATTTTTAGGAGTAATAAAATTCGGTGAACGCAAAATTTTTTTTGCTCGATGTTTATGTGCTCGACTGTACTTCGTTTTTTTAATATCCGCACGATTTCCCGATATAAAAATCTATAGTTTTTGAAATTGGATATCGTTACTGCTGTAACATAACCAATATCGAGATAAACGTTAAACAAGAAAAAAGGCTTAAACAACCAAAGAACACACATCACATTCACATCTTGATCAAATTCCGAATAATCAGCTATCGAAATTATGAAAAAAAAGTATCCACCTCTCCGGCCGGGCAACCGTTAAAATTAATGACATTTCTTTCACTACGGCCGAGAACAGTGTCGGTTACCCTGCTCCTTCTACCTGCCCGATGATGTGTCTATTTAGACATCAAAATACGCTTTTTTGTTCGACTATATCTGTGAAACTAGTTCCCGTAACACAAAACATTCATTGTTGAGGTACTTTTAATGATTTTCGGCACATTTTAGAGATCGTAACTTTGGAATTCTGCGAACCCACGTGGTCTATTTAGCAGAAAAAAGTGTAAGGTGCATTTGAAGCTGTCAAATGAGGTGTTATTTACGGTTTTGAGGCGAAACGTGATGGTTTCAATGAAAATGATACTTTCAAAGTGTTATGTAACGTGTTGGGTGACATAAACTAGATTTCTGGGTGACTTGGCATCACCGTTTTATGCGTATTTCGTGTTCAAATACAAGGTGTTTGTGCTTATGTTTTTTCTGTGTTGGTTTACTTCATTCGGATCCAATTCTGCGTTCATTTACAAGGCAGTCTTGACTTTGCTACACCTTTCCTCAGTAAGAGCACATTATCAAACCAATTGTCATTTTATTATATTCGCTTTAACTTGATTACTACCATTAATACCTTCAAAAATCTTCTTACTTAATCAAGTCGCCCTAAATTTTAGAACCACCATACTAATAAGCCTTCCACATCTTTGCTCAGTTATCAAGTCAAGACTTAACATTATCTCAAAAAAATTTCAAGCACAGGAAATCATAATAAGTCAAGTATTAAACAATCAAGCAATGCTGTGTGCATAAGTATTATCTTATCGAGACGGACAGACACAGGATGCTCGTGTTAGCCCCCAACTGACAGACAGACGAATCCCGGAGCAAACACTTGTTAAGAACGAATGAACTTGATTGCTTAATGTTATGAGGGAATTTGATATGGGCTGACAATTGTCTGCTGGAGGGACGAGAGAAATAAAGAGGGAATTTGGTTCAGTTAACGAAGAGAAGGAATCAGCTAGAATACTTTAGGAAAGACTAGCTTTTACCAGTGACACCGCCCTGGTGGAACAAACATATTCTAAAGCACTCAGTAATAGTGTAGCTTCCCGTCAGCGAAAGAAGTTTTGAAATCGGATGAGGAAACAGTGAGGAAAATGTTGAGTATGAATGTAGATGGCTCTAAGAGTAGAAGAAGACCAAAGAAACGATGGATGGACTGTGTGAAGGATGATATGACTAGAAAGGAGGTGACTGCTGAGATGACGAGTAATAGACAAGTATGGAAGAAGAAGACATTGACAAGAAATTGGGATAAGGGCAGGAGAATGATGATGATGGATGAGGAGTATCGGAGATTACCTCTTAAGTCCAAACCTACAAACTTTACCTCTTTATAATATTAACATAACAGTACACAGTCGCCATTGGAAGGAATAGAAGGAGATCTATGAGCTAAAAGGACCGAGTTCCTTGAAAAAGTGATCTGGGAGAAACAGGGTGCAAAAGGTGGAGGCAGGGTGATGTAGCGCAGCTCGGGAGAAGCCCCACAGTTGACTAGGCTACTTAGATAGGCTTAGTTGATGTTAATGGTTGAGAAGAAGATCTTTGCGCAGAATAGACAAGAACAAAAAAATTAATGAAATAAAAATTGCCAGTCGTGGCAATGAAGATAATTTGGTACATGAACTTGTAACGGTCAAAACATCTAAAGTGGTTAGTGTAGTTACTGACGGTTACAAGGTTTAGTTAAACAAATTGGAGGTCAAGAACTAAGTAGATGACTATGCTACGAGCATGATACTCTAAAAGCCAGTCTAAATCCGTATCCAAACTTTATATTATAAATGTGAAAGTACTCTATCTGTCAGTTCCTGCCTGTTCACGCGTTAATTGCAAAACGGATTTGGTGGAACGGCACACAGATAGATCATGACCTAAGGAGTTAGGACATGCAGTGCTTTTAATCCCGGTATAACGTTTTAGATAAAATCGGCTGTGGTACTTCATGTCTTGTGTATTGAAGCTACATCACTGTTTTCATAATTCTTCTAAACTTTACCTGTGCTATTTTCCTATTCTTCTTTTTTCTTTACGTTTACGTTATTGTCAAAGACTGCTTCATCATAATTAATAGCAACTACTTTATTATCAGATACAGCCGTATTACCCGTTCATGTCTCAATATCTTTAGAAACAAGTTGCTTAAGTGTCTGAATCAACGCACAGCCTAGACTAAATGTTATCTAGCGTTAAATTGGTTTATTAGTCGCAGTTTAATATTATAATTGTGTGCAATGACTATAATTATCATACATTAATCTCATAATCTGAGATTGCGCGCTGATTTTATGATAACGTCTCTAACGGACCGACCTACAGGAAGTTCTAATTTCTTGTTTTGTTCATGTGGTCTTTTAATGTGCTTTTTATACGTATGGTCAGGTTAATTGCTCTATTTTAGTAACTTGATTTATATGGAAAAGTTACTGATGTCAGTGACATTCTTGTGTATTCGGATGCTTCTTTTTTGAGACCATTAAATAATCTTGTGAATTGAACTAAACCTTTAACATATTCATTGCTTCTTAGTTTACGTTATAATTTTATTGGAGAGGGCTCTAGGGTCGAAACGATTCGTTTCATCTTCAACTTCTTGCCATGGAACTCATTCAAAATCTTCAAAACCTTTAATAACTTTCCCTCCATTTAAAAAAATTACTAGTTACGTGTTACCATTTTTGAATCATCCCAAAAATGTAATCGTACCCGCATCTAGAATCCCTTTCCTCCAACATAGAATCCAGTAGGCAACAGCCAAACGCATTACCGTCGTCTCGTAGGTGATAATGACAGTTTGCGCCGCCATTTAACATGCTGGTGCGAGCTACTGCGCCTGCGCATCCCTCGCCCCAATATTGTTTCACTATGTTTGGACATTATTATCTTCAGTTGGTTTAGGCGCGTGAGTTTTGGATTACGTTGCTAGTTTTTAAAAACAAGTTCTGTTGGGCAATCTGATAATGTATTTGTTGGAATTCTTGTAGGAGTTTGTTTGTTTGATTTTGGTACTGTTTATTTTTCTTACATTTATTAAGGAAATGGATTTTTATGTAATTTAAGTTTCAGCTCTACTATGAAATATTTATTCTCATCTATCTACATACAGCTAAGCGGCTTTTTGAAGTGGGGCTGGACTGGCCACGTTTGCCATATGCCCAACGAGCTGAGAGCCAAAATAGCCACTTTCTGGACCCCTGACACAGTCAGAAGGCGTCGCGGCAGACCTCGTAGAAGATGGCGGGACGAGCTGGACAAAACCAACAACCAGTCCACATTAGCCCTAGATGGAAACAACTGGAATTCATGCCCAGCAGTGGGATGTCAGTATCAGTGTCTACATACAAAGATAGAAACCAGAGCAGGTTCACACTTTCACATTACTGTTTCAGGCCAGTAACTTGAATTGAAAACGTATTGCGCTGACCTCAAGAACGTTTAGAAAGATGAAGATGATGAACTTGATTTGCAAATTAGAAACGATTAAAGTCCTTAAAATCCTAAATTAACGAGGAGCTCGTGGCTAAATAATAACAGCCGCTCGGGTCGATCTTAAGGTTAAGCCGCGCTTGCCTAGGTTGGTCCGTGGATGTGACCGTCCATTACATACTGAGTTTCCTCGGAAAGCACGTTAAGCCATTGGTCCCGGCTGTCATTTGTAGATCTTTGACAGTCGTTACAGGTAGTAAGTGGCCCGAAAGTCTGACAACCGCTCTTACTAAGGCTAGGCAGATGATGAACATTCTAAATTAACAAAAACTATAAAACGTAAATAATAATCGAAGATCAAACGATCATATCGTAAACCACGAACAACCAATATCTTCGCAGATCCAAACAGAATCATAAACATGTCCCAAAAGGGATTTACTGTCTAGTTAGGTGAACAGTTTAATAACCAATAAATTGGCGATAAATAAACACATAGTAATACCTCCATAACATCTAGGATATACCCGTAAACCACACAAAGTACTAATAAGCAGTTAAGTCACAGAACCAGTTTGGGCAGGAATGCGAGTGGGCGTTCGGTTCGATTCCTTGGCCGGACACTATTGTGACGTAATGCCATAGATTGGTTTGTTTACGGTAAAGTGGACCAGCGTTGGATAGTAGTTGTTTATGGGACATGAGACTGAGATGGGGTTTGCATGGGTGTATCGAAGAACTAATATTGTCTATGAGTTGGGCAACAGTTACATAGATAAGAAGTTCAATTTCTTGCTTTCTAGCTCGGCTAGTTACTAATTTTGTTGTTTTCTGTATCATATTTTTTTGGTTTTCAATCAGGAAATGGAGGCCGCTACTAATTATTGAAATATTAACAAACCATTGAAATTCAATACACGGCCTATCCTACCAAAAGACACGAATTGGTCAACCAAGCAATTTGTTTGTATCACATCGAGATAAGAATCTTTTAAAACTATTATTGTATAATGTCAGATCATTATCAAAATCCAGACTTGAGTCTCAAGTTTTCAATAATAAAGTAATTTCTAAGCACACAAACGTGAATCTTATCAGCTACCATGTCTTACAAATTCAAATTACCCAATCACACAGCTCGGTAATAAACCAACCAGCTTTATCTACAAATCCGGAATCAAAGACAATATAGACGCCGAAACTAAATCGAAACCTATCAGCAATTAAGCCTTCGCAATCAAAAACTAACATAAATATGGTGTCTGTGGGCAGTATTTTACGATTAAATATATATAAGCTATAAACACAAAAGCTATAATTAATTCCCGAGCCCTCGGCCCTTTGGTAACGAGGCGAGAAACTCTCGGGCCTCGTTTGGCCCAGGTGGACCACATAAAACTATCCGGACCTATTTTTATCTGGTCGTAATTTAGGGCTTCAACTTGGCTGGGAATATAAAACCTTAGAATCGGTGAAAGGGTATGGTCCTTCGAGCCGGATAGGAGGTTTAATATTACCGTGAATGATTTGATATACTTAATCGACGTCTTTCCAGCTATATTGATTTTGTTTTAGAGGTAAATAAAAAGGGTAAATTTATTAAGATCCTTATTAAGCCATCGCTTTAAGGTCTTCAAAACATTTAATTTACTTTGTCCGCTCTGATTTAATCTTTGTTATTACTAACAAGCATAAGCATAATCAGCCTATAATGTTCCCACTGCTGGGACACACGGCCTCCTCTCTATGAGAGGGAATGGGCTATAATCCACCACGCGGGCCCAGTGTGGGTTGGTAGATGTCACATGTCTTCGAATTTTTGGTTCTAGGACATGCCAGTTTCCTCACGATGTTTTCCTTCACCGTTTTTGAGAGCAGTTGATGAAATAAATTACACAAAGTAATGCGCCTGCCTGGTTTCGAACGACTTACTGTTTGTTAGTCGGAACCGCCACCATTGGGCCACCGCTGCTCTCACTACCAAGAATAACTCATTATTATGTCACCACTTTTTACAAAAAACCCTGAATAAAAACCACTCGAACACTTGAAATCCTCATGCTAACTATTTGCAGTAATACGAAGCATTTCAACAAATAATACAGATTAAACATATTTAATCCCAAATAGAAGAATTGTTTGAACAAGTGGTTCGCTACTCATCACTGAGATATGTTGAATACTTCCTATTGTCCCTTAAAACCCCATGAAAGGTGTATGACAGGTTAAATGGGTACGCCAACAATGGGAAGCGAGGATTTGTGAAAATTATAAGTTTTGATATTTGAATAGAAAGGTACTTGGAAATTGACGAGGGATCTCTTTTATTTTTTTGGGAACCACGCGGCGTTCGTTTTTTTTCATGTGGAGTCTCTGTTCTTTTATCACTCTGTGGTGCTATTAGTGAGCTGGACTTCAAGTCTTGTGTTATTTCAGGACGTGTATTTGTTTTCAAGAAGCGTAGTGTGTACAGGACTTTGCTTGTTCATATTTCAGTGTGATTTATTAGCTGATTTTGCAGTTTAAGCTAGGAACTAATATGGGTACAGTAAATCCGTGTTTATTACTCTAAAGTTGGCTTCAATGTATCCAGTAACAGACAAGACTGTTATAAATCTAGGCAAAGTAAGACTGTAATCAATTTTCCTGAACATCTTTGTTGAAATTCAAGATGGCGGCTGTTCTGAATTATTTGTATTCATTATTTCATCATGATATTAAGAAGCATCAATACTGTACATTTCTTGTGGGTGTAGACTATCTAAAAGATAGCAAAATTGTAGCTTGGGCTATTAAATCAGCCAACTGAAGTGTTAATGGAAGTACTTTAGGATGATGTAATTATTAGTTTGTAGTGCTTTTAAGAGCATAAATGAGCCACGTTTAGTTGAACGAGAACAGTTGAAATAGAAATGTAATAAATGGAAACATTAATCTGTATGAAATATTCTTTATTTATTTTAAAAGAGTAACTCAATTTCCATTCATTCCATTCTTCTCCAAAACTACATTCGCGATTGGGTAAAGAATCAATTTTGGTATATTTCCTTGTAAACTTTGATCTTAGAAGTACAGTCGCCAGCGCGTCAAGTTACCACAAACAAATTCACACTCTCAAATTTTCTCATTCGATTTTTAACTTAACCCTCAACATTTTATGGTTAACTAGTTTTTGCCCGCGACCTTCGTCTGCGTGAAATTTTATAGCCTATAACCTTCCTCGATACATGGGCTATCCAACACTACAAGATTTTTTCAAATAGAACCAGCAGTTCCTGAGATTAGCGCGTTCAAACAAACAAACTCTTCAGCTTTATAAAATAATCTAAGCTATCTATGCTTTATATATATATATATATATTTTGTATAGATAATCATTTGGAAAAATTTGATAGTTTGTGGTAACTTGAGGTGTTGACGACTGTACAATATAATGGCCGAATTCAAATAAAAACTATGTCAACAGCAGATTTAAGACTCATGTATTAGGTTATTAAATTTTCCTTAAAACATTTAGATAAACTGAAGAATTTTGAGGTTGGTAGTCAGCCGTACTCACTAGTCTGAAACTTTCTTGGGTTAATAAACCATGTCACTAACATTTATGCTCATTTACACTTACATTAATAGACAGATAAATAATACCTTAGTGGGATTTTCAACACTACTCTCAGTCATCAACATCATCATCTGCATAGCCTTTTCCCAACTATATTGGGGTCGGCTTCCAGTCTAACCGGATGCAGCTGAATACCAGTATTTTACATGGAGCGACTGCCTATCTGACCTCCACAACCCAGTTAGTACTGGGTAATACGACACCCCTTGGTAAGACTGGTTGTCAGACTTTTTGGGCTTCTGACTACCTAACGACTGTCAAAGATCTACAAATGACAGCCGGGACCAACGGCTTAACGTGCTTTCCCAGGCACGGAGGAAACTCGGCAAGTAATGGGTGGTCACCCATCCACAGACCAACCTAGGCAAGCAAGGCTTAACCTAAACATCGGACTGAGCGGCTGTTATTATTTAGCCACGAGCTCCTCAGTACCAAGAATTAAAATTCCAACACTGCAATAATATAGGCATTCGTCTAAAAGTCGGTTAGTGTTAACACAGTGCTGGTCCTTTCAACCGCAATTTTCCAGTAACTTATAAATTACACCGTAAACTATTTTCTAGTAAACACCAATACCCTTCTATGCATAAAATCGTGAACATACAACTTTCCTTTGAACCGTACTACCACAAAATCGATCAGTCACAAACCGATTTCAAGTCCTTTCAACTTCCTGCCCGTAAATAGTAATACTCAAATAGGCATCAGTTTTGAACTAAGTTACACCTACATATCAATTAGTGTGAGTTACACTGGGTTGAGCATCTATTTTAACTAGACCTCCGTTCTGTACAGTCAGGAGCAAAAATATCTTAGACTTACGCAATATTCGTTAGAGATTTTCTCGTAAAATAACAATAGGGTAGTTGACAAACCAATCAATTGACATACTTTTTAAGAGTTGTCAAAACGTGATTCCCCCTTAAATTTTGAACTCGAAGACTCAACTATTTATGATTTCAAAGGAACTAAAAATCTAATTTTGCAATTAATTGAAAATTAATCGGGTTTTCAGGTCTAAAATGAAGTATTTTTTTAGAGAAGTTGTGTCTTGCAATTATTTTTTAATGGTGTCAACTACCCTATTTGCAATGCACCTTTGATAAAAGACTTATTTCACAATTAGCTAACGTCTGCAGCTTTGTTCGCGTCAAATATTTTTTTACAAAATATCTTCAGGGTCAGTATTATTCTGAACTATAAGCTATATTATTGTATATTTTCTCCAAAATCCGTTCAATCATCCATCCATCCATACATCCCTCCTCACAAACTTTTGCGTACAATAGTACGATAATATGTTTTTTTTTTTGGTTATGGCATCTCGCAAGTCAGCCTATGAGGCTGGCTTCTGCTTAACCAGACTATCCTGTGAGTGCCTTGAGTGTAAGGCCTCCAGCCAGGAGCAAAAACTTATAAACTAAGCGACTACACACTAAGGGCACCCCCTGAGGGGTTCGGCTTAGGGCGTCGCTGGGGGAGGGCACAGGGAAAAGGGACAGGCTGGATCTGATCAATATCATTATTTAGGGGCTGATTTAAAACTACGGGCTCTGCATCGCGGGCTGGGCCAAGTGAGGATCGGGGGGGAGGAGAAGTAAGATAATATAGTATGAAGTAAGATGATATGATTTTGTATAAGTACTATTTATAGCGCGAACTAACGGTAAGCCCGCCATCTTTCAGAAGTTTCACAAATGCATCCATGGAGACTGGAAGCAGACCCCAACATAGTTGAGAGAAAGGATAAGCAGATGATGATGATCGTAGGAGAAAATCGCCCTGGATTATTTCTTAAGTGTAACACATTTTATGCTCATGACTGTACCTTAGGACCAAAGAATAGAGTCCATTTCATATTGGTTTAGGATCAGCTAAATCTAAATAGAGGAGGTTTACTCACAATATCTCACTGTAACACTAAAACTGATTCCTGGAACATGTTTTAAGTATATCCAATATTGACCGAGCGAGGCCGTGGGGCGTACAGTAGCTTATTGATATTTTGGATCCGGGTTCTGGTAAATATTGGGTCTAACCAGTTCTTGACCGTATAGGGCTGATCGGTTTTCAAAGGATTTGGAAAGCTTCTTACATAAATTTGCCATTACTAGCTTATACCCAAGGCTTCGCCCGCGTGTGGTTCGATAATTGTCCCACTAGATTATACTACCGGAATAAAAAATATCCTGTGTTAATCCAGTTTGTACACTATCTGTAAGCTAAATTTCATCAAAATCTGTTCAGCGGTTTTTGCGTGAAAGAGTAACATACATCCAGATAACCGCACAAATTTTCGTATTGATAATGCTACTACTAGGATAATCATAATCAGGTATTCCTGATATGGTATTTTTGAAATAGAATTGCTGTGGGCTGTGTCGTTTTTTAGTGAAGGGACAAGTAAAATCTAATCCTTATCGATAAACGTGTTTTTTTGTTATATATATTTTTTTTCCATGTAGAAAATATTACGAAACCTGTGGTCCTTCTATTCAAGCTATTATTGATAAGGTTAAACTATTGTAATTGAGGTTAGTAATGGGATGGGTGAATTTACTAACCTGCTTGGGTACTTACACGGGTAACATGATTGTAGTCTAATTACCAAAAAAATGCTTCAAGATCGATTACTATTTCAAATGTCAAAAATAATTTGAGGGACGATCATTTACCAATCATTTGACAGGTATAATAAATTATAGTTGACATAAATATGAGTACCTAAAATCGCTGTTTGATTAGTGTAGTGCAGGCTACTTTAAGTATGTAGATTTGAATTAAACTATAATAAGAAAACATGTAGGCTAGAATTTAATATTTCTATAATTAAAAATTCACTAACTACAAAACAAACATGCCTGAACTTGTATCTATCTAAGAAAAAGATGATCAGCCGAGATGACATTGTAAAACAAATGTTGTTTTAAGTTAAACTCCTGCGCACCTATGCAAATAGGGCTCCCACAAAATTAATGTCAACACAAAAAGTAATAAAAACTACATTTTGTTGAACATACCGTATCATATCGCCATGTATTAATCCATTGGATGTTGTTCAAATAACGAGGGAAATCATTTGGATTCCAAGGTAGCAATGTAATGTGAATTTATGATGTTCCCATCATCGTAAAGTTTGCTCTAGAAAAGCTTCCAGTCATACAGCTTGACGTAGGGTTGTCAAAATATGAATAACTATAAAATGATAAATATAAAATTATTTATTCAAAACGTTTTTTATTTTCTTTTTATAGAATCTCGTAGCCAAGCAATAATAGCCACACTGGTCGATCTTCAAGGTTAAGTAACACTCTAAGTCTAACTAAGTCCGTGAATGGAGAACCGTTGATTACATTAGAAAGAGACCCTGGCCTTGCCTCGGAAAGCACGATAAACCGTTGGTCCCAGCTGTCATTTGTAGATGTTTGAGCGCCATAATGGGTACTAAAAAATCCGAAAGTCTGACAACCAGTCTTACAAAAAGGTTTTGGGGAGATCAGTTTGGTCAGATACGCCGTCGTTTTCGATCTCCTTTATTTATCACTACTGATAATAATTGTCATTGTCAATTTCTCCTCGCCTGTAGAAAAATTTAAAAATACTGAAGTTTCAAACCAGAATTATTTTAGTTACAAACCCAGTTAAATAAAAGCCTAGTTAAAGGCTAGGGTGCATGTTGCATGTTTATTCATCACACTACCTGCACCTACTGCATGTAATTATTTTTTGGGTCACGCATCCAAGCTGAATCTATTTGCGGAATTAACACTAAATATTTACGCAACATTAAAATGTCATGGAAAGTAAGACTGATTCCATAACTTTTAAATAAATTCCACCTGTCGCAATCGCAACCCTAGGTGCGCGCGCGCTTGCAGCATGGTCAATATTGACGCTGGCAGTAAGCTGCGACGAGGCGTCACGCGCATGCGTGTGTCAACATTTGTGTCCCGTCCGCATCGCGATCATGCGCCTATGATACTCTTTTATGGAACTTTATGGGAATAGTTTTCTATGGTTTTTGACCTGATTTTGTGAGGGATAAGGTTTGTGATGTTTTACTTCTTCAAATAGCTTTTGGGTAAGTTAAAGCTAGGAATCTTTTTGTTTTAGTACATTTACCAAGGAAGTTTTGGGATCAGGCGGTACTTTGTGCACACTAAACATTTGCTAATTTCACACTTCCTGAATCTGCATATTTTTGCGGCAACGAGGGCGGTGCCGCATCCTACATCGAAATGAAGGTCTATTTGCGAAACTTAAACTTTAAAATTTTGCATAATATTTAGTTTTAGGCAAGTATTTTCATCACCCAGTTTCCTCATGATGAATCCTTTACCGAACTGAAAAATTGACGGTAACCACGCAATACATACCGAATTTCCTCCGTGCCTCGGAAAGTATGTTAAGCTATTGATCCCGGCTGTCATTTGTAGATTTTTGACAGTCGATACAGCTAGTCGGTGGCCTGAAAGCCTGTCAGCCAGTCTTACCAAGGGGTATCGTTTTTCCCGTACTAACTGGGTTGTGGAGGTCAGATAGGCAGTCACTCCAAGTAAAATAGACTAGAAGCCGACCTCAACATAGTTGGGAAAAGGCTAGGCAGATGATGAAAAGATAGGGTTGATTGAAATGGCAATTAATTTGCCAACATAAGTTGAGATAACTGGTCGTAAAAAAGGTACGATTTAGATCTTTGTCTTTAATTCTAGCGTGACAAGAGTTCATCTAAACCTCAATGTCGCATTTTCACACCCGACTGCTATACTAGACAAAACAGTATAAGTAATCATAGTGTTGTACCTCACAATTCTAAAAGTCGATAAAGACCGCATCATCGATAGTTTATGTCGAACATACATTATGTTCCTTATAAGAGAGTAAGTAAAACGTATGAATATGTTTGTGTGTGCTGTGCTTGTTATGTCTGTGAGGTGGGTGATAAAGTCGCCGCATGTGTCTGAGCGGCGCGGGCGCAGTCTTCGGATGGTGTTGTGTTTAGAGATATCGATGAAAGGATATTGTGATATCGTTAAGTTATACTCTCTGAAACAATGTATTTCCTTGGGAAAAATTCTTAACATATTTTTCTTAGCTTAGAGTCTTTAATCGCTATGATACTAATACTCGTTTCCTAAGTGACACCAAAATCAGCACCTGAATAAAATTGATTTTTTAACGGTCGGTTTCGGTTTAGTTTTAAGAGTTCACTGAATTAAAATTCCCATATTTAGGCATTCATTTAGGCGTCGTCTAGAGTTAGTTTTTTTATTTCTTTTTTAAAAAACGTTGCTTCACATAGGAATTTCTCCTGTATCGCTTACAAAAAATTTAAACTCAGTCTTAAGTTAGATATTATTCAAAAACAAATGTCCTTAAACTAAATTTTTCGTTAAAACAAAAACTAGTGCAGTACCCGTTAGTTATCGATAAACCAGAAAACCCAGTCGGTCCCACAATAATGGCCGGGGCGTGGTACATTGGCCGCAACAAAACGAACGAAGCAACGCGTATATATTGTTATTATTACGTGATGAGTACGTGTATAAGACATGCGGTCTGCAATAGTGCGTCACTAAGAAACTGTAGGGGCGTCACTGACGTTTTTTCGTAATAAAGAAGGCGGGGTTGTTGAGGAGGGGGAAAACTTTCCCCTTCAGTTGTTATTTTAAAGTAATTGGCCGGAGCAAGCCTTTGTCCAGAAGTGGAATGAGTTAAATAAATAAAAAACACAATAACTATATTATTATAAAAATGTTATTCTTGCGCTTCTTAAAGACGGCATTTTTTGGTTTAGGTATGGGTTTGATTTCCGTAGTCATAAAATAACAAAGATTTCTTAATCAAGTGTAGAAAATTGCTCTAATTCCTCTTTAGAAACATACATTTCCATTCTTATTTTGTAGTCAAGGCGTTGATGTCTTTGTAAAAATGATTTCATAAGTAATCCATAACTTACTCCTAAGAAAAATATAATATCAACGCTTAAGGCGATTTTCAAATTAATTTTAATGAGAAATATTTAAATAAACTTTTCTAAACCAGTTACTAACTACTAGTCTTAGTCATCGTTTGAATTGAGTTTCATGATTTAATACTGAGCTAACTAAGCTTGTAGCATTTAGCATAACATTAAGTTGAAGCCGGACATATTTTAACACTAAAATATATGCATATATGCCGTTGAAATTACAAATAAATCAGTCAGATATCATTAAGGTGAAAACTTTCATCATAGTTGATTACGACCTATAAAACTAAAAAGATATTATTTGGAAATTATGAACCCATCACTAAACAAGAATTGACAGAAAATCATTCATATGTTTTTTTTAGCGTTCCCCGTCCCACTCGTAGTCAATGGCGTCCCATTTCTTCCATCTGTCATATATTATGATTTCAAAACTTGAAATACAGTTTTTGGAAAATAATGTAATGTAAAAGAAATGTCAGAAAACATTCAAAAAGCTCATATCGTGACGAAAACGACGCATCGTGTCGTAACGCGCGCTCAATAATGATAGTGATGTGGCTCTCCCGGCCGTATATAATTTAGTAAGGATTGAGTTATTAGTAGTCTCGGTTTCTGAGATACCAGAAACCAATGCTGGTTTAATGTGAGCGGCTTTTTCGACGTCTTAATGTGATTTTGATACGGTCAGACGGAAATTTGAGTATCACGTTAGATTTGAACTCAATTAAGATGTCTTTTTTATGTTTTCTGTGACGAAATTAACGTATTCAAGTGTGTTATAACGAGGCTTAAGCGTGGGTAGATTTCGGGTATGTTATGTTAGATATTTTTAAATGACGATTTTTCTCTGACTATGAGTGTTGCGCAAGATGTAAACATTTTTGAGACTGTCTTTGTTTATTCTTAGCGACTTTAGACTGCCCTTTAGTACAAGCCGAGTTCAAGGACCTGCTAAGAGTGGACTGCACTGGAAGACTATATTGCATAATATATGGTGTTCCTGCACTTTCCACTTGTGCTTTGATTATTATTTGGTTTATGGTTATTGTGGGATATTGATTGATACAGGCTTCCATTGTGGTTTTAATATCAATCAGAGAATTTCCTTTGGACTTTGTCTAGTTTACTTTAAACAGTAAGAACAGGATAAATGCGTAGAATCTGAGTCGTCATCAATGTAAATGGACGTCGCCGCATCCTTATTCCTTTATTTATAATTCAAAACAGTATAAAACCGGTACATCTCTTTTTACTGGTCCTTTTATTTCAAGTCTTCCAAGACATTAACTTACAAGTTGTACGGTGACTTCAATTGATTGCATCGAAGGGTCAAAGTCACACTAAAACTTATCAAAGGATTCACATCTGTAGGATCTCCATAAGCATACTAAAAGACAATCGACTTAATTAAGTGTCACACCCGATTTTTTAATACAAATCGCCTTATTGCTTTTTTTTTCGTCCTTCGAGCCGGATCGTGGGCTTGTGGGCGTAAGTTTGTCGCTTTCTTATAGTCCCCATGAATTGATTAAGGTATTTTTTGTAAGGCATTGTAGGGTAATCACTGCGTGTCTTTTATCATGGTTAATGATCACAGATTAACATGTTGTGGTGATGTGATGGGATGGTGATGACGAGGCTGAATTTAGAATTTTGATTTTGATTTTAACCGGGTTTTTATGCGCCAAACTGTTTTGAAAAATTGATGGGAACATCAGTACTAGAAAATATGCTTAGGATACACTATACATTAGTGAAAAAACAATTTTAATTCAAAGTGAATCAAGTTAAGTCTAAGATAAGAATAACATTTAGATATTTACTAGTACAGAGTGTTGTAGTAGACTCATCAGCAAGTTAATAATAATGTATTCTAATCAGAATAACATTATATCATCAAAGTCTTATCAAGCGAAACATAACTATCTTCTTAAGTACTTAGGATACATTTTTCAAATAACAATACATCTCTCCCGGTGTCTATGCATTCCTTGTAACGGATGTCGGGTGATTAAGAAATAACTTATTAAATATAACCCAGACTTGCCCTGTCATGTTCTGTTTGTTAATTTAGAAGCCAACACTAATGACTAAGTGAGTTGCCTTTTCTTTATTGAGAAGTAATTAATTAATATTTTTACATTTATAAACCCCCAATTGAATAGTGGATACGTCATTAAAATTCCAATCTTTTTGAGATCTTACTTCAAGCCTTTCCCATCACTATTTAAAAGTCATTTGAAAATGAAGGATCTTATTGTGTTACCGGTTGTTTACCTTTCAGCTGTACTCGTAAAAGTCTGCTAGGGAAATTGGTTGGTCGTAAACTTGGCTATTCCTATCTTAAAACCAGACTTGTTCGCAGTACATGTGGCTACCAGACGCTCTAGGATCGATTAACGGACTTGCTATTTTGGATAAAGATATATTAGCCGTACCTACGTTAAGTATACCAAAATAAATCCCAAATCAGAAAACAGGACCGCGAAACAAGTCCTAACGAACTTAAATAACGTTTTTTATGATTCTTTTTCTATACTGGCAAGACAGCATGTCGGCGCACGAGTGTTGCCCGGGGCGATTTGGGCATTTTTTTTTCTTCCATACAAGTTACGTTCGCCCAAGCTTGTTCTTGCGGGTAATGGCTTCATTATACACTCGGAATCTCAGGAAAGAAACTCGGGGGCCGGGAGCAAAAACCTGACGTGTAACCCGGCTAGAACGAGGCCTTAGTGGAAATGTAGCACAACTCGAGCTTTAAAAATATTCTTAAACACAGCTGTGCAATTACAAATTATAATCTTCAAATGAATAATTGAATACAATCCTTTTTTTTTTTATTTACCCGCATTGTGAATCTTCTTCCTTCTAATTCCTACGCTCAAGGCTTTCTTATTTTTAGGAAAATTTTGCAGATTTAGTAGCAACATAATGATACCCCAATCGAAATCGCTTCGGTAATCGTTCCTGAGTTATTACGCAATTACGTGCTCAGTTTCGTGTATTTTTAAACAGCTCGTGTGTTGCAATTTTGTTGGACGAGATGATTCTGTGATCGTAACACGATTCTGAATTCCAGTGGCTTTTTAACTGGTAGCATAAAACTTCATTGATATAGGTATTCGGTATTAAATGAGAAGGAATTTGAGGTTTGTATGGAATGGGATGGTTTACGTAAAAGGGAGTGGTGTAATGTCAGATGTTAAGGTATATTTTAGTACTTTAAAGTCTTAAATTAAGAGAATCGTCAATAATTGGTTTATCAAGGAAATCTTTGCCTCTCATAATAAAAGTGCTCAGTGAGTAACTTGATTCTATAGCAAGATTCTAAAAGATAAGGATTCCAATAACATTAGTGATACCAAATTTTAGTCGATGAAATTGTCACCACACTGGTTCCCCTCTCGGGGGTCTCCAATTGAGTCAGGTTTCTTCGTAAATTTGCTGAAAGATTGCCATCCAATCTCTCATTTTAGTATCTCGTTCGAAGCATAAGGTTTTATTTGTGCGCCTTGTAATTATGCACGGCTTTCTGGCGTTGTGTAGTTTCGCGGAATCAATGATTAGTTATCAGTTAAGTGAAGCTGTGAGATGGGTCGCGGATGGAGAACGTTATTTGCATTAGATAATTTGATTCATCAACAATTTTTAGCTAGTTGGTTGTGTTGAATATTGTTCAATGAACAAAACAGTAATCAACCAATCACTGCTGAACATAACCTCTCAAAAATTAATAGCTCTCGATCCTCAGTCAAAATCATAGCAATAAAGTCTATTAAATCAATCAAATTGAAGCCCGGAGCCTCAGTTTAATAAAGTCCCATATAAAACTATTACTCACAATCATGATTCAATTTACAACCATTCATTTACGCATAATAATTCTTATAGAAATATTAATGTTTCAAGTTTAAGAAAAAAAACAAAAGGGTTCCTCTCGAACCACTAAAGACAGATTTTTATTGCAGATTACAGTATAACTAACGACTGTTCACAGTCTTTTATTCTTGGCGAACAAAAACAACATTAATCTGCGCACAACGTGGTGTTTATCTCTATTCAGCCATTGAAAAGGTGCAATAAATATAGTAAGCACACGTCGAGCAATTGAAATGTACACTACTTAATAATCGCCGGCATGCAACGCCAGCACACGACCGCACTCCGTGTGGCCGGCTCGCTATACCCTACGATTTTATCGATACCCGAGAATTTTTATTTCCCATCACCTTTACGCATACCGATACTACTTTTAATAAAAAAAAAACCATCGACGTTTTTTTTTCGAAGTACTTTCACATCACTATTCCGTTTGACGGCTATGAGATGTGGTTTTAGAAACCCAATAGGTTGATTAGGCATGATTGTTAGTCTTTCTTTTAATCATGTTGCTATTATAAAATTTCTTGTTAACCCGACCCTATTATGAAACGTATTCAGTGATAAAAAAATACTTTACAATGATACAGCGTGATAAAGAATGAATCGGTATATTACTCATCATATGTACTTATGGATTTATATTAGTAAATTATGTATAGTGCGTGCACTTATATTTTACATTCAACCAAAGAGCTTAAGTTTTTTAAATCATCTTGTAACCGATTCAAAGAATAAGAAAAAAACACTTATTTTCAAATCAGAACAATGGAACCACTGTCAACTAGGCTGTATGCATTTTATCCTTAGTCATAAAAAAAAAAAATCGAGTTCAGAATGTCAATTTGACTTTTAGAATTCCGCACTAGTGTCACTCTGAATGCAATTGACTCATTCGATTTACTCGATTATCGAATATCGTCACGTGTGGTCGTCAGATCGTATGCATCGATATCTTGCGCGAATACGCTCGATGACAACGCCACAGTCAGTTGGTTCCCGCCATATTTGCCGTGTAAGATTTATAATATAAACTAGTACTTGTATAATATTGAGCTCATATTGCGGTTTAATAGTGTTGGGACGTGATTTAGTGTTTTGTAATTGAAGTACGAGTAGTGATGTAGTGGATTTTAATTATGCGATTAATTATTTTAGTTTGCTACGTGAATAAGTCGCATTATAAAGCTATAGGAGGTTGTGATTGAGTAATTGCTTTGCGGTTGGATTAGTTTAGTGGTGTCGTGTAATTAATAGTACTTAAGAAACATGTTACAGAGTTTAGTCAAGTAGAAGATAGATTAAACGCATGGGGTTTTAGCCCACGCTAAATAATTGATTATAGACTTTAATAATAACCAAAAGTAATACTACTGGTCTACTGTAATTTGTATAATTTCAAAGAATTTTTTTTTTTTTTTAAATGGCTCGCCCGATAATAGCACACTGATATGTTTCAAAAGATTTCAAAGGCTAGTGCTCGTTTTTAGTAATTTCTATTACTTAGGTGTCGCATATCGTTCGTGAAAACGGACAAAAACATCTTAAAGACAGGTCTGTTCTAAATATTTTATACTTTATAGTCTTTCCGGGATATTTACTAACTTATGTTAGTAAATATCCCGGAAAGACTATAAAGTATAAAATACACACATACATGTATGTTAAACGGGTAATATTCTTAGGGTATGCTTATGCATATCCTAAGAATATTACCCGTTTAACATAATTCACACTTACTTAAAACCTATAAATTTTCCCTATAATGAGACTCACATCTCTATCTAGCTCGAGCTAAACAATTTGCATTTTTTCTCCCCTCTAGTCCCGGTCCCTTGTCGCCTAGGCGCGATGTTACCGCTAGATGACGCCGGATAACGCGGCTAGTATCAGGTTCCTGCTAAGATCTTAATCGGTAGATGTATTAGCGCGGTCGTTGGTGTCTGGTACAAGTTAGAAACTGAAGCTGGGTTTAGCTTCGAAAAAAATGGATCAAATTTAGTTTTGTTTTGTTATTTAAGCTGTTTGCAGCATTTCATTCGAAAATGGTTTCTGAAGTGTGTCACCCCACTCACTGGCAAACGGTCTACGGAAAGACTAAAGCTGTGGCGATAGAGCTTCCTTATCCATTCATTCCACCTACTGAAAATCCCCCACCTGGACATACGTTGCCATAGCTAACCTGGAAGTCTTTAAATAGACTCCGGACCCAGGTTACCCTCAGCAAGGAAAACCTGCTCAGGTGGAGATTCATTGATGACTCTGTTCTGGAGTGTAAATGTGGTGCTGTTCTACAAACAATGGGCACTTAATGTTGAGTCCTGTGTGTCCTGTTATTTGTTCATTACAGGAACTGAGGGACGCTACTGAAGGCGTCAAACTAGTAGCTCAGTTCTAGGCCGACAGAATTTAGATTGCCATCGACACGCTAAGAACAAGATTTTTAAACTTTTATTGAAGTCTTTTGCACCTTTTTCTGAAACAAAACCTTCCTATTAAATTTTCAGGGCACAATAAAACCACGAGTATAGATTCTTTAAAATCTACGTTATCTTAGAAAGGTTGCCGAAAAATGTAAAACTAAAAAAATAAGCTCATTACAAAAATGCTTTATTATATTTATAGTTTAATTGACCTTTAATAGCCAAAAAAATTATTTAATCTTACCTACAACTAAAATACGTCCCCGCCCTAGCTTAACCCTGCAACCGCGCACTGCGGTCGCACATACATGCATCCTTAAACACTTATAAAGCATTGTGTTGGCAGTTAATTAACCCTCGCAAGATTTATCGCACTCACTCGGGACCATGTCACAGTGATATAGGACCCCAGTTCTCCAAGTGACCCACCGGTTTCTCAAAATCGATTTCATATCGGGGTTAAATTAAAATATAAGAGTGATTAAAAAAATATTTTTAATTGTACAAGTTAATCGTTTCGTAAGCAACGTTGTCGATTTAAAATGTATCGATTATGGAACTGATTGATTTATTTTTGTTGTGAGTTTAGCATAAGTGAGCGTATTGGTACTGCCGAAATGTACAGTTGCCAACGCATCAAGCTACCCGAAATTGTAATTTTTTTCCAATTACCCTTGAAACTAATGCTTTATCGATAAAGTTGAAAATCTACAGGGTGTAAACAGACCCTTCACATAGCCGTCAACCAAGCATTCTCTACATGAAACTAAGTAACTTTACGCAAAAATTATTGCTGGGAAACGACTTTTATTTTTGGGGTGTTAAATCACGTTTTACGGTAGGACTCGATGGAAAGCACTCAAAGCATTGTGTGTCACATTGTTGTTGTCACATTAAAAACATGTATTTAAATACATGTTTTTAATGTGACAACAACAATGTGACACAAACAAAAACACACAAAAAAAAAACTTGTGAAAAAGTTGGAACTTTGACCCCCAATATCTCCGTAACAAGAAGGTTCCCAGATATGGACTAGAACAAAAAAAATATCGCAAAGACGTGGAGAACAAGTGCCTTTCGGCTATGTTAAGGGTCTATTTACACCCTTTATTTAAGAGATTTGACGGATTGTAGTAACTTAATGAGCTAGCGTCTGTACCAAGTACCATCATCATCATCTGCCTAGCCTTTTCCCAACTATGTTGGGGTCGGCTTCCAGTCTAACTGGATGCAGTTGAGTACCAGTATTTTACATGGAGCGACTGCCTATCTGACCTCCACAACCTAGTACCAACCCATATAAAATATTCTTCCATTTTAACATTACCCCATTTAGAATGTAAGACAATTTGACTGAAATAATAAGTGATGCCATAGCTGACCGTCTCGTTGGTTTAGTGGTCGCATGTGCGACTGCTGAGCATAAGTTCCTGGGTTCGATTCCAGAGTCTGGCAAAGTGCTATTGGGGTTTTGCATTAGAAATTTCTCTGTAGCGGCCACGGAGTCTGGATTGTGCCCGGTTGATGGCAGTAGGCTGGCCCCCTATTACAAACATAACAGGCGAAATGTGGGTGTCCTATTAAGTACACCTCTGCCTAACTCTTGGGGTATTACAGGCGTGTTGTTATGTTATTATGAAATAGTAAAAGCTTGTCGGTTGCCTTATTATGATAGAACTAAGTCCAACTACGTATGAACAACAACTAAGTATGATCAGTCTATAATTTTTCCACTGCTGGGATACAAGGTGGTCTCTAATCCACCAAAAAATATCGTTCCTGAAATCTAAACTTGCCAACGCACTGTTATGTAATATTATTGTCTTTCACATTCTGACAGCATGATCACCCTACAAGACTTAGCCATAACTGTACATGTTTGCAAGATAGCTCAAGATCCGTTAATAATAAGGATAACAGATAACTTCAATCTTATAAGAACTTAAGTGTAAACTATCTATAAACAATATTTCATGTACTACATACTTACTCGCTAATAAATGGCATTTTTACTCAGGATTTTGTAATATTATAATAGTTTCTTACCCATTCTACACTATGTTTTTCGAGAGTGATTGTTATTGATCGTGGCTAAATAATAACAGCGGTTCGGATGAATCTTCTGGTTAAGCCGCGCTTGCCTAGGTTGGTCTATGGATGGGTGACCACCCATTACATACCGAGTTTCTTCCCTCGGAAAGCACGTTAAGCCATTGGTCCCGGCTGTCATTTGTAGATCTTTGACAGTCGTTACAGGTAGTCAGTGGCCCGAAAGTCTAACAACCAGTCTTATCAAGGGGTATCGTATTACCCAGTACTAACTGCGTTGTGGAAGTCAGATCGGCAGTTGCTCCATGTAAAATACTGGTATTCAGCTGCACCCGGTTAGACTGGAAGCCGACCCTAACATAGTTGGGAAAAAGCAGATGATGATGTTACTGATTTATTTGCAATAAATGCTTTGGAATTGAGTTTAAATCTCGTGGCGATATAAAACTAGAAGTATTCAATTATTTTGATTAAAACAAACACGTGGATGAGATCTAAAAATAAATGGAAAGAAAACCTACCTATTTAATTAGACTTTGTAATACTATTGAAACAGTGCCGATGTTGGCAGTACTGCAGAAAGTTACTTAAAAGAAATAATTAGCATTTTAATTATTGAATAACGATGAAAATGTAAAGTAAGGCCTACAAAACAACATGAAGGCAAAGCGGCGCTTTTTACAACTTTAATGCCGAATTGCTAAACAGACAAGCTTGGTATCCTGTAAAGGACTATTTTAATTTCATCTTGAAACCATAAGAGATAACTTACAAATAAAAAACGCAGATAAATCTTCAAATACATCATCATGTATCTAGCCTTTTTCCAACTATACTGTGGTCTGCTTCCAGTCTAACCGAATGCAGCTGAGTACCAGCATTTTACATGGAGTGACTAGCTATCTGATCTCCACAACCCACATAATACTGGGTTATACCAAAAATAATAATACGTAATAGATATATCTTCTAATAATCTTCCGATGACCTGGTGAAGGTTGATACTTGGGGAGACCTATGTCCAGCAGTGGATGTCTTTCGGCTGAAATGATGAAATCTTCAAATCAACGCTTCTAAAACCTTTTTTTTTGATGTAATACAATAAAACACTAAAATTACAGAATTCGGGAGAAAATTTTTCAAAAAACTGGAAAAAAAATTGGTAAAACTTCCAGAAAATTTGAAAAGAAAGAAAAATATTTCAAAAAGAGAACTTGATTTTCACAAAGAAGTAAAAGTCAGTTGAGTCGTGAGAATTACTTTCCTATAATGATTACTGGAAGTATAAATCGACTATGAAATAGTTTTAGTAATACATAAAGTTCAATTAAGCCCGAAATTATTAAGCGATTCAATTAATTGTATTAGTTAGATGAAAGGCTTGTTAGTTGGGAAGTTATTAATTAATAATTGTCTGACTGATATTATTTAAGTTTAATGAATCGGATATAGTCTGATGTTGTAAGAAAAATAAAAAGCGAAACCACAAAGTTATATGTGTGTCTCAATGGTGTACTTGAAATAATATAATAACGTCATATTTTTGAGTCATTACGGGGAGCCCGAAAGTTTAATATTGGTTGTCCATTCAGCAAAAAAAAATATATATTGCGGGTAGAATTACTAGGCAACAAAGTGTAAAAGAACGAAAATAAAATGAGTACCAACAACAAAAAAGTCTAGTCCTTCTGATCTGATTCCTCAAGCAATTCACTCTAGTTTCGATTAAGACCTCACATTCAAAATAAGTATTTATATGAAAGTGATAAGCATCTTACTACGTAAAAAAAATGATTACGACCTCACTGCCAATCGCCTTGATTGAGACTTCAAATAATAACTGAAGATATTTGGAAACGTCATTACTTTATACCCGTCATTGACACTTCAAGATATCAGCGACAAAAATCAACATTACATTAAAAACCGGCCAAGTGCGAGTAGGACTCGTACAGAATAGGTTCCGTACCATCGTATACAATATTTAGCACTCCATAACCAAAAAAAAAATTGATTTAATGAGGACCCTTCGCGTACGGAAGCCTAAATACACAATATTTCTTCATTTCATATAGTAAATAATCAACACGAGAAAACTTATTACTAAAAAAAAATTGTAACCGTCAAAAAATCACCCTCTCATAAGCCAAGACGACTTTATAAAGCCGGTGGTACACCGCGGCACGTTAAGGTGGGCGCACACCGAGCCAGGATAATTAAAGAGGCCAGTGGATGATAAATAACCGAGTGTCCGCGTTTTTACCGCAGATGTCATTATCTCAGCCGACTCTATCACCCGTCACTCGATTACGCAGATGTTGTGGAGTTGTTAAATCCCCCCGCGCTTTAGTTTTTGTTGGGTTCTTTGTTTCTACTACTTTATTGTGATTGATTTATTTGTTGAGTTTCTTGTTAACGATTAGTTTTGTAAGTTCTATTAATGATTGTTTAGTTATTTTATTATAATTTATTCGCGAGAAAAGACCAATAAGAAACACATTGCTACTTTGAAAAATATCTAATCTTAAATATTAATTGATTTACTAAATAAACAAAACCACCTTACCTATTACCCTACATGCACAAAAACGTAAAATGCCCTAAAAAGTATACATCGTGTTTGACATTAACGACATTGTGGGCCCGCTATCGCAAAACTGGAGCCCTGGGACCGCTAGATAGGTGACACTGACAGGGTCGCAGCAGACCGAGAAGATGGCGGTTTGTCTTGTATGGCTTCCTCATTAATTGACCTTCGCCAAAGAGGCATATATATCAGGCTAAAAAAAACAATTATTTCAGTTTTATGTCTTGTGGCTGGAATGTAGCTTATTTTTGTTTCGACTATTTAAAAGTGGTCTATTTGAAATAAATCCTTTGAGTTTGAGTTTTGAGCTTGGTAATAACCGCTCTATAGAGATATCATTCTACATCCACAGCGTAGCGCATGAATAATCGAAAGGTCCGAGTTGATGAGAGCGCGTGAGAGCTTTTTTGTCTCAACTCAACTCAGCCGGTGCACACCCTGTCAGAAAAAACTCAGGACAAATAATTATTATTGAGCGTAAAAAAATGTCCCTTAATTGTGACCGTTGTACGCTCGTTAATTTTTAACGCGAATGACGTTTGTGGTCACCGTTTGTTTTTTATAGTTAATTTTTCTGTCGGAGTTTGTGTGTGTTTGCTTTGATATTTTTTATTTATAGGTACTGTTTTATGGCAATATTTATTACGTATTTTTAGTTTTCAAGTAACATGGCGTTTATTTAATGGTCGTACACTGCAGTAAAAATATAATGAAGTTTAATAGTTTATATAAAACACAGTTAATGCACTAGCAGATTATGATATTAATTTCAAAAACACAATTTCCTCAACACTCGATGCAACAGCTCAGGTATAAATATAGTAATCAGCATCCAGTGTAAAAACAATAAATTACTTACCGAAAACGAATTTAAACAACACGTACGGACAATCAGAAATGACTCAAATATATTAAAAAACACTATGTTTGGTGAAACCACTCTTACACACTTAATCAACGTATATGGGAAGTCTACGTTGACTGAGTCAATCAATATTTTTAACATTTTTGTTATAGAAAGAAAAATGTTTTTTTTTTTATTAATTTTTGTATTTTACTGTGCAAATGTAACGAACGATTATAAATTCATTACTTTTGTTTGCAGATGTTCGTAGCTGGTAGCAACTTCAAGTGGTGAGTTAAAAGTTTTTGTTCTTTTATAAGTTAACGATGTTTTAATTACTACATTTTTAGTGCACGTCATTAGTTGCAACAATTAACACTAGTCATTTGGACATGAACTTCAGACAACTGTTACAAATTGGACTACTCATTTACAGAAACCTTTTTCGGTAATTTTAATTGATAGATAAATTTCAAAGTTTTTTTAATTTGTTTTTTTTTTGCGAATTACGATCAATGAAATTTTTAGTCATTTTTAGACAAATGTTTCGCAACAATTAAAAAAAAGTCTGATAGGCAGAAAATTATAATTATTAATTCACATTTAATAGACTCCTGCTACGTTTGACAATTTATGAATAAACGGCGTGTTAGTATAGTAAAATAATAACGAATACTTTTCATATTAGTACCTTATACACAATGAACTTTTATTTTAACTAGATAATTCATAATTGTCCTATTTTTTAACAAATTTGATAGCCATAGCACATGCAATATTAGCAATAAATACTTCACGTGACTATTTTACAGAAACAATTAATTTCTTATTATTTTTTATTAACATTTAACAAGACTGACCTTAAATTTTAGTTAATTTATTTTTAAATTATTCTGTAAGTCACGCAATTGATGTTTTAGTGAAGTGTTTATAGATAATAATGGATTATTATTTTATCGCATGCCTATCAGGTTTTATTAAAGATTTTTAATTTATGATGAAGGCCCTGTTAGTAACGGACCCATTTATTATGACGCAATTACAATAAGGGGATAGGCAGGTGCCCTTGTTACTACGTTTTATGACATTATCATCTATTTTTATATTATTATTGCTGTTTTATTTTATTTTAAATGTTATTTAATATAACTGTACGTACACAGCTCTGTATTAGTAAAGTAAATAAAAACCTTTGGCAATTTTATTTTCATTTTCATTGTTTCGTAACTTCTGAATATTTTCTAGAAACAAAGCATTTATAAAAAAGACTAGAATGTAACCTAGCAATGTGCAGACATAAAAAGAATTCTTGTCTTTCGCAACTTTTTTTTTTGTAAAAAGCCTTCGATTATAGAAGAATAATGGCTGAATTGTCACTTGAAACTCATTCCGTAGAGTTTATATCAATTATAATCTACTTTGTGAACATGGTAATTTTATTAATAACATAGGCACATAACATTGATAGTTGGCACTTTTTACCTACGTCATTTGAAGACACCTGCCAGGATCCCTGTGGGCATAGCCTAATCTATTGACGTCTTATTTATTTTAAAGCTTCATTTTGGTTTAGCTATAAATTATTAGGAATATTTTTTTCTTTTTATTATTTTATAATAAATATATTATTTATTACGCCACAGGTGTGTGAGGGTTAGCGGCACACTTTTTTCTTGGCAGTGTCAATCCTTCACAATAAACTTGTATTAATTTAGTCGTCCATTGGAAATTTAAAATGTTAGGTAAATTATGATTTAACAATAAAAAGAAACATAGGTAGCATCAACCAAATAGGGTGACAACGATATTTAAAAGTTTTAAGACTGTCGTTCAAAATCACGCAAACGATTAACAAAACGACGGAACCTAAAGTGCTGAGATTTAATAGCTTTTCATATTAATAAAGAGATCATAATATTCACGAACACATTAATGTCATTTGACATTTTTAAATATGGTTTTATTATCAATAAATTCGAATTGAGCTTGTAATACAGATTTGATTTCATATCGTAAATATGGTTCAGTAAGTTAGTGTATTTTGTAATGCCATAAACATAATTCATTGCATAATAGAAACTGAATTCGTAATTTGGTAGCATATGAATAAAAACTTTTATAAATAGTCAAAAAGCTTTCAGAAATTCCTTCAAATCGGCAAAATTTCGCGTTAAAATCCTCCTGTGACAAACACGCAAGGTTTTGAATTTTTGGAAAAGAACCTTAAAAATACTGATCAAAAATCTTTAAAAATTAACCCTTAATAACACTAACACACTTTTAGTCTTATTTTTATCATTACTTTAGTTATTTGTAGTCTGTATATAATGTACATAATAAATTATTTTTTGGATCATGATTAATGCAAAAATTATAACACTAATAGTTTTTATTAAATTAACAAACCCTACAATGCAACAACAAAATTCTCCTTATCCGAAAAACAAAAATAGCAGAACTTGTACCCTGTTATTATAAAGCACTGTTTACACTCACATCTATAAAAGAAAGTTGAGGCGAACCTGTTTAACTCCACAAAAAGTATTAAAAGCCTGGTTTAATTTGGTAAACAAGGCGATAAAGCATCTTGTGCGTGACCTACGCGCTTTTATACAATGTAACGTCGACTTGGAGTAAGTAACAAACCGGCTAAATGCGAGTTGGACTTGTACACGAAGGGTTCCGCATCACGTAAAATATTTAACACCACATATGCAAAAAAAATACGTTTTTTTGTGTAACCGATGATGTTTATTTGCTGTTACAGCGGCTATAGTAATATAAAAAAAAACTTTGTTAAAAAATACGAATAATTTCTACAGCTAACGGTTCGAAAGATACAGCCCTGTGACAGATGAACAGAAAGTGAAGTTAGAAATAAGTTCCTGTTGGCACCATTTCTTTACGGAACCCTAAAAATACATATTGGTGCAGGGTTTAGTGAAATTCATTACACTGAGTTGCTTTTGCGAAAACAATGAGCGAATAAAGGGTTAAGTAACTACTGTTTGGTCTTATTTAGGGTTGAATGTACTGAGAATGTTGTTGCTTTTGCTTTTGTTAGGGAACTTACATTAATAGGCTTGGAAAAGGAAATAACTTGTTTCGTTTCAGTGTAGATTTGTAGAGTACTGTTCCAAGGAGGAGGAGCTCGTGGCTAAATAATAACAGCCGCTCGGGGTCGATCTTAAGGTTAAGCCGCTCTTGCCTAGGTTGGTCCGTGGATAGGTGACCGCTCCGTTACATCCCGAGTTTTCTCCCTGCCTCGGAAAGCACGTTAAGCCGTTGGTCTCGACTGTCATTTGTAGATCTTTGATAGTCGATAATCACCCTCTTTGACAGGCAGACAGTGGCCCGAAAGTCTGACAAGCAGTCTTACCAAGGGGTATCGTATTTCCCAGTACCAACTGGGTTGTGGAGGTCAGATAGGCAGTCGCTCCATGTAAAATACTGGTATTCAGATGCACCTGGTTCGACTGGAAGCTGACCCCAACATAGTTGGGAAAGGCTAGGATGACGATGTAGAATAAGTACTGTTCCAAATAAGAAAAGAAAAAGGTTTTACTTTTGGTCTCGTTTATTGTAATATTTAAATGGTTTTTCACACAAATATATCGATCTTATAATGATTCCAGTATGACGCATCCATCGGTTGATGTGCATATGAGTCTTCGGGCTTGGCAAAGCTCGCTTTGACAACGCCTAAGGTAACCATTTTCGACATTAGTTCAAATAAAAAACGACATTGAACACGATACAATAGTCAGAAAGTGGCAGGTGCCTGAAAAGTTGTGTGGTAATCAGTTATCGTGGTATGAACATGTGATGCGGAGGAATGACGAAAATTTTGTGAGGAAAATGTTGTGTATGAATTTAGATGGCTTTAAGAGTAGAGGAAGACCAAAGAAACAATGCATGGACTATCTGAAGGATAAAATGGCTAGAAAGGAGATGACTGCTGAGATGACGAGTAATGGAGGTGTATGGAAATTGGGATAAGGGCAGGAGAATGATGATGATGATTCAACATGATAGTTTATGTCATTTAATACATAGGTATTACGTTTCTATCATCGTTATCACTTTGAGTAAGCCTTTTAATTATTTCCAAACTGTCTTGATCTAATCGAATATTATACGATATGAAAACTCTGACACCGGATTATGCACTAACCAAACGATAAAAAAGAAGCAACCACACATCATTATCTGTCTAGCCTTTTCCGAACTGTGGGTTAGCTTTTAGTCTAACCGGATGCAACTGAATACCAGTATTTTACATGGAGTGACTGCCAATCTGGCCTCCTTACCCCAGATTTCAGTTACCACTATTCTCCCCCATTTCCTGTAAAAAAGAGCATCTAAATAAAACCCTAAAACAAACGAAAGCAAGAAGACAGATAATGGAAGGCGACATGTTGATCGAATATGTCCGTATGTTTGTTTACATGTCCGCAACGGCTGGACTTGTCCAAACATTTGTAATATACATGTCCGACTATGTTTAGATTGAGTTCATTAAATGCGATTATTGGAAACTGACTTTATGTTTAGTCTTTAGATAAGAATGGGCGCTGTATTTTGAGAATAGTGTTGTTATTTTTAGATTCTGTACAAGATAAGTCATATTGGCCCCTAAACTTATAATATTCCTACATTATAAGTTTTTTAAACTGACATGGTCACTAACATTATTATTCATTTATTTTATTTATCTATACTAATATTATAAAGCTGAAGAGTTTGTTTGTTTGTTTGTTTGCTTGAACGCGCTAATTTCATGAACTACTGGTTCGAATTGAAAAAATATTGTTGTGTTGGATAGTCCATATATCGAGGAAGGCTGTAGGCTATATAACATCACGCTATGACCCTTAAGGGCTGAGCAGCGGGTGATACCGCGGAACAGCTAGTTATTTATATCGGGAACTCAAAACAAACAGTAAACATGGTAAATATCCCATTTCTAATGTTAATGATAATTCCTACATTGATTTACACCTCACTTATAATTATTAGGTACACATCTGTCAAAACCCTTCGGGTATTACAAAAGTGATGTTATTATGTTGACTCACAGTCTGCTTTCTTTATTGCCCATGTTTATAGTATTTTTTTTCACATATGTATACGTGACAAATTCTATAGAAAATATTTTTTAGTTATGGGTACTCTTAAAAGTTTCGTTTAGCCGTTTTAGCTACTCTCGTCGCCATAGCTTCAATTAAACAGGAGATAGAATAGTTGCACTAAAACTGACAAAGCTTTTAAACTACTGACATCTTCAAATTAGTTTTTACTAGCTGTGTGTGCCTCTCTTTGTTTCTCTTTTTGCTCGGCTCCTGAAGGTTGTAGCGTGATGTTTAATTGAATAACATTTTTCACGTTCAAACAATCAAATACTTTAGTTTTATTATATTAGTATAGACTAGCTCTGCCCCGCGACCTTTGTCCGCGTGAAGATAATATTAAAATATTCCCTATTTAAATCGGATTTTGTTAACAATTTCAAGGGTTTTCATTTTTTGCACGGAACCGTAATACTTTTTATAAAATAAAAGAAAATAATAATATAAGTTCTTCCTTTTAATATCAGCTATCTGCCAGTAAAAGCCCCGTCAAAATCGGTCTGGCCGTTTCGGAGATAAGCTGGAACAAACAGACAGACAGGCAATTTTTTTAAATAATGTTGTTTTGTTATAAGTACCACATACGAGTATACCATATACTTTCATATGCATTCTGTATGTAAAAAGCAGTCCATGACTTCAATACATTTATGTATTTGTATAGATTAAAAGGCCATAGACGATACAGCACGCAACACTACAATATTCGATAGACTTGACTCGGCAATTCCCATACAAGTCCCATACGAAACGGATGCTGTACAATTTGTTTACGTCTCAAGTAATGCTAGTTTTTGTACAATCCATTTCCTTTTGCGTGTAATCAATATTAGTGGCATGTGATGCTCTTTTTATAACCGTTGATAGTGTGGGAAAATATTGTTTTTGAGAAGAAATCTAGTACTGTAGAGGAAATCTATCTTTCCGCTATGATCTTGCACTGTAAGATAGAGACCATTATCTTTTTCTGTGCGACAATAATAATGGCACACTGAAAACCTGAAAATTCTCTTTAAAAAAGAAACATAAATTTCGAGGAATGGAGATGATGATGGACTTTCCCTCCCGCCTAATTTTTTTTCTGGTAATTAATATAGCCTATGTTACTCAGGGATAATGTAGCATTCTAATGGTGTAAGAATTTTTTAAATCGGTCCAGTAGTTTTTGAGTTTATTCGTTACAAATATACAAAAATACAGAACTTTCCTCTTTGTAATATTAGTGTAGAAGTAATTTATGTTCTGTGGTAACATTTCAGTGTCGTCAACACGAGAAGAGCAAAGCTAGTATTCAATACAATAGAAGCCATCTCGATATTGAAAATCAAACATACCTTCAATCCCAAATCTCTTCAAATCTCACGCAGGTACTTGACAAAAGAAAAATCTCAATATTCTCAATGGAAGAAATCCGATATAACTAGCATGTCATGTGTAGTGTGTAGTAGTGCATGTACTGGTCTGGTGTTATTATAATCCAGTAACGAATGGCCGAACCACGCTTACTTACCCACAGCCACGCATGCGGGGTTAAGGCGAAGCTTCGACGAGGCGACGATGTAGTTACGAATTTGCGTACACACGGCGGCTCATGAAGCTGTACATTTCCAGTATAACATGGCCTCGCTTTGTATAGATTTCCTATACAATGAGAGATCCGCATAAACTGGTTTTGTATAGCTTGATTGGCCGTCATGCGTACAAGCTCTGGGGGTCTAAAATGGCCATAATAAGATAATACGAATCACGTTAAAATTCTTAAAATGGTCATAGACGCAGTAAACATTATGAATTGTCACTTTGTGACCATTTTACGAATCGGTAACGTAAACCATTTTAAATGCTAAAGTCGCCATTTTAGGTCTGTGTCTGTTGGGATTTTCTATCGGATCCTATTGAACTTTCCAAATACCCATACTACTTTTCATCCTCTATTGTACATTTACTCCTTTACGGGTATCATAAAACCACCACCTCCAGAGCTTTTGTAGTGAGGAAAATGTTGAGTATGAATGTAGATGTCAATAAGAGTAGAGGAAGACCATAGACACGATGGATGGACTGTGTGAAGGATGATATGGATAGAAGGGAGGTGACTGCTGAGATGACGAGTAATAGAGAAGTATGGAATGATTAATCATTTAAAAAAAAATGTGTAACAGTGATACAAAACTGTATGTAAAACAAAATGTCATAAAAAATTTCTTACTTCTTTATTTACTCAGTACCGAAACAGAATCAAATGTAAATAAAACTCTACCACTTATTTTTATTAACTTATCATAATATATTCCTCAACCTCCACATTTGGGCGCACTCCATCCCCTTAATCAGGTAGAACCGAGTTCGGTATGCGCAGACGCAACCGCTAGAACCATTTCTAAGAAACGAGATAAAAACCGCCGGCGACACTCAATTTATTGTGTTTTTTCTACTATTTACATACTTTTTGTACTAAACTTATGTATAGTCATTTGTAAAATAACTTAGGGCCTATATTTTATTGGATTATTGTATGATATTTGACGTTAGTTTTAAATGTTATACAGGGTGTTTGGTAGAAGGACTGACACTTTTTTTTCGGGTTGGTGTTATTTTCTACCTTAGTTTTAATTTTTATGTTTGACAAATTATAAGAAAAGAAATCTTTAGATCGATTTTAATATTTAAGAGGCACATTCTATATTTTTAGAAAAATACATTGTTGAAAACACCTTAAATTAAAAAAAAAAAAAAAACTTGGTATTGTCATTCCGCGAAATAAAGGAAATAATGTCTTAATTACCATGAACCCAAAACCTTTTTTAGCCAAAAGTTCTGTGAGTAAAAATCTAGGATATGCCGCCCCCTCATCATCATCATCATCATTTCAGCCGAAAGACGTCCACTGCTGGACATAGGCCTCCCCTAAGAAGGGGGGGTTTTGCCATAATCGCCACGCTTGGCAGGCGGGTTGGCGATCGCAGTATGGTGTTATAAAACACAGAGAACGCTGCTGCCCATTCTTTGGTAAGTCCCTTAGTCGCCTCTTACGACACCCACGGGAAGATATGGAATGGTGCTATTCTTTACGTCCGGACACCATACAGAACAAACCCCCCCCCCCCCTGCCGCCCCCTACTCCTAAGGAAATTCTGTCGG
Organism: Noctua fimbriata; assembly: GCA_905163415.1. Taxonomy (NCBI): domain Eukaryota; kingdom Metazoa; phylum Arthropoda; class Insecta; order Lepidoptera; family Noctuidae; genus Noctua; species Noctua fimbriata. Next base: position 7,796,866 of record LR990946.1, read on the forward strand.
TCCGTCTTCCAAACACCCTGTATAATGCTAGGTATTTGTAGCTGTCGGATGATGTTGTTGTAATCCTGGTTTGACCTGTCTGTTTTTTGTTAGTTTAGTCTTTGATTAATTGATTGTAACGTGTGTATTGAATATTATGTAGGTAGTATATGACTACATGAGGAAGTATGAGAAATATCATTATTAATACAAGCATTGAAGAAACTTGTAACCTCAGAGGTTCAAATATGTACCCACACTAGTTTCTCATATTATTATTTTTTTATTTTAATTTTTTTTTTGCGAAGAAAACTTCGTACTTAGCATTGAGTTCTAGAATGTATACCAGCAGTATATACATATTTCTTGTAAATAAGATATCTTACAGTATGTACACACGGCGACATATCAACCTATACATTTCCAGTATAATATGGCCTTGCTTTGTATAGATTTCTCGCAGAATGAGGGATCCGTATAAACTATAGCTTAATTGGTCGCCATGTGTATTTAATCGCAGGCCATATTTAAGTTATTATTCAAAATTTTCCCTTTTGAAGTATCACGGAAAAGCTTTTGAGAGCTTAATTTAGTAGTTTTGTGAACGATTCCAGTATGTATTGTTATCACGTTTTCAAAGGGCTAAGTGCGAATTTTCATCAATTCAATCGCATCAACGTAAACTTCAATGAGTACTGAAACCAATGATATTATAAAGAAGATCCGCTACGTTCATACTGAGCGGCGTTCAAATATCGTTGCGTTGTTACGACTGCGATAGATAATACGGAACTTATGATACAGAAAGAGATAGCGATTGCGCTTGAAGTACTTAAATTACGACAATTGTCTGAATTTCAGACGAATTTGCGCGCGCTAGTGCGATATCTACCTCTTTTTATTTATAACTAGCTGTTGCCCGCGACCTTCGTCCGCGTAAAATTTTATAGCCTATAACCTTCCTCGATAAATGGGCTATCCAACACTAAAAGAATTTTCCAAATCGAACCAGTAGTTCCTGAGATTAGCGCGTTCAAGCAAGCAAACAAACAAACAAACTCTTCAGCTTTATAATATTATAGTATAGATATCATTGACTGAAACTGATAAAAACATTAATTAAGTTAGCTTGGAGAACATTTTGTCAGTCATAAAAACAGATAAAGGAGTTGCAAACATAAATATATCATTTAGGTCATTTTACAGTTCCACAGTAATAAAACAACATGACAACATCATCAGCAAAATTATCATCCTGCCACACGACACGGTAGCAGTAGGCACTTAGGTAATGGTGCGTGACTCGATCGAGATAGGAACCTGGGACCTTTGACACGGAGGCCGCGTGCTACCCAACAAACTGTTGACTGTTTCTCCTTATCGCTTTGGCCTTATATTTTTATTTGATATTAAAATGTTTATTGAATTACATTGCAGTCATATTTCTTGATATGTCACGCAGATGGTTGGAATGAGTACTGCTGTCTATACTGGCTTTATAACCCAGTTTTAATGTTTTTTTTTTTCTGTATTACTATATTTCAGGATATAATAAGCTCTAAGGAATTGTGTATTTATGATATTTTTATGTCATCTTTTTGTGTGGTTAGTGCCTAACCTGGTGTTTTATGCCACCCATGGGCCTCTGACTTGGCTTTAAATGCCGTCAAGAAATTTAAATCAGGCATGCTGGTTTCCTCCCCATGTTTTTGCTTCTAAATCAGAAGTGGGTGCCTTGGGATGTTGATGACAAAAGAAACGATGGATGGACAGTGTGAAGGATGATATGGCTAGAAAGGAGGTGTCTGATATGATGACGAGTAATAGAGAAGTATGGAAGAAGAAGACATGCTGCACGGACCCGAAATAAATTGGGATAGGGGCAGGAGAATGCTGATGATGAAGCTTGGATTAAGTGGCTTATTTCAAGTTATTTTCGCATAACATAATTCTGGGTTACTACCCAGACTACTAATGCAACCCCAAAAGTTCCATGGAATTTACAAAACAAGAATTTATGAACTGTAATCTCGTCCATTTCAAATCTTTCCCAAATAAATATCGAAACATCCTACATAAGTACCTATATACATACATGGTCTATTGGTCGCAAGCGCGACTGCTGACCAAGAGGTCCTGGGTTCGATTCCCAGGTCGAGTATTGTGTTATTGGGTTTTTCCATCAGGAATATCTCCGTAGAAGCCACGGAGTCTGGATTTGTGCCCGGTTGATGGCAAAGCTCGCCCCCTATTACATGGGACTTAAACATAACTGGCCAAATCTGGGTATAATATTACGTACACCTCTGCCTAACCCTTCGGGGATTACAAGCGTGATGTTATGTTATATGCAACACCTTTTTTACCAACAAAAGAAAGTGATAAAATCCAAAACAATTCTTCCTCTATTGTTATCGAACCACACAGTCTGCGGTAAAACTGTTCACGCTCAGTTAGAACTAGAAATAAAAGAATCCAGTCTAACCGCAGAGCTAAGGTGCGCACGCGTCGCGTAATTTGTATTGTGTGGTTTTCTGTTAGGCTTGAGTGCGGGTAATGGAGATCAAACGTTTTCGATTTGTTGTTTGTAGATGTTTATCAAATGGTGTTGGAATGTCGGGTGGGTGAACTTTTTGAATGAAAAATCGATTGAAAAATACGGAAGTGATGTGAATAAATGAAGCTAGCGATTTGAAATTTAAGGCGGATTCGGTTTAAGGTGGCCAAAATGAGCTTTATGTCCATGGAATAAAAGCTACTAAGGTAATAACGTTATTCGGTTCGGGCTACGCGACTCGACAAACGCGGTGACACGACATGATCTTCTCGAGCCGATTACACGCCGAAAAGAATAGTCAATTCCTGAATTCGCACTCACGGTTTCTGGACTAGATTTACTTTTTGGTTATTATGATCTTCTTCCAAAACTTGCAATTAAGCAATATACAAACAATTCTACTGATCCCGTTTTTGTGAGCGCTCTGCTACCGTTGTCTAGACTTCAACTTCTACAGGGTGGAAGGGACACCAACGCGAAAACTGTTACCATGTATTCAGTACATCATTCTGAGCACAGAGCAACAGCGGGTCAATACGTATTGAACAGCTGTTTTTTTTAAATCACAAAATCAATACGTTACGTTACTTATACGGTCAATACGTATTGACCCTATAAGTATTGAACTTTTGTAGGAAATAGCTGATTTTTAATAACCGATGAAAAAATTATATCAGTTCAGGATGATGTACTGAATACGTGGTAACCGTTTTCGCGTCGGTGTCCCTTCGACCACGTATAATAAGTAGTTCTCTGGTTCTACGCATTTCATCTATAAGAACATCCAGCATCCTTAATGGGTGGCCAAAAGGTCATTCCTTACATGACGTTACATCAAAGGAAACTGATCTTAATGATTCACGTGCTCTTCAAGATTATAAGTTATCTATCTTAGACCAAAGTCAGGAGTTCAAATCCTGACCCGTTTAACTACTGTGTTAGATCTACTCCTATTACTGAGGTTAATTAGAGTATTAGTATGGCTAATGACTTCGTGGGTGTTAATGATGATAGCGTAGACGCTAAACTACTTCATCATCATCATCATCTGCCTAGCCTTTTCCCAATTATGTTGGGGTCGGCTTCCAGTCTTACCGTATGCAGCTGAATCCCAGTATTTTACATGGACAGACATCCCCTTGGTAAGACTGGTTGTCAGACTTTCGGGCCACTGACTACCTGTGTAATAACTGTCAAAGATCTACAATATTGACAGACGCTAAACTACATAGTAATTATACTGTATATTACTGTATCATTTAGATTAACTGTCAATGCTCAGATTTGATTTGAGAGTAGCACTGCTCGCAAAACGATGAAGACTGCTCTAAAAACAACACTTATTTCAAAAAAAGGAAGGTCCTGTGAATGTAAAATAGGCACCATAGATGTGCAGTTGCCTATAAGTTTTGACATACCGAAAGTCAGCCTGTCTTTGCAGGAAACCATAATTTGTCTAAACTGTTGTGCAATCAAATTGAATTACGTGAATAGATTGAGAAATGATGGGGCACCATAAAACATACCAGTCATTAAAAAACAAAACACAACTGATTATAAGAAATTACACACAAGACATTAAAGTCGCATAAATCCGCACGGAATCGCTACGCATCGCATGTAATTCGGACATCACTAAGACAATGAAAAATTTTATTTATCACCACTTTAATGCCTGTCGTCTGAGTATGCGAACCGATTTTGGATTCAAAACATCGATCTTTTTCGGTTCTCGATTCATAAATCGAGTGAGTTCATTGTGGATGCCGAGCGTGTGTTGCAATGAAATAATTGTAATGTGTGGCCTGTACTGGGGTTAATTTGAAAGACGTGGATGTTTTCAGTTAGCGAAATTCTCGCTGCATAGACATTTTTGTGTTTGCACCAACCCTACAATCCAGCGTCAACGGCAATCAGTTTGGCGCTATCACCAGCGTCCATCAATTTGATTTGAGTGTGTAAGATTCAACATTAAGACTGAAGATTCACAGTTAAGACCCTGATGATTCAAAGCTCTCCATCTGAGCCCCAAATTCTTCTTCAGAATTTTTTTTAGTGACAAGTTGGCGTTATAAGTCATCTTTGCCTCCATCAACTGTCTAACCTCGCCGAAGGACTAAAACGTAAACGATGATTAATTGGATTTGAAAATCTCCTATTTGCGTCATGTGTCTCATAAATTATCTAGCTCAAGGCTCCTCCCAAGGCACCGTTCCACTTAGTACTCTAAAAGTCACCATCAAAAAGGAAAAGCCAATAAATCTTATCCTACGATCTGATCTGTATGTCCATGGAGTAAGCTTCAAGTTATTCAGGGGACACCTCTAGACAACGTTTGAATGTAATCAGTTTTCCGTTAAGTCGTAAATTTTCTCCTACCATCGCCACTTCATACGTTGAATCTCTAATTTATGTGATTACATCAACGTCAGGGTGAAAAGCTAGTGCATGTTTGACCTAGATTTTAATGGAATTAGGACTGGTAATTGAATTGATAGCTGTTTCTGAACCACTTGCATTCGTAATGGATCTTTAATTATCTATATATCTCTTGTTGTTCGTCTATTGAGCCTCTCCCAGTTCCTGATTTTCTTTTTATTCAAAGTCTTCTTGATAGAGATCAAAATATCCCACAGCATTGATCTGTCCATTATTCTTGTATGTATATTCTTCTTCACAAGATGATTTTCAAGAAAAAGGATCTACCAAACTACTACACACAACCGCATAGGGAATTGCTGTCTGTTTTTACTAACTTGTCTATCTCTTAAAATCAATATTTTATTACGAAAATATTTGTAAAAAACATAAGTCTGAAGATCTCGCTGTCCGAGGCGTCGTTCAGTAACCTCAACACTTCTGTTGAATTCTTCACGCTGTCCATTTCAGCTTTGTTTCGACTAATTAAGATTACAGTCACAACACTCGGCATATTTTTCTATATTGTCACTCAAATATTTTGAAACATGGCATTTGTTACGTTGGTCAATATTGTTGTAGATACAAGCCATTGTTACGCCGAGTTTGCTTTGACGATATTTTGCTCAAACTTAGTCTTCATTATCTTCATTTCCTTGTTCTTCCTGTTTACTTTGATTAATTATAACGTTATGTTAATCTTTGTCATTTTTACTATCTCCAATATCTTTTGCAGCTATTTAACGTTCAATTTAGATAAATGTAGTTCCTACTCTTCTTTTTTGTTGATAATATTCTTCATTGATGGATTTATTTCGTGTGAATATCTCAATAGTGAGTTTATTTCTGCTGTTACCTCATCAACTACTTACCTAAATTCGTTATAATACTTATGGAGCTAAAAATACAGTTCCAATATACTCTTTTTATTTTACAATACGATGATGGATCGTGGCCAAGTCCAAGTGCGTGATTTTTATTGATTCTCGTCTATATAGCCGCGATAAAACATTTATATCAGTTATTTATTTGTTCCCCAAATAAACCACTTTCCGTTCGCTTTGTATAATGTTGTCTTCACTTTGAAGGACAAGTTGGTTGCGTAATAGAAGATATTTAAAGTTATTGTTAGTTTTCAGATAACATCACGCCTTTAATTCCTGAAGTATTACCCAGAGGTGTACCTAATAGTACACCCACAAAGTAACAGTAGACTGCTTCGTTGGTCTACCGCTGAGCATGAGGTCCTGGGTTCGATTCCCGGGTCGGGCAAAGTGTTATTGAGTTTTTTCTTCAGAAATTTCTCAGTAGCAGCCACGGAGGGGTTCTGTGCAAGTTGCAGTTGATGGCAATTGGCTCGCCCCCTATTACATGGGACTTATATCACATAACTGGCGAGATGTGGGTGTACTATTTAAAGATAACAGTTTATCGTTAGTAAAACCAAGTAGATACTTGGCCTTTAGAAAGTAAACAAAAATTATGGAGAAACCTCTATTTTAAGATATCTTTGATTATGAATTTCATCCTAATAAATTATCTTCCAAACTAGCCCATGATAGCCACTAATGTCACATTAATTTATTATTAGCTTCCTGCCAAACCAGACCAGACCAAAGCACCGATCACTAACAAATATACCGAAAACACACATTTTTATTCACAACAGCTATCAAAAGGCCATCAAATCTGTCTAAAACTTTTATCCATCATAAAAATGTCATAGACATAACGTGTCAGATTGAATCCTGTTACACATGTCGAGCTCATTCCTAAAGTTTGCTTTAAACGGATTAAAAAATTCGTTCCCCATTTAGAAAAAAAAGAAGTAAAATTTATGGTTTCTAAAAAACGAGCCATAAAGAAAGCAATAAAGCGGCTAGTTCCACCGCCTATAAATCCAGAAAATGACTACCAATCAATGTGTTAAAAATAAATTTATAATGTAAATAAATAAGTTTCACCTACAATTTTTATTGTCCAGCTTTATATTCGGAGCTGCTAGTTTTATTCCTCACTTCCTCCACCGTGGTGTGAATACGCTAACCAAACATTACCAAACACGTCTTTACAGCTGCTCTATACTTAATTTCAACTTTATTGTTTCCTAATTCGACTCTGCATCTATTTTCGGGGCCGCACAGATTAATTTTGTAGACAGAGGCGTCAAGTCATTAAGTAGTCGACGGCGATGAGCAATAAAAATTAGAAAACATAAATAAAGTTTTACCGTGAATGGACATAGTACCAAAATACGCGTCTGAAATAACGTAACAATATGTTATGGAGTCTGGTTGAGCTTATTGAAATGCTGTGTGCAAATGTAGCGAATGACGACGCTAAAGTGATACAAGCAACGGTTCTGTGACATGTGCCAAAGCTGAAGCTGGACCTACAGAACTTGTGGTTTAGAACATCTACAATGTAAGGATATTACAGTAAAATAATAAAAAGCATCGCGGTAATAGTACTCGTAAATGTTTTGCAGCTGCAAAGCAAATACACGGTTCTTCAGTTACATCGATAGATGCAATTATACGAGATGTAGATGTAGATTTACATAAAGATGATCCTGATAAAACGCGAACATAAAATCGCGTTTATGATGTTATGATACATGAGTAAAATAACGATAAACTTGGAAGCATACTTGATCTTAGATTTGTTGAAGTTAATAAAATTGTTTCACACATTGACAGGCTGGGAGTTGCAAAAATCAGCAATCTTTTTTTGCTGTTAGTATCCTGTTAAATGTATTTTTATTGTCGTCGCAATATTTCAATAAGATCCGATTAACAGTTAGATGACTCACATAATTCCGTATATCCAAAAGGAATAACTGAGTGTTTATAGCATCATCCTTTTTTGTAAGTCTGTCCGTCATGACAGTCATGGTTGATTAAATCGAAGTGCATACTGGATTAAGAAACTATTTTGTATACTTACATGGAATACTAATTTCCTTGTTTGTCTACAATCGTGCAAAAATAATTTGATTCTTAGAAGGTTCTTTAATTTGTTTAGTTTTTTAAGTATTTGTGTCTATTAGAGTAAGTACCTCCGTCATCTTCAAATTATTTCTCATTTTGTCTCATTTTCTAGCAGCAGTGCATTTAGTTTTTTGGTTCTCTGGACCTTCTATACCGGTAACCTCATTTTCAAAACTCAGTTCATCCGTGTTGATAATATCAACTTTAACTGTTCTCAAATTTTATTATCCTTTGCAGTTATTGTTTTCATTATATGAAAATACATAATCAAATCGAGAAAGAGAGCTTTAAGATAAATGCCATCTCTACACAGATCGTTTCTTATACTACTGAGAGAGTCATATGCTTTCAAATTAAGTAAGTAATCTTTGTATTTAAATGTTTTTATTTAAATATTGCATTTACAATACAATACACCGTATTTATGAATATAATAAATTATAAACATGTATACGTGCCTATTCACTAGCTGATGCTTAAAATTTGTTTTCCACAAGCAGATATACTATCTGGCAACATAGCTATGTCAAGTTAGATTAAATTGCTTTACGAATTCGAAATCGGCAAACATAAAATATTCTTGAAATTTAAAAATGACAAAAATCACTTATTTTTACTATTTTCTTTTCTCTCTATTGTTACTATTTTCTAATTGATCACTTGTAAACAAGCATTGCTTTGTGAGTGACTTAGTTTACTGGGTTACAATTTGCAACCTTACCAATATTTGAAGTGTGAGCTAAAACGCCTTCGAAATACAATTTTTCTTCATCAACATCGTCATTATCAGCCAAAAGACTGTTACTGCTCTTCAGCGTCATCACGTCTTAATTCTTCTTCCACCTTCTGATTTACACGTATCTTTAGTATAGCCTAGCCTATCTTAAAGTACAGCACAGTCCCCGCAATGCCGGACGTGCACGTACTGAGTGAGTTGACACCGCTTCGAAGGGCCATATAGAAGCGGCGTGGCGTTGAAACTCATTATAATTTATGGTTGTCCCTGCGCAGTATACCGCGAATACTAACGCTGCCGATGAAAGGATTAGCCGCTGGTTTAGGGTTCTAGGGAACGGCTTTCACGTATGTGAGCATGGATGGGTTTGCATTGTTTCGGAAATTTGGGACGTGGTGAAGGTCCATCGGATTCTTGGACGAAAGTTTTTAGTTAGTAAAGTTTCATCGGTAATAGCAGTTCTAACATAGAAGGAAGTGGAAATTATCTTTTTCCTACTTCTCCGCTATTCTTTTCTGATTAATTTCGTTGTGGGATCCTAGACAGTTAAATTGTTTGTCTGGGACTTGGTCGAGCTTCATTGTCTCGGCGCTTTTCTGGTGGTCGCCACTGTTGATTTTGGGTTTCAGGAGTTGCAGAAGTTGTAACAGTGTGGCGGGCTAGTCCCAAAAAAAAATAGCAGCTAAGATGTTTCTTGTTTGTTCAGACTTTCTTCATTTCTTCTTCTACTATTATGTTTTTCTACTTTCTTCGATTATCATGTTTATGTCATCTTCCCCGCTAAGTTATTCTTAATTTGGGCATTGATTATCTTCAACTTTAGAGTATTCTTTAACCTTGTTCAGTTTTTGAATTTTATCCTCTTACTTCTTAAAGTTGCTTTTATTTTCTTAAAGCTTCATTAAGTTGAGTTAACTTGGTAATACCTTATTTACATTAAACGCCAACAAGAGAAACTTCGCGCCATACATCATACAAATATATAAAATTGAAGTGTCTGTTTGTAATATCAAAATAATAGCTTTTTAATGAATCCATATAAAAATATATACGGCACTTATAACAAAAACATATATATTTTTTAAGTTTCGTCGGTCTGTTTGTTTGTTCCGGCTAATCTCCGAAAAAGCTGGATTTTGACGGGACTTTTACTGGCAGATAGTTGATGTTATAAAGTCTAACTGAGGCTACTTTTAGGGTTTCGTGTAAAAAAATTAAAACCCTTGAAATTATCAACAAAATCAGAATAAAAAAGGGAAGTAATATTTTTATAATAATTTCACGCGGACCTAGGTCCCGGACAACAGCTAGTGGTAAATATAATCATGCCACCATTTAATTTACTGTAATCCAGTAGTTAGATGTCAAGAAGTTTATGGCCATAATAAATGGCCTGGTCTCAACAGAGCTGGTATATTCTTAATAGAAAATCTTGGAGTCGACTATAAAATCTATAAGATGATCTAGATTAATCTAGAATCTCGACTATAAAGTTGTGGTACACGAGAAATGAATTAAGATATCTATTAAAGTTGGTGTTAAATAATTTTGCTTCGATTTATAAGGAGCCTATAGATCTAGATTTTAATTGCTGTGCAGTTAGATTGTGATCGTTAATCAATAATGTTATTAATTTTGTTTTGAAAGCACGTTAATATAAGATGGATTTTATGTTCAACTACGCTTTAGGTAAGACTACGTAAGTATTAAAAGTATTGTTCCTTCGCCCTCTTGGATGCCGGAAGTTATCCCACGGGAACGTTCAAACTGGATTAAAAGTATCCTATATAGTTACTCAGATCTTGACATATCCGTGTGCTAAATTTCATGTACGTACATCTGCTCATGTAGCCGTGATGTCGTGAAAACGTAACATATAAACAGCTAGTGTTATTTTTGCATGTTAGTATAGAGTTTAGATTTTTTCAATGTAACCTCCAAGATTTCGAATGCAACTAGCGTAGAAAACGACCTGTCGAATGACAAAAAAATACACCGATTCACCGTGATAATGAGACATCAATGCGACAAAACCGCGTGTCATCACATAAGTCCTTCACCAGTTTTAACGACACTACAAATCGCAAGTGTGCAGACAGACTAAACGCTCTCTAATAAGACAATTCGCGTTCAAAACACATTCGAGCAAGCTGAGGCCATATCAAATGATGAGTGTTCCTATTGTGTCCTGACTTATAGGCTCTGTTGGAGCAATGAGTTCGTGAGGAGAGACCCTAATAGCCCCTTATAACAAAGTTTGGAGTGGCTTGGCTGGCTTATTTGGATTCGTTATTTGTTGCTGAATATTAATTAATAGTTTTATTAGTTTGTCTTTAGTGAAAATCAAGGTCTTTGTAAGGTTGTGCGTGCTTTGTTTTGTGTTATATCGTGATTTGTTTTTCTGTGTAGTTTGCATGTGCTAGGATAAATGATGGGACTGTAATTATAAATTCTCTTTTTGATTGACTCCAGCGGATTCCTCTGCTCTGAGCGTGGTTACACCCTGAGGATTTCTCTTGAAACGACGATTGTGTTGTAAGAATATTTAGGTAAATATCATGGGTGTCACAGGGAAGTCTGTGTTGAACTTACACTGGAGTAAATGTATTTTAATGAGTCCTTAACCAAAAATTTTACGACATTTAAAAAGTTTAAGATACTTTCGCTTTCACTGCCTCGTTGGTCGAGTGCTGCGCATGAGATCCTGGGTTCGATTACCAGGTCGGGTAAAGTGTTATTAGGTTTTTCCTTCAAGAATTTCTCAGTGGTAGCCACGGGATCTAGATTTTTGCCCGGTTGATGGCAATAGGCTCGTCCCCTATTACAATAGGACTTAAAACATAACTGGCGAAATGTGGGCGTACTATTACGTACGCCTCTGTCAAACCCTTCTGGAAATACAGGCGTGGTGTTATGTTAATGTTTTCGTCATCACCTGAACAGTTTCAAAAACATTTTTTTTTCTATACAAATCATTATTTAGAAATGTCGCAACGATGTAGTGTACTTTAACTTCACAAATATCTTTTGCATACAACGTCCTATTACCATTGATATATTGCATCTACCTTATTTTATTGCACATGGTGATGATCATGCAAATGCCGCCATTTGTAATACACGTGACATCATCATCGGACATAGTATCAGAACATATCTTCATTGTTATCGCTATAAAGATTTTTTGATTCATGACTAGCTGGTTAAGGCTTGCTGGACACTATTGTGCTATGTTGGCTAGGCGTTGTACAATTGTGGTAATGTTTTGTGGCGCATAGATTGCCTGTTTGGGAAAGATTTATGCCCAGCAGTGGGCTACATGGCTAAGTATTGTGTGGAAAAGTGTTGAGAGCATTTGAATCTTGCACATCACGCCTGTAATCCCCGAAGGGTTAGGCAAAGGTTTACTTAATAGTACACCCACATTTCGCAAGTTATAATTTAAGTCCCAAGTCGTGCGTACTACCGCGCTCACTGACGGTCGTTCAAAGGTTCAAAAGTGGTCGACCGTAAGTAATACCAGTACGTTGCAGGTTCTGAACCCAAATCTGTCATACAGGGATACCAGCCACTTTAATCGAAGCTTTTAACTTGATTGACAGTATTAATTGTCAGTTAAAGTCAGACTTAAGAGTCCGTGAGTCAGTTTGTTTGTTTGTATTTATTTTTCAAGTAATTGATTGGCATGACGTTGTTATTTTCAATATCCGTTTTTTTAAAGCAGTGATTTCATCATCTGCCTAGCTTTTTCCCAACTATGTTGGGGTCGGCTTCCAGTCTAACCGGATGCAGCTGAATACCAGTATTTTACATGGAGCGACTGCCTATCTGACCTTCACAACACAGTTAGTACTAGGTAATACGATACCCCTTAGTAAGACTGGTTGTCAGACAAAGCAGCGATAAAATTTTGCTAAAAATTACAACTTGATATGACAAACATAGGAAAACGATAAAGATTGAAGAATATTTTACAGCTTGTTGCCCAAATTGGATTAAAAAATTAAATACTTTTCGAGCAAAAAAATGTTCTAAAGCTGCGAAATATGAAAATACAAACATAAATATCCATGAAAGTTTTTCAAATTACTACTGAAGTAAACTACATATAATTATCATATTACATTTCTTTTAATTAAATAATGTCACGCATTAATACGGTTCAGTACAAGATACCATCAAATTGTACACTAATTACGACAAAGCTGTATAATTTTGTATTATTATTACAGTTACTTAATTTAACAAAAACACGAACAAAAAATGAATCATCATATTAATTGAAAGTGTAATTAACCCTTATCAACAATTCATATTAATGTGTTTCACAAATACGAGTTAACATGTGATGTCTCCATTTTTGTTTAACAACTTGCAGACACCCCATCCGTGACTAAATAGGGCTGCCCTATTCTTACTTTAGCTTCCTCGTTAGTCTAGTGGTCACAAGCGTTAATGGTGAGCTTGAGATCCTGGGTTCGATGTTCGGGTCGGGCAAAGTGTAATCGGATTTTTCTATCGGAAATTTCTCAGAAGCAGCCAAAGAGTCCGGATTTGTTGCCGATTGATGCCAATAGGCTTGCCCCCCTATTACATTAGACTTAAATATAACTGGCAAAAATTGTACTATTAAGTAATGCTTAACCGTTAACGATTACAAGCGTGATGTTATCTCCACTTCAGTTCAATAATTTGTGCTCTCGCCCCATCCGTGACTAATAGAGCTGCGCTATTCCTAGATCAACTAATTTATCGATATCGATAAACAGATTTCTTCTCTCTTTTTTCTACAGCATTAATTTAATGTTTTATTACTGTTTAGATTCTTAATAGGTGGTTGCAATATAATAACAGCTAATTAAGCGTTTAGCATAGCGTAAACATTAACTTATGAGCAATAATCTGGTTGAGTAATCTAGAAACAACACGATCTAATAGTAATAACTTGACCTGTGTTATCATAAGTTAACTATGCGAAATAAAACTTATCTAAATTAGTGTTAGAAGTCAGGAGATAGGCAAGGCCTTATTTTGTGATTAAAAAACTGTCATTGGTCTAGCAGTCGCTTGGGCTATCGCTGCGCTAGTCTTGAGTTCGATTACAAGGTCGGGCAAAGTGTTATTGTATTTTTCCATCAGGATTTTTTTGTTGGCAATAGGCTTGCCCGCTATTACAATAATTGACGAAATGTGAGTGTACTATTCAGTACACCTCTGTTTAATCCTATGAGTGATGTCTATGTTAATCAAAAAAACAAATATACTTTAATTTGACAAAAATATTCGTCTGATTAAGGTTCTAGAATGTTAGCAATGCAACTAAAAACACCATCGATCCAGTCCGGTTGCGTTTCCGAGAAGGGCTTGGAACAATTCCGCCGCTAAAAACAATTAAATCGTAATTAAGGGCCGTATTAAGAGACGCGGCATGCGTCCGCGCTTTGCCGCACTCATTTCAAAGATGGTGTTGGGAAAGTATCGATAAAATATCGTTATTTTTGTTTTATGTTAATTTTCTTATAATTATTCTTTGAATTGATATAATTTATTTAAAATAAATGCACAGATTTGCATCTACTTACATATTTTTGCGAAAAAATAAAGCTTTGTATGTAATATTATATTTATTTAAGTTCACAGAAATCAATAGAGCCATTTATTATTATTGTAGCGCCAATTATTTTACACAAGGACGTTGCATTATACTCGTTAGAAAGTTTAACAATACAAGAACTTCTTATCAATAATTGTGTAGGTGTGACCAGTTTATACTTTCTCTTGCCAATTTTAATTTTATCGCGAAAGTTATGATTGATATTAAAAACTACGAAATCACTTGACACTTAACAAAGCACAGAAAAAGAACAAAATCCAACATTAATCCGTGGCATACGAAATTCAAAATTCACGATTCGATTTTTGAATGGCCGATAAAAGTCGACACTCGAAACGCCCGCCAATTTTGCATGCATAAACATCGTAAATCTCATTGAATGAAAATGAGTATCGATATGTCGATATCGGGTTTTACGATCGATTCATTACTCGAGTAAGGCTTGTGGCCGTATTGAGGACAATGCTCGAGTCACGTCCCTAACAATCACATCTTCATTAATTACGGAAGGAATTTTTCCGATGGTAACCTATGTGATAGTGCGCGAGTGATAAGCGTAAGCGAGCGAGCATTCTAATGTTGCTTTTCAACTATCGATATTTTGTTTTGTTTTCATAAGGTACATTTTTATTTTTTTCCGTCATGATAAAAAAAAACGCGTACAACGTTTTTCTTATTTGAACAAGGTCTTTGAAAGCTTCATTTCCCATTTTTTTATGTTAGTATATTCTGTCGCACTGCTGGGCAAAGGTCTTCTCCATACTTTTCCAATCTTGCTTATGTTTTACCTCCTCCGGACAATCCGGAACGAATACAAATCGTCACACTAGCGTTTCTTTGGCCTGCCTCGGTTACGAGACCCGTCTTCAGGCACCCACTGGGGACCTCAAAGGATCTCAAACATTAAGCAAAAATTAATGAAAAGCTTATTAATACCCGCTATAACAAACACCACACCCAATTTCCCCGTAAGTGATAATGACGAGTCCCAAGCCTGGTCTCTCTCAATTTGTCGCACGACTTTTTGTCACCACGACTTGTCGAGATTCAGTCGCAATTAAGACCGTTCCCCATGTCTATGTAATTTTTAGGGTAATTAAAGGTTTTTAAAAGGCAAGGAAGGGTAATGAACACTTCATTACTAAATAATTAGTATATTAAAAAGTTGTCTTGTATCTCGTTTGTAAAACAGATAAAAAGATAACAGATTTGGCTCGTTCAAACGACATTTTTCGAGTACTTTTATAACAAAGTAAATGCTTGTACATGAGTATAATTGCGTATGATTATACATAATTTGAATACTTAAAATATTAATGAATATACTACTGAAGATTTCATTTCCGTGCCATGCAAGATAAAAATCTTCTGATTTTCTTTTAAGTAACTAAATATGTATTTAAACATTTCAAAAACCGGTTGGGATGATGTAGTGCAGTAAGTAGTCTTTTAAAGACTTATGGGCTATTTATAATAATATGTACTGTTAGATTTTAGTTGTCAAATTCTAGGACAATAATATTAGATAGATACTATGGTATTTATGAAGGCAAAACAAAATGAAGAATTACATTATAGTCCCCAAAAAGAAAATAAAATAGCGGAATAAACTCCCCGGCAAAGCATAGCCATTAATAGCCTTGCTTTGCTGAGGCCATCTTATAACATGGCAGCTACCTATTTACTGACACAAATGAACCACTATTTCGCTGTATCAACTATCGCGACCATGTCAAACGAGACATCAATTGCAAAAACAATCTAGGTCGAGACAACGATGCATGAAATATTGCCGAGATAGATCCGAAGACAGCCGGACTTAAGTCAGATGCATCTCGATTTATTTCTTAAGATACTGTTGGGTATGTGATGACTGATAATAATCGGAATGAGGGTACAGGTAAATTTGTTGAAAGATAAGTAGTTTTGGAAAATAATTGTTAGAATGGAAAAGGTTATAAAAGTACACAAGAGAGAGGAGACCGAAAAATATGAAAATAATTGCCAAGAAAATTAGTTGAAGTTGAAAACAATACTATTAATATTAACGAAGTCGAAGCAGAATATACAAAAGTAGGTACTAATCCGAAACACGCTACAAAGTAAGACGGAGAGTTACCTTTAAAACGTGTACCAGAAGTACTTGTTCTAGAAAGACTTGTCGATGAATAGACATACTTAGTTGAATAGGTTACAAGTCTGAATGTGGATGTTCGTGGATGTAATAGCTCTCACGACTGTAGGAATTCTTGTATGAGGTGAGAACCGATGAGTGTAGTTATGGGAAAAATATAAGAGAAAGAAAATAAACTAATACTGTCACTTACGGGATATCTTCCGTGATTGTTCATTATTTTGACCTCCCGATATTTCGGCGCTGTTGCAAGCGCCATGATCGCGGGTTGACTGGAGAATGCGAAAATAAATTATTAAGAGCAGACAAATCTATCTACCCTCTTTCTTTGATATCGGGAATATCCCGTAAGTGACAGTATAACTTTAGTTGTAAACCGTGAAAGCTTAAAACAGTATTAGAAAGAAAATATTTGTACCATCAGATGTGAACTCAAGTCATCGTCTCTCTCGCGTCGTATCTAAGCAATTAGTTTACCAGTTCATGTTCAGGTTTGAAAGTTACAGAAATTCAATTAAGTAAGTATTAGTTACTAAGTAAAATCTGATAAGACTGGAAGCCGACTTCGACAAAGATATGTGACTGTTCCTAAATTACCCTAGGGTGATAAAATGTTCGTTTTAATATTAGTATTAAATCATGTTAATATTAGTATTAAGGCCAGTTTCCCGCGTAGAAAAGTCTAAACAGTTAATGAAAATAGTGATGGATATTTAGCCTACAAGTTTAACAATACCGAGATTAACAAAAAAAACTGATCTTTAAAATCAATGGCTAACAGTCGATTTATGTTATGTCACAGTTCTTTTAATAAGTCTTTAGTGTGTCAAATCAATCATCATTAGTGAACAGAGTAGATACTAACGTTTTATTTTTTTCTCCTGCATGCATTATTAATGTCTAAAACTTTAGCACTAACTGTAAATATTACTAGTGACATTGTAAAGTGTTAAAGTAAAGTATCGCTCGAAGACAGTATAAAATTATAGTCTGACTGAAATTGCCTAAGGGTTTAGAAGATTCTTGAACGCATTTGAGTGCATCCAGCTCCTTATTCAAGAAAACAGTAATTTCAACATAACCAGAGGCATTGCTAATGAAAAGAAACATAATGTTCCTATGATAAGAATTAACGTATGTTTACGTGTCAGTCGTGCTATTCCCCATGCAAATTATAAACTTAGTTAACATGAAACTATGTAAGCTCTGTAATGAGCCAGGTTTGTGGCAAATACTTAACTGTTACTGGAATCTTAACTGTCTATTAAAATGAGTAATCAATGTTGAGTAACGAGTTTCCGTAATTAAATTTTAGAACTTTGGTAAAATGAATAATTTTAGAAGTTGAAATTGAAAATAATACAATGTTCAGTTCTCCAAGTTCAAGACGCCAACGTTAATGAACTTAAGACTAGTAATGACATAGCATTTTATGCATCTCCTACAGACGAACAGACAGAAACTAAAGTATTTAACGTAGTAGCAATAAACGTACAAGCCACTAATGAGTGCCAAACTAACGCCAACAATAACACAATATTGCTATAAAATAGTCTAAACACGTGCATTAGTTACAAACAACTTAATACAAACTGGGTAATTCGTCTCGCTCGCTCGTAAAATGAAGACATAATAGAGGCAGTTGAAGTAACAACACACAGACACGCAATCTTAACACGATTCCATTTACACTTTTTGTTTAACCATACAAATCATTCTAATTTAGCAATTCCGATGCAGCTACCGAATTTGGAGGCGGCAATATAATTAACAGTAATTATTTCTTTGTTTCAGAAGCTGAAAACGGAAGTATGGGAGACGATTTGGACAGAACACGACATTTTGTAATCAACGATGCACAAAGTTTTAATGTATAAGTACATAATGACGTTAGTGATGAAGATGGACGGGATAAGGTTGGAGTTGACCTGACAGAAGATTCAGTAAACGGTGATAAATATAAACTGGTGGTTGTGATAGGACCTAGTAAGAGTGATGAAGTGTTAATAGTTACTGGTGAAGGACATGTCGAAGTGCTAGGACTGGAAATAATGCCTGATCGGGAGTCGGTGGGAGGTCCAGGGAGTGCAGGCAGTGGTTTCCTACCACTACAGTTCCCCTCGGCGTTTGCGGCCTTCCATGCTTCGACTCCACCCGGCACTCCTGCTACAGCTATGCATCACGCTACTCATTATCATCACCATGCCCAGTAAGTACAAATTAATATTGATCTTACTTTGTTTAAATCATAGATAGTAAAGTATGAAGAAAACGTTAAAAGTTCTCACATTAATAAAAACAAGTGTAGAACAAATACCACTTATAGAATCACATAAATTAACTGCGTCTACTGAATTAACTGAAGTAATAAAGATATTATTGATGGTCATTCATTTATGAAGATAGTCATCGCAATGTTTTATTGATGCGACCTGGTGTTTATCTTCACAGCAACTGGAGCATTGGCCAATTCGTCTTTATTACCTTTGCCAATATTTCGTATTAAGCACGGACATTGCACAGCATACTAAGTCCTTTCAACATTTTAGTACCCTGCTTATCATAATCTAGCCTCTGAATGCGCGGACCGCTTTCATATCAAACGAATTCATCTACATATGTAATTTTATTATGATTCGCTTGCGCGGCAAGTGTCCTTTAATATTATGATCGCTTCACGTTACCCGCTCCTAAACGTCAACCACGTTTATTGGCCAACTCCATAAAATAGAGTGGTTCATTAAACAGTTTACATGCCGCAAAACCTTTTTATTACATAATTGCACGTGTTACCTTTTTAACTTTACTGTAATTCAAAAAATCGACTTTGTTGTATTCATTTTTAATTAAAACTGTTACTGCATTATGAGTAATAAAATTCATATTTTTTTCTTATCCACCTTTATGCATATGCCGTGCGATTCCATTAGTAATATTGCCTTATTCCGACTTCACTAGCTTTTTTACGCCTTGCGAGGGAATTTATATCGGGAGCAGGTAGAGAACTTTTAGATTAGATTAGAGCCGGCGTATTAACTGTGGTTTACGGCCGGCTGACCATAAAACTCCGTCCAGGTGAGACAACGAGTTACTTAATGATAATTTATTGCAAAACATCGGACACCGTGAGCCGTTCAGATTTGACGACAACATTAATCTTCTGTAACTGGGCGATATAAAAATGGAGTCGTAAACACTAAAAAAGGTTGGATCGGCACCTGAACCGATGCGGTGACGAGTGATGAGCAGGAAGTCGTCAAAGGAATTGAGACATTTACAATGTTAGGACGGACGTTAATAAAAGCAGGACGGTGCGGTTCAACAAATGAGTTACTTGCTGTGCTCAAAGGGTATGTGATGTATGGCGGCGGCCGCGCCGAGCCGGCCGACTGAAATGATTAATGCCTTAGTACCCAGCCTCAAGGCACGCCTCGGTTTAACCCTCACACTGCGCCACGAAACTTTAAAATGTTAATTTACTAAGCACTTGGAATTTTACTGATGTATGTGACTCCACTATGGCTTTACCCCAATGGCGATATTTTATACTCTCTCATCTTGAGTATCAATAACAGTTGATGTTTGTGAATATAACCAACACTGCGTAGTGAGGATGAGCCTTAAACCTTCTCACGGGAAACATTCAGATATGGAGCCGGTCTCAATATTTAAAGGCTCCCTCGTGCAATAAACTCGTTATTTCCTACATCTTATTTATATCGGTTGTGTAACTCGTTATGGTGAATGTAAAATCGGGTATGAAATTGGTTGTATAAAGACGTCCGCTTTCTCGGAAGTCCAGTAATCCTTTATCCACGGTCCGTGGCGAAGGATTTCGTCGCCGGATGGGTGTACCCATTAACGACCGTTTCTCGGTGCCTCATTTAACCCGTTGCTGCGATAATTGCCACCACGTGTTTATTTCCAAGCGTTCTAATTATAGCACGCACAATGGGTTGGACACGATCGGTTATTTTGGCTTCGTTCGCTCCGTCAAAGTCAATTTTGTCCAACCACAAAAGAGGTGTTGCGAGTCGCCTGTCGTTTGATTCATTAACTGGAACCCTTTGAACTGATGTATAGGTATCGCGCCACTTCAACTATTAATTCTCTTCCAACCTTTTTAGCTCCGGCTTGGTGCGCGCTGCGTGTCGTATTAGTTTGTCGTTTTGCATCATTGGCGTTGTTGCCACCATTCCCACCTGCTGTTCTTTTTGTTGTTACATTTATCTTGTGGCCATTCACTGCTTCGGAGTTCGTATCTAATTATACATTGGGGACATTATTTATCGCCGGGTTATCTAATCTTTATCTACCGTGTCTTATACAATCTCGTTTGAGTATTTGTGTATTGAGAAGAATGGCTTCTCCTGTGAATAGCTAGATTCCGTTAGCGTCCACTTGCGTCTAAATTGTGTTGGTAACTTGGGTCGCACATGTGTCGCCACAAAAGCTTACGGCCACAATAAAAGCGCTATTCAGCCGCCCGCATCCCACTCCGTCCTCATTGTGAACGTCCTGGCTTCACAAATCATCAAAGAAAAAACCATTATTATTGACGTAGAGACAAAGGCCTTATCGTGTCGTGATTGGGCGTCGTGTGTGGTTCACTATTGTTTCAGGGTGTAACACGAAATCCTCCGCCAATTAGATGCAATAACTCTATCATTTATATCAACACGTATAAAAAGTGTAAGTTTAATCGTGACATATGATATTTATTTAAACGTTCCGAGATTTCTTGTCATCGATAGTGTTTTCTGTAATGTAAACATAGACATTGGTGTTCGGAATCAATCTGATATGTTTGGGTGCTGTTACGTCGACAACTGTTTCGATCTTTGTCTCATTTATAACGTGTGACAAGGACAGAGAATGTTTAAGATGAGCTTAGATTTTATGGTAATAGTTTTATGTAAAGTTTATCTTTCTGACTCTAGTTCTGTGTGCTTATACTAAGAAGACATTATTAGATAAGTTATTATGAGTATGGTAAACCATGAAAATGCTTGAGTTAATATAATTATTGTAGAAACACTTTCCTTATTTGTTATGTAGATGATTGATGACGAAGCAGTTTCAAGTTCATCCACAGAAAAATCATATGCGTTCAAATATCTTATTCTCGCAAACTTGAAACTGAGAGCAATATCAATACTGAGCCATCCATTCATTTTTCTCAAGTCAAAGCAACGATTGTTTAAAGAAATGTAAAAACCGTCAAAAGTCAATATTGAATGATTTATTTGTGCTTTACAGAAGTGTATTCTACAAGAGTTGAAATAAATATAAAAATCGTAAAACTAATAATTGATTTTTTGAAAGAAATGTTTGTAAATGAAAAAGAGATTTATAGCGACGTAATAACGAATCTTAGTATTGAAGTGGATATGAGTCTTTGTTGTTTTGAGTCTTGTAAATAAGTGGAGTCATTTTAAAAGGCCATTTTGTTGAATTGTTTGGTCTTTAAACTCGGTATGTTATTGTTGCTAATCTATTTAAAATATTCTGTCTGTTATTATGACACTATTGGAACTCTGTTAAGTCAGTGTCATTAACTTAGAAGATCTATTGTCGTTGTTGAGCTTGAATGACTGAAAGGCATTACCAGGCATACCATTTTTGCCTACAAAGAGATCTTTGTAGGCAAAAATGGTAGATACAAAAATGAAGTTTCGATTATTAAAATATATTTTTGGATGTACAAGCTCTGTAAAATAATATTTTGTAACTTTAATGTTATGCGGGTTCAAGCAAGCTAATATCACAAAGTCGCGGGAAACAATAAGAGACGAATTCTTCAATATGAATCATGCTACCATAGCTGAAGGCCATTATGGTTTTCATCCAAACGGAAGCGAAAAAAATAGCACCTCAATTCCGAATAACTTGCTAAAAGCCTCCCGTCTAACAACACTTATCTATTGTGAACCAAAACCTTTTTTTGTTCAAAAAGGTCCGAGAGTTGTCCCTTAATTGACCAGAAATGCTCTCAAATCGGTCAATCTCTATAAAGAAGTTCCGGTCATAAATTGGCCCTCTACATCCCGTTTGACTGTCGTTATTGTCCTGACCACGCCCCGGGTATAAATAGTATGGCCACGGAATAATTCTGGGGATAGGAGTGTTCCGAAAGGTTGAATAGCTCCAGTGTCCAGATGTGGCGAGTCTTTATTTCGTACTACTTGCGAAATCACTCTATTGCTTCGAAGGTTACTCTGTCCGTAATAAAAAAGAATTTATACATTAAATTGTCTTGCCTTGGAGTAGATTTGTTCCATTCCATTTGATCCATTATGTGAATTTTCTCTTGACGGAAAAATGCTGTCGTATTTTTCTCTCTCGAATTAGCATTGATTGACGCGCGTAATGTGTCCGGCATTTTGAAATTATAAATTGGAGCAAGTACGTTAGAAATTGGGAAGAGGCCTTGATTAATTCTGTCTTATATTTTGAAGCCTATTTCTAAAATGGTCACTTTGAAGCCATCCAATAATCTTAAACAAACGTTTGCTATAGTCAAATGCCAAACGAATTCGGGTTAATCACTTATAACTCAACACCAGTCTCATACATGTGACCTCCCACTTTGGTCTAAAAATACCCACTGCTAATAACTATCTACACTTATTGTAGGCAAATTTTGTCTGTGACACTTCGTAATACGCGCCACTGTATGAATATTTCATAACCCTTTAATAGACTATGCGTTATCCTGTTTAAAAATGGTAAAATAATTAATTATGTAAGCAAGTTCGGTGGGTGTGGAGTTGGGAAGGATGAGTTGTGGACTGTCGCTATCCATTCATTAATATCAAGAAATATTAGTGAAGTAAATCTCTTTGGAGTCACCTTGAAAAATAACGTCCTCTTGCTAAAAGTTTATAAGAAATCTGACGAAGCTTATCGAAATTGGGCGTCAATGGAAGCTCATTTTTTAAATTCCCAATAATCGCCATCTGGGCCATAAAAAGGGTAATAACAAAGGAGAAGAAAAAGAGTGGGGTCATGCAACGTCGCGTGTGTACAGTAGCTGAACACAATCGTGCGCAGACGCAGCTTTGCTCATTAAAATCTTAAGGTGCGCTCGCAGACGTGTGTTGGGACAGATATGGAAATGTAAAGGGTGCTGGGTAAATAGGAACGATGATTATGGGGAAATTGGAGATTTAACAACTTTAGTTAATGGTGATGATGGCTATATGGTTGAAGAAGATTTACTTTAGAATTTGGAGTATTGAAAGGTGATCTTTTGTTGCTTTATTGACTTGAGCTTCAGATTTATGGTATGTATACTCCAGGATATGATCAATACATAAAAATAGGAAGACAAAGCCTCCACCAATGATGTCATAAGGTATTCTTCTAGAAAACATAAATGATAAACGGTCATCGAAGAGAAAAATAGTAATAAACCTAGAAAATATCCCCATAAACCTATATCTACAACAAAAGCCCGCCATAAATCACACGATCAATAACTATAGATGTACACAAGCCCCAATAAACCTTCATTTTGCGTTTAATAAGTTGTTTTGTTATTTCATTATGTTGCGATTTTTAATGCGTCACGCCGACTGAGCCGACACAATCGCGGGTAAATCGGTCGCGCGGTTTATTGTCGCGCGTCGATTACCGTCTTAATGGATCCATGTTGGACCTTGGGATGGTGTGAGGGGGTCTTTAAATAGTCTGGTACCAATTTGAGGCTGGCAAGGTGGCCTCGCTTACAATAAGCCTTTAATGGTGGCATTTGGTAGTACATTACATTAGGCATGCAACTGAGGTTGCAGCTTTCAATTCCTTCTGAAATTAATTTGAAAAATAATTTTTGTTTCTGCATTGGAAAATTGAAGAAAAAATACGTGTTGCGACGATCCAAATCACAAGGGTAAGAAGATGGTGATGATCTTTATGACTTGCCTCTTATTCTAATCATTTTTCATATCACTGGTAGGACAGTATTTCAAATGTCGCGCTATCCTCCTTTCTAGTGCCCAAAAATTACCTATAAATATGACATCTGCATGTCTTCCTTTGTACATGTATAAGTATTTTTTTCCTGAAAAGTCAGCTTTTCAGGAAAAAAGTAAGGTGTATAATTTTATATAAGTTTCTTCCTTTTTCACCCAACACTTTAATAATGTTAAAGCCTTGGCTGAGACTTTCACTAATGCTCGCTGACACTTTTAAATCCCTTTAAACCCTGTACTTCCTTGTCTCTTTCCAAGATTTAGAGCTTGCACGACATCGTTACTGAAGCTTCAGAAAAAAAAAGTTCAAAAGTTGTTTAATCAACAAAATTTACAACTCATCATTTTCCTAGCCTTTATTTCAACTATTTTAGTTTTGACTTCCAGTCTAACTGGATGCAGCTGCCTATCTGACCTCTACAACCCGGTTAGTACTGGGTAATAAGATACCCCTTGGTAAGACTGGTTGTCAGATTTTCGGGCCACTGAATCCCCAGGTCATCGACAGATAGATCAGATTAAATAATTAATGAAGTCCCTATTCCCTATAAATAAAAATAACTAAAGCGTTAAAAGTTTGTTTATCTTAGAGAAATATTCTAAAAGCGCAGTACAAAATGTACAGTGAAACACAATACTATATCAAAGCGCGCTCGTTCGGAAACGTGGCACCTGCGATTGTGTTTACTGAAATAACAATGCTCTGTGGACTGGGATGGGGCAAGGCATAAGCGAGAGCGGGCGTAATATTCAACCACTTAGTAATTAATGCCCAGTATGTTCTCTTGGGTGTTTTATGTACTAATTTTCTGTACAACTGTATTTCAATGTAGACATAACAATGATTCAGTTGGATAAATTAACTGACATTTTATATAAATTCATCCTGTTTTGAAGATATTGAAGAAAAAAAATACGTACCACTCTTATAGAAGTATTACTTTAATATTAATTCAGTGTGGATAGTGGTAGGCTGCTCAGTTAAAGAGATGTTGAATAAATGTTTGTTAAAGATATCCATTAATTACCTTTTTTATGCATCGTTACTAGCAGTGGCAGTCCAGTGGCATGACCGTCGGACTGCCAAGTCATAGGTCTCGAGTTCGGACCCAAGGCACGCACCTCAGATTTTTCGGGTTCAAGTGCATATTGTATAGTTATCACTGGCTTCGGTGAAGGAAAACATCGTTTGGAAAGCAGCCTGTCTGGGAGGTTTGGCACTAACCACAAGAAAAAAATAAAGAAAGAAGAAGAAAAGAAGAAGAAATTCATCGTTTGTTAGGTTTCCTTATTCATTTAAAAATATGCAATGACAATATCGCTGTATTTTATACCTTGTACCCGCGTTAAAATAAATACAAACTTCAGGAAGGGTTCAATTTGTACGGAAGGAATTTGGATAATAAAACGTCAACTGGGATAAGGGTGCACGCACAAAAACTTTTAAAGAAGGATCGTATAGGTTGTTAAAATCGTATGGCCATAAAAGTAAAAAAAAGGCTTAAGAAATAGATTATTCCGCTGATATCTGTAGGTATAAGGAAACGTCATTGAGATCTTTAGAAAATAATAAATAAAATTATTAACAAGGTCTAATAAAAACGCGCACAAAGGTAGCTACATATTCTGGTTTTACCCATACATAGACATACAAAATGATATTATTTAAATGCTTTTGGTTGGAAGCTAAAAATGTCAAAAACTTTAATAAAAATAAAACTCGTTGATTACGATGGCACTTTGGCTTGGCGACAGTCATGTCTATATTTTTTATCGCAAAAATAAAAACAAAATACCTACCTACAGTTACATATTTTGGGTAACATCATAAAAATGTTATGCCTTACTTTTGAGTTTTTAATTTTTAAGCGGGAGCGAGAACCTTTTAATTTGGTTGAAGTACGTAGTTAAGATTTTTATAGATTTCACCTTATTAATAAGTTTGTTTAGTTTATTTAGACCTGCTACTGACAAGCAGGAATCAATAAAAATAAAGAAACCTTTTTCATTTGAACGCGGAAGGACGACGTGTAGATTTGCGAGAAATTAAAGGATTGGAGGGAGGCCTTTGCCTAGGAGTGGGACAGACCAGGCTAAGAGAAAAAACAAAAATGGCGTTCCAATTTTGTTATTTCAGCATACATTTAAAAAAAAACCTAATTACATACATACCTAAGTAATTTGTAGAGAAATAAAATACAATCACTTGTGATTAATCTTAAAGTACCTACATAACTTATTGTTATTATTTTGCACAGCGTATTTTAAGTTTTTTTTTATTGTTTACAAACAAATTGATCACTTGATCACACATCAACACAACTTTTAAGACTCAGCACCGTATCATATGCGTTATTTATTTTTTCCTAAATAAGTTTAAATAAGTCACGGTAGCCCTACGTGTAACTGGGATTCAATATAGCGCCCGTGACATAAGAAAGTGCTTTATTCTCTTGGTGAATTAAGAGTCATAGTTTATTAACCCGACTAGTGTCCTATGAACGAACGATAGTACATAAAAAACGCACTCGAAACGACAATAAATATAATATTTAAAACCGCGGATATCTGTCGCGGAGAAGCCGAATCGCCTGACGGGTAGTTCAAGAGTGTCTAAATTCGCTATTCTTTTAACTTGCACCATACCCCACAACATCTTTCCGACACTGTCCGTTTATTCGCGAATGGGGAGTGAATTTCGATAAACTTTATCATAAAACTCCGTTTACAATTTCATTACGACATTACAAGTGGTGCATTGGCAGCAAATAATAAATTTTATTACAACCGTCGAACGTGGGCTTTGGACTCAATAGAGGGGCTAATGGCTAATGAAGCCTTATTCGATATCTATTTTAGATATTGCTGATGGTTATTGTGGGGCTCGTGGTTGCTCTTATAAGTTTGGACCTTTTTTTTTTTTTTTTTTAGGATGGGAAATCATCAAATGACCCCCCCCCCCCCGCTCTGGGCGGAGCGGAAGGGAGTGTCAGACTTGTACTGACTAAAACCCATCCATGTTCCTTCTTTGCCCTTTGCGTTCCAGGGTCGCGGTATCTCTTTCGAACACCTTGGAAGTAAGAGTTTTCATCAAAGACTTGGTGGTTCCATTTTGAAGGTTAATGCAGTTAGCCTCATCCAGGTTTTATAGAAATGCCAGTCGAATTATACACAATTCCAGGTGGATCATATAAAAAAAAATGTGTCTCAAACGATTATATTTATAAATGTGAACGAAACAGCCCCAGTAAGTTATTAATAACACATATTTTGGGATCATCATCATTACCATTTCAGCTGAAAGACCTCCATCTAAATTTACAAGTTTTTCTTTACATGAGGAATACTTGGTGATTATAACACTCTCCTCCCTAGGAATGAACCTTGAATGAGCAGAAAACGTTTTCATGACAACTTTAGAGCATGCAATTGAACCAACGCCATCATCAATGAATGAGAAACAGAAAAAACAAACTCAGCGTCTGACTTCACATCCTAATATAGACTACTTTACAAGACACTACTACAGAAAATATAGCAGAACAGCAATCTAATCAGCGGTCAGACGTTATAAACGAGAACCATTCTAGTTCATTCCGAAGGTTTATACTCCCTGTATATGTTGCTGCAGGGGTCAAGACCCTTAGGCGTGTCAGTGGCTCGTAAACTGAGTATCTCAATAAAAATGTACCCTAGTGCGGCAACCGACGCTTTTACGACCCGTTCCCGGTTTTATATCATCATGTATATGTAAGGGTGTATGTGTATCTTAATGATTGTGTGGAGGACGATTAGTTTGCGATTATTATCCTTGTTAAGGAGGTGGATTTTTTGTATTTTGACTTAAGTCTACGTAATCTTCGTCATTGTATCAGCAACAGTGTCCATTGTTTTATTTCTATCATCAGGCTTAATATTCTCAGTGAGTCAATTTATCAAATTCTCTAATGAAAACATAACCCTTTCTTTTGGCTTTACCGCAATCACGTAAAAATAGGGTCTAAATATTTCATTATTATCACCATATCAGCCTAAAGACGTCCGTTGTTGAATGTAGGCCTTCCCCAAGCTTTGCAATTTCGTCGGTCCTATTATCGTCTAACACAATTTCTAAAACAGAAAACCATCTACAAAATTCTAATAAATCAACTTGACCAATAAAATCTTAAACATATTCTCCGTCTCACAAAGTGATCTACAGTTATAAACCAAGAATTCGCATTACTGCAACTAGACGTCACTCACTATCTAGAAAGTAGGAGCACTACTTGAAAGCTAAATTTACCGTACAGAGATCCCCTTGTCGACTGAGGTCAATGAAGGCATTGACAGCGCAAGGGCAGAAACTACTCTCATCGATATTACAATTGAGGCAGTTCAATTGGTTCACTGAGTTTTAGTAGGGTTTGGAGATGAAATGGTTGGAGTAGGGATATAGAGGAAAAGCATGATGATTTTGATGTGACAGATTTTGATGCTTTGGTCCATGAAACAATGAAAGGAATGAAGACGAAGAAAATTATGTCGTCCAAAGATATCAAAGATGATCATAAGGAAAAGCAACTGAAAGTTTTAAAAATGTTACGTGTTAAGACAAAGAGTGATGTAAATCTAAAAATAAAACTGAAAATATTGATTTATAAATAGTGCTCAAAATGAAAAAGCATTTATTAACAATAGATTTGACGAAGCAGCATCAATGTTCTATAATTAAAAAGAAGAAAAAAATTATCAAATTGAATACAATATTAAGTAGTTAACATTAGGTACTCGTTATCAAATTCATAACAGATAAAAGACACGGAACTAAAACAAGCAAAATGTATTCTTTCAACTGCCCAAGTTAACAAGATGGCGTACTTATCAGCGAGGTTAAGGTACGATACCCCTGCACGTATTGATTACTAAATAAATAATTAACAGAAGCACACACTGTTCTCATGTAATTGCACTGATAAATTTTAATAGCGAAATTATAGGAACATTAAATTCCAAGTTTACTGGAATTGAAGTAAAAATAGCTATTTGCTTTCCATCTACAGGTAAAGTCGAAGAGGCTATCTCAAAAGATTCTGCAACATATTTCTGTTAATGCTTTGGTCACAAATCTTTCTTTAAAGTATTCTGTTGATGGAAATATTAAATCCGTTGCTCGAGAATCAACATTTACAGGGCTGCTATTATTGTTATTGCTCAATATAAAATTGTTTTCATTTAAAATAATAACGTTTTCTCTCGCGTCTTGCAAAGGTCAAATATAAGTAGCATATTTTTCAACAGTACCTAGATAATTGTTATGAAAGAAGAAGCAGCAAGAAACTCGTATAGATACAACAATTTTGGAATGAAAAATAATTGATCCTAATCTTCCGAGACGCTCATATCTCGATTAAAAGACTTCCTGCCATTTTGTTTATCAAATATTTCGACGACATATTCAACTACTGAATTATTTGTCTCGAATTTGTAGCATACCACAGTAACCATCCCGCTTGCCAAGTGTGCTAATTATGACAATATCCTAGAATTATTACTCAGAGAGAGGACGCATACGCACGTTCGCGCTGAATATTTACAGAGCAATTTGTTTGAAATAAATATGACTATGTTGTTTGATCTAAAACTTGTATGCAAATCAGAACCATTAATTTTGTCATTTGTTGAGGCTATGCGTTCGGAAAACAACACTTTAGCTTGAAAGGGCTATAAATATGAAATATTTATTTCTCTACGTGACACTGCATTCAAATTTTTGAAATTAAACATTGTTATAATGAACACAAAGTATAAAGTATTAAACTAGAAATACTGGCTTTCGAAATGAAGCTTTCTTTCAATAGTAGTTTGGGATAAAAACCATAGTTTCTATCGACTTTAATAATTATCCCTTTTCCGGACTCTGGATCAAATATTTACAATCAGGAAGGAAGTACCAAATATTTTTGAAGTCCTAAATCTAAACAGTGTACTAGTAGTGTAACCGGGAGACTTCCCGTGCCACAGAAGGACATAAATGGAATTAGGGTTACCAACTAACCTATAGATGCATTTATAACGTGTGTAGTTAACATGAATGAAATAGTAGATGTTAAAGATACAACTGAAGTCAAAGGACTTAAAATTCAAAATCACATTATCAAGGTCACATATCTTAAAACCAAAAATAATGAAGATCCAAGCGTAATAGAATTTGAACAGTCAAATGAAGAACTTATTAGCAGAGAAAATTACTTAAAGGTCGATGAAATATTTGATAAAGAACTAAGCGTTAAGAATGTCGACACCAAGCGAGACGGTCCAGACATAATCAAGTCCTAGGATCAAATAGGGTTACCACTAAAAACGTAAGCAAATCCTGAGGGCTACCCTAGCCTTTAAATCACGTGTACATAGTCCGATGACCCGTCCGCGTCGGGCGGAAGCGTACACCGCGCGGCAACGCTGGCGCGAGGCAATAAAATAATGATGATTTATTTGTAAACACGCACGATGTGTGCGCGTCAACGCGCGATCGTAATATTGTGCATACGTCAAGGGTAGGATGGATTCTGGCTGTTGGGCGAGTTGTTGATTGATGAGTTGTATTGATTTGCGAGAAGGTACATAACTTTCTGATCAATTTAGGGACAAAATGATCGCTATTAGTTTTATGAATCATGAGTTGTAGTAAATGCTCGTGGTGATCTTATTAATTCTCTAGACTTAGGTTTATGTTTTCAGCTGGCGGATTTAATAGTTGAAAGTAATGATGAAAAATTTTAAAACGTTTTGATTGTGCACTAATAAAATTCGGCTCCAGTTGTAAATCAATCATTTTCAATTCCTTCAATTTTGGACTAATTAAAATGACCAATCAAACATCGAACCTGATAACCTCAATAATTGTTAGTTAAAATCCCTATTTTACTATTAAATAGAATAGAAGCGTCCACCTCCACAGTCGCCTGCACCTGTACCGTGCGCCCGCGCACCGAGCAATTGTTTACAATAGCTGATCTTGTTTATTTTCGCTGCATATGGATTAAAAAGCTTCCAAAAGTCCATTCCGGTCGTTTATCACCTTTTTTATTTACATATTGTTCACTAATACGCTACTGTATATACCTGGGGGAGTACAATATGTTTTAGAACGGCTTTTATAGGTATGTTTCGTGTTGAATACAAACAATAACATGGATAAACCATGACTATGTGTTTTTGAGAAGATTTAAGCAATCAAACTTATACTGTCACTTACGAGATATCTTTCGTGATTGTTCATTATTATGAGCTCCCTATATTCAACACACAACAACATAACGCAATCACGGAAATGACGGAAGATAACCCGTAAGCGACAGTATAAGTTTAGTTGTAAACCGTGAAGCTTAAAACAGTGTTTCATTTGAGCAATATTAACATTATGAAAATAAAAAAAAGTTAAAATGTATCCTTTAATATTGATGTTTCAAAGGTATACAAATATACAGGCAGAATAATCAATCTATTCATTTCAGGGTGTCACATTCAAGTTACTATTGAACTAAAAAATTCTCGCTATTTTCAAGCCAATCGCACAGTCTGCATTTCGTGTCACAAACAAAAAACGCATCAAACAAAAAATGGCATTAATGACAGGTCAAAATGTACTCAATAAATCACACACCATTTAAAAATGACCCAGCAATCCACGCATGACAGTTAATTTACAATCTCAACATAATAAAAACAAGCAAAAACAATAAAGGATAAGATTATAAAACTGTATTTAATATAGTCGTAAATTGAGAGACCAGAATTTCGACACATGCCCAAAATGAAGCCGTAAAACTATTATTTTTAGTGTTGCCAGACCCATAATCATCTTTATTGACATTTCAATTTGTTGACCTGTTTATATCATAAAATATGGTAATAATATTGCGCAACATGCACCCTAATGGTGGAGCATAAAGTTTCCTAGTTAGCTTAAATTTACTGCCTTGGTTAAAGATGATAAAAGTGATGTAGTGTGATAGCGATAACCATTTCCACTTCCTAACGCAATTAAAGAATTTAAAAAATGAGAATCCACAGTTTTGAACAGGAATTAGTTGTTCCACCAGTTTGCAACAAAATTGGAATTAATAATGAAAAGCTCAGAGCTTTTGGGCTTTTGAGATCTGCCCCGCTTGGGCGGAGCAGCGCCGTGTCCTCGTAGTGGCGATCGGCGGCGGCGACCTCTCGCGCCCGGCCCTGGTTCAAGCCATGGTCCGGAGCGAGAGGGAATGGGAAGCCGTCACCTCCTTCTGCGAAGCAGTCAGGCTGGTGAAGGAGGTGGCGGAACGTGAGAGGGAAAGAGCCTCACGTCCCAGCCGCCGCGGGAGACGCCCTGGGCGTCGGGGGTCACGTGGTGGCCCCCGGCCACCGTAGGCGCGGGCCTGTGGATGGCGAGTTATGGGCTAGCTCGCCGTCCAGCCGTCTTATGACGACAGGCCGTGTCGACGGCGCGTTCGTGTTCCACGCGCGCCTCAAAGAGATGTCAGCAACCACGTAGGGGTCCGCACGGGCCGATGCCTGCCAGGGCTGCGGGACTGTTCGAAAGAGATACCGCGGCCCTGGAACACAAAGGGCAAAGAAGGAACATGGATGGGTTTTAGTCAGTACAAGTCTGACACTCCCTCCCGCTCTGCCCAGAGCGGGGGGGGGGTCATTTGATGATTTCCCATCCCAAAAAAAAAAAAAAAAGAGCTTTTGGGCTTAAAATACCTTGGATTCTTCAAAGTGGCAAAGACAAAATGATTATAATTGTTGAACCAGATGAGGCAAGAATTTGAAGAAGTATGAAAGAAGAAGACATGCTGCACCGACCTCAAATGAATTGGGACAACGGCAAGATGATGAATGATGATGATGAGGCAAGAATTTTAAAGCAATGAAAGTTTTCGCTAAAATTGATAAAACGGGGATTCCCTTTTAATCTTGATAGACTTCAATAGATGAAAGGCTGATAAAAGTATTTCCCATAGAGAACTTATTCCAATCAGGTCAAGCCACAGGAAAAAAGGGCCCAGACTATTAAATATTCTACACATGTGTTAGGTTCTAAGAATGGCGCTAGGTTCCGCCACCTGGTATGACAGACATGAACTATGAAGCTACCGTGGACATATTCAGTATTAGAATAATATAAAAGAGAAAATAGACAGGTATAGAAGCGTTTACTTTGGGCCTTTAAAGTATCGGTGGAAAAATGAAACATTAATGAAAAATTCCTCTTAAAGCACTAGTTGGAATACCTTTACTTCACCAGTTATGCTTTTAGGTCTCATGTGATAAGGGTTTTCCTATTGTCATCAACTGGGATCGGCTCCAAATTCCGGGCGTCTTCTAAGACATTCTCTGTAATCAAAATACTTGCATCAGTATTCACACTTCAAGAACTTCATAGTCAACAACTTCATAGACGCAAGCTCACATTTACATATAACACCCAACTTTTACTGCACCATTCATATCATCAACAATTTCAGCATCTTCACCATTACACACATCCGTAGGTGCTAGACTAACAGCTTTGATAACAGCAGTAAAAAGTTTACGATGCCAAATTGAGATGTCATTCAGTTCTATTGCTTCACTTGTTTTGATTGTCTTTTACGATTCGGTTGGATTATACTTTACGATGGTACGAGGTTATTGTGGGTCAAAGGTTTATTGTTGAAGCCCTTGTCTGTTTATTATGAGTAATAATTAGGTGGTTAGATTGGGAATCTTGAATGAAATGTATTCATGTATGACGAGGAGTTCGTGACTATAACAGCCGCTCGGATCATTGCCTAGGTTGGTTTTTGCATGGGTGACCACCCATTACTTATCGAGTATCCTCCATGCCTCGGAAAGCACGTTAAGCCGTTGGTCGCTGTCATTTGTAGATCCTTACAGGTAGTCAGTGGCCCCAAAAGTCTGCCAAGGGGTATCGTATTACAGAGTAATAACTGGGTTGTGGAGGTCAGATAGGCAGTAGCTCCATGTATAATACAGGTATTTCAGCTGCTTCCGACTAGACTGGAAGCTGACTCCAACATAGTTGACGAAAGGCTAGGCAGATGATGTGTAGGTATGAAATTTTTTACGAATTTATCATTCGATTTGAAGACTTCTCCGACTATGGACCTCCTCCTGTTTCTAGTTGACTGTACGCTGGTTCTTTTCTCGTAATTTCCTGATGGTAATCATCTCTTGCAGAGAATCCTAGATAGTATTTAATTGTAAGAGTATCTTTTTTAATGCAATTTTTATTTAGCGATGTTAATGCATGGTATTTGATCGGAAGACTATGATTTGTCTTGTCCTCTGCTCTCCACTAATTCTTTGTCTGTCCTTTTCCTAAATCATCCTTATATCTTTAAATTTGTTTGGGGTATTCTTTTGTTTATTCATCCGTCTAGAAACATTGTTGCTATCTACAATATTGTTTGGCTGGTAATACTTGTGATGATTTATATCGCAATAAATTCAATTGACATTTGAACTTCGATCGCTTTCAAATATATGGAACGAGATAACTTTAGGAGTATATTAGGAAATGATGCGCCGATATAATTGTTCATTACGCAATTTCGACAGTAATATAACACGTCGTAACCTTATTTTATAGATAATTAATGTCTGATGTTTTACTAAACATTTGCTGTGGTACACTGTTCATTTAATCATAACATATACTTTGTTGAATTGTTGTTGTTCAGTTCCATATTTACAAATATTAAGAATATGTTACTTTATGAACATCATAAAAACTTGCTTCTTCTTTAAACTGCTTGCTAGATATAAGTCTTATTTATTATCTCCTTAGCTACATAGGAGCTTACAATTAAATCATAAATTGTTTGCGCTTCACTAATCTTCATTTTCCATGCTCACACATAGGTCGTCATTGTCACTTAAAAGTATTGAAAAATCTTTTAGAGTTGCAAAGAATGGTTAATCTTTAATATAAAATCGGCAAGTACTTTTATTGTTGCAACAGCTCTGTTTTTGATCTCATCTTCTAGCATTCGTATTAACGAAGATCGACGATGATTCCCGAAGCGCATTCGTTTTCTAGGACATCTGTATTTATGCATTAAACTAATTGCGTATATGCCTTCCTCTCTTTAACCCCATCTACTGATATGTTTAGACATGTGTAACTAAGTAGCTTCTCATGACTCTCAGAAACATTACAAGGAAGCTACACAGTGCTATTCTTAGTCCAAGAACACATGCCTAAGCTCTAAGAACCTAAGTGAATCTATTCATAGCAAAAGTGAATGAGTTGATCTGCTAGATGGACAAACCACACTAAATGTTATTAGAGAAGTGTAAAAAAGTATCGATAATTTTAAAATGTATCGATATGCTCCAAAAACATATCGGTCAAAATTTGTAAGAATATTGATGTTTTACCGTTTTCTTAAAAGGAAAAAAAAACTCAATTCAACATCTCATCATCATCATCATCATTTCAGCCGAAAGACGTCCACTGCTGGACATAGGCCTCCCCCAAGTGTCGCCACATTGACCGGTCCCGTGCGACTCGCATCCAGCGGATCCCTGCAACCTTCACCAGGTCATCGGTCCACCTAGTGGGAGGCCTTCCAACGCAGCGTCTACAAAATACAAAATCAACTCACATGTTAAAGACAAGTTGGAGGTGCAACACAAAGTCTAAAAACAAGCATTTCGAGCCAAAGCATTAAAAAAATAGAATTTCAAAATAGAATTTTTGATACAATTATGATACTAATCGACATATCGATACACCAAAATATTTTATATCACCAAAAATATCGATATCGATATTTT
This sequence comes from Noctua fimbriata, assembly GCA_905163415.1. Taxonomy (NCBI): domain Eukaryota; kingdom Metazoa; phylum Arthropoda; class Insecta; order Lepidoptera; family Noctuidae; genus Noctua; species Noctua fimbriata. Next base: position 7,833,075 of record LR990946.1, read on the forward strand.
TTGACAGGCCTGAATGTTATGTCCAATTAGACACATATCAATTATGACCACACATACTCGTTGTGAAGGCCATTGCCTCTAATTGACTCCGTAGGGTCACCAATTTGTTCTGTAACACTTTGTAATTAATTGTTAATTAGTTGTGTAAACATTTGAGGTTTTTCAGAACTGATTGTGTGGTTAGAATCTTGGTTGAGGAATGTTGAGTCAGGATAATTGGACTCTTTTTTAATTGTTCTTCAGCTTACTTCTTTATCAATGGAGCTTTTCAATTAGAAGCACGATATTTGCTACTAGTTTAATTTGCGCTTGCTTCGGTTTCTCCTCATTGACATAAGGATCTGAAATCCTTATGTCAATGTTCAAGCATGCTTGTTGTTTCTTAACTCACAGATGTCTAACAAATCTTCATATTTCTGGGATACATGAATAGTTTGTATGACAGTCGATAATATTAGGCAGTGTTACAAGGGAAACGATAACATCATTATTATATGATTTCCTGTAACATCATTATGATTTTGAGTTTGACTGATCGTCCCCTAATGAAAAAAACAACAATTTCCTCGATAGACCCTGAAAATTCCAAATAAAATCACTATTAAAAAAACTCATCAGAATACGTCACATATACCGCAATAGCAGCACGCATTACCATATCCTGTGAATTATTGTCGTATGGTAACCCCGAGCGTGTTACAATTCTGCGCGTGCGTGGCGGCCATGTTTGATTTCAAAGAGCGGGAACGCACCGTGAGACGCGGGTGCATCGTATGTACAGTCAACCAGAGTGTTAAGATGCGCTTGCATAGGCAATTATTGTTGGCTTTTAGGCGTTTTGAAAAAAAAATACGTAGCAATGTATTTTCACTGCCTAAAATTGCTTAGACAATACTTACTGTAGTTACTTCATTTATGCATTCTATTGTCAAAAAATTAGCAATTTTAGTCGCCCGTGAAAGCAAACTTTCAGAGATACAGGTAGCAAACCATATTAAAAAGTAGTTGCAGTTGCAAGACGAACCATAATATGCGCGTTGCTATAATCGATTTAACACTGCCATATTTGATGGCTATTGGTAGACAATCCCACAATGTTTACCAGCACCCCCCCTGTCAAGTCTATGTCATTCGAGCGCCAAAATATTCTTGTGGCCCTCTAAACAATATAAAAATTTGCTCAACTGTATCTTATAGCGGGTGGATTTAAAATGCAAGGCGTGCGCTATGATTGATGAAGATATCATTGATATGATATCTGAGGCTCCTCAAGTGCCGTGTACTACGTCCGGCGCTCCTTGGGAAGTCGGTACCGCTATGGACCTGAGCATAATCAGCCTGTGACGTTCCCACTCCCACTGCTGGGACACGGGCCTCCTCGCGGTGAGAGGGAGTAATAAACGTAGCGTGAGCTTTAAGGTTCCGGTATGACTTGTCCTCACTTATCCCGCGCAGCAAGTGCACGTACCCTTAAAGTAATTCATCTACTTACTAATTTATAATAATAACAGCCGCTCGGAGCGATCTTTAGGTTAAGCCGTGCTTGCCTAGGTTGGTCTGTGGATGGGTGACCACCCATTACATACTGAGTTTCCTCTGCGCCTCGGAAAGCACGTTAAGCCGTTGGTCCCGGTTGTCATTCGTAGATCTTTGACAGTCGTTACAGGTAGTCAGTGGCCCGAAACTCTGACAACCAGTCTTACTAAGGGGTATCGTATTACCCAGTACTGGGTTGTGGAGGTCAGATAGGCAGTCGCTTCATGTAAAATACTGGTATTCAGCTGCATCCGGTTAGACTGGAAGCCGACCCCAACATAGTTGGGTAAAGGCTAAGCAGATGATGATTGTTTTATTCTAAACCCTAAATAGTGTTTCTAGGCAACACCACATTGAACAAACATTAAAAAAAATGTGTATTGGAATCCAGGGTAAAAAAAAAACATTTTAAATTCAGTTCAGACAGTCTACTTTCAATGATGTCTCTGTGATCAATTCGGTGAAAACCGGGAGCGATCACCGCATGGTAAGAGGCACATTGAACATCAATATAAAGCTTGAAAGGTCTCGACTGATGAAGTCTACGCTCCGTCCAGCACAGATCCAGATCCAAAACCCCGAGAGCTTTCAGCTTGAACTCCAGAATCGTTTCGAGTGCCTAGGAAGCTCAGTGGACGAATACAACGATGGGTTCGTGGAAACTGTCCACACGACTGGGTCTAAGTTTTTCAAGACACGTCGTGCACACAACAAAAAACTCTCTGATCATACTCTCGAGCTCATGAAGGAGCGGCGTGAGATGATCCTGCAGTCTTCAGATGAGGTGTGGAAATACCGGCAGCTCAATAGACGGATCTCTAAATCCTTGAAGAGCGACCTCCGCCGCTTTAATACCGAGCGTATTAAAGACGCTATTGAGCGGAATAAAGGCTCCAAGGTATTTTCAAGAGATCTGGCTATTGGGCAGAGCCAGCTAACGAAACTGAAGACCGACGATGGCAGGATCGTATCCGCCAAACCGGAGCTGCTGAGGGAGATCGAGAGTTTTTTATGGGCAGTTGTACACTTCAACTAGAAATCCTGTTGCAATTCTAGCTAACGACCCAAGAGCTAGACTGACCCGACACTATACCGAAGACATTCCGGATGTCAGCCTGTACGAGATTAGGATGGCTCTTAAACAGCTTAAGAACAACAAGGCACCGGGTGATGACGGAATTACGGCCGAACTCCTGAAGGCGGGTGGAAAACCGGTACTTAAGGCCCTTCAGAAGCTGTTTGATTCCGTCATACTCGAGGGGAAAACGCCGCAGGCATGGTGCAGGGGTGTGGTGGTACTCTTCTTCAAAAAGGGCGACAATGCCCGGCTGAAGAACTATAGGCCCATCACACTTCTAAGCCATGTCTACAAGTTGTTCTCAAGAGTCATCACGAATCGTCTCGCGCGCAGGTTTGACGATTTTCAGCCTCCCGAACAAGCCGGATTCCGAAAAGGCTTTAGCACCGTAGACCACATACATACGCTGCGGCAGGTTATACAGAAGACCGAAGAGTATAACCTGCCTCTCTGCTTGGCGTTTGTGGACTATGAGAAAGCCTTCGATTCGATCGAGACTTGGGCTGTACTGCAGTCTCTCCAACGGTGCCAAATCGACTATCGGTACATCGAGGTGTTGAAGTGTTTGTACAAAAACGCCACCATGTCAGTCCGACTTCAGGACCAGACCTCAGAACCTATCCTTCTGCAGCGAGGTGTAAGACAGGGAGACGTCATATCTCCGAAACTGTTCACCGCTGCACTGGAGGATATCTTCAAGGTTCTGGACTGGAGAGGGCTAGGCATCAACGTCAATGGCGAGTACATCTCTCACCTTCGGTTTGCCGACGATATAGTGGTCATGGCTGAGACCATGGAGGACCTCAGTACAATGCTCGATGACCTTAGTAGAGCTTCCGAAAAAGTGGGTCTTAAAATGAACATGGACAAAACCAAAATCATGTTGAATACCCATGTAACACCCACTCCTATCAAGATCAGAGACTCTACACTCGAAGTTGTAGACGATTATGTCTACCTTGGACAAACGATCCAGTTAGGTAGGTCTAACTTCGAGAAAGAGGTCAATCGTCGAATCCGACTCGGCTGGGCAGCGTTCGGGAAGTTGCGTGGTATCTTCTCGTCCAACTTACCGCAGTGTCTCAAGACGAAAGTCTATGACCAGTGTGTGTTGCCAGTGATTACTTACGGGACCGAAACATGGTCGCTCACAATGGGCCTTATCAGAAGGCTTAAAGTCACCCAAAGGGCAATGGAGAGGGCTATGCTCGGAGTTTCCTTGCGTGATCGAATCAGAAATGAGGACATCCGCAAGAGAACCAAGGTAACCGACGTAGCCCGAAGAATAGCCAAACTGAAGTGGCAGTGGGCAGGGCACATTGCTCGCAGAACGGATGGCCGATGGGGCCGAAAAGTTCTGGAGTGGCGACCGCGAACCGGAAGACGCTGCGTTGGAAGGCCTCCCACTAGGTGGACCGATGACCTGGTGAAGGTTGCAGGGATCCGCTGGATGCGAGTCGCACGGGACCGGTCAATGTGGCGACACTTGGGGGAGGCCTATGTCCAGCAGTGGACGTCTTTCGGCTGAAATGATGATGATGAGTCTACTAACCACTGACGGTTCAAATTTTTGAGTAGTACCTACTTTTGATAGCAATAAGGCCAATAGGCCTTATATTATATAGCGCAATAAAAGATAAAATAACATTCTCAAAATTATCGTTTAATTGAAATAATAAAATAAATAGGAGCTTCTGACAAATAAATAAACAAAACTGACTAAAATCTACTAACATACAGCGGATCAAAATCTAAACTATTGCTACAATTGATGTGATTTTTGAAATTGTTTCTGTTTTAATAAATTTCCTATATTAGGCATCAGATCAGATGGTGATAGAAATTATATACTTGCTCACTCGGACCATTTAAAAGTCGCTCGCGCCTTTTTTTTTCGGATGGGTAATCATCAAATGCACCCCCCTGCTCTGGGCGGAGCGGAAGTGTCAGACTTCTACTGACTAAAACCCATCCATGTTCCTTCTTTGCTCTTTGTGTTCCAAGGCCGCGGTATCTCTTTCGAACAGTCCCGCAGCCCTGGCAGGCATCGGCCCTTGTGGACCCCTACATTGTTGCTGACATCTCTTCGCTCCGGGTTGGGCGGCTTTGCTCTACAGAGAGAAAATACTACCACTGTACTACCACTATCAATAACAGAAAAGATGCAAAAGCACACAAAATATCCTTTCATTTGCAGTACTAAAGTTAACACAAAGTGGAATCTTCATTTCTATCAGTTGCTAACAAAGCAAGAACAATCGGTAAGGAAATAACAATGTACTAAACAATTGTACGCCTGTGAGGACACAATATACCGACTTTGTCTATTAAGAGGTAAGCAGAACTGGTTGTAACAAGTGTGCGACATTGTTACCTGTACGATTTTCTGTAGGGGCGCCAAGATTTCTAGATATTTTGGGATTTTTTTACATAAGATTTAAGAAGATTTTAAGATTTTTTTAAATATAGAGAGGAAAACAGTATTACGAAATTCTTTAAATCAGTGGCTTATATTGTATCGTTGACCTTACACTGTCTTACAATGCGAATATTGCAGAAGCACATACGTTTTCTGGTGTTACTGTAGTGTTTAGTTTTTTTAGCCTTTTCTTATTAAAAACGTTTTATTTATTTATTAATTCACAACACACAATGTTTTCCCAATTTTTCATTCTCGTAGGCATCTTTATAACCAAGGAACGTGGAAACCTTTTACTAAAATAAACAATAAATAAACTATTAGTATTATATTTTTAAAACGTCATAAAAATCAATAAAACAAAAACAAAATAGCAAAAATCCCTACGACCTACCTGTAAAATTAACCGTGTCTCGATATACAGCGTGTTGCAAGTTGCAACATGGTCCCTCCTGCATTATTCAAGCCCCGCGATTGACATGTCACCGTGAACGCTGTAGAGATCTTGCCGATTGAAGCGTCCGCGCAAGCTTCGTATCGACTTTGGAAAACGTATTTTGCTTTGCAGTTATTGTGAATTGAAAATGGGAAATTTTATGACTATAACTGTTATGAGATTGTGAATGTCTTTATTTGTGCAAAATAAGTTATTTGAGTTGTTTAAGAATGATTGAAGTGTCGTTTAAAGCGTTTCTAAATTGAAATTAAATTTGTATTTCAACGATGGATTTCACTTATTTATGTATGTGTAACTTATTTCTTATCAAAAATGCATTTTTAAACAAAAAAAAAATAATGTGTCCAGTAAAAATGTATAGTTTGATCTTACGTCTCAAGTACTCGCAATAATGACAAGCTATTTATTATTTTGACAATTTAAACCTTTTCATTCAATCCTAAGGTTTTGTTCATAATCATAAGTAAATTAATGGCTTAAAAAGTAAGTGTTTAATGATTAAACGTATCTACAAAGTTAGCATTGAGATTTTATAACAGATGTTTAGTATTTGCTCAACAAAATACATGTCATCGTTGATTTAAATAAGAAAACTAGATAGGAAGATAACAATTGTTACATATTTCATTTACAACAAGATAGCACAAAAATACCTACATACACATAAAAATAATAAATATTTTAAACAAAAAGTTTAAGAAACCTGCTCCATAATAATTTAAAATAAAGTTACTTCGGTCGCTTCTTTTTAATTTGATAAATATCTTCATTCAACGCATTTTAAATAGCCAAAATTAACAAAAAAAACCCAGGTGGCGAGGCTAGTGTGACAATAAAATACGACTTAAACAAAACTCCTACCGCGAGCCCCCGCGGTGACCATTTTAAACCTTCTTGGAAGGATAGTCCCTTACACCATACAGAAGTGACTCATTTAAAGCTTTACTTGTTTAAATTAAATACAAAAGGTGTCTAAGATGTTATTTAGCGGTGAATTATTAGAATAATGTGGTATTCAGGTAGTCTTTTTGGCATCTTTACATTACGTAAATAAAACGTTCTTTCGATAAAGAAGTTGAGAAAGTGATGCGCGCAGTTTCTCCTGAAAAACTGATCAATAAAAAAAAGATTAATATCCTTTTCATTTCATCTGACTTCAGTTTACTTTGAAAAAACGAACGTAACTGTTAAAAAATTGACAATTTCAATATCCAAAATAAATCGGCCACATTTTCAAAAAAATATTAAACGTCAACAATATTCCAATTTATTCGCCACAAATAAATCAACCTGTGCATAAAAACGGTTGTTCGAGACTTCGTCGGTTTAATTCTAAAAGTCGCACCGAACGAAGCTTAAGGTCCTTTATTTGGCCCAGTTCTTATTCTGGACCTCAATAAATCTGTGCTTTGGACACTTAAGTATCCAAGAATTAAGGTCTTCGTATTATTTTCTCATGAAACTCTTGATAAAGTGATATATTCGTTGACGAAAGCTTGCATAAAGAAACGCCTCGTTAGTTTTGGATGAAATTTTATGTTTCTGAAATCCGTTTTTATGGTGTATTGTTGAGCAATTTATTTGTTATTTTTGGGTTATAATAAGTTTAAATCACACGAAAATAATTGAACCTGGAAAGTTTTATAAGCGGTGTTTCAACAGTCATCTTAAAATCGATAACTAAACGAAAAAAGATTTTTTTTAAGACTACAAAACATTTGAAAATTAAAACAAATATAATTGGGACACAACTTGTATGTATTTATTTGTTTATGTCATCGTAAAAGGTGACGGTTAATCAAGACACAAAATCTCGACAAACATTAATTAATTTATACGCAAAAAAATATTGATGGGCCATAATCATAATACTGACACTGAAAAAAATTCCGTGTTGACAGCAAATTTTTCAAGTCATGCTTGCAACCCATCCGTTGCGCATCCAAGCGTGAAGATAAAGCCTTGTACTGACGGTCGTATCTTGCTATCGACGATAATTGATGACAGTTTTACAATGGAACTTACAATAATGTATCACTGACTTTATTTTCATGAATTTTAAATTTTTTTACCATCATACTGTTCGGAGTAATAGACAATGTTAAAAACTTTAGCTAGATTGTATGGCACTGATCCTTTGGTTACAGATCTTGGGTACTAACTGGACACCTAAAGAACGATGTTTTAAAACCAAACTAATTTACTTTACTAAAAAACATTACTTATTATCATTATAAGTTCTGACAACTTTATATCCAACCCTTTTTCCAAAGAATTCCTTTGTAAATATTTTCCTTAATGAACCACATACCACATACCTCAGGAAATACCATAAAACACAACATGTATTACAAATAACGGACACAATTTACCATAGATACGCGAGGGTTGTGTAGCAGGCAGTAAGCACTAATTGGTCATTCGGCGAAAAAACTAAATAAACCGTAAAAAGTACATCGACGTAAGAAACGAGTGTAATTGCCAACTGGTTTTCATGAAACATTCATGATGTCATGATTGAGTCGCTCACATTGAGGGGGCAATTACACTTTTAAAATGCTCCACTGACAGACTTCAGCTGCTGTGATTACTTGAAAATAAGTAAAAAATAACGCTAAATACGGACAACCGTTGATTATTAAGTAAAGTTATTCTTTCCGTCATTAAAAGTTACTGTCGATGTGTATTAAAGTTTTTCTGAAGTAGCAACAAGTGAAGTTTTCAAATAGTCGTGTTAAAACAATGGATACTGGTCGTTTTAAGAACTCATAAGTTTTCTTCGCTTGCAAATAAAAAGTAACAGTATTCATTTATTTACTTTTAATGTTTTTCTTTATTTTATAGCTCCCGTGGTAAATTTCTAATCCAACAAAACCGTACAAAGAAAATCCACTTTAAAAAAATGTAAATAAAACGTCAAATCAAAAAGCCCGTCTGCGCGAAATCTGTAAAACTTGTTTCACATCCAGCAACAGTTTCAAAACTTTCTTCCTATTCAGAGGACAATCTGTGCATCTCTCCGTCCTTGTCACACGTACACATGGGAACAGACAGATCGCGTGGGCGAAAAGGACAGAGTACATGAAGACGTCACGCGGGGCGAAGGCGCGCGAGTGTTCTTGCACTTGTTTTATTTATTTTGTTAGCCGCCAGCTTTTTTTTTTCTTCGTTTTCTCGAGCTACGTCTTTGTTCGGGTATGGTCGGGGCGCGCAATCGTCCGTGGCCGGTAAGTTGGATAATTTCTTTATCCTACTCAGCCCACCCGACAATTTTCTGGAGCCGCATTATTATGAGGTTGATTTGTTTAATAATTTTATTACTGGGCGCATTGCGCATGCGCGCGAGCTATTGTGTTCTTATTTTTGTTTAGCTTTGCGCTTTTAGTGGTCGCTTTAGTTTTGTTTTTCGCTGTAAACGTGGGAATGGATTGTTTTCTCATTGTTTATCTGATTTATCCATTGTTTTGTTGTTTATAGCCAATGTCTATTTTATTAAGCGGTCGACAAATTTTGTTTAATATATTGTGTTTATTCCAAAGATATTATTAGTCATATCACTACTATACAATTTTGTTTTGCAAATATAAATTAGGAACCAGTACTATACGACCCTCAATCGGCTTCTAAGACTTGAAAAATTAGCACATACGAGTCGCTACAGTATCCAGCTGTTTGTAAATCGTTTTTTGCTCAAAAACGTCCAGACATATTACGTCACGGATGCCGGTGGATTGCGGGCGTCCTCTTTTTATTGCTTACGGAACCCCACTGGCAGGCCTTGGGTTCGCACCAAGATGTCCCCAACGATACTCCGAATACTTGAATAGGGACCGTGAAAAAAATTTCAAATGTGTCATTGTGTTCAACCTTTTTGGCAAAGCATTCAAATATTGACATTGGCAAACGAGATTCTGTAATTAAAAGACACGCTGTGTCGAAGAAAATAATCTTTTCATATGCCCTTCGCCTTATAAGGGAATGCAATTTAGATGTAAAAACTTGTCAGAAGTCGGTTTGGGGCAGGCATTTGAATCAGGTCGACATTTTAATAAGTTGGTCTTATAAGAAAAAATCTCACAAGCTTATTACAAGATGGAATTATGACTGCAATCCTCTGCTTTGAGAAGTAATAAAATGTTAATGTTACATGGAAAACAGAGGCACAAATTGATACGGACTGTAATTTTTATCACCCGTTTCTTAAAATTAATCCTTGGAAAATATCCTGAGGTTTCCAAGGACACCATAATCATTATCATTCGCAGAGCTTGTTCCACCCGTACGGACTTCTCTTTTATGCTATGCCTCCCTGGTCTTTTTTTTTCTTTCTCAGTAACTGTATTTCAAGTTCTTTTTTCTTTTTCTGCAGGCTGGCAGCGGCGGCGGCGGCGGCAGCTGGAGCGACCAGTGAACTTAGTTATCTTGCTGCCCTCCATCCAGCGTACCGACCGGTGCCCTACGATCACCCCTTGTATGGGGCTAATACGCTAAGAGGTAAGTCACTAATGTCTGTCAGGAACGTCATAATCAGCGTATAAATTTCACACTTTTGCTGGGACACTAGCTTGCTCTGTTGTGAGAAAGAGTGCCCATCATACCCCCATCCCCCAGCCCCGTGCTAGTTGGTCGATGTCTCATATCTTCAAATTTATCCTAACCTATAACCAATTTTAAAAACTGTTTTAAGTTTTCACGGTTTACAACTTAACTTATACTGGAAGATATCCCGTAAGTGACAGTATAAATTTAATTTTACTTTAGTGCTGAACGCTATTAACAAAGAAACACAGGCATCATTTGAGTAAGATGTAAACGTCAAATTATTTTAAGATCGCAGGCAATTCATGTACCCGGACATGCAATGTGTTAACAGTACTTCTTACTGTTTTCATATTTCTTATGTGCTTAATTTTAAAGACTTACTAGTTTATTAGAAATTACCGGTCATTTGCTCAAAGTTGTTGTGGTCAAAGTGAACAAATGGATCTAAATTTTCAAATAAATTGGTAAGATCTTTTTTTTGGACGCTTATAATAGTCTGTTTTTCTTTAGAAATTTTTTATTCACTTCAATATGTAAGTAATATTTACTTATTTTTACAGTGTCATCCTAATAAATTCTGATGACTATTCTAGATTTCAAATACCGTCCGTTTACCGTCTGTCTAGTGTATCTTTAAAGATGACTTCGAAGAGATGACAAGTGATTTAAATTTCAGCGAATTCAAAGTTCGTGACTGATCAATAGTCACAATTTATATTCAAATTGATTTTCCAGCTTACTAATCTGTATAATTAAAAATTTAAAACTCACTATGTTGATGAGAATACTTTGGTTGAGGTATCCACAAAGCCACTACGCATCGTACCTGGCGTAATGCGAAATCATGCATCTCTCTCTTCTCTTCTTCAACCTTTGGCCACCCAATGCTAAGTATCTCGACGTCCTGAGGTCTCTTCCAAATCTCTCTTCTTTTAGTGGTTCCGCTGGCACCCTAAACACAAGTTAAATCTTAAATTGGATGCCAGAGCCCATCGAAAACACTCTGTTCCCTAGCTGTTACACTGCATAGTGCTTAGATAAGTGTTTCTTGTACAATTATTTAAGGTAATATTTTTTTTTTTGGGTCGGCAGAATCAGAGTTATTCATTTTTTTAACATACATTTAATATACATACATTTAAATGACGGCAACATCTATTGAGCAAAAACTAACCAGATATAACAACCGCCTGTTAGAAAGACCTTTTCAATTCAGGATGAAGAACTTTACCTCATACCTCAAAACTTTTGACCTAACTGGACATTTGTAAAAAAGTATGATTTTCCAAATTCACTGCAACATTTTTAACAGTTCTTTTTTCAAAATTATTAGGTGAAAAAATAAATGAGACAGCAAGAATATGTCATAATATTTTAAAGGTCGATTTCTGAAACAAAAAGTACGCAGTAATATTCAGTGCCTAACCGTAGCAATAAAAATACCCGCACGGCACTGAACCTATAAAACTGCCATAAGGAGGACAATGAAAAACAATCCGATAAGTCGCAATTAAACCTGAGACACGATATCAACTGCACTGCACTGCGCAGGGCTGCTGCTGCAGAGGTTACCAAGATGTCGTCTTAAGAAAAATAAAAATAAATTCATTTATTTCAGGTAAATAACACCCATTGCCACACATAAATTAATAGAAATCCGAAGACATGGACAAATAATATCCGATAAAATAACATAGAATCAAAATAAAATCAAATAAAAACAAATACAATACAATCAAATTAAGTCAAATTGAATAAATTAAAACCAACAACAAACAAGCACAACTATAACAAAACAACTACAACAACAACACTACAACATTTTTAAATATAAAGTCATTTCCTCGATTTTAAATTAAAAATACTCATTTTATATTTTCTTAATTTTAAGAATTTATTCATATCTATGGATGTTAGTGATTGTGTTTGTTGCAAACAATGCTGAAAATCTTTCAACATAGCTTTCTGATACTGATACTGTTAGCCTGCGTCATCCCACTGCTGGGCAAAGGCCATGACTACCAGTTGCTACGATCCAGGGCTAATGTGGGCCACTGGTCGTTTGTTTTGTCCAGCTCGTCCCGCCATCTTCTACGAGGTCTGCCGCAACGCCTTCTGGCTAGGTCAGGGCTTAGAATATAACAACAGGGCTTAACAGAGCTTTATAGTTCTTCTAAATTTTGAAATCAATTTCTCCACCTCAAATGGATGCAGATCCGTCCATACTCACTGATTCCTGCCCAAATTCTGCCTTTAGTCAGTTTACGTTTCATCATTTATAGGTCTTCTCTTTTTAATTAATGAGAGCGAATAAAAGGACAACATATTACACAAAAATGAAAATAACTATCTATAGCAACTGGCTTTTACTGTTCTCTGACCTTTAACCTCATCTATACTTCATTTACCAACAATTCTTGAATATCACATTTCCTAAGACGAGACAAAAAAGTATACATAACATCACGCCTTTAACCCGCTAGAGTAAGGCAGAGGTGTACCTAACACGCCCACATTTCGCCAGTTATGTTTAAGTGTCATGTATAAGAGGGCCAGCCTATTGCCATCAACCGGGCACAACTCCAGATTCCGTCACTGCTACTGAGAAATTCCTGATGTAAAATCCCAATAACACTTTGCCCGACATGGAACTCGAACCAAGGACCTCATGCTCAGCAGTTACGCTTGCGAGCACTAGACTAACAAGGCCGTCCAGTCAAAAAACAATGTAATCTTTAAATCTCATCTCCGTGACACCCCTAGGACGTGTGAACAAGGTAACATTACACCACACTAGTAATGATAAATCTGCAACACTAGGTTGTAATTGGAAATTATATGCATGCCCAGACACTGACATTGCCGTTTCATGTTCAGTAGCATCCGTTGCATAGCTCTGTATGTTTCCGAGACTTTCCAACGTTTATTGGTTATAATTATTGTGGAAGATAGGATGTAATTTACAGTAGTGAAACTTTATAATAGTAATGATTATTATGTTGCTTTACAATATATGAGAAAACAATAGTCATTTCCATAAAAGCTTTGTATAAATTCTGCAACTTATGAGGCAGGCTAGCCCTTGCCAGCGGCTTCGCTCCGGTTATGGAACGTTTTAAATATAGCCTATGACAATCGGGGATAATGTAGCTTCCCTTTAGTGAAAGAATTTTCGGAATCGGATCAGGAGTTTCGAAGATTACGCCCTACATACAAACTTACAAACAAATTTTACCTCTTTATTATAAAGCGTGTAAATAGACCCTTAACATAGCCGAAAGGCACTTGTTCTCCCCGTCTTTGCGATTTTTTTTTATTTCTAGACGATACCTGGGAACCTTCTAGTTACGGAGATATTGGGAGTCAAAGTTCCAACTTTTTTACAATTTTTTTATATACATAGATGTTTTTAATGTAAGATTTTTTTTTACTTTACACACCTCCACGACCCCCGTACTATTCAATCCATCCATCAGCACAATGCTTTCCATCGAGTCCTTCCGTTTTTCACCCCAAAAAAAAAGTCGATTCCCAGCAATAATTTTTGCGTTAAGTTACTTAATTTCATGTGCGGTCGCAATCACGACTGCTGAGCATGAGATCCTGGGTTCGATTCCCGGGTCGGGAAAATTTTTATTGCGGCATCAGGAATTTCTCAGTAGCAGCCAGGGAGTCTAGATTTGTGCCCGGTTGTTGGCAATAGGCTCGCCCCCTATTACATGGAACTTAAACATAACTGGCGAAATGTGGGTGTACTATTAGGAACACCACTGCCTAACCCTTCGGGGATTACAGGCGTGATGTTATGTTGATTTTACAATCAGGACTAAAAGAAACATTATATGCAGATTTGCTGACTGTATACTCAAATGAGAACATTAAACACTTACTTACCTTCTTTACTACATAAAATCTCTAAAACTGCACTAAATTCAAAGATCACTGAATTAAATTTCGCTACTTTCTAACTCAATAAGCAAGGCAGCATATACCATTGCATATCTCACAGCAACCAATGCGCAACGCCACGGCGCAACACTATCTTCACAATTTATCTCCACATAGAGGTGTTAATTAGACTCTGAACTCACGACTGTACCATTCGCATCCACTCCAAAAACAAACAGAAACCACACCTATTCAAAACTTTTTAAAGTTCAATATGCGCTGGCGCAGCTTAGATGACAGATACGTAAAAGTGGCTATTAAAGGACAGACCGTGGTAAGTCACGGGTTAAAATTGGCATGCATTTGAGTAACGAAGGGTTGGTTTTCCGACCTGCAATTAAGACGTTTCTGATTACGTGAGTGACTATGTAGGGGACATTAGACGGTCTGATCGTCTGATACGTGCCTTAGGAAAGATTCAAAAGATGCACGGAATATTAAAATAAAAATTTGATCTATTAAAATTAAAAAAAAGAAACTGTTCCTTAGAAACAGCGTCTATCGACATCACGCCAGTAATCCCCGAAGAATTAGGCAAAGGTGTACCTACATTTCGCCAGTTATGTTTAAGTCCCATGTAATAGGGGGCGAGCCTATTGCCATCAACAAGGCAGAAGTTCAGACACCGTAGCTGCCACTCAAAAAATCCTGATGGAAAAACTCAGCAACATTTTGCCCTACCCGGGAGTCGAACCCAGGACCTCACGCTCAGAAGGTGCGCTTGCGACCAATAGACCAACGAGGCAGTCACGCAAAACAAACAGACAGCGTCTAAAATACATACAATCAGTTACTCCCGTAGGGTTATGAAAAGGTGTAACATTTTTCTAAAAGATCGATTCAGAAAAGTCATACTCCTTTGTTATAGGTTGTCTTCCTACAAAAAAAAAAACCATAAACCTTGTGACGTCTCAAATTAAGAAAAAAAAAACACGTTTCCAAATTCAAACGCACCCAATTGACTGGTACAATAAAATAATGTCATTACAATTTACCACGCCATTTCCAACGGCTCGATTAGAATAACATAATTATTGGTAATCCAATGCCACGGGTAGTTTCCCTCCATTCAAAGTTTTATAGGCGTACAAAATCGATGTAAACGCCCTCTTTTGATAGGATTTGAAAGAACAAATAGGCCTAATGGGCAAGTCTATTATTCGGGTTTATCTGGCTTCACTAATGCTTACCTCAAGACCGTAGCAGATGGGCTGAAGTCGGATATTGATGTTTAGTTTGAGGGTCAAGTTATGAGCTGAGCTGTGTTGTTTTTTGTATTGTTTTGCGATACATGCGGTGATGCTACAATTATTTCTCAAGCGTGATTCTACTACTAGATGGGTGACCTATTGCTCAGCATCATTAAGATCTCGTTGATCTTACGTCAATCAGAATATATTTGTTTTTTTTTTTTTTAATAATAATAAATCCATTCACAACACATCCAACACCCGAGAAGACTCTCGTTAGGCAGCTGGATCAAGGGCTTGATTCAGAAAGCGGTTCTTATGGACACTGCTCTTATTGTCCGAAAGTTCTGCTCTTTGGAGCCCTGGCCACCAGTAGCGGCGGCAGCTAGAACTGTGTTCCTGGTACCGGTGGGCTACTATTTTTTTATATTCAAATAATTAAAAATGTAAAGTGTTTAAAAATGATAACTCGTTATAAAAATATTAAAAATTAATTGAGGGAGAAGTATCAAATTATTATGTTCTAACATAATAATTTGATACTTCTTACCTCGGTAGAAGGTACTCGTTTATTGCCGTGGGATAATTTTCGACAAATTTCATTCACACGGGCGAAGCCACGGGCAGAAAATTTCCTCATAAGATCTTCCTCGAGTTTTGTATAATCCATACATTCCTCTTAAACTTTGATCCCTACCCGCCCCTCGTTTCTCTCTTGGTCCTCCAGTTCGTGCTATACCCTCCAGTCTGCCCTCAGCCCTACACCGCGCATTAGCGATTCGACGTGGACAATATTTAGATTCCTCCTACGTGCGTTTTATTTTGAAGCTTTCCTGAATACGCTTTATATTGTAATGCTCGTTTATTGTTTGGGGTCAGTGGAACGAGAGGATCGAGTATGCTTGCCTTGTTATTAACATAACATCACGCCTGTAATCCCCGAAGGGTTAGGCAGAGGCGTACCTAATAGTACACCCATATTTCGCCAGTTATGTTTTAAGTCTAAGTACTATTAGGTAAACCACTGCCCAACCTTTCGGGGATTACAGGCGTGATGTTATATTATTATCTTCCGTTCTCGTACTACTGAAGGTTCTACCTGAACTGAATGAAGACCTAACAATAGCATTTCAGTAGATTCATATTCATAGCGTTGAGAACATTCGTTTAAAAAGCATTTATGTGGGGGAGTGCCAAAAGGATGTTCACTTTTTCGGAAGTAAACTTTTGTACACATCGAATCACCAGTTATAACTTATAAAAGATCAAGTGAATGGGCAATATCATCAGAATTAATAACCACAGAATACAAAAGATTTTATCTTGTCACGTCCTATTATTATGATCTTCATATGCCATTAATATTGCGCGGACATTAAGAGACAACTAACTAATTTGATCTATACAAATAAGTAAAATTGAAGTGTCTGTTTGTAATTTGAAAATTACTGATTTTTATTAAATGCATATGAAAGCATATTTTATACGGTACTTATAACAAAGTCATTTTTTTTAAAATTTTTTTTTCAGTGAAAAAAAAAATTTTTAAATTATTATTCAATTATGGAAGTAATATTTTTATAATAATTTCACACGAAGGTCGCGGACGAGAGATAGTTATAAATTAACACAATACCTGTAATCTCCGAAGAGTTATGCAGAGGTGTACCTAGTAGTACACCCACATTTTGGCATTTATGATTAAAAAATATACAACCAAAAGTTGTCAAAACCGTCTGTCACCAGGCGGTCTTTTAGGCCCCCTGATTACAACACGTCTGAAACTTAACCCTTCTCCGCAGCGTCAAGTTAGACCCGAACCGAAACTGTTTATGATAAAAAAAATCGCAAGCGGTGTCCATTTTCTTAAGCAGCTCGGATCGACTTACACGAAGTAAATGCATCTTTAGATAACGCTCAATTAACGGCCCTTTTTTATTATAACTCTTTTTTGGATGGCGTTATTCAGAACGTCGGCAGTCATTGTATAAAAAGTGATGTCAATTTTATTTGCATTTTTTTTTTCATATCTATTTGCCACATTTTTGTTGTTGATATTAGTGTAAACATATTGACACAATAATCAGATGTTGATGACTTAGAGGAAATAGAAAAAATTACCAAAAAAAAAGTTGGGCGTGATAGTATAGGATTCCCATTTTTCAATAATAAACTAGCAATAGCATTACACGATTGCCATTTTTTGCGTTTTAGCATTTAGATAGCTTCTCTTTACCCGCTCCAGAGAAGATATCTAATTAATTCCAGAAAATAATGAACAAAAACACAAACTAAGACAAAAATGGCACACGACACGATTCATGTTTAAAATATTATTCTAAAAAAAAGCTTCAGTGCCTCAAACTGTCACTGAGCCTTAAATAGGTTTCTTTTTATTATATTTACTTAATTTCTCATTGGTGGAACCCCAGGCGGTCTGCAAACTCGCCAAGAACGTCAATCAGTAGCCACAAAGTACTGATGATCGAATAAATTAATGCAAGAATCTCTCGATCCTTAATTTTATGCGAGATTCGAATAACTTTCTGCTAATGACTTTATTGTTAACAACATTTTTTATTCGAAAAGCGTTTTTAGTATTTGAAGAATTGACTGAATGGCCTATTTTTATGGATGTACTAATTAATGTGTATAGTTTTACTTGTTTGAGTTGTTGGCACATGTTTGCAATCGTTTTTAATTGAACAATGTTTTGTACAGAACAGTTTTGAATAGATATGAATGGCATCTATCGTTTTTTCAAATTATGGATTAAAGGAATATACATGTATCAGATAAATTAGATTTTTTACAAGCTTTCACGACAGCGTTTATAAACATAACCTTTTCCTTAAAACACAACCACAAATCAAAAAAAAAAAACACAAAAAAAAATAACAGCCTCACCATACATCATGCATAACACCATCCCAACAGGCTAAGTGGAACTGCGGCGTATCAAACGGCTCAGGTTTCGTCTACTGCACCGGACGGACCCAGTTCTCCAGACCCATTGGAGATGACCTTCACTGCCCGTCTACTGTCTAGTAACGGTGTTATAGGTATACGAGATATTGGCGAGACTGCTGCAGAAATATGAACTCAAGCATGCTATATTGAAGAGCGACTAAACTGAGACAATCGCTTCGAAAGCTTTTCGTTTTTATAAGACGACGTTGAACATGATTGATTGAGCTTTTCGATAGCTCATTTCAATCCAAAACATATACGAACTTTCGAATCATCAATAGAATCCTCTTGGATCGATTCCCAGGTACAGCAAGGTGTTATTGGGTTTTTTCATCAGGAATTTCTCAGTAGCAGCCACGGAGTCTGGATTTGTGCCCGGTTGATGGCAATAGGCTTACCCCGTATTACATGGGACTTAAACATAACTTGCGTAATGTGGATGTACTAATGGGTACATCTATGTCTAACCCTTGGGGGGTTACAAGCGAGATGTTATGTTGTTATTTTGATAGGACGCGACTTTTTTAGCTAGAACCTCAGGTCTTAATTGTGTACTTAATTAAACATATCTATTGATAGAAACAAATGATCGACTGAAATTAATCAGAAGGGACACAGGTTTTATTGAAAGATAATGAGACTACAGGAGACGTGAAATAGAAGAACGAACATCTAATAGGTTACCTCACAAAGACCACAATTTCAAAGATCGACAGATAGATACTTGCCGGGTGTTCAGCAAAAGTATCTACACATGTTTAAGAACATGCAAGTAATACATAGGTTATATTGAGACCACTGAAGCCAAGAGAAGTTTTCAAACCTGAAAAATATCACTATTAAGGAAAAAGCATTAAAAAATACCTTAAATGATTTAAATCACTTTATAAAATTGAAATTACCTATCGTTAAATGTCACTTTATAAACCATGTATTAGAAGATTGCTCTTTTTGCCCTTTGGCTGGTCCTTGCGTACTTGCCCTGTAACCTGGCTAGAGGTTACAGGGCAGGGCTAGGTTATGCAGAGTGACAAGACTAACTGACGTGACTGACTTAAGTTATTACTCGACGTGACTATGAATATTATCGATAACATCAAAACTTAGATTCTACTACAATACTCCCCATTTTGTAAGACCAAAAAGCGTGGTTAAATTAGTAATAAAATTCAAAGTAATATCCGTACTAATTAAGATAGTGAAACTTAACTCAGTAATCATGTTAAATTGAGGTTAAACAGAATACAAATGAGATGAGTCTGAAATTAGAAGACATGATGGAGTCTAATTGTTACTGAAAGCGAATAGAACGATAACACATACATAATTTAAACATAAACGGGCGGAGATGTAATCAGTGCCGTTGTTTATTAATATGAAAGTGTTTATGCTTATAAGTCTGACCTCACAGCGTCTGCTAGTGTCACAGAATAATCAGTTGCGAAATAAGCTATTAATGTCTAGGTAAATTGTATTATTAATAACAACATCATCAATCATAGCAACAAAAACCACTAAAAAGACCCTAGATGCACTCGATTGGCTTTATTAAAACAAAATACCAACGCACCGTCATCAGTGGACTGCAAAATTTCGCAACCGAAGTGACAAGCCGAAACTTAATAACTTACTCAGAAATGCACCAGCAAATTGGGAGCCGAGTCGTCCGACCGGCTTCGTAACCCTACACTGCCTTACCGAACTCTCCGACACATATAAATTGTATTTTTATTCAAATCGAGCCTACGTGCCGCGATAAAGCCCCCTTAAAACAAATAACCGCTCATTCAGCCGAGGAAAACCACATGAAAGACAACCTTAACACAAACAGACAACATTCAAGATGCTCCAGCATCCACCAACTATCAAGATACAGGCGACAAAAAGCTTTACAGTTGCAGTAACAGAGTTGTAGTTTCAGAAATAAGTAGGTTTGCTACACTACTTTTAGTTGAATACAATGATGCTATAAGAAACTACGAGCCTCATGTAAACAAGGTAAAATATAGCCTGATAGTAAATACACAAGAATCAGAGTCGAACAATGTATGCCCATCAGATAAGTCGACGAATGATGATGTAAACGAAGATCGTGTTCTCGAGACATATATAGAGAACAATTTAAAGGTTCATTGGGACACTTTTTCACTCAATTTGTACCCTTTTCATTCTTGTTGTACAGATAATGTTGACCGCCTCGATATTTATGAAATATTTGAAATCGCAACGGAAAAGATTTGGTGTTATTGTGCCGTAATAAAATCTGTATAGGGATCACTCAAGGGTAACGAGACAGACGAGCGATTGACTTCTCGTGTTTGCCTTTTTAATAAAGTTGTTCGCACCGATACCCTTCATTATTCAGCAGTTTTTTCTGTCCAAAATGTTAATCACCACATTTACTTGCCCCGAGTTTTTGCCGTGAGGAATTTTATGAAACATTTTAATAAAGCTGCTAATGGTACAGCTGCCAATCACCATCAGGTTGATATTACACTCCGAGAATCTGATATAAGAAAATATAAATGTAAAAATTAATGACAATCATAAAATGAGCATGTATCTTATACCTGGAAGTTTGATTCGCAAATATTTCGATATCATAAAAACTTTTCCTGATTATGGAACTGCAATAAAAGCGGCTATCGTAAATGTCACAGTTATTGAAAAATTCAGTTACTATACCTAAGTGTAGTGGTTAAAATCGATACGTGTGTATGTCTTCATCGTTCGATAATCATAAATTAAGGTCCGACTCTGGTTTAACTGAGCGTAAAAACTGTGAGCGAGAGATTGAGAGTTCATGTTACTCCGAAAATGTAAAACGAAAAAGAATTCAGAGCTTCGAATGTGTAAGAGAGACAGAACTACAGTTGATGTCAAAGAACTAAAGAATACAGAACTAGATATTTGTAGATACAGCAAGGATGTCTCAGTGAGGAAGTAATTTAAATCAGATTAATAACAACGTATCGTTGATGATGAACTTGGAGGCTTTAATCAATCTAGAGGAAGATTGATTGCTTTTTTTACTCGTCAATAAATTTTTGCGGCAGATTCCAATTTACAAAATGTCACGAACAAAGTTGACACGTTCAATCTTGTTTTTTTTAATTGCCTTTGTCAAACACTGTGTCCCGAACCTTAATCTTTGTCAACGAGAAGGCGATGGGCGAACCGGAACGGGTTTTAGAGTGGGACGGGACGACAGCGCCTGCGCATGACAAGTGACCGGATTAATGCATTTTAAACGAAGAAGGCTTAATTTTGATCTCGGATCCCTTAATTGAATGAGTTTTGGTTTTTTTGGAAAAGGAGTTTTTAGAAGTCACTTTCGAATTACTTATGTATGAGTCAAGCCGCTTCATGTATACTAAAGAGTGCTCTTTTATCGGCTTTGATCGGTACAAGGCCTATGCTTTTAGAGGTTGACAAGTCCAAAAATGACTCAAAAGATTTGGCCAGTTTAGTCTACCCGAATTTTTCGAATTCCCAGTCCGTATACCGCAACAGTTTGAAAACAAACGGTCTCAGTACGTTTAACGTCTTTGATGACGTCTTTATCTTCCATACTAAAGATGTTAACAACAATGTTTCCACTGCACTAAAGATCTCCAATCTGCATATTGCCAATAAAAGGAGAATTTATTTCGACTCTATTTGGAGTTTATAGCTTTCAATGCCCGCATACAAATGTATTAAACTTGCGCACAGGATCATCAAAGATGTTTTTAGCCGACGGAGATTCTTCAGAATCCCTCAGTGACTAAGTAATTGATATAGATATAAGTCGATGAGCACCAGATGTATAAATTACAATTTATAATCTATTTATCACTCAGTTTCTTAGGGTTCCGTAGATGGATGGTATTACCCTATACGTGAGGCTTATCATCATCACCCTTCTGCTCATATGCTAAATTATTTGCCGTCAGTGCACCATATTTCATCTTTTTCAATACGTCTCTGGCATCCTCACGGTATTTATCTCTTTTCTGTCCATATCCTTTCGCCATCGCCCATCGTGGCTACGAAATCTTGTTTAGACTTTAATATGAAAAAGGTTTTAAACACAGTTTGAATCCAAAGTTTTTAAGCTGGTCCCCATCTGACATTTAAATACAGTAACATAGGGTTAAGCTTCATGATAAATTACAGTAATAAATCGAATCCTAGTAATTATTGAGCGGCAATTCGCTTGTTCATCATTTAATGACTGGAAATGATTAGTACCTACTGTGCAATCTTCAAAGCAATGGCTTCCTTAATTACATATACAATTTATCCTGCCACCAAATTGAATGCGTACATATTGATAGCCGTTATTGAACCACCTTTTTCTGACTTTGCAAGAAAGATTTAGGTTTCGGCACTAGGCATATTATGAAAGATTTAAAATCTACCTAATGTCACTTCAAATGCAATAAAGTTGTTATGACTTTTATCATCAATTAAATAGTGATTGTCGTATATCTAGAAATACTCGTGTCTTCGTCGCTTTCTGTAAATTTCTCTTCTATATCAACAATCAAATGTACAGAACCCAAACTGCCCTCAACCTTGTCCACATTTTTATCCGTACCGAAGCCAACAACTGCTCGAGTCTTGTACTCAGCTAAATGATTGACGATCATACAACCACCTCGATATCCATTCCCGCTGAGTGTAAAACTATCGCCAACATTTTAATAAATAACCCCGTTGCCTTCACTAATAGCGATAATTCCTTCATTACAAGCATCCAATATAAATCGACCGATTTATTTACACGTATTGTCAGTTGTTTTAACTTTATAAGTAAGAATTAATGTATCGATATTAATTTTGTTAAACGTGCTGACCTTATTGCTATTAATTTTATGGTCATAAGTCTTTATTACGTGTTTTTTGAACGGGCGAAATTTCTCGAATGAGGTGTCGCTCTGTAATTTCTTTATTAAGTTGTGGTCAAAAATTCGTGGTAGGTCGCTGTTTAATAAGATTTTTATTGAGATTGTTTTCGCCTTTTCTGGCTATTATATCAGAAACATGAGTCATTGATTAAGTTTCAACATCTACATTTTTCTTACCATTCTCCAACCAAGGAATTTCTATTCCTCTTTCCATCTCATTCTTTATCTACCCTCTCATTCCAACGGCATATTTTCTCTCTCCCAAATCACCATTATTAGACAAAGCATCAGTTCCATCTATCAATTTCATCGGAACTATCCCGAGAAGCCGAAGGTGTATCGATCGACAGTCCTCTATAATTTTTTCCAATGTGAAACCAGTCCAATCGATGATCGATGAAAAAAAGCCGTGGGTCGGTTCGATTGATCCGGTCTCTATCGAGATTGAGACATCTCGGAACGAGTTCCGCCCGCCTGCGCAGGCGCCGCCCTAAGTGATAAGAGATTATCGGGAGATCGTAAATTACTTAATTTCACAGCGTGTGCTTATCTTTTCCGAAATTGGGAAGCTTTTTACTCCTTTATTGGCAGATGTTTGTTAGAGTTTTATTATCAGGTTTAAGCTGAACTGATTTTTCGAGTTTGCGGTAGGTAGTACCATTATTTGCCTGAGCATTTGAAGAATATTTGGAATTTTATTAGTGTCCAGTATATTATTCATGTATAGCGTTTACAAAAAAAAAAGTATGAGAACTTCATGGAGGCTTGACGTTGTGTTAGATTTTTTTTCAATCACTCGCTTCTTTGCATTCTTTATTTATTTATTTATCTATGTATTTTATTTACAATCTACAAATAAATCTAGAATATTAATAAAAATAATGTACAAGTATCAAAATGGGAAAAGCATAACAGGCTGTCATAAAAATTCGTCCACATCGCTGTCAATAGAAAAAGTGCCCAGAAGGCTGGCAGCATTGCCACGTTGGATGGCATCTTTCGCTTTTTTCTCCCGCTATCGCTAACTGCCATAACTTAACCCACCAACCCCACCCACGCTAGCCACATTATTGTTACCAAAATACTCAACGGAGTTTTTAATCATGCCTCGATAAGAATAATTACTCGACGCTTTGGTCTAATGTTTATGTCCAAGTAATTGGCATGGCTGATTGCTAAAATGTTTTCATTAAGATTTATATGCATTGATTGTCTAACTTAACAGACAGATTTGTTGCTGGGGAGTTCGTATCGGAGTTATTTTCGCCAGATACAACAGAAGTTGGTGAAGAGCGGGGATTTTGGGGGATTGCTTTTGTTGGTCGAGTGCTCGCAAGCGACTGCTGAGCATGAGGTCCTGGGTTCGATTCCCGGGTTGAGTAAAGTGCTATAGGGTTATTCCGTCAGATTTTTGTAGTAGCAGTCACGGCGTCTGGATTCGTGCCCCGTTGATGGCGATATACTCGCCGTCCATTACATGGGACTTAAACATAACTGGCAAAATATGGGTGTACTATTAGGCACGCCTCTGAACAACCCTTCGGGGATTACAGGTGTGATGAGATGTGATGTAATGTTATGTTATGTTAGGTTTTATGTTATTTTGACGTTCGTTTTTGATGGGGAATAGTTAATCAACTATTCCCCATCAAAAACGAACGTCAAAATTGTTGGTCTCCTATATATTAAACTTTGAGAGAAGGCTGAAATTTTTGGTCGCATAAATTCAGTTTTTCTTTTTGGTTTTTCGTGTTTTTGGACCATATTTTGCTAGAACACGTTTTATTTTAAGAGTGCGTATCTATTTTACATTTAGTTTATCTCCATCTACGTTGCCCATAGCTGGAATACCAAATCTTCAGAGTATTTCTGGTCTAATCAACAGTAAAATATCTCAATTTATTCATTCTAGATTGAAAATTTTAATGGGAATGTAAATAATAAATTAACACAACACCCAATTAGCAATATACATATAATTATTAAATATTCATAAAACCTAACAAATGTTATTTTTACATATCTTGTTTTAGTTTATTTTTGAGTATAAAACAAGTCATAAATCTTAATCATATAATATATAATTAACCATATCGTGATGCTGTCATTTGGTTATTTCAATAATTTATTACTAACAATCCGTGTGAATAAGATGCAGGTCAATAAACTTTATAGTTGGATGGTAGTTTCCTTTTTGATTGTGGTAAGTTTTGTACGAAAAGGTTTGACGTCACAGAAAAAGCTTGGACTTAGGTCGTAATTCTACCTCATTTTAAAAATAGTAATAGTAGCAGCTTTAAATTAATCATCTGGAGTCCTCATCCCGAGAAAATTCATTTAAATCTGCTGGGAAACGGTTTGCGAAAGGCGAACCGGGTCTTATGCCTATGTTTGAAATGAAAAGCTTATATAAATTGGTAAATGACAGTATACTTCGATCCAAGACCCAAATAGCAGACGTTTGCAACACAGCCGCCAAATTAAAGGCCACATCTGCCGCATGTCGCATCAAAATTGGGCCAAAGTGGCAACAGATTGGGTTCCGAACAACAGAACCCGGCGACGTGGTAGGCGCAGAAGGAGATAGCGTGACGAGCTGGACTCTTGTCTAAAGAATTGGGCCCAAATAGCCAAAGACAGAGATAAATGGAAAAAGGGAAGGGAGGCCTTTGCCCTGCAGTGGGATACATCAGGCTCATAATAATAAAAATGATTACATTTTTATTTGTGCATGGAGGCACAACAGTCGCTCGGGACGATATTCAGTTTAAGCCGTGCTTGCCTAGGCTGGTCTGTGGATGCTTGACCACCCATTATATACCGAGTTTCCTCCGTGCCTCGGAAAGCACGTTAAGCCGTTGATCCCGGCTGTCATTTGTAGATCTTTGACAGTCGTTACAGCTAGTCAGTGGCCCGAAAGTCTGACAACTAGTCTTACTAGGGGTATCGTTTTACATTGTGTGTGTTTTTAGATTGTGTGTGTTTAATGTATCATTTGTGCTATATTGAATTTTGTGTGTATTAATGAGTCCTTGTAACTTGAATAAATAAAATGAATTATGAATTACCCAGTACTAACTGGGTTGTGGAGGTCAGATGGGCCAGTTGCTCCATGTAAAATACAGGTAGTCATCTGCATCGACCCCAACACAATTGAGAAAAGGATAGGCAGATGATGATGGAAAGGATAGCCACATAAGGCTCATAATAATAAAAATGATAATCCATCATCACTGACAGGACTATTGTAGCCAATAATCCTGATATAGTGGTGGTGGATCGATCAGAGCGGCGCACAATGATTGTTGACATAACGGTCCCGCATGATGAGAACCTCGTGAAAGCCGAGAAAGATTAGAAAATCAAGTATCTTGACTTGGCTCGCGAGGTTGTCGACATGTGGGATGTGGACTCAGCGATCATTGTGCCGATAGTCGTATCAGCCCATGGCTTAATTGCCAAGAGCCTCGACCAATACCTGAGGAGGCTCTCGTTAGGCAGCTGGATCAAGGGCTTGATTCAGAAAGCGGTACTCCTAGACACGGCTCGTATTGTTAGGAGGTTCCTCTCTCTGGAGCCCTGACCGCCGGTAGCTTGGACCCTGTTCCCGATACCGGTGGGCTACTATTTTTTATATTTTTAAATGTTTTTTTATATGGTTTTTGTTAAGAAATATTAAAATGTAATTAGTGAGTAAGAAAATAAATAAAAGAAAATGATAAAAATTACATTTTTATAGAGCTAAGCAATCTTCTTCTTGTCGTATCGATCTTACTTCCATATTACACACAGTTTGGACCAGTAGGTGGCCACGTTTATTGCAGAGAGATGGTGTTGTTATTTGGTCCTAGAATGGACCGTTGGTCGCGGTTCTTTGGAAACCGATATGGAATTATCATCGTGGTGAATGGATTAATCAACTGGAGTCTGGGTTACCGAGTGCTAGCTGTCCAGGGTGCGCTGGACGTTTAGAATCCCAGTACAATTTAGATAAACGCCATTAGGGGAGGCTCCTTTCGAGCACCCAATTGAATTGATGAACACTACAGCAAAAGTCAGCCTAACAGATAGATCACAAAATAACCTCTTTCGTTAAAACTATTCATCGAATTCAACCAAATTATTCATAAACTCACAAACAACTGTCAGATCAGTTCGTAATATTAAAAATTAAGCACTCGCCAGCAATCACGACTAATCCCGAGGCAGTAATCAATTTTAATTTAATAAACTACAATACAAAATAATCTATAACTACAATACTGTCAAATTATTGATTAATTAACTAATAAAACTGTCTGAAGACAAAATTAATGGCCGAAATCTTCTAATGCCGTGTCACCAAGCGGTGTAGGAAACATAAATCATGCTGCAGTGGGTTTCAAAATCATTTCTCCAAGCTTCAGTTCCAAGAAAGTTAATTAACAAGTTAACACGTGTTTTTGTAAGGAAACGCGAATTTTTCACCATGTGGTGACACTACTAGTGAAATGTGAGATTCTGGGTGTATTGTTGGACATCTGCTTTTGAAGTTTGACGAGTGGGATCTTTTTATTTGTGCATGGAGGCATAACAGCCGCTCGGGTCGATATTCAGGTTAAGCCGCGCTTGCCTAGGCTGGTCTGTGGATGGGTGACCACCCATTACATACCGAGTTTCCTCCGTGCCTCGGAAAGCACGTTAAGCCGTTGGTTCCAGCTGTCATTTGTAGATCTTTGACAGTTGCCCGAAAGTCTGACAACCAGTCTTACTTGGGCTGTGGAGGTCAGATAGGCAGTTGCTTTATGTAGAATACAGGTATTCAGCTGCATCCGGTTAGACTGGAAGGGGACCCAACACAGTTGGGGAAAGGATAGGCAGATGATGATGTTTGTGCGTGATGATTTTGGGAATTTGTTTATTTATTTAACACTTCAAGTACAAAGTACAGAGGCGGACTTAATGCCATAGGCATAACGGAATTAAACGGGGACTAGAAAGTTCTTTATTAGAATAAGAATAAACTTACGTGCAAGAAGCACAGGACATGACATGTGGGAGGTCTACCTATGTCCAGCAGTAGACGTTTTTCAGCTAAAGTTATGATGATGGTCATTCGTAAGTAGGTGTGTTATGAATAAGCACTCATTTTAAGGGAAAGTGTACAAGAATATTGGGAACAACAATTCATGTCTTATCTAATGCAACGTTATATTTTGCTGTTTATAATTTTTTTTTTAAACAAGAACTTTCTGTCCACAAAATTGAACTAAAACTTTCGCCTAAAAAAGGACCGAAGATATGAACGAATCGGGATTCAAACACATATATCCTTTTCTCTCATTAGCAAACATCGAATAAATCGCCGAGTGACATTTTGTAGTTTATTTATGTGCCAGAACCAGTACCCAAAATGTGATTTATTCACACAAGCGAATCCAAACGGGATTTAGTTATAACCTTTATTTAAACATTTTTATTATTTACGTCTCAATCCTAAATGGCGGCGTTTTTGAATATTTTGTTTTTATTGCTCAATTTTCTGTTTATTGATTGACTAAGTTTATTAATGTTTAAAACAGTGTCATATAGTTGTTTTTAAATTAAAGATTTTTTATTTATTACGTGGGAAAATAAACTTGAGGATTTAATGGAAATGGTATTTTTATCGAGCTACACATACATTATGTAATTTTGCGAAAAATTTATAAGTGTTGTGCAACAGATTATTTTTTAAACATCATTATATTTCTGTCAATTGTTTGATGATGATAAAGAATTACAGATTGATCTAATAACTACTTATTGCTCGCGGCTTCACTCCCGTTATATACGGAAATTAACCCACGGGAACATTTTAAATGTAGCCCATAACACTTGGGGATAATGTAGCTTCCCGTTAGTGCATGATTTTTTGGAATCGGATTAGTAGTTCCGAAGATTACCGCCTACATACAAACTTATAAGTTTTACCTCTTTATAATATTACTAGCTGACCCGCGCAACTTCGCCTGCGTTTGGATTTTTCCCCGTTTTTGCAACATTTTTCATGAATGCTCCGCTCGTATTAGTCGTAGCGTGATGGTATATAGCCTATAGCCTTTCTCAATAAATGGGCTATCCAACACTAAAAGAATTTTTCAAATCGGACCAGTAGTTTCTGAGATTAGCGCGTTCAAGCAAACAAACAAACAAACTCTTCAGCTTTATAATATTAGTATAGATTATAGATGTTTTAAATTAAATAACCATGATTAACGTAAAACACATTTAGTGAGTTAAGTTGTGGTGCAAGAATAAAATAACTTTACAAGAGTTTTGTAACGATGAATGCATTAATTAATAAAATCATTGCTGCGCACGAGTTGTAATTCATACTAACTGATTAACTTGTTAAAGTTAATTATGACAGCAAACCACGATGCTTATCGAACGAAGATTTAGCAGGGAAGTGAAGTAAAATATCGTGCATTTATAGATGCAATTTAAATCTAAAACAAAGGCTTAGCGTTGCCATACAACGTGGCAACGCCGCCAGTCTTTTGGGTACATTACCAGTTGACTGCGTTGAGGAGGAGTTTTTTGACGCCATTTTTTAAGTTTATTTTTAAGTTAGTTAGTTAATATAGGTTATTTTAATTTATTAATGTATATAATATTCTTAGTATAATAAAGCTTTTTAATCTAAAACATAAATAATATCGGGCCTGTAATTCCCCGGCAGGTTAGGCAAAGGTGTTCTTTTAGTACAGCCACATTTTGCCAGTTTGCCCTTTAAGTACATTTAATCCCATTCAATAACTATTTGATGAAAAAGTCATTCAATCATGAACTTAGAGGATAGTATTGATGATTTTAATGATCATAATTCTGTAACTACACATGTATTCCTGGCGCGACTCATTCTTCATCAACATACAACCTGACACTGACCTGTAAATTGCGAAAAACGTAAGAAAATTTGAATTTCGCGGGATGCTCTTTTTTTTTTTTTTTGGATGGGAAATCATCAAATGCTGATGATGCTGCCCTGCCGCATTCACCTTAAGTCCTATGTAATGATGGACCGCGAGCTAATTGAATCTGGGTTACTGAGATTCCTCGTATAAATACCTAATAACGCTGTCCGACCCGGGAGTCGAACTTAAGTCCAGCAGCGCTTGCGACAAGACCAACCAGGCAAGCATGAACAACGGCTTTTTTTTTTTTTTTTTTTTTTTGAATCTAAAAATAAAATAATTACTCAATTCTATTCCTGTTAAACAGTAATTAAAGTGTTCGACCCTTAGAAGTAATTAAGTGAAACAAAACCGGAAGTACACGCATATGTGCACAGCTTGATGGTTTTAAGTTTCATATCCTCCGTCCTTTTCTGACACCCAGCATAATTCGACCTCCCGACGTAACTTTGTCAGAAGGTAACAAGTGTCACCAAATATTGGTTCACTCTATAAGTTCCTTTTTTCCGTCTCTTTCTAACTAGACTAAACAACAAACATAAAATGACCTTTCGACGTAACTTTGTCAGGAGGTAGCAAAGTCTCACCAAATGTTGGTTGGTGCTACACACAATAATTTGTGTCAATATTGTGACGCCCAATTATGGTTTTGAACTTAATTAGTGAGGTCGTTAAGTTGGAAGACAATTATCGGAATGTCTTGAAAAAAAGAAGTGCTTTTAAAATAATTATATGCTAACTGTTGAGACGAGATGATGATTCTTAATTATTTCAGTGATGAAAACATAAATACATAAAAATTCAAGAGATGAAGCTTATAAATTAAGCCGTATCAGAGGTATAGGCGAGCTGAGTCTGACGAGCAGTGGGCCAAAATAACCACGATGTGGAGCCCTGACACAGCCAGAAGGCGACGCGGTAGACCTCGCAGGAGATGGCGGAACGAGCTGGACAAAATAAACGACCAGTGGTCTACATTGGCCCTGGATCGAAGAATTTGGAAGTCAGGGAAAGAGGCATTGCCCAGCAGTGGGATGACGCAGGCTAACAGTATCAGAGGTATAGGAAAATGTCGTGAAAACATGAAGTATAACTTTATTTCAAGACCTTAAGCTAAAATAATGTTGCTAAGTACAAAAGTTAAGGGCACTAAGGGTAAAATAAGACGGAATACAATCTTTTCTAAGTGTACTATTAACAATAACGAAAAAAACTCACAAAAAATTAAACACACCATTAAAAAAAAGATTAAAACAGTTCTTTTCAAAAACCTTTTTCAAGCTTAACTAACAACACATAACTAATTTAAAATTGACTCAAACCCAGTAGTGCTTCAAATCACAGTTCTAAACCACTTCCAAGAAAATTATAATAAAAATAAGAAAATAAACGAGAAACGTTTATGAATAAATCATCAGCGATCATCTCGCGAAACACAATCAAAAAGGACCATTAGAAGGAGATAGAGAGATTGACGTTGAGCAAGAGTGAGGGAGAGAGGTGTTACTAGTTCCTCAAAGCTGTAATTATGCTGTTAAGAAAATAATTTCATGTTGTTAAAGCGATGTATGCGTCACATTATACAGTTTTTATTTTGTTTTACGATTATTAAGACGTTTTCATAGTCGTTTGCACAACGTTTAAAACTTGCAATGAGGAGGGAAATCTTTATGGTATAATAATTGATTGATATTTTATTGAATATATGTAAGCTGAAAATGAAATATCTCAATTTAATATTTCTATAATTAAGTGAATTTTACCAAATTAAAATTTACAATTTGCGAGGCAGAAAAAATTTTTTTTTTTTTTTTTTGTTGTTGCAATTATCTAACCTACACACGCTGATGAAATTAAAGACATACTTTGCTCTTGTTATAAAATGTTCACAAGCCTTCTAGACTGTAATTTGTAATTTCCGTTGTTATTATTATAAGAACCTCATTATCGAAGGTTCTAAGATAAACACGCATCGATGAATCTCATCGCGCTTATCAAATAAATTCCTCTAATCACATAGATTAACCCTATACTTTTTACATCCACTTTTTACAATTTAAGATCTTTCAATCAACCCGAAGTCCATCAAAAATTAAATGACGGGAGTATCTTTATTATATTTTTTTTTTAATTCCGTGAACCTGCATCAATCCTGCGCCGACTACCTGATAGCACTTCTGCACCACCTTTGATCACAGCATAAAAACATCGTTAGTAAACACCATTTGTTTTTTGCAGTGTCCTAACTAATGATCGTACTAATCGTTTTATGACATTGATGATTTAATGAGAGCAGTTTTTTCCCGTGATTTTTAACGCGGAGTGGGCGGTACCGGTTTTCGTCTACGAGTGTAGAAAATTGGGTGCCAAATGGATTTGTTCAGCGTCTGTTGTTTAGTTTTTTTTTGTATAATTATGTGTGTGGAGAAAAAAAATATTGTAAGTTGACAGCAAGTTCTAAAGCTTATGTAAAAAAAAAACCGGCGATATCTAATCATACTATCACTGGAATGCGAACCAAAACCTATAATTAAACACAGAAATATGATTTCCTTTATTTTTTATTGAGCCGTGAATATTCAAAATGGTGAAGCCGTAAAAAATACCTACGCCGCCATTACAAATTCACGTCGTAACGCCTTCATCTCGCCGCGCATTCGAATAACAACCAAACTCATAATTTACAACGAGTCTCATTAGTATACGCTGTTACAAAGTCACTACGCGCGGGCAAAGACGCCGCCCAACAAAGCCTTTGACATTCATATATTAACGCTAAACGTGACCACGAAACCACTAGATATCGAACATCGAAATACTAATTTTACGCCCAATCGACTCGGATAAAAATTAATACATCAATATCAAATGGACTCGGATCGTACCCTATCGATTTTGATACAAAAACGAGTTCGCTCGGACGCACCGATCACTCGATATTCGTCTGTACGAAAAAAGAACTTAAAGACAGTTTTTGAATGAGGTTTTTGCGCGCGGTTGCCACAATGTCGTTAGGGTGACCATAGCCGGGTAATGGAATTCGTGGCCGAGTCGATTGGCCTCAAATTCGATCGATGATAATTTTTTTTCTTTCGTTTTAGAGGACACGAATGTCGTTTTCCGCCGGTTCTCATGTCGATGAAGACATAAAAATTTTGGAAGTTGAGCGGCGCGTCAAAAGGAGACCACATACGTTATATTCGTGGGATTTGGGTATTATTTTCTTGTTGGGTCGTTCTTGCGTTTGCAAAATTTTTGGCCGCTGACGCCTTTTGCATCAACCTATTATTTTTGGGTAAATCGCCCGCCTCGGAGCCGGCAAAGCGTGATCAACAAATCAAATGGTTTGGGTGTTCTTGTTTTTTTGTTTGGAACCCGCCGCGTGTTTGTTTTCGTACGTTGGAGATGTGATTATTATGGAAATTTGTTACTTAAACGCCGCCTCCTCGATGAAGGATAGATTTTAATAAGGATGACTGATATCTTTGAGAGTGAAGCGCTTAATCGTTTTATGCTGAGAATTTTAACAAGATGGAAACGACAGTGAGGTCACCCTACGGCGTTTTAATAAAGAAATAATATAACGATTGCAAAGCGAATTTTATCATTTTAATTGGTTTATAATCAATTTATTACAACATAAGTCTACTTTTTACTGCAACCAACTTGCGCAATGGCAATGAGGTTCTTGACAAGCCTCAACATCTCTCTATGGTACAGAATTCCCTCACAAAAAGTAGTTTATCACCAGCACTTTACATTGAATGCTTGTCTATGCAAATTCAGCAACAGCTCCATGTCCACAAACTCACCACATTATGTAGGGTGCCCAATTAGTGACGACATATTAGGACATTCCCAATTTAGTCAGCATGAAATCTGTTCCCGCGAAATAGCTCGTAAAAGATATCCGGTACTACATTAATCACATACGGTGCTAAGCGGCCACTTTATATTCAAAATGGCCTCCACATGGTGACAACTCAATCTTGCCTTAATACGGATAAGGTGACTAAGGCCAGGCTAATTTGTGGCCTTTTCGAATAGACTATGAAGACGTTAGTTTTTATGTTTATTGAAATTAGATAGCTTCGGCTTCTAAAGTTTATTAAAAAGATTGAATATTTGAATTTTCAAGAATTTGGTCTTTTGGTAGGTACGGGTATGGTTAAATAGATTACTGTCATTTGATTATAAATTGAAAATAAATTATTTAAGCTATGTCTTTATCAACTTAAGTAAGTCTTCTTCTTTATGGGCTAATATATTACTTATGTATGAGTTTCTAAGTTATTTTTAT
Organism: Noctua fimbriata; assembly: GCA_905163415.1. NCBI lineage: Eukaryota > Metazoa > Arthropoda > Insecta > Lepidoptera > Noctuidae > Noctua > Noctua fimbriata. The sequence goes on from LR990946.1 coordinate 7,867,345, forward strand.
CGTTGTTTCAGGTTTAGAGTACTTAAGTGCGGCCAGGAGTTTGCATCCGGAGCTGCATGCTGGCAGCACGCTCGCCAGCCAGGACTTCCAGCTTAGTTTAGAAGGTAAGATAGACCCGATGTAAGCGTCCTTTAATTTCACAAAAAAGAATATAGACTGCCATAGAAGCTGTTCGTATTCAGCTGAATCCAGTTACATTGGTAGTCGATGACGACATAGTTTAAGAAAAATTCATGCAGGTGACTGCGTCGTTGGTCTAGTGGACCTGCATGATGCCCTGCTACTGAGCATGTGGGGTTCGATTCCCAGGTCGGGCAAAGTGTTATTGGGGTTTTCCAAGAGGAATTTCTAAGTAGCAGCCCCGGAGTCTGAATTTGCGTCCGGTTTATGGCAAAAGCACGTTAAGTCGATTCTCATTTGTAGTGGCTCGAAAGTCTAACAACCAGTCTTACCAAGAGGTATCGTATTACTCAGTACTGACTGGGTTGTGGAGGCCAGATAGGCAGTCGCTCCATGTAAAATACTGGTATTCAGCTGCATCCGGTTAGACTGGAAGCTGACCCCAAAATAGTTGAGAAAGTGCTAGGCAGATGACTCAAGTTAATTTCATGATCAATGTAGAAAACTTCATTCTCACCTTCTGAATTCCTTTACCATATTTTATCAACCAAGAGACCTTGCGCGCTAATCCAACCTTAACCTCAATACAAGTTCCAAGGATGCTCCTACTATCATTGTTTCGGCACTGATAGAAGTCTTATTTGTGTCTTCCTTATGACTGATTGCTTAATTTATTGGGCGAGCTTTATTAGCTGTTTCTTAAAACAATAGGTGCCTCTAAGTTATTGAAGCCAGTGAAGGCTCCTTTATTAATTGGTGTGTTATTGAAATAAATAGAAATTGTAGTGGTCAAAGTCATAGGGCCGATTTCAATCAAGTTTGTTACTGAATTTCTCTTGAATGTCGTTTGTTTAGACTGAACGGGATCAGTACTTTTTCTTAGGGCTGATCGTGTTCAGTCTCATCTATAATATAGGCTCAAGTCCTGAAGTTATTTGCAATCTATGCTTTACATAACATCATGCCTGTAATCCTCGAAGGGTTGAGGGCAGAGGTGTACCTAATAGAACACCCATATTTCGCCACTTATGTTTACGCCACATGTAATAGGGGGCGAGCCAAACTCCGTGGCTGCGCTACTGAGTAATTTCTGTGAAAAAACCCAATAACAATTTGCACGACCCGGGAATCAAACCTAGACCTCATGCTCAGCAGTCGCGCGATCAATAGACCAACGAGGCAGTCTGCATTACTTCAACCAAAAAAATTAATCAAAGCTACCGCACAAATGCAGTTAAATGTACACGCTCCAATTTCCTAGACTTCTTTGAGCCCGGAAGTAATTTACTCAGCTTAATAATAGTCAACCGCTTAATATTAGCCTATCAATCATCTCTGCTATCTCTATCAAAATTACTATTCATAAGCCAATTTCCTTTAATAGTTGATTGACTTTTAAATAGCACTTGCTAAACACCACTTACAAGTAGCAATAAATTTTCATCACCTACTTCAATTTAATGCTCAGACATGTAATGCTCGACTCTGGGCTTCAGAATAACTCGGAAAGCAGTCGTTGGTTCCTCCTGCCATTAGCAGATATTTGATGGTTCCTAGTTACGGGTATTCTGAAGCCTGAAAGTCTGATAACCAGTCTTACTAAGTGGTATCGTGCCACCCAGTATCTGGTTTGCGGAGAGCTTCTATCTGAAGAGAAAACTCGCTAGTTGTTGCGGAGGTCAGATAGAAGGGAAGAATCACTATTGCAAAATACTGGTATCTAGCTGCACCCGGATAGTCAGGAGGCTGACTCCAGTATTGCTGGGAAAAGGCTAAACAGATGATGATAATGTTTTCCCCCATCTTGTTCTATTGGTGTTTGTGTGTATTATTTTATGCGGCGGTTGGTGCAAATATTTTTTTTAGCTTTCATTCTTAACTCATTTCATTTTCTCCCATCTTCAGGATCAAGAATAGCCTCACCAACTAGGTTAAGGTTATCGGGAGGAGCAATTGGCGCGTCAGCTAACCGAAAAAGGGCAGTTTCTTGGAGCCCATATTCAGCCGAGTCCTTGGACCTGGCGGCCGTTATTAGGGCGTCTCCTGCCAGCCTGGCTGTCCGGGCACCTTCGGCTGCTTCCACGGGCAGCTATGGACATCTTAGTGCCGGTGAGTTTGAAGATCATTGGCACTGTCTTGGTACTTATTTTGTGGTTATTTTTCGTTATATGTTCTTGTGTATCTAACATTACCTGTTTCAAGCGTAACGTGTTTTTTAGAATTATTTATTAACGTTTGCTTTCCAACATCATTGCCTTATTAAGTTCTTAACTGTTTATACCCGGTGTAAGGGTCACACAGATACAATATATGACTGTAGACCCCCAGCTTCGTTTTTTAACCGACGAAAAGTGTCACTGCTGGTGGGCCTAAAATCATGCACAGGATTCTTGGTAAAAGTTTATGTCATGAAGACCATTACACCGTGTATGTTTAGCTTTTATCCGTGGCATAAGTCAGCAATTGAGCATTTGAACCGCTCAGTTTAAACCTATTTTGTTCATCTTTAAAGACGATTGAAAGAATGGTATCAAGATTTACTTCAATAGCAGCGTTTGCATTTATATCTCCTCCTAAGTCATCATAACAGTCAAGTCTATCTTCAAGTACCTCATCATAACAAAATATGATTTCTTTATTTCCAGGAGCGATATCGCCAGCACTTTCCCTCTCCCATGCCTCTCTTGCGCAGCAGCTTCTTGCGCGAGGGGGGGTAGTGGGTGGTAGTGGGGTACTAGCGGGTGGGGTTCTGATGGACCCAGCCCACCAGCAGGCTGCGGCCGCCGCAGCGCACCATGCGGCTCACGCGCATCTAGTGGCGGGGATTCATAGGTGAGAGTAAATGCCAAATACAATAACGGTACAAGGATCTTGTGCCAAAATCGGACTCCGCTATCTTGTCCTTTCAATACATTTACGAATGTTTACTCACAGCGCTCCTCTGTTAATTTAATTCGAGAGCTAAAAGATCCTGGTCCTGTAGCTGCCCAAGCTCAATCATAAAGGTCTCCTGGTTTTTAATTGACATGGTATTTGAAAAAGTAAAGAGGTAAACATTTCATGGTAGCACTAGAAATGTCCGCTGGACGTGGGAACCACAAGACCGGAAGATTTGGCGACACTTGGGGGAGGCCTATGTAACGCAGCTGGAAGCCTTTTGATTGATGTGATGATGACTACATCTGTGTCATCATCTTACTGCTCTTGTCCCATTCTATTTGGGGTCGGCACGACCCTTTTTATTCTTCCATTCTCCCCTGCAGCGGCATCATTTACTCCTTTCTCTTTCATATCATTCCTCCCACAATCCATTCATCTTTTCTCTGGCCTTCCTCTCCCTCTCCATCCATCAACATTCATGTCCATTGCACTTTTAGTCACATGCGTCTCATCCCTCCTCTTTACATGTCTATACGCCTTCCTTTATGTTTTTCTAACTAGTTCTGTGTGCAAAACAAAAATAAACACTGAATCCTGATACCTATAATAATATTTTGTGAGAGCACCATAATCTAACGGGAAGCTTACTGTTCCTTCTAGACTTGTCCGAAAAGAACTTTAAAATCATAGAGTGATTAGAACTTTTAGTATAAAATATTCAACTCAGGCGCCGGTAGCGATTACTCGCATGACCGCACACTTTGACCTTTCAAGTCACCATTATGAGAATTTGGTCCTAAGAGACGATTCTAATCTCTACAGATATGTGGTTTTGAGCTTTTCAGAGTATAAAAGCGTTTTTGCTATGCCAGGAATTCTCGAATATATGACTAAGCTAGAAAATTACTTCATGATGTCAATGTATTGGAATTTATCGAACCCCGATTTATTGATTAATGATCAAAGTTGACCGGCACTGACATAGTTCATGCAAGCTGTTGTTATCTTAGCCTATAATGTTTGGGTATATGCTAGTTTGTTGCTATTAAGTTTATGCGGAAATGGCTTGAAATGCTAGACATTTGTTACAATGTAACTATCATGTTGAATTATGTTAGTACTCATGTTTGTAATTATTGACAGTCATTGTAGAAAATTGGTGCTTAGTCAGATTTATCGTTATGTCTTTGATTTCGGTTTCGTATATGCGGATCTCATTCATACTGATCTACTTTTTGGTGTCCACCTTACTTGGTTGGATATATTTAATCTGAAATATTGTTTGAAAAAAGTTCAGGACTCTCATGTTCTTTAGATCCAAAACAAAGTAATTTTCAATAAGATACAATCGATCCGAAAAGCTGGTACATATTCAAAAATGAGGTAGAGATAACACCTTTAAAATATATTTTAGAGATAAAATTATCTTCTCTTACTAGATCTCACATATCATCCCCAACACAACTCCTGATGGGGCCAGTGGACGTTCGACCAGGGTTAACTCTAGACGGTACACCACCCCAGCATCTACAGCAACCACAACAGCAGCCGGAGGTCACAAGTGTCATGGAGGCTGATAGGTGAGGATCGAAAGATTTCTTTTATCGCATTTAAAATGCGCATTTGACAGCAGACTTAATGGACCTAATGGACGGGGGGGGGGGGACGGGGAGGGGTAGAGTGCTGAGAAGCTGACGCTGAAGCTGAGAAAACTCCTCTAAAATAATCCTTTTCTATCTTCAGTGCATCAGGGATGACCCAGCGGAAGTCCCCGCAGAGTCTGATGGGTCACAGGGATAACCATCACAGTAACAAGCCGTTGTCGGCTGCAGCAGAGAGCACGGTCCATGATGGTCTCGATTCTAAGGACGAACCTGGGGACTTTATCGAGACCAACTGTCACTGGGTATGTATTTCTTTGTTTACCTTTAATGAATTCCTGAGTAAAACCACGCTGTTATGTGGATCAGGATTTTTTATCTTCAATCCTGAGCCGTGCGTTGAAAATTCTACAGCACACTTTTATTTAGGCCGTCATTTAGGTGGCGCTTAGGGTCAGTGAAAACAGACTTAAACAGACTTAAAAATCAGTTTTTAGGTACCTACCTCTTAATTTTTTTTTTTGTTACCATGATTGTGTCGTTGTTTAACATCATTACAAAAGTGTGCTTTTTTAATTCTTTTTTATATTTTAGTTCGATTATATTGACTTTTTCGATTTTTGGCCTCGTTGGTCTAGTGGTCGCAAGCGCGACTGCTGAGGTCCTGAGGTCGATTCCCGGGTCGGGTAAAATGTTATTGGGTTTTTCCATCAAGAATTTCTCAGTAGCAGCCACAGAGTCTGGATTTTTGCCCGGTTGATGGCAATAGACTTAAACAAAACGCGCGAAATGTGGGTGTACTATTAGGTACACCTCTGCCTAACTCGTCGGGGATTACACGCGTGATGTGTGTTTATGTATATTGGCTTTTGGATATCTATTTACTAACCTTGCCATTACTATCTCCAGGTGGACTGCAAGCTCGAGTTCCCCACACAAGATGACCTGGTGAAGCACATCAACACAGACCACATCCACGCCAGTAAAAAGGCCTTCGTCTGCCGCTGGGTAGGATGCTCCAGGGAAGAGAAGCCGTTCAAGGCTCAGTACATGCTGGTTGTGCATATGAGGAGACATACTGGAGAGAAACCACATAAGTGTACGGTAAGTACGAGTAATCTCCTGTATTTATCAAAGAGTCTATGGTAACTAAATTAACTAAGGTAAAAAATTACCTTTCGCGTTTTGGTTACCGATGAAAAAAAAAAAAAATTTGCTTGCCTAAAAATTCGAAGACGTGCGACATCCACCAAACTCACGTAGTGAATTAATGCCCGTTTCCTCTCACAGATGAGGTATGTGTCTCGCAGTGGAATCATTTAAGGCTGATTGCAGCATCAAAGTGATGCATCGATACATGAAATACTTCATGTTTCATATACTGTCACTTACGGGATATCTCCCGTGATTGTTCATTATTTTGATATCCCGTAAGTGACAATATAAGTTTAGTTAACCGTAAACCGTGAAAGCTTAAAACAGTGTTCATTTTTCATGTTTGCTAATGACGTAAATTGCGATGAATTTGTGTTAATGTATCAAAATCTTTTTTTTGCAGTTCGAAGGCTGTTGCAAAGCCTACTCCAGACTGGAGAACCTGAAGACCCACCTCCGAAGTCACACGGGTGAGAAACCGTACACCTGTGAGTACCCTGGGTGTGCGAAGGCGTTCTCGAATGCAAGTGACAGAGCCAAACATCAGAACAGGACGCATAGCAATGAGGTAAGTTTCGATAAGAGGTCTATTCGATTTGACTTAGCTCTAGGTTTACTTACAGATTTTTTGGACCACCAGTCTGACTGCTGGTCATTGAGTTCTCCTATGTTTCCGCTAAATATATTAAGGCTCTTCTATCACGAGCATGAAGTCAGCAGAAAAGTTTAGTGTGGGTATCCAGAAAAAAAATTCAAAGCTAGATTACTAAGGCCAGCATAGTAACAGTGTGAACTTAATGTATTCCTCTGTCATTCCAGAAACCATACGTCTGCAAAGCGCCGGGCTGCACGAAGAGATATACGGACCCCTCGTCATTACGAAAGCACGTGAAGACCGTTCATGGAGCTGAGTTCTACGCCAGTAAGAAACATAAAGGTAATTATTACCCTCTTTTTGACCGACTGTTGGCAAAGAGGAGGTTATGTTTTCGTCTTCTATTTTTAGTATGTCGTTGCATCACAACCACAGAAACCAGTGACTTGGGTAAAATTGGCAAAAATCTTAGTACGCATATCTTGACTTTCAAGTTGCTTCATCTAGACCTTGCTTACTGGATCTACTTGACCTCAACCAAAGCACAATATACTAAGATTTTCATAGAAAAATATCTAGCTTAGTAACCTTTTATTCTAATTTTTCACCTAATGCCTTCTATTCTCCAGGTTGCAGCCGTGGCGATGACTCAGCGGAATCAGGAGGTGGTGGTGCAGGTTCTTCTCCCCGTTCAGAAGAAGGCGGAGTTCCCCTTGGGATCAGAGGCCATACATCATCAGCTTCCGTCAAGAGCGAGAGCCCAGCGTCACCCATCCCACATGGATTGCATACTCCTGCTCATCAGGTATTTGGAAAATCTATATTACTTTCGAGTTTTTCTTAAATGTGTATGTCTATTGCTTATTTCTTTAAAATGCAAACATAATTATAGAACATTGTTCAATAGAAAAATTCAGCTCATGAAAAGGATTTGATTACCATTAAGATAGTTGTCTTGTTTCATCCATCAGCTATCGGCTCAGTGTGGAGGGGAGCTGGACTTCGGCGGATCTGGCCTTGGAGGTTTCGGAGACGAGAACGGTGCTCCTTACTTCAGATTAGATGGAGAGGTAAGTTCTGATTGAACAGTATAATAGCCACCAGTATCATTTTTAGCGAAAACACTTTTGAAAAAAAGCTAGTAGATCTGGTCATCTCATACGTGAGTTGTTCTGTGAGCTGATGTCGAAGTAGACCGTTGTTACGTACACGTGGCTTCGACTTTTAGAAGTTATTTCTGTATTTAAATCGTTGCTTGCTACCAGCAAGCGGAATACTGAATTTCTACTGGAAATCTGCTCAAACATGACAAATTTTTAGTCTTCTCTTTTACTTCTTTCATGTCAGAAAAAACATTGACAAGCTGTTTGTTATAAAAGCCACTAAACAATAAAGGAAATAATGCTTTTGCTGACTATGAGCAAGATTTTAGCAGTTTTCTGCCATGTGAAGGCCAGATAAATGTGATATCCTCACACTTTAGATACTGTTTTGCGCCCATTGTACTTCTATACAAGTAACCCCTTATTTTCCAACACAGGTGGAACAAGAAGTAGTAGGAGAAGTTGGACAACTGCCTCTGATGCTCCGAGCCATGGTCGCCATCGGGGAGCCGCGTGCGCATCACCACGCGCCGCGGTTCGGAAACAAGATGGCCGTCGCAAGGCTCATGCCTCCTCCTCACGCAGATATTGGTTCTGGTAAGCTAACTTTGGAAACTCTGTAACGACACTGTACTGAAATTATCATCAACAGCTTTTGAAAAAGTGGCGCAGATCGCTGTTTTGCAATAGCGGGTATACAAAGATGTCCTGGGTTCGATTCCCAAGTCTGGATTTGTGCGGTTTTGATGCCCGCTATTACATGGAAATTGAAACTTACTGGCAAAATATGGGTGTCCTATTGTATGTACAATAGGACACCCATATTTTGCCAGTAAGTTGCAGTAGTTGTTGTGTACATGTGTACAACCCTGCCTAACTGTTCGGGGATTACAGGCATCGTGCTTGTGATGTTGTAAGTCATAGCAAAAGTTTTGTTTCCGATATGGATAAGACTTTAATTCTTTGTTTTATCAGGTGGTGTCCAAGGAAGGACAGAGCTTGGCGGCACCAATGTCGCAGTTGAGCTGAAGACAGGAGTTCCTAACACCAGGCGGGATTCTGGCATCTCGTCCGGAAGCAGTCTTTATAGTGCAAGGTAGATATTTTATTGAGAATACGAGATGTGTGGTACTGTTCCACAAACGATATTACACTTAATATCGTGTCCTACGTATCCTGTTGTTTGCTCATTACCGAAACTAATGGACGCTACTACTGATGTCATGGAACTCGAAGTCAAGTTCTGGGCAGACTGAATTTGTTTTGCCATATTGGCTTTTAGACCTCAGAGAATCATTCAGAATTCCTGTGATGCAGAGGCACACATACATTTTTGGCTATTTTAACACCAATGTTTTGTTCTACTAATAATATGCATGTGTTCTTCAGGTCATCCGACATATCCCGTAAGAGCAGTCAAGCATCAGTGGTGTCGGGCGCGGTGGCCACCAGCACAGGCGTGGCCGGGCCACAGCGACTAGTGTCGCAGCACAATACGGTCTACGACCAGCTCTCGCCTGACAGCAGTAGAAGGTACGAGGGTCATCTTATAGAAAATATAACAAAGCCACTTGCATCGTATCTTATATCTTAGTTAAGACCTGCTGGAATACAGCCTATCGCTGTTAGAGGGAGTGGGACAATCCACCACGCGGGCCCAGTGCGGGTGGATGGAAATCACATGTCTTCGAATTTTTGGTTCTAAGACAAGACAATTTCCACACTATGTTATTCTTCTCCGTTTTTAGAGCAGTCGTGATGGAAAAAAGATTAAGAAGTCTGAAATGAGAAAGAAACCCTCTACATAAATACCTCTTTGCTAGCCATGGAGTTTGTAATACTTTAATCTCAGATTATTCAAGGATGAAACGAAACCTAACTATTTCAAAAGTCGTGAACCATAGACCATGAAGAAAATATAATGCCTCACCCTTCCCCCAGCTTAATAAGGTCTAAAAATCATACTTTTGTCATTTCAGATCTAGTCAAGTATCGTGTGTGGGTTATGCGCCGGCGCCCTCCTCGGCGCTCGCTGCCGTGCAAGCCGTCAGAACATCGCAAGGCAATCAGGTATGTGTACAAAAACCTATTCTAAAGCTGATTCATCCTCTAAAATCTGTCAATACTAGAAGTCCATTGTTGTACAAGTTTCGTCTGCTTACTTGTTTAAAGATATAAACCCAAAGTCAATGCCAAATTGGTTATTTATTGTATTTTTTTATACCTAAACTTCTTGTAAGGCCTTTGACAATCTAACCAATTCCTCTGATGCTACAATAAACGTGGCCTGCTGGGCCCCAATTTATTGTACAGATAAATGTACTATCGATCTGAAAAGAAGGAGTGAGGCCATCAGAAAAAACAAGTTAGTTGCATTTAAATCTGAAGATTAATTAAGCCTCATCTTTTTTCCAGGCCGTACTCCTTCGAGGAGTGACCTGTTCAGAAGTCAGGGCTGAGGAGCTGGCGTTGGAGCTGGACCCCAACGTTCAGGTGAAGGAAGAAGCCAGGAGACTGTCGGAGCAGTCCAACTTGAGCGATCAGGCGCAGTATCAGCAGTACCCTTGTGGAACTGATGATGTGGTAAGTTGTATAATATCTAGAGGAGAATATATTTATTCTCTCACTAGAATTGGTCATTATCATCCTCCTGGCCCTTTTTCGTAATATTCCGGGAATACTATGTCACTTAAATTGCTCATCACAATGTTCGGTAGACACGGCCTAGGGTGTTTCTGATGCCGTGTTCTGTCCATTCATCACTCATTGCTCTGTTAGTGCACCCTAACTCGCTTTAAATAGAAATTCTTCATTCAAAGAAAAGTCATTTCACTACATAAATTAAAAGCGTATCTATCTATGTCTCTGATGTCTAAGACATCAAAAAGAGCTATCACAGTTTTTAGTGAGCTCTAGTCAAAAACTAAAATTATAACAACTTGCTGCTTTTCCAGGGTGACGCTCCATTCCCGTTCAAGACCGAAGATGACCAGGACACGGTGACGTACAAGGAGTCTCGCTCCAACTCCACCAACACCGTGGTGATCACCACGGCGCAGGTCCACCACCCCAACCAGGAGGTCAATCTGGAACAGGTAAGGAAATCATCATATTTTTTAGTATTTTAATACGCCATAATATTGACTTTCTGCCAGCCTGACTCTCTGGTCTAGCTGTCGCAATTACTACTGCTGTGCATAAGGCCCAGGGCTCAATTCCTAGATCGGTCATAGTGTTATTGGGTTTTACCATCAGGATTTCTCAGATCTCTCAGCAGCTGCCCGAAGTCTGAATGTGTGCACGGTTAATGGCAATAAAGCTTGCAAAATGAGAATACACTATACGAACAGGCCTTCAGAATCTTTTTACCATTGGTTTCTTAAAAATACACTATTTTTAATTACATTCTGGCTATAATGAAGTTTATAAATTTCAGGTTGCCGAAGGCGAAATGGTGGAGAACAAGCTGGTAATACCAGATGAAATGATGCAATATCTTAACCAATCAATATTGGCAACGGAATCGGTAACACCAGCTAAAACTGAATCCACCAACCAACCTGAGCCGGAAACCCCTAAAGACAAGGAAAGTGCTACCAAAGACAATACTACTAGTGAAGTCCCCAACACGAACAATTCCAGTGACAAAATTAGTGACGTAGCCACCAGTGACGATTCTCTACTTAAAAACCTAGGTGCCATAGGAAGTGATCTCAACATAAGTGATATTCCAGTCGATTTAAGATCTTTAGACGTTAGTATGTCGGGCAACAGCGGCTCTTTACTCAACTCAAAGTCGCCCGAGGATAAAGGTACTCCTTTACAGGAGCAAGTCATACCAGAAGTGGTAACAGAGAAATGTGAAAAGGAGTACACGAAACCTCCTTCAAGCAACGTTTCTACGAATCCGTTGCAATCATTGCAGACTATGACGGCGAACCAAACGGAACAGACGAACAGAATGAGAGCAAAACCACTACCTCAGAAACAGAACACGATGAGTCCTAAAACTGTAGTCATGAGTCAAAATGTTTTAAGTCCTCAAAACTTACCGCACAGCATGCTCAGTCCTCAAAGTCTTCCTCATAGTGCAATGAGTCCTCAGAGTGTGATGAGTCCACATAATGTCCCTCATAGCGTTATGAGTCCTCCCAGTGTATATAACGTCATGAGCCCACAAAGTGTGATGAGCGTCATGTCTCCTCAACACAACGCTATGAGCCCACAAAGCATGCAAAGCCTAATGAGTCCACAAATGCCAAATCAGATGATGATGAGTCCAAGACACAACAACATCGGTAGTCCCATGTCGCAGAATATGGCTAGTCCTATGGTAAACATGGCAAGCCCTATGGGCCAGAATATAGCCAGTCCACATAGTCATGGCATGCCGAGTCCGATGCATCCAGGGTTGCAAAGTCCAATGGGACAAGTTATGACTAGTCCCATGGTACAAAACATGTCGAACATGTCAATGAATCAGCAGGTTCAGAACCAAAACCAGATGATGAACATGAACCAAGGTCATATGAACCAAGGTCCTCAAATGGGAGTCAATCCGAACTACATGAACAACAGAAACTGTAACGCCAAGGTACCAAATAGAAATAATATGAACCAATATCATAATCAGAATTATAATCAAGCTCCGCCTTACCCAGTCCAGAACCAAAATGTGATGAGGAGTCAAAACATGCAGCAGTACCAGATGATGCAGCAATACAATCAGAACCAGATGCCGATGCATCAGATGGGCAATCAGAACATAGTGTACAACAATCAGATGAACTATCAACCAGTGAGTTACGCGAACCAAAGCAACCAGATGCATCCACTACAAATGTCGAGATCATCGATGATGAGTGTAGACAACAGCGGGAATATGAGTCGAGGGACAATGAACAACTACTGTGAACAGCAGAACCAATGTCCTCCTATCCAGAATCCTCAATACAGCCAGAACATGCAGTACCCTCAACCACCGCCATATAATTCGGTTGTGAATGCTGCGAATGTTATGGGCCCACCTCCTCCGAAAAACAACCACCAGTACAACCAAACGATGCTGAATAACAATCAGTATTATAACCATCAGAGGCCTTACAACCAGTGGGACTACCCAGGAAACCAGTTCAACAAGCACAACATGCAGAAATCTGTGCAGAATTCTCTGAATATGTCCACTGGGAGTCAAAAACCAACAAACGGAGCTAGAGTGCCGATCAATCAACAAAATCAGAATCAGATGAAAAGTGAACAGCAAACCGACTGCAGTATGAATAGTTTGCGGAGTCAAAACAACCCAACCAGTGAAGTCCAAGTGTGGGACATATCCCAGTCCCAAATAGAAGCAAATAACGGAAGAAATAACAAAAAGAATCAAAACGCGAACACAATGAGACAAGAAACATATCAAAGAACGTTAGAGTATGTAGAAAGTTGTGAAAACTGGAAGAGTTCCGAAATGGTGTCGAGTAGTACCCATCCCTTGCAAGGTGGTGACAACATGGTTGTGAACGACCTGCAAACCTCCCTATCTTCGTTTTATGAAGAGAACCAATACCTCCAGATGATACAATAGTCCAATTTTGATATATTTTTAATTTTACATCGAATAATATTTCTACAGCTATAGTGATTTGAACTTTAGTCAATGCGGATACGTTTCACGAGATATGAACAATGTTATTTAAGATTTTTGTAATGATAGCTATTGTAACTAAAGTAAGTAGTTTTAAGATCTGTTAATGGTGCACAAGAAACTAAAGGTTGTAAAAGAACTTTTCTCATACCGAGACTGATTAATTTTATTATAAATTTTAAGGTCTGATCCGTGTTTGGCAAGCTATTTACAGTGTGGAAAGTTAAGACGTCAAGTCGAAGGCCCAGATCTATAAAGCTTACTGAGATCGTACTTTAGGTATGTGTTATTCCTGTCACTGTCGCACAACTGGCAAACTACAAGTGAAAAATAGAGACGGGAACATGTCTCTGTCAGGGCAAGTAACGTTTATAGATGTGGCTATTTCGAAGTCCATTTGTTAAAGACAATGTTTGTTCTAAAAGTCTTTAACATTTTTCGATGTTTTTTAAAGAAATTAATGGCAGATATTTTGATAATAAAAAGTACATTAGTTCTATAATAGTTTTGTTTAAAAAAGACATGTTTTGTATGCAAGGTTGTACATATCTGTTAGTTATCGTCTTCCAAGTAGATTATGTACCTACTAAAGTTAATTTTAATGCATTTACATATAATTGTTTATGTATAGGTTCGTGGTTAGTGCCTTCAAAATGTACATAAGATACATTGTACATAACATTACAAGGATATCAGTGCCTTATGAGGAGTTATCTCTAGAATATTGTTAATATTAACCCGTTAAAATCAAATACTTTGAGATCTTGTAGTAAATAGTGTGGATGGCTTGGTGTATGACGATATTTAGGAAGAAAAAAATAACAATTTTACAAAAAAAACTTCTTTTTTCGTCTTTTTTTTAAAATAATGTCTGGTGTTTATTATATTACAATTCATTTTTATAGACCTGAGAACAAAATGACAGTCCCTACGTAACTTTACTTTGACTTGACTTTGCTAGGTAAGCGACTCATACCAATATTAAAAAATATATATACAATACTCGTTTTAGTATATGCGAAACCTGAAACACGTGTCTAGTATTTTTATGTAAAGAATCTATATACAAAATTTCAAAACTGTATCATGAAAAATCTCAAAGTTATAAGCTTGTTTTGTTACCTAGTTGTCCTCACAAAAACGTGGTCACCGCGCAGCGCCCGCCTCCAGCGTCGTCTTGAAATCATTGATAATAATAATTTGGCAGTAGGTACCTAAATTATTGCGATAGGTACTAAAAGTCACTCGGTGTCCAACTTTTAACTTTTTTAAATATTTTTGGGAAAAAATATAACATGGTTTAAAAATTATTGGAATCGATTCAGTTACTTATTCTGAACAAAGTATATTGAGGTTTCGCATATACTAAAAATAATGTTGTATAATTACATAATTTAAAAAAAAAGTCAGGTCAGGTCAATAACTAGCCTTTGCGTGGCGGATTCGCTTGCGTAGTCGAACATTATCCCACGAAAACATCTTGTTTTTTTTTTTTTTTAAACATTTGAATATCTTCTCTTAAGTGAAAGAATTTTTGAAATCGTATCAGGGGTCTAAAATGGCCGTTTTAGCAGAATCATAATAATGATATGTGCGTCGGGCATGCACGGTGGCATCACCGTCCGGGTGAGTCCATCAGACATATTATTCCTGGTTGTTCTCGTCTGGCTAACGGCAAGCAACTTGCACAGGCACAACTAAGTAGCCAGGATTATTCACTAGCAACGTTGCCTTGAAATATAAGCTTGTGGAATCTGAGGTACCGTACTACAAGTATGTGCCAGACCCAGTTCTCGAGAAAGACCATGTCACGCTGTACTGGGACCAGTCTGTCATTCACTAGCCTGACAGTGGTGGTAGACCGATCAGCGCGCCGCGTAATAATAGTCGATAGTCGTAGTTATATTATGCATTGTCACGTTGTGAAAATTTTACGAAATTTAAGGTAATTCATATTATTATCTTATTCTGCTAATGCGGCCAATTTAGGCCCCCAGTAATTCCGGAGATTTCTCCCTACATACAAACTTACAAACTTTACTTCTTTATAATAGGTATTAGTGTAGATTCCTATGATCAAATGTGAATACTACTCTGTCAAGAATGTACCGGGAAACGATCAATAATACACAAAATGTTAGTAATTCTTCCTAAGTTATTTTATCGCCTTCAAAGTATGCTCCTTCCAACCATCAAACCAATTTTTGAACGCTTTTTCGGGAATTGGGTTCAGTTCTCACCACGAATTCTCCTTTATGTCTTCTACCGAATGAATACGGGTGCCTAGTTTGACTAGTTTGAATGTCAAACTCGTAAACCCACGTCTCGTCACCAGTAACAATGCGTTTCATGAATGTTGGGTCTTAATTGACTCGTTCTAGCACGTCCTCAGCGACTCTTATACGATTGAGTTTTTGGAGAAAATTTAGAACTTTTAGGACTAGCCGAGCGGCAACATGTTTCATACCCAAGAGACTATTTAAAATGGTACGGATGAACTCGTTATTCAACATGATTTTGGTTTTGTCCATGTTCATTTTTTTAGACCCACTCTTTCGGAAGCTCTACTAAGGTCATCGAGCATTGTACTGAGGTCAATGCCATGTAACATCTACTCCTATCAAGATCGGAGACTCTACACTCGAAGTTGTAGACGATTATGTCTACCTTGGACAAACGATCCAGTTAGGTAGGTCTAACTTCGAGAAAGAGGTCAATCGTCGAATCCGACTCGGCTGGGCAGCGTTCGGGAAGTTGCGTGGTATCTTCTCGTCCAACTTACCGCAGTGTCTCAAAACGTAGATCTATGACCAGTGTGTGTTGCCAGTGATTACATACGGGACCGAAACATGGTCGCTCACAATGGGCCTTATCAGAAGGCTTAAAGTCACCCAAAGGGCAATGGAGAGAGCTATGCTCGGAGTTTCTTTGCGTGATAAAATCAGAAATGAGGACATCCGCAAGAGAACCAAGGTAACCGACGTAGCCCGAAGAATAGCCAAACTGAAGTGGCAGTGGGCAGGGCACATTGCTCGCAGAACGGATGGCCGATGGGGACGAAAAGTTCTGGAGTGGCGACCACGAACCGGAAGACGCTGCGTTGGAAGGCCTCCCACTAGATGGACCGATGACCTGGTGAAGGCTGCAGGGATCCGCTGGATGCGAGTCGCACGGGACCGGTCAATGTGGCGACACTTGGGGGAGGCCTATGTCCAGCAGTGGACGTCTTTCGGCTGAAATGATGATGATGATGGATGAACTCGTGAGACACAGAAAGTTCAGCGGCTATCTCTCTCAAACTTGAATGAGGATTTTCAGTCACTATTTCCTTCACTTTTGCGATGTCAACTTCAGTTGAAGACGTTGATGGCCTACCAGAGCGAGGCAAATGTTCCATCACATCTCGACCGCTTTTGAACTCATAATCACGTTTTTTTGATAAAGTCGATTCACCGTAAGCCTTCTGTAACAAGTTCAGGGACTCCAAACACGAAATCCCATTGGCGATGCAAAATTTAAGACAAACTCTTTGTTCGATGTTTTTGTCCATTATGACAGACACACTAGATATGACCTCACTAAAAAAAAAATCTGACGATTTGATAACCTCCTCTTTTTGTAAGTCGGTTAAGAACAGCACTGTATTTAATCTAAATAACAGATGCAACTTAAACTCCGCGCCAAAATGGAAAACAATTGTGCCAACCTAACAACAAAATAAAAATTGTATTTGGAACCATAAACAAATCATCCATTCCTGATACTTTTATGACTGAATGTACTACTTCATGCTAATACGAACCTTATTATTATACAGGTGATGTTGAGATTTGTCTACTTAGCAAAGTCAAAGTTCGATTAGCGAAATTTTCCCTAAATTGGCAAAAAGTGATTTTTTCCAAACGGCAGTTTAGCTTTTTATAGAAGTCATACCCCAAGACCTTAAAAGATCTCTGTACAATAAGTGATCTTTGAGATTATTAGATAGTTCTTTAAAAAAAAAAATTGTACAAAATAGACGCCTTTTCTAGAATTTTTACAGAGTTGTTGAATTTTAAGTTTAAGTAGCGCTTAGTTAATGTAATTAGTTTTTTAATTATAATTTACTTAAAGCAATATGAATCTTTGTGTTGATAACATGGAATCTCTTACTTTATAAATGAGATTACTAGTTTTTAAGTACTTGTTAATGTTTATTTAAAACCTACGCACAAGATGATTGTAAGAAAACGTGTATGTCTAATAAATTATTTGTTTTTAATGTTTGTACATGAACAAACTGGACATCTGTGACGATATTTTAATGAAACTATTAAATAAAATTTTCTTATTATGAAAGTAAAAAGTGATTTTATTATTTTCTCTACCTTATTACACTTCTAAAGTAACCAAATCCCTAGAAACTGGATAGATACATGGATTTTGTGGGCGTACATCTTAAGATAAGAAGATTGTAATTCATCGTCTGCCTAGCCTTATCCTAACTATTTTGGGGTCGGCTTCTAGTCTAACCAGACGCAGCTGAATACCAGTATTTTACATGGAGCGATTGCCTATCTGACCTGCACAACCCAGTTAGTACCTAAAAACAACGACGACGACGACTGTCAAAGATCTACAAATGACAGCCGGGACCAACTCCTTATCATGCTTTCCGAGGCACGGCGGAAACTCGGTATGTAATTGGTGCTCACACCTCCACAAACTAATCTATACAAGCGCGGCAATTAGCCACGAGCTAATATTGTAATTCTCATTATACAGGGTGTAACAGAAAGGGTATAGTCATATGAAAGGATATGCTGCAGACCGTCAAACTGAACAACTTTCTCGTTGGGTCCAGTATCGTAAATGTGCCAGCTATCCTATCTAAATTGCAACAGCTACTCGACCCAAATGTGTGGGACAGCTGATAATTTTTCTCGCATTTACGATATTGGATCCAAGGAAAAAGTTGTTCAGTTTGATGGTCTGCAGCATATCCTTTCATATGACTATACCCTGTCTGTTACACCCTGTATACAGATAGCCGGGTGTGAGATTTTCTTAAGTTTGTTGTAGACAATAACAGCAGGAGAGCATCGCTTTCGTGTTCTAAACAGCTGTTTGTTTTATTGTGGGCTACTCCAGTGCCTTCTACTTAACTTTTTAAGACGTATCTATACTAATATTATAAAGCTGAAGAGTTTGTTTGTTTGTTTGCTTGAACGTGCTAATCTCAGAAACTACTGGTTCGAATTGAAAAAATATTTTAGTGTTTGATAGCCCATTTATCGAGGAAGGCTATAGGCTACATAACATCACGCTATGACCAATAGGAGCGGAGCATTTATGAAAAAAGATTTCAGAAACGGGGAAAATCCTAAACGCAGACGAACAGTTGCGCGGGTTAGCTAGTTTTTTAATAAAAAGCAAAAAATTATCTCCATTTCAGCCAAAAGACATCCACTGCTGGATAAAAGCCGCCCCAAGCATCACCAAATCGCAAAAATAAACTTTAAAACTGTTTAAGAAAAGTATAGACACCAGCGCATCATCTACTACAGTCTGTCAAATTTCTTTAATAGATTTTCAACTTTATCGCTAAAGTATTAGGTTCAGGTTTAATTGCGAAAATTTTACAGTTTCGGGTAGCTGGATGTGCTGGCGTATGTACCTTCTAAACCCAAACTATTTAAGTACGTTAACTGAATGATGTCTGAACCAAATAATTTGGCACAGTTGACCAACTGAAAGCTGAGAACACAAAATCTAATATCGCTAAAATTATTACGTCTACAACACATGAAAAGCTTTTAACATGTCACAAATATACCACTTTAGAAGTTCAAAGTTCAAGCGAGACGGTTTAGGGGCCTCGCGTACTAAGCGACGCTATCTCGAACAAAAGTGGTCGGACGACCGCTCGTGCGACCAAACTTAGCTATGTTCTTAGGAAAGTGGTTTACAAATTGTAGAGGGAGAACAAAATGTAGTCATAATTATAAGATATTATTGTTGATTTTATGTAAAATAAGTATAAATTAATTGTAAAACACACAGGCACAGGCAAACCGTGAAAGCGGTTTTTGGGGCTTAGTAAAAGATATAAATAAATAAAAAATATCAATAAAAATAGTAAAAGATATATAAAAATTGATAGATAGGCAAGACTTTGACACACTTTCTGGAGCCCTGACACAGCCAGGAAGCGTCGCGGCAGACCTCGTAGAAGATAGCGAGACGATCTGAACAAGACCAGCGACCAGTGCAGGTCCACATTGGCGTTGGATCGAAACAACTTGAAGTCATGGGGAGAGGCCTTTGCCCAGCAGTGGGATGATGCAGACTGTAAGTCTCAGTAGTATCAGTATTGTTTTGATAAAAAAAAAATATAAAAAAAAAATCTTCTTGTTGTCGACCAAAAGTCTCTTCTGCGTCAAAAAGTCGTGGTCATGTCCGCGTAGTGTGCGAGGTTCCTTAGTCTCATGGAAACTGTAACAAAAGCATAATAAAAGGGTTGGAAGCCGAATTTTAGTGGACTTGGGCTGAAGCCAGGATTAATATATGTACGTTTATGCACACTGGGCCTGTTTGGTTGCTTTTGTGAGAGGGAGTGAGCGGTACCACTGCCCGTTACAAAGAGAATGCGTGAGGCCCAGCTTTGGGAACATTGTAGGTGGGTAGGTAAGATAGAAAAATAAGCATTTGACAGGGTTTTTTTGCGTCATCCAGTGCAATGACTCTTTTGCGTTGTATCATCATCATCTGCCGAGCCTTCTCCCAACTATGTTGGGCTCGGCTTCCAGTCTAACCGGATGCAGCTGAATACCAGTATTTTACATGGAGCGACTGCCTATCTGACCTCCACAACCCAGTTAGTACTAGGTAATACGATACCCCTTGGTAAGACTGGTTGTCAGACTTTTTGGGCCGCTGACTACCTGTAACGATTGTCAAAGATCTACAAATGACAGCCGGGACCAATGGCTTAATGTGCTTAATCTTTTGCGTTGCAATGGTAGAAAAATACTTCGGCACTTCAATTTCAAGAAGTAGATACTTGAAAATTTTGAGACTAGTTTGTTTCCCCAAATTCTTACACAAAACAAACACAACATGGAAACACATCGATTTTTGAATAATATCTAGAGGTAGCCCATTAAATGGAGCTCGTTATCATTAAGCATACTTTGAAATTACATTTATGACGAGCATCCCCAAAGAGTTCAATGATGCGAATTGGCAAGCTACTTGACAGTTTATTGTACGTCATCATCATTTTTCCCTTGGGGTCGGTTTCACCAACCCGACCCGGTTTCCACAGCACGACCCGGTTTCCAAAACCCGACCCGGTTTACAAAACACGGCCCGGTTTTCACGGACCGACCCGGTTTCCACAAACCGACCCGGTTAACCGACTTATGGTGTTTCGACAACTATCCTTATCGAAGTCCAGTGTCTGTCAGTATCGTAAGAAATTTGTTGCTCGGCAACCTGGTAGAGTTTTCTAAGCATTATACAGCAGCAACTTTTGCAGCAAATTACCCCGTAATTGGTAACAAATCTGATTTATTTTGCACTAAGTATCTGTTTAATACTTACTTATGGATTACTTTTAAATAATGTAACATCGGAAGGGTTAGGCAGAGGTGTATCTAACAGTGCACCCACATTTCACCAGTTATGTTTAAGTCCCATGTAAAAAGGGCCGAGCCTATTGCCATCAATCGGGCATAAATCCAGGCTCCGTGACTGCTACTGAGAAATTTCTGATGGAAAAACCCAATAACATTTTGCCCGACCCGAGAATCGAACCCTAGGCCTCATGCTCAGCAGTCGCGCTTGCGACCACTAGACCAACGAGGCAGTCGCTATTAAAAACGGGTTTATTGTTATTCTATAATTATACTCAGAAAATTACACAGATATTATTACAATATAACACGGACAGCGTATGTACAAAGGAAACATGAGTTTTCTGACAGCAAACCTCAATGCCATAGCATTTACTTTGGTATAGTTGCGCAGGAGCATCAAAAATGACAAACAATCGTCTTTAAAATACAAAAAATACAGCAAAACCAACTGAATCCTTACCAATACTAATACATTTACACAAAACCATTTTATTGATATGTCTGCTGGCAACCCAATTCAAAATAATATGGTCTATTTTAATACTCAGGCTGATGACGTAACCGCTTGGAATGTAAACTAGTTCGGGGTTATTTTTGCTTCTCTATTCTAGACTTACAAAATGACGGTCGTGTGCGAATGTCTATTGTTTTTATTAACATTTTGGTGTAGGATTTTGTAGGATATTTATTGGGAGGGTACGGTATCTTTAAACGAATATATAATCCTAACTAATACTGTAAATGCGAAAGTAAGTTTTGCTTGTCACCTTTTCACGCCTAAACCACTTAACCGATAATCCTGAAATTTTGCATAAACGTTGTCAGGTGTACAGAAACGGACATAGGGTACCTTTCATCCTGAAAAAAGTACTGTTCCCGAGGAAAACAACAATAACGTTCTTATGATAATAGATGGCGCCACGTGTCTTTCGAATCATGATTGAATTATTTTTATTTTGCTTGTAATCAAGCAGAGTGCAACCCGAATTGACTGTCAAATTCTAAATTAACGAGAGCTAACCTGCGGGCAATAGCTAGTGTCTTATAAAGGTCGCAACACCGGCTATTTGGTGTGAGTTTTTGTGAGAAACATTTAAAAATTTCAATAATAAGGTAGAGGAAGGCCAAAGGAAAGATGGATGGATTGAGTGAGGAATGATGTGGAAGAGAAAGGAGTGAACGATACCGTGAAACGTGTTGGGCCGACCCCAAGTAGAATGGGACAAAGGCAGGAAGATGATGTTTATGATGATTGAAATATATTAAAATGTTTCAATCCATGGACATTTATATATTTTTTGCTTAATAGGACCTGTTTAACTTTCACGAGAGGACAAGATGAAGTGCTATCAGCGATAGGTAACAATGAAGGAAAAGTCAACAAAATAATTAAAAACCAACATAACATAATAACAACAACATACATAACACATATCATTAACTTTATAATTATTGGATTGATTCATCGATTGTAGCCAAATTGGAAGACTACAGTATTTCTCGTCACTATTCTTTTGATTTTAGTGTGAAATTCTCTTTTGGAGTTAATTTAGATCTTAAAGACAGAATTAACCAGTAATTTAAGAGTGTAACAGTGAGAGAGAGAGGGTGATTGCATTCACGGTTCTCCCCGAATTGAGTCAGATGCCTACATGAATATAAATGCTGAAGCTCAAGTATCTCCAATTGCTTCACTAAGTACTATGGTTAAAACTCAGTGCTTTTTTTATCATCATCACTTCAACCAAAAGACGTCTCCTGATGTAACTTATAAGATAAAAGATACTTTATTTGTCAAACATGCGTTTACATAAACTGACATTAAGACATGCAAGGTATTGAATTAATAGATGTTGTGTGCGTCCATGTTTTGCCAATAACGGCGTACAAATTTTGTAGGTATAAAAAATTACATTTAATTGCATTTTACATAATAGTCATTCTAAATTTTATTACAAAATACAAAACAAATAAATAATAATTGATGTCAAGATATTATAGTATAAGCATATTATAATCAAAATTAACCATTTACCACCTTACCCCCATGATTAACCATTTCAACCGGACTTTTGACTTTTCAGCTTATACCTCAAATTCGCCCGCGCGTGGAGATCGGTAATTGTCCCAAGGTACCGTAATACCGAGATAAAAAGTATTCTATAGGTTATTCCGGGTTATAAACTATCTGTGAACTAAATTTCATCCAAATTCTTTCAGTAGCTTTTTCGTGAAAGAGTTACAAACATCCATCTTCACAAACCTTCGCTTTTAAAAGTAAGATAAAATCACGGCTGAATTTCTCGAAGGATTATAACATTTAGCCAGTTATGGATAAGTCCTATGTAATAGGGGCGAGCCTAATGCCATCAACCGGATATACGATTTCATTAATGAAATTCTGTGAAAGCAGCCCACTACTAGAACTGTAAATTGTGCCACAATATTCAGGTCTCTGACGTTTATTCTTTAATAAAAAACACGATCATACAAAAACAGCGTCCCACACAGCCTACCCCACATTGATTGTGACGTACTTTCAGTGATTCTGACGTATGCACGCCTGAAATTATATAAAGCTGAAAGTCAAACAGAAGAATGAAATCTAAATGCAATCTTAATGCTGTGTCTTGGTTACAACGGTTTTTTTAAATTTAATTATTTTATATTTGAATTGTTTTTTTTTTGTTTTTACTATGGACACTTTTAACGTACACATCTTGCTACATTGTTCTCACATAATGTAGCATCTCAACATGAATGATGTAACCAAGGTTTTGTAAAAGTATTCTGATTTAAAAGAGTGTCCATGGAGTTTCTTGCCCGTTCTTCTCCATAGAGATCTACGTTAGGGAATGGGCAACTACAGTACTTTTACAGTTTTTGTGCCTTGTGACTGGGACTGTAGCTACATTTCATTGTTGTCTTTGTTTCGACAATTCAAAAGTGCCTGTAACTGGCCTACTTGAAATAAATACTTTGATTTTGACTTTGATTTCTATGTTGTTCTATTAATTGTTGTGTAATTGTATCACAAACAATAAAATGATTCTACACGTACAAAAGAAGCGAAGTAATGTACGTTATGTTATATATCTAAATAGGTATTCTACCTGCGCTTATTTGTAACTAACTGTTGTATGCAAAACGGTTTTTATGAAATAGAAAAGAACCACTTCGTTTAACCGAAGCAAGAACCGTCAAAAATATAGCATAAGCATAATAATAATCAGCTTATAATGTCCCCACTACTGGGACACAGGCCTACTCTCTATGAGTGGGAATGGGCACCACGCGTAGATTGTTCATGTCTTCGAATTTCAATCAATATTGATATATTTACACAGTCAGGTAGAGAAAAGAAGACAGTTCTTCGTCTTCTTCCTCCAGTCCATGATTCCCAGTGTGAAACGACAGTACACAACATCCATTATCGCTACTGTCGTCGTCACTAAATACCTAAACGCCTGAACAACTATGGCAAGACTTATTTCGAATACATTGCGCAGGCCAAAAACAATGTCGAGAAGTATTTATAAACGATTTAAAATACTCCACAATTCGTCACCCTACCACAATATCTCAACGGTGACCAAAGGGTCGGTATACAGGTTAGGTACCCATTCTGAGTGGATGCGTCATTCTAATACGTTTGGCAATCGATTCAGTTGGCATTATGATGTCATCACCAGGTGTTAAGGTGAACTTTGTTACCGTAGACAACATTTCACAACGTGCAAAGAAGAAATTCTTCATCATCATCATTCACAGCCTGACATCACCCACTCCTGGGGTTGGCCGCTCTTTGTTTGTGCCAATCTCAACGCTCCTTTGCCCGCTGCACGGCCAACTTCTCCACGGCTTCTAGGTTGTTTTAAATGAGACTTGGGTTTCGCCAGTTTACCCTGCAAACTGGTACTAGGCTGACTGGCTAAAGTCTTCTGATGACTAAGAAAACAGCACATCAAGAGCTATAGTTGTTGTATTATAGGTAAAGCTCGCGGTAACAAAAGATGAAACGACTGTTGAAAAGTCTGCTTAGACTCCATACGGCAAATGTAGTGCCAGAAGCCTTCGGGCTTGGTAAAGCAACGATCTTCACAAGAAAACGTAGATAACAGATGACGATTAGTATCATCATCACATCACCATCATCATTTCATATGCCATCCTTCTCCGACCTGTGCGTCGCTCATTCATCTGTTTTCCGCGATTTTGACGATACCGTCAACCGTATGGGTATGGCTAAGCTCATTTGTTTATAATTACGAAGACTTATGGCCAGCAGCAGCAATGATAGCAGTGGACCGCTATGGGCTTACGATGATCTGACGGCGCAGTTTCTCAGTAGTGTGCGCTTGTGGAGGCCTACTTTTTCGTACATGGTTTTCAAGTAAAGTAAGCTACAAGAAATAAATTAATTCTCATTCTAGTTGTCCATGAAGCTGTTTAAATTTGGCATTGATAGGTACATCTCTGTCAGTATTTAGAATAACTGTTCTACTTTCTCGGTCTACTGGGAGTAGTTTTACGAAGGAAATGCTTTGATTTAAAATATTTTTCATACTTACACGTTACGACTAATTTCATAAGTTTTTTCATATTATGTCCGTACTTTCAGGAACTGATTTTGTTGACATACTTTACCAATGCCCGTACAAGAGCAAGCGTTTTAAGAATCACCATTAAAATAGGGCTTAGCCCAATTGTGGGCCAGTATTCTAAACCGGCTATTTGCCATTTTATTCACCATTGTCTCTCCCCTTTGCAACGAGAGACTTCTCTCTCTAACCATGAGAACAGCGAGAAGTGAATCGAGACTTTTCGAGAACACCTGTGCGTGACCTTTGCTTATATTTAGCTGGACAGAAATACTCCATCAATTAATAGTCAGACACTGAACAACAGACACACGTCCAGCAATAATATAAGACATTAGTGAATTCATTTTCTGTTTCAAAGTTTTCGAAGGTGGTTTTTTTTTTAAATTCTTCTTTTTCATTGTGTGCCTCGTTGGTCTAGTGGTCGCAATCGCCACTGCTGAGCATGAGGTCCTGGGTTCGTTTCCCGGGTAGGGCAAAGTCTACGTGAATTAGCTGCCTCGGTGGTCCAGTTAGCAGCTAGCATGACTACTAAATGTCAAACTCCAGGCTATGCAATGTGTTGTGGGTTTTTCGATTTGGAAGCAGAGAGTTTGGAACTGTTGTTGGTAAATGGCATAGGATAAAAGGCTTTGATAGCCTAATAGTGTGACCATATCATATACCAATGAAGTCATAGGTCTCGAGTTCGTTCCCCTAGACCCCTGATTTTTTGGATTTATGTACGTATTGTATATTTATCATGCTTCGCTTCGGTGAAGGCAAAGATCGTGAGAAAACCAGCATGCCTGAGAGACATTTCATGACGACATGTAAAGCCAAGTCAGAGGCCCATGGGTGGGATAAAAACTCTGACACCAGGTTAGGCACTAACCACACGATAAAGAAGAATACGCTCATTAGCTCATTACTCGCTTATATTTTACTAAAGTAGTCCGGAAAATATTTATTTTGCCAACCATTAAAATCGACATTTTTATAAACATTGAGACAATCAAATCGATCAGAAACGGGAACTAAATGACGTGAACCGGGAAAATATTTTCAAGAACTTTTACATAAGAATGATATTCTATTTTTATTCAACGTATTACACTAAAAGCTGCAAGCGACGATGATATCTAATGAACGATAAATACAAGAATTAAATTATAGAACAGTCGGCCCGCTTGGCACTACATATTAACTACAAGAAATTATCGGGCACGCACTGCCGAAATCTGCAAAATGGCGCTTACGTAGAAACTAAAATTCATAAACTTTTAAACTCTTGCGCAATCGGAGCCAGTCGGAAATATAAAAGCAGCAAAAAAATAAAATAATTTTCCACCATTTACTGGGTTTTTGGTATTTTCTTTTTATTTATTACAATGTGATATTTGCGATCATCCGCTCAATTGATAAATTATAATATTAAAAATGCACTTCCTGGGCGTGCGCAGGAGTTGACGGCGAGCGCGTGATTTCGCTAATTTATGGTTATCATGTTTAGTAACAGATGGAACCGAAAATATCTACAATCTTGTTCGCGACGCTGAAAGAATTATCCATTTTGTAAAACTAAAACATGTTGCTGTGGTTTATATTGACCTGACATAATATGATTAACTGTTGGATTTGCTATTTTGCCCTATTTTCGAATAACTAATCTTCAGTATATTTTTTTGGTTCCTATTGGAACTACTAAGTAGTTGCTAGCTAATCCTCAAATGAATTATATGAAAATCTTTGTCAAATTAACCCAATTAATTATATTTTATTATGACAGAGCAGTTGCTCGCGAATTCTTACAAAACACCCTAATAATGTGACGTATAGAGAGATTTAGAAACTTAAAAAGGGAAGATTAAAAAAAAAAATCTGTTTATATGATAACTTTATTCTATTTCAACAAAAACTTGCACTTGATTGGTCAAATCTGACTTACCACGCGAATTAACCGACTAACACAGCGAGAGGTACGAGGATGCCCACAACAACTGCGGCAAGTGAGGCGATCTTGTACTTGTGCTTCCGCGCGTTGACGTTCATATACGCTTCGAACCTGTAGAATCCATTCACGTCGTAATTCAACCTTTGGTACTCCTTCAACTGGCTGACGAAGCCGGGGTTAGGGTTAATGAATGTTCTCCTTTGCCTCACATACACGAATGCCTGCTCAAACGTCAACTTGTATTTCTCCATGATGTAGGCAATGACCAAGGTGGCCGATCGTGACACTCCGAAATGGCAGTGAACGAGCACGTTCCCCTTCTGCAGTCCTTCGTCGATGAAAGCATTGGCCATTGGGAAGTATGGCAGGAGATGGGTTTGAGGAGTGTCGTAGGCCCTAATGAAGAGTGTGGTGACGTTGGTGTCAGCAAAAGTGGCTTTCGGGAGCCGGTGCGCTTCAACCGTGAGGACATGACTGATATTAAGGCGTCGTAGCACATCTTTGTCAGCAGCTGCCCTCGCATTGCTCAGGTAGAGTCCAGGGATTATCTGACTATAACAGGCTTGACTACAAAGATCAATTTTGTGGTAAATAGCCTTTCTGGACCAGTTCTTGATGCCAGTGAATGCGACGACTGGGTTCGGAATGCTTAGGAAAGCTACTATAAAGGCGCTATTGAACATTACCGAAGTCAACCTTCTGGCACTTACCATAATAGGTCTGTTTCTTTGATTTTACATCTTTTGATGCGTATTTTTTAACGTTTTTGTATCATTTTATAATTTTTTTATTCAAGAAATTTAGACATGACATTTATGAAGAGTCATTTGACAGCGGATTTAGTTTTTTTCTGTCAGGTTAGTGATGAGTCACGGCCAGCAAGCGTAACGTTTTAATCCTTCGTAGTGTAAATAATGTCGAAGGGTTATTGATCCGGAAGATATTTTTAGTAGAAATAGCTTGTAATTTATTTACGACACACAGATGTTGCTGGGTAGGCCTTATTTCTGTTATTTTTCGTGTCAATGAAACTATTGACACGAAAAAGAACAGAAATATATACATAATACTTAATCTAAATCCACTTTTTAGCGTTCCATAGCCGAATGGCAAAAAACAGAACCTTTATAGATTCGTCATACACTGTCTGTCCGTCCGTATGTCACAGCCACTTTATTCCGAAACTATGACTACACAGTTGAAACTTATTATGTAGAACCGGTTTACGATTTTTATACAAAAATAAAAGATTAAGAACACATGGAACTGAAACTAAAAAAAAATATTCATCAAACCTATACGTGCGGGGATAGATAGATCTATAGGTAGATCTTTAAAAATGACATTGAGGTTTCCAAAACCATTTTTTCTCAAAGTCAATCGTTTGAGAGATAGACACTTCCAAAGTGGTAAAATGTGTCCCCCCCGCTCTAAGTTCTAAAGTAAGAGGAGGAAAATTCTGAAAAAATGTAGGGTTGTAGAACATAAATAAAACTTTCAAAGAAAATTGATTTGATGT
This sequence comes from Noctua fimbriata, assembly GCA_905163415.1. Lineage (NCBI taxonomy): Eukaryota > Metazoa > Arthropoda > Insecta > Lepidoptera > Noctuidae > Noctua > Noctua fimbriata. The sequence goes on from LR990946.1 coordinate 7,896,112, forward strand.
TTACTTTTTGAGATATGGGACTTTTTCATCAAACTGAAGCAGTAACTTTGATGATTTTTGATTAACATACTATGAAAAACAAATTTCTAAACTAGAGATTGGTTTTTTGTGGAAAATTTAGTACCACTTGTCAGCTTAGACCATCATCATTCCCTTGCCCTTATCCCAATTCATTTGGGGTCGGCGCAGCATGTCTTTTTCTTCCATACTTCTCTATTACTCGTCATCTCATTAGACACTTCCTTTCTTGCCATATCATTCTTTATACAGTCCATCCATCGTTTCTTTGGTCTTCCTCTACTCATATACCCATCCACATTCATACTCAAAACTTTCCTTGTCAGCTTAGACCTTTTGTGCCAAATATTGAGAGTAAATGTAGGTATCTATATGATCCCTTGCTAGACCATACATTACTTTTAGATGATGGGTGATTGAAAGATTGGAATGAAAGAAGGTAGTTTAAAACACTACTGTATTGTCCGAAAGATACTAAAGGTAAAATGAGCTTAATGGACTGATGATGTGGAAATGAAGTGAGTGACGCGGCCCTTGTTGGCTGTAACGAGAACGCCTGGCTAACTTGATAGAACAACGCGAACTGAACTAAATATTGAGTTGAAATGAATGTGAATTAAACTGCCGAATTGCATAATGTGTGGTTGCACCGTACAGTATCAATAGCGAAATCTGGTGTAATTTGAAGTGGCTTAGATTGGGCCGAAGACAGTTACCAGCAACTTCTACAAATAAAAAAACTTTATTGCCAAAAATTTTACCAAAAGGTTTTACATTGACCCCAAATTAGGAGGAGCTCGTGGCTAAATAATAACAGCCGGTCGGGTCGATCTTTAGGCTAAGCCGTGCTTGCCCAGGTTGGTCTGTGGATCGTGCCTCGGAAAGCACGTTAAGCCGTTGGTCCCGGGTGTCATTTGTAGATCTTTGACAGTCGTTAGGTAGTCAGTGGCCCAAAAAAAAAAGTCTGACAACCAGTCTTACCAAGGGGTATCGTATTACCCAGTAATAACTGTGTTGTGGAGGTCAGATAGGCAGTCGCTCCATGTAAAAGACTGATATTCAGCTGCATCCGGTTAGACTGGAAGCCGACCACAACATAGTTGGGAAAAGGCTAGGCAGATGATGATTGGCCCTAAATTAGGCAAAGCCTGTCTCTTGGGCAACAATACGAGGGTTTACCATTGAAAAAAAATTAAAACATATTCGGTGGCCTACACTAGCGAAACATTCAAATACTTCCAACAATTCTGGCAACTGCACTCAAAATTAAACCTACAAAATACGACTCAATAAAACTCAACGCCACCACAAAATCCCTTGTGACTCAACAGTTGTATTAAGCGTCGGCATGCAAGTATACCTGGCGGTCTCATTCTGTGTAGTTAAAATAACATGTGAGTATGACCCAGTTTATTAAGTAGGGCGAGAACGTGACATTGAGTAAATCATCGATACACTGTTTGCAGCGACATTTTGTTGTGGTAGTATTTATACATGACGAATGGGTTGAGAGAAAAATTCATCAGCCTAAAGACTACTGGACGTAGCCCACACCAAAGCGTTATCATGACGAGCGGTCCAGCGGGTTCTCGCGGACGAGAGAGAGATCTGCCTGTGTGAGGATGATATGGCTACAAAGGAGGTGACTGCTGAGACGACGAATAATACAAGGTGGATGGGACACCGACGCGAAAAAGGTTACCACGGGTTCAGTACATCATTCTGAACCTAAAAAAAACATAAAAAAATTTCTTCGGTTATTAAAAACAAAACAGCTGTTTACTACAAAAGTGCGATACCTACACGGTTAAAATGTATGGAACAGCAGATTTTTTTTTAAATTGATGAAACAGTATGATCTATTGACCACGTGGTAACCGTTTTCGCGTCGGTGTCCCTTCCACCCCGTAGAGAATTATGGAAGAAGAAGAAATGCTGCGCCGACCCCAAATAAATTGGGATAAGGGCAGGAGAATGATGATGATGATATATTTGGGTCGAGTAAGTATTGAAATTTTGTGAAGAATGTTGATCAGTTTGATGGTCCGTAATACCCTTACATATAACTGCACCCTTTCTGTTCTGTTAGGAAAACGCTGTATAATAATAAAAATGATTGAAGAAGTAACATTGGTTGTTGTTGGATTGGAATTGAACCCATAATGTTGAATAATTATAAAGTAGTAGCAGTATAATAATTATTTAGTAAGGAATGAGTATATCAGAGGAAGTTTGAAAGTTGCGGCAGTTACAGAAAAGTTGAAAGGGAATCGACTGTCTTGGTATGGACATATGATGAGGAGGGTCGAATCGCATGTGACCAAAAGAGTGGTGAATATAAATGTTGATGGATGGAGAGGGAGAGGAAGACCAATAAAACGATGGATGGATTGTGTGAGGAATGATATGAAAGAAAAAGGAGTAAATGGTAGCGTGACGGTTGACAGAGGAGAAAGGAAATAAAAAACGTATTGCGCCGACCCCAAGTAACATGGGACATGGACAGGAAAATGATGAATGAACCTTGAATAATTTCTTTCGAACAGTTCCGCAGGCCTGGCAGGTATCGGCCCATGCGGATCCCTACGTGGTTGCATATCTCTTTGAGACGCGCGTGGAACACGAACGCGCCGTCGACACTATAAGACGGCCGAACCTCATAAAGCTTGCAAATTAGATTCTGAAACAATAAATCCATCATCATCACGGTACACAGTGCATATGACTCTCAAATATCCTCGAAACAATAAAATAAATAATTGAAAAAGACATTTTAACTACGAGTTAAAAGATTACACCAACAATAATGATAACACTCATTAAATATTTGGAGCCCCACCAAGAAAATAATTGACACGCTGTTTCTTTCAAATTAGCCATTAGGGCTGATATATCTTGCACTATTTGTGGCTTGAGGGGGCTAGTGGCTTCATAACAGCTGCGGGAATCAATCGGTCTGTCAGGATTAGCTAGTATTTCTATGATAACTACATAGATAGGTTTATAGGCCATCCATAAATTACGTCACACGTTAGGGGGCTAACATATGTAAGTATTAAAACACGAAATTTTAACTAACTAAAATATTTCCAACTTCATCTGTATGATTATGTAAAATTTGCAAAATATGTGACGTCACACTAGGGAAGGGTGAGTCTCACAAATGTGACCAGCTGTGATAAGGAGGTGAGGTCCAAAAATCATGAAATCCGTGTGACGTAATTTATGGATAGCCCCTTACCAGTTGTAAAACTAATTTTACACAACACTTTATCGTTTTTACTATTCTGTCGGTCTCGTTTGTAATACCAGTGTTGTTAAGAGAAGTGGAAAACAAGAAGTATAAAGATTTGATATAAAAGTTAGACCCTTCACGCAGCCGTCAACCAAGCATTCTATACATTAAATTATACTTAATTTACTCTACGCAAAAAATATTGTTGGGACACGACTTTTTTTGTGAGGCGAAAAATCGCTTTTTACAGTAAAACACTCAAAACATTGTGCTGATGGATGCGTTGAATAGCACGGGGGTTGTTGATATATTTAAAGTAAAGTTATAAGATTAAATACCCGTATTAAAAAAAAAAAAAATTGCGAAAATGTTGGTACTTTGACCCTTAATATCTAACTGCAAGGTTTCCAGAACAAAAAGATGATCGCAATGACGGAGAGAACAAGTGCCTTTCGGCTTCGTTAAGGGTATTTTACACCCTTTGTTTTGTCTCGCTCTATCATTGATAATGTCGCGTAAAGCAATACTACAGGATACAATCTTACATTTCGGGATAAATCCCGAAATGTAAGATTGTAACTAAAGTTAATTCCTGAAAGTTCTATCTACAAAAATCTTGACGAAAATGCCAACAGTAATTATCATTATTTATTAAGAAGTGAGAAGGTGGTCAAATCAAATCAAATCAATCTAATCAAAGTATTTATTTCAAATAGGCCAGTTACAGGCACTTTTGAATTGTCGAAACAAAGACAATTCAAAAGTGAAAAGTAGCAGTCCCAGTCACAAGGCATAAAAACTGTGAAAGTACTGTAGTTGCCCATTACCTAACGTAGATCTCTATGGAGAAGAACGGGCAAGAAACTCCATGGACACTTATAAATCAGAATACTTTTACAATAACTTGGTTACATCATTTATGTTGAGATGGTACATTATGTGAGAACGATGTAGCAAGATGTGTACGTTAAAAGTGTCCATAGTAAAATGTACTATTAGGTACACCACTGCCTAACCCTGCGAGGATTACAAGCGTGATGTGATGTTTAAGGTGATCAGAAGCATCCTCTCTTTCATGAGTAATAATATATTTCATAAATCAATCCGCATATAGGAATAATCATTGATTGTTGAGGACAAAATTCATAATATGCAAGAAATCATGTTAAAAGCAAAGGAATTTTCGAAAATCTTGATATTTCAAAGATGAAATATTTACTAGTGTGCTTGACAATGAACGCGTGACTAATTCTTTAAGCACCAGACTCTGGCAATGGGCCGGTAAACATTCAAATGAAAAAGAAGATATATTTACTCCTATTTATAGACGAGAAGTGTCCAATGCTATTATTTTCTTGTGCTAAACTGTGAACGAAAATATTTGGGCGAGTGAACGGGTGAGATGCTTGAGAGAGTGAGCGGATGTGAGTCAATTGAGGAAAGTGGGTTATTATGGATCTCGTTGCCAATGGGGTATGGAAGCAAACTAATCTACGGGATAAAATATTGTTCTGTAAAAGTGTTTTAGTAATTCCATTGATAAAAAGGTACATAATTGAGTAAAGATACAATAGAATTGTGATGTTCCTCCAGCTCCAGATCCGATCATTCTGGAATTTATTTGCTAACTACTGGATCTGCTCACTGGAATTTATCTGTTAACCCACTACTATGAAGAAGTAGTTACATGCTTATGTGGCGAAATAATGCTCGCTCCTTCCTTGTCTTTCAATGTCGTTGGTAAGACTTTCAATGTAGTTACCGAGGTTGATCTGTCTATCTGGATGGGTGACCATTTATTACATACCGAGTTTCGTCTGTGCCTTGGAAAGCACGTTAAGCCGTTGGTTCCAGCCGTCATTTCTAGATCGTTGACAGTCTTTATAGGTAGTTAGTGGCCCGAAAATCTGACAACCAGTCTTACCACGGGGTATCGTCGTATTACTTAGTGAACTGGGTTGTGGAAACAGATAGCCAGTCGCTCCATGTAAAATGCTTGTATTCAGCTGCAACCGGTTAGACTGGACGCTGACCCCAACATAGTTGGGAAAAGGCTAAGCTTATAATAACAAAATAAATAAATTGTGTTCTATTTCAGGTAAAATACCCATATACAATAAGAAAATTGTAAAAAATCATTATAAATTAAAACATGGAGGTATGTAGGTACCCATGGTGCTCAAAAATAACATAACATTTTGTCCCTGCTTAGGTGAACAGAAATTTAGTGCAGAAATATGGGGCTCATCAAAACAATACCGTGATCAGGTCAATGTGGGTATATAACAGTATACTAGGCCAACAAACGTGGGGGAAGACCAAAAGAAACGATGGATGGACTGTGTAAAGGATGATATGCCAAGATAGGCGTGGTGATGAGATGACGAGTAATAGAGCAGTATGGAAGAAAAAGACATGCTGCGCCGACTCCAAATAAATTAGGATAAAAGCAGGGGAATTATGATGACTAGGCTCACAAACATAAACATATTTCAAGAAGCCATAGACACAGACGTGTTGCTTCTCACGTAGGCCAGGTGCCCAGGTGTTACATCCGACCTGTGGTATGCAGAAAATTTATTAAGAGTACTGAGTAGAATAGTGATCTATTACAGTATAGTGCGGTGCATTCCACAGCTTCCGACGACGCATTGACGATTGAAATATCGTCAATAAACTGACGGTGTTGAAGGAGGGAGATGTTAACAGGAAGACGATTTATTAACCAAATGACGTAGACGTCTCTGGCTAGCCTCGTTGGTGTAGTTGTGGCAAGCGTGACTGCGGAGTATGAGGTCCTTTGTTCAATTCCTAGGTCAGGCAAAGGGATATTGGATTTTTCATTTTTTGTAGTAGCCTGTGGTTTAGATTTGTGTACAGTTGGTGGCAAATGTCTCGCATATTGTTACCAGGTGCGTGCATTGCAGGTAGACACTGCTTACTTGCCTACCTCTAATCCAATTAAACTATCTTTAACTACACGGGTAAATCAGAGGTGGACCTAATAGTACACCCACATTTCGCCAGTAATGGTTTTTTAGTCCCATGTAATAGGGGACGAGCCTATTGCGATCTACGGGGTACAAATCCAGACTCCGTGGCTGCTACTGAGAAATTCCTGATGGAAAAACTCAATAACACCTTGCCCAGTCCTGGAATCGAACCCAGGACCCCATACTCAGCAGTCGAACTTGCGACCACTAGACCAACGAGGCAGTTCAATATCCATAAGATTAGTTGTGTTTCCTACCAGTTATAATGAGTTTTTGACTTCATCATCGTCATGCCCTCATTCCAGGGTCAGTGTAGCATATTTTCTTCCTCCATGTAGCTGTGTTTTTTCACTCCGAGACAGCAATATGTATATTACCAAACGTTACGCGTAACATCTTACAAAAGAAAGCATCAAATAGGCCGCCAACAGCTGGGATTAATCACGGAGACAAGAAACATCTCTACAATAATAACGTTTAATACATAACTACGTCACATTTCAAGATAACAGCGAGATTTTTAAAACACTACTATGAAGCTTCTAAAGTAGAGTTCATTTTGCGGTAGGCCCGTAGACAGATAGACCGAGATCCATAGTATACGTAGATTTTACAAGCTATGATCAATTTTAATTGCCGGGGATTTAACCGAGGACCTCATGCTCAGCTGCCGCGCCTTTGACTATTGGTTCACTGCGGCAGATTCTTATTAAAATCTTTATAGCACTGTTTCAACTGCTTTTGAAGTCCTGGATTGACTGGACAATTAATTACTGGGTTGTGGAGGTCAGATAGCGGTCGCTTCATGTAAAATACTGGTATTCAGCTGCATCCGCTTAGACTGGAAACCGACCCCAGCATAGCTGGAAAAAGGCTAGGCAGATGATGATTGATAGGACAATTAAAAAGTGTGAACGAAATTTTGTAGAAAAAGTAATTTGTCACAGGCTCCTTAGCAACTATTCCTTGGCTTTGCTCGTTATAAAATACCTTAGCTATAATCTCTGTGATTACCAAAATAACCGTTCCACTAGCAGATATTGGCTACAAAACGTATTTTTATTCTGCCACATTTCGCCAGTCATAAATCAACATTATTTTTTTCTGGGCTTAGATTTCCATGACATTAAAATGTCTTCGAGATCATCATCATAAGTTTCACCATCTTTTACATTTTCTATAGGTATTTGAGAGTTCTCAAAGATGTTCTAAATTACCGTTAAAAAGTGTATTTTACCGTCGAGATATAGCATACCACTAAGTGCTGGATAATTTCAGAGAAAGTAGTAACGTAAACCTAGATTAATATAACATCACACCTGTAATCCCCGAAGGGTTAGGCAGAGGTGTACTTAATAGTATACCCACATTTTGCCAGTTAGGTATGTACTCGTATAAGTCCCATGTAATAAGAGGCGAGCCTATTACCATCACCCGGGTACAAATTCAGACTCCGTGGCTGCCACTGAGAATTCAATGGAAAACCCAACAATACTTTGACTGACCTGGGAGTCGAACCCAGGACTTCATGCGCAGCAGTAGTGATTGCGACCACTAGACTAGAACAGATAAAAATCATCATTGTAGTCGAAATATATCCAGTGCTAGGCCTCCCGCATTGAACGTGGATTTCCGCGAATATAATACCAGTTCATGGGCAAATCCACGTTGACCTTGACAACCAGTTTCCATTTCAGAACTTTGGCCCCGTTGATTTCCTAGTATTCTGCAAGAAATTACCCCTATTCTTCAGCCATAAATCTGCCTGTTCACTAGACTAAGATGGTGGAAATTTGACTCCTATTGAAAGGACTGGCTGAATGGAAAAAGACAGAATTGTGTGGTACAGGGAGTGGGAGGTTTTTGTCCAGCTGTGGGAATACAGGTCAGTTAGAAGAACCTTCCTCACTATGGCTCCCTACCAAACAAATTAAACGAACTCTGTCGATTTTATTGCTCCGTATTGCGCAAGATTCGACATACTCATGTCGCATCTAATTCTGCGTGTCGAACCAACGTAGCGATGACATTTCATTGTAGCCTTTAATAAATTTTCTTAGGGAATTCTTGCCAATCGTCAGCTTAATAAAATTTTGTGTTATTCCACGTTGTTATTGCTAGTTCAGTCTGTGTTATAGGCTCTTTATTAATATAGGTAGGTGACTGTTAGGTATGAAAATGTTAAATGTGTTTGTGTTGTAATAAAAACTTGTTGTTTTTCAATCCACGTGATTTTGGAATATTTTTCTTGAGTTATTTGGTTGGACAAGTTTAAAAAGCATAATTAACACGAGGCGTGTCTGCGGATGGACGGCACCGCCGAGGCCGGCCTAGAAAGAGGTGGTGAGATGATTTAGACGGGCATCATGAAGGCAGCGCAGGAGAAGAGTACCTGTAAGGATATTGGGGAGGCCTTGGCCCAGCAGTGACACACAAGGGACATACAAGGCTATTGAAAATTAAAAATGAACACTTATTACATTCCATTTCGCTTTTTAATCATAAAACATGAAAAAGAAACCCATTAACATTAACCATTAACACGGAAAATATCCTAGACACCAAGGAGCGAACATTTGTTTAATGTGTAAAAGTTCTTGCTGGACTGGGAATCAAACTTGGCAGTCATAAGATTTTAGTTCTAACGAGATATTTCGTGATCACAAACAGCCAAGCACAATAATTTATTTGATATTTTAGAGCTAAGGCCTCATAGATTGATACTGCTTTATTGCAACAATATAAAACCGCTCCTGGACCTCGTCCCAAACTATGCTCACACATGTAGCTAATCATATACAATAATAAATGGATAATTGATGAGCAATGCGTGTAAACTTGTACTAATTATTTCGCGAAGGTTACTCTCGCTGGTCCGTGGATGCTGTGCCAAAGGTTGGACGTTCCAGTGTCGTATCTTACGATGTGTATTGTATTGTATTTTCAGTTTAGCTTTTGATTTATTTGAGTATAGATTTGGAAGCAGCGTGTGATTCACTTAGCTGATTTATGGATTCAGTATCTATGAAAGTTATGCAGGTGTTCACACTAAATCGTGCTCGTCTTACATTCGAGTTTTTGAGCGGAAAAGCTGTATACAACATTAGTTTTAGTATATGCGAAACCTGAAACACGTGTCTAGTATTTTTATGTAAAGAATCTATGTACAAAATTTCAAAACTGTATCTTGAAAAATCACAAAGTAGCTTGTAGTTGCTTGTAGCTTGTTCTGTTAACTGGTTGTCCGCACAAAAATGTGTTCACGACGCAGCGCACCTGCACGCGCGCCTCCAGCGTCGTTTTGAGCTCATTGATAATAATAATTAGGAAGTAGGTACCTAAATTATTGCGATAGGTACGGTTCGCTCGGTGTCCAACTTGTAATTTTTTTTAATATTTTTGGGACAAAATATAACATGGTTTATAAATTATTGGAATCGATTCAGTTACTTATTCTGAACAAACTATATTCAGGTTTCGCATATACTAAAATAATGTTGTATATAATATAGTGTTAAAATTTGTCCATCTATTTTAATGGGACCTTATATTCCTGTAATCAGTTCTTATCAGTCCCATAGCTGAGTTTGAAATAAACAAGGTAAATATTTCATTTTCTAGGCAAAGGGTGGTTCTTAATGTGGTTGTCTCTGCCTTGCTAATGAATCATTCAACCAACCACCCTGGAATTGGGTTAAATTACTGAAAGATGCCAATAGAATCTGAGTGTTGGACTGCCTCGTTGGTCTGAGCATGAGGGGTTTGATTCCCGAGTCGGGCAAATTGTTATTGAGTTTTTCCATCAGGAATTTCTCAGAAGCAGCCCCGGAGTCTGGATGGCAATAGGCTCGCCTCTTATTATGGGCGGCTTAAACATAACTGTCGAAACGTGAAACATAATTTTTCGGTGATTTCAGGCGTGATGTTATGATGTTATGTAGGTGGCAATCGGTGGTACGTCCACTGCTCCCAGAAGGGAAGTTTGGGACTTGGGAAGGTTCATAGGTTGTGTATTGTTTTAATGCATTTTTAGCCTATGGCTGCTGGAGTTTAATACTCTTAAAAATCTCTGATCTGTTATTTTTGTACACTGAATAATTTTACATCAAATCTTTAGCTTCTTTTGGTTTTACTAAAGTTATCGTGTATGTTTTTTTGCAAAAATATAAACCAAATTGCTCTAAATTCATGTCCATTGAGAAAACATCAAGTAATATTGGCAAACTTAACTAAGATCTCATAAATTAGACAGCAAACAACTAAATCAAGGTTTTTGCAGTAAATTGCAAGTAACAGGTGAACTATTGTAAATCATTTTGTGTACAGTGAAGGATTCTGGCACATTCTGTCTTTGCACAGTGGACGACTGATTAGATCATTTTGAATTCTTTTGGAACAGGTGCATCTGTTGTTTAATTAGTCATATTTTAATTAGAAAGCTTACCTACAAAAAATTACTCAAAGAAACTTGTAATGGATACGATTGGAATGAGCATCGTATATATGACCCAATAGTACTGAAATTCAAATCCAATTTACACGAAGTATTGAAAGAGGCCAACAGTTTGTTTAATTTGCAATACGGTTGCAACGAAAGCAAAGGCGACCATTTTGTCTAGACTCACACACAAGAGAAAATCAACTAAACCACACCTGATATCAATCCAGGCCACATGATTTAGGTTAATAGCATCCATTGCATTCGCATCTTTATACCTTCGCCGTATCGAAACGCACTATTTATAAAGTTTGCTGAGATTTATACCAAAGCCTAGGTGTTATAAGTGTTGTGTACACAATGCTGGGTATTTTGGGATCGTCGGAGAGCGAGGAGGGCCCGTTCGGAACAGTTCAGTGGTGGCAGGCGCCGCTCGCGTGCGCTCCGTACTCTCGGTCGTGACGATCATACTCTAGTGAGCAGTGAATAGTGAGAACAACTGTGTAAGTGTTGAGTGATGTAACTAATTAATGCTTCGGGTGTCGCTCAGTGCTTCTGTGTCGTAGCAGCGGGATTAAGTGAAGTTGTAACTCGGCTAACATCGCAGGCCTGTGCTAACACACTAACGCATGCAGGGTGGCTAGGGGTGCGCGTGAGTGGGCGGGTGTGGGCAGGGAAATTTGATAAGGCGAGCTGTTGGTGAAGCGACTCGCCGCTTTTGTATGCAGCGAGCAAGCGCGAGACGTGCTACTATTTTTGACCGGCGTCGGGCGGTATATTTCGGCTACTGCTGGCCGAGCGCGCGCGCAAGCGCACGCCTCCTCAATCCCTCTCAGATTATGTGAGACTGTATGCTTTGCAGAACCACCAAACAGCTTTGCATGTAGCTTGAAACACACCTATCTATGCTAAGTTAAAATTAGATAGGTGTCAAAATGACAATCTAAAAATAACAATTATAAATACGCATGCGACAGAATTGTTACGTATTTGCGAAAAGATTAATGACGGACACGAGATATCGTCCCACATTGGATCAGTAGAGTAATAAAAACGATTAACACTTACCACGTTTATTTTAATTTGTATTTCTGTGTAAAATTTTATTGGTACAGGCAAAAAAATGGCCGTTAAAAATATGTTAGAAAATTGTAAGTATGAGAACTATTGCACCATGATTGTGAAATTAATAAAAGCTACCATATAATAATAATGCCGAGGTCACACACATAAGGTCACGTCGCTAATTGTCAACGTCACACATGACATGTTTTCAGATGCTGTGACATTAGTTCCAGACTTTGACCTCGATTTTAAAATAAATCTGTAAAAGATCATAAAATATTTAAAGTTTTAAAATCTTTTGGTTAATTACATTACTTAAAGATATGGAAAATGATAACGAAATGAAAAATTAATATTCCAAAGAAATACAAAAGTACATAAAACTGCTACACAGCTATAACTTGTTGCTACGAGATTTCGTAGCAGTTTCGTAGAGGGTCTACGTTTGCTACGCTTGTGACGAATGAGTTCGAAACTTGTTTCATTTCTTATATTTTTTTTTTTATGAATTATTATACTATATGATTTCTTAATACTATAAAATCATTTTAATTATCAAAATAAGGTTCTAGATAACTTTACGTTATGTGCATTCAATCATTAGTAACATGAAATAATCTGTTTTAAACACGAATTTTAAAAAAACCTTGGTCGATATGGATCGACCGAGATTTTTTTTTTAAATTCGTGTATATTGTTCATTTTGCATTTTTCATTTAAAATGTGGGTATGAAAAAATGTAAATTCATTTTGATATTTGTTTATTTTATTATAAAACTGAAACGTGAAATGTTTATGAAAACCATGGTTTATACAAGCGATAGACATGCTACAAACTGTATTTTACAATAATAATATGGTTTGTTTATCAGCCACGAAAGAAACAAGTCAGCTTCAGTAATATGTAAACAACAAGAGAAATTCTATAGAACATTCTAGAAGCCGAAAAATATTCTATGGTCCCATTTCTATACTTGAAACATACGACAATATCTTTACACGGTACTCAATTTTCTAAAAAGCATGATTTGAACAAGAGAGTGGATGACTAGCTCAATATTGCTCTCATATCCTCAACCACACTCGTCTTTTCTTTTCGCTTCACCCAAACAGAAGATTTTATTTCAAATTAGTGACCCGTCCTGGTTTCGCATGAATGCAATTTTCTAATGGAGAAAATCAGAAGCGTGCTATGCAAAAAATAGTGTCGAAATTTTCTTTCATTAAAACCTTCATCATCTGCCTAGCCTTTTCGGGGTCAGCTTCCAATCTAATTGGATGTAGCTGAATACCAGTATTTTACAAGGAGCCTGCCTATCTGACCTCCACAGCCCAATCCCTTCATACACACCTTGTCCATACAAAATTACAAACACAACAAAAAAAAAATTACAAATCGGTCGAGCCGTTCTCAAGTGATGCTCCGTCATACACGTGACAATTGATTTTTGTTTATACAACATTATTTTTAGTATATGCGAAACCTGAATATAGTTTGTTCAGAATAAGTAACTGAATCGATTCCAATCATTTTTAAACCATGTTATATTTTTTCCCAAAAATATTTAAAAAAGTTAAAAGTTGGACACCGAGCGACTTTAAGTACCTATAGCAATAATTTAGGTACCTACTGCCAAATTATTATTTTCAACGAGCTCAAGACGACGCTGGAGGCGCGCGCTGCGTGGTGACCACGATTTTGTGCGGACAACTAGGTAACAGAACAAGCTTATAACTTTGTGATTTTTCATGATAAAGTTTTGAAATTTTGTACATAGATTCAAAAAAAAATACTAGACACGTGTATCAGGTTTCGCATTTACTAAAACTAATGTTGTATAGATACACCCCCCGCGCCATTTAATACGATCCTCGGCAACTCTCCTACAAAGTACTCTCAAGGGCGTCCTACCTCCCGCTTGCCGATTCGCGGATTAAAGAACGCGTCTACCCTAATGTTCACTAGTTCTGGTCCATTGCTACTTCAGCTTCAGTAATCTATGTCAACCACTTTGTTTTTTCTGCACCTCAAGATCCGTATGAT